>CM057343.1:164098549-166714319 GCA_030015575.1 Agapanthus africanus | reverse complement strand
AACACGTACGCTTATGCCATCCGCATTCGCCGCAATGTTCCGTTATGCACCGTTAGGTTACTTAACTAACGGCATACCGGGACGGGACTAGCGCGGGTGTAAAACATAAGCAACGTCTACTATATATCATATATATAATTGTCATTCGTCTCAGATATCACAAAACACAGGCAGCAGAAACATAGATATAAAGTGGGATATACTAGGACGTCCGTATTTAGTATTTAATCAGAATAGAAAATACGGATTCCACAGTCGCGATGAATAGCCAAGCCCACACCCTGGACCCCTACGAGAGCGGCAAGTGACCCTACCAATTCTGGAGTTTAGGAGACCCGGTCTCGACTCCTCGAGATGGCCTCCCACTGAACCCCAGAACCCGGTCACCTGTGCTCTCCTCCTTGGGTCCATCCTAATGCGGAAAAGTAAATAATATACAACACTGGTGACACAACCTCAACCCGGAAGTGCCCCAAATAAAAGAATATTACATTACATTTGAATTTACATGAATGAAAATATAAAACTCTCATCTCACATAAAAAACCCCGGCTATTCAATCGCGACAATCCTGCACATCATATCTCAGCAACACATAATATCTCATATCATCAACGTAAGTAATGTAAGTCCATGCTACCTCTCCCGATACTTTCGGGAATGCGGAATTTGGTAAAAAAAACGATTTTTACGGAGGTGGTAACATGGACCTAAAACCCGGATCTTGGTTAAACATCTATCTAGCAACCTAACTACGAGTTTCTAGCTACTCGGTTAGGGGGTTATACCTTGCTTGTCTTGAACTCCTTCGTCTTCAAGCTCCGATGGTGGTCCGGAATGGCTTCTTCTCGTCGTCTCCGTACGCCGAAGATAGATCCACCTGAAAGCTCCAACCTTTAGCTCCTTCTTCGTTCTTTGAAGAAACTAGTTCACTTGGTTTGCTAAACCTAGTGAACTAGAATGAGTAGAGAAGAGTTTGTATGGGATTTTATCTATGGTTCTTGATTCTCAACTCATGAGACAAGAGAACCATAGAATCAAGAGAGGGAGGAAGAGGTTGAGGGTGAGAGCAAAGCAAGAGAGCTCAAGAACAAGAGAGAGAATGAGCAAGAAAGAATCAGGCTCTCTTTTGTCTTTCACCCTCTCATAATCCAAAGCAATCATAACTCATCATACTAACAAAAGTCTTATGTGATGGTTGAAGCAACCATAACCATATCATTTCATGCACTCATTTTATACAAATGAGCAAGCAAGTAAAAGTCTTTGCCATGAAATGATGGCTATGGTTATCATGATGGTCAACTAGTCAAGCCTAGTCAACCGGTCAACAAAGTCAACAAGTCAACAAAAGTCAACAAGTCAACAAAGTCAACAAAAGTCAACAACCATGTCACCATAATACTTAATTAATATAATAGTTAATCACATATCATATTCTCATTAGGGTTGAACAAAAAGTCAAATAGTCAACGGTCAACTGTCAACAACCCTAATGAGAATCCGCTGCCTCTGTCTCCCTGTCAACTGTGCATGCGCACCCGCATCCGCGTTCCGAGGAACACGAATGCACACTGGATAAATCCAATCCCAAAAGGTACACTAGGATCTGGCTTAAACCAAAGCCCGCTAGTGTAAACTGTCCGGACACTGTACGTGCACAAGTGCACGGATGTGACCGAACCCTGTCGCAAAACCATGCGACCTGTCGCAATACCATGCGACCTCTACTCTTTTGCCTAAAGGCGAAAAGCTTTCTGTATGGGACTCTAAAGACTCGACACTACGCTGGCAGTGGGTTTAACCACAGACCGCAAGCGACACTAGCTGTGCGTAACGGTCCCCAGGTAATGCCGACAAGAAGACCGACGAGGCGAAACCCATCTGAACTCCTACTGAGCCTGAGTGTGACATTCTCCGTACAGTCCGGTCTGTTCGTCTGATACATCGCATGGCGGGCCTAGGGGGCGGTAAACGTCAGTCCCCCAATAGCGGTACAAGTCGTGCCGGAGCGAAGCCCAAAACACCCTGAGATAACACTGGAAACCTACCAGTATATCTCGTTTGCCCTGGCCAGGGACTACTCGTGTAATGGCTCTCCTAGACACAGCGCGATGTCAACCCCCAATACCGGGAGAGACAAATCCTGTCTAACCGTCACTGCCTCCAAGTGCTTCGGGACTGCACCCAACCACTACCTGTTTGCACGACTCCTTTGAGCCGTGGTAGGGTAGTGATCAAAGTACAGTGGGAACACACTCGAGGCGAAGTGACAGTGTCAAGTCAGCGGACTAAGCTGTACTCATGTCACCTGGGAACTGATAACTGACGATTGGCATAATACCAACTAGTCAGTTCCCGACGAGTCCTGTCCAGTGTACCCGTAACCTAACGAGCACCCGCATACTATCTCAAGTACGACGTACTGACGGCTGTGGGACAGACCGTCTCCCACACTGGGATGAGAAGCGCATGCGCTGGTCTACTCCGGAGTATCGATGCCCTGTCTCGATAGTCCTGCGACCAGGGACCTGCATAAGGATGTGCTTATAGATTACCCAGCCCCACTAGTATGACGGCCATCACATCGCTGGTAATCAAGCAAAGATCCTAAGGGCTCCACTAATGTGTATAGGCGATATACAAAAATAAACACATGTACACATTGAAGTAGAAACAAACCAAGTAGCATACTACTATTTTGAGCAAGATTGTATATACAAGGTGAATATCTCAAGCTTCCATTAAGTAATATACAAACTAGTATGATACAGTAATGGTCTCTAGGGCATATACACTAACAATCTCCCACTTGCACTAAGGCCATGTACTGGCGTATCGAAGACCTATCATCTCGTTCAGCCGCTCGAACTGAGTCTGGGGCAGGGCCTTGGTGAATGGATCTGCAGTGTTATCTTCTGAAGCGACTCTCCGAACCTCGATCTCCTGGCGATCTACGATCTCCCTGATCAGGTGATACCGCCTCAAGATGTGCCTGGATCTCTGATGGGACCTGGGTTCCTTCGCTAAAGCTATAGCCCCGTTGTTGTCGCAATACAGAGGTATTGGATCAACAATGGACGGAACCACCTGAAGTTCTTTCAAGAACTTCCTCATCCAGACAGCTTCTTTTGCGGCATCAGATGCAGCGATGTATTCCGCTTCCATCGTCGAGTCTGCAACGGTTTCCTGTTTGGAACTCTTCCAACACACCGCCCCTCCATTGAGGGTAAAGACAAAACCCGACATGGACTTGGAATCATCCTTGTCACTCTGGAAGCTGGAGTCAGCAAAGGCCTCGATCTGGAGGTCTTTTCCGCCATACACCAAGAACATCTCCTTAGTCCTTCTCAGGTACTTGAGAATGTTCTTTACCGCTATCCAGTGTTTCTCCCCAGGGTTTGACTGATACCGGCTTACCACACTCAGTGCATAAGCTACATCCGGTCTGGTACACAACATCGCATACATTATAGAGCCTACCGCAGAAGCGTAGGGTATAATAGACATGCGATCCCTCTCCAAATCAGTCTTGGGAGACATCTCTTTAGAGAGGGTGATCCCGTGACAAGCCGGTAGGTTACCGCGCTTGGAATCTTCCATACTGAATCTTTTCAGTATGGTGTCGATGTACCTGGACTGAGAAAGTCCTAATATCCTCTTGGATCTGTCACGGTAGATCCGGATACCCAGAATATATGAGGCATCACCCAGGTCTTTCATGGAGAACCTGTGTGACAAGAACCCGTTGACAGATTGTAGCATAGGAATGTCATTTCCTATTAAGAGAATGTCATCCACGTATAAAACGAGGAATACTACAGTTCTCGCTACTAATCTACTATAGATGCATGGTTCATCTGGATTTTTGATAAAGCCAAATTCTTTGACCGTCTCATCAAAGCAGATGTTCCAACTCCGCGATGCCTGCTTTAGTCCATAGATGGACTTAAGCAACTTGCACACCTTTCCGCTGCTCCCACTCTGAATGAAACCCTCTGGTTGGTCCATATAGACACACTCCTCTAAATTTCCATTTAGAAAAGCAGTCTTTACGTCCATTTGCCAGATCTCATAATCGTAGAAGGCAGTGATGGCAAGAAGGATCCGAATGGATTTCAGCATGGCTACTGGAGAAAAGGTTTCGTCATAGTCCAAGCCAGGTCTTTGACGAAAACCCTTTGCTACCAGCCTAGCTTTATAGGTCTCAACCTGTCCATCTACACCAATCTTCCTTTTGAAGATCCACTTGCATCCTATGGGTTTTACCCCGTCTGGAGCAATGTCCAACGTCCATACCTTGTTGGTGTACATGGACTCCATTTCGGTCCGCATTGCATCTAGCCATTTCACTGAGTCAACGCTCTGAACGGCCTGCTGGAAGCTAGTAGGCTCATCATAATCTATGATGCAATCCTCTCTATCCCCGTCTATGAGAAAACCGTAGTATCTCTCGGGCGGATAAGTCTGCCCACTACTCCTGCGGAGCGGCGTAGGAATGTCCTGTTCTTCCGAACCCTCTGGTTCCACTAAACTTTCAGTAATAGTCCGTGGTTCTGGAATTTCTTCCAGTTCTACTGTGCTCCCACTTATCTGGGTTTCCAAAAACTCAGTTTCCAAGAAGTAGGCATGACGAGAAACAAGAACTTTTTGTTCCTCTTCACAGTAGAAGAAATATCCTTTGGAGTTCTTCGGATACCCCACAAACTTGCACTGTACCGAGCGTGCCTCGAGCTTGTCCGCATGCTGCTTTTTGACAAAAGCTGGACATCCCCATGTCTTAATGTGCTTAAGATAGGGTCTCTTCCCACACCATATCTCATATGGTGTAGTAGGCACGGTCTTAGTAGGAACTCGGTTCAAAAGGTATGCTGCTGATTCTAGCGCATATCCCCAGAATGATCGCGGCAACTCAGCATTACTCATCATGGACCGCACCATATCCAATAGGGTGCGGTTCCGTCTCTCCGATACACCGTTATGTTGCGGGGTGTATGGAGGAGTAAGCTGAGAGAGAATTCCGTTCTCTTTTAAATAGTCCAGGAACTCGGCACTTAAGTATTCTCCACCTCGATCCGATCTTAGAATCTTAATACTTTTGCCGGTCTGTTTTTCTACTTCACTTTTATATTCCTGGAACTTTCCAAAGACTTCGGACTTATGTTTCATTAAGAAGACATAACCGTACCTTGAGAAGTCATCCGTAAAAGTGATGAAGTAAGAATAACCGCTTCGCGCATGTGTAGACATTGGACCGCACACGTCACTGTGTACGAGTCCCAAGAGCTCGCTCGCTCTTACTCCATGTCCAGTAAACGGAGTCTTTGTCATCTTTCCTTTGAGACAAGATTGACAAGTGGCATACGATTGATATTCGAACGCATTCAAATATCCTTCTGCATGTAACTTAGTCAACCTTCTCTCATTGATGTGACCCAGTCTACAATGCCATAAGAAAGTCTGATTTATTTCTGGAGACTTTCTTTTGTGTGTATTCTGGACATTGAAAATCTGTGGTTGGTTCAATACGTATATACCATTACTCAATGTACCTGACCCAATCAGAACTTGATTAAGGTGAATGTTTACAACATTACTTACAAACACAAATTCATAACCTTCTTTAGAAACTAAAGATACAGAAATGATATTACAAGTTGCGTTGGGTACAAAAAAGCAATTACGCAAAACCAAAACATGTCCATCTGACATTCCCAGGTGATAGTCCCCTACGGCTTTAGCATCCATGCTAGCTCCGTTCGCAACTCTGAGGGTCATGTCACCTGCTTTCAAAACACTACGGTTTCTCAACGCCTGCAAAGAATTACAGATATGAGATCCTGATCCGGTATCCAATACCCAGGAAGTAGAGTTTATTGAAAGACAGTTTTCAATAACATACACACCTGAAGCTGAAGCTGCAACATGCTTCAATTCCTGTGTTCTGGCCTTCCAGGCCCTGCAATCATTCTTCCAGTGTCCTTTCTTATGACAATAGAAGCATTCTTCCTTATCCACAAGCTTCCCCGCTATCTTTGTTGCTTTGGCTTTTCCCTACGTATCCACTTTACTAACACCGCCCCTTGGTTTGGCGGGGGCTTTCTTCTTCTTTCCCTTGGCTTTCGCCTTGGACCTAGAAGAAGATGATCCTCCTACAAACAAAGTGGATGTTTCCCTACCTTTCTGTAGGGTGCCCTCTGCGCTCCTCAGCATGTTGAGGAGCTCTGAAAGTTCAACCTCTTTTTCTTGTAAGTTGAAGTTCAGTATGAACTGGGCGTAAGTGGAAGGAAGGGACTGGAGAACTATATCCGTATATAGCTCACTCTCCAATGTGATCCCTAGGTCCGCGAGCTCCTCAATGTAGCCGATCATCTTTAGCACGTGCTCGGCTACTGATGATCCGACGGCCATTCTTGTCGAAAATAACTTTTTCGACGCTTCGTATCTTGCTATACGAGATTGCTCTCCATACAGTTCTTTTGTATGAAGCAATATGGATTCCAAGTCCATATTCTCGTGCCTCCTCTGATGTTCGTTGTCCATCGAGGCAAGCACGAGGCACTTGGCCTTCGCGCTATCAATCTCCCAAGTCTTGCGGATTTCCTTATCCGCGACGCTGGAAGTTGGACCAGGGACAGAGGGAGCTTTGGTGGTAAGAAGATACCCCAGCTTGTCGTAAGTGATTGCTATCTTGACATTCCTGAGCCAATCTTTGTAGTTTGGCCCTGTCAGTTTGTTTTTATCTAGGAGTAACTTATGTCCAGTCATGTTGATTGGTCGCTGCAATTAGGAGAGAGAAGAAGAAACACTCAGCATGATGCTCTTGCAAGTTTAGAGTGGTTTTTAGTTTGTCTAAACAGGATGGCTCCCACTGTTTCTCGAATCCCTCCTCAAATCATAAAGGAAGAATTAGTCGGGATCAATCCCACCGCACAATACTTGCTTAACCGTTCAGCCAGGCCGGTGTCGGTACTTCGAGGGAGGTTTTCCAACGCTTTCGCGAAGTTCCTTAATTAAAGAACCTCTTTTCCCTGGGGGCGTAGCCCCGCTAACACCTTTCTAGGCACCTACTAGGTTTATAGCATTGATCGTTTAGTGAGAAAATTCCCGAGGAGTAGCATATACTCACAGTAGGATCGGGATCCAAATATCATTGCGTGACGAAACTGAAGGAATCCTACCAGAATCATCACACTCCAAATGGTATGCAAATCTAGCAAGTTTCAGTACTTATGAAACTCCCGATGTGGATTTTTGCCCCATGCTCTTATGACCTTGACTTTGGCCAACAAATCATAAGTCACATGTCAAGTTCTGCCCGTCGTTCTCCAGGTTAATTTGAATCCACCCGCACCTACCCTTGACTTTGGCCAACAAGGCAGTACGACTGTTCCAAACCAACGCATCTATCTATGCTGCACATGAATACCCAATAGCTACCAATCACTGTGCCTTGACTTTGGCCAACAAGCACAGCTTGAATACTATTGACTATTCATGTGAAACGACGGAGGGCTACGGATGGTTTTGGCAAAACCGTGAACGTAGTGAACTTGATTTGGTCGATGGAACGAGATAGCTTTTAAAAGGAGTGGCTCAAGCTCTGCATTTAAAAGTTGGTTTTGAAAAGAACCGAGTGGTTTTTCGAAAGTGTTCCAACGACTTTAACATGGTTTATTATCTTGCATTAGTTCTTTTAATGCGTGATATTCTTGCATTAGTTCTTTTAATGTGTCCCATCATTTAATCCTACCATTGCAGAAAACAACCAAAATATGACGTACGCTTATGCCATTCGCATTCGCCACGGGCCCCGTCATTACCCGTTAGGTTACTTAACTAACGACAGAGCGGGGGCTGGGCTAGCGCGTCTGTAAAACATAAGCAATGCCTAAATAATATCATATATAGATATACTGCAATGATAAATATTTCAGATCACAGATGAATACATTGGATATACAAGGAATCTGTAATTCGTACGAGCCTGTAACGAAAGACAAATTACACGGTCGCGGTGAATAGCCAAAACCCCACCCAAGACCCCTACGGGTGCGGCAAACTACCCGCCAAGTACCCGAAGCGTAGTAACCTCCCTCATCTCCATGAGTAGGCCACTCGACACTTCGGCATACCCGGTAGTTTGTGCACCCCCTCCATGGGTCTATCCTAGGAGCAAAAACAGTAAAAAGAAATTATACAATGACGGCAACAACCCCGACCCGGTTGTGCGGCCATACAAATAATTATTACATCAATTTACAAATTTACATGAATTGAAAGAAAAGAAAACTCTCGTCTCACAACCCCCGGCTATTCACCCGCGACAATCCAACATATTCATATCCACATTCCAGCAACATTACAGATCACAGATTTGTATAACCCCCACTAATCGACATATAGCGATTAGTAGACGTTCAATACAAATATCACATTACAGAAAAACCCGTTAGCTTAAGTCTTTTAGAAGTTCGATCAAAAATACGGATTTTCAGGACCCCAAAGTAAATTTTTCGTTCTGGAAAATCTGGGTTGAAAATATATATTCCAAAAATCCCAAAATACCCCCAGAAGCACACTGTAGCAAAGAAACACCAGAGAGGGGGCAAGGAGGCCGCGGAACCGCTGCAATAGCAAGCTATTGCCGCGTTTCCGCGCTCGTTTAGGGGAATCATTTGGTGATTTTTCTACAGTGTCTTTTAAAAACCCTGAGCCGATTTTAGGTGTTAAAATAATCAACTTTTGAACAGTAAAAAAATCGACAGAAACTCGAATTTTCGGGGTTTTGTTTTCGGGACTTTTTCTTTGATCGATCTTCTAGTTACTTGCTAACATGTTAGATAGAGTTTAACTAGGCTCTGATACCACTGTAAGTCCATGCTACCTCTCCCGGTACTTTCGGGAATGCGGAATTTGGTAAAAAAAACGATTTTTACGGAGGTGGTAACATGGACCTAAAACCCGGATCTTGGTTAAACATCTATTTAGCAACCTAACTACGAGTTTCTAGCTACTCGGTTAGGGGGTTATACCTTGCTTGTCTTGAACTCCTTCGTCTTCAAGCTCCGATGGTGGTCCGGAATGGCTTCTTCTCGTCGTCTCCGTACGCCGAAGATAGATCCACCTGAAAGCTCCAACCTTTAGCTCCTTCTTCGTTCTTTGAAGAAACTAGTTCACTTGGTTTGCTAAACCTAGTGAACTAGAATGAGTAGAGAAGAGTTTGTATGGGATTTTATCTATGGTTCTTGATTCTCAACTCATGAGACAAGAGAACCATAGAATCAAGAGAGGGAGGAAGAGGTTGAGGGTGAGAGCAAAGCATGAGAGCTCAAGAACAAGAGAGAGAATGAGCAAGAAAGAATCAGGCTCTCTTTTGTCTTTCACCCTCTCATAATCCAAAGCAATCATAACTCATCATACTAACAAAAGTCTTATGTGATGGTTGAAGCAACCATAACCATATCATTTCATGCACTCATTTTACACAAATGAGCAAGCAAGTAAAAGTCTTTGCCATGAAATGATGGCTATGGTTATCATGATGGTCAACTAGTCAAGCCTAGTCAACCGGTCAACAAAGTCAACAAGTCAACAAAAGTCAACAAGTCAACAAAGTCAACAAAAGTCAACAACCATGTCACCATAATACTTAATTAATATAATAGTTAATCACATATCATATTCTCATTAGGGTTGAACAAAAAGTCAAATAGTCAACGGTCAACTGTCAACAACCCTAATGAGAATCCGCTGCCTCTGTCTCCCTGTCAACTGTGCATGCGCACCCGCATCCGCGTTCCGAGGAACACGAATGCACACTGGATAAATCCAATCCCAAAAGGTACACTAGGATCTGGCTTAAACCAAAGCCCGCTAGTGTAAACTGTCCGGACACTGTACGTGCACAAGTGCACGGATGTGACCGAACCCTGTCGCAAAACCATGCGACCTGTCGCAATACCATGCGACCTCTACTCTTTTGCCTAAAGGCGAAAAGCTTTCTGTGTGGGACTCTAAAGACTCGACACTATGCTGGCAGTGAGTTTAACCACAGACCGCAAGCGGCACTAGCTGTGCGTAACGGTCCCCAGGTAATGCCGACAAGAAGACCGACGAGGCGAAACCCATCTGAACTCCTACTGAGCCTGAGTGTGACATTCTCCGTACAGTCCGTTCTGTTCGTCTGATACATCGCATGGCGGGCCTAGGGGGCGGTAAACGTCAGTCCCCCAATAGCGGTACAAGTCGTGCCGGAGCGAAGCCCAAAACACCCTGAGATAACACTGGAAACCTACCAGTATATCTCGTTTGCCCTGGCCAGGGACTACTCGTGTAATGGCTCTCCTAGACACAGCGCGATGTCAACCCCCAATACCGGGAGAGACGAATCCTGTCTAACCGTCACTGCCTCCAAGTGCTTCGGGACTGCACCCAACCACTACCTGTTTGCATGACTCCTTTGAGCCGTGGTAGGATAGTGATCAAAGTACAGTGGGAACACACTCGAGGCGAAGTGACAGTGTCAAGTCAGCGGACTAAGCTGTACTCATGTCACCTGGGAACTGATAACTGATGATAGGCATAATACCAACTAGTCAGTTCCCGACGAGTCCTGTCCAGTGTACCCGTAACCTAACGAGCACCCGCATACTATCTCAAGTACGACGTACTGACGGCTGTGGGACAGACCGTCTCCCACACTGGGATGAGAAGCGCATGCGCTGGTCTACTCCGGAGTATCGATGCCCTGTCTCGATAGTCCTGCGACCAGGGACCTGCATAAGGATGTGCTTATAGATTACCCAGCCCCACTAGTGTGACGGCCATCACATCGCTGGTAATCAAGCAAAGATCCTAAGGGCTCCACTAATGTGTATAGGCGATATACAAGAATAAACACATGTACACATTGAAGTAGAAACAAACCAAGTAGCATACTACTATTTTGAGCAAGATTGTATATACAAGGTGAATATCCCAAGCTTCCATTAAGTAATATACAAACTAGTATGATACAGTAATGGCCTCTAGGGCATATACACTAACAAGTAAGTATGCATACCCCAATTGTCGTTGATGTATAGCAACGAAACCGGCGATATCGTACATACTACACTTACGGTCACAGAAAAGA
Organism: Agapanthus africanus; assembly: GCA_030015575.1. Classification (NCBI taxonomy): domain Eukaryota; kingdom Viridiplantae; phylum Streptophyta; class Magnoliopsida; order Asparagales; family Amaryllidaceae; genus Agapanthus; species Agapanthus africanus. Next base: position 166,703,182 of record CM057343.1, on the reverse strand, counting down.
AAGTGTAAAACTACAATATTTGGAATCCACATTCTTTTTAGACATCATAAATGCGAAATATCACATATTTCGTATTTCATGCCTAAACTATATGAATTCCACATATTGTATCACATTCCAGATAAACAGACAGTATTAAAGTTTTCGAACGAACGATCAAGTACTCAAGATTCACTAAAGCTCAACACTTGAGCAGGGTTCAAAAATCCGAAGTGTGACACAGTAGTAGCGGTCCAGCCGTAGAAGGGTCAAGCCAACGCCTCACATGTGGCACGCCGTACTGCCCCAAACCCTAAGGTTCAAAGGGCAGTTCAAGACGGTCACATAATCGAGTTAAGGTTTGTTGTCTTCTAGAGGGACCACCACAAAAAGACTTGTACGTATTTCCAAAGTATTTAAACCCCGTGAACAGTGAGCAAATGATACTCGTTCAAACACTTCAATACTTTCTAATTTACCCAGAAAAGCCACGAAATCAAAATTCCGATCGAATCGACGAGTCCAAAACCATCTCCAGAATTTTTCAAAACTAAACACAGATTAAAAATAACATAAAAAATATACAAGCAGATTCAGGAATTACTGTAAAAAAATTATCCATGAATTGATGTATACGACCGCGGAACCGCGGCCTAAGCAAGCTTAGGCCGCGTTTCCGCGGCAACAATCACTGTTCATTGAATAATTTTTGTACCGTAATCCTTATTTTTACCTGCTGAATTTTTTACATATTTTTAATTCTGAAAAATGTCAAATTTTAGAAAATTTCCAGAGAGCACTCTAAAATGCCGTATTTCGGTTCGATCGGAGTTTTAACTTCGTAAAAAGGTCGCCTAATGTTCGAGGTCGGCTCTGATACCAATGTTAGGTTTGCCTAGCACCCTATAATGAGTTTTGAAGCATCACATGTCTCAAAGTTTGGATTTTGAGGGTGCTAAACAAACATGCAAACGAATCGATCCTAGAAAAATTAGGGTTATGAAACTTAAAGCGAACAAAACTAGGGTTTCGAGACTACAACCTTTGTAGCTCCCTTTCGCTGGACTCCTTGGTGTCTTGGGTGTTGGAATAAGGTCCTCTTGAAGTCCTCTCACGTCCACGACGATCCACCCGGAGTTCCCCGTCCAAGCTCGCAACTTCGAGAATCGAAGAGAACACTCTAAACAAGTTGGCTAAACTTGTGTAGAATGATGTTGTGGTTTAGAATCTCACTTCAAAAACCTTTCTTTAAGTGTGTTTTACTCACTAGGAAAAACTAGAGAGAAAATGGTGAAGGAGGATGAAGATGGAGGCTTTCTTTTAACAAGAGATGAAAATGATAACCCACACAAGAAATGAAATATATCCTTTTATATTTTATTCCTTCTCACTATGAACCATGGTTAAAATGATGGAGACATTATTTAACTTGAGTTTTAAATCATAAAGAGAAGGATAACTCAAGGTTAGAGGTAGGTGAGCTTGGTTAGGTTAAAAGAAGAATGTAGAAGCTAGAAAGAATTATCCTTTTCTTTTCAATTTTGTTTTAAATACAAAATCAAATAAAAATCCATCACTTAATCCATGGTGTGAGTCTTGTATTGCCACCATTTCCATGTGTTAACAACCATGATAGATGGGTGTATGTATGTATGTATCTATGCACATCCATATGTGCATGAAACTAGAAAGAAAGAAGAAAATCATACATGCATGCATACATCCATCAAATACTAGAAAGGTTTCAAGTGAGAAAACTAATGGTTAGATGATAAATCAACACTTGATTTATCAATCCGGTCATATCTCATATGACCCCACCAAAAGCAGGCCGCCCGATCAATGTTCGGTATCAAATACGCACATTTTAATCGGGTGCATGCGCATATCGCATACGCGCACCACAACGTTTCGCCTGGACTGGGTAACTCCTTTGTGGGACTCTAAGACTCGTCAATACGCCGGAAGAGGGTGATGATCATATCAGGTACCCCCAAGCCGCAAGCGGTCAGCTAAACGTAACGGCCACCCGGGTATTGAGCGATCAGAAGAAAACAAGCGAACCTGCTACAACTCCTGTCGAGCCAACCGGCAACACTACCGTACAGTCCGGTCTCTTCGTCAGATATGCTGCATATTGAGCCTAGGGATGGTCATGTCGACCCTAATAACTCAATAAGTCATGCCAGTGAATGGTCTATAACAGATCGAGAAACTACTGATAACACTTATCAGCAAATCTCAGCAGCCCTGGCCAGGGACTTACTGATATAACCAGTCGGGCACAGTACAGCATCAACTCCCAATACCGGGAGAGACGAAACCCTTCCTATCGCTCATTGCCTTCGTGTGTCTCGGGACTGTACCCAACGGCCACCTGTTTGCACGACTCAGTAGAGCCGTGGTAGGGTGGCAATCAAAGTACAGTGGGAGAACAAACAAGACTCCATGACGATCTAGGGTCTACAGACTAACCTGTACCAGTGTCACCTGAGAACTGCTATCCGATGATAGATATGATTCCATATAGGAGTTCTCGGTGAGTCCGTCCAGTGTACCCAGTCAGCACTGAGCACCCGTATATGATCTTGATGTCAAACATCGATGAATGTGGGAACATTCATCGCCCATCGTATGGGTCTAGTATCATATACGCTAGTCTACTCTGGTATATCAATGCCCCGTCTCGATATACCTACGACTAGGGACTTTCCAGGATATGCTTATAGACTACAGATGTCCCACTAGTATGATCTCCATCATAATCAGAGTAGTCAAGCCGATATCCTCAGGGCTTTATCAGCATGTATGAATGAATAAAAGCATGATCAAATCAACATGTCAGATAAAGAAGAACCAGATAGCATACTATCATGTCGAGCAAGAATGCATACTGAATATATATACATGTACAAATACATCCACTATCATATAATGGCCTCTAGGGCATATATATATCCAACACATAGTATTGATGAGTCTTTAGAGTCCCCCACATTCAGTTACTCAAGTTTCGGGCAAAATGCTGTAGAGGCCGTATGGAGATATGGCAGGGTTCGATCAGATACGTGCGGTATTGCACGGATCAGGATCGGACGGTTAGTACTAGAGGCCGTATGGATATATGGCAGGGTTCGATCAGTTACGTGCAGTATTGCACGGATCAGGATCGGACGGATAATACTAGCCGGCTTTGGTTTAAGCCGGATCCTAGTATAGTACAGTGTAGATTTTGTCTCATTGCATTTGTATTTTAGTCGGAATACAAATGCGGGTGTGTATACACAGTATCGGGGTTTTCCTGTAATTTATTACGGGATCAGTTTTTTAGAGTTGCCAGTTTGCTTTCCTTTTCGGCCATATTTCTTTGTATCTTTCATTGGCCGAAGATTGGTGGAGGAGGGCTTATTTGCATTTGTGCAAATAAGCTTTTTGGAGGGTTGTCTTTGCATATTGTTGCTTCATGATAGCTCTTGTTTGACCTTGACTTCTTGACTTCATGATGGTTCATGATGGCTTGACTTGTGTAGTGATGATGGGTTTTTGGAGTGGGGTTTTTGTTGAAATGATTCTTGATCATCATATCCTTTTTTCTCTCTCCTTTGGATGATAGTTTCCCCCCCTTGATTATTCTCTCTCTCTCACCATTCCCTCATGCATGGCCGGCCAAAAAGGGAAGAGGGGCTGAAATTTTTGGTGGGGATTTTGGTTGATTCTCTTCATGCTAAAAATCCCCAAGTTCATCTAGAAAAAGTTCACATATCATTCATCCACCAAAAGGCAATTCCCTACAACCCCAAATAAGACATATAAATTTACACGTATTTTACAGCAAATCTTGGGCATGTCGACTCGCCAATTTCGTGCCCGAGTTGCCTCGGTATAGAGGTGGGAGCCCGTAAAAGAAGCCGGCAAGGTGGTGGAGACCGGACATTCCGCGGGAGATCGGGACGACGACGAGAAGACCGAAGGACACGGATCGGTCGGTATATCTCTCTACCCCCTTCTCCAGATAGCTAGGACTAGATTAATGGCACGATCCGGGTTTATAGTGCGCGGTGGTGCCGGTTTTAAAAGTTAAAGTAAATCACCGCTTCCGCATTCCGGCGTCGGATTGACGGCCGGGGCGCCGCCGTGCACTTACACAACCATGCCCGTTTAAAATTTTAGCCGTGCCGAATAACCCTAAACAAGATCGTTGCTAGAAAATTAGGGTTTCACATGCTAGTAAATGACATTTACTACTAAGGGAATACGAAATACAACCTTTGTAGATCGGTCCTTCACTTCTAAAGCTCCTTGTCGTAGTCCCTTCACTGCGATCATGGTTTTCCCGGGCCCTTGCATGGTTTCACGAGGTGAAAGATGCGTCCTTGCTTGAAGTCTTCGAGGCCGAAGATGATCTACGTCGAGGGAATAACGACTCAAGCTACTATTTCACTAACTAGAGAATTAGTAAAGCAAACACCCTAAACTAAAGTGCTAGTCTAGTAGAGGATGGAGAAATAGGAAGTGGGTTCTCTTTAGAATTTTATTTCTCACAATCTTTCTCACTTTGGATCAAACCCTAGCAAGCTTTTCTTTTGAACAAATGAAGAAGAAGATGAACAAAAGAAAGAAATGAGGATAATTATCAAGTGAGTGAGCTAACCATGGTGAGTAAGTATCATATACTAACTCATGTAGAGACATAACCATAGCTAATCCAAAATTGTTAGGTTAATAAAAATCTAAAGTAAAACAAAGTTAGTGGACTTTGTCAAAGCATCCAAAAGCTTCTACAAGCTTCATGCTTTTGACCTAAGCTCCACTAATTTGTAATTACCCTAAATAAATATAAACCACCATTTAAAAATAGAATGGTGTATGTCTTACACACCCATGTCAAGTGTATCATCAACCATGATACAAAAAAGAAAACACATTTTAATATATATCACAAATATATTAAAGTGTGCACATGTGAGAAAAATCCATAAGTGAACATATGTTAGTTAATGTAAATTAGTATATCTAATATACAATTATACACTAAATTAATAAATCAACACTTGACTTAATTATCCGGTCATATCGCATATAACCGACTAACATCCAATGTATCGACTTATCGAATCAACACTTGATTCGATAACCCGGCTATATCATATATAACCGACCGATACATAAAGTCGCGAGAATAGAATACGGTATCATATACACGCATTATTCTCGGTCCTGCACATATCACATATGTGCTCCTATTTCGTTTTGCCTGAGCCAGTAAAACCTCTATGTAGGACTCTAAAGACTCATCAATACGCCGGCAGTAGGTGATGATCACATCAAGCACGCACAAGCCGTCAGCGGTACCAGCTGGACGTAACGGCTACCCGGGTATTGAGTGATCAGAAGATCAGCAAGCAAGACCGCTCCAACTCCTGTAAAAGCCTGCCGGTAACACTTCCCGTACAGTCCGGTCTCCTCGTCTGATATGTCGCATATCAAGTCTAGGGGTGGTAAACGTCAGACCCCAATAACCGATAAGTCGTGCCAATGTGAGGCTCATAACGGGTTGAGAAACTACTGGTAACACTTACCAGTAAATCTCTAAATCAGCCCTGGCCAGGGACTTCCCTGTTACGGCCAATCGAGCACAGCGCAACATCAACCCCCAATACCGGGAGAGACGAAACCCCTCTTATCGCTCATTGCCTCCATGTGACTCGGGACTGTACCCAAAAACCACCGTTTTGCACGCTCTCTTAGACGTGGTAAGGTGGAAATCAAAGCACAGTGGGAATCACACAAGACTCTATGACGATCTCGGGTCTATAGAATAACCTGCACAAGTGTCACCAGAGAACTGCCATCTGACGTGAGGTATAATACCATCTGGAAGTTCTCGGCGAGTCCATCCAGTGTACCCAGTCTTCACTGAGTACCCGTATACCATCTCTTATGTCAAACACCAATGGATATGGGATCATCCATCGCCCATCTCATGGGTCGAGAAGCGTATACGCTAGTCTACACTGGTATATCGATGCCCTGTCTCGATACACCCACGACTAGGGACCTTGAAGGATGTACTTATGGACTACCATGTCCCCACTAGTTTGATTCGCATCTTAGTCCAGGTAGTCAAGTACACATCCTAAGGGCTTTACCAACATGTAACTATAAGACAGTATCAAGAGACAAGTACACATGTTAAGATAAAGAGCAACCAGATAGCATACTATTATATCGAGCAAGAAAGTCCTCTCTATATATGTCCAAGCATCCAATATAATATACATCATCTGTACAATACTGGCCTCTAGGGCATACATACAACCAACAATTTGTAGTCTAATTGGGACTAAGATCTGAGATTTTATGAGCATATGGGCTCGATTAATTTGAATGAGGGATTTATTGCCAACTTGGGCTCGGCCCACTCAGTTAAATGTTAAACATTTGATAATGCTGGGCATTGATTTGAGTTCTGACAATATTTGTCTTTTACTGAATGTTGAGCATTCATCATAGCTCGAAGGCTTTATAGAACAATTTATGTTCTTTTAGCGCACACGTGAGGAGCACGTGGTACGCTTGGCGCTGAGCACTAGTCCATGAGCGCAAAGCGCTAGTTTATGAGGGCAAAGCGCTATTTGTTCAGTGGCACACACGTGAGGAGTACGTGGTGCGCTTGGTGCTGTGCATCAGTCCATGAGCGCAAAGCGCTGGTTTATGAGCGCAAAGCGCTATTTGTTCAGTGGCGCACACGTGAGGAACACGTGGTGCGCTTGGTGCCAGTCCAAGAGCGCAAAGCACTATTTGATCAGCTTTATGATCTGAGAAATAAATTCTCGTTTATAAAAGACTTTGTCTCAAGGTTCTAAGAACAAAAGTTCTTATTTTATAGGATATGTTTCAATCTCTTATTTTGGTGAAAGGCTTTGCCTTTATGGATCTGTGGTCCTAAGATAATTGAATCATTCTCCCCCCTTTTTTTATAATGAGATGTTCATGATCTCTTTTTGTAAAAGACCTTAGTCTTATAGATCTTTGATCTGTGAGAAGAATTATGTTCTTCTTCTTCTTTTTTATGATGAGATACTTTGATTTCTTTGTGAAAAGACCTTGGTCTTATAGATTTATGATCTTAGAAAAAGAAGTAAATTCTTCTTTTTATATGAGACGATTTCGTCTTTCTGTTCTTTTTACCTTGAAGAAAAGTTCTTCTTCTTATGAGAGCTTGCTTTTCTTTCTGAGATTTCTCAAAGTTTATAGGGGGGTTCCTCTCTCTGTTTTTCTGTCTCCTTGAGACTTGAAGTCTTGGGGCCTTTATATAGGATGTGCTGATTTGTTCAATTAGTTAAGGAGATCTTTTCTCCGATTGATTTGGGGATTTCCCCACCGTTGGATCTTTGATCCAAGGGATTCTGATTTACAGAAGGTAATTCTCTTGTTTTTAACAAGATTGGGAAATCTTTCCCCATACAGAATTTATTCTGTAATTTTGGTGATTTTTATGCACCTTTGGATCATTGATCCAACGGTGCTCTGATTTACAGAGCACAGTCTTTTTGTTTGGAAAGATTTTGAGGAATCTCTCCTTAACAGAATTTTATCCTGGTTAATTGATGATTTTTAATCATGTTCGTTGGATCTTTGATCCAATGGTGGAGAATATTTAGTTCTAGCACTAGCGCACTCATGCTTTGCATGTGGTGCGCTGCTTAGAGTGCAGCGCTCTTAGCGCCAGTGCACACGTGCTTTGCACGTGGTGCGCTGCTTGGGGTGCAGCGCACTTGGCGCTGCTATAAAGCACTGCTTCATTTCAAAATTTGAAATTTGAACAGATCTTTGCTCTGATTGGGGGAAACACCTACTTACCACACTACGTGCATAGGCTACATCCGGTCTGGTGCATAACATCGCATGCATGATAGACCCAACTGCGGAAGCATAGAGTATCACATTCATGCGAGCCCTCTCCAAATCAGTCTTAAGAGACATCTCTTTGGAGAGAGTGATTCCTGAACAAGCGGGTAAATTACCATACTTAGAATCTTCCATACTAAACCTCTTTAGTATGGTGTCAATATACTTGCATTTGGGCCAAACCCAACATCCTTTTAGATCTTTATCCCCAGGATGTAGGAGGCACCATCCAGATCTTTCATGAAGAACTTTTATGATAGGAAGAGTTTGACCAAGTGCAGCATAGGAACATCGTTTCCTATCAAGATTATGTCATCCACGTACAATACGAGGAATACGACCTTACTTTCTACTACCATTTTATATATACATGGTTCATCTACGTTTTTGATGAAGTCAAACTCTTTGACTTCCACATCAAAACAAATGTTCCAGCTCCGCGACGCCTGCTTTAATTCGTAGATTGATTTAAGCAGCTTGCACACCTTTCCGCTGCTCCCACTGTCTATGAAGCCCTCTAGCTGTGTCATATACATGCTCTCTTCTAAATCACCATTTAGAAAAGCGGTCTTGACATTCATCTGCCAGATTTCATAGTCATGGTATGCAGCAATGGCAAGTAGGATCCTGATGGACTTAAGCATAGCCACTAGAGAAAGGTCTCATCATAGTCGACACCTGGTCGTTGACGAAAACCTTTTGGTACAAGTCTAGCTTTGAAGGTCTCAACCTTTCCATCTACATCAATTTTCTTCTTGAAGATCCATTTGCTCCCAATGGGTTTTACCACTTCAGGAGCAACTTCCAAAGTCCATACTTTGTTGGTGTATATGGATTCCATCTCAGATCGCATAACATCCAGCCATTTCACAGAGTCCCCACTTGTGATGGCTTGCTCGAAACTAGTCGGGTCATCATCTTCTATGATGCAATCCTCACTCCCACCGTCTATGAGAAAACCGTAGTATCTCTCACGTGGGTGCTTGTGATGGCCTGCTCGAAACTAGTTGGGTTATCATCTTCCATAATGCAATCCTCGTTCCTACCGTCTATGAGAAAACCGTAGTATCTCTCAGGTGGGTGAGAAACCCTACAAGATCTGCGGAGTGGCTGATGTTCGTCGGGGACTATTGAATCCTCCGGTTCTACCAAATCTTCAGTTATAGTTTGTGTTTCTGGAACTTCTTCCAGTTATATCTCATTACCACTAATTTCTTTTATAAGAAATTCCTTTTCTAAAAAGGTGGCATGTTGAGCAACAAACACCTTTTGTTCCTCGGTGTGGTAGAAAATATACCCTCATGAATGTTTGGGATATCCAACAAACTTACATAGAACAGACCTTATCTCGAACTTTTCCGAATTTTGCTTTTTAACATAAGTCAGACAACTCTATATCTTAATGAAATTAAGACATGGTCTCTTCCCCTCCTATATCTCATATGGAGTGGTAGGCATAGATTTGGTAGGAACCCTATTCAATATATATGCAGCTGTCTCAAGTGCATAACTCCAAAAGGAAATAGGTAACTCAGCAACACTCATCATAGAGCACACCATATCTAATAGGGTGCGATTCCTTCGCTCCGATACACTGTTGTGTTGTGGTGTATATGGAGGAGTAAGCTGAGAAAGAATCTCATTCTCTTTTAGCTAATCTCATAATTCCATGCTTAAGTATTCACCTCCTCGATCAGATCGAAAGATTTTAATACTTTTACCCGTCTGGTTCTCTACTTCGCTCTTATATTTCTTGAATTTCTCAAAAGCTTCAGATTTGTGTTTCAACAGGAACACATGTCCGAATCTTGAGAGATCATCGGTGAATGTAATGAAGTACGAGGAACCATTTCTGGCATATGTAGACATAGGACCGTATACATCACTATGTATCAGACCCAAGAGTTCAGTAGCTCTTTCTCCGTGTCCCGTAAACGGAGTTTTGGTCATCTTTCCTTTGAGACATGACTGACAAGTTTCATAAGATGTAAATTCGAACGGATTCAAATATCTATCTTTATGCAACTTAGCTAGTCTGGTCGCATTGATATGACCAAGTCTACAATGCCACAGGAAGGCTTCGTTCATTTATGAACTTTTTCTCTTGTGTGTGTTTTGTATATTCAGAACTGTATTTTGATTTAGAACGTATATACCATTATACAGCGTACCAAACCAAATCAACACTTGATTTAGGAAAATGTTCATAATATTTTTCTCTAATGAAAAATTATATCCCTCTTTATCTAATAAAGAAATGGATATTATATTGCACATCATCGACGGTACGAAATAACAGTTGTTCAAAATCAATGTATTACCATTTGGCAATACTACGTGATATTCCCCGACAGCTTCAGCAGCAACAATTGCTCCATTCCCTACTCTGAGAGACATATCACCATTTCCTAGTTCTCTACTTCTCTACTTCTCTTTAACCCTTGTAATAGATTACATGCTGGGTTCCCTAGGGTCGACGCTGGGTTTCGGGAGACATCGACCATGTCGTTTTCAAAAAAAAATCGGCGCGCTAAAGAACCCAAACCATAGATCTTAACTAGAGATTTAGACGATCCAAGCATGAAAACAACTTTACATACAAAGTGAACAAGGAATACAACTTTTGTAAACCGGTCCTTCACTTCAATAGCTCCGTGTAGTAGTCCCTTCGCTCCAAGTAGTGAACTTCCGGACTGTAGAAAGGCTCCACAAGAAGAAAGGAACAAACTTGCTTGAAGTCTTCGAGGCCGAAAATGATCTACGTCGAAGAGACACCAACTCAAGCTACCTCTTCACTAATATGGAATTAGTGAAGCAAACACCCTAAACTATATGGCTAATCTAGTAAAGGATGATAAAGTAGGAATTTATCTCACTTTAGATTTATTTTTCTCACAATATTTCTTCACCTTGAGAAAAGCAAGAAAGCTTTTTCTTGATGAAGAAGAAGATGATAATGGAGAAGAGAATGAAACTCATGAGGTGAGAATAGCAACCATGGGTGAGTTTTTATCATATACTAACTCATGTATGTAAGTCCACGTTACCTCTCCCGGTACTTACGGGCTTGCGGAAATGATGAAAAAACGATTTTTCAAGAGATGGTAACATGGACTCAAAATACGGATTTTTGTTAAACAACTAGCTAACAAACCTAACAAGAGTTTTACCTACTCGGTTAGGGGGTTATACCTTTCTCGAACTCCTTCGTCTTCAACTCTTTCAGGTGTACGGATCGGCCTCACCTCGTCGTCTCCTTGCGCCGAAGATGGATCCACCTGAAAGCTTCTACCTTTGGCTTCTTCTTCGAACTTGAAGAAACTAGAACACTTGGTTTGCTAAACCTTATGAACTAGGATGAGTAGAGAAGTGATGTGGGTTTTCTTTTATCTCTAAGGCAATGTTTCTCACTCATGAGAGGGTGTTGCCTTGAGCAAGAGAGAGAGCAAGAGGGAGAGCTCAAGCAAGAGAGAGAAATGAAATGAGAGAATGAGTAACTCTTTTGCCATCCAAGCTCTCATAATCCAAAACCATCATAACAAAAATAGTAATCAAGTATTGTGTGATGGTTCAAGTCAAAATGGCTATATCATTTCATGCACTCATTTTGCAAAAACAAACAAGCAAGCAAAAGTCTTTGCCATGAAATGATAGCCATTGTCATGATGATGGTCAACTAGTCCAACCTAGTCAACCGGTCAACAAAGTCAACAAGTCAACAAAGTCAACCCCTCAACAACCATGTCACTATAATACTTAATTAATATTATTATTAATTATATTTCTTATTCTCATTAGGGTTTAGCCAAAAGTCAATAGTCAACAGTCAACAGTCAACAACCCCAATGAGAATCCTCTCCCACTGTCTCTCTGTCAACTGTGCATACACACCCGCATCCGCGTTCCGAGGAACACGAATACAAACGAGATAAAACCAATCCCAAAATGTACACTAGGATCTGGCTTAAACCAAAGCCCGCTAGTGTTAACTGTCCGGACACCAAACCTGCACAAGTGCATGGATGTGACCGAACCCTGTCGCAAAACCATGCGACCTGTCGCAAAACCATGCGACCTCTACTCTTTTTCCTAAAGACGAATAACTTTCTGTGTGGGACTCTAAAGACTCGACACTACGCTGGCAGTGGGTTTAACCACAGACCGCAAGCGGCACTAGCTGTGCGTAACGGTCCCCAGGTAGATGCCGACAAGAAGACTGACGAGGTGAAATCCATCTGAACTCCTACTGAGCCTGAATCTGACAATCTCCGTACAGTCCGGTCTGTTCGTCTGATACATCGCATGGCGGGCCTAGGGGGCGGTAAACATCAGTCCCCTACTAGCGGTACAAGTCGTGTCGGAGTGTAGCCTAGAACACCCTGAGATAACACTGGAAACCTACCAGTATATCTCGCTTGCCCTGGCCAGGGACTACTCATGTAATGGCTCTCCTAGACACAGCGCGATGTCAACCCCCAATACCGGGAGAGACGAATCCTGTCTAACCGTCACTTCCTCCAAGTGCTTCGGGACTGCACCCAACTACTACCTGTTTGCATGACTCCTTTGAGCCGTGGTAGGGTAGTAATCTAAGTACAGTGGGAACACACTCGAGGCGAAGTGACAGTGTCAAGTCAGCGGACTAAGCTGTACCAATGTCTCCTGGGAACTGATAACTGACGATAGGTATAGTACCAACCAACAGTTCCCGACGAGTCATGTCCAGTGTACTCGTAACATAACGAGCATCCGCATACTATCTCAAGTACGATGTACTGACGGCTATGGGACAGACCGTCTCCCACACTGGGATGAGAAGTACATACGCTAGTCTACTCCGGAGTATCGATGCCCTGTCTCGATAGTCCTACGACTAGGGACCTACATAAGGATGTGTTTATAGATTACCCAGCCCCCACGAGTGTGACTGCCATCACAGCGCTGGTAATCAAGCAAAGATCCTAAGGGCTCCACTAATGTGTAAAGGTGATATACTAAAATAAACACATGTACACATTAAAGTAGAAACAAACCAAGTAGCATACTACTATATTGAGCAAGATTGTCTATACAAGGTGAATATCCTAAGCTTCCATTAAGTAATATACAAACTAGTATGATACAGTAATGGCCTCTAGGGCATATACACTAACAATCTCCCACTTGCACTAAGGCCATGTACTGGCGTATCGAAGACCTATCATCTCGATCAGCCGCTCGAACTGAGTTTGGGGTAAGGCCTTTGTGAGTGGATCAGCAGTGTTATCTTCCGTAGAAACTCTCCGAACCTCGATCTTCTGGCGACCCACGATCTCCCTGATCAGGTGATACCGCCTTAAGATGTGTCTGGACTTCTGATGGGACCTGGGTTCCTTCGCTAAAGCTATAGCCCCGTTGTTGTCGCAATACAGAGGTATTGGATCAACAATGGACGGAACCACCTGAAGTTCAGTTAAGAACTTCCTTATCCAGACGGCTTCTTTTGCGGCATCTGCAGCAGCGATATATTCCGCTTCCATCGTCGTGTCAGCAACGGTTTCCTGTTTGGAACTCTTCCAACACACCGTCCCTCCATTGAGGGTAAAGACAGAACCCGACATAGACTTGGAATCATCCTTGTCACTCTGGAAGTTGGAGTCAGCAAAGGCCTCGATCTGGAGGTCTTTTCCGCCATACACAAGAACATCTCCTTAGTTCTTCTCAGGTACATGAGAATGTTCTTTACCGCTATCCAGTGTTTCTCCCCAGGGTTTGACTGATACCGGCTTACTATACTCAGTGCATAAGCTACATCTGGTCTGGTACACAACATCGCATACATTATAGAGCCTACCGCAGAAGCGTAGGGTATAATAGACATGCGATCCCTTTCCAAATCAGTCTTGGGAGACATCTCTTTGGAGAGGGTGATCCCGTGACAAGCCGGTAGATTACCGCGCTTGGAATCTTCCATACTGAATCTTTTCAGTATGGTGTCGATGTACCTGGACTGTGAAAGTCCTAATATCCTCTTGGATCTATCACGATAGATCCGGATCCCCAGAATGTATGAGGCATCACCCAGGTCTTTCATGGAGAACCTGTGTTACAAGAACCCTTTGACAGATTGTAGCATAGGAATGTCATTTCCTATTAAGAGAATGTCATCCACGTATAATACAAGGAATACAACAGTTCTCGCTACAAATCTACTATAGATGCATGGTTTATCTAGATTTTTGATAAAGCCAAATTCTTTGACCGTCTCATCAAAACAGATGTTCCAACTCCGCGATGCCTGCTTTAGTCCGTAGATGGACTTAAGCAACTTGCACACCTTTCCGCTACTCCTACTCTGAATGAAACCCTCTGGCTGGTCCATATAAACACACTCCTCTAAATTTCCATTTAGAAAAAGCGGTCTTTACGTCCATCTGCCAAATCTCATAATCGTGGAAGGCAGCAATGGCAAGAAGGATCCGAATAGATTTCAACATAGCTACTGGAGAAAATGTCTCGTCATAGTCCAAACCAGGTCTTTGACGAAAACCCTTGGCAACCGGTCTAGCTTTATAGGTCTCAACCTGTCCATCTACACCAATCTTCCTTTTGAAGATCCACTTGCATCCTACGGGTTTTACCCCATCTGGAGCAACGTCCAACGTCCATACTTTGTTGGTGTACATGGACTCCATTTCGGTCCGCATTGCATCCGGCCATTTTACCGAGTCAACGCTCTGAATGGCCTACTGGAAGCTAGTCGGCTCATCATAATCAATGATGCAATCCTCTCTATCCCCGTTTATGAGAAAACCATAGTATCTCTCGGGCGGATGAGACTGCCTACTACTCCTGCGGAGCGGCGTAGAAATGTCATGATCTTTCGAACCCTCTGGTTCTACTAAGCTTTCAGTAATAGCTCATGGTTCTGGAATTTCTTCCAGTTCTATTGCGCTCCCACTTATCTGATTTTCCAAAAACTAAGTTTCCAAGAAGTGGGCATGACGAGAAACATAAATCTTTTGTTCCTCTTCGCAATAGAAGAAACATCCCTTGGAGTTCTTTGGATATCCCACAAACTTGCACTGTACTAAGCGTGCCTCGAGTTTGTCTGCATGCTGCTTTTTGACAAAAGCTGGACATCCCCATGTCTTAATGTGATTAAGATAGGGTCTCTTCCCACACCACATCAGATATGGTGTAGTAGGCACAATCTTAGTTGGAACTCGGTTTAAAAGGTATGAAGCTGATTCTAGTGCATATCCCCAGAATGATCGCGGTAACTCAGCGTTACTCATCATGGACCATACCATATCCAATAGGGTTCGGTTCCGTCTCACCGATACACCGTTATGTTGCGGAGTGTATGGAGGAGTAAGCTGAAAGAGAATTCCATTCTCTTTTAAGTAATCCAGGAACTCGGCACTCAAGTATTCACCACCTCGATCCGATCTCAGTGTCTTGATACTTTTGCCGGTTTGTTTTTCTACTTCATTCTTATATTCCTGGAATTTTCCAAAGGCTTCGGATTTATGTTTCATTAAGAAGACATAACCTGTTAGTGTATATGCCTTAGAGGCCATTACTGTATCATACTAGCTTGTATATTACTTAATGGAAGCTTGGGATATTCACAGTTGTATAGACAATCTTGTTCAAAATGGTAGTATGCTACTTGGTTTGTATCTACTTCAATATGTGCATGTGTTTCTTTTAGCATATCGCTTATACATATTAGTAGATCCCTTAGGATCTTTGCTTGATTACCAGCGTTGTGATGGCAGTCATACTTGTGGGGGCTGGGTAATCTATAAGCACTTCCTTATACAGGTCCCTAGTCATAGGACTATCGAGGCAGGGCATCGATACTCCGGAGTAGACTAGCGTATACGCTTTTCATCCCAGCACAGGAGACGGTCTGTCCCACAGCCGTCAGTACGTCGTACTCGAGATAGTATGCGGGTGCTCGTTAGGTTACGATTACACTGGACAGGACTCCTCGGGAACTGATGGATGGTATTATACCTATCGTCAGTTATCAGTTCCTAGGTGACATGAGTACAGCTTAGTCCGCTGACTTGACACTGTCACTTCGCCTTGAGTGTGTTCCCACTGTACTTAGATTACTACCCTACCACGGCTCAAAGGAGTCATGCAAACAGGTAGTAGTTGGGTGCAGTCCCGAAGCACTTGGAGGCAGTGACGGTTAGACAGGATTCGTCTCTCCCGGTATTGGGGGTTGACATCGCGCTGTGTCTAGGAGAGCCATTACACAAGTAGTCCCTTGCCAGGGCAAGCGAGATATACTGGTAGGTTTCCAGTGTTATCTCAGGGTGTTCTGGGCTACACTCCGACACGACTTGTACCGCTATTAGGGGACTGACGTTCACCACCCCCTAGGCCCGCCATGCGATGTATCAGACGAACAGACCGGACTGTACGGAGATTGTCACATACAAGCTCAGTAGGAGTTCGGATGGGTTTACCTCATCGGCCTTCTTATCGACATCTACCTGGGGACCGTTACGTATAGCTAGTGCCGCTTGCGGTCTGTGGTTAAACCCACTGCCAGCGTAGTGTCGAGTCTTTAGAGTCCCACACAGAGAGTTTCCCTGCACTGAGCGAAACGTGTAGAGGCCGTATGGTTTTACGACAGGGTTGCGATCACTTACGTGCACTAGTGTGCGTATGCTGTTCGGGCAGGCAATACTGGTGGGCTTTGGTTTAAGCCGGATCCTGGTATTGCACGGATGGATTTGTTTTGTCTTCTGTGCATTCGCATTCTACGGAATGCGGATGCGGGTGTGTATGCACATTTTTGAGGAGTGAAGAAGGAGGAGCGGACTCATTAGGGTTTTGGCAGTTGGTTCGGTCAAAACTATTATGAGCCGGAGACATTATTTACTAATCCTTTTAGTGATAATTTTGTGATGGCTAATTGCATTGACCATTTGACCACCATGACCTCTCTTGACTTTGTTGACCCGTTGACCGGAGTTGACCATTGACCTTCATGAGAGGTCTACACTCTTCTTTGGATTTTCTTTTTCTTTTTGATTATGAAAATGGTCAATTCAATGTAGCATCAACTTTATCATGATAGGATTTGTAATGATGTTGTTTTACTATTATTGCAACCATGGTGCCTTTTTTCTTTAGTGATGATATTCATTTTCTCATTCTTATTCTCTCTCTTAGAAAAAGAAAAAGAGAAAGAGCTCCATGGTTGCAAAACTCTCCTTCATCTTCCTCCTCTTGAAATCATCCTTTGATCTCATGTGTTGAGAGAAAAAGGATCCCACTTGACAAAACCATCCCTCTGCTACTTCTACACAACCTAGGGCATCTAGACTAGCGATCTCGTTGCCCTAGTTGCCTCGGCTCGAGGTGGAGCTCGGTGTACAACTCTCAGGTGGATCTTCTTCGACTAAGGAGGCCGCGGAGGTGACCAGGATCCGGATCGTTCCTTGAAGCTTGGACAGACGAGCGGGACAGCGGAATGAAGACCCGAAGGACCGGTTTCGTGAGGTATAATTTCTACGGCATAGTAGTTAAAGCCTCTAGTAGTTTGTGAGTTTCTAGTTTAGCAAAGATCCGGCTTTTAGTCCATGTTGCCTTTGCGCTAATTTTATTGTTTTTCGCCGTTTCCGCCTCCCCGTAAGAACCGGGGTGAGCAACGTGGACTTACAGTGGTATCAGAGCCAGGTTAAACATAAACTAGCAAGTTAGCAAAGTGTTAAGAATATCGATCGGAAAAAATCACAAAACAAGTCCGGGAAAATTTTCAGTTTCTGTCGATTTTTTATACCGTTCAAAAAAATTATTTGACATACATGAAAAATCGGCTCAGGCTTTTGTTAGAACACCCAGCAAAATTGAGCCGCTGACTCGGCCAACTCACCGCAGAACCGCGGCCAAACCATGTGTTTGGCCGCGGATCCGCGGCCTAGTTGACTCGGCCGCGACTCCGTTTTGCTGCAGTGTTCTTATCTTGCTGTTTTGAGATTTTTAGTACATGTTTTTTCCACCCAGATTTTTCAGAGAACAAATTGACTTTTTGGGGTGGTTACAAATTCGTATTTTGATCGATATTCCATACACTTTGGCTAATGAATATTTTCTGTGATGTCATATATGTATTGAACGTCAGCTAATCGCTATACGTCGATTAGTGGGGGTTATACATATCTGTGATCTGTAATGTTGATGGTTTGTGGATATGAACTCGTTGGATTGTCGCGGATGAATAGCCGGGGTGGATGTGAGATGAGAGTTTCTTTTTCTTTCATTCATTGTAAAATTTGTAAATTGATGTAATATTATTTGTATGGCCGCATAACCGGGTCGGGGTTGTAGCCGTCATTGTATAATTTCTTTTTACTGTTTTTGCTCCTAGGATAGACCCAAGGAGGGGTGCACAAACTACCGGGTATCTCGAAGTGCCGAGTGGCCTACTCACGTGTTGAGGGAGGTTGCTTCGCTTCGGATACTTGGCGGGTAGTTTGCCGCACCCGTAGGGGTCTAGGGTGGGGTTTGGCTATTCATCGCGACCGTGTAATCCGCTTTTCGTTGCAGGCTCGAACGGATCGTGGATTCCTAGTATATCCAAAGTGTTCATATGTGATTTGGAATGGCTATCATTGCTATATATCTATATATGATATTTATTTAGGTGTTGCTTATGTTTTGCATCCGCGCTAGTCCAGCCCCCGCTCTGTCGGTAGTTAAGTAACCTAACGGGTGATGACGGGGCCCCGTGGCGAATGCGGATGGCATAAGCGTACGCCATATTTTGGTTGTTTTCTGCAATGGTAGGATTAAATGATGGGACGCATTGGAATTAATGCAAGAAAATAAACCAAGTAAAAGTCGTTGGAACACTTTCAAAACCACTCGGTTCTTTTCAAAAACCAGCTTTTAAACGCGGAGCTTGAACCACTCCTTTTTTAAAAAGCTATCTCGTTCCATCGATTATATCAAGTTCACTACGTTCACGGTTTCGCCAAAACCATTCGTAGCCCTCCGTCGTTTCATATGAATATTCAACAGTATTCAAGCTGTGTTTGTTGGTCATAGTCAAGGCACAGTGTTTGGTAGCTGGTGGGTATTCATATGTTGCATAGATAGAATGCGTTGGTTTGGGATAGTCGTATTACTTTGTTGGCCATAGTCAAGGGTATATACGGGTGGGTTCAAATCAACCTGGACAACGACGGGTAGAACTTGACATGTGACTTATGATTTGTTGGCCTTAGTCAAGGTCATAAGAGCATGGGGCAAAAATCCACATCGGGAGTTTCAAAAGAACTGAAACTTGCTAGCGCTGCATACCATTTGGAGTGTGATGATTCTGGTAGGATTCCTTCAGTTTTGTCACGCGATGATATTTGGATCCCGATGCTACTGTGAGTATTTGCTACTCCTCGGGAACTTTCTCACTTAACGATCAATGCTATAAACCAAGTAGGTGTCTAGAAAGGTGTTAGCGGGGCTACGCCCACAGGGAAAAGAGGTTATTTAATTAAGGAACTTCGCAAAAGCGTTGGAAAACCTCCCTCGAAGTACCGACACTGTCCTGGCTGAACAGTTAAGCAAGTATTGTACGGTGAGATTGATCCTGACTAATTCTTCCATTATGGTTTGAGGAGGGATTCGAGAGACAGTGGAAGCCATCCTGTTTAGATAAATTAAAAACCAATCTAAACTTGCAAGAGCATCATGCTGAGTGTTTTCTTCTCTCTCTCTTAATTGCAGCGACCCAGTGACCGCACCTAGGTTACATCTAGATAATAAAATGACTGAATCTGACTGTTATGACTGGCAAAGGTCTGTCCAGATGTCCATTGCCCATGACAAGCTGGGACACCTCTTGACTGATCCAACCCCTGCCGTCTCAGGTCCAGTTTCCCCTGTCATGGATATTAATATTCGTAGGACATCGGAAGAAGACTGTGCGAAAGCCAAGTGCCTCGTGTTAGCCTCAGTTGATGGTGCAAACCAGAGGCAGCACGAGAAGATGGACTTAGTTTCTATCTTCCTCTATAACAAAGATTTATATGGAGAGCAATCTCGTATCGCAAGATATGAGACCTCGAACGAATTTCTTCCAGCGAGGTTGGCTATCGGGTCGTCTGTAGGGGGAAACGTCCTTACAGAGACCAGCTCTTTTGAGCTCTCGGACCTGAAGACCACGTTGAAGAACGGGTCAGATGCTGACTCAGTTCAACAGTCTCTACCTACTACCCTGAAGGAAACCAGGGAAGTAGAAAGAAAGGGAAGGGCAGAAGTTTCGGGAATGGATGTAGTAAAAGAGGGATGTTCCTATTGTTACAGGAATGAACATTGGCAGAAGGATTGCAGGGCTAGTATAGCCAGTAGCCAGAATTCGAAGCATGTTGTGGCTTCGGCTTCGGGTGTGTTTGTGATAGAGAACTGTATGTCAGTTAACCCTACTTCCTGGGTATTGGATACCGGATCAGAATCTCATATCTGTAATACGTTACAGGCTCTGAGAAACCGTAGGGTTATCAAGAAAGGTGATATGACTCTCAGGGTTGCTAACGGAATGAGCATGTATGCTGAATCCGTAGGGGAATATCATCTAGGACTGACAACTGGGCAGATATTGATTCTGCGTAACTGTTTTTATGTACTAGGTGCGACTTGTAATATCATATCTGTATCCTTACTTTCTAAGGAAGGATATGATTTTACTTTTGTAAGCGATGTAGTTAACATCCACCTAAATCAAGTTCTGATTGGGTCAGGTACATTGAAAAACGGTATATACGTTTTGAATCAAGCTCAGGTCTTCAGTGTCCAGAACACACTTAAAAGAAAGTCTCCGGAATTAAATCAGGCTTTCTTATGGCATTGTAGACTGGGTCACATTAATGAGACACGGTTGACAAAGTTACATAAAGAAGGATACTTGGATCCATTCGAGTATCAGTCTTATGCCACTTGTGAATCTTGTCTCATGGGAAAGATGACAAAGATTCCGTTCACTGGACACGGAGAAAGAGCAAGCGAGCTCTTGGGACTCATACACAGTGATGTGTATGGTCCAATGTCTACACATGCGCGAAGTGGTTATTCATACTTCATTACTTTCATAGATGATTTCTCTAGGTATGGGCATGTCTTCTTAATGAAGCACAAATCCAAGGCTTTTGAGAAATTTCGGGAATACAAGAATGAAGTTGAAAAACAAACAGGCAAAAGTATCAAGACACTGAGATCTGATCGAGGTGGTGAATACTTGAGTGCCGAGTTTCTGGGCTACTTAAAAGAGAATGGAATTCTCTCTCAGCTTACTCCTCCATACACACCACAACACAACGGTGTATCGGAAAGGAGGAATCGAACCCTATTGGATATGGTTCGTTCCATGATGAGTAAGGCTGAGTTATCGCGATCCTTCTGGGGTTATGCACTAGAAATAGCTGCATATCTTTTGAACCAAGTTCCTGCTAAGTCAGTGCCTACCACACCATATCAGATGTGGAGTGGGAAGAAACCCTGCCTTAAACAGTTTAAGACATGGGGGTGTCCAGCTTTTGTTAAAAAGCAGCATGCAGACAAGCTCGAGGCATGTTCAGTACAGTGTAAGTTTGTGGGATACCCAAAGAACTCCAAGGGGTATCTTTTCTATTATGCAGAGGAACAAAAAGTTTTTGTTTCTCGTCATGCCCGCTTCTTAGAAACTGAGTTTTTGGAAAATCAGATAAGTGGGAGCGCAATAGAACTGGAAGAAATTCCAGAACCACGAGCTATTACTGAAAGCTTAGTAGAACCAGAGGGTTCGAAAGAACAGGACATTCCTACGCCACTCCGCAGGAGTAGTAGGCAGTCTCATCCGCCCGAGAGATACTACGGTTTTCTCATAGACGGGGATAGAGAGGATTACACTATGGATTATGGTGAGCCTACTAGCTTCCAGCAAGCTATTCAGAGCGGTGACTCGGTAAAATGGCTGGATGCAATGTGGACAGAGATGGAGTCCATGTACACCAACAAAGTTTGGACTTTGGACTTTGCTCCAGAAGGGGTAAAACCCGTAGGCTGCAAATGGATCTTCAGAAAGAAGATTGGTGTAGATGGGCAGGTTGAGACCTATAAAGTTAGACTTGTTGCAAAGGGTTTTCGTCAAAGACCTGGTTTGGACTATGACGAAACCTTTTCTCCAGTGGTTATGCTGAAATCCATTCGGATCCTTCTTGCCATTGCTACCTTCCACGATTATGAAATCTGGCAGATGGACGTAAAGACGGCTTTTCTAAATGGAAATTTGGAAGAGTGCGTCTATATGGATCAGCCGGAGGGATTCATTCAGAGTGGGAGCCGCGGTAAAGTATGCAAGTTGCTCAAGTCCATCTATGGACTGAAGCAGGCATCGCGGAGTTAGAACATCTGCTTTGATGATACTGTCAAGGAATTCGACTTTATCAAAAACCCAGATGAACCATGCATTTACAGTAAGATTATAGGGAGAACTGTGGTATTCCTCGTCTTGTACGTAGATGACATTCTCCTAATAGGAAATGATATTCCTATGCTACGGTCAGTCAAAAGATTCTTGTCGCAGAGGTTCTCCATGAAGGACCTGGGCGATGCCAACTACATTCTAGGGATCCAGATATATCGTGATAAATCTAAAAGGATGTTGGGACTTTCACAGTCAAGGTACAGCGACATCATACTAAAAAGATTCAGTATGGAAGATTCCAAGCGCGGTAATTTACCGGCTTGTCACGGGATCACCCTCTCCAAAAAGATGTCTCCCAAGACTGATTTGGAGAGGGATCACATGTCTATTATACCCTACGCTTCTGCGGTAGGCTCTATAATGTATGCGATGTTATATACCAGACCAGATGTAGCATACGCATTGAGCGTTGTAAGCAGGTATCAGTCGGACCCAGGGGAGAAACACTGGATAGAGGTAAAGAACATTCTCAAGTACCTGAGAAGGACTAAGGAGATGTTCTTGGTGTATGGCGGAAAAGACCTCCAGATCGAGGCCTTTGCTGACTCCAGCTTCCAGAGTGACAAGGATGACTCCAAGTCCATGTCGGGTTATGTCTTTACCCTCAATGGAGGGGCGGTTTGCTGAAAGAGTTCCAAGCAGGAGACCGTTGCTGACTCAACTATGGAAGCGGAGTACATAGCTGCTTGCGATGCTGCAAAGGAAGCTGTCTGGATGAAGAAGTTCCTCACGGAGCTTCAGGTGGTTCCTACTATTGTTAATCCAATACCACTGTATTGCGACAACAACGGCGCTATAGCTTTAGCGAAGGAACCCAGGTCCCATCAAAAGTCCAGGCACATTTTGAGGCGGTACCACCTGATCAGGGAGATCGTAGATCGCCGGGGGATCGAGGTGAAGAGAGTAAATACGGAGAATAACACTGCAGATCCACTCACGAAGGCCCTACCCCAGACTCAGTTCGAGCGGCTGATCGAGAGGATAGGTCTTCGCCAGTACATGGCCTTAGTGCAAGTGGGAAATTGTTAGTGTATATGCCCTAGAGGCCATTACTGTATCATACTAGCTTGTATATTACTTAATGCAAGCTTGGGATATTCACAGTTGTATAGACAATCTTGCTCAAAATGGTAGTATGCTACTTGGTTTGTATCTACTTCAATATGTGCATGTGTTTCTTTTAGCATATCGCTTATACATATTAGTAGAGCCCTTAGGATCTTTGCTTGATTACCAGCGTTGTGATGGCAGTCATACTTGTGGGGGTTGGGTAATCTATAAGCACATCCTTATACAGGTCCCTAGTCGTAGGACTATCGAGACAGGGCATCGATACTCCAGAATAGACTAGCGTATACGCTTCTCATCCCAGCACGGGAGACGGACTGTCCCACAGCCGTCAGTACGTCGTACTCGAGATAGTATGCGGGTGCTCGTTAGGTTACGAGTATACTGGACAGGACTCGTCGGGAACTGATGGATGGTATTATACCTATCGTCAGTTATCAGTTCCCAGGTAACATGAGTACAGCTTAGTCCGTTGACTTGACACTGTCACTTCGCCTCGAGTGTGTTCCCACTGTACTTAGATTACTACCCTACCACGGCTCAAAGGAGTCGTGCAAACAGGTAGTAGTTGGGTGCAGTCCCGAAGCACTTGGAGGCAGTGATGGTTAGACAGGATTCGTTTCTCCCGGTATTGGGGATTGACATCGCGTTGTGTCTAGGAGAGCCATTACACGAGTAGTCCATGTCCAAGGCAAGCGAGATATACTGGTAGGTTTCCAGTATTATCTCAGGGTGTTCTGGGCTACACTCCGACACGACTTGTACCGCTATTAGGGGACTGACGTTCACCACCCCCTAGGCCCGCCATGCGATGTATCGGACGAACAGACCGGACTGTACGGAGATTGTCACATAGAGGCTCAGTAAGAGTTCGGATGGGTTTACCTCATCGGCCTTCTTATCGACATCTACCTGGGGACCGTTACGTACAGCTAGTGCCGCTTGCGGTCTGTGGTTAAACCTACTGCCAGCGTAGTGTTGAGTCTTTAGAGTCCCACACAGAGAGTTTCCCTGCACTGAGCGAAACGTGTAGAGGCCGTATGGTTTTACGACAGGGCTGCGATCACTTACGTGCACTTGTGTGCGTATGCTGTTCGGGCAGGCAATACTAGTGGGCTTTGGTTTAAGCCAGATCCTGGTATTGCACGGATGGATTTGTTTTGTCTTATGTGAATTCGCATTCTACGGAATGCGGATGCGGGTGTGTATGCACATTTTTGAGGAGTGAAGAAGGAGGAGCGGACTCATTAGGGTTTTGGCAGTTGGTTCGGTCAAAACCATTATGAGCCGGAGACATTATTTACTAATCCCTTTAGTGATAATTTTGTGATGGCTAATTGCATTGACCATTTGACCACCATGACCTCTCTTGACTTTGTTGACCCATTGACCGGAGTTGACCATTGACCTTCATGAGAGGTCTACACTCTTCTTTGGATTTTCTTTTTCTTTTTGATTATGAAAATGGTCAATTCAACGTAGCATCAACTTTATCATGATAGGATTTGTAATGATGTTGTTTTACTATTATTGTAACCATGGTGCCTTTTTTCTTTAATGATGATATTCATTTTCTCATTCTTATTCTCTCTCTTAGAAAAAGAAAAAGAGAAAGAGCTCCATGGTTGCAAAACTCTCCTTCATCTTCCTCCTCTTGAAATCATCCTTTGATTTCATGTGTTGAGAGAAAAAGGATCCCACTTGACAAAACCATCCCTCTACTACTTCTACACAACCTAGGGCATCTAGACTAGCGATCTCGTTGCCCTAGTTGCCTCGGCTCGAGGTGGAGCTCGGTGTACAACTCTCGGGTGGATCGTCTTCGACTCAAGGAGGCCGCGGAGGTGACCAAGATCCGGATCGTTCCTTGGAGCTTGGACGGACGAGCGGGACAGCGGAATGAAGACCCGAAGGACCGGTTTCGTGAGGTATAATTTCTACGGCATAGTAGTTAAAGCCTCCAGTAGTTTGTTAGTTTCTAGTTTAGCAAAGATCCGGCTTTTAGTCCATGTTGCCTTTGCGCTAATTTTATTTTTTTCGCTGTTTCCGCCTCCCTGTAAGAACTGGGGTGAGCAACTTGGATTTACATAACCGTACCTTGAAAAGTCATCCGTAAAAGTAATGAAGTAAGAATAACCGCTTCGTGCATGTGTAGACATTGGACCGCACACGTCGCTGTGTACGAGTCCCAAGAGCTCGCTCGCTCTTACTCTGTGTCCAGTGAACGGAGTCTTTGTCATCTTTTCTTTGAGACAGTATTGACAAGTGGCATACGATTGATATTCGAACGGATCCAAATATCCTTCTGTATGTAACTTCGTCAACCTTCTTTCATTGATGTGACCCAGTCTACAATGCCATAAGAAAGCCTAGTTTGTTTCCGGAGACTTTCTTTTGTGTGTATTCTGGACATTGAAAATCTGTGGTTGGTTTAGTACGTATACACCATTGCTTAATGTACCTGACCCAATCGAAACTTGATTAAGGTGAATGTTTACAACATTACTTACAAATGCAAATTTATAACTTTCTTTAGATAATAAAGATACAGAAATGATATTACAAGTTGCATTGGGTACAAAAAAGCAATTACGTAAAACTAAAACATGTCCATCTGACATTCCCAGGTGATAGTCCCCCACGGCCTTAGCATCCATGCTAGCTCCGTTTGCAACTTTGAGGGTCATGTCACCTGCCTTCAAAAACCTACGGTTTCTCAACGCCTGCAAAGAATTACAGATATGAGATCCTGATCCGGTATCCAATACCCAGGAAGTAGAGTTTATTGATAGACAGTTTTCAATAACATACACACCTGAAGCTGAAGCCGCGACTTGCTTCAGATCCTGTGTTCTGGCTTTCCAAGCCCTGCAATCTTTCTTCCAGTGCCCACTCTTATGACAGTAAAAGCACTCTTCCTTCCCTACAAGTTTCCCCGCTATCTTTGTTGCTTTTGCCTTTCCCTTCGTATCCACTTTACTAACACCGCCCCTTGATTTGGCGGGGGTTTTCTTCTTCTTTCCCTTGGCTTTCGCCTTGCACCTAGAAGAGGAAGATCCTCCTACAAATAAAGTGGATGTTTCCCTACCTTTCTGTAGGGTGCCCTCTGCACTCCTTAGCATGTTGAGGAGTTCTGAAAGTTCAACTTCCTTTTCTTGCAAGTTGAAATTCAGGATGAACTGGGCATAAGTGGAAGGAAGGGACTGAAGAATCAAGTCCGTATAGAGCTCATTCTACAACGTTGTCCCAAGGTCCGCGAGCTCCTCTATTAAGCCAATCATCTTAAGCACGTGTTCCGCTACCAATGATCCGACGGCCAATCTTGCCGAAAACAACTTCTTCGACACTTCGTATCTGGCGATACGAGATTGCTCTCTATACAGTTCTTTTGTATGGAGAAATATGGATTCGAGGTCCATATTCTCGTGCCTCCTCTGATGTTCGTTGTCCATAGAGGCAAGCACGAGGCACTTTGCCTTCGCGCAGTCGATCTCCCAAGTCTTACGGATTTCCTTATTCGCGACGCTGGAGGTGGGACCTGGGACAGGGGGAGCTTTGGTGGTAAGAAGATACCCCAACTTGTCATAAGTGATTGCCATTTTGACATTCCTGAGCCAATCTTTGTAGTTTGGCCCTGTCAGTATGTTTTTATCTAGTAGTAACTTAAGTCTGGTCATGATGTTTGGTCGCTGCTATTAGGAGATAGAGAAGAAACACTTTAGCATGATGCTCTTGCAAGTTTAGAGTGGTTTTTAATTTGTCTAAACAGGATGGCTCCCACTGTCTCTCGAATCCCTCCTCAAACCAAAAAGGAAGAATTAGTCAGGATCAATCTCAACGTACAATACTTGCTTAACCGTTCAGCCAGGCTAGTGTCGGTACTTCAAGGGAGGTTTTCCAACGCTTTCGTGAAGTTCCTTAATTAAATAACCTCTTTTCCCTGGGGGCGTAGCCCCGCTAACACCTTTCTAGACACCTACTTGGTTTATAGCATTAATCGTTAAGTGAGAAATTTCCCGAGGAGTAGCATATACTCACAGTAGGATTGGGATCCAAATATCATCGCGTGACGAAACTGAAGGAATCCTACCAGAATCATCACACTCCAAATGGTATGCAGTGCTAGCAAGTTTCAGTTCTTTTGAAACTCCCGATGTGGATTTTTGCCCCATGCTCTTATGAGCTTGACTTTGGCCAAAATATCATAAGTCACATGTCAAGTTCTACCCGTCATTCTCCAGGTTAATTTGGGCCCACCCGCACATACCCTTGACTTTGGCCAAAATGGTAGAACGACTGTCCCAAACCAACACATCTATCTATGCTGCACATGAATACCCAATAGCTACCAATCACTATGCCTTGACTTTGGCCAACATACATAGCTTGAATACTTATTAACCATTCATGTGAAACGACGAAGGGCTACGAATGGTTTTGGCGAAACCGTGAACATAGTGAGCTTGATATAATCGAAGGAACGAGATAGCTTTTAAAAGGAGTGGCTTAAGCTCCTCATTTTAAAAGTTATTTTTAAAAAGAAACCGAGTGGTTTTGAAAGTGTTCCAACGACTTTTACTTGGTTTATTTTTTCTTGCATTAATTCCAATGCGTCCCATCATTTAATCCTACCATTGCAGAAAACAACCAAAATATGACGTACGCTTATGCCATTCGTATTCGCCATGGGGCCCCGTCATTACCCGTTAGGTTACTTAACTAACGACAGAGCGAGGGCTGGACTAGCGCGGATGCAAAACATAAGCAACGCCTAAATAATATCATATATAGATATATTGCAATGATAGCCATTTCAGATCACAGATGAACACATCGGATATACTAGGAATCCGCAATTCGTACGAGCCTGTAACGAAAAGCAGATTACACGGTCGCGATGAATAGCCAATACCCCACCCTAGACCCCTACGGGTGCGGCAAACTACCCGCCAAATATCCGAAGTGGAGAAACCTCCCTCAACGACGTGAGTAGGCCACTCGGCACTTCAAGATACCCGGTAGTTTGTGCACCCCACCTTGGGTCTATCCTAGGAGCAAAAACAGCAAAAAGAAATTAAACAATGACGGCTACAACCCCGACCCGGTTGTGCGGCCAAAAATAATATTACATCAATTTACATATTACATGAATTGAAAGATAAAAGGAAAAACTCTCATCTCACAACCCCCGGCTATTCATCCGCGACAATCCAATGAATTCATATACATATACCATCAACATTACAGATCACAGATTTGTATAACCCCCACTAATCGACGTATAGCGATTAGCAGACGTTCAATACATATAACACATCACAGATATATACCCGTCAGCTTAAGTCTTTAGAAGTTCGATCAAAATACGGGTTTTTAAGCCCCGAAAACAAATTTTGCTTTCTGGAAAATCTGGGCAGAAAAATCATATTGTAAAAATCCCAAAATACCCCACTGAACAAACTGTGAGAAAAATCGCCCACGGCCGAGTCAACTCGGCCGCGGATCCGCCGCGGGAGCTCGCTCCCGCCGCGGATCCGCGGCGCGTTGATCGGTTCAGTGGACCATTTTTCCACAGTTGCTTCTAAAAACCCTGAGCCGAATTTTAAGATAAGATTTATCATTTTTTGGAAAAGAAAAAAATTCGGCAGAAAGTAGGCATTTCGGACGTATTTCGCGACTTTTTCTCTGATCGAATTTCTAGTTACTTTGCTAACATGTTAGATAGTGTTTAACTAGGCTCTGATACCACTGTAAGTCCACGTTACCTCTCCCGGTACTTACGGGCTTGCGGAAATGATGAAAAAACGATTTTTCAAGAGATGGTAACATGGACTCAAAATACGGATCTTTGTTAAACAACTAGCTAAAAAACCTAACAAGAGTTTTACCTACTCGGTTAGGGGGTTATACCTTTCTCGAACTCCTTCATCTTCAACTCTTTCCGGTGTACGGATCGGCCACACCTCGTCGTCTCCTTGCACCGAAAATGGATCCACCTGAAAGCTTCTACCTTTGGCTTCTTCTTCGAACTTGAAGAAACTAGAACACTTGGTTTGCTAAACCTTATGAACTAGGATGAGTAGAGAAGTGATATGGGTTTTATTTTATCTCTAAGGCAATGTTTCTCAACTCATGAGAGGGTGTTGCCTTGAGCTAGAGAGAGAGAGAGCAAGAGGAAGAGCAAAGGGGAGAGCTCAAGCAAGAGAGAGTAATGAAATGAGAGAATGAGTAACTATTTTGCCATCCAAGCTCTCATAATCCAAAACCATCATAACAAAAATAGTAATCAAGTATTGTGTGATGGTTCAAGTAAAAATGGCTATATCATTTCATGCACTCATTTTTGCAAAAACAAACAAGCAAGCAAAAGTCTTTGCCATGAAATGATAGCCATTGTCATGATGATGGTCAACTAGTCCAACCTAGTCAACCGGTCAACAAAGTCAACAAGTCAACAAAGTCAACCTCTCAAAAACCATATCACTATAATACTTAATTAATATTATTGTTAATTATATTTCCTATTCTCATTAGGGTTTAGCCAAAAGTCAATAGTCAACAGTCAACAGTCAACAGTCAACAGTCAACAACCCCAATGAGAATCCTCTGCCTCTGTCTCTCTGTCAACTGTGCATACACACCCACATCCGCGTTCCGAGGAACACGAATACGAACAAGATAAAACTAATACCAAAATGTACACTAGGATCTCGCTTAAACCAAAGCCCGCTAGTGTTAACTGTCCGGACACCAAACGTGCACAAGTGCACGGATGTGACCGAACCCTGTCGCAAAACCATGCGACCTGTCGCAAAACCATGCGACCTCTACTCTTTTGCCTAAAGGCGAATAGCTTTCTGTGTGGGACTCTAAAAACTCGACACTACGTTGGCAGTGGGTTTAACAACAGACCGCAAGCGGCACTAGCTGTGCGTAACGGTCCCCAGGTAGATGCCGACAAGAAGACTGACGAGGTGAAACCCATCTGAACTCCTACTGAGCCTGAATGTGACAATCTCCGTACAGTCCGGTCTGTTCGTCTGATACATCGCATGGCGGGCCTAGGGGGGCGGTAAACGTCAGTCCCCTACTAGCGGTACAAGTCGTGTCGGAGTGTAGCCCAGAACATCCTGAGATAACACTGGAAACCTACCATTATATCTCGCTTGCCCTGGCCAGGGACTACTTTTGTAATGGCTCTCCTAGACACAGTGCGATGTCAACCCCCAATACCGGGAGAGACGAATCCTGTCTAACCGTCACTGCCTCCAAGTGCTTCGGGACTGCACCCAACTACTACCTGTTTGCACGACTCCTTTGAGCCGTGGTAGGGTAGTAATCTAAGTACAGTGGGAACACACTCGAGACGAAGTGACAGTGTCAAGTCAGCGGACTAAGCTGTACCCATGTCACCTGGGAACTGATAACTGACGATAGGTATAGTACCAACCAACAGTTCCCGACGAGTCCTGTCCAGTGTACTCGTAACCTAACGAGCACCCGCATACTATCTCAAGTACGACGTACTGACGGCTGTGGGACAGACCGTCTCCCACACTGGGATGAGAAGTGCATACGCTAGTTTACTCCGGAGTATCGATGCCCTGTCTCGATAGTCCTACGACTAGGGACCTGCATAAGGATGTGCTTATAGATTACCCAGCCCCCACGAATGTAACTGCCATCACAACGCTGGTAATCAAGCAAAGATCCTAAGGGCTCCACTAATGTGTAAAGGTGATATACTAAAATAAACACATGTACACATTAAAGTAGAAACAAACCAAGTACCATACTACTATATTGAGCAAGATTGTCTATACAAGGTGAATATCCCAAGCTTCCATTAAGTAATATACAAACTAGTATGATACAGTAATGGTCTCTAGGGCATATACACTAACAATGTAGAGACTGAACTATGGCTAAGGATAATGGTTAGGTTAATAAATATCTCTTGTAAAACAAAGTTAGTGGACTAAGTCAATGGTTAGTATAAGCTTCTCCAAGCTTCCAACCATGACAAATTTCCATCAATTTTGAATTACTTGGATAAATAAAAACCCTAATATTATCTTAAGTATAGTGCAAGTCTCATACACCCATGTTGCATATGTATCATCAAGCATGACACACAAAAATATACATTAATATATATCATTAAGTGTACACAAGTGAGAAAAGGAAATCTTAAGTGAGCTAATATTAGTTAATGTAAGTTAATATATCAAATATATAATTTTACATTAAATTATTAAATCAACACTTGATTTAATAATCCGTCTATATCATATACAACCGACTAATATCATATATATTAACTTATCGAATCAACACTTGATTCGATAACCCGGCTGTTTCACATATAACCGACCGATATCACATATCGTAAGAATAGAATGCGATATCACATACGCGTATTAATCTCGGTCCCGCACATATCACATATGTGCTCCTACTTCGTTTTCGCTTGAGACAGGAAAGCTCTGTATAGGACTCTAAAGACTCGTCAATACGCCGACAGTAGGTGGTGATCATATCAGTCACCCACAAGCCGCAAGCGGTCTGCTAAACATAACGGCCACCCGGGTATTGAGTGATCAGAAGATCAACAAGCAAGCATGCTCATACTCCCGCGAATCCAATAAGTAACACTACCGTACAGTCCGGTCTCTTCGTATGATATGTCGCATATCACAGTCCGGGGGTGGTATAACGTCAGACCCCAATAGCCTGATAAGTCATGCTGATGTGAGGCTCATAACGGTTCGAGAAACTACTAATAACACTTACCAGTAAATCTCAGCAACCCTGGCCAGGGATTTCCTGTCATGGCCAATCGAGCATAGCGCAACATCAACCCCGAATACCGGGAGAGACGAACCACCTCTTATCGCTCATTGCCTCCATATCACTCGGGACTGTACCTAAAAACCACCATTTTGCACGATCTCTTGAACGTGGTAAGGTGTAAATCAAAGCACAATGGTAATCACACAAGACTCTATGACGATCTTGGGTCGAAAGACCAACCTGTATCAGTATCACCAGAGAACTGCTATCTGACGATAGGTATAATACCATCTAGGAGTTATCGGCGAGTCTGTTCAGTGTACTCAGTCTCCACTGAGCACCCGTATACCATCTCTGATGTCAAACACCAATGGATATGGGATCATCAATCGCCCATCACATGGGTCGAAAAGTGTATACGCTAGTCTACTCTGGAATATCGATGCCCCGTCTCGATACTCCCACGACTAAGAACATTTGAAGGATGTACTTACCGACTACCTCTGCCCTACTAGTATGATCTGTTAGGTCCACGTTACCTCTCCTGGTACATTCGGGGTTGCGGAAACGGTAAAACAAAATTTTTTCTGGACTTGGTAACATGGACCGTAAAAGCCGGATCTTTACTAAACAACATACTAGCATCCTAACTAGAGATATATTTACTCGGTTAGGGGTTATACCTCAACTTGATCTCCTTCTCTTCTTGTTGTTCTTCGCCTTACTTGCTCCGAGGGTTGATCCGAACTTTGGTCACCTCCGCGGCCTCCTTGAGTCGAAGACGATCTACCCGAGAGATGTACACCGAGCTCCACCTCGAGCCGAGGTAACTAGGGCAAAGAGATTGCTAATCTAGAAGCCCTACGTTGTGTAAAAGTGGTAGAGGGATGGTTTTGTCTTTGTGGGATCTTTATCTCTCAACACATGAGATCAAAAGATGAATCAAGAGGAGGAAGAAGGAGGAGCTAACAACCATGGTGCATTTCTTTTCTTATCACTAGAAAAAGGCAAGAGAGAGAATGAGAAAGAAATTGTGAGCATAAGAAAAAAATGAACCATGGTTCAATAATGCAAAAACATTATCATTACTAATCCCATCATGATAATGTTTGATGGCTACATTGAAATGACCATTATCATAATCAAAATAGAAAAAGAAAAAGAAAAGAAGAGTGCAGATCTCTCTTGAAAGTCAATGGTCAACACGGTCAACCGGTCAACAAAGTCAAGAGAGATCATGGTGGTCAAATGGTCAATGCAATTAGCCATCATAAAATTATCACTAAAAGGATTAGTAAATGATGTCCGCTGCTCATAATGGTTTTGACCAAACGAACTGCCAAAACCCTAATGAGCCTGCCACATAAAGGTTTTGGCCGAACCAACTGCCAAAACCCTGATGAGGCACCTCCTCCTTCATCGCTCCGGAAAACTGTGCATACACACCTGCATCCGCATTCTGTAGAATGCAGATGCGCAGAAGACAAAACAAATCCATCCGTGCAATACTAGGATCCGGCTTAAACCAAAGCCTACTAGTATTGCCTGCCCGAACACCACACGCACACAAGTGTACGTAAGTGATCGTAGCCTTGCCGTAAAACCATACGGCCCCTACACGTTTCGCTCAGTGCAGGGAAACTCTCTGTGTAGGACTCTAAAGGCTTGACACTACGCTGGCAGTAAGTTTAACCACAGACCGCAAGCGGCACTAGCTGTACGTAACGGTCCCCAGGTAGATGTCGATAAGAAGGCCGATGAGGTAAACCCATCCGAACTCCTACTAAGCCTGTATGTGACAATCTCCGTACAGTCCGGTCTGTTCGTCTGATACATCGCATGGCGGGCCTAGGGGGCGGTAAACGTCAGTCCCCTAATAGCGGTACAAGTCGTGTCGGAGTGAAGCCCATTACACCCTGAGATAACACTGGAAACCTACCAGTATATCTCGCTTGCCCTGGCCAGGGACTACTCGTGTAATGGCTCTCCTGGACACAGCGCGATGTCAACCCCCAATACCGGGAGAAACGAATCCTGTCTAACCGTCACTGCCTCCAAATGCTTCGGGACTGCACCCAAGTACTACCTGTTTGCACGAATCAGTAGAGCCGTGGTAGGGTAGTAATCAAAGAACAGTGGGAACACACTCGAGGCGAAGTGACAGTGTCAAGTCAGCGGACTAAGCTGTACTCATGTCACCTGGGAACTGATAACTGACGATAGGTATAATACCAACCATCAGTTTCCGACGAGTCCTGTCCAGTGTACTCATAACCTAACGAGCACCCGCATACAATCTCAAGTACGACGTACTGGCGGCTGTGGGACAGACCGTCTCCCGTGCTGGGATGAGAAGCGCATATGCTTGTCTACTCCGGAGTATCGATGCCCTGTCTCGATAATCCTACGACTAGGGACGTGTATAAGGATGTGCTTGTGGATTACCCAGCCCCCACGAGTGTGATCGCCATCACAACGCCGGTAATCAAGCAAAGTTCCTAAGGGCTCTACTAATGCGTATAGGTGATATAATAAAGAAACACACATGTACACATTAAAGCAGAGACAAACCAAGTAGCATACTACTATATTGAGCAAGATTGTCTATACAACTGTGAATATCCCAAGCTTCCATCAAGTAATATACATACTAGTATGATACAGTAATGGCTTCTAGGGCATATACACTAACAATCTCCCACTTGCACTAAGGCCATGTACTGGCGTATCGAAGACCTATCATCTCGATCAGCCGCTCGAACTGGGTCTGGGGTAAGGCCTTCGTGAATGGATCCGCCGTGTTGTCTTTTGTGTCCACTCTCCGCACCTCGATCTCCTGGCGATCAATGATCTCCCTGATCAGGTGATACCGCCTTAAGATGTGCCTAGATTTCTGATGGGACCTTGGTTCCTTCGCTAAAGCTATAGCCCCATTGTTATCGCAATACAAAGTTATTGGGTCAACAATGGACGGAACCACCTGAAGTTCACTAATGAACTTCTTCATCCAGACCGCCTCTTTTGCGGCATCGCTTGCAGCAATGTATTCAGCCTCCATCGTCGAGTCTGCGACGGTATCCTGTTTGGAACTCCTCCAACATACCGCCCCTCCGTTGAGGGTAAACAAAAAACCTGAGACAGACTTGCTGTCATCTTTGTCACTCTGGAAGCTTGAATCGGTAAAGGACTCGACCCTGAGGTCTCCATTACCGTAAACCAGGAACATCTCCTTAGTCCTTCTCAGGTACTTGAGAATGTTCTTCACTGCTGTCCAGTGGTCCTCACCTGGGTCTGACTGATACCGGCTCACTGCGCTCAGCACGTAAGCTACATCTGGTCTTGTACATAACATCGCATACATTATAGATCCTACCGCCGAAGCGTAGGGTATAGTGCTCATGCGAACCCTCTCCTCGTCAGTCTTTGGAGACATCTTCTTGGAGAGGGTAATTCCGTGCAATGCGGGTATGTTATCGCGCTTGGAACCCTCCATACTAAATCTCTTTAGTACGGTCTCTATGTACCTGGACTACGAAAGTCCCAGTAGTCTCTTGGATCTATCTCTGTAGATCTTGATCCCCAGAATGTACGAGGCATCACCCAGGTCCTTCATGGAGAACCGCTGTGACGAAAATATCTTGACCGATTGTAGCATAGGAATGTCATTTCCTATCAAAAGAATGTCGTCCACGTACAAGACTCGGAATACGACAGTTCGTCCTACAATCTTCATATAGACACAAGGTTCATCTTCGTTCTTGATGAAATCAAATTCCTTGATTGCCTCATCAAAACAGATGTTCCAGCTCCGCGATGCCTGCTTTAATCCATAAATGGATTTAAGCAACTTGCACACCTTCCCTCTGCTCCCACTGTCTACGAAACCTTCTGGCTGATCCATATAAACGCACACTTCCAAACAACAGTTTAGGAAAGCCGTTTTAACATCCATCTGCCAGATTTCATAGTCATGGAAGGCAGCAATGGCAAGTAGGATCCGAATGGATTTGAGCATAGCCACCGGAGAAAAAGTTTCGTCATAGTCCAAACCAGGTCTTTGACGAAAACCTTTTGAAACGAGTCTAGCCTTATAGGTTTCCACCTGCCCATCTACACCAAGTTTCCTTTTGTAGATCCATTTGCATCCAACGGGTTTTACCCCAGGTGGAGCAATATCCAAGGTCCACACTTTATTGGCGTACATGGACTCCATTTCGGATTGCATTGCTTCCTGCCACTTATCAGAGTCCCTACTGATAATGGCCTGCCTGAAACTGGTAGCGTTATCTTCTTCCAAGTTGCAATCCTCTCGATCCCCGTCTATGAGAAAACCGTAGTATCTTTCGGGCGGATGAGAAATCCTACCAGATCTGCTGAGTGGCTGAGGTTCATCTG
This sequence comes from Agapanthus africanus, assembly GCA_030015575.1. Classification (NCBI taxonomy): domain Eukaryota; kingdom Viridiplantae; phylum Streptophyta; class Magnoliopsida; order Asparagales; family Amaryllidaceae; genus Agapanthus; species Agapanthus africanus. The sequence continues at coordinate 166,666,569 of CM057343.1, read as the reverse complement.
GGGTTATTGAATTCTGAGGTTCTGTCAAATCTTCAGTTTCATTTTGTGGTCGCTGAATTTCTTCCAGTTCTACCAAACTCCCACTTGTTTCTTTTGCAAGAAATTGCCACTCTAAAAAGGTGGTGTGATGAGATACAAACACCTTCTGTTCCTCGGTGTGGTAGAACAGATATCCTGTGGAGTTCTTAGGATATCCCACAAATTTACATAGAACTGAACGTGCCTGAAGTTTGTCCGGATTTTGTACTTTTACATAGGCCGGACAACCCCATATCTTAATACGTTTAAGATACAGTTTTTTACCATTCCATATCTCGAACGGTGTTTTAGGCACAGATTTAGACGGAACATCGTTCAATGGATATGCTGCTGTCAACAGCGCATGTCCCCAAAATGAAAGAGGTAACTCGGCATTACTCATCATGGAGCGAACCATATCCAGAAGGGTACGATTCCTCCGCTCCGATACATCGTTGTGCTGTGGTGTATAAGGAGGAGTAAGCTGAGAGAGAATACCATTCTCTTTTAAGTAATCTAGGAATTCCGTGCTTAAGTACTCCCCTCCTCTATCAGACTGGAGGATCTTGATACTTTTGCCAGTCTGGTTCTCTACTTCGTCTCTGAATTCCTTGAATTTCTCAAAAGCTTCAAATTTGTGTTTCATCAGATACACATATCTAAACCTAGAGAGATCGTCAGTGAATGTGATGAAGTACGAGAACCCACCCCTTACATGTATAGACATCGGACCACATACATCACTATGTACGAGTCCCAAGAGCTCTGCTGCTCTTTCTCCATGTCCGGTGAACGGAGATTTGGTCATCTTCCCTTTGAGACAAGACTGACAAGTTTCATAAGATGAAAACTCGAACGCATCCAAGAGCCCATCTTTATGCAACTTACTCAATCTTTTCTCTCCGATATGACCAAGTCTACAATGCCACAAGTAGGATTCATTCGTATCTGAATTCTTCCTCTTGCGTGTGTTTTGTACATTGAGAACTGCATTCTGATTTAGAACGTGGATACCATTACACAGTGTACCTTCTGCAACCAGTACCTTATGAAGGTAAATGTTCATGATATTTCTATCAAGAACAAAGTTATATCCATCTTTATCGAGTAAAGAAACTGATATGATGTTGCAAACCATGGAAGGTACATAGTAGCAATCGTTCAAAATCATAGTCTTGCCATTTGGCAATACTAGGTGATATTCACCGACGGCTGCCGCATTAACTTGTGCTCCGTTCGCTACTCTGAGCGACATATCACCCGGTGCAACTTTCCTACTTTTTCTCAGTCCATGCAATAAATTACAGATATGAGATCCTGATCCGGTATCAAGTATCCAGGAGGTAGGGCTGACCGTAAAACAGTTCTCAATTACAAGAACACCTGAAGTAGATGCAAAACCATGCTTCTTCTTCAACTGGGTATCCTGGGAATCCATACAATCCCCTTTCCCTTGCTCATACTTATGACTGTTGTCACAAATTAGAGCTGAACCAACGTTCCCCAGCCCCGAATAAGAATTTGGATCGGTCAAGCGATACATTTTATTATCTTGATTAGGGCGTGAAATGGTTGCTACCTGGAGAGAGAGAAAAAAAACACTCAGCGTGCGCTCTTGCAAGTTTAGATTGGTTTTTAATTTATCTAAACAGGATGGCCCTCACTGTCTCTCGAATCTTTCCTCAAACCATAAAGGAAGAATTAGTCGGGATCAATCTCACCGTTCAATACTTGCTTAACCATTCAGCCAGGCCAGTGTCGGTACTTCGAGGGAGGTTTTCCAACGCTTTCGCGAAGTTCCTTAATTAAGTAACCTCTTTCCCTGTGGGCGTAGCCCCGCTAACACCTTTCTAGACACCTACTTGGTTTATAGCATTGATCGTTAAGCGAGAAAGTTCCCGAGGAGTAGCATATACTCACAGTAGGATCGGGATCCAAATATCATCGCGTGACAAAACTGAAGGAATCCTACCAGAATCATCACACTCCAAATAGTATGCAACACTAGCAAGTTTCAGTACTTTTGAAACTTCCGATGTGGTTTTTGCCCCTAGGACCCAAGTGACCTTGACTGAGCCAACATATCAAAGGATCCTAGTCAAGTTCAACCCGTCATTATCTTGACTGCATTAGACCCACCCGTACGAGTCCTTGACTGAGCCAAAATGACCGCACAACTGTCCTAACCAATCACTTTGTATCCTACGGAAAAATATTACATAGCTACCGTACACTACGCCTCGGCTGAGCACGAAATACGTAGCACGAATACTAAGCAATATCAATCCGAAACGACGGAGGGCTACGACTGGGTTTTGGCGAAAACCCGTTAACGTAATGAACTTGATATCGTTGAAGGAACGTGATACAATTTTTTGAAAATATAGTGGCGAAAACTTTTGCTAAAGAGGTCACTCCCTGTGAAGGGATCTCGGCTCTTTCCTCGTCGAATAAGGTGCAGGATATTCCAAACTGAATACCTCGATGCAAAGCAAGAATAATCGACTATAGTGAAGTTATTACCCTGACGCAAACTTTTGTCCAAGGGGTCACTCCCGATAAAGGGATCTCGGCCCTTGCCTCGTCGACTGAGGTGCTGGGCATTCATAACCGAATACCTCGATGCAAAACAAAAGTGAACGTCCTTGTAATAACAGCTTTTTGAAAAATTGTTCCAACAACGTCTTTTAGGTTTATTTTCCTGCATTAGTTCTTTTAATGCGTCCCATCATTTAAATCCTACCATTGCATAAAACAACCAAAATATGACGTACGCTTATGCCATTCGCATTCGCCACGGGGCCCCGTCATCACCCGTTAGGTTACTTAACTAACGACAGAGCGGGGGCTGGGCTAGCACGGCTGAAAAACATAAGCAACGCCTAAATAGTTATTATATATAGATATATAGCAATGATAGCCAATCCAGATCACAGATGAACACTTTGGATATACTAGGAACCCGCGATTCGTTCGAGCCCGCAACGAAAAGCGGATTACACGGTCGCGATGAATAGCCAATACCCTACCCAAGACCCCTACGGGTGCGGCAAACTACCCGCCAAGTACCCGAAGCAAAGCAACCTCCCTCAATGCCGTGAGTAGGCCACTCGGCACTTCGAGATACCCGGTAGTTTGTGCACCCCCTCCATGGGTCTATCCTAGGAGCAAAAACAGTAAAAAGAATTATACAATGACGGCTACAACCCCGACCCGGTTGTGCGGCCATACAAATAATATTACATCAATTTACAAATTTATTACATGAATGAAAGAAAAAGAAACTCTCATCTCACATCCACCCCGGCTACTCATCCGCGACAATCCAACGAGTTCGTATACACAAACCATCAGCATTACAGATCACAGATATGTATAACCCCCACTAATCGACGTATAGCGATTAGTACACGTTCAATACACATATAACATTACAGATATAACCATTAGCCAAAGTCTACAGAACATCGACCAAAAAATACGGATTTTTGAGCCCCAAAAACAAATTTTGCTTTCTGGAAAATCTGGGCAGAAAAGTCATATTGTAAAAATCCCAAAATACCCATTTAAGAAAACTGCAGGAAACAGATCCCACAACTGCGCTAATTCGGCCGCGGTTCAGCGGCATAAGCAAGCTTATGCCGCGGAACCGCGGCGCTTTAGATGAGTTAGGGGATCAAATTTCTCCAGTTTTCAAACTAAAGCCTGAGCCGATTTTTAGTGTATGATTTATTAATTTTTGAACAGATCTAAAAATCGGCAGAAACTTGAAATTTCGGGGTGTTTTGCGGTTTTTCGTCCGGTCGAAATTCTAGATACTTTGCTAACATGCTAGAGTGTGTTTAGTTAGGCTCTGATACCACTGTTAGGTCCACGTTACCTCTCCCGGAACTTTCGGGATTACGGAAACGGTAAAACAAAAAATTTTCTGGACTTGGTAACATGGACCGTAAAAGCCGGATCTTTACTAAACAACATACTAGCATCCTAACTAGAGATATATCTACTCGGTTAGGGGTTATACCTCAACTTGATCTCCTTCTCTTCTTGTTGTTCTTCTCCTTGCTTGCTCCGAGGGTTGATCCGAACTTTGGCCACCTCCGCGGCCTCCTTGAGTCGAAGACGATCCACCCGAGAGATGTACACCGAGCTCCACCTCGAGCCGAGGTAACTAGGGCAAAGAGATTGCTAATCTAGAAGCCTTAGGTTGTGTAGAAGTGGTAGAGGGATGGTTTTGTCTTTGTGGGATCTTTATCTCTCAACACATGAGATCAAAAGATGAATCAAGAGGAGGAAGAAGGAGGAGCTAACAACCATGGGGCATTTCTTTTCTTATCACTAGAAAAAGGCAAGAGATAGATTGAGAAAGAAATTGTGAGCATAAGAAAAAAATGAACCATGGTTCAATAATGCAAAAACATTATCATTACTAATCCCATCAAGATAAAGTTTGATGGCTACATTGAAATGACCATTATCATAATCAAAATAGAAAAAGAAAAAGAAAAGAAGAGTGTAGATCTCTCTTGAAAGTCAATGGTCAACACGGTCAACCGGTCAACAAAGTCAAAAGAGGTCATGGTGGTCAAATGGTCAATGCAATTAACCATCATAAAATTATCACTAAAAGGATTAGTAAATGATGTCCGCGGCTCATAATGGTTTTGACCAAACGAACTGCCAAAACCCTAATGAGCCTGCCACATAACGGTTTTGGCCGAACCAACTGCCAAAACCCTGATGAGGCACCTCCTCCTTCATCGCTCCGGAAAACTGTGCATACACACCTGCATCCGCATTCTGTAGAATGCTAATGCGCAGAAGACAAAACAAATCCATCCGTGCAATACTAGGATCCGGCTTAAACCAAAGCCCACTAGTATTTCCTGCCCGAACACCACACGTACACAAGTGTACGTAAGTGATCGCAGCCCTGCCGTAAAACCATACGGCCTCTACACGTTTCACTCAGTGCAAGGAAACTCTCTGTGTGGGACTCTAAAGACTCGACACTACGCTGGCAGTGGGTTTAACCACAGACCGCAAGCGACACTAGCTGTATGTAACGGCCCCAGGTAGATGTCGATAAGAAGGCCGATGAGGTAAACCCATCCGAACTCCTACTGAGCCTGTATGTGATAATCTCCGTACAGTCCGGTCTGTTCGTCTGATACATCGCATGACAGGCCTAGGGGGCGGTAAACGTCAGTCCCCTAATAGCGGTACAAGTCATGTCGGAGTGAAGGCCATTACACCCTGAGATAACACTGGAAACTTACCAGTATATCTCGCTTGCCCTGGCCAGGGACTACTCGTGTAATGGCTCTCCTAGACACAACGCGATGTCAACTCCCAATACCGGGAGAGACGAATCCTGTCAAACCGTCACTGCCTCCAAATGCTTCGGGACTGCACCCAACTACTACCTGTTTGCACGAATCAGTAGAGCCGTGGTAGGGTAGTAATCAAAGAACAGTGGGAACACACTCGAGGCGAAGTGACAGTATCAAGTCAGCGGACTAAGCTGTACTCATGTCACCTGGGAACTGATAACTGACGATAGGTATAATACCAACCATCAGTTCCCGATGAGTCCTGTCCAGTGTACTCGTAACCTAACGAGCACCCGCATATTATCTCAAGTACGACGAACTAACGGCTGTGGGACAGACCGTCTCCCGTGCTGGGATGAGAAGCGCATACGCTAGTCTACTACGGAGTATCGATGCCCTGTCTCGATAATCCCACGACTAGGGACGTGTATAAGGATGTAGTTGTGGATTACCCAGCCCCCACAAGTGTGATCGCCATCACAACGCCGGTAATCAAGCAAAGATCCTAAGGGCTCTACTAATGCGTATAGGTGATATAATAAAGAAACACACATGTACACATTAAAGCAGAGACAAACCAAGTAGCATACTACTATATTGAGCAAGATTGTCTATACAACTGTGAATATCCCAAACTTCCATCAAGTAATATACATACTAGTATGATACAGTAATGGCCTCTAGGGCATATTCACTAACATGATCTGCATCATAATCCTGGTAGTCAAGTACTCATCCTAAGGGCTTTATCAATATGTAATAGAGAGACAATAAGTGTACTTATTAAGATAAAGTGCATCCAGATAGCATACTATCATGTCGAGCAAGAAATTCCTCCCTATATAAGTCCAAGGATCCACTATAATATACATCACATGTATAATAATGGCTTCTAGGGCATACATATAACTAACAATATCCCACTTGCACTAAGGCCATTTGTTGTAGTATCTCATACCTAACGCCCCGATAAAAGTCTCTCTAGGGAAAGGCCTCTGTGAATGGATCCGCCGTGTTATCCTTCGCGCCAACTCTCCTAACCTCGATCCCTTGGAGATCAACCATCTCCCTGATCAGGTGATACTTGCCTCAGAATATGTCTGGATCGTTGATGGGACCGGTGTTCCTAGGCCAAAGCCACAACTCCTTTGTTGTCATAATAATAGTTATTAGACGCTCAATGGTAGGAACCATGTTCATCTTATGATCAAGAATTATCTAGACATCCACTTTGGTAGCATTGTTGGTAGCGATGTATTCAGCCTTTATCGTCTATATTGCCACGGTATCTAGCTTGGAACTCTTCCAACATACCGTCCCTCCATCTGAGGATAAAGACAAAGCCTGTGACTGACTTTCAGTCGACCTTATCACTCTGGAAGCTCGAATTGGTAAATGACTCCCACTGGAGTTCACCGTTACCAAAACCCCAAGAACATCTCTTCAGTGCTTGTAAATCCCCGTTCCCATCTTAATAAAAGTTTTCTATTTTTCTAAATCCCAGAGATTTCCTTTCTTTTCCCTCGTATATTTTGTGGGAAGGTGGTTGCTTGAATTCCAATATTTAAAATTTCCCAAACCATAAAAGTCAAAACCCAGAATTAAAACCAATTTGGAAAACCAAAACTAAAAGAAATAAAATATTTTTACTAAACCCTAACACTACATAAGCCCAACAAATAAAATAAATATTAACATATTCTTAAGCCCGGCCCTATCTAAAAACCCTCAGCCCATTTAAATTTTTCCATTTAAAATTGATCAGCCCGTTTCCCCTCCTCAGCCCCCACACACAAAGTAAAATATATAAAAAAAAAAAGAATTCTTTTAAAAATTTCCGGCCCAGCCCACTCCCTTTCACCCTACCCGACCCGCTCCTATTCCTCCTCCTTTCTTCCCAACGGATACTTTTCCCGCTCACCTCCTTCAACGCACGATCCGCCTTCTCCGCCGCGCCTCGCGCCCACGCCCCCGCTCGTGCGACGTTACACCCACGACGCGCACCCCTCGTCTTCCTTACCTCCCTCACACCTCGCTCCCCTCTCGTTTTCCAAAAATTCCTCTCTCTCTCCCTCTCGAAAACTCACGAACCCAACTTCCCTCGCTCCACCGCCGACGGCGACGACTGCAAACCCCCACCATTCTCCCTCGCTCACTTCTCTCCACCAATAAGAGCTCCCTACACCACCCCCTTCGCCTCCAGCCTTGCATACCCAACTCCCCTGCACACCCGACCCATTACACCCGAGTTCGACCACCACCTAAGCTCGACACCGGCGAACCCCCGCTGACTGAAGCACCCGTCGACCTCTACACCCTCTACATCTTCTCCTCCTCCTCCAAAATCCACACCCGGGCCCTCTCTCTCTCTCTCTCTTCGAGAAAAATTACAAAACCCACACACAACCCGACGCCCTCTTGCTCATCGCCGGAGCGCCGCCGCCGACCGTCGTCGACCCCAATGCACTCGCAGAGGACCACTGAGCACCCCTCAACCACCAGTAACCGTGCAACGGCTCCGGGCAACTCCGACACCAATTCCGTATCGCGAGCCAAGCTTGCGCAAATCGTTTCACGACGTACATCGCGCGTTCGTGACGCCGCTGCTGCCGTGCAACCCTGAGACGTTTCCAGGCAAGTACTTTACTTGCTACATGCTAATTTACCCATATTACAAACTCAAACATGTATAATATAAAATTCTTTTTCACGATAGAATTAAACGACGTATGTGTTCGATACTTGACCCTAATGAAAATACTTGCCTAAGTTGACGAAATTAGATTTTCTGTGTTGGCTCTTGTAGTGATCATTATCCTGTAAAAATCCTACTGGAAAATACGAACGTTAGTGACTAAAATGAACACCCCCAAATGTACCGATAAAACTAGAAATTTCCCGTATCTGAAAATGATTAAAATCACTGTAAATTATGTACATACTGGAATGATCTGTTCGAGGGCTTAAATCGAATCCGACTCGACCAACTTTAACTCTATGTAAAATTTTAATGTTTTCTGTACTGTAACTGTGACGATTTTTAGATCGGAGTGCAACTCTGGACTGCAGTCCAGAGCGACTCTGATTAGTGTGTACTGTCTCAAAATGTGTCACTTTGTTTCCTGAATTCTTATCTTACGGAACTCTGCAGTGGATTAAAGATGGATCTGTTAGATAAATAAAACAAGTAGTTTCATTCCATTTCATTGTCGTTTGCTATTTAAATTGTAAATAAAAAGGGCAGAACGTATAACTGTCCAGAACAGATTCAGAAGTGACATACTAATGTTAAAATGTATATAACTTTCGACGTACAGACGCGATTGAGGATCCGTCTATTACGTTGAATACTCTATCTAAAACCCTAGATTTTATTCAACTATAGCATCGCTAAATTCTGAACCCAACTGGATACAATTCGTGTCGCGAAACGGACGTTCAGTTCTGAAACGAATTTCCAGCCGCGAGCACTTAAATGAAACAGCTGTATCTTGAATACCGGAAACCCGATTGAACTGAAACTAATTTTTGATGAATTTCTGACTGAGTGTTCTATTTATCGTATTTGTATCATTTCATTAAATTCTAAACATATGAATTTATGCAATTTTTGTAAGTTAATGACGTGCACATTGATTCATAATATACTTAGCTTATTGATGGCATACATACATATATCATACCCCATTTGCCATATACTTTGTGTTAGTGCGTGTTAGAGTCAGTGGACATTGCATTATCGTACCTGATTGATGTTGGTTTAGGAGTGACGAGTACACCAATGGGAAGTGAATATTCGTGACAGTGATTAATACAGTGAACAGTGATAAAACCGTGCCATTGGTATACTTGTACAACTAAATCAAGATCATAAATAGTGTAAGCCTGGGGATAAAGGGAAAATCGAAGTGGAAAGAGAATCGTATTTAGCGGGACCGTGTTTTAGAGGATGATCATTCGAGCAGCGATATATATATTAGGGAGGATCTAGCGATCCGGCTGACAGGGTTATGTCCCGGGCATGTGGGCCGTTGTCTCAGGTATGTACGAGACTCCTGTTAAACATGATCCTCCTTCCACTATGCGATTTCAAACATGACCTAGAAATTGATAGGGACATAGATCATACTTTGCATCATATAGTGACATAGCGATTGCATGCATTGTACTTTCGCCTTTATTACTTCATTTACCTGTTTCACCTTATTATTATAATATTGCTATTGTGTCGCTCTGACGACCTGAGTATGCATGCTCAGATTCCGTGGAAGGACCAGCACAGGAGACGGATCTACCTTTCGAGTTCACGGAGATATAGTCTGGTGTACTTCCTTTCCTTACTGCTTTCCATAAAAGTGATCGTGAGATTGAACTTGGTTAGTAACTGTTCTTGTTATTTGTAATTTGTGAACAATGGATTTTAATGTAATAAACTAGTGATGTGATTCCTTTACCATTGTGCTTTATTTACTGATTACCATGTAATGCTAGAAGCCGAAGTGTGACTACGGCGGGATGATTCCTTGACCGTAGGAGCATGGCTGGTCTAGTCATCCCTCGTTTTCCGTATTTTGGGAAGCGGGGCGTGACATGGTTTAGTTGGTATCAGAGCTGGGTTTAGTATCAAGGGATAACATTAACTATACTGTATTACGTTATTCTCGTTTCACTACTCTTGATTTTCATCCTTGAATCTGATCTCATCCTTTTGAATCTTTCAGTGATATGACATCCCCGAACGACCCCTCCTCCGACTCCAGCACTCAGGACCGCACGGAAAGAATACTTAGTGCACTGACCTCTCTCGGGGAAGCTCAGGAGAGGAAGACAGATTTACTCGCTGAGGAACTCAGGGCGATTACCGCCGCAGGAGGACCCTCCGCACTCATTACCGCCCCCGAGGGCGCTACTCCACCAGCTTATCATGCTAGGGCTGGTACTGTTCAGATTTTCGACGGTTACATCCAGCTGCATTCACAGGGCTAGCTGAACCCCTTGAGGCTGAGCAATGGCTGGTGAACATGGAGAACTTACTGATAGCCGCCAGGGTTCCAGAGGAAGATAGGGTGGACGTGATAAAGATCCAATTAGAAGATGAAGCCTGTACATGGTGATCGGTGGAAGAAAGCAGGCTAGACGGGCCGATTGAATGGGGAAAATTTAAGGAGTGCTTCCTAGATCATTATTTTCCTTCCACAGCCAAGGCGGAAATGGAGGAAAGGTTTATTCTTTTGAAGCAGAATGGACGCCCAGTGGACGTATATACGGCAGAGTTCAACCGTCTGAGCCGTTTTGCTCCATACATGGTCGTCTCAGAGGCCACCAGGGCCAGACGCTTCCTTCAGGGGTTAGATTTCGAGTTGCAGCAGTTGATTGCATCACTGGATTTGCAGACTTTCGCACAGGTACTCAACGCGGCGAGAGTTCAGGAGCAATTGATTAACAAGTTCAGGAGACCCCCAGTCGTTCCAGCACGTACCCACGCACCTTCTCGAGGAGCCATACCGGTTCACAGGCCTGGAACGACACAAATGAAGCGCCCGTTCGTACCACAGCATCGCCCCCAGAGACAGAGTGTAGTTTGCGGCTATTGCGGTAGAGGTGGACATACCCAGAAGGACTGTCGCCGTGCCAAGGGACAGTGCTTGATTTGCGGATCCAGTCAGCACAGGATTAGCGGTTGCCCTGAATGAGCAGAGATACAGGGAGGTTCTGGACCGCCACAGCAGAGGCCACAGGAGCAGAGGCAACCCTTTACAGGTCGCGGTCAGGGACGGGCTTTTACCTTGACCGCTGAGCAGGCAGAGGCGTCAGGAGACGTTGTTACAGGTACTCTACTTGTACATTCCTTGCCAGCTAGAGTACTGTTTGATTCTGGAGCATCGCATTGTTTCTTGTCATAGCATTTCACTGATACACACTCCATACCACATGAACCACTAACCAAGGGATGGGAAATACATACGGGTAATGGCATTATAATATCTAGTCGAGAATGTAGATCATGTCCAGTTGTAGTGTGTGGCAGGGAATTCTATGCGAATTTCCTTCTGATCGGGACAGGCAGTTACGACGCAATTCTCGGGATGGATTGGATGAGCACTTTTCATGCAGTTATCGATTGTCGTGCAAGGATTGTGATCTTCCGCATTCCCAATCACCCAGAGTTTATTTTCGAGGGCGGAAGCGAATCTTTGGAGCCAGCCAAGTACGGAGCCAAGCCCAAGGAGCTGACAGCTATGGAGATTGATAAGAGCCCAGTCCCAGTAATTGTTCAGGACTTTCTGGACGTATTTCCCAAAGATCTACCAGGTCTACCACCTCCTCGAATCTTGGAGTTCTCGATCGATTTGACTCCAGGTACAGCCCCAGTATCCAAAGCCCCATACAGAATGGCACCAGTTGAGTTGGTGGAATTGAAGAAGCAGGTTGAACAACTATTGGAGAAGGGATTTATTCGGCCAAGCACTTCACCGTGGGATGCACCAGTTCTATTAGTAAAGAAGAAGGATGGATCGCTGTGAATGTATATAGATTATCGGGAGCTGAACAAAGTCACAAGAAAGAACAAGTACCCAATCCCGCTCATTGACGACTTATTCGATCAGCTAAGTGGAGCCAAGGTATTCTCGAAGTTGGACCTCCGTTCTGGATATCATCAAATCAGAGTAGCAGCCGAGGATGTATGCAAGACGGCTTTTAGGACCCGATACGAACATTACGAATTCCTTGTGATGCCGTTCGGTGTTACCAATGCCCCAGCAATATTCATGGACTTGATGAACAGGGTGTTCGCAAAGTACTTGGACACGTTTGTCGTTGTGTTTATCGACGACATACTTGTCTACTCGAAGACCCGGGAAGAGCATGCTAAACATTTGCGCACGGTCCTACAAATTCTTCGGGAAGAGAAACTGTATGCGAAGCTAAGCAAGTGTGAATTCTGGCTCGACAAGGTTCAGTTTTTGGGACATATTGTTTTCAGCGAAGGCATCTCGGTGGACCCGGCAAAGATAGAATCTGTCAGAGATTGGCCAACGCCGAATTCAGTGGCCGAGATCAGGAGTTTTCTGGGATTGGCAGGTTATTATCGGAGATTCGTCCAAGATTTCTCAAGAATCGCTGAACCATTGACGAGGCTGACACGGAAGGACGTACCGTTTACGTGGACAGAGGAGTGCACTCAGGCATTTGACACACTGAAGCAGAAGTTAACCACGGCGCCTATTCTTACAGTACCAGATGATTCCGATGGTTTAGTGATACACAGTGATGCCTCAGGGAAGGGATTAGGCTGTGTTCTAATGCAGCACGGCCGAGTAGTTGCTTACGCCTCTCGAAAATTGAGAAATCACGAGAAGAACTATCCTACGCATGACTTGGAGTTAGCTGCGGTAGTTTTTGCGTTGAAGATTTGGAGGCCCTACCTTTTGGGCGAGAAGGTGGAGGAGTACATGGATTATAAGAGTCTGAAGTACATCTTCACTCAGAAGGAACTAAACATGAGGCAGCGCCGATGGCTAGAACTGATGGCAGATTATGACTTGGACCTTCAGTATCACCCGAGGAAGGTGAATGTTGTACCAGATGCACTCAGTCGCAAGCCAGCGGTCATGATGTTGACCAGTCAGAGGAACATTATTGAGGACTTCCAGAGACTCGAGCTTGAAGTAGTTACGCCGAACGCACTCAGTCAACTTTGGCAACTACAGGTGCAATCTTCCCTGGTGGATCGCATCAAGATTGCACAAGCGGATGATCCCCGATTGTAAAGGTTCAGAGAGCAAGTGGAAGCCGGGCTGAGAACGGACTTGATTATACATAAAGATGGCTCTCTGAGATTTGGTAGCAGACTCTGCGTACCCAAGGGAGATGTTCGAGAAGAAGTATTGGCTGAAGCACACAGTTCAGCTTATTCTGTGCATCCGGGAGGTACAAAAATGTATCAGGACCTAAAGCAGCACTTTTGGTGGAACGGGATGAAGCGGGAAATTGCGAGGTTCGTATCCAGATGTTTGGTATGCCAGCAGGTAAAGGTAGAGCATCAGAGGACAGCAAGATTGTTACAACCACTGCCGATACCAGAATGGAAGTGGGAGCACATTACTATGGATTTCATGACGGCCTTACCACGGAGCCCTAGGGGCAATAACGCCATTTGGGTTATCGTCGATCGCCTCACGAAAGCTGCACACTTCCTACCATTCCGAGTGGGACAGTCGACAGAATCACTGGCAGAAAGATATATGCAGGAGATTGTACGACTTCACGGTGTTCTAGTCAGCATTGTGTCAGACCGGGACACGAGATTCTTGTCGCACTTTTGGAAGAGCTTACAGGAGAGCTTGGGTACCCGCCTCAAATTCAGCACAGCGTATCACCCGCAGACGGATAAACAATCCGAGTGTACAATTCAGACGCTCGAGGATATGTTGAGAGCCTGTATGTTGGACTTTCAGGGTTCCTGGGAGGACCATCTGCATCTAGTCGAGTTCTCATACAGCAATAGCTATCAGGCAAGTATTCAGATGGCTCCTTTTGAAGCACTTTACGGGCGGAAGTGTTGATCCCCAGTATGTTGGGATGATATGGGAGAACGAAGATTACTGGGCCCCGAACTCATTGTTCAGACAGTCGACAAGGTCCAAATAATCAGGCAGCATATTAAGACGGCTCAGGATCGACAGAAGAGTTGAGCAGATACCAGCAGGAGGGCACTGGAATTCGAAGTCGGAGATCATGTGTCCTTGAAGATTTCCCCCACTCGTGGAGTTATCAGGTTCGGAGGTCGGGGAAAGCTCATTCCCCGTTTTATCGGGCCTTTTGAGGTACTAGAGCGAGTAGGAGAGGTGGCCTATCGACTTGCCTTGCCTCCATCGCTAGCTGGTGTGCACAATACCTTCCACGTGTCATAGTTGCGACGTTATGTTCGGGATGAGAACCATGTCCTGGACTATTCGGAGCTGGTTTTGGGTACCGATCTATCGTACGAGGAGCAGCCCACTACCATCCTCGACCGCAGAGAGAAAGTGCTGAAGAATAAGGTCATTCCGTCAGTCCGAGTATCTTGGGGCGGTCATTCCCCAGGAGAATCTACCTGGGAGCGGGAGGAAGATATTCGTGCTCATTATCCACATCTCTTTGTTTAGTACATTGTTTCCTTGTATCCTTGTTAAATTTCAAGGACGAAATTTTTGTAAGGGGGGTATAATGTAAATCCCTATTCCCATCTTAATAAAAGTTTTCTATTTTTCTAAATCCCAGAGATTTCCTTTCTTTTCCTTCGTATATTTTGTGGGAAGGTGGTTGCTTGAATTCCAATATTTAAAATTTCCCAAACCCTAAAAGTCAAAACCCAGAATTAAAACCAATTTGGAAAACCAAAACTAAAACAAATAAAATATTTTTACTAAACCCTAACACTACATAAGCCCAACAAATAAAATAAATATTAACATATTCTTAAGCCAGGCCCCATCTAAAAACCCTCAGCCCATTTAAATTTTTCCATTTAAAATTGATCAGCCTGTTTCCCCTCCTCAGCCCACACACACAAAGTAAAATATAAAAAAAAGAATTCTTTTAAAAATTTCCGGCCCAGCCCACTCCCTTTCACCCGACCCGACCCGCTCCTATTCCTCCTCCTTTCTCCCCAACGGATACTTTTCCCGCTCACCTCCTTCAACGCACGATCTGCCTTCTCCGCCGCGCCTCGCGCCTATGCCCACGCCCCCGCTCGTGCGACGTTACACCCACGACGCGCACCCCTCATCTCCCTTATCTCCCTCACACCTCGCTCCCCTCTCGTTTTCCAAAAATTCCTCTCTCTCTCCCCCTCTCGAAAACTCACGAACCCAACTTCCCTCGCTCCACCGCCGACGGCGACGACTGCAAACCCCCACCATTCTCCCTCGCTCACTTATCTCCACCAACAAGAGCTCCCTACACCACCCCCTTCGCCTCCAGCCTTGCACACCCAACTCCCCTGCACACCCGACCCATTACACCCAAGTTCGACCACCACCTAAGCTCGACGCCGGCGAGCCCCCGCTGACCTGAAGCACCCGTCGACCTTTACACCCTCTGCATCTTCTCCTCCTCCTCCAAAATCCACACCCGAGCCCTCTCTCTCTCTCTCTTCGAGAAAAATTACAAAACCCACACACAACCCGACACCCTTTTGCTCATCGCCGGAGCGCCGCCGCCGACCGTCGTCGACCCCAGTGCACTCGCAGAGGACCACTGAGCACCCATCAACCTCCAGTGACCGTGCAACGGCTCCGGGCAACTTCGACACCAATTCCGTATCGCGAGCCAAGCTTGCGCAAATCGTTTCACGACGTACATCGCGCGTTCGTGACGCCGCTGCTGCCGTGCAACCCCGAGAGGTTTCCAGGCAAGTGCTTTACTTGCTACATGCTAATTTACCCATATTACAAACTCAAACATGTATAATATAAAATTCTTTTTCACGATAGAATTAAACGACGTATGTGTTCGATACTTGGCCCTAATGAAAATACTTGCCTAAGTTGACGAAATTAGATTTTCTGTGTTGGCTCTTGTAGTGATGATTATCCTGTAAAAATCCTACTGGAAAATACGAACGTTAGTGACTAAAATGAACACCCCCAAATGTACCGATAAAACTAGAAATTTCCCGTATCTGAAAATGATTAAAATCACTGTAAATTATGTACATACTGGAATGATGCGTTTGAAGGCTTAAATCGAAGCCAACTCGACGAACTTTAACTTTATGTAAAATTTTAATGTTTTCTGTACTGTAAATGCGACGATTTTTAGATCGGAGTGCGACTCTGGACTGCAGTCCAGAGCGACTCTGATTACTGTGTACTGTCCCAAAATGTGTCACTTTGTTTTCTGAATTCGTATGTTACGGAACTCTACAGTGGATTAAATATGGATCTGTTAGCTAAACAAAACAAGTGGTTTCATTCCGTTTCATTGCCTTTTCCTATTTAAATTGTAAATAAAAAGGGCAGAACGTATAACTTTCCAGAACAGATTCAGAAGTGATATACTAATGTTAAACTGTGTATAACTTTCGACGTACAGACGCGATTGAGGATCCGTCTATTGAGTTAAATACTCTATCGAAAACCCTAGATTTTATTCAACTGTAGCATCGCTAAATTCTGAACCCAACTGGGTGCAATTCGTGTCACGAAACGGACGTTCAGTTCTGAAACTGAATTTCCAGCCGTGAGCACTTAAAATGAAACAGCTGTATCTTGAATACCGGAAACCCGATTGAACTGAAACTAATTTTTGATGAATTACTGACTGAGTGTTCTATTTATTGTATTTGTATCATTTCGTTAAATTCTAAACATATGAATTTATGCAATTTTTGTAAGTTAATGACGTGCACATTGATTCATAATATACTTAGCTTATTGATGGCATACATACATATATCATACCCCATTTGCCATATACTTGGTGTTAGTACGTGTTAGAGTCAGTGGACATTGCATTATCGTACGTGATTGATGTTGGTTTAGGAGTGACGAGTACACCAATGGGAAGTGAATATTCGTGACAGTGATTGATACAGTGAACAGTGATAAAACCGTGTCATTGGTATACTTGTACACGACTAAATCAAGATCATAAATAGTGTAAGCCTGGGGATAAAGGGGAAATCGAAGTGAAAAGAGAATCGTATTTAGCGGGACCGTGTTTTAGAGGATGACCATTCGAGCAGCGATATATATATTAGGGAGGATCTAGCGATCCGGCTGACAGGGTTATGTCCTGGGCATGTGGGCCGTTGTCTCGGGTATGTACGAGACTCCTGTTAAACATGATCCTCCTTCCACTATGCGATTTCAAACATGACCTAGAGACTGATAGGGCCATAGATCATACTTTACATCATATAGTGACATAGAGATTGCATGCATTGTACTTTCGCCTTTATTACTTCATTTACCTATTTCACCTTATTATTATAATATTGCTATTGTGTCGCTCTGACGACCTGAGTATGCATGCTCAGATTCCGTGGAAGGACCAGCACAGGAGACGGATTTACCTTTCGAGTTTACGGAGATATAGTCTGGTGTACTTGCTTTCCTTACTGCTTTCCATAAAAGTGATCGTGAGATTGAACTTGGTTAGTAACTGTTCTTCTTATTTGTAATTTGTGAACAATGGATTTTAACGTAATAAACTAGTGATGTGATTCCTTTACTATTGTGCTTTATTTACTGATTACCATGTAATGCTAGAAGTCGAAGTGTGACTATGGCAGGATGATTCCTTGACCGTAGGAGCATGGCTGGCCTAGTCATCCCTCGTTTTCCGTATTTTGGGAAGCGGGGCGTGACAGTGCTTCTCAAGTACTTAAAAATGTCCTACAGTTGTCCAGTGATTCTCCCAAGATCCGATTGATTCCTGATCACTACACCTAATGAGTCAGCTACATCTGGTCTGGTACATAACATCGCATACATGATAGAGCCTACTGCCGAAGCATAGGATTTCTCTTGCATGCGAGCTCTTTCCAAATCAGTCTTTGAAGACTTCTTTTTGGAGAGAGTGATTCCAGAGTAAGTGGGCGAATCACCACGCTTAGAATCTTCCATACTAAACCCCTTTAGTACGGTGTTAATGTACCTGGATTTGGGACACTCCCAACATCCACTTAGATCTATCACTATAGATCATAATCCACAAAATGTAGTAGGTATCATCCAGATCTTCCTTAGAGAATCCTCGTGATAAGAGGAGGGTGACCGAGTGTAGCATAGAAAATCATTTCCTATCAAGAGTATGTCATCTACGTACAATACATAGAAGACAACCTTACTCTCTATAACCTTCTTGTAAGTCTACAGTAGCGCGCGCATAGACCATAGGTTTTAACCTATGTGTGCTTCGTGTGCCGTATCGGCTTTTCTTGTAATTGATTCTTGTTTTACGATATAACGTATTGGAAACTGTAGGTACCCCACGTGGACATCGTACGATAAGGGAGAGCGTGGCATCATCGACTTCGGCAAGCGAGGATCGAGGTGAGTAGATGTATATCTATGGGGAAAGTCGGGTGGATGCCGTATAACACCCCTGCAACAGTAGAATAGGGTATTACTGTATTAGTAAGTTTGGATGTGATATTTGGATACTTAGCAATTAGGGTATTTAGAAGACCTTAGGTTAGATTAGGTTGATCTAGGAAGACCTATCCATAGGATGATTATCTTGGTGGCGAATCGCAGGTTATATGTAGACATATACACGCGCGCGCGCGCACACTTGATTTTGTGTGTATATGGGTATATAGATACACACACACACACACACATGTATGTGTGTATGTATGTATATATATACATATACACGGGTGATGAGGATAGTATGTGATATGTGGAGATGAGTCAATATGATCGGGCATGATGCCGTGCGATTTTGATATGTGATTGAGTCATGATATGGTATATGATATGATATTATAATGGACTGTTAGGCGATATGTATTCGTACATACAATAATATGTGAGTTGATAATATTTGAATGTACGAGACTTTAGAACCGTACCCATGATCATGATAGTGTACGAATGATGATATTATGTATAATGTTGACCCGTACCCTCGATTTTAAGGATGTCGTGCGATGGATATTACCGTATGAGACGTATAAGATGATTGATCCGCACTCTTAACTCGAGAATGCCGTACTATATATTATACAGTACGTAACTCTATGAGGCTGGATCGCCGACTACTAGGTTTATCGACTCGGATATGTAGATTTTCTTATCCTTCTGACTAGTTCCTTAGTTTAGCCTTTTACTTGTTTAAATAGTTGCTAAACTAGGCTCGAGTCATACCTATTTTCAGAATCAACGAATTGTGAGTATTTTCAGAGGACAACCCGAGAGATTCTGCGGATTTTTCAACGGACATATCTTTTCTCAAAACCACCGTAGCCCCTACTTTTCTAAAAACCACGATTGGTGCTATTTCAAAACACTAAAACCGTATGACTCATACACCAACATGTATATTGATTAATGTTACATTTACTATTCCCTTTTCTGTAATATTTATGTTGTTCTCATTGCATTGCATATTTATTACATGTGTTACTTTAGCAATTATGAATCCCGACTGTTAGGACACCAGCACCATTACCGATGATGCGTATGTTCCACGTACACTTGCCTACCGGCTCACACACATCATTATGTACAGCATTAGGTGGCCTTACAGATCATTATTACATGTTGATAGAGCCCATTGGATTCATGCTTGACTACCAGCATTATGATGGCGATCATGTACGTGGAAGCTGGGTGGTCTATAGGCACATCCTTAAATGTCCCTGGTCATGGGAGTTTCGAGACCGAGCATCGAAACTCCAGAGTAGACTAGTGTATACTAATCGAGACCCCGACGAGGGGCGGTGGCCAGGTCTAACAAGCCATTGGTGTTAGTTTGTTCACCTAAGATAGTATACAGGTGCTCACTGGGTTATGAGTACACTGGACGAACTCGCCGGGAACTGGCTAGATGGTATTATACTTATTGTCAGATGGTAATTCCCTGGTGACATGTGTACAGTCTGTCGACCTGAGATTGTCATTTTTCTCGTGTGAGTTCCCACTGTGCTTTGATTACTACCCTACCACGGCTCAAAGGAATCATGCAAATAGGTTTTAGTTGGGTACAGTCCCGAGCCACATGGAGGCAGCGAGCGGATCGTCGGAGATTCGTCGCTCCCGGTATTGAGCGTTGATATCACGCAGTGCACGGGTGGCCATCACCAGAAATCCATGGTCAAGGTAGTCAAGAATTACTGATCTAGGATCAGTAGTTTCTCAGGTGGTGATGGGTTTCATACCGACACGAATTATCGCGTTATTAGGGGTCTGACTTCATCCACCCCCTAGACTCGATATGTGATACTCTTAGACGAACAAACCGGACTATACGGATATTGTCACTGTCAGGCTCAGTAAAGGTACAAATGAGTTTTCTCGTCGGCCTTCCTTTCGCTCAATTCCTGAGTAGCCGTTACGTACAGCTAGTGCCGCTAAAGTGCTTGTGGTTAAACCCACTGCCAGCGTATTGACGAGTCTTTAGAGTCCCACACAGAGGGTTTTCACGGTTCAGGCGATATAGTGTAGATGGCGTATGTTGGTACATACAGGTATCCGATTAAATATATCTACAGCCTGCACGGACTTTAATCGGACGGTTGATAATACTAGCGGCTTAGGATTAAGTCGGATTATTAAATTAGGTTTTGATTTAATAATTTATACGTGTGTGTGTATGTATTCTAGTATTATTTTTCACTATTCATTTTCTCTCTTGGCTATTCGTATTTTTGTACAAATATGCGTATATGTATTTCGATACGTGTACCGGGTTGTATTCCGTATTTATATGGAATAGCTTCTAGAAGATGGCCACCTCATCAATTGATTTTCATTTTAGAAAATCATTTTGGAAATGAGGTGGAGGGTGAGTTGGCTTGAGCATGTAGAGAGGCATGGCACACATTTTTTTATTGTAAAAATGAGGAGATATTTTCATGGTTGAAATTATTGTGGCCACATATCTTTTTACATGCCATGCTTGTTTATCTAGACTTAATAATTCATTTGATTTTCTCATTCTCTTTTCTCTTGAAAGATTTAGCCATTTCCATGGTTGCTCATGCCATAGTTTTCCTTACCCCTCATTCTTCTTCTTGAGTTGCTCTTTGGAGTATTTTGATGAGAGAAAAATTATAGTGAGATAATCCTGCATCTCAACTCTCCATTGCTAGCAACCTTGGAGCGTCGATTGCCTCGCTAGGCAAGGCTGAAGCTTGTACCATTTCTCTCGGGTGGATCATCGTAGATGGAGGAAGGCCGGCAACCAAATTCGATCCGAGACCACTAGGAGCTTGGGATGATAGTTGAAGACCCGAAGGACTTGGTTCATTTGGTATGACCATTCCTAACTCTTTATATTGCTTGCTAGTTTAGGGTTTAGGGAAGATCCGGGCATCGGGTTGTGGCAGCGCCAGTTTTTGAAATTTTTGTTCCACATTTGGCCACGGTTTGATGGTCGGGGTGATGCCGTAACACAACATGGTATCAAAGCCAACCCGTAAACCCATTACTAGCAGTTTAGACAATGTTAAAGTATTGAAACCGAAACAACTCCGAAACAATACCCCGTATATTCCAGGTTCTGTCGATTTTTCAGAGTCTTCAAAAAAAATTTAAAACAATTGCAGAAGGCTACTTGTGAGACATCTAGAATACCCTACAAAATCGAGCCCCATTCACCGGATTTGACTCGGCGAGACTTGAAAAAAAAACGGGTGTGGCCGGTTTTACTTTGGAGTTTGGGCTTGAGATTTTTGGTGTTTTCTTGTCTCTGGAATATTGGTGCAGTGGTATTGTTTGTTTTTCTCAGTTTGGATATTTTGTTGTCTTTAGTTCAGGGGCAATTCGGAGTGTTTCAAAATCGATATTTTAACACTGTTTAAATGTATACAGTACAAACATTACTATCTGCATCCGTCAATGTCATTAGAGCGGTATAACCCGTCTAACTGCTATATGTTCTTTTAGACGAGTTTGCGAACATGACATTCACGTTGATGTTCTGTGTTGTGCTATGATTGTGGTTGGATCGTCATGGTGGATATCTTTGGTGCAATGGTAGTACAGTTTAGACTCATTTGTACATTTGATATTGTAGGGCGAGCGTCCGACATGTGGACTGTCGTCACTGCTAGCTTGTATATTATTTGTTTGGGGCATGACCGGGTTGAGGTCGATATCACTCTTGTACATATTATTTTCTTTTATGTACAAGGATTACCTCACGGTGGGGTGCACGAATAGCTGGGTTCTAGAGGGCAACGGGTCCGCATCTTATAGCGTTGAGACAGAGGGGCCCTTACTCTAGAATTGGCGGGCTATTCGCCGCACTTATAGGGGGTATAGGTTGACCCACGGAGGGGTGCCCAAGTTACCGGATTCCGTGAAGTAATGGGTGGCCCATTCATGTTGTTGATTGGGGTTGCCTCGCTTCTGGAATTGGCGGGTAACTTTCCGCACTCGCAGAGGTCTAGGTTTTCATTGCACAGGCTATACACACGACAAGGAACGTCGGGTCTCATTTGCGGCTCAAGTGAAACCTGAGGCTCCAGGATTATCCACCGCTCTGTGTTGCTTGGCTGAGGTTCTGAGATGTTGCTTTATATCATGCCTGGGACGATTGTTATATATATTTATATATATACTAGTAGATGTTTTATATGTTTTGCACCTGCGCTGGTCCAGCCCACGCTCTGTCGTTAGTTAAGTAACCTAACGAGTGATGACGGGGCACAGTGGCGAATGCGGATGGGATATACGTACATCATATTTTTCGTTCTTTTCTGATATGATATGTTAATTGATGGGACTGCGTTGATTCTGATCAATGCAACAATAAAATAAACCTATATATGATGTTGTTGGAACTAGGTTTTTTAAAAACCGATATTACAGACGTTTTCTTTCGCTTTGCACAGTGGTATTCGATTGGAAATATCCTGCACCTCATTCGACGAGGAAAGGGCCGAGATCCCTTTGTCGGGAGTGACCCCATGGGCAGAAGTTTGCGTCAACGTAATAACTTTACTATAGTCGATTCTTTTGCTTTGCATCGTGGTATTCAGTTTGGAATATCCTGCACCTCATTCGACGAGGAAAGAGCCGAGATCCCTTCACAGGAAGTGACCTCTTTAGCAAAAGTTTGCGCCACTATATATTTGTAAAACCACTTGGATTCCTTCAACGGTATCAAGTTCATTACGTTAAAGGTTTTTTGCCAAAAACCAGCCGTAGCCCTCCATCATTTCAGATTAGTATTTCTTAGTTTCATGCTACGTATGTTGACTGTGTCAAGGCGTAGTGTGCGGTAGCTCTGTAATACTTTTCTGTCACATGGATATGTGGATTGGTTAGGACAGTCGTACGGTCATGTTGACTGTGTCAAAAACTCGTACGGGTGGGTTTAATGCAATCAAGATAATGACGGGTTGAACTTGACTAGGACCCTTTGATATGTTGATTGTGTCAAGGTCACTTGGGTCCTAGGGGTAAAATTCACATCAGGAGTTTCAAACATACAGGGAACTTGCCAGGCATGAGCATAACTTCTGGAGTGTGGTGACTTGAGTAGCTTCCATCAAGTTATCATGCGATGATAGTTGGATCCCGATTCCCACTGATGAGTAGGATTACTCCTCGGGTGATTTTAGATGATCCCGACTAATTCTCCTTTTGGGTTTGGAGGATAATTCGAGGATACAGTGGGAGACATCCTGATTAGCTAAAGTGATTAACCATTCTGATCTAGGTTAGAGTGCACGCTGAGTGTTTCTTCTTCTCTCTCTCTCTCTCTCTCTGGCAGCGACCATGGCCCGACCCTAAACTAAAACTCATGAACCAAGTTAACCGAACCTTCTTAAAACACTTTGGCTTTTGGATTGTCACTTAGTTGCATATATCATTGCCACTTCTATATCACCTTTACGTTTCTCCAGAACACCACGTATCACTACGAAGATCCACATTTCTTGGATATTCTATCGTATAGTTAGATACGAACTCGAAGGAACTCGTTCCAGTTCGAGGATGGATTCTGGTTCTGGAGAAATTGAATAGGAATATTCGGTTGTCTTTTCTCTTTACCTTCTCTCAGGTTGCGAGAGCTCCTAGTGTGAGGAGAGTACACATTTTATGCTTATTGGATAGTCTTCTTCTAAACCATAGGCATGTGTCGAAAGATAAGGAAGGAAGAAAACCAATTAGCCTAAGTGTGGTGTACAGAAGGTAATAAGTAAAGACAAATAAAGGGATTAGAAAGAGGGCAAAGTAAATTGTGACTGCTATCATTCACGAAGAAACCATATATATCATCGCCACTCCTACTTCACCTTTCCTTTTCTCCGGAACATTCCGTATGAAGATCAACTTTTATTGGATAAGCCATCGTATAGTTACATACGAACTCGAAGGAACTTGTTCCAGTTCGAGGATGGATTCCGGTTCAGGAGAAATCGAATAGGATTATTTGTGTTGTCTTTTATTTTTACCTTCTCTCAGGTTGCGAAGGCTCCTAGGATTAGGAGGGTACACTGTTTACCCCAATCAGAGCAAAGCTCTGCTCAAATTCCAAGGCGGGAGATAAAACAACGCTTCCGATCCCCTCCAATCAGAGCAAAGCTCTACTTTGAAAATTTAAATTTTAATAAATGAAGCAACGCTTCAGATCCTCTGCGCTGCGCGCAGGACGCCACGTGTCAAAATCAGGCACACCAGCACAGAGAGCGCAGCGCCCGAGGCAGTGCGCCCAATCAGAGCAAGGCTCTATTTAAAACAGAATTAAAGGAAGCAACGCTTCAGTTGCGTAAGCACTGCGCTGCGCGACACGTGTCAGCGCAGTGGCGCAAGCGCAGTTGTGTTGCGCTGTGCACTGCGCGACACGTGTCAGCGCGGTTGCGCTGCGCTAAGCGCTATGCGACACGTGTCAGCGCGGTTGCGCTAGCGAAGTTGCGCTGCGCAGTTGCGTGGCTGCGCTGTTGCGCTGTGCTCTGCGCTGCGTGACACGTGTCAAACGCTGGGGCGTTTGCGCCAAACAGAATTAAAATTCTAGTAAGATCCTTCTGTTCTTGTTAAAACAAGAAAATTGCTTTCTGTAAAACAGAAACCCTTGGATCAAAGATCCAACGGTGGGGAAAATTCCCCAAATCACTCAGAGAATGATCTCTTTAACAAACTTAACAAATTTATGGGCACTATATAAAGTCCCCTAGACCCCAATTCAAAAGACATCAACATTGAGAACATCAAGAACTTCATAGAGAGAACTTTGAAGGATTGTGAGAAGAATTCAAGAACAAAAAAAAAAGGTAAAAAACCTTTATTCAAGAAGAACTTCTTCTGAATAGATCATTGATCTAAGAACAAGATCGATGATCTTCAATAAAAAACTAAATAATAACAGCGCCTTGCACTTTTTTATGAACCATTGGTTCTGGAATCTTAAAGATTCCCCCCTTAAATCCAAAATTGGATTAAGTCATTAAAACAGTGCCTCGCACTTGCAAATCTGCACTGTTGCGCTCTTAGGTTGGCGCAAGCCACCAGAGAGCGCCACGTGTCAGCTCCAAGACCACTTGCGTTGTGCGCTTTTAAAATAGAGCACTGCTCTTTAAAGTTGGCGCAAATTACCAGAGCGTGCCACGTGTCAGCAACGCAACAGCGCAGCGCACTGCGCTTGCGTGACACGTGTCACCGCCACAAGCGCTTGCACTCAATAATTGGCGCAAAGTGCCTGACAAGCCACTGTCAAGTAATTAATGCACTACATTATTTACAGAAGGGCCAAGCCTAATTAAAAAGGCCAAACAGGCCTAATAAAATGCAATGCATTATTTTAAAAAGGGCAGAGCCCAGACCAAAACAGATGCTCTGCATCACTTATAAAGGGACAGAGCCCAAATCAAAAAGGCCTAGCAGGCCAGAATAAAATGCAGTGCATTATTAAAAAAAGGGGGCAAAGCCCTAGCACAGGCCTAATAGGCCAAAGATAAATAAAAACGTTGAACATTTTTCAACTGGACTTAGCCCAATCATAGCCGTAAGTCCTCAAATTAAATTGACTGAGCAAGACAGCTCCCCTAAATCAATTTACACCAGGTTCAAGGGCACATCTCTGAACTCCTCTGACACTATCGTTGTAATCCTTCAACGACGTCAGAGAGGTGACGGGTCTCGACAACCACACATCGATACGGACTGCGGGGTCGCTAAACTCATAGACCGAAACGTCCTTAAACTAATATTCGTCCCAAAATGGGAATGTTTGACCGAAACGTCCTTAAACTAATATTCGTCCCTAGATGGGAATGTTGGACCGAAACGTCCCTAAACTAATATTCATCCCAAAATGGGAACGTTGGACCGAAATGTCCTTAAACTAATATTCGTCCCCAAATGGGAAAGTTAGACCACCATGTCCCTAAACTGGAGATGGACCACCATGTCCCTAAACTGGAAGTGGACCACTATGTCCCTAAACTGGAGATGGACCACTATGTCCCTAAACTGGAGATGGACCACCATGTCCCTAAACTGGGAAATAGACCACTATGTCCATAAACTGGAACAATAGAGCCCCTAAATGCTCTTTCCGTTAAGTTGATCTTACTCTTAAATAAGACTAATGTATCCTTAACGAACGTTTAAGTTGATCTTAGCCTCAAATACGGCTAACGTATCCTTAAACTAAAACACCAAACCCAAATCTAAGTAAATACGGATTTGGACTAATCCACGTCCTACGGGCGACGACATAACTTAGTCTCCATATACAATCCACGGGCAACCACAAACAAAACAAACACACATGACACGAAGTGAAATTCTGGAGAAGGAGAAAGATGTTACCGCGACGCGGTAGCGTAATTAACTGCAGGGGCTTGCGCCTGCAGGGAAAAGCGTCCCCACAATCAAAAACCCCTCAAGCGAGGGGGAATCTGACAAAGTCTGCTATATCGGCCGCATCCGTCTAAACCTCCGATACACGGTGCCATAAATCAACTTGGCATCTTCGGAGAGGTGGAGGGATAAAACCAAATAGCATCTGTCCCGAATCTCAGGCAAGACGTCTTCACGTCGCGCCGTCTTTCGGAGGGGTACAGATTCTGGCACGCCCGGTGGGACCTTTTCCTCTTTCCACTCCACACTTCGTGTGTCGTCTTCGCGAACGAATCGTGGTTTGTTAATGGTTGCCTTTGGGTTGCAAGTTACTAAGATTTGGTCTTTTGCCTGGCGCAGAAATCAAGCATCAATGGCCTCCAACTGCTCGAAGTGCCAATGCAACCGACACTCCACCTCACCTGGAGGTGTAGCATATGGGCCTCAAGCGACCTCCGTCCTTACTATGCCTGTGGAGCAAGTGACTCAGGCCACCACCGGCCTATTTTTCGGGACCATGATCCCTCCTGCAAGCTTCACCATGCCAGTACCCGTACCGAAAGCTTCAAAGAAGTCGGTCTTCGATCGACTTGCTACTCCCACGGCCCCTCTCAACGGGTCGTCCAACTCCTCGGTCTTCACCAGACTGAGCCTGAACTCCAAAGGGCCCGCCAAAAAGCCCATGATACCTGAGAAGGCCATCCCAAAGAAGACGGCTGCTCCCAAAGTCGCCAAGACGGCTTCTCCTGTCAAAGAGTCAGTCTTTTCAAGGCTGACTATTCTGGCTCCTGCCCCTGCTCAAGGATCTGTCTTTGACAGATTGAATATCGCTACTTAAAGGACAACACCAGTTTTTAAGAGGCTGACACCGACAGCATCTCATTCAGACAGGAGGCAAGAAGAAGTTGTCTCTGTCGCCGTGCCAGCCCCAACGGCTCGTCATGCTCGACGTCGCCACTGGCGCCGAGTAAAGAAGGACGGGGGCAACTCCCCCTCAGGGCTAACTCCACCTGCTCTAGTGGTGGAAATTAATGCTGCTGTTCCAACTGGAAACAACTTTGAACTACTAAGGAGGGTACGTAAGAACTCTCCAACTGTTATGCTAAAATGATCTCCTCCACCTGCGGAGAGGGTTCCGGAAACGAAGCTGGAGCAGCCCCCTCAGCGGCTATCCTCCAAAATTTATAAAGTCTGGCGTAGGGTTCAAGACTCCGTGATTGACCAAGATCACTCTCGCCGGCAGAAAAGGGCAAAAGTTTAAGAAGAAAAGAACCGTCCGGACAAACAGCAAAGGACGACCACCACCAGGGTGCCTGCTACAACGGCCCCCTCAACTTCAACGGCCTATAAGAGAAGGAGGCCGGAGAAAATTCCTACGCCCGCGGCAAATGCCAAGGACGGCGAGTCTAAACGCCCTAAGTCCGAGGGCATTGTAGTCCATACCATCTACATGGCGTCTGGTAAAAAGGACAGCCGTGCATCTACAGGTCATCGACTGCTTACACGGTCAGTGACCAAAGCTCAGGAGTATCAGCAAAAGCTCCAGGAGATGATGAACGCGATGGCCGCACTCACTGGGCCAAAAGAAAGACCCGAAGCGTCCTCGTATGAACGCCAGGAGCAAGAAACTGACGCTGAATTCCTTCGTCGGATATTGGAGAAGAAGGATAAAGAGGCTGCTGAACAAGCAGCCAACATAAAGCGAATGGCCCTCCTGTTCCAAGACATGGTGGGAATGATGATCCAACAAGATCCTCCAGCTGAAGATCCCCCGATCGTCCTTGAAGACGATAGGGGAGAAACGTCAAATCCTCCACCGGCTCTGTCAACAGCCAAGGAGGAGACAATCTCCAAAGCTGACTTGGACGAATATATAGCCCAACAGATACGGGTTCATCATGCGACTGAAGCAGCCGGTCAGGTCGTAAAAATAGGACGACCATATCCGAGCTGGTACGATCAGATAAAGTACCCGCCGGGCTGTACAATACCCAAATTCCATGTCTATAAGGGGACGGGCAATCCTCACCAGCATGTTGCCCAGTTCAGGGCGCTTTGCGGCAACACCGGCGGTGATGATAAATTGTTGCTTCGCCAGTTCGTCGGCAGCTTGTCAGATACAGTATTCGAGTGGTATTCTGAGCTCCCAAACGACTCTATCAAGACATTTTCGGAGATGGAACTGCTGTTTACTCAGCGTTTCGCAAGCGCCAGCGAACGCACCCCGATGACGGCATTGATTAATGCCAGAGTGAAGCCAGGCGAGACATGGGTCCAATATTCTATACGGTGGCAGAACTTATGGTCAAAATGCGAGCAACACATCGAAGAGGCTCCTGCGGTAGGCATGTTTGTGGGAACCCTTGATCCACAAGCAACCATCTCGCAATTTATGATGTTCTTCAAGCCGACTACCTTTCAGGCCCTGATCGACAAGCTAGCTCAGATGGATCAGATGGGCCATAGACCTCCCCCTTCAAAGCCGGACTCTCGAAATGAGAAGGGGAAGGGAAAAGCAATTGTTGTCGCTAATGCTCAACAACAGCCGAGCAACTTGAAACCGGCTGTCCGTCAAAATAATATGCGTCCGCACGTACCCCTCGAGGAGAGGCTAGGACGTCCTTACTCGTTTCCCAGAGATAAAACAAGAAGATTATTCGAGCTGGCATTACGCAACTGACTCATAAATCTGCCGGATCCAAACGTCCGTCGCAACCAAATGATGTCAATGAGCCCAACTACTGTTCCTATCACCGAGTACTGGGTCATCCGATCGAAGATTCCTACGTCTTCAAAAATTGGATTAAAGACCAGTACCAACAGCGCAAGTTCGCGTTGTCCGACAGATTGAAGGTGAATCCGCCGCAACCTCACGCCTCTAAAAGGTTGAATACGCCGGGGGAAATGTTCTCTCTCGTTGAAGAAGCCCCATAGGAAGTTGTGCTGTCAGCCAAGACAAAGAGGATGCTGAACGATCTTCAAACATGCCCAGCGATCAGGTGGAAGAACCCGTTGGAACCGCAGGTCATTAAGGGGATGTTGAAGCCGCATCCAACTCCAAAGACCGATGGTGGTGGCCCAAACACTCACAACCAGCCCTCAAAATCTTCGAAGAAGAAGAAGAAGAAATCCAAGAAGCCTGTGAAGCCTGGCGACAAGCGCACGGACTTACAAAAACAAATTGACGCGCTGGAGGAATATAACCAAAAAGAATGGACTCCTATCACACTCCAAGAGTTTCTCAACCACGTCTTTCAAGAGGAAGATGAGGGGGAGAGTTCGTCGGATGAATCCGAAGAATACGTGGCGAGCTGCCATATGATCTCCCATTCGTTTACAGACGATGAGAAAACTCCTTGCACTGAAAAGCTAGGGGCAGATCCTAAACCGGAATCTCTGGGGCCATCGGATGAAACAATTGACGCATTCCTCAATGAAGCTCTGTTGAAAAGTAAAGCTGATCGGGAACGCAAGACGGCCTTATTTGAAAGGGCCAAGCACCAGCGACTTGACGAAAGAGTTGAGACACTCCCGCTGGAGCAAAATACATCCACCGCGGATAGAAGCAAATTCAAGATGAGGAAAAGGTTTGCTAAGGCCATATCAATAGGCATGAAGCTATCATCCTCTGAAGAAAACAATACCGGCAAAGCAGAAATGCACCCCTCCTATTGTTTATATTATCGGAAGATTTTGCACCCCACTGAAGAGTGCAAAGCTTTCAATAAATGGTGGCAGGGATATGTCGCTCACCGACAACGTTTTAAGCGGGAGAAGCGCAAAACTCGCCGGGAGCGGAAAGGTACGGCCGAGGGGCTTAATAGAACTATCGGTAATTGTCGCATGGTTAACACCGGGGAAGCGCAAGTTCTCACATTCGGGAGTGATTCTGACGAGGAAATGGCTCTTAGCCCCCTCTTTAAAGAGTCCATCTCTGGAAAAGAAGAAGAGCAGAAGATCTGTGAAAATATCCGGCTGCGTAATCGGACGCTGCCCGAAAAGAATCTCGGACCCGCAAACAAAATAGATAAAGGGAAAGAAAAGGTCTCTGAAGATATCGTCTTAGATGACCAAGTCATAGAAGAGCTAACTGCCAAGGACCCGCCACAGAAAATTAAGGTGGATTACAACATCTTGGCGCATCTGAGAAAGCTACCTTCGTAGCTCAGCATTCTTGACGCCCTTTTACTATCAAAAGAGGCAAGGGATTCATTAATCAAGGCACTACAGGAGCCGGAACAGTTCCAAGCTTTCCTGGCCGAAGAAAAGATGAAGGATGAATTAGAGGAAGTGCACACGGCCGATGTCACTTTTGGCGATGAAGACCTTCTCCTTGGGACGTGCGAACACAATCGCCCCCTTTATGTCTCAAGATACTGCCACGATATAAAGATAAGCAAAATCCTGGTCGACAATGGATCCTCCGTTAATCTCCTCAATGTGCGGGTGTTAAAAGAAATCTGCATGAGCGTCCAGCAGCTTGCTCGGGACAAGATCACCATCTCCGGGTTTGACTCCCAATCATCAAGAACTCTTGGGTCTGTGATACTGACGCTACGCTTTGGGCTACTCGTCACAGACATTAAGTTCCACGTCATAGATGCCAAGACATGCTACAATGCTCTGCTCGGCCGACCATGGTTACACGAGTATAATATCATCCCGTCTACACAGCATCAGTGTATGAAATATTTTAAGGATGGTCTCGAGTATACCATGACGGGAGAACTGAATCCGTTTTCCGTGAATGAAGTCCGCAAATATGAAGATGCCAAATACTTTTTACCGGATTTCGAAAACACAGAGAGGTGTCACAAGCCGAAGAACAAAGCTAATGCCACAATCCCTATCTTCGGCAGTGATACCGAGGAGGAAGAGGAGATGATTTATTCGGGTCCACCCCAACACAACAAGCTGGGACCGTCCGCTCCTACGTTGATCTTTGGCAGCGATTCGGAAGATGAACTCCATGTTATATTCTCTGCTCGACCTTCAATACAGACATCCGCTGATGAAGAGCAGAGTCTACAAGTCGCCATGGTGCCGCTTAAACATCGTAAAGAACTGGATACGCTAGATACCTACAGCGTAGAGGAGCTGCGGACGTTCCATGTCCCTCCCAGGAGAGAAGGCAAAAAGGCAATTCTATTCTACCGCTGTGAGGAAACCAAAGTGGAGAAAGAAATCTGGCACGGTATGGATCCTACGCTTGACAGACTTCAGCCCATCCGTCTCCCCAGATATTATACAGAAGGCTTGAAGAGGCTGCTAAAGCACCAAGGGATATCCTTTAAACAGACCGCTCGAAAAGACAAGTTCTATGACAAGGTCTAGAACGTTCCCGGGACTCAGCACAAGTTGCCTAATGGGAGAATGGAAACAATCGGGCTTGGATACATTTGGTCCAAGAAACGAGAGCTACTCCACGGTTGCTACGTCATGCATGACTTCGATGAAAAAGCGGATGCTCAATGGGAAGATGCTAATCCTGAACCAGTAAAAGTTCCTGATGCAAAAGTGCCCAGTCCGTCGTTCGAAGAGCAAATGGACAAGCTTATAAGGGAAGCTGGTCAAAAAGTCTGAGACGACCATAACAGCGAAATAGCCATCAACGAGAAAGCCAAAACGCAACGCCTCCTCCAACAGGCTGTGAAAGATGAAAATGCCTCTCCCTGTCAACCTGTTATAGAAAAGGCACGACGCAGAGGCAGAAATAAGTCGAGAGGCGAAAAAGGTGCTCAACAGCAACAAAGCGGGACTAAGAAGCCACGCAAGCGGGAATCGAGCGGTTCCGATCTATCCCTCATAAGGAAAATGGGTCGGCGTACTCTTTTCCTCGGGACAAGACAAAGAAAATACTTGACCTCGCTCTAAAACATTAGATGCTTACACTACTGGAGTCTAAACACCCCGAACAAGCAGGCGAAGTTTCTCACCCAAACTATTGCTCTTATCACCGAGTAATAGGGCATCCTCTCGAAGACTGCTTCACCTTCAAGAATTGGGTCGAAGATCAGTATCAGCTTGGCAAGTTCGCTCTGTCTGACAACTGGAGGATAACGCCGCCACAGAAGCACGAACCCGAAGCCACGAGAGCAGAACCAGTTCCACATTGGGCTTGGAAGCGAATTCGTACTTGTCACATGATAACAATATCAAAAGAAGAGCCCGAGAACATGGATGACCTTCCCTGGTGCTTCGAAAACAGCAACGATGAGGTGATCTCAGAATTTCCGCCAGCACCGAAAGAGCTGGAGGATAGAATACATACCACTGCGGATAACCTCAAGAAAATTGAGTTGGGGACGGTGAGTGACCCGCGACCGACATTCATTAGTGAGCTGCTGTCTGAAGAGAGGGTGGCTTCATTAAAAGACCTGCTTATGCAGCATAGAGATTGCTTCGCATGGAACTATTCCGAAATGCCGGGACTAGATCCAGAAATTGCTGTGCACAAATTGGCAATATCTCCGGACGTCAAGCCGGTCAAACAGGCGCCATGAAGAATGCGGCTCGAGCTTGAGATGAGTATCAATGCTGAGGTCAAGAAGCCGATCGACTCTGGCTTCATGCAGGAGGTCCAGTATCCCGAGTAGATCGCCAACATCGTCCCCGTGATGAAGAAAAATAGTACAGTGCGCATATGCGTGGATTTCCGGGATCTCAAAAAAGCTTGCCCGAAGGACAATTTCCCAGTGCCAGTCACAGAACTGATGATAGACAATACGTCCACTCATGAGGTTTTCTCCTTCATGGACGGCTCATCAGGGTATAATCAGATAAAGATACATCCCGAAGACCAGAAGCACACCGCCTTCAGGACTCCTTTAGGTATATTCTGCTACAAGGTGATGCCCTTCGGTCTAAAGAACGCCGGTGCCACCTATCAGAGGGCCATGACGAAGATCTTCGATGACCTTATACATGAAATTGTCGAATGTTATATCGACGACCTTGTGGTTAAAATCAAATCATATGAGGAGCATTTAGAACATCTGAAGACCGTATTTCAACGCCTTCGACAATAAAACTTGAAGATGAACCCTCTCAAGTGCGCATTAGGAGTTTCCTCAGGCAAATTCCTTGGATTCATCATCCGACACCGAGGAATCAAAATAGATCCGTCAAAGATCAAGGCGATCATGGAAATGCCTCTGCCAAGGACTCTCAAACAGCTGCGGTCTCTCTAAGGGAAGCTCGCGTATATACGGCGATTTATAGCCAACCTTTCAGGAAAGTGCCGACCTTACAGCCACCTGATAAAGAAAGGAACCACGTTCGTCTGGGACCAAAAATGCCAGAATGCGATAGACGAGATCAAACAATACCTGCAGAACCCGCCAGTATTGGCTGCTCCGCTCAAGGGAAAGCCCCTCATTCTTTATACAACCGTCCTTGAAGGTTCCTTAGGCGCATTATGGGCGCAGGAGAACGATTAAGGGAAAGAAAGAGCACTCTATTATTTGAGTCGAGTTCTACTGGGGGCAGAAAGCAACTATTCCCCTATTGAAAAACACTGCCTGGCGTTGATCTTCGCGATAACAAAGCTCAGGCACTATGCATTGGCGCATGAGGTCCGTCTCATTTCGAAGGTGGACCCTCTTAAATATTTGATGTCGAAGGCCATATTGACGGGGCGACTCGCTAGATGGGCCCTGCTCTTGATAGAGTTCTCGATAACGTATCAACATCTCAAGGCAGTGAAAGGCCAGGCCATCGCCGACTTCCTCGCTGAGCATCCGATACCCACTGATTCTCCTCTGAATTGCGATCTTCCAGACGAACATGCATTTGATGCGATCGACGGTGGTGATACCCGATGGGAGCCTTATTTCGATGGAGCATCTTCCATGAAGAAGCGCAAACAAAGTACCCCTATAATCAAATCGGGGGTAGGACTCATCTTTGTAACTCCATAAGGAGGGATAATGCGCTTTGCTTTCTCCCTAACAGAGCCGAGGACAAACAATGAAGCCGGATACGAAGCTTTGATAGCAGGCCTCGAGATCGCCATCGACATGGGAATTGAAAACCTCCACATATATGGAGATTCTCAACTGGTCGTTAGCCAAGTAAATGGCGACTACCAAACGTGCAAACCAGAATTGGTGAAGTACGGGGAAAAGGTGCAACAATTGTTGACCCAAATTCCCTCCTACAATTTGGAAAACATACCGCGCGCGGAAAACAGAAAAGCGGACGCATTAGCCAAGCTCGCTAAAGAACTGGCTGACGAGAACCTCGATGACGTCAGAATTGTGGTACAAAGTCGTCGGGTGTTCGCCCCAGCGGAAATATCTCCGGACTCATCCGAAGAAAAGGGAGCGACTGAACAGACGACCCTGCAAATAAAAGATCGGGAAAATACCGAGGATTGGAGAGAAGTCTTTATAGACTACTTCAAATGCCGTCGAACGTCCGAAGATGCGTCCTCAAGACATCAGCTTATGAAACGAGCTCTGTCTTTCGCCTTCGTCAATGATACTCTGTACAAGAGGTCATTTGATTCTCTGTGGTTGAGATGTCTGGGACCTGACGAAGCGAAAAGAGTCATTCAGGAAGTTCGTGACGGACTCTGCGGTTCTCACCAAGCAGGCCCAAAGATGAAGTTGAAGATCAAACGGATGGGCGAGTACTGGCCCACGATGATTCAAGACTGCCTTGAGTATGCGAAGCAGTTCCACTCATACTAAATTCATGGGGACTTCATCCACCAGCATCCAAATCCACTCCATCCAACGGTGGCTAGCTGGCCATTCGAAATGTGGGGAACCGACATAGTCGGCCCCATCGAGCCAGCATCGTCCAGAGGACATCGTTTCATCCTGGTGACGACTGACTACTTTTCCAAATGGCAGAAGCAGTACCATTGAGAGAAGTGAAGACGGAGAATATCCTCCATTTCTTCAAGACGCACGTCATATATTGGCTTGGAACTCCGCGACGGATCATCTCCGATAACGGCTAGCTTACAGAAGCCACAAGATCAGTCGCTTCGCGCAACAACACAATATAGACTGGAGATATTCCACGGCTTATAATCCGCGAGCTAACGGTCTAGCTGAGGCCTTCAACAAGACCTTGACAAAGATCATGAGAAAACGGTGTCATCGAAATAAGAAGGACGGGCATGAGAGGCTGCAAGAGGCTCTTTGGGCTTATCGAACTACGTCAAGACAGCCACGAACACAACGCCGTACGCGTTGGTATTCGGTACAGAAGCAGTACTCCCCCTGTAGGACTACGGTACCGCCCCGGCCATCTATCCGAGGCCCAAATACGGAAATGAAAAAATTTTCTCGACTTTAAACCGGCACTACCGCATCCTAAAAACCCGGATCGTAACCATTAACCTAATCCTAGCAAACTAGAAGATGGGTAGAAAGCTATACCAAGCGATCTGTGTCCTTCGATCTTCGCCTCCACTCCGATCTCCTCGCGGAATCTCCGTTCTTCATTTCCTCGTCGGAACGGGCACCACATCGCCGGTTCTTTTACGGGCTCCCACCTCTGGACCGAAGCAACTCGGGCACGAAGTTGGCGAGCCGACGTGCCCAAGGGTGTTGTAGGAAATGTTGTGATCACTTTGTCTCTTGCATCCATTAATTTGGATGGAGGTTGAAGGTGTTGCCATTGGAGGAGGAGATGAGCTAGAGGAAGAAGAAGAAGAAGAAGAAGAAAAGGCTTTCTTTTCTTTTCTTTTCTTTTCTTTTGTTGTTATCATAGAATGTGAGAGAGTGAGGAAAATAATATGAGAGCTAACAATAATCTCATGGCAGCCTCTCTCTCTCTCTCTCTCTTTCTCTCATATCATCACAAATCAATCCATTATGTGACACTTTTGCTAAAAAAGAGACCATGACTCATAGTATAAGTCCATGTCACATTAATGCATTGTCATGATGAATTTCTAGCTCATTATTTCCTTAAGCAAACATTAATCCAAATGTTTGCCACTGTTCCCCTCCGAACGGCGGCCGGGACGTCGGGACGTCTGGGGCGTTAGGTTCGGGGCAGATGCTAATTGGTGCTATCCGTCCACCTCTCCGAAGATGCCAAGTTGATTTATGGCACCATATATCGAAGGTTTAAACGGATGCGACCGATGTAGCAGACTTCGTCAGATTCCCCCTCGTTTGAGGGGTTTTTGATTGTGGGGACGCTCTTCCCTGCAGGCGCAAGCCCCTGCAGTTAATTACGCTACCGCATTGCGGTAACAACTTTCTCCTTCTCCAGATGGTCACTTCGTGTCGTGGGTGTTTGTTTTATTGCCCGTGGATTGTTTACGGAGACTGAGTTATGTCGTCGCCCGTAGGGCGTGGACTAGTCCAAATCCGCATTATCTTAACTTTGGGTTTGGGGGGGGGTTTGGTTTGAGGATACGTCAGCCCTACTCGAGGCTAAGATCAACTCAAACGTTTGTTAAGGATACGTTAGTCTAACTTTGTGACTAAGATCAACTTAACGGGATCGTTTAGATCCGACAAAAGAGTGTTTGGACTCTAATGTTCCAGTTTAGGGACATAGTGGTCCATCGTCTGTATGGCTGTCGGGACCCATCACCTCTCTGACGACGTTGAAGGATTACAACGACAGATGCCAGAGGAGTTCAGAGATGTACCCTTGAGCCGGAGTTAATTCGGGGGATTCGTAGTCCAGTATGTTTGAGGGTCTAAGGACGCGTTAACCATCTCCAAGGCTAAGATCAACTTAGACGGGGCCGTTTAGGTCCAACAAAAGAGCATAAGAAAGGGCTCTATTGTTCTAGTTTTAGGGACATCGCGGTCCGTGGGTAGTTTAAGGACATTGCGGTCCGTGGGTAGTTTAAGGACATTGCGGTCCGTGGGTAGTTTAAGGACATTGCGGTCCGTTGTTAGTTTTAAGACATCTCGGTCAAGGTTAAGGACGTCGTAGTCCATGGGTTTAAGGACCCCACAGTCCGGTATGTGCTCTGGATGCTTCACACGGGTTCACTGCCGTGCTTAGCGAGGACCAGGCTCCGCTCTGGATGCTTCACACGGGTTCACTGCCGTGCTCTGCGAGGACCAGGATCCGCTCTGGACGTTTCCCACGGGGTCAAAGAGTGACATTATCCGTATTCCACGTGACCAGGAATTTGTATGAGTTTAAGGACCCCACAGTCCATATCATGGGTGGTCGTCGGGACCCGTCACCTCTTTGAAGACATTGAGGGATTACAATGCCAAGTATCAAAGGAGTGAAGAGATGTACCCTAGAACCGGAGTGGCTTGAACAGCCCCTGGCCCAATTTGAGGTCAGGACTGATTAATCATGTTATGAGCCCATTGGCCCAATTAGTCACGAATTGAGGACTTATGGCCAGCTTGGGCTAAGTCCCATCATGTCTGGAATATTGATTCCTTGTGAGTCCATCGAGGGAGAAGCTTTGCCTCCATCCCTTTAGCCAATTGGGCTATAGACTAGTGTTAAACACTTCAAAGCAATCAGTGTTGAACACTGGGAATGAGTTTGACAAGTTAGTGTTTAACACTAGAAGAATAATTGGTGTTAAACACCAGCAACAAGGCCTTGAAATGATCATAAGCACTAAAACAGCTCAGTGTTAAACACTGGCAATGGGGATCTTAAATTAGTGCCGAATATTAAAACAATTAATATTGAACACTACGAACAAAATTCTTTAATTAGTGTTGAACACTAAGGCCCGATAGCACTTCAATACTGGATTCGAGAGTTTTAACTTAGTGTCAAACACTACAGCAAGAACGGTCACGTGGCCCCACGTGAGAGTGCCTTCCCTTCAATGATTCTGCCGAAATTACTGTGTCTTTGATAGCGTCACGTGTTAGCACGTGACGGGCATTCAAATGCCTATGTGTTAAGGCTCCTGCTGAAAGTAACGTGTGTCACGTGGGGTGCTGCCTCAAAGGGGCTTTCTGTAGGGCTTTTGGGGGGGTCACGTGGTGACACGTGACCCTGCCTCAATGCTGTTTTTGGAGGATCTGTTGCTCCTCTTTCAGGAATTAAATTCCTCGAACTTTTAATTTCAGAGGAATTAAATTCCTATTTCCTTTTGAAGGCTTATATTCTGGAACAGAGTTTAAATCTGAGTTTTCTGTGGGAATTAAATTCCTTGTTTATGCGAAGAACCGAATAGGGTTAAACCCTAAAAGCTTTTAAGGAATTAAACTCCCCTTTTCTGAGGATTATGATTAAAGGAATTAAATTCCCACTGTTTCGACAAAACTATGTTCTTGATTAGGGTTCAACCCTGTTTCTTTTTGTTTTGAAGGAATTAAATTCCCATAATACAGGGTCGAACCCTAACTTTATTTTGGATGAATTAAATTCCTATAGTTCTGTGAGAATTAAATTCTCATACTTGCATTCCTTCTCTATGTTTTGGATCTGCATGGCAGGATCTCGACCCATTGAGAATTAAATTCTCAACCTTAAGGGGAGATGTGCACTTTGCAGATCCTCTATCAAAGAGGGAGGAGATATGCTCTCTCGTTTTATGCCTCAGAGTTAAACTCTGTTGAGAATTAAATTCTTTTTCTTTCCAAAAGGCTTTCCCTTTCTTACCTAGGGTTTTTTGCAGAAGATCTGAGTCTTTTTCAAGTATCAAAGCTCTTCTCCTTTTCTCTTTTCTTCTCTCCGTATGTATATATTTCTCTGTGTCTTTTGGCTCCTATTTATAGGAGAAGCAGCCGAATCAATCAGTTTTTGACGAATCTTCATTGATATTTGATTTGCATTCATCATTCATTTTGGGCCGTTGGATGATTAGGTGAATTTTATTCACCATTGGATTTTAAATCCAGAGATTCTCCCTTGCTATTTTGGTTAGATTTAAAGGGGAAATCTTTCCAAACCCGGGATTTTCCATAGATAGATGATATTTAATCATCTCTGAATCTTTAATTTGATTGGTCCCAAATAATTACTTTCCTTTGGAAAGATTCGAATTTCCTTCAGAATTTAATTCTGTCGTTAAAAAATATGGGCTTTGAAAGCCGGTCACGTGTGACCACGTGATCCATGGTCACGTGTAGACACGTGACCCCCTTTGGAATGAGCCTTCTGCGCTGCGTCTTCTGATTGCTGCTTAAACATCACGTGCTACCACGTGACCCCCTGGTCACGTGTGAGCACGTGACCCTTGTTTGAACTCTCTTTCTTTGGTTCAACGGGAGAACGGGTCTGCTGTCTTGAACGTTACGTGTCAACACATGACTCTGGTCACGTGAGAGCACGTGACCTTTTCTGAAGCTCTTTTCCTTGACTTGATCAGGGAACCAATGTGCGCCTTTGCTGCTTGAATTTAAATGTCACGTGCCGACACGTGACCTTGATCACGTGGGAGCACGTGACCCATCCTGAAGCCCCCTTTTCTTCGACTTAGTCAGGAGACTGAACTTGCTTGAATGATGCGTTCAGGTGTCACGTGCGAACACGTGACCGCTAGTCACGTGTAAGCATGTGACCCTCTTCTGAAGCTTTTCACAGAAGCTTCCTGATTTTAAATCAGGAAACAAATGCCCCCACAGCGTTGTTCTCACGTGTCTGCACGTGAGTGCAACGCTGTCACCTCTTGTGACCGTTGGATTCCTCTAGGGATCTGGGGAGACGAAGCGTTTTCATTGTCTTCTATAAATACCGCTGTCTCTTCATAGGAGCCTTCACTTTGTTCATCTTCTTCTTCTGAGAGCTTTTTCTTTGAGAATTTAATTCTCGCTTTCAGAGCTTAGTTCTCTGTCTCAGACATTTCCCAGAGTTTAACTCTGTTGACGGATCCCTTTTCCTCAGGTAATAATGTTGAACGGCCAAAGCGCCTTCGTCTTTAAAAGAACTCTTTGGATTTTAAATCCGTATTAAGGGTTTCATAAAGAACCCATTTTTCCTCAAGTTTTTCCATAAGAACAGGAAACCACCTAACTTTCGAACTGTAGATCTTTTAAGGGTTTAGGTGATCTTCGGGGAGATGATGACAGCGTTTCAACTCCATGGACTTTAATTCCATTAAAATGTTTTTGGGAATTTAATTCCCTTTTCTTAACAAGGAATTAAATTCCAACGAAGAACTCGATTTCTTCACACAGAGAATCTCTGGGGTCTCTTGGCCCAAGGCTGTTCTTCTGCAATTAGTGAAATGGTGGCTTTGTAATGAATCTCTTGACTTTTATCTTAGGTACCATGGATGCCCATCTGTATAGACTTGACGAGATCATCTCCTACGGGAACATTCGTGCGCTGGGCCGCGGTCAGAACCAGGAGTTCACCGACGCTCAGTGTGCCGAAATCATGAGCCGTTTCGACGAGTACAACCATAGGCTCCTCCCCCGTCGCTCTTCTCTTCTGAGGCTAATCGTGCTGGCGATCCGGGAGGCACTTCCTCTCTTTTGCGCCGGCATACCGCTCGGGGACTTGGACATTGCCGAGGATAAGGTGCATTCGGTGTACCTTATGGGCTTGATCTCAAAGAGAAGACGGGATGATCTCATTGATCTCCTTCATCAGATTTTTCAGCAATCAGCCATACTGGGCGCCTACCGGAGGGAAGAGGACATCCGTGGGGACCCCGATGCCTGTGACCGTGAGAGAAAGCATACTCGGGAGGTTCGAAATGCTTGGAAGATCTTGAATAAAGTCAATTCCGAGTTTCTCAACCCGTGCCCCGCGTCTGAAGCCTTACCATTGTAAAAGTTTTTTTTCTTTTTATTTTGTATTGCCTTCTTGAAGTCTGAATGACAAGTTTTGTTGTATCCTTGTATGTTTGCACGCTTTTTCTCTGAGATTTTATTATTTTGCTACTATTGCTGTTTATGCTTTTTATCATGCAGGGTATCACTCCATATTTTCCTTTTAACTGAACGTCAGGTTTAGGCCTCACGTGTTCCGCACGTGGGATCCCTTGATGTGGCTGTTCACAAAATTTTCCATGCCGTATTTTCAGTGCAGAGAAAGGGTCTTGGAAATAATTACATCTCCTTGATTTTCGGTGCCTTTCCTTTTTTAGGCCTTGAAAATAATTTCGCCATGCAAGATTTTCTGCGCACAGCACTTAATGCGCTTTATTATATATGAGGCTACAGCCTTCTTTTCCTTTCACAGAGAGATTCATATCATATATATATATATTTTTTTTCTTGAGGGAGAAACGGGTGCCATAGCTTGTAATCGCCCTCATGCTCGTCGACAGCCGTGGGAAGTTCCTCTTGAGGAGATGATCCCCCGCTTTTCTGCTCGGTTGGTGGACCCCCTCCTTTCTGACAACGAATGTGACTCGGCCATGCACGAGCTCTCGATCCGTAGAGGGTCTCCCCTCCCGATGGGTTCCCTCTGGCTCCGGATGATCCTCATGGCCGTGCTTGCCGACATTCCTCCTCACCCAGCAGAGATGACCCTGGCGATGCTTGATGCGGCGGAAGAAAAGCTCGAGGGTTTTCATGAAGCATGCTTGATTACTCAAGCTCTGAAGGACTGCTCAATTCATCTGCTGAGCGAGATAAAGGCCCGGCGAGCTATTATGTTTGCATTCGCGGACGAACATGGCACCAACCGATGGGGAGCGACTCCTCGCGAGAATCGTCGTTTCGATGTGCTGGAGAAAGCGGAGAGAGAGATGGAGAATCTTGTCCTTTGCTTCATCAACCCCTGTGCCGTTGATCCTGTGTTTGGTGATCTTTTTCGTTAGTGTAGAACCCCCTTTTTTTTTGTACATACTCATGAATAAGAGTATCTGCCCTTTTTTGCTTTGAATTGTATTTTGCATCCATTTTGGTTTATGAATAAAAGATACAATTTTCCTCTCAGTGATGTGTCCCCTTTTCATTGAACGCATTCTGCGGATATTCTATCTTGATCTCCTTGCACAGCCGTGGCTTAGGATTCAGGGTTAGGATCTGCTTCCTGAGACTTTTGCTTTTTACGAGCCATGAGGGTTTCGTAAAGAGTTTTTCTCCCTACCGGTCGAGAGGATCCCATAGGTGTGAGTTCTTCTTAAAGATCGTGAGGATCCTTAAGCGGGTTTTCCTTTGAGGGTCGTAAGGATCTCACAAGAGAGTTTTTCTTCCTTACAGGTCGTGAGGGCCTGCAAGTGCCAGGTGTGATCACCTTTTTCCGTGTTTCACGGGGTTAGGGATCTCTCAAGGTATCGTAGTTTAAAGACGTCGCGGTCAAGGTTA
This sequence comes from Agapanthus africanus, assembly GCA_030015575.1. Taxonomy (NCBI): domain Eukaryota; kingdom Viridiplantae; phylum Streptophyta; class Magnoliopsida; order Asparagales; family Amaryllidaceae; genus Agapanthus; species Agapanthus africanus. The sequence goes on along the minus strand of CM057343.1, from coordinate 166,623,540 downwards.
AGGACCTCATAGTCCGTGGATTTAAGGACTCCACAGTCCGCTGTTAGTTTTAAGACATCGCGGTCAAGGTTAAGGACCTCATAGTCCGTGGATTTAAGGACTCCACAGTCCGGTGTTTGGTTGCAGGGACCCGTCACCTCTTTGAAAACGTTGAGGAATTACAACGCCAGGTATCAAAGGAGTGAAGAGATGTACCCTTAAACCAAGGCGAAATCCGTAGGGAATCGGGGGGGTTGATCGTTAGTTTTAAGACATCACGGTCGAGGTTAAGGACGTCATAGTCCGTAGATTTTAAGGACTCCACAGTCCGGTGTTTGCTCTGGATGCTTCACACGGGTTCACTGCCGTGCTTGGCGAGGACCAGGCTCCGCTCTGGACGTTTTCCACGGGGTCAAAGAATGACGTTATCCGCGTTCCACGTGACCAGGAAGTTTGCACTAGATGCTTCACACGGGTTCACTGCCGCGTTAGGCGAGGACTAGGCTCCGCTCTGGATGCTTCGCACGGGTTCACTGCCATGCTCTGCGAGGACCAGGATCCGCTCTGGACGTTTTCCACGGGGTCAAAGAGTGACGTTATCCGCGTTCCACGTAACCAGGAAGTTTGCACTAGATGCTTCACACGGGTTCACTGCCGCGTTAGGCGAGGACTAGGCTCCGCTCTGGATGCTTCGCACGGGTTCACTGCCATGCTCTGCGAGGACCAGGATCCGCTCTGGACGTTTTCCACGGGGTCAAAGAGTGACGTTATCCGCGTTCCACGTAACCAGGAAGTTTGCACTAGATGCTTCACACGGGTTCACTGCCGCGTTAGGCGAGGACTAGGCTCCGCTCTGGATGCTTCGCACGGGTTCACTGCCATGCTCTGCGAGGACCAGGATCCGCTCTGGACGTTTTCCACGGGGTCAAAGAGTGACGTTATCCGCGTTCCACGTAACCAGGAAGTTTGCACTAGATGCTTCACACGGGTTCACTGCCGCGTTAGGCGAGGACTAGGCTCCGCTCTGGATGCTTCGCACGGGTTCACTGCCATGCTCTGCGAGGACCAGGATCCGCTCTGGACGTTTTCCACGGGGTCAAAGAGTGACGTTATCCGCGTTCCACGTAACCAGGAAGTTTGCACTAGATGCTTCACACGGGTTCACTGCCGCGTTAGGCGAGGACTAGGCTCCGCTCTGGATGCTTCGCACGGGTTCACTGCCATGCTCTGCGAGGACCAGGATCCGCTCTGGACGTTTTCCACGGGGTCAAAGAGTGACGTTATCCGCGTTCCACGTAACCAGGAAGTTTGCACTAGATGCTTCACACGGGTTCACTGCCGCGTTAGGCGAGGACTAGGCTCCGCTCTGGATGCTTCGCACGGGTTCACTGCCATGCTCTGCGAGGACCAGGATCCGCTCTGGACGTTTTCCACGGGGTCAAAGAGTGACGTTATCCGCGTTCCACGTAACCAGGAAGTTTGCACTAGATGCTTCACACGGGTTCACTGCCGCGTTAGGCGAGGACTAGGCTCCGCTCTGGATGCTTCGCACGGGTTCACTGCCATGCTCTGCGAGGACCAGGATCCGCTCTGGACGTTTTCCACGGGGTCAAAGAGTGACGTTATCCGCGTTCCACGTAACCAGGAAGTTTGCACTAGATGCTTCACACGGGTTCACTGCCACGTTAGGCGAGGACTAGGCTCCGCTCTGGATGCTTCGCACGGGTTCACTGCCATGCTCTGCGAGGACCAGGATCCGCTCTGGACGTTTTCCACGGGGTCAAAGAGTGACGTTATCCGCGTTCCACGTAACCAGGAAGTTTGCACTAGATGCTTCACACGGGTTCACTGCCGCGTTAGGCGAGGACTAGGCTCCGCTCTGGATGCTTCGCACGGGTTCACTGCCATGCTCTGCGAGGACCAGGATCCGCTCTGGACGTTTTCCACGGGGTCAAAGAGTGACGTTATCCGCGTTCCACGTAACCAGGAAGTTTGCACTAGATGCTTCACACGGGTTCACTGCCATGCTCTGCGAGGACCAGGATCCGCTCTGGACGTTTTCCACGGGGTCAAAGAGTGACGTTATCCGCGTTCCACGTAACCAGGAAGTTTGCACTAGATGCTTCACACGGGTTCACTGCCGCGTTAGGCGAGGACTAGGCTCCGCTCTGGATGCTTCGCACGGGTTCACTGCCATGCTCTGCGAGGACCAGGATCCGCTCTGGACGTTTTCCACGGGGTCAAAGAGTGACGTTATCCGCGTTCCACGTAACCAGGAAGTTTGTCGATTGTATCCGCATTTCACGGAATGGAGGTTTGACTGTTGGCGATATGTATACCACCGAGCCATGGAACTGGGAGCTGCCGCTGCTCTGTTTTGTTTGAAGTCATGTCCGTTGTTACGAGACGAGTGTTGAGACGATCTCCAGGTCTCCTTTGGCCCGTCGAGATTTGGCTTCTTCTTCTTTGGTGAAACCTGGGGGAAGGAGTACGACTCCTTCTTTGTTTGCGCCCCTGGATTGTGTACAGGGATTGTTGTAGTACTACCTGTAGGGCAAAAAGGTTTCATTTTTCCATCATTTCTTTTATTCTTTCCGCGATGCTCTATCATTTCAGCTTTTTATATCGCGAAGGTCGCGATTGCCCAATCATTTCGGCTATTTTTCGCGGTGCCCAATCATTTCGGCTATTTGTTTTATTTTTACTCGCTGCTTTTTTTATTGCGAGTTGCCCCATCATTTCGGCTATTTTTCATGCATACATTTTTACTTGCTGCTTTTTATTGCAAGTTGCCCCATCATTTCGGCTATTTCGTAGGCATGTGTGGCTTGCTAGCTTTTTCGCCGCAAGCTCGGATTTTGGACACCGATTTCGGCATCAGCATCGCTGCAACTGGGATGTTGCCAGGAGCGAATCATCATTTGCCTCTATCGATGTTGAACAAAGGTGGCTTAGCAAACAGGGTTAAGGTCCTGTCGACTAAGGCTTTTGACTTCATGAGCCGTAAGGGTCTCACAAAGGTATTTCTCCCTACAAGTCGTGAGAATCTTGCAGGTGTATTTTCTCCTTAGGGATCGTGAGGATTCCTAAGTGTATGTTCCTCTGTAAGTCGTAAGGATCCTACAAGAGGGTTTTCTCCTTATGGGTCGAGAGGACCTACAAGGGTTGGACTTTGCTGGGGAAATGTTTATTCGCGCCCGTGGATTGTATACAAGGGTCAGTATTGAGCCTCTTGTAGGGCAATATCGGAGGTTGTGGGGGATTTGCTTAAGAACAGGTTCAGGTTTCTGTAACTTAAGACTTTCAAATCTCATGAGCCGTGAGGGTCCCATAAGAGAATTCTCCTTACGAGTCGTGAGGATCTCGTAAGTGTATTTTCTCCTCAGGAATCGTGAGGATCCCTAAGTGTGCTGCTCCTTTGTGAGTCGTAAGGATCTCACGCAGGTGGTTTCTCCTTACAGGGTCGAGAGGACTCTGTAAGTGTCCTTTAACGAGGTTGCGCCCTTTCGGGTTTTCACAAACACTCGCCGGTAGTCCTGCTATTTTTACTCACGGAGCCCTTTCGGGTTTTCATCCGTGCCCATTTTGCTTATGGACATACCGTTTTTTTTTTTTTTTTTTTTTTTATTTATATCATTTTTACTCTTCTCTTTTTTTTTACAAGGTCGCGCCCTTTCGGGTTTTCACGAACACTTGCCGGCAGCCCTGCTGTTTTTACTCACGGAGCCCTTTTCGGGTTTTCATCCGTGCCCATTTTGCTTATGGACATACCGTTTTTTTTTTTTTTTTTTTTTTTTATCATTTTTTTTTATTTATCCATCTCGTCAACCTAAGGACGTTGCGGTGGTAGTTTAGGGACGTTTCGGTCCGTCGATAGTTTAAGGACGTTTCGGTCCGCTGTTAGTTTAAGGACGTTTCGGTCCGACGATAGTTTAAGGACGTTTCGGTCCGACGATAGTTTAAGGACGTTTCGGTCCGTCGATAGTTTAAGGACGTTTCGGTCCGACGATAGTTTAAGGACGTTTCGGTCCGTCGATATAGGAAGGCCGGCTGCTGCTTGTAAAGTCTGAGCTTAGGAAGATAGCGAGCGGGCATAGTCGTCGTCATCCATCATTGACCTAGGCTGCAGCTTATTAAGCATGGTATTTCTTCAAGAAGCGGCCGTTTACTGGCCTGAAAGGCCTTTCACCGTGCATGTCCATGAGTAGGTAGGCTCCATCCTGGTAGACCTTGTCTATGATGTACGGGCCTTCATAGTTTGGCTCAAATTTTCCCCGCTTGGCGCGATTGGGGATCATAGGTCTTTTGACCACTAGTACGAGTTCGCCTGGGCGGAATGTCCTCGGCCTGGTCAATCTTTCGTAAGAGCGCGTCATCTTTGCTTTGTAGGCTTCTAGATGTTGTTGCGCTATGAGCCGGGTTTCATCGAGGGCGTCAAGCTCCTCAAGCCGAAGGTGAGCATTTTCTTCGTTCGTCAGCTCGTGGTGGACTGCTACTCGTAGAGAGGGTAACTCTATCTCAAGGGGGAGAACTGCTTCCGTCCCAAATACCAATGCGTACGGTGTTGTGTTCGTGGCCGTCTTGAATGTAGTTCGATAAGCCCAAAGGGCTTCTTGCAGCCTTTCGTGCCAGTCCCTCTTATTCCTGGAGACGGTCTTTTTTATGATCTTCGTCAAGGTCTTATTGAAAGTCTCGGCTAGACCGTTAGCTCGTGGGTTGTAAACTGAAGAATATCTCCAGTCTATATTGTGCTGCTGTGCGAAGCGGCTAATCTTATGGCTTCGGTAGGCCGGCCCATTATCGGAGATAATCCGTCGTGGAGTTCCGAACCGATAGATGACTTGCGTCTTGAAGAAATGGAGGATATTCTCCGTCTTCACTTCCTTCAGTGGTACTGCTTCTGCCCATTTGGAGAAGTAATCAGTTGTCGCCAGGATAAAGCGGTGTCCCCGGGATGATGCTGGCTCAATGGGGCCGACTATGTCAGTCCCCCACATCTCGAATGGCCAGCTGGCCACCGTTGGGTGTAGTGGATTCGGATGTTGGTGGATGAAGTCTCCATGGATCTGGCATGAGTGGCATTGCTTCGCATACTCGAGGCAGTCCTGGATCATCGTGGGCCAGTAGTAACCCATCCGTTTAATTTTTAACTTCATCTTTGGGCCCGCTTGATGAGAACCGCAAAGCCCGTCGTGAACTTCTTGAACGACTCTTTCTGCTTCGTCAGGTCCCAAGCATCTCAGCCATAGAAAATCAAACGATCTTTTGTACAGGGTATCGTTGACGAAAGCGAATGATAGAGCTCGTTTCATAAGCTGATGTCTTGAGGACGCTTCTTCGGGCATTCGGTGGGACTTAAAGTAGTCTATGAAGACTTCCCTCCAGTCCTCAGCCTTCTCACGGTCTTTTATTTGTAGGGTCGCTTGCTCAATCGCTCCCTTTTCTTTATATAATTCCGGAGGTATTTCTGCCGGGGCGAGCACTCGACGGCTTTGTACTATGATTCTGACGTCATCGAGGTTCTCGTCGGCCAGTTCTTTAGCGAGTTTGGCCAATGTGTCTGCTTTGCTGTTCTCTGCGCGCGGTATGTTCTCTAGAATATAGAAGGGGATCTGGGCCAACAGTTGTTGCACCTTTTCGCCGTACTTCACCAATTCTGGTTTGCACGTTTGGTAGTCACCATTTACTTGGCTAATGACCAGCTGAGAATCTCCGTATATGAGGAGGCCTTCAATTCCCATGTTGATGGCGATTTCGAGGCCTGCTATCAGAGCTTCGTATTCGGCTTCATTGTTTGTCCTTGACTCCGTTAAGGAGAAGGCGAAGCGCATTATTCCTCCTTGTGGAGTTGCAAAGATAAGGCCTATCCCCGATTTGATGATCGGGCTACCCTGTTTCTGTTTCTTTATGGAGGACGCTCCATCAAAATAGAGTTCCCATCGTGTGCTTCCACCGCCAATTGCATCAAATGCATGCTCATCCGGCAAATCACAGTTCAGAGGAGAGTTGGTCGGTATCGGGTGCTCGGCGAGGAAGTCGGCAATGGCCTGGCCTTTCACTGCCTTGAGGGGTTGATATGTTATCGAGAACTCCATCAAGAGCAAGGCCCATTTAGCGAGTCGTCCCGTCAATATAGCCTTTGACATCAGGTATTTAAGGGGGTCCACCTTCGAAATGAGGCGGACTTCATGTGCCAACGCATAGTGCCTGAGCTTCGTTATTGCAAAGATTAATGCCAAGCAATGTTTTTCGATGGGCGAGTAATTGCTTTCTGCCCCCAGCAGCACTCGACTTAAGTAGTAAAGTGCTCTTTCTTTCCCCTGATCATTCTCCTGTGCCCATAATGCGCCCAAAGAACCTTCAAGGGCGGCCGTGTAAAGAATGAGAGGCTTTCCTTTCACTGGGGCAGCCAACACCGGCGGATTTTGCAAGTATTGTTTGATCTCGTCTAGTGCACCTTGACATTTATGATTCCAAACGAACGGGGTTCCCTTTTTCATCAGGTGGCTGTAAGGACGGCATTTGCCCGAAAGATTAGCGATAAACCGCCGGATGTATGCGAGCTTCCCTTGGAGAGACCGCAACTGCTTGAGGGTTTTTGGCGGAGGCATTTCCATGATCGCTTTAATCTTTGACGGATCTATTTCAATACCTCTGTGTCGAACGATGAATCCCAGAAATTTGCCCGAGGAGACTCCAAACGCGCATTTGAGGGGATTCATTTTTAAATTATATTGCCGAAGGCGTTGAAATACGGTTTCGAGATGCTTTAAATGCTCTTCGTATGACATGCTCTTCACTACGAGGTCATCGATATAGCATTCGACGATGTCGTGTATGAGATCGTCGAAGATTTTTGTCATGGCCCTTTGATAGGTAGCGCCGGCGTTCTTTAGGCCAAAGGGCATAACCTTGTAGCAAAATATACCCAAAGGGGTGCGGAAAGCGGTGTGCTTCTGGTCTTCGGGATGCATCTTTATCTGATTGTATCCTGACGAACCATCCATAAAGGAGAAGACCTCGTGAGTGGATGTGTTATCTATCATTAGCTCGGTTACCGGCACCGGGAAATCGTCCTTTGGGCATGCTTTATTGAGATCCCTGAAATCCACGCATATGCGCACCGTTCCATTCTTCTTCATTACCGGGACGATATTGGCGATCCAGTCGGGGTATTGGACTTCTTGGATAAATCCGGAATCGATCAACTTCTTGACTTCGGCGTTGATGCTCATCTCCAGTTCAAGTCGCATCCTCCTTGGCGCCTGCTTGACTGGCTTGATATCCGGGGATATTGCTAATCTATGCACCGCAATCTCCGGATCCAATCCTGGCATCTCGGAGTAGTTCCACGCGAAGCAGTCTTTATGCCGTAGGAGCACGTTCTTTAACGCGGCCACTTTTTCCTCGGATAACAGCTCGCTGACAAATGTCGGCCGCGGGTCGTCTGCCGATCCCAGCTCGATCTTCTTGAGGTTATCTGCGGTAGTATGTATACCGTCTTCCAGTTCTTTCGGAGCGGGCGGGAATTCTGAGATCAACTCATCATCGCTGTTCTCGAAGCACCGGGGAAGGTCATCTTCGTTCTCGGGCTCTTCTTTTAATATCGTAATCATATAACAGGTGCGAACTCGCTCCCAAGACTGAGGCGGATCCGGTTCTGCTCTTGTGGTTTTGGGCTCGTGCTTTTGCGGCGGCGTCACTTTCCAACCGTCGGATAAAGCGAATCTGCCCCGTCGGTACTGGTCCTCGACCCAGTTCTTAAAGGTGAAGCAGTCTTCGGTAGGATGTCCTATGGCTCGGTGATAAGAGCAATAACTCGGAAAAGAGACCTTGCTAGCTTGCTCAGGATGTCTAGACTCTGGAAGCGTGATCATTTGATGTTTTATAGCGAGGTTGAGCAGCCTCTCCGTCTTGTCTCGGGGGAAGGAGTACGCTCGACTCATCTTCTTCATGAGGGACAAGCCCGAGCCGCTTCTTGATTTATTTCCGTCTCTGCGTCGGGCCTTTCGTACAACGGATTGACGAGGATAAGCGTGTTTGTCTTTTGTAGCACGTTGAGATAGACGTTGCGTCCTGGCCTTCTCGTAGATGGCCATTTCGCGGTCGTGGTCTTCCCGAGCTTTCTGACCCGCCTTCCTGATAGGCTTGCCCATTCGCTCTTCAAACGACGGACTTGGCGCTTCGATCGCGGGGTCTAGTTTTGATGAGGGGTCGGCCTCTCCTGACAGGGCGTCCTCTTCTTCATCAAAGGTAAATATAGCGTAGCTGCTGTGGGTTCGCCCTCGTTTTCCGGTTCTCGCGTACCCAAGCCCAAGTGTTTCCATTTTCCCATTAGGCAATTTGCGCTGAGTCCCGGGGACATCCCAAATCCTGTTATAGAACCGAGCCTGCCGCACCGTCTGTCTTAAAGGTACTCCTTGGCGCTTCAATAACTTCTTCAATCCATTTGTATAGTATCTAGGCAGACGGATGGGTTGGAGCCTGTCAAGTATAACATCCGCGCCGTGCCAGATCTCTTTCTCCACCTTCGACTCTGAGGATTGGTAGAATAGGATCACCTTCTCACCCCTTCGCCTGGGAGGGACGTAAAATGTTTGCAGGTCTTGCACGCTGTGAGCTTGAAGCGCGTCGAGATCCTTATAGTGTTCTTGCGGTACCATGGTGATTTGCAGACTATGGTCCTCGCAAAGGGGTGCCTGTATTGACAGCCGACTGGAGAATACGGCGTTAACCTCGTCCTCCGAATCACTCCCGAAGACCGGTATGGGGGTGGGCGCCCCCAGGTTGTTGCGTTGGGATGGCCCTGTATACACTATTTCTTCCTCTTCTTCAGTATCGCTCCCAAAAACGGGAATGGTGGCGGCGGCTTTGTCCTCTGGGTCGCGACACCTTTCTGTATCTTCGAAATCTGGCAAAAAGTATTTCGCGTCTTCGTATTTGCGAACTTCGTTTACAGAAAACGGGTTCAACTCGCCTGTTACGGTGTACTCGAAACCATCCTTGAAGTACTTCATACACTGATGTTGCGTAGAAGGGATGATGTTGTACTCGTGTAGCCAAGGACGACCGAGTAAGGCGTTGTAGCAGGTCTTGGCGTCAATGACATGGAATTTGATGTCTGTGACGAGAAGTCCGAAGCGTAACGTCAGTATTACAGATCCGAGAGTCCGTGACGATTGAGAGTCGAAACCGGAGATAGTAATTTTGTCACGAGCGAGGTGTTGCACACTCATGCAGATTTCCTTCAACACCCGAACATTAAGGAGGTTAACGGAGGATCCATTATCCACCAGGATCTTGCCTATCTTGATGTCATGGCAGTATCCAGAGACATATAGGGGGCGGTTGTGGTCGCACGTCCCGAGAAGGAGGTCTTCATCACCGAAAGTGACATCGGCCGTATGCACTTCCTCCAGTTCATCCTTCATCCTTTCAGTGGCGAGGAAGGCTTGGAATTGCTCGGGTTCTTGTAACGCCTTAATTAGTGAGTCTCGCGCTTCTTTCGATAATAGGAGGGCATCAAGAATGCTAAGCTGAGAAGGTAGCTTCCTTAGGTGCGCGAGGATGTTATAGTCTACCTTACCCTTTTTGGGAGGGTTTTTGGTAGTTAGCTCTTTTATGATCTGGTCATCTAGAGTGATATCTTCAATGACCTTTTCCTTTCCCTTATCTTTTCGGCCGACGGGCCCGAGATTCTTTTCTGGGAGCGTGCGATTGCGCAGCTGGATGTTCTCGCAGATCTCCGATTCCTCCTCCTTCCCCGAGAAAGATTCTTTAAAGAGAGGGCCCAGAGCCATTTCTTCATCAGAGTCGCTCCCAAAGGTGAGAACTTGTGACTCCCTGGCGTTAACCATGCAACAGTTGCCAGTCGTTATGTTGTGCCCATTGACAGTGCTTCTTCGCTCCCGACGGATCTTGCGTTTCATGCGCTTAAAATGTTGCTGACGAACAACATATCCTTGCCACCATATCTTAAAGGCGTCGCACTCCTCCGTGGGATGTGAGATTTTCCGATGATATGTGCAATAGTCAGGGTGCGTCTCTACCCCATCGTGTGTGTTTCCTTCCGAGGGCGGTAGCTTCATCCCCATTGACATGGCTTTGGCAAACCTTTTTTTCGTCTTGAATATCTTCTTGTCTACCTCGGATACTTTTCGCTCTGGCGGAGGTAGTTCAACTCTTCCGTTCAGTCGCCCGCATTTGGCTCTTTCCGACGTGGTCATTTCACGCTCGTGGTCCGCTTTACATTTTAGACGAATCTCGTCTAGAAAAGCGTCGATCATTTCGTCTGTTGGCCATGGACGCTCTGGTACAGGCTCTGCCTCCATCTTCTTAGTGCCGGGAGTTTTCCCATCATCGGTAAACGAGTGGGAGATTACGTTACAACTCGCCACATATCCTTCGGATTCATCCGACGAGCTCTCTCCCTCATCTTCCTCTTGAAAGATATGGTTGAGGAACTCTTGCAGTGTGACAGGAGTTCGCGCCTTTTGATTGTATTCTTCCAGCGCGTCGATTTGCTTCTGTAAGTTCGTGTGCTCGTTTCCAAGCTTCACGGACTTCTTGGATTTCTTCTTCTTTTTCTTCGAAGATTTTGACGGTTGGACGTGAGTATTTGGGCTCTTATCGTTAGTCTTTATAATTGGGCGGGGCTGCAACATTCCTTTGATAATTTGAGGTTCAAGAGGGTCCTTCCATTCGATCGCAGGGCACGCATGAAGGTCTTTCAGCATTCTTTTGGTTTTAGTTGATAGCACGACCTCCCATGGAGCTTCTTCAATAAAAGAACATGTTGCCCCCGGTGTATCCGCTTTCCTAGGAGCATGCGGCTGTGGTGGGTTCACCTTCCATTTTTCGGACAGTACAAACTTCCCCTGGAGGTATTGGTCTTCAATCCATCCTTTGAAGACGAAGCAATCTTCAATCGGATGGCCTACCGTTTGATGGTAAGGGCAGTAGTTGGAGTCATTCACCTCGGTGGGTTGCGGCGGTCGCCTTGGATTTGGTAGGTTTATAAGCCTGTTGCGTATCGCCAGCTCGAATAACCGCTTCGTCTTGTCTCGCGGGAATGAGTAGGGACGCTTCATTTTCTCATTATAGTACCGGCGTCTTTCCTCCAGTTGATCCGCCGATTTCGGGACGTTAGGTTGCTGTTGGGCGTTCGTGACGAAGGTTGCCCTTCCTTTACCCTTGTCATTCCGCGGTTCCGATTTCGGGGGAGATGGTCTATGACCCATTTGGTCCATCTGAGCCAACTTGTCGATTAAAGCCTGGAATGTGGTTGGCTTAAAGAACATCATGAACTGGGAGATAGTTGCGTGGGGGTCTAGGGTTCCCACGAACATGCCCACCGCAGGTGCTTCCTCGATGCGTTGCTCACATCTCGACCACAAGTTCCGCCAGCGTATAGCGTACTGGACCCAGGTTTCGCCCGGCTTTACCCTGGCGTTAATAAGTGCGGTTATTGGAGTGCGTTCGCTGGCACTTGCAAATCGCTGAGTGAACAACAACTCCATTTCAGCGAACGTTTTAATGGAATCGTTCGGGAGTTCTGAATACCATTCGAACGCTGTTTCTGATAAGCTGCCCACGAACTGGCGAAGCAACAATTTATCGTCACCGCCGGTGTTACCGCAGAGGGCCCGGAACTGGGCAACATGTTGATGGGGATTGCCGGTCCCTTTATACACATGGAATTTCGGTATCGTATAGCCTTGCGGGTATTTGATTTGATCGTACCAGCTCGGATACGGCCGCCCCGTTTTCACGACTTGACCAGCTGCCTCAGTCGCATGATGAACTCGGATTTGCTGGGCTATGTAGTCAGCTAAGTCAGCCTTAGAGATTGCCTCCTCCTTGGCCATTGAAAGGGCTGGTGGTGGATTTGACGTTTCTCCTCGGTCGTCTTCAAGAACGATCGGGGGATCTTCGGCGGGTGAGTCCTGCTGGATCATCATTCCTATCACGTCTTGAAAGAGAAGGCCCATCCGTTGTATGTTGGATGCTTGTTCAGCAGCCTCTTTGTCCCTTCTCTCCAGTGTCCGGCGAAGGAATTCAGCGTCTGTTTCTTCCTCCCGGCGTGCGTCTGAGGACGTTTCTGGGTTTTCTTTTGGTCCGGTGAGCGCGGCCATAGCATTCATCATTTCTTGAAGCTTTTGTTGCTGCTCCTGGGCTTTCGTCACGGATCGGGTTAGGGGTCGGTGGCCCGTGGAAGTGCGGCTTTCCTCTTTCCCAAAGGCCATGTAGACAGTGTGCACCACCATGCCCCCAGACTCAGGGCGTCTGGGTTTAGTGCTTTCAGTCGTCGCTACTTGCTGTGAGGTCCTCTTTGGCCTCCTCCTTTTGTGAGTCAGTTGATCACCGGCTTTTTGGGGCTTAGCTTGGTGACTGGCTTCAGGTTGGATTTTCAGCTTCTTGTGCTGGCGGGAGAAGTTTGGATCGATGATCGAGTCTCGGGCCTGCCGCCAAGCCTTATAGATTTTGGAAGACAGCCGTTGAGGAGATCGGGGCTGTTCGGGTTTTGTTTCCTCAACCTTTTTCAATGAGGGAGGAGACCTCTTCAGTACTGCCGTGGGGGAATTCCTTCGCACCTTATTTAGCATTTCAAAGCTGTTCCGAGTTGAAACAGCAGCATTGACCTCTGCCACCGGGGCCGCTGGAGTCAGCCCGGAGGGAGAGTTGCCCCCAGCCTTCCTTACTCGGCGCCAATGGCGACGTCGAGCGCGTCGAGCGGGTGGCGTTGGGTCAGCAGTAAGAATGGTTCCTTCTTGCCCCCTGTGTGGATGGGGGGTTGTTGTTGGCGTTAGCCTATCGAAGACCGATGTCCTCTGGGAAGCGGGAGCAAAGGCCGGAGCCGTCAATCTTGTAAAGACTGACTTTTTGGCTGGAGAGGTTGCCTTGGCGATTTCGGGAACGGGAACGGCCATCTTCTTAAAAGCAGCCTTCTCTGAGATTGTAGGCCCCGTGATGAGCTCGCAGGATTCCTGGCCCAGTCTAGAGAAGACCGAGGCATCGACGTTGGGCGACTCGTTGAGAGGAGCCGCGGCAGGGGTAAGACGATCAAAGACTGACTTCCCGAGAGTTTCCTTTGTCAGCACTGGAGCGGTAAAGTTTGTCGGCGGGATCATAGTCCCAAAGAACAATCCTGTGGTGGCGCGAGTGACCTGTTCCACTGACATTGTGAATAGCGAGGCAGCTTGGGGTCCATAGGCTATACCTCCTGGCGTGGCAGAGCGTCGGCTGCAATTGCCGTCTGAGCAGTTGGAGGATTTCGTAGGGGTGGAAGCCATCGATCCTTTGTTTTCTGCAGTAAGCGAGATGCCAATTCTCAGTACCTTGAAACCCGAGGGCAACTATTAGCGAACCGCGTTTGGTTCGCGAATCACGACACACGAAGTGTGGAGTGGAAAGAGGAAAAGGTCCCACCGGGCGTGCCAGAATCTGTTCCCCTCCGAACGGCGGCCGGGACGTCGGGACGTCTGGGGCGTTAGGTTCGGGGCAGATGCTAATTGGTGCTATCCGTCCACCTCTCCGAAGATGCCAAGTTGATTTATGGCACCATATATCGAAGGTTTAAACGGATGCGACCGATGTAGCAGACTTCGTCAGATTCCCCCTCGTTTGAGGGGTTTTTGATTGTGGGGACGCTCTTCCCTGCAGGCGCAAGCCCCTGCAGTTAATTACGCTACCGCATTGCGGTAACAACTTTCTCCTTCTCCAGATGGTCACTTCGTGTCGTGGGTGTTTGTTTTATTGCCCGTGGATTGTTTACGGAGACTGAGTTATGTCATCGCCCGTAGGGCGTGGACTAGTCCAAATCCGCATTATCTTAACTTTGGGTTTGGGGGGGGGTTTGGTTTGAGGATACGTCAGCCCTACTCGAGGCTAAGATCAACTCAAACGTTTGTTAAGGATACGTTAGTCTAACTTTGTGACTAAGATCAACTTAACGGGATCGTTTAGATCCGACAAAAGAGTGTTTGGACTCTAATGTTCCAGTTTAGGGACATAGTGGTCCATCGTCTGTATGGCTGTCGGGACCCATCACCTCTCTGACGACGTTGAAGGATTACAACGACAGATGCCAAAGGAGTTCAGAGATGTACCCTTGAGCCGGAGTTAATTCGGGGGATTCGTAGTCCAGTATGTTTGAGGGTCTAAGGACGCGTTAACCATCTCCAAGGCTAAGATCAACTTAGACGGGGCCGTTTAGGTCCAACAAAAGAGCATAAGAAAGGGCTCTATTGTTCTAGTTTTAGGGACATCGCGGTCCGTGGGTAGTTTAAGGACATTGCGGTCCGTGGGTAGTTTAAGGACATTGCGGTCCGTGGGTAGTTTAAGGACATTGCGGTCCGTGGGTAGTTTAAGGACATTGCGGTCCGTTGTTAGTTTTAAGACATCTCGGTCAAGGTTAAGGACATCGTAGTCCATGGGTTTAAGGACCCCACAGTCCGGTATGTGCTCTGGATGCTTCACACGGGTTCACTGCCGTGCTTAGCGAGGACCAGGCTCCGCTCTGGATGCTTCACACGGGTTCACTGCCGTGCTCTGCGAGGACCAGGATCCGCTCTGGACGTTTCCCACGGGGTCAAAGAGTGACATTATCCGTATTCCACGTGACCAGGAATTTGTATGAGTTTAAGGACCCCACAGTCCATATCATGGGTGGTCGTCGGGACCCGTCACCTCTTTGAAGACATTGAGGGATTACAATGCCAAGTATCAAAGGAGTGAAGAGATGTACCCTAGAACCGGAGTGGCTTGAACAGCCCCTGGCCCAATTTGAGGTCAGGACTGATTAATCATGTTATGAGCCCATTGGCCCAATTAGTCACGAATTGAGGACTTATGGCCAGCTTGGGCTAAGTCCCATCATGTCTGGAATATTGATTCCTTGTGAGTCCATCGAGGGAGAAGCTTTGCCTCTATCCCTTTAGCCAATTGGGCTATAGACTAGTGTTAAACACTTCAAAGCAATCAGTGTTGAACACTGGGAATGAGTTTGACAAGTTAGTGTTTAACACTAGAAGAATAATTGGTGTTAAACACCAGCAACAAGGCCTTGAAATGATCATAAGCACTAAAACAGCTCAGTGTTAAACACTGGCAATGGGGATCTTAAATTAGTGCCGAATATTAAAACAATTAATATTGAACACTACGAACAAAATTCTTTAATTAGTGTTGAACACTAAGGCCCGATAGCACTTCAATACTGGATTCGAGAGTTTTAACTTAGTGTCAAACACTACAGCAAGAACGGTCACGTGGCCCCACGTGAGAGTGCCTTCCCTTCAATGATTCTGCCGAAATTACTGTGTCTTTGATAGCGTCACGTGTTAGCACGTGACGGGCATTCAAATGCCTATGTGTTAAGGCTCCTGCTGAAAGTCACGTGTGTCACGTGGGGTTCTGCCTCAAAGGGGCTTTCTGTAGGGCTTTTGGGGGGGTTACGTGGTGACACGTGACCCTGCCTCAATGCTGTTTTTGGAGGATCTGTTGCTCCTCTTTCAGGAATTAAATTCCTCGAACTTTTAATTTCAGAGGAATTAAATTCCTATTTCCTTTTGAAGGCTTATATTCTGGAACAGAGTTTAAATCTGAGTTTTCTGTGGGAATTAAATTCCTTGTTTATGCGAAGAACCGAATAGGGTTAAACCCTAAAAGCTTTTAAGGAATTAAACTCCCCTTTTCTGAGGATTATGATTAAAGGAATTAAATTCCCACTGTTTCGACAAAACTATGTTCTTGATTAGGGTTCAACCCTGTTTCTTTTTGTTTTGAAGGAATTAAATTCCCATAATACAGGGTCGAACCCTAACTTTATTTTGGAGGAATTAAATTCCTATAGTTCTGTGAGAATTAAATTCTCATACTTGCATTCCTTCTCTAATTTTTTGGATCTGCATGGCAGGATCTCGACCCATTGAGAATTAAATTCTCAACCTTAAGGGGAGATGTGCACTTTGCAGATCCTCTATCAAAGAGGGAGGAGATATGCTCTCTCGTTTTATGCCTCAGAGTTAAACTCTGTTGAGAATTAAATTCTTTTTCTTTCGAAAAGGCTTTCCCTTTCTTACCTAGGGTTTTTTGCAGAAGATCTGAGTCTTTTTCAAGTATCAAAGCTCTTCTCCTTTTCTCTTTTCTTCTCTCCGTATGTATATATTTCTCTGTGTCTTTTGGCTCCTATTTATAGGAGAAGCAGCCGAATCAATCAGTTTTTGACGAATCTTCATTGATATTTGATTTGCATTCATCATTCATTTTGGGCCGTTGGATGATTAGGTGAATTTTATTCACCATTGGATTTTAAATCCAGAGATTCTCCCTTGCTATTTTGGTTAGATTTAAAGGGGAAATCTTTCCAAACCCGGGATTTTCCATAGATAGATGATATTTAATCATCTCTGAATCTTTAATTTGATTGGTCCCAAATAATTACTTTCCTTTGGAAAGATTCGAATTTCCTTCAGAATTTAATTCTGTCGTTAAAAAATATGGGCTTTGAAAGCCGGTCACGTGTGACCACGTGATCCATGGTCACGTGTAGACACGTGACCCCCTTTGGAATGAGCCTTCTGCGCTGCGTCTTCTGATTGCTGCTTAAACATCACGTGCTACCACGTGACCCCCTGGTCACGTGTGAGCACGTGACCCTTGTTTGAACTCTCTTTCTTTGGTTCAACGGGAGAACGGGTCTGCTGTCTTGAACGTTACGTGTCAACACATGACTCTGGTCACGTGAGAGCACGTGACCTTTTCTGAAGCTCTTTTCCTTGACTTGATCAGGGAACCAATGTGCGCCTTTGCTGCTTGAATTTAAATGTCACGTGCCGACACGTGACCTTGATCACGTGGGAGCACGTGACCCTTCCTGAAGCCCCCTTTTCTTCGACTTAGTCAGGAGACTGAACTTGCTTGAATGATGCGTTCAGGTCTCACGTGCGAACACGTGACCGCTAGTCACGTGTAAGCACGTGACCCTCTTCTGAAGCTTTTCACAGAAGCTTCCTGATTTTAAATCAGGAAACAGCCACAACAAAAAGATCCGGCAACTTCTAAAGTAAACTCGTAACGGATCACAAGGATACCCCTCACCTGTATATACATACCCGCACCCGTATTCCGAATGAATACGAATGCGATGAGACTAAAGTAATCCAACAAATATAATACTAGGATCCGGCTTAAACCAAAGCCCACTAGTATGATCCGTCCGATCATGATCCGTGCAATACCGCACGTATCAGATCGAACCCTGCCATATATCATACGGCCTCTACAACGTTTCGCCCGAAACTTGAGAAACTGTCTGTGGGGGACTCTAAAGACTCGTCAATACTTTGGCTGTGGATTTAACCACTAGCACGTCAGAGGTATTAGCCGTACGTAACGGGCTACCAAGTATTGACTAAAAGGGACGTCGATGAGCGAACTCATCCTGACACCCTACTGAGCCTGTCAGTAACAATATCCGTACAGTCCGGTCCGTTCGTCTATGAGTATCGCATGGCGGGCCTAGGGGGTTGGTAAAAGTCAGACCCCATAAGCGGTACAAGTCGTGTCGGAATGTAGCCCGGAACACCCTGAGATACTACTGGAATACCTATCAGTAAATCTCCTGCCTCGGCTGAGGGCTATGTGTAATGGCTCTCCTAGACACAGCGCGATCTCACCCCCAATACCGGGAGAGACGAACCCCTGCCGATCCGCTCACTGCCTCCATGTAGCTCGGGACTGTACCCAACTAAAACCTGTTTGCACGACTCCTTTGAGCCGTGGTAGGGTAGTAATCAAAGAACAGTGGGAACTCACACGAGACAAATGATGATCTCAGGTCGATGAACTAACCTGTACACATGTCACCAGGGAACAACTATCTGACGTCTGGTATAATCCCAACTAGCATATTCCCGGCGAGTCCTGTCCGGTGTACTCATAACCCAATGAGCACCTGTATACATCTTAGGTGAACCAACTGACACCAGTGGCTTGTGAGATCGGCCACCGCCCCTCGTCGGGGTCTCGACTGTATACACTAGTCTACTCTGGAGTATCGATGCCCTGTCTCGAAAACTCCCACGACTAGGGACCTTTTAAGGATGTGCTTATAGACCCCAGCTCCCACGTAAATGATCGCCATCATACTGCTGGCTGTCAAGAAAAAATCCTAAGGGCTCTATCAACATGCAATAGTGACCTGTAAGGTCACCTGAAACAGTACACAATGATAATGATAAACCAGATAGCATACTATCATCTCGAGTAAGACTGTCCTACCGGTATAGGTCCTCCCTCAATCATTGCAATCACGTGCCTTTGATCCAATAATTGACTCTGAAGGCAGTATATCCAACAATCCCCCACTTGCACTCAAGACTAATTATTGCGATGTCGCATACTCACAGCCCGTGTGATACCGAACACCCAACTCCTCTACTAGTCAGTCTCACAAAGCTCGTTTGTGAAACTATTGCGTTCGATGAATAGCCTCAGTGAGTGGATCCGCTCTAATGTTTCTTTCTATGTCTCTCTTTATCTCAAGTTCGCGGAGAAAGCCATCTCCCGAAATGAGCAATACCTGTCTTAGAATGTGCCTGGATATCTGATGGGACCTAGTTCATAAATGAACTCCAAATCCAAAACTTCTTAGACTGTATCGTCAACTGAACTTAATCAGTTTCCTGCGCCATGCCTCCCTCAGTATCCACTTAGACCACCTGTCCAAAATACTGCCCCTCGTCAGAGGGAAAACCATAACTTTGACAGACACTCTGTCATCCAGATTACCTTGGAAGCCTGGAGTAATAACTGTCTCGCGAAGGAGGATGCCGTTATCAAATCCGAAGAACATCCACTTAAGTTCTAAAACTACTTCCGATTGGTTTTCTAGGATTGGATTATTATCAACTTATTGCATCTACTGCAAAAACAACATTTGGTGTGGTACTTGACATCTCATGATTGACTCAATTGCCTAAGCAAGTGATCTGCCAATCATGCACATCCCTCTCCCCTTTAGTCTGTAAGACATCTTTAGAGAGGGTGACTCCATCACCTGTAGGTATACTACCGTGCCAGGAGTCGTCCATTCTAAAACACCTTTAGAATGCTGTCTAAGTACCCAGATTGGGAAACTACCCAAATCTAGATCTAAAACCATAGATCCAGTAACCAGAATGTCTTGATATTATATCCAAGTCCCATGTGGAGAAACCACTGTGTGACAACCAAAATACAACCGATTGTAGTATAGGAATTTCACTTCCTACTCTGTGTATGTCATCCAAATACCAGGACATCACACCCTACTACCTTCTTAACAGATCCATCCCCTATTCTGATGAAGTCAAACCTATGACTGTCACATCAGAAATAGATGATCTATCTCCGCTGTATCTGCTTTAGTCTATAAATAGACATAAGCCACTTGTCCACCAATGCTTCCGCTGCTCCCACTGACTACGACAACCCTCTGGCAGAGTCATATACACGTGCACTTCTAAAGCTAGTTTAGAACGACGCTATACTCATCCTCCTGCCGGGTCTCACAGTCTGGAACAACAGTAATGGCAAGTCTGGGTAAACAAGAACCTCCATGCCACTGTCCTTGAGCATACCGAAGTACCTCTCGAGCGCCTGAGGTTACCCACCATATCTGCGGAGTGGCTAATGGAATGTCAAATTAGATTGAATCTTGAGGTTCTTATCGAATTTTCAGTAATCGTTTGCGGTTCTGGAATCACTTCCAGTTCTACCATACTCCCACTACTGTTTTCTGAAAAAATCCATTTTTATTAAAACTGTGGCGAGTCAAGAACAATATCACTATTGATCTTCCTGATGGTAGAAAATCAACCCTCGTCATAGCCTGGGTCAACCCACAAACAGCCATTACAGAAACGTGCCTTGAGTTATCCAGAGTCTGGTTTTAAGCATAAGCCAGACAACTCCCCGTACCTTAACATCGTTAAGATATGAACTGTTCTATATCCAATATAGAACCAGAGGCACTGATTTAATTGAACCAGATTCAAATCATGCAACTGTCTCTAGCGCATGTCAACTAAATGGAAGGAGGCCGATCAGCGTTACTCAACTTAGGAATGCTTCCAATTATGAGTAACCTGAAAGAGAAGCAAGTTCTATTACTATCAACTGAATACCAAACACCAGTATCTACATATTCGATCACCTTGAAGAATCCTGATACTTGCAACACTTTGTTCTCTACTTTACTCTTATACCTATAACTTCTCAAAATTTGGACCTTGTGTTTCTACGAAATACAGGTCTAAGAACCAGAGAAGTCACAAGTAAACAGAATATAGTACGAGGACCAACCCTTCTGTCCTAATGGACACTGGACAATATACAATACTCTGTATAAGTCCCTTGAGTCTAATAACTCATTCCCTGTGTGTCGTAGGTTGAAAACTGTACTTATGGTTAAGAAGAATTACACCGCTGTTTAATACTCCTTACCTAACCATCCACTGATATAGGTAAATGTCATAGACATAATTTCAAAAAGGTATATCTCACTCTATAACAATAGACGTACAGATATATCAATTTGAAATTGGTGCATAACAACGGATATTCAAAATCAAATATTTGCCGTCCGGCAAATAACCCAGGTGACTTCCTCAAATATCACCAACGAATCCCGATATAATGAGGATGATAACCTAATTCCCAATAACTTACTCCCACTCATCATCTGTAAAACCATACAGATGTGAGAATCATACGTGGTAAATACATACCCTGGAGCAAGTGTTTAATTGGGAAATCAGTTTTCTTTTAACAGTACACAGTGAAACTGAAACATTGAAATGTTTCGATGGGGTATCCCGGTATTCCTAGTAATGCCTCTTCCATTATCCAGATTCACAACTGTAACTGTATAATTCTTTGTCATCTCTCCAAATCCCTTTATATGTCTTTAGTCATTACCTTCTGTACACCCTCTTAGGCTAAATGGTTTTCTTCCTTCCCTACCGTTCGGCACCAGCCTATGGTTTGGAAGAAGACTATCCAATAAGCATAATGGGTGTACTTGCCTAATCCTAGGATCACTCGCCAAGCGAGAGAAGGTGAAGATAAAAGACAACCGAATAAACCTTATTCCTATTTCTCCTGAACCAGAATCCATCCCCCAACTGGAACAAGTTCCTTTCGAGTTCGTATATAACCATACGATGGAGTATCAAATAAATTGTGGATCTTCGTAGTGATACGGGGTGTTCCGGAGAAATACAAAGGTGAAGTAGGAGTGGCGATGAAATACTTGGTTTGGTCGTGAATAGCAGTCGCAGTTTACTTTGCCCTCTTACTAGTCCCTTGATATGTCTTTACTTAATACCTTTTGTACACCATTGTTATGCTAATTGGTTTTCTTCATTCCCCACCGTTAGGCACCGGCCTAAGGTTTGGAAGAAGACTATCCAATTTGCATAATAGGTGTACTATCTCCTAAACTAAGGAGTACTCGCAACCTGAGAGAAGGTAAAAGGAAAAGACAACTGAATAGTCCTATTCATTTTCTCCAGAACCAGAAACCATCCTCGAATAAATTCCTTCGAGTTCGTATATAACATACGATGGTTTTGTCCAATGGAAGTGGACGTTCGTAGTAATACGGGGTGTCCTGGAGAAAATGGTAAAAGTAGGAGTGGCAATGAGATTTGCAACTCTGACAATCCAAAAGCCAGTGTTAAAGAAGGTTCGGTCAACTTGGTCACTGAGTCATAGTCAAGGGTCGGGTCATGGTCGCTGCCAAAGAGAGAGAGAAAAGAAACACTCAGCGTGCACTCTAACCTAGATCAGAATGGTTATCACTTTGTCTAATCAGGAAACCTCCCACTGTAACGCCCAAACCTGAAAGAAAAATTAGTCGGGATCACCCGAGGAGTAAACCAACTCATCAGTGGGAATTAGGATCCAACTATCATCGCATGATGACGTGACGGAATCCACTCACATTATTACACTCCAAAAGGTATGCGCATTCCTGGCAAGTTTCAGTTTCTTTAGAAACTCTCGATGTTATTTTTTACCCCTAGGACCCAAGTGACCTTGACACAGTCAACAAATCAAAAAGTCCTAGTCAAGTTCAACCCGTCATTATCCTGGATTGCATTAAACCCACCCGTACGAGCCCTTGACACAGTCAACAAGGCCGCACGACTGTCCTAACCAATCCCATTAATATGCCACAAACGAATACTACTTAGCTACCGTACACTACGCCTTGACACTGTCAACAAACAGCACGAATACTAAGTAATGCTTGTAAGAAATGACGGAGGGCTACGTCTAGTTTTTGGTGAAAAACTTTTAACGTAATGAACTTGATAGCGTTGAAGGAACTGCATAGCTTTTTATAAAAATATAGTGGCGAAAACCTTTGCTAAAGAGGTTACTCCCGGTGAATGGATCTCGGCTCTTTCCCCGTAGAATGAGGTGCAAGATATTCCATCTGAATACCACGATGCAAAGCAAAAAAGGCAATCGGCTATAGTGAAGTTATTACCCTGACGCAAACTTCTGTCCAAGGGGTCACTCCCGGTGAAGGGATCTCGGCCCTTGCCCCGTCGACTGAGGTGCAGGATATTCCAACTGAATACCATGATACAAAACAAAAGAGAACACCCTTGCAAAAACAGCCTTTTGAAAAATGTTCCAACAACATCAGAATAGGTTTGTTTAGATTGCATTAATCCGAATCAATGCAGTCCCATCAATTAATCACACCAATAAAGAACGAAAATACGATGTACGTATATGCCACCCGCATTCGCCACTGGGTCCCGTCATCACCCGTTAGGTTACTTAACTAACGACAGAGCGGGGACTGGACTAGCGCGGATGCAAAAAATATACAACATCTACTAGTATATATATCAATATATAATAATCGCTAAAGGCGTGATAAAATGCAACATCACAGAAATGTAATAAGCATCACAGAACAACACAGATATTCTGGAAGCCCCGGGTTTCACAGAGCCACTGCTGAAACCCGACGTTCCCCTGGTCGTGTGGATAGCCTGTGCAATGTAATCCTAGACCCTTACGGGCGCGGCAAGTTACCCGCCAAAACTTGAAGTGAGGCAGCCCCCTTCAGCAACGTGAATGGACCACCCAGCACTTCACGAAATCCGGTAACTTGGGCACCCCTCCTGGGTCAACCTGTACCCTCTACGAGTGCGGCGAATAGCCCGCCAATTCTAGAGTGAAGCCCCCTCCATCTCAAAGCCATGTGATGCGGGCCCGTTGCCCTCTAGAACCCGGCTATCCGTGCACCCCACCATGGGGTAATCCTAGTACAGAAAGTAAAATATACATACAACGGGTGCATCGAACTCAGCCCGGTCATGCCCCAAAAGAATAATATACAAACAGCCAGTGACGGCAGTCCACATGTCGGATGCTCGCCCCGCAATATTAAATGTACATATAAAACGAAACTGTACTACCATTGCATCCAGGCTATCCACCACGACAGATCCGCAACATCACAGCACAACACAGAACATCAACGTGAATGTCACGTTCGTAAATCCGTCTAAAAGGGCTATAGCAGTTAGACAGGATTTACCGATCAAGTGACATTCACGGTCGCAGATATAATGTAAATACTGTGAACTAACATGTTAAAATTTTCGATTGACTAAAATTCCCAAAGTGGGCCCCAAGCACAATACCCAGTACTCAAATAAATCTGGGCCCAAAATAAAATAACCAGAAACCACTTTTTCAAGTCAGGAATCACTGTAGGAAAAATGGTCCAGTGATGTCACTATTCGGCGGCGGAACCGCGGCAAAAAGGGGGTTACGGCCGCGGTTCCGCGGCGCTACAGTGACATCATGCAACCATTTTTCTTCAGTGGTCTCCAAAAACCCTGCCTGATTTTCTGCAGCACACCAAATAATTTTTTGACAACAGAAAAATTTTGACAGAAACTGATGAAATGAAAACGCGGTTTCGGAATTTTTGTTCGATCGAAGTTCTAAACACACTAGAGCAAACTAGTAAAGATTAATGGCGTGGCTCTGATACCATGTACGACTACGGTAGCGCCCCGGCCATCTATCCGAGGCCAAATGCGGAAACGAAAAAATTTTCTTGACTTTAAACCGGCACTACCGCATCCTAAGAACCCGGATCGTAACCATTAACCTAATCCTAGCAAACTAGAAGATGGGTAGAAAGCTATACCAAGCGATCCGTGTCCTTCGGTCTTCGCCTACACTCCGATCTCATCGCGGAATCTCTGGTCTTCATTTCCTCGTCGGAACGGGCACCACATCGCCGGGTTCTTTTACGGGCTCCCACCTCTGGATCGAGGCAACTCGGGCACGAAGTTGGCGAGCCGACATGCCCAAGGGTGCTGTAGGAAATGTTGTGATCACTTTGTCTCTTGCATCCATTAATTTGGATGGAGGTTGAAGGTGTTGCCATTGGAGGAGATGATGAGCTAGAGGAAGAAGAAGAAGAAGAGAATGCTTTCTTTTTCTTTTCTTTTCTTTTGTTGTTATCATGGAATGAGAGAGAGTGAGGAAAATAATATGAGAGCTAACAATAACCTCATGGCAGCCCCTCTCTCTCTCTCTTCCTCTCATATCATCACAAATCAATCCATTAATATGACACTTTTGCTAAAAAAGAGACCATGACTCATAGTATAAGTCCATGTCACATTAATGCATTGTCATGATGAATTTCTAGCTCATTATTTCCTTAAGCAAACATTAATCCAAATATGCCACAACAAAAAGATCCGGCAACATCTAAAGTAAACTCATGACGGATCACAAGGATACCCCTCACCTGTATATACATACCTGCACCCGCATTCCGACTGAATGCAAATGCGATGAGACTAAAGTAATCCAACAAATCTAATACTAGGATCTCGCTTAAACCAAAGCCCACTAGTATGATCCGTCCGATCATGATCCGTGCAATACCGCACGTATAAGATCGAACCCTACCATATATCATACAGCCTCTACAACGTTTCGCCCGAAACTTGAGAAACTGTCTGTGGGGGACTCTAAAGACTCGTCAATACTTTGGCTGTGGAATTAACCACTAGCACGTCAGAGGTATTAGCCGTACGTAACGGGCTACCAAGTATTGACTAAAAGGGACGTCGATGAGCGAACTCATCCTGACACCCTACTGAGCCTGTCAGTGACAATATCCGTACAGTCCGGTCCGTTCGTCTATGAGTATCGCATGGCGGGCCTAGGGGGTTGGTAAAAGTCAGACCCCCATAAGCGGTACAAATCGTGTCAGAGTGTAGCCCAGAACATCCTGAGATACTACTGGAATACCTATCAGTAAATCTCCTGCCTCGGCCGAGGGCTTTATGTAATGGCTCTCCTAGACACAGCGCGATCTCATCCCCAATACCGGGAGAGACGAACCCCTGCTGATCCGCTCACTGCCTCCATATGGCTCGGGACTGTACCCAACTAAAACCTGTTTGCACGACTCCTTTGAGCCATGGTAGGGTAGTAATCAAATCACAGTGGGAACTCACACGAGACAAATGACGATCTCAGGTCGATGAACTAACCTGTACACATATCACCAGGGAACTGCTATCTGACGACTGGTATAATCCCAACTAGCATATTCTCGGCGAGTCCTATCCGGTGTGCTCATAACCCAATGAGCACCTGTATACATCTTAGGTGAACCAACTGACACCAGTGGCTTGTGAGACCGGCCACCGCCCTTTGTCGGGGTCTCGACTGTATACACTAGTCTACTATAGAGTATCGATGCCCTGTCTCGAAAACTCCCACGACTAGGGACCTTTTAAGGATGTGCTTATAGATCCCAGCTCCTACGTATATGATCGCCATCATACTGCTGGCCGTCAAGCAAGAATCCTAAGGGCTCTATCAACGTGCAATAGTGACCTGTAAGGTGACCTGAAATAGTACACGATGATAAAGATAAACCAGATAGCATACTATCATCTCTAGTAAGACTGTCCTACCGGTATAGGTCCTCCCTCAATCATTGCAATCACGTGCCTGTAATCCAATAATTGACTCTGAGGGCACTATATCCAACACCCCTTCGAGATAGAGTTACCCTCTCTACGAGTGGCAGTCCATTACGAGCTGACGGATGAAGAAAATGCTCACCTTTGGCTTGAAGAGCTTGATGTCCTTGATGAAACCCGGCTCATAGCGCAACAAAATCTGGAGGCTTATAAAGCAAAGATGACGCGCTCATATGAAAGATTGACCCGGCCGAGAACATTCCTCCAAGGCGAACTCATGCTAGTGGTCAAAAGGCCTATGATCCCCAATCGCGCCAAGCGGGGAAAATTCGAGCCAAACTATGAAGGCCCGTACATCATAGACAAGGTCTACCAGGGTGGAGCCTATCTACTCATGGATATGTACGGTGAATGGCCTTTCAGGCCAATAAATGGTCGATTCCTAAAGAAATACTACGCTTAGCGAGTTACTGCCTAGGTCAATGATAGATGACGACGACTATGTCCACTCGCTATCTTCCTAAGCTCAAACTTTATAAGCAGTAGCCAGCCTTCTCCTGGACGGACCGAAATGTCCTTAAACTAATGGCGGACTGAAACGTCTTTAAAATAATGACGGACCGAAACGTCCTCAAACTAACGAAGGACTGTGACGTCTTTAAACTTCTACCGCAGCATCCTTAGGCTGACGAGATGAATAAAAAATATATAAAAAAATGTATAAAAAATATATAATAAACGGTATGTCCATAAACAAAATGGGCACGGATGAAAACCAGAAAGGGCTGCGTGAGTAAAAACAGCAGGACTACCGGCGAGTGTTTGTGAAAACCTGAAAGGGCGCAACCTCGTTAAAGGACAATTACAGGGCCCTCTCGACCTTGTAAGGAGAAACCACCCGCGTGAGATCCTTACGACTCACAAGGGAGCAACACACTTAGGGATCCCCACGATTCCTAAGGAGAAAATACACTTGTGAGATCCTCACGACTCGTAAGGAGAACTCTCTTATGGGACCCTCACGGCTCATAAGATTTGAAAGTCTTAAGTTACAGAGACCTAAACCTGTGCTTAAGCAACCTCCACAACCTTTGATTTTGCCCTACAAGTGGTCCAATAGTGACCCTTGTATACAATCCACGGGCGCGAATAAACATTTCCCTAACCAGGTCCCATCCGTGACTGGGGATATGTTCGCATGACCCTTGTAAGTCCTCTCGATTTATAAGGAGAATACCCTCTTGTAGGATCCTTACGACTTACAGAGGAACATACACTTAGGAATCCTCACGATTCCTAAGGAGAAAATACACCTACAAGATCCTCATGACTTGTAGGGAGAAATACCTTTGTGAGACCCTTACAGCTCATGAAGTCAGAAGCCTTAGTCGACAGGACCCTAACCCTGTTCGCTAAGCCACCTTTGTTCGACATCGATAGAGGCAAATGATGATTCACTCCTGGCAACATCCCAGTTGTAGCGGTGCTGATGCCGAAATCGGTGTCTAATTCCAGGCTTACGGCGAAGAGTCAGCAAGCCGCGCATGCATACAAAATAGCCGAAATGATGGGGCAGCTTGCAATAAAAAGCAGCAAGTAAAAACGTGTGCATACAAAATAGCCGAAATGATTGGGCAACTCGCAATAAAAAGCAGCGAGTAAAAATAAAATAAATAGCCGAAATGATTGGGCACCGCGAAAAATAACCGAAATGATTGGGCAATCGCGACCTTCGCGATATAAAAGCTGAAATGATAGAGCATCGCGGAAATAAAACAATAAAAAAATATGATGAAACTTTTGCCCTACAGGTGAGATCACATCGATCCCTGTATACAATCCAAGGGCACAAACAATGAGGGAACAACACCTTCCCAACAGGCTCCGCCAGAAAGCAAAGCCAAATCTCGACGGTTCACCAACAGCCTAGAGACAACCGCGACATTCGTCTCGATACAGCAGACGCAGTGCCAGCAAACGAAGCGAAGATCAAATTCCTAGCTCCACGGTTTTGACGGTAACTTATATAAAACTTGAAAGACCACCACAGATCAGTTCAACTTCCAGGGAAACCAGTGTCCTTGGTAAATACCTCAATTCAGGGAAACTAGCGTCCTTGATGAGAGCCTCCTGATTCGTGTCAGCCCGCAGAGAAACTAGCGTCTCCGCAGGAATACTCCGATTCGTTTCAACCCCGAAGAAACCAGTGTCTTCGGCAAAATCCTTCGACTCAGGGAAACCAGTGTCCATGACGAGAAAATCCTGATTCGCGTCGACCCACAGAGAAACTAGCGTCTTTGCAGGAATACATCGATTCGTTTCAACCCCAGGGAAACCAGTGTCCCTGGCAAATACCTCAATTCAGGGAAACTAGCGTCCTTGATGAGAGCCTCCTGATTTGCGTCGGCCCACAGAGAAACTAGCGTCTCCGCAGGAATACTCCGATTCGTTTCAAACCCGAAGAAACCAGTGTCTTCGGCAAAATCCTTCGACTCAGGGAAACCAGCGTCCTTGACGAGAAAATCCTGATTCGCGTCGACCCGCAGAGAAACTAGCGTCTTTGCAGGAATACATCGATTCTTTTCAACCCTAGGGAAACCAGTGTCCTTGGCAAATACCTCAATTCAGGGAAACTAGCGTCCTTGATGAGAACCTCCTGATTCGCGTCGGCCCGCAGAGAAACCAGTGTCTCCACAGGAATACTCCGATTCGTTTCAACCCCGAAGAAACCAGTGTCTTCGGCAAAATCCTTCGACTCAGGGAAACCAGTGTCCTTGACGAGAAAATCCTGATTCACGTCGACCCGCAGAGAAACTAGCGTCTTTGCAGGAACACATCGATTCGTTTCAAGCTCAGGGAAACCAGTGTCCCTGGCAAATACCTCAAATCAGGGAAACTAGCGTCCTTGATGAGAGCCTCCTGATTCGCGTCAGCCCGCAGAGAAACTAGCGTCTCCGCAGGAATACTCCGATTCGTTTCAACCCCGAAGAAACCAGTGTCTTCGGCAAAATCCTTCGACTCAGGGAAACCAGTGTCCTTGACGAGAAAATCCTTATTCGCGTCAACCCACAGAGAAACTAGCGTCTTTGCAGGAATACATCGATTCGTTTCAACCCCAGGGAAACCAGTGTCCTTGGAAAATACCTCAATTCAGGGAAACTAGCGTCCTTGAAGAGAGCCTCCTGATTCGCGTCGGCCCGCAGAGAAACTAGCGTCTCCGCAGGAATACTCCGATTCGTTTCAACCCCGAAGAAACCAGTGTCTTCGGCAAAATCCTTCGACTCAGGGAAACCAGTGTCCTTGACGAGAAAATCCTGATTCGCGTCGACCCGCAGAGAAACTAGCGTCTTTGCAGGAACACCTCGACTCATTTCAACCCCAGGGAAACCGGTGTCCTTGGCAAACTCCTCAACTCAGGGAAACTAGCATCCTTGATGAGAGCCTCCTGATTCGCGTCGGCCCGCAGAGAAACCAGTATCTCCGCGAGAACTTCCCGATTCGTCTCAACTTGCAAGATAAAGCCTTACGCAGCAGGGATTAAAAAACTTGTTTCCTGAGCACTGGGACCCTGCAAGTCGGTCTAAAACGGTCTCTTGCATACTATTCACGGGTCTCACTCTCCAAAGTTGAATCTCGACAAGGAAGGAAACAACTGCTTACGGGTCCTCTCGACTCGTAAGAGGGAAAATTCTCTTATAGGATCCTTACGACTTATAAGAGAAAACGCACTTAGGAATCCTCACGATTCCTAAAGAGAAAATACACCTATGAGATCCTCTCGATCCGTAGGGAGAAAAGTCTCTACGAGACCCTCACGGCTCATAGAGTTGAAAAGTCTTAGACGACAGATCTGAATCTGCGGTCTAAGCCATCGCTATTTCTTGGAAAAACTAAGATGCTTACTCTATTATTTGTCAACCATGTTTATTAAGACAGCATGCGCACAATAATAGAAAGAAGAAAGTGACAGGAAGAACATCCGATTTACATTTGATCAAGCGTTCGAGACACACTCATTCATGCATAGGCAAAAGACTCAGAACGGGAAATAAGAAAAGCTGGGATAAAAATTTTCCATTTATATTGCCAAAAATTCTTACAATCATAAAAGCAATAAACGAGAAACATTATTACAATGGAATAACCTCAGATCCAGGGCACGGATTGAGGAATTCAAAAGTAAGGCCATTCAGAGTTCTTCTGGCCTTTCTGATTATTCTCGTGCGCAGCCTCTGGCGCTCCTATGTGTCAAGATCCTCGGCGAGGCCCCCCAGCCTTCGATAAGCAGCGATTATCGTCTTCTACTGGAAAATTTGATGCAGGATGTCGATGAGGCTATCCCGCCGTTTCTTCGAGATCAGCCCCGACAGGTACACTGAATGCACCTTGTCTTCGGCATCATCCAGCGCATTGAGCGGTAGGGCCTCGTGGAATCCCGGGAGTGCTCTCCAGATTGCTCCCAGCACGACTTTCAAGAGAGCAGAACGGCGAGGGAGCAGCCAACCAACGCGTGCGTTCAGACGACCCATGACCTCCGCACATTGGGCGTCTGTAAACTCTTGGTTTTGTTGACGGCCCTGTGCACAGATATCCCCGTAGGTAATGAATTCGTGCAGACTGTATAGATGCACCGCCATAATGCCTGGAGGAAACATCATTGGAAGATTAGTAATGAGGAAAAAGCATAAGGAGTTAAAACTCCTCGAGAGCAATGCTCTGCAGACAGGAGTGACACCTGTCAAAATCAGTTATGAGGAGAATTTGAGGAAAATCCCCTAAGAACATTGAGAGCTTTGCTCTGAAAAGATGATATAATAATAATAATAGTACCAAATGCCATCTTTAACTTCCAAGATCCATGAAAAATTCTTAAGAGTTCTTCTATATGATTTGGAAGGAGCAAAGCTCCATTAATGAATTAATAAAATCCAAGGAAAATCTTTTAGAGAGCAGAGCTCTATTAATGGAACCCTAATAGGGTTCTCCTTAGTCCTCTTTAGACCCCTTAAGAGAAAAGCTCTGCTAAGTGAAACCCTAAATGGCTCTTCATTAGATCAGGGATCTATTGAGAGCAAGACTCTTAAAATTGATTTAATTTAATCCAAATTAATTTTTTACCTAAAATTCTCTAAAGTTTGAACATTTAAAAGTGTTTAAACAAAATAGCAGGGCTCTGAGATTCTGAAAGTAAAATTTTTGGAGATGATGATCATCTGTAGAAGACCAAAGGTCCTATTTATAGGCATCAAATGCCCTTTCAACTTCCAAAAGTTGCCGCAACGATTGGAATTCTTCCACCGTTGCGCTCGCGTTTGGGTCCACGTAAGCGCAACGGTGGGGGGCATTTGTTTACCCCAATCAGAGCAAAGCACTCTTCAAATTCCAAGACGGGAGATGAAGCAACGCTTCCGATTCCCCCCCAATCAGAGCAAAGCTCTACTTTGAAAATTTAAATTTTAATAAATGAAGCAACGCTTCAGATCCTCTGCGCTGCGCGCAGGATGCCACGTGTAAAAATCAGGCACGCCAGCGCATAGAGCGCAGCGCCTGAGGCAGCACGCCCAATCAGAGCAATGCTCTATTTAAAATAGAATTAAAGAAAGCAACGCTTCAGTTGTGCAAGCACTGCGCTGCGCGACACGTGTCAGCGCAGTTGCGCAAACGCAGTTGCGCTGCGCGACACGTGTCAGCGCAGTTGCACTGCGCGACACGTGTCAGCGCAGTTGCGCCAACGTGGTTGCGCTGCGCTGTGCACTGCGCGACACGTGGCAGCGCAGTTGCGCTGCGTGACAAGTGTCAAGCGCTGGGGCGTTTGCGCCAAACAGAATTAAAATTCTAGTAAGATCCTTCTGTTGTTGTTAAAACAAGAAGATTGCCTTCTGTAAAACAGAAGCCCTTGGATCAAAGATCCAACGGTGGGGAAAATTCCCCAAATCACTCAGAGAATGATCTCTTTAACAAACTTAACAAATTTATGGGCACTATATAAAGACCCCTAGACCCCAATTCAAAAGACATCAACATTAAGAACATCAAGAACTTCACAGAGAGAACTTTGAAGGATTGTGAGAAGAATTCAAGAACAAAAAAATGGTAAAAAACCTTTATTCAAGAAGAACTTCTTCTGAATAGATCATTGATCTAAGAACAAGATCGATGATCTTCAATAAAAACTAAATAATAACAGTTCCTTGCACTTTTTTATGAACCATTGGTTCTGGAATCTTAAAGATTCCCCCCTTAAATCCAAAATTGGATTAAGTCATTAAAACAGTGCCTCGCACTTGCAAATCTGCACTGTTGCGCTCTTGGGTTGGCGCAAGCCACCAGAGAGTGCCACGTGTCAGCTCCAAGACCACTTGCGTTGTGCGCTTTTAAAATAAAGCACTGCTCTTTAAAGTTGGCGCAAATTACCAGAGCGCGCCACGTATCAGCAACGCAACAGCGCAGCGCACTGCGCTTGCGTAACACGTGTCACCACCATAAGCGCTTGCACTCAATAATTGGCGCAAAGTGCCTGACAAACCACTGTCAAGTAATTAATGCACTGCATTATTTACAAAAGGGCCAAGCCCAATTAAAAAGGCCTAACAGGCCTAATAAAATGCAATGCATTATTTTAAAAAGGGCAGAGCCCAGACCAAAATAGATGCTCTGCATAACTTATAAAGGGAAAGAGCCCAAATCAAAAAGGCCTAGCAGGCCAGAATAAAATGCAGTGCATTATTAAAAAAAGGGGCAAAGCCCTAGCACAGGCCTAATAGGCCAAAGACAAATAAAACCGTTGAACATTTTTCAACTGGACTTAGCCCAATCATGGCCGTAAGTCCTCAAATTAAATTGACTGAGCAAGACTGCTCCCCTAAATCAATTTACACCCGGTTCAAGGGCACATCTCTGAACTCCTCTGACACCTATCGTTGTAATCCTTCAACGACGTCAGAGAGGTGACGGGTCCCGACAACCACACGTCGATACGGACTGCGGGGTCCCTAAACTCGTGGACCGAAACGTTCTTAAACTAATACTCGTCCCAAAATGGGAATGTTGGACCGAAACGTCCTTAAACTAATATTCGTCCCCAGATAGGAATGTTGGACCGAAACGTCCCTAAACAAATATTCGTCCCAAAATGGGAACGTTGGACCGAAATGTCCTTAAACTAATGTTCGTCCCCAAATGGGAAAGTTGGACCACCATGTCCCTAAACTGAAGATGGACCACCATGTCCCTAAACTGGAAATGGACCACCATGTCCCTAAACTGGAACAATAGAGCCCCTAAATGCTCTTTCCGTTAAGTTGATCTTAGTCTTAAATCAGACTAATGTATCCTTAATGAACGTTTAAGTTGATCTTAGCCTCAAATACGGCTAACGTATCCTTAAACTAAAACACCAAACCCAAATCTAAGTAAATACGGATTTGGACTAATCCACGTCCTACGGGCGACGGCATAACTTAGTCTCCGTATACAATCCACGGGCAACCACAAACAAAACAAACACACGTGACACGAAGTGAAATTCTGGAGAAGGAGAAAGTTGTTACCGCGACGCGGTAGCATAATTAACTGCAGGGGCTTGCGCCTGCAGGGAAAAGCGTCCCCACAATCAAAACCCCTCAAGCGAGGGGGAATCTGACGAAGTCTGCTACATCGGCCGCATCTATCTAAACCTCCGATACACGGTGCTATAAATCAACTTGGCATCTTCGGAGAGGTGGACGGATAAAACCAAATAGCATCTGCCCCGAATCTCAGGCAAGACGTCTTCACGTCGCACCGTCTTTCGGAGGGGTACATACACCTATTACTCTCATTGGATAGTCTTCCTCCAAACCATAGGCTGGTGCCGAAAGGTTGGGAAGGAAGAAAACCATTTAGCCTAAAAGTGGTGTACAGAAGGTAATATGTAAAGACAAATAAAGGGATTGGAGAGATGGCAAGGAAATATACGGTTACTGTCATGACTTTGGATAGTGGAAGAGGCATTACTAAGAATACCTGGATACCCCTTCAAAACATTTTCATGTTTCAGTTTCACTGTGCAGTGTTAATTGAAAACTGATTTCCCAATTAGATTCTTACTCCAGGGTATGTATTTACCAGCTTTGATTCTCACATCTGTATAGTGTTACAGATGATGAGTGGGAGTAGAATATTAGAAATTAGGTGATTATATCCTCATTATATTGGAATTCGTTGTAGTTGGTGATATTTGAGGAAATCACCTGAGTTTTGCCTGACGGCAAATATTTGGTTTTGAATATCCGTTGTTATACCAATCTCAAACTGATATATCTGTACGTTTATTTTATAAAGTGAGATATAACCTTTTGAAATTATGTATATGACATTTACCTATATCAGTTGATGATTGGGTAAGGAGCATTCAACAACGGTGTAATTCTTCTTAACCATGGTACAATTTTCAACCTAAGACCCACAGGGTATGAGTTATTTAACTCATGCGACTTATACAATGTATTGTATATTGTTCAGTATCCACTGGGACAAAGGGGTTGGTACTCGTACTATATTCTATTTACTTGTGACTTCTGTAGTTTTTAGATATGTGTTTCACTGAAATACAAGGTACAAATTTTGAGAAGTTATAGGTATATGAATAAAGTAGAGAACCACATGTTCCAAGTATCAGGATTCTTCAAGGTAATCGAACATGTAGATACTTGTGCTAGGTATTCCGTTGATAGTAATGGTTTTGAGAACTTGCTTCTCTTTTAGGTTCCTCATACGTGGATGCACTCCTAAATGAGTAATGCTGCTTGGCCTCATTCCTCTTAGTTGATATGCACTGGAGACAGCTTTAGTGCCTCTGTTTCTATATTGTATATAGAATGGTTCATATCTTAACGATGTTAAGGTATATGGAGTTGTCCGGCTTATGCTTAAAACCAGACTCTGGATAAACTCAAGGCACGTTTCAGTAATGGCTGTTTGTGGGTTATCCCGGGCTATGTCGAGGGTTAACTTTCTACCATCTTGAAGATCAATAGATATATTGTTCTTGACTCGCCACAGTTTTAGTAAAATGGATTCTTTTCAGAAAACATAAGTGGGAGTATGGTACAACTTGAAGTAATTCCAGAACCACAAACGATTACTGAAAATTTAATAGAACCTAAAAATTCAATTGGTTTTGACATTCCACGAAACTTTTTCTCCAATGGCTATGCTCAAATCCATTCGGATCCTTCTTGCCATTGCCGCCTTCCATGATTATGAGATCTGGCAGATGGACGTAAAGACGGCTTTTTTAAATGGTAATTTAGAAGAGTGCGTCTATATGGATCAGCCAGAAGGTTTCAATCAGAGTGGGAGCAGCGGGAAAGTGTGCAAGTTGCTTAAGTCCATATATGGACTAAAGCAGGCATCGCGGAGTTGGAACATCTGTTTTGATGAAACGGTCAAAGAATATGACTTTATCAAAAAAACCATGTATATATAGTAAAATTGTAGCACGAACTGTCGTATTCCACGTCTTGTACGTGGATGACATTCTCTTGATAGGAAATGACATTCCTATGCTACAATCTGTCAAAGGATTCTTGTCACACAGGTTCTCCATGAAAGACCTGGATGATGCCTCTTACATACTGGGGATCCAGATCTATCGTGATAGATCTAAGAGGATGCTGGGACTTTCGCAATCCAGGTATATCAACACTATACTGAAAAGATTCAGTATGGAAGATTCTTAGCGCGGTAATTTACCGGCTTGTCACGGAATCACCCTATCCAAAGAGATGTCTCCGAAGACTGATTTGGAAAGGGAACGCATGTCAATTATACCCTATGCTTCTGCAGTAGGCTCTATAATGTATGTGATGTTGTGCACCAGACCAGATGTAGCTTACGCATTGAGCGTGGTAAGCCGGTATCAGTCAGACCCAGGGGAGAAGCACTGGATAGTAGTAAAGAACATTCTCAAGTACCTGAGAAGGACTAAGGATATGT
Source organism: Agapanthus africanus (assembly GCA_030015575.1). Classification (NCBI taxonomy): domain Eukaryota; kingdom Viridiplantae; phylum Streptophyta; class Magnoliopsida; order Asparagales; family Amaryllidaceae; genus Agapanthus; species Agapanthus africanus. The sequence continues at coordinate 166,587,550 of CM057343.1, read as the reverse complement.
TCTTGGTTTACGGCGGAAAAGACCTCAAGATCGAGGCTTTTGCTAACTCCAGCTTCCAGAGTGACAAGGATGACTCCAAGTCCATGTCAGGTTATGTCTTTACCCTCAATGGAGGGGCGGTGTGTTGGAAGAGTTCCAAGCAGGACACCGTTGCTGACTCGATGATGGAAGCGGAGTATATCGCTGCTTGTGATGCCGCAAAAGAAGCAATTTGGATGAAGAAGTTCCTCACAGAACTTCAGGTGGTTCCATCCATTGTTGATCTAATACCTCTGTATTGTGACAACAACGGGGCTATAGCTTTAGCGAAGGAACCCAGGTCCCATCAGAAGTCCAAACACATCTTAAGGCGGTATCACCTGATCAGGGAGATCATTGATCGCCGGGAGATCGAGGTCCGGAGAGTTGCTACAGAGGAGAACACTGCAGATCCATTCACAAAGGCCTTACCTCAGATACAGTTTGAGCGGCTACTCGAGATGATAGGTCTTCGATATGTAAGTCTACGGTAGCGCCCCGGCCGTCTTTCAGAAGCCAAAATGCGGAACAAAAACTTTTATAACTGGCGCTATCGCAAACTATAACCTGGATCTGCCATTAACGCTAAACTAACAATCTACAAAGAGGGAAGAAAGGTTATACCGAACGATCCGAGTCCTTCGTTCTTTAACCATCATCCCACGCTCCGTTGCGGCTGCTCCGGTCTCATCGATCTCCGATCTCCTCATCCAGGTGGCACCACGTCATCGGATCTTTAAACGGGCTCCCGCCTCTGACTCGAGGCAACTCGGTCGTCAAGTTTGCTAAAAGAGACGACCAAGATTGATGTAGAGAATGAGTGGAATACTTTGTCTCGCTTCGTCCAAAACCATGGACAAACGGTTAATGAAGCTGCCATGGGAATCGGGTGAAGGAATGAAATGAGCTGTGAAATTCCATACACCCCAAAATCTATCATAATCTTTTTACCAGATAAAACATCAAGTGTGAGAGTGTGAGAGAGAGGGGGAAGGGGCCGGCCACATATATAGAGGTGGGGGGTGAGTGTAGGAGAGGGGGAGGTGACATTAAGAAAATATCTCAAGTGTGAACACAAAGTGTGAACACACAGTGTGAACACAAAGTGTGAACACAAAAAAGCAACCAATGAAAACACAACACCATTCAACCTAGTCACCTCTTCTAGAAACTTCTAGAACCTTCCACACTTATCTCAAGAAAAGATAAATCCGCCTTTAACTGAATGTTAAAAGACGGCTGATAGAAAACTGGAAACTGGCAACTTCCAAAAGTGATCCTGAAACGACTTTCAGGATAACCCCGTAACTGTATAAATATACCCGCATTTGTATTACGACCGAATACAAATGCAACTGAGACAAAGATATTATATCTACTCTGTATAATACTCGGATCCGGCTTAAACCAAAGCCGACCAGTATCATCTGCCCGAAAAATAACACGTGCGTAAACGCACGTGCATTTTCCGAACCCTGCCATAAAACCATACAGCCTCTACAACGTTTCGCCCAAACTTGGGAAACTATCTGTGGGGGACTCTAATGACTCGTCAGTACCCTGGCAGTGGGTTTAACCACAAACCGTCAGCGGCACTAGCTATGCGTAACGGCTGCCCATGTACTGACCTCAAGGGAGACTGATGAGCGAACTCATCCAGAAACCCTACTGAGCCTAACAGTGACAATGTATATACAGTCCGGTCCGTTCGTCTATGTGTATCGCATATCCGGCCTGGTGGGCTAGTAACGTCAGACCCCCAATAGCTGTATAAGTCGTGTCGGAGACAAGCCTTGAACACCCTGAGATACTACTGGAGTACCTACCAGTAAATCTCACCTGCCTTGGCCAAGGACTTGGTGTAATGGCTTTCCTAGACACAGCGCGACCTCGACCCCCAATACCGGGAGAGACGAATCCCCTGCCGATCCGCTCACGTGCCTCCATGCGGCTCGGGACTGTACCCAAAAACTACCTGTTTGCACGACTCCTTTGAGCCGTGGTAGGGTAGAAATCAAAGCACAGTGGGAACTCACACGAGACAAATGACGACCTCAGGTCGATGAACTAACCTGTACACATGTCACCAGGGAACTGCTATCTGACGATATGTATAATACCAACTAGCAGGTTCCCGGCGAGTCCTGTCCGGTGTACTCATAACCCAATGAGCACCTATATACATCTTAGGTGATCCAACTGACACCAGTGGCTTGTGAGACCGGCCACCGCCCCTCGTCGGGGTCTCGACTGTATACACTAGTCTACTCCGGAGTATCGATGCCCTGTCTCGAAACTCCCACGACTAGGGACCACTATTAAGGATATGCTTATAGACCACCCAACTCTCACTTATATGATCGCCCTCATACTGTTGGTAGTCAAGCAAGATCCTAAGGGCTCTATCAAAGTGTAATCGTGATCAGTCACCTGAACCTATACACGACTGATAAAGGCAAACCAGATAGCATACTATCATCTCGAGTAAGACTGTCCTACTGGTATAGGTCCTCCTCAATCATTGCAATCACGTACCTGCGATCCAATAATTGACTTTGAGGGCACTGTATCCAACAATCTCCCACTTGCACTTAAGGTTAATTATTGCGATGTTGCGTACTCACAGCCCGTGTGAAACCAACACCCAACTCCTCTACTAATCAGTTTCACAAAGCCCGTTTGTAAAACTATTGTGTTCGAGAAATAGCCTCAGTGAGTGGATCCGCCAGGATGTTTCTTTCTGTGTCTCTCTTAATCTCAAGTTCGCGGAGAAAGCCATCTCCCGAATTGAGTAATACCTGTCTTAGAATATGTCTGGATATCTGATGGGACCTAGTTCATAAATGAACTCCAAATCCAAACTTCTTAGACTGTATCGATAACTGAACCTAATCAGTATCCGGCACCATGCCTCCCACAGTATCCTCTTGGACCATCTGTCCATAATACTGCCCCTCTTCGTCAGAGGGAAAACTATAGCTCTGACAATCACTCTGCCATCCATGTCACCTTTGAAGCCTGGAATGATAACCGTCTCCCGAAGGAGGCTGCCGTCATCAAATCCTTAGAACATGCACTTATGTTCTAAAACTGCTTCCTTATGTTTCTCCAGGATTGGATTAATACAAACTTATTGCATCTAGTGCAAAAACAACATTTGGTGTGGTACTTGACATTTCATGATTGACTCAATTGCCTAAGCAATTGATCTGCCAATCATTCACATCCCTCTCCCCTTTAGTCTGTAAGACACCTTTAGAGAGGGTGACTCCATCACATGCAGGTACACCACCATGCCAGGAGTCATCTATTCTAAAAACCATTAGAATACTGTCAAAGCACCCACATTGGGAAGCTACCCAAATCCAGATCTAAAACCATAGATCTAGAAACCAGAATGTCAAATATTATATCCATATCCTGTCTGGAGAAACAACTGTGTGACGACCACAGTACAACCGATCGTAGTATAGGAATTTTACTTCCTACTCTATATATGTCATCCAAATACCAGGACAACACACCCTACTACCTTCTTAACAGATCCATCCCCTATTCTGATGAAGTCAAACCCATGACTGTCACATCAAAATTAGATGATCAATCTCCGCTATAACTGCTCTAGTCTATAAATAGACATAAGCTACTTGCCCACTATGCTTCCGCTGCTCCCACTGACCACAACAACCCTCCTACCGGGTCTCATAGCCTGGAACAACAGTAGTGTCAAGTCTGAGTAGATAAAAACCTCCCTGTCACCGTCCTTGAGGCTACCGGAGTACCTCTCGGGTTTCTGAGGCTACCTACCAAATCTGCGGAGTGGCTAATGGAATGTCAAACCTGATTGAATCTGTAAGTCCTATTAAATTTTCAGTAACCGTTTGTGGTTCTGGAATCACTTCCAGTTCTACCATACTCCCACTACTGTTTTCTGAAAAAATCCATTTTACTAAAACTGTGGAAAGTCACGAACAATATCACTATTGATCTCCCAGATGGTAGAAAGTCAACCCTCGTCATAGCCTGGGCCAACCCACAAACAGCCATTACAGAAACGTGCCCTGAGTTATCCAGAGTCTGGTTTTAAGCATAAGCCGGACAACTCCTCGTACCTTAACATCGTTAAGATACGAACCATTCTATATCCAATATAGAAACTTTGGCACTTATTTAATTGGAACCAGATTCAAATCATGCAGCTGTCTCCAGTGCATATCAACTTTAATGGAGAAAGGCTATTCAGCATTACTCAACCTAGGAATCCATCCAATTATGAGTAACCTGAAAGAGAAACAAGTTTCTCAAAACTTTTACTATGATCTGAATACCAATCACAAGTATCTACATCTTCGATCTCCTTGAAGAATCCCGATACTTGCGACATCTGGTTCTCTACTTTATTCTTATACCCACAACTTCTCAAAACTTAGACCTTGTATTTCTACGAAACACTTGTCTAAATACCAGAGAAGTAATAAGTAGACAGAACAAAGTACGAGGACCTACCCCTTTGTCCTGATGGACACTGGACAACATACATTCCTCTGTATAAGTCCGCTGAGTTGAATAACTCAAAACCTGTGCGTCGTAGGTTGAAAACTGTACCCTGGCGATTTCCTCAAATATCACCAATTACAACGAATTCCGATATAATGAGGATGATCACCTAATTCCCAATAACTTCCTCCCACTCATCATCTGTAAAACCATACAGATATGAGAATGAAACCTGGTGAATACACACCCTGGAGTAAGTATCTAATCGGGAAAACAGTTTTTCATTAACAATGCACTGAAACATGAAAATGTTTCGTAGGGGTATCCTGGTATTCATAGTAATGCCTTTTCCATAATCCAATTCATGACTTTAACCGTATATTTCTTTGCCATCTCTCTAAATCCCTTTATTTGTCTTTAGTCGTTACCTTCTGTACACCATCGTTAGGCTAAATGGTTTTCTTCCTTCCCTACCGTTCGGCACCAGCCTATGGTTTGAAAGAAGACTATCCAGTAAGCATAATAGGTGTACCCTCCTAAACCAAGGAGTACTCGCAACTGAGAGAAGGTGATGATAAAAGACAACTGAATAATACCTTATTTTTAAAGGTGAAATATGAGTGGCGATGAAGTATGCGGTTTGGTCGTGAATGATAACAGTCGCAACTTACTTTGCCCTCTTTCTAATCCCTTTATTTTATCTTTACATATTACCTTCTGTACATCCTACTTAGGCTAATTGGTTTTCTTCATTCCCTACCTTTCGGCACCTGCCTATGGTTTGGAATAAGACTATCCAATAAGCGTAATAGGTGTACTCTCCTAAACCAAGAAGCCCTCGCAACCTGAGAGAAGGTGATAATAAAAGACAACTGAATAAACCAATTCTATTTCTTCTGAACCTGGATCCATCCTCGAAGGAGTCCCTTCGAGTTCGTATATAACCATACGATGGATCTATCCAATGGAAGTGGATGTCCGTAGTAATACGGGTGTTCTGAGAAATGCAAAGGGTAGAAGAAGGAGTGGCAATGACTTATGCAACTTTGACAATCCAAAAGCCAGTATTTTAAGAAGGTTCGGTCAACTTGGTCCCTGAGTCATAGTCTAGGGTCGGTCAAAGGTCGCTGCCAAAGAGAGAGAGAAAAGAAACACTCTGTGTGCACTTTAACCTACATCAGAATAGTTATCACTTTATCTAATCCGGAAACCTCCCACTGTACTGTCAAATTCTCCTCCAAACCTAAAAGAAGAATTAATCGGGATCACCCGAAGAGTAAACCAACTCATCAGTGGGAATCGGGATCCAACTCTCATCGCATGATAACGTGACGGAATCCACTCGCGTTATCACACTCCAGAAGGTATGCGCATGCCTGGCAAGTTTCAGTTTCTTTAGAAACTCCCGATATGATTTTTACCCCCATGTTCTTACGACCTTGACGAAAGCCAACAAATCATAAGTCACATGTCAAGTTCTGCCCGTCATTATCTTGTTAATTCGAACCCACCCGTATATACCCTTGACGAAAGCCAACAAGGTAATACGACTGTCCCAAACCAACACATCTATCTATGCAACAAATGAATACCCCAGCAACTACCAAACACTATGCCTTGACGAAAGCCAACAAACATAGCTTGAATATTACTGACCATCCATAAGAAATGACGGAGGGCTACGGCTGGTTTTTGGCGAAAAAACCTTTAACTTAATGAACTTGATCTCGTTGAAGGAACCTGATAGCTTTTTATAAAATATAGTGGCGAAAACCTTTGCTAAAGAGGTCACTCCCGGTGAAGGGATCTCGGCTCTTTCCTCGTGGAATGAGGTGCAGGATATTCCACTGAATACCGCGATGCAAAGCAACATGTAATCGACTATAGTGAAGTTATTACCCTGACGCAAACTTCTGCCCAAGGGGTCATTCCCGGTGACGGGATATCGGCCCTTGCCCCGTCGAATGCGGTGCAGGATATTCCAACCGAATACCACTGTGCAAAACAAAAGGAAACATCTTTGAAATAACACTTTTTAAATTGTTCCAACAACATCCAAATAGGTTTGTTTTACTTTGCATTGATCAGAATCAACGCAGTCCCATCAATTAATCACACCAGAAAAGAACGAAAATAAAATGTACGTACATGCCATCCGCATTCGTCACTGGGTCCCGTCATCACCCGTTAGGTTACTTAACTAACGACAGAGCGGGGACTGGACTAGCGCGGGTGTAAAACATATACAACATCTAATAGTATATATACCAATATACAATAATCGCTCCAGGCGTGATAATATGCAACATTACAGAAAAGTAATAAGCATCACAGAACAATACAGATAATCTGGGATCCTCGAGTTTCACAGAGCCGCTGCTGAAACCCGACGTTCCCCTTTCGTGTGGATAGCCTGTGCAATGAAACCTAGACCCCTACGGGTGCGGCAAGTTACCCGCCAAAACCTGAAGCGAGGCAGCCCCCTACAGCAAAGTGAATGGACCACCCTGCACTTCACGGAATCCGGTAACTTGAGCACCCCTCCTTGGGTCAACCTGTACCCCCTATGAGTGCGGCGAATAGTCGGCCAATTCTAGAGTGAGGCCCCTCTGCCTCTCAAAGCCATGAGATGCGGACCCGTTGCCCTCCAGAACCCGGCTATCCGTGCACTCCGTCGCGGGGTAAAACCTAGTACAGTAATGAAAAATAGTACAACAGGTACATCGACCGCAACCTGGTCGTGCCCCAAAAGAATATTATACAACAAGCAGTGACGGCAGTCCACATGTTGGACGCTCGCCCAGCAATATCAAATGTACAAATAAACTCAAACTGCACTATCATTGCACACTGCTATCCACCACGACAAATCCGCAACATCACAGCAGAACACAGAACATCAACGCGAATGTCACGTTCGCAAACCTGTATAAAAGAACTATAGCAATCAGACGCGGTTTACCGATCAAATGACATTCCCGGTCGGAGATATAATGTAAGCACTGTAAACTAACATGTTTAAATTTCGATCGACTAAATTTCCAAAAGTGGGCCCCACGCAAATTTGCTGCACAGTAAAAAACACTGGGCCCAAATAAACAGTTCCAGAAACCACAATTTCCAACATAGAATCCACTGTAGAAAATTGAGTGAGTGATCTCACTTTCCGGCGGCGGATCCGCGGCCAAACCCTAGCTTGGGCCGTGGATCCGCGGCGGAACAGTGGAATCACTTCGTCGAATTTCTACAGTATTCCTCAAAAACCCTGCTTGATTTTCTGGTATGGTCAAAATGACATTTGGACCAGTTTGAAAATTAACAGAAACTTTAATAATAGAAATTGCGATTTTCGAAAAATCCGTTCGATCGATCTTTTAAACGCGTTAGCACAAGTTAGTAAAGCTTAATGGTGTGTCTCTGATACCATGTAAGACTACGGTAGCGCCCCGGCCGTCTTTCAGATGCCAAAATGCGGAACAAAAACTTTTATAACTGGCGCTATCGCAAACTATAACCCGGATCTGCCATTAACGCTAAACTAACAATCTACAAAGAGGGAAGAAAGGTTATACCGAATGATCCGAGTCCTTCGTTCTTTAACCATCATCCCACGCTCCGTTGCGGCTGCTCCGGTCTCGTCGTTCTCCGATCTCCTCATCCAGGTGGCACCACGTCATCGGATCTTTAAACGGGCTCCCGCCTCTGACTCGAGGCAACTCGGTCGTCAAGTTTGCTAAAACAGACGACCAAGATTGATGTAGAGAATGAGTGGAATACTTTGTCTCGCTTCGTCCAAAACCATGGACGAACGGTTAATGAAGCTGCCATGGGAATCGGGTGATGGAATGAAATGAGCTGTGAAATTCCATACACCCCAAAATCTATCATAATCTTTTTACCAGATAAAACATCAAGTGTGAGAGAGAGGGGGAAGGGGCCGGCCACATATATAGAGGTGGGGGATGAGTGTAGGAGAGGGGGAGGTGATATTAAGAAAATATCTCAAGTGTGAACACAAAGTGTGAACACACAGTGTGAACACAAAGTGTGAACACAAAAAAGCAACCAATGAAAACACAACACCATTCAACCTAGTCACCTCTTCTAGAAACTTCTAGAACCTTCCACACTTATCTCAAGAAAAGATAAATCCGCCTTTAACCGAATGTTAAAAGACGGCTGATAGAAAACTGGAAACTGGCAACTTCCAAAAGTGATCCTGAAACAACTTTCAGGATAACCCCGTAACTGTATAAATATACCCGCATTTGTATTACGACCGAATACAAATGCAACTGAGACAAAGATATTATATCTACTCTGTATAATACTCGGATCCGGCTTAAACCAAAGACGACCAGTATCATCTGCCCGAAAAATAACACGTGCGTAAACGCACGTGCATTTTCCGAACCCTGCCATAAAACCATACAGCCTCTACAACATTTCGCCCGAACTTGGGAAACTATCTGTGGGGGACTCTAATGACTCGTCAGTACCCTGGCAGTGGGTTTAACCACAAACCGTCAGCGGCACTAGCTATGCGTAACGGCTGCCCATGTACTGACCTCAAGGGAGGCTGATGAGCGAACTCATCCAGAAACCCTACTGAGCCTAACAGTGACAATGTATATACAGTCCGGTCCGTTCATCTATGAGTATCGCATATACGGCCTGGGGGGCTAGTAACGTCAGACCCCCAATAGCTGTATAAGTCGTGTCGGAGACAAGCCCTGAACACCCTGAGATACTACTGGAGTACCTACCAGTAAATCTCACCTGCCTTGGCCAAGGACTTGGTCTAATGGCTTTCCTAGACACAGCGCAACCTCCACCCCCAATACCGGGAGAGACGAATCCCCTGCCGATCCGCTCACGTGCCTCCATGCGGCTCGGGACTGTACCCAAAAACTACCTGTTTGCACGACTCCTTTGAGCCATGGTAGGGTAGAAATCAAAGCACAGTGCGAACTCACACGAGACAAATGACGAACTCAGGTCGATGAACTAACCTGTACACATGTCACCAGGGAACTGCTATCTGACGATATGTATAATACCAACTAGCAGGTTCCCGGCGAGTCCTGTCCGGTGTACTCATAACCCAATGAGCACCTGTATACATCTTAGGTGATCCAACTGACACCAGTGGCTTGTGAGATCGGCCACCGCCCCTCGTCGGGGTCTCGACTGTATACACTAGTCTACTCCGGAGTATCGATGCCCTGTCTCGAAACTCCCACGACTAGGGACCACTATTAAGGATATGCTTATAGACCACCCAACTCTCACTTATATGATCGCCCTCATACTGTTGGTAGTCAAGCAAGATCCTAAGGGCTCTATCAAAGTGTAATCGTGATCAGTCACCTGAACCTATACACGACTGATAAAGGCAAACCAGATAGCACACTATCATCTCGAGTAAGACTGTCCTACTGGTATAGGTCCTCCTCAATCATTGCAATCACGTACCTGCGATCCAATAATTGACTTTGAGGGCACTATATCCAACACGATACGCCAGTACATGGCCCTAGTGCAAGTAGGAGATTGTTAGTGTATATGCCCTAGGGGCCATTATTGTATCATACTAGTTTGTATATTACTTAATGGAAGCTTGGGATATTCGCAGTTATATTAACAGTCTTGCTCAACATAGTAGTATGCTACTTGGTTTATATCTATCTTAATATGTGGCGAATACATATTGATAGAGCCCTTAGGATTTTGCTTGACTACCAGTGTTGTGATGGCAGTCACACTAGTGGGGGCTGGGTAGTCTACAAGCACATTCTTTTTCAGGTCCCTAGTTATAAGATTATCGAGATAGGGCATCGATACTCCGGAGTAGACTAGTGTGTACGCTTCTCATCCCAGTTGGGGAGATGGTCTGTCCCACAGCCATTAGTACGTTATACTGGAGATAGTATACAGGTGCTCGTTGGGTTACGGGTACACCGGACAGGACTCACAGGGAACTGTTGGTTGGTATTATGCCCGTCGTCAGTTAACAGTTCCCAGATGACATGAGTAAAGCATAGTTCGCAGACTTGACACTGCTGCTTCGTCTCGAGTGTGTTCCCACTGTTCTTAGATTGCTACCCTACCACAGCTCAAAGGAGTCGTGCAAACAGGTAGCAGTTGGGTGCAGTCCCGAAGCACTTGGAGGCAGTGGCGGTTAGATAGGATTCGTCTCTCCCGGTATTGGGATTTGATATCGCGTTGTGTTTGGAGAGCCATTACGCAAAGTCCCTGGCCAAGGCAAACGAGATTTACTGGTAGGATTTCCAGTAGCTTCTCAAGGTGTAATGGGCTTCACTCCGACACGACTTATACCGCTTTTAGGGGACTGACGCTTGCCGCCCTCTAGGCCCGATATGCGATAGTCCTAGACGAACAGACCGGACTGTACGGAGATTGTCACATCAGGCTCAGTAGGAGTTCGGATGGGTTTCCTCATCGGCCTTCTTATCGACATCTACTTGGGGACCGTTACATACAGCTAATACCGCTTGCGGCCTGTGGTTAAACCCACTGCCAGCGTAGCGTCGAGTCTTTAGAGTCCCACACACAGAGTTTCCCTGCTTCAGGCGAAACAATATAGAGGTCGTATGGTTTTACGACAGGGTTCGGACACATACGTGTATTTATGCACATACGATGTTCGGACATATTATACTAGCGGGCTTTAGTTTAAACCAGATTCTAGTATTGGATTATTGGATTTATACAGTCTCAGTATTTCCGTGTTTTTACGGATGGGAGGGGCATTCTCGTAATTAGTCGAGAAGCTTCTAGAAGAAAGGTGAGGTGGAGAGCTTAGGTGTAATTTGTATTAATTGAATTTGTGACTCATGAAGTGATTCATCCAAATGAGTTAATGAAATATTTATTGCTTAATGACTCATGAGATGATTCATTCATTTGTATTAAATGAAGCATGGTTGTAATTATCTAAATGATTTATTTGATAATTATTATGCTTCATTATATACATAATGAGTTATTTTTTCAATTCATTATTACAAACACTTTCTCTCTCCTCAAGCTCTCTCTCTTCAAAAACCTAACCCTAATCCTCTCATGTGTTGAGATCTCAAGGGTTAGCAAGACTAATAGATCCCTAATCCATCTCTATATCCTCTAGGTTACCTTGATTAGCAATCATAGCCACCTAGTTACCTCAAGTGAGAGGTTAAAGCTTGGAGAAGGAACTCTCGGGTAGATCTTCTATCACATCGAGGAGGCCGACGAGGAGGTGATCAACAAGAACAAGAAGGACTTGTATCTTTAGGTATAATCATCTATCATAGTAGTTAATCACTTCTAGATAGTTTTTAGTTAGGGTTTAGTAAAGATCCGTAAAGTTAGTCGATGTTAACTTAAACAAAATGATTGTTTTACCTTTTCCGCCTCCCCGCATCTTGTGGGGTGTCTAACGTCGATTTACAGTGGTATCAGAGCCTAGCTAAACCATAACTAACATTTTAGCAAATTCGTTAGAAATTCGATCGCAAAACGAACCCGAAAAAACATCATTTTCACATAGTTTCTGCCGATTTTAAAACGGGGTCTAAATATTTTTCAGGGACCCTTAAAAATACAAGCAGGGTTTTTTATGAATTGTGAAGAAATTTGGGATCATGAATCGTCTAAACCTCCACGGAACCGCCGCCGATCCAAGAGATCCGCCGCGGATCCACGGCCGAGTTGACACCGAGTCAACCCAAATTTGCTCAGTTATTCTTCTGTGTTGATGTTGTGTTTTCTAAGAGATTTGTTTCTGCTCAGGTTTTATGTGCACAGAGAATTGTTTGGAGTAGATTCATTAGTGTTGCTTGATGGAAATTCTAAGATGTTTGGCTAACTGGATTATATCTGTGTTGTATTTAATGTGTTCGTAAACCTCCCATAACTGCTAATATGTCGGTTAGCAGGGGGTTGCACATTTCTGTAATGGTTTTTACTGGTTTGTGTATGTGGACTTGTTGGATTGTCGTGAACGGATAGCCGGGGATTTGAGACGAGTGTTTCTTTCATTCAAATGTAAATTGTAATTTGTTGTAATATTCTTTTGCGGGGCACATCCGGGTTGAGGTTGTAGCCACCGTTGTATTATTTCATTTACTGTTTTCTGCTCCTAGGATAGACCCAAGGTAGGGTGAACAAACTACCGGGTACTTTGAAGTGCTTAGTGGCCTATTCACGTCGTTGAGGGAGACCGCTTCACTTCGGGTACTTGGCGGGTAGTTTGCCGTACCCGTAGAGGTCTAGGGTGGGGTTTTGTCTATTCATCGCAACTGTGTAATCCATCTTTCTTTGCAGGCTCAAAAGGAATGCGGATTCGTAGAAAATCCAATATGTTCATTTGTGATCTGAAATGCCTATTATTGCATCTGACGAATGCACAATATCTATATATGATATCTATTAGGCGTCACTTATGTTTTACACCCGCGCTAGCCCAGCCCCCGCTCTGTCGTTAGTTAAGTAACCTAACGGGTGAATGACGGGGCCCAGTGGCGAATGCGGATAACATAAGAGGACGTTGTATTTTCGTTGTTTTCTGCAATGATAGGTTAATTGATGGGACGCATTATATTAATGCAAAGAAAATAAACCAAAGTAGAATCGTTGGAACAGTTTAAAAGAAACCACTCGTTATTTTAAAACAGAAGATTTTTTTTTAAATTGCGGAGCTTAAACCACTCCTTTTAAAAAGCTATCAGGTTCCTTCGATCATATCAAGTTCACTACATTTACGATTTTGCAAAAACCATTCGTAGCCCTCTGTCATTTCATTTGGGTATTCAGTAGTATTCAAGCTATGTATTTTGACCAACGCCAAGGCATAGTGTTTGGTAGCTGCTGTGTATTCATTTGTTGCATAGATAGATGAGTTGGTTTGGCACAGTCGTACTATCATTTGGCCAACATCAGGGGTATGTACGGGTAGGTTCAAATTAATAAGATAATGATGGGTAGAACTTGACATGTGACTTATGACATTTGGACCAACGCCAAGGTCATAAAAGCATGGCGCAAAAATCCACATCGGGAATTTCTAAAGAAACTGAAATTTGCTAAGAGTTGCATACCATTTGGATTGATAATTTTGGTAGGATTCCTTCAGCTTTATCACACGATGATATTTGGATCCCGATCCTACTGTGAGTATCCGCTACTCATCTGGAGATTTGTCACTTAACGATCAATGCTATAAACCAAGTAGGTGTCGAGAAAGGTGTCAGTGGGGCTACGCCCCCAGAGAAAAGAAGTTATTTAATTAAGGAACTTCGCGAAAGCGTCGTAAAACCTCCCTCGAAGTACCGACACTGGCCTGGCTGAACAGTTAAGCAAGTATTATACGGTGAGAATAGTCCTGACTAGTTCTTCCTTTTTGGTTTGAGGAGGGATTCGAGAAACAGTGGGAGCCATCCTGTTTAGATAATCTAAAAACCACTCTAAACTTGCAAGAGCATCATGCTAAAGTGTTTACTCTCTCTCTCTCTCCTAATTGCAGCGACCTAGAACATGACAGGCCTTAAGTTACTATTAGATAAAAATATTTTGACAGAGCCAAACTATAAAGACTGGTTCCAGAATGTCAAGATGGCAATTACTTATGACAAATTGGGGTATGTCCTTACTACTAAGGCACCTGTTGTCCCTAGTCCAGAATCCAGTGTCGCGGATAAGGAAATCCGCAAGACCTGGGAGATTGACTGCGCGAAAGCCAAATGCATCGTGCTTGCCCCTATGAATAATGAACATCAGAGGAGGCACGAGAATATGGATCTTGAATCCATATTTCTCCACACCAAGGAACGGTATGGAGAGCAATCTCGTATAGCTAGATACGAGACCTCGAAGAACTTGTTTCAGGCGAGGCTGGCCGTCGGATCATCTGTAGGAGAACATGTCCTTAAGATGATTGGTTATATAGAAGAGCTCGCGGACCTCGGGACAACATTAGAGAACGAGTTATATACAGACTTGGTTCTTCAGTCCCTTCCTTCCATCTACGCCCAGTTTATTCTGAATTTCAACATTCAAGGAAAAGAAGTTGAACTTCCAGAACTCCTTAACATGTTGAGGAGTGCAGAGGGCACCTTGCAGAAAGCAAGGGAAACACCCACTATGTTTTTTCGCGGTGCTTCCTCTTCCGGGTCCAAGGCAAGGGCCAAAGGAAGGAAGAAGAAGGCCGCTACCAAACCAAGAGGTGGTGTTGGTAAGGTGGGAGTTAAGGGAAAAGCAAAAGTTGCGGTGCCAGTAGTGGAAAAGGACGAGTGCTTCCACTGTCGTAGGAAAGGCCATTCGAAGAAAGATTGCAAAGCTTGGATTGCCAAGAACCAGGACCCGAAGCAAGCTGTGGCTTCGACTTCAGGTGTGTTTGTAATTGAAAATTGTCTGTCAATCAACTCTACTTTCTGGGTATTGGATACCGGATCCGGATCTCATATATGCAATTCATTGCAGGCACTGAGAAACCGTAGAGTGCTGAAGGTTAGTGATATGACCCTCCAGGTTGCTAACGGAGCTAGCGTGAATGCTGTGTCCGTAGGGGATTATCACCTTGGATTGACGAGTGGACATATTTTGGTTTTTCGCAACTGTTTTTTTGTACCCAGTTTAACGTGTAATAGCATATCAGTATCGTTGTTATCAAAAGAAGGTTATGATTTTACGTTTGTAAGCGATGTTGTTAACATCCACCTTAATCATGGTTTGATTGGGTCTGGTATACTAGATAACGGTATATACGTGTTAAACCAATTGCAGATTTTCAATGTCCAGAACACACTAAAAAGAAAGTCTCCAGATATAAATAAGGCTTTCTTATGGCATTGTTGACTAGGTCACATCAATGAGACAAGGTTAACTAAGTTACATAGAGAAGGATATTTGGATCCGTTCGAATATCAATCTTATGCCACTTGTCAATCATGTCTCAAAGGAAAGATGACAAAGACTCCATTCACTGGACATGGAGTAAGAGCGGGTGAGCTCTTAGGACTCATACATAGCGATGCATGTGGTCCAATGTCTACACATGAAAGAGGCAGTTTTTCATATTTCATTACTTTTACGGATGATTACTCTAAGTATGGATTCATTTTCTTGATGAAAAATAAATCCGAGGCCTTTGAGAAATTCCAAGAATATAAGAATGAAGTAGAAAACCAAACCGGCAAAAGTATCAAGACAATGAGATCTGATCAAGGTGGTGAATACTTAAGTGCCGAGTTCCTGGGTTACTTAAAAGAGAAAGGAATTCTCTCTCAGGTTACTCCTCCATACACTCCACATCATAACGGTGTATCGGAAAGATGGAACCGGACACTATTGGATATGGTACGTTCCATGATGAGTAATGCTGAGTTACCGCGATCTTTCTGGGGTTATGCACTAGAATCAGCTACATATCTTCTGAACAGGGTTCCTACCAAGACTGTGCCTACCACACCATATCAGATGTGGAGTAGGAAGAAACCCTATCTTCAGTATCTGAAGATATGGGGATATCCTGCTTTTGTTAAAAAGCAGCATACGGAAAAACTCGAGGCACGCTCAGTACAGTATAAGTTTGTGGGATATCCAAAGAACTCCAAGGGGTATTTTTTCTATTACGCAGAGGAACAAAAGATTTTTGTTTCTCGTAATGCCCATTTTCTAGAACAGCAGTTTTTAGAATAGGAACAAGTGGGAGTGCAATAGAACTGGAAGAAATTCCAGAACCACAAACTACTACTGAAAGCTTGGTAGAACCAGAAGTTCCAGAAGAACAGGACATTCCCGCACCCCTCCGCAGGAGTAGTAGGCCGTCTAATCCGCCTAAGAGATACTACGGTTTTCTCATAGACGGGGATAGAGAGGATTGCGTCATTGATAATGATGAACCTACTAGCTTCCAGCAGGCCATCCGGAGCGGCGACTCAGTAAGATGGTTGGATGCAATGCGGACCGAGATGGAGTCCATGTACACCAACAAAGTATGGACTTTGGACTTTGCTCCAGATGGAGTAAAAGCCATAGGATGCAAGTGGATCTTCAAGAAAAAGATTGGTGTAGATGGACAGGTGGAAACCTATAAGGCTAGACTTGTTGCAAAGGGTTTTCGTCAAAGACCTGGTTCGGATTATGACGAAACTTTTTCTCCAGTGGCTATGCTCAAATCCATTCGGATCCTTCTTGCCATTGCCACCTTCCATGATTATGAGATCTGGCAGATGGACGTAAAGACGGCTTTTTTAAATGGTAATTTAGAAGAGTGCGTCTATATGGATCAGCCAGAAGGTTTCAATCAGAGTGGGAGCAGCGGGAAAGTATGCAAGTTGCTTAAGTCCATTTATGGACTAAAGAAGGCATCGCGGAGTTGGAACATCTGATGAAATGGTCAAAGAAAATGACTTTATCAAAAATCCAGATGAACTATGTATATATAGTAAAATTGTAGCACGAACTGTCGTATTCCTCGTCTTGTACGAGGATGACATTCTCTTGATAGAAAAGGACATTCCTATGCTACAATCTATCAAAGGATTCTTGTCACACGGGTTCTCCATGAAAGACCTGTGTGATGCCTGTTACATACTGGGGATCCAGATCTATCGTGATAGATCTAAGAGGATGTTGGGACTTTCGCAGTCCAGGTTGTTAGTTGTATGTATGCCCTAGAGGCCAGTATTGTACAGATGATATATATTATATTGGATGCTTGGACATATATAGGGAGAGGACTTTCTTACTCGATATGATAGAATGCTATCTGGTTGCTCTTTATCTTAACATGTACACTTGTCTCTTTAAACTGTCTTATAGTTACATGTTGGTAAAGCCCTTAGGATGTGTACTTGACTACCTGGACTATGATGCAGATCATACTAGTGGGGATAGAGTAGTCCATAAGTACATCCTTTAATGTTCCTAGTCGTGGGTGTATCGAGACAGGGCATCGATATACCAGAGTAGACTAGCTTATACGCTTCTCGACCCATGAGATGGGCGATGGATGATCCCATATCCATTGGTGTTTGACATCAGAGATGGTATACGTGTGCTCAGTGGAGACTAGGTACACTGTACGAACTCGCCGAGAACTCCCAGATGGTATTATACCTCACGTCAGATGGCAGTTCTTTGGTGACACTTGTGCAGGTTAGTCTGTAGACCCGAGATCGTCATAGAGTCTTGTGTGATTCCCACTGTGCTTTGATTTCCACCTTACCACGTCCAAGAGGGCATGCAAAACGGTGGTTTTTGGGTACAGTCCTGAGTCACATGGAGGCAATGAGCGATAGGAGGGGTTTCTTCTCTCCCGGTATTGGGGGTTGATGTTGCGCTGTGCTCGATTGTCCATAACAGGGAAGTCCCTGGCCAGGGATGATTTAGAGATTTACTGGTAAGTGTTACCAGTAGTTTCTCGACCCGTTATGAGCCTCACATCGGCATGACTAATCAGTTATTGGGGTCTGACGTTTACCACCCCTAAACTTGATATGCGACATATCAGACGAGGAGACCGGACTGTACGGGAAGTGTTACTGTTAGGCTTATACAGGAGTTGGAGCGGGCTTGCTTGCTGATCTTCTGATCGCTCAATACCCGGGTGGCCGTTACGTCCAGCTAGTACCGCTGACGGCTTGTGGGTGCTTGATGTGATCATCACCTACTGCCGGTGTATTGACGAGTCTTTAGAGTCCTACATAGAGGTTTTACTAGCTCAGGAAAAACGAAATAGGAGCGCATATGTGATATGTGCGGGACCGAGAATAATGCGTGTATGTGATACCGTATTCTATTCTCGCGACTTTTTGTATCGGTCGGTTATATGAGATATAGCCGGGTTATCGAATCAATGGTTGATTCGATAAGTCGATACATTGAATGTTAGTCAGTTATATCAGATATAACCGGATTATTAAGTCAAGTGTTGATTTAATAATTTAGTGTATAATTGTATATTTGATATACTAATTTACATTAACTAACATTTGTTCACTTAAGGATTTTTCTCACATTGCACAACTTTAGTATATATGTGATATATATTAAAATGTGTTTTTCATTTTGTATCATGGTTGATGATACATCATTTATGGGTGTGCAAGACATACACCATTCTATTTTAAATGGTGGTTAATAATTATATAAGGTAATTACAAATTAGTGGAGCTTTTGTCACAAGCATGAAGCTTGTAGAAGCTTATAGATGCTTTGATAAAGTCCACTAACTTTGTTTTACTTTAGATTTTTATTAACCTAACCATTTAGGATTAGCCATGGTAATGTCTCTACATGAGTTAGTATATGATACTCACTCACCATGGTTAGCTCACTCACTTGATCATTATCCTCATTCTTTTCTTTTGTTCATCTTCTTCTTCTTTGAGCAAAAGAAAAAGCTTGCTAGGATTTTAAAAAGAGAGTGAAAGATTGTGAGAAATAAAATTCTAAAGAGAACCCACTTCCTATTTCTCCATCCTCTACTAGACTAGCACTTTAGTATAGGGTGTTTGCTTCACTAATTCTCTAGTTAGTGAAGTAGTAGCTTGAGTTGATACTCCCTCGATGTATGTAACGTTTCAAAATAATAAAATATGATTTTTGGGAATTTTTATAATTTAATATTATTTTAATGAATATTTTAATATTCAGGTATAATTAAATACAAATAAATGGGGGGAAATTATGGAAAATTCTAAAATAGGGTATTTTATAGAATTATGCCATTTTTAAGTTTTTATGATTAGTTATATGCTAATATAGTGCTAATCGCAATTAAAAATCGCTAATCGGATTTTTGGCATTTTTGTGCAAAAATGTGCACATATCATTTTCCACACTTGTTACACTTGTGTTACATTTCTATTGCCATGGTTGTTCATTTGGGTTCACTATTGGAGTGAGAAGAAAGGGAAAAGAAAAGAAAGAAAAAGGTTGGAATGATTATGAGAGAGAGAAAGAGAGACCAAGTCAACCCTCACTTTATGAACTATACTCCCATCATTTTCCCCTTCTCATTCTCTCTCCTCACCCTCTTTTTGAGCTGCTGCCCCCCTCTCCCTCTCTCTCCCTCTTCATGAAACCTTAGATCCACAATGAAATCAACCCCAAAACCCCATTCCCACTTCACAAAACTTGCTCATAAGCTCACTAGCTACACTTTGAACCTAGCAAGATTGGATTTGGAGGACTTTGAGCAACTCAAAAATTTTCTTGAGTTGCCAAAGGAGGTAATTTCTGCACCTATTAGAGCAGTATCTCATTTCTTGTGCATCTATACTAGTTTCATATCGATATGGTGTTGTTTGGTGGATTTGTGAAACATCAAGTTAGCGTTTAGGGTTTGATCTGAAATCAAAGTGAAATTGAGACTTGTTGTGACCTTAGAACCCCTTGTGTGATGCTAATTTGGACCCAAACCTGAACTTGAAACCGGAATACGGATTTATGAGACGATGTCGGAGAAAAACTGTGAATCTGTGATCGTATTTAGAAATATGCTATCACCCCGAGACCCCAAAAATAAAACTGAGTTGACAGTGAGATGTGCAGGCACCATGGAACCACCACACCAAACCCTAGCCCCTAACTCCAAACCCCGTGTAAGTCGATGTTCAACACCCCAATACTTGTGGGGAGGCGGAAATATGAATAACAATCAAGTTCTATGATCAAACATCGATTAACCGTATGAATCGTTTGCTATACAAGTTTTAACAAAAGCTTTAGAGTTTTAATCTACTATGCGAAGAGATTATACCAAACGGTTCTAGTCCTTCGTCTTGATGTTGTCTACGGCCTCTTTGGATCTCCACGTCCTCTTCGGCTTTCTCCCGTGATAGACGATCCACCCGAGAACCCTAATCCATGCTATAACCTCTAAACTTGAGGTTACTTAGTTTCTCTAGTTGCTAAATAGAGTAGCTAAGGTGATGTACAGATAGGTTATGGAGTAATTAGTCTTTCCTAATCCTTGTTCTCAACTCATGAGGGGTAGGATTAGGGTTTGGTGAAGGAGAGAGAGCTTGAAGAGAGAGAGTGAGAAGATGATAATGATATTATTATAATGAATAAAGCTTCTCACTTGATATATATGAAACATAATGAATTTAAAAGAAATGAATAATAAGTGAATATTCATCATGTTTCATTTAATCAAGTGGGTGATTCATCATGTGAGTCATTAAGCAATAAATGATGCATTAATGATATGATGAATCACTCACAATGAGTCACTTAATCATTAAATGAAAATGCCACCTCTCTCTTTATGTCACATCCTTCTAGAAGCTTCTCGGAAAATTACGAGAACGCCCCTCTCATCCGTGAAAACACGGAAAAACTTTAGACTGTATAAATCCAATAACCTGATACTAGAATCTGGCTTAAACCAAAGCCGGCTAGTAAAAACTTTCCGAATGTCGTACGTGCGTTTAAACACGTATGCGTCCGAACCTTTGTCGTAAAACCATACGACCTCTATATCTTTTCGCCTGGGTTTGGGAAATCTCTGTGTGGGACTCTAAAGACTCGACTACTACGCTGGCAGTGGGTTTAACCACAGACCGCAAGCGGCACTAGCTGTACGTAACGGTCCCCAGGTAGTTGTCGATAAGAAAGCTGATGAGGTAACCCATCTGAAATCCTACTGAGCCTGTCTGTGACATATCCGCGCAGTCCGGTCTGTTCGTCTAAGAGTATCACATGTACGGTCTAGGGAGGTGGTGGACGTCAGACCCCTAATAACCATACAAGTCGTGTCGGTATGGCTTTATCACCATCCGAGAATCTACTGATCAACCTATCAGTAATTCTCAATCAGCCCTGGCCAGGGACTTATGGTAATGACCAAACGACCACAGTGTGATATCAACTCCCTATACCGGGAGAGACGAATCCCTAACAGTCGCTCACTGCCTCCATGTGGCTCGGGACTGTGCCCAACTGAAACCTGTTTGCACGACTCCTTTGAGCCGTGGTAGGGTAACAATCAAAGCACAGTGGGAACTCACACGAGACAAATGATGACCTTAAGTCAACGGACTATCTGCATACATGTCACCTGAGAACTGCTATCTGACGTTAGGTATAATACCATCCAGTCAGTTCTCGGTGAGTCCTGTCCGGTGTACTCACACCCAGTGAGCATCTGTATACAATCTTAGGTGAACACCACCAATGGTTGCGGGACCAATCCATTGCCCCTCGTCAGGGTCTAGATATGTATACACTAGTCTACTCCGGAGTATCGATGCCCAATCTCGATACTCCTGCGACCAGGGACATCTAAGGGTGTGCCTATTGACTATCCAGCTCCCACTAGTATGACTGCCATCACAACGCCGGTAGTCAGACAAACACCCTATGGGCTTTATCAACATATATATATGAATACCAAGTAAAATATATTATACGTTAAGACAAAGTCAAACCAAATAGCGTACTATCATATCAAGCAAGACTGTCATGTACATACATATCCCAAGCATCCTATACAATGTAGGCCTCTAGGGCATATATATCCAACAATCTCCCATTTGCACTAAGGCCTATAATTGGTGCAATGAGTACCCACTGTCTCTACCAGATCCAGTTTCTTGCGTACCGCATGCCCAACATCTAAAAAAGCCTCTCGATCTGTACTTGAGGAATGGCCTTGGTGAATGGATCTGCCGTGTTGTCTTTTGTGTCTACTCTCCGTATCTCGATCTCCCGACGATCCACGATCTCCCTGATCAGGTGAAACCGCCTTAAGATATGCCTGGATTTCTGATGGGACCTTGGTTCCTTCGCTAAAGCTACAGCGCCATTGTTATCGCAATACAAAGGTATTGGATTAGCAATGGACGGAACCACCTGAAGTTCAGAAATGAACTTCCTTATCCAGACAGCCTCTTTTGCGGCTTCACTAGCAGCTATATACTCAGCCTCCATAGTTGAGTCTGCGACGGTTTCTTGTTTGGAACTCTTCCAACTTACCGCTCCTCCATTGAGGGTAAACACAAAACCCGAAATAGATTTAGAATCATCCTTGTCACTTTGGAAGCCGGAGTCGGTAAAAGCCTCTACCTGGAGGTCCTTATTGCCGTAAATCAAGAACATCTCCTTAGTCCTTCTCAGGTACTTGAGAATGTTCTTCACCGCTATCCAATGTTTCTCACCTGGGTCCGATTGATACCTGCTTACCACACTAAGTGCGTAAGCTACATCTGGTCTGGTACATAACATCGCATACATTATTGATCCTACCGCCGAAGCGTAGGGTATAATGCCCATGCGAGCCCTCTCTTCATCAGTCTTTGGAGACATCTCTTTGGAGAGGGTGATTCCGTGACAAGCGGGCATATTGCCGCGCTTGGAATCTTCCATACTAAATCTCTTTAGTATAGTGTCTATATACCTGGACTGTGAAAGTCCCAATATTCTATTAGATCTATCTCGATAGATCTTAATGCCCAGAATGTATGATGCATCTCCCAAGTCTTTCATAGAGAATTTCTGTGACAAGAAGAGCTTTACTGATTGTAGTATAGGGATATCATTCCCTATCAGTAGTATGTCGTCGACGTACAAAACGAGGAAGACTACTGCTCCTTCTACAATCTTCCTATAAACACATGGTTCATCTACATTTTTGATAAAGTCAAATTCCTTGACTGTTTCATCAAAGCAGATGTTCCAACTCCGCGATGCTTGCTTTAACCCATAAATGGATTTAAGCAATTTGCACACTCTTCCGCTGCTCCCACTGTCTAAGAAACCTTCTGGTTGATCCATGTAAACACTCTCTTCTAGATGTCCATTTAGAAAAGCTGTTTTTACATCCATTTGCCAGATTTCATAGTCATGGAAGGCAGCAATGGCAAGCATGATCCGAATGGATTTAAGCATAGCTACTGGCGAAAAAGTTTCATCATAGTCCAATCCTGGTCTTTGACGAAAACCTTTTGCTACTAGTCTAGCTTTGTACGTTTCCACTTGTCCAAATGTACCAATCTTCTTTTTGAAGATCCATTTGCACCCAACTGGTTTTACCCCAGGAGGAGCAACTTCTAAAGTCCATACTTTATTGGTATACATGGATTCCATTTCGGATCTCATTGCATCCAGCCACTTTACTGAGTTGCTACTTGTGATAGCCTGCTGAAAACTAGTAGGCTCATCATCATCGATGATGCAATCCTCTCGATCCCCATCAAGAAGAAAACCATAGTATCTTTCAGGAGGATGAGAAAGCCTACTAGATCTGCGGAGTGGCGTTGGTTCGTCATGTTCTATTGAAATCTGAGATTCTTCTAAGTCCTCGGTTGCAGTTTGAGGTTCTGGAATTTCTTCCAGTTCTACCGCGCTCCCACTAATTTCTTTTGCAAGAAATTCGCTTTCTAAGAAGACAATGTGACGAGCGACAAACACCTTTTGTTCTTCAGTGTGGTAGACCATGTACCCCCTTGAATGCTTAGGGTATCCTACAAACTTGCACAAAACCGATCGTGCCTCGAGCTTGTCCGGATTATGCTTTTTAACATATACTGGACACCCCCATATCTTGATATACTTGAGATATGGTCTCTTCCCACACCACATTTCATATGGAGTGGTAGGTACAGACTTAGTTGGAACTCTATTTAATAGATATGCGGCTGATTCTAGAGCAAATCCCCAGAAGGAAAGTGGCAACTCAGCACTACTCATCATTGATCGCACCATATCTAATAGCGTGCGATTCCTTCTTTCTGATACACCATTATGCTGAGGTGTATAAGGTGGAGTAAGCTGAGAGAGTATTCCATTTGCTTTCAAGTATTCAAGGAAACTGGTACTTAAGTATTCTCTACCTCGATCAGATCGAAGTGTCTTGATGCTTTTACCAGTTTGTTTCTCTACTTCATTTTTATACTCCTTAAACTTCTCAAAAGCCTCGGATTTATGTTTTATTAAGAACACATGTCCATACCTAGAGAAGTCATCAGTAAAAGTGATGAAGTAGGAGTGACCACTTCGTGCATGTATAGACATCGGACCACATACATCACTGTGTACTAGTCCTAAGAGTTCGGTGGCTCTTTCTCCGTGTCTGGTGAACGGAGATTTGGTCATCTTTCCTTTGATACATGATTGACAAGTTGCATATGATGAATATTCAAACGAATCTAAATATCCATCTTTATGTAACTTAGTCAACCTTGTTTCATTTATATGACCAAGTCTACAATGCCATAGGAAGGCTTGATTCGAATCTGGAGCCTTTCTTTTACGCGTGTTTTGAATATTGAAAATTTGTGGTTGATTATGTATGTATATGCCGTTTTCCAGTGTGCCAAACCCAATCAGTTCTTGATTTAGGAGAATGTTCATGACATTTCTTTCAAGCACAAAATTATATCCTTTATTAGACAATAAAGATACTGATATAATATTACACAACATACTGGGAATACAAAAACAGTTATACAATACCAAAATGTTTCCACTATTCAACCCTAGGTGATATTCCCCTATTGCAACTGCATCTACATGCATTCCATTGCCCATCCGGAGAGTCATATCACCTGCCCCCAGTACTCTACTATTTCTCAGATCCTGCAAAGAATTACAGATGTGAGAACCAGAACCGGTATCAAGTACCCATGAAGTAGAGTTTACTGAAAGACAATTTTCGATTACGAACACACCTGAAGTAGAAGCAACAACTTGCTTCATGTCCTTGGCTTTGAAGGCCTGACAATCCTTCTTCCAGTGCCCCTGCTTGTGACAATAGAAACACTCGTTCTTTTCTGCCTTCACCCTTCCTGCCTTGTTCGTTCCCTGCACCTTCTTGACCTCACCCTTCGGTTTGGTGGCTTTCATCTTTTTCTTCCCTTTTGCTTTCGCTTTAGATTTAGAAGAAGATGATTGGCCAACATACAGAACGGGGGTCTTCTCCTTTTTCAAGGAGGTCTCTGCCACCCTCAACATATTGAGGAGCTTTGGAAGATCCACTTCCATTTCGTGCATGTTGAAGTTCAGCACGAACTGAGAGAAGGTGTGGGGAAGGGACTGCAAAATCAAGTCGATATACAAATCATTCTCTAGCACGCATCCCAGGTTTGCGAGTTCCTCAATGAGGGTGATCATTTTGAGGACGTGCTCTCCAACAGGCGATCCTGGAGCTAACCTCATCTGGAAGAGTTTCCTTGAGGTTTAGTACCTCGCGATACGGGAGTGTTCACCATACAATTCTTTGCAATGGAGGAATATGGATGCAATATCCATACTCTCGTGCTGTTTCTGGAGTTCATTATTCATGGACGCCAGCACGATACACTTAGCTCGCTCACAGTCTAGATCCCAGGTTTTACGAACTTCCTTGTCCGCAACTGAGGAATCTGGTCCTGGGATAAGGGGAGGAACAGCGGTGGTAACATATGCAACTTTGTCATAAGTCAGCGCAATATTGACGTTTCTTAGCCAGTCTTTATAGTTCTGCCCGGTTAGTATATTCTTTTCGAGTAATAGTTTTAGTCCAGTCATGGTAGCTGCCAGAGAGAGAGAAAAGAAAACACTCAGCATATGCTCTTGCAAGTTTAGATTGGTTTATTAATTTATCTAAACAGGATGGCTCCCACTGTTTCCTCAAATCCTTCTTCAAAACCTAAAAGAAGAACTAGTCAGGATTTAATCACACGTCACAATACTTGCTTAACCTTTCAGCCAGGCTGGTGTTGGTACTTCGAGGGAGGTTTTCCAACGCTTTCGCGAAGTTCCTTAATTGAAGAACCTCTTTTCCCTGGAGGCGTAGCCCCTCTAACACCTTTCTAGGCACCTACTTGGTTTATAGCATTGATTGTTAAGTGAGAGAAATTCCCGAGAGTAATCCTACTCATCAGTGGGATCGGGATCCAACTATCATTGCATGATGCCCTAGATGGAAGCCACTCTAGTCACCACACTCCAGAAGGTAAGCTAAATCTGCAAGTTTCCTTTATGTTTGAAACTCCCGATGTGATTTTTACCCCAAGCTCTTATAGACCTTGACGTAGGCCAACAAGTCATAAGACGCAAGTCAAGTTCTACCCGTCGTTGTCCTGATCAATTTAAATACATCGTACAAGCCCTTGACGTAGGCCAACAAGGTGTACGTCTGTATTAAACTAATGCATCTATCTATGCAACAAATAGGCACACACACTGCTACCATACACTATGCCTTGACGTAGGCCAACAAGCATAGCATGAATACGATGTGCTGTCTATCTGAAACGACGGAGGGTTACGGCTGGTTTTTGGCAAAAAACCGTTAACGTAATGAACTTGATTTGATCGAAGGAACTAAGATAACTTTTATTAAAAGGAGTGGTTTAAGCTCCGCATTTAAAATTTGCTTTTTTTAAGAAAACCGAGTGGTTTTTAGAAATTGTTCCAACGATTCTGTTTAGGTTTTATTTTCTTTGCATTAATAATAATGCGTCCCATCTTTAACCTATCATTACAGATAACAACGAAAATATGACGTCCTCTTATGCCATCCGCATTCGCCACTGGGTCCCGTCATCACCCGTTAGGTTACTTAACTAACGACAGAGCGGGGGCTGGGCTAGCGCGGGTGAAAAACATAAGCGATGTCTAAATAGCTATCATATATATAGATATTTTACATTCGTCTGACGCAATGATATACATTCCAGAACACAGATAAACAATATTGGATTTGCAAGCAATCTGTATTTCTTTTGAGCCTGCAAGAAAAGACAGATTACACAGTTGTGATGAATAGCCATTACCCCACCCACGACCCCTACGGGTGCGGCAAACTACCCACCCGGCAGTTTGTGCACCCCACCTTGGGTCTGTCCTAGGAGCAAAAACAGTAAAAAGAAATAATACAACGGTGGCTACAACCGCAACCTGGATGTGCCCCGCAAAATAATATTACAACTTGTTACAATTACATCAAATGAATTAATACAATAACCCATCACAAAACCCGGCTAATCACCACAACAGTCCAATACAGTTTATATGCACAAACAGTTAAAATCCATTACAGAAATGTGCAACCCCCTGCCAACCGACATACTAGCAGTTAGGGGAGGTTTACGAACACATTATACAATCACGATATAATCCAATATGCAAATACTGTACAATTTCGATCGATTAAACATCTTTAATATTGCTCCAAAAACTGCTCTGTAAAACTGAAACCTGAGCAAAATTAAAAATTACCAGAGAATCCCAAATATTACAGAGAACCCACCCAAGAAATTTGGGTTCATGATTCGCCAAATCGGCGGCGGAACCGCGGCGGCTCCTATGGGAGCCGCCGCTGATCCGCGGCCGTTTGGTCGAATCATGACCCCAATTTTCTTGGGTGTTCTTCTGGTGTCATTACAAGCTTTCTGAACATGCCTGAAAAATTTTTGGACTTCATTTAAATTTCGACAGAAACTTGATGTTTTTGGGGTTTTCCGGCTTCGTTTTTCCGTTCGAAATTCGTACAAATTTGCGATTAAGTTAAATCTTGTTTAGCTAGGCTCTGATACCACTGTAAGTCGATGTTCAACACCCCAATACTTGTGGGGAGGCGGAAATATGAATAACAATCAAGTTCTATGATCAAACATCGATTAACCGTATGAATCGTTTGCTATACAAGTTTTAACAAAAGCTTTAGAGTTTTAATCTACTATGCGAAGAGATTATACCAAACGGTTCTAGTCCTTCGTCTTGATGTTGTCTACGGCCTCTTTGGATCTCCACGTCCTCTTCGGCTTTCTCCCGTAATAGACGATCCACCCGAGAACCCTAATCCATGCTATAACCTCTAAACTTGAGGTTACTTAGTTTCTCTAGTTGCTAAATAGAGTAGCTAAGGTGATGTACAGATAGGTTATGGAGTAATTAGTCTTTCCTAATCCTTGTTCTCAACTCATGAGGGGTAGGATTAGGGTTTGGTGAAGGAGAGAGAGCTTGAAGAGAGAGAGTGAGAAGATGATAATGATATTATTATAATGAATAAAGCTTCTCACTTGATATATATGAAACATAATGAATTTAAAAGAAATGAATAATAAGTGAATATTCATCATGTTTCATTTAATCAAGTGGGTGATTCATCATGTGAGTCATTAAGCAATAAATGATGCATTAATGATATGATGAATCACTCACAATGAGTCACTTAATCATTAAATGAAAATGCCACCTCTCTCTTTATGTCACATCCTTCTAGAAGCTTCTCGGAAAATTACGAGAACGCCCCTCTCATCCGTGAAAACACGGAAAAACTTTAGACTGTATAAATCCAATAACCTGATACTAGAATCTGGCTTAAACCAAAGCCGGCTAGTAAAAACTGTCCGAATGTCGTACGTGCGTTTAAACACGTATGCGTCCGAACCTTTGTCGTAAAACCATACGACCTCTATATCTTTTCGCCTGGGTTTGGGAAATCTCTGTGTGGGACTCTAAAGACTCGACTACTACGCTGGCAGTGGGTTTAACCACAGACCGCAAGCGGCACTAGCTGTACGTAACGGTCCCCAGGTAGTTGTCGATAAGAAAGCTGATGAGGTAACCCATCTGAAATCCTACTGAGCCTGTCTGTGACAATATCCGTGCAGTCCGGTCTGTTCGTCTAAGAGTATCACATGTACGGTCTAGGGAGGTGGTGGACGTCAGACCCCTAATAACCATACAAGTCGTGTCGGTATGGCTTTATCACCATCCGAGAATCTACTGATCAACCTATCAGTAATTCTCAATCAGCCCTGGCCAGGGACTTATGGTAATGACCAAACGACCACAGTGTGATATCAACTCCCTATACCGGGAGAGACGAATCCCTAACAGTCGCTCACTGCCTCCATGTGGCTCGGGACTGTGCCCAACTGAAACCTGTTTGCACGACTCCTTTGAGCCGTGGTAGGGTAACAATCAAAGCACAGTGGGAACTCACACGAGACAAATGATGACCTTAAGTCAACGGACTATCTGCATACATGTCACCTGAGAACTGCTATCTGACGTTAGGTATAATACCATCCAGTCAGTTCTCGGCGAGTCCTGTCCGGTGTACTCACACCCAGTGAGCATCTGTATACAATCTTAGGTGAACACCACCAATGGTTGCGGGACCAATCCATTGCCCCTCGTCAGGGTCTAGATATGTATACACTAGTCTACTCCGGAGTATCGATGCCCAATCTCGATACTCCTGCGACCAGGGACATCTAAGGGTGTGCCTATTGACTATCCAGCTCCCACTAGTATGACTGCCATCACAACGCCGGTAGTCAGACAAACACCCTATGGGCTTTATCAACATATATATATGAATACCAAGTAAAATATATTATACGTTAAGACAAAGTCAAACCAAATAGCGTACTATCATATCAAGCAAGACTGTCATGTACATACATATCCCAAGCATCCTATACAATGTAGGCCTCTAGGGCATATATATCCAACACCCCGGCCGCCAATTAATTCCTTCTGGCCGCAAATTGCGGCCAGAGCAGGAGGAAACCGTCTCGATTTTAGTGCATGGCCCTATTTCCAGTAGTATTGACCCTGGGTATGTCTAGTTTTGACTGATTCCAGTTAGGGTGAAATCTGGGTTGATTTTCTTGAGTTGGCGTATGATTTACGACTTGTTTTAGCATGGATTTTGGTATTTGGTGATTCGTTTCTGTCGGGTGGCGTTTGGACGTCAACGACAAGTGGATATTGAACGTGTTTACATGCTAGACAATAGGTTTTTTACCTATGCGAGTAGCGTGTGCTATTTTGGTTTCCGATGTGATTTTCATGTGCTCTAGCATTGTGATATACTTGTAGGTACCCTACGTGATGTTGAGGCAAAGAAGATGAAGATAGCGACATCGGCATCGGCACATGAGAAGCAAGGTGAGTAGATTTATATCTACGGGGAGAAGTCGGGTGGATGGCGTATAGCACCCCCGCAGTCCGTGGTGATGTATATGAATACGTATACACACGTATATTTATTATATGTTGTTTAAGTTTATTGATTGTAATAATGGGTTATGGATGATAAGGATGTATTGGTTCAGTACAGTGTGAAACCCTAGAGTAGTGGTTGCACCCACACATACACGTACACATATACTTGTATACATTCTTTCTTTTATCTGTGCGCATTTGGAGGTGTGTATATCTACACATGGGTATGGGACTATGTGTTCATATACAGGAGTTGAGTATAATATGTAGGATTGAGATGAGTCGATGTGATTTGATTGAGGCCGTGAGATTCGGCGATATGACAGAGTTCGTATTTGAGATACGACATGATGGTTTAGCGGGCTTTTGGGCATGTGTGTTACCCCCCATTCATACCTATGTAGATGGTATCGATTGTACTAGACTTAGATCTGTACCCTAGATTATGTGATATGATGGTAGTGATACCTGATATGTGATGAAATGAATGTGATATTGACCTGTACCCAGCTATTGGGATGTTCTACGACGATTTACCGTACGAGCCTACATTGATGATAGATCCGCGCTCATGACTCGAGGATGTTATATCGTTTGTGATACTATTGAGGCGGGATTACTGACTATTATATTTATATATATATCGACTCGGATTTAGGTGGTTTCCATACCCCTCCTGATGGACTTGGCTTAGTAGACATTGGACTAGACCCGAGTCATACCTAGTGCAAAACTAACGAATCGGGGATATTTTAAAGATAGGCAAAAAGGATTCTACGGGTATTTTCAACTGAAGCATCTTTTCTTAAAACACCGTAGCCATTATTTTATTAAAAACCCGATTCGTCTTGTTTCAAATGTCAAGGCTGCATGATATATTTATTGAGGTAGATTCTTTACTGTTGCGTTGATTATTCGATTCCGCATACTCATGCTATTTGCATTGCATCGCTTGTGTTGTTGATATATTACAGTCATGCTGCTAGGACACCAGCACCATTATCGATGATGCGTATGTTCCACGTACACTTGTTGCCGGCTCACACACTTTATCATCGATAATTGCCATGTCACTACACAGTGGTATTATTGCATCAGGATAGGACCTTGTATGTGCATACTATTATTCCATATTGCATGATATCCTGTTGTACTTGCATTTCATTAATATGTCACATACATCATGCTTTCTGATTATACGCATCGAGATATTCGTTTTCATGATATTTCTGGATTTGGGAATGTGGATAATTTCAAAGGAAGGTATGTACTTATTTGAAAAACCCGGTTTCCCTTGATATGATATTTGTGCTGCCACCATGAGATTTATCGGTCCTGATTTTATACTCCATACGAGGAGTGGTGCCGTATGAAGGTACATGGTGCGGCCCGATGTATGAGAGAGTGGGCTGACCCGGATTGACGGATGGCCGATGTATGAGAGAGTGGGCTGACCCGGACTGACGGAGGCCCGATGTATGAGAGAGTGGGCTGACCCGGACTGACGGATGCCCGATGTATGAGAGAGTGGGCTGACCTGAACTGACGGATGCCCGATTTATGAGAGAGTGGGCTGACCCGGACTGACGGATGCCCGATCTATGAGAGAGTGGGCTGACCCGGACAGACGGATACCCGATATATGAGGATTTACGTGCCGATACTAGGCACAGGTTTTTATGATGTTTTCGAGTGTCGATGCCAGGCACTCAAGTTCCATGCTTTTTTATATCCTCATATTTCCATGCATATGCTGATGATATTTACATGCATGATGGTTATTGTCATTGGGTGACGAGTGGACGGGATCCATGTGCATGCAGATTTGATTACACTGATTTTACCTCATATTTATGATATGCTATTACCTGAGGCACTGGCACGAGCACTTGGCACTACACTCATGTATAGAGATTACATTGCCAGTTTAGCATGCTGCAGACTTATTCATATTGAGGTTCATTTTTATTTAGTTGTATTGACCTAGGATAGGTCATACATTTGATCTCTGCTTGTAGATATTTTCTATTCACGAGTTGGCAACTCACCCCCGTTGTGCCACAGTTCTTGAAGGTTTTTGCCGTACAGATTCTATAGCGGCATTTCTGGCACACTGCTTCCATATGGGTGACTTGCTTGGGTAGATGGGTTCTTTTGTATCAGAACCGCCATTGTACCTGTACTATTCATTTGTATCTAGAAATTCCATCAACCAAAACTTGTATATTGTTTCAGACTTAGAAAACAGTGATGTATTATTTCGACCTTAAAGTCGCGCTTGTAGTATTATGGTTTTCAGGCTATTTTGAGTTTCTTTTTGGGTTTTGATCCTCGCCCATTGGCGTTGTATATTATTATTGCTTGCGTGGTTGCGACCGTCGATTGACGAAGAGCTAACTCCCGCTTGGGGATGCCTTTTATCATTTCATATATATTATTCTTGTTGTACCCCATTCGGGGCCAGTTTTTACAAAGGAAATTCTGCCGAAATTTTCAGGAAAGGTTACACATTTTAAAAATGCATATTCGGCTTAGTTATTTAAAAACTTTGATTTTCGAAACATGATTTCTTTACTTCTTAAAACCAGTTTTTCCTTATTTACTCTTTAAATGGTTTTAGATTTCTGGGCTTTTGGCTTACTTGGATCAGATGGGGTCCTATAGACTTCATATGATTCGAGGGCCAGTCACGTGCTCTTTCGGGTCGTGACAACGTAGATCATCTTCGGACTCGAAGACTTCAAGCAAGGACGATTCTTTCGCCTCGTGAAGCCATGCAAGAGCCTGGGAGAACCATGATCGCAGCGAAGGGACTACAACAAGGAGCTTTAGAAGTGAAGGACCGATATACAAAGGTTGTATTTCGTATTCACTTAGTGGTTAATGTAATTTACATGCATGTGAAACCCTAATTATCTAGCAAAGATCTTGTTTAGGGTTGTTCGGCACGGATAAAATTTGAATCGGGCATGGTTGATGCCTTGTAGAACCTTATAAGAGTGCCTAGTAACCCTATAGTGGTATCATAGCCTAGCTAGAGCATTAGGCGACGTGTATACGAAGTTAAAACTCCGAACGAACTCCGAATCGACAAAATATACCCTTCTCTGGACATTTTTTTAAAACTGTGATTTTTCTGTATTAAAAATACCTAAAAAATTCAGCAGGGAAATATAAACATTGCAGTGAAAAACGAGGGCATAATCCGTACAAACCGCCGTGGAACCGCGGCGGTACCGCGCTTGGGCCGCGGATCCGCGGCAGTAAAGAAGAATTATACACTCGTTTTAGCACAGTAATGTCCGTAGGCAAAATTGCTAATTTCTGGGTATTTTTATTTTGACTCAAGTGTTGAGTGTTCTGGGGTTTATTTTGTATTCGTTGATTCGATCGGAAAATTTAATTTCGTTATGTTTTTCCGGATAATTTAGAAAGTATTAAAAAGTTCGAACGGATATCAATAACTCACTTTTTCCCGACCCAGGAAATTTCCAAGTGTTGGATTTTTCCATAGTTTAAGAACGTCTAAATCGTGCATGTTACGCAATGGACCCTCTAGAAGACAACAAACCTTAACTCGATTATGTGACCGTCTTGAACTGCCTTTTGAACCTTAGGGTTTGGGGCAGTACGGCGTGCCACATGTGAGGCGTTGGCTTGACCCTTCTACGGCTGGACCGTTAGTACTGTGGCATGAAGTGGATGTTTTTAAACTTATTTCATGTGTTGAGCTGTTTCGGGAAAACTTGGCTGTTTCATTGTTCGATCGGAAAGTTTAACATTTTCTATTTATCTGGAATGTGATACAATATTTGGAATCCACAAGTAGTTATGAGATAACTTATTTGGATGTTATAAACATAGCACTTTAGTCTCACTTGATCGGTTGCCACGGAATTTTGATGTGATCAAAAGTCCGTCGCAATCACGTAGCGTACGCGGATACTCACCGGTAAACTTAATAGACAGCCACGCCACAGAGCCCCGACCAAGTGACTGTAGGAGAACCCCGTCGCCGAAAGCATCTGTTCGGGTGCTCGCGGCAGCGGTGTTCCGCCTTAGTGCACTTCTTCGACGGTATCGGGGGTGCGGCCGTCTACTAAAGTCTGCGACGAGCATTCGTTCAAGATGTCGGGAATCTTGTTGAATTGCCCGACTTGATATTGAAAAGTGTTTTCGATATAGAGACTAAAATGCGGGGTTTATAACTGTTGGGCATGCGATGTCTAAGGAGGTTGCGGATTCGAACTGTTGTAGTTTTACACTTTCACTTCTGTGACCGTAAGTGTAATATGTGATATCGCCGGTTTCGTTGCTATATGTCAACGACAATTGGGATGCGCACATTTACTTAAGTTGATGACATGTGATGTTATGTGTTGCTGGATATGTTATATTGGATCGTCGCGTTTTGAATAGCCGGGGGTTTTATATGAGATGAGGGTTTTTATTTTCATTCATGTAAAATTCATTTGTATGTAATATTCTTTTATTAGGGCACTTCCAGGTTGCGGAAGATGTCACTTTTTTTTGTATATTATTTACTTTTCCGCACTAGGATAGACCCAAGGAGGAGGGCACAAGTAACCGGGTTCTGGAGTCCAGTGGGAGACCAACTCGAGGAGTCGAGTCCGGATCTCCTAATTCTAGAATTGGTAGTGTTGCTTGTCGCTCTAGTAGGGGTCTAGGGGTGTGGCTTTGGCTATTCATCGCGACCGTGGAATCCATGTTTTATAGAGGCTCAAAATAAAACACGGACGTCCTAGTATATCCAATGTTTCATATGTTTCTTCTGCTGCAATATCTGTGATGTGATCATTTGATATGTTGTGATAAATACTGTATATAGTATATATGATATATTATATAGAAGTTACTTATGTTTTACACCCGCGCTAGCCCTGCCCTGCTCTGCCGTTAGTTACCTAACCTAACGGTGCACGAGCGGACATCGAGGCGAATGCGGATGGCATAAGTGTACGTCGTATTTATCTGTGATGTTTAGGTGACTTAAATGATGGGACTTCATTAATATGATTAATGAAAGAAAAGAAACCTAAAAGATGTTGTAGAATCATTTTTTCAAAAAAAAAAAGGTAGCTACAGTTTTTGCTTTGCATAGCGATATATATGATATATCCTGCACCTTATTCGATGAGGAAAGAGCCGAGATCCCTTCACCGGGAGTGACCTCTTTAGCAAAACTAGCAGATGCTACAACACTCGGTTTGTCTTTCGATTGCTTTTGGAGTTTTTGGTTTACATAGCGATATATATAATATATCCTGCACCTTATTCCATAAGGAAAGAGCCGAGATCCCTTCACCGGGAGTGACCTCTTTAGCAAAACTAATAAAAGCCTAAAAAACACTCCATTTCAAAATTCACTCGATTCTACAACGATATCAAGTTCATTACGCAATAGGTTTTCAGAAAAACCTGTCGTAGCCCTCCGTCATTTCAGATAAGTCCTGCTTAGTATTCGTGCTGCGTTTGTTGACCTTGTCAAGGCGCAGTGTGCGGTAGCTGACCAGTATTTATCTGCTTATGCATATGATGCAAATTGGATTAGGGTAGTCGTACGGCTTTGTTGACCTTGTCAAGGGTCGTGCGGGTGGGTTTAATTCAATCAAGAAATGACAAGTTGAACTTGACTTACGGTCTATGGTTTGTTGACCTTGTCAAGGTCATAGATCGTTTGGGGCAAAATATTATCGGGAATTTCAAGTGTTGAAATTTGCAATGAGATTGCATACCTTCTATGAGATAGTTGGATCCCGATACCCACTACGAGTAATTGTTACTCCTGGGAGAGTTTTACACAAGACAATTAGCCGATCAAGTAGGTGTCTAGAAAGGTGTCAACGGGGTTACGCCTCTGGGAAAACGAGGTTTACTTTAATTAGGTCCGTGTGAAAGCACGGGGAACCTCCCTCAAAGTACCGACACTAGCCTGGCTGAAAGATTGGCGAAGTTGTAGGGTGTAATTAATCCCGGCTAGTCTTTACTTTTAGGGTTTGAAGGAAGATTTGATAAAAACAGTGGGAGCCATCCTGATTAGATAAAATAATAACCAATCTGATCTTGCAAGTGCATACGCTAAAGTGTTTTCTTCTCTCTCTCCAGGTAGCGACCATATCATGCCTTAATAAAAATAATAATATGGATGTATTGACCGAACCCGCATGTTATACTGTGCTGGGGAACGTTGGTTCCGTTCTTTCTTATAAAAGTTATAAGACTGAACAGGATATAGGGGAATACAAGGATTCCCATGCCACCCGAATGAAGAAAGTACATGTTGATGCATTTTCTTCGGGTGTGTTCGTTACAGAGAACTGTTTCTCCATTTGCTTTACGTCCTGGATATTAGATACCGGGTCAGGATCCCATATATGTAATCAGTTACATGGGTTTAGGAAAGGTAGAGAACTTGGAGAAGGTGATAAAGACATAAGGGTTGGAAATGGTGCAATTGTTGCAGCTAAAACCGTAGGGGAATATCACCTTGTATTGCCAACTGGTAATACATTGATTCTGAACGAATGCTATTACATGCCGAACCTGATAAGCAACATTATATCGGTTTCTTTGTTGAGTAAAGAGGGATATAATTTTGTATTACAGAATAATGTTATGAACATTTTCCTAAACCAAAAGTTGGTTGGATCAGGCACGTTGTGCAATGGCATTTATGTTCTAAATCAATCAACAGTTCTGAGCATAACAAACACACACAAGAGGAAGAGTTCAGAAATGAACGAATCCTTCTTGTGGCATTGTAGACTGGATCACATCAATGCGACACGACTAGCTAAGTTGCATAAGAATGGATATTTGAATCCGTTTGAATTTTCATCTTATGACACTTGTCAGTCATGTCTCAAAGGCAAGATGACCAAAACTCTGTTTACGGGACACGGAGAAAGAGTTACGGAACTCTTGGGACTGGTACATAGTGATGTATGCGGCCCCATGTCTACACATGCCAGGAATGGTTCTGCGTACTTCATTACATTCACTGACGATCTCTCTAGATTCGAGTATGTGTTCCTGATGAAACACAAATCAGAAGCTTTTGAGAAATTCAGAGAATATAAACAAGAAATCGAGAACCAAACCGGGAAAAGTATTAAAATACTTCGATCTGATCGAGGAGGTGAATACATGAGCAAAGAATTCCTGGACTTCCTAAAAGAGAATGGGATTCTCTCTCAACTGACTCCTCCATATACACCAAAGCACAACGGCGTATCAGAACGGAGGAACCGCACCCTATTAGATATGGTGCGCTCTATGATGAGCACAGCTGAGTTACCTATTTCCTTCTGGGGGTATGCACTAGAGACAGCAGCATACCTATTGAATCAAGTTCCATCTAAATCTGTACCTACCACACCATATGAGATATAGAGTGGGAAGAGGCCATATCTTAAACGAGTTAAGATATGGGGTTGTCCGGCCTATGTCAAAAGACAAAATCTGGACAAACTCGAGACACGGTCAGTTCTTTGCAAGTTTGTGGGATATCCAAAGAACTCATATGGGTATTTTTTCTACCACAGTGAGGAACAAAAGGTGTTTGTTGTTCAACATGCCACCTTTTTGGAAAAGGAATTTCTTGTAAAAGAAATTAGTGGCAAAGTGGTAGAGCTGGAAGAGGTTCCAGATACACAAACTGCAACTGAAGATTCAGTAGAACCGGAGGATTCGGTAGTTCCCGATGAACCCCAGCCACTCCACCGATCTAGTAGGGTTCCTCAGTAAGTCCATGCTACCCTTCCCCGGGTCTTACGGGGTTGCGGAAGTGGTGAAAAACGATTTTCAAGAGGGTGGTAACATGGACTACCAATACGGATCTTTGTTAAACGACTAACTAACAACCTAACAAGAGTTTACCTACTCGGTTAGGGGGCTATACCTTTCTTGAACTCCTTCGTCTTCAACTCTTTCTAGTGTACGGATCGGCCTCACCTCGTCGTCTCCTTGCGCCGAAGATGGATCCACCCGAAAGCTTCTACCTTTGGCTTCTTCTTCGAACTTTGAAGAAACTAGATCACTTGGCTTGCTAGGCCTTGTGAACTAGAATGAGTAGAGGAATGTTTTGGTGTCTTTTTATCTCTAAGGCAATGAGTCTCAACACATGAGAATGGTTTGCCTTGAGCTAGAGAGAGCAAGAGGAAGAGGGAGAGCTTGAGAATGAGAGAGCTCAAGAGAGAGAAAGCAAATGAAAGAATGAGCCATACTCTTCTCATTCTCACCTCTCATAATCCAAAAGCATCATGAGCCATAATGATAATCAAGTATTATGTGATGGTTATCATATCACAAAAGGAAATATCATTTCATGCATTAAATGCAATGTGTGAACAAATAAGCAAGCCAAAAGTCTTTGCATGAAATGATACCCATAGTAATGATGGTGGTCAACAAGTCCAACCTAGTCAGAATGTAACTTCTGTATGTAACTTCGTCAACCTTCTCTCATTGATGTGACCCAGTCTACAATGCCATAAGAAAGTCTGATTTATTTCCGGAGACTTTCTTTTGTGTGTATTCTGGACATTGAAAATCTGTGGTTGGTTTAGTACGTATATACCATTGCTTAATGTATCTGACCCAATCAGAAATTGATTAAGGCGAATATTTACAACATTACTTACAAACGCAAATTCATAACCTTCTTTAGAAATCAAAGATACAGAAATGATATTACAAGTTGCGTTCGGTACAAAATAGCAATTACGCAAAACCAAAACGTGTCCATCTGACAACCCCAGGTGATAGTCCCCCACGGCCTTAGCATCTATGCCAGCTCCGTTTGCAACTTTGAGGGTCATGTCACCTGCCTTCAAAACCCTACGGTTTCTCAACGCCTGCAAAGAATTACAGATATGAGATCCTGATCCGGTATCCAATACCCAGGAAGTAGAGTTTATTGATAGACAGTTTTCAATAACATACACACCTGAAGCTGAAGCCGCAACTTGCTTCAGATCTTGTGTTCTGGCTTTCCAAGCCCTGCAATCTTTCTTCCAGTGACCACTCTTATGACAAAAAAATCACTCTTCCTTCCCTATAAGCTTCCCCGCTATCTTTGCGGCTTTTGCTTTTCCCTTCGTATCCACTTTACTAACACCGCCCCTTGGTTTGGCGGAGGCTTTCTTCTTCTTTCTCTTGGCTTTCGCCTTGGACCTAGAAGAGGAAGATCCTCCTACAAACAAAGTGGATGTTTCCCTACCTTTCTGTAGGGTGCCCTCTGCACTCCTCAGCATGTTGAGGAGCTCTGAAAGTTCAACTTTCTTTTCTTGCAAGTTGAAATTCAGGATGAACTGGGCGTAAGTGGAAGGAAGGGAGTGAAGAATCAAGTCCGTATAGAGCTCATTCTCCAACGTGGTCCCAAGGTCCGCGAGCTCCTCTATGAAGCCAATCATCTTAAGCACGTGTTCCGCTACCAATGATCCGACGGCCAACCTTGCCGAAAATAGCTTCTTCGACACTTCGTATCTTGCGATACGAGACTGCTCTCCATACAGTTCTTTTGTATGAAGAAATATGGATTCGAGGTCCATATTCTCGTGCCTCCTCTAATGTTCGTTGTCCATAGAGGCAAGCACGAGGCACTTGGCCTTCGCGCAATCGATTTCCCAGGTCTTACGGATTTCCCTATCCGCGACGCTGGTTTTGGGACCTGGGACAGGGGGAGCTTTGGTGGTAAGAAGATACCCCAACTTGTCATAAGTGATTGCCATTTTGACATTCCTGAGCCAATCTTTATAGTTTGGCCCTATCAGTATGTTTTTATCTAGTAATAACTTAAGTCCGGTCATGATGTTTGGTCGCTGCAATTAGGAGAGAGAGAGAAGAAACACTTTAGCATGATGCTCTTGCAAGTTTAGAGTGGTTTTTAATTTGTCTAAACAGGATGGCTCCCACTGTCTTTCGAATCCCTCCTCAAACCAAAAAGGAAGAATTAGTCAGGATCAATCTCACCGTATAATTCTTGCTTAACCGTTCGGCCAGGCTGGTGTCGGTACTTCGAGGGAGGTTTTCCAACGCTTTCGCGAAGTTCCTTAATTAAATAACCTCTTTTCCCTGTGGGTGTAGCCCCGCTAGCACCTTTCTAGACACCTACTTGGTATATAGTATTGATCGTTAAGTGAGAAATTTCCTGAGGAGTAGCATATACTCACAGTAGGATCGAGATCCAAATATCATTGCGTGACAAAACTGAAGGAATCCTACCAGAATCATCACATTCTAAACGGTATGCAGCGCTAGCAAGTTTCAGTTCTTTTGAAACTCCCGATGTGGATTTTTGCCCCATGATCTTATGACCTTGACTTTGGCCAAAATATCATAAGTCACATGTCAAGTTCTTCCCATCATTCTCCAGGTTAATTTGAGCCCATCCGCACATACCCTTGACTTTGGCCAAAATGGTAGAACGACTGCCCCAAACCAACACATCTATCTATGCAGCACATGAATACACAATAGCTACCAATCACTATGCCTTGACTTTGGCCAACATACATAGCTTGAATACTATTGACCATCCATGTGAAACGACGGAGGGCTACGAATGGTTTTGGCGAAACCGTGAGCATAGTGAACTTGATATAATCGATGGAACGAGATAGATTTTAAAAGGAGTGGCTTAAGCTCCGCGTTTAAAAGTTATTTTGAAAAGAAACCGAGTGGTTTTGAAAGTGTTCCAACGACTTTTACTTGGTTTATTTTTCTTGCATTAGTTCTTTTAATGCGTCCCATCATTTAATCCTACCATTGCCGAAAACAACCAAAATATGACGTACGCTTATGCCATTCGCATTCGCCACGGGGCCCCATCATTACCCGTTAGGTTACTTAACTAACGACAGAGCGGGGGCTGGGCTAGCACGGCTGAAAAACATAAGCAACGCCTAAATAATATCATATATAGATATATTGCAATGATAGCCATTTCAGATCACAGATGAACACATTGGATATACTAGGAATCCGCAATTCGTACGAGCCTGTAACGAAAAGCGGATTACACGGTCGCGGTGAATAGCCAATACCCCACCCAAGACCCCTACAGGTGCGGCAAACTACCCGCCAAATATCCGAAGCAGAGCAACCTCCCTCAATGACGTGAGTAGGCCACTCGGCACTTCGAGATACCCGGTAATTTGTGCATCCCACCATGGGTCTATCCTAGGAGCAAAAATAGTAAAAAGAAATTATACAATGACGGCTACAACCCCGACCCGGTTGTGCGGCCATACAAATAATATTACATCAATTTACATATTACAAGAATTGAAAGATAAACAAAACTCTCATCTCACAACCCCCTGCTATTCACCCGCGACAATCCAATGAATTCATATACACATACCATCAACATTACAGATCACAGATATGTATAACCCCCACTAATCGACATATAGCGATTAGCGGACGTTCAATACATATAACACATCACAGATATATACCCGTCAGCTTAAGTCTTTAGAAGTTCGATAAAAAATACGGATTTTCAAGCCCCAAAAACTAATTTTTCTTTCTGGAAAATCTGGGCAGAAAAGACATATTGTAAAAATCCCAAAATACCCCCAGAAACACACTGCAAGAAATTTGACCCACGACCGACTCAACTCGGCCGCGGATCCGCGGCGGGAGCGTGCTCCCGCCGCGGTTCCGCGGTGCATTGAACGGTTCTCTGGACCAAATTTCTACAGTGTCTTTTAAAAAGCCTGAGTCGATTTTTGGAGTATGATTTATCATTTTTGGAACAGAATACAGAATCGACAGAAACTTGATTTTCCGGGTGTTTTTCATGACTTTTTCTCCGATCGAACTTCTACTTACTTATCTAACATATTAGATAGTGTTTAACTAGGCTCTGATACCACTGTAAGTCCATGCTACCCTTCCCCGGGTCATACGGGGTTGCGGAAGTGGTGAAAAACGATTTTCAAGAGGGTAGTAACATGGACTACCAATACGAATCTTTGTTAAACGACTAACTAACAACCTAACAAGAGTTTACCTACTCGGTTAGGGGGTTATACCTTTCTTGAACTCCTTCGTCTTCAACTCTTTCCGGTGTACGGATCGGCCTCACCTCGTCGTCTTCTTGCGCCGAAGATGGATCCACCCGAAAGCTTCTACCTTTGGCTTCTTCTTCGAACTTTGAAGAAACTAGATCACTTGGCTTGCTAGGCCTTGTGAACTAGAATGAGTAGAGGAATGTTTTGGTGTCTTCTTATCTTTAAGGCAATGAGTCTCAACACATGAGAATGGTTTGCCTTGAGCTAGAGAGAGCAAGAGGAAGAGGGAGAGCTTGAGAATGAGAGAGCTCAAGAGAGAGAAAGCAAATGAAAGAATGAGCCATACTCTTCTCATTCTCACCTCTCATAATCCAAAAGTATCATGAGCCATAATGATAATCAAGTATTATGTGATGGTTATCATATCACAAAAGGCAATATCATTTCATGCATTAAATGCAATGTGTGAACAAATAAGCAAGCCAAAAGTCTTTGCATGAAATGATAGCCATAGTAATGATGGTGGTCAACAAGTCCAACCTAGTCAATCGGTCAACAAAGTCAACAAGTCAACAAGGTCAACCTTTCAACCCAACCATGGCACAATAATACTTAATTATCATTAACCATATTTCTAATTCTCATTAGGGTTAAGCAAAGTCAATAGTC
This sequence comes from Agapanthus africanus, assembly GCA_030015575.1. Taxonomy (NCBI): domain Eukaryota; kingdom Viridiplantae; phylum Streptophyta; class Magnoliopsida; order Asparagales; family Amaryllidaceae; genus Agapanthus; species Agapanthus africanus. The sequence continues at coordinate 166,544,369 of CM057343.1, read as the reverse complement.
AACAGTCAACAACCCCAATGAGAATCCTCTGCCTCTGTCTCTCTGTCAACTGTGCATACACACCCGCATCCGCGTTCCGAGGAACACGAATACAAATGAGACAAAACCAATCCCAAAACGTACACTAGGATCTGGCTTAAACCAAAGCCCGCTAGTGTTAACTGTCCGGACACTGTACGTGCACAAGTGTACAGATGTGACCGAACCTTGTCGCAAAACCATGAGACCTGTCGCAAAACCATACGACCCCTACTTTTTTGCCTAAAAGCGAATAGCTTTCTATGTGGGACTCTAAAGACTCGACACTACGCTGGCAGTGGGTTTAACCACAGACCGCAAGCGGCACTAGCTGTGCGTAACGGTCCCCAGGTAGATGCCGACAAGAAGACTGACGAGGTGAAACCCATCTGAACTCCTACTGAGTCTGAATGTGACAATCTCCATACAGTCCGGTCTGTTCGTCTGATACATCGCATGGCAGGCCTAGGGGGCGGTAAACGTCAGTCCCCTAATAGTGGTACAAGTCGTGTCGGAGTGAAGCCCAGAACACCCTGAGATAACACTGGAAACCTACCAGTATATCTCGCTTGCCCTGGCCAGGGACTACTCGTGTAATGGCTCTCCTAGACACAGCGCGATGTCAACCCCCAATACCGGGAGAGACGAATCATGTCTAACCGTCACTGCCTCTAAGTGCTTCGGGACTGCACCAAACTACTACATGTTTGCACGACTCCTTTGAGCCGTGGTAGGGTAGTAATCTAAGTACAGTGGGAACACACTCGAGGCGAAGTGACAGTGTCAAGTCAGTGGACTAAGCTGTATTCATGTCATCTAGGAACTGATAACTGACGATAGGTATAGTACCAACCAACAGTTCCCGACGAGTCCTGTCCAGTATACTCATAACCTAACGAGCACCCGCATACTATCTCAAGTACGACGTACTGACGGCTGTGGGACAGACCGTCTCCCACACTGGGATGAGAAGCGCATATGCTAGTCTACTCTAGAGTATCGATGCCCTGTCTCGATAGTCCTGCGACTAGGGACCTGCATAAGGATGTGCTTATAGATTACCCAGCCCCCACGAGTGTGACTGCCATCACAATGCCGGTAATCAAGCAAAGATCCTAAGGGCTCCACTAATGTGTATAGGTGATATGCTAAAATAAACACATGTACACATTAAAGTAGAAACAAACCATGTAGCATACTACTATATTGAGCAAGATTGACTATACAAGGTGAATATCCCAAGCTTCCATTAAGTAATATACAAACTAGTATGATACAGTAATGGCCTCTAGGGCATATACACTAACATCCTTGCCCACCTGAGAGATACTACGGTTTTCTCATGGATGGTGGGAGCGAGGATTGCATCATGGAGGATGATGACCCAACTAGCTTTGAGCAGGCCATCACGAGTGGTGACTCAGTGAAATGGCCGGATGCAATGCGGTCCGAGATGGAATTCATGTACACCAACAAAGTATGGACTTTGGAAGATGCTCCTGAAGGGGTAAAACCCATTGAGAGCAAGTGGATCTTCAAGAAAAAACTTGGTGTAGATGGGAAAGTGGAGACTTTCAAAGCTAGACTTATTGCAAAGGGTTTTCGTCAAAGACCAGGTGTGGACTATGATGAAACCTTTTCTCCAGTGGCTATGCTTAAATCCATCCGGATCATGCTTTCCATCACTGCATATCATGACTGCGAAATCTGGAAAATGGATGTTAAGACCGCCTTTCTAAACGGTGATTTAGAATAGAGAGTGTACATGACTCAGCCAGAGGGCTTCGTAGCTAGTGGGAGCAGCAGGAAGGTGTGCAAGCTGCTTAAATCTATTTATGGATTAAATCAAGTATCGCGGAGTTGGAATATCTGCTTTAACGTCGTTATCAAAGAGTTTGATTTCGTCAAAAACGTAGATGAACCTTGTATCTACAAGAAGGTGGCAGAGAGTAAGGTTGTCTTCCTCGTGTTGTACGTGGATGACATACTCTTGATAGGAAATGACATTCCTATGCTGCAATCGGTCAAGCTCTTCTTATAACAAAGATTCTCAATGAAAGATCTAGGTGATGCCTCCTGCATACTGGGAATTATGATCTATAGAGATAGATCTAAAATGATATTGGGATTTTCCCAATCCAGGTACATTGACACCATATTAAAGAGGTTTAGTATGGAAGAATCCAAGCGTGGGAACTTACCCACGATCTCTGGACTCACTCTCTCCAAAGAGATGTCTTCCAAGACTGATTTGGAGAGAGCTCGCATGCAAGGGATACCTTATTCTTCGACTGTAGACTCTATCATTTACGCGATGCTATGTACCAGACCCGATGTAGCACACTCACTAAGTGTAGTGAGTAGGTATCAAGCTGATCCTGGAGAGAGTCACTGGACAGCTGTGAAGAGCATTCTTAAGTACTTACAAAGGACTAAAGAGATGCTCTTGGTGTATGGTAACGGAGAACTCCAAGTGGAGTCCTTTACCGATTCGAGCTTCCAGAGTGATAATGACGACTCTAAGTCGCACTTGTTGGATATATGTATGCCTTAGAGGCCATTATGTGATAGTGGATGTATCTGTACATGTATATATATTCAGTATGCATTCTTGCTCGACATGATAGTATGCTATCTGGTTCTTCTTTATCTGACATGTTGATTTGATCATGCTTATTATTCACTCATACATGCTGATAAAGCCCTGAGGATATTGGCTTGACTGCTCTGATTATGATGGAGATCATACTAGTGGGACATCTGTAGTCTATAAGCATATCCTGGAAAGTCCCTAGTCGTAGGTATATCGAGACGGGGCATTGATATACCAGAGTAGACTAGCGTATATGATACTAGACCCATGTGATGGGCGATGGATGATCCTATATCCATTGGTGTTTGACATCAAGATCATATACGGGTGCTCAGTGGTGACTGGGTACACTGGACGGACTCGCCGAGAACTCCTATATGGAATTATATCTATCATCAGATAGCAGTTCTCAGGTAACACTGGTACAGGTTAGTCCGTAGACCCGAGATCGTCATGGAGTCTTGTGTGCTCTCCCACTGTACTTTGATTGCCACCCTACCACGGCTCTACTGAGTCGTGCAAACAGGTGGCCGTTGGGTACAGTCCCGAGACACACGAAGGCAATGAGCGATAGGAGGGGTTTCGTCTCTCCCGGTATTGGGGGTTGATGCTGTGCTGTGCCCGACTGGTTATATCAGTAAGTCCCTGGCCAGGGCTGCTGAGATTTGCTGATAAGTGTTATCGGTAGTTTCTCGATCTGTTATAGACCATTCACCGGCATGACTTATTGAGTTATTAGGGTCGACGTGACCATCCCTAGGCTCGATATGCAGCATATCTGACGAAGAGACCGGACTGTACGGTAGTGTTGCCGGATGGCTCGACGGGAGTTGTAGCAGGTTCGCTTGTTTTCTTCTGATCGCTCAATACCCGGGTGGCCGTTACGTTTAGCTGACCGCTTGCGGCTTGGGGGTACCTGATATGATCATCACCCTCTGCCGGCGTATTGACGAGTCTTAGAGTCCCACAAAGGAGTTACCCAGTCCAGGCGAAACGTTGTGGTGCGCGTATGCGATATGCGCATGCACCCGATTAAAATGTGCGTATATGATACCGAACATTGATCGGGTGGCCTGCTTTTGGTGGGGTCGTATGAGATATGACCGGATTGATAAATTAAGTGTTGATTTATCATCTAACCATTAGTTTTCTCACTTGAAACCTTTCTAGGGTTTGATGGATGTATGCATGCATGCATGTGTTTCTTTCTTTCATTCTAGTTTCATGCACATGTGGATGTGCATACATGCATACATACATTCGCCCATCCATCATGGTTGTTAGCATATGGAAATGGTGGAAATATAAGACTCACACCATGGATTAAATTATGGATTATTATTTAATTTTGGTTTTAAAAACAAAATGAAAAGAAAAGGATAATCATTCTGGCTTCTACATTCTTCTTCTAACCTAACCAAGCTCAACTACCACTAACCTAGGGTTATCCTTCTCTTTATCATTTAAAACCCAAGTTAAATTAACCCTCCATCATTTAATCATGGTTGAATGCAAGAAGGAAATAAATATATATAGTGATATATATTTCATTTTTCTTTTCAACTAAGGGTTAATTTTCTTCACCTCTTGTTAAAAATAGCCACCATCTTCATCCTCCTTCACCTTTTCCTCTCTAGTTTTTTCTAGTGAGTTAAACACAATTAAAGAAAGGTTTTTGAAGTGAGATCCTTAGCCACAACATCATTCTACTCAAGTCTAGCCAACTTGATTAGAGTGTTCTCTTTGTTTTTCCAAAGTTGCGAGCTTGGACGGGAAACTTCGGGTGGATCGTCGTGGACGAAAGAGGACTACAAGTGGACCTTCTTCCAACACCCTAGAGATCAAGGAGTCAAGCAAAAGGGGAGCTACAAAGGTTGTAGCCTTCAAACCCTAATTTTTATTAGCTTAAAGTTTTGTAACCCTAATTTTCTAGGATCGATTCCTTTGCGTGTTTGTTTAGAACCTTAAAAATACAAACTTTGACACATGTGATGCTTCAAAACTCTTCATAGGGTGCTAGGCAAACCTTACATTGGTATCAGAGCCGACCTAGAACATTAGGCGACCCTTTTACGAAGTCAAAACTCCGTTCGAACCGAAATACGGTTTTTTAGGATGCTCTCTGGAAATTTTCTAAAAATTGACATTTTTCAAAATTAAAAATATGTAAAAAATACAGCAGGAAAAAATAAGGATTACGGTACAAAAATTATTCCATGAACAGTGATTGTTGCCGCGGAAACGCGGCCTAAGCTTGCGTAGGCCGCGGTTCCGCGGCCGTATGTATTAATTGTTGGATATTATTTTTACAGTAATTCATTAATCTGCTTGTATATTTTTTTGGATATTTTTAATCTGTAGTTAGTTTTGAAAAATTCTGGAGATGATTTTGGACCCGTCGATTCGATCGGAATTTTGTTTTCGTAGCTTTTCCGGGTAAATTAGAAAGTATTGAAGTGTTGAACGAATATCATTTGTTCACTATTCACGGGGTTTAAATACTTTGGAAATACGTGCAAGTTTTTTTTTGTGGTGGTCCCTCTAGAAGACAACAAACCTTAACTCGATTATGTGACCGTCTTGAACTGCCCTTTGAACCTCAGGGTTTGGGGCAGTACGGCATGCCACATGTGAGGCGTTGGCTTGACCCTTCTACGGCTGGACCGCTACTACTGTGTCACACTCCAGATGTTTGAACTCTGCTCAAGTGTTGGGCTTTAGTGAATCCTGGGTATTTGATCGTTCGTTTGAAAACTTCGATACTGTCTGTTTATCCGGAATGTGATGCAATGTGTGGAATTCATATTACTAGACATGAAATACGGGACATGTGATATTTTGCATTTGCGATGTCTAAAGAGAATGTGGATTCCAGATATTGCAGTTTTACACTTTCTTTTCTGTGACCGTAGTATGTACGATATCGCCGGTTTCGTTGCTATACATCAACGATAATTGGGGTATGCATACTTACTTACGTTGATGATATGAGATATTATGTGTTGCTGAGATATGATGTGCAGGATTGTCGCGATTGAATAGCCGGGGGGTTTTATGTGAGATGAGAGTTTTATATTTTCATTCATGTAAATTCAAATGTAATGTAATATTCTTTTATTTGGGGCACTTCCGGGTTGAGGTTGTGTTTCCAGTGTTGTATATTATTTACTTTTCCGCATTAGGATGGATCCAAGGAGGGGAGCACAGGTGACCGGGTTCTGGGGTTCAGTGGGAGGCCATCTCGAGGAGTCGAGACCGGGTCTCCTAAAATCCAGAATTGGCAGGGTCACTTGCCGCTCTCGTAGGGGTCCAGGGTGTGGGCTTGGCTATTCATCGCGACTGTGGAATCCGTATTTTCTATTCTGGCTAAATACTAAATACGGACGTCCTAGTATATCCCACGTTATATCTATGTTTCTGCTGCCTGTGTTCTGTGATATCTGAGACGAATGACATATTATATATATGATATATAGTAGACGTTGCTTATGTTTTTCACCCGCGCTAGTCCCGTCCCGGTATGCCGTTAGTTAAGTAACCTAACGGTGCATAACGGAACATTGCGGCGAATGCGGATGGCATAAGCGTACGTGTTATTTTCGTTTCTTTTCTGTGATTGGCTTAAGGACTTAAATGATGGGATTACATTAATGTGATTAATGTAAAGAAAATAAACCTAAAAGATGTTGTAGAATCGGATTTGAAAACTACCCGGCTATTTATGAAAAAGCTATATTTCAAAACTGCGGAGCTTAAGCCACTCCTTTTGAAAACCACTTGATTCTACAACGATATCAAGCTCAAAGCGTTAAAGATTTTCTTAAAAATCATCCGCAACCCTCCGTCATTTTAGGAAGTAGAGTACTTAGTATTCGTGCTACGTTTGTTGACCTTAGCTAAGGCGTAGTGTACGGTAGCTAAGTGATGTCTTCCTACAAACGCATATGATGCAGATTAATTAGGACGGGCATATGACTTTGTTGACCTTAGCCAAGGGTCATGTGAACGGGTCTAATTAATCAAGAAATGACGGGTTGAGCTTGACTAGTGCTCGTGATTTGTTGACCTTAGCCAAGGTCACGAGTATTAGGGGTAAAAACCACATCGGGAATTTCAATAGTTGAAATTTGCAATGAGATTGCATACCTTCCATATGATGGTTGGATCCCGATCCCACTGTGGGCAATAGTTGCTCCTAGGAGAGTTTTACAGTTTACAATTAGCTAACTCATTAGGTGTCTAGAAAGGTGTTAACGGGGCTCCGCCTCTGGGAAAACGAGGGTTACTCTAATTAGGTCCGTGCGAAAGCACGGGGAACCTCCCTCAAGTACCGACACTGGCCTGGCTGAACGGTTAGCGAAGTTGTAGACTGTAATTAATCCTGGCTAGTTTTTCTTTTTAAGGTTTGAAAGAAAGACTCGATAAAAGCAGTGGGAAACATCGATTAGACAAGATAATAACCAATCTGATCTATGCAAGAGCTTTCGCTGAGTGTATTCTTTTCTCTCTCTTAATGGCAGACACCCATGACTGGACTCAAGCTTTTACTAGATAAAAACAAACTGAATGGAACCAACTATAAAGACTGGCTGAGAAATCTGAAAATCGCCTTGACTTATGATAAAGTATCATATGTCCTCACGGCTTCAGCCCCGCCCGTCCTTGGTCCAAAATCCTCAGTTGCAGACATTGAAGTCTGCAAGACATGGGACGCTGACTGTGCCACGGCCACATGCCTCGCGCTTGCATCGATGGATAACACACATCAAAAGCAGCACGAGGACATGGACATTCACGGTATATTGCTCCATACAAAGGAGTTGTATAGGGAGCAATCCCGCGTATTACGATACGAAGCATCAAAGAAATTGTTTCAGATGCGAATGGCCCCTGGCACACCAGTAGGAGACCATGTTCTGAAGATGATAGCTCTTATAGAAGAGCTTGAGGACCTTGGATGGACGATGGACAATGAACAATATATAGATATTATTCTGCAGTCCCTCCCCTCCACCTTTGCTCAGTTCATAGTGAACTTCAACATGCATGGCATGGAGAAGGACCTCCCTGAACTCCTTAATATGTTAAGGAGTGCAGAGAGCACTATGAAGTTAGCAAAAACTCCCGTTATGACTATTGGACAGTCTTCCTCTTCTCGCCCGAAAGCCAAGGCCAAGGGAAAGAAAAAGAAGAAACCCACTAATCCTAAGGGCGGAGTTAAAAAGGTGAAGGGAAAAGGAAAGTCCAAGGCTGGAGACTCGGGGAAGGGCGAATGTTTTCACTGCCACAAGACAGGACATTGGAAGCGCAATTGCACGGAGTACTTAAGTCTCAAGAAGAAGCATGGTGATGCTTCTGCTTCAGGTGCGTTTGTGACTGAAAACTGTTTTTCTATAAACTCTGCTTCCTGGGTATTGGATACCGGTTCAGGTTCTCACATTTGCAATTCTATGCAGGGGCTGAGAAATAGCAAGGTTTTGAGGACAGGTGACCATACTCTCCGCGTTGGAAATGGTTCCAATGTACATACAGTCGCAGTGAGAGAGTATCACTTGGGGTTTCCATCTGGATGTACTTTGGTTTTAAATCCATGTTATATTGTACCAAGTATGCTATGTAATATAATATCCGTTTCTTTGTTGGACAATGAAGGGTATAATTTTGTATTGCAGAACAATGTTATGAACATTAACCTGAATCAAATGTTGGTTGGGTATGGTACGCTTAACAACGGAATATATGTCCTAAATCAACACACAGTTTTCAGTATACAACACACTAATAAAAGAAAATTTTCAGAATTAAATGAAGCTTTTCTTTGGCACTGTAGACTTGGTCACTAAACAAGTTACACAAAGATGGATATTTAAACTCTTTTGAATATAAATCTTATGCGACTTGCCAGTCTTGTATCAAGGGTAAAATGACCAAAACTCCGTTTACCGGACACGGAGAAAGAGCTACTCAGCTCCTGGGCCTCATACATAGTGATGTATGTGGGCCAATGTCTACACAGGCTAGAGGCGGTTTTTCATACTTCATTACGTTCACTGACGATTTCTCAAGATTCGGTCATGTATTTTTATTAAAGCACAAGTCCGAAGCTTTCGAGAAATTCATTGAATATAAACAAGAAGTAGAAAAACAAACCAGCTTGAGTATCAAGATGCTTCGATCAGATCGAGGTGGTGAGTATCTCAGTACAGAATTTGCACACTTCCTAAAAGAGAATGGGATTCTCTCTCAGCTCACTCCTCCTTACACACCACAGCACAACGGTGTGTCAGAACGACGGAATAGGACCCTATTAGATATGGTCCGGTCCATGATGAGTGACGCTGAGTTACCAGTCTCGTTTTGGGGGCATGCATTGGAGACTGCAGCGTTTCTGCTAAACAGGGTTCCAACCAAAACCGTGTCTACCACGCCATATGAGATATGGCATGGGAAGAGACCATCTCTTAAGAGAATTAAGATTTGGGGTTGCCCGGCCTATGTTAAAAAGCAGAATCCGGACAAACTCGAGACACGGTCGGTCATGTGTAACTTTGTGGGATATCCAAAGAATTCTTATGGATATCTATTCTACCACAAAGAGGAACAAAAAGTGTTCGTTTCTCAACATGCCGCATTCTTGAAAAAAGAGTTTTTCACAGACAAAGATGATGTAAAGGTGGTGGATCTAGAAGAGGTTCTAGAGACACAAACTACAAATGACGATTTGGTTGAACCGGCTGTTACAGCAGAAACTGAAGAACCTCGGCCACTCCGTAGGTCTGGTAGGACTTCTCGCCCACCGGAGAGGTACTACGGTTTCCTCATTGATGGTAACGGAGAAGATTGCATCATGGATGATGATGATCCTACCAGTTTTCAGCAAGCTATCACGAGTAAAGACTCTGTGAAGTGACTGGATGCCATGAGATCCGAAATGGAGTCTATGTACACCAACAAAGTGTGGACTTTGGACGTTGTACCCCCTGGGGTGAAACCTGTGGGGTGCAAATGGATCTTTAAAAGAAAGATTGGTGTAGATAGGCAGGTGGAGACCTATAAGGCAAGACTTGTGGCGAAGGGTTTTCGTCAAAGACCAGGTTTGGACTATGACGAGACATTTTCTCCCGTAGCCATGCTTAAATCCATTCGGATCCTACTTGCTATTGCTGCTCACTACGACTATGAAATCTGGAAGATGGACGTTAAAACCGCATTTCTGAATGGAAATTTAGAAGAATGCGTTTATATGGATCAGCCAGAGGGCTTCATTGACAGTGGGAGCAGCTGGAAAGCATGTAAATTGCTTAAATCCATATATGGGTTAAAGCAGGCATCACGGAGTTGGAACATCTGTTTCGATGATGTCATCAAAGAGTTTGATTTCATCAAAAATCCAGATGAACCTTGTGTTTATAAGAAGGCTGTAGGGAGAGCTGTCACATTCCTCGTATTGTACGTGGATGACATTCTTCTGATAGGAAATGATATTCTTATGCTACAGTCGGTCAAATCTTTCTTATCACTGAAGTTCTCCATGAAGGACCTGGGTGATGCCACATACATTCTGGGCATAAGGATCTATAGGGATAGATCCAAAAGGTTATTGGGATTGTCCCAAACCAGGTACATTGACACCATCCTAAAAAGGTTTAGTATGGAAGACTCCAAGCGGGGTACCTTACCTGCTTGCCATGGGGTCACTCTCTCCAAGGATTCTTGCCCAAAGACCGATGAAGAGAGAGCTCGCATGAGTATTATACCCTATGCTTCGGCAGTAGGATCTATAATGTATGCGATGTTATGTACAGGCCCAGATGTAGCTTATGCACTTAGTGTTGTAAGCAGGTATCAATCCAACCCATGGGAGAATCACTGGACAGCCGTGAAGAACATTCTTAAGTAATTACGAAGGACTAAAGAATTGTTCTTGGTGTATGGTAATAGAGATCTCCAAATGGAGGCATTTACCGATTCGAGCTTCTAGAGCGATAAGGACGACAGCAAATCTATCTCTGGGTTTGTATTTACCCTCAATGGAGGGGCGGTGAGTTGGAAGAGTTCCAAACAAGATACCGTTGCAGACTCTACGATGGAAGCTGAGTACATTGCTGCAAATGATGCCGCCAAGGAAGTCGTCTGGATGAAAAAGTTCGTCTCGGAGCTAGGAGTAGTTCCAACCATTATTGATCCAATACCTTTGTATTGTGACAATAATGGGGCTATGGCATTAGCCAAGGAGCCCAGATCCCATCAGCGGTCCAGACACATCCTGAGGCGTTTTCATTTGATCCGGGAGATTGTAGATCGCCGCGAGATCGTGATTAGGAGGGTAGAAACAAAGAATAACGCCGCGGATCCATTCACCAAGGCCCTCCCTCAGCCGCAGCATGAGCGACTTTTTGAGATGTTGGGTATGAGATACGCCAATAACTGGCCTTAGTGCAAGTGGGAGATTGTTGGATATATGTATGCCCTAGAGGCCATTATGTGATAGTGGATGTATCTGTACATGTATATATATTCAGTATGCATTCTTGCTCGACATGATAGTATGCTATCTGGTTCTTCTTTATCTGACATGTTGATTTGATCATGCTTATTATTCACTCATACATGCTGATAATGCCCTGAGGATATTGGCTTGACTGCTCTGATTATGATGGAGATCATACTAGTGGGACATCTGTAGTCTATAAGCATATCCTGGAAAGTCCCTAGTCGTAGGTATATCGAGAGGGGGCATTGATATACCAGAGTAGACTAGCGTATATGATACTAGACCCATGTGATGGGCGATGGATGATCCCATATCCATTGGTGTTTGACATCAAGATCATATACGGGTGCTCAGTGGTGACTGGGTACACTGGACGGACTCGCCGAGAACTCCTATACGGAATTATATCTATCGTCGGATAGCAGTTCTCAGGTAACACTGGTACAGGTTAGTCCGTAGACCCGAGATCGTCATGGAGTCTTGTGTGCTCTCCCACTGTACTTTGATTGCCACCCTACCACGGCTCTACTGAGTCGTGCAAACAGGTGGCCGTTGGGTACAGTCCCGAGACACACGAAGGCAATGAGCGATAGGAGGGGTTTCGTCTCTCCCGGTATTGGGGGTTGATGCTGTGCTGTGCCCGACTGGTTATATCAGTAAGTCCCTGGCCAGGGCTGCTGAGATTTGCTGATAAGTGTTATCGGTAGTTTCTCGATCTGTTATAGACCATTCACCGGCACGACTTATTGAGTTATTAGGGTCGACGTGACCATCCCTAGGCTCGATATGCAGCATATCTGACGAAGAGACCGGACTGTACGGTAGTGTTGCCGGATGGCTCGACGGGAGTTGTAGCAGGTTCGCTTGTTTTCTTCTGATCGCTCAATACCCGGGTGGCCGTTACGTTTAGCTGACCGCTTGCGGCTTGGGGGTACCTGATATGATCATCACCCTCTGCCGGCGTATTGACGAGTCTTAGAGTCCCACAAAGGAGTTACCCAGTCCAGGCGAAACGTTGTGGTGCGCGTATGCGATATGCGCATGCACCCGATTAAAATGTGCGTATATGATACCGAACATTGATCGGGTGGCCTGCTTTTGGTGGGGTCGTATGAGATATGACCGGATTGATAAATTAAGTGTTGATTTATCATCTAACCATTAGTTTTCTCACTTGAAACCTTTCTAGGGTTTGATGGATGTATGCATGCATGCATGTGTTTCTTTCTTTCATTCTAGTTTCATGCACATGTGGATGTGCATACATGCATACATACATTCACCCATCCATCATGGTTGTTAGCATATGGAAATGGTGGCAATATAAGACTCACACCATGGATTAAATTATGGATTATTATTTAATTTTGGTTTTAAAAACAAAATGAAAAGAAAAGGATAATCATTCTTGCTTCTACATTCTTCTTCTAACCTAACCAAGCTCAACTACCACTAACCTAGGGTTATCCTTCTCTTTATCATTTAAAACCCAAGTTAAATTAACTCTCCATCATTTAATCATGGTTGAATGCAAGAAGGAAATAAATATATATAGTGATATATATTTCATTTTTCTTTTCAACTAAGGGTTAATTTTCTTCACCTCTTGTTAAAAATAGCCACCATCTTCATCCTCCTTCACCTTTTCCTCTCTAGTTTTTTCTAGTGAGTTAAACACAATTAAAGAAAGGTTTTTGAAGTGAGATCCTTAGCCACAACATCATTCTACTCAAGTCTAGCCAACTTGATTAGAGTGTTCTCTTTGTTTTTCCAAAGTTGCGAGCTTGGACGGGAAACTTCGGGTGGATCGTCGTGGACGAAAGAGGACTACAAGTGAACCTTCTTCCAACACCCTAGAGATCAAGGAGTCAAGCAAAAGGGGAGCTACAAAGGTTGTAGCCTTCAAACCCTAATTTTTATTAGCTTAAAGTTTTGTAACCCTAATTTTCTAGGATCGATTCCTTTGCGTGTTTGTTTAGCACCTTAAAAATACATACTTTGACACATGTGATGCTTCAAAACTCTTCATAGGGTGCTAGGCAAACCTTACAGCACTCGGGATTTGTCTTTACCCTTTACGGAGGGGCGGTTAGCTGGAAGAGTTCCAAGAAGGAAACCGTGGCAGACTCGACGATGGAGGCTGAATACATCGCTGCCAACGATACTGCCAAAGAGCCTGTCTGGATCAAGAAGTTCATTACTGAACTTGGAGTGGTTCCATCCATTGAGCATCCAATACCCTTATATTGTGATAACAATAGAGCGGTGGCTTTGGCAAAGGAACCCAGGTCCCGTCAGCGATCCAGGCATATTCTGAGGCGGTATCACCTGATCCAGGAGATAGTAGATCGCCGGGAGATCGAGGTCAGGAGGGTTAACACGAAGAACAATACTGCGGATCCACTCATGAAGTCCATTCCCCAGATACAGTTTGAGAGACTCTTCGGGATGCTTGGTATGCGATACTACAGCAGCTGGCCCTAGTGCAAGTGGGATATTGTTAGTTGTATGTATGCCCTAGAGGCCAGTATTGTACAGATGATGTATATTATATTGGATTCTTGGACATATATAGAGAGAGGACTTTCTTGCTCGATATGATAGTATGCTATCTGGTTGCTCTTTATCTTAACATGTATACTTGTCTCTTGATACTGTCTTATAGTTACATGTTGGTAAAGCCCTTAGGATGTGTACTTGACTACCTGGACTATGATGCAGATCATACTAGTAGGGACAGAGTATTCTATAAGTACATCCTTTAACGTTCCTAGTCGTGGGTGTATCGAGACGGGGCATCGATATACCATAGTAGACTAGCGTATACGCTTCTCGACCCATGAGATGGGCGATGGATGATCCCATATCCATTGGTGTTTGACTTCAGAGATGGTATACGGGTGCTCAGTGGAGACTAGGTACACTGGACGGACTCGCCGAGAACTCCCAGATGGTATTATACCTCACGTCACATGGCAGTTCTCTGGTGACACTTGTGCAGGTTAGTCTGTAGACCCGAGATCGTTATAAAGTCATGTGTGATTCCTGTAGGGTTCCTAGACACACCCATGATGTTCTACAACTGATCAACCATGTCCAATTTAAATTTTTATGTGCCGAGAAACCCTAAACTAGATCGTTAACTAGAGGATAGGCGAAAGTAAATGAGCAAGCAAACTACTTTGCTACTAAGTGAATGGAAATACAACATTTGTAGATCCAGTCCTCCACTTCTTTAGCTCCGTGATGACGTCCCTTCGCTGTGATCACCGGGATCCCGGACTCTGGCGATGGTTTCGTCGGAGAAATGAGCGGGCTAGGTCGTTGACTTCGATGCCGAAGATGATCTACGTCGAGGCAACTCTAACTCAAGCTCCATCTTCACTTGGTCATGACACTTGTGAAGATAACACACTCTACTACATGGCAAGTGGTAGAGGATGAAGAAATAGGAAGTGGGTTCACTTTGGAATTGGATTTTTCACTTGGATTCATCACTTGGAATTTTCTAGCAATGGTTTTCTTCTCTTCATGAAGAAGAAGAAGAAGAAAGAAAAGAATAAAAAAATGAATATCTTCCAAAATAGAAAATCAAGTGAGGCTTATCATTTAGCAACCATGGATGAGTGTAACTAATGTAGAGAATAAACTAGGGTTTACTTAAATGGTTAGGTTAAGGAATAAAAACAAAATGGTTGAAGCTTCATGAATCTTCAAGAATAAAACAAAGAAAGCCACCATATTTGTTTTTGCCAAAAGTAAATAAATAAGGCAATTGAAACCTTAACTATTAACTAAACATGGTGTATAGCATACACACACCCAAGTTTGCTTGTATCATCAAACATGATACAATCAAGTGCACAAAAAGTATATCACATATACTAATTGTGCACATCAAGTAAGAAAATCAATCTTAAGTGAACAAATACTAGTTAATGTAAAGTAATATATCAAATATATAATTATACATTGAATCATTAAATAACACTTGATTTAATGATCCGGTCATACTGCACATAACCGACTATTATCAAGTGTATCAATATATCGAATCAACATTTGATTCGGTAACCCGGCTATATCTTTTATAACCGTCCGATGATACAAATCGCGAGAATAGAATTCAGTATCACATACTGGTATTATTCTCGGTCCCGCACATATCTCATATGCGCTCCTATTTCATTTCGCTTGAGCCAGGAAACCTCTGTGTAGGACTCTAAAGACTCGTCAATACGCCGGCAGTAGGTGATGATCATATCAAACACCCACAAGCCGTAAGCGGTCTGCTAAACGTAACGGCCACCCGGGTATTGAGCGATCAGAAGATCAACGAGCAAGCCCGCTAACACTCCTGTGAATCCAACCAGTAACACTTACCGTACAGTCCGGTCTGTTCGTCTGATATGTCGCATATCTCACCTAAGGGTGGTAAACGTCAGACCCCAGTAGCTTGAAAAGTCATGCCGACGTAAGGTCCATAACAAGTGTGAAACTACTGATAACTCTTACCAGTATATCACTACAACCCTGGCCAGGGATTTCCAGTTATGGCCAGTCGAGCATAGCGCAACATCAACCCCCAATACCGGGAGAGACGAATCCCCTCCTATCGCTCATTGCCTCCATGTGAATCGGGACTGTACCCAAAAACCACCTGTTTGCACGACTCAGTAGAGCCATGGTAGGGTGGAAATCAAAGCAAAGTGGGAGACACACAAGACTCTATGACGATCTCGGGTCAGCAGACTAAGCTGTACCAGTGTCACCTGAGAACTGCCATCTGACGTGAGGTATAATACCATCTGGGAGTTCTCGGCGAGTCCGTTCAGTGTACCCAGTCTCCACTGAGCGCCCGCATACCATCTCTGATGTCAAACACCAATGGATATGGGATCATCCATCGCCCATCACATAGGTCGAGAAGATATACGCTAGTCTACTCTGGAATATCGATGCCCCGTCTCGATATTCCCACGACTAGGAACATTGAAGGATATACTCATGGACTACCCAGGCCCCGCTAGTATGATCTACATCATAGACCTGGAAGTCGAGCACATATCCTAAGGGCTTTATCAACATGTAACAGAGAGATAGAAAGTATACATGTTAAGATAAAGAGCAACCAGATAGCGTACTATCATGTCGAGCAAGAAAGTCCTACCTATATATGTCCCAGCATCCACTACAATATACATCCAATGTACAGTAATGGCCTCTAGGGCATACATATAACTAACAATCTTCTACTTGCACTAGGGCCATCTGTAGCAGTGGTTGTAGTATCTAATACTCAACCATCCCATATAAGTCTCTCTCTGGGAAAAAGCCTTTGTGGATCCTCCGTGTTGTCCTATGAGTCTAGTCTCCTAACCTCGATCACCCTGGAGATCAACTATCTCTATGATCAGGTGATGCTGCCTCAGAATATGTCTGGGTCACTGATGGGACCAGGGTTCCTGGGCCAAAGCCGCACTTCCATTGTCATACAATGGTAGGAACCTAGTTCATTTCATGAACCAATATACACCCAAACTGCCTCTTTGGCAGTATCTTTAATAGCGATGTTACCAGCCTTTATCGTCTAGTCTACCATGGTATCTAGCTTGGAACTCTTCCAACATACCGTCCCTTCACTGAGGGTAAAGACAATGCCTGCGACTGACATTCAGTCGTCCTTATCACCCTGGAACCTTTCCAGTGATTCTCCCCAGGATCGATTGATACCATCTCACTAAACCTAATGAGAAGCCTAACATCCATTTAGATCTATCTCATAGATCCAAATCCCAGGATTTAGGAGGTATCACTTTGATCCTGTATGGAGAATCCTTGTGATAAGCGGAGATTGACCGAGCGTAGCATAGGAAACTCCTTTCCTATCAAGAGTATGTCATCCACGTACTCTACGAGGATCATCACCATACTCCATACTACCTTTTTGTACATACAAGGTTCATCTACCATTTTGATGAAGTCAAACTCTTTGACTACCACATCAAAACAGATGTTCCAACTCCGCGATGCCTGCTTTATCCTGTAAAGCAACTTGCACACGTTTCCGCTGCTCCCACTGTTTACGAAGCCCTCTGGCTGTGTACTTATAGACGTTCTCTTCTAAATCATTATTTAGAAAAGCAGTCATGGCACCCAACCACCAGATATCGTAGTCATGGTATGTAGCAATGTTAAGTAGGATCCGGATGGACTTAAGCATAGCCACTGGAAAAGGTTTCATCATTATCCATGCCTGGTCGATGACGAAAACCTTTAACAAGTCTAGCTTTGAAAGTCTCAACTTTTCCATCTACACCAAGTAATCTTCTCAAGATATACTTGCTCCTGATGGGGATTTAACCCTTCAGATATAGCAACCAAAGTCCATACTTTGTTGGTGTACATGGATTCCATCTCAGATCGCTAAGCATCCAACCATTCTTATAGAGTCCCTACTCTCGATGGCCTGCTCGAAACTAGTTGGGTCATCATCTCATGATGCATTCCTCGCTTCCACTGTCATCGAGAAACCGAAATATCTCTCTGGCGGATGAGGAACCCTACCAGATCGGCGGAGAGGCTGAGATTCGTCGGGGACTATTGAATCCTCTGGTTCTATCAAATCATTAGCTGTAGTTTGTATAGCTGGAACTTTTCCAGTTCTACATAACTGACCTTGCCTCGATCTTGTCCGGATTTTGCTTTCGACATAGGCCGGACAATCCCAAATCTTAACTTACTTAAGAGATAGGCTCTTCCCATACCATATCTTATATGGAGTGGTAGGCACTGATTTGATTCGAACCTAATTCAATAGGTATGCAGCTTCTCAAGTGCACAACCCCTTAAAAGAAACAGGTAACTCAGTAATACTCATCAAAGAGCACACCATATCTAATATGGTGCGATTGCTCCGCCCCGATACACCGTTGTGCTGTGATATATTCAGAGGAGTAATACGGAGAGAGAATCTCATTCTCCTTTAGAATAGTCCAGGAATTCTATGCACAAGTATTCTCCTCCCTGATCTTATCATAAGACATAATACTTATACCCGGTTTTTGGTTCTCTATTTCTAACTTATATTCTGTGAATATCTCAAAAGGTTCGGACTTGTGTTTCAACAGGAACATATGTCTGAATCTTAAGAGATTATCAGAGAATGTAACGAAATACAAAGAACCGGTCTTGGCATGTGTAGACAGGGGATCTACATACATCAACATGTATCATCCCAAGAGTTCACTAACTCTTTCTCTGTTTCCAGTAAACAGAGCTATGGTCATCTTATTTCTGTGACATGACTGGCAAGTTTCACAAGATGTAAATTCAAATTAATTTAAATATGCATCTAAATGTAACTTCAGCCAATCGGGTCGCATTGATATGACCTAGTCTACAATGCCTCAAGAAGGATTCGTTCATTTCTGAACTCTTCCTCTTGTGTGTGTTCCGTATACTAAGAACTGTAGTTTGATTTAGAACATCAATCCTTTTAGATAACGTGCCAGAACCGATCAACTTTTGATATAGGAAATGTTCAAAACATTATCCAACAATACAAAATTTTATCGTTTCTTTACTAATAAAGAGACTGATATGAATTTGTATATCAGGTTCGGTATCTAATAGCATTTGTTCAGAATCAATGTACTGGTAATACAGGGTGACAGTGACCAACAGACTTGGCTGCAACACTTGCCCCGTTTTCTGTCTCATTAAATTTATCACCCGTTCTCAGTTCTCTACCTTTCTGTGGCCCATGTAACGGATTACATTTGCAGGATCCTGATCCGATATTAAATACCCAGGACGTAGAGGATACTGAGAAACAGTTCTTTATAATGAACACACCCGAAGGAGATGCATCATATGCACTTTCTTCGTTTGGGCGGCATAGGAATTCTGGTATTCCCCTATTTCCTGCTCTGTCTTATAACAATTATAAGTTGGAGCGGGACCAACGTTCCCCAGTTCAGTATAACAAGCGGGTTCGGTCAATACATCCATATTATTATCTTGATTAAGGCGTGATATGGTCGCTACCTGGAGAGAGAGAGAAGAAAACAATCTGCGTGCGCTCTTGCAAGATAAGAATGGTTATTTATTTTATCTAATCAGGATGGCTCCCACTGCTTTTATCAAATCTTTCTCCAAACCTTAAAAGGAAAGACTAGCCGGGATTAATTACACTCTACAAGTTCGCCAATCTTTCAGCCAGGCCAGTACCGGTACTTTGAGGGAGGTTCCCCGTGCTTTCGCACGGACCTAATTAAAATAAACCTCGTTTTCCCAGGGGCGTAACCCCGTTGACACCTTTCTAGACACCTACTTGATCGGCTAATTGCAAAGTGCAAAACTCTCCCAGGAGTAACAATTACTCGCAGTGGGTATCGGGATCCAACTATCATATAGAAGGTATGCAATCTCATTGCAAATTTCAACACTTGAAACTCCCGATAAAGGTTTTTACCCCTAGCACCTATGACCTTGGCTAAGGTCAACAAATCATAAGCACAAGTCAAGTTCTACCCGTCATTTCGTGATTAATTAGACCCACCCACATGACCCTTGGCTAAGGTCAACAAAGCCACATGACTGTCCTAACTAATCGCATCATATGCGGTGTAGGAAGACATCACTTAGCTACCGTACACTGTGCCTTGACTATGGTCCACAAACACAGCACGAATACTAAGTACTCTACTTCCTAAAATGAAGGAGGGTTGCGGATGGTTTTTAAGAAAACCTTTAACGCTTTGAACTTGATCTCGTTGGGGAATCAAATGGTTTTTAAATGGAGTGTTTTTTAGGCTTTTCTAGTTTTGCTAAAGGGGTCACTCCCGGTGAAGGGATCGTCGGCCCTTTCCTCATCGAATAAGGTGCAGGATATATCATATATACCGTTGTGCAAAGCAAAAAAAACTATAGAAGCAATCAAAAGACAGACCGAGGGTTGTAGCATCTTCCAGTTATTGCTAAAAGGGTCACTCCCGATGAAGGGATCGTCGGCCTTTTCCTCGTCGAATAAGGTGCATGATGTTCTACAAGGAACACCGCGATGCAAAGCAAGAACTGTAGCTACCTGTTTTTATTTATGAAATTCGATTCCACAAAATCTTTTACATTTATTTTCTTTCATTAATCTCATTAATGAATGTCCCATCATTTAAGTCTACCTAAACATCACAGATAAATATAACGTACGCTTATGCCATCCGCATTCGCCTCGATGTCCCGTCTGCACCGTTAGGTTAGGTAACTAACGCCAGAGCGAGGCAGGGCTAGCGTAGGTGTAAAACATAAGCAACGTCTATATAATATATCATATATACTATATATAATATCTATCTGAACAAATCACATGATCACGCAGCAGAAAATATCATATGAAATATTGGATATACTAGGACGTCCGTGTTTTATATTGAGCCTGTATAAAACACGGATTCCACGGTCGTGATGAATAGCCAATCCCACACCCCTAGACCCCTACGAGAGCGGCAAGCAACCCTACCAATTCTAGAGTTAGGAGACCCGGACTCAACTCCTCGAGATGGTCTCCCACTGGACCCTAGAACCCGGTTACTTGTGCTCCCCTCCTTGGGTCTATCCTAATGCGGAAAAGTAAATAATATACATCAACGGTGACATCTTCCGCAACCTGGAAGTGCCCCAATAAAAGAATATTACATACAAGTTTTTACATGAATGAAAATGAAAAACACTCATCTCACATAAAAAAAATTGGCTATTCAAACACGATGATCCAATATAACATATCCAGCAACACATAACATCACATGTCATCAACGTAAGTAAATATGCCCATCCCAATTGTCGTTGACATATAGCAACGAAACCGGCGATATCACATATTACACTTACGGTCACAGAAAAGAAAGTGTAAAACTACAACAGTTGGGATCCACAACTTGCATAGACATCGCATGCATAACCAAATGAATTCCTTAGACATCGCATGCCTAACAATTATAAACCCCGCATTTTAGTCTCAATATCGAAAACACTTTTCAATATCAAGTCGGGCAATTCAACAAGATTCCCGACATCCAGAACGAATGCTCATCGTAAACTTTAGTAGACGGCCACACCCCCGATACTGTCGACGAAGTGCACCAAGGCGGAACACCGCTGCCGCGAGCACCCGAACGGATGCTTTCGGTGATGGGGTTCTCCTACAGTCACTTGGTCGGGGCTATGGGGCGTGGCTGTCTATTAAGTTTACCCAGCGAGTATCCGCGTACGCAACATGATTACGACGGACTTTTGATCACATCAAAATTCCGTGGCAACCGATCAAGTGAAACTAAACCGCTAGATTTATAACATTCAAATTAGTTATCTCATAACTACTTGTGAATTCCAAATATTGTATCACATTCCAGATAAATAGACAATGTTAAACTTTCCGACCGAATAATCAAACACCCAAGTTTTTCCCGAAAAGCTCAACACATGAAAAAAGTTTAAAAACATCCACTTCATGCCACAGTACCAACGGTCCAGCCGTAGAAGGGTCAAGCCAACGCCTCACATGTGGCACGCCGTACTGCCCCAAACCCTAAGGTTCAAAGGGCAGTTCAAGACGGTCGCATAATCGAGTTAAGGTTTGTTGTCTTCTAGAGGGTCCATCGCGTTACTTGCACTACTTAGAACGTTCTTAAACTACGGAAAAATCCAACACTTGGAAATTTCCCGGTAGGGGAAAAAATAGGTATTTATATCCGGTCGAACTTTTTAACAGTTTCTAAAATATCCGGAAAAACATAAACGATGTTAAATTATCCGATCGAATTAACGAGACCCCAATAAAACCGTAGAAAACTCAACACTTGAGTGGAATTAAAAAATTCCCAGAAAAAAATGACAAGAAAGGACCTAAGAATAAATATGTGAAGTTTGAGGGACTAATTCACAATGTTGGCCGCGGAACCGCCGCCAAACCCTTGGTTTGGCCGCAGTTCCACGGTCTAATTTTTGAGTTAGGGGTCTGTACTTCACAGTAATTCTTAGATTTTCCTACTTAATTTTCTGAGCATTTTTAATTCACAAAAATCCACAGTTTGAAAAAATGTACAGAGAAGGGTTTTGATCGGGGTTTCGGGGTTCGATCGGATCTCTAACTTCGTCTATAATTTGCCTAAAGCTCTAGCTAGGCTCTGATACCACTGTAGGGTTCCTAGAAACACCCATGATGTTTTACAACTGATCAACCATGTCCAATTTAAATTTTTATGTGCCGAGAAACCCTAAACTAGATCATTAACTAGAGGATAGGCGAAAGTAAATGAGCAAGCAAACTACTTTGCTACTAAGTGAATGGAAATACAACCTTTGTAGATCCGGTCCTCCACTTCTTTAGCTTCGTGATGACGTCTCTTCACTGCGATCACTGGGATCCCGGACTCTGGCGATGGTTTCGTCGGAGAAATGAGCGGGCTAGGTCGTTGACTTCGGTGCCGAAGATGATCTACGTCGAGGCAACTCTAACTCAAGCTCCATCTTCACTTGGTCATGAAACTTGTGAAGATAACACACTCTACTACATGGCAAGTGGTAAAGGCTGAAGAAATAGGAAGTGGGTTCACTTTGGAATTGGATGTCTCACTTGGAATTTTCTAGCAATGGATTTCTTCTCTTCATGAAGAAGAAGAAGAAGAAGAAAGAAAAGAATAAAAAAATGAATATCTTCCAAAATAGAAAATCAAGTGATGCTTATCATTTAGCAACCATGGGTGAGTGTAACTAATGTAGAGAATAAACTAGGGTTTAGTTAAATGGTTAGGTTAACGAATAAAAACAAAATGGTTGAAGCTTCATGAAACTTCAAGAATAAAACAAAGAAAGCCACCATATTTGTTTTTGCCAAAAGTAAATAAATAAAATAAATAAATAAGGCAAATGAAACCCTAAACATTAACTAAACATGGTGTATAGCATACACACACCCAAGTTTGCATGTATCATCAAACATGATACAATCAAGTGCACAAAAAATATATCACATATACTAATTGTGCACATAAAGTGAGAAAATCAATCTTAAGTGAACAAATACTAGTTAATGTAAAGTAATATATCAAATATATAATTATATATTAAATCATTAAATCAACACTTGATTTAATGATCCGGTCATACTGCACATAACCGACTATTATCAAGTGTATCAATATATCGAATCAACATTTGATTCGGTAACCCGGCTATATCTTATATAACCGTCCGATGATACAAATCGCGAGAATAGAATTCAGTATCACATACTGGTATTATTCTCGGTCCCGCACATATCTCATATGCGCTCCTATTTCGTTTCGCTTGAGCCAGGAAACCTCTGTGTAGGACTCTAAAGACTCGTCAATACGCCGGCAGTAGGTGATGATCATATCAAACACCCACAAGCCGCAAGCAGTCTGTTAAACGTAACGGCCACCCGGGTATTGAGCGATCAGAAGATCAACGAGCAAGCCCGCTCACACTCCTGTGAATCCAACCAGTAACACTTACCGTACAGTCCGGTCTGTTCGTCTGATATGTCGCATATCTCGCCTAGGGGTGGTAAACGTCAGACCCCAGTAGCTTGATAAGTCATGCCGACGTAAGGTCCATAACAAGTGTGAAACTACAGATAACTCTTACCAGTATAACACTGCAACCCTGGCCAGGGATTTCCAGTTATGGCCAGTCGAGCATAGCGCAACATCAACCCCCAATACCGGGATAGACGAATCCCCTCCTATCGCTCATTGCCTCCATGTGAATCGGGACTGTACCCAAAAACCACATGTTTGCACAACTCAGTAGAGCCGTGGTAGGGTGGAAATCAAAGCAAAGTGGGAGACACACAAGACTCTATGACGATCTCGGGTCAACAGACTAAGCTGTACCAATGTCACCTGAGAACTGCCATCTGACGTGAGGTATAATACCATCTGGGAGTTCTCGGCGAGTCCGTTCAGTGTACCCAGTCTCCACTGAGCGCCCGCATACTATCTCTGATGTCAAACACCAATGGATATGGGATCATCCATCGCCCATCGCATAGGTCGAGAAGCTATACGCTAGTCTACTCTAGAATATCGATGCCCCATCTCGATATTCCCACGACTAGGAACATTGAAGGATGTACTCAGGAACTACCCAGGCCCCACTAGTATGATCTACATCATAGTCCTGGAAGTCAAGCACATATCCTAAGGGCTTTATCAACATGTAACAGAGAGATAGAAAGTATACATGTTAAGATAAAGAGCAACCAGATAGCGTACTATCATGTTGAGCAAGAAAGTCCTACCTATATATGTCCCAGCATCCACTACAATATACATCCAATGTACAGTAATGGCCTCTAGGGAATACATATAACTAACAATTCCCATTGTGCTTTGATTTCCACCTTACCATGTCCAAGAGAGCGTGCAAAACGGTGCTTTTTGGGTACAGTCCCGAGTCACATGGAGGCAATGAGCGATAGGAGGGGTTTCGTCTCTCCCGGTATTGGAGGTTGATGTTGCGCTGTGCTCGATTGGCCATAACAGGGAAGTCCCTAGCCAGGGCTGATTTAGAGATTTACCGGTAAGTGTTACCAGTAGTTTCTCGACCTGTTATGAGCCTCATATAGGCACGACTTATCGGTTATTGGGGTCTGGCGTTTACCACCCCTAGACTTGATATGAGACATATCAGACAAGGAGACCGGACTGTACGGGAAGTGTTACTGTTAGGCTTAAACAGGAGTTGGAGCGGGATTGCTTGCTAATCTTCTAATCGCTCAATACCCGGGTGGCCGTTACGTCCAGCTAGTACCGCTGACGGCTTGTGTGTGCTTAATGTGATCATCACCTACTGCCGGCATATTGACGAGTCTTTAGAGTCCTACATAGAGGTTTTACTGGCTCAGGAAAAACGAAATAAGAGCGCATATATGATATGTGCGGGACCAAGAATAATGCGTGTATGTGATACCGTATTCTATTCTTGCGACTTTTTGTATCGGTCGGTTATATGAGATATAGCCGGGTTATCAAATCAAGGGTTGATTCGATAAGTCGATATATTGAATGTTAGTCGGTTATATGAGATATAACCGGATTATTAAGTCAAGTGTTGATTTAATAATTTAGTGTATAATTGTATATTTGATATACTAATTTACATTAACTAACATTTGTTCATTTAAGGATTTTTCTCACATGTGCACAACTTTAGTATATATGTGATATATATTAAAATGTGTTTTTCATTTTGTATCATAGTTGATGATACATCATACATGGGTGTGCAAGACATACGCCATTCTATTTTAAATGGTGGTTAATAATTATATAAGGTAATTACAAATTAGTGGAGCTTTTGTCACAAGCATGAAGCTTATAGAAGCTTATGGATGCTTTAACAAAGTCCACTAACTTTGTTTTACTTTAGATTTTTATTAACCTAACCATTTAGGATTAGCCATGGTAATGTCTCTACATGAGTTAGTATATGATACTCACTGACCATGGTTAGCTCACTCACTTGATCGTTATCCTCATCCTTTTCTTTTGTTCATCTTCTTCTTCTTTGAGCAAAAGAAAAAGCTTGCTAGGGTTTTAAAAAGAGAGTGAAAGATTGTAAAAAATAAAATTCTAAAGAGAACCCATTTCCTATTTCTCCATCTTTTACTAGACTAGCACTTTAGTATAGGGTGTTTGCTTCACTAATTCTCTTGTTAGTGAAGTAGTAGCTTGAGTTGATACTCCCTGGACGTAGATCATCTTCGGCCTCGAAGACTTCAAGCAAGGACGCTTCTTTCGCCTCGTGAAGCCATGCAAGAGCCCGGGAGAACCATGATCGCGGCGAAGGGACTACAACAAGGAGCTTTAGAAGTGAAGGACCGATCTGCAAAAGTTGTATTTCGTATTCACTTAGTGGTTAATGTAATTTACATGCATGTGAAACCCTAATTATCTAGCAAAGATCTTGTTTAGGGTTATTCGGCACGGATAAAATTTGAATCGGGCATGGTTGATGCTTTGTAGAACCTTATTAGAGTGCCTAGTAACCCTACACAGGTATATCAACACTATACTGAAAAGATTCAGTATGGAAGATTCTAAGCGCGGTAATTTACCGGCTTGTCACGGAATCACCCTATCCAAAGAGATGTCTCCCAAGACTGATTTGGAAAGGGAACGCATGTCAGTTATACCCTACGCTTCTGCAGCAGGCTCTATAGTGTATGCGATGTTGTGCACCAGACCAGATGTAGCTTATGCACTGAGCGTGGTAAGCCGATATCAGTCAGACCCAGGGGAGAAGCACTGGATAGCAGTAAAGAACATTCTCAAGTACCTGAGAAGGACTAAGGATATGTTCTTGGTTTACGGCGGAAAATACCTCAAGATCGAGGGTTTTGCTGACTCCAGCTTCCAGAGTGACAAGGATGACTCCAAGTCCATGTCAGGTTATGTCTTTACCCTCAATGGAGGGGCGGTGTGTTGGAAGAGTTCCAAGCAGGACACCGTTGCTGACTCGACGATGGAAGCAGAGTATATCGCTGCTTGTGATGCAGCAAAAGAAGTAGTCTGGATGAAGAAGTTCCTCACAGAACTTCAGGTGGTTCTATCCACTGTTGATCCAATACCTCTGTATTATGACAACAACGGGGCTATAAATTTAGCGAAGGAACCCAGGTCCCATCAAAAGTCCAGACACATCTTAAGGGGGTATCACCTGATCAGGGAGATTATTGATCGCCAGGAGATCGAGGTCCGGAGAGTTGCTACAGAGGAGAACACTCCAGATCCATTCACAAAGGCCTTACCTCGGATACAGTTTGAGCGGCTACTCGAGATGATAGGTCTTCGATACGCCAGTACATGGCCCTAGTGCAAGTGGGAGATTGTTAGTGTATATGCCCTAGGGGCCATTATTGTATCAAACCAGTTTGTATATTACTTAATGGAAGCTTGGGATATTCGCAGTTTTATTAACAGTCTCGCTCAACATAGTAGTATGCTACTTGGTTTATATATATCTTAATATGTGTATATGTTAGCATATCGCGAATACATATTGATAAAGCCCTTAGGATCTTGCTTGACTACCAGCGTTGTGATGGCAGTCACACTAGTGAGGGCTGGGTAGTCTACAAGCACATCGTTTTTCAGGTCCCTAGTCGTAGGATTATCGAGACAGGGCATCGATACTCCGGAGTAGACTAGTGTGTACGCTTCTCATCCCAGTTGGGGAGATGGTCTGTCCCACAGCCATTAGTACGTTGTACTGGAGATAGTATACAGGTGCTCGTTGGGTTACGGGTACACCGGAAAGGACTCGCAGGGAACTGTTGGTTGGTATTATGCCCGTCGTCAGTTAACAGTTCCCAGGTGACATGAGTACAGCATAGTACGCAGACTTGACACTGCTGCTTCGTCTCGAGTGTGTTCCCACTGTTCTTAGATTGCTACCCTACCACAGCTCAAAGGAGTCGTGCAAACAGGTAGCAGTTGGGTGCAGTCCCGAAGCACTTGGAGGCAGTGGCGGTTAGATAAGATTCGTCTCTCCCGGTATTGGGAGTTGATATTGCGCTGTGTGTGGAGAGCCGTTACGCAAAGTCCCTGACCAGGGCGAACGAGATTTACTGGTAGGATTTCCAGTAGCTTCTTAAGGTGTAATGGACTTCACTCTGACACGACTTATACCGCTTTTAGGGGACCGACACTTGCCGCCCCCTATGCCCGATATGCGATAGTCCTAGACGAACAGACCGGACTGTACGGAGATTGTCACATCAGGCTCAGTAGGAGTTCGGATGGGTTTCCTCATCGGCCTTCTTATCGACATCTACCTGGGGACCGTTACGTACAGCTAGTACCGCTTGCGGCCTATGGTTAAACCCACTGTCAGCGTAGTGTCGAGTTTTTAGAGTCCCACACAGAGAGTTTTCCTGCTTCAGGCGAAACGATATAGAGGTCGTATGGTTTTACGACAGGGTTCGGACACATACGTGTATTTATGCACGTATAATGTTCGGAAAGATTCTACTAGCGAGCTTTAGTTTAAGCCAGATTCTAGTATTGGATTATTGGATTTATATAGTCCCAGTATTTCCGTGTTTTTACGGATGGGAGGGGCATTCTCGTAATTAGTCAAGAAGCTTCCAGAAGAAAGGTGAGGTGGAGAGCTTAGGTGTAATTTGCACTAATTGAATTTGTGACTCATGGAGCGATTCATCCAAATGAGTTAATGAAGCATTTATTGCTTAATGACTCATGAGATGATTTATTCATTTGTATTAAATGAAGCATGGTTGTAATTATCTAAATGATTTATTTGATAATTATTATGCTTCATTATATACATAATGAGTTATTTTTTCAATTCATTATTACAAACACTTTCTCTCTCCTCAAGCTCTCTCTCTTCAAAAACCTAACCCTAATCCTCTCATGTGTTGAGATCTCAAGGGTTAGCAAGACTAATAGATCCCTAATCCGTCTCTATATCCTCTAGGTTACCTTGATTAGCAATCATAGCTACCTAGTTACCTTAAGTGAGAGGTTAAAGCTTGGAGAAGGAACTCTCGTGTGGATCTTCTATCACATCGAGGAGACCGACGAGGAGGTGATCAACAAGAACAAGAAGGACTTGTATCTTTAGGTATAATCATCTATCATAGTAGTTAATCACTTCGAGATAGTTGTTAGTTAGGGTTTAGCAAAGATCCGTAAAGTTAGTCGATGTTAACTTAAACAAAATGATTGTTTTACCTTTTCCGCCTCCCCGCATCTTGTGGGGTGTCTAACATCGACTTATAGGATATAGCGTCGTTCTAAACTATCTTTAGAAGTGCACATGTATATGACTCTGCCAGAAGGTTGTTGTAGTCAATGGGAGCAGCAGAAGCATAGTGGACAAGTAGCTTGTGTCTATTTATAGACTAAAGCAGATATAGCGGAGATAGATTATCTATTTTTGATGTGACAGTCATAGTCTTTGACCTCATCAGAATAGGAGATGGATCTGGTAAGAAGGTAGTAGAGTGTGGTGTCCTAGTATTTGGATGACATGCACTTTATGGGAAGTGAAATTCCTATACTGCGATCGGTTATACTGTGGTTGTCACAAAGTAATTTCTCCGCATAGGATATGGATATAATATCAGGTTTTCTAGTTACTAGATCTATGGTTTTAGATCTAGTTTTGGGGAGTGTCCCAATCTGAGTACTTTGAAATTATTCTAAAGGTGTTTTAGAATGGTTGACTCCTGGCATGGCGGTGTACCTGCAGGTCATGAAGTCACCCTCTCTAAAAGATGTCTTTCAAACTAAAGTGGGGAGGGATTTGCATGATTGGCATATCACTTGCTTAGGCAATTGTGTCAAATCATGTGATATCAAGTACCACACCATATGTTGTTTTTGCACTAGCTGCAATAAGCATATATATTAATCCAATTCTGGTGAAACATTGGGAAGCAATTAAGAACATAAGTGGATGTCTTGGGATATGGTAATGGCAGCCTCCTTGTTACGCCCCACTTCCCAGTGTATGGGCAGAGGACGCGACTGACCACTACGTATTTACTCTGGAGTAAACATGCTAAGCGTATCTAAGCAATATAAGTAAAATGTACACAAGAGACAAGATGTAAATGAACAACAACTTTATTTATTAAACATTCTTTTTACAATACATCTGAAAAGTAAATACATGGAATGGAAAGCAATTCCTAAACAGTGGCATAACAGAAATGGAAAATACAGAATGTAAATGTGTACAAGAAATCTAAAGCTCTGGGTCGAAAGCTAGCTGGTCCAAATCCTCACCGGTGGGCTCGATCTCCTGAAGGTCCGATCCACCTGACAACATTCCAAAGAAGAAAGAGAAGGAATGTCGTCAGCGAACAATCGCTCGGTAAGTCCTAAAGATAAGAGAGAAGTAGAATAGATAGAGAGAGAATGTAGCTTTTAATGTTGTATTATATTGTTAACGTTGTTGTTTGTAGCTTTTAAAGTTGTATTATATTGTTAACGCTGTTGTTTGTAACTTGGTACAGAAGAGGACAGTGTATACGAGAGGAGACTCACTTTCCCCGGAGACTAAGGTATCAAGAGTACAAGGAACCGTTCAGCCACGGTACAATGGCAATTGAATTCAGGTTAAGCGTGTTATGGTTATAGTCTCATGCCACTTCTAACACCTTCCGTACCAATCTACACCTTATAAACCCCGCGATGTCTTGATTGTATTATTTGTATTGTATTTTCTTGTTTTATATAGATGGATGACTTGTAGGAATCATGATATCAGTAATGGAATGAATATAATAGATGAACATGTAGATGGAATATATCCATGGTTCGGTTCAGTCAAGTTGTATAGATTTGAATAGATTGAATATATGGATTCATGGATTCATGTTGAATTGAAGTTTTGATACTTGAATCATATTCAAGTCAGATTAATTATATTGAGACTCAGTCTGAGTCAGACAATTAGAAAAGAAATTGAAGTCCTAAATTAGGTTTTGGTGTTATCGGTAACCACTGCATATGGACGACAGGGTTTGTGTCTTTTTCAAAGACGATTACCGTGTTGATAATACCGTTTGTTAAGTTGTCTACCTTAAATAGGCAAGCACCCATATCTCCGGCTCCCTGAGACTCAAGAGACTGGTCCCGCTTAAACCTATGTTTACTAGGGTCCTTATTGTAATTTAGTATAACTTGAGGGGGTTTTATGTAAAATAATTTTGTATAATTTTCGAAATACACCTCAAGAATTTTATTATCATCTTTAGAGTTTTCATGGATGTATATTTTATCAATATGACATTTCTAGTGAATAAAACCTAATTTCATAATATATGGTATTTATTTGTAATATTAGAATTGTTTGGTATTTTCTTGTAAATGGAATGTTTTTCTTGAATTTTGGAAATGTGAAATATTATAAATATTAAAAATAGATATTTTGATATTAATTACATATATATTTATTTATTAAAAATATAAGTTTTATTTATAATAGAAATCACATTTTTCTAAAGAAAATTGTATTTTAAATCTTTCGAGACCATATGCTCCTTGCGGAGGTGTTGGATATGTATGCCCTAGAGGCCAATATTGTATAATACTAGTTTGTATAATACATTTTGGAAGCTTGGGATATATATACGGGTTTACGACAGTCTTGCTCAATATAGTAGTATGCTACTTGATTTGTTTCTATCTTAATATGTGTATATGTTTCTTTTAACATATCGCTAATACATATTGATGGAACCCTTAGGATCTTTGCTTGACTACCAACGTTGTGATGGCGATCACACTAGGGGGCTGGGTAGTCTATAAGCACATCCTTATACAGATCCCTAGTCGTAGGATTATCGAGACAGGGCATCGATACTCCAGAGTAGACAGGTGCATACGCTTTTCATCCCAGCAGGGGAGATGGTCTGTCCCACAACCATCAGTACGTCGTACTGGAGATAGTATGCAGGTGATCGTTAGGTTACGAGTACACTGGACAGGACTCTTCAGGAACTGTTGGTTGGTATTATACCTATCGTCAGTTAACAGTTCCCAGGTGACATGAGTACAACTTAGTCCGTTGACTTGATACTGTCACTTCGCCTCGAGTGTGTTCCACTATTCTTAGATTACTACCCTACCACGGCTCTATTGAGTCATGCAAATAAGTAGTAGTTGGGTGCAGTCCCGAAGCACATGGAGGCAGTGACGGTTAGACAAGATTCGTCTCTCCCGGTATTGGGAGTTGATATCGCGATGTGTCTAGGAGAGCCATTACACAAAGTCCCTAGCCAAGGCAAGCGAGATTTACTGGTAGTGTTTCCAGCAGTTTCTCAGGGTAGTTGATATCGCGATGTGTCTAGGAGAGCCATTACTGTGGAAATCATGAATCTATAATACGAATCTCATAATCAAAACTGAATCTCTTCATTTATTTCCAATAAAAATGCATTTCTCCGTGTCCATTATCGACACAAAAACGTCCATTTCTCAGAGGCATCATTCCTCGAATGATCCTGAAATCAACAATACCGGTCGTTATCATCTAGATATACGGCGTATTTTTACCACTCTATCCGGTATCGAGTAACCTCGCTAGGCTCCTCCGCCTCAAATGCGGCTATCCTGCCCCTCGGTCTCGACCGGGTCCACCATGTATCCAACTGTATATCTCCCCCACTCGGTATGGATAACGTAAAATCCGCGACCGTATATCTCCCCCACTCGGTCCGGAATAAAACCAAATCATAAAACATCTCATGGTGGACATGACACATCAATCATGAAAATCACTGGATTTATGTAATAGTATTCAAAACTCAAAACCATAAATCCTCAATAATACATTTACCTCTTATATCAACCTGAAATACTCAGATACTAAACATGATATTAATGATGCAATTTACTACTATTATTGGTGTGTAAGATACGATATGAATCATTTTAACAAGAAATTTGCTAAGTGTAAAAGTGACATGGTTATATCGACGAGGTGTGTGTAACATATAAGATGTGCACGTGGCATGACTCGTCGATACTTGTGTAGTGTTCTAGCAACTAAGCAAATATATGTGAATGGTGAATGCATATGTCAATTTGGCATAACAAAATAAAGCATTAAGTTAAATAAAACTACGGGTGTATCACGCCATCTTTACAAAATTCCCCGGTAGATGTTTAGTCTACTCACCGGAAAACGTCGAATCTATTCAGGAATTTCCAATCCTTTCCCTTTCCTCGCTGCCTCCGAAAATCCCGTATTCGAATCTAATCATCACAATTTAACTTATATAAGGAAACGGCTACTCCGACATGACGGAAATGAAAAACACCCGTTCCTACGTACTAGTTATATTGCATACGATTATATCAAGCTATTTAACACTTAATCTTACTGGATTTCAACCCTAACCTGTATCGCTACAGAAAACAGATCGCGATATTCATTAACCATGTCGTATTTTGATTTCTTAGATAACTTTTCCGATATTAACTTCCAGATTCTATCTGCCGTGAAACTAACTTGTTTAAATAACACCAAAATAGCCAAAAGTATACACTGAAACCTACCCAACAAGACAAACCCACCTAGCTTCCTATAAATATGGCGACGCCGGATTTTTCCTTCTGGTCGCCGGCCCAACTCCGAGCCATCTGATTCGTGATCCTATGGTTTTCTCTAGGTGTTACATACATCATTTTAGGACTGTTTTGTTAAGTTTATTTCTCTGAATAATAGCAGATTCAAACAGAGCCTAGTTTGGACAAAAATACGAAATTATAGAACTTGTTCATTTCAATTTAATCTAATTACAGAACTTTAATTTTCTACTGTGATTAAGAATTTTACCCACAATAAGTTGTTGGAATAACCCCTCCAAGATGCTAAGCCCCTTGTCCTAGCTTGATGATGAAGTCCTTGATCTAGCTCTTCTCTTCTTCTTTCTCTTGCTCTAGCTTGTTGATTCTAGTTTTCTATTCTTTCTTTAATTTTTTTCAGGACTTTTTACAAGCTAATTGATCTGAACATGAGTTATATATGACAAAAGAAAGGGATAAGATGAAGGAGGAGGTGTGATCAAGCTAGAGGTAATGATTTCATGCAAGTAGGAGGTGTGAGGTGAGTGTTGTGCATGCATGGAAGAGGTGTTCATGCCTTATCTTCTTATTTTGTTTTAATTCACAATAAAATTCTGAGCTAAAATGTTTTCTATCCCTTTTTCATTTACACCCCTAACAATTTTCCATTTGCACAAAAATCCTAAACTTTACCTAAAAACCCCTCACAACTTAGTTTATTATAAACACTCATTTTTATTAAAATGAAGCTAAAATTCACCTTAAAACCCTTATAACTTATTTATGTTGCATACTAAAATTTTAATTTAAATTGTTTTACATGCATCTTATGAAATTGACTTATTTGTTTTTAATAACTTTGTGATATATCATTTTATTATTAAATTAATTAGTTTTATTTATTTCTAAATTTTCAAAATGCTACAATATTCCCCCCTTAAGAAAATTCGGCCCCCGAATTTTAAATTTAACTAGACATACCTTCAAAAAGATATGGAAATTTCTTCTGCATCGCATCCTCGGTCTCCCACGTAATCTCCTCGCGATTCTTTCCTTGCCAAAGAACTTTTACAGATGGAAGTACCCTCGATCGTAGTTTCTTTGCCTGCCTGTCAAGAATAGCGACTGGCTGCACTGTATAGGAGAAATCCGGCTCAAGCTGTAAGGTCTGATGCTGGATCGTGTGAGAAAGATTGTGAAGATACTTGCGAAGCATCGACACGTGGAACACCAGATGCACGACGGGTAAACTCGGTGGAAGTGCTAAACGATAAGCTAAAGTACCCACTCTCTCCAGAATCTCGTAAGATCCGACGTATCTGGGGCTGAGCTTCCCCTTTTTCCTGAAACGCATCACACCATTCATCGGAGATACACAAAGGAACACATGATCTCCCACTCCAAACTCGAGTCTACGACGTCGTCGATCTGCATACGATTTCTATCTGCATTGGGCCGCCTTCATTCTATCCCGTATCAATTGAATCTTCTCTGTAGTCTCCTGTACTATCTGCGGTCCCAAGATGCAACTCTCGCTCAGTTCCGTCCAGCAAACGGGTGATCGACATTTCCTCCCATACAAAGCTTCAAAGGGTGCCATCTGGATCGTCTCCTGAAAACTGTTGTTGTACGAGAATTCTATCAAAGGTAGGTGACGATCCTAACTACCACCGAAATCAAGGCTACAAGCCCGAAGCATATCCTCTAGTGTCTGAATGGTCCGCTCTGACTGACCATCTGTCTGTGGGTGAAAAGCTGTACTAAAACTCAACCGTGTACCCAGAGCTTCTTGAAGTTTCTGCCATAGCCTGCTAGTAAACTGGGTACCCCTATCAGAAACTATGCACGTCGGAACCCCATGAAGACGTACAATCTCATCGATATAAATCTGAGCATACTGTGCAAAACTATACGTCGTCTTCACTGGAAGAAAATGAGCTGCCTTTGTCAATCTATCTACAATCACCCAAATGGAATCATACCCTCTGCTATTCCTGGGTAGACCTACCACGAAATCCATGGAAATCCGTTCCCATTTCCACTCTGGAATGGGTAAGGGCTGCAACTCTCCAGCTGGCCTCTGGTGTTCTGCCTTGACTTGCTGACAAGTCAAACATCTCGAAACGAACTCCACAACATCCCTCTTCATTCCTTCCCACCAGTAAACATCTTTCAGATCATGATACATCTTAGTGGAACCAGGATGAATACTGTATGCTGACCTATGGGCCTCCTCTAAAATCTCACGCCTCAATCCGTCAGAATCTGGTATACAGAGACGAGTCCTAAAACGTAATACTCCATGATCATCAATCACAAACTCTGTCTCCCTGCCCTGCCTAATCTGATCCATAATCTCCATCATACGAGTATCTGCGGGCTGTATCTTTCGAATACGATCCAATAACTGAGGTCGGGTATGAACATGTGCTAGCTGTCCTCCTGTCGGGGTGAACTCAAACTGTATAAGACTATCACATAAAATCTGCCAGTCTATAGAAGACTGTCTCTGCAAGATGCGCAAATGAGATAAGCTACCTCCATGTCTTCGACTCAAAGCATCTGCTACAACATTCGCTTTGCCTGGATGATACAAGATCTTACAATCGTAATCTTTCACCAGTTCCATCCATCTACGCTGCCTTAGCTTCAGATCCCTCTGCTGAAAAATATACTTTAAGCTCTTATGATCTGTGAAGATTTGACACGACTTTCCATACAAGTAATGTCTCCAAATCTTCAATGCGAATACCACAGCAGCCATCTCTAAATCATGAGTGGGGTAGTTTTGTTCGTGCCTCTTCAACTGTCGAGAAGCATAAGCTACAACCCTGCATCAACACATAGCCTAAACCCACTCTAGAGGCATCACGATACACAACAAAACCACCTGACCCGGAAGGTAAAGATAAGACAAGTGCAGTCGTCAAGCGCGTCCTCAACTGCTGGAAACTCTACTCACTGTAAGTGCACGGCGGCGTCCCGGCCGTCAATCCGACGCCGGAATGCGGAAACGAAACTTTTTACGAACTTGTAAACCGGCACCACCGCGCACAAAAACCTGGATCGGGCCATTAACATAATTCTAGCTAACTAAAGAACGGGGTAGAGAGATATACCGATCGATCCGTGTCCTTCGGTCTTCTCGTTGTCGTCCCGATCTCCCGCGGAATCTCCGGTCTTCAACTCCTCGTTGGAAGGGCACCACGTCGCCAGCTTCTTTTACGGGCTCCCACCTCTGGACCGAAGCAACTCGGGCACGAAGTTGGCGAGCTGACATGCCCAAGAATTGCTGTAGAATGTAGTGTAGTGAGCTATGTGTCTCATGGGGTTTGAGGAAGTTGCCTTTGGTGGAGGAATGAGATATGAACTTTTTCTAGATGAACTTGGGGATTTTTCTAAGCATGAAGAGAACCAAAATCCCCACACCAAAAATGGGCATCCCCTCTCCTTGTCTTGGCCGGCCATGCTTGATGAGAGAATGAGAGGGGAGAGTAACCATGAGGTGAGTGAGTGAGTCAATCAACAAAGAGAGAGAAAGGGGTTATCATGAGAAGAAATCATCACAAACCAAAACCAACACTCCACCAACCAATCATATCATCCAAAAGTCAAGCAATGATGAGGAAAAGAAGTCAAATGAAAGTGCATCATCATGAAACCATCATGATGCAACTATTTGCAAAAACAACCCTCCAAAATGCTTATTTGCACAAATGCAAATAATGTTAGTGTATATGCCCTAGAGGCCATTACTGTATCATACTAGCTTGTATATTACTTGATGGAAGCTTGGGATATTCACAGTTGTATATACAATCTTGCTCGAAATGGTAGTATGCTACTTGGTTTGTCTCTGCTTTAATATGTGCATGTGTTTCTTTTAGCATATCGCTGATATACATATTAGTAGAGCCCTTAGGATCTTTGCTTAATTACCAGCGTTGTGATGGCGCTCACACTCGTGAGAGCTGGGTGATCTATAAGCACATCCTTATACAGGTCCCTAGTCGTTGGACTATCGAGACAGGGCATCGATACTCCGGAGTAGACTAGCGTATGCGCTTCTCATCCCAGCGTGGGAGATGGTCTGTCCCACAGCCGTCAGTACGTCGTACTTGAGATAGTATGCGGGTGCTCGTTAGGTTACGAGTACACTGGACAGGACTCGTCGGGAACAGTTGGTTGGTATTATACCTATCGTCAGTTATCAGTTCCCAGGTGACATGAGTACAGCTTAGTCCGCTGACTTGACACTGTCACTTCGCCTCGAGTGTGTTCCCACTGCACTTTGATTACTACCCTACCACGGCTCAAAAGAGTCGTGCAAACAGGTAGTTTTTGGGTGCAGTCCCGAAGCACTTGGAGGCAGTGACGGTTAGACAGGATTCGTCTCTCCCGGTATTGGGGGTTGACATCGCGCTGTGTCTAGGAGAGCCATTACACGAGTAGTCCCTGGCCAGGGCAAGCGAGATATACTGGTAGGTTTCCAGTGTTATCTCAGGGTGTTCTGGGCTACACTCCGACATGACTTGTACCACTATTAGGGGACTGACGTTCACCGCCCCCCTAGGCCCGCCATGCGATGTATCAGACGAACAGACCGGACTGTACGAAGATTGTCACATACAGGCTCAGTAGGAGTTCAGATGGGGTTCACCTTGTCAGTCTTCTTATCGACATCTACCTGGGGACCGTTACGTACAGCTAGTGCCGCTTGCGGTCTGTGGTTAAACCCACTGCCAGCGTAGTGTCGATTCTTTAGAGTCCCACACAGAGAGCTATTCGCCTTTAGGCAAAATGAGTAGAGGTCGTATGGTTTTGCGACAGGGTTCGTTCACATCCGCGCACTTGTGCACGTTTGCTGTCCGGACAGCTTATACTAGCGTGCTTTGGTTTAAGCCGGATCCTAGTATATGATTTGGGATTGGTTTTTCTCATTGTATTCGTATTCCTCGGATCACGAATACGGGTGCGTATGCACAGTTGCTTGAGACAAAGGGAGAGGACCTTGATTAGGGTTAATGACTATTGTCATTTTATTAACCCTAATGCTTATGTGTGTATTATGGTTAATTGATATTAGTTTAATAATTGTGCATGGTTATGGTTGTTGACCATTTGACCTTCTTGACTTATTGACCTTGGTTGACACTTTGACCATCATCATTTCATTTGGAAGATGCTTTTTGATCCTTGCAATTTGCATTAAAAATGAAATGATAATGGTCATGTCTTGATTAAGCCATGACAATTATCTTACTAATTATCTAATTAAAATAATACATACATATATGTGAGAATGGTTCATTTTATTCTCATTCTATCATTCATTTTCTCTCTCTTGTTCTTCCTCTCCCTCAAGCTCTCCCCTCTCATGTGTTGAGAAACACTTGAGCATGAGAAAAACCCTTTCTTGATAATCTCCACTCTCATCTAGGGTTCAAGGATTAGCACTTCTTGCACCCTAGTTACTTCTAGCTTGGAGTTGAAGCCAAAGGTCGAGGCTTTCGGGTGGATCTTTCTTCGACGTGAGTAGAGGACAAAGGTGACCTCCTTCCACCACTCCAAGGAGCAAGGAGAGAAGGACATAAAGCCCAAGGTATAACCTTTCTAGCACTTAGCTAGTTTCTAGTTAGCTTTAGCTTGTTTTTGTTTAGCAAAGATCCTTCATAGTCTAGTCCATGTTGCCTAAGTTCATAAAAATTCGTTTTTTATTCCGTTTTCTGCCTCCCCGTAAGCACCGGGGTGGGCAACGTGGACTTACAGTGGTATCAGAGCCTAACTAAATATAAACTAGCTAGGTAGTAGAGTGTATCGAAGTTCGAATCGGAAAAATCGAAAAAACCGAGTTTTCAAAAACCCAACTTTCTGTTAAATTTTTTCCTGCTCAAAATAAAATTTATCATACTCCAAAAATCGTCTCAGGGTTTTGTGAAGAAAGCCACCAAAAACGATCCAGTGATTCGACCAAAGAGCCGCGGTTCCGCGGCAATAGCAAGCTATTGCCGCGCAACCGCGGCCGTCTTGGCTCTTCACTGGGTCGAGTTTGGTGCAGTGTATTTCTGGCTTGGTTTTGGGATTTTTAAGATGGTTTATATGTGCCCAGATTTTCCAGAATAGAAATTTGTTTTTGGGGGCCTATAAATCCGTATTTTTTATCGAACTTCAATACACTTTGACTAAAAGGTTATATCTGTGATGTTTATATGTATTGAACGTCGGCTAATCGCTATATGTCGATTAGTCGGGGTTATACATATCTGTGTTTGATGATGGTATGTGTATATGAATGCGTTGGATTGTCGCGAGTGAATAGCCGGGGTGGATGTGAGATGAGTGTTTCTTTTTCTTTCATTCATTGTAATATGTAAATTGATGTAATAATATTATTTGTATGGCCGCGCAACCGGGTCGGGGTTGTAGCCGTCATTGTATAATTCTTTTTACTGTTTTTGCTCCTAGGATAGACCCATGGAGGGGGTGCACAAACTACCGGGTATCTCGAAGTGCCGAGTGGCCTACTCACGGTGTTGAGGGAGGTTGCTTCGCTTCGGGTACTTGGCGGGTAGTTTGCCGCACCCGTAGGGGTCTTGGGTGGGGTATTGGCTATTCACCGCGACCGTGTAATCTGCTTTTCGTTGCAGGCTCGAACGGATTGCGGATTCCTAGTATATCCAATGTATTCGTCTGTGATCTGTAATGTCTATCATTGCTATATATTGATATATGATAACTATTTAGGCGTTGCTTATATTTTACAGCCGCGCTAGCCCAGCCCCCGCTCTGTCGTTAGTTAAGTAACCTAACGGGTGATGACGGGGCCCCGTGGCGAATGCGAATGGCATAAGCGTACGTCATATTTTGGTTGTTTTCTGCAATGGTAGGATTAAATGATGGGACGCATTAAAAGAACTAATGCAAGAAAATAAACCAAGTAAAAGTCGATTGGAACACTTTGAAAAACACTCGGTTCTTTTCAAAACTAAACTTTTAAACGCGGAGCATGAACCACTCCATTTAAAAGCTATCCCGTTCCATCGATTATATCAAGTTCACTACGTTCACGGTTTCGCCAAAACCATTCGTAGCCCTCCGTCATTCCACATGAATGGTCAAAAAGTATTCAAGCTATGTATTTTGGCCAAAGTCAAGGCATAGTGATTGGTAGCTATTGGGTATTCATGTGCAACATAGATAGATGCGTTGGTTTGGGACAGTCGTGCTGCCATTTTGGCCAAAGTCAAGGGTAGGTACGGGTGGGTCCAAATTAACCAGGAGAATGACGGGTAGAACTTAACATGTGACTTATGATATTTTGGCCAAAGTCAAGGTCATAAAAGCATGGGGCAAAAATCCACATCGGGAGTTTCATAAGTACTGAAACTTGCTAGCGCTGCATACCATTTGGAGTGTGATAATTCTGGTAGGATTCCTTCGGTTTTATCACGTGATGATATTTGGATCTCGATCCTACTGTGAGTATATGCTACTCCTCGGGAAAACTCTCACTTAACGATCAATACTATAAACTTAGTAGGTGTCTAGAAAGGTGTTAGCGGGGCTACGCCCACAGGGAAAAGAGGTTACTTAATTAAGGAACTTCGCGAAAGCGTTGGAAAACCTCCCTCGAAGTACCGACACTGGCCTGGCTGAACGGTTAAGCAAGTATTGTACGGTAAGATTGATCCTGACTAATCCTTTCTTTACGGTTTGAGAAGGGATTAGAGAGACAGTGGGAGCCATCCAGTTTAGACAAACTAAAAACCACTCTAAACTTGCAAGAGTATCATGCTAAAGTATTTCTTTTCTCTCTCCTAATTGCAGCGACCATTCAACATGACCGGACTTAAGTTATTACTAGATAAAAACATATTGACAGGGCCAAACTACAAAGATTGGCTCAGGAATGTCAAGATGGCAATCACTTACGACAAGCTGGGGTATGTCCTTACCACCAAAGCTCCCCCTGTCCCAGGTCCCAAAACCAGTGTTGTAGATAAGGAAA
Source organism: Agapanthus africanus (assembly GCA_030015575.1). Lineage (NCBI taxonomy): Eukaryota > Viridiplantae > Streptophyta > Magnoliopsida > Asparagales > Amaryllidaceae > Agapanthus > Agapanthus africanus. Next base: position 166,503,126 of record CM057343.1, on the reverse strand, counting down.
TCTACAAGACCTGGGAAATAGATTGCGCGAAGGCCAGATGCCTCATACTAGCCTCGATGGACAATGAACATCAGAGGAGGCACGAGAATATGGACCTAGAGTCCATATTTCTTCATACAAAAGAACTGTATGGAGAGCAGTCTCGTATCGCAAGATACGAAGTGTCGAAGAAGTTGTTTTCGGCAAGGTTGGCCGTCGGATCATCGGTAGCGGAACACGTGCTTAAGATGATTGGCTACATAGAGGAGCTCGCGGACCTTGGGACCACGTTGGAGAATGAACTCTATACTGATTTGATTCTCCAGTCCCTTCCTTCCACTTACGCCCAGTTTATCCTTAACTTCAACATGCAAGGAAAGGAGGTTGAACTTTCCGAACTTCTGAACATGTTGAGGAGTGCTGAGGGCACCCTACAGAAAAGTAGGGAGACATCCACTTTGTTTGTAGGAGGATCTTCCTCTTCTAGATCCAGGGTGAAAGCCAAGGGTAAGAAGAAAAAAGCCCCTGCCAAACCAAGAGGCGGTGTCGGTAAAGTGGATCCGGATGGAAAAGGAAAAGCAACAAAGATAGCGGGAAAGCTGGTGGGGAAGGAAGAATGCTTCTATTGTCACAAAAGTGGTCACTGGAAACATGATTGCAAGGCTTGGAAGGCCAGAACACAGGATTTGACGCGAGTTGCGGCTTCAGCTTCAGGTGTGTATGTTATTGAAAACTGTCTATCAATAAACTCTACATCCTGGGTATTGGATACCGGATCAGGATCTCATATCTGTAATTCTTTGCAGGCGTTGAGAAAGCGTAGAGTTTTGAAGGCAGGTGACATGACCCTCAAAGTTGCAAACGGTGCTAGCATGGATGCTGAGGCCGTGGGGGACTATCACCTGGGATTGTCGAATGGACACTTTTTGGTTTTGCGTAGTTATTATTATGTACCAAATGCAACCTGTAATATCATTTCTGTATCTTTATTATCTAAAGAAGGTTATGAATTTGCATTTGTAAGTAATGTAGTGAACATTCACCTTAATCAAGTTTTGATTGGGTCAGGTACATTGAACAACGGTATATACGTATTAAACCAACCGCAGATTTTCAATGTCCAGAATACACACAAAAGAAAGTCTCCAGAAATCAATAAAACTTTCTTATGGCATTGTAGACTGGGTCACATCAATGAGAGAAGGTTGACTAAGTTACATACAGAAGGATATTTGGATCCGTTCAAATATCAATCGTATGCAACTTGTCAATCCTGTCTCAAGGGAAAGATGACAAAGACTCCGTTCACTGGACACGGAGTAAGAGCGAGCGAGCTCTTGGGACTCGTACACAGCGACGTGTGCGGTCCAATGTCTACACATGCACGAAGCGGTTATTCTTACTTCATTACTTTTACGGATGACTTTTCAAGGTACGGTTATGTCTTCTTAATGAAACATAATTCCGAGGCTTTTGAAAAATTCCAGGAATATAAGAATGAAGTAGAAAAACAAACAGGCAAAAGTATCAAGGCACTGAGATCTGATCGAGGTGGTGAATACTTGAGTGCCGAGTTCCTGGGTTACTTAAAAGTGAATGGAATTCTCTCTCAGCTTACTCCTCCATACACTCCGCAACATAACGGTGTATCGGAGAGACGGAACCGAACCCTATTGGATATGGTACGGTCCATGATGAGTAACGCTGAGTTGCCGCGATCGTTTTAGGGATATGCGCTAGAATCAGCTGCATACCTTTTGAACCGGGTTCCAACTAAGACTGTGCCCACTACACCATATCAGATGTGGTATGGGAAGAGACCCTATCTTAATCACATTAAGACATGGGGATGTCCAGCTTTTGTAAAAAAGCAGCATGCAGACAAGCTCGAGGCACGCTCAGTACAGTGCAAGTTTGTGGGATATCCAAAGAACTCCAAGGGATATTTCTTCTATTGCGAAGAGGAACAAAAGGTGTTTGTTTCTCGCCATGCCCACTTTCTAGAACACCAGTTCATAGAAAAAGAATTAAGTGGGAGCGCAATAGAACTGGAAGAAATTCCAGAACCACGAGCTATTACTGAAAGCTTAGTAGAACCAGAGGGTTCGAAAGATCAGGACATTCCCATGCCACTCCGCAGAAGTAGTAGGTAGTCTCATCCACCCGAGAGATACTACGGTTTTCTCATTGACGGGGATAGAGAGGATTGCATCATAGATTTTGATGAGCCTACTAGCTTCCAGCAAGCCATTCAGAGCGTCGACTCGGTAAAATGGCTGGATGCAATGCGGACCGAAATGGAGTCCATGTACACCAACAAAGTATGGACGTTGGACATTGCTCCAGATGGGGTAAAACCCGTAGGATGCAAGTGGATCTTCAAAAGGAAGATTGGTGTAGATGGACAGGTTGAGACCTATAAAGCTAGACTGGTAGCAAAGGGTTTTCGTCAGCGACCTGGTTTGGACTATGACGAAACCTTTTCTCCAGTAGCTATGCTGAAATCCATTCGGATCCTTCTTGCCATTGCTGCCTTCCACGATTATGAGATTTGGCAGATGGACGTAAAGACAGCTTTTCTAAATGGACATTTAGAGGAGTGTGTCTATATGGACCAGCCAGAGGGTTTCATTCAGAGTGGGAGCAGCGGAAAGGTGTGCAAGTTGCTTAAGTCCATTTATGGACTAAAGCAGGCATCGCGGAGTTGGAACATCTGCTTTGATGAGACGGTCAAGGAATTTGGCTTTATCAAAAATCCAGATGAACCATGCATCTATTGTAGATTTGTAGCGAGAACTGTAGTATTCCTCGTTTTATACGTGGATGACATTCTCGTAATAGGAAATGATATTCCTATGCTACAATCTGTCAAGGGGTTCTTGTCACACAGGTTCTCCATGAAAGACCTGGGTGATGCCTCATACATTCTGGGTATCCGGATCTACCGTGACAGATCCAAGAGGATATTAGGACTTTCACAGTCCAGGTACATCGACACCATACTGAAGAGATTCAGTATGGAAGATTCCAAGCGCGGTAATCTACCGGCTTGTCACGGGATCACCCTCTCCAAAGAGATGTCTCCCAAGACTGATTTGGAGAGGGATCGCATGTCTATTATACCCTACGCTTCTGCGGTAGGCTCTATAATGTATGCGATGTTGTGTACCAGACCGGATGTGGCTTATGCACTGAGTGTGGTAAGCAGGTATCAGTCAAACCCTGAGGAGAAACATTGGATAGCAGTAAAGAACATTCTCAAGTACCTGAGAAGGACTAAGGAGATGTTCTTGGTGTATGGCGGAAAAGACCTCCAGATTGAGGCCTTTGCTGACTCCAGCTTCCAGAGTGACAAGGATGATTCCAAGTCCATGTCGGGTTTTGTCTTTACCCTCAATGGAAGGGCGGTGTGTTGGAAGAGCTTCAAACAGGAAACCGTTGCTGACTCGACTATGGAAGCGGAATACATCGCTGCATCTGATGCCGCAAAAGAAGCTATCTGGATGAGGAAGTTCTTGAGAGAACTTCAGGTGGTTCCGTCCATTGTTGACCCAATACCTCTGTATTGCGACAACAACGGGGCTATAGCTTTAGCGAAGGAACCCAGGTCCCATCAGAAATCCAGACACATCTTGAGGCGGTATCACCTGATCAGGGAGATCGTGGATCGCCAGGAGATCGAGGTTCGGAGTGTTGCTTCAGAAGATAACACAGCAGATCCATTCACCAAGGCCTTTCCACAGACTCAGTGTAAGTCGATGTACAACACCCCACGACTTGCGGGGAGGCGGAAATATGAAAAACGATCTTGTTCTTTGCTTAAATATCGACTAACCGCATGAATCGAAGCTAAACGATAACTAACACCAAACATAGTTGTTAACAACTACTATGTAAAGGGATTATACCTAAAGAACCGTGTCCTTCGTCTTTACGAACTCCACCTCCTCCTCCGCCTTCTCGAAGTAGTAGACGATCCACCCGAGAGCTTTACTCCAAGCTTAGCCTCTAAACTTGAGGCAACTAACTTTCTTTAAGTGCTAATCAAAGAAGCTAGGTGATATAGAGTGAGGGTTATGGTTTAATTAGTCTAACTAATCCTTGTACTCAACACATGAGAGGGGAGGATTAGGGTTTGAAGAGGGAGAGCTAGAGGAGAGAGAAGGTGAAGATAATAATGAAGTGAGAAGAACGAGTTATCATAATATATATCAAGCATTTTGTTATATCAAGAAAAGAAAAGAAAATGATTTACAACCATGCTTGATAAATATCTTCTGGTGATTCATCTCCATGAGTCATTAAGCAATTATGAAGCATTAATGACATGGATGAATCATCCATATGACTCACTAATCACATTCATTGTATATGCCACCTAAACCTCCTTAGTCACCATCTTCTAGAAGCTTCTCACGCAATTACGAGAACGCCCCTCCTTTCCGCAAAAAATACGGAAAAACTTTAGACTGTATAAATCCAATAACCGGATACCAGTAACTGGCTTAAACCAAAGCCGACTGGTAAAAACTGTCCGAAAGTCGTACGTGCGTAAACACACGTATGCGTCCGAACCCTTGTCGTAAAACCATACGACCTCTATATCGTTTCGCCTGGAGTAAGGAAACTCTCTGTGTGGAACTCTAGAGACTCGACTACTACGCTGGCAGTGGGTTTAACCACAGACCGCAAGCGGCACTAGCTGTACGTAACGGTCCCCAGGTAGATGTCGATAAGAAGGCCGATGAGGAAACCCATCCGAACTCCTACTAAGTCTGATGTGACAATCTCTATACAGTCCGGTCCGTTCGTCTAAGACTATCGCATATCGGGCCTAGGGGACGGCAAGCGTCAATCCCCTAATAGCTGTATAAGTCGTGTCGGAGCGAAGCCCATTACACCCTGATAAACTACTGGAACCTACCAGTAAATCTCGCTTGCCCTGGCCAGGGACTTTGCGTAATGGCTCTCTGACACAGCGCGATATCAACCCCCAATACCGGGAGAGACGAATCCTGTCTAACCGCCACTGCCTCCAAGTGCTCGGGACTGCACCCAACTGCTACCTGTTTGCACGACTCCTTTGAGCCGTGGTAGGGTAGCAATCTAAGAACAGTGGGACACACTCGAGGCGAAGTAGCAGTGTCAAGTCTGCGGACTATGCTGTACTCATGTCACCTGGGAACTGTTCACTGACGACTGGTATAAAACCAACCAACAGTTCCCTGTGAGTCCTGTCCGGTGTACCCGTAACCTAACGAGCACCTGCATACTATCTCCAGTACGACGTACTGACGGCTGTGGGACAGACCATCTCCCCAACTGGGATGAGAAGCGTACACACTAGTCTACTCCGGAGTATCGATGCCCTGTCTCGATAATCCAATGACTAGGGACCTGAATAAGGATGTGCTTGTAGACTACCCAGCCCCCACTAGTGTGACTGCCATCACAACGCTGGTAGTCAAGCAAGATCCTAAGAGCTCTATCAATACGTATACTCACATATTAAGATAGAAAAAACCAAGTAGCATACTACCATGTTTAGCAAGACTGTTATATACATGTGAATATCCCAAGCTTCCATTAAGTAATACACAAACTAGTATGATACAATAATGGCCCCTAGGGCATATACACTAACAATCTCCCATTTGCACTAGGGCCATGTACTGGCATATCGAAGACCGATGATCTCGAGTAGCCTCTCGAACTGAATCTGAGGTAGGGCCTTTGTGAATGGATCAGCAATGTTCTCTTCAGAAGCAACTCTCCGAACCTCGATCTCCTGACGATCAATGATCTCCCTGATCAGGTGATACCGCCTTAAGATGTGTCCGGACTTCTGATGGGACCTTGGTTCCTTTGCTAAAGCTATAGCTCCATTGTTGTCGCAATACAGAGGTATTGGATCAACTATGGTAGGAACCACCTGAAGTTCTGTTAGGAACTTCTTCATCCAGACTGCTTCTTTTGCGGCATCGCAAGCAGCTATATACTCCACTTCCATCGTCGAGTCCGCAACGGTGTCCTGCTTGGAGCTCTTCCAGCACACCGCCCCTCCATTGAGGGTAAAGACATAACCCGACATGGACTTGGAATCGTCCTTATCACTCTGGAAGCCGGAATCAGCAAAGGCCTCCAACCTGAGGTCTTTTCCGCCGTAAACCAAGAACATCTCCTTAGTCCTTCTCAGGTACTTGAGAATATTCTTTACTGCTATCCAGTGCTTCTCCCCTGGGTCTGACTGATACCGGCTTACCACGCTCAGTGCGTAAGCTACATCTGGTCTGGTGCACAACATCGCATACATTATAGAGCCTACCGCAGAAGCGTAGGGTATAACAGACATGCGTTCCCTTTCCAAATCAGTCTTGGGAGACATCTCTTTGGAGAGGGTGATTCCATGACAAGCCAGTAGATTACCGCGCTTAGAATCTTCCATACTGAATCTTTTCAGTACAGTGTCTATATACCTGGACTGCGAAAGTCCCAACATCCTCTTAGATCTATCACGATAGATCCGGATCCCCAGAATGTAAGAAGCATCACCCAGGTCTTTCATGGAGAACCTGTGTGACAAGAATCCTTTGACAGATTGTAGCATAGGAATGTCATTTCCTATCAATAGAATGTCATCCACGTACAAGACGAGGAATACGACACTTCTGGCTACAACTTTACTATATATGCACGGTTCATCTGGATTTTTGATAAAGTCATATTCTTTGACTGTCTCATCAAAACAGATGTTCCAACTCCGCGATGCCTGCTTTAGTCCGTAAATGGACTTAAGCAGCTTGCATACTTTCCTGTTGCTCCCACTCTGATTGAAACCCTCTGGCTGATCCATATAGACGCATTCTTCTAAATTTCCATTCAGAAAAGCCGTCTTTACGTCCATCTGCCAGATTTCATAATCATGGAAGGCAGCAATAGCAAGAAGGACCTGAATGGATTTGAGCATAGCCACTGGAGAAAAAGTTTCGTCATAGTCTAAACCAGGTCTTTGACGAAAACCCTTTGCAACAAGTCTAGCCTTATAGGTTTCCACCTGTCCATCTACACCAATCTTTTTCTTGAAGATCCATTTGCATCCTATGGGTTTTACCCCATCTGGAGCAAAGTCCAAAGTCCATACTTTGTTGGTGTACATGGACTCCATTTCGGTCCGCATTGCATCTAGCCATCGTACCGAGTCGCCGCTCTGGATGGCCTGCTGGAAGTCAGTAGGTTCATCATCACCTATGATGCAATCCTCTCTATCCCCATCTATGAGAAAACTGTAGTATCTCTCAGGCGGATGAGACGGCCTACTACTCCTGCGGAGGGGTGCGGGAATGTCCTGTTCTTCTTGAACTACCGGTTCTACCAAACTTTCAGTAGCAGTTTGTGGTTCTGGAATTTCTTCCAGTTCTATTTCGCTCCCACTTATTTCCTTTTCTAAAAACTGATATTCTAGAAAATGGGCATTACGAGAAACAAATACCTTTTGTTCCTCTGCGTAATAGAATAGATACCCCTTGGAGTTCTTTGGATATCCCATAAACTGACACTTTACTGATCGTGCCTCGAGCTTGTCCACATGCTGCTTTTTAACAAAAGCTAGACATCCCCATATTTTCAGATACTGAAGATAGGGTTTCTTCCCACTCCATATCTGATATGGCGTGGTAGGCACAGTCTTGGTAGGAACCATGTTCAAAAGATATGCCGCTGATTCTAGCGCATAACCCCAGAAAGATCGCGGTAACTCAGCATTACTCATCATGGATCGTACCATATCCAATAGGGTTCAATTCCGTCTCTTCGATACACAATTATGCTGTGGAGTGTATGGAGGAGTAAGCTGAGAGAGAATTCCTTTCTCTTTTAGGTAACCTAGGAACTCGGCACTCAAGTATTCACCACCTCGATCAGATCTAAGTGTCTTGATACTTTTGCCGGTTTGGTTTTCTACTTCATTCTTATACTCTTGGAATTTCTTAAAAGCCTCGGATTTATGTTTCATCAGATAAATGAATCCGTACCTTGAGTAATCATCCGTGAAAGTAATGAAATAGGAAAAACCACCTCTTGCATGTGTAGACATTGGACCGCATACATCGCTGTGTATGAGTCCTAAGAGCTCGCTCGCTCTTACTCCATGTCCAGTAAATGGAGTCTTTGTCATCTTTCCTTTGAGACAAGATTGACAAGTGTCATAAGTTTGATATTCGAACGAGTCCAAATATCCTTGTCTATGCAACTTAGTCAACCTTCTCTCATTGATGTGACCCAGTCTACAATGCCATAAGAAAGCTTTATTTAAATCTAGAGACTTTCTTTTTAGTGTGTTCTGGACATTGAAAATTTGGAGTTGGTTTAAAACATATATACCGTTATTTAGTGTACTAGACCCAATCAAACCATGATTAGGGTGGATGTTAACAACATCTCTTACAAACGTGAAATCATAACCTTTATTTGATAACAAGGAAACTGATATGATATTACACGTTAAGCTTGGTACAAAAAAACAGTTATGTAAAACCAAAATGTGTCCACTCGTCAATCCTAGGTGATAATCCCCGACGGACGCAGCTCCCACGCTAGCTCCGTTAGCAACCTTTAGGGTCATATCACCTTCCTTCAGCACTCTACGGTTTCTCAGTGCCTGCAATGAATTGCAAATATGAGATCCTGATCCGGTATCCAATACCCAGGAAGTAGAGTTGATCGACAGACAATTCTCAATTACAAACACACCTGAAGTCGAAGCCACAGCTTGCTTCGGTTCCTGGTTCTTGGCGTTCCACGCCTTGCAATCCTTCTTCCAGTGCCCTTTCTTGTGACAATGGAAGCACTCATCCTGGCCAACTACCGGTACCGCAAACTTTTTCATTCCCTTCCCTCCCACCTTACTAACACCTCCTCTAGGTTTGGTGGCGGCCTTTTTCTTCCTTCCTTTGGCCCTAGCCTTGGACCCGGAAGAAGATGTACCGCTAATAAACATAGCGGGTGTTTCCCTTGTCTTCTGTAAGGTGCCCTCTGCACTCCTTAACATGTTCAGGAGTTCCGGAAGTTCAACTTCTTTTCTTTGAATGTTGAAGTTCAGGATAAACTGGGCGTAGGTGTGAGGAAGGGACTGGAGAATAAGGTCTGTATAGAGCTCATTATCCAAAGTCGTCCCAAAGTCTGCGAGCTCTTCAATATAGCCGATCATCTTTAGGACATGTTCTCCTACCGATGACCCGACAGCCAACCTCGCTCGAAACAAGTTCTTAGAGGTCTCGTATCTTGCTATACGAGATTGCTCTCCATAAAGTTCCTTTGTATGGAGAAATATGCCATCTAAGTTCATATCCTCGTGCCTCCTCTGATGTTCATTGTTCATTGAGGCAAGCACGATGCACTTGGCTTTCGCGCAATCTAAATCCCAGGTTTTGCAGATTTCCTTATCCGCATTGCTGGATTTGGGACCAGGGACAGCAGGTGCCGTAGCGGTGAGGACGTACCCCAATTTGTCATAGGTCAAAACCATTTTGACATTCCGCAGCCAATCTTTATAGTTTGGCCCTGTCAGTATATTTTTCTCTAAAAGTAACTTAAGTCCGGTCATATTCAGGGTCGCTGCAATTAGGAGAGAGAGAAGAAAACTCTTTAGCATGATGCTCTTGCAAGTTTAGAGTAGTTTTTAGTTTATCTAAACTGGATGGCTCCCACTGTTTCTCGAATCCTTCCTCAAACCATAAAAGAAGAATTAGCCAGGACTATTCTCACCGTACAATACTTGCTTAACCGTTCAGCCAGGCCAGTGTCGATACTTCGAGGGAGGTTTTCCAACGGTTTCGCGAAGTTCCTTAATTAAATAACCTCTTTTCTCTGGGGGCGTAACCCCGCTGACACCTTTCTTGACACCTACTTGGTTTATAGCATTGATCGTTTAGTGACGAATCTCCTGATAAGTAGCATATACTCACAGTAGGATCGGGATCCAAATATCATCGTATGATAATGTTGAAGGAATCCTACCAACATTCATCAAACTCCAAATGGTATGCATCTCTTTGCAAATTTCAGTTTCTTTAGAAATTCCCGATATATATTTTTGCCCCATGCTCTTATGACCTTGGCGTTGGTCAAAATATCATAAGTCACATGTCAAGTCCTACCCATCATTATCTTGTTAATTTGAACCCATCCGTACATATCCTTGACGTTGGCCAAAATGATCATACGACTGTCCCAAACTAACTCATCTATCTATGCAACAAATGAATACCCAGCAGCTACCAAACACTATGCCTTGGCGTTGGTCAAAATACATAGCTTGAATACTACTGAATACCCAGATGAAATGACGGAGGGCTACGAATGGTTTTGGCGAAACCGTGAACGTAGTGAACTTGATATAACCGAAGGAACCTGATAGCTTTTAAAAGGAGTGGTTAAAGCTCTGCATTTAAAAATATCTGTTTTTAAAATTAATCGAGTGGTTTCTTTTAAATTGTTCCAACGATCAAACTTTTGGTTTATTTTCTTTGCATTATAAATAATGCATCCCATCATTAACCTATCATTGCAGAAAACAACGAAAATACAACGTCCTCTTATGCCATCCGCATTCGCCACGTGGACCCGTCATCACCCGTTAGGTTACTTAACTAACGACAGAGCGGGGGCTGGGCTAGCGCGGGTGTAAAACATAAGTGACGTCTAAATAGCTATCATATATAGATATTGTACATTCGTCAGACGCAATAATAGGCATTCCAGATCACAGATGAACTTTATTGGATTTGCAAGTAATCCGTGTTTGTTTTGAGCCTGCAACAAAAGACGGATTACACAGTTGTGATGAATAGCCATTACCCCACCCAAGACCCCAATGGGTACGGCAAACTACCCGCCCGGCAGTTTGTGCACCCCACCTTGGGTCTGTCCTAGGAGCAAAAACAGTAAAATAAAATAATACAACGGTGGCTACAACCGCAACCTGGATGTGCCCCGCAAAATAATATTACAACAAATTACATTTACATCAAATGAATTAAATAATAACCCATCACATAACCCCGGCTATACATCACAACAATCCAACACAGTTCATATACACAAACAGATAAAATCCATTACAGAAATGTGCAACCCCCTGCCAACCGACATACTAGCAGTTAGGGGAGGTTTACGAACACATTATACAAACACAGATATAATCCAACAAGCAAATACTGTATAATTTCGATCGATTAAACACTTTTAATTTTGCTCCAATACTTCTCTGTAAATCTGAAACCTGAGCAAAAATAAAAACTTCCAGAAAATACCAAATATCACAGAGAAGCAACACAGGAAAATTGGGTTCCTGAATCGCCAACTAGGCGGCGGAAGCGCGGCGGATCGGTGCGATCCGCCGCGGTTCCGCGGCTCTTTAGGCGATTCAGGGGCCCAAATTTCTTGGGTGTTCTTATACTGTCTTTTTAAGCTTTCTGAACCTCCCTGAAAAATTTTAGGACTTCATTTAAAATTCGACAGAAAACCATGATTTCGGGCTTTTCCGGTTTCGTTTTTTCCGTTCGAAATTCATACAAATTTGCAAGTAAGTTATTTATTGTTTAGCGAGGCTCTGATACCACTGTAAGTCGATGTACAACACCCCACGACTTGCGGGAAGGCGGAAATATGAAAAACGATCTTGTTCTTTGCTTAAACATCGACTAACCGCATGAATCGAAGCTAAACGATAACTAACACCAAACATAGTTGTTAACAACTACTATGTAAAGGGATTATACCTAAAGAACCGTGTCCTTCATCTTTACGAACTCCACCTCCTCCTCGGCCTTCTCGAAGTAGTAGACGATCCACCCGAGAGCTTTACTCCAAGCTTAGCCTCTAAACTTGAGGCAACTAACTTTCTTTAAGTGCTAATCAAAGAAGCTAGGTGATATAGAGTGAGGGTTATGGTTTAATTAGTCTAACTAATCCTCGTACTCAACACATGAGAGGGGAGGATTATGGTTTGAAGAGGGAGAGCTTGAGGAGAGAGAAGGTGAAGATAATAATGAAGTGAGAAGAATGAGTTATCATAATATATATCAAGCATTTTGTTATATCAAGAAAAGAAAAGAAAATGATTTACAACCATGCTTGATAAATATCTTGTGGTGATTCATCTCCATGAGTCATTAAGCAATTATGAAGCATTAATGACATGGATGAATCATCAATATGACTCACTAATCACATTCATTGTATATGCCACCTAAACCTCCTTAGTCACCATCTTCTAGAAGCTTCTCGCGCAATTACGAGAACGCCCCTCCTTTCCGCAAAAAATACGGAAAAACTTTAGACTGTATAAATCCAATAACCGGATACCAGTAACTGGCTTAAACCAAAGCCGACTGGTAAAAACTGTCCGAAAGTCGTACGTGCGTAAACACACGTATGCGTCCGAACCCTTGTCGTAAAACCATACGACCTCTATATCGTTTCGCCTGGAGTAGGGAAACTCTCTGTGTGGGACTCTAGAGACTCGACTACTACGCTGGCAGTGGGTTTAACCACAGACCGCAAGCGGCACTAGCTGTACGTAACGGTCCCCAGGTAGATGTCGATAAGAAGGCCGCTGAGGAAACCCATCCGAATTCCTACTGAGTCTGATGTGACAATCTCTATACAGTCTGGTCCGTTCGTCTAAGACTATCGCATATCGGGCCTAGGGGGCGGCAAGCGTCAGTCCCCTAATAGCTGTATAAGTCGTGTCGGAGCGAAGCCCATTACACCCTGAGAAACTACTGGAACCTACCAGTAAATCTCGCTTGCCCTGGCTAAGGACTTTGCGTAATGGCTCTCTGACACAGCGCGATATCAACCCCCAATACCGGGAGAGACGAATCCTATCTAACCGCCACTGCCTCCAAGTGCTCGGGACTGCACCCAACTGCTACCTGTTTGCACGACTCCTTTGAGCCGTGGTAGGATAGCAATCTAAGGACAGTGGGACACACTCGAGGCGAAGTAGCAGTGTCAAGTCTGTGGACTATGCTGTACTCATGTCACCTGGGAACTGTTCACTGACGACTGGTATAAAACCAACCAACAGTTCCCTGTGAGTCCTGTCCGGTGTACCAGTAACCTAACGAGCACCTGCATACTATCTCCAGTACGACGTACTGACGGCTGTGGGACAGACCATCTCCCCAACTGGGATGAGAAGCGTACACACTAGTCTACTCCGGAGTATCGATGCCCTGTCTCGATAATCCAACGACTAGGGACCTGAATAAGGATGTGCTTGTAGACTACCCAGCCCCCACTAGTGTGACTGCCATCACAACGCTGGTAGTCAAGCAAGATCCTAAGAGCTCTATCAATACGTATACTCACATATTAAGATAGAAAAAACCAAGTAACATACTACCATGTTTAGCAAGACTGTTATATACATGTGAATATCCCAAGCTTCCATTAAGTAATATACAAACTAGTATGATACAACAATAGCCCCTAGGGCATATACACTAACACTCAGTTCGAGCGGCTGATCGAGATGATAGGTCTTCGATACGCCAGTACATGGCCTTAGTGCAAGTGGGAGATTGTTAGTGTATATGCCCTAGAGGCCATTACTGTATCATACTAGCTTGTATATTACTTGATGGAAGCTTGGGATATTCACAGTTGTATATACAATCTTGCTCGAAATGGTAGTATGCTACTTGGTTTGTCTCTTCTTTAAAATGTGCATGTGTTTCTTTTAGCATATCGCTGATATACATATTAGTAGAGCCCTTAGGATCTTTGCTTGATTACCAACGTTGTGATGGCGCTCACACTCGTGGGAGCTGGGTGATCTATAAGCACATCCTTATACAGGTCCCTAGTCGTTGGACTATCGAGACAGGGCATCGATACTCCGGAGTAGACTAGCGTATGCGCTTCTCATCCCAGCATAGGAGACGGTCTATCCCACAGCCGTCAATACGTCGTACTTGAGATAGTATGTGGGTGCTCGTTAGGTTACGAGTACACTGGACAGGACTCGTCGGGAACTGTTGGTTGGTATTATACCTATCGTCAGTTATCAGTTCCCAGGTGACATAAGTACAGCTTAGTCCGCTGACTTGACACTGTCACTTCGCCTCGAGCGTGTTCCCACTGCACTTTGATTACTACCCTACCATGGCTCAAAGGAGTCATGCAAATAGGTAGTTTTTGGGTGCAGTCCCGAAGCACTTGGAGGCAGTGACGGTTAGACAGGATTCGTCTCTCCCGGTATTGGGGGTTGACATCGCGCTGTGTCCAGGAGAGCCATTACACGAGTAGTCCCTGGCCAGGGCAAGCGAGATATACTGGTAGGTTTCCAGTGTTATCTCAGGGTGTTCTGGGCTACACTCCGACACGACTTGTACCGCTATTAGGGGACTGACGTTCACCGCCCCCTAGGCCCGCCATGCGATGTATCAGACGAACAGACCGGACTGTACGGAGATTGTCACATACAGGCTCAGTAGGAGTTCAGATGGGGTTCACCTCGTCAGTCTTCTTATCGACATCTACCTAGGGACCGTTACATACAGCTAGTGCCGCTTGCGGTCTGTGGTTAAACCCACTGCCAGCGTAGTGTCGAGTCTTTAGAGTCCTACACAGAGAGCTATTCTCCTTTAGGCAAAATGAGTAGAGGTCGCATGGTTTTGCGACAGGGTTCGTTCACATCCGCGCACTTGTGCACGTTTGCTGTCCGGACAGCTTATACTAGCGGGCTTTGGTTTAAGCCGGATCCTAGTATATGATTTGGGATTAGTTTTTCTCATTGTATTCGTATTCCTCGGATCACGAATACGGATGCGTATGCACAGTTGCTTGAGACAGAGGGAGAGGACCTTAATTAGGGTTAATGACTATTGTCATTTTATTAACCCTAATGCTTATGTGTGTATTATGGTTAATTGATATTAGTTTAATAATTGTGCATGGTTATGGTTGTTGACCATTTAACCTTCTTGACTTATTGACCTTGGTTGACACTTTGACCATCATCATTTCATTTGGAATATGCTTTTTGATCCTTGCAATTTGCATTAAAAATGAAATGATAATGGTCATGTCTTGATTAAGCCATGACAATTATCTTACTAATTATCTAATTAAAATAATACACACATATATGTGAGAATGGTTCATTTTATTCTCATTCTATCATTCATTTTCTCTCTCTTGTTCTTCCTCTCCCTCAAGCTCTCCCCTCTCATTTGTTGAGAAACACTTGAGCTTGAGAAAAACCCTTTCTTGATAATCTCTACTCTCATCTAGGGTTCAAGGATTAGCACTTCTTGCACCCTAGTTACTTCTAGCTTGGAGTTGAAGCCAAAGGTCAAGGCTTTCGGGTGGATCTTTCTTCGACGTGAGTAGACGACAAAGG
The DNA here is from genome assembly GCA_030015575.1 of Agapanthus africanus. Classification (NCBI taxonomy): domain Eukaryota; kingdom Viridiplantae; phylum Streptophyta; class Magnoliopsida; order Asparagales; family Amaryllidaceae; genus Agapanthus; species Agapanthus africanus. The sequence goes on along the minus strand of CM057343.1, from coordinate 166,487,738 downwards.
TGACCTCCTTCCACCACTCCAAGGAGCAAGGAGAGAAGGACAAAAAGCCCAAGGTATAACCTTTCTAGCACTTAGCTAGTTTCTAGTTAGCTTTAGCTTGTTTTTGTTTAGCAAAGATCCTTCATAGTCTAGTCCATGTTGCCTAAGTTCAAAAAAATTCGTTTTTTATTCCGTTTTCCGCCTCCCCGTAAGCACCGGGGTGGGCAACGTGGACTTACAAATAAGCCCTCCTCCACCATTTTTTCAGCCAATGAAAGATACAAAGAAAAATGGCCGAAACGGAAAGCAAACTGGCAACTTCATAAAACTGATCCCGTAATAAATTACAGGAATCCCCGCTACGGTATATACATACCTGCATTTGTATTCCAACCAAATACAAATGCAATGAGACAAAATCTACACTGTACAATACTAGGATCCGGCGTAAACCAAAGCCCGCTAGTATTATCCGTCCGATCATGATCCGTGCAATACCGCACCTATCTGATCGAACCCTGCCATATCTCCATACGGCCTCTACAGCGTTTCGCCCGAAACTTGAGAAAACGGTCTGTGGGGGACTCTAAAGACTCGTCAATACTTTGGTTGTGGATTTAACCACTAGCACGTCAGAGGTATTAGCCTATACGTAACGGGCTACCAGGTATTGACCAAAAGTGACGTCGATGAGCGAACTCATCCTGACACCCTACTGAGCCTGTCAGTGACAATATCCATACAGTCCGGTCCGTTCGTCTATGAGCATCGCATGGCGGGCCTAGGGGGTTGGTAAAAGTCAAACCCCCAAAAGCGGTACAAGTCGTGTCGGAGTATAGCCCAGAACACCCTGAGATACTACTGGAATACCTAACAATAAATCTCCTGTCTTGGCCAAGGACTTTGTGTAAGGGCTCTCCTAGACACAGCGCGACCTCACCCCCAATACCGGAAGAGACGAACCCCTGAAGATCCGCTCACTGCCTCCATATGGCTCGGGACTGTACCCAACTAAAACCTGTTTGCACGTCTCCTTTGAGCGTGGTAGGGTAGTAATCAAAGTACAGTGGGAACTCACACGAGACAAATGACGATCCTTAGGTCAATGAACTAACCTGTCCACATGTCACCAGGGAACTGCTATCTGATGTCAGGTATAAGACCAACTAGCATGTTCCCGGCGAGTCCTGTCCGGTGTACTCATAACCCAATGAGCACCTGTATACATCTTAGGTGAACCAACTGACACCAGTGGCTTGTGAGACCGGCCACCGCCCCTCGTCGGGGTCTCGACTGTATACACTAGTCTACTCTGAAGTATCGATGCCCTGTCTCGAAACTCCCACAACTAGGGACCTTTTAAGGATATGCTTATAGACTACCAGCTCCCACGTATATGATCGCCCTCATACTGCTGGCAGTCAAGCAAGAATCCTAGGGGCTCTATCAACGTGCAATAGTGACCTGTAAGGTCACCTAAAGCAATACACGATGATAAAGGTAAACCAGATAGCATACTATCATCTTGAGTAAGACTGTCCTACTGGAATAGGTCCTCCCTCAATCATTGCAATCACGTGCCTGTGATCCAATTATTGACTCTGAGGGCACTATCTCCAACAATCTCCCACTTGCACTCAAGGCTAATTATTGCGATGTCGCATACTCACAGCCCGTGTGATACCGAACACCCAACTCCTCTACTAGTCAGTCGCACAAAACCCGTTTGCGAAACTATTGCGTTTCGAGGAATAGCCTCAGTGAGTGGATCCGCCTTGATGTTTCTTTCTACGTCTCTCTATATCTCAAGTTCGTGGAGAAAGCCATCTCCCGAAATGAGCAATACCTGTCTTAGAATGTGTCTGGATGTCTGATGGGACCTAGCTTACAAATGAACTCCAAATCCAAACTTCTTAGACTGTATCGTCAACTGAATTTAATCAGTATCCTGCGTCATGCCTCCCTCAGTATCCCCTTGGACCACCTGTCCAAAATACTGCCCCTCGTCAGAAGGAAAACCATAACTCTGAAGACCTCTCTGTCATCCAGGTCACCTTGGAAGCCTGGAATGATAACCGTCTCCTAAAAGAGGCTGTCGTTATCATATCCCTAGAACATCCACTTATGTTCTAAAACTGCTTCCGACTGTTTCTCCAGGATTGGATCAATATTAACTTATTGCATCTATTGCAAAAACAACATCTGGTGTGGTACTTGACATCTCATGATTGACTCAATTTGCCTAAGCAAGTGATCTGCCAATCATGCATACCCCTCTCCCCTTTAGTCTGTAAAACTCCTTTAGAGAGGGTGACTCCATCACCTGCAGGTACACCACCATGCCAGGAGTCGTCCATTCTAAAGCACCTCTAGAATGCTGTCTATGTACCCTGATTGGAAACTATCCAAATCTAGATCTAAAACTATAGATCCAGTAACCAGAATGTCTGATATAATATCCAAGTCCTATGTGGAGAAACCACTGTGTGACAACCAAAGTATAACCGATCGTAGTATAGGAATATCACTTCCTACTCTGTGTATGTCATCCAAATACCAGGACATCACACCCTACTACCTTCTCAACAGATCCATCCCCTATTCTGATGAAGTCAAACCTATGACTGTCACATCAGAAATAGATGATCTATCTCCGCTATATCTGCTTTAGTCCATAAACATAAGCTACTTTGTCCACCAATGCTTCCGCTGCTCCCAATGACTATGACAACCCTCTGGCAGAGTTATATAGACGTACATTTCTAAAGCCAGTTTAGAACGACGCTATACTCATCCTCCTGCCGGGTCTCACAGTCTGGAACAACAACAATGGCAAGTCTGGATAAACAAGAACCTCCCTGTCACCGTCCTTGAGGCTACCGGAGTACCTCTCGGGTGCCTGAGGTTACCCACCTTATCTGCGGAGTGGCCAATGGAATGTCAAACAAGATTGAATCTTTAGGTTCTTATCAAATCTTCAGTAATCGTCTGCGGTTCTGGAATCACTTCCAGTTCTACCATACACCCACTACTGTTTTCTGAAAAAATCCATTTTATTAAAACTGTGGCGAGTCTAGAACAATATCACTATTGATCTTCCAGATGGTAGAAAGTCAACCCTTGTCATAGCCTGGGTCAACCCACAAACAGCTATTACAGAAACGTACCTTGAGTTATCCAGAGTCTGGTTTTAAGCATAAGCCGGACAACTCCCCGTACCTTAACAATGTCAAGATATGAACTGTTCTATATCCAATATAGAAAAAGAGGCACTTATTTAATTGAACCAGATTCAAATCATGCAGCTATCTCCAGTGCATGTCAACTAAATGGAAGGAGGCCGACCAGCGTTACTCAACTTAGGAGTGCTTCCAATTATGAGTAACCTGAAAGAGAAGCAAGTTCTCTTAATCATTACTGTCAACTGAACACCATACACAAGTATCTAAATCTTCGATCACTTTGAAGAATCCTGATACTTGCAATACCTGGTTCTCTACTTTATTCATATACCTATAACTTCTCAAAATTCGGACCCTGTATTTCCACGAAACACCTGTCTAAAAACTAGAGAAGTCATAAGTAAACCGAACATAATACGAGGACCATCCCCTCTGTCTACTTCCTTTCCGGGCATAGCATTAGAACCACCAGCAGTGTTCTTCAGGATGGATGAAAGGGACGAGCGAAAGATTAGGCTTCCCGGTCTGAAACAACATACAATGCTCTGTACAAGTCCTTTGAGTCTAATAACTCATTCCCTGTGTGTCGTAGGTTGAAAACTGTACTTATAGTTAAGAAGAATTACACTGTTGTTTAATGCTCCTTACCTAACCATCCACTGATATAGGTAAATGTCATAGACATAATTTCAAAAAGGTATATCTCACTCTATAAAAATAGACGTACAGATATATCAATTTGAAATTGGTGCATAACAGCGGATATTCAAAACCAAATATTTGTTGTCCGGAAAACAACCCAGGTGATTTCCTCAAATATCACCAATTACAACTAATTCCGATATAATTAGGATAATCACCTAATTCCCAATAACTTACTCCCACTCATCATCTGTAAAACCATACATATGTGAGAATCAAACCTGGTAAATACATACCCTGGAGAAAGTGTCTAATTGGGAAATCAGTTTTCTTTTAACAGTACACAGTGAAACTGAAACATTGAAATGTTTCGTAGGGGTATTCGGGTATTCCTAGTAATACCTCTTCCATTATCCAGATTCACAACTGTAACCGTATATTTATATGCCATCTCCCCAAATCCCTTCATATGTCTTTAGTCATTACCTTCTGTACACCCCTTTAGGCCAAATGGTTTTCTTCCTTCACTACCGTTCGGCACCAGCCTATGATTTGGAAGAAGACTATCCAATAAGCATAATGGGTGTACTGTCATAATCCTAGGGGCACTCGCAATGCGAGAGAAGGTGAAGATAAAAGACAACCAAATAAATCTTATTCCTATTTCTCCTGAACCAGAATCCATCCCCGAACTGGAACAAGTTCCTTTCGAGTTCGTATATAACCATACGATGGAGTATCCAATAAACTGTGGATCTTCGTAGTGATACGGAGTATCCTGGAGAAATGCAAAGGTGAAATGGGAGTGGTAATGAAATACTTGGTTTGGTCGTGAATAGCAGTCGCAGTTTACTTTGCCCTCTTACTAATCCCTTGATATGTCTTTACTTAATACCTTCTGTACACCATCGTTAGGCTAATTGGTTTTCTTCATTCCCTACCGGTCGGCACCTGCCTATGGTTTGGAAGAAGACTATCCAATTTGCTTAATGGGTGTACTATCTCCTAAACCAAGGAGTACTCGCAACCTGAGAGAAGGTAAAAAGAAAAGACAACTGAATAGTCCTATCCGTTTTCTCCAGAACCGGAAACCATCCTCGAATAAATTCCTTCGAGTTCGTATATAACCATACGATGGTTTTGTCCAATGGAAGTGGACGTTCGTAGTAATACGGGGTGTCCTGGAGAAAAAGGGTAAAAGTAGGAGTGGCAATGAGGTATGCAACTCTGACAATCCAAAAGCCAGTGTTTTAAGAAGGTTCGGTTAACTTGGTCACTGAGTCATAGTCAAGGGTCGGGTCAATGGTCCCTGCCAAAGAGAGAGAGAAAAGAAACACTCAGCGTGCACTCTAACCTAGATCAGAATGGTTGTCACTTTATCTAATCAGGAAACCTCCCACTGTACTGTCAAATTCTCCTCCAAACCTGAAAGAAGAATTAGTCGGGATCACCCGAGGAGTAAACCAACTCATCAGTGGGAATCGGGATCCAACTATCATCGCATGACAACGTGACGGAATCCGCTCACGTTATCACACTCCAGAAGGTAGGCGCATATCTGGCAAGTTTCAGCTTCTTTAGAAACTCCCAATGTGATTTTTACCCCATGCTCTTATGACCTTGACTTTGGCCAACATATCATAAGTCACATATCAAGTTCTACCTGTCATTCTCCAGGTTAATTTGAGCCCACCCGTACAAGCCCTTGACTTTGGCCAACAAGGCTATACGACTGCCCCAAACCAACGCATCTATCTATGCTGTATATGAATACCCAATAGCTACCAATCACTGTGCCTTGACTTTGGCCAACATACACAGCTTGAATACTTATTGACTATCCATATGAAACGACGGAGGGCTACGAATGGTTTTTGGCGAAAACCTTTAACGTAATGAACTTGATATCGTTGAAGGAACCGGATAGCTTTTAAAAATATAATGACGAAAACCTTTGCTAAAGAGGTCACTCCCGGTGAAGGGATCTCGGCTCTTTCCCCGTAGAATGAGGCGCAGGATATTCCAACTGAATACCACGATGCAAAGCAAAAGTAAATGACTATAGTGAAGTTATTGCCCTGACGCAAACTTCTGTCCAAGGGGTCACTCCCGGTGAAGGGATCTCGGCCCTTGCCTCGTCGACTGAGGAGCAGGATATTCCAACTGAATACCACTGTGCAAAACAAAAGTGAACATCCTTGCAATAACAGCTTTTTGAAAAATTGTTCCAACAACATCAGAATAGGTTTGTTTAGCTTGCATTGATCCGAATCAACGCAGTCCCATCAATTTATCACACCAATAAAGAACGAAAATAATGACGTACGTATATGCCATCCGCATTCGCCACTGGGTCCCGTCATTACCCGTTAGGTTAGTTAACTAACGACAGAGCGGGGACTGGACTAGCGCGGATGCAAAACATATACAACATTTACTAGTATATATATCAATATATAATATTTCGCTCAAGGCATGATAAAATGCAACATCACATAAATGTAATAAGCATCACAGAACAATACAGATATCTGGGATCCCCAGGTTTCACAGAGCCGCTATTGAAACCCGACGTTTCCCTGGTCGTGTGGATAGCCTGTGCAATGAAATCCTAGACCCCTACGGGCGTGGAAAGTTACCCGCCAAAACCTGAAGCGAGGCAGCCCCCTTCAGCAACATGAATGGACCACCCAGCACTTCACAGAATCCGGTAACTTGGGCACCCCTCCTGGGTCAACCTGTACCCCCTACGAGTGCGGCGAATAGCCCGCCAATTCTAGAGTGAGGCCCCCTCCGTCTCAATGCCATGAGATGCGGGCCCGTTTCCCTCTAGAACCCGGCTATCCGTGCACCCCACCTTGGGGTAATCCTAGTACAGAAAGTAAAATATACATACAACGGGTACATCAACCTCACCCCGGTCGTGCCCCAAAAGAATAATATACAAACAGGCAGTGACGGCAGTCCACATGTCGGACGCTCGCCCCGCAATATCAAATGTACATAATACAACCAAACTGTACTACCATTGCATCCAGGCTATCCCCCACGACCAATCCGCAACATCACAGCACAATACAGAACATCAACGTGAATGTCACGTTCGCAAATCCGTCTAACCGGGCTATAGCAGTTAGACGGGATTTACCGATCAAGTGACATTCACGGTCGCAGATATAATGTAAATACTGTGAACTAACATGTTTAAAATATTCGATCGATCAAATTTACCCAAGTGGGCCCCAAGCACTACTGTAGCACATAAAGAAATTCTGGGCCCAAAACGAATATACCAAAACCCCTATTTTCAACACAGAGACTCTCTGGAAAAATTTGATACACTGAACATTAAAGATGGCGGCGGAACCGCAGCCCAAACATTGGTTTGGCCACGGTTCCGCGGTGGGGTAATGGGTTCATGCGACCAAATTTTACCAGAGTGCTTATACTTCCCTGCACATGTTTCTTCAACAACCTGAAAAAATTTTCGAGCCAAAAATATTTCGACAGAAACTGATACTTTTAAAAACGCGGGTTTTGGAATTTTGTTCGATCGGAAGTGTAAACACATTAGACCAAGCTAGACTAGGTTAATGGCATGGCTCTGATACCACTGTAAGTGCACGGCGGCGCCCCGGCCGTCAATCCGACGCCGGAATGCGGAAATGAAACTTTTTACAAACTTGTAAACCGGCACCACCGTGCACAAAAACCCGGATCGGGCCATTAACATAATTCTAGCTAACTAAAGAACGGGGTAGAGAGATATACCGATCGATCCGTGTCCTTCGGTCTTCTCGTTGTCGTCCCGATCTCCCGCGGAATCTCCGGTCTTCAACTCCTCGTCCGAAGGGCACCACGTCGCCGGCTTCTTTTACGGGCTCACACCTCTGGACCGAGGCAACTCGGGCACGAAGTTGGCGAGCCGACGTGCCCAAAAATTACTGTAGAATGTAGTGTAATGAGCTATGTGTCTCAAGGGGTTTGAGGAAGTTGCCTTTGGTGGAGGAATGAGATATGAACTTTTTCTAGATGAACTTGGGGATTTTTCTAAGTATGAAGAGAACCAAAATCCCCACACCAAAAATGGGCAGCCCCTCTCCTTGTCTTGGCCGGCCATGCTTGATGAGAGAATGAGAGAGAGTAACCATGAGGTGAGTGAGTGAGTCAATCAACAAAGAGAGAGAAAAGGGTTATCATGAGAAGAAATCATCACAAACCAAAACCAACACTCCACCAACCAATCATATCATCCAAAAGTCAAGCAATGATGATGAAAAGAAGTCAAATGAAAGTGCACCATCATTAAACCATCATGATACAACTATTTGCAAAAACAACCCTCCAAAATGCTTATTTCCACAAATGCAAATAAGCCCTCCTCCATTTTTTCAGCCAATGAAAGATACAAAGAAAAATAGCCGAAACGGAAAGCAAACTGGCAACTTCATAAAACTGATCCCGTAATAAATTACAGGAAACCCCGCTACGGTATATACATACCCGCATTTGTATTTCAACCGAATACAAATGAAATGAAACAAAATCTACACTGTACAATACTAGGATCCGGCTTAAACTAAAGCCCGCTAGTATTATCCGTCCGATCATGATCCGTGCAATACCGTACTTATCTGATCGAACTCTGCCATATCTCCATACGGCCTCTACAGCGTTTCGCCCAAAACTTGAGAAAACGGTCTGTGGGGGACTCTAAAGACTCGTCAATAGTTTGGTTGTGGATTTAACCACTAGTACGTCAGAGGTATTAGCCTATACGTAACGGGCTACCAGGTATTGACCAAAAGGGACGTCGATGAGCGAACTCATCCTGACACCCTACTGAGCCTGTCAGTGACAATATCCGTACAGTCCGGTTCGTTCGTCTATGAGCATCGCATGGCGGGCCTAGGGGGTTGGTAAAAGTCAGACCCCCAAAAGCGGTACAAGTCGTGTCGGAGTGTAGCCCAGAAGACCCTGAGATACTACTAGAATACCTACCAGTAAATCTCCTGCCTTGGCCAAGGACTTTTTGTAAGGGCTCTCCTAGACACAGCACGACCTCACCCCCAATACCGGGAGAGACGAACCCCTGAAGATCCACTCACTGCCTCCATGTGACTCGGGACTGTACCCAACTAAAACCTGTTTGCACGTCTCCTTTGAGCATGGTAGGGTAGTAATCAAAGTACAGTGGGAACTCACACGAGACAAATGACGATCCTCAGGTCAATGAACTAACCTGTACACATGTCACCAGGGAACTGCTATCTGACGTCAGGTATAAGACCAACTAGCATGTTCCCGGCGAGTCCTGTCCGGTGTACTCATAACCCAATAAGCACCTGTATACATCTTAGGTGAACCAACTGACACCAGTGGCTTGTGAGACCGGCCACCGCCCCTCGTCGAGGTCTCGACTGTATACACTGGTCTACTCTGAAGTATCGATGCCCTGTCTCGAAACTCCCATGACTAAGGACCTTTTAAGGATATGCTTATAGACTACCAGCTCCCACGTATATGATCGCCCTCATACTGCTGGCAGTCAAGCAAGAATCCTAGGGGCTCTATCAACGTGCAATAGTGACCTGTAAGGTCACCTAAAGTAGTACACGATGATAAAGGTAAACCAGATAGCATACTATCATCTTGAGTAAGACTGTCCTACTGGAATAGGTCCTCCCTCAATCATTGCAATTACGTGTCTGTGATCCAATAATTGACTCTGAAGGCACTATCTCCAACACTCACATGCATCTGTCCACTGAAATGGAACCTCCTTCCTAGTCAATCCGGTCAAAGGTGCAGCGATCCGTGAAAATCCTGCACGAAGCGTCGATAATAACCTGCCAGACCTAAGAAACTCCGGACCTCTGAAACTGATACAGGTCTAGGACAGTGTTGTACCGCTTCGATCTTCTTTGGGTCCACACATATACCCTCTCTCGTAACCACGTGACCCTAGAACTCCACACTATCGAGCCAAAAAGCACATTTAGAGAATTTTGCAAACAGCTGATGCTCTTTCAAGGTCTGCAACGTAATACGCAAATGCTGCTCGTGCTCCGTCCGACTCCGAGAATAAACAAGAATGTCATCTATGAACACTATAATAAATTGATCAATAAAGGGCCTAAAGATGCGATTCATCATATCCATAAAAGCTGCTGGAGCGTTGGTGAGTCCGAACGACATCACCAGAAATTTATAGTGCCCATATCTTGTGCGAAACGCAGTCTTCGGAATATCGTCCTTCCGCACCCTCAACTGGTGATACCCCGACCGCAAATCAATCTTCGAGAAGTAACCATCTCCCTGCAACTGATCGAATAAGTCATCTATACGTGGTAGTGGATACCTGTTTCGCACAGTGACGCGATTCAGCTGTCGGTAGTCGATGCACAGTCTCATATTGCCATCCTTCTTCTTTACAAATAAGACAGGAGCTCCCCACGGTGATACACTGGGACGAACAAGCCCTCTATCTAACAACTCCTGCAACTGGCCTTTGAGTTCCTTTAACTCCGTCGGTGCCATTCGATAGGGCGGTATAGAAATAGGCCCCGCACCCGGAATCAAGTCGATGCAAAATTCAATGTCGCGATCAGGAGGTAATCCAGGTAACTCAGCAGGAAACACCTCAGGAAATTCTCGTGCGATCGGAACCTGGTCCAATGGAATCTCAGCGACCGCTAAGTCCTGAACAAAAGCCAAGAACCCATGACAACCCTTCTTCAAGAGTCGCCCCGCACAAAGAGCAGAAATCATGTTGGCAGGAGTTATTTTATAATCCCCCTGCACAACAAACACCAGTTCACCTGGAAAACAAAATCTAACCGCCTTTCCCTGACAATCTATATAGGCATGACAGGAGGCCAACCAATCCATACCAAGAAGTATATCAAAATCTAGTATATCCAGGAGAATCAGATCAACTAGCGAATCTCTATCACCAATACGCACAGAACATGACCTGAATACGTGCCGAGCTATAAAAGAATCTCCCACCGGGGTAATCACTACCAATGGTAACTCTAACAATGATGACTCTTTCCCCAAAGAAAGTGCAAATCGTGAAGATACATAAGAATGTGTAGAACCGGGATCAAATAAAACATGTGCCTCTAACGAGCATACTGTAAGAGTGCCTGTCACGACTGCATTTGATGCCTGGGCATCCTGTGGAGTCAGCGCAAATACCCGTTCCTGGGCCCTGCTCGCATCCTGTCGTCCTCTACCTCTATCTCCTCGACCTCTCTGAGAACGTCCCGCAAAGCCTCAACCTCGTGGTGCAACTGCATGGCGTGTAGCGCCTACTGGGGGAGGAAGTAAAGCCATCGACGTAGAAGGTGGAAGGGGTAAAGCAGTCTGTGGAGCGACGGTCCCTCCCTGGGATCTACAATCCCGCGCAAAGTGTCCGGGAAGTCCACAACTAAAACATGTAGATAGGGGCCTCTGATCCTCGGGATTAGAACTGAACATCTGGCCCTGGGTCCAACCTTATCCGAAACTGCGGCCTGGAGTATATCTGCCTCTACCTTTGCCAAACTTCTAGTCATTGGCCCGATCGGTCTACTCCTCTTTGGCTCTGGAACAACCACTGACTCGCTCAAACGCTCTTCCACTCGTATCGTTGCATCCATGGCCTGCGCATACGTATCAAAATGTTGGGAGCCTATAGCCAGATATAACTGCGTGTCCAGACTCCTTAGGAACCTCTTCACCCGAAGCTCCTCCGTAGGTACTAAGTATGGGGCATAGCGCGACAGTTGGGTGAATCGTAAATCATAATCTGCCACCGACATACTTGCCGATTTCTGCAATGATTCAAAACTGCTAGCTCTAGCGTCCCTCACACTCTGTGGAAGAAATCTGGCAAGAAAGACCTCGGAAAACTCGGTCCACGACATCGGAGGAAGACTCGTGGCTCGCCCTCTCTCCATCGACTCACACCACTCCTGTGCAAGTCCCTCCAAACGGAAGCTAGTCAGCTCAACTGACCTCGCATCATAACATCGCAATGATCTACCAATCCTCGCCATCCTATCAAGTAAGGATTGAGGATCTTCCGCTACATCGGTCCCTGTAAATACCGGAAATCTCAATCTTATAAACACCGCAAGCGATACTTCCATCACCCTCGTATCTACCAGTGCTACCGTCTACGTAGGCTGTACCTCGGACTCTGCTACGGTCGGTGTCGGATCCTATCTCAGTACTCGAGTGGCCTCAGCTAACTGTCCTACCATTCGCTGCAATCCCAACATGCCCTCCTCAATCCTAGTCATGCGATCTAGAGGAGAAGGATAAACATGCTCATGCACCGTCGGAACGTCCGGTGTACCAGTCGCCGTCACAGGCGGACTCGCCCTAGCTGCATCTCTGGCTGCGGCTCGCCTAGCCCGCGTAGCCATAGCAACTGGAACAAGAAACGAGAGTTGATAAGGCTTACAAATAGGAACAATCAATAACAGAGAATCAACGGAAGAATAGATCAAGATATACATCCTAAGGTTAGTTAGGCTGAGTATGGTAACGTAAATATACCGCGGAACATACGTACGGTACTGCACTCATCCAAATTCTACTCCATCAAACCAAAAGTCATCCTAAATCACGGACTCACGTCAACCTATTTTAGATTTCCCTACTCGATTCCGTAAGGTTACTCCTAAGCTCTGATACCAACTTTGTCACGACCCAAGTTTGGATGTGACCGGCACTTAGATTGTATCATATCTAAAGATATGCCACAGTATAAGTAAGTCGAAAACCAAGATCAAACTCCTTTTTGCGGAATTCTTTATATAGAAATTTAGTTTTAAGTAAAAATCACATTTTATGAAGTTAAAATATTAAACAAGTATAAAGTGTTAAGTTTGGTTGCATCCCTAGTTGGGATCAACAATATCAACAGCGGAAAATAAAATCTCAGAATATAGGACATCAATACTAATCCCGGACATAAAGAAAAGAAACAACAATTTATAGAACTAAACGATCTCAACTGTCAATTAATATACATATAACCATTTCTCACTCTAAGTCAAAATACAGGTCTGATGGAGATCTTCTAGATACAAAATACAATACCCAAAAGAGAAGGTTACTATATATGTAACCCACCTATCAAAAGATGCGATAAAAGCGGAAAGAGTAGATCTGCACCGTTGCTAACCGTCAACTCTACCCCTGCAAGGAACTGTGGCACAACGGGGGTGAGTTGCCAACTCAGTGAATATAACTAACATATAACGGTTAATAATGTAAATATGACGATCATACTGACTGAAATGTGAACAAGTATAATGTATAATTGTCTGTGGAAATCATGAATCTATAATACGAATCTCATAATCAAAACTGAATCTCTTCATTTATTTCCAATAAAAATGCATTTCTCCGTGTCCATTATCGACACAAAAACGTCCATTTCTCACAGGCATCATTCCTCGAATGATCCTGAAATCAACAATACCGGTCGTTATCATCTAGATATACGGCGTATTTTTACCACTCTATCCGGTATCGAGTAACCTCGCTAGGCTCCTCCGCCTCAAATGCGGCTATCCTGCCCCTCAGTCTCGACCGGGTCCACCATATATCCAACTGTATATCTCCCCCACTCGGTATGGATAACGTAAAATCCGCGACCGTATATCTCCCCCACTCGGTCCGGAATAAAACCAAATCATAAAACATCTCATGGTGGACATGACACATCAATCATGAAAATCACTGGATTTATGTAATAGTATTCAAAACTCAAAACCATAAATCCTCAATAATACATTTACCTCTTATATCAACCTGAAATACTCAGATACTAAACATGATATTAATGATGCAATTTACTACTATTATTGGTGTGTAAGATACGATATGAATCATTTTAACAAGAAATTTGCTAAGTGTAAAAGTGACATGGTTATATCGACGAGGTGTGTGTAACATATAAGATGTGCACGTGGCATGACTCGTCGATACTTGTGTAGTGTTCTAGCAACTAAACAAATATATGTGAATGGTGAATGCATATTGTCAATTTGGCATAACAAAATAAAGCATTAAGTTAAATAAAACTACGGGTGTATCACGCCATCTTTACAAAATTCCCCGGTAGATGTTTAGTCTACTCACCGGAAAACGTCGAATCTATTCAGGAATTGCCAATCATTTCCCTTTCCTCGCTGCCTCCGAAAATCCCGTATTCGAATCTAATCATCACAATTTAACTTATATAAGGAAACAGCTACTCCGACATGACGGCAATGAAAAACACCCGTTCCCACGTACTAGTTATATTGCATACGATTATATCAAGCTATTTAACACTTAATCTTACTGGATTTCAACCCTAACCTGTATCGCTAAAGAAAACATATCGCGATATTCATTAACTATGTCGTATTTTGATTTCTTAGATAACTTTTCCGATATTAACTTCCAGATTCTATCTGCGGTGAAACTAACTTGTTTAAATAACACCAAAATAGCCAAAAGTATACACTGAATCCTACCCAACAAGACAAACCCACCTAGCTTCCTATAAATCCGGCGACGCCGAATTTTTCCTTCTGGTCGCCGGCCCAACTCCGAGCCCTCTGGTTCGTGATCCTATGGTTTTCTCTAGGTGTTACATACATCATTTTAGGACTGTTTTGTTAAGTTTATTTTTCTCTGAATAATAGCAGATTCAAATAGAGCCTAGTTTGGACAAAAATACGAAATTATAGAACTTGTTCATTTCAATTTAAACTAATTACAGAACTTTAATTTTCTACTGTGATTAAGAATTTTACCCACAATAAGTTGTTGGAATAACCCCTCAAAGATGCTAAGCCCCTTGTCCTAGCTTCATGATGAAGTCCTTGATCTAGCTCTTCTCTTCTTCTTTCTCTTTTTCTAGCTTGTTGATTCTAGTTTTCTATTCTTTCTTTAATTTTTTTTTCAGGAGTTTTTACAAGCTAATTGATCTGAACATGAGTTATATATGACAAAAGAAAGGGATAAGGTGAAGGAGGAGGTGTGATCAAGCTAGAGGTAATGATTTCATGCAAGTAGGAGGTGTGAGGTGAGTGTTGTGCATGCATGGAAGAGGTGTTCATGCCTTATCTTCTTATTTTGTTTTAATTCACAATAAAATTCTGAGCTAAAATATTTTCTATCCCTTTTTCATTTATACCCCTAACAATTTTCCATTTGCACAAAAATCCTAAACTTTACCTAAAAACCCCTCACAACTTAGTTTATTATAAAACACTCATTTTTATTAAAATGAAGCTAAAATTCACCTTAAAACCCTTATAACTTATTTATGTTGCATACTAAAAATTTAATTTAAATTGTTTTACATGCATCTTATGAAATTGACTTATTTGTTTTTAAAAACTTTATGATTTATCATTTTATTATTAAATTAATTAATTTTATTTATTTCTAAATTTTCAAAATGCTACAGTTGGCTATAGTGCCCTGAAGTCAATTATTGAATCGCAAGCACGTGATTGTGATGATTGAGGAAGAACCTATACCGGTAGAACAGTCTTACTCGAGATGATAGTATGTTATCTGGTTTTTCTTTATCATCATGTACAGCATTAGATGGCCTTACAGATCACTATTACATATTGATAGAGCCCATAGGATTCTTGCGAGACTACCAGCATTATAATGGCGATCATATACATTGGAGTTGTGTGGTCTATAGGCACATCCTTAAATGTCCCTGGTCGTGGGAGTTTCGTGACTGGGCATCGATACTCCAGAGTAGACTAGTGTATACTGATCGAGACCTCGAAGAGGGGCGGTGGCCAGGTCTTACAATCCATTGGTGTTAGTTTGTTCACCTAAGGCGGTATACAGGTGCTCATTGGGTTATGAGTACACTGGACAGACTCGCCAGGAACCTGCTAGATGGTATAATACCTATTGTCAGATGGCAGTTCTCTGGTGACATGTGTACAGATTAGTCTGTCGACATGAGATCGTCATTTGTCTCGTGTGAGTTCCCACTGTGCTTTGATTACTATCCTACCACGGCTCAAAGGAGTTGTGCAAACAGGTTTTAGTTGGGGACAGTCCCGAGCCACATGGATGCAGTGAGCGGATCGTCAGGAATTCGTCTCTCCCGGTATTGGGGGTTGATGTCGCGCGGTGCACGGGTGGCCATCACCAGAAATCCTTGGCCAAGGTAGTCGAGAATTACTGATCTAGGATCAGTAGTTTCTCAGGTAGTGATGGGTTTCATACCGACACGAATTATCGCGTTATTAGGGGTCTGACTTCATCCACCCACCTAGACTCGATATATGATACTCTTAGACGAACAGACCGAACTGTACGGATATTATCACTTTCAGGCTCAGTAGGGGTACGGATGAGTTTGCTCATCGGCCTTCCTTTCGCTCAATACCTGGGTAGCCGTTACGTACAGCTAGTGTCGCTGATGTGCTTGTGGTTAAACCCACTGCCAGCGTATTGACGAGTCCTTAGAATCCCACACATAGGGTTTTCACGGTTCAGGCGATATGGTGTAGATGACGTATGTTGGTACATACAGGTGTCCGATTAAATATATGCAAAGGCTTCACAGACTTTAATCGGACGGTTGATAATACTGGCGGCTTAGGATTAAGCCGGATTATTAAATCAGGTTTTGATTTAATAATTTATATATGTATATATATATATATATGTATTCTAGTATTATTGTTCACTATTCATTTTCTCTCTTGGCTATTCGTATTTTTGTACGAATATGCGTATATGTATTTCGATACGTGTACCGGGTTGTATTCCGTATTTATATGGAATAGCTTCTAGAAGATGGCCACCTCATTAATTGATTTTCATTTTAGAAAATCATTTTGGAAATGAGGTGGAGGGTGAGTTGGCTTGAGCATGGGCTTGGCATGTAGAGAGGCATGGCATACATTTGTTTATTGTAAAAATGATGAGATATTTTCATGGTTGAAATTATTGTGGACACATATCTTTTTACATGCCATGCTTGTTTTTCTAGACTTAATAATTCACTTGATTTTCTCATTCTCTTCTCTCTTGAGAGACTTAGCTATTTCCATGGTTGCTCATGCCAGTGTTTTCCTCACCCCTCATTCTTCTTCTTGAGTTGCTCTTTGGAGTATTTTGATGAGAGAAAAAATATAGTGAGATAATCCTACACCTCCACTCTCCATTGCTAGCAACCTTGGAGTTTTAGTTGCCTTGCTAGGAAAGGCTGAAGCTTGCATCGTTTCCCTCGGGTGGATCATCGTAGATAGAGGAAGACCGGCAACCAAATTCGATCCGCGACCACTAGAAGCTTGGGATGATGGTTGAAGACCCGAATGACTTGATTCATTCGGTACAACCATTCATAACTCTTTATATTGCTTGCTAGTTTAGGGTTTAGGGAAGATCCGGGCGTCGGGTTGTGGTAGCGCCAGTTTTTGTAAATTTTTGTTCTGCATTTGGCCACGGTTTGATGGCCGGGGCGCTGCCGTAACCCAACATACTTGATGCATTGATACGAGTACTTGGTATTACACTTATGCTTAGATTATTACCCTTGCCACCATTAGATGTTTCGGTGTTATATTTGAGTATGTTACTGTATGACCTAGGAGATCGTCATACATATGATTTCTACTCGGTGATGTATTATACTCACAAGTTGGAAACTTTCCCCCGTTGTGCCACAGTTTCTTGCAGGTTCGGCCGTACAGGTTCCATTGCGGCTTGCTGGCACATCATTTCTTTCGGGTGATTGCTTGGTATGTGGGTTCACTTGCATCGTGACCACCGTTCCACATGTACTTTATATTTCAATTGTATCTAGTTAAAGGCTCCATCAACCAGACTTGTATTTTTAGTAGACTTAGATAACCATAGTTTGTATATTTTTTCGGCCTTAGAGTCGCGCTCATGTATTTTATTATTGTTTCTGGTTTTCTTTATGATGTTTAGTTTTCTCGCTTTCTTTCTGAGTTTTGATTCTCGCCCTTCGGCGTTGTATATTTATATCATCCTGCATAGTTGTTTCCGCCATTTGGCGAAGAGCTAGCTCCCGCTTGTGGATTCCTTATTTATTATTGCTTGTACCGTTTTCGGGTTAAAATTACAAAGGTGGTGCTGCCAAAATTTTCAATGACGAAAATGTTTTCAAGTAAAATACATACAATATGTTTTCGTATACTATTATCTATGTTATGTAGAAGGAAGTTGATTTCAGTAAAACCTCATTTCAAATTGCACCTCCACTATTTTCTCTAAAAGGGTTTAGATTTCTGGGCTTTTTGGCTTACTTGAATTAGGTGGGGTCCTATAGACTTCACATGATTCAAGTGCCAGTTACGTGCCTTTTCCGGGTCGTGACAAAGTTGGTATCAGAGCGTTAGGTTTAACGTTGGTTCGAGTCTAGGTTTGACAATGCAGAGTCTATAGCGTATATTTATATCGGAACCTAGGCTTGACCTTACGGAACTTAGACTTGGCTGAGGGGGTATTAGACCCGAACTTTCGTCACGTAGGTTGACCTTGGTTGATGGAGTAGGTGACTTAAGTAGAGTGACGTACCGTGTGTATGTTCCGCGGCATACTTACGATACGCTACTCCTCTTAAGAAGCCTTAGGATGTACATTTCTTAGGCACTGTATTTCTATTCGTTCCTATGATCTATCCTCATCGATGTCGGATTGTGGTTTCTATTACCACAGTTACACGAGCAGAGAGAGCTGCGGCTAGAGGTGCGGTCATCACGAGCTCGTCATGAACGAGGACTGACCAAGGCGTAATTCCGGTGACACACGATTGCATTGATGTATCGTTTTATTATGTTTTTCGTTGACGTGAGCGTTTCGATGCGTTGTTTTGCTAAGATTTCTTGTTGACGCAAGAGCAGATCCACACCAGATGATTAGGCCACCGCTAGAGCCAGGCAGAATGTGATGAATGTTAATGTACCGTCTATTCTTGATGATTGAGGCATTGTCTATCGTGCGGACGGATGAGCCAGCTGTTGCTGCGACTGACAAGATATCGCCCCAGATGTTTGAAGCTATTGCAGCATGAATTTATACTTAGGGATATGATAAAAAGATCGCTAGTCACCCATGGATGAATGACTAGGACATATGGTTCGTTTGGATACCCCGATGCGTGATCACTAGATTGGTTAGCTTTAGCTAGAAGAGGACCTCACACATGCGTGTTGTGGGTCGATCGAGAAAGGATGAGCGTAAGCGCATCACTCCGATGATTTGAACGAGTTCCCGAGAATGTAATTGGCCGGATGCCTACCATAGGATATTAGGGATGCCGAGTTCGTAGCTTCGAAAAGAAGACTCTAGATATGAGTAAAGCCGATTGGAGCGCAGTTCATACAGGTACGAAGAGATAATTCCAAATTTGGTCCACAATGAAGAAAAGCGGAGTAAGAGGTTCGTACGAGATTTTGACTAGATGACGTTCCACTCCGTTGACATCAGAGACTGGTTGCCTATGCAGAGGCGTTGAATGCAGCCATAATTCCAGAGAAAAGTCATGAAAAGATTGCAGCTGTTCCGAAACAAGAAATGGATTTAGTAAAGAGTGCCAACTTCTGGGCAGTCCAGCAGATACGAGATTGCGAAAGAGACCTTGATAGGATCTTTCTGTAATACTGCACTAGGAAACTTGGACCCAGGATCGGATTTATCGCACACCCTCAGTGGGCAAAGGTTGCCATCATTGACACGATACGTTATGAGCAACCATGTTAACTGGTCAGGAAATCTTCAGAGAAGCGCCAGAACGGGACTGTTTCCGTCGGTACCCCGAATCGGGCTTGTCAAGCCAAAGAGGGCTTGTCAAGCCATGCTTCTGCCGCGTTTCCGCGGCTGTTTGGACGCCTCATGATCTCGTGTTTCACCATAATTCTTAGATCTTCCTGCTGAATTTTTTAGGCATTTTTAATCTGGAAAAATCCCAGATTTTAGAAAAAGTCCAGAGAGCACTCGGCTTTTAGGGTTTCGGGCTTGTTCGGGTTTCAAACGTCGTCTAGACTTCGCCTAAGGCTCTAGCTAGGCTCTGATACCAGTGAAAGGTTCCTAGGCACCCTATAGTGGTCTCACAAGGCATCAACCATGCCAATTTACAAAAATTATGGTGCCGAGAAACCCTAATACGGATCGTCGGCTAGAATCCTAGGCGAAAAACGAATCTAGTTAACATATTAACTAAAGGAGAGAGGCTACAACCTTTGTAGATCCGGTTACCCTCTTCCTTGGCTCCACGAAGGCATCCTCTCGCTGTCCATCTCGAATCTCGGACTCTCGCGACGGCTTCATCGGAGAAGTGAGCGGAATAGGTCGTCGGCTTCGTGCCGAAGATGATCTACGTCGAGGTTGCACAAGTTCAAGCTCCAACTTCACCAAGTTGTGAAACTTGTGAAGAAAACACCCAAAACAACTTGGCAAGAGGTAGAGGGTGAAGAAATAGGAGGTGGGTTCACTTTAGAATTGGATTTCTCACTTTAGATCTCAAGTTGCCATTGATGGCATCAAGTTTTCTCTCTTGAAGAAGAAGGTCAAGAAGAAGAAAGAATATGATAAGTGTTGAATTAAAATGAAAAATAATTCAATACTTATCATAAGCAAACCATAGTTGAGTGTAGAGAATAGACCATGGTTAGTTGGATAGGTTAGGGTTAAGCATGAAGACAAGAATGGTTAAGAAGTCAAAGCTTCATGAAGCTTCAACTAAAAACAAACTTCTCCACCATTCTTATCTCAATCCTTTCTAAATAAATAAATGAACAAATAAATAAATAAATGAATATGCAAAACCCTAATTATCAAATTAACCATGGTTTAATTCTATATACTTAACTAAATTATCAAGTATCATCAAACATGATACAAATATGTGCACAAAAGTACATCATATATACTTCTTGCACATCGAGTGAGAAAATCCATATAAAGTGAACCAATACCAGTTAATGCAAAGTAATATATCAAATATATAATTATACATTAAATCATTAAATCAACACTTGATTCAATGATCCGGTCATGTCGCACATAACCGACTAGTATCCAATGTATCGACTTATCGAATCAATCTACGATTCGATAACTAGGTCATATCGAATATAACCTATCGAAACATTTATCGCGAGAATGAAATGCGGTATCACATACACGCATTATTCTCGCTCCCGCACATATCTCATATGCGCTCTTATTTCGTTTCGCTTGAGCCAGGAAACCTCTGTGTAGGACTCTAAAGACTCGTCAATACGCCGGTAGCAGATGATGATCATATCAAGCACCTACAAGCCGCAAGCGGTCTGCTAAACGTAACGGCCTTCCGGGTATTGAGCGATCAGAAGATCGACGAGCTAGCCCGCTCACACTCCTGTGAATCCAACCAGTAACACTTACCGTATAGTCCGGTCTGTTCGTCTGATACGTCGCATATCAAGTCTAGGGGTGGTAAACGTCAGACCCCAATAACCGATAAGTCGTGCCGATGTGAGGCTCTTAACGGGTCGAGAAACTACTGGTAACACTTACCAGCAAATCTCTGATCAGCCCTGGCCAGGGACTTCCCTGTTACGGCCAATCGAGCACAGCGCAACATCAACCCCCAATACCGGGAGAGACGAAACCCCTCCTATCGCTCATTGCCTCCATGTGACTCGGGACTGTACCCAAAGACCACCGTTTTGCACGCCCTCATGGACGTGGTAAGGTGGAGATCAAAGCACAGTGGGAATCACACAAGACTCTATGACGATCTCGGGTCTACAGACTAACCTGTACAAGTGTCACCTGAGAACTGCCATCTGACGTGAGGTATAATACCATCTGGGAGTTCTCGGTGAGTCCGTCCAGTGTACCCAGTCTCCACTGAGCACCCATATACCATCTCTGATGTCAAACACCAATGGATATGGGATCATCCATCGCCCATCTCATGGGTCGAGAAGCGTATACGCTAGTCTACTCTGGTATATCGATGCCCCGTCTCGATACACCCACGACTAGGGACCTTGAAGGATGTACTTATGGACTACCATGTCCCCACTAGTATGATCTGCATCATAGTCCAGGTAGTCAAGTACACATCCTAAGGGCTTTACCAACATGTAACTATAAGACAGTTTAAAGAGACAAGTGTACATGTTAAGATAAAGAGTAACCAGATAGCATACTATCATATCGAGCAAGAAAGTCATCTCTATATATGTCCAAGCATCCAATATAATATACATCATCTGTACAATACTGGCCTCTAGGGCATACATACAACTAACAATCTCCCACTTGCACTAGGGCCAGCTGCTGTAGTATCGCATACCGAGCATCCCGAAGAGTCTCTCAAACTGTATCTAGGGAATAGCCTTCGTGAGTGGATCCGCCGTGTTGTTCTTCGTGTCAACTCTCCTGACCTCGATCTCCCGGCGATCAACTATCTCCCGGATCAGGTGATACCGCCTCAGAATATGCCTGGACCGCTGATGGGACCTGGGTTCCTTGGCCAAAGCCACCGCTCCATTGTTATCGCAATACAAAGGTATTGGATGCTCAATGGATGGAACCACTCCAAGTTCAGTAATGAACTTCTTGATCCAGACAGCCTCTTTGGCAGCATCGTTGGCAGCGATGTATTCAGCCTCCATCGTCGAGTCTGCCACGGTTTCCTGCTTGGAACTCTTCCAGCTAACCGCCCCTCCGTAAAGGGTAAAGACAAAGCCCGACTGCGACTTAGAGTCGTCCTTATCACTCTGGAAGCTCGAATCGGTAAAGGACTCCACTTGGAGCTCTCCGTTACCATACACCAAGAACATATCTCTAGTCCTTCGCAAGTACTTGAGAATGCTCTTCACAGCTGTCCAGTGACTCTCTCCAGGATCAGCTTGATACCTGCTCACTACACTTAGTGAGTATGCTACATCGGGTCTGGTACATAGCATCGCATACATGATAGAGCCTACTGCCGAAGCATAGGGTATCCCTTGCATGCGAGCTCTCTCCAAATCAGTCTTGGGAGACATCTCTTTGGAGAGAGTGACTCCAGAGATCGTGGGCAAGTTCCCACGCTTGGACTCTTCCATACTAAACCTCTTTAGTATGGTGTCAATGTACCTGGATTGGGACAATCCCAAAATCCTTTTGGATCTATCTCTATAGATCCTAATTCCCAATATGCAGGAGGCATCACCAAGATCTTTCATTGAGAATCTTTGTGATAAGAAGAGCTTGACCGATTGCAGCATAGGAATATCATTTCCTATCAAGAGTATGTCGTCCACGTACAATACGAGGAAGACAACCTTACTCTCTGCCACCTTCTTGTAGATACAAGGTTCATCTGGGTTTTTGACGAAATCAAACTCTTTGATAATGACGTCAAAGCAGATGTTCCAACTCCGCGATGCTTGCTTTAATCCATAAATGGATTTAAGCAGCTTGCACACCTTCCCGCTGCTCCCACTATCTACGAAGCCCTCTGGCTGAGTCATGTACACGCACTCTTCTAAATCACCATTTAGAAAGGCGGTCTTAACATCCATTTGCCAGATTTCGTAATCATGATATGCAGCGATGGCAAGCATGATCCGGATGGATTTAAGCATAGCCACTGGAGAAAAGGTTTCGTCATAGTCCACACCTGGTCTTTGACGAAAACCCTTTGCTACAAGTCTAGCTTTGAAAGTCTCCACTTTCCCATCTACACCAAGTTTTTTCTTGAAGATCCACTTGCTCCCAATGGGTTTTACCCCTTCAGGAGCAACTTCCAAAGTCCATACTTTGTTGGTGTACATGGAATCCATCTCAGACCGCATAGCATCCAGCCATTTCACTGAGTCCCCACTCGTGATGGCCTGCTCGAAGCTAGTTGGGTCATCATCCTCCATGATGCAATCCTCGCTCCCACCATCCATGAGAAAACCGTAGTATCTCTCAGGTGGGAGAGGAACCCTACTAGATCGGCGGAGAGGCTGAGGTTCATCGGGAACTACTGAATCCTCTGGTTCAACCAAATCTTCTTTTGTAGTCTGTATTGCTGGAACCTCTTCCAGTTCTACCTCCTTGCCACTAATCTCTTTTTCAAGAAATTCCTTTTCTAAAAAGGTGGCATGTCGAGAAACAAACACCTTTTGTTCCTCGGTGTGGTAGAAGATATACCCGCACGAATGTTTGGGATATCCAATAAACTTACACAGAATGGACCTTGCCGCGAGTTTGTCCGGATTTTGCGTTTTTACATAGGCCGGACAACCCCATATCTTAACATAATTAAGACATGGTCTCTTTCCTTTCCATATCTCATATGGAATGGTCGGCACGGTTTTGGTGGGAACCATATTCAATAGGTCTGCAGCCGTCTCCAGCGCATATCCCCAGAAGGAAATAGGTAACTCAGCTGTGCTCATCATAGAGCGCACCATATCTAATAGGGTGCGGTTCCTCCGTTCTGATACACCGTTGTGCTGTGGTGTATATGGAGGAGTCAGCTGAAAGAGAATCCTATTCTCTTTTAGGAAGTCCAGGAATTCATTGCTCAAGTATTCACCTCCTCGATCAGATCGAAGGATTTTAATAATTTTTCCGGTTTGGTTCTCAACTTCTTGTTTATATTCCCTAAATTTCTCAAAAGCTTCTGATTTGTGTTTCATCTGGAACACATACCCGAACCTAGAGAGATCGTCAGTGAATGTAATGAAGTATGAAGAACCATCCCTGGATGTGTAGACATGGGACCGCATACATCACTATGTATCAGTCCCAAGAGTTCGGTAACTCTCTCTCCGTGTCCCGTAAACGGAGTTTTGGTCATCTTGCCTTTGAGACATGACTGGCAAGTGTCATACGATGAAAATTCGAAAGGTTTCAAATATCCATCCTTATGCAACTTAGCCAGTCGTGTCGCATTGATGTGACCCAGTCTACAATGCCACAAGAAGGAATCGTTCAGTTCTGAACTCTTCCTCTTGTGTGTGTTTGTTATGCTCAAAACTGTTGATTGGTTTAGAACATAAATGCCATTGCACAACGTGCCTGATCCAACCAACTTTTGGTTACGGAAAATGTTCATAACATTATCCTGTAATACAAAATTATATCCCACTTTACTCAGCAAAGAAACCGATATAATGTTGCATATCAGGTTCGGCATGTAATAGCATTCGTTCAGAACCAATGTATTTCTAGTTGGTAATACAAGGTGATATTCTCCGACAGTCTTAGCTGCAACAATTGCACCATTTCCAACTCTAATGTCTTTATCACCTTCTCCAAGTTCTCTACCTTTCCTTAGCCCATGTAACTGATTACATATATGGGATCCTGACCCGGTATCTAATACCCAGGACGTAGAGCAAATGGAGAAACAGTTCTCTGTAACGAACACACCCGAAGAAAATGCATCAACATGTACTTTCTTCATTCGGGTGGCATGGGAATCCTGGTATTCCCCTATATCCTGTTCATTCCTATAACTCTTATAGGAAAGAACGGAACCAACGTTCCCCAGCACAGTATAACATGCGGGTTCGGTCAATACATCCATATTATTATCTTCATTAGGGCATGAAATGGTCGCTACCTGGAGAGAGAGAGAAGAAAACACTTTAGCGTATGCTCGTGCAAGATCAGATTGGTTATTATCTTATCTAATCAGGATGGCTCTCACTGCTTTTTATCAAATCTTCCTTCAAACCCTAAAAGGAAAGACTAGCCGGGATTAATTACACACTACAAGTTCGCCAATCTTTCAGCCAGGCCAGTGTCGGTACTTTGAGGGAGGTCCCCCGTGCTTTCGCACGAACCTAATTAATGTAAAGCTCGTTTTCCCATAGGCGTAACCCCGTTGACACCTTTCTAGACACCTACTTGATCAGCTAATTGCAATGTGTAAAACTCTCCCAGGAGTAACTCTTACTCGCAGTGGGTATCGGGATCCAACTATCTCATAGAAGGTATGCAATCTCATTGCAAATTTCAACACTTGAAATTCCCGATAATATTTTGCCCCTAGCGTCCTATGACCTTAACGCAGGCCAACAAACCATAGTGCGCTAGTCAAGTTCAACCCGTCATTTCCTGATTGAATTAAACCCACCCGCACGACCCTTGACGCAGGCCAACAAAGTCGTACGACTACCCTAATCCAATCTGCATCATATGCATAAGCAGATAAATACTAGTTAGCTACCGCACACCACGCCTTGACGCAGGCCAACAAACGTAGCACGAATACTAACTACTACTTATCTGAAATGACGGAGGGCTACGACAGATTTTTCTGAAAACCTATTGCGTAATGAACTTGATATCGTTGTAGAATCAAATGAAGTTTTAAAAATGGAGTGATTTTGAGGCTTTTCTAGTTTTGCTAAAGGAATCACTCCCGGCGAAGGGATCTCGGTCCTTTCCTCGTCGAATGAGGTGCGGGATATATCATATATATCACTGAGCAAAGCAGAAACTATAGAAACAATCAAAAGCAGACCGAGTGTGTAGCATCTGCCAGTTATTGCTAAAGGAGTCACTCTCGGTGAAGGGATCTCGGTCCTTTCCTCATCGAATAAGGTGCAGGGTATATCATATATACCGCTATGCAAAGCAAGAACTGTAGCTACCTATTTTGTTTAAAATCTGATTCTACAACATCTTAGGTTTCTTTTCTTTCATTAATCACATTAATGAAGTCCCATCATTTAAGTACCTAAACATCACAGATAAATACGACGTACACTTATGCCATCCGCATTCGCCTCGATGTCCCCTCGTGCACCGTTAGGTTAGGTAACTAACGGCAGAGCGGGGCAGGGCTAGCACGGGTGTAAAACATAAGTAACGTCTATATAATATATCATATATACTATATACTGTATCCATCACAGAACATCACATGATCACATCACAGATATCGCAGCAGAAGAAACATATGAAACATTGGATATACTAGGACGTCCGTGTTTTCAATACGAGCCAGTATAAAACACGGATTCCACGGTCGTGATGAATAGCCAATCCCATACCCCTAGACCCCTACGAGAGCGGCAAGCAACCCTGCCAATTCTAGGGTTAGGAGACCCGGACTCGACTCCTCGAGTTGGTCTCCTACTGGACCCCAGAACCCGGTTACTTGTGCTCCCCTCCTTGGGTCTATCCTAATGCGGAAAAGTAAATAATATACAAAAGGTGACAACTTCCGCTACTTGAAAGTGCCCCAAATAAAAGAATATTACATACAAGTTTTTACATGAATGAAAATGAAAAACACTCATCTCACATAAAAACCCCAGGCTATTCGAACACGATGATCCAATATAACATATCCAGCAACACATAACATCACATGTCATCAACGTAAGCAAGTATGCATACCCCAATTGCCGTTGACGTATAGCAACGAAACCGGCGATATGAACATACTACACTTACGGTCACAGAAAAGAAAGTGTAAAACTACAACAGTTGGAATCCGCAACCTCTTTAGACATCACATGCCTAATCAAATGAAATACTTAGACATCACATGCGTAACAGTTATAAACCCCGCATTTTAGTCTCATTATCGAAAACTCTTTTCAATATCAGGTGAAACTAAACCGCTAGATTTATAACATTCATTCAGTTATCTCATAACTGTTTGTGAATTCCAATTATTGTATCACATTCCAGATAAGCAGAAAATGTTAAATTTTCCGATCGAACAGTCGAATACCCAAGTTTTCCCGATACAACTCAACACATAAAATAAGTCTAACAACATTCAGTTCGTGCCTCAGTACCAACGGTCCAGCCGTAGAAGGGTCAAGCCAACGCCTCACATGTGGCACGCCGTACTGCCCCAAACCCGAAGGTTCAAAGGGCAGTTCAAGACGGTCACATAATCGAGTTAAAGTTTGTTGTCTTCTAGAGGGTCCATCGCGTTACTTGCACTACTTAGAACGTCATTAAACTACGGAAAAATCCAACACATGGAAATTTCCCGGCAGGGGAAAAGTTGGGTATTTATATCCGGTCGAACTTTTTAACAAATTCAAAAATTATCCGGAAATACACAAAGACGAAATTTGATAATCCGGTCGAAACACCGAGTCCCCAAAGCAACCCCAGAAAATTCAACTCTTGAATAATTATTAAAAATTCCCATAAAACTCAGCACCAGAAAAGAAGAATTACTGTGCAAACAATATTGCGCAATGTGAATAATAAGCGGCGGAACCGCGGCAGAAGCCATGCTTCTGCCGCGTTTCCGCGGCTGTTTGGACGCCTCATGATCTCATGTTTCACCATAATTCTTAGATATTCCTGCTGAATTTTTTAGGCATTTTTAATCTGGAAAAATCCCATATTTTAGAAAAAGTCCAGAGAGCACTCGGCTTTTAGGGTTTCGGGTTCGTTCGGGTTTCAAACGTCGTCTGGACTTCGTCTAAGGCTCTAGCTAGGCTCTGATACCAGTGAAAGGTTCCTAGGCACCCTATAGTGGTCTCACAAGGCATCAACCATGCCAATTTACAAAAATTATGGTGCCGAGAAACCCTAATACGGATCGTCGGCTAGAATCCTAGGCGAAAAACGAATCTAGTTAACATATTAACTAAAGGAGAGAGGCTACAACCTTTATAGATCCGGTTACCCTCTTCCTTGGCTCCACGAAGGCATCCTCTCGCTGTCCATCTCGAATCTCGGACTCTCGCGACGGCTTCATCGGAGAAGTGAGCGGAATAGGTCGTCGGCTTCGTGCCGAAGATGATCTACGTCGAGGTTGCACAAGTTCAAGCTCCAACTTCACCAAGTTGTGAAACTTGTGAAGAAAACACCCAAAACAACTTGTCAAGAGGTAGAGGGTGAAGAAATAGGAGGTGGGTTCACTTTAGAATTGGATTTCTCACTTTAGATCTCAAGTTGCCATTGATGGCATCAAGTTTTCTCTCTTGAAGAAGAAGGTCAAGAAGAAGAAAGAATATGATAAGTGTTGAATTAAAATGAAAAATAATTCAATACTTATCATAAGCAAACCATAGTTGAGTGTAGAGAATAGACCATGGTTAGTTGGATAGGTTAGGGTTAAGCATGAAGACAAGAATGGTTAAGAAGTCAAAGCTTCATGAAGCTTCAACTAAAAACAAACTTCTCCACCATTCTTATCTCAATCCTTTCTAAATAAATAAATGAACAAATAAATAAATAAATGAATATGCAAAACCCTAATTATCAAATTAACCATGGTTTAATTCTATATACTTAACTAAATTATCAAGTATCATCAAACATGATACAAATATGTGCACAAAAGTACATCATATATACTTCTTGCACATCGAGTGAGAAAATCCATATAAAGTGAACCAATACCAGTTAATGGGAAGTAATATATCAAATATATAATTATACATTAAATCATTAAATCAACACTTGATTCAATGATCCGGTCATGTCGCACATAACCGACTAGTATCCAATGTATCGACTTATCGAATCAATCTACGATTCGATAACTAGGTCATATCGAATATAACCTATCGAAACATTTATCGCGAGAATGAAATGCGGTATCACATACACGCATTATTCTCGCTCCCGCACATATCTCATATGCGCTCCTATTTCGTTTCGCTTGAGCCAGGAAACCTCTGTGTAGGACTCTAAAGACTCGTCAATACGCCGGTAGCAGATGATGATCATATCAAGCACCTACAAGCCGCAAGCGGTCTGCTAAACGTAACGGCCATCCGGGTATTGAGCGATCAGAAGATCGACGAGCTAGCCCGCTCACACTCCTGTGAATCCAACCAGTAACACTTACCGTATAGTCCGGTCTGTTCGTCTGATACGTCGCATATCAAGTCTAGGGGTGGTAAACGTCAGACCCCAAAAACCGATAAGTCGTGCCGATGTGAGGCTCATAACAGGTCGAGAAACTACTGGTAACACTTACCAGCAAATCTCTGATCAGCCCTGGCCAGGGACTTCCCTGTTACGGCCAATCGAGAACAGCGCAACATCAACCCCCAATACCGGGAGAGACGAAACCCCTCCTATCGCTCATTGCCTCCATGTGACTCGGGACTGTACCCAAAGACCACCGTTTTGCACGCCCTCATGGATGTGGTAAGGTGGAGATCAAAGCACAGTGGGAATCACACAAGACTCTATAACGATCTCGGGTCTACAGACTAACCTGTACAAGTGTCACCTGAGAACTGCCATATGACGTGAGGTATAATACCATCTGGGAGTTCTCGGCGAGTCCATCCAGTGTACCCAGTCTCCACTGAGCACCCGTATACCATCTCTGATGTCAAACACCAATGGATATGGGATCATCCATCGCCCATCTCATGGGTCAAGAGGCGTATACGCTAGTCTACTCTGGTATATCGATGCCCCGTCTCGATACACCCACGACTAGGGACCTTGAAGGATGTACTTATGGACTACCATGTCCCCACTAGTATGATCTACATCATAGTCCAGGTAGTCAAGTACACATCCTAAGGGCTTTACCAACATGTAACTATAAGACAGTTTAAAGAGACAAGTGTACATGTTAAGATAAAGAGTAACCAGATAGCATACTATCATATCGAGCAAGAAAGTCATCTCTATATATGTCCAAGCATCCAATATAATATACATCATCTGTACAATACTGGCCTCTAGGGCATACATACAACTAACACCAACCACTCCCAAATCCCGGTCACCCACAGAATGTACATGTTGCTCTTGAACAACAGAATCATAATGTGAGTGCCGTGACCACATTGAGATCGGGAAGGATGCTGCAAAACAACATCGGCACACGGATCAATGATAACACCCCGGCCGTTTCTTCTTCTACTTCTTCTTCTTCGTCTCCTGCTTCTTCGTCTTCTGAGCCTATTCTCCGTTCTTCATAAGGCTCTCCTTCCTCTTCTTCTGCTTTGAATGGACCCACTTCTCACTCCACGAAAACACCCGTTCTGGGATCCGTTCCTACTCCACAATCTCCTCCACAAGCATTAGACTCAACCAATTTTAAAAACGTCCCATTCCCAAATCGGTTGAGGTCTAATAAACAAAATCCTCAAATGGAGAAGATTCTGGAGTTATTTTAGCAGGTTAACATTAACATTCCTCTTTTAGATGCTGTCCAACAAGTCCCGTCCTACGCAAAAATCTAAAAGGACTTGTGCACGAAAAAGAGGAAGTCTCAGGTACCCAAGAAAGTTTTCTTGGCTAGTGCTGTGAGTGATGCCCTTACCCAATCTTTAACACAAAAACGGAAGGACCCTGGCTGTCCTACGATTTCTATTACCATTGGGGATAAGAACATCAACCGCGCACTATTAGGTCTTGGTGCCAGTGTTAACCTGCTTCCGTACTCAGTATACGAGCAACTAGGCGTCGGAGTGCTGAAACCCACACACTGCACTCTCTAAATGGCCGACCGATCGATCACCCGTCCTAGGGGTGAGCTAGAGGATGTGTTAATAAAAGTCGGGGACTTCATATTCCCCGTTGACTTCATTGTATTAGACACACAGCCTGTAGCTAACCCCCGGAATCAAATTCCGGTGATACTCGGTCGCCCATTCCTTGCAACCTCAAATGCTGTGATCAATTGTCGCAATGGTTCGATGAACCTCTCTTTTGGAAACATGACGATTGAACTCAACATTTTTAGGTTGGGGAATCAGCCCGTCGAACCTAATGCTCATATACTGGACGTCTGCTCGATCCAGGAGATCACCCCAGAAGAATGTGAATTCGAGGAGTTTCTGTTTGATCACGATAATCTTGACGCCACTAGTGCGTTCCTACTCGAACCTGCTGCTGTTTCTGCGCCCGACAATGACTACGAGTGTTTCACGTTCTTGAACGATCATAGCCGCTCGCAACCCGAGTTTGAATCCTTCGAATTTCCGGATGAGTTACCTGAACCATCCGACTCGGTCGCTTACACTCGTTTTGAACCTTTGCTGGAGTCCTTTGAGTTCGAGACCTCTGCACCAATCTTGCCTTCAATCGTTTCACCTCCGACACTCGAACTCAAGCCTTTGCCGTCTCACCTTAAGTACGCTTACTTAGGTGAGAACGAGACCCTACCTGTCATCATCTCGGCTTCTCTAGCTCCCGAGCAAGAGAAAGCCCTTTTCGCGGTCTTGCACAGCAACAGGCAAGCTTTTGGCTGGTCCATGGCGAACATCAAGGGGATTAGTCCCCTGATCGTTGAGCATCACATTCATCTAATGGATGATGCCAAACCAGCCCGGGATCCACAAAGACGTCTCAATCCAGTCATGAAAGAGGCTGTGAAGAAGGAGATCGTAAAATGTCTAGATAGTGGTATCATTTACCCTATCTCTGATAGCCAGTGGGTTAGCCCCATTCATGTTGTCCCCAAGAAGTCGGGCATCACGGTCATAACCAATGAGGCGAACGAGTTAATTCCTACTCGCACCCAAACTGGGTGGCGAGTATGCATCGATTACAGAAAACTCAACGCCGCAACGCGGAAAGACCACTTTCCGCTACCTTTCATTGACCAGATGCTTGAACGATTGGCCGGACACGAGTACTACTGCTTTCTTGATGGCTACTCCGGCTATAATCAAATTCCCATCGCCGAAAAAGACCAGGACAAGACCACTTTCACTTGTCCTTTCGGCACGTTTGCATATCGTCGCATGCCCTTTAGGTTATGCAATGCGCCCGCTACCTTCCAGCGGTGTATGATGGGAATCTTCTCAGACATGGTGGAAAAATTTCTGGAGATTTTCATGGATGATTTCTCCATCTTCGGCGATTCCTTCAACGAGTGTTTGCTGCATCTTGACGCTGTCCTTACCCGATGTAAGGACAAGAATCTCACTTTGAATTGGGAGAAGTGCCACTTCATGGTGCGCGAAGGTATTGTCTTAGGACATATCATCTCACAAAATGGCATAGAGGTTGACAAAGCAAAGATTGAGGTCATTTCCAATCTACCTCCTCCCCGATGCGTCAGAGATATCCGAGCCTTCCTTGGCCATGCCGGTTTCTATAGACGGTTCATCAAGGACTTTAGCAAGATTGCTAGGCCCTTGACTCTTTTACTGGCCAAGGATACGCCATTCGCCTTCAACTCGAGCTGTGTGACTGCATTTGAGTCATTGAAAAGCTCACTCACTTCTGCTCCCGTTCTTTCTTCACCTGACTGGACGCACCCATTTGAGATTATGTGCGATGCATCCGACTTTGCCATCGGTGCTGTCCTTGGACAACACATCAACAAGATGCCGCACATAATCTATTATGCGAGCCGAACCCTGAACGACGCCCAACTCAATTATACAACAACTGAGAAGGAATTCTTGGCTGTTGTATTTGCTTTAGAAAAGTTCAGGCCCCACCTCATCGGCTCTCCAGTCATTGTCTACACAGACTATTCTGCTCTGCGCCATCTTTTTGCGAAGAAAGATGCAAAATCTCGGTTAATACGTTGGATCCTCTTGCTTCAAGAGTTTGACCTTGTCATTAAGGACAAACGAGGATGTGAAAACGTAGTTGCTGACCATCTCTCACGACTTCCTTCTTCGCCTTCGCTTCCAATTCCGATCAATGACGTTTTCCCGGATGAACAGCTCTTGACAGTATCTTGCGAACCCTGGTTCGCAGATATTGTGAACTATTTGGCCACGGGATTACTACCGACTGAATGGTCAAGTCAGGACAGACTTCGCTTCTTATCCCAAGTAAAACACTTTTACTGGGACGAACCCTATCTGTTCAAGTACTGTCCCGACCAGATTATTCGTCGGTGTGTCCCTGACGAGGAATTCAAGAGTGTGCTGTCATTTTGCCACGATCAAGCGTGTGGCGGGCATTTTGGCCCCAGAAAGACAGCTGAGAAGATCTTGCAATGTGGTTTCTACTGGCCACAACTCTTCAAAGATGCTCATGACTATTGCAAGACTTGCTCCCGGTGCCAACACTTAGGCCGGATATTCCGGAAGAACGAGATGCCGCTCCAACCAATCTTGGTTGTGGAGATTTTCGATGTTTGGGGGATAGATTTCATGGGGCCGTTTCCCAGCTCTTTTGGGAACTTGTACATCCTTCTCGCTGTTGATTACGTCTCTAAATGGGTCGAGGCTGTGCCCAGCCGGACTAACGACAACAAGGTTGTCGTTAGGTTCCTTAAAGAAAACATTTTCTCCCGGTTTGGGCACCCCCGAGCGATCATTAGCGACAATGGAAGTCATTTCTGCAATAAGACTTTCGAGGCCTTGATGCGGAAATATTCCATTAATCATAAGCTATCTACGCCCTACCACCCCCAAACCTGCGGGCAGGCCGAAGTTTCAAATCGGCAAATCAAGCAGATACTGGAGAAGACGGTTTCCAAAAACCGTAAGGATTGGTCGCTGAAACTCACTGATGCCCTTTGGGCATTTCGAACCGCTTATAAGACCGACCTTGGCATGTCTCCCTATCGGCTTGTGTACGGAAAAGCCTGCCACCTACCTGTCGAAATAGAGCATCGCGCATTTTGGGCGATAAAGGAGCTGAATCTGTCTCTCGAGGATGCGGGCAGCCATCGGAAGCTGCAGCTGAACGAACTGAGCGAGCTTAGGGATGAGGCTTACGATAACGCGGTTGTCGTTAAGAATCGAACGAAGGTGTTTCACGATAAACACCTTTTGCGCAAAACCTTCGTACCTGGTCAGCAGGTACTGCTTTACGACACCCGACTTCACTTCCATCCAGGAAAGCTCAGATCTCACTGGAAAGGGCCGTATTTGGTGCGGAATGTGTATCCGCATGGCACTGTGGATTTGGAAAATTCAAAGGACGGTTCATTTTTCAAAGTGAACGGACACCGACTTAAACCGTACCTTAGCGCCGAACCAACAGAGGAGCTCCTGGTCTTACAGGAGCCGGTTTACCCTGCATAATCTTCCTCTGCCTACCTCCAAACTTCGGTTTTCCAGCCAAGAACAAGTGGACACTGTTCCAAATAAGTTTGGGGGTATGTATAAACCATTTTGTATATATTTGTGGATATTCTTTTTCTTTTTCTTTTCTTTAAAAACAAAAACAAAAAACTTTGTGTATCGCTAACCGACAATTTTGACCCTTCAAATGATCTCTTCATGCAATGACAGTGAGGACACTGTCCAGTTTAAGTTTGGGGGTACGCTCGGTACGCATTTCTAACCTTCGCATTCATATGTATATTTTGCATCGGCATATTAAAATCCATAAAATCTATAAAAATCTGAAAAATTTTCTAAAAACATAAAAACTTTTTTTTGTCAAGTTAGCTAGTAGGAGGACTCTGATTCAACATTTCGACAGTTTAAAATAAAAATAACTAAATCTTATGTTTAGATTTTGAAAACCTGAAAGATAACTCTCCTTTGAAGTTAACTATAGCTGATATACGTCTTTACATCATACTACACGTGTCGTGAGCTTTGGAAATTAGATGACAAGTCTTTTTATGTCTAAAAACTTTTAAATGGATAAATGATTTTCTGAGAATCAAATAAGTTTGTTCTGAAATAAGTAATATCAAGAATAGTTTTTGAAGTGAGTGAATATGAAGGAATGTTATTGATGCCTTAATTGGAACTAAGTCTGAAAAAATAACCCATCTAAAACTTGATTGGAATGATTACACACCGAACCCACTAAACACGTCTTTTATCCAAAAAAATAATTGAACTGCCGGTTATATCTCCGTTCGTATTGAATCATCATAATTTTCACGCCAAACTGTCTTTTGTTTTTGGACCTAGGTAACATGAGTAATTAAGTCCGCTGGGGTGTTTCTACACCTAATGCCCTAAAGCCAACTGGTTTGGGTGCATTGGCCCAAAGCTCGCTAAGAAGCCTAGAAAGTCCAGGTTAAAACAAAGTCAAGCAAGTGTTCTCTCCGAGTTAAAATTCCTAACGGTCCTTTGTGTGAGAATAATCTTGATAAAAGACAGGCTTTTATAAAAATTTTAGCGGAGATATGAAGGTCTTATTCTATGATAAAGACTATTGCACGTTCACAGAGGTGTGTATGAAATGAAAACAAGAAAAAGGTGGAGTGAAAAATAAGACCTAGTTTCCTGTTAGGGAAGATAGAAATTCTGAAGTTGAAACCTTACTGGAAAACGAAACTTGAAAAATGCTTAACTCTTTATAAAACTTATGTGATCCTTTCAAAATTCTTATCTAGGCTTTATTGTGTGATATGATGACTTTATTCGATCCTTCTGAAACTTAACGACACTATTTGCACTACACGTAAAGACATATAAAATCTGTAGTTAAATAAGAAGCGAGGTGTGAAAAATAAAGGTTCGATAGTCTAGACTTAGGATAATAGAATTGTTATTTTCTGAAACAAAACTTTAGGGTTTGAATCTTAGTTATTTTACAAAACTAACTTGACCGGATTTTGTGGGTGTAATCCGCTGAAAACCCTCAGGAGACAACACTCCTCCTACTAGGGACACCTAGAGGTTGAACGGCTTGTAGCACATGCTCAGTGCAATCGCGTTCCCTGCGAAAGTGAGGTTAGGAAATTTTTTATGAATAAATTGGCTTTGCTCGGGACGAGCAAATGATAAGTTTGGGGGTATTTGTTCATATCAGATTTTTGCATTTTCATACCGCCCAATTTTTATCACATTACATATCGGTAGATACTCTTGAGCCGTGTTTGCTAGTCAATTGCAGGATACAGGTTCTCGGCTCTAAACGGTGAAATTCATGGAAATACACGACAAAACCCGGGTTCCTGCCAACCACAGATAAAACACGGATCTCCGCTCTTTATCCGTCTGTTGCCACACACCAGTTTAGGAGACAAAATGGCAAATCGATTGTCACTTTCATGCACAAGGCTCCATGGCAACACAAGAACCAAGAAATCTACGCGGAGCTCAAGAAAATCATTACAAAAGATACATGTCCAATCACCTTTTGATCCACTAGAATTCTGGAAGAAATGTGGAAAGATTATCAGAAAAAACATGTACCAGACAAAAGGGGATAGCAGACCAGGGCAGCACACAAAAGCCGACAGCCCAACTCCACCATAGGGCCGCGGATCCGCGGCCAATAGGGGGTATAGGCCGCGGATCCACGGCCGTACTGGCGCCTCACTTGATGGGATTTCGGGGGTTGTTTGGTCTTTTCATCTTGGTTCAGAATTTTGCCCTAGGTTTTCATTCTACAGCCTATAAATAGCCCAGAACCTTGTGAAGCCAAGGGTGCATAATCTTGTATTTTTCTAGGTTTAGAGTACTTGTTTCTTCTTCCTCTTCTCATCTCTTCTCCATTGAAAATCTTGTAGTGAGCTTTTGTGAGTGAAGAATGATGAATATAGAAGAACCTTTTACTTATCATGCTTGTCTTGTTCTTTAGTTAACTTGTTAATTGTTGTAATTTTCATTTGTTAAGTAGTTGTTGTTATTTATTGTTGTTTCTTTCTTTCTCTTTTCCTTTATCCTTAAAAACAACCATGATGCTTACGCTTGATCCTTGCCGAGGTGAGGTCGCAAATAGCTAGTTGTTATCTTCTAATCTCCTTCTTTCTATCTTCCTCTTTTGTTTTGTTTTCTTTTCATTATGATGTGTGAGTAGTTTCATACTTGTTAGGGTAGGATAAGGGAAGTTTGAGAGAAGGAAATCTCTCTCACTCTTTCCTTGCCCAACATCTTAAATCGACTCCCGTTAATTGAACCACAATCCGCTCCTTACGGCACCCTATCCTACATGATAGCGGTGATTCCGTAGTGAGACCGGTTGTGGTTGAATTAACCGGAGGTTATGGCTAAGAGCCAAGAACGGACGGACAAGCACCAAAAAGAAGAACTTAAGCGTTGGAAAGCCTAGCTTATACTCGCAAGTTCCTTCCTAGTCGTGCTAATCCCCGTTGTTGCCGATTACTGTAACACCGATATTAAGAGTGGCAATGAAAAAAGTGAGGGACTCCTAACTCAAACTAACCTAATCCTAACCCTAACAAGCTCTCTTTACATATCATTTCAACACTTAGTTAATCACAAACAAATCTGGAAAACTGGACTTAACTCGTTAAAGCATATAGAAAAAGATTCCCATCTCCCTGCGGACGACCCGTGCTCAACCGGCTAGCTACAAGCGAAACCGTTTTGATTGCGGTAATTAACTAAACTTGAACACGCAAAATCCCTACCAATCAACATGCAACATTATATGTTTCATAACACTTGTTACATTTTTTATTTTGTTTTGATAAGCTATGCTTCATTTCCTTTTAAACTTGGTTTTTGTTTTTATTTTGAAATATAAAAAGAAAAGAAAATAGGTGTGAGAGAGTGATGGGACAAGTATCATGGCTAATGTGAGAGAGAGAGAGAGAGAGAGTAGGAAGTTTCTACACCCTTCTCATTTTCTATCCTCTTCATTTTCTTTCCTTCCTCCTCCTCCTTCCTCATTCTCCTTCATCTTTCCACCTCCACTACCACCATGGTCACCCCAAAATCCTCAACAAAAACTCCATACTCCCTTCATAAAAAATATGCACAACCTCACTACTAACCCTATGGAGGCATCAAGATTAGACTTTGAAAACTTTGAGCAACTCAAGAAATTCTTGAGTTGACAAATGAGGTATAATCCTACACCATTAGTTTAGAATCATGTTTTCCTCATGTCATATTGTGGTTTAAAGTAAAACTTGTGTAGATTGGTAAGGTTATAATTATCCAAGATGAGGGTTAGGGGATATTATGAAGTGTAAAGGTGTATTTGAGGTTTAGATGTGACTACAACTCATCTAGTGTTAAAATTCTGAACAAACCAGAGACTTAACCCCAAAAACTAGAACTTTGAATTGGCCGATATCGGAAATTATGGAAGTTGTGATGACATTTAGGGATCTGCTATTACTCGGAGGACCTAAAAATTTTATAGCGATTACAGTAAGTCGTCCAGGTGACCTAGAAGCTACCCTAGAGACCCGAGCCACAAATTCTTTCACATGGCTGCAGATTTACTCTAATTGGCCTCAAATTGCGGCCTGGGTTTGGGCAATTGGGATCGTGTTTGGTTCATTGTTCAATCATCTGTTAAATAGACCCTTTACATATGCAAAATTTGATATTTCCACCTAAGGAAAGATCTGGAGATGTTTTCTTGAGTTGCTGGTTTTGTTTTGCAGTTTTTGATAACTTGAGTTTGGATACTTTTGTTTTATCTCGGTCGTTTAACGTTTGTACGTCAACAACGAGGGTTGTTTGATTGTCCTTACACGCATAGACCATAGGTTTTAACCTATATTGCTTCGTGTGCCGTATCGGCTTATCTTGTAATTGATTCTTGTTTTACGATATAACGTATTGGAAACTATAGGTACCCCACGTAGACATCATACGAAAAGGGAGAGCACAGCGTCATCGACTTCGGCAAGCGAGGATCGAGGTGAGTAGATGTATATCTACAGGGGAAGTCGGGTGGATGGAGTATAGCACCCCCGCAACAGTAGAATAGGGTATTACTATATTAGTAAGTTTGGATGCGATATTTGGATACTTAGCAATTAGGGTATTTAGAAGACCTTAGGTTAGATTAGGTTGATCTAGGAAGACCTATCCATAGGATGATTACCTTGGTGGCGAATCCCAGGTTATATGTAGACATACACACACGCACGCACACACACTTGATTTTGTGTGTATATGGGTATCGATATGATCGGGCATGATACCGTGAGATTTTGATATGTGATTGAGTCGTGATATGATATTATAATGGACCATTGGGCGATATGTATTCATACATACGATAATATGTGAGTTGATAATATTTGAATGTACGAGCCTTTAGAACCGTATCCATGATCATGATAGTGTACGAATGATGATATTATGTATGATGTTGACCCGTACCCTCGATTTTGAGGATGTCGTACAATGGATATTACCGTACGAGACGTATAAGATGATTGATCCACACTCTTGACTCGAGGATGCCGTACTATGTATTATACAGTACGTAACGCTATGAGGCTGGATCGCCGACTACTACGTATATCGACTCGGAATATATGTACATTTTCTTATCCTTCCGACTAGTTCCTTAGTTTAGTCTTTTAGTTGATTAAATAGATGCTATTCTAGGCTCGAGTCATACCTATTTTCAAAACTAACGAATCGTGAGTATTTTCAAAGGACAACCCGAGAGATGCTACCAATTTTTTAAAGGACGTATCTTTTCTCAAAAACACCGTAGCCCTATTTTTCTAAAAACCACGATTCGTGCTATTTCAAAACACTAAAACCGTATGACTCGTACACCAACATGTATATTGATTAATGTTACGTTTTCTATTCACTTTTCTGTTATATTTATGTTGTTCTCATTGCTTGCATATTTATTACATGTGTTTCTTTAGCTATTATGAATCCCGTCTGTTAGGACACCAGCACCATTACCGATGATGCGTATGTTCTACGTACACTTGCCTACCGGCTCACACACATCATCATCGGTAATTGTCATGTCACGTACACTTTAGAAAATGCCACTTCATTGGTATAACCTACTAGCTGGTAGTTTCAACATATTATTAGTATGCTTGCTCTTATATGCTAGTTTAGATATTGCATTCCTTACTTAGATACCCTATACATTTATATATTCATTCTGTTATGAAATATTATGGGGATTTATGCCGATATTCACTGTTTATTGACTCTTGATTTTGGGATTTTGGATTTTCCATGAGATTTCTGGATTTGGGGGAAAACCGCAAGAATTTTATAAACCCATTATCATTTTAAAAATGCAAGTTGTGGTTTTCTCATGATATGATGTATATGGCATCCACCATGAGTTTTCCTGATTGAGTTGGTTTTCGAGACCCGATTC
Source organism: Agapanthus africanus (assembly GCA_030015575.1). Taxonomy (NCBI): domain Eukaryota; kingdom Viridiplantae; phylum Streptophyta; class Magnoliopsida; order Asparagales; family Amaryllidaceae; genus Agapanthus; species Agapanthus africanus. The sequence continues at coordinate 166,447,047 of CM057343.1, read as the reverse complement.
GAGGAGTAGAATGAACCGTTTTGGGTACATGGTGGACTCGGTAAGGTATCCCGGGGCAAGAAGCTCGAGATGTAGACGATGAGCCTGGCAGGGGAGGACTGCCTACCGGTGATATTTGGCGCGGCGGATATCCGGAGGATACCCACCATAGTCGTGAGATTGGATGATATGGGCCGATACGGACTGACGGAGCCCGGGATTTGAGGATTTTGTGCCGATGTTTGACACGGATTTCTATCGATTTCATTGATGATACTCCAGTTTTTATACTAAAATCTTACTGAGATAAGAACACGGCTTTCTCATACAGATATATTCTAATTTCATTCTTGATGCATTCATACATCATATATATGACATGTTGCTACTTGAGGCACTGACATGAGTACTTGGTATTACACTTATGCTTAGATTATTACCCTTGCCACAACTAAATGTTTCGGTGTTATATTTGAGTATGTTACTGTATGACCTAGGAGATTGTCATACATATGATTTCTACTCGGTGGTGTCTTCTACCCGCGAGTTAGCAACTCACCCCGTTGTGCCACAGTTTCTTGCAGGTTCGGCCGTACAGGTTCCGTTGCGGCTTGCCGGCACATCATTTCTTTCGGGTGATTGCTTGGTAGGTGGATTCACTTGCATCGTGACCACCGTTGCATATGTACTTTATATTTCAATTGTATATAGTTAAAGGCTCCATCAACCAGACTTGTATTTTTAGTAGACTTAGATAACCATCGTTTGTATATTCTTTCGGCCTTAGAGTCGCGCTCATGTATTTTATTATTGTTTCTGGTTTTCTTTATGATGTTTAGTTTCCTCGCTTTCTTTCTGAGTTTTGATCCTCGCCCTTCGGCGTTGTATATTTATATTATCCTACGTGGTTGTCTCCGCAATTTAGCGAAGAGCTAGCTCCCGCTTGGGGATGCGTTATTTATTATTGCTTGTACCATTTTCGGGTTAAAAATTACAAAAGAGGTGCTGCCTAAATTTTCAATGACGAAAATGTTTTCAAGTAAAATACATACAATGTATTTTCGTATACTATTATCTATGTTATGTAGAAGGAAGTTGATTTCAGTAAAACCACATTTCAAATTGCACCTCCACTATTTTCCCTAAAATGGTTTAGATTTCTGGGCTTTTTGGCTTACTTGAATTAGGTGGGGTCCTATAAACTTCACATTATTCAAGTGCCAGTCATGTGTCTTTTCCGGGTCGTGACAATACGTGTACTTGTTCACGTATGATGTTCGGACGGATAATACTAGCGGGCTTTGGTTTAAGCCGGATCCTACTATTATATTCTTGGATTATTTTGTCTTTTTGTATTCGTATTTTTTAGAATACGGATACGGATATGTATATACGGTGAGGGGTATTCTTGTAATTGTGCAAGTTGCTTCTAAAAGAAGACACCACATTATTGTTTTAACCATTTAGGTTAAATGGTTAATGAGGTGGAGGTATGAGGTGTTGTTTTTACATTAAATGAAGAATGGCTATTTGGTGACTCATGGGGTGACTCAAGGTTTACTATTGATTCATGCTTGATATTTTGTGTTGTGAAGATATATTTTGTTTGTATTATTATTCACAACACTTAGCCATCTTCATTCAATACTTATCACAAAACACTCTCTCATCTCCTCAAGCTTCATCTTCTTCTACCTCAAAACCCTAAAAGTCTCATGTGTTGAGAAATATAGGGTTAGTGAAATAAATCAATCCATCATCACTCTTTACAACCTATATGCTACTTAGATTAGCATACTAAGTAACCTAGTTACCTCGGTTTAGAGGTAGGAGCTCAAAGTAGACACTCTCGGATGGATCATCTTTGACGCGAGGAGACAGACGATCAAGCTCGATCATGGAGGCCACTAGGAGCATACTAAAGGAGAGGAGTGAAGACCCGAAGGACTTGAACCTCTTGGTATAAACTTCGATCATAGTAGATAGCTTCTCCAGTTGCTAGTTAGGTTTATGGTAGATCCGGTGTTGGATATAGTGCCCTCAGAGTAAATTATTGGATCACAGGCACGTGATTGCGATGATTGAGGGAGGACCTATACCGGTAGGACAGTCTTACTCAAGATGACATTATGCTATCTGGTTTATCTTTATCATCGTGTACTGCTTTAGGTGACCTTACAGGTCACTATTGCACGTTGATAGAGCCCTTAGGATTCTTGCTTGACTTCCAGCAGTATGATGGCGATCATATACGTGGGAGCTAGGGTCTATAAGCACATCCTTAAAAGGTCCCTAGTCGTGGGAGTATCGAGACTGGGCATCGATACTCCATTAGTAGACTAGTGTATACAGTCGAGACCCGACGAGGGGCGGTGGCCGGTCTCACAAGCCATTGGTGTCAGTAGGATCACCTAAGATGTATACAGGTGCTCATTGGGATATGAGTACACCGGACAGGACTCGCCGGGAACATGCTAATTGGTATTATACCTGATGTCAGATAGCAGTTCCCTGGTGACATATGTACAGGTTAGTTCATCGACCTGAGATCGTCATTTGTCTCATGTGAGTTCCCACTGTGCTTTGATTACTACCCTACCACGGCTCAAAGGAGTCGTGCAAACAGGTTTTAGTTGGGTACAGCCCCGAGCACATGGAGGCAATGAGCGGATCGGCAGGGGTTTCGTCTTTCCCGGTATTGGGGGTGAGTTCGCGCTGTGTCTAGGAGAGCCATTACACAAAGCCCTCGGCCGAGACAGGAGATTTACTGGCACGTATTCCAGTAGTATCTCAGGGTGTTCTGGGCTACACTCCGACACGACTTGTACCGCTTTTGGGGGTCTGACTTTTACCAGCCCCCTAGGCCCGCCATGCAATACTCAAAGACGAACGGACCGGACTGTATGGATATTGTCACTGACAGGCTCAGTAGGGTGTCAGGATGAGTTCGCTCATCGACCTCCCTTTTGGTCAATACTTGGTATTCCGTTACGTACGGCTAATAACTCTGACGTGCTAGTGGTTAAATCCACAGCCAAAGTATTGACGAGTCTTTAGAGTCCCCAACGGACAGTTTCTCAAGTTTCAGGCGAAACGTTGTAGAGGCCGTATGATATATGGCAGGGTTCGATCTTATACGTGCGGTATTGCACGGATCTTGATCGGACGGATCATACTAGTGGGCTTTGGTTTAAGTCGGATCCTAGTATTAGATTTTTTGGATTACTTTAATCTCATCGCATTCGCATTCAGTCGGAATGCGGGTGAAGGTATGTATATACAAGTGAGGGGTATCCTTGTGATCCGTCACGAGTTTACTTTAGATGTTGCCGGATCTTTTTGTTGTGGCAAACATTTGGATTAATGTTTTCTTATGGAAATAATGAGCTAGAAATTCATCATGCATTGCATTAAATATGACATGGACATTTAGATGACTCATGGTCTCTTTTTTAGCAAATATGTCACATTAGTGTTTTGTTTAATGTGTTGAAATGAGATGGAGAGAGAGAGGGGCTGCCATGGTTTTATTATTGGTCTTGTATTTTCATAATCTCACTCTCTCATTCTCATTCCAACAAAAAAAGAAAAAGAAAAGCTCTTGTTCTTCTTCTTCTTCCTCTAGCCCATTGCTTCCATCAATAGCAACACTTTAACCTCCATCCAAAGCCATGGATGCAAGAGACAAAGTGATCACAAACATTCTCTACAACACCTTGGACGCGTCGGCTAGCACACTTCGCGCCCGAGTTGCTTCGGATGAAGCGGGAGCCCGTAAAAAGACTTCTCGATGTGGTGCCCTTTCCGACGAGGAGATCGAGACCGGAGATGCCGCGAGGAGCTTGGGATGGTGGCCGAAGACCGAAGGACACGGATCGCTCGGTATAGCCTTCTATCCCTTCTCTTGATAGCTAGTTGTAGGTTAATGGTTACGATCCGGGTTTTTAGGATGCGGTAGTGCCGGTTTAAAGTCAAGAAAATTTTTCGTTTCCGCATTTTAACCTCGGATAGACGGCCGGGACGCTACCGTAGTCCTACATCCGGGTATTAGGTTATTCTATCCCCAGTTTTGAATCGTTGTAAAATTTTTGTTCCGCAAACCAGCCACGGATGATGGCCAGGACGTTAGTGTAACCCAACATGGTATCAAAGCCAACCTATAAACCCTATACTAGCAGTTTTAAATGATGTTAAAGTACCGAAACCGAAACAACTCCGAAATATGAAAACCTAAAACCAAGTTTATGTCGAATTTAAAAAGTCTTCAAAAATATTTTTAAACAATTGCAGAAGAATACTCTTATGACAACTAGAACACCAAAGAAAAACGAGGCAATAATTTCAAAACTTGGCCGGTGAGAATCAATTTTTGGCCGGCCTGGCCGGTTTTACAGTGTAAGGAAATGCTCGTTTTTGTTTGGTATTCTATAACACTTGGATTTAGGGTTTCAGGATATGTTGATTTTTCCCAGGTTGGATATTCTGTTATCTTTGTGTTTAGGGCAATACGGAGTATTTCGAAGTCGTTATTTTAACGTCGTTTAATAGTTTCAGTGCATACATTTATATCTGCGACCGTGAATGTCATTTGAGCGGTATAAGCCGTCTAAGTGCTATATGTTCTATTAGACGGGTTTATGAACATGACATTCACGTTGATGTTTTGTGTTTGTGCTGTGGTTGTGGTTGGATTGTCGTGTGGGATAGCCGATGTTATAATGAAGTAGTACAGTTCAGATTCATTTGTATATTCATATTGCAGGGCAAGCGTCCGACATGTGGACTGTCGTCTTTGCCGGATTGTATATTATTTGTTTGGGGCATGACCGGGTTGAGGTCGATGTTACCATTGTACATATATTTTTCTTTTCTTTACTAGGTTCACCCCACGGTGGAGTGCTCGAATAGACGGGTTCTAGAGGGCAAAAAGTTCGCATCTCATGGCGTTAAGACGGAGGGGGCTTCACTCTAAAATTGGCGGGCTATTCGCCGCACTCGTAGGGGGTATAGCATGATCCACGGAGGGAAGCCCAAGTTATCAGATTCCGTGAAGTGCTGGGTGGCCCATTCACCTTGTTGATTGGTGTTGCCTCACTTCTAGTATTGGCGGGTAACTTACCGCGCTCGTAGGGGTCCAGGTTTTCATTGCACGGGCTATCCGTACGAACAGGAACGTTGGGTTTTATTTGCGGCTCAAATGAAACCCGAGGCTCCAAGATTATCCATCATTCTGTGTTGCTTGCTGAGATTCTGTGATGTTGCTTTTATCATGCCTGGGACGAATGCTATATATATTTATATTTATATATATATATATATATATATATATATACTAGTAGATGTTGTATATGTTTTTCACCCGCGCTAGTCCAGCCCCCGCTCTACCGTTAGTTAACTAACCTAACGGTGCATGACGGGACCTCGTGGCGAATGCGGATAGCATATACATACATTTTATTTTCGTTCTTTTCTGGTGTGATAGGTTAATTGATGGGACCGTATTAATTTTGATTAATGTAAGAAAAGAAACCTAAAAAGATGTTGTTGGAACAAATTTTGAAAAACTATAGTTATATTCTTTCGCTTTGCATAGTGGTATTCGATTGTGAATATCCAGCACATCATTCCAGGAGGCAAGAGCCGAGATCCCTTCACGGGGAGTGACCTCTAGAGCAAAAGTTTATATTGTAGATTACTCGGTTTTCTTCAAAACCATAAGTTTTCAAAAGCGGAGCCTAAACCAATCCTTTTCAAAACTGCTTAGGTTCCTTCAATTATATCAAGTTCATTATATTAAAGGGTTTTTCGCCAAAAACCCAGCCGTAGCCCTCCATCATTTCGGATTGGCAGTGCTTAGTATTCGTGCTACGCATTTCGATCTTTAATCGAGGCGTAGTGTTCGGTAGCTATGTAATACTTTTCTGTTGCATGATAATGCGATTGGTTTACAGTCGTACGATCATTTTCATCTTTAGTCATAGCTCGTACGGGTGGGTCTAATGCAATCAAGATAATGACGGGTAGAACTTGACTAGGACCTTTTGATATTTTGATCTTTAATCAAGGTCACTTGGGTCCTAGAGGAAAAAACTACATCGGGAATTTTAAATATACAGGAAACTTGCAGGTTTAGCATACCTTCTAGAGTGTGGTGACTAGAGTGGATTCCATCTAGGTCATCACTGTAAGTGCACGGCGGCTCCCCGGCCGTCAATCCGACGGCCAAATGCGGAAGCGGTGATAAACTTTAATTTTACTTGAACTGGCAAACCGCCGCGCACGAATACCCGGATCGAACCACTAACTAGTCCTAGCTATCTACAAGAAAGGGAATAGAGATATACCGACGATCCAAGTCCTCCGGTCTTCTCGTCATCGTCCCGATTTCCTGCGGAATGTCCCGTCTCCTCCTCGTCGCCGGAAGTGCACCACATCGCCTACTTCTTTTACGGGCTCCCACCTCAATGCCGAGGCAACTCGGGCACAAAGCCGGCTACTCGACGTGCCCAAGGTTCGCTGTAGAATATGTAGTAGAGGATTGTGCCTCATTTGGGGTTCATGGAGGTGCCATTTGGTGGAGGGATGAAACAAGAACAATGTGGAGGAGCTAGGGGGTATTTTGGAGCATGATATGAACCAAAAATACACACACCCAATTTTTGGACAGCCCCAATCCAAAGTGGCCGGCAAAAACAAGTGAGGAGAAGAGCATGGAGTGAAGTGGAAAATGAGAATGAGGAGAGTTCATCAAAAAAATGAGAGAGGCCAAACTCAAAACATACAAGAGAGAGAGAGGAATGGCTATCATAATCAACCATGATCACAAAGCAATGCCAACACTCCACACAACCATCATCAACAACCATGATGCTAACAAAGTCAAGCCATCATGAAGTATGAAGTCAAGCAAGTCAATGGATGGTGCACCATCATGAAGACTATCATGATGCTACAAAAAGCAAAGACCCCCTCCACAAATACTAATTTGCAACAATGCAAATAAACCCTCCTCCACCAATCTTCGGCCAATGAACGATACAAAGGAAATTGGCCGAAACGAAAAGCAAACTGGCAACTCCAGAAAACTGGTCCCGTAATAAATTACAGGAAAACCCCGATACTGTGCATACACACCCGCATTTATATTCCGACCGAAATACAAATGCAATGAGACAAAGTCTACACTGTACTCTACTAGGATCCGGCTTAAACCAAAGCCGGCTAGTAATATCTGTTCGATCCTGATCCGTGCAATACCGCACGTATCTGATCGAACCCTGCCATATAACCATACGGCCTATAGTACAAACTGTCCGATCCTGATCCGTGCAATACCGCACGTATCTGATCGGACCCTGCCATATCTCCATACGGCCTCTACAACCTTTCGCCCGAAAGCTGAGTAACAGAATGTGGGGGACTCTAAAGACTCGTCAACACCTTGGTTGTGGATTTAACCACTAGCACGTTAGAGGTATAAGCCAATACATAACGGGCTACCAGGTATTGACCAAAAGGGACGTCTGTGAGCGAACTCAGCCTGACTCCCTACTGAGCCTGTCAGTGACAATATCCGTACAGTCCGGTCCGTTCGTCTATGAGCATCGCATGGCGGGCCTAGGGGGTTGGTAAAAGTCAGACCCCCAAAAGCAGTACAAGTCGTGTCGGAGTGTAGCCCAGAACACCCTGAGATACTACTGGAATACCTACCAGTAAATCTCCTTGCCTCGGCCGAGTGCTTTGTGTAATGGCTCTCCTAGACACAGCACGACCTCACCCCCAATACCGGGAGAGACGAACCCCTGAAGATACGCTCACTGCCTCCATGTGGCTCGGGACTGTACCCAACTAAAACCTGTTTGCACGACTCCTTTGAGCCGTGGTAGGGTAGTAATCAAAGTACAGTGGGAACTCACACGAGACAAATGACGATCCCCAGGTCGATGAACTAACCTGCACACATGTCACCAGGGAACTGCCATCTGACGTCTGGTATATGACCAACTAGCATGTTCCCGGCGAGTCCTGTCCGGTGTACTCATAACCCAATGAGCACCTGTATACATCTTAGGTGATCCAACTGACACCAGTGGCTTGTGAGACCGGCCACCGCCCCTCGTCGGGGTCTCGACTGTATACACTAGTCTACTATGGAGAATCGATGCCCTGTCTCGAAACTCTCACGACTAGGGACCTTTTAAGGATATGCTTATAGACCCCCAGCTCCCACTTATATGATCGCCCTCATACTGCTGGTGGTCAAGCAAGAATCCTAGGGGCTCTATCAACGTGTAATAGCGACGTGTCAGGTCACTTAAAGCAGTACACGATGATAAAGGTAAACCAGATAGCATACTATCATCTCGAGTAAGACTGTCCTACCGGGATAGGTCCTCCATCAATCATTGCAATCACGTACCTGTGACCTAATAATTGACTCTGAGGGCACTATCTCCAACAATCACACAATGATAGTTGGATCCCGATCCCACTGATGAGTAGGATTACTCTTGGGAGATTGTTTCACTTAAATATCAATGCTATAAACCAAGTAGGTGTCTAGAACGGTGTTAGCGGGGCTACGCCTCCACGGAAAAGAGGTTACATAATTAAGGAACTTCACGAAAGCGTTGGAAAACCTCCCTCGAAGTACCGACACTAGCCTGGCTGAAAGGTTAAGCAAGTATTGTGACGTGCGATTAATCCTGACTAGTTCTCCTTTTAAGGTTTGATGGAGAATTCGAGGAAACAGTGGGAGCCATCCTGATTAGATAAACTAATAACTAATCTAATCTTACAAGAACGCATGCTAAGTGTTTCTTTTCTCCCTCTCTCCAGGTAGCAACTGTTCCCCTCCGAAAGATGGCGCACAAGACTGCGAAGTCCTGACGCTGAGATTCGGGGCAGATGCTATTTGGTTTTATCCGTCCACCTCTCCGAAGATGCCAAGTTGATTTATGGCACCGTGTATCGGAGGTTTAGACGGATGCGGCCGATGTTGCAGACTTCGTCAGATTCCCCCTCGCTTGAGGGGGTTTTGATTGTGGGGACGCTCTTCCCTGCAGGCGCAAGCCCTGCAGTTAATTACGCTACCGCATCGCGGCAACAACTTTCTCCTTCTCCAGAATTTCACTTCTTGTCGTGTGTGTTTGTTTTGTTTGTGGTTGCCCGTGAATTATATACGGAGACTAAGCGATATCGTCGCCCGTAGGATGTGGATTAGTCCAAATCCGTATTTACTTAGATTTGGGTTTGGTGTTTTGGTTTAAGGATACGTTAGCCGTATTTAGGCTAAGATCGACTTAAACGTTTGTTAAGGATACGTTAGTCTGATTTGAGACTAAGATCAACTTAACGGGATCGTTTTGGATCCGACAAAAGAGCGTTTGGGGACTCAATTGTTCCGGTTTAGGGACATAGTGGTTCATAGGTAGTTTAGGGACATTGCGGTCCATATTCCAGTTTAGGGACGTGGTGGTCCATATTTAGTTTAAGGACGCTTAAGTCTGTGAGTTTAAGGACCCTACAGTCCGTGTTTTAGTTTAAGGACGCACAAGTCCGCGGGTTTAAGGATCCCACAATCCGTCTTTTGGTTTAAGGACGCTTAAGTCCATGAGTTTAAGGACCCCACAGTCCGTGTTGATGTGTGGTTGTCGGGACCCGTCACCTCTCTGACGTCGTTGAAGGATTACAACGACAGGTGTCAGAGGAGATCAGAGATGTACCCTTGAACCGGTAGTAAATTGATTTAAGAGAGCATCTGTGCTCATTCAATTTAATTTGAGGACTTACGGCCATGATTGGGTTAAGTCCAGTTGAAAAATATTCAACGCTTTTATTTATTTTTGGTCTATTAGACCTGTGCTAGGGCTTTGCCCACATTTAAATAATGCATTGCATTACTTTTTGTTTTTTGTTTGGGCTCTGCCCATAAAGAATGCAGAGCATCAATTTGTTTTGGGCTCTGCCCATTTATAAATGATGCAGAGCATCAATTTTACTTGGGCTCTGCCCTTTATAAATGATGCAGAGCATCAATTTTACTTGGGCTCTGCCCTTTTATTGCTTTGCAATTTATTTTGGCCTGCTAGGTCTTTTTGACTTGGGCCTGGCCCTTTAGAAAAAAAAATGCATTGCATTTGCTTTGCGCCAACCAAAGGGCACAAGCGCTTGTGGTGATGACACGTATCATGCAAGCGCAGTGCGCTGCGCTTGCACTGCTGACACATGGCGCGCTGTGGTGAGTTGCACCAGTTTCAGAGAGCAAGGCTCTATTTCAAAAACGCATAGCGCAAATGGTTCAGATACTGACACGTGGCGCTTTCTAGTGGCTTGCGCCAACCCAAGAGCGCAACAGTGCAGATTTATAAGGGCAAAGCACTATTAACTTGAGAATCTTTTAGATTCCAAAACCAATGGTTCATAAAAGAAGTGCAAAGCACTATTTGTTTTCTTGATCTAATTTAGATCAAAGAAAACAAGTTTCTCTTGTTTTTCTTATTTCAGGGAACCAGAGGTTCATAAAAAGTGCAAAGCATTATTTTCATTTGTTTTTTATTAAAAATCATTGATCTTGTTCTTAGATCAATGATCTATTAGAAGAAATTCTTCTATCTAAAAGGTCTTTTACCTTTTTTCTTCTTGAAACTTCTTCAGAGTTCTCTCTGTTTGAAATTTTTGATTTCTCACAAAATGTTGATTCTTCTTCTCTCTTTTTTTATTTTAGAAAGAAGGATCATTGGTCGTTGGGACCCATCACCTCTCCGACGACACTGAGAGATTACAGTGCCATATATCGAAGGTGTGGAGGGATGTACCCTTTGAACCATGCCTCACTCATTAGGGGGAAAGAACAGGCTGGAGCTTAAGCTTCTCGCTGCTGAAAAAGGCTTCTTTGCGTTCGCGCACGTGCGTCGCACGTGTTGGGCGCACGTGCGTCGCACGTGTTGGGCGCTCATATTTGCACGTAGCGCACATGGATCTTTCGCATATGCGCATTATGGGGGGAGCAAGCTCCTATGGAGAACGAGTCTCCTTTTAATTGAATATTCTCATGTGGTGCGCGCGTGCGTTGCACGTGGTGCGCGCGTGCGTTGCACGTGGTGCGCGCGTGGCGGGCACACGTGCGTTGCACGTGGCGCACATGCGCATTATGAGGAGAAGCAGAGCTTCTATATATGGAGAACAGGCTCCTTTTAATATTATTAAATGTTCTTATGTGGTGCGCATGTGCGTTGCACGTGGTGCCGCATGGCGGGCACACGTGCGTTGCACGTGGTGCACATGCGCATTATGAGGAGAAGCAGAGCTTCTATATATGGAGAACAAGCTCCTTTTAATATTATTAAATATTCTCATGTGCACTATTAACTTGATAATCTTTTAGATTCCAGAACCAATGGTTCATAAAAGAAGTGCAAAGCACTATTTGTTTTCTTGATCTAATTTAGATCAAAGAAAACAAGTTTCTCTTGTTTTTTTTATTTCAGGGAACCAGAGGTTTATAAAAAGTGCAAAGCACTATTTTCATTTATTTTTTATTAAAGATCATTGATCTTGTTCTTAGATCAATGATATATTAGAAGAAATTATTCTATCTAAAAGGTCTTTTACCTTTTTTCTTCTTGAAACTTCTTCAGAGTTCTCTCTGTTTGAAATTTTTGATTTCTCACAAAATATTGTTTCTTCTTCTCTTTTTTTTTATTTTAGAAAGAAGAATCATTGGTCGTTGGGACCCATCACCTCTCCGACGACACTGAGAGATTACAGTGCCATATATCGAAGGTGTGGAGGGATGTACCCTTTGAACCATGCCTTACTCATTAAGGGGGAAGAACAGGATGGAGCTTAAGCTTCTCGCTGCTGAAAAAGGATTCTTTGCATTCGCGCACGTGCGTCGCACGTGTTGGGCGCTCATATTTGCACGTAGCGCACATGGATCTTTCGCATATGCGCATTATGGGGGGAGCAAGCTCCTATGGAGAACGAGTCTCCTTTTAATTGAATATTCTCATGTGGTGCGCGCGTGCGTTGCACGTGGTGCGCGCGTGGCGGGCACACGTGCATTGCACGTGGCGCACATGCGCATTATGAGGAGAAGCAGAGCTTCTATATATGGAGAACAGGCTCCTTTTAATATTATTAAATGTTCTTATGTGGTGCGCATGTGCGTTGCACGTGGTGCCGCATGGCGGGCACACGTGCGTTGCACGTGGTGCACATGCGCATTATGAGGAGAAGCAGAGCTTCTATATATGGAGAACAAGCTCCTTTTAATATTATTAAATATTCTCATGTGCACTATTAACTTGATAATCTTTTAGATTCCAGAACCAATGGTTCATAAAAGAAGTGCAAAGCACTATTTGTTTTCTTGATCTAATTTAGATCAAAGAAAACAAGTTTCTCTTGTTTTTTTTATTTCAGGGAACCAGAGGTTTATAAAAAGTGCAAAGCACTATTTTCATTTATTTTTTATTAAAGATCATTGATCTTGTTCTTAGATCAATGATATATTAGAAGAAATTATTCTATCTAAAAGGTCTTTTACCTTTTTTCTTCTTGAAACTTCTTCAGAGTTCTCTCTGTTTGAAATTTTTGATTTCTCACAAAATATTGTTTCTTCTTCTCTTTTTTTTTATTTTAGAAAGAAGAATCATTGGTCGTTGGGACCCATCACCTCTCCGACGACACTGAGAGATTACAGTGCCATATATCGAAGGTGTGGAGGGATGTACCCTTTGAACCATGCCTTACTCATTAAGGGGGAAGAACAGGATGGAGCTTAAGCTTCTCGCTGCTGAAAAAGGATTCTTTGCATTCGCGCACGTGCGTCGCACGTGTTGAGCACTCATATTTGCACGTAGCGCACATGGATCTTGCGCATATGTGCATTATGGGGGGGAGCAAGCTCCTATAGAGAACGAGTCTCCTTTTAATTGAATATTCTCATGTGGTGCGCGCGTGCGTTGCACGTGGTGCATGCGTGGCTGGCACACGTGCGTTGCACGTGGCGCACATGCGCATTATGAGGAGAAGCAGAGCTTCTATATATGGAGAACATGCTCCTTTTAATATTATTAAATGTTCTCATGTGGTGCGCACGTGCGTTGCACGTGGTGCCGCATGGCGGGCACACGTGCGTTGCACGTGGCGCACATGCGCATTATGAGGAGAAGCAGAGCTTCTATATATGGAGAACAAGCTCCTTTTAATATTATTAAATATTCTCATGTGGCGCGCACGTGCGTTGCATGTGGTGCCGCATGGCGGGAACACGTGCGTTGCACGTAGCTCACATGGCGCTTGCGCATTATGGGGAGGAGCATGCTCCTATCTTGAAGAACTAAGCTCCTTTGAGGATTTTACTCTACCCTTTCTAAGAGGTATCCCCTCTTATTTATATGGGAATGGTAGAGAAGTCATCTCTCCTTTTCCCGATGTGGGACTAAAAAATGCATTCCCCATGTAATAGAGCATTACTTTAGATTATACGTGCATAACACATTTGCTCATAACTTTTGATCTCGGATGAATTATGAGGCCCATAATATATCAAATCGAAGGTCTTTTCGAGATTCTTTCAATATCATCAGAATTTAGCCATTTCTCATTCCGGAGTTTGTCAAAATACAGCTCGGAAAATACTGGTTCGCATCTTCTTCCTTAGATCACATGTGCATAGACATTTGCTCATAACTTTTGATCCTGGATGAATTATGAGGCCCATAATATATCAAATCGAAGGTGTTTTCAAGATTCTTTCAATACCATTAGAATTTAGCTATTTCTCATTCCAGAGTTTGTCAAAATACAGCTCGGAAAATACCGGTCCGCATCTTCTTTCTTAGATCACATGTGCATAGACATTTGCTCATAACTTTTGATCCCGGATGAATTATGAGGCCCATAATATATCAAATTGAAGGGTTTTTTGAGATACTTTAAATACCATCATAATTTAACAGTTCCTCATTAGGGAGTTTATCAAAATACAGGCCGGAAGATACTGGTTCGCATTTTCTTAAGCTTATCGCTGCCATTTGATACCTTGGACTCTTTTGCGCAGAAATTTTTAGCGGGAACAAATGCCCCCCACTAGTTTGCCCACATAAGTATATATGTGGATGATGTAGTGCAGAGTAATGCATAGCGTATGACCAGTTTCGGGTTGGTATATAACTTTCAGAATCTTGATCTGAGAAGATAACGAGCGGACACGAGCGTCGTCATTTATCATTGACTCAAATCTCGACTCTTAAAAGATATAGTTCCAAACTCTCAATTCCATGAGCCGCACCCTTCTATTTCTTTATGTTTTACTCTGGTGTGAAGTAGTTTATATGCTCATGAGTAACTTCTCCATTTCAGTGGCATGTAGCTTTAGTTAATGTGACTCATAGATGGTCCATCTTAACCTCTTTGTAGGGCAGTAATGGCTTAGAAGACAGGGGTAGGATCTGCCACCTAAGACTTTTCAACTTTATGAGCCGTGAGGGTCTCATAAAGACTTTTCTCCCTACGGATCGAGAGGATCTCGTAGGTGTATTTTCTCCTTAGGAATCGTGAGGATTCTTAAGTGCGTTTTCTCTTATAAGTCGTAAGGATCTTATAAGAGAATTTTCTCCCTTACAAGTCGAGAGGACTCGTAAGTGGTTGGTTCCCTCCTTGTCGAAATTCGACTTTGGAGAGTGAGACCCGTGAATAGTATGCAAGAGACCGTTTTAGACCGACTTGCAGGGTCTCATTGCCCAGGAAACAAGTTTTTAATCCCTGCTGCCAGAGGCTTCATCTTGCAAGTTGAGACGAATCGGGAATTTCCCGTGGAGACACTGGTTTCTCTATGAGCCGACGCGAATCAGGAGGCTCTCATCAAGGACGCTTGTTTTCCTGAATTGAGGTATTTGCCAAGGATATTTGTTTCCCTAGTGTTGAAACGAATCGAGAATTTCCCACGGAGACACTGGTTTCTCTGCGAGTCGACGCGAATCAGGAGGCTCTCATCAAGGATGTTTGTTTCCCTGAATTGAGGTATTTGCCAGGGATATTTGTTTCCCTGGTGTTGAAACGAGTCGAGAATTTCCCACGGAGACACTGGTTTCTCTGCGAGTCGACGCGAATCAGGAGGCTCTCATCAAGGATGTTTGTTTCCCTGAATTGACGTATTTGCCAGGGATATTTGTTTCCCTGGTGTTGAAACGAATCGAGAATTTCCCACGAAGACACTGGTTTCTCTGCGAGTCGACGCGGATCAGGAAGCTCTCATCAAGGATGTTTGTTTCCCTGAATTGAGGTATTTGCCAGGGATATTTGTTTCCCTGGTGTTGAAACGAATCGAGAATTTCCCACGGAGACACTAGTTTCTCTGTGAGTCGACGTGAATCAGGAGGCTCTCATCAAGGTGTTTATTTCCCTGAATTGAGGTATTTGCCAGGGATATTTGTTTCCCTGGTGTTGAAACGAGTCGAGAATTTCCCACGGAGACACTGGTTTCTCTGCGAGTCGACGCGAATCAGGAGGCTCCCATCAAGGATGTTTGTTTCCCTGAATTGAGGTATTTGCCAAGGATATTTGTTTCCCTGGTGTTGAAACGAGTCGAGAATTTCCCACGGAAACACTGGTTTCTCTGCGAGTCGACGCGAATCAGGATTTTCTTCGTCAAGGACACTTGTTTCCTCGAGTCGAAGGATTTGCCGAAGACACTGGATTCTTCGGGGTTGGGACAAACCGTCGAGATTTGGCTTCGTTTTCTGGCGGAGCCTGTTGGGAAAGTATGGTTCCCTCTTTGTTTGTGCCCTTAGATTGTATATAGTGATCGATGTGATCTCAACTGTAGGGCCAAAGTTTTATCATCATTTTTTTTATTTATTTCCGCGATGCTCTATCATTTCAGCTTTTATATCGCGAATGTCGCGATTACCCAATCATTTCGGCTATTTTTCGCGGTGCCCAATCATTTCGGCTATTTATTTTATTTTTACTCGCTGCTTTTTATTGCGAGTTGCCCAATCATTTCGGCTATTTCATATGTATGTGCGGCCTACCGGCTTTTTACCGTAAACCTGAAATTAGACACCGATTTCGGCATCAGCACCGCTGCAACTGGGATATTGCCAGGAGCGAATCATCATTTGCCTATGTCGATATCGAACAAAAGTGGCTTAGCGAACAGGGTTAAGGTCCTGTCAACTAAGGCTTTTAACTTCATGAGCCGTAAGGGTCTCACAAAGGTATTTCTCCCTACAAGTCGTGAGGATCGTGTAGGTGTATTTTCTCCTTAGGAATCGTAAGGATTCCTAAGTGTATGTTCCTCTGTAAGTCGTAAGGATCCTACAAGAGGGTTTTCTCCTTGTAAGTCGAGAGGACTTATAAGGGTTGTTCATCATGCGCACATATCCCCAATCACGGATGAAACTTTGTTAGGGAAATGTTTATTCGCGCCCGTGGATTGTATACAAGGGTCAGTATTGAGCTACTTGTAGGGCAGTATTGGAAGTTGTGGGGGTTGCTTAAGCACAGGTTTAGGTCTCTGTAACTTAAGACTTTCAAATCTTATGAGCCGTGAGGGTCCCATAAGAGAGTTCTCCTTACGAGTCGTGGGGATCTCGCAAGTGTATTTTCTCCTTAGGAATCATGGGGATCCCTAAGTGTGCTACTCCCTTGTGAGTCGTAAGGATCTCACGCGGGTGGTTTCCCCTTACAAGGTCGAGGGGACCCTATATGTGTCTTTTAACGAGATTGCGCCCTTTCGGGTTTTCACAAACACTCGCCGGTAGTCCTGCTGTTTTTACTCACGGAGCCCTTTCGGGTTTTCATCCGTGCCCATTTTGCTTATGGACGTACCGTTTTTTTTTATTCTTTTTATTTTTATATATTTTTTTTTACGAGGTCGCGCCCTTTTGGGTTTTCACGAACACTCGCCGGTAGCCCTGCTGCGTTTACTCACGGAGCCCTTTTGGGTTTTCATCCGTGCCCTTTTCGCTTATGGACATACCGTTTTTATATATTTATATATATATATATATATATATATATATATATTTTTGTATTTGTATTCATCTCGTCAGCCTGAAGATGCTGCGGTAGTAGTTTAAGGACGTTTCGGTCCTTCATTAGTTTAAGGACGTTTCAGTCCAGCATTAGTTTAGGGACGTTTCGGTCCGTTCCCTGGAGAAGGCTGGCTACTGCTTATAAAGTTTGAGCTTAGGAAGATAGCGAGCGGACATAGTCGTCGTCATCTATCGTTGACCTAGGCTGTGGCTTATTAAGCGCAGTATTTCTTTAGGAAGCGGCCGTTTATTGGCCTGAAAGGCCTTTCACCGTGCATATCCATGAGTAGATAGGCTCCACCTTGGTAGACCTTGTCTATGATGTACGGTCCTTCATAGTTCGGCTCAAATTTTCCCCGCTTGGCGCGATTGGGGATCATAGGCCTTTTGACCACTAGCATAAGTTCGCCTTGGCGGAATGTCCTCGGCCGGGTCAATCTTTCATATGTGTAAGTGCACGGCGGCGCCCCGGCCGTCGATCCGACGCCGGAAACGCGGAAACGAAAAACTTTGCAAACTAGCAAACCGGCACCACCGCGCACTTTTATCCCGGATCGGGCCATTAACCTAGCTACTAGCAAACTAAAATACGGGTAGAGAGTTATACCAAGCGATCCGTGTCCTTCGGTCTTCGTCTCCACTCCGATCTCCCGCGGAATCTCTGTCCGTCACCTCCTCGTCGGAAAGGGCACCACGTAGCCGATTTCTTTTACGGGCTCCCACCTCTGGACCGAGGCAACTCGGGCGCGAAGTTGGCTAGCCGACGCGTCCAAGGTTTGCTGTAGACTAGTGTAGAATGGTTGTCTCTTTTGGGGTTTGAAGATGCCTTGTATGGATGGAGGTGGAGAAAAATGGTGATATATCTTGCAAGCCAATGAGATGAACAATATCCCCTCACTCAAAATGAAAACCTCTCTCTCCCTCATACCCAAGTGGCCGGCCTCTCTAAAGAATGGTGGAGGAGAGTGAATCAAATAATGCAAGGAAGGAATAATAGAAGAGAAAAAAGGTCACACCAAATCACATATCAATCCTTTCACAAAACCATCTCATAAATACAAAGGATGAGACCATAATCGAATCTCATGATTATGAAGGCACAAATGCAAGAAACCCCTCCACAAATAAGTTATTTGCAAACTGCAAATAACCCCTCCACCGGTAAGTCCGGCCGTGAAGGAACAAAGGAAAACTGGCCGGAACGGAATGCAAACTGGCAATCTCAGAAAACTGATCCCGTAATAAATTACAGGAAAACCCCGCGACTGCATATACATGCCCGCATTTGTATTCCTACTGAATACAAATGCAAAGAGACAAAACTACACTGTCTAATACTAGGATCCGGCTAAAGCCAAAGCCGGCTAGTAAAATCAGTCTGATCACGATCCGTGCAATACCACACGTATCTGATCGAACCCTGCCATATCTCCATACGGCCTCTACAGCGTTTCGCCCGAAACCTGAGTAACTGTGTATGGTGGACTCTAAAGACTCGTCAATACTATGGCTGTGGATTTAACCACTAGCACGTCAGACGTATTAGCCATACGTGACGGGCTACCAGCTATTGACCAAAAGGGATGTCGATGAGCGAACTCATCCTGACACCCTACTGAGCCTGTCAGTGACAATATCCGTACAGTCCGGTCCGTTCGTCTATGAGCATCGCATGGCGGGCCTAGGAGGTTGGTAAAAGTCAGACACCCAAAAGCGGTACAAGTCGTGTCGGAGTGTAGCCCAGAACACCCTGAGATACTACTGGAATACCTACCAGTAAATCTCCTACCTTGGCCTAGGACTTTCCATGTACTGGCTCTCCTAGACACAGCGCGACCTAACCCCCAATACCGGGAGAGACGAAACCCTGCAGATCCGCTCACTGCCTCCATGTGGCTCGGGACTGTACCCAACTAAAATCTGTTTACACGACTCCTTTGAGCCGTGGTAGGGTAGTAATCAAAGCACAGTGGGAACTCACACGAGACAAATGACGATCTCAGGTCGATGAACTAACCTGTACACATATCACCAGGGAACTGCTATCTGACGTCAGGTATAATACCAACTAGCAGGTTCCCGGCGAGTCCTGTCCGGTGTACTCATAACCCAATGAGCACCTGTATACATCTTAGGTGAACCAACTGACACCAGTGGCTTGTGAGACCGGCCACCGCCCCTCGTCGGGGTCTCGACTGTATACACTAGTCTACTCCGGAGTATCGATGCCCTGTCTCGAAACTCCCACGACTAGGGACCTTTTAAGGATGTGCTTATAGACTCCAGCTCCCACGTATATGATCGCCCTCATACTGCTGGTAGTCAAGCAAGAATCCTAAGGGCTCTATCAACGTGTAATAGCGACTCGTAAGGTCACCTAAAGCAGTACACGATGACAAAGATAAACCAGATAGCATACTATCATCTTGAGTAAGACTGTCCTATCGGGATAGGTCCTCCCTCAATTATTGCAATCACGTGCCTGTGATCCAATAATTGACTCTGAGGGCACTAGCTCCAACAATCTCCCACTTGCACTCAAGGCTAATTATTGCAATGTCGCATACTCACAGCCCGTGTGATACCGTACACCCAACTCCTCTACTAGTCAGTCTCACAAAGCTCGTTTGCGTAACTATTGCATTCGAGGAATAGCCTCAGTGAGTGGATCCGCTCTGATGTTTCTTTCTATGTCTCTCTCTATCTCAAGTTCGCGGAGAAAGCCATCTCCCGAAATGAGCAATACCTGTCTTAGAATGTGTCTGGATATCTGATGGGACCTAGCTCATAAGTGAACTCCAAATCCAAACTTCTTAGACTGTATCGTCAACTGAACATAATCAGTGTTCTGGGCCATGCCTTCCCTCAGTATCCACCTGGACCACCTGTCCAAAATACTGCCCCTCGTCAGAGGAAAAAACTATAACTCTGACAGCCACTCTGTGTAGAGTTCCTAGGCACACTAAGGAGGTCTCACAAGGCATCAACCATGCCAAATTCAAATTTTTCCAGTGCCGAGAAACCCTAATGCGATCGTTAACTAGAGATTAGGCGAAACAATACATGTAAACAACTTTACAAGAAAGTGAAAGGGGATACAACCTTTGTAGATCCGGTCCTCCACTTCCATAGCTCCGTGATGATGTCCCTCCGCTGCGATCATCGTATCCCGGACTCTAGCGATGGTTTCGTCGAAGAAATGATCGGGCTAGGTCGTCGACTTCGATGCCGAAGATGATTTACGTCGAGGCAACTCAAGATCAAGCTCCAACTTCACCAAGTCAAGAAACTTGTGAAGAAAACACCCTATACTACTTGGCAAGTGGTAGAGGATGAAGAAATAGGAAGTGGGTTCACTTTAGAATTGGATTTCTCACTCTTTTTCTCAAGTCACCATTGAAGCTAGCAAGCTTCTTTCTTCTTGAAGAAGAAGAAGAAGAAGAAAAAGAATATGATAAGAATAATTCATAAATGGAAATAAAGTCATTCTTATCATATTAGCAACCATGGTTAAGTTAACAAGTGTAGAGAATAAACTATGGTTCAAGTGAATGGTTAGGGTTAAGGAAAGAAACAAAATGGTCAAACTATTCAAAGCTTCATGAAGCTTCAAAGAAAATCCAAAGTTAGCCACCATTTTATTTCTTTCTCAAATGAATAAATAAATGAATGAATAAGCAAATGAAACCCTAACCATTAACTAACCATGGTTTAATACAAACATACACCCAAGTTTGCATGTATCATCAAATATGATACAAACTTGTGCACAAAAATATATCACATATACAATGTGCACAAACAAGTGAGAAAAACATCTTAAGTGAACCAATATTAGTTAATGTAAAGTAATATATCAAATATATAATTATACATTAAATCATTAAATCAACAGTTGATTTAACGATCCGGTCATATCGCATATGACCGACTAATATCCAATGTATCGGCTTATCGAATCAATCCTTGATTCGATAACTAGGTTATATCGCATACAACCAATCGATACATTCATCGCGAGAATAGAATACGGTATCACATACACGCATTATTCTCGGTCCCGCACATATCACATATGCGCTCCTATTTCGTTTTGCTTGAGCCAGGAAACCTCTGTATAGGACTCTAAAGACTCGTCAATACGCCGGCAGCAGATGATGATCATATCAAGCACCCACAAGCCGCAAGCAGTCTGCTAAACATAACGGCCACCCGGGTATTGAGCGATCAGAAGATTGACGAGCAAGCCCGCTCACACTCCTGTGAATCCAACCAGTAACACTTACCGTACAGTCCGGTCTGTTCGTCTGATATGTCGCATATTTCGCCTAGGGGTGGTAAACGTCAGACCACAGTAGCTCGATAAGTCGTGTCGATATGAGGTCTATAACAGTTCAAGAAACTACTGGTAACACTTACCAGTAAATCTCAGCAACCCTGGCCAGGGATTTCCGGTTATAGCCAATCGAACACAGCACAACATCAACTCCCTATACCGGGAGAGACGAATCCCCTCCTATCGCTCATTGCCTCCATGTGATTCGGGACTGTACCCAAAAACCGCCGTTTTGCACGCCCTCTTGGACGTGGTAAGGTGGAAATCAAAGCACAGTGGGAATCACACAAGACTCTATAACAATCTTGGGTCAACAGACTAACATGTACCAGTGTCACCAGAGAACTGCCATCTGACGTAAGGTATAATACCATCTGGGAGTTCTCGGTGAGTCCGTCCAGTGTACCCAGTCTCCATTGAGCACCCGTATATCATCTCCGATGTCAAACACCAATGGATATGGGATCATCCATCGCCCATCTGTATGGGTCGAGAAGGTATACGCTAGTCTACTCTGGTATATCGATGCCCCGTCTCGATACTCCCACGACTAGGGACCTTGAAGAATGTACTTATGGACTACCATGTCCCCACTAGTATGATCCGCATCATAGTCCAGCTAGTGAAGTACACATCCTAAGGGCTTTACCAACATGTAACAGAGAGACAATTAGTATACACGTTAAGCTAAAGAGCAACCAGATAGCATACTATCATGTCGAGCAAGAAAGTCCTCCCTATATATGTCCCAGCATCCACTACAATATACATCATATGTACAGTAATGGCCTCTAGAGCATACATATAACTAACAATCTCCCACTTGCACTAGGGCCATCTGTAGCAGTGGTTGCAGTATCTCATACTCAACCATCCCATAAAAGTCTCTCTCTGGGAAAAGGCCTTTGTGAGTGGATCCGCCGTGTTGTCCTCTGAGTCTACTCTCCTAACCTCGATCCCCTGGAGATCAACCATCTCCACGATCAGGTGACACTGCCTTAGAATATGTCTGGATCACTGATGGGATGGGCGCTCCTTGGCATAAGCCACAACTCCATTGTCACACAATAAGAGGAACGAAGTTCATCTCATGAACTAATATACATCCAGACTGCCACTTAGGTAGTATCTTTAATAGCGATGTTACCAGCCTTTATCGTCTAGTTTGCCACGGTATCTAGCTTGGAACTCTTCCAACATACCGTCCCTTTACTGAGGGTAAAGACAATGCCTGTGACTGACATTCAGTCGTCCTTATTACCCTGGAACCTTTCCAGTGATTCTCCCCAGGATCAACTGATACCATCTCACTACAACTAGTGAGTATCCTAACATCCAATTAGATCTATCTCATAGATCCAAAACCCAGGATTTAGGAGGTATCACTTTGATCCTTTATGGAGAATCATTGTGATAAGCAGAGATTGACCGAGCGTAGCATAGGAAACTCCTTTCTTATCAAGAGTATGTCATCCACGTACTCTACGAGGATCACCAACATACTCCATACTACCCTTTTGTTTATACAAGGTTCATCTACCATTTTGATGATGTCAAACTCTTTGACTAACACATCAAAACAGACGTTCCAACTCCGCGATGCCTGCTTTATCACATAAAACATCTTGCTCGCGTTTCCGCTGCTCCCACTGTCTATGAGGCCCTCTGGCTGTGTACTTATAGACGCACTCTTCTAAAACATCACTTAGAAAAGCAATCATGGCACCCAACCGCCAGATATCGTAGTCATGGTATGTAGCCGTGGCAAGTAGGATCTGGATGGACTTAAGCATAGCTACTTAGAAAAGGTTTCATCATAATCCATACCTGGTTAATGATGTAAACTTTTAACAAGTCTAGCTTTGAAAGTCTCAACTTTTCCATGTACACCAAGTAATCTTCTCAAGATATACTTGCTCCTGATGGGGATTTAACCCTTCAGATAAAACAACTAAAGTCCATACTTTGTTGGTGTATAAGGGTTCCATCTCAGATCGCTTAGCATCCAGCCATTCTTACAGAATCCCACTCCTGATGGCCAGCTCGAAACTAGTTGGGTCATCATCTCATGATGCATTCCTCGCTCCCACTGTCATAGAGAAACCGAAGTATCTCTCAGGTGGGTGAGGAACCCTACTAGATCGGCGGAGAGGTTGAGCTTCGTTGGTATTTACTGAATCCTTTGGTTCTACCAAATCATCTGCTGTAGTTTGTATAGCTGGAACCTTTCCAGTTGTACATAACAGACCTTGCCTCGAGCTTGTCCGGATTATGCTTTTAGACATAGCCCGAACAACCCCAAATCTTAACCAACTTAAGATATGGGCTCTTCTCTTTCCATATCACATATGAAGCGATAGGCAACTGATTTGATTGGAACCCTATTCAATAGGTATGCAACTTCATAAGTGCATAACTCCCAAAAGGAAATAGGTAACTCAGTAGTACTCATCATAGAGCACACCTTATCATATAGGGTGTGAATGCTCCACCCCGATATACCATCGTGCTATGGTGTATACGGAGGAGTAATACTGAGAGAGAATCGCATTCTCCTTTAGAATAGTCCAGGACTTCCATGCTCAAGTATTCTCCTCCTTGATCTCATCAAAGGACATAATACTTATACCCGTATTGGTTCTCTACTTCTAACTTATATTCTGTGAATATCTCAAAAGGTTCGGACTTGTGTTTCAACAGGAACATATGTCTGAATCTCGAGAGATTATCAGAGAATTTAATGAAGTACAAAGAACCGGTCTTGGCATTTATAGACAGGGGACCTTCATACATCAACATGTATCATCCCAAGAGTACACTAACTCTTTCTCTGTTTCCAGTAAACAGAGCTATGGTCATCTTATCTTTGTGACATGACTGGCAAGTTTTCACAAGATGTAAATTCAAACAGATTTAAATATGCATCTATGTGCAACTTAGCTAGTCGGGTCGCATTGATATGACCTAGTCTACAATGCCTCAAGAAGGATCCGTTCATTTCTGAACTCTTCCTCTTGTGTGTGTTCCGTATACTAAGAACTGTAGTTTGATTTAGAACATCAATGCTTTTAGATAACGTGCCTGAACCGATCAACTTTTGATATAGGAAATGTTCAAAACATTATCCAACAATACAAAATTTTATCATTTCTTTACTAATAAAGAGACTGATATGATTTTGTATATCAGGTTCGGTATCTAATAACATTCGTTCAGAATCAATGTACTGATCATACAGGGTGACAGTGACCAACAGACTTGGCTGCAACACTTGCACCATTTTCTGCCTCATGAAACTTATCACCCGTTCTCAGTTCTTTACCTTTCTGTAGCCCATGTAATAGATTACATATGCGTGATCCTGATCCGGTATCATATACCCAGGACGTAAAGGACATTTGAGAAACAGTTCTCTGTAATGAACACTGTAGGGTTCCTAGGCACACTAATGAGGTCTCACAAGGCATCAACCATGCCAATTTCAAATTTTACAAGTGCCGAGAAACCCTAATACGGATCGTTGACTAGAGTTTAAGCGAAACATGCAACTAGTTAACATCTTAACAATGAGTGAACGGAAATACAACCTTTGTAGATCCGGTCCTCCACCTCCATAGCTCCATGATTAAGTCACCTCGCTGCGATCATCGGATCCCGGGCTCAAGCGTCGGCTTCATCGGAGAAATATGCGAGCTAGGTCGTCGACTTCGATGCCGAAGATGATCTACGTCGAGGCAACACAAGATCAAGCTCCAACTTCACTAAGCCATGAAACTTGTGAAGAAAACCCCCTATACTACTTGGCAAGTGGTAGAGGATGAAGAAATAGAAAGTGGGTTCACTTTAGAATTGGATTTCTCACTCTTTTCATCAAGTCACCATTGATGGTTGCAAGCTTTCTTCTTCTTTGTTCAAGAAGAAGAAGAAGAAAGAATATGATAAGTATTACTTAAAATAGAAAATAAAAATGATACTTATCATATAGAAACCATGGTTAAGTGTAGAGACTAAACTAGGGTTAGGTTTAATGGTTAGGTTTAAGGAATAAAATAAAATGGTCAAAGCTTTTTCAAAGCTTCATGAAGCTTCAACAAAATCCAAAGAAAGCCACCATTTTATCTTAAGCCAAAATGAAATAAATAAATAAAGCAAATGAAACCCTAACCATTAACTAACCATGGTTTAATCAAACATAAACTCAAGTTAGCATGTACCATCAAACATGATACAAAATTGTGCACAAAAATATATCACATTTACAATGTGCACAAACAATGGAGAAATACATCTTAAGTGAAGCAATATTAGTTAATGTAAAGTATTATATCAAATATATAATTATACATTAAATCATTAAATCAACACTTGATTTGACGATCCGGTCATATCGCATATGACCGACTAATATCCAATGTATCGACTTATCGAATCAATCCTCGATTCGATAACTAGGTTATATCGCATACAACCAATCGATACATTCATCGTGAGAATAGAATACGGTATCACATACACGCATTATTCTCGGTCCCGCATATATCTCATATGCGCTCCTATTTCGTTTCTCTTGAGCCAGGAAACCTCTGTGTAGGACTCTAAAGACTCGGCAATACGCCGGCAGTAGGTGATGATCATATCAAACACCCACAAGCCGCAAGCGGTCTGCTAAACGTAACGGCCACCCGGGTATTGAGCGATCAGAAGATCGACGAGCAAGCCCGCTCACACTCCTGTGAATCCAACCAGTAACACTTACCGTACAGTCCGGTCTGATCGTCTGATATGTCGCATATCTCGCCAAGGGGTGGTAAACGTCAGACCCCAATAGCTCGATAAGTCGTGTCGATATAAGGTCTATAACAGTTCGAGAAACTACAGGTAACACATACCAGTAAATCTCAGCAACCCTGGCCAGGGATTTCCGGTTATAGCCAATCGAAGACAGCGCAACATCAACTCCCTATACCGGGAGAGACGAATCCCCTCCTATCGCTCATTGCCTCCATGTGATTCGGGACTGTACCCAAAAACCACCGTTTTGCACGCCCTCTTGGACATGGTAAGGTGGAAATCAAAGCACAGTGGGAACCACACAAGACTCTATGACGATCTCGGGTCAACAAACTACTCTGTACCAGTGTCACCAGAGAACTGCCATCTGACGTAAGGTATAATACCATCTGGGAGTTCTCGGCGAGTCTGTCCAGTGTACCCAGTCTCCACTGAGCACCCGTATATCATCTCCGATGTCAAACACCAATGGATATGGGATCATCCATTGCCCATCTGTATGGGTCGAGAAGGTATACGCTAGTCTACTCTGGTATATCGATGCCTCGTCTCGATAAACCCACGACTAGGGACCTTGAAGGATGTACTTATGGACTACCATGTCCCCACTAGTATGATACGCATCATAGTCCAGGTAGTCAAGTACACATCCTAAGGGCTTTACCAACATGTATCAGAGAGACAATCAGTGTACACGTTAAGGTAAAGATCAACCAGATAGCATACTATCATGTCGAGCAAGAAAGTCCTCCCTATATATGTCCAAGCATCCACTACAATATACATCCTATGTATAGTAATGGCCTCTAGGGCATACATATAACTAACAATCTCCCACTTGCACTAGGGCCATCTGATAGCAGTGGTTGTAGTATCTCATACTCAACCATCCCATAAAAGTATCTCTCTGGGAAAAGGCCTTTGTGAGTGGATACGCCGTGTTGTCCTCTGACACTGTTCTCCTAACATCGATCACCCTGGAGATCAAACATCTCCATGATCAGGTGATACTGCCTTAGAATATGTGTGGATCACTGATGGGACGGACGTTCCTTGGCATAAGCCACAACTCCATTGTCACACAATGGGAGGAACTAAGTTCATCTCATGAACCAATATACACCCAGACTGCCTCTTTGGTAGCATCTTAAGTAGCGATGTATCCAGCCTTTATCGTCTAGTATGCCACGGTATCTAGCTTGGAACTCTTCCAACATACCATCCCTTTACTGAGGGTAAAGACAATGCCTGCGACTGACATTCAGTCGTCCTTATCACCCTGGAACCTTTCCAGTGATTCTTCCCAGGATCGATTGATACCATCTCACTATAACTAGTGAGAATCCTAACATCCAATTAGATCTATCTCATAGATCCAAAACCCAGGATTTAGGAGGTATCACTTTGATCCTATATGGAGAATCATTGTGATAAGCGGAGATTGACTGAGCGTAGCATAGGAAACTCCTTCCCTATCAAGAGTATGTCATCCACGTACTCTACGAGGATCACCACCATACTCCCTACTACCTTTTTGTACATACAAGGTTCATCTACCATTTTGATGAAGTCAAACTATTTGACTAATCCATCAAAATAGATGTTCCAACTCCGCGATACCTGCTTTATCACATAAAACATCTTGCACACGTTTCCGCTGCTCCCACTGTCTATGAGGCCCTCTGGCTGTGTACTTATAGACGCTCTCTTCTAAAACATCATTTAGAAAAGATGTCATGACACCCAACCGCCAGATATCGTAGTCATGGTATGTAGCTGTGGCAAGTAGGATCCGGATGGACTTAAGCATAGCCACTGGAAAAGGTTTCATCATTATCCACGCCTGGTCGATGACGAAAACCTTTAACAAGTCTAGCTTTGAAAGTCTCAACTTTTCCATGTACACCAAGTAATCTTCTCAAGATATACTTGCTCCTGATGGGGATTTAACCCTTCAGATATAGCAACCAAAGTCCATACTTTGTTGGTGTACATGGATTCCATCTCAGATCGCTAAGCATCCAGCCATTCTTACAGAGTCTCACTCCTGATGGCCAGCTCGAAACTAGTTGGGTCATCATCTCATGATGCAATCCTCGTTCCCACTGTCATAGAGAGACCGAAGTATCGCTCAGATGGGTGAAGAACCCTACTAGATCGGCGGAGAGGCTGAGGTTCGTTGGTAACTATTGAATCCTTTGGTTTTATCAAATCATCTGCTGTAGTTTGCATAGCTGGAACCTTTCCAGTTGTACATAACAGACCTTGCCTTGAGCTTGTCCGGATTATGCTTTTAGACATAGCCCGGACAACCCCAAATCTTAACCAACTTAAGATATGGGTTCTTCCCTTTCCATATCACATATGAAGTGGTAGGCAACTGATTTGATCGGAACCCTATTCAATAGGTATGCAACTTCATAAGTGCATAACTCCGAAAAGGAAATAGGTAACTCAGTAGTACTCATCATAGAGCACACCATATCAAATAGGGTGTATCTGCTCCGCCCCGATATACCATCGTGCAATGGTGTATACGGAGGAGTAATGCTGAGAGAGAATCTCATTCTCCTTTAGAATAATCCAGGAATTCCGTGCTCAAGTATTCTCCTCCTTGATCACATCAAAGGACATAATACTTTTACCCGTATTTCGGTTCTCTACTTCTAACTTATATTCTATGAATATCTCAAAAGTTTCGGACTTGTGTTTCAACAGGAACATATGTCTGAACCTTGAGCGATCATCAGAGAATGTAATGAAGTACAAAGAACCGGTCTTGGCATGTGTAGACAGGGGACCTACATACATCAACATGTATCATCCCAAGAGTTCACTAACTCTTTCTCTGTTTCCAGTAAACGGAGCTATGGTCATCTTATCTTTGTGACATGACTGGCAAGTTTCACAAGATATAAATTCAAACTGATTTAAATATGCATCTTTATATAACTTCAGCTAGTCGGGTCGTATTGATATGACTTAGTCTACAATACCTCAAGAAGGATTCGTTCATTTCTGAACTCTTCCTCTTGTGTGTGTTCTGTATACTAAAAACTGTAGTTTGATTTAGAACATCAATACTTTTAGATAACATGCCTGAACCGATCAACCTTTGATATAGGAAATGTTCAAAACATTATCCAACAATACAAAATTTTATCGTTTCTTTACTAATAAAGAGACAGATATGATTTTGTATATCAGGTTCGGTATCTAATAGCATTTGTTCAGAATCAATGTACTCAGGTAATACAGGGTGACAGTGACCAACAGACCTGGCTGCAACACTTGCCCCGTTTTCTGCCTCATGAAACTTATCACCCGTTCTCAGTTCTCTACCTATCTGTAGCCCTATGTAACAGATTACATATCTGGGATCCTGATCCGGTATCAAATACCCAGGACGCAGAGGATACTGAGAAACAGTTCTGTATAACGAACACACACGAAGAAGATGCATCATATGCACTTTCTTCGTTTGGGCGGCATGGGAATCTTGGTATTCCCCTAATTTCCTGCTCTGTCTTATAACAATTATAAGTTGGAGCGGAACCAACGTTCCCCAGCTCAGTATAACAAGAGGGTTCGGTCACTACATCCGTATTATTATCTTGATTAAGGCGTGATATGGTCGCTACCTGGAGAGAGAGAAAAGAAAACACTCAGTGTATGCTCTTGCAAGATCAGATTGGTTATTATTTTATCTAATCAGGATGGCTCCCACTGTTTTTTTTATCAAATCTTCCTTCAAACCCTAAAAGGAAAGACTAGCCGGGATTAATTACACACTACAAGTTCGCCAATCTTTCAGCCAGGCCAGTGTCGGTACTTTGAGGAAGGTCACCCGTGCTTTCGCACGAACCTAATTACAGTAAACCTCGTTTTCCCAGAGGCGTAACCCCGTTGACACCTTTCTAGACACCTACTTGATCGGCTAATTGTAATGTGTAAGACTCTCCCAGGAGTAACTCTTACTCGCAGTGGGTATCGGGATCCAACTATCTCATAGAAGGTATGCAATCTCATTGCAAATTTCAACACTTGAAATTCCCGATAATATTTTGCCCCTAGTGTTCTATGACCTTGACGAATGCCAAACAACCCATAGTCCACTAGTCAAGTTCAACCCGTACATTTCTTGATTGAATTAAACCCACCCGCACGACCCTTGACGAATGCCAAACAACGTCGTACGAATACCCTAATCCAATCTGCATCATATGCATAAGCATTACTGTGCAAAGTGGGGTCAAAGAATCAACATAATGGCCGCGGAACCGCCGCGCCACGTGGGGTACGGCCGTGGTTCCACGGCAGTTTGACGGAGATTTGCACAGTAATTCATAAAAAATCCTGCTTATTTTTCTGCATATTTTTAATATGGAAAATTCCCAGTTTTGGAAAAATGTACAGAGAAGGCTTAGAATTAGGGTTTCAGGGTTCGATCGGGTTTCTAACATCGTCTACTAATCGCCTAAGGCTCTAGCTAGGCTCTAATACCACTGTAGGGTTCCTAGGCACACTAAGGAGGTCTCACAAGGCATCAACCATGCCAAATTCAAATTTTTCCGGTGCCGAGAAACCCTAATGCGATCGTTAACTAGAGATTAGGCGAAACAATACATGAAAACAACTTTACAAGAAAGTGAAAGGGGCTACAACCTTTGTAGATCCGTTCCTCCACTTCCATAGCTCCGTGATGATGTCCCTCCGCTGCGATCATCGGATCCCGGACTCTAGCGATGGTTTCGTCGAAGAAATGATCGGGCTAGGTCGTCGACTTCGATACCGAAGATGATCTACGTCGAGGCAACTCAAGATCAAGCTCCAACTTCACCAAGTCAAGAAACTTGTGAAGAAAACACCCTATACTACTTGGCAAGTGGTAGAGGATGAAGAAATAGGAAGTGGGTTCACTTTAGAATTCGATTTCTCACTCTTTTTCTCAAGTCACCATTGAAGCTAGCAAGCTTCTTTCTTCTTGAAAAAGAAGAAGAAGAAGAAAAAGAACATGATAAGAATAATTCATAAATGGAAATAAAGTCATTCTTATCATATTAGCAACCATGGTTAAGTTAACAAGTGTAGAGAATAAACTATGGCTCAAGTGAATGGTTAGGGTTAAGGAAAGAAACAAAATGGTCAAACTATTCAAAGCTTCATGAAGCTTCAAAGAAAATCCAAAGTTAGCCACCATTTATTTTCTTTCTCAAATGAATAAATAAATGAATGAATAAGCAAATGAAACCCTAACCATTAACTAACCATGGTTTAATACAAACATACACCCAAGTTTGCATGTATCATCAAACATGATACAAACTTGTGCACAAAAATATATCACATATACAATGTGCACAAACAAGTGAGAAAAACATCTTAAGTGAACCAATATTAGTTAATGTAAAGTAATATATCAAATATATAATTATACATTAAATCATTAAATCAACAGTTGATTTAACGATCCGGTCATATCGCATATGACCGACTAATATCCAATGTATCGGCTTATCGAATCAATCCTTGATTCGATAACTAGGTTATATCGCATACAACCAATCGATACATTCATCGCAAGAATAGAATACGGTATCACATACACGCATTATTCTCGGTCCCGCACATATCTCATATGCGCTCCTATTTCGTTTTGCTTGAGCCAGGAAACCTCTGTGTAGGACTCTAATGACTCGTCAATACGCCGGCAGCAGATGATGATCATATCAAGCACCCACAAGCCGCAAGCGGTCTGCTAAACGTAACGGCCACCCGGGTATTGAGCGATCAGAAGATCGACGAGCAAGCCCGCTCACACTCCTGTGAATCCAACCAGTAACACTTACCGTACAGTCCGGTCTGTTCGTCTGATATGTCGCATATCTCGCCTAGGGGTGGTAAACGTCAGACCCCACTAGCTCGATAAGTCGTGTCGATATGAGGTCTATAACAGTTTGAGAAACTACTGGTAACACTTACCAGTAAATCTAAGCAACCCTGGCCACGGATTTCCGGTTATAGCCAATCGAACACAGCACAACATCAACTCCCTATACCGGGAGAGACGAATCCCCTCCCATCGCTCATTGCCTCCATGTGATTCAGGACTGTACCCAAAAACCACCGTTTTGCACGCCCTCTTGGACGTGGTAAGGTATAAATCAAAGCACAGTGGGAATCACACAAGACTCTATGACGATCTCGGGTCAACAGACTAACCTGTACCAGTGTCACCAGAGAACTGCCATCTGACGTAAGGTATAATACCATCTGGGAGTTCTCGGCGAGTCCGTCCAGTGTACCCAGTCTCTACTGAGCACCCGTATATCATCTCTGATGTCAAACACCAATGGATATGGGATCATCCATCGCCCATCTGTATGGGTCGAGAAGGTATACGCTAGTCTACTCTGGTATATCGATGCCCCGTCTCGATACACCCACGACTAGGGACCTTGAAGGATGTACTTATGGACTACCATGTCCCCACTAGTATGATCCGCATCATAGTTCAGGTAGTCAAGTACACATTCTAAGGGCTTTACCAATATGTAACAGAGAGACAATTAGTATACACGTTAAGGTAAAGAGCAACCAGATAGCATACAATCATGTCGAGCAAGAAAGTCCTCCCTATATATGTCCCAGCATCCACTACAATATACATCCTATGTACAGTAATGGCCTCTAGGGAATACATATAACTAACACTCTGCCATCCAGGTCACCTTGGAAGCCTGGAATGATAACTGTCTCCCGAAGGAGAATGCTGTTATCATATCCCTAGAACATCCACTTTTGTTCTAAAACTGCTTCCGAATGTTTCTCCAGAATTGGATTAATATCAACTTATTGCATCTACTGCAAAAACAACATCTGGTGTGGTACTTGACATCTCATGATTGACTCAATTGCCTAAGCAAGTGATCTGCCAATCATGCGCATCCCTCTCCCCTTTAGTCTGTAAGACACCTTTAGAAAGGGTGACTCCATTACCTGCAGGTACACCACCATGCCAGGAGTCGTCCATTCTAAATACTCTTAGAATGCTGTCTAAGTACCCAGATTGAGAAACCACCCAAATCTAGATCTAAAACCATAGATCTAGTAACCAGAATGTCTGATATAAGATCCAATTCCTATGTGGAGAAACTACTGTGTGACAACCAAAGTATAACCGATCGTAGTATAGGAATTTAACTTCCTACTCTGTGTATGTCATCCAAATACCAGGACATCACACCCTACTACCTTCTTAACAGATCCATTCCCTATTCTGATGAAGTCAAACCTATGACTGTCACATCAGAAATAGATGATCTATCTCCGCTATATCTGCTTTAGTCTATAAATATACATAAGCCACTTGTCCACCATGCTTCCGCTGCTCCCACTGACCACGACAACCCTCTGGCAGAGTCATATAGACGTGCACTTCTAAAATTAGTTTAGAACGACGCTATACTCATCCTCCTGCCGGGTCTCACAGTCTGGAACAACAGCAATGGCAAGTCTGGGTAAACAAGAACCTCCCTGCCACCGTCCTTGAGCATACCGAAGTACCTCTCGGGTGCCTGAGGTTACCCACCATATCTGCGGAATGGCCAATGGAATATCAAACCAGATTGAATCTTTAGGTTCTTATCAAATCTTCAGTAATCATTTGCGGTTCTGGAATGTAACCCTTCGAAAATCGTTTAGGCAGTTTTTCGGTAATCGGCTAATTTTTCGGCTTTTTCCGTAAAAAGTCAAAATTTATATTTTTCATTGTAGACCTAATTATACAAAATTTAGTAAAGATATTACTATAATTTTTTCACTAAAATGTCACTTATAATTTTCTAGTTAAATAAAAAAAAAATTCGTAATTAATTATTTTTTTTATTATTTTAAGCCTTTTTAAATACATTAAATTAGTGATAAATACAAATTTAATTGGGTAAATTTCATAATTAGGAGTCTTTATAAGCTAAAATATGGTGTTAATAAAATTATATCATGGCTTGCAAACTTTTAGTTTTTTGGTGGGAAAATTATGAAAAAAATGATGAAAAAAGGGTTTTTTTGTAAAAAGGTTGATATGAAAGCATGAAATGATATCATATGATGTTGTAATGACCTAGAAACTTCTCAAAATTTCCCACACCCCTCTCCCCACCTGCTGGCCGAGCCTCAACAGCAGCTTTTCCCCATTTCTCCACTTCATTCTTGCTTCAAATTCATAGCAAAAATCCATTTAAATTCATAAATTTCCATCTCCATTCAAACCCAAACCCTAAACCACTCTCTCTTCTACCCAAATTGGTTCAAAAACTAGATGAAAGAAGGCTTCTTGGTGACTTGATCAAGCTAGGGTTCAAGCTTGAGAGGTGAAAATTCTAATCTTTTTGTTAACTTGTGGTTTAATTATGCTAGAATTGAAATTCTAAATATTAGTTTAAGTGGTAAATGTTGTTTAGGAAAAATCAAGAGAAGGATTGATTTTAAAACTAGGGTTTGAAGCATAGTTGTTAGGATTAAATTAGGGATTTGGGTTTCTAATTGGTTGTAGTGGTTAATGGTGTATTTATATGCTCGCTAAATCGACAAAATATCGATGTTTGCATTGAATCGGCGTTGAATTTGCTTGCTAGATTTTTACGAAAAATAGAATGCGTTCAAATTGCGTTAGGTTAGCAATATTATTAGCTTCGTATAGGATTATTAGAATGCGCGAACGCGGGGTTTCGTCTAGTCGGGTTGTAGTTTTGTCGATTTCCCCGAAATGACGATTTTAGTTAAAGGTTAGCGATTTTCGTGCGTTTTTCCGCGCACCGAGTGCATGCTATGATTAATACGAGAGCGTGGATAATTGTATGTTGTGACTTGCATTGTGTTAGGTTTTGTAATCTTATGCTTGATATTGTACAAATATAGGATCGATCGGGGAAACATCGGACACGGCGCGAAAAGGCAAGGCGGTGGCCGGATCGGATTAGCGGAGATTTCAGGTGAGTAGATGTATTCATCTATGGGGGAATCGTCTGGATGGCGCGATGCGCCCCCCTAGTTAGGATTACCCTACTTTTTGCAAGATTATATTGTTAGCTAGCTTATCCATTCATGTACACTGCATACCCTTATAGCGAACAGTATGTTAAATTGCATGGACATTCATCTCTACCTATGCGATATCATTTCGTAGGACACGAACACTTACCATTGGCATCTGTTGCACGCGCACTATTCATGTGACACACACGCCTTTGGTAATTGACATGGCACGTGCACTATAGAACCTGTTTAACTTAATAACTTCATTGCATTCATACATGATATATGAAACTGCATCGCATGCACATATCTCGCATCATCATCATATTTACATAGAACTCTAGCCAAAATTCACATCATACACATTGATACCATAGACATTTATCATATATAACATGTGGACATTATGATTTTCTCGAGGATTTCAGTATTTCTGTGATTTCTGGATTTTTTGGGGAAAACCGCAAGAATTTAACAAAAGCTTATATTTATCGTTTTTAAAACAAAGTTGCGGTTTTCTCGTGATGTATGTGTCGTCCACCATGAGTTTTCATGTTTTCTGTTGGATTTCAAGACCCGATTCGAGGAGTGGATGAACCGTCTCGGGTACATGGTGGGCCCGATATGGTACCCCGGGGCAAGAAGATCGAGTTGTAGACGATGAGCCTGGCAGGGGAAGACTACCTACCGGTGATGTCTGGCACGGCAGATATCCGGAGGATACCGACCGTTGTCGTGAGATTTATGATATGGGCCGATCCGGACTGACGGAGCCCGATATTGAGACAGATATGATTCCTATTTGGTGTCGATGCTTGACATGGGTTTTCAGATGATTTCTTGATGATACTTAGCTATTGTACAGATTTTCATTTTCTAAAAGTTAAGAATGCAGTAACCTTAACATTTAAAACACTTAAAGAGTTAGAAAAGACATTGTATACATGTTCATGCATACTAGAGATATTATATCACATATGGACATACAGGTTGTTCCGCATTGCGTGCATTCTTACGATTGCCTTACTAGATGTTATATTTACTCACGAGCTGGCAACTCACCCCCGTTGTGCCACAGTGTCTTGCAGGTCGGACCCGTCACTCTTGTAGCGGCGGCTATCTTATCATCAGCTCCTTTTGTGCAGACTCGCGACATCGCCCGTAGGTGGGTTGCGAGCATACTTTATTTCTTTTTGCTTTATCATTGTATCTAGTATTCTCCATCTACCACTTTATATATTGTATATGCGACATAGTGATGAGACTGAGAGGTTTGTATATTGGTGGTTTCTTTTGGGTCGAGCTCACTTGAGCCGGCGTTGCGTTTTCTGATATTTTGGGTTCTTTTCTTGGTATTGCTTATATATTGCATGTGGTTGTGATCCGCCTTGGGCGAAGAGCTAGCTCCCGCTTGGGGATGCCATTTTTATGATTTCATGTGTATTATCTTGTTGTACCCATTTTGGGGGATAGAAAATACAGGGGAGACTCTGCCGAAATTTTCGGAAATTTTTGATGTTTTAAAAAGGGATTCTATGCAACTTAAATGATTTTAAAACCGTTTTCATTAAAGGTTTTCCTTCACTCTCTTTTGATTCTGGTTTAGATTTTCTGGGCTTTGGCTGACTTAGGTTACGGTACGCCTTTAGACGTCTCGTAATCTAAGTGCCAGTTACGTTCCGTACTTTCGGGTCATGACAAAGTTGGTATCAGAGCGTAGGTTTTACCTTTCTGAGTGTAGGACGACCTTGGTAGATGGAGTAGGTGACTTAAGCAGAGTGGCGTAGCGTGGGTATGATCCGCGGCATACTTACGATACGGTACTCCGCCTAAGTGACCTTAGGACATAATTGCTTGTATTTCCTTTCTTGATTCCTTGCATTCCTTGATTCAATTGCAATGTCCTTATCAGTCCTGTTTCTTATTCCAGCTTCGATGCCACCAAAGACTACGAGAGCTCAGCGGGCTGCCGCTAGGGATGAGATTCGGGCGGGCCCGTCTGAGGCGAGGATCGAGCGGGATGATACACCTACCCCTCAGGGTCATACTGATCCGCCTTATCCTAACCGTATTGCCAGATTAGAGGCCGGCATGCAAGAGTTGCGGCAGATGATGGGATCTTTAGTTGAGTCCAGCCGGGCACAGAGATCCGAGGATGTTCCTTCCACCGCACAGACCACGATCGTACCTGCTGCACAGATGGTCACTCCTGCTACTACGGAGACTATCCCTGTTTCACTACAGGAGTTCATGAGATTGAGACCTCCAGCTTTTACCGGTACAGATGCGACAGAGGACCCACAGGCTTTTCTTGATAGGATGGCTCGGATTTGCCGTTCGTTGAGGTGTTCTGATGATAGATTGGTGGAGTTTGCGAGTTTTCGTCTGGAGGGTCTTGCCCAGACATGGTACGATTCAGTAGAGAGAGGCCGAGCTGCAGGTCTACCTTCTATGACCTGGGATGAGTTTACAGCTGCATTTCTTGCCCGTTTTCTTTCGGAGAGTGTCTGAGATGCTCGAGCCCGTAGTTTTGAGTCTTTGCGCAAGACTCCTGGGATGACAGTGTCGGAGTATGATATACA
Organism: Agapanthus africanus; assembly: GCA_030015575.1. Classification (NCBI taxonomy): domain Eukaryota; kingdom Viridiplantae; phylum Streptophyta; class Magnoliopsida; order Asparagales; family Amaryllidaceae; genus Agapanthus; species Agapanthus africanus. Next base: position 166,409,275 of record CM057343.1, on the reverse strand, counting down.
GTTTACCCAGTTGTCTCGATATGCTCCGTACCTAGTCGACACAGAAGAGAAGAGAATAAAGAGGTTCGTGCGAGGGCTTGATACACAGCTATTCCTTGCCATCGGCACCCAGCATTTTGACACATACGCAGCCGCGATGGATGCAGCCTTACTTTTGGAGGAGCGTATTTCTGAGACTCCGGTCGTTTCTGGGCCGAAGAGGATCCGCACCGATACGCCAGCTCAACGGCAGATGGGTAGACACCGCAATAGATTGTTTCCGGGAGATGGTGGAGGTAGAGGATTGAGACGAGGTCAGTTATTTGGTTCATATCCACAGACCCAGCAGTCGTCTCCAGGATGTTTTCGGTGTGGGAGTCAGTACCACCGTGTCAGAGACTGTACCATGGGACGCCAGGGCGCGGCGACAGTCCCGCATGTGACCTTACCACCCTCACCACCTTCTCAGAGAGCTTTACTTCCTACTCCTGATGATGCTTCACGCCAGCCAGATGCTTCTAGAGGCCGTGGGCGTGGCGGTCCAGTTCCGAGAGGACGAGGCGACAGAGGCAGAGGCAGAGGCCGAGGTAGAGGCAGAGGACAGCCAGCTATTAGTGGTGGACAGGCCCGAGTGTTCGCATTGACTCCTCAGGATGCACAGGCATCCAATGCCGTCGTGACAGGTACTCTGCCAGTATGTTCTTTTGATGCACGGGTATTATTTGATCCAGGCTCCACACATTCCTATGTATCCACGTACTTTGCACCGAGGTTGGGCCGAGAGTCTTCTCCGTTAGATCAGCCGCTTGTCGTTATTACCCCGGTAGGCGAGTCTTTTGTTGCCCGTTTTGTGTACCGATCGTGTTCCGTTCGTATCGGGGAGAGAAATTCTTCAGTAGATTTGATTCTTCTCGATATGCTAGACTTTGACGTTCTTCTTGGTATGGATTGGCTAGCCACCTGTTATGCATCTGTGGACTGCCGTGAAAAGGCAGTCAGATTCAGTTTTCCTGGTGAGCCGGTTCTTATTATTCAGGGAGATCGTAGTGCTACCCTTCCCAGCTTGATTTCTTCTCTTCGCGCTGGTCAGCTCTTAAGGAAAGGGTGTCAGGGATTCTTAGCCTATGTTTGTGATACTAGCTCCACAGAGGTTCCGTTGGACCAGGTCCCTGTTGTGAGAGAGTTTCCTGATGTATTTCCTGACGAGCTGCCTGGTCTGCCACCAGAGCGCGAGATTGAGTTCTGTATTGACTTGATCCCCGGCACGGGGCCTATTTCTATACCTCCTTATCGGATGGCCCCGGCGGAGCTGAGAGAGCTAAAGGATCAGTTACAGGACTTGCTGGACAAAGGGCTTATCAGACCGAGTGTGTCACCTTGGGGTGCTCCCGTCCTGTTTGTTAAGAAGAAGGACGGAAGTATGCGTTTATGCATTGATTATCGTCAGCTGAACCGGGTTACTGTGCGGAACAGATATCCCCTACCCCGCATTGATGACTTATTTGATCAGCTCCAGGGTGCAGGGTTCTTCTCGAAGGTTGATTTACGATCAGGTTATCACCAGTTGCTGGTTCGGAAGGAGAATATTCCGAAGACTGCCTTCCGTACTCGATACGGTCATTATGAGTTCTTGGTGATGTCGTTCGGGCTCACCAATGCCCCGGCAGCATTTATGGATTTGATGAACCGCGTATTCAGGCCTATCTCGATCAGTTCATTATTGTGTTCATTGACGACATCTTGGTTTATTCTCGGAGCCGGAAGGAGCATGAGCAGCACTTACGTATTACATTGCAGACTTTGAGGGAGCATCAGCTGTTCGCCAAATTCTCCAAGTGCGCATTCTGGCTAGACAGTGTCGATTTCTTGGGTCATGTGGTGACGAGAGATGGTATTTGTGTGGACCCGAAGAAGATCGAGGCAGTTCAGCGTTGGCCTAGACCAGTATCAGTTACAGAGGTTCGCAGCTTTCTAGGTCTGGCCGGCTATTATCGACGTTTCGTCCAGGATTTCTCCCGCATTGCTGCACCTTTGACCGGGTTGACCCGGAAGGGGGTTCCTTTTGATTGGACCCAGGCATGTGAGGATAGTTTCCAGCAGTTGAAGACTCGTCTGACTACTGCACCAGTGTTAGCTTTGCCTTCAGGATCAGGCGGGTTCGTGGTATATTATGATGCTTCTAGAGTGGGGCTGGGATGTGTGTTGATGCAGCACGACAGAGTTATCGCGTATGCTTCTCGGCAGCTGAGGAAACACGAGCAGAACTACCCCACCCATGATTTAGAGATGGCTGCAGTGGTATTTGCACTTAAGATCTGGAGACATTACCTATACGGTGAGTCGTGCCAGATATTCACTGACCACAAGAGTTTGAAGTATATCTTCCAGCAGCGAGATCTGAACCTGAGACAGTGCCGTTGGATGGAGCTGGTGAAGGATTATGACTGCGAGATTCTATACCATCCGGGCAAGGCGAATGTGGTGGCAGATGCTTTGAGTAGGAGGCCCGGAGGTAGCTTATCTTGTTTGAGCGCAGTACAGATGCAGTCGACGGCGGATTGGCAGGTGTTATGTGATAGCAGAGTGCAGTTCGAGTTTACTCCTACAGGGGGACAGCTGGCCCATTTCAGAGCACGCCCACAGTTACTGGACCGTATCCGCGAGGCACAGTCCGGCGATGCCCGTATCTTAGAGATTATTGAGCAGATTCGGCAGGGCAGAGTTTCTGAGTTCGTGATTGATGATCAGGGGATACTTCGATTTGGGACTCGACTATGCGTGCCAGATTCAGAGGGACTGAGGCGTGATATTCTCGAGGAGGCACATAGATCAGTATACAGTGTTCACCCAGGTTCCACCAAGATGTACCGTGATTTGAGAGAGGTTACTGGTGGGACGGGATGAAGAAGGATATTACAGACTTTGTGTCGAGATGCCTGACTTGTCAGCAAGTCAAGGCCGAGCACCAGAGGCCAGCCGGCGAGTTACAGCCTTTGCCCATCCCTGAGTGGAAGTGGGAGCAGGTCTCCATGGACTTCGTTGTGGGTCTACCCAGGACCAGTCGAGGGTACGACTCTATTTGGGTGATTGTGGATCGACTGACGAAAGCAGCTCACTTCCTGCCAGTGAAGACCACTTTCGGATTTTCTCAGTACGCCCAGGTTTATATTGATGAGATTGTGCGACTGCATGGCGTTCCGACTTGCATCGTGTCCGACCGTGGCACCCAGTTTACCAGCCGATTGTGGCAGAAACTCCAGGAAACTTTGGGCACCCGATTGAGTTTTAGCACAGCCTTTCATCCGCAGACTGACGGTCAGTCGGAGCGTACTATTCAGACTCTTGAGGACATGCTCAGAGCTTGTGTTTTAGATTTTGGTGGTAGCTGGGATCGTCATTTGCCTTTGATCGAGTTTTCCTACAATAATAGCTTCCAGGAGACGATTCAGATGGCACCTTTTGAGGCTTTATATGGGAGGAGATGTCGATCGCCTGTATGTTGGACAGAGCTCAGGAAGAGCAGTATTTTGGGGCCACAGATTGTACAGGAGACGACCGAAAAGATACAGCTGATTCGGGACAGGATGAGAGCGGCACAGAGCAGGCAGAAATCATATGCTGACAAGCGTCGTCGCCGACTCGAGTTCGCTGTTGGCGATCAAGTTTTCCTGAAGGTCTCTCCGATGAAAGGTGTGATGAGATTTGGGCGGAAAGGGAAACTGAGTCCTAGATATGTTGGTCCTTTCGAGATCCTAGAGCGTGTTGGTCCAGTCGCTTATCGGTTAGCTCTTCCGCCTAGCTTCCCCGATGTTCACCCCGTATTCCATGTCTCGATGCTCCGCAAGTACCTTCATGATCCTTCCCAGGCGATTCAGCACCAGACGATCCAGTTAGAGCATGATCTTTCTTTCACCGAGCAGCCGGTGGTCATTTTGGATCGGCAGGTGAAGAAATTGAGGTCGAAGGTCATACCGTCCGTCAAGGTCCTTTGGCGTGGCCCGAACAGCGAGGAGGTCACCTGGGAGACCGAGGTCGAGATGGGGAAGAGATATCCCCATCTTTTTGAAGGTACGCGTAGTTAAATTTTAAATTCGGGGACCGAATTTCTTTAAGGGGGGAAGATTGTAACCCTTCGAAAATCGTTTAGGCAGTTTTTCGGTAATCGGCTAATTTTTCGGCTTTTTCCGTAAAAAGTCAAAATTTATATTTTTCATTGTAGACCTAATTATACAAAATTTAGACAAGATATTACTATAATTTTGTCACTAAAATGTCACTTATAATTTTCTAGTTAAATAAAAAAAAAATCGTAATTAATTATTTTTTTTATTATTTTAAGCCTTTTTAAATACATTAAATTAGTGATAAATACAAATTTAATTGGGTAAATTTCATAATTAGGAGTCTTTATAAGCTAAAATATGGTGTTAATAAAATTATATCATGGCTTGCAAACTTTTAGTTTTTTGGTGGGAAAATTATGAAAAAAATGATGAAAAAAGGGTTTTTTTGTAAAAAGGTTGATATGAAAGCATGAAATGATATCATATGATGTTGTAATGACCTAGAAACTTCTCAAAATTTCCCACACCCCTCTCCCCACCTGCTGGCCGAGCCTCAACAGCAGCTTTTCCCCATTTCTCCACTTCATTCTTGCTTCAAATTCATAGCAAAAATCCATTTAAATTCATAAATTTTCATCTCCATTCAAACCCAAACCCTAAACCACTCTCTCTTCTACCCAAATTGGTTCAAAAACTAGATGAAAGGAGGCTTCTTGGTGACTTGATCAAGCTAGGGTTCAAGCTTGAGAGGTGAAAATTCTAATCTTTTTGTTAACTTGTGGTTTAATTATGCTAGAATTGAAATTCTAAATATTAGTTTAAGTGGTAAATGTTGTTTAGGAAAAATCAAGAGAAGGATTGATTTTAAAACTAGGGTTTGAAGCATAGTTGTTAGGATTAAATTAGGGATTTGGGTTTCTAATTGGTTGTAGTGGTTAATGGTGTATTTATATGCTCGCTAAATCGACAAAATATCGATGTTTGCATTGAATCGGCGTTGAATTTGCTTGCTAGATTTTTACGAAAAATAGAATGCGTTCAAATTGCGTTAGGTTAGCAATATTATTAGCTTCGTATAGGATTATTAGAATGCGCGAACGCGGGGTTTCGTCTAGTCGGGTTGTAGTTTTGTCGATTTCCCCGAAATGACGATTTTAGTTAAAGGTTAGCGATTTTCGTGCGTTTTTCCGCGCACCGAGTGCATGCTATGATTAATACGAGAGCGTGGATAATTGTATGTTGTGACTTGCATTGTGTTAGGTTTTGTAATCTTATGCTTGATATTGTACAAATATAGGATCGATCGGGGAAACATCGGACACGGCGCGAAAAGGCAAGGCGGTGGCCGGATCGGATTAGCGGAGATTTCAGGTGAGTAGATGTATTCATCTATGGGGGAATCGTCTGGATGGCACGATGCGCCCCCCTAGTTAGGATTACCCTACTTTTTGCAAGATTATATTGTTAGCTAGCTTATCCATTCATGTACACTGCATACCCTTATAGCGAACAGTATGTTAAATTGCATGGACATTCATCTCTACCTATGCGATATCATTTCGTAGGACACAAACACTTACCATTGGCATCTGTTGCACGCGCACTATTCATGTGACACACACGCCTTTGGTAATTGACATGGCACGTGCACTATAGAACCTGTTTAACTTAATAACGTCATTGCATTCATACATGATATATGAAACTGCATCGCATGCACATATCTCGCATCATCATCATATTTACATAGAACTCTAGCCAAAATTCACATCATACATATTGATACCATAGACATTTATCATATATAACATGTGGACATTATGATTTTCTCGAGGATTTCAGTATTTCTGTGATTTCTGGATTTTTTGGGGAAAACCGCAAGAATTTAACAAAAGCTTATATTTATCGTTTTTAAAACAAAGTTGCGGTTTTCTCGTGATGTATGTGTCGTCCACCATGAGTTTTCATGTTTTCTGTTGGATTTCGAGACCCGATTCGAGGAGTGGATGAACCGTTTCGGGTACATGGTGGGCCCGGTATGGTACCCCGGGGCAAGAAGATCGAGTTGTAGACGATGAGCCTGGCAGGGGAAGACTACCTACCGGTGATGTCTGGCGCGGCGGATATCCGGAGGATACCGACCGTTGTCGTGAGATTTATGATATGGGCCGATCCGGACTGACGGAGCCCGATATTGAGACAGATATGATTCCTATTTGGTATCGATGCTTGACACGGGTTTTCAGATGATTTCTTGATGATACTTAGCTATTGTACAGATTTTCATTTTCTAAAAGTTAAGAATGCAGTAACCTTAACATTTAAAACACTTAAAGAGTTAGAAAAGACATTGCACACATGTTCATGCATACTAGAGATATTATATCACATATGGACATACAGGTTGTTCCGCATTGCGTGCATTCTTACGATTGCCTTACTAGATGTTATATTTACTCATGAGCTGGCAACTCACCCCCGTTGTGCCACAGTGTCTTGCAGGTCGGACCCGTCACTCTTGTAGCGGCGGCTATCTTATCAACAGCTCTTTTTGTGCAGACTCGCGACATCGCCCGTAGGTGGGTTGCGAGCATACTTTATTTCTTTTTGCTTTATCATTGTATCTAGTATTCTCCATCTACCACTTTATATATTGTATATGCGACATAGTGATGAGACTGAGAGGTTTGTATATTGGTGGTTTCTTTTGGGTCGAGCTCACTTGAGCCGACGTTGCGTTTTCTGATATTTTGGGTTTCTTCTATGCTCTTTTCTTGGTATTGCTTATATATTGCATGTGGTTGTGATCCGCCTTGGGCGAAGAGCTAGCTCCCGCTTGGGGATGCCATTTTTATGATTTCATGTGTATTATCTTGTTGTACCCATTTTAGGGGATAGAAAATACAGGGGAGACTCTGCCGAAATTTTCGGAAATTTTTGATGTTTTAAAAAGGGATTCTATGCAACTTAAATGATTTTAAAACCGTTTTCATTAAAGGTTTTCCTTCACTCTCTTTTGATTCTGGTTTAGATTTTCTGGGCTTTGGCTGACTTAGGTTACGGTACGCCTTTAGACGTCTCGTAATCTAAGTGCCAGTTACGTTCCATACTTTCGGGTCGTGACATGGAATCACTTCCAGTTCTACCATACTCCCACTACTGTTTTCTGAAAAAAAATCCATTTTTATTAAAACTGTGGCGAGTCAAGAACAATATCACTATTGATCTTCCAGATGGTAGAAAGTCAACCCTCGTCATAGCCCGGGTCAACCCACAAACAGCCATTACAGAAACGTGCCTTGAGTTATCCGGAGTCTGGTTTTAAGTATAAGTCGGACAACTCCCCGTATCTTAACAAAATCAAGATATGAACTGTTCTATATCCAATATAGAAACAGAGGCACTGATTTAATTGAACCAGATTCAAATCATGCAGCTATCTCCAGTGCATGTGAAGTAAATGGAAAGAGGCCGATCAGCGTTACTCAACTTAGGAGTACTTCCAATTATGAGTAACCTGAAAGAGAAGCAGGTTCTCTTAATCATTACTATCAACTGAATACCATCCGCAAGTATCTACTTTGATCACCTTGAAGAATCCTAATGCTTGCAATACCTGGTTCTCTACTTTATTCATATACCTATAACTTCTCAAAATTCAGACCCTGTGTTTCTACGAAACACCTATCTAAGAACTAGAGAAGTCACTAGTAAACAGAATATAGTACGAGGACCTACCCCTCTGTCCTTATGGACACTGGACAATATACAATACTCTGTATAAGTCCCCTGAGTCAAGTGACTCATTCACCGTGTGTCGTAGGTTGAAAACTGTATTATGGTTATGAAGAATTACACCACTGTTCAATGCTCCTTACCTAACCATCCACTGATATAGGTAAATATCATAGACATAATTTCAAAAAGGTATATCTCACTCTATAAAAATAGACGTACAGATATATCAATTTGAAATTGGTGCATAACAACGGATATTCAAAACCAAATATTTGCCGTCCGGCAAACAACCCAGGTGACTTCCTCAAATATCACCAATTACAATGAATTTCGATATAATGAGGATGATCACCTAATTCCCAATAACTTACTCCCACTCATCTTCTGTAAAACCATACAGATGTGAGATTCATACCTGGTAAATACATACCCTGGAGTAAGTGTCTAATTGGGAAATCAGTTTTCCTTTAACAGCACACAGTGAAACTGAAACATTGAAATGTTTCGATGGGGTATCCCGGTATTCCTAGTAATGCCTCTTCCATTATCCAGATTCACAACTGTAACCGTATAATTCTTTGCCATCTCTCCAAATCCCTTTATATGTCTTTAGTCATTACCTTCTGTACACCCTTTTAGGCCAAATGGTTTTCTTCCTTCCTTACCGTTCGGCACCAGCCTATGGTTTGGAAGAATACTCTCCAATAAGCATAATGGGTGTACTGTCCTAATCCTAGGAGCACTCGCAATGCGAGAGAAGGTGAAAATAAAAGACAACCGAATAAATCTTATTCCTATTTCTCCTGAACCAGGATCCATCCCCGAACTGGAACAAGTTCCTTTCGAGTTCGTATATAACCATACGATGGAGTATCCAATAAACTTGGGATCTTCATAGTGATACGGAGTGTCCTGCAGAAATACAAAGGTGATTTAGGATTGGCGAAGAAATACTTGGTTTGGTCGTGAATAGCAGTCGCAATTTACTTTGCCCTCTTACTAATCCCTTTCTTTGTCTTAACTTAATACCTTCTGTACACCGTTTAGGCTAATTGGTTTTCTTCATTCCCCACCATTCGGAACCAGCCTAAGGTTTGGAAGAAGACTATCCAATTTGCGTAACAGGTGTACTATCTCCTAAACCAAGGAGTACTCGCAACATGAGAGAAGGTAAAAGGAAAAGACAACTGAATAGTCCTATTCGTTTTCTCCAGAACCGGAAACCATCCTCGAATTCCTTCGAGTTTTTATATAACCATACGATAGTTTTGTCCAATGGAAGTGGACGTTCGTAGTAATACGGGGTGTCCTGGAGAAAAGGGTAAAAGTAGGAGTGGCAATGAGGTTTGCAACTCTGACAATCCAAAAGCCAGTGTTAAGAAGGTTCGGTCAACTTGGTCACTGAGTCATAGTTTAGGGTCGGGTCATGGTCGCTGCCAAAGAGAGAGAGAAAAGAAACACTCAGCATGCACTCTAACCTAGATCAGAATGGTTATCGCTTTATCTAATCTGGAAACCTCCCACTGTAACGTCAAATTCTTCCCCAAACCTGAAAGAAGAATTAGCCGGGATCACCCGAGGAGTAAACCAACTCATCAGTGGGAATCGGGATCCAACTATCATCGCATGATAACGTGTCGGAATCCGCTCACGTTATCACACTCCAGAAGGTATGCGCATATCTGGCAAGTTTCAGTTTCTTTAGAAACTCCCGATGTGGATTTTTGCCCCATGCTCTTATGACCTTGACTTTGGCCAACATATCATAAGTCGCATGTCAAGTTCTACCCGTCATTCTCCAGGTTAATTTGAACCCACCCGTACAAGCCCTTGACTTTGGCCAACAAGGCTATACGACTGTCCCAAACCAACGCATCTATCTATGCTGCATATGAATACCCAATAGCTACCAAACACTGTGCCTTGACTTTGGCCAACATACACAGCTTGAATACTATTGACTATCCATATGAAACGACGGAGGGCTACGAATGGTTTCTGGCGAAAACCTTTAACGTAATGAACTTGATATCGTTGAAGGAACCGGATAGCTTTTAAAAAATATAGCAGCGAAAACCTTTGCTAAAGAGGTCACTCCCGGTGAAGGGATCTCGGCTCTTTCCCCGTAGAATGAGGTGCAGGATATTCCAACTGAATACTACGATGCAAACCAAAAGTAAACGGCTATAGTGAAGTTATTGCCCTGACGCAAATTTTTGTCCAAGGGGTCACTCCTGGTGAAGGGATCTCGGCTCTTGCCTCGTCGACTGAGGAGCAGGATATTCCAACTGAATACCACTGTGCAAAACAAAAGTGAACGTCCTTACAATAACAGCTCTTTGAAAAATGTTCCAACAATATCAGAATAGGTTTGTTTAGCTTGCATTGATCCGAATCAACGCAGTCCCATCAATTGATCACACCACAAAAGAACGAAAATAATGATGTACGTATATGCCATCCGCATTCGCCACTGGGTCCCGTCATCACCCGTTAGGTTACTTAACTAACGACAGAGCGGGGACTGGACTAGCGCGGATGCAAAACATATACAACATCTACTAGTATATATATCAATATATAATATTTCGCTCAAGGCGTGATAAAATGCAACATCACAGAAATGTACAGCATCACAGAACAATACAGATATCTGGGATCCCCGGGTTTCATAGAGCCGCTTCTGAAACCCGACGTTCCTCTGGTCGTGTGGATAGCCTATGCAATGAAAACCTAGACCCCTACGGGCGCAGCAAGTTACCCGCCAAAACCTGAAGCGAGGCAGCCCCTTTCAGCAACGTGAATGGACCACCCAGCACTTCACGGAATCCGGTAACTTGGGTACCCCTCCTTGGGTCAACCTGTACCCCCTACGAGTGCGGCGAACAGCCCGCCAATTCTAGAGTAAAGCCCCCTCCGTCTCAACCCCATGAGATGCGGGCCCGTTGCCCTCTAGAACCTGGTTATCCGTGCACCCCACCGCGGGGTAATCCTAGTACAGAAAGTAAAATATACATACAACGGGTACATCGACCTCGACCCGGTCGTGCCCCAAAAGAATAATACAAACAGGCAGTGACGACAGTCCACATGTCGGACGCTCGCCCCGCAATATCAAATGTACATATAAAACAAAACTATACTACCATTGCATCCAGGCTATCCCCCACGACCAATCCGCAACATCACAGCACAACACAGAACATCAACGTGAATGTCACGTTCGCAAATCCGTCTAAAAGGGCTATAGCAGATAGACTGGATTTACCGATCAAATGACATTCACGGTCGCAGATGTAATGTAAATACTGTGAACTAACATGTTTAAACTTCTCGATCGATCAAAATTACCTAAGTGGGCCCCAAGCAGTACTGTAGCACTCACAGAAAATCTGGGCCCAAAAAGAATATCCCAAAACCTCTATTTCTAAGTACAAAGTCCTCTGGAAAAATTTCGCACAGCAAGGAGTTCTTTCCACCGCGGAACCGCGGCCAAACCAGGGGTTTGGCCGCGTTTCCGCGGTCATCCTGAAGCATCACAAAACCAAATTTTTCCAGAGTTCTTAGAATTCCATGCACATGTTTCTGAAATGTACTGAAAAAATTTTCGAGCCAAAATAAAATCGACAGAAACCTGATGCATTGGAAAATACGGTTTTTGGGGACTTTTGTTCGATCGAGTTCTAAACATACTAGAGCAAGCTAGGCAAAGTTAACGGCGTGGCTCTGATACCAATGTAAGTGCACGGCGGCGCCTCGGCCGTCGATCCGACGCCGGAAACGCGGAAACGAAAAACTTTGCAAACTAGCAAACCGGCACCACCGCGCACTTTTATCCCGGATCGGGCCATTAACCTAGCTACTAGCAAACTAAAATACGGGTAGAGAGTTATACCAAGCGATCCGTGTCCTTCGGTCTTCGTCTCCACTCCGATCTCCCGCGGAATCTCTGTCCGTCACCTCCTCGTCGGAAAGGGCACCACGTAGCCGATTTCTTTTACGGGCTCCCGCCTCTGGACTGAGGAAACTCGGGCGTGAAGTTGGCTGCCGACGCGTCCAAGGTTTGCTGTAGACTAGTGTAGAATGGTTGTCTCTTTTGGGGTTTGAAGATGCCTTGTATGGATGGAGGTGGAGAAAAATGACTTAGGAAAAATGGTGATATATCTTGCAAGCCAATGAGATGAACAATATCCCCTCACTCAAAATGAAAACCTCTCTCTCCCTCATACCTAAGTGGCCGGCCTCTCCAAAGAATGGTGGAGGAGAGTGAATCAAATAATGCAAGGAAGGAATAAAAGAAGAGAAAAAAGGTCACACCAAATCACATATCAATCCTTTCACAAAACCATCTCATAAATGCAAAAGATGAGACCATAATAGAATCTCATGATTATGAAGGTACAAATGCAAGAAACCCCTCCACAAATAAGTTATTTACAAACTGCAAATAACCCCTCCACCGGTAAGTCCGGCCGTGAAGGAACAAAGGAAAACTGGCCGGAACGGAATGCAAACTGGCAACCTCAGAAAACTGATCCCGTAATAAATTACAGGAAAACCCCGCAACTGCATATACATGCCCGCATTTGTATTCCCACTGAATACAAATGCAAAGAGACAAAACTACACTGTCTAATACTAGGATCCGGCTTAAGCCAAAGCCGGCTAGTAAAATCCGTCCGATCACGATCCGTGCAATACCGCACGTATCTGATCGAACCCTGCCATATCTCCATACGGCCTCTATAGCATTTCGCCCGAAACCTGAGTAACTGTGTGTGGTGGACTCTAAAGACTCGTCAATACTATGGCTGTAGATTTAACCACTAGCACGTCAGAGGTATTAGCCATACGTGACGGGCTACCAGCTATTGACCAAAAGGGACGTCGATGAGCGAACTCATCCTGACACCCTACTGAGCCTGTCAGTGACAATATCCGTACAGTCCGGTCCATTCGTCTATGAGCATCGCATGGCGGGCCTAGGGGGTTGGTAAAAGTCAGACCCCCAAAAGCGGTACAAGTCGTGTCGGAGTGTAGCCCAGAACACCCTGAGATACTACTGGAATACCTACCAGTAAATCTCCTGCCTTGGCCAAGGACTTTCCATGTACTGGCTCTCCTAGACACAGCGCGACCTCACCCCCAATACCGGGAGAGACGAACCCCTGCAGATCCGCTCACTGCCTCCATGTGGCTCGGGACTGTACCCAACTAAAACCTGTTTGCACGACTCCTTTGAGCCGTGGTAGGGTAGTAATCAAAGCACAGTGGGAACTCACACGAGACAAATGACGATCTCAGGTCGATGAACTAACCTGTACACATGTCACCAGGTAACTGCTATCTAACGTCAGGTATAATACCAACTAGCAGGTTCCCGGCGAGTCCTGTCCGGTGTACTCATAACCTAATGAGCACCTGTATACATTTTAGGTGAACCAGCTGACACCAGTGGCCTGTGAGACTGGCCACCGCCCCTCGTCGGGGTCTCGACTGTATACACTACTCTACTCCGGAGTATCGATGCCCTGTCTCGAAACTCCCACGACTAGGGACCTTTTAAGGATGTGCTTATAGACTCCAGCTCCCACATATATGATCGCCCTCATACTGCTGGTAGTCAAGCAAGAATCCTAGGGACTCTATCAACGTGTAATAGCGACTCGTAAGGTCACCTAAAGCAGTACACGATGACAAAGATAAACCAGATAGCATACTATCATCTTGAGTAAGACTGTCCTACCGGGATAGGTCCTCCCTCAATCATTGCAATCACGTGCCTGTGATCCAATAATTGACTCTGAGGGCACTAGCTCCAACAATATGAGCGCGTCATCTTTGCTTTATAAGCCTCCAGATTTTGTTGCGCTATGAGCCGGGTCTCATCGAGGGCATCGAGCTTCTCAAGCCGAAGGTGAGCGTTTTCTTCATCTGTTAGCTCATAGTGGACTGCCACTTGTAGAGAGGGTAACTCTATCTCGAAGGGGAGTACTGCTTCTGTACCGAATACCAACGTGTACGGCGTTGCGTTCATGGCCGTCTTGAACGTAGTTCGATATGCCCAAAGAGCTTCTTGCAGTCTCTCTTGCCAGTCCTTCCTATTTCGGGACACCGTCTTCTTCATGATCTTTGTCAAGGTCTTATTGAAGGCCTCAGCTAGACCGTTAGCTCGCGGATTATAAACCGAGGAATATCTCCAGTCTATATTATGTTGTTGCGCGAAGTGACTGATCTTGTGGCTTCTATAAGCTTGCCCGTTATCAGAGATGATCCGTCGCGGGGTTCCAAACCGATAAATGACATGCGTTTTGAAAAAATAGAGGATATTCTCCGTATTAACTTCCCTCAGCGGTACTGCTTCCGCCCATTTGGAGAAGTAGTCAGTCGTCGCCAGGATGAAACGATGTCCCCTGGACGATGCTGGTTCGATAGGGCCGACTATATCAGTTCCCCACATTTCGAATGGCCAGCTAACCACTGTCGGGTGTAGCGGATTTGGATGCTGATAGATGAAGTCCCTATGAATTTGGCATGAGTGGCATTGCTTCGCATATTCGAGGCAGTCCTGAATCATCGTGGGCCAATAGTAGCCCATCCGTTTGATCTTCAACTTCATCTTTGGGCCTGCTTGGTGAGAACCGCAGAGTCCGTCATGAACTTCCTGGACGACTCTTTTCGCTTCTTCAGGTCCCAGGCATCTTAACCACAAAGAATCGAACGACCTCTTGTACAGAGTATCATTGACGAAGGCGAAAGACAGAGCTCGTTTCATAAGCTGATGTCTTGAGGACGCATCTTCGGGCGTTTGGCGGTATTTGAAGTAGTCTAGAAAGACTTCTCTCCAATCCTCGGTATTTTCCCGATCTTTTATTTCCAGGGTCGTCTGCTCAGTCGCTCCCTTCTCTTCGGGTGATTCCGGAGATATTTCTGCTGGGGCAAGCACCCGACGGCTTTGTATCACAATTCTTACGTCATCGAGGTTCTCATCAGCCAGTTCCTTGGCGAGCTTGGCCAATGCGTCCGCTTTGCTGTTTTCCATGCGTGGTATGTTTTCCAAAGTATAGGAAGGGATTTAGGTCAACAGTTGGTGCACCTTCTCGCCGTACTTCACCAACTCTGGTTTGCACGTCTGGTAGTCGCCATTTACTTGACTAACAACTAGTTAGGAATCTTCATATATGATGAGGTTTTCAATTCCCATGTCGATGGCGATCTTGAGGCCTGCTATCAGAGCTTCGTATTCGGCTTCATTGTTTGTCCTCGGCTCCGTCAGGGAGAAAGCAAAGCGCATTATCCCTCCTTATGGAGTTACAAAGATGAGTCCTACCCCCGATTTGATTATAGGGGTATTTTGTTTGCGCTTCTTCACGGAAAATGCTCCATCAAATAAAGTTCCCATCGGGTATTGTACCCTTGAACCAATGAGTTTGTTGAAAGAGCAAGTGTGCTCAGTTTAAGATGATTTGAGGACTTATGGCCAATTTGGGCTAAGTCCAATTATATTTGAAACATTGACCCTCTGCTGGTCCATTGAAGGAGAGGCTTTGCCTCTGAAACTTAGCCAATTGGGCTAAAGCTAGTGTTAAACACTAGAAACCAACAGTGTTGAACACTGGGAATAAGATTAGCAAGTTAGTGTTAAGCACTAAAAGATAATCAGTGTTAAACACTGGGAGCAGAGTTTTCAAATTAGTGTTAAACACTACGCAAATCAGTCTTAAACACTGCAAATAGAGTTTTCCAAATGAGTGTTAAACACTAAGAAAATCAGTGCTAAACACTGAAGACAAAGTCTTTAGATTAGTGTTAAACACTAAGGAGAGAGAGGGGTCACGTGTGGACACGTGAGAGCGCCCTGATTCCCCTTATTTTATTCTGCAGGTAAGTGTTTAACACTTTAGTTCTGGTGGCCATCACGTGCGAGCACGTGATGAAAGCCCATGCTCTGCGTTATAATGCTCACTAGGGGTCACGTGGTGACACGTGAAGGCGCCCTAGAGCTCTTTTCTATTCCTTGTGCGTAAGAGGTCACGTGGGTCACGTGAGGCACTGCCTCAAAGGGCTTTCTGTAGATCTTTTGGGGGGGTCACGTGGTGACACGTGACCCTGCTTTTCTGTAGTTGTTTAGAAGATCTGTTAATCCCTTTCAGGAATTAAATTCCTCGTAGGGTTGAACCCTAACAATAATTTCAGAGGAATTAAATTCCTAGTTCCTTTTGAAGAGTTGAACTCTGAATCTTCTATAGGAATTAAATTCCTCATATATGTGAAAAACTGAATAGGGTTAAACCCTAATAAAAGTTTTAAGGAATTAAACCCACACTCTCTGTTAGAGAATTATTCTGGGGAATAAGATTAAGGGAATTAAATTCTTGTTGTTTTAACAGAATTAAGTTCTTAACGAGGGTTAAACCCTAATTCTTTTCGTTCTGAAGGAATTAAATTCCCATAACACAGGGTCAAACCCTAATTTTATTTTGAAGGAATTAAATTCCTATAGTTCTGTGAGAATTAAATTCTCATGCTTCCATTCCCTCTCTATGCTTTGGATCTGCATGGCAGGATCTCAACCCATTGAGAATTAAATTCTCAACTCAAGGGGAGATGTGCACTTTACAGATCCTCCACCAAAGAGAGAAGAAATATGTCCTTCTGTTTTACATCAGAGTTAAACTCTGTTGAGAATTAAATTCTCTTTCTTTCAATGAAACCTTCCCTTTCTTACCTAGGGTTTTCTTTTGCAGAAGATCCAAATTCCTCTCAAGTATCAAGGATCTCTCTCTTTTCTTCCCTCTGCGTATATATCTTTTCTTGTGTGTCTCTTGGCTCCTATTTATAGGAGAAGCAACCGAATCAATTGGTTTTTGGTGAATCTTTCATTGAGAGATTTGATTTGCATCCATCATTCATCTGGACCTTTGGATTATTAGGTGAATTTTATCCACCGTTGGATTTTAAACCCAGAGATCCTCCTTTGTTATTTCGGTTGGATTTTAAGGGGAAATCTTTCCAAGTTCAGGATTTTCCCATAGGTAGATGATATTCAATCATCTTTAAATCTTTAATTCGGTTGGCTCCAGATAATCGCTTTCCTTTGGAAAGATTTGAATCTCTTTCAGAATTTAATTCTGTTAACAAAATGGGCTTTGAAAGCCAGTCACGTGTGACCACGTGACCCATGGTCACGTGTGGGCACGTAACCCTCTTTGGAATGAGCCCTCTTCTTTCTTTTACGCTTTACCTTTGCCGCTGCTTGGTCATCACGTGCCAACACGTGACCACTGGTCACGTGTGAGCACGTGACCCTTGTCTGAAGCCTCTTTCCTTGATTTCACTGGAGAACAAGTCTGCTGCTTTTGAGTATCACGTGCCAACACGTGACCCTGGTCACGTGGGAGCACGTGACCTCTTTTGGAGCCCTTTTCCTTGATGTACGGGAAGCTGAATCTGCCTTACCGATGCTTTTAAATGTCACGTGCCAACACGTGACTGCTGGTCACGTGGGAGCACGCGACCCTTCTTCGTAACCTTTCCTGATTTTAAATCAGGAAACAAATGCCCCCACAGCGTTGTTCTCACGTGTTTGCACGTGAGTGCAACGCTGTCACTCTTTGTGACCGTTGGATTCTTCTAGGGATTCAGGGAGATGAAGCGTTTCCATCACATCCTATAAATATAGGGGTCATCTCAGGGACGCCTCCACTTTGCTTGTCTTCCTCCTTGCAAACTTTCTCTGAGAATTTAATTCTCTTCTTTCAGAGCTTAGTTCTCTGCCTTGAAACAATTTTCAGAGTTTAACTCTGTTTGAAAGGACTTCTTTCCCTCAGGTAATGTTCTTGGGCAAACGATGGACTTTCACATTCTTCTGGATTTTAAATTCAAAACAAGAGTTTTACTCTTTTAATATGAACCCATTTTCTTCAAATTCATCAACAGGAACAGAAAGCCATTTAATCTTCAAACTGTAGCTCTCTTAGGGCTTAAGCGGTCTTTAGGGAAATGATGATGACAATCTATGGATTTTAATTCCTTCCTAAAAATGTCTTATGGGAATTTAATTCCCTTTTCTAAAAGGAATTTAATTCATGTGAAGAACTCAGTTTCTTCACATGGAGCCTTCTTGGGGCCTCTTGGCCCGAGGTTGTCCTTCTGAAATTGATGGAACAGGAGTTTTGTAATGATATCTTCTGTGTGAATTTAATTCCTTTGATCCTATTGGATCTGTTGTGGGGCCCGAGACAGATTTGTCTTCTAGGGGGGATGTGTAGGGTCACCTGAATCTCAGTCTTTATTTAATGAGGATATTCCCTTTGTTTTATTATAGCTATTTGGTCTCATTATTAATGAGCCGTCATCCGGATTCTGTGGGGCCCATGTGTTTTGTAGCCAATAGTCCCAGAAAACTCTGCTGTTGCTTTCTTTAACTAGTCTTCATATTCATGCATGGATATATATCGCTGACTTTGCTTTTAACGGTCTCCTTTTATTGGATTTCAGGTGCGATGGCTTCTGTTCCCTGCTTTCCCTTTTCTCGCTCGGAGGCTGCTTTTCCTTAGTCGCCATCTAATGAGGAAGCGATGGCGATGATCCGGGCCCATGACCCGAACTGTACCAACCTTCTTCAATGGGGATCTTGGTATAGTCAGATTATTCAGGGTCGCCGGAGTTTTCTTTGCGCAGTACCGACGGAGCCCACTTTCCCATTCTTACCGATGGATCCTCCGAGGACGGTTTTTGCTGTGGAAATGCCTAACTAGACTCCAACGGGGAGGCTCGAGCCTTCGACGACCGGTATTTCGAACCATCCGATCCCGGCCATAGACATCTTGGGGCGGCGTATCTGCCAGGGTGAGGCCCACCCGTGGAGGCAGATCTATAAGATAGGGCTCACTCCCCGACACCCTACGGGCTATCTTCTCTGGGCTCGCTACATCCTTGCCACCCATCGTGCGCGGCTGCAGAAGGTCGGGCTTTATCAGGCAATATACGTGTCACTCTTCCATTATAAGTCCCCGCATGTCTGGTGGATTAAGGCGTTTTTGAACCAATGGAATCTTCCCACCAACACTTTCATTCTAGGAGATCGCGAGGTCTCGATCTCTCTTGCAGAATTTTATGAAATCTCGGGATTGCCAATCAGGGGTGCACTGTATGAGGAGTTGTTGCCTCCTGACGAGTATGTCTTTGAGCCCGAGTCTGCACCGGCTGACGGCTTGTCTGTTGAGAACGCCGTTCGCCACAAGCGCCCCAGCTTGATCAAGGCGCTGGGTATTTTTGATCGATTGTTCACTGAGTCTGAGGAGCAGGGTGTTACTTTTAAAAGCTTCATTTCCCGCTTCCTTCGTGAGGACGTCATATCGAAGACTGCTCCGAAGTTTGCTAACATCAAAGACCCCTTTGGGTTCGGTCCGAAGAAGCTACCGACCGCTGAATCGGACCTGCCACAATACTATATTCCCATCGTGTCGCCGATGTCTTTTGAGTCCATTGCAGCACCCGGTATGGATGAGGAAACATTCTTCGTGGGGTTTGTCAGTGTTTGGCTCAGTTGGTTCGTTATCCCCATGCATCGCCGCTTCATGAGAGCCTCGGTTATCTACTCGGCTCATCGTATTGCTAAGGGGACGCAATTGGCTATCGGCATCCCGACGTTGGCGCATCTTTATCATGGGTTGGGCACCGCAGCTAATACCTCTACTTCTGGCGTGGATGTGGTAAACTTTTCGCTTCATTATTTTACGTCCTGGATCGAAATGCACGTGTTGGGAGCTTTTGCCATGCATCAGAGGCCCTCATTTTACGATGCCTACCCCTTTCCACGACTTATGCGATTAGTGGATGCTTCTGCCGCCGACCCGACTCAGTTCGGGGCTATTCGGGTGCTGATTTCTCCTTACGCTGCCGCTGGTGGGATGGTTTTTAATGATCGGGTCTTGTCTACTCCCTCAGGTCCAGTTCAACAACTCTGGGATCTGTCAAAAGACAACGCACCTTCTTTGAAGCCCCGGGAGGCTGCGCACTTATATACAATTAGACCGGGCTACTTGGTGTTTCGCCAGGACAGTGCAGCTCTTTTCATGCGGTACAATCCGCATCGATTTGCCCGACAACTTGGATACGACCAGGGTGTTCCTTTCGAGGCTTTTATAGTCGCCCCAATCCGTTCGCTCGATGCCGTTCGCGATGCAGCTCATCATTTCATGAGGCTAAACACCGGCTCCCACATCATTGTACCTGAAGCTGAATACCTGCCCCGGTGCGTGGGCGCGTTTACGGGTTGATATCTTCATCGGGTCAGCCCAATCATTCTTGAGGAAAGGAGGGTGCTTCTTGGCCACGATGCCCCTCCTCTGGTTCCAGGAGCTAAGCTGCGACCGAGGGCTCCGGTCCGCTTCCCTCTAAGGGATACCGGCACTGCGCTTGTCCCAGGAGAATCGGAGGTGAACCTTACTCCAACGGCCGGTATGCCCCTGGGTTCCCGCTCGCAAGGTGGAAAGGCCCCGGTAGTAGCACCACCGCCTGTGGCAGCACCGCCCCCCGTGGCATTGACAATGACAGTGTCATCCTCGGTCGTGGCACCAGGCGAGGGTAATAGAGATGAGGGCGTCGTAGGCGATGTGGGTCGGCGTAAGGCTTCGCGGGGGAGGAAACGGTCATCCTCGACGACCGGCTCTGGGTCTAAGCGTCGAAGGAAGGTGGCCACCAATTCGCTCGATTCTTTGGCGGAGTCTGAGCCTACTCTTGAAGACGAGCCGTTGGCCCTGCAAGAGTCAGACGCTGGACCTCCTTTCCCGAGTTCGGCCGATAAGGAGGCCGCACAGTTGGCTGAGGCCATACGGCGTTCCAAAGATGTGTCTCATAATGCCAGGGTTCCGAAGAAGTCCTATCCCGCTGTAATCTTTTACGAAGACCCTTCGTGGATTCGACGGCGATTTATCGGTCTTTTGGAGGAATGGGGGGAGAGGGCTTTGAAGCAGGCCGCTTCAGAAGATGCAGCTGACGCACTTTCTTTATGGACCGGCGGCCATGAGTCCACTCTCGAACCCCGGCGAGCCTACCTCCTTGAGAAGGAGCAGCGGCTTGAAGAAGCCATATTGAGGGCCTCTTTGCGCATCGGTACGTTGTGGTTCTTTTCGTAGTTCTTCAGATTGTTTATGCCCGTGCATATGTATCCTTATTTGAATCTTGCAGAATCTTCGACGCTGGGGGAGCTCCCTACGGGCTCATTAAAACTAAAGCCCGCCGAAATTCTCGATGAAGCCTCGCTTGATGTAGAGGGGACTGATGAGGCTGGTCCTCTCATGGTAGAGCCTCCAGCGGTAGTTCTTGATCAGGGAGCGCTTGCCCCTTTGGGGGAAGTTCCTTTGGAGGTCGCCGCCCCAATGACCCTTACTGAGGACGGCTCAGAGGCTGGAAGAGAAGTAGTCGGGACTACTCTTCCTTTGTTGAATCCTGACGTTATGGCGGAGGCTGTTGAAGCTGCTATCCCCTCGGCTCAGAATGGGAGGAGCGTTGAAGGTAACCCTCTGCATTTTAATTTAGCCACCCTTTCATAGTCTAAACTCTTTTATCTTTTCCAGAATTGCGCGGTTTGGCGGCCACTATCGCTGATCTGTCGCCTCGACAGTCATTTCAGTGTTTATTGGAGATGGCGGCTCCGCAGGCGATCTCCCCTCAGCGTATTGTCCTTTCCTCCGGACAAGGTTAGTGTCATTCGCCATTTTTTCTTTTACCATAGCATTGTTACTATCTTGCGAAATGACGTTGATGTCTCTTATAGTTTTGGAAGCTGACGATGAGGTCGAGGTCGTTGAAGGGCCAGGGGAACCTTCAGCTCCTGCTTGCATGATTGTCGGTGAGTGACATTTTATTATAATCCCGTTCGTCCTGTGTTTAAGAATTTTACTAATCATTTGTCAAATTTGAACAGCCCTGCCAGTCTCCATGGCGTTGGAATCGCGCATCGTGATGCCGCCCGGCCCTTATGCTTTGCGGGCTTCAGAACGCTTGGCCTAATTGAGCCTTGTCTCCCTATCATCTTTCGTCGAGGAGCTCCGTGCTGGTAGCGCGACCACGGCCGAAGCGTTTGCTGCTGAGGCTAACGGCTCTCTTCCTTTTCTCGCCACCTATCATGGCGAGGAGGTGGTGCGGGTCTGGGTGGAGTTCTGTAGGAAGGTGGAGGCTTGTTTGCACGCTCTTGAATGTTCTCGCCTTTCCTCGGAAGCCGTGGCTGCAAAAGCGGAGTTGCGGGGTCTAATAGCACGATGTGTGGCTAACATGACGTCATGCGAGAAGAGGCTTGGCCGTAAGTTCTCGAAGAGGGAATTGGCTTCTAAGGCGCTGAACGAGCTTCAGGCCAGCCTCACAGCCAAGGCCAACAAAGCATACAAACTCTGGCGAGTGCTCCAGGAGTCCATAAAAGAGGTGGTGGCTCTCGATAAAGCTGTCACGTTCACTCGTGAGAGGGTTGAGGCTCATAAAGCCACCGAGAAAGAGCTCGAGGCTCAGCTTGCTTCGTATCAGGCTCAGCAAGCTCAGGCGGAGGCTCGTCTTTTGGAGATCTTGCGTCATGAAGCCGTGGATCAGCAACAGAACGATGAGTTGGTAAAATTACTGCACCGCCCGCCGGCTTGAGGACTTGTATCTTTTCTCCCCCCCCCCCTTTTTTTTACATACTCATGAATGAGAGTATCTTTTTTGTTTCTTTCATGAATTGTACTTTGTATCCATTTTGGTTTATGAATAAAAGATACATTTTTCTTCTTAACGATGTGTCCCCTTTCATTGAATGCGTTTGTGGACAATTTATCTTGATCTCCTCGTAGGGCAGCGATAGCTTAGGACTTAGGGTTAAGATCTGCTTCCTAAGACTTTTGCATTTTAAGAGCCACAAGGGTCTCATAAAGAGCTTTTCTCCCTACAGGTCGAGAGGATCCCATAGGTGTAAGTCCTTCTTAAGAATCGTGAAGGTTCTTAAGTGGGTTTTCCCTTGAAAGTCGTAAGGATCTCACAAGAGAGTTTTTCTTCCTTGCAGGTCGTGAGGACCAGCAAGTGTTGGATGTGGTCGCCCTTATCCGTGTTTCACGGGGTCAGGGGTCGCTCAAGGTATCGTAGTTTAAAGACATCACGGTTAAGGTTAAGGACCTCATAGTCCGTGGATTTAAGGACTCCACAGTCCGATGTTAGTTTTAAGACATCACGGTCAAGGTTAAGGACCTCATAGTCCGTGGATTTAGGGACTCCACAGTCCGATGTTTAGTCGCAGGGACCCGTCACCTCTTTGAAGACGTTGAGGAATTACAACGCCGAGTATCAAAGGAGTGAAGAGATGTACCCTTTAACCAAGGGAGAATCCGTAGGGAATCGGGGGTGGTTGATCGTTAGTTTTAAGACATTGCGGTCGAGGTTAAGGACGTCATAGTCCGTGGATTTTAAGGACTCCACAGTCCGGTATTTGCTCTGGATGCTTCACACGGGTTCACTGCCGTGCTTGGCGAGGACCAGGCTCCGCTCTGGACGTTTTCCACGGGGTCAAAGAGTGACATTATCCGCGTTCCACGTGACCAGGAATTTTGCACTAGATGCTTCACACGGGTTCACTGCCGCGCTCGGCGAGGACTAGGCTCCGCTCTGGATGCTTCACACGGGTTCACTGCCGTGCTCTGCGAGGACCAAGATCCGCTCTGGACGTTTTCCACGGGGTCAAAGAGTGACATTATCCGTGTTCCACGTAATCAGGAATTTTGCACTAGATGCTTTACACGGGTTCGCTGCCGTGCTCGGCGAGGACTAGGCTCCGCTCTGGATGCTTCACACAGGGTCAAAGAGTGACATTATCCGCGTTCCACGTAACCAGGAATTTTGCACTAGATGCTTCGCACGGGTTCACTGCTGTGCTCGGCGAGGACTAGGCTCCGCTCTGGATGCTTCACACGGGTTCACTGCCATGCTCTGCGAGGACCAGGATCCGCTCTGGACGTTTTCCACGGGGTCAAAGAGTGACGTTATCCGCGTTCCACGTAACCAGGAATTTTGCACTAGATGCTTCACACGGGTTCACTGCCGTGCTCTGCGAGGACCAGGATCCGCTCTGGACGTTTTCCACGGGGTCAAAGGGTGACGTTATCCGCGTTCCACGTAACCAGGAATTTTGCACTAGATGCTTCACACGGGTTCACTGCCGCGCTCGGCGAGGACTAAGCTCCGCTCTGGATGCTTCACACGGGTTCACTGCCGTGCTCTGTGAGGACCAGGATCCGCTCTGGACGTTTTCCACGGGGTCAAAGAGTGACGTTATCCGCGTTCCACGTAACCAGGAATTTTGCACTAGATACTTCACACGGGTTCACTTCCGCGCTCGGCGAGGACTAGGCTCCGCTCTGGATGCTTCACACGGGTTCACTGCCGTGCTCTGCGAGGACCAGGATCCGCTCTGGACGTTTTCCACGGGGTCAAAGAGTGACGTTCTCCGTGTTCCACGTAACCAGGAATTTTGCACTAGATGCTTCACACGGGTTCACTGCCGTGCTCACGAGGACTAGGCTCCGCTCTGGATGCTTCACACGGGTTCACTGCCGTGCTCGCGAGAACTAGGCTCCGCTCTGGATGCTTCACACGGGTTCACTGCCGTGCTCTGCGAGGACCAGGATCCGCTCTGGACGTTTTCCACGGGGTCAAAGAGTGACGTTATCCGCGTTCCACATAACCAGGAATTTTGTCGATTGTATCCGCATTTCACGGGATGGAGGTTTGACTGTTGGCGATATGTATACCGCCGAGCCATAGAACTGGGAGTTGCCGCTGTTCCGTTTAGCTTGAAGTTGTGTCCGTCGTTACGAGACGAGTGCTGGGATGATCTTTAGGTCGCTTGCGGCCCGTCGAAATTTTGCTTCTTCTTATGATGAAACCTGGGGGGAGGTATGTTCCCTTTCTTTCTTTTTTGTTCGTGCCCCTGGATTGTATACAGGGGTTGATGTAACATCACCTGTAGGGCATAAATTTTATTCTTATTTTATTTCTTTGTCCGCGATGCTCTATCATTTCAGCTTTTATATCGCGAAGGTCGCGATTACCCTATCATTTCGGCTATTTTTTTCGCGGTGCCCAAATCATTTCGGCTATTTATTTCATTTTTACTCGCTGCTTTTTATTGCGAGTTGCCCCATCATTTCGGCTATTTTTCATGCATACATTTTTACTTGCTGTTTTTTTTTATTGCAAGCTGCCCCATCATTTCGGCTATTTCATATGCATTTTTGGCTCGCTGATTTTTTATATATCGCGAGTGTGGAACTTGGGATCTGATACCAATCTTAGCATCAGCATCGCTGCGACTGGAATATTGCCAGGAGCGAATCATCATTTGCCATGAAAGAACTTGGGATTTGATACCGGTTTAGGCATCAGCATCGCTGCAACTAGAATATTGCCAGGAGCGAATCATCATTTGCCTCTGTCGATGTTGAACAAAGGTGGCTTAGCAAACAGGGTTAAGGTCCTGTCGACTAAAGCTTTTGACTTCATGAGCCGTAAGGGTCTCACAAAGGTATTTCTCCCTACAAGTCGTGAGGATCTTATAGGTGTATTTTCTCCTTAGGAATCGTGAGGGTTCCTAAGTGTATTGTTCCTCTGTAAGTCGTAAGGATTCTACAGGAGGGTTTTCTCCTTGTAAGTCGAGAGGATTTACAAGGGTTGTTTACCATGCAAACATATCCCTAATCTCGGATGGGACTTAGTTAGGGAAATGTTTATTCGCGCCCGTGGATTGTATACAAGGGTCAATATTGGACTACTTGTAGGGCATTATCGAAGGTTGTGGGGGATTTGCTTAAGAACAGGTTTAGGTTTCTGTAACTTAAGACTTTCAAGTCTCATGAGCCGTGAGGGTCCCATAAGAGAATTCTCCTTACGAGTCGTGAGGATCTCGCAAGTGTATTTTCTCCTTAGGAATCGTGGGGATCCCTAAGTGTGTTGCTTCTTTGTGAGTCGTAAGGATCTCACGCGGGTGTTTTCTCCTTACAAGGTCGAGAGGACCCTGTAAGTTTCTTTTAACGAGATTGCGCCCTTTCGGGTTTTCACAAACACTCGCCGGTAGTCCTGCTGTTTTTACTCATGGAGCCCTTTCGGGTTTTCATCCGTGCCCATTTCGCTTATGGACATACCGTTTTTTTTTTATCATCATCATTTTTTTTATATATATTTTTCTTTTTCTCCCTTTTTGTGTCAGCCTAAGGATGCTGCGGTAGTAGTTTAGGGACGTTTCGGTCCGTCGTTAGTTTAAGGACGTCTCGGTCCGTCGTTAGTTTAAGGACGTTTCGGTCCGTCGTTAGTTTAAGTACATTTCGGTCCGTTATTAGTTTAAGGACATTTCGGTCCGACATGGAGAAGGCCGGCTACCGCTTATAAAGCTCGAGCTTAGGAAGATGGCGGACATAGTCGTCGTCATCTATCATTGACCTAGGCCGTGGCTCGTTAAGCGTAGTATCTCTTTAGGAAGCGACCGTTTATCGGCCTGAAAGTCCTTTCACCGTGCATGTCCATGGGTAGATAGGCCCCACCCTGGTAGACCTTATCTATGATGTATGGGCCTTCATAGTTTGGCTCGAATTTTCCCCGCTTGGCTCGGTTGGGGATCATAGGCCTTTTGACCACTAACACGAGTTCGCCTTGGCGGAATGTCCTCGGTCGGGTCAATCTTTCATATGAGCGCGTCATCTTTGCTTTATAAGCTTCCAGATTTTGTTACGCTATGAGTCGGGTTTCGTCGAGGGCATCGAGCTCCTCAAGCCGAAGGTGAGCATTTTCTTCGTCTGTCAGCTCGTGGTGGACTGCCACTCGTAGAGAGGGTAACTCTATCTCGAGGGGGAGCACTGCTTCCGTCCCAAATACCAACGCGTACGGCGTTGTGTTCGTGGCCGTCTTGAATGTAGTTCGATAGGCCCAAAGGGCCTCTTGCAGCCTCTCGTGCCAGTCTTTCTTATTTCGGGACACCGTCTTTTTTATGATCTTCGTCAAGGTCTTATTGAAGGCCTCGGCCAGACCGTTAGCTCGTGAATTGTAAACTGAAGAATATCTCCAGTCTATATTGTGCTGCTGCGCGAAGCGGCTAATCTTATGGCTTCTGTAGGCTGGCCTATTATCGGAGATAATCCGCCGTGGGGTTCCAAACCGATAGATGACGTGCGTTTTGAAGAAGTGGAGGATATTCTCTGTCTTCACTTCCCTCAGCGGTACTGCTTCTGCCCATTTGGAGAAGTAATCAGTTGTCGCCAGGATAAAACGATGTCCCCGGGACGATGCTGGCTCAATGGGGCCAACTATGTCAGTCCCCCACATTTCGAATGGCCAGCTAGCCACCGTTGGGTGTAGTGGGTTCGGATGTTGGTGGATAAAGTCTCCATGAATCTGGCACGAGTGGCATTGCTTCACATACTCGAGACAGCCTTGGACCATCGTGGGCCAATAATAGCCCATCCGTTTGATCTTCAATTTCATTTTCGGGCCTGCCTGGTGAGAACCGCAGAGTCCGTCGTGAACTTCCTGAACGACTCTTTCTGCTTCGTCAGGTCCTAAGCATCTCAGCCACAGAGAATCAAACGATCTTTTGTATAGAGTGTCATTAACGAAAGCAAAAAATAGAGCTCGTTTCATGAGCTGATGTCTTGAAGACGCTTCTTCGGGCATTCCGTGGGACTTAAAGTAGTCTATGAAGACTTCCCTCCAGTCCTCGGCCTTCTCATGGTCTTTTATTTGTAGGGTCGTCTGCTCAGTCGCCCCCTTTTCTTCGTATAATTCCGGAGATATTTCTGCCGGGGCGAGCACTCGACGACTTTGTACCACAATTCTGACGTCATCGAGGTTCTCGTCAGCTAGTTCTTTAGCGAGCTTAGCCAACGCGTCTACTTTGCTATTTTCCGCACGTGGTATACTTTCCAAAGTGTAGGAGGGAATTTGGGTCAATAGTTGTTGCACCTTTTCGCCGTATTTCACCAACTCCGGTTTGCACGTTTGGTAGTCACCATTTACTTGACTAACAACCAATTGAGAATCCCCGTATATAGAGAGGTCTTCAATTCCCATGTTAATAGCGATCTCGAGGCCCGCTATCAAAGCTTCGTATTCGGCTTCATTGTTCGTCCTTGATTCCGTTAAGGAGAAAGCAAAGCGCATTATCCCTCCTTGTGGGGTTACGAAGATGAGGCCTACTCCCGATTTGATTATGGGGGTACATTGTTTGCGCTTCTTCATGGAAGATGCCCCGTCAAAATAGAGTTCTCATCGGGTATCACCGCCGCCGATCGCGTCGAATGCATGTTCGTCCGGCAAATCGCAGTCCAGAGGAGAACCGGCAGGTACTGGATGCTCAGCGAGGAAGTCGGCAATGGCCTGGCCTTTCACTGCCTTAAGAGGTCGATACGTTATTGAGAACTCCATCAGGAGTAGAGCCCATTTAGCGAGTCGACCCGTCAGTATAGCCTTCGACATCAAATATTTA
The DNA here is from genome assembly GCA_030015575.1 of Agapanthus africanus. NCBI lineage: Eukaryota > Viridiplantae > Streptophyta > Magnoliopsida > Asparagales > Amaryllidaceae > Agapanthus > Agapanthus africanus. The sequence continues at coordinate 166,380,997 of CM057343.1, read as the reverse complement.
AGAGGGTCCACCTTCGAGATGAGACGGACTTCGTGCGCCAACGCGTAGTGTCTGAGTTTTGTTATCGCAAAGATTAACGCCAGGCAATGTTTTTCAATGGGCGAGTAATTGTTTTCTGCCCCCAGCAGAACTCGACTTAAGTAGTAGAGTGCTCTCTCTTTCCCTTGATCGTTCTCTTATACCCATAATGCGCCTAAGGAACCTTCGAGGGCGGTTGTATAAAGAATGAGGGGTTTTCCCTTGACCGGCGCAGCCAACACCGGAGGGTTCTGCAGGTACTGCTTGATCTCGTCTAGTGCACCTTGGCATTTGTGATTCCAAACGAATGGAGTTCCCTTCTTCATCAGGTGGCTGTAAGGACGACATTTGCCTGAAAGATTGGCGATAAATCGCCGGATGTATGCGAGCTTCCCTTGGAGAGACCGCAACTGTTTGAGGGTTCTTGGCGGAGGCATTTCCATGATCGCCTTGATCTTAGATGGATCTATTTCGATACCTCGGTGTCGGATGATGAATCCCAGGAATTTACCCGAGGAGACTCCAAACGCGCATTTGAGGGGATTCATCTTCAGATTATATTGCCGAAGGCGTTGAAATACAGTCTCCAGATGCTTTAAATGCTCTTCATATGACATGCTCTTTACTACAAGGTCATCGATATAGCACTCGACGATGTCATGTATGAGGTCGTCGAAGATCTTTGTCATGGCCCTTTGATAGGTAGCGCCAGCGTTCTTTAGACCAAAGGGCATAACCCTGTAGCAGAATATACCCAAAGGGGTTCGGAAAGCGGTATACTTCTGGTCTTCGGGATGCATCTTTATCTGATTGTATCCTGACGAGCCGTCCATAAAGGAGAAAACCTCGTGAGTGGACGTGTTATCTATCATTAGCTCGGTGACCGGTACTGGGAAGTCGTCCTTCGGGCAGGCTTTATTGAGATCCCGGAAGTCCACACATATGCGCACTGTCCCATTCTTCTTCATTACCGGGACGATATTGGCGATCCAGTCGGGATACTGGACTTCTTGGATAAATCCAGAATCGATCAGCTTCTTGACTTCGGCGTTGATGCTCATTTCAAGCTCGAGTCGCATCCTTCTTGGCGCCTGCTTGACTGGCTTGATATGGGGATATCGCTAATTTATGCACAGCAATCTCCGGATCTAATCCTGGCATCTCGGAATAGTTCCACGCGAAGCAGTCTTTATGCTGTAGAAGCACGTTCTTTAATGCGGCCACCCTTTCTTTAGATAGCAGCTCGCTGACGAATGTCGAGCGCGGATCATCTGCCGATCCCAGCTCAATCTTCCTGAGGTTATCTACAGTAGTATGTATGCCATCTTCCAGTTCTTTCGGAGCTGGCGGAAATTCTGAGACCACCTCATCATCGTTGTTCTCAAAGCACCAGGGAAGGAAATCCATGTTCTCGGGCTCTTCTTTTAATGCTGTAATCGTATAACAGGTGCGAATTCGCTTCCAGGAACGAGGTGGATCCGGTCCTGCTCTTGCGGCTTTAGGTTCGTGCTTTTGTGGCGGCGTTACCCTCCAGCCGTTGGACAAAGAAAATCTGCCCTGTTGGTACTGGTCCTCGACCCAGTTCTTGAAGGTGAAGCAGTCTTCGGTAGGATGTCCTATGGCTCGGTGATAAGAGCAATAGCTCAGATGAGAAGCCCTGTTAGCTTGCTCAGGGTGTCTAGATTCTGGAAGCGTGATCATTTGATGTTTTATAATGAGCTCGAGTAACTTCTCCGTCTTGTCTCGAGGGAAGGAATACGCTCGACTCATCTTCTTCGCGAGGGACAAATCCGGACCGCGTAATGCCCGCTCACGTGACTCTCTAATCCTGCGTCGTTGTTGTCAGCTCCTCTTTCCGCTTCTTGATTTATTTCTGCCTCTGCGTCGGGCCTTTCGTACAACGGGTTGACAAGGATGAGCATCTTTGTCTTTTGCAGCCTGTTGAAACAGACGTTGCGTCCTGGCCTTCTCGTAGATGGCCATCTCGCGGTTGTGGTCTTCCCGAGCTTTTTGACCCACTTTCCTGATAAGCTTGTCCACTCGTTCTTCAAACGATGGACTCGGAACTTCAATCGCGGGATCTAGTTTTGATGAGGGGTTTGCATTTCCTGACAGGGCGTCTTCCTCTTCATCAAAGGTATATATAGCATAACTACTGTGGGCCCGTTCCCGTTTTCCGGCTCTCACGTATCCAAGCCCAAGTGTTTCCACTTTCCCGTTGGGCAATTTGCGTTGAGTCCCAGGGACATCCCAAATCCTGTTGTAGAACCGAGCTTGTCGAACAGTCTGTTCTAAGGGTATTCCTTGGCACTTCAATAGCCTCTTTAATCCATTTGTGTAGTATCTGGGCAAACGGATGGGTTGGAGCCTGTCGAGTGTAGCATCCGCGCCATGCCAGATTTCTTTCTCTGCTCTCGACTCTGAGGATCGGTAGAATAGAATTAACTTCTCACCCCTTTGCCTAGGAGGGACGCAAAATGTTTACAGGTCCTGCACATTGTGAGCTTGAAGTGTGTCGAGATCCTTATAGTGTTCCCGCGGCACCATGGTGATTTGCAAACTCTGATCATCGCTAGGGGGTGCTTGTATTGACAGCCGATTGGAGAACACGGCATTAATCTCATCTTCCGAGTCACTTCCGAAGACCAGCATGGGGGCGGACGTCCCCGTGTTGTTGCGTTGAGATGGCCCGGTATAAACTATCTCTTCTTCTTCTTCGGTATCGCTCCCGAAAACAGGGATGGTGGCGGCGGCTTTGTTCTCCGGCTTGTGGCACCTTTCTGTATCCTCGAAATCTGGAAAAAAGTACTTCGCATCTTCGTATTTGCGGACTTCGTTCACGGAAAACGGGTTCAACTCACCTGTTACGGTATACTCGAAACCATCCTTAAAGTACTTCATACACTGATGTTGTGTAGAAGGGATGATGTTGTACTCATGTACCCAAGGACGACCGAGCAAGGCGTTGTAGCAGGTCTTGGCGTCAATGACATGGAATTTGATGTCTGTGATGAGGAGTCCAAAGCGTAATGTTAGTATCACGGATCCGAGAGTCCGTGACGATTGTGAATCGAAACCAGAGATAGTAATTTTGTCACGAGCGAGGTGTTGCACACTCATGCAGATTTCCTTCAGCACCCGAACATTAAGGAGATTGACGGAGGATCCATTATCCACCAGGATCTTGCCTATCTTGATATCATGGCAGTATCCAGAGACATATAGGGGACGGTTGTGGTCGCACGTCCCGAGAAGGAGGTCTTCGTCACCGAAAATGATGTCGGCCGTATGCACTTCCTCCAATTCATCCTTCATCCTTTCAGTGGCGAGGAAAGCTTGGAATTGCTCAGGTTCTTGTAACGCCTTAATTAGTGAGTCTCGCGCTTCTTTTGATAATAGGAGGGCATCGAGAATGCTAAGCTGAGAAGGTAGCTTTCTTAGGTGCGCTAGGATGTTATAGTCCACCTTATCCTTCCTAGGAGGGTCTTTGGCAGCCAGCTCTTTCATGACTTGGTCATCTAAAGTGATATCTTCAGTGACCTTTTCCTTTCCCTTATCTTTTCTACTCGCGGGCCCGAGATTCTTTTCTGGGAGTGTGCGATTGCGCAGCTGAGTGTTCTCGCAGGCCTCCGATTTCTCCTCTTTCCCTAAAACGGATTCTTTAAAGAGAGGGCCCAGAGCCATTTCTTCATCGGAGTCGCTCCCAAAGGTGAGAACTTGTGACCTTCCGGCGTTAACCATGTAACAGTTGCCAGTGGTCCTGTTGTGCTCGTCAGCAGTACTTCTTTGTTCTCGACGAGTCTTGCGTTTCATGCGCTTAAAATGTTGCCGATGAGCAACATATCCTTGCCACCATCTCTTAAAGGCGTCGTACTCCTCCGTGGGGTGTGAAATTTTCCGATGATATGCACAATAATCAGGGTGCCTTTCCACCCCATTGAGCGTGTTTTCTTCCGAGGGTGGTAGCTTCATTCCCATTGACATGGCTTTGGCAAACCTTTTCCTCGTCTTGAATATCTTTTTGTCTACATCGGATGTCTTTTGATCTGGCGGGAGTGCTTCGACTCTTTCGTTCAGTCGCTTGTGTTTGGCTCCTTCCGATGCAGCCATCTCACGCTCCTGATCGGCTTTACTTTTCAAACGAATCTCGTCTAGAAAGGTGTCGATCATTTCATCCGTTGGCCATGCAAGTTCTGGTTCAGGTCGTGCCCCCAATTTCTCAGTGTCAGGAGTTCTTTCATCTTCCTAGTGGGAAATCACATGACAACTCGCCACACATTCCCCGGATTCATCCGACGAACTCTCTCCATCATCTTCCTCTTGAAAGATGTGGTTGAGGAACTCTTGCAGCGTGACAGGAGTTCACGCCTTTTGATTGTACTCTTCCAGCGCGTCGATTTGCTTCTGCAAGTTCGTGTGCTTGTCTCCAGGCTTCACGGCCTTCTTAGATTTCTTCTTCTTTTTCTTCGAAGATTTTGACGGTTGAGCGTGAGTACTTGGGCCATCACCACGAGTTTTCGTAGTTGGACGCGACTTCAACATCCCTTCATAATTTGAGGTTCGAGCGGGTCCTTCCATTCGACCGCCGGGCACGCATGAAGGTCCCTCAGCATTCTTTTGGTTTTAGCTGATAGCACGATTTCCTATGGAGCTTCTTCAATAAAGGAACAAGTCGCCCCCGGTGCGTCCGTCTTCTTAGGAGTATGCGGCTGTGGCGGGTTCACTTTCCACTTTTCGGACAGCGCAAACTTTCCCTGGAGGTATTGATCTTCAATCCATCCTTTGAAGACGAAGCAATCCTCAATCGGATGGCTTACCGTTTGATGGTAAGGGCAATAGTTGGGGTTGTTCACCTTAGTGGGTTGTGGCGGTCGCCTTGGATTTGGCAGGTTTATAAGTCTGTTGCGTACTGCCAGCTCGAATAACCGTTTCGTCTTGTCCCGTAGGAATGAGTAGGGACGCTTCATCTTCTCATTATAATACCGGCGTCTTTCTTCCAGTTGATCCGTCAGCTTTGGGGCATCGGGTTGCTGCTAGGCATTCGCGACGAAGGTGGCCTTTCCTTTACCCTTGTCATTCCGAGGTTCCGGCTTCGGGGGAGATGGTCTATGACCCATTTGGTCCATTTGAGCCAACTTGTCGATTAAAGCTTGGAATGTGGTTGGCTTAAAGAACATCATAAACTGGGAGATAGTGGCGTGAGGGTCTAGGGTTCCCACGAACATGCCTACCGCGGGCGCTTCCTCAATGCGTTGCTCGCATTTCGACCACAAATTCCGCCATCGTATAGCATACTGGACCCAAGTTTCGCCTGGTTTTACCCTGGCGTTGATTAGTGCCGTTATTGGAGTGCGTTCGCTGGCGCTTGCGAATCGCTGAGTGAATAGTAACTCCATTTCAGCGAACGTCTTGATAGAATCGTTCGGGAGTTCCGAATACCATTCGAACGCTGTTTCTGATAAGCTGCCCACGAACTGGCGAAGCAACAGTTTATCATCTCCGCCGGTGTTACCGCAAAGGGCCCTGAATTGGGCGACATGTTGGTGGGGATTGCCGGTCCCCTTGTAAACATGGAACTTGGGAATTGTGTAACCCGGCGGGTACTTGATTTGGTCGTACCAGCTTGGATATGGCTGCCCCGTTTTTACGACTTGACCAGCTGCCTCCGTCGCATGATGAACCCGGATTTGCTGGGCTATATAGTCGACCAAGTCAGCCTTAAAGATTGTCTCCTCCTTAGCCGTTGAGAGAGCCGGTGGTGGATTTGACGTTTCTCCCCTGTCGTCTTCAAGGACGATCGGGGGATCCTCAGCGGGTGGATCCTGTTGGATCATCATCCCTATCATATCTTGGAAGAGAAGGCCCATACGCTGTATGTTGGCTGCTTGTTCAGCAGCCTCTTTGTCCTTCTTCTCCAATATTCGGCGAAGGAACTCAGCGTCGGTTTCTTCCTCCTGGCGTTCGTCCGAGGACGTTTCTGGGTTTTCTTTTGGCCCGGTAAGTGCGGCCATAGCATTCATCATTTCTTGGAGCTTTTGTTGTTGCTCCTGAGCTTTGGTCACCGACCGTGTAAGCGGTCTATGACCTGTAGACGCACGGCCGTCTTCTTTTCTTGACGCCATGTATACGGTATGGACCATCATGCCTCCAGACTTAGGGCTTCTGGGCTTAGTGCCTCTAGCTGTCATTGCAGGCTGGGGGATCTTCTCTAGTTTCGTCCTTTTATGAGCAGTGGAGGTTGAGGTGGGCGTCCAGACAGCCTTTCGCGGTTTAGCCAGGTGACTAGCTTCCGATTGGATTTTCAGCTTCTTGTGCTAGCGGGAGAAGTTTGGATCGATCATCGAATCTCAAGCCTGCCGCCAAACCTTATAGATTTTGGAAGACAGCCGTTGAGGGGATTGGAGCTGCTCTGGCTTCACTTCTATAGCCCTTTTTGGCGGAGGGGGAGACCTCTTTAGCACCGCGGTAGGAGAATTCCTTCGCACCTTATTTAGCATCTCGAAGCTATTCCCAGTTGGAACAGCAGCATCAACCTCTGTCGTCGGGGCTGCTGGAGTTAGCCCAGAGGGGGAGTTGCCCCCAGCCTTCCTTACTCAGAGCCAATGGCGACGTCGAGCGTGTCGAGTGGACGGCACTGGTTCAGCGGTGAGAACGGCTTCGTCTTGCCCCTTGTGCAGGTGGGGGGGTTTCTGCTGGTGTCAGCCTGTCAAAGACCGATGTCCTTTGGGTAATAGAAGCGGGAGCTGGAACAGTCAATCTCGTAAAGACCGACTTTTTGGCAGAGGGGGCCGCCTTGACGACTTCGGGAGCAGGACTGGTCATTTTCTTAGAAGCAGCCTTCTCTGGGATTGTAGGTCCCATTGTGGATCCACAAGAGTCTTGGCCCAATCTAGAGAAGACCGAAGCGCTGGTGTTGGGCGACCCATTGAGAGGGTCCACGGCAGGGGTAAGACGATCAAAGACCGACTTCTTGGGAGCTTCCTTTGTCAGCATCGGAGCGGTGAAGCTTGTCGGCGGGAACATGGTCCCAAAGAACAATCCTGTGGTGGCTCGAGTGACCTGTTCCACGGGCATAGTAAACAATGAAGCAGCTTGGGGTCCGTAGGCTATACCTCCTGGCGAGGCAGAGCGTTGGTCGCAATTGCAGTCAGAGCAGTTGGAGCATTTCGCAGAAGTAGAAGCCATCGATCCTTTGCTTTCTGCAATGAGCAAGACGCCGAATCTTAGTACCTTGAAACCCCAGGGCAACTATTAGCAAACCGTGTATGGTTCGCGAATCACGACACACGAAGTGTGGAGTGGAAAGAGGAAGAGGTCCCACCGGGCGTGCCAGAATCTGTTCCCCTCCGAACGACGGCCGAGACGTGGATGTCTCTCCTGAGGTTCGGGGCAGATGCTAATTGGTGCTATCCGTCCACCTCTCCGAAGATGCCAAGTTGATTTATGGCACCGTATATCAAAGGTTTAAACGGATGCGTCCGATGTAGCAGACTTCGTCAGATTCCCCCTCGCACGAGGGGTTTTTGATTGTGGGGACGCTCTTCCCTGCAGGCGCAAGCCCCTGCAGTTAATTACGTTACCGCTTCGCGGCAACAACTTTCTCCTTATCCAGAATTTCACTTCGTGTCGTGGATATTTGTTTTGTTTGTGATTGCCCGTGGATTGTATACGGAGACTGAGTTATGTCGTCGCCCGTAGGGCGTGGACTAGTCCAAATCCGTATTATCTTAGATTTAGGTTTGGGGGTTTGGGTTTAAGGATATGTTAGCCTCATTCGAGACTAAGATCAACTTAAACATTCGTTAAGGATACGTTAGTCCGATTTGAGACTAAGAGCAACTTAACGGGATCGTTTAGATCCGACAAAAGAGCGTCTGGAGGCTCGATTGTTCCAGTTCAGGGACATGGTGGTCCATTGAATGTATGGCCGTCGGGACCCATCACCTCTCTGACGACGTTGAAGGATTACAACGACAAATGTCAGAGGAGTTCAGAGATGTACCCTTAAGCCAGAGTTAATTAGGGGGATCTATAGTCCAGTTTGAGACTAAAGTCTGTTTGAAAGGTTTAAGGATACGTTAGCCATATTTAAGGCTAAGATCAACTTAAACAGGATCGTTTAGATCCAACAAAAGAGCGATTGGCTCTATTGTTCCAGTTTAGGGACATAGTGGTCCATCGCTAGTTTAAGGACATTGCGGTCCATGGGTAGTTTAAGGACATTGCGGTCCATTGTTAGTTTTAAGACATCTCGGTCAAGGTTAAGGACGTCGTAGTCCATGGGTTTAAGGACCCCACAGTCCATTGTTAGTTTTAAGACATCTCGGCCAAGGTTAAGGATGTCGTAGTCCATGGGTTTAAGGACCCCACAGTCCATTGTTAGTTTTAAGACATCTCGGTCAAGGTTAAGGACGTCGTAGTCCATGGGTTTAAGGACCCCACAGTCCGTATCTTGATTTAAGGACGCATTAGTCCATGAGTTTAAGGACCCCACAGTCCGTATTAATGTGTGGTTGTCGGGACCCGTCACCTCTCTGACGACGTTGAAGGATTACAACGACATATGTCAGAGGAGTTCAGAGATGTACCCTTGAACCAATGAGTTTGTTGAAAGAGCAAGTGTGCTCAGTTTAAGATGATTTGAGGACTTATGGCCAATTTGGGCTAAGTCCAATTATGTTTGAAACATTGACCCTCTGCTGGTCCATTGAAGGAGAGGCTTTGCCTCTGAAACTTAGCCAATTGGGCTAAAGCTAGTGTTAAACACTAGAAACCAACAGTGTTGAACACTGGGAATAAGATTAGCAAGTTAGTGTTAAGCACTAAAAGATAATCAGTGTTAAACACTGGGAGCAGAGTTTTCAAATTAGTGTTAAACACTAAGCAAATCAGTCTTAAACACTGCAAATAGAGTTTTCCAAATGAGTGTTAAACACTAAGAAAATCAGTGCTAAACACTGAAGACAAAGTCTTTAGATTAGTGTTAAACACTAAGGAGAGAGAGGGGTCACGTGTGGACACGTGAGAGCGCCATGATTCCCCTTATTTTATTCTGCAGGTAAGTTTTAACACTTTAGTTCTGGTGGCCATCACGTGCGAGCACGTGATGAAAGCCCATGCTCTGTGCGTTATAATGCTCACTAGGGGTCACGTAGTGACACGTGAGGGCGCCCTAGAGCTCTTTTCTATTCCTTGTGCGTAAGAGGTCACGTGGGTCACGTAAGGCACTGCCTCAAAGGGCTTTCTGTAGATCTTTTAGGGGGGTCACGTGGTGACACGTGACCCTGCTTTTCTGTAGTTGTTTAGAAGATCTGTTAATCCATTTCAGGAATTAAATTCCTTGTAGGGTTGAACCCTAACAATAATTTCAGAGGAATTAAATTCCTAGTTCCTTTTGAAGAGTTGAACTCTGAATCTTCTATAGGAATTAAATTCCTCATATATGTGAAAAACTGAATAGGGTTAAACCCTAATAAAAGCTTTAAGGAATTAAACCCACACTCTCTGTTAGAGAATTATTCTGGGGAATAAGATTAAGGGAATTAAATTCTTGTTGTTTTAACAGAACTAAGTTCTTAACTAGGGTTAAACCCTGATTCTTTTCGTTCTGAAGGAATTAAATTCCCATAACACAGGGTCAAACCCTAATTTTATTTTGAAGGAATTAAATTCCTATAGTTCTGTGAGAATTAAATTCTCGTGCTTCCATTTCCTCTCTATGCTTTGGATCTGCATGGCAGGATCTCAAGCCATTGAGAATTAAATTCTCAACTCAAGGGGAGATGTGCACTTTACAGATCCTCCACCAAAAAGAGAAGAAATATGTCCTTCTGTTTTACATCAGAGTTAAACTCTGTTGAGAATTAAATTCTCTTTCTTTCAATGAAACCTTCCCTTTCTTACCTAGGGTTTCTTTTGCAGAAGATCCAAATTCCTCTCAAGTATCAAGGCTCTCTCTCTTTTCTTCCCTCTGCGTATATATCTTTTCTTGTGTGTCTCTTGGCTCCTATTTATAGGAGAAGCAACCGAATCAATTGTTTTTTGGTGAATCTTTCATTGAGAGATTTGATTTGCATCCATCATTCATCTGGACCTTTGGATTATTAGGTGAATTTTATCCACCGTTGGATTTTAAACCCAGAGATCCTCCTTTGTTATTTCGGTTGGATTTTAAGGGGAAATCTTTCCAAGTTCAGGATTTTCCCATAGGTAGATGATATTCAATCATCTTTAAATCTTTAATTCGGTTGGTTCCAGATAATCGCTTTCCTTTGGAAAGATTTGAATCTCTTTCAGAATTTAATTCTGTTAACAAAATGGGCTTTGAAAGCCGGTCACGTGTGACCACGTGACCCATGGTCACGTGTGGGCACGTGACCCTCTTTGGAATGAGCCCTCTTCTTTCTTTTGCGCTTTACCTTTGCCGCTGCTTGGTCATCACGTGCCAACACGTGACCACTGGTCACGTGTGAGCACGTGACCCTTGTCTGAAGCCTCTTTCCTTGATTTCACTGGAGAACAAGTCTGCTGCTTTTGAGTATCACGTGCCAACACGTGACCCTGGTCACGTGGGAGCACGTGACCTCTTTTGGAGCCCTTTTCCTTGATGTACGGGAAGCTGAATCTGCCTTGCCGATACTTTTAAATGTCACGTGCCAACACGTGACTGCTGGTCACGTGGGAGCACGCGACCCTTCTTCGCAACCTTTCCTGATTTTAAATCAGGAAACAGGTATCACCACCGTCGATCGCATCAAACGCATGTTCGTCTAGAAGATCACAATTCAAAGGAGAATCGGTGGGTATCGGATGCTCAGCGAGGAAGTCGGCGATGGCCTGGCCTTTCACTGCCTTAAGAGATTGATACGTTATCGAGAACTCCATCAAGAGCAGGGCCCATTTAGCGAGTCGTCCCGTCAATATGACCTTCGACATTAAATATTTAAGGGGGTCCACCTTCGAAATGAGACAGACTTCATGTGCCAACGCATAGTGTCTGAGCTTTGTTATCGCAAAGATCAACGCCAGGCAGTGTTTTTCAATGGGGGAGTAGTTGCTTTCTGCCCCCAGTAGAACTCGACTTGAGTAGTAGAGTGCTCTTTCTTTCCCGTGATCGTTCTCTTGTGCCCATAATGCGCCTAAGGAGCCTTCGAGAGCGGTTGTATAAAGAATGAGGGGCTTTCCCTTGACCGGAGCAGCCAACACCGGCAGGTTCTGCAGGTATTGTTTGATCTCGTCTAGCGCGCTTTGGCATTTTTGGTCCCAGACGAACGGGGTTCCCTTCTTCATCAAGTGACTGTAAGGACGGCACTTTCCTGAAAGGTTGGTTATAAATCGCCGTATATACGCGAGCTTCCCTTGGAGAGACCGCAGCTGTTTGAGAGTCCTTGGCGGAGGCATTTCCATGATCGCCTTGATCTTTGATGGATCTATTTCAATACCTCGATGTCGGACGATGAATCCCAGGAATTTGCCCGAGGAAACTCTGAATGCACACTTGAGAGGGTTCATCTTCAAGTTGTATTGCCGAAGGCGTTGAAATACGGTCTTCAGATGCTCGAGATGTTCCTCGTATGATTTACTTTTAACCACGAGATCGTCGATATAGCATTCTACGATTTCATGTATAAGGTCATCGAAGATTTTCGTCATGGCCCTCTGGTAGGTGGCACCGGCGTTCTTTAGACCGAAGGGCATCACCTTGTAACAGAATATTCCCAGAGGAGTCCTAAAGGCGGTGTGCTTCTGGTCTTCGGGATGCATCTTTATCTGGTTATACTCCGATGAGCCATCCATGAAGGAGAAAACCTCATGAGTGGACGTATTGTCTATCATCAGTTCGGTAACTGGCACTGGGAAATCGTCCTTCGGGCAGGCTTTATTGAGATCCCGGAAGTCCACGCATATGCGCACTGTCCTATTTTTCTTCATTACCGGGACGATGTTGGCGATCCAGTCAGGATATTGAACTTCTTGGATGAAGCCAGAGTCGATCAGCTTCTTGACCTCGGCATTGATACTCATCTCAAGCTCGAGCCGCATTCTTCTTGGTGCCTGCTTGACTGGCTTGACGTCCGGGGATATCGCCAATTTGTGCACAGCAATTTCTGGATCTAATCCCGGCATTTCGGAATAGTTCCATGCGAAGCAATCTTTATGCTGCATAAGCAGGTCTTTAACGAAGCCACCTTCTCTTCAGACAGCAGCTCACTAATGAATGTCGGTCGCGGGTCATTCGCCGTCCTCAACTCAATTTTCTTGAGGTTATCTGCAGTGGTATGGATTCCATCTTCCAGCTCTTTTGGCGCTGGTGGGAATTCTGAGATTATCTCGTCGTTGCTGTTTTCAAAACACCAGGGAAGGTCATCCATGTTCTCGGACTCTTCTTTTGATATCGTTATCACGTGACAAGTACGAATTCGCTTCCAATCCCAATGTGGAACTGGTTCTTCTTTCGTGGCCTTGGGTTCGTGCTTCTGTGGCGGCGTTACCCTCCACTATCAGACAAAACGAACTTGCCAAGCTGATACTGATCTTCAACCCAATTTTTGAAGGTGAAGTAGTCTTCGAGAGGATGCCCTACCACTCGGTGATAAGAGCAATAGTCCGGGTGTGAGACTTCGCCTGCTTGTTCGGGGTGTTTAGACTCCGGCAGCGTAAGCATCTGATGTTTTAAAGCGAGGTTGAGTATTTTCTTCGTCTTGTCCCGAGGAAAAGAGTATGCTCGACCCATTTTTCTCATGAGGGATAGATCGGAACCGCTTGGTTCCCGCTTGCGTGGCCTTTTAGCCCCGCTTCGTTGCTGTTGAGCATCTTTTTCGCGTTTCGACTTGTTTCTGCCTCTGCGTCGGGCCTTCTTTATAACAGGTTGACAAGGAGCGGCATTTTCATCTTTCACGGCCTGTTGGAGGAGGCGTTGCGTTTTGGCTTTCTCATAGACGGCCATTTCGCGGTTATGGTCGTCTCGAACTTTTTGACCAGTTTCCCTTATAAATTTGTCCATTTGTTCTTCGAACGACGGACTGGGCGCTTTTGCATCTGGAACTTTCACTGGTTCAGGATTAGCGTCCTCCCACTGAGCATCCGCTTCTTCATCGAAGTCATACACGACGTAGCAGCCGTGTAGTAACTCTCGTTTCTTTGACCGGATGTATCCAAGCCCTTTTGTTTCCATTCTCCCATTAATCAGTTTGCGTTGAGTCCCAGGAACGTTCCAGACTTTGTCATAGAACTTGGCTTTTCGAACGGTCTGCTTGAAGGATATCCCCTGGCGTTTCAGCAGCTTTTTCAAACCTTCCGTATAATATCTGGGAAAACGGATAGGCTGAAACCTGTCGAGCGTAGGATCCGCGCCATGCCAGATTTCTTTCTCTACTTCGGTTTCTTCAGAGCGGTAGAATAAAATTTCTTTTTCGCTTTCTCGTCTAGGAGGGATATAGAACGTTTGTAGCTCTTCCACATTGTAAATATCAAGTGCATCCAATTCTTTACGGTGTTTAAGCGGCACCATGGCGATTTGTAGACTTTGTTCTTCATCAGCGAACGTTCGTATTGAAGGTCGAGCAGAGAATACAGTATGGATCTCATCTTCCGAGTCGCTACCAAAGATCAACGTAGGAGCGGACGGTCCTGGTTTGTTGTGTTGGGGCGGACCCGAATACACTATCTCCTCTTCCTCTTCGGTATCACTCCCGAAAACAGGGATGGTGGCGTTAGCTTTATTCTCCGGCTTGTGACACCTTTCCGTGTCTTCGAAATCCGGTAATAAGTATTTGGCATCTTCATATTTGCAGACTTCGTTCACGGAAAACGGATTCAGTTCTCCCGCCACGGTATACTCGAGACCATCCTTAGCATACTTCATATACTGATGTTGTGTAGAAGGGATGACGTTGTATTCGTGTAACCATGGTCGGCCGAGCAAAGCGTTGTAGCATGTCTTGGCGTCTATGACGTGGAATTTAATGTTCGTGACGAGTAGCCCAAAGCGTAGCGTCAGTATCACAGACCCAAGAGTTCTTAATGACAGGGAGTCGAACCCGGAGATGGTGATCTTTTCCCGAGCAAGGTGCTGGACGCTCATGCAGATTTTTTTAACACCCGCACATTGAGGAGATTAACGGAGAATCCATTGTCGATCAAGATTTTGCCTATCTTTATATCATGACAGTATCCTGAGACATAGAGGGGGCGATTGTGTTCGCACGTCCCAAGGAGAAGGTCTTCATCACCAAAAGCGACATCGGCCATGTGCACTTCCTCCAATTCATCCTTCATCTTTGCCTCGGCCAGGAAAGCTTGGAATTGCTCCGGATTCTGTAGTGCCTTGATTAATGAATCTCTTGCTTCCTTTGATAGCAAAAGGGTGTCAAGAATGCTGAGCTGTGACGGTAGCTTCCTCAGATGCGCTAAGACGTTGTAATCCACCTTATTTCTTTTCGGCGGGTCCTTGGCACTTAGCTCCTCCACAACTTGGTCATCTAAGACGATATCTTCAGAGACATTTTCTTTCCCTTTATCTTTTCTGTTTGAGGGTCCGAGATTCTTTTCAGGCAGCGTCCGATTCCGCAGCCGAATATTTTCGCAAACCTTCGGCTCTTCTTCTTTTCCCGAAATGGACTCTCTAAAGAGAGGGGCAAGTTCCAGCTCCTCATCAGAATCGCTTCTGAATGTAGGCACTTGTGACCCGCCGGTGTTAACCATGCGAAAATCGCCGGTAGTTCTTTTAAGCCCTTCGGTCGTATTTTTTTGCTCCCGACGAGTTTTGCGTTTCTCCCGCTTAAAATGTTGTCGATGGGCAACATATCCTTGCCACCATCTATCGAAAGCTTTGCACTCTTGAGTGGGGTGCGAAATCTTCTGATGATATAAGCAATAAGAGGGGTGCATTTCTATTTCACCAGTAATTTTTCCTTCGGAGGATGGTAGCTTCATGCCCATTGATATGGCCTTAGCAAACCTTTTCCTCATCTTGAATTGGCTTTTGTCGATAGTGAAGGTATTTTGCTCTGGCGGGATCGTCTCAGCTCTTTCATCAAGTCGCTGGCGTTTGGCCCTTTCAAATATAGTCGTCTCGTGTTCTCGATCAGCTTTACTTTTCAATCGAGCTTCGTTGAGGAATGCGTCAATTACCTCATCTGATGGCCCCAGAATTTTTGATTCAGGGTCTGCCCCCAGCTTTTCAATGTAAGGAGTCTCCTCATCGTCCATGAATGAATGGGAAATCACATGACAGCTCGCCACATATTCTTTAGATTCATCAGATGAACTTTCTCCCTCATCTTCCTCCTGAAAGACATAATTGAGGAACTCTTGGAATGTAATGGGAGTCCATGCCTTCTGGTTGTATTCCTCCAGCGCGTCAATTTGTTTTTGCAAGTCCGTGCGCTTGTCGCCAGGCTTCACGAGCTTCTTAGATTTCTTCTTCTTCTTTTTCGAAGATTTTGACTGCTGGTTGCGAGTGCTTGGGCCACCACCATCGGTCTTTGCAGTTGTACGTGGCTTCAACATCCCCTCAATGACCTGCAGTTCCAACGGGTTCTTCCACCTAATCGCTGGACATGTCTGAAGATCGTTTAGTATCCTTTTTATCTTGGTTGATAGTACAACCTCCCAAGGAGCTTCTTCAACGACGGAGCATGTTGCCCCCGGCGTATTCATCCCCTTAAATGTGTGGGGCTGAGGGGGATTTACCTTCCATTTGTCAGATAACGCGAACTTGCCTCGTCGGTACTGGTCTTCGAGCCAATTTTTGAAGACATAGCAATCTTCGATCGGATGACCCAGTACTCGATGATAAGGACAGTAGTTGGGCTCATTGACATCACTTGGTTGCAACGGACGTTTTGGATCCGGCAGATTTATGAGTCGGTTGCGCAACGCCAGCTCGAATAACCTTCTCGTTTTATCGTGGGGAAAAGAGTAAGAACGTCCTAGCCTCTCCTCAAGGGCTACGTACGGACGCATATTATTTTGACGAACAACCGGCTTCGAGTCGCTCGGTTGTTGTTGAGCATTAGTGACAACGATCGCTTTTCCCTTCCCTTTGTTATTTCGGAAGTCCGGCTTTGGAAGAGGGGTTTTATGGCCCATCTGGTCCATTTGCGCTAGCTTGTCAATCAAGGCCTGGAAGGTAGTTGGCTTGAAAAACATCATAAATTGTGAGATGGTTGCTTGCGGATCAAGGGTTCCCACAAACATACCCACTGCGGGAGCTTCTTCAATACGCTGCTCGCACTTCGACCATAAGTTCCGCCATCGTATAGCATATTGAACCCATGTCTCGCCTGGCTTTACCCTGGCGTTAATCAGTGCTGTCATCGGGGTGCGTTCATTGGCGCTTGCAAAACGCTGAGTAAACAACAGCTCCATCTCTGCGAAGGTTTTGATAGAGTCGTTCGGGAGCTCAGAGTACCACTCGAACGCCTTATCTGATAAACTTCCAACAAACTGGCAAAGCAAAAGCTTGTCATCACCGCCGGTGTTGCCGCAGAGTGCCCTGAACTGGGCAACATGCTGGTGAGGATTGCCCGTCCCCATGTAGACATGGAACTTGGGAATTGTGTAACCGGGCGGGTACTTGATTTGATCGTACCAACTTGGATATGGCCGCCCCGTTTTTACGACCTGGCCAGCTGCTTCAGTCGCATGATGAACCCGTATTTGCTGGGCTATGTACTCGTCTAAGTCAGCTTTGGAGATTGTCTCCTCCTTAGCTGTTGACAGAGCTGGCGGAGGATTTGACGTCTCTCCCCTATCGTCTTCAAGGACGATCGGGGGATCTTCGGCCGGAGGATCTTGTTGGATCATCATCCCCACCATCTCTTGGAACAGGAGGCCCATACGCTTTATGTTGGCTGCTTGTTCAGAAGCCTTTTTATCCTTCTTCTCCAATATTCGACGAAGGAATTCGACGTCGGTTTCTTCCTCCTGGCGTTCATCTGAGGACGTTTCAGGGTTTTCTTTTGGCCCAGTAAATGCGGCCATAGCGTTCATCATCTCTTGGAGCTTCTGCTGCTGCTCCTGCGCTTTGGTCACTGATCGCGTAAGCGGTCGATGACCCGTAGATATGCGACTGTCCTCTTTACCAGACGCCACGTAGACGGTATGAACTACAATGCCCCCAGACTTAGGGCGTTTGGGTTCACCACCCTTGATATTCGTCGTCGGCATAGGGACTTTTTCTGGCCTTCTTCTCTTATGGGCCGTAAAAGTTGAGGGGGCCGTTGCTTTGGGCACCCAAGCGGTCGTCGCCTTTCGTTGCTTGACCGGAGGATTTTCTTCTTCCCGACCTTTCGACTTCTTCTGTTGGCGAGAGAACTTAGGATCAATCACAGATTCTCGGACTCGTCGCCATGTCTTGTAGATCTTGGAGGACAGCGATCGAGGAGACTGCTTTGACTTTTCTGCTCCCACAGCAGTCTCTACTGATGGAGGAGATCTTTTGAGCACCGCAGTTGGCGAGTTTCTGCGTACTCTGTTCAGTAGCTCGAAGCTGTTCCCAGTTAGAACAGCAGCGTTAACTTCCACCATTGGAGCTGGCGGAGTCATCCCAGAAGGGGAGTTGCCCCCGGTCTTCTTTATCCGGCGCCAGTGGCGTCGGCGGGCGCGACGAATCGTTGGTATTGGTTCAGAGACAGAAACAACTTCTTCTTGCCCCCTGTTCAGGAGTGGGGCTGTTGCCGGCGTCAGCCTATTGAAGATTGATATCTTTTGAGCAGCAGGAGCAGGAGTGGGATTTCGGACAGTCAGTCTTGTAAAGACTGATCTCTTAGCAGGAGAAGCCGCCTTGATGACTTCGGGAGCAGGTTTAGCTACTCCTTTCGGAATAACTTTTTCTGGGACTGCAAGCTTCATTGTGGGCCCGCAGGAGTTTTGGCCCAGTCTGGAGAAGACCGAGGCACTAGTGTTAGGTGACTCGTTGAGAGGGGTCGTAGTAATTGAAAGTCGATCGAAGACCGACTTCTTAGGAGCTTCTTATACGGGCACGGGGGTGCTGAAGCTTGTTGGGGGAAGCATAGTTCCGAAAAACAGCCCCATGGTGGCTTGAGTAATCTGCTCTACAGGCATGGTGAACAAAGAGGCCGCTTGGGGCCCGTAGGTTATGCACCCAGTTGAGGCCGGACGTGAGCTGCAGCTACAGTTGGAGCACTTCGAACAAGTAGAGGCCATTGAAGCTTGATTTCTTTTCTGCGCCAAGCAAGAGACCAAATCTTAGTAAACTTGAAATCCAAAGACAACCATTAACAAACCGTGATTCGTTCGCGAAGACGACACACGAAGTATGGAGTGGAAAGAGGAAAAGGTCCCACCGGGCGTGCCAGAATCTGTTCCCCTCCGAAAGACGACGCACAAGACTGCGAAGTCCTGACGCTGAGATTCGGGGCAGATGCTATTTGGTTTTATCCGTCCACCTCTCCGAAGATGCCAAGTTGATTTATGGCACCGTGTATCGGAGGTTTAGACGGATGCGGCCGATGTAGCAGACTTCGTCAGATTCCCTCTCGCTTGAGGGGTTTTTGATTGTGGGGACGCTCTTCCCTGCAGGCGCAAGCCCCTGCAGTTAATTACGCTACCGCATCGCGGCAACAACTTTCTCCTTCTCCAGAATTTCACTTCGTGTCGTGTGTGTGTTTTGTTTGTGGTGCCCGTGAATTGTATACGGAGACTAAGCGATATCGTCGCCCGTAGGACGTGAATTAGTCCAAATCCGTATTTACTTAGATTTGGGTTTGGTGTTTTGGTTTAAGGATACGTTAGCCGTATTTAGGCTAAGATCGACTTAAACGTTTGTTAAGGATACGTTAGTCTGATTTGAGACTAAGATCAACTTAACGGGATCGTTTTGGATCCGACAAAAGAGCGTTTGGGGACTCTATTGTTCCAGTTTAGGGACATAGTGGTCCATAGGTAGTTTAGGGACATTGCGGTCCATATTCCAGTTTAGGGACGTGGTGGTCCATATTTAGTTTAAGGACGCTTAAGTCCGTGAGTTTAAGGACCCCACAGTCTGTGTTTTAGTTTAAGGACGCATAAGTCCGCGGGTTTAAGGATCCCATAATCCGTCTTTTGGTTTAAGGACGCTTAAGTCCATGAGTTTAAGGACCCCACAGTCCGTGTTGATGTGTGGTTGTCGGGACCCGTCACCTCTCTGACGTCGTTGAAGGATTACAACGACAGGTGTCAGAGGAGATCAGAGATGTACCCTTGAACCGGTCGTAAATTGATTTAAGAGAGCAGCTGTGCTCAGTCAATTTAATTTGAGGACTTACGGTCATGATTGGGCTAAGTCCAGCTGAAAAATATTCGACGCTTTTATTTATTTTTGGTCTATTAGACCTGTGCTAGGGCTTTGCCTACATTTAAATAATGCATTGCATTACTTTTTATTTTTTGTTTGGGCTCTGCCCATAAAGAATGCAGAGCATCAATTTGTTTTAGGCTCTGCCCATTTATAAATGATGCAGAGCATCAATTTTACTTGGGCTCTGCCCTTTATAAATGATGCAGAGCATCAATTTTATTTGGGCTCTGCCCTTTTATTGCTTTGCAATTTATTTTGGCCTGCTAGGTCTTTTTGACTTGGGCCTGACCCTTTAGCAAAAGAAATGCATTGCATTTGCTTTGCGCCAACCAAAGAGCGCAAGCGCTTGTGGTGATGACACGTATCATGCAAGCACTGTGCGCTGCGTTTGCGCTACTGACACGTGGCGCGCTGTGGTGAGTTGCGCCAGTTTCAGAGAGCAAGGCTTTATTTCAAAAACGCATAGCGCAAATGGTTCAGATACTGACACGTGGCGCTTTCTGGTGGCTTGCGCCAACCCAAGAGCGCAACAGTGCAGATTTACAAGTGCAAAGCACTATTAACTTGAGAATCTTTTAAATTCCATAGCCAATGGTTCATAAAAGAAGTGCAAAGCACTATTTGTTTTCTTGATCTAATTTAGATCAAAGAAAACAAGTTTCTCTTGTTTTTCTTATTTCAGGGAACCAGAGGTTCATAAAAAGTGCAAAGCACTATTTTCATTTGTTTTTTATTAAAGATCATTGATCTTGTTCTTAGATCAATGATCTATTAGAAGAAATTCTTCTATCTAAAAGGTCTTTTACCTTTTTTTCTTCTTGAAACTTCTTCAGAGTTCTCTCTGTTTGAAATTTTTGATTTCTCACAAAATGTTGATTCTTCTTCTCTTTTTTTTTATTTTAGAAAGAAGGATCATTGGTCGTTGGGACCCATCACCTCTCCGATGACACTAAGAGATTACAGTGCCATAAGAACAGGCTGGAGCTTAAGCTTCTCGCTGCTGAAAAAGGCTTCTTTGCGTTCGCGCACGTGCGTCGCATGTGTTGGGCGCACGTGCGTCGCACGTGTTGGGCGCTCATATTTGCACGTAGCGCACATGGATCTTGCGCATATGCGCATTATGGGGGGAGCAAGCTCCTATGGAGAACGAGTCTCCTTTTAATTGAATATTCTCATATGGTGAGCGCGTGCGTTGCACGTGGTGCGTGCGTGGCGGGCACACGTGCGTTGCACGTGGCGCGCATGCGCATTATGAGGAGAAGCAGAGCTTGTATATATGGAGAACAGGCTCCTTTTAATATTATTAAATGTTCTCATATGGTGCGCACGTGCGTTGCACGTGGTGCCGCATGGCGGGCACACGTGCGTTGCACGTGGCGCACATGCGCATTATGAGGAGAAGCAGAGCTTCTATATATGGAGAACAAGCTCCTTTTAATATTATTAAATATTCTCATGTGGCGTGCACGTGCGTTGCACGTAGCGCACATGGCGCTTGCGCATATGCGCATTATGGGGAGGAGCATGCTCCTATCTTGGAGAACTAAGCTCCTTTGAGTATTGAATCCTTTGAGGATTTTACTCTATCCTTTCTAAGAGGTATCCCCTCTTATTTATATGGGAGTGGTAGAGAAGCCATCTCTCCTTTTCCCGATGTGGGACTAAAAAATGCATTCCCCATGTAGTAGAGCATTTTTTTAGATTACATGTGCATAACACATTTGCTCATAACTTTTGATCTCGGATGAATTATGAGGCCCATAATATATCAAATCGAAGGTCTTTTCGAGATGATTTCAATATTATTAGAATTTAGCCATTTCTCGTTCTGGAGTTTGTCAAAATACAGCTCGGAAAATACGGGTTCGCATCTTCTTCCTTAGATCACATGTGCATAGACATTTGCTCATAACTTTTGATCCCGGATGAATTATGAGGCCCATAATATATCAAATCGAAGGTCTTTTCAAGATACTTTCAATACCATAAGAATTTATATGTTTCTCATTCTGGAGTTTGTCAAAATACAGCTCGGAAAATACTGGTTCACATCTTCTTCCTTAGATCACATGTGCATAGACATTTGCTCATAACTTTTGATCCCGGATGAATTATGAGGCCCATAATATATCAAATCGAAGATATTTTCGAGATTATTTAAATACCATCATAATTTAACAGTTTCTCATTGGAGAGTTTATCAAAATACAGGCCGGAAGATACTGGTTCACATTTTCTTAAGCGTATCGCTGCCATTTGATACCTTGGAATTTTTTGCGCAGAAATTTTTGGCGGGAACAGCAACCATTTCACACACTAATCAGGATAATAAAATGTATTGCTTGACCGATCCAAATTCTTTTTCGGGGCTGGGGAACGTCGGTTTGGCTCTAACTTATGACAGCGGTCATGAGTATGAGTAAAGGAAAGAGGATTGCATGAATTCCTTGATGACCCCAACGAAGAAGAAGTATATTGTTGCATCTTCTTCAGGTGTTCTTGTTATTGAGAACTGTTTTTCGGTCAATCCTACCTTCTGGGTACTAGATAGAAGATCAGGATCTCATATATGTAATTTATTGCAGCGACTGAGAAAAAGTAAGATGGTTGGACCTGGTGGTATGTCCCTCAGAGTAGGGAACGGAGCACAAGTTGATGCTGCTGCCGTCGATGAATATCACATAGTGTTGCCAAATGGCAATACTGTGATTTTGAACAATTGCTACTATGTACGTTCCATGGTTTGCAACATCATATCAGTTTCTTTACTTAATAAAGATGGATATAATTTTGTTCGTGATAGAAATATCATGAACATTTACCTTGATAAGGTATTGGTTGCAAAGGTATACTGTTTAATGGTATCTATGTTCTAAATCAAAACGCAGTTTTCAATATACAAAACACATGCAAAAGGAAGAGATCAGAAGAGAACGAATCCTACTTGTGGCATTGTAGACTTGGTTATATCGGAGAGAAAAGACTGAGTAAACTGCATAAGGATGGATATTTGAATACGTTCGAATTTTTATCTTATGAAACTTGTCGGTCCTGTCTCAAAAGAAAAATGACCAAATCTCCGTTCACCGGACACGGAGAAAGAGCAACAGAGCTCTTGGGACTCATACACGGTGATGTGTGTGGTCCAATATCTATACATGCACGGGATGGGTTCTCGTACTTCATCACATTCACCGATGATCTCTCTAAGTTCGAATATGTGTATCTTATGAAAAACAAATCTGAATCTTTTGAGAAATTCAAAAAATTCAGAAATGAAGTAGAGAACCAGATTGGCAAAAGTATCAAGATCCTCCGATCTGATAGAGGAGGGAAGTACCTAAGCACGAAATTCCTTGAATACCTAAAAGATAATGGAATTCTCTCTCAGCTTACTCCTCCGTATACACCACAGTACAACGGTGTATCGGAGCGGAGGAATCGCACCCTTTTGGATATGGTTCGCTCCATGATGAGTAATGCTGAGTTACCTCTTTTATTTAGGGGACTTGCGCTTGAAAAAGCAGCGTATCTATTGAATCAGGTTCCGTCTAAATCAGTGTATAAGACTCCATATGAAATATGGAGTGGAAAGAAACCATGTCTTAAATTCATTAAGATATGGGGTTGTCCGGCTTATGTTAAAAAGCACAATACGGACAAATTCGAGGCACAATCAGTGTTGTGTAAATTTGTGGGATATTCCAAACATTCGCGAGGATATCTTTTCTACCATGAAGAGGAACAAAGGATTATTGTTTCTCAGAATGCCACCTTTCTAGAATGGCAGTTTCTTGCAAAAGAAGCCAGTGGAAACATGGTAGAACTGGAAGAAATTCCAGATACACAAACAACAACTGAAGATTTGATAGAATCACAGGATTCAATAATCCCAAATGAACCTCAGCCACTTCGCAGATCTAGTAGGATTTCTCATCCTCCCGAGAGATACTACGGCTTTCTCATAGACGGGGATCGAGAGGATTGCATCTTGGAAGAAGATGACTCTACTAGTTTCAGGCAAGCCATTATCAGTAGGGACTCTGATAAGTGGATGGATGCTATACAATCCGAAATGGAGTCCATGTACGCCAATAAAGTGTGGACCTTAGAAATTGCTCCACCTGAGGTAAAACCCATTGGATGCAAATGGATCTACAAAAGGAAGTTTGGTGTAGATGGGCAAGTGGAAACCTATAAGGCTAGACTCGTTGCAAAAGGTTTTCATCAAAGACCAGGAGAGGACTATGACGAAACCTTTTTTCCAGTGGCTATGCTCAAATCCATTCGGATCCTACTTGTCATTGCTGCCTTCCATGACTATGAGATCTACCAGATGTACGTAAAAACGGCTTTTCTAAACGGAAGTTCGGAAGAATGTGTTTATATGGATCAACCAGAAGGTTTTGTAGACAGTGGGAGCAGTGGGAAGGTGTGCAAGTTGCTCAAATCCATTTATGGATTGAAGCAGACATCACGGAGCTGGAACATCTATTTTGATGAAACGGTCAAGGAATTTGACTTCATCAAGAACGAGGATGAGTCTTGTATATATAAAAGGATTGTAGGACGAACTGTCGTATTCCTAGTCTTGTACGTGGACGACATTCTTTTGATAGGAAATGATATTCCTATGCTACAATTGGCCAAGCTATTCTTGTCACAAAGGTTCTCCATGAAGGACCTGGGTGATGCCTCGTACATTCTGGGGATCAAGATCTACAGAGATAGATCTAAGAGATTATTAGGACTTTCGCAGTCCAGGTACATAGAGACCATACTAAAGAGATTTAGTATGGAAGATTCCAAGCACGGTAACGTACCCGCATTGCACGGAATCACCCTCTCCAAAGAGATGTCGCCCAAGACTGATGAGGAGAGGGTTCGCATGAGCATTATTCCCTATGCTTCGGCAGTAGGATTTATAATGTATGTGATGCTATGTACTAGATCGGATGTAGCATACGCGCTTAGCATGGTGAGCCGGTATCAGTCAAACCTGGGTGAGAATCATTGGACGGCTGTGAAGAACATTCTCAAGTACCTAAGAAGGACTAAGGATATGTTCTTAGTATACGGTAATGGAGACCTTAAGATCGGGTCCTTTACCGATTCCAGCTTTCAGAGTGACAAGGATGGCAGCAAGTCTGTCTCGGGTTTTGTGTTTACCCTCAACGGAGGAGCGGTGTGTTTGAGGAGCTCCAAACAGGACACCATCGCAGACTCGACAATGGAGGCTGAATACATTGCTGCAAATGATGCCGCAAAAGAAATGGTCTGGATGAAGAAGTCCATTACTGAACTTCAGGTAGTTCCGTCCATTGTTGATCTAATACCTCTGTATTGTAATAACAATGGGGCTATAGCTTTAGCAAAAAAACCACGGTCCTATCAGAAATCCAGACACATTTTAAGGCGGTATCACCTGATCAGGGAGATCATATATCGCCAAGAGATCGAGGTCCGGATAGTGGATACAAAAGAAAACATGGCGGATCCATTTACAAAGGCCCCCCTCAAGCGCAGTTCGAGCGACTTTTTGAGATGTTGGGTATGCGGTACGCCAGCAGCTAGCCTTAGAGCAGATGTTGGGTATTCGGTACGCCAATTACTGGCCTTTAGTGCAAGTAGGAGATTGTTGGATAAGTATGCCCTAGAGGCCATTATTGTATATGTATACATGTGGATGCTAGGGATATGTATGTACAGGACATTCTTGCTCAGTTATATAGTATATTATTTGAGTTGTCTTTATCATGATATGTGTATTTGTTTCTATTGATGTTTTATCCAGCTTGCACATATTGATAAAGACTCGATACAGTAATATAATATTATGGTTTGACTTTATCTTAACATGCGCATATGTTATATATGTCGACCACATGTTGATAAAGCCCATAGGATCTTGCTTGACTACCAGCGTTATGATGGCGATCATACTTGTAGGAGCTGGGTAGCACATCCTTAAAAGTCCGAAGTCGCGGGAGTATCGAGATCGGGCATCGATACTCCAGAGTAGACTTGCGTATACATTTCTAGACCCCGACGAAGGGCGGTGGTGTTAGATATGTATGCCCTAGAGGCCTGTATTGTATAGGATGCTAGGCATGTATATGTACAGAAACAATCTTTGCTCGAAATGATAGTATGCTATCTGGTATATCTTCATCCTAACGTGTGATGTGTTGTATTTCATATCTTTATATACATGTTGATGAAGCCTTTAGGATTATGCTTGACTGCCAGGATTATGATGTAGATCATACTAGTGGGGCATGGGCAGTCTATAAGCATATCCTTTAATAGTTCCTAGTCGATGGTATATCGAGACAGGGCATCGATATTACCAGAGTAGACTAGTGTGTACGTTTCTTGACCCTAGGGGCGATGGTTGATCCCACAACCATTGGTGTTTGACATCAAAGATTGTACACGGGTGCTCATTGGAGAATGGGTACACCGAACAGGACTCGCCGAGAACTCCTAGATGGTATATATACCTATTGTCAGATAGCGGTTCTCTGGTGACACTTGTACAGGTTAGTCTATAGATCCGAGATCGTCATAGTGTCTTGTGTGATTCCCACTGTGCTTTGATTTCCTCCCTACCACGGCTCTACTGAGTTGTGTAAACAGGTGGATTTTGGGTACAGTCCTGAATCATATGGAGGCATTGAGCGATAGGAGGGGTTTCGTCTCTCCTAGTATAGGGAGTTGATGTCGCGCTATGCTTGATCGGCCATAACAGCAAATCCCTGGCCAGGGTTATCGAGATTTACTAATAAGAGTTATCAGTAGTTTCTCGAACTGTTATGGACCATAAATCGGTATGACTTATAAAGTTACTGGGGTCTGACATTTACCACCCCTGGACTTCATATGCGACGTATCAGACGAAGAGACCGGACTGTACGGTAAGTGTTGCTTACAGGCTCATTAGGGTTGTGATGAGTTCGCTCGTCGGCCACTTTTTCGTCATGTACCTGGGTAGCCATTATGCACAGCTAGTGCCGCTAACATGCTTGTGGTTAAACCCACTGCCAGCGTACTGTCGGGTCTTTAGAGTCCCACATAGAGGGTTCCCTGGTTCAGGCAAAAGATGTAGAGGCCGTAAGTTGTTACGGCAGGGTTTCGATCATGTTCGTGTAATGGTTACAGGAATAATGATCGGAACGATAATACTGGTAGGATTTGGTTTAAGCCGGATACCGGTATTATATTATTGGATTATTTTTATTCGTATTTTTCGGAATTCGGATACGGGTTTACTTATACGGTATACGGTGGAGGGGTATTCTTGTAATTGTTACAAGAATACCTTCTAGAAGGGGACGCCTCATAAATGGTTTTCATTTTGTGAAAATGGAAATTATGAGGTGGAATTTAGAGAGAGTCAAAACTTGGATGAAGGAATGGATTATATCATTTTATATTCATTTGGAGTTACTATTGAAGCATGGTGCATTATTTTATTGCATGCTTCAATTATTTTCATTTGAGCCATATCAATTTTTCCAAGCTTGATTTTTTCATTCATCGCTCTCACATTCTCTCTCCTCATTTTCTCCTTCTTCCTCCTCTTTGCTTTACCCTTCACATGAGTTGTGAATCAAAAGCTTAGAGCTAAAATATAATCCACCACTTGATCTCTACTTCATCTAAGTGATCACTTCTAGCACACTTGATCTTTTAGTTAACTCTTGAGAAGAGTTTGAAGCTTGTTCCATAGCTCTCGGGTGGATCATCTACGTCTTGAGGTGGCCGGAGATCGAGAACATCGCAAGCATCCAAAGAGCTTAGGAGTTGCATCCAAAAAGAAGACCCGAAGGACCGGTTCATTAGGTATAACCCTTTCATAGTAGTTTAGAACTCTAGATAGGGTTTGCTAGTTAAGGTTTAAGCATATGATCTTGGTTTTATGTGGGTGTTGCATGCAAGAAATTTTTCGTTTGCCACTTCCGCCTCCTCACAAGTGTTGTGAGGGTGTGCAACATCCACTAACAGGTGGTTGGTCCCACAACCATTGGTGTGATCACCTAAGATTGTATACAGGTGTTCACTGGGTGTGAGTACACTGGACGGACTCGCTGAAAACTTCTAGATGGTATTATACCTATTGTTAGATGGAAGTTCTCAGGTGACATGTGTATAGGTTAGTCTTCGGACTTGAGATCGTCAATGTCTCATGTGAGTTCTCACTGTGCTTTGATCACTACCCTACCATGGCTCTACTGAGTCATGCAAACAAGTTTTGGTTGGGTACAGTCTCGATCCACATAGAGGCAGTGAGTGATTGTCAGGGATTCGTCTCTCCAGGTATTGGGAGTCGATATCGCACTGTGTTTGATTGGTCAGGACCATAAGACCTTGGCCAAGGCAGTTGGGATTTACTGATAGGTTGATCAGTAGTTTCCCGGTTTGGTCCTGAGCCGCATCAGTACGAATTATCGGGTTATTAGGGTCTGACGTTTACCACCCCCTAGATCCGGTATACGATACTCTTAGACGAAAAGACCAGACTGTACGGATATTATCATGGATAGGCTCAGTAGGGATCCATATGAGTTTGCTCG
Source organism: Agapanthus africanus (assembly GCA_030015575.1). Classification (NCBI taxonomy): domain Eukaryota; kingdom Viridiplantae; phylum Streptophyta; class Magnoliopsida; order Asparagales; family Amaryllidaceae; genus Agapanthus; species Agapanthus africanus. Next base: position 166,353,100 of record CM057343.1, on the reverse strand, counting down.
TTGGCCTTCCTTTTCGACTAGTACCCGGGTAGTCGTTACATACATCTAGTGCCGATGACGTGCTTATGGTTATGGATTTATCTAGTAACTCACTGCCGGCATACTGTCGAGTCTTTAGAGTCCCACACAGAGGGTTTCTCTACTTCGGGCGAAACGATGTAGGGGCCATATGGTTTTACGGCAGGGGTTCGATCACATACGTGTACTTATGCACGTATGATGTTCGGACGGATAATACTAGCGGGCTTTGGTTTAAGCCGGATCCTAGTATTGTATTCTTGGATTATTTTGCCTCTTTGTATTCGTATTTTTCGGAATACGGATATGGGTATGTATATACGGTGAGAGGTATTCTTGTAATTATGCAAGATATTTCTAGAAGAAGACACCTCATTATTGTTTTAACCATTTAGGTTAAATAGTTAATGAAGTGGAGGCATGAGGTGTTGTTTTTACATTAAATGAAGCATGGCTACTTGGTGACCCATGGGGTGACTCATGGTTTACTATTTATTCATGCTTGATATTTTGTGTTGTGAAGATATTTTTAGTTTGCATTATTATTCACAACACTTAGCCATCTTCATTCTATGCTTATCACAAAACACTCTCTCATCTCCTCAAGCATCATCTTCTTCTACCTCAAAACCCTAAAATTCTCATGTGTTGAGAAACATAGGGTTAGTGAGACAAATCAATCAATCATCACTCTCTATATCCTCTAGGCTATTTAGATTAGCATACTAATGTTAGCTATAATGCCCTCAAGGCAATTATCGTAGTCGCAGGCAGGTGATTATGATGATTGAGGGAGGACCTATACCGGTAGAACAATCTTACTCGAGATGATAGTATGCTATCTGGTTTGTCTTTATCATCATGTACGTGTTGATAGAGCCCATAGAATTCTTGCTTGACTACCAGCATTATGATGGCGATCATATACGTGGGAGCTGGGGGTCTATAAGCACATCCTTAAATGTCCCTAGTCGTGGGAGTATCGAGACTGGACATCGGTACTCCAGTGTAGACTAGTGTAGACTTATTTAGACCCTGACGAGGTGCGGTGGCCGGTCTCACAAGCCATTGGTATCAGTTTTTCACCTAAGATAGTATACAGGTGCTCATTGGGTTATGAGTACACTGGACGGGCTCGTCGGGAACATGCTAGTTGGTATTATACCTATTGTCAGATAGCAGTTCCCTGGTGACATGTGTACAGGTTAGTCTGTCGACCTGAGATCGTCATTTGTCTCATGTAAGTTCCCACTGTGCTTTGATTACTACCCTGCCACGGCTCAAAGGAGTCGTGCAAACAGGTTTTAGTTAGGTACAGTCCCGAGCCACATGGAGGCAGTAAGCGGATCGTCGGGGATTCGTCTCTCCCGGTATTGGGGGTTGATGTCGCGCAGTGCACGGGTGGCCATCACCAGAAATCCTCAGCCGGGGTATGCGAGAATTACCGATCTAGGATCGATAGTTTCTCAGGTGGTGATGGGTTACATACCGACACGAATTATTGCGTTATTAGGGGTCTGACTTGATCCATCCCCCTAAACTCGATATGCGATACTCTTAGACGAACAGACCGGACTGTACGGATATTGTCATTGTCAGGCTCAGTAGGGGTACAGATGAGTTTGCTCGTCGGCCTTCCTTTCGCTCAATACCTGGGTAGCCGTTACGTACAGCTAGTGCCGGTGACGTGCTTGTGGTTAAACCCACTGCCAGCGTATTGATGAGTCTTTAGAGTCCCACACAGAGGGTTTTCACGGTTCAGGCGATATGGTGTAGATGACGTATGTTAGTACATACAGGTGTCCGATTAAATATGTATGCAGGCTATATAGACTTTAATCGGACGGTTGATAATACTAGCGGCTTAGGATTAAGCCGGATTATTAAATCAGGTTTTGATTTAATAATTTATATATGTATTTATATTCTAGTATTATTTTTCACTATTTATTTTCTTTCTTGGCTATTCGTATTTTTGTACGAATACGCGTATATGTATTTCGATACATATACTGGGTTGCATTCCGTATTTATACGGAATTGTTTCTAGAAGATGTGATACCTCATTATTTGATTTTCCTTTTTAGAAAATCATTTAGGGAAATGAGGTGGAGGGGGTGAGGTGGCATGTACATGGTTTGAGGCATGTAGAGAGGTATGGGCTTGGCTTTGTTTATTTGGAAAATGGGAAAAGATATTTTTGTGTGTGTATTTTGTGCATGAGAGAGAGAGGCAGCCACTTCTTGGCTTGGGGCTTGCTCATTTTCTTCACTTGCTTTTCATCACTCTCTCACTCTCACTCACAAAAGACTTAGCCATTTCTTTGTTGCTCAAGCCATGGTTTCTTCACCTCCTCTTCATCTTTCTATGGTTGCTCTTGGAGCATTTTGATGAGAGAAAACCATTAGTGAGATAATCATACACCTCCACTCTCCATTTCTAGCAACCTTGGAGCGTCGGCTGCCTCGTTTCGTGAGGCTGAAGCTTGCGCCGTTTCCCTCAGGTGGATCATCGTAGATGGAGGAAGACCGGCAACCAAACTCGATCCAGACGACCACTAGGAGATTGGAATGAGACCGAAGGACACGGATAAACTCAGTATAACCATTCTAACTTCATTACATGCTTGCTAGTTTAGGGTTTAAGGACGATCCGTGCATCGGGTAATGGTAGCGCCGGTTTACTAAACTTTTGTTCCGTATTTGGCCACGTTTTGATGGCCGGGGCGCTGCCGTAACCCTACATGGTATCATAGCCAACCTTTAAACCCTAAGCTAGCTTATTTAGACAATGTTAAAGTATCGAAATCGAAACAATCCCAAAACTGTGCACCGCAGATTCCACTCTCTGTCGATTTTTAAAGTCTTCAAAAAAATATTTAAACAAGTGCAGAAGACTACTCATGTGACTACTAGAACACACTGCAAACACGATCCCCTAATTCAAAATTTGGACCGGCCACATTGGGCAAAAATCCGAGGAGGCCGGCCACTTTTTGGCTTCTGGGTTTGAAATTTGCAGCGTGGTTTAGTCTCTGGAATGTTGGTTCAGTGGTATTGTTTGTTTAGCCCAGTTTGGATATGGTTTTATCTATTTGTTTTGGGCTATTCGGGGTTATTTCGAACTCGATATTTTCTAACATTGTTTAAAGTTTACAGTACTTATATTACTATCTGCGACCGTGAATGTCATTTGATCGGTACAACTTGTCTAGTTGCTATAGTTCTTTTAGACGGGTTTGCGAACGTGACATTCACTTTGATGTTCTGTGTTGTGCTGTGATTGTGGTTGGATCGTCGTGGTGGATAGCTTTGGTACAATGTTAGTACTTTTCAGTTTCATTTGTACATTTGATATTGCAGGGCGAGCGTCCGACATGTGGACTGCTGTCACTGCCAGCTTATATATTATTTGTTTGGGGCACTACCGGGTTGAGGTCGATGTCACCCTTGTATATTATTTTCTTTTATGTACTAGGATTACCCCGCGGTGGAGTGCCCGAATAGCCTGGTCTAGAGGGCAACGGGTCCGCATCTCATGGCGTTGAGACGGAGGGGACCTTACCTTAGAATTGGCAGGCTATTCACCGCACTCGTAGGGGGTATAAGTTGACCCACGGAAGGGTGCTCAAGTTACCGGATTCTATGAAGTGCTAGGTTGCCCATTCACGTTGTTGAAGGGGGTTGCCTCACTTCTGGTTTTGGCGGGTAACTTGCCGCGCTCGTAGGGGTATAGGTTTCATTGCGCAGGCTATCCACACGACAGGGAACGTCGGGTCTCATTTGCAGCTCAATTGAAACCCGGGGCTCCAAGATTATCCACCATTCTGTGTTGCTTCTGTGATGTTTCTGTGATGTTGCTTTATATCATGCCTGGGATGAATGTTATATATATTTATATATATACTAGTAGATGTTGTATATGTTTTGCACCCGCGCTAGTCCAGTACCCGCTCTGTCGTTAGTTAAGTAACCTAACTGGTGATGACGGGAACCAGTGGTGAATGCGGACGGCATATACGTACATTTTATTTTCGTTCTTTTCTGGTGTGATTAATTGATGGGACTGCGTTGATTCTGATCAGTGCAAGGAAAACAAACCTATTTGATGTTGTTGGAACCAATTTTAAAAACTGACATTATAGACGTTCTCTTTTGCTTTGCACAGTGGTATTCGGTTATGAATATCCAGCACCTCATTCGACGAGGCAAGGGCCGAGATCCCTTCATCGGTAGTGACCCCTTGAGTAAAAGTTTGCGTCAACGTAATAACTTTACTATAGTCGATTATTTTTGCTTTGCATCGTAGTATTCAATTTGGAATATCCTGCACCTCATTCGATGAGGAAAGAGCCGAGATCCCTTCACCAGGAGTGACCTCTTTAGCAAAGGTTTTCGCAACTATATATTTATAAAAGCTATCAGGTTCGTTCAACGATATCAAGTTCATTACGTTAAAGGTTTTTTGCCAAAAACCATTCGTAGCCCTCCGTCATTTCAGACGGGTGGCACTTAGTATTCATGCTATGTTTGTTGGCCTACGTCAAGGCATAGTGTATGGTAGCTATTTGTTACTTTTCTGTTGCATAGATAGATGCGTTGGTTTGGGACAGTCGTACTACTTTGTTGGCCTACGTCAAGGGTATGTATGGGTGGATTCAAATTAACCTGGACAATGACGGGTAGAACTTGACATGTGACTTATGATTTGTTGGACTACGTCAAGGTCATAAGAGCATGGGATAAAAATTCACATCGGGAGTTTCAAATGTACAGGAAACTTGCCAGGCATGTGCATACCTTCTGGAGTGTGATAACTTGAGTGGCTTCCATCAAGTTATCATGCGATGATAGTTGGATCCCGATTCTCACTGATGAGTAGGATTACTCCTCGGGTGATCTTAAATGATCCCGACTAATTCTCCTTTTGGGTTTAGAGGAGAATTCGAGGAAACAGTGGGATCCATCCTGATTAGATAAAGTGATTAACCATTATGATCTAGGTTAGAGTGCACACTGAGAGGTTTCTTTTCTCTCTCTCTTTGGCAGCGACCATGGCCCGACCTAGACTAAAACTCATGAACCAAGTTAACCGAACCTTCTTAAAACACTTTGGCTTTTAGAATGTCACGGTGTCGCATATATCCTTGTCACTTCTATATCACCTTTGCATTTCTACAGAACACCCCGTATCACTATGAACATCCACTCCTATTGGATAAATCCATCGTATAGTTACATACGAACTCGAAGGAACTTGTTCCAGATTCGATGATGGATTCTAGTTCTGGAGAGATTGAATAGGATTATTCGATTGTCTTTTCCCTTTACCTTCTCTCAGGTTGTGAGGGCTCCTAGGATTAGGAGAGGGTACGCCTATTTAGCTTATTGGATAGTTTTCCTCCAAACCATAGGCAGGTGCCGAACGGTAGGGAAGGAAGAAAACCAATTAGCCTAAATGTGGTGTACAGAAGGTAATAAGTAAAGACAAATAAAGGGATCAGAATAACGACAAAGAAAATTGGACTGCTATCATTCACGACAAAACCGTGTATACCTCTGTCACTCCTACATCCACTTTGGATTTCTCCAGAATACTTCATATCACTACGAACTTCCATAACGCTTGGACATGCCATCGTATAGTTACATACGAACTCGAAGGAATTCGTTCCAGATTCGAGGATGGTTTCCGGTTTAAGAGAAATAGAATAGGATTATTCAGATATCCTTTTCCATTACCTTCTTTCAGGTTGCGAGGGCTCCTAGCATAAGGAGTGTACACCTATTACGCTTATTGGATAGTCTTCTTCAAAACCTTAGGCTGGTGCCGAAGGGTAGGGAAGCAAGAAAACCAATTGGCCTAAAGAAGGTGTACAGAAGGTAATAAGTAAAGACATGATAAAGAGATTGGAGTGAGGGCATGGAAGTATAAGGTTACAGTCATGAATCAGAATAGTGGAAGAGGCATTACTAGGAATACCAGTTAACCCCTTTTGAAACATTTTCATGTTTCAGTTTCACTGTACGTTGTTAATTGAAAACTGATTTCCCGATTAGATTCTAACTCCAGGGTATGTATTTACCATATTAGTTTCTCACATCTGTATGGTGTCACAGATGGTGAATGGGAGTAAGATATTGGGAATTAGGTGATTATATCCTCATTATATCAGAATTCTTTGTAATTGGTGATATTTGAGAAAATCACCTGGATTTTGCCTGACGGCAAACATTTGGTTTTGAATATCCGTTGTTATGCACCAATTTCAAACTGATATATCTGTACGTTTATTTTATAAAGTGAGATATAACTTTTTGAAATTATGTCTGTGACATTTACCTATATCAGTTGATAGTTAGGTAAGGTGCATTCAACAGCGGTGTAATTCTTCCTAACCATAGTACAGTTTTCAACCTACGATGCACAGGGTTAGGGTCATTAAACTCAGTGGACTTATACAAAGTATTGTATGTTGTCCAGTGTTCATTAGGACAAAGGGGTTGGTACCCGTACTATATTCTGTATACTTATGACTTCTCCATTCTGGACAAGTATTTCGTTGAAATGCAAGGTCCAGATATTGAGAAGTTATAGGTATAAGAATAAAGTAGAGAACCATTTGTTAGAAGTATCAGGATTCTTCGAAGTAGTCGAAAATGTAGATACTTGTGTTTGGTATTCCGTTAATAGTAATGATTTTGAGAACTTGCTTCTCTTTCGGGTTACTCATATACGGATGCACTCCTAGTTGAGTGATGCTGATTAATCTCATTCCATTTGGTTGATATGCACTGGAGACAGCTGCATGATTTTGAATCTGGTTCCAATAAAATTAGTGCATTTGTTTCTATATGGTATATAGAATCAATTTGTATCTTAACGATATTAAAATATAGGGAGTTGTCCGGCTGATGATTAAAACCAGAATCCGGATAAACTCAAGGCACGTTTCAGTAATGGCAGTTTATGGGTTATCCCGGGCTTTAACGAAGGTTAACTTTCTACCATAAGGAAGATCAATAGTGATATTGTTCTTGACTCGCCACAGTTTTAGTAAAATGGATTTTTTCAGAAAACAGAAGTGGGGGTATGGTAGAACTGGAAGTGATTCCAGAACCACAAACGATTACTGAAAATTTAATAGAATCTAAGGATTCAATTGAATTTGACATTCTATTAGCCACTCCGCAGATTTGGTGGGTAACCTCAGGCACCCGAGAGGTACTTCGGTCTTCTCAGATACGGTGACAGGGAGATTCTTGTTTACCCAGACTTGCCATTGCTGCTGTTCCAGACTATAAGTCCCGGCAGAAGAATGAGTATAGCATCGTTCTAAACTAGCTTTAGAAGTGCATGCGTATATGAATCGGCCAGAGGGTTGTTGTAGTCAGCGGAAGCATAGAGGGAAAGTAGCTTATGTCTATTCCTAGGCTAAAGCAGGTATAGAGGAAATAGATCATCTATTTTTGATGTGACAGTCATAGGCTTTGATTTCATCAGAATAGGATATGGATCTAGTGATAAGGTAGTAGGATGCGATGTCCTGGTATTTGGGACGACATACACTTTATAGGAAGTGAAATTCCTATATTATGATCGGTTATACTGTAGTTGTGACACAATTGTTTTTTCTACATAGGACATGGATATAATATCAGATTTTCTGGTTACTAGATCTATAGTTCTAGATCTAGATTTGGGAAGTGTCCCAATTTAGGTACTTGACACTATTCTAAAGTGTTTTAGAATGGACGACTCCTAGCATGGTGGTGTACCTGCAGGTGAGGGAGTCACCCTCTCTAAAGGTGTCTTATAGACTAAAGGGGAGAGGGATCTGCATGATTAGCATATCACTTGCTTAGGCAATTGAATTAATCATGAAATGTCAAGTACTACACCAGCTATTGTTTTTGCACTAGCTGCAATAAACATATATTAATCCAATCCTGGAGAAACGTTGGGAAGCAGTTTTGAACATAAGTAGATGTTCTAGGGATATGGTAACGGCTGCCTCCTTCTAGAGACGGTTATCATTTCAGGCTTCCAAGGTGACCTGTATGACAGAGTGGCTGTCCGAGTTATAGTTTTTCCGTCTTCTGAGGGACAATATGTTGGACAGCTGGTCCAAACGGATACTGAGGAAGGCATGGCGCAGTATACTGATTAAGTTCAGTGGACGATACAGTCTAAGAAGTTTGCTGGATTTGGAGTTCATTTGTGAACTGGGTCCCATCAGATATCCAGACATATTCTAAGAAAGGTATTGCTCATTTCAGGAGATAGCTTTCTCCACGAAGTTGAGATATAGAGAGATACAGAAAGAAACGCTGGGGAGGATCCACTCACTGAGGCTATTTCTCGAACGCAATAGTTTCGCAGACGGGCTTTGCGAAACTGCTCAGTAGAGAAGTTGGGTGTTCGGTATCACACAAGCTGTGAGTATGCGACACCGCAATAATTGGCCTTAAGTGCAAGTGGGAGATTGTTGGCTATAATGCTCTCAAGGCAATTATCGTAGTCGCAGGCAGGTGATTATAATGATTGAAGGAGGACCTATACCGGTAGAACAGTCTTACTCGAGATGATAGTATGCTATCTGGTTTGTCTTTATCATCATGTACGTGTTGATAGAGCCCATAGGATTCTTGCTTGACTACCAGCATTATGATGGCGATCATATACGTGGGAGCTGGGGGTCTATAAGCACATCCTTAAATGTCCCTAATCGTGGGAGTATCGAGACTGAGCATCGGTACTCCAGTGTAGACTAGTGTATACTTATCTAGACCCTGACGAGGGGCGGTGGCCGGTCTCACAAGCCATTGGTGTCAGTTGTTCACCTAAGATAGTATACATGTGCACATTGGGTTATGAGTACACTGGACGGACTCGCCGGGAACATGCTAGTTGGTATTATACCTATTGTCAGATAGCAGTTCCCTGGTGACATGTGTACAGGTTAGTCTGTCGACCTGAAATCGTCATTTATCTCATGTGAGTTCCCACTGTGCTTTGATTACTACCCTGCCACGGCTCAAAGGAGTCGTGCAAACAGGTTTTAGTTGGGTATAGTCCCGAGCCACATGGAGGCAGTGAGCGAATCGTCGGGGATCCGCCTCTCCCAGTATTGGGGGTTGATGTCGCGCAGTGCACAGGTGGCCATCACCAGAAATCCTCGGCCGGGGTATGCGAGAATTACCGATCCAGGATCGATAGTTTCTCAGGTGGTGATGGGTTACATACCGACACGAATTATCGCGTTATTAGGGGTCTGACTTTATCCATCCCCCTAGACTCGATATGTGATACTCTTAGACGAACAGACCGGACTGTACGGATATTGTCACTGTCAGGGTCAATAGGGGTACGGATGTGTTTGCTCGTCGGCCTTCCTTTCGCTCAATACCTGGATAGCCGTTACGTACAGCTAGTGCCGCTGACGTGCTTATGGTTAAACCCACTTCCAGCGTATTGACGAGTCTTTAGAGTCCCACACAGAGAGTTTTCACGGTTCAAGCGATATGGTGTAGATGACGTATGTTGGTACATACAGGTGTCCGATTAAATATGTGTGCAGGTTGCACGGACTTTAATCGGACGGTTGATAATACTAACGGTTTAGGATTAAGCCGGATTATTAAATCAGGTTTTGATTTAATAATTTATATATGTATTTATATTCTAGTATTATTGTTCACTATTTAGTTTCTCTCTTGGCTATTTGTATTTTTGTACGAATACGCGTATATGTATTTCGATACATATACCGGGTTGCATTCCGTATTTATACGGAATTATTTCTAGAAGATGTGACACCTCATTATTTGATTTTCCTTTTAAGAAAATCATTTAGGGAAATGAGGTGGAGGGGATGAGGTGGCATGGACATGGCTTGAGGCATGTAGAGAGGTATGGGCTTGGCTTTGTTTATTTGGAAAATGGGAAAAGATATTTTTGTGTGTTTACTTTGTGCATGAGAGAGAGAGAAGGCAGCCACTTCTTGGCTTGGGGCTTGCTCATTTTCTTCACTTGCTTTTCATCACTCTCTCACTCTCACTCACAAAAGACTTGGCCATTTCTTTATTGCTCAAGCCATGGTTTCTTCACCTCCTTTTCATCTTTCTATGGTTGCTCTTGGAGCATTTTGATGAGAGAAAAATATTAGTGAGATAATCCTACACCTCCACTCTCCATTGCTAGCAATCTTGGAACGTCGGTTGCCTCGTTTCACGAGGCTGAAGCTTGTGCCGTTTCCCTCGGGTAAATCATCGTAGATGGAGGAAGACCGACAACAAAACTCGATCCAGATGACCACTAGGAGCTTGGAATGAAGACCGAAGGATACGGATCAACTCAGTATAACCGTTCTAACTTCTTTACATGCTTTCTAGTTTAGGGTTTAGGGATGATCCGGGCATCGGGTAATGGTAGAGCCGGTTTACTAAATTTTTGTTCCGCATTTGGCCACGTTTTGATGGCCGGGGCGCTGCCGTAACCCTACAACTAAATAACCTAGTTACCTCAGTTTAGGGGTAGGGGCTCAAAGTAGAAACTCTCGGGTGGATCATCTTTGACGTAAGGAGACAGACGATCAAGCTCGATCATGGAGGCCACTAGGAACATACTAAAGGAGAGGAATGAAGACCCGAAGGACTTGAGCCTCTTGGTATAAACTTCGATCATAGTAGATAGCTTTTCTAGTTGCTAGTTAGGTTTATGGTAGATCTGGGTATTAGGTTATTCTAGTGCCAGTTTTGAATCTGATGGAGGTCCTTTTCAGGCCTCCTTCAGACGTTGTCTTCCGTCGATCTCCCGATGGATATTGATGGTGACCTCCTTTGCGTGTGGGTCTCAATAGGTTTGAGGAGATTGGTGATTTGAGGAGTTTGCGCCGAGTACATGCAAAGAAGTCCCGAGGTGGTTTAGTACCGCCGAGGACCCTCCGACGATCAAGTTAGCACGAGATCCGAGCAGAGTAACGGCTAAGTGGAGTAAAAATCAGCTTACTTGACCCCTCTGTGATGGGGGTTTATATAGCGGCGGTGGCACGCAGCAGCAGGCGCGAGAATCTCGCAGGCAGTTATGCTCTCGACGTCACGCCCGCGTAAAGAGCGGATCGCCCATTAATGGGGATCGTGATGGTGTGGAACGTGGGGCGTTGCTGGCGAAGAATCTGCGTGTAGCGAGATTTGCGGAGCGGCGGTTACACCTGTGAGTGGTGGAATTGGTCGGTCGGAGGGACCGAGGAAGATAGCCTCGGCTAGGGAGCTTGGAGGCGAGCAAGAGGGCCGAGGAGTCTTGGTCTTGTAGCAGCTCGGGGCGAGCTATGGTCCGAGGAGGCCAATTTGTAGGGGGCCCAGAGGAGGGTCGGCGTGTGCTTGCAGGTCGGGCGAGGGGTGTAGGGTTCCTGGGCACCCTAAGGAGGTCTCACAAGGCATCAACCATGCCAATTTCAAAAATTACGGTGCCGAGAAACCCTAGTGTACGGATCGTTGGCTAGAATTCTAGGCGAAAAGGTAACTAGTTTACATCTAAACTAAAAGAACACGGAAATACAACCTTTGTAGATCCGGTTCTCCACCTCCATAGCTCCGCAACGAAGTATCCTCGCTGTCCAAATCGAAATCCGGGCTCTTTTGTCGGCTTCATCGGAGAAGAAGCGGGCTAGGTCATCGACGACGTGCCGAAGATGATCTACGTCGAAGCATCACTAGATCAAGCTCCACCTTCACCAAGCCATGAAAACTTGTGAAGGAAACACACTCTACTACTTGGCAAGAGGTAGAGGATGAAGAAATAGGAAGTGGGTAAACTTTAGAATTGGATTTCTCACTCTAATTCATCAATCACCATTGATGAAGCATGCTTTTCTTCTTGTGAAGAAGAAGATAGCAAGAAGAAGATAAGTGTTATGATAAGTTAATTTAAAATAGAAAAGAAAATCAAAACTTATCATAATCCAACCATGGTTATGTGTAGAGAGCAAACTATAGTTAGGTGAATGGTTAGGTTAGGCATAAAACAAAAATGGTGGACTTTATTCAAAGCTTCATGAAGCTTCAACAAAGAACAAAATTAGCCACCATTTTCCATTTGCCAAAATGAAATAAACCATTCAATAAATGAATGAATAAATATATAATAACCCTAACCATTTACTTAACTAAGGTTTAACTCTTTACACAAACCCTAGCATTCATGTATCATCAAACATGATACAATCAAATGTACAAATGTATATCACATATACAATGTGCACAATCCAAGTGAGAAAATCCATATAAAGTGAACCAATACTAGTTAATGCAAAGTAATATATCAAATATATAATTATACATTAAATCATTAAATCAACACTTGATTTAACGATCCGGTCATATCGCATATAACCGACTAGTATCCAATGTATCGGCTTATCGAATCAATCCTCGATTCGATAACTAGGTTATATCGCATACAACCATTCGACACATTCATCGCGAGAATAGAATACGGTATCACATACACGCATTATTCTCTGTCCCGCACATATCTCATATGCGCTCCTATTTCGTTTCGCTTGAGCCAGGAAACCTCTGTGTAGGACTCTAAAGACTCGTTAATACGCCGGCAGCAGATGATGATCATATCAAACACCCACAAGCCGCAAGCGGTCTGCTAAACGTAACGGCCACCCGGGTATTGAGCGATCTGAAGATCGACGAGCAAGCCCGCTCACACTCCAGTGAATCCAACCAGTAACACTACCGTACAGTCCGGTCTGATCGTCTGATATGTCGCATATCTCGCCTAGGGGTGGTAAACGTCAGACCCCAATAGCTCGATAAGTCGTGTCGATATGAGGTCTATAACTATTCGAGAAACTACTGGTAACACTTACCGGTAAATCTCAGCAACCCTGGCCAGGGATTTCCTGTTATAGCCAATCGAACACAGCGCAACATCAACCCCCTATACCGGGAGAGACGAATCCCCTCCTATCGCTCATTGCCTCCATGTGACTCGGGACTGTACCCAAAACCACCGTTTGGCACGCCCTCTTGGACGTGGTAAGATGGAAATCAAAGCACGGTGGGAACCACACAAGACTCTATGACGATCTCGGGTCAACAGACTACTCTGTACCAGTGTCACCAGAGAACTGCCATCTGACGTGAGGTATAATACCATCTGGGAGTTCTCGGCGAGTCCGTCCAGTGTACCCAGTCTCTACTGAGCACCCGTATATCATCTCTGATGTCAAACACCAATGGATATGGGATCATCCATCGCCCATCTGTATGGGTCGAGAAGGTATACGCTAGTCTACTCTGGTATATCGATGCCCCGTCTCGATACACCCACGACTAGGGACTTTGAAGGATGTACTTATAGACTATCTGTCCCCACTAGTATGATCTGCATCATAGTCTAGGTAGTCAAGTACACATCCTAAGGGCTTTACCAACATGTAACAGAGAGACAATCAATGTACACGTTAAGGTAAAGAGTAACCAGATAGCATACTATCATGTCGAGCAAGAAAGTCCTCCCTATATATGTCCCAGCATCCACTACAATATACATCCAATGTACAGTAATGGCCTCTAGGGCATACATATAACTAACAATCTCCCACTTGCACTAGGGCCATCTGTAGCAGTGGTTGTAGTATCTCATACTCAACCATCCCATAAAAGTCTCTCTCTGAGAACAGGCCTTTGTGAGTGGATCCGCTGTGTTGTCCTCTGAGTCTACTCTCCTAACCTCGATCACCCTGGAGATCAACCATCTCCTTGATCAGGTAATACTGCCTTAGAATATGTCTGGATCACTGATGGGACGGACGTTCCTTGGCATAAGCCACAACTCCATTGTCTCACAATGGGAGGAACTAAGTTCATCTCATGAACCAATATACACCCAGACAGCCACTTTGGTAGCATCTTAAGTAGCGATGTATCCTGTCTTTATCGTCTAGTATGTCACGGTATCTAGCTTGGAACTCTTCCAACATACCGTCCCTTTACTGAGGGTAAAGACAATGCCTGTGACTGACATTCAGTCGTCTTTATCACCCTGGAACCCTTCCAGTGATTCTCCCCAGGATCAACTGATACCATCTCACTACAACTAGTGAGTAGCCTAACATCCATTTAGATCTATCTCATAGATCCAAACTCAGGATTTAGGAGGTATCACTTTGATCCTATAGAGAATCATTGTGATAAACGGAGATTGGCCGAGCATAGCATAGGAAACTCCTTTCTTATCAAGAGTATGTCATCCACGTACTCTACGAGGATCAGCACCATACTCCCTACTACCTTTTTGTTTATACAAGGTTCATCTACCATTTTGATGATGTCAACTTCTTTGACTACTTCATCAAAACAGATGTTCTAACTCCGCCATGCCTGCTTTATCCTATAAAGCATCTTGTACACGTTTCCGCCGCTCCCACTGTCTACGAAGCCCTCTGGCTGTGTACTTATAGACGTCCTCTTCTAAAACATCATTTAGAAAAGCAGTCATGACACCCAACCACCAGATATCGTAGACATGGTATGTAGCCGTGGCAAGTAGGATCTGGATGGACTTAAGCATAGTCCCTTGAAAAGATTTCATCATTATCCACACCTGGTTAATGACTAAAACCTTTAACAAGTCTAGCTTTGAAAGTCTCAACTTTTCCATCTACACCAAGTAATCTTCTCAAGATATACTTGCTCCTGATGGGGATTTAACCCTTCAGATATAGCAACTAAAGTCCATACTTTGCTGGTGTATAAAGATTCTATCTCAGATCACTAAGCATCCAGCCATTCTTACAGAGTCTTACTCCTGATGGCCAGCTCGAAGCTAGTTGGGTCATCATCTCATGATGCAATCCTCGCTCCCACTGTCATAGAGAAACCGAAGTATCTCTCAGGTGGGTGAGGAACCCTACTAGATCGGCGGAGAAGCTGAGGTTCGTTGGTTTCTACTGAATCCTCTGGTTGTACCAAATCATCTGCTGTAGTTTGTATAGCTGGAACACTTCCAGTTCTACATAACAGACCTTGCCTCGAGCTTGTCCGGATTTTGCTTTTAGACATAGGCCGGACAACCCCAAATCTTAACTAGCTTAAGACATGGGCTCTTCCCTTTCCATATCTCATATGGAGTGGTAGGCAACTGATTTGATTCGAACCTATTCAATAGGTATGCAGCTTCTCAAGTGCATAACCCCTAAAAGGAAATAGGTAACTCAGTAATACTCATCATAGAGCACACCATATCATATATGGTGTGATTGCTCCGCCCCGATATACCATCGTGCTATGGTGTATTCGGAGGAGTAATGCCGAGAGAGAATCTCATTCTCCTTTAGAATAGTCCAGGATTTCCGTGCTCAAGTATTCTCCTCCTTGATCACATCAAAGGACATAATACTTATACCCGTATATTGGTTCTCTACTTCTAACTTATATTCCGTGAATATCTCAAAAGGTTCGGACTTTTTTTTCAACAAGAACATATGTCTGAATCTAAAGAGATCATCAGAGAACGTAATGAAGTATAAAGAACCAGTCTTGGCATGTGTAGACAGGGGACCTACATACATCAACATGTATCATCCCAAGAGTTTACTAACTCTTTCTCTGTTTCCAGTAAACGGAGCTATGGTCATCATATCTTTGTGACATGACTGGCGAGTTTCACAAGATGTAAATTCAAACTAATTTAAATATGCATCTTTATGTAACTCTAGCTACTCGGGTCACATTGATCTGACCTAGTTTACAATACCTCAAGAAGGAATCGTTTAATTGTGAACTCTTCCTCTTGTGTGTGATCCGTATACTTAGAACTGTGGTTTGATTTAGAACATCAATGCTTTTAGATAACGTGCCTGAACCGATCAACTTTTGATATAGGAAATGTTCAAAACATTATCCAACAATACAAAATTTTATCATTTCTTTACTAATAAAGAGAGTGATATGATTTTGTATATCAGGTTCGGTATCTAATAACATTCGTTCAGAATCAATGTATCGGTAATACAGGGTGACAGTGACCAACAGACTTGGCTGCAACACTTGCCCCGTTTTCTGTCTCATGAAACTTATCACCCGTTCTCAGTTCTCTACCTTTCTGTAGCCCTATGTAACAGATTACATATCTGGGATCCTGATCCGGTATCATATACCCAGGACGTAAAGGATACTGAGAAACAGTTCTGTATAATGAACACACCCGAAGATGATGCATCAGCATGCACTCTCTTCGTTTGGGCGGCACGGGAATTCTGGTAATCCCCAATTTCCTGCTCTGTCTTATAACAATTATAAGTTGGAGCGGGACCAACGTTCCCCAGCTCAGTATAACAAGCGGGTTCGGTCAATATTCCGTATTATTATCTTGATTAAGGCGTGATATGGTCGCTACCTGGAGAGAGAGAGAAGAAAACACTCAGCGTGCGCTCTGTCAAGAATAGATTGGTTATTATTTTATCTAATCAGGATGGCTCCCACTGCTTTTTATCAAATCTTCCTTCAAACCCTAAAAGGAAAGACCAGCCAGGATTAATTACACACTACAAGTTCGCCAATCTTTCAGCCAGGCCAGTGTCGGTACTTTGAGGGAGGTCCCCCGTGCTTTCGCACGAACCTAATTAATGTAAACCTCGTTTTCCCAGAGGCGTAACCTCGTTGACACCTTTCTAGACACCTACTTGATCGGCTAATTGTAATGTATAAAACTCTCCCAGGAGTAACTCTTACTCGCAGCAGGTATCGGGATCCAACTATCTCATAGAAGGTATGCAATCTCATTGCAAATCTCAACACTTGAAATTCCCGATAATATTTTTCCCCTAACGTGCTATGACCTTGACGAAAGCCAACAAACCATAGCCCGCTAGTCAAGTTCAGCCCGTACATTTCTTGACTGAATTAAACCCACCCGCACGACCCTTGACGAAAGCCAACAAAGCCGCACGACTATCCTAATCCAATCGCATCGTATGCTAGCAGATAAGCAGCATATAGCTACCGCACACTGCACCTTGACGAAAGCCAACAAATGCAGCACGAATACTATATACAACTTATCTGAAATGACGGAGGGCTACGACAGGTTTTTCTGAAAACCTATTGCGTAATGAACTTGATATCGTTGTAGAATCAAATGATTTTAAAATGGAGTGCTTTTGAGGCTTTTCTAGTTTTGCTAAAGGAGTCACTCCCGGTGAAGGGATCGTCGGTCCTTTCCTCGTCGAATGAGGTGCGGGATATATCATATATATCACTGTGCAAAGCAGAAACACTTAAAAGCAATCAAAAGACAAACCTAGTGTGTAGCATCTGCCAGTTATTGCTAAAGGAGTCACTCCCGGTGAAGGGATCTCGGTCCTTTCCTCGTCGAATGAGGTGCAGGATATATCACTTATACCGCTGTGCAAAGCAAGAACTGTAGCTACCTGTTTTAATTTTGAAATTCGATTCTACAACATCTTAGGTTTCTTTTATTTTCATTAATCACATTAATGAAGTCCCATCATTTAAGTACCTAAACATCACAGATAAATACGACGTACGCTTATGCCATCCGCATTCGCCTCGATGTCCCGTCTGCACCGTTAGGTTAGGTAACTAACGCCAGAGCGAGGCAGGGCTAGCGCGGGTGTAAAACATAAGCAACGTCTATATAATATATCATATATACTATATACTGTATCTATCACAGAACATCACATGATCACATCACAGATATCGCAGCAGAAGAAACATATGAAATATTGGATATACTAGGACGTCCGTGTTTTTAATACGAGCCAGTATAAAACACGGATTCCACGGTCGCGATGAATAGCCAAACCTACACCCCTAGACCCCTACGAGAGCGGCAAGCAACCCTACCAATTCTAGAGTTAGGAGACCCGAACCCGACTCCTCGAGTTGGTCTCCCACTGGACTCCAGAACCCGGTTACTTGTGCTCCCCTCCTTGGGTCTAACCTAGTGCGGAAAAGTAAATAATATACATCAACGGTGACAACTTCCGCAACCTGGAAGCGCCCCAATAAAAGAATATTACATACAAGTTTTTACATGAATGAAAATGAAAAACGCTCATCTCACATAAAAAACCCCGGCTATTCAAACACGCCGATCCAATATAACATATCCAGCAACACATAACATCACATGTCATCAACGTAAGTAAATATGTCCATCCCAATTATCGTTGGCATATAGCAACGAAACCGGCGATATCACATATTACACTTACGGTCACAGAAAAGAAAGTGTAAAACTACAACAGTTGGAATCCGCAACCACCTCAGACATCGCATGTCGACCAAATGAATTACTTAGACATCGCATGCCTAACAATTATAAACCCCGCATTTTAGTCCCATTATTGAAAACTCTTTTCAATATCAAGTCGGGCAATTCAACAAGATTCCCGACATCCTGATCGAATACTCGTCGCAAACTTCAGTAGGCGGCCGCACCCCCGATACCGTCGACGAAGTGCACTAAGACGGAACACCGCTACCGCGAGCACCCGGACGGATGCTTTCGGCGACGGGGTTCTCCTACAGTCACTTGGTCGGGGCTATGGAGTGAGGCTGTCTATTAAGTTTACCCGGCGAGTATCCGCGTACGCTACGTGATTGCGACGGACTTTTGATCACATCAAAATTCTGTGGCAACCGATCAATTGAGACTAAACTGCTATGTTTATAACATTCATTCAGTTATCTCATAACTTCTTTGTGAATTCCAATTATTGTATCCCATTCCGGATAAATAGAAAATGTCAAACTTTCCGATCGAACAATCGAACACCCAAGTTTTCCCGATACAGATCAACACATGAAATATGAGTCTAACAACATTCAGTTCGTGCCTCAGTACCAACGGTCCAGCCGTAGAAGGGTCAAGCCAACGTCTCACATGTGGCACGCCGTACTGCCCCAAACCCGAAGGTTCAAAGGGCAGTTCAAGACGGTCACATAATCGAGTTAAGGTTTGTTGTTTTCTAGAGGGTCCATCAAGTTACTTGCACTACTTAGAACGTCGTTAAAATACGGAAAAATCCAACACTTGGAAATTTCCCGACAAGGGAAAAATTGGGTATTTATATCCGGTCGAACTTTTTAACATATTCTAAAATTTATCCGGAAAGCCACACAGACAAAAATTTGATAATCCGATCGAACACCGAATCCCCAAAACAACTCCAGAAAATTCAACTCTTGAATAAATATTAAAAATTCCCAGAAAAATCAGCATCTGAAAACATGAATTACTGTGCAGAAAGGGGAGGATGACGTCACCTTGTTGCCGCGGAACCGCCGCAGAAGCAAGGCTTCTGCCGCGGTTCCGCCGCCATTTATACTGTTCATGAAAATATTTTTGCGCCGTAATTCGTATATTTCCCTGCTGAATTTTTTAGCAATTTTTAATCTGGAAAAATCCCAGTTTTTGAAAAAAGGACAGAGAGCTATTTTGGGTTTGGGTTTTCGGGTCGTTCGGACTTCAAACTCCGTCTAGACTTCGCCTAAGGCTCTAGCTAGTCTCTGATACCACTGTAGGGTTCCTAGGCACCCTAAGGAGGTCTCACAAGGCATCAACCATGCCAATTTTAAAAATCTAGGTGCCGAGAAACCCTAATACGGATCGTTGGCTAAAGTTTAGGCGAAACTAGAAACTAGTTAACAACTTAACTATAAAGAACACGGAAATACTACCTTTGTAGATCCGGTTCTCCACCTCCATAGCTCCGCAACGAAGTATCCTCGCTGTCCAAATCGAAATCCGGGCTCTTTTGTCGGCTTCATCGGAGAAGAAGCGGGCTAGGTCATCGACGACGTGCCGAAGATGATCTACGTCGAAACATCACTAGATCAAGCTCCACCTTCACCAAGCCATGAAAACTTATGAAGGAAACACACTCTACTACTTGGCAAGAGGTAGAGGATGAAGAAATAGGAAGTGGGTAAACTTTAGAATTGGATTTCTCACTCTAATTCATCAATCACCATTGATGAAGCATGCTTTTCTTCTTGTGAAGAAGAAGATAGCAAGAAGAAGATAAGTGTTATGATAAGTTAATTTAAAATAGAAAAGAAAATCAAAACTTATCATAATCCAACCATGGTTATGTGTAGAGAGCAAACTATAGTTAGGTGAATGGTTAGGTTAGGCATAAAACAAAAATGGTGGACTTTATTCAAAGCTTCATGAAGCTTCAACAAAGAACAAAATTAGCCACCATTTTCCATTTGCCAAAATGAAATAAACCATTCAATAAATGAATGAATAAATATATAATAACCCTAACCATTTACTTAACTAAGGTTTAACTCTTTACACAAACCCTAGCATTCATGTATCATCAAACATGATACAATCAAATGTACAAATGTATATCACATATACAATGTGCACAATCCAAGTGAGAAAATCCATATAAAGTGAACCAATACTAGTTAATGCAAAGTAATATATCAAATATATAATTATACATTAAATCATTAAATCAACACTTGATTTAACGATCCGGTCATATCGCATATAACCGACTAGTATCCAATGTATCGGCTTATCGAATCAATCCTCGATTCGATAACTAGGTTATATCGCATACAACCATTCGACACATTCATCGCGAGAATAGAATACGGTATCACATACACGCATTATTCTCGGTCCCGCACATATCTCATATGCGCTCCTATTTCGTTTCGCTTGAGCCAGGAAACCTCTGTGTAGGACTCTAAAGACTCGTTAATACGCCGGCAGCAGATGATGATCATATCAAACACCCACAAGCCGCAAGCGGTCTGCTAAACGTAACGGCCACCCGGGTATTGAGCGATCTGAAGATCGACGAGCGAGCCCGCTCACACTCCAGTGAATCCAACCAGTAACACTACCGTACAGTCCGGTCTGATCGTCTGATATGTCGCATATCTCGCCTAGGGGTGGTAAACGTCAGACCCCAATAGCTCAATAAGTCGTGTCGATATGAGGTCTATAACTATTCGAGAAACTACTGGTAACACTTACCGGTAAATCTCAGCAACCCTGGCCAGGGATTTCCTGTTATAGCCAATCGAACACAGCGCAACATCAACCCCCTATACCGGGAGAGACGAATCCCCTCCTATCGCTCATTGCCTCCATGTGACTCAGGACTGTACCCAAAAACCACCATTTTGCACGCCCTCTTGGACGTGGTAAGATGGAAATCAAAGCACAGTGGGAACCACACAGACTCTATGACGATCTCGGGTCAACAGACTACTCTGTACCAGTGTCACCAGAGAACTGCCATCTGACGTGAGGTATAATACCATCTGGGAGTTCTCGGCAAGTCCGTCTAGTGTACCCAGTCTCTACTGAGCACCCGTATATCATCTCTGATGTCAAACACCAATGGATATGGGATCATCCATCGCCCATCTGTATGGGTCGAGAAGGTATACGCTAGTCTACTCTGGTATATCGATGCCCCGTCTCGATACACCCACGACTAGGGACTTTGAAGGATGTACTTATAGACTATCTGTCCCCACTAGTATGATCTGCATCATAGTCTAGGTAGTCAAGTACACATCCTAAGGGCTTTACCAACATGTAACAGAGAGACAATCAATGTACACGTTAAGGTAAACAGTAACCAGATAGCATACTATCATGTCGAGCAAGAAAGTCCTCCTTATATATGTCCCAGCATCCACTACAATATACATCCAATGTACAGTAATGGCCTCTAGGGCATACATATAACTAACAAGGGGTTGGCCTGGCCGGCCCCTGTGGGCCCTTCCTTCTGAGTTCTGGGACACGTCATCTGCCACGTATCCTAATCTTTGAGATCGCCCATATTGAGCATCATCATTAGCCCCCCACTCTTGTCCCGACCAGCCAGCGGGTCGGGCCAGGAGTGGACTGTCGGGCCTCCCGAGGTGAGCTCTTTCTTAAGGTTTTGTCGGGACGCGTCCCCGGGCTGTCAGTTGTCTTTTCTGCAAGCGAATCAGGGCGAGATCTCAACATTTAAGGAAGGTGCGCCGGTTCGTGCATTCTGCCACTAAAGCGACGGTCCACGCGTCAAGCGTCGGTTGGCCGACGCGACGTATGCAGGCCTGCAGAGTCTGATGGGATGCAGCCCAGTGTGGGAACGACACGTGGAGCAATCGGAGCCGTTGGACCTGAGGAGACGTTTTGGCGGGAGATGAAGGGCGCCGTTGGATGAGATATTCTTTCAGTGATAAGTAGGGGTGGGGCCCGCTCCAAGGCCCCTACTCCTTCATATATCCTCTCTTCCAAGTCTCGGCTGCTCGGCGTTCCTCTTCTTTTGAGTACATGGTTCGTTACCACTCTTTGGGTTGCTCGCGCCAGAGAGAGGCTATTGGCGCGGCCGAGCCCGTGGTTGGCTCATACCCCACGCCAGATGTTCTGCCGGCAATAGGGCCGTCTGCTTCGTTGACGTCTCCTGGTGGTTGTTCCGACGGCGGCCAGAGATGTCCACGGTTACCCGAGCCCCAGACGGGGGACAGAGGGGAAGGCGAGGACGGGGCCCCTCTTAAGAGAAAAAGGACAAGTTCTCGTGTGTCATCGTCGAGGGTCCCCGAGGGGATTTCCGTGCAGGAGGGCGGCGCCGTCTTCATGGTTCCGTCTGGGTTTTCCGTTGCTGTCGGCTGTTAGTGTATATGCCCTAGAGGCCATTACTGTATCATACTAGTTTGTATATTACTTAATGGATGCTTGGGATATTCACCTTGTATATACAATCTTGCTCAAAATAGTAGTATGCTACTTGGTTTGTTTCTACTTCAATGTGTACTTGTGTTTATTTCAGTATATCACTTATACGCATTAGTGGAGCCCTTAGGATCTTTGCTTGATTACCAGCGTTGTGATGGCAGTCACACTAGTGGGGGCTGGGTAATCTATAAGCACATCCTTATTCAGGTCCCTGGTCGCAGGACTATCGAGACAGGGCATCGATACTCCGGAGTAGACCAGCGCATGCGCTTCTCATCCCAGTGTGGGAGACGGTCTGTCCCACAGCCGTCAGTACGTCGTACTTGAGATAGTATGCGGGTGCTCGTTAGGTTACGGGTACACTGGACAGGACTCGTAGGGAACTGATTAGTTGGTATTATACCTATCGTCAGTTATCAGTTCCCAGGTGACATGAGTACAGCTTAGTCCGCTGACTTGACACTGTCACTTCGCCTCGGGTGTGTTCCCACTGTACTTTGATCACTACCCTACCACGGCTCAAAGGAGTCGTGCAAACAGGTGGTGGTTGGGTGCAGTCCCGAAGCACTTGGAGGCAGTGACGGTTAGACAGGATTCGTCTCTCCCGGTATTGGGGGTTGACATCGCGCTGTGTCTAGGAGAGCCATTACACGAGTAGTCCCTGGCCAGGGCAAACGAGATATACTGGTAGGTTTCCAGTGTTATCTCAGGGTGTATTGGGCTTCACTCCGGCACGACTTGTACCGCTATTGGGGGACTGACATTTACCGCCCCCTAGGCCCACCATGCGATGTATCAGACGAACAGACCGGACTGTACGGAGAATGTCACGCTCAGGCTCAGTAGGAGTTCAGATGGGTTTCGCCTCGTCGGTCTTCTTGTCGGCATTACCTGGGGACCGTTACGCACAGCTAGTGCCGCTTGCGGTCTGTGGTTAAACCCACTGCCAGCGTAGTGTCGAGTCTTTAGAGTCCCACACAGAAAGCTTTTCGCCTTTAGGCAAAAGAGTAGAGGTCGCATGGTATTGCGACAGGTCGCATGGTTTTGCGACAGGGTTCGGTCACATCCGTGCACTTGTGCACGTACAGTGTCCGGACAGTTTACACTAGCGGGCTTTGGTTTAAGCCAGATCCTAGTGTACCTTATGGGATTGGATTTATCCAGTTTGCATTCGTATTCCTCGGAACGCGGATGCGGGTGTGTATGCACAGTTGACAGGGAGGCAGAGGCAGTGGATTCTCATTAGGGTTGTTGACAGTTGACCGTTGACTTTTGACTTTTTGCTCAACCCTAATGAGAATATGATATGTGATTAACTATTATATTAATTAAGTATTATGGTGATATGGTTGTTGACTTGTTGACTTTTGTTGACTTGTTGACTTTGGTGACTTGTTGACTTTTGTTGACTTGTTGACCGGTTGACTAGGCTTGACTAGTTGACCATCATGATAACCATGGTTATCATTTCATGCCAAAGACTTTTTTCTTGCTTGCTTTTTGAGTAAAATGAGTGCATGATATGATAACCTTATGGTTGCTTCTAACCATCACCAAAAGACTTTTTTGATATGATGAGTTATGATCACTTTGGATTATGAGAGGGTGAGAGAGAAAAGAGAGCCTCATTCTTTCTTGCTCATTCTCTCTCTTGTTCTTGAGCTCTCCCCTTGCTCTCACCCTCAACCTCTTGCTCCCTCTCTTGATCTATGGTTCTCTTGTCTCATGAGTTGAGAATCAAGAACCATAGATAAAATCCCATTCTATTTTCCTCTCTACTCATTCTAGTTCACTAGGTTTAGCAAACCAAGTGAACTAGTTTCTTCAAAGACCGAAGAAGGAGCTAAAGGTTGGAGCTTTCAAGTGGATCTATCTTCGGCGTACGGAGACGACGAGAAGGAGCCATCGGACCACCACCGGAGCTTGAAGAGAAGGAGTTCAAGTTTAGGTATAACCATCTTCATCCGAGTAGCTAAATATCTTTAGCTTAGTTTGCTAGTTTTAGTTTAGGTAACGATCCCGACCATAAGTTAGTCCATGTTGCCTCTTGCGATAAAAATTCGTTTTTTATACCGTTTCCGCCTCCCCGTAAGAACCGGGGGTCGCAATATGGACTTACAGTGGTATCAGAGCCTAACTAAACTTAAACTAGCTTGGTAGTGAAGTGTAACGAAGTTCGGAACCGGAAAAATCCAAAAATCAAACTTTACAAAATCTGAGTTTCTGTTGAAATTTTTCCTGGTCAAAATGAAAAACTTTATACTCCTAAATTCGGCTCAGGGTTTTGTGTGAACACCCAAGAAAAACGATACAGTGATTCGCCTAAAGTGCCGCGCTTCCGCCGCGTGATCCTTCTTGGACGCCGCGGAACCGCCGCGACTTGGTTTCTTCTCTGCATCGTTTTTCGTGCAGTGTGTTTGTGTGTTGGTTTTGGGATTTTTAAAATATATTATATGTGCCCAGATTTTCCAGAAAAGAAATTTCCTTTTGGGGTCCTATAATTCCGTATTTTTTCCGAACTTCACTGCACTTTGACTATGATGGTTATATCTGTGATGCTTGCATGTATTGAACGTCGGCTAATCGCTATAAGTCGATTAGTCGGGGTTATACATGATCTGTAATGTGCTGGAATGTGTATATGAATGTGTTGGACTGTCGCGGGTGAATAGCCGGGGTGGATGTGAGATGAGCTTTTGTTTTTCTTTCATTCATTGTAAATGTAAATTGATGTAATAATTATTATTTGTTTGGCCGCACAACCGGGTCGGGGTTGTAGCCGTCATTGTATAATTCTTTTTACTGTTTTTGCTCCTAGGATAGACCCATGGAGGGGTGCACAAACTACCGAGTACTTGGCGGGTAGTTTGCCGCACCCGTAGGGGTCTTGGGTGGGGTATTTGGCTATTCACCGCGACCGTGTTATCCGCTTTTCGTTTCAGGCTCGAAAGGATTGCGGATTGCTAGTATATCCAATGCATTCATCTGTGATCTGTAATGTCTATCATTGCTTACTATTTAGGCGTTGCTTATGTTTTACAGACGCGCTAGCCCAGCCCCCGCTCTGTCGTTAGTTAAGTAACCTAACGGGTAATGACGGGGCCCAGTGGCGAATGCGAATGGCATAAGCGTACGTCATATTTTGGTTGTTTTCTGCAATGGTAGGGTTAAATGATGGGACGCATTAAAAGAACTAATGCAAGAATATCACGCATTAAAAGAACTAATGCAAGATAATAAACCAAGTTAAAGTCGTTGGAACACTTTCGAAAAACCACTCGGTTCTTTTCAAAACAAACTTTTAAAATACGGAGTTTGAGCCACTCTATTTTAAAGCTATCTCGTTCCATCGACCAAATCAAGTTCACTACGTTCACGGTTTTGCCAAAACCATCCGTAGCCCTCCATCATTTCAGTTAAATATTCGGTAGTATTCAAGCTATGTATTTTGACCTCACGCCAAGGCATAGTGATTGGTAGCTGCCGGATATTTATCTGTTGCATAGATAGAATGCGTTGGTTTGAGACAGTCGTACTGCCATTTTGGCCTACGTCAAGGGTATGTACGGGTGGATTCAAATTAACCTGGATAATGATGGGACGAACTTGACATGTGACTTATGACATTTTGACCTCACGCCAAGGTCATAAGAGCATGGGGCAAAAATCCACATCGGGAGTTTCATAAGTACTGAAACTTGCTAGATTTGCATACCATTTGGAGTGTGATGATTCTGGTAGGATTCCTTCAGTTTCGTCACGCGATGATATTTGGATCCCGATCCTACTGTGAGTATATGCTACTCCTCGGGAAATTTCTCACTTAACGATCAATGCTATAAACCTAGTAGGTGCCTAGAAAGGTGTTAGCGGGGCTACGCCCCCAGGGAAAAGAGGTTCTCTAATTAAGGAACTTCGCGAAAGCGTTGGAAAACCTCTCTCGAAGTACCGACACCGGCCTGGCTGAACGGTTAAGCAAGTATTGTACGGTGGGATTGATCCTGACTAATTCTTCCTTTATGGTTTGAGGAGGGATTCGAGAAACAGTGGGAGCCATCCTGTTTAGACAAACTAAAAACCACTCTAAACTTGCAAGAGCATCATGCTGAGTGTTTCTTCTTCTCTCTCCTAATTGCAGCGACCAATCAACATGACTGGACTTAAGTTACTCCTAGATAAAAACAAACTGACAGGGCCAAACTACAAAGATTGGCTCAGGAATGTCACGATAGCAATCACTTATGACAAGCTGGGGTATCTTCTTACCACCAAAGCTCCCCCTGTCCCTGGTCCAACTTCCAGTGTCGCGGATAAGGAAATCCGCAAGACTTGGGAGATTGATAGCGCGAAGGCCAAGTGCCTCCTGCTTGCCTCGATGGACAACGAACATCAGAGGAGGCATGAGAATATGGACATGGAGTCCATATTGCTCCATACAAAAGAACTGTATGGAGAGCAATCACGTATCGCAAGATACGAAGCGTCGAAAAAGTTATTTTCGACAAGAATGGCCGTCGGATCATCAGTAGCCGAGCATGTGCTAAAGATGATCGGCTTCATTGAGGAGCTCGCTGACCTAGGGATCACATTGGAGAGTGAGCTATATACGGATATAGTTCTCCAGTCCCTTCCTTCCACTTACGCCCAGTTTATACTGAACTTCAACCTACAAGAAAAAGAGGTTGAACTATCAGAGCTCCTCAACATGCTGAGGAGCGCAGAGGGCACCCTACAGAAAGGTAGGGAAACATCCACTTTGTTTGTAGGAGGATCATCTTCTTCTAGGTCCAAGGCGAAAGCCAAGGGAAAGAAGAAGAAGGCCCCCGCCAAACCAAGGGGCGGTGTTGGTAAAGTGGATACGAAGGGAAAAGGCAAAGCAACAAAGATAGCGGGGAAGCTTGTGGATAAGGAAGAATGCTTCTATTGTCATAAGAAAGGACACTGGAAGAATGATTGCAGGGCCTGGAAGGCCAGAACACAGGAATTGAAGCAGGTTGCAGCTTCAGCTTCAGGTGTGTATGTTATTGAAAACTGTCTTTCAATAAACTCTACTTCCTGGGTATTGGATACCGGATCAGGATCTCATATATGTAATTCTTTGCAGGCGTTGAGAAACCGTAGGGTTTTGAAGGCAGGTGACATGACCCTCAAAGTTGCGAACGGAGCTAGCATGGATGCTAAAGCCGTGGGGGACTATCACCTGGGAATGTCAGATGGACATGTTTTGGTTTTGCGTAATTGCTTTTTTGTACCCAACGCAACTTGTAATATCATTTCTGTATCTTTAGTTTCTAAAGAAGGTTATGAATTTGCGTTTGTAAGTAATGTTGTAAACATTCACCTTAATCAAGTATTGATTGGGTCAGGTACTCTGAGTAATGGTATATACGTGTTAAACCAACCACAGATTTTTAATGTCCAGAATACACACAAAAGAAAGTCTCCAGAAATAAATCAGACTTTCTTATGGCATTGTAGATTGGGTCACATCAATGAGAGAAGGTTGACTAAGTTACATACAGAAGGATATTTGAATGCGTTCAAATATCAATCGTATGCCACTTGTCAATCTTGTCTCAAAGGAAAGATGACAAAGACTCCATTTACTGGACAAGGAGTAAGAGCGAGCGAGCTCTTGGGACTCGTACATAGTGACGTGTGCGGTCCAATGTCTACACATGCCCGAAGCGGACATTCTTACTTCATTACTTTTACGGATGACTTCTCAAGGTACGGTTATGTCTTCTTAATGAAACATAAGTCCGAGGCCTTTGGAAAATTCCAGGAGTATAAGAATGAAGTAGAGAAACAGACCGGCAAAAGTATTAAGATTCTAAGATCGGATCGAGGTGGAGAATACTTAAGTGCCGAATTCCTGGACTATTTAAAAGAGAACGGAATTCTCTCTCAGCTTACTCCTCCATACACCCCGCAACATAACGGTGTATCGGAGAGACGGAACCGCACCCTATTGGATATGGTGCGGTCCATGATGAGTAACGCTGAGTTGCCGCGATCATTCTGGGGATATGCGCTAGAATCAGCAGCATACCTTTTGAACCGAGTTCCAACTAAGACTGTGCCTACCACCCCATATGAAATGTGGAGTGGGAAGAAACCCTATCTTCAATATCTGAAGATCTGGGGATGTCCAGCTTTTGTCAAAAAGCAGCATGCGGACAAACTCGAGGCACGCTCAGTACTGTGCAAGTTTGTGGGATACCCAAAGAACACCAGGGGGTATCTTTTCTACTACGCAGAGGAACAAAAAGTCCTTGTTTCTCGTAATGCCCACTTTCTAGAACACCAGTTCTTGGAAAAGGAAATTAGTGGGAGCGCAGTAGAACTAGAAGAAATTCCAGAACCACAGACTATTACTGAAAGGTTAGTGGAACCAGAGGGTTCAACAGAACAGAACATTCCTACGCCGCTCCGCAGGAGTAGTAGGCAGTCTCATCCGCCCGAGAGATACTGCGGTTTTCTCATAGACGGGGATAGAGAGGATTGCATCATAGATTATGATGAGCCTACTAGCTTCCAGCAGGCCGTTCAGAGCGTTGACTCAGTGAAATGGCTGGATGCAATGCGGACCGAAATGGAGTCCATGTACACCAACAAGGTATGGACGTTGGACATTGCTCCAGACGGGGTAAAACCCGTAGGATGCAAGTGGATCTTCAAAAGGAAGATTGGTGTAGATGGACAGGTTGAGACCTATAAAGCTAGGCTGGTAGCAAAGGGTTTTCGTCAAAGACCTGGCTTGGACTACGACGAAACCTTTTCTCCAGTAGCCATGCTGAAATCCATTCGGATCCTTCTTGCCATTGCTGCCTTCCACGATTATGAGATCTGGCAAATGGACGTAAAGACAGCTTTTCTAAATGGAAATTTAGAGGAGTGTGTCTATATGGACCAGCCAGAGGGTTTCATTCAGAGTGGGAGCAGCGGAAAGGTGTGCAAGTTGCTTAAGTCCATCTATGGACTAAAGCAGGCATCGCGGAGTTGGAACATCTGCTTTGATGAGACGGTCAAAGAATTTGGCTTTATCAAAAATCCAGATGAACCATGCATCTATAGTAGATTTGTAGCGAGAACTGTAGTATTCCTCGTTTTATACGTGGATGACATTCTCTTAATAGGAAATGATATTCCTATGCTACAATCTGTCAAGGGGTTCTTGTCACAAAGGTTCTCCATGAAAGACCTGGGTGATGCCTCATACATCCTGGGGATCCGGATCCATCGTGATAGATCCAAGAGGATATTGGGACTTTCTCAGTCCAGGTACATCGACACCGTACTGAAAAGATTCAGTATGGAAGATTCCAAGCGCGGTAACCTACCGGCTTGTCACGGGTCACCCTCTCTAAAGAGATGTCTCCCAAGACTGATTTGGAGAGGGATCGCATGTCTATTATACCCTACGCTTCTGCGGTAGGCTCTATAATGTATGCGATGTTGTGTACCAG
This sequence comes from Agapanthus africanus, assembly GCA_030015575.1. Lineage (NCBI taxonomy): Eukaryota > Viridiplantae > Streptophyta > Magnoliopsida > Asparagales > Amaryllidaceae > Agapanthus > Agapanthus africanus. The sequence continues at coordinate 166,322,864 of CM057343.1, read as the reverse complement.
ACCGGATGTAGCTTATGCACTGAGTGTAGTAAGCCGGTATCAGTCAAACCCTGGGGAGAAACATTGGATAGCGGTAAAGAACATTCTCAAGTACCTGAGGAGGACTAAGGAGATGTTCTTGGTGTATGGCGGAAAGGACCTCCAGATCGAGGCCTTTGCTGACTCCAGCTTCCAGAGTGACAAGGATGATTCCAAGTCCATGTCGGGTTTTGTCTTTACCCTCAATGGAGGGGCGGTGTGTTGGAAGAGTTCCAAACAGGAAACCGTTGCAGACTCGACGATGGAAGCGGAATACATCGCTGCATCTGATGCCGCAAAAGAAGCTGTCTGGATGAGGAAGTTCTTGAAAGAACTTCAGGTGGTTCCGTCCATTGTTGATCCAATACCTCTGTATTGCGACAACAACGGGGCTATAGCTTTAGCGAAGGAACCCAGGTCCCATCAGAAATCCAGGCACATCTTAAGGCGGTATCACTTGATCAGGGAGATCGTAGATCGCCAGGAGATCGAGGTTCAGAGAGTCGCTTCAGAAGATAACACTGCTGATCCATTCACCAAGGCCCTGCCCCAGACTCAGTTCGAGCGGCTGATCGAGATGATAGGTCTTCGATACGCCAGTACATGGCCTTAGTGCAAGTGGGAGATTGTTAGTGTATATGCCCTAGAGGCCATTACTGTATCATACTAGTTTGTATATTACTTAATGGATGCTTGGGATATTCACCTTGTATATACAATCTTGCTCAAAATAGTAGTATGCTACTTGGTTTGTTTCTACTTCAATGTGTACTTGTGTTTATTTCAGTATATCACTTATACGCATTAGTGGAGCCCTTAGGATCTTTGCTTGATTACCAGCGTTGTGATGGCAGTCACACTAGTGGGGGCTGGGTAATCTATAAGCACATCCTTATTCAGGTCCCTGGTCGCAGGACTATCGAGACAGGGCATCGATACTCCGGAGTAGACCAGCGCATGCGCTTCTCATCCCAGTGTGGGAGACGGTCTGTCCCACAGCCGTCAGTACGTCGTACTTGAGATAGTATGCGGGTGCTCGTTAGGTTACGGGTACACTGGACAGGACTCGTAGGGAACTGATTAGTTGGTATTATACCTATCGTCAGTTATCAGTTCCCAGGTGACATGAGTACAGCTTAGTCCGCTGACTTGACACTGTCACTTCGCCTCGGGTGTGTTCCCACTGTACTTTGATCACTACCCTACCACGGCTCAAAGGAGTCGTGCAAACAGGTGGTGGTTGGGTGCAGTCCCGAAGCACTTGGAGGCAGTGACGGTTAGACAGGATTCGTCTCTCCCGGTATTGGGGGTTGACATCGCGCTGTGTCTAGGAGAGCCATTACACGAGTAGTCCCTGGCCAGGGCAAACGAGATATACTGGTAGGTTTCCAGTGTTATCTCAGGGTGTATTGGGCTTCACTCCGGCACGACTTGTACCGCTATTGGGGGACTGACGTTTACCGCCCCCTAGGCCCGCCATGCGATGTATCAGACGAACAGACCGGACTGTACGGAGAATGTCACGCTCAGGCTCAGTAGGAGTTCAGATGGGTTTCGCCTCGTCGGTCTTCTTGTCGGCATTACCTGGGGACCGTTACGCACAGCTAGTGCCGCTTGCGGTCTGTGGTTAAACCCACTGCCAGCGTAGTGTCGAGTCTTTAGAGTCCCACACAGAAAGCTTTTCGCCTTTAGGCAAAAGAGTAGAGGTCGCATGGTATTGCGACAGGTCGCATGGTTTTGCGACAGGGTTCGGTCACATCCGTGCACTTGTGCACGTACAGTGTCCGGACAGTTTACACTAGCGGGCTTTGGTTTAAGCCAGATCCTAGTGTACCTTATGGGATTGGATTTATCCAGTTTGCATTCGTATTCCTCGGAACGCGGATGCGGGTGTGTATGCACAGTTGACAGGGAGGCAGAGGCAGTGGATTCTCATTAGGGTTGTTGACAGTTGACCGTTGACTTTTGACTTTTTGCTCAACCCTAATGAGAATATGATATGTGATTAACTATTATATTAATTAAGTATTATGGTGATATGGTTGTTGACTTGTTGACTTTTGTTGACTTGTTGACTTTGGTGACTTGTTGACTTTTGTTGACTTGTTGACCGGTTGACTAGGCTTGACTAGTTGACCATCATGATAACCATGGTTATCATTTCATGCCAAAGACTTTTTTCTTGCTTGCTTTTTGAGTAAAATGAGTGCATGATATGATAACCTTATGGTTGCTTCTAACCATCACCAAAAGACTTTTTTGATATGATGAGTTATGATCACTTTGGATTATGAGAGGGTGAGAGAGAAAAGAGAGCCTCATTCTTTCTTGCTCATTCTCTCTCTTGTTCTTGAGCTCTCCCCTTGCTCTCACCCTCAACCTCTTGCTCCCTCTCTTGATCTATGGTTCTCTTGTCTCATGAGTTGAGAATCAAGAACCATAGATAAAATCCCATTCTATTTTCCTCTCTACTCATTCTAGTTCACTAGGTTTAGCAAACCAAGTGAACTAGTTTCTTCAAAGACCGAAGAAGGAGCTAAAGGTTGGAGCTTTCAAGTGGATCTATCTTCGGCGTACGGAGACGACGAGAAGGAGCCATCGGACCACCACCGGAGCTTGAAGAGAAGGAGTTCAAGTTTAGGTATAACCATCTTCATCCGAGTAGCTAAATATCTTTAGCTTAGTTTGCTAGTTTTAGTTTAGGTAACGATCCCGACCATAAGTTAGTCCATGTTGCCTCTTGCGATAAAAATTCGTTTTTTATACCGTTTCCGCCTCCCCGTAAGAACCGGGGGTCGCAATATGGACTTACATCGGCCTTCTCACCGGGATGGAGGAGTCGGCTGGGGGAAAGCTTCCGCATGGCTCCCTGAGGGCCCAACTAGAAGCCATGGCCCAAGGGGCGGTCCAGGTACGAACTCCTCTACGCGTGGTTCTTCTAGTATCCCTCTCGGTTTCTCACCCGCTTTCTGTCAGGTCCTTCAACACTGTGCCCTTGCTGCTCGTATAGAGGCCGAGGGGGCGTTCCACGCACCGAAGCCAGTAGAAGCGTTTCCCTCGGAGGTCGAGGTTTTGCGGCGTGACCTGCGCCTGGAAAGGGCAAGGGCCGACGTCCTGGCAGTGATTGAGAGAGATTTTGTGTATGCTTTTTGAAATCAAAATTAAAGAATATACCGCAATCAATAACGGTGTCGCTTAGTAGCTAGCCGGTTGAGTACAGGTCGGTCCACAGGGAAAACGTGTCTTTTCTTAATGTTCTAACGAGTCAATTCCTATTTGTGGTAGGTTTTGATTTTTATAAAAACTGAATTTGAATTTGATTTGGATTAAAATCTTGCTAGGGTTAGGATTAGGTTTAGTTTGGAAAGTTTATTTTCTCACCGCTTTCTTTGCCCTAATTAAGATCGTAGGTGTTAAGGTAATAATTAACAAAGGGGATTAGCGCGATCAGGAAGAAACTTCGTTTCTTCCTTTTGGCCCTTGTCCGTCCTTTCTTAATTCTTATCCCTAACCTCTATGGAAATCAATCACAACCGGTCTAACTAGGGAATCACCGCTATCTCGTGGGATAGGGTGTCGTAGTGAGCGGTGTGTATTTGATTTGCACAGAGTCCTAATTTATAAAGTTATGCGGGAGAGAAAGGAGTGAGATATTTCATCTCTCAAACCGACCCAATCCTACATCTAACAAGTGAGGAACTACTCACTCATTAGAGAATTAACAAAGGAATTCATTTTTTTTCTTTTAATAACCTAATTAACTTGCGGAAAATAACTACGGCAGATAAAAATTGCAGAGAAATAAAATTGTAGATAAGAAATTCAAAATAAAAAAAAACTTACTTTTTATTGATGCACTCTTTGAACGATTACAAGGAATGAAAAATTTAAATTCTAGAAATTAAAAGAGGCATCTCAAAAGAGGCACCCAAAGAAGGCACACTTTATTTGGCTTTCAACTCTCCTATTTATAGATAGGAGAAATCCTAGGTTTTACATCTGATCCATACACGAAATTACAGAACTACCCTAAGAAAGCCTGGTCAAAGCACCGACACCCACCGACACACGTTCACCGACACGTGCACTATATGGCCACGGAACTGCGGCAAGAAGGAATGTTTGGCCGCGGTTCCGCGGCCATATTGGGGAATCTCTTGCTCGATTCTTCAGGGTTGCTTCATGTTGCCTTTTTCTTCTGTTTTCTTCACTTGGTTCTTCAGAATCTTTTCTACTTCTTCCAGATTTCAAACAGTGCAGAATTTGTGGACTTTTACCGTTAGCTTCGCGTTGAAGTCTTGAATCTTGTGCCGCCCTCGTACTTTGTGCAATCGAACTGTTCATTGATCTTCATTTTTTCCTTAAACTGGTAGGCGGCATCATACAGATTCATCTATTTGTTGGTCGTAGTCTCACATTTGTAGCGTCTTTTCCTGGATTTCACTGTATTGTTCTGAGAACCTGTAACCTGCAACTATTTAGCAGACATGGATCAAAAGTACCTATTTATTTGTAATATGATTAAGAATGGGCGATATAATAATGCAAAATTCTGATATGAACAAATACCCCCAAACTTATCTTTTGCTCGTCCCGAGCAAAGCCAATTTTATTCTCGAAAAAAAATCATACCCTCACTTTCGTAGGGAATCGCGATTGCACTAAGCTCGTGCAACAAGCCGTTAAACCCCTAGGTGTCCCTAGTAGGAGGAGTGTTATCTCCTGAGGGTTTTCAACGGATACTACCCATAAAATCCGATCAATTTGGCCTATTGACTTTCATTCTTCAATTCGGTGTTCTAGCAAGAAATTCTATTATCTTCAACTTAGAAATCATCAACCCATATTTTTCATACTCACTTATTATTTAACTTAAGATCGTATATGTTCTGCAAATTTATTCAGCTTTCAGCATCTTTTGAATTTTCCTTCTAGGGTTCCATCTCAACTTAGGAATTTCTATCATCTCTACTTAAAATAGAAGCCCTATTTTTTATTCCTATCTCTCATCCAAACCCCAATCATATATCCCTACGTTTGTGTATGTATCACCCCTACATTTGGAAATTCAATTCAAGCTATCATACCTTGTCCATCTTCCAAAATAATTTTTTTTTAGTTGGTGAATTTTAGATGAAATTGCTCACACATCCTTCATGCGGCCGTTAATACTTCTTGAGGTACCAACGACCTATTACAAAATGTGTTCGCGCATTAAGGCGTAATTTCTCGCCTTGTAATACCTAAGGCTTAGCAGTGACTCCTAAACCAGTTGGTCTAAGGCACTAGGTGATAAAGCACCCTCGCTATATTTTTTTTATTTATGCTGCCTTAAGTAGTTACAAAACCAGTGTTCATTTTTTACGTCTCTTTATTCACCATTTATACTTCATTTTATTTTCCTTCATACTAAGGATTTAAGACAAGAGCATTTCAAGGTACCTTCTACTATTCCAAGTTTCAAGGTGCGTGTTTGTGCAAGTTGTAGGGTATATATTTTCAGAATTTAGACTTAAGGTTCAGCATTATTTTTCAAACTTACACTTCAAATAAAAATTCAATACTCTTCCCTTATTTTGACTTAGCCTAAGAACTGAACTCAAAATATGCCTATTTCTAAATAAACTATAAAGACATATATTTTCTACAGTTAAACTTTAAGAAAGGTTATTTTTAGAGTTTTTAATTTACTAAGCTTAGGATTTAGTTTTTCCTTACTATTCAACCGTCATGTTGAACTTAAGTCAAATATGGCCAAAATTGAACTTATCGATTTTTATAATTTTTAAATTTTTTTTTATTTTTATGGATTTTAAAATATGCACATGCAAAAATATACACATGAATGCGAAGGAAGAAGGCTTACCGAGCACACCCCCAAACTTAAACTTGACAGTGTCCTCACTGTCAAGCTACACCAAGAGGGTCAAAATTGTCGATGCTCCCCTGTTTTATTTATTTTTTTATATTAACAGAAAAAGAAAACAAAATATATATACACAAAAAGGTTCCCCCCAAACTTAAGTGAAACAGTGTTTCCACTGTTGAAGCATTAAAGTTCAGAGTTAGGGAGGAGAAAAACACAGCATCAAGTTATACAAGGCCTTACACAGGCCAAAGGTTAGCACCAACCATTCAAAAAATTTATCGTTATAATGGTGGGGTTGGTGAAAAAATGGAGTGTAGAGAAAACAAATGAGAAACACACGAGACCGTGTGGAGATAGAAGCAGTATACAGTCTCGGTGGAGGAGAAGAATGGCGGAAGGGAAAAAGAAATGGTGGTGGTTCGACTTCTTCAGGTGGAGGTTGATTAATCACAAAATCCGTGTCATTTAGGAATGCAAGTTCGTCGGCGAAAATATCTTCGAAACTTTTATCGATGGTCCGATTGAACATTTCAATGTCAATAAGTGTCGCGCCAAAATTCAACACACTTGATTTTCAAAAATTATGGAGATAGGAGACTCGTAAGGCTCATCTACCCTATTCTCAAAAGAGTCTAAATCAAGTTGTTTTTCAAAAATTATCGTACTCAAAATATCGGATTGTGATTCATTAATACTCGCTATCATTAAAGGAAGATTAGAAGAAGAACCAGAGAAAGTGGACGAAAGAAGTGGAATACGAACTTGAGGGTGGAGATGGAGTGTATAAATTAGCATAATTTGTAATGACCGATGTGTAAAAAAACGGTTGTGCTAATCTATCAACCCACTGAGAAATGAGGTCAAATCCCTCAAGATTCGTGAGAAAACATGGGTACGTCGAACTTGGTAAACCAGACATTGAAAATGAAAGTGTAACAGTTTCTTGCGCGGTCGGAATAAGGACGGAGGGAAGTGATTGAGGAAGGGTATCGGTTAAATATTCAGGAGGGTGTGCGCAGTCAATGAAAGGGATAGAATAAATTGGAAAATCTGACTTCTCAAGTAAAACTGCTTCATCCTCAAAAATTTCCTCAATACTCTCCTCAAAATTTAGCTTATCCATGCCATTCTCATCAAAATCAAGATGCATATGAAGTTCGGGAAAAACAGTTAATGACTCGGGATGATGAATTGGAGAGAGAAAATCATCCAAATCTGTGGGTTCATCATCCGAAATATTCCCAGCGTCGATATCCTCAATCAAGTGAAAATCAATTTTTTTAGACACCTCATCAAAAGCATGGATATTATTCAATTCAGGTTTTAGAGTGGAGGTGTAGATGTCAAAAGGATTGGTGGTGATTTCACTCGAAAGGGACCCTTCACAATCAAGTAAATCAAATACTACAAAGTCGCACAACTCATTAACTGTTCTATTTTTAACTGGTGAATCATTTGGAACACTTGATAGACATTCAAAACCGGAGTTGTGGGATTCAATTGGGGACTGGTAGGTTTGATTTGGAAGGGTGTATAGCTCACTCTCTCCACTCAAATTCTCGATTTGTCCAACCGCCTCATCATACATTGGAAAATTTGGAGTTAGTTGAAAACTAGCTACCGGGTCACTAGGTTGTATAAGGGCGGCCATGGACGCATTCAAATCCCTCATCTGTTGGTTTGTCGATACCATATAAGCTTCCAACGACTGTTCCAGATTAGACATGGGTTGTGACGGAGTTTCAATACAAGATTCAAAGTTGTTTGGATACGTGAAACTCCCAAATGGCTGTGTAAAAGCAATGTCTAGGGAAAGTGCAAAAGGCGGGTAGGACTGGTAGGAATTGAATGGTTGGACAGGAGTAGGATCAACATTTGGATAAGAAGGTGAATGGAATTGTTGATCCAAAGAATTCGCAGTGGTGAAAGGAGTGAAAGATCGGTTACAAGATTGTTCAATATGTTCAGCAATAGACATGGGTTTCGGAGTTACAACAGGACTTGAAAAAGGAGTATCAACGTAAGAAGGTTGTGAAGGTTGAAATGGTTGATACAAGGTGGATTGCGGAGTCCAACTGTTTTTCCTAAACGCGTCTATTCGATCTTTCAAAGAAATTTTGGGCATGGAGGGGTCGTCCGTAATTCGACCAAAATAATGAGCGCAGGAAGCAATTTCTGGTTGAGGGTACCAAAGTTCGGCAAGAGTTTTGCGAGGTGGGGTACCCATGATGTGATGAGAAGAAAATGAATGTGGATTTTTTTATTTTTTATTTTAAAAAAATTGTTTGTTTTTGGAGTTTTGAAATTTTTGAAAGTGTTGAAAAAGTTTTTGCAAAAATTTGTACGGATTTACGACACAATTTCAAACAACCACGGTTTAAACATGCACAATCAAACCTAGAGCTAGGGTCTCCTAAGTCAACTAAACTGCTCCTAACTGGTCCAAAGGGCAAGTTGTGAGATATCTCTCGAATCGCCTCTTCACCGCCAATTGTGGCCAGGTAAGCACAAGTAAAGAAAGGAGGGATCCGCTCACGAATCACCGTGAGACGGGCCTTTTAAAATTACCTTTCCCACTTGTCTAGCCTAGGCATCACAAAGTCATGTTTAGATAAACGACCGATTGCCCACAACCTTCCTTTGTCCTAATGAGCGCGACAGTCCTTATTGGCTGAGTCTAAATATTTTTTAATTAACTCGAGAGTTGATGCACATGCTTTTTGTGATTTTTGGGGTCCTAGGAAGGGTAATGAAATCCCCACCTAATCTGGATTGGTGTTATAGCCCCTTAAAAGTCCGTTTTAAATATGCAAAGCAATTAACACACAAAATCTAAAACACTTGCTAAAAATTTTTATATTTGGCAGCGCAAAGAATCCTGCACAAAAATAATTTATTAGAGAGGGAGAAGAATTTTGCGCAAAGAACCCTGCAGGAAAATTTTTCAGTGGAGTTCAGGGGATTACAGAGGAGAAATGGAATGCTTACAGAGCAAAATGGATCGCTGACGTCAGCGGTTGACCGCGGTTCCGCGGTCAAACCTGCACTTCCGCCGCGGTTCCGCGGTAGTTCAGCTGGTTCAGATCTCCAAATTTTTTCTGTTTTCTTGTTATGATTCTCCTCTGTCTGTTCAGATCTTCTGTTTCTTGATTTGTTCACTGGGATTTTCCAGATCTGAATCTGGCCATCTTCTTTTCCTGCACACTTGCACAAAAAACCTTTCAAGAAGAACAAGATGATTTTTATTTTTATTTTTATTTTATTATTCATTTTGTTTTAAATTTTTCAATTTTTATAATTTTTAATTTTTTTTTAACCCGAAATTACACAAAGAAAGAGACTACCGTCTCCCCGGCAACGACGCCATTTGATTGGTGTAGATTTTTGCGTATGCGTTTTGAAATCAAAGATCAAGAATATACCGCAATCAATAACGGTGTCGCTTGGTAGCTAGCCGGTTGAGTACGGGTCGGTCCACAGAGAGATGGATTCCTTTTCTTTATGATCTAACGAGTTAATCCGATCAAATCGGGTTTTGTTTTAGATTTAAGAATGAGAATAAGTTGATTGAGAGAGATTTTGTGTATGCTTTTAGAAATCAAAATTAATGAATATACCGCAATCAATAACGGTGTCGCTTGGTAGCTAGCCGGTTGAGTACGGGTCGGTCCACAGGGAAAACGTGTCTTTTCTTAATGTTCTAACGAGTTAATTCCTATTTGTGGTAGGTTTTGATTTTTATAAAAACTGAATTTGAATTTGATTTGGATTAAAATCTTGCTAGGGTTAGGATTAGGTTTAGTTTGGAAAGTTAATTTTCTCACCGCTTTCATTGCCCTAATTAAGATCGTAGGTGTTAAGGTAATAATTAACAAAGGGGATTAGCGCGATCAGGAAGAAACTTCATTTCTTCCTTTTGGCCCTTGTCCGTCCTTTCTTAATTATTATCCCTAACATCTATGGAAATCAATCACAACCGGTCTAACTAGGGAATCACCGCTATCTCGTGGGATAGGGTGCCGTAGTGAGCGGTGTGTGTTGGATTTGCACAGAGTCCTAATTTATAAAGTTATGCGGGCGAGAAAGGAGTGAGAGATTTCATCTCTCAAACCGACCCAATCCTAACCCTAACTAGTGAGGAACTACTCACTCATTAGAGAATTAACAAGGGAATTCAATTTTTTTCTTTTAATAACCTAATTAACTTGCGGAAAATAACTACGGCAGATAAAAATTGCAGATAAGAAATTCAAGATAAAAAAACTTACTTTTTATTGATGCACTCTTTGAACGATTACAAGGAATGAAAATTTTAAATTCTAGAAATTAAAAGAGGTATCTCAAAAGAGGCACCCAAAGGAGGCACATTTTATTTGGCTTTCAACTCTCCTATTTATATATAGGAGAAACCCTAGGTTTTACATCTGATCCATACACGAAATTACAGAACTACCCTAAAAAAGCCTGGTCAAAGCACCGACACCCACCGACACACGTGCACCGACATGTGCACTATATGGCCGCGGAACCGCGGCAAGAAGGCATGTTTGGCCGCGGTTCCGCGGCCATATTGGGGAATCTCTTGCTCGATTCTTCAGGGTTGCTTCATGTTGCCTTTTTTCTGTTTTCTTCACTTGGTTCTTCAGAATCTTTTCTACTTTCTTCCAGATTTCCAACAGTGCAGAATTTGTGGACTTTTACCGTTAGCTTCGCGTTGAAGTCTTAAATCTTGTGCTGCCCTCGTACTTTGTGCAATCGAACTGTTCATTGATCTTCATTTGTTCCTTAAACTGGTAGGCGGCATCATACAGATTCATCTATTTGTTGGTCGTAGTCTCACATTTGTAGCATCTTTTCCTGGATTTCACTGTATTGTTCTGAGAACCTGCAACTATTTAGCAGACATGGATCAAAAGCACCTATTTATTTGTAATATGATTAAGAGTGGGTGATATAATAATGCAAAATTCTGATATGAATAGGCAGTCCGTGCAGAGGCTGCGTAACTTGCCAACTCAGCGAATCGGGGTGTCCGTCGTCTCCTGAGTGCGTCCCTCCGGGTCGCCGATAGGAAGTTGGCAGATCTAGCCGAACGCTTCACGGCCATGGAGAAGGAGAGGGACGCCAGCAGGGGAGATGCCGAGGCAGCGCTTCTGGAGGCCCAGACTGCCGAGGTTCGGGCTAAGAAAGCTGTGGCCGATTATAAGATGTCAGAGCAGTTCTATGCCGAGCTCGGGGAGTATTCTGCCGTAGCGTGGAATAAGGCCTTGGATGTCGTGAAGGAGCAGCTTCCCGAGTTCGCCGACGGTGAGCTCCGTGCTCGAGTTCCGCTCCCGGTGGCGAGGCCTCCGGTGGAAGATGGCGAGGGAAGCGGGGCACGCCCCTGGTAGAGAAATCTCCGGTCGTAAAGCCCCCGGCAGGCTGTGATGCCAGCGATGAGGGGACCGAAGTATGCCTCCGGGCGGTTTGTAAAGCTGGGGAGCCCAGAATACCCTCTGTAAAAACTTTGCCTTTGGTAATAAAGGAAAATTATTGTTTCATCGGTTTGCATTTTATCTTCTGTGCGTGAAGAATGTCGGTAAAATGTCTCTGTTTGTACTGTTGGGTCGGCTGTCTGTCTAGCGATCGTTCGTCGAGTTGATTTCGAGCACTTGCTTAGCGCTGCCGACCTCGTATCTCCATCACTTGCTAAGCGCTATCGAGGGGGCACTTCCATAGCCCCGAAGTCGAGGGGGGATCGCTTAGGCTTCAATAGACCTGTTGCCCCTTTTTAGGGCTCCGGGTCCTCTGCGTTGGTGGGGCTGTAAGAAGCCCACTAAGGACGACCGGGCAGCGAAGCTGCACAGTTGCCTCTTGGCAAGGGCTTGGATCTCTGGCGTCGCGGGTAGGCAACTACCAGGACGACCGGGCAGTAAAGCTGCACAGTTGCCTCTTGGCGAGGGCTTAGATCTCTGGTGTCATGGGTAGACAACTACCAGCCTAGGATGAAGGAGCAGGGTAGCTGCTCGGGTGCCTCTTACGAAGGCTTTGATCCTTAGTGTTGGAGGGGCTGTAAGAAGCCTACTAAGGATGACCGGGCAGTGAAGCTACACGGTTGCCTCTTGGCGAGGGCTTGGATCTCTGGCGTCGTGGGTAGGCACCTACCAGCCTGGGATGAAGGAGCGGGGTACCCGCTCGGGTGCTTCTTGCGAGGGCCTCGATCCCTGGCGTTATAGGTAGGGAGCTACCGGCCGGAGATGACCGAGCAGGGTAGCTGCTCGGTTGCCTCTTGCGAGGGCTTTGATCCTTCAGGACGGGGACCGAGCAGGATTACTGCCTAGTACCTCTTGGCGAGGACTTTGATCCCTGTCGGTTGTGGTAGGGAGCTACCAGCCGGGGATAGCCGAGCAAGGACTCGACTGCCTTTGGGAGGACTTTGGTCCTTAGCACGGGACGGGCTGCAAGAAGTCTACCAAGGACCCTTGGCCGGGCAGGGTTTCTGCCCGATGCCTCTTGGCGAGGGCTTTTGTCCTAAAGGATAGCCGAGCGAGGGATCCTCGGGCTTGACTGCCTCTGGAAGGGCTTTATGATCCTTGTCGGTCGTGGTAGGAAGCTACCAACCGGGGATAGCCGAGCAGGGTAGCTGCTGAGCTGCCTTTAAGGAGGGTTTTGGATCGCAAAGACAAAACTTTATTTGCAATGTTCCGACGTTTCTTTATTTGAACGGAAAGCGTTTACATCGTCTTTGTGAAAGGAGGGGTACACACTTGTTGGACTTGGCCTCATTGGTATAGCTTGAGCTTCTCGGCGTTGTAAGTCTGCGGGAGCTTGCGCCCGTCCGCATCTTGCAGGCGATAGGCCCCGCCGGGGAGCACCTCAGAAATGAGGAAGGGACCCCACCTCGGGGAAAACTTGTGTAGCCTGCCTTGATCAATGAACTCGTTTCATCGTAGGACCAGATCCCCGGTCTGGAAGGAGCGGAGCTTGACCCGAGCATTGTAGTACCGGGCTGTTTGCTGCTGGTAAGCGGCAGCTCTGATTTGGGCCCGGTCTCTCTTCTCCAACAAGATGTTCAGGTTGGTTCGTAGCGCCGAGGTATTCGCATCGTCGTCGAAGTGCTTGACCCGATGACTGGGTATCCCGATCTCCGCTGGGACCATCGCCTCGGTCCCGTAGCAGAGACTGAAGGGGGTTTCCCCGGTGGGGGTCTTCTTTGACGTGCGCAGGACCCATAAGACACAGGGTAATTCTTCGACCCAACTGCCTTGTCGCCCATCCAGGCGGGTTCGGAGACCCCGGAGGACGTCTCGGTTAGCGACTTCGGCCTGCCCATTGTATTGGGGATGCACGACCGCGGCGAACTTCATGAGGATATGGTATTCATTGCAGAAGTCCTTCACTTTCTCGTTCTCGAATCACTTTCTTGTTCTCGAAGTTCGTCCCGTGGTCGGTGATGATACATCTCGGGATGCCGAACCATAGTATCAGATTGTTTTGCAGGAATTTGATGGTAGTGGTGGCATCCGGTTTTCTGATGGGGATGGCTTCGATCCACTTGGTGAAGTAGTCTACTACGACGAGGATGTATTTGTGTCCCCCTGTACCGGTTGGGAACCGGTCGATCATGTCCAACCCCCACTTGGAGAACGGCCATGGGGATGTTAGGGCGGTCAGCTCGGTAGTGGGGAGGCGAGGGATGTTGCCGTGGAGCTGGTAACTCTTGCATCTCCTGACTAGCTTCTGGGCGTCCTCATGAATAGTGAGCCAGTAGTACCTCTGGAGCAACGCCTTTTGGATCAAGGTTCGGGCCCCTTGGTGCGTACCGCCAACCCCTTCATGGATTTCCCGGAGGACGTAGTCAGCTTCGTGGGGATCAACGCATCGGAGGAGGGGTTGGGTGAAGGACTTTTTGTAAAGATTTCCATTGCTCCAGATGAAGTGGCGGGCTTTGGCCCGGAGGTGGCGGGTGGCCCCCCGGTCATCCGGGACCGCACCGTCCTTCAGGAATTCCACGAGGGGCTTCCTTCAATCTTGGTCGCCTTCTTGCGCCGCATACACGTGGAGCGTGGCTGCCCCATCTTCCACGCTGGGCTGAAGCAAGGTTTCGAAGAGGATGGACCGCTTATTGTTGGCTGAGTATGATGAAGCCAGCTTGCTCAAGGCGTCAGCTTAGGCATTCAGCTGCCTGGGTATTTGCTCTACTTGGACTTCTTCGAAGTTTCTCCGGAGTTTCCTCACCTTGTCCAGGTATTTCACCATCAGAGGCTCCCGAGCTTCGAAGCGGCCAGTCACTTGTCCGACAACAAGGGCTGAGTTGCTGCTGATTTGAATTATCTTCAGCCCCAGCCCGGCGGCCATGCACAGTCCGGCCAGGAAGGCCTCATACTCTGCCGTGTTGTTTGAGGCCTTGAAACCAAGCTTTAGAGAGTACTCCATTTCTGCTTTGTTCGGGCCCCGGATAATGAGGCCGGCACCACACCCTTCTTCGGTTGAAGATCCGTCGATGTAGATGACCCACTCAGGAACCGAACCAGGCCTCCCCGCGACGGGACACTGAGTCGCGGGGGGCGGCGTGGACTTCGGTTCCTTGAGGGGGATGGTGCATTCAACGATGAAATCGGCCAGGGCCTGTGCTTTGATGGCCTGCCTCGGGCGATATTTCACATCAAACTGGAATAGCTCCCACCTCCACTTTTCTAAGCGGCCCGATGATTCTGGTGACGCAAGAATGGCCCCCAACGGGCGCTCGGTAAGGACGATGATGGTGTATGCTTGGAAGTAGTGCCACAGCTTCCTTGAGGACACCACGAGGGCTAAGATAATCTTCTCTATGGCTGGGTACCTCGTTTCCGCGTCCTTAAATACGTGGCTCACATAGTACACCGGCTTCTGCGCTCCCTCGACCTCCCGGACGAGCACCGAGCCTGCTGCTTGATCAGACACCGCCAGATACAGCGACAGCTCGTCTCCTTCGACGGGTCGGGTGAGCAGTGGCGGCGTCGCGAGGTGCTTCTTCAATTGGTCGAAGGCGGCCTGGCACTCTTCCGAACATTCGAACCTCGGGATCCTTCTCAGGGTCTTAAAGAACGGGAGGCATTTCTCTCCTGACCTGGACATGAAGCGGCTCAGAGCGGCGACCTGTCCTGTGAGCCGCATGATCTCGACGTTGGTTTTGGGCGCGGCCATGTTGAGGATGGCGTTGATTTTCTCTGGGTTGGTTTCGATTCCACGGTGAGTGACCATGAACCCGTGGAATTTTCCCCCGGTGACTCCGAATGCGCACTTGGCGGGGTTCAGCTTCATCTTAAACTTGCGGAGCACTTCGAAGGCCTCGCCCAGATCCCTGGCATGATCTGCCGTCAAGACGGATTTGACGAGCATATCATCAACGTAGACCTCCATATTCTTGTCGATCTGTGGCTTGAACATGCGATTGACCAACCGCTGGTACGTGGCCCCGGCGTTCTTAAGGCCGAAGGGCATCACCTTATAGCAATATACCCCCCGGTCCGTTGTGAATGCGGTGAGATCTTCATCTTCCAGATTCATATGAATCTGGTTGTAGCCGGAGAAAGCATCCATGAAGCTCAACAGCTCGTGGCCGGCTGAGCTGTCGACGAGCTGATCTATCCGAGGGAGCGGATAGTTGTCCTTGGGGCAGGCTTTGTTGAGGTCGGTGAAGTCGACGCACATGCGCCACTTCCCGCTTGACTTCTTGACCAGAACTACGTTCACCAGCCATTCCGAGTACGGTACATTCCGGATGAAGTTGGCGGCGAGAAGTCGATCAATTTCATCTTCGATAGCCTTCTGTTTGACTGGGGCGAAGCTCCGCTTCTTCTGTCTGACTGGTCGGGCCGTAGGATCAATTCCGAGCTTGTGAGAAATGATTTTGGGGTCGATCCCGGGCATGTCGGTGGGCGCCCAGGAGAACACGTCGGAGTTATTTCTGAAGAAGCTGACCAGGTCGTCTCGCCGAGCCCCTGTCAGGAGTGATCCGACCTGGACGGTTTTTTCACTGTCTCCTTCGGTGAGGGGCACCTCAATCAGTGGTTCGACCGGCGTTTCCCGGACCTCCTTCTGCTCATCTTGGGTGTCCAAAGATCCCTTGATGTCATCTTTTCCTTCAGCGTCGTCAGTCGGTTGCTCGGATGAAGATGCTTCGGTAAGGCATACCTTCGCGATCCGCTGGTTTCCGTAGACTCGACCTGTTCCGCCCTGATCGAGAGGGAACTTCATCGCCAGGTGATTGTTCGATATCTGGGCCTAGAGTGAGTTGAGCGTCGGGTGGCCGAGGAGGACGTTGTAGGCAGATGGGACCTTTGCCACGATGAAGTCCACAGGTAACGTACGGGTGTAGCCGGGCTCACCGATGTTGAACTGCAGGGTGACCACCCCTTGCACAGGAATGGAGTGGTTGGTGAACCCTGACAGGACGTGTGAGGTCGGCTTCAGGTCCGCCAGGGTAAGTCCCATGCGCAGGAAGCAGTCGTGGAAGAGAATGTCTGCCGAGCTGCCCGAGTCGACAAGTATCCGGTGGACCTCGTACCAGTGGATCCGGGCTGTGATCACCAGAGGGTCGTTGTGGGGCATGGAGATGCCGTGGAGGTCTCCGTCGCCAAATGTGATAGGCTCGTGGCCCCTGGCCCTTTTGCTCGGGCGGACGCCGGGGTCTGTGAAACGGTAGCCAGCGGGGGAGCCGACGACATTCGGTGAGGGCTCGCCCGCGCCTCCGTTGAGAGGGAGGCGACAGTGGGTGTTTAGATCTTCACGGGGATCGGTTGCCATGGGGGCAGAGATCGGAAGGCCAACTTTGTGTTTTGTGGAGTTAGTTTCCCACAGACGGCGCCAACTGATGGAGGTCCTTTTCAGGCCTCCTTCAGACGTTGTCTTCCATCGATCTCCCGGTGGATATTGGTGGTGACCTCCTTTGCGTGTGGGTCTCGATGGGCTTGAGGAGATTGGTGATTTGAGGAGTTTACGCCAAGTACCTGCAAAGAAGCCCCGGGGTGGTTTGGTACCACCGAGGACCCTCCGACGATCAAGTTAGCACGAGATCCGAGCAGAGTAACGGCTAAGTGGAGTAAAAATTGGCTTACTTGACCCCTCTGTGATGGGGGTTTATATAGAGGCGGTGGCACGCAGCAGCAGGCGCGAGAATCTCGCCGGCAGTTACGCTCCCTACTTCACACTCGCGTAAAGAGTGGATCGCCCATTAATGGGGATCGTGATGGCGTGGAACGTGGGGCGTTGCTGGCGAAGAATCTGCGCGTGGCGAGATTTGCGGAGCGACGGTTACGCCTGTGAGTGGTGGAGTTGGTCGATCGGAGGGACCGAGGAAGATGGCCTCGGCTGGGAAGCTCGGAGGCGAGCAAGAGGGCCGAGGAGTCTTGGTCTCGTGGCAGCTCGGGGCGAGCTATGGGCCGAGGAAGCCAATTTGCAGGGGACCCTAAGGAGGGCCGGCGTGTGCTTGCAGGTCGGGCGAGGGGTTGGCTTGGCCGGCCCCTGTGGGCCCTTCCTTCTGAGTTCCGGGACACGTCATCTGCCACATGTCCTGATCTTGGAGATCGCCCATATTGAGCATCATCAGAATCGTTGTAAAATTTTTGTTCCGCAAACCGGCCACGGATGATGGCCGGGGCATTAGTGTAACCCAACAGTTCCCGCTTATCCCTATTGTGTCGTGTGACACAACATATGTATCAATGCTGCATAGGTTTTATAGATGCAACAATGGAGGCAATTTGATATACACTTGATGAGAATGATTAGGCTCTAATTATAAACTTCTTAGGGAAACTCAGAATATCGAAAACCAAGAGAAAAAAACTCTAGAATATAAAATATGTATAATGATAAGGAAAGAAAATAATGATTGTCATGGCTTAACCTAGAAGTCAAGACACAAAATTATCGAAATACTCGACTTAAAAACAGTGGCGGACCCATAACATCTAGGCAGATAGGGCAAAAATTTTAGACAATTTTAAACGGTCATAAGATGTCACGGTTGCAGAGCCATAAAGTTTTTAATTTGAAAGCGAAAAGAGTAGCTAAAAATGATAATAAAGAGAATCGAACCCATGACCTTCACATAACACCATCACAAGCTGACAACTAGGTCACTCAGTTCTACTTTTAATGGTATAACATTATTATATATATAATATAAACGAGAGAATATAAACTTATTGATTGTGCAAATTTATATAAAAACCGTGGATCCGGGTAGGGAGGCAGCCTAACCTTGGATATATGTAGCTCGGACCCCGCTTAAAAACATTAGATTAATTATTTACATCATTAGTTGTTTTTAGTCCATGAGTAAGTTGCCATTCTTTTCTAAGGTTCTCTAACCTGGTTATTGTGAAACTGTTGGATTGATTGGCAATCGACATTCTAACAGCCCTTGTTAAATATGCTCATGTGTAGCTTCTGGAGAGCCGCCGTTACTTTTGGCCGCCTCGGTTAATTGTGCAACAAGAGAGGCCATAAAAGCAGCAGGATCTGAGTTTTCATCCCAACAAGCTTCTCCCTCCGGTTTCTTTGACTTGAAAGTTACGTCGACTATGCCTGTTGTCAAGGAGCTTTGTGGGCTTGACATTGTTGAGAGATACCTAAAAGCTTCCATGGCTAGTCTTTGATGAAGGAGCATAGCTTTGTCGTTCTCAATATTCTCGAGTTTACATATAAGTTTGGTCAAAAAATTATGTATGTCGACCATATATACATAATTGCATTTACATATATACACGTACAGAGATAAATATATGCATATGAAGATAAATATAGCTGTGGGTATGTGTGCGTGTGCGTGCGTGGGTGCTTATACGAGCTTCAAGCCATTTAATCAGTCCGGCATGGCCTAGTTGAACTCTCTTTGTGAAAAGAGAATATGAATGCAAGACATTGCGGTTCTTTCTTCCATATCTAATCAATAACTTGAGATTTAACTTATTTGTTTGAATGCATAGATCCCTGACCTTAGCTTCAATAATTGCTACTTATGCTAAATCTTATTAATCCTTTTACTAATCGAAGATGCGACACAACACAAATGAGTCAAACTACAAGAGTTAAGCTTAATTAACAGGAAGAGGATACAGTGTTTGAATGCTATCATGAGTTTAAGATTTGTTTAAGGAACTTAAAAAAATCGTATATTCTTGCAATAATTAGAAGATGCAGGAAAAAAGTTTGTTGCCGTTTGAGTGAGGCTAACATTATTTAAACAAGGATGACTCAAGTTGTGTTAATATATAACGAGAATTATTTGCATCTACATAATGATACACATGTATAACAAGTATGCTAGTTTTTTTTTAGCTCATAGTGATATTGAAGTGATCTTTTTGTTCACATGTGTGTGATTAATGAATTGGATCAGGAAAGCACTTGGCTTATCTTGGTTCGCAACGCTGAAACAGAGATATTGAAGTAAAGTTCTGGTAAGATATGTGAACTAAAATAGTCCCATATCGGAAAAACTATAAGAGACACGTGAGTTTAAAATATAAAATGGGTCAAATCTTAATGGAGTTTGAGTCTTATTATTGGAACTCATTTATATCAAAGGGGCTAATCTCTAAATTTGTTCTCTCATTTTTCTTTTTACTTTCCATACTTCAAAAACTCAAGAGAGAGAGAAAGAGAGAGAGAGCAAACTATAGGGTGATGATGATCCAAATGAGATAGCATAGCAAAAAAATAATCATCATTCTCTTTTCCTTTTCTTCTTTTCTTTTAATGCGGATGTCTTTGTGGCTAATCTCTAAGTGTTCTCTCATTTTCTTTTTTACTTTCTCTACTTCTAAAACTCAAGAGAGAGCGGAAGAGCAAACTATATGGTAATGATGATCCAAAGCATAGCAAAAAAATAACCATCATTCTCTTTCCTCTAAATATTCTCCCATTTTCTTTTCTACTTTCTGTACTTCTAAAACTCAAGAGAGAGAGGAAGAGCAAACTATACGGTGATGATGATCCAAATGAGATAGCATAGCAAAAAAATAATCATCATTCTCTTTTCCTTTTCTTCTTTTCTTTTAATGTGGGTGGACTTATGACTCACCATGGTGAGTCACAAGTCTTCACCATTCTCACATCAACAAGAAGAGATGAGAAGAGAAGAGAGCCCATAGACATATACAAACATGTGTGTATGTATACACACACATTCATCCGTATTCGTATCAAAATACAAGAAGCTTTGGGAGTCATTCTTTGCTCAGAATTGATCACTAAGATTTCTTAGTGGCTAATCACTGAGTGTTCTCTCATTTTTTTTTACTTTCTCTACTTCTAAAACTCAAAAGAGATGAAGAGCAAACTATATGGTGATGATGATCCAAATGAGAAACCATGGCAAAAAAATAATCATCATTGTCTTTTCCTTTTCTTCTTTTCTTTTAATGCGGCTGGACTTGTGACTCACCATGGTGAGTCACAACTCTATACCATTCTCACATCAACAAGAAGAGAAGAGAGACCGTCTCATTATAGACATATACAAACATGTGTGTATGTATATACACACATACACCCGTATTCGTATCAAAATACGAATACCGTATTTGTATAAAATATGAATACCCATATTTGTATCAAGACATAAATACATGTATTTATACAAATACTCGTATTCATATAAATACTGAATTCTGTCAAAATACGAATACCGAAAAGAGAGATACTAAAAGAGATATATAATACTAGCTCATATTTCATCCAAATGTGATAATGCGGTTATCTTTCAAATCGGTTAGTATTAAAAAAATATGTCTGATTAAAAGTACGTGTACAAAAACACGTATTTTAATCGATCCTAAGTACGTATCAAAATACGTACACTATATCGTTTCGCCTGAGCTGAGAAACCCTGTGTGGGACTCTAAAAACTCGACAATACGCTGGCAGTAGATTTAACCACAAGCACGTCAGCAGCACTAGTTATACGTAACAACTATCTGGGTATTGAACGAAAAAAGGTTGATAAGAAAATTCGTCTGTATCCCTATTGAGCCTGAAAGTGACAATCTCCATACAGTCCGGTCTGTTCGTCTAAGAGTATCGCATATCGGGTCTAAGTGGTGGATAAAGTCAGACCCCTAATAACGCGATAAGTCGTGTTGGTGTGAAGTCCATCACCCACTGAGAAACTACTAATTATCCAAATCAGTAAATCTCGTCCACCTTGGCCAAGGATTTCTACTGATGGCTACCCGTGCACAGCGTGACATCTATCCCAATACCGGGAGAAACGAATACCTGATGATTTGCTCACTACCTCCATGTTGTTGGGTTATGCCGGCGCCTCGGCCATCAAAAACGGCCGGTGCGGAACAAAAACGACGAATAAAAATCTGGCGCCGACGGAACCCAATCCCAAGATCAAACCCATAAACACTAAAACTAGCAACCAAACACAAAGAGATATAGAATGGTAATACCTAATGAACCAAGTCCTTCGGGTCTTCAACCATTTCCAAGCTCCAAGTGATGCAGATCGACTTTGGTCGCCGGTCTTCCTTCATCTCCGATGATCCACCCGAGGGAAACGGCGCAAGCTTCAGGTTCGCTAAGCGAACCAACCGACTCTTCAAAATTGCTAGTAGTGGAGAGTAGAGAGTGTAGGATAGTGTCACTAAAACTTTCTCTCAAAATCAAATGCTCATAGAGCAACCATGGAAGATTTGGAGGTCATGAAAACATGGAAGGCATGAGCTTAGAAATTGGCTAAGTGTTTTGGGTGTATGAGTAGTGAGAGTGAGCTAGAGAGAGAGCCTCTAGTGTATCATCAAAAAAGCAAAGGAAAACCCCACCAAGAGAGGGTCGGCCCTCTCTCTCCTCACCCCAAAAATAATGCATACAAAACACTTACCAAATTACAATAAAGAAATCAACCCATACCAATCATAACATGTCCAACCCATGCTTTGACCCAAATGTCCATGCCTTTCCATGTCATCATAGCCACCTCATTTAAACATGTGATTTTATAAATAAAATCAATAATGAGGTGGCATCTTGTAGAAGTCATTCCGCACAAATACGGAATACTTCCCGGTACATGTATCGAAATACACATACGCGTATTCGTACGAAAAATACGAATAGCCAAAGAGAGAAAATAAATAGTGAGCAATAATACTAGAATACACATATATATATAAATACATATGTAAATTATTAAATCAAAACCTGAATTAACAATCTGGCTTAATTCTAAGCCGCTAGTATTATCAACCGTCCGATTAAAGTCTGTGCAGCCTGTGCACATATTCAATCGGACAACTGTATATATCAACATACGTCACCTACACCATATCGCCTGAACCGTGAAAACCCTCTGTGTGGGACTCTAAAGACTCGTCAATAACCACAAGCACGTCAACGGCACTGTAACGCCATGAAAAGTCGTTTTGATGTTTTCCTGAAAATCGGTGAAAATTCGGTATTTTTCCGAAAACCGTCTTTTCTTGTTATTTTGCAGTTTAGGGCTAATTATACATAAAATGGATAGGTAATTGCTTGTTTTTAGTAGCTAATGAGTTACTTATGAAATTCTGGTCGTTTAAAATTTTTTCCCTATTTTTCAATTTTTTAATATTATTTTAAGCCGGTAAGAAAATACATTAAATTAGCGATAAATACAAATTTTTCCGGGCTAATTTTAATCCTTAAAATTATGTTAATTAAAATCTAGTTGTAACATAAATTTTTAGTATTTTATTTTGATTTTTAACTAATTTTTATTATAGGAAACGAAATTTTTTGAATTTGAGCTTAAACTTGCAATTTTTGACTTGTAGGGGATCTTTTTGCATAAAATTTCTTTTGTAAAACCTCTCTCTCTCTTCCCTCAGCCCTAGGCCAGCCCCACCATGATCTGGTCCAGAAAATTTCTGGCCTCACTTTGACCTTATTCATGTGAGGAAATGGATTGTTTTGAGAGTTGATTAAAATATAGTATTTGGAAGTATGGTGTATTGACTTGAGAGGGTTGACTTAGGAATTTTCCCACAACACCCAACCCCATCCCTCACCTCTTTCCTGGCCGAAAATCTGCAGGAAATCCCCCCCATTTCCTCTTCTCTTTCTCTCTCAAATTTCATCAAAATATTGCTCCAAAAATCAAAAATTTAACCTCACAACTTAATTCCCATTCCTTATTCCTTTCACCTTGGGTTTTATAGCTTGGATCATGATGCTTTGAGGCCATCAATTGAACCAAATTATTCTTGCTAGATCTCTAGTTGAGGTATAATTTCTTGCTAATTAAATTCTTTTAATTAAGTTTCTTAAGTTAAATTGTTGTAGGATTAATTTAGTGTTAGTTCTAACCTAGTTTTTTTTTAAGGTTATGGTTGAAAATTAAACTAGGGTTTCTTGAAGCCATGTTTTAGTTAATTAAATTTTTGATTAGTCTAGTTGTTACTTAACCAATCTATATGGTTACTTTGCTTAAGTGGCTTCATATTAAGCTAATCTATGTTAAACTTGTGTGAAATTTTCATTAAATTTGCAAATTACCAAAATCAAGAAGAGGTTGTGTATGGAATGTGGGTTTTGTAGCATGGTAAATAAGTTAAAATTGTGTTTTTGGTGGCTAACTAGTTGTGTGGATTGGATGGTTGTGTTGGACCGTGATAACTTTGTCGCTATTGTCGATGTTTGCACCAAATTGCTTTTCTAGCTTACTAGTTTTTACTAAAATGTTGTGATGAATTAATTGCGATGTCTTGATGACATATTAGCGTATCCTATGACATTTAGGATGCGTGTGTGCGGATTTTTGAGTAGTCGGGTTTTAGTTTTGCCGGACGACCAAATCGGCGATTTTTGCAGTTTTTGCGATTTTCGCGTGTGTTCCGCGCACCTTGTGCACGTTGTACCTAGCTAGTGAACATTAGTATTTTCGTTTGGGTTTTGCGTCATTCTTGATATGTAACCTTATGTTTAGTATTGATGTAAATTCCAGGTTCGGTCGCGGAGACGTCAGACGCGGCACGAAAGGGGAAAGCGGTGATTGGACACAGCTAGCTAGGGATTCCGGTGAGTAGATGTAACATCTACGGGGGACTATCGTTGGATGGCGCAAGCCGCCCGATAGTTTTAGTAACCTAAAAGATTCTTAGTAATGTTAGTAATTAGGGGTGTAATACTTGTATGATTATTTGCTACATTCATGCCCTATATTGACATACATATACGAAACCATGTTATAGGACACCTGCACCATTGCCAGGGTTTTTATATGCAGCACGAGCACTATTCATGTTTACACACACACCCTGGTAATTGCCATGCCACCACACTAGATAACCTTTAAATTGAAAACTTTTACTAATTGATACTTAAACTTGTGCTATTGCCTTTAATTCCTAAAAATGAAATCGTAGGATTGCTATTCATGTGCATGTACTTCATCATATTATTTGTTCATGCCTAATCTATTAATCACACATCGCAACTTGATTATTGATACCATATGCATTCATTATCATTGACATATGCACTTATGAGGATTCTTGAGATTTTATGATATTTCTGGATTTCGGGGAAAAGCCGCAAAATTTCTAAACTTATTATATTTTTTAAAAATATGTAAATTGCGGTTTTCTAGTGATGTAAGTGTCGTCCACCATGGGTTTGCTGTGGTTTTCGAGACCCGTTTCGAGGAGTTGGATGAACCGTCTCGGGTACATGGTGGGCCCGGTAGGGTACCCCGGGGCAAGAAGCTCGTGGTGCTGACGATGAACCTGGCAGGGGACGGATTACCTACCGGTGACTTCATTGGGCACGGCGGATATCCAGAGGATACCGACCGGGGCCGCGAGAGGATGTGATATTGATATTGAGATGGGTCAGCCGGATGGCTGAGGCCAGAGACACTATGACATGGATTTATGAGATTTGAGACAGTTTTTAGGTGTCGTTGCTGGACACAGATTGTTGTCGATTCAATGAGTATTATGCTGGCATTTTAAAAGAGTTTCAAAAACAAAAAGAGATAAAATGTTTCTTATATATATACCTATAGAGACCTCAGATATTCATGTTGCATACATACACCTGCTAGTACACTGATGTTGTATACACACCTGCTAGTGCATCCAGTCATACCTGTATTTTAGATGCTAGGATGCTTGTGTGCA
Source organism: Agapanthus africanus (assembly GCA_030015575.1). Classification (NCBI taxonomy): domain Eukaryota; kingdom Viridiplantae; phylum Streptophyta; class Magnoliopsida; order Asparagales; family Amaryllidaceae; genus Agapanthus; species Agapanthus africanus. The sequence goes on along the minus strand of CM057343.1, from coordinate 166,297,841 downwards.
TGCATACGATAGCCTTTGTAGATGTTATTTATTACTCACGAGTTGGCAACTCACCCCCGTTGTGCCACAGCCTTTTGCAGGTCCGCTCCGTCAGTTCAGTAGCGGCGGGCGCACTTGTTCTTTTGCCTCCTTTGCCTGGACTCGAGGTTTTGCTCTTAGGTGGGTTATATCATTATTTTTGTACCACCTTGTACATTCTTTGTATCTAGTGCACTCTATCTACTGTATCTACCAGTATTATTGTATATTGACCTAGAGATGAGACTGTGAGGTTTGTGGACTTTTATGCTGTATTTTGGGTTCGAACTCACTTGAGTGACATGCTGCTTTTCTTATGCTTCATTATGATTATTTCGCATGTTGTTGCTTTATTTTGCGTGGGATTTGTGACCGCCTTGTGGCGAAGAGCTAGCTCCCGCTTGGGGATGCCTTATTTTGTTGGATTCATATATATTCTTGTTGTACCCATTTTGGGGGCTAGTATTTACAAAGGAGACTCTGCCGAAATTTTCGGAAAAATTGGTACTGTTTTTAAAAAGGGTTTTACATGACTTATTGATAAACTTGCTTTCAATTGATTGGGTTTTCTTCTCTCTTTTGCTTATTTGGTTTTGGTTTCTGGGTTTTGGCTTACTTATTTTACGGACGTCTTGAGACGTTTCGTAACCTAAGTGCCAGTCACGTTCCGTACCCTGCGGGTCGTGACAAAGTTGGTATCAGAGCGATAGGTTTTACCTTTTTGAGTGTAGGATGACCCTCGGTAGATGGAGTAAGTGACTTAAGTAGGGTAACGTAGCGTGTGTATGTCCGCGGCATACTTGCGATACGGTACTCCGCCTAAGTGACTTTAGGATATACTTGCTTGAAAATTCCTTCTTCAATTCCGTGTATCCTATGATCCTATTGCACTGTTCTTACTATCCGTTTTCCTGTGACAGCCACTATGCCGCCGAAGGCTACGAGAGCACAGAGGGCTGCCGCCCGAGACGAGATTCGAGCTGGCTCGTCCGAGACTAGGACTGAGCAGGGTGGTATGCTTATGCCGCAGGGACAGACCGATCCACCTTCCCCAGGCCGTATGGATAGGCTCGAGACTGGTATGGAGGAGTTGCGACAGATGATGGGAGGCATGCAGGAGCTACGTCAGATGGTAGGATCCCTAGTTGCAGCCAGTCGTACACCGAGGCCGGATGACGTACCTACTACATCACAGACGACCATGATACCTGCTCCTACTACTACCACCGTGGCCATTCCGGTTTCGCTACAGGATTTCATGAGGCTGAGACCTCCAGTATTCACCGGCACCGAGGCAGCGGAAGACCCACAGACGTTCCTTGACAATTTAGCCAGGATCTGCCGTTCGCTGAGATGTTCGGATGATCGATGGGTAGAGCTTGCGAGTTTCCGACTAGAGGGTCTCGCGCAGACATGGTGGGAGTCAGTCTTGAGAGGTCGAGCTGCAGGTCTACCGCCTATGACGTGGGCCGAGTTTACAGCGGTCTTTCTAGCTCGTTTCCTCCCAGAGAGCGTTCGTGACGCAAGAGCTCGCAGCTTCGAGGCCTTAGTCAAGACACCTGAAATGACGGTGTCTGAGTATGACATCCAGTTTACACAGTTATCCTGATATGCTCAGTATTTGGTGGATACCGAGGAGAAGATGGTGAAGAGGTTCGTACAGGGACTTGATGCCCAGCTATATCTTGCCATTGGCGCCCAGCACTACGACACTTATTCAGCTGCTATGGATACGGCATTGCGGATGGAGGCACGCATATCACAGACTTTGGCCGTTTCTGGGCCGAAGAGGATTCGCACCGATGTACCGTCTCAGAGGCAGCGCGCCAGATTCTTTCCGAGAGATAGGCCTGGCAGAGGATTTGGACGGGGACAGTTATATGGTTCTTATCCCCAGGGGCAGCAGCCGTCGCCAGGGTGTTTTGGGTGCGGGAGTCTGCACCATCTTGTCAGAGACTGTCCGGCGAGACGACAGGGAGCAGCGACAGTTCCGCATGTGTCCCTACCACCATCACCACCCCCTCCTCAGAGAACCCTACTTCCTACCACTGGCGATGCTCCACGCCAGTTAGGTGCACCCAGAGGCCGTGGACGCGGCGGTCCTGTTCAGAAAGGATGAGGAGGCAGAGGCCGAGGTCGAGGTCAACCCGCTATCGGTGGAGGACAGGCCTGAGTATTTGCTTTGACACCGCAGGATGCGCAGGCATCCAATGCCGTTGTGACAGGTACCTTGCCAGTTTGCTCTTTCGACGCACGGGTGTTATTTGACCCAGGTTCCACACATTCGTACGTCTCTACACACTTTGCACCGATGTTGGGCCGTGAGTCGTCGTCGTTAGATCATCCGCTTGTTGTTAGTACTCCGGTAGGCGAGTCGTTTGTCGCTCGTTTTGTTTTTCGTTTGTGTTCCGTTCGTATCGGGGAGAGGGATTCATCGGTTGATTTGATTCTCCTCGATATGTTGGACTTTGATGTGCTTCTGGGCATGGATTGGCTAGCCACTTGTTATGCTTCGGTGGACTGCCGTGAGAAGGCAGTCATATTTAGCTTTCCGGGAGAGCCAGTCCTTGTTATTCAGGGAGACCACAGCGTCACCCTTCCCAGCTTGATTTCGTCTCTTCGCGCTGGTCAGCTCTTGCGGAAGGGATGTCAGGGATTCTTAGCGTATATTTGTGATACTCGAGCTGCAGAGGTCCCGTTGGACCGGGTCCCGGTTGTTTGTGAGTTCCCTGATGTTTTCCCTGATGAGCTACCTGGGCTACCACCTGAGCGCGACGTTGAGTTCTGCATTGATTTGATTCCCGGCTCGGGGCCTATTTCTATACCGCCTTATCGGATGGCCCCGGCAGAGCTTCGAGAGCTGAAGGATCAGTTGCAGAATTTGTTAGATAAGGGGCTTATTCGACCGAGTGTTTCTCCGTGGGGTGCTCCGGTCCTGTTTGTCAAGAAGAAGGATGGAAGTTTGCGTTTATGTATCGACTACCGCCAGCTGAACAAAGTTACCGTTCGGAACAGATATCCGTTGCCACGCATTGATGATTTGTTCGACCAGCTTCAGGGTGCGGGGTATTTTTCGAGGATCGACTTGCGATCAGGATACCATCAGCTGCGAGTTCGACAGGAGGATATACCGAGGACAGCTTTCCGCACGCGCTACGGCCACTACGAGTTTTTGGTGATGTCGTTCGGACTCACCAACGCCCCAGCAGCATTCATGGATTTGATGAACCGTACATTCAGGCCGTATCTTGACTTGTTCATCATCGTGTTTATCGACGATATCTTGGTGTACTCCCGGAGCAGAGAGGAGCACGAGCAGCACTTGCGGATTACGTTACAGACTCTGAGGGAGCACCAGCTGTTCGCAAAGTTCTCCAAGTGTGCATTCTGGCTGGACAGCGTCGGATTCTTGGGTCACGTGGTTACGAGAGACGGCATTTGTGTGGACCCGAAGAAGATTGAAGCTGTTCAGCAGTGGCCCCGACCTACATCGGTTATTGAGATCCGTAGTTTTCTAGGCCTGGCAGGCTACTACAGGCGTTTTGTTCAGGACTTCTCCCGTATAGCTGCACCTTTGACCGGTTTGACCCGGAAGGGAGTTCCTTTCGTTTGGACAGAGGAGTGCGAGCGCAGTTTTCAGCAGCTACAGACTTGTTTGACTACGGCGCCGGTATTATCTTTGCCTTCGGGATCAGGCGGATTTGTGGTCTACTGTGATGCTTCGCGGGTGGGATTAGGATGCGTATTGATGCAGCATGGCCGGGTGATCGCTTATGCTTCTCGGCAGTTGAAGAAACATGAACAGAATTACCCCACTCATGATTTGGAGATGGCTGAAGTGGTCTTTGCACTGAAGATTTGGCGACATTACCTATACGGCGAGTCGTGCCAGATATTCACCGATCACAAGAGCTTAAAGTACATATTTCAGCAGCGAGACCTGAACCTCAGACAGCGTCGTTGGATGGAGTTGGTGAAAGACTACGACTGCGAGATCTTATATCACCCAGGCAAGGCGAATGTGGTGGCAGATGCGTTGAGTAGGAGACCCGGGGGTAGTCTATCCTTTTTGCGCGCAGTGCAGAGGCAGTCGTCAGCAGATTGGCAGATGTTATGCGACGGCCGAGTTGAGTTCGAGTTCACTCAGACAGGGGGACAGCTCGCGCATGTTCGTGCACGCCCACAGTTGCTTGACCGTATATATGAGGCACAGCGCAGTGACGACCGTTGCTCAGAGATCATGGCACAGATGGGACAGGGCAGATTTTTCGAGTTCGTGATTGACGATCAGGGGATTTTACGCTATGGATCTAGACTGTGCGTACCAGATGCTGATGGATTGCGGCGCGACATTCTTGAGGAGGCACACCGATCAGTGTATAGTGTCCACCCCGGTTCCACCAAGATGTACCATGATATGAGAGAGACCTACTGGTGGGACGGGATGAAGAGGGACATTGCGGAGTTCGTTTCGAGATGCCTGACTTGCCAGCAAGTCAAGGCCGAGCACCAGAGGCCTGCAGGAGAGCTACAGCCGTTACCCATTCCAGAGTGGAAATGGGAGCAGATTTCGATGGACTTCGTTGTGGGTCTACCCAGGACCAGTCGAGGGTACGACTCCATCTGGGTGATCGTGGATAGATTAACGAAAGCAGCTCACTTCCTACCAGTGAAGACCACTTTCAGCTTCGCTCAGTATGCTCAGCTCTATATTGACGAGATCGTGCGACTACATGGCGTACCGACTTGTATCGTGTCAGATCGAGGCACTCAGTTTACCAGCCGACTATGGCAGAGACTCCAGGAGGCTTTGGGCACTCGTTTGAGCTTCAGCACAGCATTTCATTCGCAGACCGACGGACAGTCAGAGCGGACCATTCAGACTCTCGAGGACATGCTCAGAGCGTGCGTTTTAGACTTCGGCGGTAGCTGGGATCGTCATTTACCTCTAGTGGAGTTCTCCTACAACAACAGCTTCCAGGATACTATTCAGATGGCACCTTTCGAGGCATTGTATGGGAGTAGATGCAGATCGCCCGTCTGTTGGACAGAGCTCAGCGAGAGCAGTATTTTGGGGCCGCAGCTTGTTGAGGAGACGACAGCGAAGATACAGTTGATTCGAGACCGGATGAGGGCAGCTCAGAGCAGACAGAAATCCTATGCAGACAGGCGCCGTCGCAGATTAGAGTTCGCAGTTGGCGACCATGTTTTTCTGAGAGTCTCTCCGATGAAGGGCGTGATGCGTTTTGGGCGAAAGGGGAAGCTTAGCCCTAGATTCGTAGGCCCCTTCGAGATCCTCGAGTGGGTTGGCGCTGTTGCATATCGTTTGGCACTTCCACCCAGCTTTCCCGATGTTCACCCCGTCTTCCATGTTTCGATGCTCCGCAAGTACCTTCACGACCCTTCGCATGCGATTCAGCACCCGACAGTCCAGCTAGAGCACGACCTTTCTTTTGCAGAGCATCCGGTGGCCATCCTGGATCGGTAGGTGAAGAAGTTGAGATCGAAGATTATACCAACCGTCAAGGTCCTTTGGCGTAGCCCGAGCAGCGAGGAGGTTACCTAGGAGACCGAGGGCGAGATGAGGAAGAAATATCCCCATCTCTTTGAAGGTACGCGTAGTTTGTTTTTTTAAATTCGGGGACCAAATTTCTTTAAGGGGGGAAGATTGTAACGCCTTGAAAAGTCGTTTTGATGTTTTCCTGAAAATCGGTGAAAATTCGGTATTTTTCCGAAAACCGTCTTTTCTTGTTATTTTGCAGTTTAGGGCTAATTATACCTAAAATGGATAGATAATTGCTTGTTTTTAGTAGCTAATGAGTTACTTATAAAATTCTGGTCGTTTAAAAAATTTTCCCTATTTTTCAATTTTTTAATATTATTTTAAGCCGGTAAGAAAATACATTAAATTAGCGATAAATACAAATTTTTCCGGGCTAATTTTAATTCTTAAAATTATGTTAATTAAAATCTAGTTGTAACATAAATTTTTAGTATTTTATTTTGATTTTTAACTAATTTTTATTATAGGAAACGGAATTTTTTGAATTTGAGCTTAAACTTGCAATTTTTGACTTGTAGGGGGTCTTTTTGCATAAAATTTCTTTTGTAAAACCTCTCTCTCTCTTCCCTCAGCCCTAGGCCAGCCCCACCATGATCTGGTCCAGAAAATTTCTGGCCTCACTTTGACCTTATTCATGTGAGGAAATGGATTGTTTTGAGAGTTGATTAAAATATAGTATTTGGAAGTATGGTGTATTGACTTGAGAGGGTTGACTTAGGAATTTTCCCACAACACCCACCCCCATCCCTCACCTCTTTCCTGGCCGAAAATCTGCAGGAAATCCCCCCCATTTCCTCTTCTCTTTCTCTCTCAAATTTCATCAAAATATTGCTCCAAAAATCAAAAATTTAACCTCACAACTTAATTCCCATTCCTTATTCCTTTCACCTTAGGTTTTATAGCTTGGATTATGATACTTTGAGGCCATCAATTGAACCAAATTATTCTTGCTAGATCTCTAGTTGAGGTATAATTTCTTGCTAATTAAATTCTTTTGATTAAGTTTCTTAAGTTAAATTGTTGTAGGGTTAATTTAGTGTTAGTTCTAACATGGTTTTTTTTAAGGTTATGGTTGAAAATTAAACTAGGGTTTCTTGAAGCCATGTTTTAGTTAATTAAATTTTTGATTAATCTAGTTGTTACTTAACCAATCTATATGGTTACTTTGCTTAAGTGGCTTCATATTAAGCTAATCTATGTTAAACTTGTGTGAAATTTTCATTAAGTTTGCAAATTACCAAAATCAAGAAGAGGTTGTGTATGGAATGTGGGTTTTGTAGCATGGTAAATAAGTTAAAATTGTGTTTTTGGTGGCTAACTAGTTGTGTGGATTGGATGGTTGTGTTGGACCGTGATAACTTTGTCGCTATTGTCGATGTTTGCACCAAATTGCTTTTCTAGCTTACTAGTTTTTACTAAAATGTTGTGATGAATTAATTGTGATGTCTTGATGACATATTATCGTATCCTATGACATTTAGGATGCGTGTGTGTGGATTTTTGAGTAGTCGGGTTTTAGTTTTGCCGGGCGACCAAATCGGCGATTTTTGCAGTTTTTGCGATTTTCGCGTGTGTTCCGCGCACCTTGTGCACGTTGTACCTAGCTAGTGAACATTAATATTTTCGTTTGGGTTTTGCGTCATTCTTGATATGTAACCTTATGTTTAGTATTGATATAAATTCCAGGTTCGGTCGCGGAGACGTCAGACGCGGCACGAAAGGGGAAAGCGGTGATTGGACACAGCTAGCTAGGGATTCCGGTGAGTAGATGTAACATCTACGGGGGACTATCGTTGGATGGCGCAAGCCGCCCGATAGTTTTAGTAACCTAAAAGATTCTTAGTAATGTTAGTAATTAGGGGTGTAATACTTGTATGATTATTTGCTACATTCATGCCCTATATTGACATACATATACGAAACCATGTTATAGGACACCTGCACCATTGCCAAGGTTTTTATATGCAGCACGAGCACTATTCATGTTTACACACACACCCTGGTAATTGCCATGCCACCACACTAGATAACCTTTAAATTGAAACCTTTTACTAATTGATACTTAAACTTGTGCTATTGCCTTTAATTCCTAAAAATGAAATCGTAGGATTGCTATTCATGTGCATGTACTTCATCATATTATTTGTTCATGCCTAATCTATTAATCACACATCACAACTTGATTATTGATACCATATGCATTCATTATCATTGACATATGCACTTATGAGGATTCTTGAGATTTTATGATATTTCTGGATTTCGGGGAAAAGCCGCAAAATTTCTAAACTTATTATATTTTTTAAAAATATGTAAATTGCGGTTTTCTAGTGATATAAGTGTCGTCCACCATGGGTTTGCTGTGGTTTTCGAGACCCGTTTCGAGGAGTTGGATGAACCGTCTCGGGTACATGGTGGGCCCGGTAGGGTACCCCGGGGCAAGAAGCTCGTGGTGCTGACGATGAACCTGGCAGGGGACGGATTACCTACCGGTGACTTCATTGGGCACGGCGGATATCCAGAGGATACCGACCGGGGCCGCGAGAGGATGTGATATTGATATTGAGATGGGTCAGCCGGATGGCTGAGGCCAGAGACACTATGACATGGATTTATGAGATTTGAGACAGTTTTTAGGTGTCGTTGCTGGACACAGATTGTTGTCGATTCAATGAGTATTATGCGGGCATTTTAAAAGAGTTTCAAAAACAAAAAGAGATAAAATGTTTCTTATATATATACCTATCGAGACCTCAGATATTCATGTTGCATACATACACCTGCTAGTACACTGATGTTGTATACACACCTGCTAGTGCATCCAGTCATACCTGTATTTTAGATGCTAGGATGCTTGTGTGCATGCATACGATAGCCTTTGTAGATGTTATTTATTACTCACGAGTTGGCAACTCACCCCCGTTGTGCCACAGCCTTTTGCAGGTCCGCTCCGTCAGTTCAGTAGCGGCGGGCGCACTTGTTCTTTTGCCTCCTTTGCCTGGACTCGAGGTTTTGCTCTTAGGTGGGTTATATCATTATTTTTGTACCACCTTGTACATTCTTTGTATCTAGTGCACTCCATCTACTGTATCTACCAGTATTATTGTATATTGACCTAGAGATGAGACTGTGAGGTTTGTGGACTTTTATGCTGTATTTTGGGTTCGAACTCACTTGAGTCGACATGCTGCTTTTCTTATGCTTCATTATGATTATTTCGCATGTTGTTGCTTTATTTTGCGTGGGATTTATGACCGCCTTGTGGCGAAGAGCTAGCTCCCGCTTGGGGATGCCCTATTTTGTTGGATTCATATATATTCTTGTTGTACCCATTTTGGGGGCCAGTATTTACAAAGGAGACTCTGCCGAAATTTTCGGAAAAATTGGTACTGTTTTTAAAAAGGGTTTTACATGACTTATTGATAAACTCGCTTTCAATTGATTGGGTTTTCTTCACTCTTTTGCTTATTTGGTTTTGGTTTCTGGGTTTTGGCTTACTTATTTTACGGACGTCTTGAGACGTTTCGTAACCTAAGTGCTAGTCACGTTCCGTACCCTGCGGGTCGTGACAGGCACTAGCTATACGTAACGGCTACCCAGGTATTGAACGAAAGGAAGGCCTACGAGCAAACTCATCTGAACCCATACTGAGCCTGTCAGTGACAATATCCGTACAGTCCGGTCTGTTCGTCTAAGAGTATCGCATATCGAGTCTAGGGGGGAGGAAAAAGTCAGACCCCTAATAACGAGATAATTCGTGTCGATATAAAACCCATCACCTCCTGAGAAACTACTGATCCAAATCAGTAATTCTCCATTACCCCGGCCGAGGATTTCTGGTGATGGCCACCCGTGCACTGTGCGACATCAAGCTCCAATACCCGGAGAGACGAATCCCTGATGATCCACTCACTGCCTCCATGTGGCTCGGGACTGTACCCAACTAAAACCTGTTTGCACGTCTCCTTTGAGCGTGGTAGGGTAGTAATCAAAGCACAGTGAGAACTCACACGAGACAAATGACGATCCCAGGTCGACAAACTAACCTGTACAGATGTCACCAGGGAACTGGTATCTGACAATAGGTATAATACCAACTAGTATGTTCCCGGAGAGTCCGTCCAGTGTACTCATAACCCAATGAGCACCTGTATACTATCTTAGGTGAACAACTAACACCAATGGCTTGTGAAACCGGCCACCGCCCCTCGTCAGGATCTAGATAAGTATACACCAGTCTACACTGTAGTATCGATGCGCAGTCTCGATACTCCCACGACTAGGGACATTTAAGGATGCGCTTATAGACCCCCAGCTCCCACGTATATGATCGCCATCAAAATGCTGGTGGTCAAGCAAGAATCCTATGGGCTCTATCAACATATGCATGATGATGAAGACAAACCAGATAGCATACTATCATCTCGAGTAAGACTGTTCTATCGGTATAGGTCCTCTCTCAATTATCATAATCACCTGTCTGTGACTACGATAATTGCCTTGAGGGCACTATAACCAACATATGTAGTTTGGGATTGTACCCAACTTAAACCTGTTTGCACGACTTAGTAGAGCCGTGGTAGGGTAGTGATCAAAGCACAGTGGGAACTCCCATGAGACAAATGAAGATCTCAGATCAACAGACTAACATGTACACATGTCAACAGAGATCTGTTACCTGACAATGGGTATAATATCATCTGGCATGTTCCCCGTGAGTCCGTCCAGTGTAACTCATAACCCAACGAGCACATGTATATAATTTTTGGTGACTAACTATCACCAATGGCTGTGAGACCGGCCATTGCCCCTCGTCGGGGTCAAGAAACGTATACACTAGTATACTCTGGAATATTGATGCCCAATCTCGATATTCCCATGACTAGAGACATTTAAGGATTTGCTTATAAACTACCCAGTTCTTACAAGTGTGATCGCCACAGTAACCCTGGTAGTCAATGTAAGTGCACGGCGGCGCCCCGGCCGTCAATCCGACGCCGGAATGCGGAAACGAAGTATTTCTTTAACTTTTTAAACCGGCACCACCGCGCATAAAAATCCCGGATCGGGCCATTAATCTAGTCCTAGTAAACTAAAGAACGGGTAGAGAGATATACCGAGCGATCCGTGTCCTTCGGTCTTCTCGCCGTCGTCCCGATCTCCCCGCGGAATCTCCGGTCTTCATCTCCTCGTCGGAAGGGTACCATATCACCGGGTTCTTTTACGGGCTCCCACCTCTGGACCGAGGCAACTCGGGCACGAAGTTGGCGAGCCGACATGCCCAAGAATTGTTGTAGAATACGTAGAACTCATGTCTCATTTGGGGTCTCTAGGAGTTGCCTTTTTGTGGAGGAATGAGATATCAACTTTTGGTGGTGGCTTATGAGTTTTTAGCAAGCAAAGGAGATAAAACCCCACCCAAAAATTAGGACAGCCCCTCCCTAATGTGGCCGGCCTTAGCATGAGGGAATGAGAGAAGAGTATGAATGAGGTAGCCACAAGAATAATGCAAGAGAGAGAAAGGGTCATCATAATAAGCAATGATCACAATCAAAGAACCTCACTCCAAAACCCAATCATGACCAACAAAGGTAAATCCATGATGAAGATAGAAGTCAAGGTCAAACAAGAGCTATCATGAAGCAACAATATGCAAAGACCACCCTCCATAATGCTTATTTGCACATTTGCAAATAAGCCCTCCTTCACCAATCTTCAGCCATTGAAAGATACAAAGAAATATGGCCGAAACGGAAAACAAACTGGCAACTTCATAAAACTTATCCCGTAATAAATTACAGGAAACCCCGCTACTGTATATACATACCCGCACTTGTATTCCAACCGAAATACAAATGCAATGAGACAAAATCTACACTGTACTATACTAGGATCCGGCTTAAACCAAAGCCCGCTAGTATTATCCGTCCGATCATGATCCGTGCAACACCGCACGTATCTGATCGAACCCTGCCATATCTCCATACGGCGTCTACAACGTTTCGCCCGAAACTTGAGAAACTGGTCTGTAGGGGACTTTAAAGACTCGTCAATACTTTGGTTGTGGATTTAACCACTAGCACGTTAGAGGTATTAGCCTATACGTAATGCGCTACCAGGTATTGACCAAAAGGGACGTCGATGAGCGAACTCATCCTGACACCCTACTGATCCTGTCAGTGACAATATCCGTACAGTCCGTTCCGTTCGTCTATGAGCATCGCATGGCGGGCCTAGGGGGTTGGTAAAAGTCAGACCCCCAAAAGAGGTACAAGTCGTGTCGGAGTGTAGCCCAGAACACTCTGAGATACTACTGGAATACCTACCAGTAAATCTCCTGCCTCGGCCGAGGGCTTTGTGTAATGGCTCTCCTAGACACAGCGCGACCTCACCCCCAATACCGGGAGAGACGAACCCCTGCAGATCCGCTCACTGCCTCCATGTGGCTCGGGACTGTACCCAACTAAAACCTGTTGGCACGTCTCCTTTGAGCATGGTAGGGTAGTAATCAAAGTACAGTGGGAACTCACACGAGACAAATGACGATCTGAGGTCGATGAACAAACCTGTACACTTGTCACCAGGGAACTGCTATCTGACGTCAGGTATAAGACCAACTAGCATGTTCCCGGCGAGTCCTGTCCGGTGTACTTATAACCCAATGAGCACCTGTATACATCTTAGGTGAACCAACTGACACCGGTGGCTTATGAGACCGGCCACCGCCCTTCGTCGGGGTCTCGACTGTATACACTAGTCTACTCTGGAGTATCGATGCCCTGTCTCGAAACTCCCACGACTAGGGACCTTTTAAGGATGTGCTTATAGACTACCAGCTCCCACGTATATGATCGCCCTCATACTGCTGGCAGTCAAGTAAGAATCCTAGGGGCTCTATCAACGTGCAATAGTGACCTGTAAGGTCACCTAAAGCAGTACACGATGATAAAGGTAAACCAGATAGCAAACTATCATCTCGAGTAAGACTGCCCTATCGGGATAGGTCCTCCATCAATCATTGCAATCACGTGCCTGTGATCCAATAATTGACTCTGAGGGCACTATCTCCAACAATCTCCCACTTGCACTCAAGGCTAATTATTGCGATGTCGCATACTCACAGCCCGTATGATACCGAACACCCAACTCCTCTACTAGTCATTCTCACAAAACCCGTTTGTGAAACTATTGCGTTCGAGGAATAGCCTCAGTGAGTGGATCCGTCTTGATGTTTCTTTCTATATCTCTCTTTATCTCAAGTTCGCGAAGAAACCCATCTCCCGAAATGAGCAATACCTGTCTTAGAATATGTCTGGATGTCTGATGGGACCTAGCTCATAAATGAACTCCAAATCCAAACTTCTTAGACTGTATCGACAACTGAACTTAATCAGTATCCTGCGCCATCCTTCCCTCAGTATCCATCCGGACCACCTGTCCAAATACAGCCCCTCGTCAGAAGGAAAACTATAACTCTGACAACCTTTCTGTCATCCATGTCACCTTGGAAGCCTGGAATGATAACTGTCTTCCGAATGAGGCTGTCGTTATCATATCCCTAGAACATCCACTTATGTTCTAAAACTGCTTCCGACTGTTTCTCTAGGATTGGATCAATGTCAACTTATTGCATCAAGTGCAAAAACAACATCTGGTGTGGTACTTGACATCTCATGATTGACTCAATTGCCTGAGCAAGTGATCTGCCAATCATGCACATCCCTCTCCCCTTTAGTCTATAAGACACCTTTAGAGAGGGTGACTCCATCACCTGCAGGTACACCACCATGCCAGGAGTCGTCCATTCTAAAGCACCTCTAGAATGCTGTCTAAGTACCCTGATTAGGAAACTACCCAAATCTAGATCTAAAACCATAGATCGAGTAACCAGAATGTCTGATATAATGTCCAAGTCCCATGTGGAGAAACCACTGTGTGACGACCAAAGTATAACCGATCGTAGTATAGGAATATCACTTTCTACTCTGTGTATATCATCCAAATACCATGACATCACACCCTACTACCTTCTCAACAGATCCATCCCCTATTCTGATGAAGTCAAACCTATGACTGTCACATCAGAAATAGATGATCTATCTCCGCTATATCTGCTTTAGTCCATAAAAGGACAAAAGCTACCTGTCCATCAATGCTTCCGCTGCTCCCACTGACTATGACAACCCTCTGGCAGATTCATATAGACGTACACTTCTAAAGCTAGTTTAGAACGACGCTATACTCATCCTCCTGCCGGGTCTCGCAGCCTGGAATAACAGCAATGTCAAGTCTGGGTAAACAAGAACCTCCCTGTCACCGTCCTTGAGGCTACCGGAGTACCCCTCGGGTGCCTAAGGTTACCCACCGTATCTGCGGATTGGCCAATGGAATGTCAAGCCAGATTGAATCTTTAGGTTCTTATCAAACTTTCAGTAATCGTTTGCGGTTCTGGAATCACTTCCAGTTCTACCATACTCCCACTACTGTTTTCTGAAAAAATCCATTTTTGTTAAAACTGTGGCGAGTCTAGAACAATATCACTATTGATCTTCCAGATGGTAGAAAGTCAACCCTCGTCATAGCATGGGTCAACCCACAAACAGCCATTACAGAAACGTGCCTTGAGTTATCCAGAGTCTGGTTTTAAGCATAAGCCGGACAACTCCCCGTACCTTAACATCGTTAAGATATGAACTGTTCTATATCCAATATAGAACCAGAGGCACTGATTTAATTGAACCAGATTCAAATCATGCAGCTGTCTCCAGTGCATGTCAACTAAATGGAGAGAGGCCGATCAGCATTACTCAACTTAGGAGTGCTTCCAATTATGAGTAATCTGAAAGAGAAGCAAGTTCTCTTAATCATTACTATCAACTGAATACCATACAAAGTATCTACATCTTCGATCACCTTGAAGAATCCCGATACTTGCAAATACCTGATTCTCTACTTTATTCATATACCTATAACTTCTCAAAACTTGGACCCTGTGTTTCTACGAAACACCTGTCTAAAAACTAGAGAAGTCATAAGTAAACCGAATATAGTACGAGAACCAACCCCTTTGTCCTCATAGACGCTGGACAACATACAATACTCTGTATAAGTCCCTTGAGTCTGATAACTCAATCCATGTGTGTCGTAGGTTGAAAACTGCACTTATGGTTAAGAAGAATTACACCGCTGTTTAATGCTCCTTACCTAACCATCCACTGATATAAGTAAATGTTATAGACATAATTTCAAAAAGATATATCTCACTCTATGAAAATAGACGTACAGATATTTGAAATTGGTGCATAACAGCGGATATTCAAAACCAAATATTTACCGTCCGGCAAACAGCCCAGGCGATTTCCTCAGATATCACCGATTACAACGAATCCCGATATAATGAGAATGATCACCTAATTCCCAATAACTTACTCCCACTCATCATCTGTAAAACAATACAGATGTGAGAATCATACCTGGTAAATACATACCCTGGAGCAAGTGTCTAATTGGGAAATTAGTTTTCTTTTAACAGTACACAGCGAAACTGAAAAATTGAAATGTTTCGATGGGGTATCCCGATATTCCTAGTAATGCCTCTTCCATTATCCAGATTCACAACTGTAACCGTGTAATTCTTTGCCATCTTTCCAAATCCCTTTATATGTCTTTAGTCATTACCTTCTGCACACCCTCTTAGGCTAAATGGTTTTCTTCCTTCCCTACCGTTCGGCACCAGCCTATGGTTTGGAAGAAGACTATCCAATAAGCATAATGGATGTACTTTCCTAATCCTAGGAGCACTCGCAATGCGAGAGAATGTGAAGATAAAAGACAACCGAATAAACCTTATTCCTATTTCTCCTGAATCAGAATCCATCCCCGAACTGGAACAAGTTCCTTTCGAGTTCGTATGTAACCATACGATGGAGTATCCAATAAACTATGGATCTTCATAGTGATACGGAGTGTCCTAGAGAAATACAAAGGTGATTTAGGATTGGCGAAGAAATACTTGGTTTGGTCATGAATAGCAGTCGCAATTTAATTTGCCCTCTTACTAATCCCTTGATATGTCTTTACTTAATACCTTCTGTACACCATCGTTAGGCTAATTGGTTTTCTTCATTCCCTACCGGTCGGCACCTGCCTATGGTTTGGAAGAAGACTATCCAATTTGCGTAATAGGTGTACTATCTCCTAAACCAAGGAGTACTCGCAACCTGAGAGAAGGTAAAAGGAAAAGACAACTGAATAGTCCTATTCGTTTTCTCCAGAACCGAAAACCATCCTCGAATAAATTCCTTCGAGTTCGTATATAACCATACGATGGTTTTATCTAATGGAAGTGGATGTTCATAATAATACGGGGTGTTCTGGAGAAAAGGGTAAAAGTAGGAGTGGCAATGAGGTAAGCAACTCTGACAATCCAAAAGCCAGTGTTTAAGAAGGTTCGGTCAACTTGGTCACTGAGTCATAGTCTTAGGGTCAGGTCATGGTCGCTGCCGAAGAGAGAGAGAAAAGAAACACTCAGCGTGCACTCTAACCTAGATCATAATGGTTACCAATTTATCTAATCTGGAAACCTCCCACTGTAACCTCAAATTCTCCTCCAAACCTGAAAGAAGAATTAGTCAGGATCATCCGAGGAGTAAACCAACTCATCAGTGGGAATCGGGATCCAACTATCATCGCATGATAACGTGACGGAATCCGCTCACGTTATCACACTCCAGAAGGTATGCGCATATCTGGCAAGTTTCAGTTTCTTTAGAAACTCCCGATGTGATTTTTGCGCCATGCTCTTATGACCTTGACGAAGGTCAACAAATCGTAAGTCACATGTCAAGTTCTACCCGTCATTGTCCAGGTTAATTTGAACCCACCCGTACAAGCCCTTGACGAAGGTCAACAAGTCTATACGACTGTCCCAAACCAACGCATCTATCTATGCTACAGAAAGGCAACAAGCAGCTACCATACACTATGCCTTGACGAAGGCCAACAAACATAGCATGAATACTACGTGCTACCCGTCTGAAACGACGGAGGGCTACGAATGGTTTCTGGCGAAAAACCTTTAACGTAATGAACTTGATATCGTTGAAGGAACTGGATAGCTTTTATGAAAATATAGTGACGAAAACCTTTGCTAAAGAGGTCACTCCCGGTGAAGAGATCTCGGCCCTTGCCTCGTCGACTGAGGTGCAGGATATTCCATCTGAATACCACTGTGCAAAGCAAAAGTAATCTCTTTGCAATAACAGCTTTTTGAAAAGTGTTCTCCAACAACATCAGAATAGGTTTGTTTAACTTGCATTGATCCGAATCAATGCAGTCCCATCAATTGATCACACCAATAAAGAACGAAAATAATGATGTACGTATATGCCATCCGCATTCGCCACTGGGTCCCGTCATTACCCGTTAGGTTACTTAACTAACGACAGAGCGGGGACCGGACTAGCGCGGATGCAAAACATATACAACATCTACTGTTGGGGTAAAAATTTACACCCCGGTTGACCAAGTCAAAATCAAAGTCAACCCCAAGCCAAGTGGGTCCAAGCCCAGATCCAGTAGGCCCATGCCCGGGTCGAGCCCGAACATGAAGCGGCCGGTCTCCCCCCATGCCAAGATAAAAATTTTGTAATAAATAATTTTGTTGCATTTTCTTTTATTTTATTTTCGGATAAATGTAAGAAAAATAGGCATAAAGCCAAATTTTTGTAAAGCCCATGGCTTATGTGCAAAAAGAAATGGCACATGACCCATGGGATAGGCAAAATGCCATTTTGTGAAGCCCAAGGGGCTATGTGTAAAATGTATGGCCTATAAAGGCAAAGATAATGAAAATATCTAGGAACTTTTTTCTCTCTCAAAAAAAAATTAGAGCTGAGCTCTTTCTTCCTTCTTCAAGGTTCCAAAACCTTCTTCTTTCTCTTGAATTAAATCAAGAGTTTTACTCTTCCTTTTTCAAAACTAAATAGTTTTCCACCACAAAACCCACAAAGGGGAACTTGGATCTGCCATCAGATCTTAAAAAGGAGAGATTTTGAGATTTTACATCTCTTGATCTTCAAGATCCAGCAAGCAACAGGAGGAAGAAGAAGAACCCTTCCATTAACCCAAAAAAAAAAAAAAAAAAAAAACACACTCAGGAGTCTAACTCCTCTTTGATTTCTCTTCAGAGAAATCTTTTTAGGCTAAAAGCCTGTTGTGTGCGCAAGTCGCCCGCGTGCCGACACGTGGCGCGCGCGCTTGCGCAAGTGCGCAAGTCGCCCGCGTGCCGACACGTGGCGCGCGCACTTGCGCAACTGCGCAAGTGCGCAAGTCGCCCGCGTGCCGACACGTGGCGCGCGCGCTTGCGCAACTGCGCATCCCTTGGATGTCTTTTCCCCCTCTTTTGTGTACATATATACACATATACATATGTATACAAATTTATACATACACGTACTCCACGACACTGTCCCTGTTAGAAAAAAAATTTCTAACGGGGCGCTGCCCCGCACCCCGCAAGGGGGCTGCTAGCCCCCTTGACCCCCAGCCCGCTATCCGGGTAGCGGGACCCCCGTAAAAACTCTGCGTGGCTCCCGATATATCCATACCCCCCTTTCAGAATTGAACACACGTATACTGCACATTGAGTTCGCATGACCAGTTTAACCCGTTAATCGGAGGTTCCCTCGCCCCAAAGGCGAGGGGTAATTAACGGCAGCTTAGTCCGCGGCTGCCGGAGATTCGGATCCCCACAATCAATAAACCCCGGCCTACCCTAGGCCGGGGGAATCTGTAGTGCGCCTGACAAGCGCGCGCGTATTCCCATCTCAATGGGGTGACGAAAAACACCCTACAGATTCTGGCACGCCCGGTGGGACCAATCTCTCCTCTCATATTTCGGGTTAAACGTTCATGCGAACTCAATCAATACACATATCGATTGCCTATACTGAAATGATGTTTTCTTTTCGTGCAGCAATCAAATTTCGACGACAATGTCTCCCAAGACGAACTCAGCTTCCAATGTGACCCCGATTCCGTACGTGGTCAAGATCAACGCTCGTGTGGTTCTCCCCACGAGCCTCAGTCGACAGTGGGAGGAACCGCCCCGCCAGTTTGGCTCCGTCATCATCTACCCTGCCGGGAGCGCTCATCTGGCAGAGATCCCAGCGGAACAGGTGGCCAAGCCGGTCCCAAGGGGCAAGAGGCCGAATGTTGTGATTGCTAAGGCACCACAACCGAAACTTAAGATGGTGTCTGAACGATTCCCTGACGCTCTAGCTGGGGGCAAGACTTCCGGTGCGAAGGGCAACAACAAATGTCGCGGACGAGCTCAGGCGATGACTCCAACAAATGCACAATCGGGCGTATCTCCAAGGCCCTCCATCAACCGGTATGCGGCGTCTTCCCAAAAAGCCGAAGTCTGCAAGGTGCTTAGAACAGAAAAGTTAAGGCAGAAGCGGCTCAGGTATCGAGCCAACAAAAGGGCCAAGGCTTCGGCCAAATGGAATCGTGTGAAGTTCCAAGTGCAGAGTTGCCCCGCGACGACGGCTGAGTCGGACGTAAGAATCAGCAATTCCTTCGAGCCTCTAAAGTGGGTTCAGAACAATGCCATGACCGCCAGAATCAAGAAGACAGCAGTCCGAACAGTGCCGCAAAGAGACGTGTCCCGGCCCCAACAGAAAAAGTATGACACTGTCTCATCAAGAGTCTATGAAGCACTCTGTGCCGCACGAAAGCAGCGGGGAAAACCCAGAAAAGAAGCGCCAGCACCATTCAAGAAACTGGTTAAGCCAGACGCCTTCAATCGACTACCAGCTACCGAAACAAGGGGGTCAAGACAGCGATCCACGAAATCAACTGCCAATGATAGAAAGACGGCCGGATATATCATCCATACGGTCTACATGGCTGGAGGACGCCCCAGCGACAACCTTCGCAGCAAAAGCAAGGATGGGGCCACCACATCCCAAGCTCAATCTAGCCCGAATGTGGTTGCCGCTGCCCAAGAACAGCCGCCCCTGCTGGATGAAGAAAACCCTCTCGATGAGGATGATAGGCAGAAAGACCCCTCGGTCCATGCAGAGTCAAGCTCGGACAGCGAGGAGGAGCCGACTTTCCGCCCTAGGACTGCGGAGCAAGAGCTGCTTCAAGAACTTCGAAAACAGCTCAGGAGCAAAGATAAAGAGATGGCCAAGCTCTATTCGAAGATTGACGACTTAACGAACGTGGTGATGCAGCTTACGGCTCAAATTGCTCGAGCGCCTCCTAATCAAGCACAAGCCGCTACTAATCAGCCGGGTGATGACAATCCGAGGCAGCCAATGCCTGTTCCTTTGGGACCAAGACTGGTCGAGCCAAATGAAAGCCGGCTACATTCCGCTTCTGGGGACGCCTTGGCCCCAGATAGCACCATCCCGCTAACACAGGATCGGATAATGGATTTGGTCACCAGCAAGGTTAAAACATTGGTGGCCGAGGCTGAAGCTCAAAAAGAAATCGGCAGTAGTGGGCGGCCATATCCCGCGCAGTACGATCTGATTGAGTTTCCAAGCGGCTACGTCATTCCTAAGTTCGGAAGATTTGATGGAACGGGGAATGCAAATCAGCACGTCGCCCACTTCAAAGCATCGTGCGGAAATACAGGGGGCAATGACGCGCTCCTTCTTCGTCAGTTTGTCAACAGCCTGACCGGCGTCGCCTTCGACTGGTATGCGAGTATACCGGACGGGTCCGTCATTACCTTTGCCCAAATGGAGTCCCTGTTTCGGCAAAGGTTCATGAGTGTCAGTGATAAAATCTCCATTGCCGACCTTGTGAGGACTAAGCCGGGGAAGAATGAAAGCAACACCGACTTTATCGCCCGATGGCGTAATCTCACAGTCAAATGCGAACCGCCGCTGGAGCAGGACCAGTCCGTCAGCCTTCTCATTGGGAACCTCAGCAATTGGATGGTCCCATTCTTGTGTACAGCGGGCCTCAAGACATTTCAGGAGCTAACCAAGAAAGTTCAAATGCTAGAACGCTCGAAGCAAGAGTCCCCGCCGGACTCTCAGAGAGACAAAACCTGGAAAAGCAAGCGGGACGACAACCGTAGAAGCGGGAGTTCCAGCAGTACCAATGTCTTCAATGGACGTCCGACATCTGTCAAGGGAAAGGATTGTCATTCAAGGCTTCAACCAAAATTGCCAGCAAGTTCTGGGGTCCATAGCTCTGCCAATCAAATTCGGGGATCTGCAAACTGAAGCTAAGATATACGTGATCGACGCTGACACGTCTTATAAGATTCTCTTGGGGCGGCCGTGGCTCCACGATTACGGCATCATTCCGTCAACTCTCCATCAATGCATGAAGTATACTAAAAATGGCGAAGAAAGACGCATTGACGGAGACATCCAGCCGTTCGGTGTGCATGAAGTCCGCTATGAAGATTCTCGGTACTTTATGAACCACCAAAATGCTAAGCCACAACTGACTGAGGATAGACCAGCCCCAAGGCTCAAAAGCAAATCTGCGCCGGCTGTCACTTTCAAAAGCAAAAATGCCCAAGTGCGCCCGCATTTCGGTAGCGACACTGATGAGTCCGACGCTGGAAGCCCGTCCTTCCATAAAACTCGCCCTCGTTTCGGCAGCGATACGGACGAATCTGTTACTGAAGGCCCATCTAGCAGCAAAGTCCGCCCTCATCTTGGCAGTGACACTGAAGAGTCAGAAGAAGAGGACCTGCCGTGCGACAGCTGTGCAGATCGACCCCCCATGCAGCAAGCGAAACTACGAGAGACATTCGAAGTCGCAGAAGGGTCCCTGGCTATCACAAGGGTACCAGAGCAAATGTGCAAAGAGCTCGATGCATTATCAATCTCCACCGTGGACCAGCTGAAAGCTTTCTACGTTCCCGGGAGGAAAAGTGGACAGAAGGGCATCTTGTTTTATGGGTCAAACCCCGTTGTGCACCCGGACGATCTTTCTGTCGCGTGCCTTCCCTATGAGAGAGGCATAAGAGCCGTCCTCAATCCCAGATACTATGCGCCCGAGATGCGGGAATACTTTAAGAAGTGCGGATGCCGGTTATATCAAACGGAGTCCGAAGCAAAGTTTTACGAAGGGCTATGGCATCCGCCCCAGGTCCGAGCACTCATCGATGGACGAATTCCAGATAGACGGGGCATAGGCTACATTCAACCTGATTCCAAAGCGTGCTACATGATCCATGTTGGTGAGGCCAGTGAAAGATCAAATGATGACGACGAGATAGCCGAGCCAGAAGAAGCTCCTCAAGAGCTCGAAGATGGCGGACAAGCAACCTTTGACGAGCTAACCGAGATTGACTTAGGAACGCCCGATAATCCAAGGCCGACCTACATCAGCTCGCTCTTGTCAGAGGAAATGAAAGCGCAGATAATTGCCCTGCTGCATGAGTTCGTCGACTGCTTCGCGTGGACATACAAAGAAATGCCTGGCCTTTCCCCTGAAGTGGCCGTACATAAATTGGCTATATCTCCTGATGCTAAGCCAGTCAAACAAGCTCCTCGAAGAATGAGAAGGGAACTAGAAGAAAAGGTCATCGAGGAAACTAAGAAGCTCATCGATGCCGGCTTCATCAGGGAAGAGAAATACGCGGACTGGATCGCATGCATAGTCCCAGTGAAGAAGAAAAATGGGCAGATCCGAGTTTGTGTCGATTTCAGGGATCTCAACAAGGCATGTCCTAAAGACGACTTTCCGCTACCGGTCATGGAAATGATGGTCGATGACACCTCAAATTACGAGCTGTTCACTTTTATGGATGGCTCTTCTGGATATAATCAGATCAAGATGTCGCCTGAGGATGAGAAGCACACAGCATTTCGAACTCCGATCGGAATATATTGCTACAAGGTGATGCCGTTCGGACTGAAGAACGCAGGTGCTACATATCAAAGGGCAATGACCAATATCTTCGATGACCTAATTCATAAAGTCGTCGAATGTTATGTCGATGATCTGGTCGTCAAGACTAAAACCAGGGCCGATCATATCCAAGATCTTAGGACCGTTCTCACCAGACTGAGGGAATACGATCTGAAGATGAATCCTCTGAAGTGCGCTTTTGGCGTGTCATCGGGAAAATTCTTGGGCTTCATAGTCCGACATCGAGGGATCGAAGTTGACCCGTCGAAGATAAAGGCCATCATAGAGATGCCCCCTCCGAAGAGTCTGACGCAGCTAAGATCTTTTCAAGGCAAGCTTGCTTATATACGGAGGTTTATCTCAAATTTATCGGGGAGATGTAGGCCCTTCTCAAAGCTCATGAATAAAGGAGCTCCTTTTATCTGGGATACCGAATGTCAAGCAGCGTTCGAAAGCATCAAACAATACTTGTTGCACCCTCCAGTGCTGGCCGCTCCCATTCCAAATAAACCGTTGATTCTCTATACTGCCGCGCTAGATGAGTCACTCGGTGCGCTCCTCGCCCAGAATAACGAGGAGGGAAAGGAAAATGCCCTCTACTACCTCAGTCGAACTCTAGTCGGGGCGGAACACAACTATTCCCCAATCGAAAAGCAATGCCTGGCTCTGATATTTGCTGTGAAGAAGCTGAGGCACTATCTGCTGGCTCATCGGGTTATGCTGATCTCCAAGGTTGACCCGCTCAAACACTTGATGACCAAAGCAAGCCTAGCCGGCAGAATGGCAAGATGGGCTGTCATGCTACTTGAGTTTGACATAGTTTATACCCCTCAGAAAGCAGTAAAAGGGCAAGCTCTTGCAGACTTTCTCGCTGCTCATCCCATACCAGAAGGGTCGCCACTAAATTGTGAGTTACCCGACGAACAGGTGCTGCATTTCGAGAATGACGAGCCATGTTGGGAGCTCTACTTCGATGGGGCCTCATCGATAAGAACCTCCAGTAAATCAAGCGTCCCGGAGATAAAAGCAGGGATAGGATTGGTGTTCATCACACCATCAATGGGAACCCTAAGGCGTTCTTTTGCTCTCACCGAGCCTCGGACAAACAATGAAGCTGAGTATGAAGCTCTGATAGCTGGTTTGGAGCTTGCCATAGAAATGGAAATCCTTCGGCTACGGGTTTACGGTGACTCCCAGCTTGTCGTCAACCAAGTAAGCGGCGACTATAAGATATACAAACCCGAGTTAGCTCGGTACAGAGGTCGAGTGGTGGAACTCATGAAACGGTTTACTCATATTGAACTAACGAGAGTCCCTAGAGCGTTGAACGGAAAGGCTGATGTACTCGCTCGCTTGGCCAAGGAGCTGGCTGATCCTGACATGGACGAAATTCTGATCACAGTCAGGAGCCGGCAAATTCTACCCCCAGTCTCTCTACGAGAAGAAGAAAGCGCGGAACAGAAGAGCAGTCCTGCGGAAGAAGCTTCGATCATCCAAGACGAGCCCGATTGGAGAGAACCCTTCATAGAGTATCTCCGATACGACAAGCTGCCCGAAGAAAAATCTGCGAGGATTCAGCTGAAGAAAAGAGCTCTCCGATACGTGTTTGTAAATGACACGTTATACCGCAGGTCATATGACCAACTCTGGCTCAGGTGTCTGTCATTGGCCGAAGCCCAAAAGGTCATGAAAGAAGTTCACTCGGGCGTTTGCGGTGCTCACCAATCTGGCCCCAAGATGCGATTTCAAATCAAACGGCTGGGGTATTACTGGCCCACCATGATACGGGATTGCGGAGAGCATGCAAAGAAATGTTATATCTGCCAAATTCACGGTGATTTTATTCACAAGCATCCCAATCCATTGCATCCTACAGTGGCGTCGTGGCCCTTCGAAGTCTGGGGCACCGACATTGTTGGCCCAATTGATCCTCCGTCATCCAAAGGCCATCGGTTTATACTGGCCGCGACAGACTACTTCTCCAGATGGGCTGAAGCTGTCCCGCTAAAAGAAGTTAAGACAAAGGATATTCTGACATTCTTCCAGCATAATATTCTATACCGCTTCGGTACACCAAGAAGAATCATTTCTGACAACGGGCCTTCTTTCAAGAGCTTCAATGTCTCAAGGTTCGCTACTCAGCACAAGATAGACTGGAGATATTCCTCCATCTATAATCCAAGAGCCAACGGGCTAGCCGAAGCCTTCAATAAGACTCTATGCAAGCTCCTGAGAAAAAATGCTTCAGCCAACAAGAGGGACTGGAATCTCAAACTTCATGAGGCGTTGTGGGCATATCGTACCACACACCGTACTCCAACTCAGTCCACTCCATACTCATTGCTCTTCGGAGTGGAGGCGGTCCTCCCCCTCGAAGTTGAAGTTCCAAGCTTAAGAATGGCCGTCCAACATGAGTTGACGGAGGAAGAAAACGTGCTCCTTCGACTTGAAGAACTCGATGCCCTCGAAGAAAAGAGGCTCGCGGTGCAGCAAAATCTGGAGCTATACCGAGCCCAAATGTCATGGGCCTATGACAAGATAACCCGTCTCCGCGCTTTCAAGAAAGGTGAATTGGTGTTGGTCCTCAAAAGACCGATTATCCCCAATCGACATGCCAAGGGAAAATTCGAGCCAAACTGGGAAGGACCATACGCCATTGAGAAAGTGTTCGACGGAGGATCATACCAACTAATAAGTGCAGAGGGAGAAAGGCCCATGCCACCCATCAATGGACGATATCTCAAGAAATACTACACATGAATGCTCCAAGTCGCAGGCGAATTGAGCACATCGGCCCTACGGTCTGGATCAGACATCCTGCAAAACCGTATACAATCCACGGGCGTAAATGACCCCTATTTCTCCCAAATCCTTCCGGTGAGACTACTTTTAAAGTCCCACCAGCGGCAAAAAAAAACAAAAAAAAAACAAAAAAAACAAAAAAAAAAAGAACAAAAAAAAAACGGTATGTCCACAAGCAAAACGGGCACGGATGAAAACCCGAAAGGGCTCCGTGAGTAAAAACAGCAGGACTACCGGCGAGTCTGTGAAAACCCGAAAGGGCGCAAACTCGTGAAAAGAGATGAAATACACTCGCAAAGCCCTCTCGACCTTGCGAGGAGAAAACCCCTGCGTGAGATCCTTACGACTCACAAAGGAGCAACACACTTAGGAATCCTCACGATTCCTAAGGAGAAAATACACCTGCGGGATCCTTACGACTCGTAGGGAGAAAATGCTTTTACGGGACCCTCACGGCCCATAAAATTGAAAAGCCTTGGGTGGTAGGGACCCAAACCTATCTCCTAAGCCATCGTTTCCCAACGGGCAACGGCAAATGATGAGTCGCTCCTGGCATTTCGCTTCAGTGTTAGCGGTGCTGATGCCGACCAAAAACCCAAATCCCAAGTCCTCCCAAGGCAAATGATGAGTTGCTCCTGGCATTATTCCAGTGCAGCAATGCTGATGCCAAACAAGATCCAAATTCCAAGTCCCTAAATGGCGAATGATGAGTCGCTCCTGGTACCATATTCCAGTGCAGCGATGCAGACGCCAACCAAATTCCAAATCCCATACCCCAACGGCGAATGATGAGTCGCTCCTGGTACCACATTCCAGTGCAGCGATGCAGACGCCAACAAATCCCTGAAATCTTTCTGGCCCTACGGTCTGGATCATACATCCTGCAAAACCGTATACAATCCACGGGCGTAAAACAATCCCAATCTCTCCTAAGTCCTACCGGTGAGACCACATTCAAAGTCCCACTAAATAAAAAAAAAAGGGGTATGTCCACAAGCAAAATGGGCACGGAGGAAAACCCGAAAGGGCTCCGTGAGTAAAAACAGCAGGACTGCCGACGAGTTTGTGAAAACCTGAAAGGGCGCAAACTCGTGAAAAGAAGATGAAATGCACTCTCAAAGTCCTCTCGACTTTGAGAGGAGGAAATTCCCGCGTGAGATCCTTACGACTCACAAAGGAGCAACACACTTAGGAGTCCCCACGACTCCTATGGAGAAAATACGCCTACGAGATCCTTTCGACTCGTAGGGAGAAAATGCTTTTATGGGACCCTCACGGCCCATAAAATTGAAAAGTCTTAGGTGATAGGGATCTAAACCTGCCTCCTAAGCCATCAATTCTCAAATTCTCTCGGGGCAAATGATGAGTTGCTCCTGGCATTATTCCAGTGCAGCAATGCAGATGCCAAACAAAAACCAAAATCCCAAAATCCTCTCTATGACAGATGATGGTTCGCTCCTGGTACCATATTCCAGTATAGCGATGCTGATGTCAACCCAATCAAAATCAACAAGTCAACTTCCACCCGACACCGCAAGAAGCGGAGCAAGTCAAGTCTACCCCTGACACTGCAAGAAGCAGAGAAAGTCAAATCAAGCATCGACCGTCCAAGTCGCTAAAAGGGCAGCAACGACCGTCCACGTCGCTAAAAGGGCAGCACCGACCGTCCAAGTCGCAAAAAGGGCAGAATCGACCGTCCAGGTCGCTAAAAGGGCAGCAACGACCGTCCACGTCGCTAAAAGGGCAGCACCGACCGTCCAAGTCGCAAAAAGGGCAGAATCGACCGTCCAAGTCGTTAAAAGGGCAGCAACGACCGTCCACGTCGCTAAAAGGGCAGCATCGACCGTCCACGTCGCAAAAAGGGCAGAACCGACCGTCCACGTCGCTAAAAGGGCAGCACCGACCGTCCACGTCGCTAAAAGGGCAGCATCGACCGTCCAAGTCGCTAAAAGGGCAGCAACGACCGTCCACGTTGCTAAAAGGGCAGCACCGACCGTCCACGTCGCAAAAAGGGCAGAACTGACCGTCCAAGTCGCTAAAAGGGCAGCATCGACCGTCCACGTCGCAAAAAGGGCAGAACCGACCGTCCACGTCGCTAAAAGGGCAGCACCGACCGTCCACGTCGCTAAAAGGGCAGCATCGACCGTCCACGTCGCTAAAAGGGCAGCAACGACCGTCCAAGTCGCGAAAAGGGCAGCACCGACCGTCCAAGTCGCAAAAAGGGCAGCGCAGGATTCCTACAAAGCGGGAACCAAATAACTCCGGGCCAGGGAAAACGTCTATCACGGACACTCCGTCTCGGAGACATGTCAAGCAACGACCGTCCATGTCGTAAAATGGGCAGTGCCAGCTTTCCAAAAAGCGGGAACCAAACCAAGTCGCCTCCACGTGAAAGAAGATCCATCAATTTCATGCACACGACCCACATATGTGGTGTGCATTTATTGATGGGGGGCAATTTGTTGGGGTAAAAATTTACACCCCGGTTGACCAAGTCAAAATCAAAGTCAACCCCAAGCCAAGTGGGTCCAAGCCCAGATCCAGTAGGCCCATGCCCGGGTCGAGCCCGAACATGAAGCGGCCGGTCTCCCCCCATGCCAAGATAAAAATTTTGTAATAAATAATTTTGTTGCATTTTCTTTTATTTTATTTTCGGATAAATGTAAGAAAAATAGGCATAAAGCCAAATTTTTGTAAAGCCCATGGCTTATGTGCAAAAAGAAATGGCACATGACCCATGGGATAGGCAAAATGCCATTTTGTGAAGCCCAAGGGGCTATGTGTAAAATGTATGGCCTATAAAGGCAAAGATAATGAAAATATCTAGGAACTTTTTTCTCTCTCAAAAAAAAATTAGAGCTGAGCTCTTTCTTCCTTCTTCAAGGTTCCAAAACCTTCTTCTTTCTCTTGAATTAAATCAAGAGTTTTACTCTTCCTTTTTCAAAACTAAATAGTTTTCCACCACAAAACCCACAAAGGGGAACTTGGATCTACCATCAGATCTTAAAAAGGAGAGATTTTGAGATTTTACATCTCTTGATCTTCAAGATCCAGCAAGCAACAGGAGGAAGAAGAAGAACCCTTCCATTAACCCAAAAAAAAAAAAAAAAAAAAAACACACTCAGGAGTCTAACTCCTCTTTGATTTCTCTTCAGAGAAATCTTTTTAGGCTAAAAGCCTGTTGTGTGCGCAAGTCGCCCGCGTGCCGACACGTGGCGCGCGCGCTTGCGCAACTGCGCAAGTGCGCAAGTCGCCCGCGTGCCGACACGTGGCGCGCGCGCTTGCGCAACTGCGCAAGTCGCCCGCGTGCCGACACGTGGCGCGCGCGCTTGCGCACCTGCGCATCCCTTGGATGTCTTTTCCCCCTCTTTTGTGTACATATATACACATATACATATGTATACAAATTTATACATACACGTACTCCACGACACTGTCCCTGTTAGAAAAAAAATTTCTAACGGGGCGCTGCCCCGCACCCCGCAAGGGGGCTGCTAGCCCCCTTGACCCCCAGCCCGCTATCCGGGTAGCGGGACCCCCGTAAAAACTCTGCGTGGCTCCCGATATATCCATACCCCCCTTTCAGAATTGAACACACGTATACTGCACATTGAGTTCGCATGACCAGTTTAACCCGTTAATCGGAGGTTCCCTCGCCCCAAAGGCGAGGGGTAATTAACGGCAGCTTAGTCCGCGGCTGCCGGAGATTCGGATCCCCACAATCAATAAACCCCGGCCTACCCTAGGCCGGGGGAATCTGTAGTGCGCCTGACAAGCGCGCGCGTATTCCCATCTCAATGGGGTGACGAAAAACACCCTACATCTACTAGTATATATATCAATATATAATATTTCGCTCAAGGCGTGATAAAATGCAACATCACAGAAATGTAATAAGCATCACAGAACAATACAGATGTCTGGGATCCCCGGGTTTCACAGAGCCGCTACTGAAACCCGACGTTCCCCTGGTCGTGTGGATAGCCTGTGCAATGAAATCCTAGACCCCTACGGGCGCGGCAAGTTACCCGCCAAAACCTAAAGCGAGGCAGCCCCCTTCAGCAACGTGAATGGACCATCCAGCACTTCACGGAATCCGGTAACTTGGGCACCCCTCCTGGGTCAACCTGTACCCCCTACGAGTGCGGCGAATAGCCCGCCAATTCTAGAGTGAAGCCCCCTCCGTCTCAATGCCATGAGATGCGGGCTTGTTGCCCTCTAGAACCCGGCTATCCGTGCACCCTACCTTGGGGTAATCCTAGTACAAAAAGTAAAATATACATACAACGGGTACATCGACCTCACCCCGGTCGTGCCCCAAAAGAATAATATACAGACAGGCAGTGACGGCAGTCCACATGTCGGACGCTCGTCCCGCAATATCAAATATACATAATACAACCAAAACTGTACTAGCATTGCATCCAGGATATCCCCCACGACCAATCCGCAACATCACAGCACAACACAGAACATCAACGTGAATGTCACGTTCGCAAATCCGTCTAACCGGGCTATAGCAGTTAGACAGGATTTACCGATCAAGTGACATTCACGGTCGCAGATATAATGTAAATACTGTGAACTAATGTGTTTAAAATTTTCGATCGATCAAATTTACCCAAGTGAGCCCCCAAGCACTACTGTAGCACTTAAAGAAAATCTGGGCCCAAAAAGAACATTCCAAAAACCCTATTTTCAACTCAGAAGCTCTCTGTAGAAACTTGATGCACTGAACAGCAAAGACTGCGGCGGAACCGCGGCCCAAGCATGGGTTTGGCCGCGGTTCCGCGGTAGGATAGTGTGTTCACGTGATAAAATTTCTACAGGAGTCTTAGAATTCCCTGCACATCATTCTGCAACACTTTAAAAAAAATTCTGAGCCAAAACAAAATCGACAGAGAACAGATGTACATGAAAATGCGGTTTTGGGATTTTTGTTCGATCGAAAATATAAACACGTTAGACCAAGCTAGACTAGGTTAATGGCGTGGCTCTGATA
Source organism: Agapanthus africanus (assembly GCA_030015575.1). Taxonomy (NCBI): domain Eukaryota; kingdom Viridiplantae; phylum Streptophyta; class Magnoliopsida; order Asparagales; family Amaryllidaceae; genus Agapanthus; species Agapanthus africanus. The sequence continues at coordinate 166,267,566 of CM057343.1, read as the reverse complement.
CCATGTAAGTGCACGGCGGCGTCCCGGCCGTCAATCCGATGCCGGAATGCGGAAACGAAGCTTTTCTTTAACTTTTTAAACCGGCACCACCGCTCAAAAAAATCTCGGATCGGGCCATTAATCTAGTCCTAGCAAACTAAAGAACGGGTAGAGAGATATACCGAGCGATCCGTGTCCTTCGGTCTTCTCGTCGTCGTCCCGATCTCCCCGCGGAATTTTCGGTCTTCATCTCCTCGTCGGAAGAGCACCACATCGCCGGGTTCTTTTACAGGCTCCCACCTCTGGACCGAGGCAACTCAGGCACGAAGTTGGCGAGCCGACGTGCCCAAATATTGCTGTAGAATACGTAGAACTCATGTCTCATTTGGGGTCACTTGGAGTTGCCTTTTTGTGGAGGAATGAGATATCAACTTTTGGTGGTGGCTCATGAGTTTTTAGCAAGCAAAGGAGATAAAAAAACCCACCCAAAAATTAGGACAGCCCCTCCCTAATGTGGCCGGCCTTAGCATGAGGGAATGAGAGAAGAGTATGAATGAGGTAGCCACAAGAATAATGCAAGAGAGAGAAAAGGTCATCATAATAAGCAATGATCACAATCAAAGAACCTCACTCCAAAACCCAATCATGACCAACAAAGGTCAAGCCATGTTGAAGATAGAAGTCAAGGTCAAACAAGAGCTATCATGAAGCAACAATATGCAAAGACCACCCTCCACAATGCTTATTTGCACATTTGCAAATAAGCTCTCCTCCACCAATCTTCAGCCATTGAAAGATACAAAGAAATATGGCCGAAACGGAAAACAAACTGGCAACTTCATAAAACTTATCCCGTAATAAATTACAGGAAACCCCGCTACTGTATATACATACCCTCACTTGTATTCCGACCGAAATACAAATGCAATGAGACAAAATCTACACTGTACTATACTAGGATCCGGCTTAAACCAAAGCCCGCTAGTATTATCCGTCCGATCATGATCCGTGCAATACCGCACGTATCTGATCGAACCCTGCCATATCTCCATACGGCGTCTACAGCGTTTCGCCCGAAACTTGAGAAACTGGTCTGTGGGGGATTCTAAAGACTCGTCAATACTTTGGTTGTGGATTTAACAACTAGCACGTCAGAGGTATTAGCCTATACGTAAAGGGCTATCAGGTATTGATCAAAAGGGACGTCGATGAGCGAACTCATCTTGTGTAACGTTTTAAAAATAATTAAATAAATAATTAAATGAATAAAATTGTTTAAGTGAATTTTATGATTTTCGGTAAAGTAAAATGTATTTTTCGTAAAACTAAACCGTGATTGTTTTTCATTATAATTTCAAAAATACCTATTTTAATTATATAATTACTAGTAAATGGTATTTAGTTAGACACTTATAAATTTTTAGTTTAATTAAATATTTTTCCTAAATTAATTATTTTAAATATTAACATAAGCTTTATTTTTACACTAAATTAGTGTAAATTAAAATTTTGAATGGTTTTAAATTGTAAAAATGAACCATGGCATATTAGAATTTAGTGTGTATCATGCAAAATTTATTTGCAAATTTTTCCAATTTTCTAGAGTTTTCTTGAGTTGCTATAGTAAAGAAATAAAAAGAAAATAAATAATATATGAAAAGACATAAGAAGTGAAAGCTTTGGGGGAAACTTCTACATTATTCTTTACTCTCTTCTTTCTCTTCCGTACCTCCTATTTTGGGCGGCCATCACCCCATGGCAGCCCCCCCCCCACATTTCTACTTCATTTTTTGTTCAAAATTCATCAAAAATCCTTCAAAAATTCAATTAAAAATCCACAAAATCCTATTTATTTCCTACCCTTTATTCTTTGCTTATTTTTACATGGATTTTGGAGTGGGAAAGCATGCATTTTGGAGGCTCATTTTCATGTTTGGACTTTAGGTAGTGGAGGTATAAATTCTTCTCTTTTGAATTATTTCTATTAGATGTTCTTTTAAAGCATAATTAGATTTATTATATTAATTCTAGTTGCAAATTTTAAAATTCAAGTTAGGGTTTGCAAATTTAAGTGGTGGTTTTTATTAATTAATTAAGGTTATAATAGCTAGTTTAACATCTTTTAGAGTGGAAAATTCTTGTATGGTTGTGGTATAATAAATTGTTATCCAAAATTGATTTAATTATGCTATTTAGCTAACTAGTTTTTTTATAAATGTATATGTGGGTGAGATAAAATTCTAATTAATGTTTTTATCATTATATTATGGTTTTAATAGGGATATTAATATGTTAGTGGAAAGCAAAACCTAATCTAGTTATTAGTTTCAATTGTTAGTTAGTAAAGTGTGATAAATATGCTAATATTGCTAGTTTTTGCAAACTAGATTTTGGAAATTCCTAAATAAATGAGATTAAAAATATAATTATGGTTTCATCATATCATTATCATCATGAAGTGTAGTTTAATACATTAATTCATGCAAAATTATGTTTTGTTGTGGAATTGTGAATTTTGCTTGAAAGAGGTTGAAAATTTCTAAATGTTGCAAACTAGAAATTTCAAATTAATGCAAATTTGTGTAATAAAAATATAGTAAGGGGTTGTATAGTCTAGTTATGCTATTTAATGAGTTTTATGACCATTGGTTTCATTTAAATGTTAAGTTTTGAAGAAAAACGGTAAATTGGCATTTTCGGGTTTTACGAAATTGGACGGTTTGATCGATTTTTAGGGTTTCGATGGATTTAATCATGTTATATATTATAAGTAACGAGTTTTAAAACTATGAGTTAATTGTTGATGTTATCTCGATCCATCGGAGTTTGTACGCCGATATCGAGCGATATTTGGTTCTTTTGCGTGGACGGGACATAGGTTTTAACCTATGCTTGTTCCATTGCGTCGTTTTGACTTTTGTATGTGATTCAGTTTACGATACTATTTATATGTTTGCGTTTAGGTACCCTTCACGTGGACTGCGGGCGATGAAGAGGAGGATGGCGACACCGTCTTCGGCAGACATGGACCAGGTGAGTAGATGTATATCTACGGGGGGAAGTCGGGTGGATGGCGTTTAGCACCCCCGCAACGTAGAATAGGAATAGTACTTATCGTCATTAGGAAACCAGATGTGACCCTAGATTCTTAATGAGGAGGACCCTAGTAATGACCCTAGGCTGGACTAGACTGATTTAGGAAAACCATATCAGAGGATGAATACCTTGGAAGAGATTCGTAGGTTTCAGGTAGAAACACACACACGCACAAACTCGACATGGTGTATACGTGCATGTGTATATACATATAGGACTAGGTATATGTATATATATATATACAACACGTATATGGGATACATTGATGTGATATGATATCCGAGGTATGATGAAACAGTATAACTGGGCTTGATGCCGTGATTCTTGGCTATACAGTCGTATTAAGTGTTAGCGGATCATTAAAGAATGAGATAATGAACATGTATACATAAATTATAATGGGTGGTGATGATATTGAGGTACATGGGACTCTAAAATAGTACCCGGACTGTAACTTGTGACTGATCACGATATGATATATGTATGACTTGATTGCGACATCATATAGGTGTGACCTGACGTCGATATCATGTAGGTGTGACTTGATGACGATATGATATCAGTATGACTTAATCACAATATGATACATATGACATGATATTTCTGAGGATAAACTAATGATGCATATTATGATGGCAATGATGTATGATTGATGTATGCGATTACAGTTTAGCACCTTAATCATGAGATGTGTTGATGATGACATTATACGAATGATGAGACACCTAGGAGATACTTGACCCGTACCCCGATATTGGGATGCCGTACGATGGATTTTACCGTACGAGGCATAGATATGATGATTGATCCGCACTCTTGATTTGAGGAAGCCGTACTACGTACGTGACGCTATTGAGGCTGGATCGCCGACTATTAGAGATATTGAATCAGATCTTAGGTAGACTCTTGTTTCTTATTGACTAGTTTATTAGGTATAGTTCCTTAGGAGGTTAGATAGACACTAGTTTAGGATCGATTCATATAGTGGTAGTTGTACTCGTATATCGCAGAGGAGTGGATAATGCACATCTGTCTTCACATTCATACTGTAATCATCTTGGTGCATGTTCTTACATATGTTGCTATAATCAGTATAAACCTTACCTGTTAGGACACCAGCACCATTACCGATGATGCGCATATCCCACGCACACTTATTTGCCGGCTCACACACATCATCATCGGTAATTGCTATGTCACGTACACTTTAGATTATATTATCTTTTATTGATAAAATCAGTTAACAACTTGACCGATATAATATTGTGATTACTCTCTGATGTTAGTGTAGACATGATATTTATTACTTAGACATTCATGCATTCATATTTTCATGTTATCATGCAGTATTATGGGCATATGCTGACACTTATCATATATTTACTCATGATTTTGAGATTTGGGTTTCTATGAGATTTCTGGATTTTTGGGGGAAAACCGCAAGAATATATAAAAACTTCTCTCTCTCTCCTCCTCTCTTTTTTAAAAATATAAGATGCGGTTTTCTCGTGATGTATGTGTCTTCCACCATGAGATTTCATGTTTTCTGTTGGATTTCGAGACCCGATTCGAGGAGTGGATGAACCGTCTCGGGTACATGGTGGGCCCGGTATGGTACCCCGGGGCAAGAAGATCGAGTTGTAGACGATGAGCCTGGCAGGGAAAGGCTACCTACCGGTGATGTCTGGCGCGGCGGATATCCGGAGGATACCGACCGTTGTCGTGAGATTTGATGATATGGGCCGATCCGGACTGACGGAGCCCGAGGTATTGAGACTATGAGACTTGAGATTTACATGTTTGTGTCGATGCTTGACACGGATTTCCATGGATTTCCTTGTTGAGATTTCAGATTCCTATACACATTTTACTATGATAACAGCTAAAGATTTCTTATACAGATATCTGGATTTCAGGATTGATTATTTTATATTCATGGTGCATGCATATCCATTCATATGACATAGTATTATATGAGGCACTGACACGAGCACGGAGTATCTGCATTTACACGTAGTTTTACCCTGCTATTACTAGATGATTAGGATATAATAGTGTATTATTATGACTTAGGATAGCGTCGTGCATTCGATTTCTTTTCGTAGATGTCTTCTACTCACGAGTTGGCAACTCACCCCCGTTGTGCCAAATTTTATTACAGGTTCGATGTACAGGTTTCCCTGGCAGCTTGCTGGCACATCTTTTCTTTCAGGGTGATTTGCACGGTAGGTTGGTTCACTTGTATCTGAACCACCATTGTATTTTTATTTATTCATTTGTATCTAGTAAGCTCCATCAACCATACTTGTATTACTTGATAAGTTTATTGGACCAGTCTTTTATTTCGACCTTAGAGTCGTGCATGTATTATTCTGATCTGGTGGTTTTGTTTTCTTTGAGTTTTGAGTCTCGTCCTTTTGGCGTTGTATATTATTGTGTATTGTTGTGGTTGTTTCCGCCTGTTGGCGTTGAGCTAGCTCCCGTTTGGGGATGCTTTTTATTGTTTATGTATATTATACTTGTTGTACCCGTTTGGGGCCAGTTTTTACAGAGGAGACTCTGCCGAAATTTTTGGGAAAATTTGCTGATGCTTTTAAACTTGTTTTCTTTTTCTTCTTCTTCTTCTATGGTTTAGATTTCTGGGCTTCGGCTTACTTAGGTTACGTGGCGCCTCTAGACGCTTCGTAATCTAAGTGCCGGCCACGTTCCGTACTTTCGGGTCGTGACATATTGACACCCTACTGAGCCTGTCAGTGACAATATCCGTACAGTCCGGTCCGTTCGTCTATGAGCATCGCATGGCGGGCCTAGGGGGTTGGTAAAAGTCAAACCCCCAAAAGCGGTACAAGTCGTGTCGGAGTGTAGCCCAGAACACCCTGAGATACTACTGGAATACCTACCAGTAAATCTCCTGTCTCGGCCGAGAGCTTTGTGCAATGGCTCTCCTAGACACAGCGCGACCTCACCCCCAATACCGGGAGAGACGAACCCCTGCAGATCCGCTCACTGCCTCCATGTGGCTCGGGACTGTACCCAACTAAAACCTGTTGGCACGTCTCCTTTGAGCGTGGTAGGGTAGTAATCAAAGTACAGTGGGAACTCACACGAGACAAATGACGATCTCAGGTCGATGAACTAACCTGTACACATGTCACCAGGGAACTGCTATCTGACGTCAGGTATAAGACCAACTAGCATGTTCCCGGCGAGTCCTGTCCGGTGTACTCATAACCCAATGAGCACCTGTATACATCTTAGGTGAACCAACTGACACCGGTGGCTTATGAGACCGGCCACCGGCCCTCGTCGGGGTCTCGACTGTATACACTAGTCTACTCTGGAGTATCGATGCCCTGTCTCGAAACTCTCACGACTAGGGACCTTTTAAGGATGTGCTTATAGACTACCAGCTCCCACGTATATGATCGCCCTCATCCTGCTGGCAGTCAAGCAAGAATTCTAGGGGCTCTATCAACGTGCAATAGTGACCTGTAAGGTCACCTAAAACAGTACACGATGATAAAGGTAAACCAGATAGCAAACTATCATCTCGAGTAAGACTGCCCTATCGGGATAAGTCCTCCATCAATCATTGCAATCATGTGCCTGTGATCCAATAATTGACTCTGAGGGCACCATCTCCAACAGTCAAAGCATGAATCGTAAGAGCTCTATCAACATATAATAGTGATCTGTAATATCACATAATATATATACATGATGATAAAGCCAAACCAGATGGTATACTATTATTTCGAGTAAAATTGTTTTACCCGTATAGGTCCTCTCTCAATCATTATAATCGTCTGCCTGCGATTACAATAATTGCCTTGAGAGCACTATAGCCAACGGGATATACCCAGAAGATAAATATATAGTCGTACCCCTCTTGAAATTTAGTAAGTTCCAAATCTTACTCCAGATATGACACCATGTTATTTGTTGACATTGTGCTTTTATCTTAATTCTGACTAAATAAGCGAGCCACACCCTTATGTGGTTATTTATTATTAGTATTTTATACGTGTGATGCACGTTTGTAGCGTTATCTTATTTAGAGCCCAAAAAAATTTCTTGAGCCCATATAAATATAAAATGGGGGTTTTGGTTTAAAATTATTTTGAATGTTAATAAATGAATAAAATAGTCATTTTAGTAATTTGGATCAAGAGTATTCTAGAAAATATTATAATATGTTATTTACCATATTTAAGTAAAAGAATATAGTTATAAGTAAATGAAAGTAGAATTTGAAAATTGATAGGATTAAAATAAATTCTAGAAAGTTCTTTTTTGTCTTAAGTTTGAGTAGAATGTAGATTGAATTTGAAATTCAAACTAATTTCTACAAAGTTCTTTTTTGTCTCAAGTTCGAGAAATTTCCTTTTTCTTTGTTTTTCAAAAAATGGAGAAGTTCAATTATTTTTATCTTTTTCTTTGATGATGTGATGGCTTTGAGATTTGATTTTTTTGAAACATAATTAATTATTTTTGTCTTGATGATGTGGATGCCCTAGGAATGGAAGATTTTTCTCTTTTTTTCTTTGTTTTATTAAAAGAAAAGGAGAGGTTCGCTTCTAATTAAGTCCATTTGCATTATATAGTAGTATATAGATATGATATATTTGGCCGATACAAAAAAATTACCTGTATTTGTGCCTATCATAAATGTCATTATTAGTACTTATATTATTTTTTGCAAATTACTGCTCATTTTTAAACTCTACTCGCAATAATGGAGCTCACTTGCTACTAATAACAAATCTCATGATATCCAAAGTTGCTCTTTTTGTAAATAGGCTGCCTTTGACTACAAGTCCACAAATATATGAAGCTCTCATGTGAACAGGATAAACCCTTCCTTTGTATTATTGAAAGTTTAAACTTATTAATGTTTCATTTTCAGTGATTAGATCACAATATTTTATTAGCCAAAAAGTTAGGATAAGATAATGAAATATCAGAGAATAATACAGTATAAATATCCCTATCTTCCATGTATTGCTTTCAACTCTCTCTCTCTCTCTCTGCGCCTGCATGGTGTCCACTGGTGAGACTTTTCTAGCTTTCGTTCACAGGTCTTTTTTTGTCAAAAAAATAAAATAAAATCCGATTGGTTTATGAAGTTATGCATGTTCAACGAAATTTTAATAGTTCTTATCTTCTTGATTTCATTCTTGACTTCTCTTAAAGTTACAAAATTTACCTTGAGAATTATTGTACGTAATTAATGTAAAAGTAGTCCTTCCGATGCCTTCTAATCTTGTTTTGCATACAGATTATCTATGTTGACGTTTTAAGTGAACTTATGATTTCCGCCACATCATAACCAAAATTGTACTGGAATGATCATTGAGAAATGCAGGCTCAGTTTATTCCGATCGAATCTTATTGACTAGTTACTATCCTTGTAGTCTTTACGAACTTCTTATCCGAATCTTAATTAGTTACTGTTTTGCATCATTGATTAACAAGCTTAATCTGGTGTCAAGTTTTAGATCTATTGATCATTTATCGACTTATAAAAATCCTCTAATGAGAAAATCACAGTATGTTTTAAAAACCCGCAATTTGCGAGTTTAATGGGCGTTATAATTCCGCTAAAACCAATTTTTCTTAAAAAAATACCTTTATTGTTTTTCTACATATTCTTAATGAAATAAAGTCATTAATAGAAAAAATGGCTGGAAAGGCAAATTGGTTATTTTAGAGGTAAAATATGTAGATTGTTAAAATAAAAATGGAATTATACTTCCGTGTCGATCTATCTTTTTTTCTGCATTTTAGTATTTGCTGATTCCGCCAATTCAGATGGTGTCAAATGTCGGTTTTCATTTTCTTTTTTTCTTTTTACCAGTAAATGTTTAATTAACCGATTAGACCTGTCATCGTTTCAATCTAAGGCCGTGTTTGGGAATGGAGTTTAGATAGCCATGATTTGTTTTTAAATGGAGGTAGAGAATTGCAACTATGGTTTACAAGCCTCAAACTTAAAAAATGGAGTTACCTAAATTTTGATCAGATTGGAGTTTAGAAAACTGTAGTTTTCTCACTTGCAAAGATGAGATAACTGTAGTTATCTTAACTGTAAAATGAGTCCCAAACAGGGCAACGTTAGGATTGTAGAGTTAAGCCTTTCTAACTCTATGAAACCATTAGTTTAAAAAACTCAACTCCATTTCCTAACGGGCCTGATAGGGTAGAATGAATCTTTCTTTTCTTTTCCTTTATACTGCAAGAAAGTGGTGAAATTTTTAGATTTTCTATTTTACCCATTGACTTTTATTCTCTCTTGTATTAAATTTGGACAATGTTGGTGTTTTTGAGAATATGGTTTGGAGGTATGGTTAAACATGTAAATTTAGCTATGTCAAAACTTTTGGATGCCCATTTTGCCAATCACATCAAATATTATGAAAATTTGGACTACATTGGTAAACTTGTTGTTGTGCCCAAATCTTGAGGGCAATTATGACAATATATGGATAATTGCTTATTAATCATGAATTTTCAAGATTTTTCAAATAAATAACATAGAACCAAGAAATTTAATCATGGCAAATAAATAGCATGAACTTGCACATTTTCTGCATGGAGAAAATATATAACATAAATATAGCATGGAATTAACAAATAACACAAATGTTAGGTTTTAAAATTTTTCCAAATAAATACCACATCTTTTATCCTCAATGTGAATTGAAAACTAAAAAATTATAAAAAATAAAATAAAAATAAAATAAGCTGTTTGTTTATTTTTGCAGAAAGTTTTTGTTATCTGGGTTCTTTAAAAATCCCACATGTCGGGTGGGGGTTTATCCCCAGTGGATGCAAAATGACCCATTTTCTCTCCAAAAACCCTTAACCTAAAATCCCAAACAAACCCCTGGCTTTCAATCTCGTTTCGTTGCCCAAAACCCTAGAAATGCGATATTTAGTCGAAGAAGGGGAGGAAGCGAGTCCTCAAATCCTAATGTCGTTCAAGTTCAACCGAGAAATGTTGATCATGATCGCTCATAGGAACGCCCAAACCCTAATTCTGCTGAATGTTGAGGTAATTCGAATTGTAGGCACTGTTATGCTGTCGAAGATTCTTGTTTTGCTATAATTTGTTGGCGAGGAGATGGATGTTTGAGCAGAGACTGGGTTTCTCTGTAGCTTATTCTCTGATATTTTTTTGCTAATAGGAATAGCAATCTTGTATCTAGAAAATTGTGTAGCAATGTCACAAGCATAACTTGAAGGCTTACCTTTCAAGTTAGACTTACAAGGTCTCGTTGGCGACGGGGTTACATACGAAACCCAATTTTGTGGGGTCTCAATGCTAAACTCCAGCAATTGAAAACATGGCCTGTATGGCAACCAAAATAGGGTTTCCTGAACCCCGGTTCAAGAAGTTTTGGGCGCCGAAACCATATTTTTCTAAACTACTTAAACATTAGAGTTATGCAAAGTTTCGTTGAGCCCCCCAACCCCCATAAAAAAAGAATAAACTGAAGGAAACCTTGGTTTCAAAAACCGTTTTGCCAAACGACCCAAAACTTTGCGGAACCTCAATTTTACGAAAGCTGGGTTCCTTATCGAACTAAAATGAAACCGTAGTTTTGGAAACCGTGTTGCCAAAGTAGGTCTAAAAGGATTCTAAAAGGATAGTTTGGGAAAGCTTGCGATACCCTCTAAGGAATGAATTTGGAAAAATGGTTTAGGTAGATACATCTATTTTCTTAAACCATCTTAAACTTCCTATCATAGATGATGCCATTGGAGGTACTTTGATGCATGCTCAATGTAAATATCCTTGAGAATAGGCCATTCCAATACTTTCGAGGTAGAAGGCTATGCTCCGTGCAATAAACTTTATTGCAGCCCTGATAGCTTCCAAGTCACATACGTTTAGCTCCCATTATGTCCAAATAGGTTCATATGGTAAGGCCCTAAGCTGTCCTTGAAGTGATTCGTAGACCAGAGTATTGGGTGAAGCCAAAAGTGTCAAATCAATCTCATGCTCTCGAATCAGGGCGGAATTAAGTTGAATATCATGCGCCTTAAATTTTCATTAGGAAGACTGAGTGATGTTTACAGCTTATTTCTGCTGTGATTGACAATACCTTTATAAACTTACGATCCCTAAAAATTGTGATATCATTAAGTACTAGGATTGAGTTCCAGAGAGAAGTTTTATTTTTCCAATTTAATTTTTGTATCAGCAGCTGAAATTTACCTTCATATTTACCCCTTGCAGGATTGGAGAACAATTAGAGTGCAAGTTCCCTTGTTTAGCGATGGAAAAATCTCCATTCCTACTATTAGTTCTTCTACCAGTAACGTTCTGGGTGGGGATAGACGCAGAGTATCTGAAGTATAAGGATCCAAAACAACCATTGAATGTGAGAATCAATGATTTATTAAGTAGGATGACTCTTGCTGAGAAGGTTGGTCAGATGTCACAGGTTGAACGGGAAGATCTACCACCTGATATCATAAAGGACTACTTCATAGGTATATTACTGATATCTTGGAATTTCTCTTCCATTGTCTCTTGAGATATTATTAGGTCAAAACATAGTTACGTCGCCAAAAAGCTCAAATCTGTAGTTACGATATTGATATTTTTGGAAGTGCCCCCTTCTCTCCTCTACACTACATAATAGATTAATAAAGCATCTTATTCGAAATTGAGCAAAAGAGCTGTGCTGGCACAAGTCCCTTAATTTTATGAATTAAAATATTAAATAGAAGAACATGAGAATGAAATAAGTGAAATCATGATGATATTGATGCAGGTAGTATGTTGAGTGGAGGAGGTAGCGTTCCTAAACCGCAGGCTACTGCCAAGGATTGGGTGACTATGGTGAATACATTTCAGAAGGAAGCGCTATCTACCCGCCTTGGGATTCCGATTATATACGGGATTGATGCTGTACATGGCCACAATACTGTGTATAAGGCAACAATATTCCCTCATAATGTTGGGCTTGGATCTACCAGGCAAGTAATATATCTTTTAATTGTTATTGTTTGAAAGCTAATATGTCCTATTTATGTACATTTGACCTTGTATAGAGAATTATTAGGCAAGCTGATAGTTTCTCCTTATGCTTGTAGCTTTCAAGCTTACCTCTAAGGTGTTGTCTCTTTGTTTATTAGGGATCCAATGCTTGTGAAGAGAATCGGTGCTGCAACTGCCCTGGAAGTAAGAGCAACAGGCATCCCGTACGTCTTTGCACCATGTGTTGCGGTATTTGACCATCACAACCAAGTTTTATTATTAAGACTGGAAGTATAAGAAAGGAAATATTGCTGAGAATTTTTTTGCCCTTATACAGATGCTCGCCAATGCTTACTAATGTTTTGAAGCTAATATTTATACACTGTTAATTTTACTATATCCGAACCTTTAGTTACTTTGTTCGAGCTTGTGCTCAGGTTTGCAGGGATCCAAGATGGGGGCGATGCTACGAGAGCTATAGCGAGGATCCAGAGCTTGTCCAGGCCATGACCCAAATCATCCCTGGTTTACAAGGAGAATTTCCTCTAAATTCTCGCAAAGGGGTTCCTTTTGTTGGTGGAAAGTAAGCATCTTTTCAACCAGCCTACAACATCTTAAAAAATGTTATAGAGACAATATGTATCATGTAAATTTATGACTTGGCCAAGAAATTACCTGATTGATTGCTCCGCAATTTTTTTAATACAAGTTAAAATCCTTTGTCATACCTTCCTAAAAAAATCCTTTGTCATACCGGTCCATCACCTTAGGGCTTGAATTATCTCCCTTTATTCCGGTACAGGACAAAAGTTGCTGCATGTGCTAAGCATTTCGTAGGCGATGGAGGAACATACATGGGCATCAATGAGAACAACACCATCATCAATCAACATGGACTCTTTAGCATCCACATGCAACCTTACTTTGCTGCAGTCATTGAAGGTGTCTCCACCATAATGGTCTCCTTCAACAGCTGGAACGGAGTTAGAATGCATGCCAACCGCTATCTTCTCACCGACATTCTAAAAAACACACTCAAGTTTAGGGTTGGTTATCTCCTCCCTCTTCACATATGAATTGAGATGGTTAACGCCTCAGATGTTATCCTTTGGTTAATGTACAGGGTTTTTTGATATCTGATTGGAAAGGAATTGACAAGATCACCAACCCGCCTGATGTAAATTACACGTATTCGGTCCTTGCTGGAATCAGTGCAGGCATCGACATGGTCAGTATTGTAAATGCCTCCTAAGCTAGTCCAGGAGCTTGACAAATGTTCTACAAATTTTCTTTTAAGACTGTATATTCCGTGTTTAGTCGGGCATGCTTTTCGGCTGGTGTTTGTTATAGGTATGAAGGTCTGCGATAGGCATCCAAAATAATTATAAAGATATATTACAATCATAAGGAGGTTGTTTAACCAAGGAGTTTGGTTGGTTAAGAAAGAAAGGAAGGAAAAATCTATGTAGCATTCAAAAAAAGAAACATGTGAAAAGAAAGTGGTATTGCAGTTCTAATCAATCGAATCATTTTTCGTTACCTGTAATTCTATTATGAACTCGTAATACAGTAACTCGTACCTCCTCTTCTCAAAGTGGTTACTACCATCTTTGCTTGATTTGCCAAGTGATATGCTATACACCTCAATGTGTGCAGGTAATGATTCCCCACGATTTCCCTGACTTCATTGGGGATCTAATTTACCTTGTGAAAGAGAACTATATACCTATGAGCCGAATAGATGATGCTGTAAGAAGAATTCTTCGAGTCAAGTTTACCCTTGGCCTCTTCGAGAACCCTTATGCTGATCTCAGCTTAGCCGATGAAATTGGAAAGAAGGTGAATCATCAACAACTATAGCATTTATTAGTGCATGTTTAGATTTATCTACTGCCTTTTATAAGTGATCTTGTTTGGCGTGAAATAGGAGCATAGAGAATTGGCAAGGGAAGCTGTGAGAAAATCACTGGTGTTGTTGAAGAACGGAAAGAGCGGTGAAACACCATTGTTACCCCTCCCAAAGCAGTCAAAGAAATTACTTGTGGCTGGCACCCATGCTTACAACTTGGGATACCAATGTGGTGGGTGGACAATCGAGTGGCAGGGACTCGATGGGAACAATCTTACTGTCGGTAATTTCTTTTGATATTTGAATCTCTAATTCTCTACTTTCTCAGAAGTATCCACTTAGATTTGGTGGTCACATATTAGATTAAGATTGTAAGCGAAGGGATAATTTTACAATTAAAAACTTTTGCTAGGCACCAAGCAATTTTATGGGAACTGGTGATACTTTTGTAGATTCAGTCTCTAATGATTATGTCTAATCCTAAAATACAAACTATCAAGTGCAGAACAGATGATTTAGTCTTGCAGTTTAAAAGTTTAAACCCGACCTGTAACAACCCAAAAATAGGCCTTAACAAAACTCAAAACACTCATGGCAATGCGAGAAAGCAATTTATTCGAGCTTCTCTGTTCTTTTCTACAGGAACGACAATATTGGATGCAGTTAAATCCACAGTCGCACAGACCACTGAGGTCGTCTACTCTGAGAACCCCGATGCTGCTTTCATTAAACAAACCGACTTCTCCTATGCCATTGTGGCTATCGGAGAAGCCCCTTATGCTGAAGGACCCGGTGATAGCTTGACCCTCACCATGATTGACCCTGGTCCAGACATAATTCAAAATGTGTGCACCAACATTAAGTGTGTGGTTATTGTCGTGTCCGGTCGTCCAATTGTTATGCAACCTTATGTTGATATGATCGATGCTCTTGTTGCTGCATGGCTTCCTGGAACTGAAGGCCAAGGAGCGGCTGATGTGCTATTTGGGGACTACGGATTTTCAGGGAATCTCTCTCGAACTTGGTTCAAATCTGTGGATCAGCTGCCAATGAATGTTGGTGATAAGAATTATGATCCTCTCTACCCATTCGGATTTGGGCTCACAACCGAGCCTACAAAATCAATTTGATGAGATTTTGTGTGATTTCGATTATGAAAATGTGCATTGGTGTTGATTTGACCTGGTGTGTGGATGAATGCAATGTGATCTTTTATTTGAATGGATGGAGTGGAGAATTCGAGAAAATTTGTGTAAGCATGCCATCATGTGTCTCAAAGCTTTGACCTGTTTCATAGAAAAACATGCATTTGATCTCGACAATCCAAGTTCATAATCCTGTAGTTAGACGGAACCTTGTCAAGAAGAGAATGTAATGATATCTGGTGCTTGTGCGGGTATTCCAATTTCACAATTGTCCACCATTAATCTGTTTCTATACATGTTTCATTTCATGAAAGTTCACTGATTCTCCTGCATCAGTTAGTCTTAACATATTCACTAGCTGGAAACCTTATTGTTGATCGTCTGATTACTGATGCTTTGCTTTCTAATCAGGTGTTGGCTGCTCCTCTTCTACTTTATTACTTTTAATTATTAATCACATCAGCTGATGTATTCTTAATACCATTTCTGATTGTATCTTCTCTCTTATAAGAACATGTTCGCAGAGGAAGAATTGTTTTTTCTTCTCTTCAAGCTTGCACCTGTCATCTCTGCCATGAGTATGAATCTACGACACCCACACAAACTTAAGTACTTACTGCAGGAAACATTCCCCCCCTCTCCATACCCTCTTTGATACATCACCTTTCAGAGACACGGAAGGAGATATCGTGATAACATTCACTTCCATCCTCATTGCCTCGGCCTGAAAGGTCTTTTGTAGCTTTACATGTGATATCATACGTCAGATTATTTTCATGAGGCGCTTCATGCATCAAGCGATACCGTATTTGAAGATGATTTTGGACATGTCCTTTCATGTCGATGGATATGGAGTTTGCATGAGCTCTGAAATGATGTCATATATCTGTTGGAGATAGTGCCCTCAGAGTCAATTATTGGATCACATGCACGTGATTGCAATGATTGAGGGAGGACCTATCCCGGTAGGACAGTCTTACTCGAGATGATAGTATGCTATCTGGTTTACCTTTATCATCGTGTACTGCTTTAGGTGACCTGACATGTCGCTATTACACGTTGATAGAGCCCCTAGGATTCTTGCTTGACTGCCGGCAGTATGATGGCGATCATATACGTGGGAGCTGGTAGTCTATAAGCACATCCTTAAAAGGTCCCTAGTCGTAGGAGTTTCGAGACAGGGCATCGATACTCCATTAGTAGACTAGTGTATACAGTCGAGACCCCGACGAGGGGCGGTGGCCGGTCTCACAAGTCACTGGTGTCAGTTGGTTCACCTAAGATGTATACAGGTGCTCATTGGGTTATGAGTACACCGGACAGGACTCGCCGGGAACCTGCTAGTTGGTCTTATACCAGACGTCAGATAGCAGTTCCCAGGTGACATGTGTACAGGTTAGTTCATCGACCTGAGATCGTCATTTGTCTCGTGTGAGTTCCCACTGTGCTTTGATTACTACCCTACCACGGCTCAAAGGAGTCGTGCAAACAGGTTTTAGTTGGGTACAGTCCCGAGCCACATGGAGGCAGTGAGCGGATCTGCAGGGGTTCGTCTCTCCCGGTATTGGGGGTGAGGTCGCGCTGTGTCTAGGAGAGCCATTACGCAAAGCCCTCGGCCGAGGCAGGAGATTTACTGGTAGGTATTCCAGTAGTATCTCAGGGCGTTCTGGGCTACGCTCCGACACGACTTGTACCGCTTTTGGGGGTCTGACTTTTACCAACCCCCTAGGCCCGCCATGCGATGCTCATAGACGAACGGACCGGACTGTACGGATATTGTCACTGACAGGCTCAGTTGGGTGTCGGGGTGAGCTTCCTCATCGACGTCCCTTTTGGTCAATAGCTGGTGGCCCGTCACGTATTGGCTTATACCTCTGACGTGCCAGTGGTTAAATCCACAGCCATAGTATTGACGAGTGTTTAGAGTCCACCACACTTACAGTTACTCAAGCTTTCGGGCGAAACGCTGTAGAGGCCGTATGGAGATATGGCACGGTCCGATCAGATACGTGCGGTATTGCACGGATCAGGATCGGACGGTTTGTACTAGTGGCCGTATAGTTATATGGCAGGGTTCGATCAGATACGTGCGGTATTGCACGGATCAGGATCGAACGGATTTTACTAGCCGGCTTTGGCTTAAGCCGGTACTAGTTTAGTACAAGTGTAGATTTTGTCTCATTGCATTTGTATCCGGTCGGAATACAGATGCGGGTGTGTATGCACAGTATCGGGGTTTTCCTGTAATTTATTACGGGACCAGTTTTCTGGAGTTGCCAGTTTGTATTCCGTTCCGGCCGGTTTTCCTTTGTTCTTTCCCGGCCGGACTTTTCCGATGGAGGGGGGTTATTTGCAGTTTTGCAAATAACACTTTGTGGAGGTTTTTCTTGCAAAAGTATTTATTATGATAGCATCTTTTTGATACCATTCTTATCTTTCATCATCACTTGCTTTTTGGTGATTTGAGGTGATTAGAGGTTGATTTGAGTTTGTGATGATGGTTTAGGATATGGTCACCTCTCTTTTGCTCCTACACTCACCTCCCTTTGCATTATGTTTCATTCCTCCACCATTCTTCTTCGAACTTGAGAAAAATGATAAGTTTTTTCATGAGAGGAAAAAGAAAGAGAGAAGAAGAAGAAGAGAGCTTCTTCTTGAGAGTTTCATTTCTTGATCTCATTCATGCTAGAAAAATGCAAGCACCATTTTTCTTATCTCATTTTCCTCCATCATCTTCAAATGGCAACAAACCCCAAGTGAGACACTACACTACACATCCTACAGCACATCTTGAGCATGTCGAGTTGCCGGCTTCATGCTCGAGTTGCCTCGGTATTGAGGCGGGAGCCCGTAAAAGACGCAGGCGATGTGGTGCCCTTTCCGGCGAGGAGGCGACGATGTGGAGGCAAGACTTTCCGCGGGAGATCGGGACGATGACGAGAAGACCGGAGGACTCGGATCACTCGGTATACTTCTCACCCTATCTCTTGATTGCTAGCATTAGGTTAATGGTAAACGATCCGGGTTTTCATTGTCCGCGGTAGCGCCGGTTTCCGAGTAAGGAAAATTTTTAATTCCGCATTTTGGCCTCGAGTACGAGGCCGGGGCGCTGCCGTGGCGCAACCTGGTATCAGAGCCACGCCATTAACCTTACCTAGCTTCGTTTGATGTGTTTGCGTTTCCGATCGACCAAAATTTCCAAAAACCGTATTTTTCCTTCACATCAGTTTCTGTTGAAATTTTTTGAAGTCTAAAAATTTTTCAGGTGGTCTCAGAAAGATGTGCAGGGAGTTCTAAGAACTCTGGGAAAAAACGAGACAGTGACCCCTTACCACGACCGCGGAAGGGCGGCCAAAACCCGCCTTTGGCCGCGCTTCCGCCGCAAGATGGTGGGGTCATTGCTTCATCTTTTTTCAGTGGGCTTATGGGCTTATATTAGGGGTTTTGGAATATTAAAATTGGGCCCAGGTTTTCTGTGAGTGCTACAGTTTTGTTTGGGGGCCCACTTGTTAATTTTTGGTCAATCGGAAAATTTTAAACACATTTTTCACAGTATTTACATTATATCTGCGACCGTGAATGTCACTCGATCGGTAAATCCGGTCTAACTGCTATAGCCCGGTTAGACGGATTTGCGAACGTGACCTTCACGTTGATGTTCTATGTTTATGCTGTGTTGTTGCGGATCGGTCGGTGGGGATAGCCTGGATGCAATGCTAGTACAGTGCTGTTGTATTATGTACATTTGATATTGCGGGGCGAGCGTCCGACATGTGGACTGCCGTCACTGCCTGTTTGTATTATTCTTTTGGGGGCACGACCTGGTTGCGGTCGATGTACCCAGTGTATGTATATTTTACTTTCTGTACTAGGATTACCCCGCGGTGGGGTGCACGGATGGCCGGGTTCTGGAGGGCAACAAGCCCGCATCTCATGGCATTGGGACGGAGGGGGCTTCACTCCAGGATTGGCGGGCTATTCGCCGCACTCGTAGGGGGTACAGGTTGACCCAGGAGGGGTGCCCAAGTTACCGGATTCCATGAAGTGCTGGGTGGTCCATTCACGGAGCTGAAGGGGGCTGCCTCGCTTCAGGTTTTGGCGGGTGACTTGCCGCGCCCGTAGGGGTCTAGGATTTCATTGCACAGGCTATCCACACGACCAGGGGAACGTCGGGTTTCAGCAGCGGCTCTGTGAAACCCGGGGTTTCCAGATATCTGTATTGTTCTGTGATGCTGTACATTTCTGTGATGTTGCATTTTATTCACGCCTTGAGCGAAATATAATATATTGGTATATATATTAGTAGATGTTGTATATGTTTTTCATCCGCGCTAGTCCAGTCCCCGCTCTGCCGTTAGTTAGCTAACCTAACGGGTGATGACGGGACCCAGTGGCAAATGCGGATGGCATATACGTACGTCAGTATATTTTCGTTCTTTGTGGTGTGATCATTTGATGGGACTGCATTGATTCGGATCAATGCAAGATAAACAAACCTAATCTGATGTTGTTGGAACACTTTTTCAAAAAGCTGTTATTGCAAGGACGTTCACTTTTGTTTTGCATCGTGGTATTCATTTGGAATATCCTGCTCCTCAGTCGACGAGGCAAGGGCCGAGATCCCTTCACCGGGAGTGACCCCTTGGACAGAAGTTTGCGTCAGGGCATTAACTTCACTATAGCCGATTACTTTTGCTTTGCATCGTGGTATTCAGTTGGAATATCCTGCACCTCATTCTACGGGGAAAGAGCCGAGATCCCTTCACCGGGAGTGACCTCTTTAGCAAAAGTTTTCGTCACTATATTTTATAAAAGGCTATGCAGTTCCTTCAACGATATCAAGTTCATTACGTTAAAGGTTTTTCGCCAAAAACCAGCCGTAGCCCTCCGTCATTTCCTACGGGTATTATTTAGTATTCGTGCTGCGTTTGTTGACCTAGTCAAGACGTAGTGTTCGGTAGCTGAGTGGTACTTGTTTGTTGCATAAGTGGGATTGGTTAAGACAGTCGTGCGGCCTTGTTGACCTAGTCAAGGGCACGTACCGGTGGGTTTAATGCAATCCAGAATAATGACGGGTTGAACTTGACTGGCGGTTTATGGTTTGTTGACCTAGTCAAGGTCATAAACCGCTTGGGGTAAAAATCACATCGGGAGTTTCAAAAGAACTGAAACTTGCCAGGCATGCGCATACCTTCTGGAGTATGGTGACTTGAGTGGATTCCGTCAAGTTATCATGCGATGATAGTTGGATCCCGATTCCCACTGATGAGTTGGTTTACTCCTCGGGTGATCCCGACTAGTTCTTCTTGCAGGTTTGGAGGAGAATTTGAGGTACAGTGGGAGGTTTCCAGATTAGACAAAGTGATAACCATTCTGATCTAGGTTAGAGTGCACGCTGAGTGTTTCTTTTCTCTCTCTCTTTGGCAGCGACTTTTGACCCGACCCTGGACTATGACTCAGTGACCAAGTTGACCGAACCTTCTTAACACTGGCTTTTGGATTGTCAGAGTTGCAAACCTCATTGCCACTCCTACTTTTACCCTTTTCTCCAGGACACCCCGTATTGCTACGAACGTCCACTTCCATTGGACAAAGCCATCGTATGGTTAGATACGAACTCGAAGGACTTCGAGGATGGTTTCCGGTTCTGGAGAAAACGGATAGGATTATCCAGTTGTCTTTTCCCTTTTACCTTCTCTCAAGTTGTGAGTACTCCTTAGTTTAGGAGATAGTACACCTATTGTGCAAATTGGATAGTCTTCTTCCAAACCCTAGGCTGGTGCCGACCGGTAGGGAATGAAGAAAACCAATTAGCCTAAAACGGTGTACAGAAGGTATTAAGTTAAGACAAAGCAAGGGATTAGTAGGAGGGCAAAGTAAATTGCGACTGATATTCACGACCAAACCAAGTATTTCTTCGCCAATCCTAAATCACCTTTGTATTTCTCCAGGACACTCTGTATCACTACGAAGATCCACAGTTTATTGGATACTCCATCGTATGGTTATATACGAACTCGAAAGGAACTTGTTCCAGTTCGGGGATGGATTCTGGTTCAGGAGAAATAGGAATAAAGTACATTCAGGTGTCTTTTATCTTCACCTTCTCTCGCATTGCGAGTGTTCCTAGGATTAGGACAGTACACCCTTTATGCTTTTTGGATAGTCTTCTTCCAAACCATAGGCTGGTGCCGAACGGTAGGGAAGGAAGAAAACCATTTGGCCTAAAGGGGTGTACAGAAGGTAATGACTAAAGACATATAAAGGGATTTGGAGAGGTGGCAAAGAATTATACGGTTACAGTTGTGAATCTGGATAATGGAAGAGGCATTACTAAGAATACCAGGATACCCCAACGAGACATTACAATGTTTCAGTTTCACTGTGTACTGTTAATAGAAAACTGATTTCCCAGTTAGACACTTGCTCCAGGGTATGTATTTACCAGATATGATTCTCACATCTGTATGGTTTTACAGATGATGAGTGGGAGTAAGTTATTGGGAATTGGGTGATCATCCTCATTATATCGGGATTCGTTGTAATCGGTGATGTTTGAGGAGATCACCTGGGCTGTTTGCCGGTCGGCAGATATTTGGTTATGAATATCCGCTGTTGTGCACCAATTTCAAATTGATATATCTGTACGTCTATTTTCATAGAGTGAGATATACCTTTTGATATTATGTCGATGACATTTACCTATATCAGTGGATGGTTAGGTAAGGAGCATTAAACAGCGGTGTAATTCTTCTTAACCACAAATACAGTTTTCAACCTACGACACACAGTGAAAGAGTTGTTAGACTCAGCGGACTTATACAGAGTATTGTATGTTGTCCAGGGTCCATCAGGACAGAGGGGTAGGTCCTCGTACTATATTCGGTTTACTTATGACTTCTCTAGTTTTTAGACAGGTGTTTCGTGGAAACACAGGGTCTAAAGTTTTGAGGAGTTATATGTATTTGAATAGAGTAGAGAACCAGATGTAGCAAGTATCGGGATTCTTCAAAGTGATCGAAGATGTAGATACTTGTGTATGGTGTTCAGTTGATAGTAATGATTAAGAGAAATTGCTTCTCTTTCAGGTTACTCATAATTGGAAGCATTCCTAAGTTGAGTAACGCTGATCGGCCTCCTTCCATTTAGTTTACATGCACTGGAGATAGCTGCATGATTTGAATCTGGTTCAATTAAATCAGTGCCTCTGTTTCTATATTGGATATAGAACAGTTCATATCTTGACATTGTTAAGGTACGGGGAGTTGTCCGGCTTATGCTTAAAACCAGACACTGGACAACTCAAGGCACGTTTCTGTAATGGCTGTTTGTGGGTTGACCCAGGCTATGACGAGGGTTAACTTTCTACCATCTGGATGAACAATGGCAATATTGTTCTAGACTCGCCACGGTTTTTATTAAAAATGGATTTTTTCAAAAACAGCAGTGGGAGTATGGTAGAACTGGAAGTAATTCCAGAACCGCAAACGATTACTGAAGATTTAATAAGGAACCTAAAGATTCAATCTGATTTGACATTCCATTGGCCACTCCGCAGATAAGGTGGGTAACTTCAGGCACCCGAGAGGTACTACGGTAGCCTCAAGGACGGTGACAGGGAAGTTCTTGTTTACCCACAATTACCATTGCTATTGTTCCAGGCTGCGAGACCCGGCAGGAGGATGAGTATAGCGTCGTTCTAAACTAGCTTTAGAAGTGCACGTCTGTATGACTCTGCCAGAAGGTTGTCGTAGTCAGTGGGAGCAGCGGAAGCATTGGTGGACATCAGGCTTATGTCTATTTATAGACTAAAGCAGATGTAGCGGAGATAGATCATCCATTTCTGATGTGACAGTCATAGGTTTGACGTCATCAGAATAGGGGATGGATCTGTTGAGAAGGTAGTAGGAAGTGATATTCCTATACTACGATCGGTTATACTTTGGTCGTCACACAGTGGTTTCTCCACAAGGGACTTGGATATTATATCAGACATACTGGTTACTAGATCTATGGTTTTAGATCTAGATTTGGGTGGTTTCCCAATCTGGGTACCTTGACAGCATTCTATGAGTATTTAGAATGGACGACTCCTGACACGGTAGTGCACCTGCAGTTGATGGAGTCACCCTCTCTAAAGGTGTCTTTTAGACTAAAGGGGAGAGGGATACTCATGATTGGCAGATCACTTGCTTAGGCAATTGAGTCAATCATGAGATATCAAGTACCACACCAGATGTTGTTCTTGCAGTAGATGCAATAAGTTGATATTGATCCAATCCTGGAGAAACAGTCGGAAGCAGTTTTAGAACATAAGTGGATGTTCTAGGGATATGATAACGACAGCCTCATTTAGGAGACGGTTATCACTCCAGGCTTCCAAGGTGACATGGATGGCAGAGTGGCTGTCAGAGTTATAGTTCTCCTTCTGACAAGGGGCAGTATTTTGGACAGGTGGTCCAAGGCAATACTGAGGGAGGCATGGCGCTGGGTACTGATTAAGTTCAGTTATCGATACAGTCTATGAAGTTTGGATTTGGAGTTCATTTATGAGCTAAGTCCCATCAGATATCCAGACATTCTAAGACAGGTATTGCTCATTTCGGGAGATGGCTTTCTCTGCGAACTTGAGATATAGAGAGACATAGAAAGAAACATCACAGCGGATCCACTCACTGAGGCTATTCCTCGAACGCAATAGTTTCGCAAACGAGCTTTGTGAGACTGACTAGTAGAGGAGTTGGGTATTCGGTATCACACGGGCTGTGAGTATGCGACATCGCAATAATTAGCCTTGAGTGCAAGTGGGAGATTGTTGGAGATAGTGCCCTCAGAGTCAATTATTGGATCACAGGCACGTGATTGCAATGATTGAGGGAGGACCTATCCCGGTAGGACAGTCTTACTCGAGATGATAGTATGCTATCTGGTTTACCTTTATCATCGTGTACTGCTTTAGGTGACCTGACATGTCGCTATTACACGTTGATAGAGCCCCTAGGATTCTTGCTTGACTGCCGGCAGTATGATGGCGATCATATACGTGGGAGCTGGTAGTCTATAAGCACATCCTTAAAAGGTCCCTAGTCGTAGGAGTTTCGAGACAGGGCATCGATACTCCATTAGTAGACTAGTGTATACAGTCGAGACCCCGACGAGGGGCGGTGGCCGGTCTCACAAGCCACTGGTGTCAGTTGGTTCACCTAAGATGTATACAGGTGCTCATTGGGTTATGAGTACACCGGACAGGACTCGCCGGGAACCTGCTAGTTGGTCTTATACCAGACGTCAGATAGCAGTTCCCAGGTGACATGTGTACAGGTTAGTTCATCGACCTGAGATCGTCATTTGTCTCGTGTGAGTTCCCACTGTGCTTTGATTACTACCCTACCACGGCTCAAAGGAGTCGTGCAAACAGGTTTTAGTTGGGTACAGTCCCGAGCCACATGGAGGCAGTGAGCGGATCTGCAGGGGTTCGTCTCTCCCGGTATTGGGGGTGAGGTCGCGCTGTGTCTAGGAGAGCCATTACGCAAAGCCCTCGGCCGAGGCAGGAGATTTACTGGTAGGTATTCCAGTAGTATCTCAGGGCGTTCTGGGCTACGCTCCGACACGACTTGTACCGCTTTTGGGGGTCTGACTTTTACCAACCCCCTAGGCCCGCCATGCGATGCTCATAGACGAACGGACCGGACTGTACGGATATTGTCACTGACAGGCTCAGTTGGGTGTCGGGGTGAGCTTCCTCATCGACGTCCCTTTTGGTCAATAGCTGGTGGCCCGTCACGTATTGGCTTATACCTCTGACGTGCCAGTGGTTAAATCCACAGCCATAGTATTGACGAGTGTTTAGAGTCCACCACACTTACAGTTACTCAAGCTTTCGGGCGAAACGCTGTAGAGGCCGTATGGAGATATGGCACGGTCCGATCAGATACGTGCGGTATTGCACGGATCAGGATCGGACGGTTTGTACTAGTGGCCGTATAGTTATATGGCAGGGTTCGATCAGATACGTGCGGTATTGCACGGATCAGGATCGAACGGATTTTACTAGCCGGCTTTGGCTTAAGCCGGTACTAGTTTAGTACAAGTGTAGATTTTGTCTCATTGCATTTGTATCCGGTCGGAATACAGATGCGGGTGTGTATGCACAGTATCGGGGTTTTCCTGTAATTTATTACGGGACCAGTTTTCTGGAGTTGCCAGTTTGTATTCCGTTCCGGCCGGTTTTCCTTTGTTCTTTCCCGGCCGGACTTTTCCGATGGAGGGGGGTTATTTGCAGTTTTGCAAATAACACTTTGTGGAGGTTTTTCTTGCAAAAGTATTTATTATGATAGCATCTTTTTGATACCATTCTTATCTTTCATCATCACTTGCTTTTTGGTGATTTGAGGTGATTAGAGGTTGATTTGAGTTTGTGATGATGGTTTAGGATATGGTCACCTCTCTTTTGCTCCTACACTCACCTCCCTTTGCATTATGTTTCATTCCTCCACCATTCTTCTTCGAACTTGAGAAAAATGATAAGTTTTTTCATGAGAGGAAAAAGAAAGAGAGAAGAAGAAGAAGAGAGCTTCTTCTTGAGAGTTTCATTTCTTGATCTCATTCATGCTAGAAAAATGCAAGCACCATTTTTCTTATCTCATTTTCCTCCATCATCTTCAAATGGCAACAAACCCCAAGTGAGACACTACACTACACATCCTACAGCACATCTTGAGCATGTCGAGTTGCCGGCTTCATGCTCGAGTTGCCTCGGTATTGAGGCGGGAGCCCGTAAAAGACGCAGGCGATGTGGTGCCCTTTCCGGCGAGGAGGCGACGATGTGGAGGCAAGACTTTCCGCGGGAGATCGGGACGATGACGAGAAGACCGGAGGACTCGGATCACTCGGTATACTTCTCACCCTATCTCTTGATTGCTAGCATTAGGTTAATGGTAAACGATCCGGGTTTTCATTGTCCGCGGTAGCGCCGGTTTCCGAGTAAGGAAAATTTTTAATTCCGCATTTTGGCCTCGAGTACGAGGCCGGGGCGCTGCCGTGGCGCAACAATATCCACCATCCTACACTGTGAGAATGCACTTGATAAATGATAATTTCTAGGGATAAGTTGTTTGGTTATGCCCACAAATTCGTAGTTCGGACAGCGTTCGATGGCTTAAGTTTTCGTGGGACAAATAGCTCCTTATGATTGAACTTGGTGAGAGAAATGATGTTCATATGTATATGCTCTGCGAGATGAATGCTTACTCCTACGTAAATTCTGTGAGACAAAGGATACTGATATGTTTAAATTCCGTGAGACGAACTATATTCTTATGTTTAGCCTCTGTGAGATGAGTAAGACTTGTTTCATTAGGTTCCATGTGGTTCTGCACCATGTACTGTGGAAATCAGACGAGAACATTCATTTCTTTATCATTTTCTTCTACTGAAGGTAGCATTTGTTTTGAAAAGAATGAAAAACAAACTATTGCTGTGAAATTGTTGCCCTCATCCAGAAGCTCACGGAAACAAATGCTTTGAAATAAATATTTTATACATGGTTTCAGTATGTCTGAATCTTTACTTTGTGTGAACTTGTGCTCAGGTTTGCAGGGATCCAATATGGAGACAATGCTATGAGAGCTATAATGAGGATCCAAAGCTTATTACTGCAAATTATCCGGAAGGAGTTCCTTTTGTTGGTGTCCGATCAAAACGCTCATGACTTTTGGTACGAACCTATCTCAACCAATCTGAACTCTTTTATTATATAATGAAAAGTATACATGATGCATAGAATTTTAGCCATTCATTTGTAAATGAAATGTTGATCGCATGTTGGCTAAGCTTATATCTTAGTGATTTTTGTAAATTTAATAGTGTAACAATTGTAACCTTTAACAATCGTAAAGTTCTAATGCTAATTATTTTTACTCATTTTAGAAAGAAAATTGAAAACCTTTCCAAACCCCACAGGTTCGAATACAGTATCTTATTGCATTCGTCATAATTGAATATTAAACAGTCAGCTCGACCATTTGGGTTAAAATAGAATATTGGTAAAATATCTGTGAAATCTTCGGTAGAGCGCCTCATTACATGTAATCTATTTGGTGGCAACCTTGGCTGCACATATAAGAAGAGAAGATTGGATTTAAATTGTCTTATGACTATTATAGTTTTGATGTACTTATAATTTTGAGGGTTTATATGAGTTGAAGGAAAAAAGTTCAAAATTCTCTTATGTAGACATTATTATTGTTTCATTCTAATTCAATAAAATTTATTACAGTGGAACAGAAATGAAAATGCTGAACCTCAAAATTTGTACTGCTGATCTGGTATGTAGGAGAGTGAACCTTTTGTATGTTCAGTTTTTTTATGATCAGTACTAATCCTAAAATAATCTAGAAAGTTCAGAGTAGATGATAGTATGTAGTTAATTTTATGCAACCTTAAGGGGTCTCAGCTGCATTATGAAAAAGGTTTAGACTTTAGACTCTATAAAGAAAAGAAGAAAAGAAAAACTCAAGACTTATCATTCATCTCTGATTGCGAGCTTCTCTGATCTTTTCTGTAGGAACCATAATCCTTGATAATTCAAAAAGTGTGCACCAACATCAAGTGTGTTGTATTGCAGTAGCTGGTCGTCCAATTGGGATGCATATGATTGATGCTCTTGTGGCTGCACGGCTCCCTGAAGTTGGTAATGTGCTATTTGAGGACTACAGCTCTCGTAAGTTAACCTCTTGTTCAATGTGAATCCCTACAAGTGTACTTTATAATAATATATATTTTTTACCAATGTTGTATGCACATATTCACTATTCCAATTGCTGTGCACACCCTTGTAACTTCGGGCGTTGGCCGGTGAGTTAAAGTTCTTGCTTATTATTGTCATGTTGAATGATTACATGGTAAATCTATTTTAGCTTGTCACACTATATTTCTTCCATGTTTTGTATGCGAATTTGCTTGTGAATCATGCTTCACGGCCATTAAACCTTTCTTTTTATGAGTTATGCATGCTCAGTCAAGCCGATGTAATGTTTATGTTTTCCCCCCTCGTTATCGGTTTAGTTTAACTGCAACCTATACATGTCGTCTGTAAAACATAGACATCTTGGATTGTTAAGCGACATTAAATTAAAATAAGCAACTCTCAACGCAGGAAGTCTGTCTCCTCTTGCCCTTAGCACGATTAATTAGAAATACCTGTGCGTTTTCTTTTTTAAGGTTAAGCGAATCTTAGAATGTTAATCTTACAGAATATATTTAGAGCCAAGGCAATCGAAGAAACAATGATTCTCCCTAAAATGCAACA
The DNA here is from genome assembly GCA_030015575.1 of Agapanthus africanus. Taxonomy (NCBI): domain Eukaryota; kingdom Viridiplantae; phylum Streptophyta; class Magnoliopsida; order Asparagales; family Amaryllidaceae; genus Agapanthus; species Agapanthus africanus. Next base: position 166,239,199 of record CM057343.1, on the reverse strand, counting down.
TGACTTTATCTTTAAATAATCCATATTTTTTCAAATCTTTAACCATATTTACTAAAAGTTCTTAAAATATATCATTAAATTCTCGAATATTTTTCATCTTATTTGAAAAAGCAAATATTTTTTCAGGTTTTTACAAGGACAGTAAAAATATTTTAATGTCTTGAAAACCTTTAATTTTGAATTTTTTGTCCATATTGTTGCAGGCATCACATTTGTTTTTTCTGTTCACATGCATAGCACTCACTTTGATTTTTAAGATGACACGTGGCAAGGAAATTCTTATAATTTTGAGAAAAGGAAGTTCATGAGAACCATAAACAGCTTTCAAACCATATCAAATATTTCGAAATCTCTACTAAAGGTATTTAATATCTTTATATCTTAATTAAAGTCTTTTAGAGAACTTCTCAAATTTATTGTCCATGCTGTTAAAATATGCACACATGCATCATTTGTGCAGAATGCTAGCTAGTTTAAAATAACTCAAGATCAAGACGGATCGGTCAAACTTCTATACAATCATTGCTGGTTATTAAAGTTCTTAAATTGTTTAACATGCGTTCACAATCCAAAATATTGGTGAAACCACAACAGTCAATTGGAAAAGGATCACTGACCCACCTACAGAATTTAATAATTCTATCCTGTCTTTGGCTTCACTTGAAGAACTAATTAACAAATGCTATATTCTTGTAACAAGAGGAAACTCTTTGGGTGTCGTCGTGTGGGGCGGCTAAAACAATTTTAAGTTGCATTGATTAAAGTGGTATTAACATATAAAACAAATGTTTGATTTTCACTTAATGATCATTAGAGCATGTTGATTCCTGAGAATTGTTTTTTGTGATGTCTTTTTATGGAATCCTTATAGCACTTATATCCCATCAAATGATTTATTAGTGCAATTGACTCCTATTAAACCCTTGTGAACATCCAAATTCTACATTAAACAACTCAAAATGATTGGCTAATTTTACTCTGGATCCAGTTTATGCTGAATAGCGTAGAATTTGAGTGTTTTTCAGGAGGTTATGGTCGATGAAATGATGGGTGTTTAATATATCACTTGAGGGGTATAAGTGTTACGTGGGGTGAACTGCATGGGTGTTTTGTGCAATTGACACAAATTATTTTGCATCTACCCTATTTCAAATTCAATAGCAATTGAGTTTTATAAGTCTTCCCAGTTACTTTTTGCATGCCCATTTATGATGAAAAGTTCATTTGAATATTTACAATATGTATTTAACTTGAATATTTACTATATGTATATGGCGAATGCAATATTAAAAACTTTGTTCCTCTTCATTGCCTATATATGCTCAAAATTTATATGTTGTCTTTGACTAAAATTCTGAAAGCTTAAGCTAGTTGTTGTTATGAGCATCATCATTATCATCGGTTAGATTAATTTTTGGATTTTACTCAAAAATGTAAATTTTGATAAAGAAATAGGAGAGCTTTTGTCATACTCTTCCCCTATAAAGATCCCACCCTTCAATTCATGAATGGCCTCCCCCCCCCTCCTTTCCCAACCTCCCTCTGCGTGCCTTGTTGCCTGGTGAGACTACAATTCTTTTTAATTTTCTGACATTAGATAATTTCCCCTTCATTAGTAAATTGAACGATTTAATTTACAAATACAGTTACTTTTCTATTGAAATACAAGTACACAGTTCTTGGTTTCTCTTTAAGAGGAATAATGGAATGTGGACATCTTTATATAGAATACGAGCTTTTCGTGTTGATATCTCAATGCTAATCCAAAAAAATTATACATTTTTTTTTTGCATATTTTTGTGCTTAAATATCTGAGCTGTGCAATTCAATTTATTTTAAATATGCACAAAAGCACTCAGCTGTTTGATTTTAATCTCAATTGTGTTGATACTACGATGAATCCTTTAGCATTGCTTTAGGCATGAAAATTTTATGTTCTTATATTTCAAAGCATAGTCAAAATCAAGACTCGTGTACTTTCTGATTGCAAACTTGCACTATTTACATTTAGTGCATGCTCATTTTGTTGTTACCACATAGAGCAATCGGCAACGCAGCGGAAAACCTTACGGATCTATAAACTTAGATCCCTTTATGGACGAATAACAAATAAAACCATATGCAAACCGCAGAACTAAATAACACAAATAAATTGAGAGGAAACGAGGAGAACCTTTATTAAAACTTTAAGAGAGAGAATAAAACCTTACAAGACGATTACAAGTAACCATCTCTTTGATCTCCAACGAGATCACCTTGCTCTCTTTCTACAAGTTCTCCTAGTCAATAGTCTTCGATCCTTTATGAAGGTGTTGTCGTCTACCTTTAGATTTTATGATAAAAAAATATCTACTTTAATGGTCTTCGTGTTGATCCCTTAAACTTTATGATCAATATCTCTGACACTTTAAAGTTTAACCCTAAGATCCTATATATAGCTTATACAATTAAGTTATAATAAAATCTCAGAAATTACAAAACCGCCATCAAATAACTGAATTTTCGAGATAATTCTCGACCTGAAATTCGCGGTTATCTCTAAACAGACGTCTGTCCCTCTATGGGCAGACGTCTGCCTGCACTTTGGCAGAAAGCTAATAGCGCTGGCAGACGTCTGTCCCTCTGTGGGCAGGCGTCTGATTTCTGCTCTGATTTCTGAACCTTAAATACCTGACGTTTGTTGCGTCTGGCTTCAGACGTCTAACCCTTCTTTAGCTGCGTTGTCTTGAACAAATACGAGACATCTTCACAACAATCTCCAATTTGGCTTGTATAACCTTATAGCCATCTTGAAAATATGTTGCACCTTCGTTTTGTATCCTCTAGGGTTGCTTTAGTTCTTCCCGTTTCCCCTACGGCCACAATCTTTTTTCAAAATTGCGAAACTGATGCTTTCTCATTTTTTTAACCAGAACTGAGAAACTGGTGCGACACTTCTACCTAGGTCGTCCTTTTTCATATTTGAGTACTTGAATAGAAACCAAGGCAGACTTGAACTTCGTAGGAATGACCTTTGTTAGTATTGTTAGTGATATATGTCCTAAAGACCATTATTGTATCATACTGGTTTGTATATTACATTTTGGAAGCTCGGGATATACACAGATATTGTTAGTGTATATGCTCTAGAGGCCATTACTGTATCATACTAGTTTGTATATTACTTAATGGAAGCTTGGGATATTCACAGTTGTATAGACAATCTTGCTCAAAATGGTAGTATGCTACTTGGTTTGTTTCTACTTAAATATGTGCATGTGTTTCTTTTAGCATATCGCTTATACATATTAGTGGAGCCCTTAGGATCTTTGCTTGATTACCAGCGTTGTGATGGCAGTCACACTAGTGGGGGCTGGGTAATCTACAAGCACATCCTTATACAGGTCCCTAGTCGTAGGATTATCGAGACGGGGCATCGATACTCCGGAGTAAACTAGCGTATGCGCTTCTCATCCCAGCAGGGGAGATGGTCCGTCCCACAGCCATTAGTACGTCGTACTGGAGATAGTATGCGGGTGCTCGTTAGGTTACGAGTACACTGGACATGACTCGCTGGGAACTGTTGGTTGGTATTATACCTATCGTCAGTTATCAATTTCCAGGTGACATGAGTACAGCTTAGTCCGTTGACTTGACACTGTCACTTCGCGTCGAGTGTGTTCCCACCGTTATTAGATTACTACCCTACCACGGCTCAAATGAGTCGTGCAAACAGGTAGTAGTTGGGTGCAGTCCCGAAGCACTTGGAGGCAGTGACGGTTAGACAGGATTCGTCTCTCCCGGTATTGGGAGTTGATATCGCGCAGTGTCTAGGAGAGCCATTACACAAAGTCCCTGGCCAGGGCAAGCGAGATTTACTGGTAGTGTTTCCAGCATTTTCTCAGGGTGTTCTGGGCTACGCTCCGACACAACTTGTACCGCTATTAGGGGACTGATGTTTACCGCCCCCTAGGTCCGACATGCGATACTCTCAGACTAACAGACCGGACTGTACGGAGATTGTCACATTCAGGCTCAGTAGTAGTTCGGATGGGTTCGCCTCATCGGTCTTCTTATCGACATCTACCTGAGGACCGTTACGTACAGCTAGTACCGCTTGCGGCCTGTGGTTAAACCCACTGCCAGCGTAGTGTCGAGTCTTTAGAGTCCCACACAGAGCGTTGTTCACCTTTGGGCAAAAAAGAGTAGAGGTCGTATGGTTTTACGACGGGGTTCGTTCACATACACGCACTTGTGCACCTTTGGTGTCCGGGCAGTTATTACTAGCGGGCTTTGGTTTAAGCCAGATCCTAGTATTTGTTTTGGGATTGGTTTTGTCTCATTGTATTCATGTTCCTCGGAACACGGATGCGGGTGTGTATACACAGTTGACAGAGGCAGAGGAACCTCATTAGGGTTTTGACCATTGACTTGATTAAAACCAAAATGAGATTGAGGAAATTGATTAATGAGTTTTAATTAGTGATAATTATATCATGGTTAATTAGGTTTGACCCTTTGACCAAGTTGACCCATGTTGACTTGGATATTTTTGTGAGCATGCTTAGCATTTATTATGATATGATAAGGGTCAAATCAACATCAACCATGACAATTTATCCTAATTAAAATTATCATTATTTATTTTGCTCATATGAGAGAAAGGTTCACATTATTCTCATTCTCTCTTGTTCTTTCTCTCTCTTGCAAAGCTCTCTCCTCTCCCTCTCTCAAAGCTCTCTTGTTTTATGAGTTGAAAAACATGAGCTTTGTGAGATAAAACCATCAAAACACCTCTCTACTCATTCTAGGGTTTTTAGTCTAGCAAGCCAAGCACTCTAGTTACTTCTTGGTTGAGGTAGGAGCTCAAGGTAGAGGCCTTCAGGTGGATCTTTTTTCGGCAAAGAGAAGACGAAGAGGAGGAGCCGTCTGCACCACTCCAAGGAGCTAGCAACAAGGAGGACCACAACAAGAAGAGAAGGAGTTCAAAAACTAGGTATAACCATCTAACCTAGTAGCTAGAACTTGTAGCTAGTTTGTTAGTTTTTGTTTAGCAAAGATCCTTCATGGTTAGTCTAGGTTTCCTTGTGATAAAAATCTGATTTTTACTCTTTCCGCCTCCCCGTAAGTACCGGGGTGGGTAACATAGACTTACAGATATATTAACAGTCTTGCTCAATATGATAGTATACTACTTGGTTTGTTTCTACCTCAATATGTGCATGTGTTTCTTTGAGCATATCGCTTATACATATTGGTAGAGCTCTTAGGTTCTTTGCTTGACTACCAGCGTTGTGATGGCAGTCACACCAGTGGGGGCTGAGTAGTCTATAAAGCACATCCTTATACAGGTCCCTAGTCGTAGGATTATCGAGACGGGGCATCGATACTCCAGAGTAGACTAGTGTATATGCTTCTCATCCCAGCAGAGGAGATGGTCTGTCCCACAACCATTAGTACGTCGTACTAGAGATAGTATGCAGGTGCTCATTAGGTTATGAGTATACTGTACACGACTCGTAGGGAACTGCTGGTTGGTACTATAGCTATCGTCAGGTAGTAGTTCCCAGGTGACATCAGTACAACATAGTCCGTTGACTTGACATCGCTACTTTGCCTCGAGTGTGTTCCCACTGTTCTTTGATTACTACCCTACCATGGCTCAAATGAGTCGTGCAAATATATAGTAGTTGGGTGCATCCCCAAAACATTTGGAGGCAGTAGTGGTTAGATAAGATTCGTCTCTCCCGGTATTGGGGGTTGATATCGCGTTGTGTTCGGAAAGCCATTACATAAAGTCCCTGGCCAGGGTAAGCGAGATTTACTGGAAGGTACTCCAGTAGTTTCTCAGGGTGTTTTGGGCTATATTCCGGCACGACTTATTGCGCTATTAGGGGTCTGACGGCTACCGCTCCTAGGCCCGATATGCGATACTCTTAGACGAACAGACCGGACTGTACGGAGATTGTCATAGATAGGCTCAGTAGGAGTTCGGATGAGTTTGCTCATCGGTCTTCTTATCGGAAGATACCTGTGTAGCCGTTACGTGCAGCCAGTACTGCTGACGTACTTGTGGTTAAATCCATTACCAGCGTACTGTCGAGTCTTTAGAGTCCTACACAGAGGGTTTCCCTGCATCGGGCAAAAATGTAGAGGCCGTATGGTTTTATGGCAGGGCTTCGATCACATACGTATACTTGTGCACGGATGATGTTCGGGCGGATAATACTAGTGAGCTTTAGTTTAAGCCGGATCCTAGTATTATATTCTTGGATTATTTTCGTCTCTTTGTATTCGTATTTTTCGGAATACGGATATGGGTATGTATATACGGTGAGGGGTATTCTTGTAATTTTCTCAAAAGTGCTCCTAGAAAAAGACACCTCATTTGTTGGTTTAATCCATTTAGTTTAATGGATAATGAGGTGGAAGGTGAGGTGTTATTTGACAAAGGATGAAGCATGGCTACTTGGTGACTCACTAGATGACTCATGGATGACTATTGAGGCAAAGGTGGCACTTAGATTTTTTGGTAGATATTTTGTGAGATATTTTTTTGGTTTGCCTCTAGTCATCACAAGACTTAGCCATCTTTATTCATTATCTCTTGAACACCCTCACTTCCTCAAGCTTCCTTCTTCTTTCTCAAACTCTAAATGTCTCATGTGTTGAGAAACCTAGGATATTTAGAGGCAAACTAATCCATCTTCACTCTCTACATCCTCTAGGCCATCTAGTTTAGCGAACTAGATGCCCTAGTTACTTTGGTATTGAGATTGGAGCTCGAACTATAGACTCTCGGGTGGATCGTCTTTGACTTGAGGAGGCCGACGAGGAGGCGTGATCCAAATGATCCGAGGAGCTTATGACGAGGAGGAGGACAACAAGAAGACCCGAATGACTTGTACATGGAGGTATAACACTTCTACATAGTAGTTAAACTTCTAGTACTTTAGCTAGTTAAGGTTCAAGTATCGATCCTGCAGTTCAAGTCGGTGTTGCGAAGCATATAAAATCGTTTTTTGTAAATTTCGCCTCCCCGCGGACCCACGGGGTGCGCGACATCGACTAACAGTGGTATCAGAGCATACTAAACCTTAACTAGCTAGTTAGCAAGTAGTTAGAACTTCGATCATCGGAAAAACCCGAAATCACAACTCAAAAACCATGCTTGTTGTCATTTTTCAAATCTGATCAAAAAATTATTTCAGAGGCCTTAAAAATACAAGTAGGGAATTGTAAGAACATAGAAGAAATACGAGTCAATAACTCGTCAAGACCTCCCCGGAAACGCGGCGAAATAATGCGTTTCGCCGCGGTTCCGCAGCCGAGTCAACTCGGATTTCTTTTGTGGGTCTTATATGAGGAGTTATGATTTCTGGAATATTTGGTTTCTACCCAATATTGTTTGTGTTCTGGTTTGTACATGGGGTAGACACGGAAAATATATTTCGATCCAAATTCTAAAGTTCTTGGCTATCGGGTTTTCTGTGTTTGATATATGATGCGAACGTCTGCTAATTGCTATACGTCGATTAGTGGGGGTTGCACATATCTGTGATGCTGGTTTGTGGATATGGGATATTGGATCGTCGTGGATGAATAGCCGAGGATGCGGGAAGAGAGTTTTCTTTGTTTCATTATGTAATTTATAAAGTGATGTAATATTATTTTGCGGGGCACATCCGGATTGAGGTTGTAGCCACCGTTGTATTATTTCATTTACTATTTTTTGCTCTTAGGATAAACCCAAGGTGAGGTGCACAAACTACCGGGTTTTTGAAGTGTCGAGTGACCTACTCATTTTACTGAGGGAGGTTGTTTCACTTCGGGAATTTGGCGGGTAGTTTGCCGCACCCGTAGGGGTCTAGGGTGGGGTTTGGCTATTCATTACGATCGTGGTGTTGGCTATAATGCTCTCAAGGCAATTATCATAGTCGCAGGCATGTGGTTATGATGATTGAGGGAGGACCTATATGGATAGAACAGTCTTACTCGAGATAGTAGTATTCTATCTGGTTTGTCTTTATCATCAAGTACATTCTTTATGTGGTATTACAGATCACTATTACACGTTGATAGAGCCTATAGGATTCTTGTTTGACTACCAGCATTATGATGGCGATCATATACGTGAGAGCTGGGTGGTCTATAAGCGCATCCTTAAAATGTCCCTAGTCGTGGGAGTTTCGAGACTTGGCATCGATACTCCAGTGTAGACTAGTGTATACTGATCGAGATGCCAACGAGGGGCGGTGGCCATGTCTCACAAGCTATTGGTGTTAGTTTGTTCACCTAAGATAGTATACAGGTGCTCATTGGGTTATGAGTACACTGGACGGACTCGCCGGGAACCTGCTAGTTGGTAGTATACCTATTGTCAGATAGCAGTTCCCATGCGACATGTGTACAGGTTAGTCTGTCGACCTGAGATCATCATTTGTCTCGTATGAGTTTCCACTGTGCTTTGATTACTACCCTACCACGGCTCAAAGGAGTCGTGCAAACATGTTTTAGTTGGGTACAGCCCCGAGCCACATGGAGGCAGTGAGCGGATCGTCGGGGATTCGTCTCTCTCGGTATTAGGGGTTGATGTCACGTTGTGCACGGGTGACCATCACCAGAAATCCTTGACCAAGGTAGTCGAGAATTACTGATCTAGGATCAGTAGTTTCTCAGGTAGTGATGGGTTTCATACCGACACTAAATGGCGCGTTTTTAGGGGTCTGACTTTATCCACCCCCTAGACTTGATATGCGATACTCATAGACGAACGGACCGGACTATACGGATATTGTCACTGACATACTCAGTAGGGGTTCAGGATGAGTTTGCTCGTCGGCCTCCCTTTCGCTCAATACCTGGGCAGCCGTTACGTACAGCTAGTGCCTATGACGTGCTTGTGGTTAAACCCACTGCCAGTGTATTGACGAGTCTTTAGGGTCCCACACAGAGGGTTTCCCTGCTTCGGGCAAAACGATGTTGAGGCCGTATGGTTTTACGGCAGGATTCGATCACATACGTGTACTTATGCACGGATGATATTCGGACGGATAATACTAGTGGGTTTTGGTTTAAGCCGGATCCTAGTATTATATTGTTGGCTTATTTTTGTCTTTTTGTATTCGTATTCTTCGGAATACGGATGCGGGTATGTATATAGGGGTATTTGTAAGTCGATGTACAACACCCCACGACTTGCGGGGAGGCGGAATAATGAAAAACGATCTTATTTTAGGCGTAAACATCGACTAACCGAGAATCTTTGCATAAAAAATAACTAACAAGAAACTATAGAAGTGTTAACTACTATGATAAGTGATTATACCTAAAGATCCGAGTCCTTCGTCTTGTCGTTCTCCACGTCCTCTCCGGCCTTCTCTAAGTAGTAGAAGATCCACCCGAGAGCTTTACTACAAGCTTCACCTCAAACTAGAGGTAACTAGGTTTCTTAAATCGCTAATCTAAGTAACCTAGGTGATATAGAGAATGGTTAAGGATTAAGTAGTCTAATCTAATCCTTGTACTCAACACATGAGAGGGGAGGATTAGGGTTTGAAGAGGGAGAGCTTGAGGAGAGAGAAAGTGAGCAAGAGAATGAGATGAGAAAATGAGCTATCATAATATATGTCAAGCATTATGATTTATCCAACAAAAGAAAATGAATGATTAATCATCATGCTTAATAAATATAAGAGGGTGATTCATCTCCATGAGTTATTAAGCATTTATGATGCATTAATGACTTGGATGAATCACTCAAATGACTCACTAATCTCATTTAATGCATATGCCACCTTAACACCCAAGTCACCATCTTCTAGAAGCTTCTCGCGCAATTACGAGAACGCCCCTCCTATCCGTGAAAACACGGAAAAACTTTAGACTGTATAAATCCAATAACCGGATACTAGAAACTGGCTTAAACTAAAGCCGACTAGTAAAAACTGTCCGGATGTCGTACGTGCGTAAACACACGTATGCGTCTGAACCCTTGTCGTAAAACCATTCGACCTCTATATCGTTTCGCCTGGAGTAGGGAAACTCTCTGTGTGGGACTCTAGAGACTCGACTACTACGCTGGCAGTGGGTTTAACCACAGACCGCAAGCGGCACTAGCTGTACGTAACGGTCTCTAGGTAGATGTCGATAAGAAGGCCGATGAGGAAACCCATCCGAACTCTTACTGAGTCTGATGTGACAATCTCCGTACGGTCCGGTCTGTTCGTCTAAGACTATCGCATATCGGGCCTAGGGGGGCGGCAAGCGTCAGTCCCCTAATAGCGGTATAAGTCGTGTTGGAGTGAAGCCCATTACACCCTGAGAAACTAGTGGAACCTACCAGCAAATCTCGCTTGCCCTGGCCAGGGACTTTGCGTAATGGCTCTCTGACACAACGCGATATCAATCCCCAATACCGGGAGAGACGGATCCTGTCTAACCGCCACTGCCTCCAAGTGCTCGGGACTGCACCCAACTGCTACCTGTTTGCACGACTCCTTTGAGCCGTGGTAGGGTAGCAATCTAAGAACAGTGGGACACACTCGAGGAGAAGTAGCAGTGTCAAGTCTGCGGACTATGCTGTACTCATGTCACCTGGGAACTGTTCACTGACGACTGGTATAAAACCAACCAACAGTTCCCTGTGAGTCCTGTCCGGTGTACCCGTAACCCAACGAGCACCTGCATACTATCTCCAGTACGACGTACTGACGGCTGTGGGACAGACCATCTCCCCAACTGGGATGAGAAGCGTACACACTAGTCTACTTCGGAGTATCGATGCCCTGTCTCGATAATCCTACGACTAGGGATCTGAATAAGGATGTGCTTGTAGACTACCCAGCCCCCACTAATGTGACTGCCATCACAACGCTGGCAGTCAAGCAAGATCCTAAGAGCTCTATCAATACGTATACTCACATATTAAGATAGAAAAACCAAGTAGCATACTACCATGTTTAGCAAGACTGTTATATATATGTGAATATCCCAAGCTTCCATTAAGTAATATACAAACTAGTATGATACAATAATGGCCCCTAGGGCATATACACTAACAATCTCCCACTTGCACTAGGGCCATGTACTGGCATATCGAAGACCGATGATCTCGAGTAGCCTCTCGAACTGAATCTGAGGTAAGGCCTTTATGAATGGATCAGCAATGTTCTCTTCAGTAGCAACTCTCCGAACCTCGATCTCCCGACGATCAATGATCTCCTTGATCAGATGATACCGCCTTAAGATGTGTCTGGACTTCTGATGGGACCTTGGTTCCTTCGCTAAAGCTATAGCTCCGTTGTTGTCGCAATATAGAGGTATTGGATCAACAATGGTAGGAACCACCTGAAGTTCTGTTAGGAACTTCTTCATCCAGACCGCTTCTTTTGCGGCATCGCAAGCAGCAATATACTCCGCTTCCATCGTCGAGTCAGCAACGGTGTCCTGCTTGGAACTCTTCCAGCACACCGCCCCTCCATTGAGGGTAAAGACATAACCTGACATGGACTTGGAATCGTCCTTATCACTCTGGAAGTTGGAATCAGCATAGGCCTCCATCCTGAGGTCTTTTCCGCCGTAAACCAAGAACATCTCCTTAGTCCTCCTCAGGTACTTAAGAATGTTCTTTACTGCTATCCAGTGTTTCTCCCCTGGGTCTGACTGATACCCGGCTTACCACGCTCAGTGCGTAAGCTACATCTGGTCTGGTGCACAACATCGCATACATTATAGAGCCTACCGCAGAAGCGTAGGGAATAATAGACATGCGTTCCCTTTCTAAATCAGTCTTGGGAGACATCTCTTTGGATAGGGTGATTCCGTGACAAGCCGGTAGATTACCGCGCTTAGAATCTTCCATACTGAATATTTTCAGTACAGTGTCGATATACCTGGACTGCGAAAGTCCCAACATCCTCTTGGATCTATCACGATAGATCCGGATCCCCAGAATGTAAGAGGCATCACCCAGGTCTTTCATGGAGAACCTGTGTGACAAGAATCCTTTGACAAATTATAGCATAGGAATGTCATTTCCTATCAATAGAATGCCATCCACGTACAAGACGAGGAATACGACAGTTTTTGCTACAACTTTACTATATATGCACGGTTCATCTGAATTTTTGATAAAGTCATATTCTTTGACTGTTTCATCAAAACAGATGTTCCAACTCCGCGATACCTGCTTCAGTCCATAAATGGACTTAAGCAACTTGCATACTTTCCCGCTGCTCCCACTCTGATTGAAACCCTCTGGCTGATCCATATAGACGCACTCTTCTAAATTACCATTCAGAAAAGCCGTCTTTACGTCCATATGCCAGATTTCATAATCATGGAAGGCAGCAATAGCAAGAAGGACCCGAATGGATTTGAGCATAGCCACTGGAGAAAAAGTTTCGTCATAGTCCAAACCAGGTCTTTGACGAAAACCCTTTGCAACAAGTCTAGCTTTATAGGTTTCCACCTGTCCATCTACACCAATCTTTTTCTTGAAGATCCATTTGCATCCTATGGGTTTTACCCCATCTGGAGCAAAGTCCAAAGTCCATACTTTGTTGGTGTACATGGACTCCATTTCGGTCCGCATTGCATCTAGCCATCGTACCGAGTCGCCGCTCTGGATGGCCTGCTGGAAGCCAGTAGGTTCATCATCATCTATGATGCAATCCTTTCTATCCCCATCTATGAGAAAACCGTAGTATCTCTCAGGCGGATGAGACGGCCTACTACTCCTGCGGAGGGGTGCGGTAATGTCCTGTTCTTCTTGAACTACCGGTTCTACCAAACTTTCAGTATTAGTTTGTGGTTCTGGAATTTCTTCCAGTTCTATTTCGCTCCCACTTGATTCCTTTTCTAAAAACTGATGTTCTAGAAAATGGGCATTACGAGAAACAAATACCTTTTGTTCCTCTGCGTAATAGAATAGATATCCCCTGGAGTTCTTTGGATATCCCACAAACTTACACTTTACTGATCGTGCCTCGAGCTTGTCCACATGCTGCTTTTTAACAAAAGCTGGACATCCCTAAATCTTTATATACTGTAGATGGGGTTTCTTCCCACTCCACATCTAATATGGAGTGGTAGGCACAGTCTTGGTAGGTACCATGTTCAAAAGATATGCCGCTGATTCTAGCGCATAACCCCAAAAAGATCGCGGTAACTCAGCATTACTCATCATGGATCGTACCATATCCAATAGGGTTCGATTCCGTCTCTCCGATACACCGTTATGCTGTGGAGTGTATGGAGGAGTAAGCTGAGAGAGAATTCCTTTCCCTTTTAGGTAACCTAGGAACTCGACACTCAAGTATTCACCACCTCGATCAGATCTTAGTGTCTTGATACTTTTTCCGGTTTGGTTTTCTACTTCATTCTTATACTCTTGGAATTTCTCAAAAGTCTCGGATTTATGTTTCATCAGATAAATGAATCCGTACCTTGAGTAATCATCCGTGAAAGTAATAAAATAGGAAAAACCACCTCTTGCATGTGTAGACATTGGACCACATACATCGCTGTGTATGAGTCCTAAGAGCTCGCTCGCTCTTACTCCATGTCCAGTAAATGGAGTCTTTGTAATCTTTCCTTTGAGACAAGATTGACAAGTGGCATAAGTTTGATATTCGAACGAGTCCAAATATCCTTCTCTATGTAACTTAGTCAACCTTCTCTCATTGATGTGATCCGGTCTACAATGCCATAAGAAAGCTTTATTTAAATCTGGAGACTTTCTTTTTAGTGTGTTCTGGACATTGAAAATTTGGAGTTGGTTTAACACATATATACCGTTATCCAGTGTACCAGACCCAATCAAACCATGATTAAGGTGGATGTTGACAACATCACTTACAAACGTGAAATCATAACCTTTATTTGATAACAAGGAAACAGATATGATATTACACATTAAGCTGGGTACACAAAAACAGTTATGTAAAACTAAAATGTGTCCACTCGTCAATCCCAGGTGATAATCCCCTACGGACACAGCTCCCACGCTAGCTCCGTTAGCAACCATCAGGGTCATATCACCTTCCTTCAGCACTCTACGGTTTCTCAGTGCCTGCAATGAATTGCAAATATGAGATCCTGATCCGGTATCCAATACCCAGGAAGTAGAGTTGATTGACAGACAATTCTCAATTACAAACACACCTGAAGTCGAAGCCACAGCTTGCTTCGGTTCCTGGTTCTTGGCGTTCCACGCCTTGCAATCCTTTTTCCAGTGCCCTTTCCTGTGACAATGGAAGCACTCATCCTGGGCCATTATCGGTACCGCAAACTTTTTCTTTCCCTTCCCTCCCACCTTACTAACACCTCCTCTAGGTCTGTTGGCGGCCTTATTCTTCCTTCCTTTGGTTTTAGCCTTGGACCCGGAAGAAGAAGTACCGCGAACAAATATAGCGGGTGTTTCCCTTGCCTTCTGCAAGGTGCCCTCTGCACTCCTCAACATATTAAGGAGTTCTGAAAGTTCAACTTCTTTTCTTTGAATGTTGAAGTTCAGAATAAACTGGGCGTAGGTGGGAGGGAGGGACTGGAGAATAAGGTCTGTATAGAGCTCATTATCCAAAGTCGTCCTAAGGTCTGCGAGCTCTTCTATATAGCCAATCATCTTTAGGACATGTTCTCCTACCGATGATCCGACGGCCAACCTCGCTTGAAACAGCTTCTTTGAGGTCTCGTATCTTGCTATACGAGATTGCTCCCCATACAGATCTTTTGTATGGAGAAATATGGATTCAAGATCCATATCCTCGTGCCTCCTCTGATGTTCATTGTTCATCGAGGCAAGCACGATGCACTTGGCTTTCGCGCAATCTAAATCCCAGGTTTTGCGGATTTCTTTATCCGCATTACTGGATTTGGGACCTGGGACTTCAGGTGCCTTAGTGGTGAGGACATACCCCAATTTGTCATAAGTCAAGGCCATTTTGACATTCCGCAGCCAATCTTTATAGTTTGGCCATGTCAGTATATTTTTCTCTAAAAGTAACTTAAGTCCAGTCATTTTTAGGGTCGCTGCAATTAGGAGAGAGAGAAGAAAACTCTTTAGCATGATGCTCTTGCAAGTTTAGAATGGTTTTTTAATTTATCTAAACTGGATGGCTCCCACTGTTTCTCGAATTCTTCCTCAAACCATAAAAGAAGAATTAGCCAGGACTATTCTCACTGTACAATACTTGCTTAACCGTTCAGCCAAGCTGGTGTCGGTACTTCGAGGGAGGTTTTCCAACGCTTTTGCGAAGTTCCTTAATTAAATAACCTCTTTTCTCTGGGGGCGTAACCCCGCTGACACCTTTTTTGACACCTACTTGGTTTATAGCATTGATCGTTAAGTGACGAATATCCTGATGAGTAGCATATACTCACAGTAGGATCGGGATCCAAATATCATCGTATGATAATGTTGAAGGAATCCTACCAACATTCATCAAACTCCAAATGGTATGCAACTCTTTGCAAATTTCAGTTTCTTTAGAAATTCCCGATATATATTTTTGCCCCATGCTCCTATGACCTTGGCGTTAGGTCAAAATGTCATAAGTCACATGTCAAGTTCTACCCATCATTATCTTGTTAATTTGAACCCATCCGTATATATCCTTGACGTTCGGCCAAAATGATAATACGACTGTCCCAAACTAACTCATCTATCTATGCGACAAATGAATACCCAGCAGCTACCAAACACTATGCCTTGGCGTTAGGTCAAAATACATAGCTTGAATACTACTGAATACCCAAATGAAATGACGGAGGGCTACGAATGGTTTTGGCGAAACCGTGAACGTAGTGAACTTGATATGACCGAAGGATTCTGATAGCTTTTAAAAGGAGTGGTTAAAGCTCCGCAATTTAAAAATATCATCTGTTTTAAAATAACCGAGTGGTTTCTTTTAAATTGTTCCAACGATTCATCTTTTGGTTTATTTTCTTTGCATTATAAATAATGCGTCCCATCATTAACCTATCATTGCAGAAAACAACGAAAATACAACGTCCTCTTATGCCATCCGCATTCGCCACGGGGTCCCGTCATCGCTCGTTAGGTTACTTAACTAACGACAGAGCGGGGGCTGGGCTAGCCCGGGTGTAAAATATAAGTGACGTCTAAATAGCTATCATATATAGATATTGTACATTCGTCAGACGCAATAATAGGCATTCCAGATCTCATATGAACTTTATTAGATTTGCAAGCAATCCGTGTTTGTTTAGAGCCTGCAACAAAAGACGGATTACACAGTTGTGATGAATAGCCATTACCCCACCCTAGACCCCTACGGGTACGGCAAACTACTCGCCAAATACCCGAAGTGAAGCGGTCTCCCTCAACAAAGTGAGTAGGCCACTATACACTTCAAAGTACCCGGTAGTTTGTGCACCCCATCTTGGGTCTATCCTAGGAGCAAAAACAGTAAAATGAAATAATACAACGGTGGCTACAACCGCAACCTGGATGTGCCCCGCAAAATAATATTACAACATATTACAGTTACATCGAATGAATGAATATAACAACCCATCTCAAACCCCGGCTAATCATCACAACAGTCCAATACAGTTCACAACCACAAATAGTAAAAACCATTGCAGAAATGTGCAACCCCCTGCCAACCGACATACTAGCAGTTAGGGGAGGTTTACGAACACATTAAACAAACACAGATATAATCATATTAGCAAATATCGTAAAATTTCGATCGAGCAAAACACTTTAGATTCTACTGCAAAACTTCTCTGTGCACCTGAGATCTTAGCAGAAAATAAAATATCCAGAAATATCACTGTTAACACAAAGGGGTTACTGAAAAAATTAGGGCCGACTCGGCCCTAACTCGGCCGCGGATCCGCGGCGGATCGCATGGATCCGCCGCGGTTCCGCATGGATCCGCCGCGGTTCCGCGGTGAGTTAGCTGAGTTGGGAGTCCAAATTTCTTCAGTAGCCCTATAATTTCATGCTTGTTATTTTGCAGGTCCCTGAAAAATTTTTAGGGCCTGTTTTAAATTCGATAGAAACTGTGTTAAAACGATGATTTTTCCGGTTCTTTTTGCGTTCGAAATTCTTACGACTTTGCTAATGAGTTAATTATTGTTTAGCGAGGCTCTGATACTACTGTAAGTCGATGTACAACACCCCACGATTTGCGGGGAGGCGGAATAATGAAAAACGATTTTGTTTTAGGCGTAAACATCGACTAACCGAGAATCTTTGCATAAAAAATAACTAACAAGAAACTATAGAAGTGTTAACTACTATGATAAGTGATTATACCTAAAGATCCGAGTCCTTCGTCTTGTCGTTCTCCACGTCCTCTCCGGCCTTCTCTAAGTAGTAGAAGATCCACCCGAGAGCTTTACTACAAGCTTCACCTCAAACTAGAGGTAACTAGGTTTCTTAAATCGCTAATCTAAGTAACCTAGGTGATATAGAGAATGGTTAAGGATTAAGTAGTCTAATCTAATCCTTGTACTCAACACATGAGAGGGGAGGATTAGGGTTTGAAGAGGGAGAGCTTGAGGAGAGAGAAAGTGAGCAAGAGAATGAGATGAGAAAATGAGCTATCATAATATATGTCAAGCATTATGATTTATCCAACAAAAGAAAATGAATGATTAATCATCATGCTTAATAAATATAAGAGGGTGATTCATCTCCATGAGTCATTAAGCATTTATGATGCATTAATGACTTGGATGAATCACTCAAATGACTCACTAATCTCATTTAATGCATATGCCATCTTAACCCCCAAGTCACCATCTTCTAGAAGCTTCTCGCGCAATTACGAGAACGCCCTTCCTATCCGTGAAAACACGGAAAAACTTTAGACTGTATAAATCCAATAACCGGATACTAGAAACTGGCTTAAACCAAAGCCGACTAGTAAAAACTGTCCGGATGTCGTACATGCGTAAACACACGTATGCGTCCGAACCCTTGTCGTAAAACCATACGACCTCTATATCGTTTCTCCTGGAGTAGGAAAACTCTCTGTGTGGGATTCTAAAGACTCGACTACTACGCTGGCAGTGGGTTTAACCACAGACCGCAAGCGGCACTAGCTGTACGTAACGGTCCCCAGGTAGATGTCGATAAGAAGGCCGATGAGGAAACCCATCCGAACTCCTACTGAGTCTGATGTGACAATCTCCGTATAGTCCGGTCTGTTCGTCTAAGACTATCGCATATCGGGCCTAGGGGGGCGGCAAGCGTCAGTCCCCTAATTGTGGTATAAGTCGTGTCGGAGTGAAGCCCATTACACCCTGAGAAACTACTGGAACCTACCAGCAAATCTCGCTTGCCCTGGCCAGGGACTTTGCATAATGGCTCTCTGACACAGCGCGATATCAACCCCCAATACCGGGAGAGACGAATCCTGTCTAACCGCCACTGCCTCCAAGTGCTCGGGACTGCATCCAACTGCTACCTGTTTTCACGCCTCCTTTGAGCCGTGGTAGGGTAGCAATCTAAGAACAGTGAGACACACTCGGGGCGAAGTAGCAGTGTCAAGTCTGCGGACTATGCTGTACTCATGTCACCTGGGAACTATTCACTGACGAATGGTATAAAACCAACCAACAGTTCCCTGTGAGTCCTGTCCGGTGTACCCGTAACCCAACGAGCACCTGCATACTATCTCCAGTATGACGTACTGACGGCTGTGGGACAGACCATCTCCCCAACTAGGATGAGAAGCGTACACACTAGTCTACTCCGGAGTATCGATGCCCTGTCTCGATAATCCTACGACTAGGGACCTGAATAAGGATGTGCTTGTAGACTACCCAGCCCCCACTAGTGTGACTGCCATCACAACGCTGGTAGTCAAGCAAGATCCTAAGAGCTCTATCAATACGTATACTCACATATTAAGATAGAAAAACCAAGTAGCATACTACCATGTTTAGCAAGACTGTTATATATATGTGAATATCCCAAGCTTCCATTAAGTAATATACAAACTAGTATGATACAATAATGGCCCCTAGGGCATATACACTAACAGTATTCTTGTAATTTCTCACAAGATTACTTTTAGAAGATTACACATCATTATGGTTTAGATCTTTTTGGATTAAAAGGTTATTGAGGTGTAGGATGAGATGTTTATTGCATTTTTGGTGGCATAGCTTATTAGTGACCCATGGTTACTATTCTAGAATGCTTAGTTTTTGTTTGTTGTGAGATTATTGTTGACTTAAGATATTTTGGTTCACTTAAGATATTTTGGAGACATGAGATATTTATTTGGATAGCTCCATTATTTCTAAAGACACTCACAACACATAAAAACACTTAGCCATTTTCTTGACTTGCTCTTGGCTTCACTCTCTCATCCTTATGGCATCTTCTTCTACCTCCACCCTACAGTCTCTTGTATTGAGAAACCCAGGGTGTTTTGCGACAAATTAATCCTTCACCACTCTCTACATCTTCTAGGCTATCTAGTATAGCGATCTAGGTACCATAGTTACCTCGGCTATAAAGTTGAAGCTCGTTTCATAGACTCTCGGGTGGATCATCTTCGATGGAGGGAGACCAGAGATCAAGCTTGATTAAGAAGGCCTCTAGGAGCTTGGGAAGGCGGTTGAAGACCGAGGACACGGATCAATTCGGTATAACCATATAAACTTCATTCTAGTTTTCTAGTATAGGGTTAATGGTAGATCCGAGTAGTGAGTTCCGTTAGCGCCGGTTTTATAAATTTTTGTTCCGTATTTGGTCACGGATTGATGACCGGGACGCTGCCGAAACCCAACATGGTATCAGAGCCAACCCATTAACCCCTATACTAGCAGTTTAGACGATGTTAAAAGTATTGAAACCGAAACAACTCCAAAACAATACCAACTTTATTCCAGTTTCTGTCGAATTTGCAGAGTCTTCAAATTTTTTTTAAACAATTGAAGAAGGCCATTTTTGAGACCACTAGAATACCCTAAAAATTCGACCCCATTCACCTGTTTTGGCCCGGCGAAAGAGAGCCAAAATCCGGTCTGGCCGGTTTTTGTCGTGAGTTGGGATTTGAATTTTGTAGGGTTATCTAGTCTCTGGAATATTGGTTCATTGGTATTGTTTGTTTTGCCCAGTTTGGACATAGTATTATCTTTTGGTTTGGGGGCAATGCGGGGTATTTCGAAGTTGATATTATTAACACTGTTTAAATGTTTATAGTACATGCATTACTATCTGCGACCGTGAATGTCACTAGAGCGGTACAATCTGTCTAACTGCTATATGTTCTTTTAGACGGGTTTGTGAACGTGACATTCACGTTGATGTTCTGTGTTGTGCTGTGATTGTGGTTGGATCGTCGTGGTGGATAGCCAGTGGTGTAATGGTAGTTAGTTTAGTTTCATTTGTACATTTATTATTGCGGGGCGAGCGTCCGACATGTGGACTGCCGTCTCTGCCAGCTTGTATATTATTTGTTTGGGGCACGACCGGGTTGAGGTCGATGTCACCCTTGTACATATTTCTATTCTGTACTAGGATTACCCCGCGGTGGAGTACACGAATAGCCGGGTTTTGGAGGGCAACGGGTCCGCATCTCATGGTGTTGAGACGGAGTGGGGTAACCTCTAACTCTAGAATTGGCGGGCTATTCGCCGCACTCGTAGGGGGTATAGGTTGACCCACGGAGGGGTGCCCAAGTTATCGGATTCCGTGAAGTGCTGGGTGGCCCATTCACGTTGTTGATTGGGGTTGCCTCGCTTCTGGGATTGGCGGGTAACTTGCCGCGCTCGTAGGGGTCTAAGTTTTCATTGCATAGGCTATCCACACGATAGGGAACGTCGGGTCTATTTGCGGCTCAAGTGAAACCCGAGGCTCCAGGATTGTCCACCACTCTGTGTTGCTTGGCTGTGATTCTGAGATGTTGCTTTATATCATGCCTGGGACGATTGTTATATATATTTATATATTTACCAGTAGATGTTGTATATGTTTTGCACCCGCGCTAGTCCAGCCCCCGCTCTGTCGTTAGTTAAGTAACCTAACGGGTGATGATGGGGTCCAGTGGCGAATGCGAATGGCATATACGTACATTATATTTTCGTTCTTTTCTGTTGTGATATGTTTAACTGATGGGACTACATTAATTCTAATTAATGTAAGGAAAACAAACCTATATGATGTTGGAACCAAGATTTTTAAAACAGACATTACAGACGTTTTCTTTTGCTTTGCACAGTGGTATTCGATTGGGAATACCTTGCACCTCTGTCACGTCTCGAAAGTACGGAACATGACCGGCACTTAAACTACGAACGTCTCGAGGCGTACGTAATCTAAGTAAGCCGAAAACCCAGAAATCCAAACCAAGAAAATTAGTAGAGTGAAGGAAACCAATTTAAAATCAAGTAGTTTTAATAGCATAAGCCGAATTATGCGGTTTTAAAAACATCAAATATTTTCTGAAAATTTCGGCAGAGTCTCCTTTGTAAATACAGGCCCCAAAACGGGATACAACATGAATAGTATACGAAATCAAAAAAAGGCATCCCCAAGCGGGAGCTAGCTCTTCGTCAATCGACGGTCACAACCACACAAGCAATATAATATACAACGCCAAGGGCGAGGATCAAAACTCAAAAGGAAACTCAAAACAACAAGAAATCCAAAGAAATATAACGCGCGACTCTAAGGTCGAAAGAATAACATCACTGGTCTCTATCTCAAAAATAAATACATGTTTGGTTGATGGAACTTCTAGATACAATAGAATAATGATATACAAGATATAATGATGGGTGCGATACAAATAAACCCACCTACTAGCAAGTCACCCGGAAATGGAAATAGTGCCAGCAAGCCGTAATGAAACCTGTACGGCGAAACCTGCAAGAACTGTGGCACAACGGGGGTGAGTTGCCAACTCGTGAGTAGAAAAACATCTACGCACAGAAATCGCATAAATAACGCAATCCTAGGTCAATGATCATAATATATCCTCAAATATGTATATAACATGCAGCCTATAACAATGCTAGGGTAAATATCTAACCCGAGTGTAATCTCATGTGCCCGTGTCAGTGCCTCAGGTAGCAATATATCATATGAATGAGGTATGAATGCATGAAAACAGAATACATGTAAATGAAGAAACTGTTTTCATAATTTAGTGAGATTTCTTTTGTATTTTTAAAATGAGGTATCATAATGAAATCAGCATCAACAGTGTCTAGCATCGACACAAAACATAAATCTCAATGTCTCAAATCTCAGGTTCCGGCTATCCGGACTGGCCCGTATCATCAAATCTCAGTACCTTAATATCTCGAAATCTCAATGTCTCAATCTCAATATCTAGGGCGCCGTCAGTCCAGACCGGCCCCTACCATCCATCTCAAGACCACGACGGTATCCTCCGGATATCCGACGCGTCGGGTAATATCACCAGTCGGTAGTGCTCCCCTGCCAGGCTCAACGTCAGCAACACGACCTTTTTGCCCCGGGGTACCTTACCGGGTCCACCATGTACCCGAAACGGTTCATCCGTCTCCTCGAATCGGGTCTCGAAATCCATCAGCAAACTCATGGTGGACGACTCATGCATCATGGGAAAACCGCGCTTTTTATTTAAAAAGAGAGAAGTTTGTATAAGTTTTGCGGTTTTCCCCCAAATCCAGAAAATCTCAAGGAAATCCGAATCCAAAACCTCAATAACACGTAAAATAGTGAATATATGCATGAGAATCCATGAATGCGGCATAACAATGAATAACAGTATGCATGAAGTGACAAGTAATAACTACAATGTCTAAACTGGCATATAAGGCAAGTACACTAATATCATGTCTAAACTATTAGCTAACAACCTATGTCAATGATATAGTATTTCCTAAAGTGTTCGTGATATGGCAATTACCGATGAAGATGTGTGTGAGCCGGCAAGTAAGTGTACGTGGTACATACGCATTATCGGTAATGGTGATGGTGTCCTAACATCATGATATTAATAATGAAATATGAATTACAATAAGTATGCGATGCGGAGCAACAACAATAATATACGGGAGCTGAATACTAGACACAACGATAACTAAACTGAATTACCCTAATATAAGTCCTATAATAGTGCCTTTTGAAATGACACGAATCGCGGTGTTTTGAAAATAAGGGCTACGGTGTTTTTAAGAAAAGATACGTCTTTTGAAATATCCGTAGAATCCCTTGATCGGTCTTTTTAAAATACCCACGATTCGCTAGTTTTGAAAAAGGTATGAGTCTAATCTAGTCTACCAACTATACTAAACTATACGGCTGAACTAACAAGCAGAACTACAGGTAAGGAAACCGCCTAACATCTGAGTCGATACATATACATACCTGTATATATATTAGTCGGTGATCCCGCCTCAATAATATCATATCCGATACCATATCTAAAATCAGACATCCCAACTCAAGAGTGCGGATCAATCATCAATATATAGCTCGTACGTAAATCCGTCGTACGGCATTCCCAAATCTGGGTACGGGTCAATATCATACTCATCACACTGTTCATCTGGTATCCTCTTTATCAAGATCATCATCTGGGGTACTGACCTACGTCTAGTACACTACTAAAATCACTATTCACATGGCATCGTCATCCAAAGATCCGCTATAACATCAGGACGTATCTCAAGTACGAATCCTGCCATATCACCGATCTCACGGCCTCAACTCAAATCTCATCGTCTCATCTCAATCCCAAGTATCATCCGCAAATCCAGTATGTGAACACCTAGTCCCATACCCAGGTGAACACATAACGCATATCCCCATATACGCACAGGTAATAACATAGATGTATGCATGTGAATGTGTGCGTGTATGGGCATAACAACTATTCTGGGGTTTAGCAACTAACACTATCCATGAACACCTAGAATCTACCTTTATCATCAAGTCTCATATCAACATAATATATATAATCAAAATATGTGTGTGTATACGTATTCGTATACATCACCACGAACTGCGGGGGTGCTATACACCATCCACCCGACTTCTCCCCGTAGATATAAATCTACTTACCTGATCTTCGCTCGCCGATACCGACGTCACCACGCGCTTGCTTGTCGTCTCGAAGTCCACATGAGATTACACTCGGGTTAGATATTTACCCTAACCATTGTTATAGGCTGCATGTTATATACATATTTGAGGATATATTATGATCATTGACCTAGGATTGCGTTATTTATGCGATTTCTGTGCGTAGATGTTTTTCTACTCACGAGTTGGCAACTCACCCCCGTTGTGCCACAGTTCTTGCAGGTTTCGCCGTACAGGTTTCATTACGGCTTGCTGGCACTATTTCCATTTCCGAATGACTTGCTAGTAGGTGGGTTTATTTGTATCGCACCCATCATTATATCTTGTATATCATTATTCTATTGTATCTAGAAGTTCCATCAACCAAACATGTATTTATTTTTGAGATAGAGACCAGTGATGTTATTCTTTCGACCTTAGAGTCGCGCGTTATATTTCTTTGGATTTCTTGTTGTTTTGAGTTTCCTTTTGAGTTTTGATCCTCGCCCTTGGCGTTGTATATTATATTGCTTGTGTGGTTGTGACCGTCGATTGACGAAGAGCTAGCTCCCGCTTGGGGATGCCTTTTTTTGATTTCGTATACTGTTAGTGTATATGCCCTAGAGGCCATTACTGTATCATACTAGTTTGTATATTACTTAATGGAAGCTTGGGATATTCACAGTTGTATATACAATCTTGCTCGAAATGGTAGTATGCTACTTGGTTTGTCTCTGCTTTAATATGTGCATGTGTTTCTTTTAGCATATTGCTGATATGCATATTAGTAGAGCCCTTAGGATCTTTGCTTGATTACCAGCGTTGTGATGGCGCTCACACTCGTGGGAGCTGGGTGATCTATAAGCACATCCTTATACAGGTCCCTAGTCGTTGGACTATCGAGACAGGGCATCGATACTCCGGAGTAGACTAGCGTATGCGCTTCTCATCCCAGTGTGGGAGACGGTCTGTCCCACAGCCGTCAGTATGTCGTACTTAAGATAGTATGCGGGTGCTCGTTAGGTTACGAGTACACTGGACAGGACTCGTCGGGGACTGTTGGTTGGTATTATACCTATTGTCAGTTATCAGTTCCCAGGTGACATGAGTACAGCTTAGTCCGTTGACTTGACACTGTCACTTCGCCTCGAATGTGTTCCCACTGCACTTTGATTACTACCCTACCACGGCTCAAAGGAGTCGTGCAAACAGGTAGTTTTTGGGTGCAGTCCCGAAGCACTTGGAGGCAGTGACGGTTAAACAGGATTCGTCTCTCCCGGTATTGGGGGTTGACATCGTGCTGTGTCCAGGAGAGCCATTACACGAGTAGTCCCTGGCCAGGGCAAGCGAGATATACTGGTAGGTTTCCATTGTTATCTCAGGGTGTTCTGGGCTACACTCCGACACGACTTGTACCTATTAGGGGACTGACGTTCACCGCCCCCTAGGCCCGCCATGCGATGTATCAGACGAACAGACCGGACTGTACGGAGATTGTCACATACAGGCTCAGTAGGAGTTCAGATGGGGTTCACCTCGTCAGTCTTCTTATCGACATCTACCTGGGGACCGTTACGTACAGCTAGTGCCGCTTGCGGTCTGTGGTTAAACCCACTGCCAGCGTAGTGTCGAGTCTTTAGAGTCCCACACAGAGAGCTATTCGCCTTTAGGCAAAATGAGTAGAGGTCGCATGGTTTTGCGACAGGGTTCGTTCACATCCGCGCATTTGTGCACGTTTGCTGTCCGGACAGCTTATACTAGCGGGCTTTGGTTTAAGCCGGATCCTAGTATATGATTTGGGATTGGTTTTTCTCATTGTATTCGTGTTCCTCGGATCACGAATACGGGTGCGTATGCACAGTTGCTTGAGACAGAGGGAGAGGACTTTGATTAGGGTTAATGACTATTGTCATTTTATTAACCCTAATGCTTATGTGTGTATTATTGTTAATTGATATTAGTTTAATAATTGTGCATGGTTATGGTTGTTGACCATTTGACCTTCTTGACTTGTTGACCTTGGTTGACACTTTGACCATCATCATTTCATTTGGAAGATGCTCTTTGATCCTTGCAATTTGCATTAAAAATGAAATGATAATGGTCATGTCTTGATTTAGCCATGACAATTATCTCACTAATTATCTAATTACAATAATTCACATATATGAGAGAATGCTTCATATTATTCTCTCATTCTATTATTCACATTCTCTCTCTTGTTCTTCCTCTCCCTCAAGCTCTCCCCTCTCATTTGTTGAGAAACACTTGAGCTTTAGAAAAACCCTCTCTTGATAATCTCTACTCTCATCTAGGGTTCAAGGATTAGCACTTCTTGCACCCTAGTTACTTCTAGCTTGGAGTTGAAGCCAAAGGTCGAGGCTTTCGGGTGGATCTTTCTTCGACGTGAGAAGACGACTAAGGTGACCTCCTTCCACCACTCCAAGGAGCAAGGAGAGAAGGACATAAAGCCCAAGGTATAACCTTTCTAGCACTTAGCTAGTTTCTAGTTAGCTTTAGCTTGTTTTTGTTTAGCAAAGATCCTCCATAGTCTAGTCCATGTTGCCTAAGCTCATAAAAATTCGATTTTTATTCCGTTTTCCGCCTCCCCGCAAGCACCGGGATGGGCAACTTGGACTTACAGTGGTATCAGAGCCTAACTAAACATAAACTAGCTAGGTAGTAGAGTGTATCGAAGTTCGAATCGGAAAAATCGAAAAACCGAGTTTTCAAAACCCTAAGTTTCTGTTAAATTTTTTTCTGTTCAAAATAAAATTTGTCATACTCCTAAAATCGTCTCGGGGTTTTGTGAAGAAAGTCACCAAACTCGGTCCAGTGACTCGACCAAGGCGCCGCGGTTCCGCGGCAATAGCAAGCTATTGCCGCGCAACCGCGGCCGAGTTGGCTCGTCACTGGGTCGAGTTTGGTGCAGTGTATTTCTGGCTTGGTTTTAGGATTTTTAAGATGGTTTATATGTGCCCAGATTTTCCAGAATAGAAATTTGTTTTTGGGGGCCTATAAATCCGTATTTTTTTTCCGAACTTCAATACACTTTGACTAAAAGGTTATATCTGTGATGTTTATGTAAGTCCATATTGCGACCCCCGGTTCTTACGGGGAGGCGGAAACGGTATAAAAAACGAATTTTTATCGCAAGAGGCAACATGGACTAACTTATGGTCGGGATCGTTACCTAAACTAAAACTAGCAAACTAAGCTAAAGATATTTAGCTACTCGGATGAAGATGGTTATACCTAAACTTGAACTCCTTCTCTTCAAGCTCCGGTGGTGGTCCGATGGCTCCTTCTCGTCGTCTCCGTACGCCGAAGATAGATCCACTTGAAAGCTCCAACCTTTAGCTCCTTCTTCGGTCTTTGAAGAAACTAGTTCACTTGGTTTGCTAAACCTAGTGAACTAGAATGAGTAGAGAAGAAAATAGAATGGGATTTTATCTATGGTTCTTGATTCTCAACTCATGAGACAAGAGAACCATAGATCAAGAGAGGGAGCAAGAGGTTGAGGGTGAGAGCAAGGGGAGAGCTCAAGAACAAGAGAGAGAATGAGCAAGAAAGAATGAGCAAGTATTTTGTCTCTCACCCTCTCATAATCCAAAGCAATGATAACTCATCATATCAACAAAAGTCTTATGTGATGGTTGAAGTAACCATAACCTTATCATGTCATGCACTCATTTTACTCAAATGAACAAGCAAGAAAAAGTCTTTGGCATGAAATGATAACCATGGTTATCATGATGGTCAACTAGTCAAGCCTAGTCAACCGGTCAACAAGTCAACAAAAGTCAACAAGTCACCAAAGTCAACAAGTCAACAAAAGTCAACAAGTCAACAACCATATCACCATAATACTTAATTAATATAATAGTTAATCACATATCATATTCTCATTAGGGTTGAGCATAAAGTCAAAAAGTCAACGGTCAACTGTCAACAACCCTAATGAGAATCCGTTGCCTCTGCCTCCCTGTCAACTGTGCATACACACCCGCATCCGTGTTCCGAGGAACACGAATGCAAACTGGATAAATCCAATCCCATAAGGTACACTAGGATCTGGCTTAAACCAAAGCCCGCTAGTGTAAACTGTCCGGACACTGTACGTGCACAAGTGCACGGATGTGACCGAACCCTGTCGCAAAACCATGCGACCTGTCGCAATACCATGCGACCTCTACTCTTTTGCCTAAAGGCGAAAAGCTTTCTGTGTGGGACTCTAAAGACTCGACACTACGCTGGCAGTGG
This sequence comes from Agapanthus africanus, assembly GCA_030015575.1. Lineage (NCBI taxonomy): Eukaryota > Viridiplantae > Streptophyta > Magnoliopsida > Asparagales > Amaryllidaceae > Agapanthus > Agapanthus africanus. The sequence continues at coordinate 166,210,914 of CM057343.1, read as the reverse complement.
GTTTAACCACAGACCGCAAGCGGCACTAGCTGTGCGTAACGGTCCCCAGGTAATGCCGACAAGAAGACTGACGAGGCGAAACCCATCTGAACTCCTACTGAGCCTGAGCGTGACATTCTCCGTACAGTCCGGTCTGTTCGTCTGATACATCGCATGGCGGGCCTAGGGGGCGGTAAACGTCAGTCCCCCAATAGCGGTACAAGTCGTGCCGGAGTGAAGCCCAATACACCCTGAGATAACACTGGAAACCTACCAGTATATCTCGTTTGCCCTGGCCAGGGACTACTCGTGTAATGGCTCTCCTAGACACAGCGCGATGTCAACCCCCAATACCGGGAGAGACGAATCCTGTCTAACCGTCACTGCCTCCAAGTGCTTCGGGACTGCACCCAACCACCACCTGTTTGCACGACTCCTTTGAGCCGTGGTAGGGTAGTAATCAAAGTACAGTGGGAACACACCCGAGGCGAAGTGACAGTGTCAAGTCAGCGGACTAAGCTGTACTCATGTCACCTGGGAACTGATAACTGACGATAGGTATAATACCAACTAGTCAGTTCCCGACGAGTCCTGTCCAGTGTACCCGTAACCTAACGAGCACCCGCATACTATCTCAAGTACGACGTACTGACGGCTGTGGGACAGACCGTCTCCCACACTGGGATGAGAAGCGCATGCGCTGGTCTACTCCGGAGTATCGATGCCCTGTCTCGATAGTCCTGCGACCAGGGACCTGAATAAGGATGTGCTTATAGATTACCCAGCCCCCACTAGTGTGACTGCCATCACAACGCTGGTAATCAAGCAAAGATCCTAAGGGCTCCACTAATGCGTATAAGTGATATACTGAAATAAACACAAGTACACATTGAAGTAGAAACAAACCAAGTAGCATACTACTATTTTGAGCAAGATTGTATATACAAGGTGAATATCCCAAGCATCCATTAAGTAATATACAAACTAGTATGATACAGTAATGGCCTCTAGGGCATATACACTAACAATCTCCCACTTGCACTAAGGCCATGTACTGGCGTATCGAAGACCTATCATCTCGATCAGCCGCTCGAACTGAGTCTGGGGCAAGGCCTTGGTGAATGGATCTGCAGTGTTATCTTCTGAAGCGACTCTCCGAACCTCGATCTCCTGGCGATCCACGATCTCCCTGATCAGGTGATACCGCCTTAAGATGTGCCTGGATTTCTGATGGGACCTGGGTTCCTTCGCTAAAGCTATAGCCCCGTTGTTGTCGCAATACAGAGGTATTGGATCAACAATGGACGGAACCACCTGAAGTTCTTTCAAGAACTTCCTCATCCAGACAGCTTCTTTTGCGGCATCAGATGCAGCGATGTATTCCGCTTCCATCGTCGAGTCTGCAACGGTTTCCTGTTTGGAACTCTTCCAACACACCGCCCCTCCATTGAGGGTAAAGACAAAACCCGACATGGACTTGGAATCATCCTTGTCACTCTGGAAGCTGGAGTCAGCAAAGGCCTCGATCTGGAGGTCTTTTCCGCCATACACCAAGAACATCTCCTTAGTCCTTCTCAGGTACTTGAGAATGTTCTTTACCGCTATCCAGTGTTTCTCCCCAGGGTTTGACTGATACCGGCTTACCACACTCAGTGCATAAGCTACATCCGGTCTGGTACACAACATCGCATACATTATAGAGCCTACCGCAGAAGCGTAGGGTATAATAGACATGCGATCCCTCTCCAAATTAGTCTTGGGAGACATCTCTTTAGAGAGGGTGATCCCGTGACAAGCTGGTAGGTTACCACGCTTGGAATCTTCCATACTGAATCTTTTCAGTACGGTGTCGATGTACCTGGACTGAGAAAGTCCCAATATCCTCTTGGATCTATCACGATGGATCCGGATCCCCAGGATGTATGAGGCATCACCCAGGTCTTTCATGGAGAACCTTTGTGACAAGAACCCCTTGACAGATTGTAGCATAGGAATATCATTTCCTATTAAGAGAATGTCATCCACGTATAAAACGAGGAATACTACAGTTCTCGCTACAAATCTACTATAGATGCATGGTTCATCTGGATTTTTGATAAAGCCAAATTCTTTGACCGTCTCATCAAAGCAGATGTTCCAACTCCGCGATGCCTGCTTTAGTCCATAGATGGACTTAAGCAACTTGCACACCTTTCCGCTGCTCCCACTCTGAATGAAACCCTCTGGCTGGTCCATATAGACACACTCCTCTAAATTTCCATTTAGAAAAGCTGTCTTTACGTCCATTTGCCAGATCTCATAATCGTGGAAGGCAGCAATGGCAAGAAGGATCCGAATGGATTTCAGCATGGCTACTGGAGAAAAGGTTTCGTCGTAGTCCAAGCCAGGTCTTTAACGAAAACCCTTTGCTACCAGCCTAGCTTTATAGGTCTCAACCTGTCCATCTACACCAATCTTCCTTTTGAAGATCCACTTGCATCCTACGGGTTTTACCCCGTCTGGAGCAATGTCCAACGTCCATACCTTGTTGGTGTACATGGACTCCATTTCGGTCCGCATTGCATCCAGCCATTTCACTGAGTCAACGCTCTGAACGGCCTGCTGGAAACTAGTAGGCTCATCATAATCTATGATGCAATCCTCTCTATCCCCGTCTATGAGAAAACCGCAGTATCTCTCGGGCGGATGAGACTGCCTACTACTCCTGCGGAGCGGCGTAGGAATGTCCTGTTCTGTTGAACCCTCTGGTTCCACTAACCTTTCAGTAATAGTCTGTGGTTCTGGAATTTCTTCTAGTTCTACTGCGCTCCCACTAATTTCCTTTTCCAAGAACTGGTGTTCTAGAAAGTGGGCATTACGAGAAACAAGGACTTTTTGTTCCTCTGCGTAGTAGAAAAGATACCCCCTGGTGTTCTTTGGGTATCCCACAAACTTGCACAGTACTGAGCGTGCCTCGAGTTTGTCCGCATGCTGCTTTTTGACAAAAGCTGGACATCCCCAGATCTTCAGATATTGAAGATAGGGTTTCTTCCCACTCCACATTTCATATGGGGTGGTAGGCACAGTCTTAGTCGGAACTCGGTTCAAAAGGTATGCTGCTGATTCTAGCGCATATCCCCAGAATGATCGCGGCAACTCAGCGTTACTCATCATGGACCGCACCATATCCAATAGGGTGCGGTTCCGTCTCTCCGATACACCGTTATGTTGCGGGGTGTATGGAGGAGTAAGCTGAGAGAGAATTCCGTTCTCTTTTAAATAGTCCAGGAATTCGGCACTTAAGTATTCTCCACCTCGATCCGATCTTAGAATCTTAATAATTTTGCCGGTCTGTTTCTCTACTTCATTCTTATACTCCTGGAATTTTCCAAAGGCCTCGGACTTATGTTTCATTAAGAAGACATAACCGTACCTTGAGAAGTCATCCGTAAAAGTAATGAAGTAAGAATGTCCGCTTCGGGCATGTGTAGACATTGGACCGCACACGTCACTATGTACGAGTCCCAAGAGCTCGCTCGCTCTTACTCCTTGTCCAGTAAATGGAGTCTTTGTCATCTTTCCTTTGAGACAAGATTGACAAGTGGCATACGATTGATATTTGAACGCATTCAAATATCCTTCTGTATGTAACTTAGTCAACCTTCTCTCATTGATGTGACCCAATCTACAATGCCATAAGAAAGTCTGATTTATTTCTGGAGACTTTCTTTTGTGTGTATTCTGGACATTAAAAATCTGTGGTTGGTTTAACACGTATATACCATTACTCAGAGTACCTGACCCAATCAATACTTGATTAAGGTGAATGTTTACAACATTACTTACAAACGCAAATTCATAACCTTCTTTAGAAACTAAAGATACAGAAATGATATTACAAGTTGCGTTGGGTACAAAAAAGCAATTACGCAAAACCAAAACATGTCCATCTGACATTCCCAGGTGATAGTCCCCCACGGCTTTAGCATCCATGCTAGCTCCGTTCGCAACTTTGAGGGTCATGTCACCTGCCTTCAAAACCCTACGGTTTCTCAACGCCTGCAAAGAATTACAGATATGAGATCCTGATCCGGTATCCAATACCCAGGAAGTAGAGTTTATTGAAAGACAGTTTTCAATAACATACACACCTGAAGCTGAAGCTGCAACCTGCTTCAATTCCTGTGTTCTGGCCTTCCAGGCCCTGCAATCATTCTTCCAGTGTCCTTTCTTATGACAATAGAAGCATTCTTCTTTATCCACAAGCTTCCCCGCTATCTTTGTTGCTTTGCCTTTTCCCTTCGTATCCACTTTACCAACACCGCCCCTTGGTTTGGCGGGGGCCTTCTTCTTCTTTCCCTTGGCTTTCGCCTTGGACCTAGAAGAAGATGATCCTCCTACAAACAAAGTGGATGTTTCCCTACCTTTCTGTAGGGTGCCCTCTGCGCTCCTCAGCATGTTGAGGAGCTCTGATAGTTCAACCTCTTTTTCTTGTAGGTTGAAGTTCAGTATAAACTGGGCGTAAGTGGAAGGAAGGGACTGGAGAACTATATCCGTATATAGCTCACTCTCCAATGTGATCCCTAGGTCAGCGAGCTCCTCAATGAAGCCGATCATCTTTAGCACATGCTCGGCTACTGATGATCCGACGGCCATTCTTGTCGAAAATAACTTTTTCGACGCTTCGTATCTTGCGATACGTGATTGCTCTCCATACAGTTCTTTTGTATGGAGCAATATGGACTCCATGTCCATATTCTCATGCCTCCTCTGATGTTCGTTGTCCATCGAGGCAAGCAGGAGGCACTTGGCCTTCGCGCTATCAATCTCCCAAGTCTTGTGGATTTCCTTATCCGCGACACTGGAAGTTGGACCAGGGACAGGGGGAGCTTTGGTGGTAAGAAGATACCCCAGCTTGTCATAAGTGATTGCTATCGTGACATTCCTGAGCCAATCTTTGTAGTTTGGCCCTGTCAGTTTGTTTTTATCTAGGAGTAACTTAAGTCCAGTCATGTTGATTGGTCGCTGCAATTAGGAGAGAGAAGAAGAAACACTCAGCATGATGCTCTTGCAAGTTTAGAGTGGTTTTTAGTTTGTCTAAACAGGATGGCTCCCACTGTTTCTCGAATCCCTCCTCAAACCATAAAGGAAGAATTAGTCAGGATCAATCCCACCGTACAATACTTGCTTAACCGTTCAGCCAGGCCGGTGTCGGTACTTCGAGGGAGGTTTTCCAACGCTTTCGCGAAGTTCCTTAATTAGAGAACCTCTTTTCCCTGGGGGCGTAGCCCCGCTAACACCTTTCTAGGCACCTACTAGGTTTATAGCATTGATCGTTAAGTGAGAAATTTCCCGAGGAGTAGCATATACTCACAGTAGGATCGGGATCCAAATATCATCGCGTGACGAAACTGAAGGAATCCTACCAGAATCATCACACTCCAAATGGTATGCAAATCTAGCAAGTTTCAGTACTTATGAAACTCCCGATGTGGATTTTTGCCCCATGCTCTTATGACCTTGGCGTGAGGTCAAAATGTCATAAGTCACATGTCAAGTTCGTCCCATCATTATCCAGGTTAATTTGAATCCACCCGTACATACCCTTGACGTAGGCCAAAATGGCAGTACGACTGTCTCAAACCAACGCATTCTATCTATGCAACAGATAAATATCCGGCAGCTACCAATCACTATGCCTTGGCGTGAGGTCAAAATACATAGCTTGAATACTACCGAATATTTAACTGAAATGATGGAGGGCTACGGATGGTTTTGGAAAAACCGTGAACGTAGTGAACTTGATTTGGTCGATGGAACGAGATAGCTTTAAAATGGAGTGGCTCAAACTCCGTATTTTAAAAGTTTGTTTTGAAAAGAACCGAGTGGTTTTTCGAAAATGTTCCAACGACTTTAACTTGGTTTATTATCTTGCATTAGTTCTTTTAATGCGTGATATTCTTGCATTAGTTCTTTTAATGCGTCCCATCATTTAACCCTACCATTGCAGAAAACAACCAAAATATGACGTACGCTTATGCCATTCGCATTCGCCACTGGGCCCCGTCATTACCCGTTAGGTTACTTAACTAACGACAGAGCGGGGGCTGGGCTAGCGCGTCTGTAAAACATAAGCAACGCCTAAATAGTAAGCAATGATAGACATTACAGATCACAGATGAATGCATTGGATATACTAGCAATCCGCAATCCTTTCGAGCCTGAAACGAAAAGCGGATAACACGGTCGCGGTGAATAGCCAAATACCCCACCCAAGACCCCTACGGGTGCGGCAAACTACCCGCCAAGTACTTGGTAGTTTGTGCACCCCTCCATGGGTCTATCCTAGGAGCAAAAACAGTAAAAAGAATTATACAATGACGGCTACAACCCCGACCCGGTTGTGCGGTCAAACAAATAATAATTATTACATCAATTTACATTTACAATGAATGAAAGAAAAACAGAAGCTCATCTCACATCCACCCCGGCTATTCACCCGCGACAGTCCAACACATTCATATACACATTCCAGCACATTACAGATCATGTATAACCCCGACTAATCGACTTATAGCGATTAGCCGACGTTCAATACATGCAAGCATCACAGATATAACCATCATAGTCAAAGTGCAGTGAAGTTCGGAAAAAATACGGAATTATAGGACCCCAAAAGGAAATTTCTTTTCTGGAAAATCTGGGCACATATAATATATTTTAAAAATCCCAAAACCAAAAGACAAACACACTGCACGAAAAACGATGCAGAGAAGAAACCAAGTCGCGGCGGTTCCGCGGCGTCCAAGAAGGATCACGCGGCGGAAGCGCGGCACTTTAGGCGAATCACTGTATCGTTTTTCTTGGGTGTTCACACAAAACCCTGAGCCGAATTTAGGAGTATAAAGTTTTTCATTTTGACCAGGAAAAATTTCAACAGAAACTCAGATTTTGTAAAGTTTGATTTTTGGATTTTTCCGGTTCCGAACTTCGTTACACTTCACTACCAAGCTAGTTTAAGTTTAGTTAGGCTCTGATACCACTGTAAGTCCATATTGCGACCCCCGGTTCTTACGGGGAGGCGGAAACGGTATAAAAAACGAATTTTTATCGCAAGAGGCAACATGGACTAACTTATGGTCGGGATCGTTACCTAAACTAAAACTAGCAAACTAAGCTAAAGATATTTAGCTACTCGGATGAAGATGGTTATACCTAAACTTGAACTCCTTCTCTTCAAGCTCCGGTGGTGGTCCGATGGCTCCTTCTCGTCGTCTCCGTACGCCGAAGATAGATCCACTTGAAAGCTCCAACCTTTAGCTCCTTCTTCGGTCTTTGAAGAAACTAGTTCACTTGGTTTGCTAAACCTAGTGAACTAGAATGAGTAGAGAAGAAAATAGAATGGGATTTTATCTATGGTTCTTGATTCTCAACTCATGAGACAAGAGAACCATAGATCAAGAGAGGGAGCAAGAGGTTGAGGGTGAGAGCAAGGGGAGAGCTCAAGAACAAGAGAGAGAATGAGCAAGAAAGAATGAGCAAGTATTTTGTCTCTCACCCTCTCATAATCCAAAGCAATGATAACTCATCATATCAACAAAAGTCTTATGTGATGGTTGAAGTAACCATAACCTTATCATGTCATGCACTCATTTTACTCAAATGAACAAGCAAGAAAAAGTCTTTGGCATGAAATGATAACCATGGTTATCATGATGGTCAACTAGTCAAGCCTAGTCAACCGGTCAACAAGTCAACAAAAGTCAACAAGTCACCAAAGTCAACAAGTCAACAAAAGTCAACAAGTCAACAACCATATCACCATAATACTTAATTAATATAATAGTTAATCACATATCATATTCTCATTAGGGTTGAGCATAAAGTCAAAAAGTCAACGGTCAACTGTCAACAACCCTAATGAGAATCCGCTGCCTCTGCCTCCCTGTCAACTGTGCATACACACCCGCATCCGTGTTCCGAGGAACACGAATGCAAACTGGATAAATCCAATCCCATAAGGTACACTAGGATCTGGCTTAAACCAAAGCCCGCTAGTGTAAACTGTCCGGACACTGTACGTGCACAAGTGCACGGATGTGACCGAACCCTGTCGCAAAACCATGCGACCTGTCGCAATACCATGCGACCTCTACTCTTTTGCCTAAAGGCGAAAAGCTTTCTGTGTGGGACTCTAAAGACTCGACACTACGCTGGCAGTGGGTTTAACCACAGACCGCAAGCGGCACTAGCTGTGCGTAACGGTCCCCAGGTAATGCCGACAAGAAGACTGACGAGGCGAAACCCATCTGAACTCCTACTGAGCCTGAGCGTGACATTCTCCGTACAGTCCGGTCTGTTCGTCTGATACATCGCATGGCGGGCCTAGGGGGCGGTAAACGTCAGTCCCCCAATAGCGGTACAAGTCGTGCCGGAGTGAAGCCCAATACACCCTGAGATAACACTGGAAACCTACCAGTATATCTCGTTTGCCCTGGCCAGGGACTACTCGTGTAATGGCTCTCCTAGACACAGCGCGATGTCAACCCCCAATACCGGGAGAGACGAATCCTGTCTAACCGTCACTGCCTCCAAGTGCTTCGGGACTGCACCCAACCACCACCTGTTTGCACGACTCCTTTGAGCCGTGGTAGGGTAGTAATCAAAGTACAGTGGGAACACACCCGAGGCGAAGTGACAGTGTCAAGTCAGCGGACTAAGCTGTACTCATGTCACCTGGGAACTGATAACTGACGATAGGTATAATACCAACTAGTCAGTTCCCGACGAGTCCTGTCCAGTGTACCCGTAACCTAACGAGCACCCGCATACTATCTCAAGTACGACGTACTGACGGCTGTGGGACAGACCGTCTCCCACACTGGGATGAGAAGCGCATGCGCTGGTCTACTCCGGAGTATCGATGCCCTGTCTCGATAGTCCTGCGACCAGGGACCTGAATAAGGATGTGCTTATAGATTACCCAGCCCCCACTAGTGTGACTGCCATCACAACGCTGGTAATCAAGCAAAGATCCTAAGGGCTCCACTAATGCGTATAAGTGATATACTGAAATAAACACAAGTACACATTGAAGTAGAAACAAACCAAGTAGCATACTACTATTTTGAGCAAGATTGTATATACAAGGTGAATATCCCAAGCATCCATTAAGTAATATACAAACTAGTATGATACAGTAATGGCCTCTAGGGCATATACACTAACAGTTTATATGTATTGAACGTCGGCTAATCGCTATATGTCGATTAGTCGGGGTTATACATATCTGTGATCTGTGATTGATGATGGTATGTGTATATGAATGGGTTGGATTGTCGCGGATGAATAGCCGGGGTGGATGTGAGATGAGTGTTGCTTTTTCTTTCATTCATTGTAATATGTAAATTGATGTAATATTATTATTTTTTTGGTCGCACAACCGGGTCGGGGTTGTAGCCATCATTGTATAATTCTTTTTACTGTTTTTGCTCCTAGGATAGACCCATGGAGGGGGTGCACAAACTACCGGGTATCTCGAAGTGCCGAGTGGCCTACTCACGGTGGTGAGGGAGGTTGCTTCGCTTCGGGTACTTGGCGAGAAGTTTGCCGCACCCGTAGGGGTCTTGGATGGGGTATTTGGCTATTCACCGCGACCGTGTAATCCGCTTTTCGTTGCAGGCTCGAACGGATTGCGGATTCCTAGTATATCCAATGTATTCATCTGTGATCTGTAATGTCTATCATTGCTATATATTTATATATGATAACTATTTAGGCGTTGCTTATGTTTTACAGCCGCGCTAGCCCAGCCCCCGCTCTGTCGTTAGTTAAGTAACCTAACGGGTGATGACGGGGCCCCGTGGCGAATGCGAATGGCATAAGCGTACGTCATATTTTGGTTGTTTTCTGCAATGGTAGGATTAAATGATGGGACGCATTAAAAGAACTAATGCAAGAAAATAAACCAAGTAAAAGTCGATTGGAACACTTTGAAAACCACTCGGTTCTTTTCAAAACTAAACTTTTAAACGCGGAGCTTGAACCATTCCTTTTAAAAGCTATCTCGTTCCATCGATTATATCAAGTTCACTACGTTCACGGTTTCGCCAAAACCATCCATAGCCCTCCATCATTTCAGTTAAATATTCGGTAGTATTCAAGCTATGTATTTTGACCTCACGCCAAGGCATAGTGATTGGTAGCTGCCGGATATTTATCTGTTGCATAGATAGAATGCGTTGGTTTGAGACAGTCGTACTGCCATTTTGGCCTACGTCAAGGGTAGGTACGGGTGGGTTCAAATTAACCAGGATAATGATGGGAAGAACTTGACATGCGACTTATGACATTTTGACCTCACGCCAAGGTCATAAGAGCATGGGGCAAAAATCCACATCGGGAGTTTCATAAGTACTGAAACTTGCTAGCGCTGCATACCATTTGGAGTGTGATGATTCTGGTAGGATTCCTTCAGTTTTATGACGCGATGATATTTGGATCCCGATCCTACTGTGAGTATATGCTACTCCTCGGGAAAACTCTCACTTAACGATCAATGCTATAAACTTAGTAGGTGTCTAGAAAGGTGTTAGCGGGGCTACGCCCACAGGGAAAAGAGGTTACTTAATTAAGGAACTTCGCGAAAGCGTTGGAAAACCTCCCTCGAAGTACCGACACTGGCCTGGCTGAATGGTTAAGCAAGTATTGTACGGTGAGATTGATCCTGACTAATTCTTTCTTTACGGTTTGAGAAGGGATTCGAGAGACAGTGGGAGCCATCCAGTTTAGACAAACTAAAAACCACTCTAAACTTGCAAGAGCTTCATGCTAAAGTGTTTCTTTTCTCTCTCCTAATTGCAGCGACCATTCCACATGACCGGACTTAAGTTATTACTAGATAAAAACATATTGACAGGGCCAAACTACAAAGATTGGCTTAGGAATGTCAAGATGGCAATCACTTACGACAAGTTGGGGTATGTCCTTACCACCAAAGCTCCCCCTGTCCCAGGTCCCAAAACCAGTGTCGTAGATAGGGAAATCTACAAGACCTGGGAAATAGATTGCGCGAAGGCCAAATGCCTCGTACTAGCCTCGATGGACAACGAACATCAGAGGAGGCACGAGAATATGGACCTAGAGTCCATATTTCTTCATACAAAAGAACTGTATGGAGAGCAGTCTCGTATCGCAAGATACGAAGTGTCGAAGAAGTTGTTTTCGGCAAGGTTGGCCGTCGGATCATCGGTAGCGGAACACGTGCTTAAGATGATTGGCTACATTGAGGAGCTCGCGGACCTTGGGACCACGTTGGAGAATGAACTCTATACTGATTTGATTCTCCAGTCCCTTCCTTCCACTTACGCCCAGTTTATTCTTAACTTCAACATGCAAAGAAAGGAGGTTGAACTTTCCGAGCTTCTGAACATGTTGAGGAGTGTTGAGGGCACCCTACAGAAGGGTAGGGAGACATCCACTTTGTTTGTAGGAGGATCTTCCTCTTCTAGGTCTAGGGCGAAAGCCAAGGGCAAGAAGAAGAAAGCCCCCGCCAAACCAAGAGGCGGTGTCGGTAAAGTGGATACGAAGGGAAAAGGAAAAGCAACAAAGATGGCGGGAAAGCTGGTGGGGAAGGAAGAATGCTTCTATTGTCACAAAAGTGGTCACTGGAAACAGGATTGCAAGGCTTGGAAGGCCAGAACACAGGATTTGAAGCGAGTTGCAGCTTCAGCTTCAGGTGTGTATGTTATTGAAAACTGTCTATCAATAAACTCTACATCCTGGGTATTGGATACCGGATCAGGATCTCATATCTGTAATTCTTTGCAGGCGTTGAGAAAGCGTAGAGTTTTGAAGGCAGGTGAAATGACCCTCAGAGTTGCAAACGGTGCTAGCATGGATGCTGAGGCCATGGAGGACTATCACCTGGGATTGTCGGATGGACACTTTTTGGTTTTGCGTAGTTGTTATTATGTACCAAATGCAACCTGTAATATCATTTCTGTATCTTTATTATCTAAAGAAGGTTATGAATTTGCATTTGTAAGTAATGTAGTGAACATTCACCTTAATCAAGTTTTGATTGGGTCAGGTACATTGAACAACGGTATATACGTATTAAACCAGCCACAGATTTTCAATGTCCAGAATACACACAAAAGAAAGTCTCCAGAAATCGATAAAACTTTCTTATGGCATTGTAGACTGGGTCACATCAATGAGAGAAGGTTGACTAAGTTACATGCAGAAGGATATTTGGATTCGTTCGAATATCAATCGTATGCAACTTGTCAATCCTGTCTCAAGGGAAAGATGACAAAGACTCCGTTCACTGGACGTGGAGTAAGAGCGAGCGAGCTCTTGGGACTCGTACACAGCGACGTGTGCGGTCCAATGTCTACACATGCATGAAGCGGTTATTCTTACTTCATTACTTTTACGGATGATTTCTCAAGGTTCGGACATGTCTTCTTAATGAAGCATAAATCCGAAGCTTTTGATAAGTTCCAGGAATATAAGAATGAAGTAGAAAAACAAACAGGCAAAAGTATCAAGGCACTGAGATCTGATCGAGGTGGTGAATACTTGAGTGCCGAGTTCCTGGGTTACTTAAAAGAGAATGGAATTCTCTCTCAGCTTACTCCTCCATACACTCCGCAACATAACGGTGTATCGGAGAGACGGAACCGAACCCTATTGGATATGGTACGGTCCATGATGAGTAACGCTGAGTTACCGCGATCGTTCTGGGGCTATGCGCTAGAATCAGCTGCATACCTTTTGAACCGAGTTCCCACTAAGACTGTGCCTACCACACCATATGAGTTATGGAGTGGGAAGAAACCCTATCTTCAATACCTGAAGATTTGGGGATGTCCAGCTTATGTCAAAAAGCAACATACGGACAAGCTCGAGGCACGCTCAGTACTGTGCAAGTTTGTGGGATACCCAAAGAACTCCAGGGGGTATCTTTTCTATTACGCAGAGGAACAAAAAGTCCTTGTTTCTCGTAATGCCCATTTTCTGGAACATCAGTTCTTAGAAAAATAAATAAGTGGGAGCGCAATAGAACTGGAAGAAATTCCAGAACCACAAGCTATTACTGAAAGCTTAGTAGAACCAGAGGGTTCGAAAGATCAGGACATTCCCACGCCACTCCGCAGGAGTAGTAGGCAGTCTCATCCGCCCGAGAGATACTACGGTTTTCTCATTGACGGGGATAGAGAGGATTGCATCATAGATTGTGATGAGCCTACTAGCTTCCAGCAAGCCATTCAGAGCGTCGACTCGGTAAAATGGCTGGATGCAATGCGGACCGAAATGGAGTCCATGTACACCAACAAAGTATGGACGTTGGACATTGCTCCAGATGGGGTAAAACCCGTAGGATGCAAGTGGATCTTCAAAAGGAAGATTGGTGTAGATGGACAGGTTGAGACTTATAAAGCTAGACTGGTAGCAAAGGGTTTTCGTCAGCGACCTGGTTTGGACTATGACGAAACCTTTTCTCCAGTAGCTATGCTGAAATCCATTCGGATCCTTCTTGCCATTGCTGCTTTCCACGATTATGAAATTTGGCAGATGGACGTAAAGACCGCTTTTTTAAATGGACATTTAGAGGAGTGTGTCTATATGGAACAGCCAGAGGGTTTCATTCAGAGTGGGAGCAGCGGAAAGGTGTGCAAGTTGCTTAAGTCCATTTATGGACTAAAGCAGGCATCGCGGAGTTGGAACATCTGTTTTGATGAGACGGTCAAGGAATTTGGCTTATCAAAATTCCAGATGAACCATGCATCTATTGTAGATTTGTAGCGAGAACTGTAGTATTCCTCGTTTTATACGTGGATGACATTCTCTTAATAGGAAATGACATTCCTATGCTACAATCTGTCAAGGGGTTCTTGTCACACAGGTTCTCCATGAAAGACCTGGGTGATGCCTCATACATTCTGGGTATCCGGATCTACCGTGACAGGTCCAAGAGGATATTAGGACTTTCGCAGGCCAGGTACATCGACACCATACTGAAGAGATTCAGTATGGAAGATTCCAAGCGCGGTAATCTACCGGCTTGTCACGGGATCACCCTCTCCAAAGAGATGTCTCCCAAGACTGATTTGGAGAGGGATCGCATGTCTATTATACCCTATGCTTCTGCGGTAGGCTCTATAATGTATGCGATGTTGTGTACCAGACCGGATGTGGCTTATGCACTGAGTGTGGTAAGCAGGTATCAGTCAAACCCTGGGGAGAAACATTGGATAGCAGTAAAGAACATTCTCAAGTACCTGAGAAGGACTAAGGAGATGTTCTTGGTGTATGGCGGAAAAGACCAGCAGATTGAGGCCTTTACTGACTCCAGCTTCCAGAGTGACAAGGATGATTCCAAGTCCATGTCGGGTTTTGTCTTTACCCTCAATGGAGGGGCGGTGTGTTGGAAGAGCTCCAAACAGGAAACCGTTGCTGACTCGACTATGGAAGCGGAATACATCGCTGCATCTGATGCCGCAAAAGAAGCTGTTTGGATGAGGAAGTTCTTGAAAGAACTTCAGGTGGTTCCGTCCATTGTTGACCCAATACCTCTGTATTACGACAACAACGGGGCTATAGCTTTAGCGAAGGAACCCAGGTCCCATCAGAAATCCAGACACATCTTGAGGCGGTATCACCTGATCAGGGAGATCGTGGATCGCCAGGAGATCGAGGTTCGGAGGGTTGCTTCAGAAGATAACACAGCAGATCCATTCACCAAGGCCTTACCCCAGACTCAGTTCGAGCGGCTGATCGAGATGATTGGTCTTCGATACGCCAGTACATGGCCTTAGTGCAAGTGGGAGATTGTTAGTGTATATGCCCTAGAGGCCATTACTGTATCATACTAGTTTTTATATTATTTAATGGAAGCTTGGGATATTCACAGTTGTATATACAATCTTGCTCGAAATGGTAGTATGCTACTTGGTTTGTCTCTGCTTTAATATGTGCATGTGTTTCTTTTAGCATATTGCTGATATACATATTAGTAGAGCCCTTAGGATCTTTGCTTGATTACCAGCGTTGTGATGGCGCTCACACTCGTGGGAGCTGGGTGATCTATAAGCATATCCTTATATAGGTCCCTAGTCGTTGGACTATCGAGACAGGGCATCGATACTCCGGAGTAGACTAGCGTATGCGTTTCTCATCCCAGTGTGGGAGACGGTCTGTCCCACAGCCGTCAGTATGTCGTACTTGAGATAGTATGCGGGTGCTCGTTAGGTTACAAGTACACTGGACAGGACTCGTCGGGGACTGTTGGTTGGTATTATACCTATCGTCAGTTATCAGTTCCCAGGTGACATGAGTACAGCTTAGTCCGTTGACTTGACACTGTCACTTCGCCTCGAGTGTGTTCCCACTGCACTTTGATTACTACCCTACCACGGCTCAAAGGAGTCGTGCAAACAGGTAGTTTTTGGGTGCAGTCCCGAAGCACTTGGAGGCAGTGGCGGTTAGACAGGATTCGTCTCTCCCGGTATTGGGGGTTGACATCGCGCTGTGTCCAGGAGAGCCATTACACGAGTAGTCCCTGGCCAGGGCAAGCGAGATATACTGGTAGGTTTCCAGTGTTATCTCAGGGTGTTCTGGGCTACACTCCGACACGACTTGTACCGCTATTAGGGGACTGACGTTCACCGCCCCCCTAGGCCCGCCATGCGATGTATCAGACGAACAGACCGGACTGTACGGAGATTGTCACATACAGGCTCAGTAGGAGTTCAGATGGGGTTCACCTCGTCAGTCTTCTTATTGACATCTACCTGGGGACCGTTACGTACAGCTAGTGCCGCTTGCGGTCTGTGGTTAAACCCACTGCCAGCGTAGTGTCGAGTCTTTAGAGTCCCACACAGAGAGCTATTCGCCTTTAGGCAAAATGAGTAGAGGTCGCATGGTTTTGCGACAGGGTTCGTTCACATTCGCGCACTTGTGCACGTTTGCTGTCCGGACAGCTTATACTAGCGGGCTTTGGTTTAAGCCGGATCCTAGTATATGATTTGGGATTGGTTTTTCTCATTGTATTCGTGTTCCTCGGATCACGAATACGGGTGCGTATGCACAGTTGCTTGAGACAGAGGGAGAGGACTTTGATTAGGGTTAATGACTATTGTCATTTTATTAACCCTAATGCTTATGTGTGTATTATTGTTAATTGATATTAGTTTAATAATTGTGCATGGTTATGGTTGTTGACCATTTGACCTTCTTGACTTGTTGACCTTGGTTGACACTTTGACCATCATCATTTCATTTGGAAGATGCTCTTTGATCCTTGCAATTTGCATTAAAAATGAAATGATAATGGTCATGTCTTGATTTAGCCATGACAATTATCTCACTAATTATCTAATTACAATAATTCACATATATGAGAGAATGCTTCATATTATTCTCTCATTCTATTATTCACATTCTCTCTCTTGTTCTTCCTCTCCCTCAAGCTCTCCCCTCTCATGTGTTGAGAAACACTTGAGCTTGAGAAAAACCCTCTCTTGATAATCTCTACTCTCATCTAGGGTTCAAGGATTAGCACTTCTTGCACCCTAGTTACTTCTAGCTTGGAGTTGAAGCCAAAGGTCGAGGCTTTCGGGTGGATCTTTCTTCGACGTGAGAAGACGACTAAGGTGACCTCCTTCCACCACTCCAAGGAGCAAGGAGAGAAGGACATAAAGCCCAAGGTATAACCTTTCTAGCACTTAGCTAGTTTCTAGTTAGCTTTAGCTTGTTTTTGTTTAGCAAAGATCCTTCATAGTCTAGTCCATGTTGCCTAAGCTCATAAAAATTCGATTTTTATTCCGTTTTCCGCCTCCCCGCAAGCACCGGGGTGGGCAACGTGGACTTACATATACTATTCATGTTGTATCCCGTTTGGGGGCTTGTATTTACAAAGGAGACTCTGCCGAAATTTTCAGGAAATATTTGATGTTTTTAAAACCGCATAATTCGGCTTATGCTATTAAAACTACTTGATTTTAAATTGGTTTCCTTCACTCTACTAATTTTCTTGGTTTGGATTTCTGGGTTTTCGGCTTACTTAGATTACGTACGCCTCGAGACGTTCGTAGTTTAAGTGCCGGTCATGTTCCGTATTTCGAGACGTGACAAAGTTGGTATCAAAGCGTTAGGTTTTACCTTCGGAGCGTAGGATGACCCTTGGTTGATGAATAGGTGACTAAAGTAGAGTGACGTACCATGGGTATGTTCCGCGGCATACTTACGATACGCTACTCCACTTAAGAAGCCTTAGGACGTACATTTCTTTGCTCAGTATTATATTCATTCCTGATCTAGCCTCATCGGTATCAGTTATGGTTCTGCTGCCACGATTATAGGCAGGAAGAGCTATGCCTAGAGTTGCGGTCAGCACGAGCTCGTTACGAACGAGGACTGACCAGGGCGTGATTCCGGCGACACGCGATTGCGGAAATGTGACTTTTTACTATGTTTTTGCGCCACGAGCGTTTGGCGGATCGCCTTTACGCGATTCCTCGGACGTGCCGATCAGTACCAGAGGATTGGGCCACTGGTAGAGGCCAGCCAGATTTTGATGACCGTTGATGTATTGCTTACTCATGATGATTGAGGCACTATTCAGCGTGCAGACGAGTGGGCCAGTTGTTGCTGCAAACGATGAGATGTCGCCCTAGATATTGGAGCTATTGCGGTACGAGTTGTACTAAGAGCCGATAGAAGGTCGCTAGTCACCAAGGATAAATGACTAGGACGTGTGGTTCATTCGCTACCCCGATGCGAGGTCATCAGATAGTTGATTCCAGCTAGAGACGACTTCACGCGAAGACGTTGAGAGTCGACAGAGACGATCGAACGTCAGAAACCTATTATTCCAAGTTTAAAGTATTCGGAAAGACATGCAGGCAATTCTATGGACCCCCTAGAAGAATGAAACCCTAACTCGACTTAATGACCGTGTGAAAGCCTTTGAACCTTAGGGTTTGCGGCAGTTCCGCGTCGCCATTAGTGAGGCTTGGGTTAGCCCTTCTACGGCTGGACCATCGATGCTGTGGTACGTGGAAGTCCACGTTGCCCACCCCGGTACTTACGGGGAGGCGGAAAACGGAATAAAAATCAGATTTTTATGAACTTAGGCAACATGGACTAGACTTTGAAGGATCTTTGCTAAACAAAAACAAGCTAAAGCTAACTAGTAACTAGCTAAGTATTAGAAAGGTTATACCTAGGGCTTTATGTCCTTCTCTCCTTGCTCCTTGGAGTAGTAGAAAGTGGTCACCTTTGTCGTCTTCTCTCGTCGAAGAAGGATCCACCCGAAAGCCTCGACCTTTGGCTTCAACTCCAAGCTAGAAGTAACTAGGGTGCAAGAAGTGCTAATCCTTGAACCCTAGATGAGAGTAGAGATTATCAAGAGAGGGTTTTTCTCAAGCTCAAGTGTTTCTCAACACATGAGAGGGGAGAGCTTGAGGGAGAGGAAGAACGAGAGAGAGAATGTGTATGATAGAATGAGAGAATAATAACCATTCTTATATATATGTGTGAATTATTGTAATTAGATAATTAGCTAGATAATTGTCATGGTTAATCAAGACATGACCATTATCATTTCATTTTTAATGCAATTTGCAAGGATCAAAGAGCATCTTCCAAATGAAATGATGATGGTCAAAGTGTCAACAAGGTCAACAAGTCAAGATAGGTCAAATAGTCAACAACCATAACCATGCACAATTATTAAACTAATATCAATTATCAATAATACACACATAAGCATTAGGGTTAATAAAATGACAATAGTCATTAACCCTAATCAAAGTCCTCTCCTTCTGTCTCAAGCAACTGTGCATACGCACCCGTATTCGTGATCCGAGGAACACGAATACAATGAGAAAAACCAATCCCCAATCATATACTAGGATCCGGCTTAAACCAAAGCCCGCTAGTATATGCTGTCCGGACAGCAAACGTACACAAGTGCGCGGATGTGAACGAACCCTGTCGCAAAACCATGCGACCTTTACTCATTTTGTCTAAAGGAGAATAGCTCTCTGTGTAGGACTCTAAAGAATCGACACTACGCTGGCAGTGGGTTTAACCACAGACCGCAAGCGGCACTAGCTGTACGTAATGGTCCCCAGGTAGATGTCGATAAGAAGACTGACGAGGTGAACCCCATCTGAACTCCTACTGAGCCTGTATGTGACAATCTCCGTACAGTCCGGTCTGTTCGTCTGATAAATCGCATGGCGGGCCTAGGGGGCGGTAAACGTCAGTCCCCTAATAGCGGTACAAGTCGTGTCGGAGTGTAGCCCAGAACACCCTGAGATAACACTGGAAACCTACCAGTATATCTCGCTTGCCCTGGCCAGGGACTACTTGTGTAACGGCTCTCCTGGACATAGCA
This sequence comes from Agapanthus africanus, assembly GCA_030015575.1. NCBI lineage: Eukaryota > Viridiplantae > Streptophyta > Magnoliopsida > Asparagales > Amaryllidaceae > Agapanthus > Agapanthus africanus. The sequence continues at coordinate 166,191,545 of CM057343.1, read as the reverse complement.
CGATGTCAACCCCCAATACCGGGAGAGACGAATCCTGTCTAACCGTCACTGCCTCCAAGTGCTTCGGGACTGCACCCAAAAACTACCTGTTTGCACGACTCCTTTGAGCCGTGGTAGGGTAGCAATCAAAGTGCAGTGGGAACACACTCGAGGCGAAGTGACAGTGTCAAGTCAGCGGACTAAGCTGTACTCATGTCACCTGGGAACTGATAACTGACGATAGGTATAATACCAACCAACAGTTCCCGACGAGTCCTGTCCAGTGTACTCATAACCTAACGAGCACCCGCATACTATCTCAAGTACGACGTACTGACGGCTGTGGGACAGACCGTCTCCCACGCTGGGATGAGAAGCGCATACGCTAGTCTACTCCGGAGTATCGATGCCCTGTCTCGATAGTCCAACGACTAGGGACCTGTATAAGGATATGCTTATAGATCACCCAGCTCCCACGAGTGTGAGCGCCATCACAACGCTGGTGATCAAGCAAAGATCCAAAGGGCTCTACTAATATGTATAACAGCGATATGCTAAAAGAAACACATGCACATATTAAAGCAGAGACAAACCAAGTAGCATACTACCATTTCGAGCAAGATTGTATATACAACTGTGAATATCCCAAGCTTCCATCAAGTAATATACAAACTAGTATGATACAGTAATGGCCTCTAGGGCATATACACTAACAGTACGTACTCGATACTGTTAAACTGTACATAAGATGTTGAGCTCTTGGGGGATTATGAGGTTTTGAAAAATCGATCGGATGCTTCGACTTCATTCGGATGCTAGGTGGTGAGACACATTCTTGGGAGACTCTAGATACGAGGATAGCCGTTGGAGCTCAGTCCATGCAGCCACGACGAGACAAGCCGAAGCAGTCGACATTAGAGAAAAGTAGAGTAAGAGGTTCGTACGAGATCTTGATGAGACGATGTTCCACTTTGCCGACATCAGAGATGCGATACGCATGCCGAGGCATTGTACTTGTATATACCTTCCAGAAGGAGTCGTGATGAGTATGCAGCCGTTCCGGAACGAGAACAAATCTAGTAAGGGACGATGACTTCCGGACAGTTCGGCAGAGACGAGATTTGGGAGAGACCTAGGCAAGACCTTTCTGGGATGAATTACGAGAAGATTTGGACCCAGGAGTGGTCATGTTACGCACACCGGCAGGCCAGAGTTCAGGATCGTCGACGAGACATGCTATGAGTGACCACGACAGTTGGCCAGAGATTCTTGGAGGATGTGCTTGAGCGGGACTATTCCGCCATACTTGATTTTGGATATTTTGGGCGATCTATTCGTATGATTGATTTTGATGATTGAGTTCATGATAATTGTCTTCATGCACTATGGTTGCACCTACTGAGTATTTACGATTTTTGCACAGTTGTTGCACCTGATATCGTTTTCGTGCCTTGGTTTCACATGTTTATGATTTTATGGGTTTCATACAGTGAGTTGATTTTGTGCATATGTACGCACACGATTTGGTTTTTGCACTCGGTATAGTTCACATATGCTTGCAGTGCAGTGATACGCATTTTATGCACTACAGTTGCACTGGACTTCGATTTCGATGGTGATGTTCGATATTTGTTTTGTGCACCTTATGCACCTGATTGGATTTTGCGCATGTTCGGCGTTTGATATTGGATTTCATGATTTCGTGCATGATGGATGCACCTGATTTGGGTTTTCGCGCATGTTGGGCGCATGTTATGAGATACGATTTTGGTGCACACCAGATGCACTAAATCGAGATTCTTCGTGTTAGTTGTATGTATGCCCTAGAGGCCAGTATTGTACAAATGATGTATATTATATTGGATGCTTGGACATATATAGAGATGACTTTCTTGCTCGATATGATAGTATGCTATCTGATTTCTCTTTATCTTAACATGTACACTAGTCTCTTTAAACTGTCTTATAATTACATGTTGGTAAAGCCCTTAGGATGTGTACTTGACTGCCTGGACTATGATGCAGATCATACTAGTGGGGACATGGTAGTCCATAAGTACATCCTTCAAGGTCCCTAGTCGTAGGTGTATCGAGACGGGGCATCGATATACCAGAGTAGACTAGCGTATACGCTTCTCGACCCATGAGATGGGCGATGGATGATCCCATATCCATTGGTGTTTGACATCAGAGATGATATACGGGTGCTCAGTGGAGACTGGGTACACTGGACGGACTCGCCGAGAACTCCCAGATGGTATTATACCTCACGTCAGATGGCAGTTCTCAGGTGACACTTGTGCAGGTTAGTCTGTAGACCCGAGATCGTCATAGAGTCTTGTGTGATTCCCACTGTGCTTTGATCTCCACCTTACCACGTCCATGAGGGCGTGCAAAACGGTGGTCTTTGGGTACAGTCCCGAGTCACATGGAGGCAATGAGCGATAGGAGGGGTTTCGTCTCTCCCGGTATTGGGGGTTGATGTTGCGCTGTGCTCGATTGGCCGTAACAGGGAAGTCCCTGGCCAGGGCTGACCAGAGATTTGCTGGTAAGTGTTACCAGTAGTTTCTCGACCCGTTATAAGCCTCACATCGGCACGACTTATCGGTTATTGGGGTCTGACGTATACCACCCCTAGACTTGATATGCGACATATCAGACGAACAGACCGGACTGTACGGTAAGTGTTACTGGTTGGATTCACAGGAGTGTGAGCGGGCTAGCTCGTCGATCTTCTGATCGCTCATTACCCGGATGGCCGTTACGTTTAGCAGACCGCTTGCGGCTTGTGGGTGCTTGATATGATCATCATCTGCTACCGGCGTATTGACGAGTCTTTAGAGTCCTACACAGAGGTTTCCTGGCTCAAGCGAAACGAAATAGGAGCGCATATGAGATATGTGCAGGACCGAGAATAATGCGTGTATGTGATACCGTATTCCATTCTCGCGATGAATATATCGATTGGTTATATTCGATATAACCTAGTTATCGAATCATTGATTCGATAAATCGATACATTGTATACTAGTCGGTTATGTGCGACATGACCGGATCATTGAATCAAGTGTTGATTTAATGATTTAATGTATAATTATATATTTGATATACTATTTTGCATTAACTAGTATTGGTTCACTTTAAATGGATTTTCTCACTTGATGTGCAAGTTGTATATGTGATATACTTTTGTGCACATCTTTGTATCATGTTTGATGATGCTTGCTCATTTGGTTAAGTGTAAAGAATTAAACCTAGGTTAAGAAAGTGATTAGGGTTTTATTTATCCATTCTTTTATTTATTGATTTTGGAAAAAGAATGGGATAAGAATACAAAATGGTTGCTTTCATTCTTGAACCTTTGTGAAGCTTCATGAAGCTTTGACCAAAGTGACCAATTTGTCTTCATGCTTAACCCTAACCACTCTTCTAACCTTGGTCAATTCTCTACACCTAACCATGGTTCCCATTATGATAAGTATTCATTTCTTTTTCCTTTTTGATGGACTTATCATGATATTCTAGCTTCATCTTCTTCTTCATCTTCAAAAGAAAAAGCTTGATGCCATCAATGGCAACTTGAGTTCTAAAGTGAGAAATCCAATTCTAAAGTGAACCCACCTCCTATTTCTTCACCCTCTACCTCTTGCCAAGTTGTTTTGGGTGTTTTCTTCACAAGTTTCATAAATTTGTGAAGTCGGAGCTTGAACTTGTGATGCCTCGACGTAGATCATCTTCGGCACGAAGCCGACGACCTAGTCCGCCCTTTTCTCCGATGAAGCCGACGATTGAGTTCGGGATTCGAGACGGACAGCGAGAGGAAGTCTACGTGGAGCTAAGGAAGTGGATATCCGGATCTACAAAGGTTGTAGCTTCTTATCTTTAGTTAAGTTGTTAACTAGTTTCGTATTTCGCCTAAATTTCTAGTAGACGATCCGTATTAGGGTTTCGCGGCACTCATAAAATCAGAAATTGGCATGGTTGATGCCTTGTGAGACCTCTATTGTGTGCCTAGGAACCCTACAGTGGTATCAGAGCCTAGCTAGAGCCTTAGGCGAAGTCTAGACGACGTTTGAAACCCGATCGAACCGAAACCCTAAAATCCAAAATGCTCTCTGGAAATTTTCTGAAAATTTGGATTTTTGTCAATTAAAAATATGCAGAAAAATAAGCAGGGTGTTATTTGAATTACTGTGAAATACGAGGACCTGAATCGATTTTTCCACCGCGGAACCGCGGCACAAGCTAGGCATGTGCGGCAGTTTCGCGGCCGTACTGTCCCCTTGTCTGGTGATTTCTGCACAGTAACTCATATAATTTAATGCTATATTTTCTGGGTATTTTTATTGTGACTCTACAGATGAGTATTCTGGGGTTGTATTGGGAATCATTGATTCGATCGGATTATCAAATTTTTGTCTATGTGGCTTTCCGGATAATTTAAGAATATGTTAAAAAGTTCGACCGGATATAAATACCCACTTTTTCCCCTGCCAGAAAATTTCCAAGTGTTGGATTTTTCTGTGGTTTAAGGACGTTCTGAGTAGTGCAAGTAACGCGATGGTCCCTCTAGAAGACAACAAACCTTAACTCGATTATGTGACCGTCTTGAACTGCCCTTTGAACCTTCGGGTTTGGGGCAGTACGGCGTGCCACATGTGAGGCGTTGGCTTGACCCTTCTACGGCTGGACCGTTGGTACTGAGACATGAAGTGAACGTCTTTGAACTAATTTCATGTGTTGAACGGTTTCGGGAAAACTTGGGTGTTCGAATGTTCGATCGGAAAGTTTAATATATTCTATTTATCCGGAATGGGATACAATAATTGGAATTCACAAACAGTTATGAGATAACTGAATGAATGTTATAAATCTAGCGGTTTAGTTTCATTTGATATTGAAAAGAGTTTTCGATAATGAGACTAAAATGCGGGGTTTATAACTGTTAGGCATGTGATGTCTAAGTATTTCATTTGATTAGGCATGTGATGTCTAAAGAGATTGCGGATTCCAACTGTTGTAGTTTTACACTTTCTTTTCTGTGACCGTAAGTGTAATATGTGATATCGCCGGTTTCGTTGCTATATGTCAACGATAATTGGGATGCGCATATTTACTTACGTTGATGACATGTGATGTTATGTGTTGCTGGATATGTTATATTGGATTGTCGTGTTTGAATAGCCGGGGGTTTTATGTGAGATGAGTGTTTTTCATTTTCATTCATGTAAAAACTTGTATGTAATATTCTTTTATTGGGGCACTTCCAGGTTGCGGAAGTTGTCACCCTTTGTATATTATTTACTTTTCTGCACTAGGATAGACCCAAGGAGGGGAGCACAGGTAACCGGGTTCTAGGGTCCAGTGGGAGACCATCTCGAGGAGTCGAGTCCGGGACTCCTAACCCCAGAATTGGTAGGGTTGCTTGCCGCTCTTGTAGGGGTCTAGGGGTGTGGGATTGGCTATTCATCACGACCGTGGAATCCGTGTTTTATACTGGCTCGTATTGAAAACACGGACGTCCTAGTATATCCAATATTTCATATGATATTTTCTGCTGCGATATCTGTGATGTGATCATGTGATGTTCTGTGATAGATACAGTATATAGTATATATGATATATTATATAGACGTTACTTATGTTTTGCACCCGCACTAGCCCTGCCCTGCTCTGTCGTTAGTTACCTAACCTAACGGTGCACGAGGGGACATCGAGGCGAATGCGGATGGCATAAGTGTACGTCGTATTTATCTGTGATGTTTAGGTACTTAAATGATGGGACTTCATTAATGTGATTAATGAAAAAAAAGAAACCTAAGATGTTGTAGAATCAAATTTTAAATAAAACAGGTAGCTACAGTTCTTACTTTGCATAGCGGTATATGTGATATATCCTGCACCTTATTCGATGAGGAAAGGACCGAGATCCCTTCACCGGGAGTGACTCCTTTAGCAATAACTGGCAGATGCTACACACTCGGTTTGTTTTTGATTGCTTCTATAGTTTCTGCTTTGCACAGTGATATATATGATATATCCCGCACCTCATTCGACGAGGAAAGGGCCGACGATCCCTTCACCGGGAGTGACCCCTTGAGCAAAACTGGAAAAGCCTCAAAATCACTTCATTTCAAAACTTCATTTGATTCTACAACGATATCAAGTTCATTACGCAATAGGTTTTCAGAAAAACCTGTCGTAGCCCTCCGTCATTTCAGATAAGTAGTAGTTAGTATTCGTGTTACGTTTGTTGGCCTGCGTCAAGGCGTAGTGTGCGGTAGCTAACTAGTATTTATCTGCTTATGCATATGATGCAGATTGGATTAGGGTAGTCGTGCGACTTTGTTGGCCTGCGTCAAGGGTCGTACGGGTGGGTTTAATTCAATCAGGAAATGACGGGTTGAACTTAACTAGCGCACTATGGTTTGTTGGCCTGCGTCAAGGTCATAGGACGCTAGGGGCAAAACATTATCGGGAATTTCAAGTGTTGAAATTTGCAATGAGATTGCATACCTTCTATGAGATAGTTGGATCCCGATACCCACTGCGAGTAAGAGTTACTCCTGGGAGAGTTTTACACATTACAATTAGCCGATCAAGTAGGTGTCTAGAAAGGTGTCAACGGGGTTACGCCTCTGGGAAAACGAGGTTTACATTAATTAGGTTCGTGCGAAAGCACGGGGGACCTCCCTCAAAGTTCCGACACTGGCCTGGCTGAAAGATTGGCGAACTTGTAGTGTGTAATTAATCCCGGCTAGTCTTTCCTTTTAGGGTTTGAAGGAAGATTTGATAAAAACAGTGGGAGCCATCCTGATTAGATAAGATAATAACCAATCTGATCTTGCACGAGCATACGCTAAAGTGTTTTCTTCTCTCTCTCTCCAGGTAGCGACCATTTCATGCTTTAATCAAGATAATAATATGGATGTATTGACCGAACCCGCATGTTATACTGTGCTGGGGAACGTTGGTTCCGTTCTTTCCTATAAGAGTTATAGAACTGAACAGGATATAGGGGAATACCAGGATTCCCATGCCGCCCGTGTGAAGAAAGTACATGATGATGCATTTTCTTCGGGTGTGTTCGTTACAGAGAACTGTTTCTCCATTTGCCCTACGTCCTGGGTATTAGATACCGGGTCAGGATCCCATATATGTAATCAGTTACATGGGCTTAGAAAAGGTAAAGAACTTGGAGAAGGTGATAAAGACATTAGAGTTGGAAATGGTGCAATTGTTGCAGCTAAGACCGTCGGGGAATATCACCTTGTGTTACCAACTGGTAATACATTGGTTCTGAACGAATGCTATTACATGCCGAACCTGATATGCAACATTATATCGGTTTCTTTATTGAGTAAAGAGGGATATAATTTTGTATTACAGGACAATGTTATGAACATTTTCCGTAACCAAAAGTTGGTTGGATCAGGCACGTTGTGCAATGGCATTTATGTAGGGTTCCTAGGCACTCTCAAGAGGTCTCACAAGGCATCAACCATGCCAATTTCAAAATTTACGGTGCCGAGAAACCCTAGACTACGGATCGTTAACTAGAAATCTAGGCGACCAAAGCAACTAGTTTACAACTAAACTAAAAGAACGGAAATACAACCTTTGTAGATCCGTTTCTCCACCTCCATAGCTCCATGATGAAGTCCTTTCCGCTGTCCAAATTGAACCATGACTCTAGCATCGGCTTCAACGGAGAAAAAGCGGGCTAGGTCATCGACGACGATGCCGAAGATGATCTACGTTGAGGCATCACTAGATCAAGCTCCACCTTCACCAAGCCATGAAAACTTGTGAAGGAAACACCCTATACTACTTGGAAAGAGGTAGAGGATGAAGAAATAGGAAGTGGGTTCACTTTAGAATTAGATTTCTCACTCATTTTCATCAATCACCATTGATGGAATCAAGGTTCTTCATCTTGAAGAAGAAGAAGAAGATGATAATATTATGATAGAATAAAAAAGATTAACTTGAAAAGATAATCCCATTCATTCTTATCATAATAGTTACCATGGTTAAGTGTAGAGAATGAACCAAGGTTAAGTGAAGTGGTTAGGGTTAAGCATGAGACAAAATGGTCACATAGTCAAAGCTTCATGAAACTTCAACTAGCATCCAAAGAAAGCCACCATTCATTTATTTTGCAAAATAAATAAACAAAATAAATAAATGATTAAGCAAAAGAAAACCCTAACCATTACACAACCATGGTTTAATCTTTACACAAACCCTTGCGAGCATGTATCATCAAACATGATACAAAAAGGTGCACAAAAATATATCACATATACAATGTGCATCAAGTGAGAAAATCCTATTAAAGTGAACCAATACTAGTTAATGCAAAGTAATATATCAAATATATAATTATACATTAAATCATTAAATCAACAATTGATTCAATGATCCGGTCATGTCGCACATAACCGACTAGTATCAATAGTAACAACTTATCGAATCAACACTTGATCCGATAACCCGGCTATATCGCATATAACCGATCAATGTCACAAATCGCGAGAATGGAATACGGTATCACATACACGCATTATTCTCGGTCCCGCACATATCTCATATGCGCTCCTATTTCGTTTCGCTTAAGCCAGGAAACCTCTGTGTAGGACTCTAAAGACTCGTCAATACGCCGGCAGCAGGTGATGATCATATCAAGCACCCACAAGCCGCAAGCGGTCTGCTAAACGTAACGGCCACCCGGGTATTGAGCGATCAGAAGATCGACGAGCAAGCCCGCTCACACTCCAGTGAATCCAACCAGTAACACTTACCGTACAGTCCGGTCTCGTCGTCTGATATGTCGCATATCTCGCCTAGGGGTGGTAAACGTCAGACCCCAATAGCTTGATAAGTCGTGTCGATATGAGGTCTATAACAGTTCGAGAAACTACTGGTAACACTTACCAGTAAATCTCAGCAACCCTGGCCAGGGATTTTCGGTTATAGCCAATCGAACACAGCGCAACATCAACCCCCTATACCGGGAAAGACGAATCCCCTCATATCGCTCATTGCCTCCATGTGACTCGGGACTGTACCCAAAAACCACCGTTTTGCACGCCCTCTTGGACGTGGTAAGATGGAAATCAAAGCACAGTGGGAACCACACAAGACTCTATGACGATCTCGGGTCAACAGACTACTCTGTACCAGTGTCACCAGAGAACTGCCATCTGACGTAAGGTATAATACCAACTGGGAGTTCTCGGCGAGTCCGTCCAGTGTACCCAGTCTCTACTGAGCATCCGTATATCATCTCTGATGTCAAACACCAATGGATATGGGATCATCCATCGCCCATCTGTATGGGTCGAGAAGGTATACGCTAGTCTACTCTGGCATATCGATGCCCCGTCTCGATATACCCTCGACTAGGGACTTTGAAGGATGTACTTATGGACTACCATGTCCCCACTAGTATGATCCGCATCATAGTCCAGGTAGTCAAGTACACATCCTAAGGGCTTTACCAACATGTAACAGAGAGACAAACAGTATACACGTTAAGGTAAAGAGTAACCAGATAGCATACTATCATGTCGAGCAAGAGAGTCCTCCCTATATATGTCCCAGCATCCACTACAATATACATCCAATGTACAGTAATGGCCTCTAGGGCATACATATAACTAACAATTTATGTTCTAAATCAATCAACAGTTCTGAGCATAACAAACACACACAAGAGGAAGAGTTCAGAACTGAACGAATCTTTCTTGTGGCATTGTAGACTGGGTCACATCAATGCGACACGATTAGCTAAGTTGCATAAGGATGGATATTTAAATCCGTTTGAATTTTCATCTTATGACACTTGCCAATCATGTCTCAAAGGCAAGATGACTAAAACTCCGTTTACGGGACACGGAGAAAGAGTTACCGAACTCTTGGGACTGATACATAGTGATGTATGCGGTCCCATGTCTACACATGCCAGGGATGGTTCTTCGTACTTCATTACATTCACTGACGATCTCTCTAGATTCGGATATGTGTTCCTGATGAAACACAAATCAGAAGCTTTTGAGAAATTTAGAGAATATAAACAAGAAGTCGAGAACCAAACCGGAAAAAGTATTAAAATCCTTCGATCTGATCGAGGAGGAGAATACTTAAGCAATGAATTCCTGGACTTCCTAAAAGAGAATGGGATTCTCTCTCAGCTGACTCCTCCATATACACCACAGCACAACGGTGTATCAGAACGGAGGAACCGCACCCTATTGGATATGGTGCGCTCTATGATGAGCACAGCTGAGTTACCTATTTCCTTCTGGGCATATGCACTGGAAACAGCTGCAGACCTATTGAATATGGTTCCCACCAAAACCGTGCCAACCACTCCATATGAGATATGGAAAGGAAAGAGACCATGTTTTAATTATGTTAAGATATGGGGTTGTCCGGCATATGTAAAAACGCAAAATCCGGACAAACTCGCGGCAAGTCCATTCTGTGTAAGTTTATTGGATATCCCAAACATTCGCGAGGGTATATCTTCTACCACACCGAGGAACAAAAGGTGTTTGTTTCTCGACATGCCACCTTTTTAGAAAAGGAATTTCTTGAAAAGGAGATTAGTGGCAAGGAGGTAGAACTGGAAGAGGTTCCAGCAATACAGACTACAACAGAAGATTTGGTTGAACCAGAGGATTCAGTAGTTCCCAATGAACCTCAGCCTCTCCGCCGATCTAGTAGGGTTCCTCGTCCACCTGAGAGATACTATGGCTTTCTCATTGATGGTGGCAGTGAGGATTGCATCATGGAGGATGATGACCCAACTAGCTTCGAGCAGGCCATCACGAGTGGGGACTCAGTGAAATGGCTGGATGCTATGCGGTCCGAGATGGAATCCATGTACACCAACAAAGTATGGACTTTGGAAGTTGCTCCTGAAGGGGTAAAACCCATTGGGAGCAAGTGGATCTTCAAGAAGAAACTTGGTGTAGATGGGAAAGTGGAGACTTTCAAAGCTAGACTTGTTGCAAAGGGTTTTCGTCAAAGACCAGGTGTGGACTATGACGAAACCTTTTCTCTAGTGGCTATGCTTAAATCCATCCGGATCATGCTTGCCATCGCTGCATATCATGACTACGAAATCTGGCAAATGGATGTTAAGACCGCCTTTCTAAATGGTGATTTAGAAAAGTGCGTGTACATGACTCAGCCAGAGGGCTTCGTAGACAGTGGGAGCAGTGGGAAGGTGTGCAAGCTGCTTAAATCCATTTATGGATTAAAGCAAGCATCACAGAGTTGGAACATCTGCTTTGACGTCGTTATCAAAGAGTTTGATTTCGTCAAAAACCCAGATGAACCTTGTATCTACAAGAAGGTAGCAGAGAGTAAGGTTGTCTTCCTCGTATTGTACGTGGACGACATACTCTTGATAGGAAATGATATTCCTATGCTGCAATCGGTCAAGCTCTTCTTATCACAAAGATTCTCAATGAAAGATCTTGGTGATGCCTCCTGCATATTGGGAATAAGGATCTATAGAGATAGATCCAAACGGATATTGGGATTGTCCCAATCCAGGTACATTGACACCATACTAAAGAGGTTTAGTATGGAAGAATCCAAGCGTGGGAACTTGCCCACGATCTCTGGAGTCACTCTCTCTAAAGAGATGTCTCCCAAGACTGATTTGGAGAGAGCTCGCATGCAAGGGATACCTTATGCTTCGGCTGTAGGCTCTATCATGTACGCGATGCTATGTACCAGACCCGATGTAGCATACTCACTAAGTGTAGTGAGCAGGTATCAAGCTGATCCTGGAGAGAGTCACTGGACAGCTGTGAAGAGCATTCTCAAGTACTTACGAAGGACTAAAGAGATGCTCTTAGTGTATGGTAACGGAGTACTCCAAGTGGAGTCCTTTACCGATTCGAGCTTCCAGAGTGATAAGGACGACTCTAAGTCGCAGTCGGGATTTGTCTTTACCTTTTACGGAAGGGCGGTTAGCTGGAAGAGTTCCAAGCAGGAAACCGTGGCAGACTCGACAATGGAGGCTGAATACATCGCTGCCAACGATGCTGCTAAAGAGGCTGTCTGGATCAAGAAGTTCATTATTGAACTTTGAGTGGTTCCATCCATTGAGCATCCAATACCTTTGTATTGCGATAACAATGGAGCAGTGGCTTTGGCCAAGGAACCTAGGTCCTATCAGCGATCCAGGCATATTCTGAGGCGGTATCACCTGATCCGGGAGATAGTTGATCGTCGGGAGATCGAGGTCAGGAGGGTTGACACGAAGAACAACACAGCGGATCCACTCACGAAGGCCATTCCCCAGATACAGTTTGAGAGACTCTTCGGGATGCTCGGTATGCGATACTACAGCAGCTGGCCTTAGTGCAAGTGGGAGATTGTTAGTTGTATGTATGCCCTAGAGGCCAGTATTGTACAAATGATGTATATTATATTGGATGCTTGGACATATATAGAGATGACTTTCTTGCTCGATATGATAGTATGCTATCTGGTTTCTCTTTATCTTAACATGTACACTAGTCTCTTTAAACTGTCTTATAGTTACATGTTGGTAAAGCCCTTAGGATGTGTACTTGACTGCCTGGACTATGATGCAGATCATACTAGTGGGGGCATGGTAGTCCATAAGTACATCCTTCAAGGTCCCTAGTCGTAGGTGTATCGAGACGGGGCATCGATATACCAGAGTAGACTAGCGTATACGCTTCTCGACCCATGAGATGGGCGATGGATGATCCCATATCCATTGGTGTTTGACATCAGAGATGATATACGGGTGCTCAGTGGAGACTGGGTACACTGGACGGACTCGCCGAGAACTCCCAGATGGTATTATACCTCACGTCAGATGGCAGTTCTCAGGTGACACTTGTGCAGGTTAGTCTGTAGACCCGAGATCGTCATAGAGTCTTGTGTGATTCCCACTGTGCTTTGATCTCCACCTTACCACGTCCATGAGGGCGTGCAAAACGGTGGTCTTTGGGTACAGTCCCGAGTCACATGGAGGCAATGAGCGATAGGAGGGGTTTCGTCTCTCCCGGTATTGGGGGTTGATGTTGCGCTGTGCTCGATTGGCCGTAACAGGGAAGTCCCTGGCCAGGGCTGATCAGAGATTTGCTGGTAAGTGTTACCAGTAGTTTCTCGACCCGTTATGAGCCTCACATCGGCACGACTTATCGGTTATTGGGGTCTGACGTATACCACCCCTAGACTTGATATGCGACATATCAGACGAACAGACCGGACTGTACGGTAAGTGTTACTGGTTGGATTCACAGGAGTGTAAGCGGGCTAGCTCGTCGATCTTCTGATCGCTCAATACCCGGATGGCCGTTACGTTTAGCAGACCGCTTGCGGCTTGTGGGTGCTTGATATGATCATCATCTGCTACCGGCGTATTGACGAGTCTTTAGAGTCCTACACAGAGGTTTCCTGGCTCAAGCGAAACGAAATAGGAGCGCATATGAGATATGTGCAGGACCGAGAATAATGCGTGTATGTGATACCGTATTCCATTCTCGCGATGAATATATCGATTGGTTATATTCGATATAACCTAGTTATCGAATCATTGATTCGATAAATCGATACATTGTATACTAGTCGGTTATGTGCGACATGACCGGATCATTGAATCAAGTGTTGATTTAATGATTTAATGTATAATTATATATTTGATATACTATTTTGCATTAACTAGTATTGGTTCACTTTAAATGGATTTTCTCACTTGATGTGCAAGTTGTATATGTGATATACTTTTGTGCACATCTTTGTATCATGTTTGATGATGCTTGCTCATTTGGTTAAGTGTAAAGAATTAAACCTAGGTTAAGAAAGTGATTAGGGTTTTATTTATCCATTCTTTTATTTATTGATTTTGGAAAAAGAATGGGATAAGAATACAAAATGGTTGCTTTCATTCTTGAACCTTTGTGAAGCTTCATGAAGCTTTGACCAAAGTGACCAATTTGTCTTCATGCTTAACCCTAACCACTCTTCTAACCTTGGTCAATTCTCTACACCTAACCATGGTTCCCATTATGATAAGTATTCATTTCTTTTTCCTTTTTGATGGACTTATCATGATATTCTAGCTTCATCTTCTTCTTCATCTTCAAAAGAAAAAGCTTGATGCCATCAATGGCAACTTGAGTTCTAAAGTGAGAAATCCAATTCTAAAGTGAACCCACCTCCTATTTCTTCACCCTCTACCTCTTGCCAAGTTGTTTTGGGTGTTTTCTTCACAAGTTTCACAAATTTGTGAAGTCGGAGCTTGAACTTGTGATGCCTCGACGTAGATCATCTTCGGCACGAAGCCGACGACCTAGTCCGCCCTTTTCTCCGATGAAGCCGACGATTGAGTTCGGGATTCGAGACGGACAGCGAGAGGACGTCTACGTGGAGCTAAGGAAGTGGATATCCGGATCTACAAAGGTTGTAGCTTCTTATCTTTAGTTAAGTTGTTAACTAGTTTCGTATTTCGCCTAAATTTCTAGTCGACGATCCGTATTAGGGTTTCGCGGCACTCATAAAATCAGAAATTGGCATGGTTGATGCCTTGTGAGACCTCTATTGTGTGCCTAGGAACCCTGCACTTCGTGCATGTCAGATGCACCCGTTTTTGCTGTCAGGCACACCTGTTTCCCTTGACAGATGTTTCGTGCACACCCGATGCACTTAGATGTTGTTTCTGTGTATATGTATGGCACACTCATGGATTTCGATTTCCGTGCACACCAGACACACATTGCATTCATATATATATTTGGGACTGATTTATGTTAGAGCAGTATATTTTAGGATGTTTGCTATTTGGTTTAGTACTGAGTAGGACTAGTCACAGGACAGTACCTGAGTATATTTTTGCATGCATTGATAGTTATCGAAGGGATTTCCAAAGAAGAGCAATAGTCTCAGTATTTACCAACGTGTCCGAGATGACACGAAACATTTTATAAAGGAAACCCTTCTGAAAGTGCTTTCAAAATGGCGGGACGTACATATTAAATAAAGGATATATATATATATATATGTAGTTATTTTCTTACAATAGACGTCCGCCACTGTTCAGTGTTGCGAACATCGCACGGCGATTTGAAAAAGGTTTGGCATGCATTGCTTCTAGATGCTTTAATGATGTATATCTTGTTGGTTTTCGTATTGGATCTTGACATTGACGTCTTCCCCATGACTCCGATGATTGCGGGATACTTGATGGAGTTTTGATTTTGAGTTATATGCTTATTTTTTTGCGCATGCGCTGCGCTTTGATTTGTTTTATGTATTTATGATTTCGGAGCCCCGACGACTTGATGGTTTTGCTTAGATGTTTTAATATTTGGGGGGAGTTTTAATTTAAATTCGGGGACCAAATTTCTTTAAGGGGGGAAGATTGTAATGTTTTGAAAATCGTTTCGGTGAAATTTCGGAAAAATCGGTAAAATAAGGGGTTTTTCGTAAAAAGTCAAAATATAAATATCTTTATTATAAAATTAAATATACATATTCTAGCTATGAAATTGCTAGTGTTTAGTGTTTATTGAGCCACTGGTAAAATTTCTGGATTTCTGAAAAATTTCCGAATTTAATTATTTTTAATATTATTTTAAGCCGGTAAGAAAATACATTAAATTAGCGATAAAAAAAAATTTAAAAAATTGCATTAAACCAAAAACTAGTTTGCAATTTTTATCCAATTTCAACCATTTTATAGCAAAAATGCACAAACAACAATTTAGCTTGGATTTCCATGATCTAAACTATTAAACAATAACTTATAATGTTAATAATGTGATAAAAATCCTAACCATATTTTAATCTCACATATATATGTATTTCATGAAAACCCTAGTTTGCATAAAAAAGCCTAATTCGGACATTTTACAAGAAGCGATTTATAAAACGTTACAACCTCATTCGACAAGACAAGAGCTGAGATCCCTTCATCGGGAGTGACCTCTTGAGTAGAAGTTTGCATCAACGTAATAACTTCACTATAGTCGATTCTTTTGCTTTGCGTCGTGGTATTTAGTTTGGAATATCCTGCACCTCATTCAATGAGGAAAGAGCCGAGATCCTTTCACCGGGAGTGACCTCTTTAGCAAAAGTTTTTCGCCACTATATATTTGTAAAACCACTTGGATTCCTTCAATGATATCAAGTTCATTACGTTAAAGGTTTTACGCCGAAAACCAGCCACAGCCCTCTGTCATTTCTTACAAATATTACTTAATATTCATGCTATGTACCTTGGCCTCTGTCAAGGCATAGTGTATGGTAGCTGGGTAATACTTGTTTGTTGCATGGATATGCAATTATTTAGGACAGTCGCACAGTCACGCTGGCCTCTGTCAAGGACTTGTGCGGGTGGGTCTAAGTTAATCCAGGACAATGACGGGTTGAACTTGACTTGCGACTTATGGTACGTTGGTCTCTATCAAGACCATATGACTCTTGGGGTAAAAATCACATCGGGAGTTTCAAACATACAGGAAACTTGCCAGGCATGCGTATACCTTCTGGAGTGTGGTGACTCGAGTGGCTTCTATCAAGTTATCATGCGATGATAGTTGGATCCCGATTCCCACTGATGAGTAGGATTACTCCTTGGGTGATTTTAGATGATCCCAACTAATTCTCTTTTTAGGGTTTGAAGGAGAATTCGAGGATATAGTGGGAGCCATCCGGATTAGATAAAGTGATTAACAATTCTGATCTAGGTTAGAGTGCACGCTGAGTGTTTCTTTTCTCTCTCTCTCTCTCTATGTGGCAGCGACCATGGCCTGACCCTAGACTAAAACTCATGAACCAAGTTAACCGAACCTTCTTAAAACACTTTGGTTTTTGGATTGTCACGTAGTCGCATATATCCCTGCCACTTCTACATCACCTTTGCATTTCTCCAGAACACTCCGTATCACCATGAAGATCTACATTTATTGGATATTCCATCGTATAGTTACATACGAACTCGAAGGAACTTGTTCCAGTTCGAGGATGGATTCTGATTCAGGAGAAATTGAATATGATTATTCGGTTGTCTTTTCCCTTACCTTCTCTCAGGTTGCGAGGGCTCCTAGGATATGGAGAGTACACCTATTGCGCTTATCGGATAGTCTTCTTCCAAACCTTAGGCAGGTGCCGAAAGGTGGGAAAGAAGAAAACCAATTAGCCTAAGAGTGGTGTGCAGAAGGTAATAAGTAAATACATAGAAAGGGATTAGAATAAGGGCAAAAAGAAATTGCGACTGCTATCATTTACGACAAAACCCCGTATATCCCTGCCACTCCTACATCCACTTTGGATTTCTCCACAATACTTCGTATCACTACGAACGTCCATAATGCTTGGATACGCCATCGTATAGTTACATACGAACTCGAAGGAACTTGTTTCAGATTCGAGAATGGTTTCTGGTTCAGGAGAAATTGAATAGGATTATTCAGTTGTCTTTTCCCTTTACCTTCTCTCAGGTTGCGAGGGCTCTTGGTATTAGGAGAGTACACCTATTACGTTTATTGGATAGTCTTCTTCCAAACCTTAAGCTGGTGCCGAAGGGTAGGGAAGGAAGAAAACCAATTAGCCTAAAGGTGGTATCCAGAAGGTAATAAGTAAAGACATAATAAATAGATTGGAGTGAGGGCATGGAACTATACGGTTACAGTCATGAACCAGGATAGTGGAAGAGGCATTACTAGGAATACCAGGTTACCCCTTCGATACATTTTTCATGTTTCAGTATCACTGTGCGATATTAATTGAAAACTGTTTTTCCCAATTAGACTCTAACTCCAGGGTATGTATTTACTAGATTTGTTTCTCACATCTGTATGGTGTTACAGATGGTGAGTGGGAGTAAGATATTGGGAATTAGGTGATTATATCCTCATTATATCGGAATTCGTTATAATTAGTGATATTTGAGGAAATCAACTGGGTTTTCCCTGACGGCAAATATTTGGTTTGGAATATCCGTCGTTATACACCAATTTCAAACTGATATATCTGTACGTTTATTTTATAAAGCGAGATATAACTTTTTGAAATTATGTTTATGAAATTTACCTATATCAGTTGGTGATTAGGTAAGGTGCATTCAACAGCGGTGTAATCCTTCTTAACCATAGTTCAGTTTTTAACATACGACGCACAGGGTATGAGTTGGTGAACTCAGGGACTTATACAAAGTATTGTATGTTGTCCAGTGTCCATTAGGACAAAGGGGTCAGTACTCGTACTATATTCTGTTTACTCATGACTTCTCCAGTTCTAGACTAGTATTTCGTTGAAATACAAGGTCCAGATATTGAGAAGTTATAGGTATAAGAATAAAGTAAAGAACTATTTGTTGGAAGTATCAGGATTCTTCGAGATAGTCGAAGATGTAGATATTTGTGTTTGGTATTCCGTTGATAGTAATGTTTTTTGAGAACTTGCTTCTCTTTCAGGTTATTCATATATGGATGCACTCCTAGTTGAGTAATGCTAATTGGCCTCCTTCCATTTGGTTGATATGCATTAGAGACAGCTGCAAGTTTTTGAATATAGTTCCAATTAAATTAGTGCCTTTGTTTCTATATGGTATATAGAATGGTTTCGTATCTTAACAATGTTAAGGTATAAGGAGTTGTCCGGCTGATGCTTAAAACCAGAATCTGGACGAACTCAAGGCACGTTTCAGTAATGGCAGTTTGTGGATTATCTCGGGCTTCGACGAGGGTTAACATTATACCATCAGGAAGATCAATAGTTATATTGTTCTTGACTCGCCACCAATTTTAATAAAATAGATTCTTTTCAGAAAACATTAGTGGGAGTATAGTAGAACTGGAAGAGATTCCAGAACCACAAACGATTACTGAAAATTTAATAGAACATGAGAATTCAATTGGTTTCGACATTCTATTAGCCACTTCGCAGATTTGGTGGGTAACCTCAGGCACCCGAGAAGTACTTCGGTCTTCGCAGAGACGGTGACAGGGAGGTTCTTGTTTACCCAGACTTGCAATTGCTGCTGTTCTAGACTATAAGACCCGGCAGCAGGATGAGTATAATATCGTTCTAAACTAGCTTTGGAAGTGCACGTGTATATAACTCTGCCAGAGGGTTGTTGTAGTCAGTGGGAGCAGCGGAAGCATAGAGGGCAAGTAGCTTATGTCTATTTATAGACTAAAGCAGGTATCGCGGAAATAGATCATCTATTTTTGATGTGACAGTCATTGGTCTTGACTTCATCAGAATAGGAGATGGATCTGGTAAGAAGGTTGTAGAGAGTGATGTCCAGGAATTTGGATGACATGCACTTGATAGGAAGAGATATTCCTATACTACGATCGGTTATACTGTGGTTGTCACAAGGTGGTTTCTCCACATAGGATATGGATATAATATCAGGGTTTCTGGTTACTAGATCTATGGTTTTTGATCTAGATTTGGGAAGTGTCCCAATCTGAGTACTTTGACATTATTCTAAAGGTGTTTTAAAATGGTTGACTCCTAGCATGGTGGTGTACCTGCAGGTGATGGAGTCACCCTCTCTGAAGGATGTCTTACAGACTAAACGGGAGAGGGATTTGCATGATTGGCATATTACTTGCTTAGAAAATTGAGTCAATCATGTGATGTCAAGTACCACACCAGATATTGTTTTTGCACTAGCTGCAATAAGTTTATATATTAATCCAATCCTGGAGAAACGTTGAGAAGCAGTTAAGAATATAAGTGGATGTTCTTGGGATATAGTAACGACAGCCTCCTTCAGGAGACGGTTATCATCCCAGGCTTCCAAGGTGACCTGGATTACAGAGCGACTGTCAGAGTTATAGTTTTCTCTCTTTTGAGGGACAGTATGTTGAACAGGTGGTCCAAGCGGATACTGAGGAAGGCATGGCGCAGGATACTGATTAAATTCAGTGGATGATATAGTCTAAGAAGTTTGCTGGATTTGGAGTTCATTTGTGAACTGGGTCCCATCAGATATCCAGACAAATTCTAAGACAGGTATTGCTCATTTCGGGAGATGGCTTTCTCCGCGAAGTTGAGATATAGAGAGATATAGAAAGAAACATTGGAGCGGATCCACTCACTGAGGCTATTTCTCGAACATAACAGTTTCACAAACGAGCTTTGCGAAACTGCTTAATAGAGAAGTTGGGTGTTCGGTATCACACGAGCTGTGAGTACACGACACCGCAATAATTGGCCTTAAGTGCAAATGGGAGATTGTTGGCTATAGTGCCCTCAAGGCAATTATCATAGTCGCAGGCAAGTGATTATGATGATTGAGGGAGGACCTATATGGATAGAACAGTCTTACTCGAGATGATAGTATGCTATCTGGTTTGTCTTTATCATCATGTACATGCTTTATGTGGTATTGCAGATCACTATTACATGTTGATGAGCCCATAGGATTCTTGCTTGACTACCAGTATTATGATGGCGATCATATACGTGGGAGCTGGGTGGTCTATAAGCGCATCCTTAAAATGTCCCTAGTCGTGGGAGTTTCGAGACTGGGCATCGATACTCCAGTGTAGACTAGTGTATACTGATCGAGACCCCGACGAGGGGCGGTGGCCAGGTCTCACAAGCCATTGGTGTTAGTTTGTTCACCTAAGATAGTATACAGGTGCTCATTGGGTTATGAGTACACTGGACGGACTCGCCGGGAACCTGCTAGTTGGTAGTATACCTATTGTCAGATAGCAGTTCCCATGCGACATGTGTACAGCTTAGTCTGTCAACCTGAGATCATCATTTGTCTCGTGTGAGTTTCCACTGTGCTTTGATTACTACCCTACCACGGCTCAAAGGAGTCGTGCAAACATGTTTTAGTTGGGTACAGTCCCGAGCCATATGGAGGCAGTGAGCGGATCGTTGGGGATTCGTCTCTCTCGGTATTGGGGGTTGATGCCGCGTTGTGCACGGGTGGCCATCACCAGAAATCCTTGACCAAGGTAGTCGAGAATTACTGATCTAGGATCAGTAGTTTCTCAGGTGGTGATGAGTTTCATACCGACACTAAATGTCGCGTTATTAGGGGTCTGACTTTATCCACCCTCTAGACTCGATATGCGATACTCATAGACGAACGGACCGGACTGTGCGGATATTGTCACTGACAGGCTCAGTAGGGTTTCAAGATGAGTTTGCTAGTTGGCCTCCCTTTCGCTCAATACCTGGGCAGCCGTTACGTACAGCTATTGCCGCTGATGTGCTAATGGTTAAACCCACTGCCAGCGTATTGACGAGTCTTTAGAGTCCCACACAGAGGGTTTTCCTGCTTCGGGCGAAACGATGTAGAGGCCGTATGGTTTTACGGCAGGGTTCGATCACTTACGTATATGTCATAACCCAAAGTTTGGCCCGTGACCGGCACTTAACCACGTAACGTCTACAGGTGTAACGCGACTAAGTAAGCCGAAACCCAGAAATCAAAACCATTAAAAGTATTGAGTGTTTAAAATATTTAATAGAAACATTTGTTAAAACGTTTAGAAGACCTTAAGTAATTTAGTAAAATTCTTTAAAGTTCAAGTTATTATCTTGAAAATTTTGGCAGCATTTCTTTTGTAAAAACTAGCCCCGAAATCGGGTACAAGACAAGATATAAGTAAAAGTGACATAAAGAATGAATAAAGCATCCCAAACGGGAGAATAACGCCCGACGGCGGAAACAATCACCACGATAAAAAATATACGACGCCGTAGTGAAGAAATGAGCAATATAAATGAAAACGAGTATCATGAACGATAAAGCTGCATAAATAAAGTCGGCTCACAACGAGCTCGACACTAGAGTACAAAATAATATACATCGTCCTCACAACTGGTCTCTAAGTCAATACATGAAAGTAGATGGAGAGTACTAAATACAACAGTGTATACAACTGGAAAATAAACAGGTACTGCAAAAACCCACCTATCAGCAAAAGGGCTAACACGCCAACTGCAGTGGTATCTGTATCAAAAGGTGCAAGAAAGCAGCCTGCCGCGACTAAGCTGAGGGGCAACCTGCAAACACTGTGGCACAACAGGGGTGAGTTGCCAACTCGTGAATAGTAGATAACATGTAAAGGTAATCGCGAGTATGCACGTGCTGCGATACTCTAACCTATGCCAACAGATAACATCTATATGATGAGCTATATGAGCAATAATCATGCAACAAGTGTGATCTAATAACATCTCTATATGATAAGCAGGATATGCAATAATCGTGCATAGCAAATGCAATCTATTAACATCTATATAAGGTGAGCAGGGTATGCAATAATCATGCAAAAGTACTCTATCAGGTACTATAGCTACATGATGAGATGCAAAATAATGAATGCTGAGCATGGGAATAAATATCATCTACACGGAATGTCAACGTGGAAGAATAACCGGTGTCTATCAATGCACCCAAATCCCAGTAAAACTCAGGCGCCGTCACTCTGATCGGCCCTCAAATCCCGTACAGCTCATGGAATCGTGAATGCCTAGCATCAACACTCGAAAATATCATAAAATCATCGTGTCAAGCATCGACACGTAAATCCTTAAGTATCGGGCTCCGTCTGCGGAATCGGCCCTCGGCCCCGGCAGTACGTGTCGTCCCGTATCCATCTCTCAACTCTGGTCAGTATCCTCCGGATAACCGCCAGATCTAACCAATCACCGGTAGGTAGTGGTCCTTCTGCCAGACTCACCGTCTACTGCACAACGATCCGTTCTTGCCCCGGGGTACCATACCGGGTCCACCATGTACCCGCAATCAGCCTCGTCCAGCTCCTCGATTCGGGTTCACATATCACACGTCTCAGAACCGAGAAAACGCATGGTGGACGCACTGAAATATCATATCAAGGGAAACCGAGTTTTTAAAACAGTGCGTATTTTCTTATAATAATACCCCGGTTCCCAAATCCAGAAATCACATAAATTCAAAGTAAATGCGTAAATCCATGCAATGTGTCGTATGACATTAAGAGTAAAAAGGGAAAACCGCTCTTTTAAAAAAGATCCAGTTTGGAAAATATCTCGTGCGGTCCTTAGTTTTTAAATCATGTCAATATCACCCATGTATGTAACATATGTATGTAAATAGGTATTGTAAGCCCGCGGGGGCGCCCCGGCCGTCGATCCGACGCCGGAAACGCGGAAAACAAAAACTTTGCGAACTTTGCAAAACGGCACCACCGCGGACTTTTTACCCAGATCGGGCCATTAACCTAGCTAGCTAGCTAAATAGAAAAGAGTAGAGAAGTTATACCAAGCGATCCGTGTCCTTCGGTCTTCGTCTCCACTCCGATCTCTTGCGGAATCTCCGTCACCTCCTCGCTCGTCGGAAAGGGGCACCACGTAGCCGGAATCTTTTACGGGCTCCCGCCTCTTGACCGAGGCAACTCGGGCGCGAAGTTGGCTAGCCGACGCGTCCAAGGCTTGCTATAGAATAGTGTAGTGAACTTGTCTCTTGGGGTTATGAGGTTGCCATGGTTGGAGGAAAGGAATGAGCTTGAGAGAAGAAAAAAAAATTGGAGCTCTCAATTTTTCAAGACATGAAAATGAAGATAATGTTTCACACCCAAAAAAATGAAGCTCTCTCTCTCTCTCTCAAAAGTGGCCGGCCCCTCTACAAAAATGGTGGAGATTGGAGAGAGAAAAAACAATATATCAAAAAGATAATATAAACCTCACATCCTTTCTCACTCATCTCACAAATCAATCCTTTTTCTAAAACCATCAAATGAAAAGCCATCAAAAGGATAAGAAAGGAATATCATGATGAAGCAAGTCTCATCATAATCCAAAAGTGCAAGAAAACCCTCCACAAAAGAGTTATTTGCACATTGCAAATAACCCCCTCCAACAAGAAAGTCCGACCGAGAAGGAATGAAGGAAAACCGGCCGGAACGGAATGCAAACTGGCAACTTCAGAAAACCGATCCCGTAATAAATTACAGGAAAACCCCACTACTGCAAATACATGCCCGCATTTGTATTCGCACTGAACACAAATGCAAAGAGACAAAACTACACTATCTAATACTAGGATCCGGCTTAAGCCAAAGCCGGCTAGTAAAAATTGTCCGATCGCGATCCGTGCAATACCGCACGTATCTGATCGAACCCTGCCATATCTCCATACGGCCTCTACAGCGTTTCGCCCGAAACTTGAGTAACTGTCTGTGTGGTGGACTCTAAAGACTCGTCAATACTGTGGCTGTGGATTTAACCACTAGCACGTCAGAGGTATAAGCCAATACGTGACGGGCTACCAGGTATTGACCAAAAGGGACGTCGATGAGCGAACTCATCCTGACACCCTACTGAGCCTGTCAGTGACAATATCCGTACAGTCCGGTCCGTTCGTCTATGAGTATCGCATGGCGGGCCTAGGGGGTTGGTAAAAGTCAGACCCCCAAAAGCGGTACAAGTCGTGTCGGAGTGTAGCCCAGAACACCCTGAGATACTACTGGAATACCTACCAGCAAATCTCCTGCCTTGGCCAAGGACTTTTCATGTTCTGGCTCTCCTAGACACAGCACGACCTCACCCCCAATACCGGGAGAGACGAACCCCTGCAGATCCGCTCACTGCCTCCATGTGGCTCGGGACTGTACCCAACTAAAACCTGTTTGCACGACTCCTTTGAGCCGTGGTAGGGTAGTAATCAAAGTACAGTGGGAACTCACACGAGACAAATGACGATCCCAGGTCGATGAACTAACCTGTACACATGTCACCTGGGAACTGCTATCTGACGTCTGGTATATCCCAACTAGCAGGTTCCCGGCGAGTCCTGTCCGGTGTACTCATAACCCAATGAGCACCTGTATACATCTTAGGTGAACCAACTGACACCAGTGGCTTGTGAGACCGGCTACCGCCCCTCGTCGGGGTCTCGACTGTATACACTAGTCTACTGTGGAGAATCGATGCCCTGTCTCGAAACTCCCTCGACTAGGGACCATTTAAGGATGTGCTTATAGACCCCAGCTCCCACTTATATGATCGCCCTCATACTGCTGGAAGTCAAGCAAGAATCCTAGGGGCTTTATCAACGTGTAATAGCGACTCGTAAGGTCACCTAAAGCAGTACACGATGATAAAGATAAACCAGATAGCATAATATCATCTCGAGTAAGACTGTCCTACCGGGATAGGTCCTCCCCTTAATCATTGCAATCACGTGCCTGTGATCCAATAATTGACTCTGAGGGCACTATCTCCAACAATCTCCCACTTGCACTCGAGGCTAATTATTGCGATGTCGCATACTCACAGCCCGTGTGATACCGAACACCCAACTCCTCTACTAGTCAGTCTCACAAAGCTCGTTTGCGAAACTATTGCGTTCGAGGAATAGCCTCAGTGAGTGGATCCGCTTTGATGTTTCTTTCTATGTCTCTCTATATCTCAAGTTCGCGGAGAAAGCCATCTCCCGAAATGAGCAATACCTGTCTTAGAATGTCTGGATGTCTGATGGGACCTAGCTCATAAGTGAACTCCAAATCCAAACTTCTTAGACTGTATCGACAACTGAACTTAATCAGTGTCCTGCGCCATGCCTTCCCTCAGTATCGACCTGGACCACCTGTCCAAAATACTGCCCCTCGTTAGAGGAAAAACTATAACTCGGACAGCCACTCTGCCATCTAGGTCACCTTGGAAGCCTGGAATGATAACTGTCTCCCGAAGAAGACTGCCGTTATCATATCCCTAGAACATTCACTTATGTTCTAAAACTGCTTCCGACTGTTTCTCCAGGATTGGATCAATATCAACTTATTGCACCTACTGCAAGAACAACATCTGGTGTGGTACTTGACATCTCATGATTGAATCAATTGCCTAAGCAAGTGATCTGTCAATCATGCGTGTCCCTCTCCCCTTTAGTCTGTAAGACACCTTTAGAGAGGGTGACTCCATTACCTGCAGGTACACTACCGTGCCAGGAGTCGTCCATTCTAAATACTCATAGAATGCGGTCAAAGTACCCAGATTGGGAAACCACCCAAATCTAGATCTAAAACCATAGATCTAGTAACCAGAATGTCTGATATTATATCCAAGTCCTATGTGGAGAAACCACTGTGTGACGACCAAAAGTATAACCGATTGTAGTATAGGAATATCACTTCCTACTCTGTGTATGTCATCAAATACCAGGACATCACACCCTACTACCTTCTCAACAGATCCATCCCCTATTCTGATGAAGTCAAACCTATGACTGTCATATCAGAAATAGATGATCTATCTCCGCTATATCTGCTTAAGTCTATAAATAGACATAAGCCTGATATCCACCAATGCTTCCGCTGCTCCCACTGACTACGACAACCCTCTGGCAGAGTCATATACACGTACGCTTCTAAAGCAAGTTTAGAACGACGCTATACTCATCCTTCCGCCGGGTCTCGCAGCCTGGAACAACAGCAATGGCAAGTCTGGGTAAACAAGAACCTCCCTGCCACCGTCCTTGAGTATACCGAAGTATCTCTCGGGTGCCTGAGGTTACCCACCATATCTGCGGAGTGGCCAATGGAATGTCAAACCAGATTGAATCTTTAGGTTCTTATCAAATCTTCAGTAATCGTTTGCGGTTCTGGAATCACTTCCAGTTCTACCATACTCCCACTACTGTTTTCTGAAAAAGTCCATTTTTGTTAAAACTGTGGCGAGTCAAGAACAATATCACTATTGATCTTCCAGATGGTAGAAAGTCAACCCTCGTCATAGCCCGGGTCAACCCACAAACAGCCATTACTGAAACGTGCCTTGAGTTGTCCAGAGTCTGGTTTTAAGCATAAGCCGGACAACTCCCCGTATCTTAACAATGTCAAGATATGAACTGTTCTATATCCAAGAAACAGAGGCACTGATTTAATTGAACCAGATTCAAATCATGCAGCTGTCTCCAGTGCATGTCAACTAAATGGAAGAGAGGCCGATCGGCGTTACTCAACTTAGGAGTACTTCCAATTATGAGTAACCTGAAAGAGAAGCAAGTTCTCTTAATCATTACTATCAACTGAATACCATACACAAGTATCTACATCTTCGATCACCTTGAAGAATCCCGATACTTGCAACACGTGGTTCTCTACTTTATTCATATACCTATAACTCCTCAAAACTTAGACCCTGTGTTTCAACGAAACACATGTCTAAGAACTAGAGAAGTTAAAAGTAAACAGAATATAGTATGAGGACCAACCCCTCTGTCCTAATGGACACTGGACAATATACAATACTCTGTATAAGTCCCCTGAGTCTGGTGACTCATTCACTGTGTGTCGTAGGTTGAAAACTGTACTTTTGGTTAAGAAGAATTACACCGCTGTTCAATGCTCCTTACCTAGCCATCCACTGGTATAGGTAAATGTCATAGACATAATTTCATAAAGGTATATCTCACTCTATGAAAATAGACGTACAGATATATCAATTTGAAATTGGTGCATAACAGCGGATATTCAAAACCAAAAATTTGCCGACCGGCAAACAACCCAGGTGACTTCCTCAAATATCACCGATTACAACGAATCCCGATATAATGAGGATGGTCACCTAATTCCCAATAACTTACTCCCACTCATCGTCTGTAAAACCATACAGATGTGAGAATCCAACCTGGTAAATACATACCCTGGGGTAAGTGTCTAATCGGGAAATCAGTTTTCATTTAACAGTACACAGTTGAACTGAAACATTGAAATGTTTCGATGGGGTATCCTGGTATTCTTAGTAATGCCTCTTCCATTATCCAGATTCACAACTATAACTGTATAATTCTTTGCCACCTCTCCAAATCCCTTTACATGTCTTTAGTCATTACCTTCTGTACACCCCTTTAGGCCAAATGGTTTTCTTCCTTCCCTACCGTTCGGCGCCAGCCTATGGTTTGGAAGAAGACTATCCAAAAAGCATAATGGGTGTACTGTCCTAATCCGAGGAGCACTCGCAATGCGAGAGAAGGTGAGGATAAAAGACAACCGAATGTACTTAATTCATAGGTGATTTAGGATTGACAAAGAAGTACATGGTTAGGTTGTGAATAGCAGTCGCAATTTACTTTGCCCTCTTACTAATCCCTTGCTTTGTCTGAACTTAATACCTTCTATACACCGATTAGGCTAATTGGCTTTCTTCATTCCCTACCGGTCGGCACCAGCCTAGGGTCTGGAAGAAGACTATCCAATTTGCGTAATAGGTGTACTACTCCTAAACCAAGGAGTACTCGCAACCTGAGAGAAGGTGAAAAGAAAAGACAACTGAATAGTCTTATTCGTTTTCTACAGAACCGGAAACCATCCTCGAAGTCATTCGAGTTCGTATATAACCATACGATGGTTTTGTCCAATGGAAGTGGACGTTCGTAGTAATACGGGGTGTCCCGGAGAAAAGAGTAAAAGTAGGAGTGGCAAAGAGGTCTGCAACTCTGACAATCCAAAAGCCAGTGTTAAGAAGGTTCGGTCAACTTGGTCACTGAGTCATAGTCTAGGGTCGGGTCAATGGTCGCTGCCAGAGAGAGAGAGAAAAGAAACACTCAGCGTGCACTCTAACCTAGATCAGAATGGTTATCACTTTATCTAATCTGGAAACCTCCCACTGTAACGTCAAATTCTTCTCCAAACCTGAAAGAAGAATTAGCCGGGATAACCCGAGGAGTAAACCAACTCATCAGTGGGAATCGGGATCCAACTCTCATCGCATGATAACGTGACGGAATCCGCTCACGCTGTCACACTCCAGAAGGTATGCGCATATCTGGCAAGTTTCAGTTCTTTTGAAACTCCCGATGTGGATTTTTGCCCCATGCTCTTATGACCTTGACGAAGGTCAACAAATCATAAGTCACATGTCAAGTTCCACCCGTCATTGTCCAGGTTAATTTGAACCCACCCGTACAAGCCCTTGACGAAGGTCAACAAGGCTGTACGACTGTCCCAAACCAACGCATCTATCTATGCAACAGAAAGGTAACAAGCAGCTACCATACACTATGCCTTGACGAAGGTCAACAAACATAGCATGAATACTACGTGCTACCCGTCTGAAACGACGGAGGGCTACGAATGGTTTCTGGCGAAAACCTTTAACGTAATGAACTTGATATCGTTGAAGGAACTGATAGCTTTATAAAAATATAGTGACGACAACCTTTGCTAAAGAGGTCACTCCCGGTGAAGGGATCTCGGCTCTTTCCCCGTAGAATGAGGTGCAGGATATTCCAACTGAATACCACGATGCAAAGCAAAAGTAATCGGCTATAGTGAAGTTACTGCCCTGACGCAAACTTTTGTCCAAGGGGTCACTCCCGGTGAAGGGATCTCGGCCCTTGCCTCGTCGACTGAGGAGCAGGATATTCCAACTGAATACCACTGTGCAAAACAAAAGAGAACGCCCTTGCAATAACAGCTTTTTGAAAAAGTGTTCCAACAACATCAGAATAGGTTTGTTTAACTTGCATTGATCCGAATCAACGCAGTCCCATCAATTGATCACACCACAAAGAACGAAAATATACTGATGTACGTATATGCCATCCGCATTCGCCACTGGGTCCCGTCATCACTCGTTAGGTTAGCTAACTAACGACAGAGCGGGGACTGGACTAGCGCGGATGAAAAACATATACAACATCTACTAATATATATATACCAATATATAATTTTCGCTCAAGGCGTGATAAAAGCAACACAGAAATGTATAACAACACAGATCAATACAGATATCTGGGATCCCCGGGTTTCACAGAGCCGCTGCTGAAACCCGACGTTCCCCTGGTCGTGTGGATAGCCTGTGCAATGAAATCCTAGACCCCTACGGGCGCGGCAAGTCACCCGCCAAAACCTGAAGCGAGGCAGCCCCCTTCAACAACGTGAATGGACCACCCAGCACTTCACGGAATCCGGTAACTTGGGCACCCCTCCTGGGTCAACCCTGTACCCCCTACGAGTGCGGCGAATAGCCCGCCAATTCTAGAGTGAAGCCCCCTCCGTCTCAACGCCATGAGATGCGGGCTTGTTGCCCTCCAGAATCCGGCTATCCGTGCACCCCTCCGCGGGGTAATCCTAGTACAGAAAGTAAAATATACATACAACGGGTACATCGACTGCAACCAGGTCGTGCCCCAAAATAATAATACAAACAGGCAGTGACGGCAGTCCACATGTCGGACGCTCGCCCCGCAATATCAAATGTACATAATACAACAAAACTGTACTATCACTGCAACCAGGCTATCCCCCACGACCGATCCGCAACAACACAGTACAATCACAGAACATCAACGTGAAAGTCACGTTCGCAAATCCGTCTAACCGGGCTATAGCAGTTAGACGGGATTTACCGATCAAGTGACATTCACGGTCGCAGATATAATGTAAAAACTGTGAACTAGCATGTTTAAAATATCCGATCGAACAAATTTATCAAAGTGAGCCCCCAAAAAGAACTGTAGCACTTACAGAAAATCTGGGCCCAAAGAAAAT
Organism: Agapanthus africanus; assembly: GCA_030015575.1. Lineage (NCBI taxonomy): Eukaryota > Viridiplantae > Streptophyta > Magnoliopsida > Asparagales > Amaryllidaceae > Agapanthus > Agapanthus africanus. Next base: position 166,161,051 of record CM057343.1, on the reverse strand, counting down.
GTCCCAAATACCCTATTTTCAACACACAAGCTTACTGGGAAAATTTGGTGCCACAATTCCTCTTATCCGCCGCGCAAGCGCGGCCAAACCAGGGTTTTGGCCGCGCTTCCGCGGTGGAACTGAGGAATTAGTGGATCGTATTTTCCCAGATTTCTTATAATTGCTTGTACATGCCTCTGAAACAACCAGAAAAATTTTAGGAGCTCAAAAAATTTCAACAGAGAACACATGTGCTAAAAAATACGGTTTTTGGGGATTTTGTTCGATCGGGTTCTAAACGCGCTAGAGCAAGCTAGTGAAGGTTAATGGCGTGTCTCTGATACCATTGTAAGCCCGCGGGGGCGCCCCGGCCGTCGATCCGACGCCGGAAACGCGGAAAACAAAAACTTTGCGAACTTTGCAAAACGGCACCACCACGGACTTTTTACCCGGATCGGGCCATTAACCTAGCTAGCTAGCTAAATAGAAAAGAGTAGAGAAGTTATACCAAGCGATCCGTGTCCTTCGGTCTTCGTCTCCACTCCGATCTCTTGCGGAATCTCCGTCACCTCCTCGCTCGTCGGAAAGGGGCACCACGTAGCCGGAATCTTTTACGGGCTCCCGCCTCTTGACCGAGGCAACTCGGGCGCGAAGTTGGCTAGCCGACGCGTCCAAGGCTTGCTATAGAATAGTGTAGTGAACTTGTCTCTTGGGGTTATGAGGTTGCCATGGTTGGAGGAAAGGAATGAGCTTGAGAGAAGAAAAAAAATTGGAGCTCTCAATTTTTCAAGACATGAAAATGAAGATAATGTTTCACACCCAAAAAAATGAAGCTCTCTCTCTCTCTCTCAAAAGTGGCCGGCCCCTCTACAAAAATGGTGGAGATTGGAGAGAGAAAAAACAATATATCAAAAAGATAATATAAACCTCACATCCTTTCTCACTCATCTCACAAATCAATCCTTTTTCTAAAACCATCAAATGAAAAGCCATCAAAAGGATAAGAAAGGAATATCATGATGAAGCAAGTCTCATCATAATCCAAAAGTGCAAGAAAACCCTCCACAAAAGAGTTATTTGCACATTGCAAATAACCCCCTCCAACAAGAAAGTCCGACCGAGAAGGAATGAAGGAAAACCGGCCGGAACGGAATGCAAACTGGCAACTTCAGAAAACCGATCCCGTAATAAATTACAGGAAAACCCCACTACTGCAAATACATGCCCGCATTTGTATTCGCACTGAACACAAATGCAAAGAGACAAAACTACACTATCTAATACTAGGATCCGGCTTAAGCCAAAGCCGGCTAGTAAAAATTGTCCGATCGCGATCCGTGCAATACCGCACGTATCTGATCGAACCCTGCCATATCTCCATACGGCCTCTACAGCGTTTCGCCCGAAACTTGAGTAACTGTCTGTGTGGTGGACTCTAAAGACTCGTCAATACTGTGGCTGTGGATTTAACCACTAGCACGTCAGAGGTATAAGCCAATACGTGACGGGCTACCAGGTATTGACCAAAAGGGACGTCGATGAGCGAACTCATCCTGACACCCTACTGAGCCTGTCAGTGACAATATCCGTACAGTCCGGTCCGTTCGTCTATGAGTATCGCATGGCGGGCCTAGGGGGTTGGTAAAAGTCAGACCCCCAAAAGCGGTACAAGTCGTGTCGGAGTGTAGCCCAGAACACCCTGAGATACTACTGGAATACCTACCAGCAAATCTCCTGCCTTGGCCAAGGACTTTTCATGTTCTGGCTCTCCTAGACACAGCACGACCTCACCCCCAATACCGGGAGAGACGAACCCCTGCAGATCCGCTCACTGCCTCCATGTGGCTCGGGACTGTACCCAACTAAAACCTGTTTGCACGACTCCTTTGAGCCGTGGTAGGGTAGTAATCAAAGTACAGTGGGAACTCACACGAGACAAATGACGATCCCAGGTCGATGAACTAACCTGTACACATGTCACCTGGGAACTGCTATCTGACGTCTGGTATATCCCAACTAGCAGGTTCCCGGCGAGTCCTGTCCGGTGTACTCATAACCCAATGAGCACCTGTATACATCTTAGGTGAACCAACTGACACCAGTGGCTTGTGAGACCGGCCACCGCCCCTCGTCGGGGTCTCGACTGTATACACTAGTCTACTGTGGAGAATCGATGCCCTGTCTCGAAACTCCCTCGACTAGGGACCATTTAAGGATGTGCTTATAGACCCCAGCTCCCACTTATATGATCGCCCTCATACTGCTGGAAGTCAAGCAAGAATCCTAGGGGCTTTATCAACGTGTAATAGCGACTCGTAAGGTCACCTAAAGCAGTACACGATGATAAAGATAAACCAGATAGCATAATATCATCTCGAGTAAGACTGTCCTACCGGGATAGGTCCTCCCCTCAATCATTGCAATCACGTGCCTGTGATCCAATAATTGACTCTGAGGGCACTATCTCCAACAGGTATGGGTGTGCAAATGGATATATACGCGAATATGAGGGTAGCACTACTTTGGAAATACAGTGTGCATGTGCGCAGGTATGAAGATATCAATATATGTGTTCACTGGTATGAATATACAGTGTGCATGTGCGCAGGTATGAAGATATCAATATATGTGTATACTGGTATGAATATACAGTGTGCATGTGCGCAGGTATGAAGATATCAATATGTGTGTGCACTGGTATGAAAATGAAGATATCAATATGTGTGTGCACTGGTATGAATATACAGTGTGCATGTGCGCATGTATGAAGATATCAATATGTGTGTGCACTAGTACGAATATACAGTGTGCATGTGCGCAGGTATGAAGATATCAATATGTGTGTGTACTGGTACGAATATATAGTGTGTATGTGCGCAGGTATGAAGATATCAATATGTGTGTGCACTGTTATGAATATACAGTGTGCATGTGCGCAGGTATGAAGATATCAATATGTGTATGCACTGGTATGAATATACAGTGTGCATATGCGCAGGTATGAAGATATCAATATGTGTGTGCACTGGTATGAATATACAGTGTGCATGTGCGCAGTTATAAAGATATCAATATATTTGTATATGCGACATGTCATAGCAATCATCAATGATGCGGAAATCAAGACGATATATAATTCGTAGCAATCCTATAGTGCAAGTGTCATGGCAATCACTAACGGTGTGAGTGTAACATACAAATAGTGCTCGTGCAGCTTGAACCGTTAGTGACAGTGCAGTGTTCTATATCTACCATTTCTATATGCAACAAGGGAGGTATGCTATAATAATACACATAAACATCTATGACTAAATATCCTATCACGCCCTGACGCTTAACGCTATACGGGCGATTTCCCCATAGATGTTAAATCTACTCACCTGGTCGCGTGCTACACGTAGCCGACCACCTGGTTCCCTTTCTTTGCTGCGTCCGACGTACCCGCCTACGAACCTAGAATTTACACATAGAAAATCCACATAAGCAAATATCTCGCAAAACGCGATATCGAAATCAAACGAGAAACTCGCGTCGCGAACTTAGCGCGCGTGTGTCCGATACGCTAGATCGTGTGTATACGCGTCTAAAACTACCCCGACACGCCGCGATACGCTGGATCACAGAACCCACTCACGTATCGCGCGTATCGCGCAAACAAAATGTACTAGAAAAATGATATATCGTCCCAGATTTTGATACAGGTGAGAACTTACAAAATTGTACATACCACTGGCCCTAAAAATACAGCAGACTCCTACCCATGCAAACCTAACCCAAAAACTCCCTCATCTGGCCGCAAATTGGGTCCAGAAAGAATAAATTGGCGGCCTGGGTGTGGGGTCAGGGGTTCATGCTTGGTGTGTGTAGTCTAAACCTAGTATATATGCTCCAGTTTTCTTCTGAAGGAGCTGAGTCAAAAGCAGATCACAGAAAGCTAAAATTTCACTTTAAAACAATAAATTTACACCAAACAGAAACCCTATGGTATTTTAGTGAAATCTGGGGTTTTACTAGGTTTAAGTGGCCCTAATAACACTTAACTAAGTTAGTCTAACCAATAAAATCACCCCCTAACCAAAATTCCACACAATTCACCATATTTAGCTCAAAAACTCACTTTTATCACTAACCGAAACTAATTCCTCACATAAGCTTAGCAAAAGGAGTTGGGTTTTAGAAATATACCCCAAAAGACCCTAGGAAGCAGGAGAAGGAGTAGAAGAAGAGGACTTGGTGCTGCTGTTGCTGCTGGAGCTGCTGCTGATGCTGCTGAAGTTGTTGCTGCTGGAGCTGAAGCTGATGCTGTTGCTGTTGCTTCAGCTGCTTATGCTGCTGGGTGCTGCTGCTGCTGAATCTTCTTCTGCTGTTGGAGCTGCTTGTAGTTGTGAGTGTGTGTGTGTGTGTGAGAGTGAGAGAAGTGAGAATGAGAAAGAGACAAGAAATGAGAGCATACTAGTCAACCCCTCTCTCCCTCTCTCTCATTTAATGCAAGCATGGGCTCATGCCATGATGCCCATCATGCACTCTCTCTCTCTCTCACTCACCAAGTCAACTAACACAAATGATTTTACATTTTTAAAAAAAAAAGAAACACACATAATTAAAAACCCAAATAACTTAATTCAAATCCAAAGTGGCTTAACAAGATGGTTAGTCCACCATGGTTGCTAATCATAGTTTAACCCCAATTAAGCCCTAGTTTACATGCACATGTGTGTGCAAGCTTGATAAAATTCTAATAAAATATTCATTAAATTTGATAAAATATTTGAAAATCAATTTGGTAAACTTTTTATTAAAAACCATATATTAAAGTGTAATTAGCCACTAAACACATCCTAAGGTGTTACAATCTTTCCCCTTAAAGAAATTCGTCCCCGAATTTAAAAATATAAAGCTACGCATACCTTCAAAGAGATGAGCGAATTTCTTCCGCATCTCGCCCTCGGCCTCCCAAGTGATCTCTTCACCATTTGGGCTGAGCCAAAGCACCTTCACAGATGGCAAGACCTTCGATCTAAATTTCTTCACCTGCCGGTCCAATATCACGACTGGCTGCTCGGTGAATGAAAGATCGCGCTTGGGCTAAATGGTCTGGTGTTGAATCATGTGAGAAAGATCATGAAAGTAATTGCAAAGTATCGACACAAAAAATACGGGGTGAATACTCAATAATCTGGGCGAAAGTGCCAAATTAAAGGCAACGAAACTAACTCGCTTTAAGGATCTTAAAAAGACCTACAATCCTGGGATAAGCTTCCCAAAACTCAATACGTCATCTATCGGAAAAATCCGTAGGAATACATGATTTGCCACTGCGAACTCGAATCTGCGACCATCTCGGTCGGCATATGACCTCTGTCCGAAATGGACAATTCTCATCCTGACCTAAAACAACTGGATCATCTTCGAAGTATCTAGACTAGCTGGAGTCCAAAAATCCTACAACGCAGAGTCAGAAAAACAGATTGGTGATCGACAGGACTTAACCCCTAAACCTAAAGGTTGCCAATTGGAGTGTCTCCTGATAACAGCTATCGAAGGAGAATCCCTAACAATGGCAAGTGACGATCCCCAACTGCCGACAACAATTAATACGTACGCACAAACTTAACAAAGAACAACTGAGCAAACTGAGTATAACCGGACGACAAGCATCCGAATGGAGTCACACCCTGACTAACCCTGGGTAGACACCATAACGAAATTCATGGAGACCTGCTCCCATTCCCACTTCGGAACGTTTAAAGGTTGCAACTCTCCAGCCGGTCTCAGTTGCTCAACCCAAGCACACAACAAGACAGACACCTTGAAACGAAACCCGAGACTTCTCTTTACATCCCTGCCCACCCGTAACTATCTCACAAGTCACGTTAAATGTTGGTGGAACTTGAATGAGTACAGAGAGTTGACCGATGTGCCTGCTCTAGGATTTCACGTCTCTACCCAATAATATCAGGTACACAAACGCGTCCCTAAACTTAGCACACCCTTGTCACAAATCAAGGACTCCGAATCATTACCCAGCCGAATAGGCTCAAGTATCTCTGACGAACGAGCGTCGGCGGGCAGTGTCTCGCGAAAGCGATTAAAGAAAAGTGGTCGGGCGCGGACATGAGCAAGTTGTCCCCTCAGTAGAGACGAACTTAAGCTGTACTCAACGATCGCACAAGAACTGTAAATCTGCAGAGGACTATCACAATAATCAAAATCTGCTGCAGGAAGATGTACATTAAGCTCTGGCGGTCCGTGAAAATCTGACACGACTCTCGAACAAGTAGTGTCTCCAAATCTCCAATGCAAAACCACCGCGGCCATCTCCAGATCATGAGTGGGATATCCTTCTCGCACTTCCTCCAAATGTAGGGAAGCAAAAGCGATAACTCCATAGTGTCACCTCAGTACACACTCGAGCCCCACTCACGAAACATCACAGTTAAACCACAAAGTCGCCCGAACCAAGAAGCAAAGAAAGAACTGATGCAGTTGTTAACCGAATCTTCAACTGCCGAAACTTCGCACACATGCCTTAGTCTAAAGAAAAGAAACCTCCATTCCGGTCAATTCAGTCAACGGTGCAGCACTACACTAGCAATCCTGCACGAAACGGCGGTAAAAACCTGCTAAGCCCAAAAATCTGCAGACCTCCGACCTGCTCACAAGTCTGGGCCTAAGCTGTACGGCCACGATCTTCCTCGGAACCATACAAAACCGTCTCCCGTAACTACAAGACTTAGGAGTCAACACAAACAAGCCTGAAGGAACACTTCGAGAATCTAGCAAACCGCTGGGGCTCTCCCAGTATCTGCAAAACAAATCCTCAAGTGCTACTCTTGTCCCTCAAGACACATTAAGTAGACCAGAATGTCATAAATAACACAACAATAACTGGTCGAGGAACGTCCTGAAGAAATCCGGTTCATCACATCTACGAATGCTGCTAGGGCATTGGTGAATCCAATGACACAACAATACACACAAAGCCCGTAGCATGCACAAGGCAGTCTTCGGAATGTCATCACTCCGAACCCGCAACAATGATGACCTGATCCCAAACAAACTTAGAAAATGTCTCGCACTCTGGAGCTGATCGAAGAAGTCGTCAATGCGAGGTAAAGGATACCTATCCGCACCGTAAGCCGGTTCAATTGACGATCCATCAATACACAACCTCAATCTGTCGTCTTTCTCCTTGACGAACAGAAATAGGAGCTTCCTAATGCGAAACACTCAGACGCACGAAACTCCCCTCAACAAACAACTTTGCAGCAGATCCTTAAGCTCCTTAAGCTTTGCCGGCTCATCTGGAACAACGTCGGAAGACTCTCGCACGAAAGAAAACCGGTCCAGCAAACCAACTGTGGCTACGGTATCACGAATGAACGCCAAGAATCCATGACATCTCCTCAAAAGTCGACTAGCGAAAAGGCTGAATTCAAGCCGTGAGAGGCGGCACAACTACCCACCTGCACAACAAGAACTGACTCGCCGGGGAAAACAAAACCTGACTGTTTCCTCACGGTAGTCCACAAACGCCTAACACGTAGCTAACCAGTTTGTGCCCAGGAGAACGCCAAATCCAATATCTCTAGAAGGATCAAAACGACAGACGAATCTCTATCTCCTATCCGATTGGCACACGACCGAATTACGTGTCGCGCAACAAAAGAATCGCTGATAGAAGTTAACATAACAAACGGCTGATCTACCTAACATGACTCTCGTCCCAACCACGACACAAGTGTGAAAAACAACAAATACATCAAAAGAACATACGAATTAAGGATACCTGAAAACTCTGCATTGGGTGCCCTCGCGTCCCGATGAGTAGAAGCAAACTCTCGTGTCTGCCCTCTACCCGCAACAGGCCGAACTCCTCCTCTGCTAGATTGACCCCTCTGAGCGAACCCTCCGCGTCCATGACGTCTCAGAATATGACCCTGACGTGGTGCTAAGGAACAATGTCTGACGAAGTGTTGAAGGCTTCCGCATCGAAAACATCCACACGCTGACTGCTGACCCTCCTGGGAATGAGAGCTGAACGACTGTCCTCGTCCTAAGCCTCTGCTCTGGGTTGGTACACCAGTACGATTCCTCCACTGTTCCGGAACTCTCAAAGTCTCTGGAAGACGTGTCTCGTAAACTGGGGCTGCATCTACTGGTGCTATGTAGGTGACGGAATGCTGCATGCTGATCGCAATGAACAACTGGGTAACAGGGGTGACAAACCCCTGTCGCTGCGCTCGAACGGTCTCAACCAATGAGCTCATCGTCTGGTGCAAGTCCTGCATCTCTGCCACTAGTCTAGCGATCTGGTCTGTCGGAGGTGGAACAGACTGCTCTAGTACAACGGGTGTACTACCCGGATCAGTCCTCGTCTCGGACGAGTCAACTCAAATCTCGGCTCTCGCGGCCGCTCTCTGCGGCCTCGTAGTCTTTGGCGACATAATGGCTAAAAAGGAAGTAGGATTCGATGAGGATACGAAAATCGAATCACAAGGATGTATACAATCGTGAAGGAATTTCAATCAATAAGTCCTAAGGTCGCTTAGGCGGAGTACTGTGTCGTGAGTATGCCGCGGAACATACGCACGCTACGCCACTCTGCTTCAGCTACCTACTCCATCATACCAGGGTCATCCTACACTCCGAAGGTAAAACCTACGCTCTGATACCAACTTTGTCACGACCCAAATTTTGGCCCGTGACCGGCATTTAACCACGTAACGTCTACAGGCGTAACGCGACTAAGTAAGCCGAAACCCAAAAATCAAAACCATTAAAATTATTGAGTGTTTAAAATATTTAATAGAAACATTTGTTAAAACGTTTAGAAGACCTTAAGTAATTTAGAAAAATTCTTTAAAGTTCAAGTTATTATCTTAAAAATTTTGGCAGCATTTCCTTTGTAAAAACTAGCCCCAAAATCGAGTACAAGACAAGATATAAGTAAAAGTGACATAAAGAATGAATAAAGCATCCCAAATGGGAGAATCACGCCCAATGGCGGAAACAATCACCACGATAAAAAATATACGACGCCGTAGCGAAGAAATGAGCAATATAAGCGAAAACGAGTATCATGAACGATAAAGCTGCATAAATAAAGTCGGCTCACAACGAGCTCGACACCAGAGTACAAAATAATATAGATCGTCCTCACAATTGGTCTCTAAGTCAATACATGAAAGTAGATGGAGAGTACTAGATACAACAGTGTATACAACTAGAAAATAAACAGGTACTGCAAAAACCCACCTATCAGCAAAAGGGCTAACACGCCAACTGCAGTGGTATCTGTATCAAAAGGTGCAAGAAAGCAGCCTGCCGCGACTAAGCTGAGGGGAAACCTGCAAACACTGTGGCACAACGGGGGTGAGTTGCCAACTCGTGAATAGTAGATAACATATAAAGGTAATCGCGAGTATGCACGTGCTGCGATACTCTAACATATGCCAACATATAACATCTATATGATGAGCTATATGAGCAATAATCATGCAACAAGTGTGATCTAATAACATCTCTATATGATAAGCAGGATATGAAATAATCGTGCATAGCAAATGCAATCTAATAACATCTATATAGGGTGAGCAGGGAATGCAATAATCATGCAAAAGTACTCTATCAGATACTATAGTTACAGGATGAGATGCAAAATAATGAATGCTGAGCATGGGAATAAATATCATCTACACGGAATGTCAACGTGAAAGAATAACCGGTGTCTATCAATGCACCCAAATCCCAGTAAAACTCAGGCGCTGTCACTCCGATCGGCACTCAAATCCTGTACAACTCATGGAATCGTGAATGCCTAGCATCAGCACTCGAAAATATCATAAAATCATCGTGTCAAGCATCGACACGTAAATCCTTAAGTATCGGGCTCCGTCTGCGGAATCGGCCCTCGGCCCCGGCAGTACGTGTCGTCCCGTATCCATCTCTCAACTCTGGTTAGTATCCTCCGGATAATCGCCAGATCTAACCAATCACCGGTATGTAGTGGTCCTTCTGCCAGGCTCACCGTCTACTGCCCAGCGATCCGTTCTCGCCCCGGGGTACCATACCGGGTCCACCATGTACCCGCAATCGGCCTCGTCCAGCTCCTCGATTTGGGTTCACATGTCACATGTCTCAAAACCGAGAAAACGCATGGTGGACGCACTGAAATATCATATCAAGGGAAACCGGGTTTTTAAAACAGTGCGTATTTTCTTAAAATAATACCCCGGTTCCCAAATCCAGAAATCACATAAATCCAAAGTAAATGCGTAAATCCATACAATGTGTCGTATGACATTAAGAGTAAAAAGGGAAAACCGCTCTTTTAAAAAAGATCCAGTTTGGAAAATATCTCGGGCGGTCCCTTAGTTTTTAAATCATGTCAATATCACCCATGTATGTAACATATGTATGTAAATAGGTATGGGTGTGCAAATGGATATATACACGAATATGAGGGTAGCACTGCTATGGAAATACAGTGTGCATGTGCGCAGGTATGAAGATATCAATATATGTGTGCACTGGTATGAATATACAGTGTGCATGTGCGCAGGTATGAAGATATCAATATATGTGTGCATTGGTATGAATATACAGTGTGCATGTGCCCAGGTATGAAGATATCAATATGTGTGTGCACTGGTATGAATATACAGTGTGCATGTGCGCAGGTATGAAGATATCAATATGTGTGTGTAGAGTTACTAGGCACTCTCACAAGGGTCTATAAGACATTAACCATGCCCGATTTAAAATTTAGACGTGCCGAACAAACCTAAACCAAGATCTTAAACTAGAGATTAGGCGAAACAAAGCATGTAAAAAACTTTACATCTAAGAGATAGGGATTACAACCTTTGTAGTCCGTTCCTTCACTTCTAAAGCTCCGTGTTGTGGTCCCTTCGCTTCGATCATCAAGTTCCCGAACTCTAGAGAGGCTCCACGAAGAGAAAGATGCAAGCTTGCTTCCGATCTTCGATAACTAAGATGATCTACCTTGAAGTTTCTTTAACACAAGCTCTCACTCACTAAATGAAGTGAACACCCTAATCTAAATGGATATGATAGATTAGGATGATGAAGTAGGATTTTAGCTCTCATTTGTTTTCTTAATCTCACCCATTTTTCATCACCTTTGAAAAAGCTAGAAAGCTTTTCAAGCAAGATGAAGAAGAAGAAGATCAAAATCCTTTTGTGATGAATAATGAATCAAGTGAGGTTAGAAATGAAACCATGGGTTAAGTATGAAGACTTAACCCATGTAGAGATTTAACTCTGGTTAAAGGGTTGGGTTGGGTTAAAGAAATATCACAAAATATCAAGGTCAAAGTCAAAGCTTCATGAATGTTTAACCCTAATCCAAACCCTAACCACAATTAAACTCCACAAAACATGTTGCATATATAACCCTAACATGTTACAATATTATATATTACATATACAATATTTATTGTAACAAAATAAAATAATACAATTAACATATATCGCATATATATCAATGTATTACCTGAGTGAGAAAAAGAATCTTGTCGTGAGCTTATATCAGTTAATGTAATTTAATATATCAAATATATAATTATACATTAAATTATCGAATCAACACTTGATCCGATAATCCGGCTATTTCTCAAATAACCGACTAATATAATCTGTATCAGTTCATCGAATCAACACTTGATCCGATGACCCGGCTATATCACATATACCCGACCGATATCTTATATCGCGAGAATCTAATACGGTATCACATACTCGTATTGTTCTCAGTCCCTCACATATCATATATGTGCTCCTACTCCGTTTTGCCTGAGTCAAGAAACCTTTGTGTAGGACTCTAAAGAATCGTCAATACGCCGGCAGTAGGTGATGATCATATCAAACACCCACAAGCTGCAAGCGGTCAGTTAAACGTACCAGCCACCCAGGTATTGAGCGATCAGAAGATCAACAAGCAAGCCTGCACATTCTCCTGCGAATCCAATCAGTAACACTCCCGTACAGTCCGGTCTCTTCGTCTGATATGTCGCATATCTCGCCTAGGGGTGGTAAACGTCAGCCCCAGTAGCTTGATAAGTCGTGTCGATATGAGGTCTATAACATTTCGAGAAACTACTGATAACACTTACCAGTAAATCTCAGCAACCCTGGCCAGGGATTTCCAGTTATAGCCAATCGAACACAGCGCAACATCAACTCCCTATACCGGGAGAGACGAATCCCCTCCTATCACTCATTGCCTCCATGTGATTCGGGATTGCAAAAGCCACCTTTTTGCACGCCCTCTTGGACGTGGTATGATGGAAATCAAAGCACAGTGGGAATCACACAAGACTCTATGACGATCTCGGGTCTACAGACTACTCTGTACCAGTGTCACCAGAGAACTGCCATCTGACGTGAGGAATAATACCATCAGGGAGTTCTCGGCGAGTCCGTCCAGTGTACCCAGTCTCCACTGAGCACCCGTATACCTTCTCTGATGTCAAACACCAATGGATATGGGATCATCCATCGCCCATCATATGGGTCAAGAAGCGCATACGCTAGTCTACTCTGGAGTATCGATGTCCAGTCTCGGTACTCCCACGACTAGGAACATTTGAAGGATGTACTTGGCGACTACACTGTCCCCACCAGTATGATCTGCATCATAGTCCTGGTAGTCAAGTACTCATCCTAAGGGCTTTATCAACATGTAACATAGAGACAAATCAGAGTACATGTTAAGATAAAGAGCAACCAGATAGCGTACTATCATGTCGAGCAAGAAAGTCCTCCCTTTATATGTCCAAGCATCCACTACAATATACATCGTATGTACAGTAATGGCCTCTAGGGCATACATATAACTAACAATCTCCCACTTGCACTAGGGCCATCTGTTGTGGTATCGCATACCCAACAATTAGCTGTGGTTGAAGTATCTCATACTCAACCTTCCCATAAAAGTCTTTACTGGGAAAAAAGCCTTTGTGAGTGGATCCGTGCTGTTGTCCTCTGTGTCTACTCTCCTAACCTCGATCTCCCTGGAGATCAACCATCTCCCTGATCAGGTGATACTGCCTAAGAATTATATCTGGATTTCTGATGGGACGGGGGTTCCTTGGCATAAGCCACAACTCCATTGTCACACAATGGTAGGAACGAAGTTCATCTCATGAACTTAAATATATCCAAACTGCCTCTTTGGTAGCATCCTTGGTAACTATGTATCTTTCCTTTAATCGTCTAGTAAGTCACGGCATCTAGCTTGGAACTCTTCCAACATACCGTCCCTCCACTGAGGGTAAAGACAATGCCTGCGACTGACATTCAGTCGTCCTTATCACCCTGGAACCTTTTCAGTGATTCTCCCCAGGATCGATTGATACCATCTCACTACAACTAGTGAGAATCCTAACATCCAATTAGATCTATCTCATAGATCCAAAACCCAGGATTTAGGAGATATCACCTTGATCCTATATGGAGAATCTTTGTGATAAGAGGAGATTGACCGAGCGTAGCATAAGAAACTTCTTCCCTATCAAGAGTATGTCATCCACGTACTCTACGAGGATCACCACCATACTCTCTACTACCTTTTTGTATATACAATGTTCATCTACCATTTTGATGAAGTCAAACTCTTTGACTACCACATCAAAACAAACGTTCCAACTCCGTGATGCCTGATTTATCACATAAAACATCTTGCTCACGTTTCCGCTGCTCCCACTGTCTACGAAGCCTTCTGGCTGTGTACTTATAGACACTCTCTTCCAAATCATCATTTAGAAAAGCAGTCATGACACCCAACCGCCAGATATTGTAGTCATGGTATGTAGCCGTGGCAAGTAGAATCTGGATGGACTTTAAGCATAGCTTTGAAAGTCTCAATTTTTCCATGTACACCAAGTAATCTTCTCAATATATACTTGCTCCTGATGGGGATTTAACCCTTCAGATAAAGCAACCAAAGTCCATACTTTGTTGGTGTATAAGGATTCCATCTCAGATCGCTAAGCATGCAGCCATTCTTACAGAGTCCCACTCCTGATGGCCAGCTCGAAACTAGTTGGGTCATCATCTCATGATGCAATCCTCGCTCCCACTGTCATAAAGAAACCGAAGTATCTCTCAGGTGGGTGAGGAACCCTACTAGATCGGCGGAGAGGCTGAGGTTCGTTGGTTACTATTGAATCCTTTGGTTCTACCAAATCATCAGCTGCAGTTTGTATAGCTGGAACTCTTTCCAGTTCTACCTCATGACCAATAATTTCTTCACAAGAAATTCCCTTTCACAAAGGTGGCATGCTGAGAAACAAAACATCTTTTGTTCCTCTGTTTGGTAGAAGATATTCCCTTGAGAATGCTTGGGATATCCAACAAACTTCCACAGAACTGACTTTGCCTCGAGCTTGTCCGGATTATTCTTTTAGACATAGGCCGGACAACCCCAAATCTTAACAAACTTAAGATATGGGCTCTTCCCATTCCATATCACATATGAAGTGGTAGGTAACTGATTTGATTTGAACCTTATTCAATAGGTATGCAGCTACTCAAGTGCATAACTCCCAAAAGGAAATAGGAAACTCAGTAGTACTCATCATAGAGCACACCATATCATATAGGGTGCGATTGCTCCGCCCCGATACACCGACGTTCTGTGGTGTATACGGAGGAGTAATGCTGAGAGAGAATCTCATTCTCCTTTAGAATAGACCAGGAATCCCGTGCTTAAGTATTCTCCTCCTTGATCACATCAAAGGACATAATACATATACCCGGTTTTTGGTTCTCTACTTCTAACTTATATTCTGTGATTATCTCAAAAGTTTCGGACTTGTGTTTCAACAGGAACATATGTCTGAATCTTGAGAGATCATCAGTGAATGTAATGAAGTACAAAGAACCGGTCTTGGCATCTGTAGACAGGGGACCTTCATACATCAGCATGTATCAATCCCAAGAGTTCACTAACTCTTTCTCTATTTCCAATAAACGAAGCTGTGGTCATCTTATCTCTGTGACATGACTGGCAAGTTTTATAATATGTAAATCCAAACTAATTTAAATATGCATCTTTATGTAACTTCATCTAGTCGGGTCGCATTGATATGACCTAGTCTACAATACCACAAGAAGGATTCGTTCATTTCTGAACTCTTCCTCTTGTGTGTGTTCTGTACATTAAGAACTGTAGTTTGATTTAGAACGTCTATGCTTTTAGATAACGTGCCTGAACCGATCAACTCTTGATATAGGAAATGTTTAAAACATTATCCAACAATACAAAATTATATCCTTTCTTTACTTATAAAGAGACTGATATGATGTTGTATATCAGGTTCGATATCTAATAACATTCATTCAGAATCAATGTATTCTGGTAATACAGGATGATAACTACCAACAGACTTGGCTGCAACACTTGCACCGTTTCTATCTCATGAAACTTATCACCCATTCTCAGTTCTCTACCTATCTGTAGCCCATGTAACAAATTACATTTTGTGGGATCCTGATCCGGTATCGCATACCCAGGACGTAAAGGATACCGAGAAACAGTTCTATATAATGAACACACCCGAAGAAGATGCATCAGCATGCACTTTCTTCGTTTGGGCGGCACGGGAATTCTGGTAATCCCCTATTTCCTGCACTGTCTTATAACAATTACAAGTTGGAGCGGGACCAACGTTCCCTAGCGCAGTATAACAAGCGGGTTCGGTCAATACATCCGTATTATTATCTTGATTAAGGCGTGACATAGTCGCAACCCGGAGAGAGAAAGAAGAAAACACTCAGCGTGCGCTTTTACAAGATTAGATTGGTTATCAATTTATCTAATCAGGATGTCTCCCACTGTTTTAGTCAAATCTTCCTTCAAACCCTAAAAGGAAAGACTAGCCGGGATTAATTACACTTTACAGGTTCGCCAATCTTTCAGCCAGGCTAGTGCCGGTACTTTGAGGGAGGTTCCCCATGCTTTCGCACGGACCTAATTAAAATAAACCTCGTTTTCCCAGGGGCGTAACCCCGTTAACACCTTTCTAGACACCTACTTGATCGGCTAATTGTAATGTGTAAAACTCTCCCAGGAGTAACTCTTACTCGCAGCGGGTATCGGGATCCAACTATCTCATAGAAGGCATGCAATCTCATTGCAAATTTCAACTCTTGAAATTCCCAATAATATTTTACCCTAGCATCCTATGACCTTGACGAAAGCCAACAAACCATAGGCTACTAGTCAAGTCCAACCCGTCATTTCCCGATTGAATTAATCCCACCCGCACGGCCCTTGACGATAGCCAACAAAGTCGTACGACTACCCTAACTCAATCGCATCATATGCTTATATAGATAAGCATAAATAGCTACCGCACACTACGCCTTGACGAAAGCCAACAAATGTAGTACGAATACTATGAAGTACTTATCTGAAATGACGGAGGGCTTCGACAGGTTTTTAAGAAAACTCTTTGCGTAATGAACCTGATATCGTTGTAGAATCGAGTGATATTAATTGGAATGTTTTTGAGGCCTTTTCTAGTTTTGCTAAAGAGGTCACTCCCGGTGAAGGGATCGTCGGCTCTTTCCTCATCGAATAAGGTGCAGGATATTTCACAAATATCACTATACAAAGCAAAAAACTATAAAAACAATCAAAAGACAAACCGAGTTTGTAGCATTTGCTAGTTTCGCTAAAGAGGTCACTCCCGGTGAAGGGATCTCGGCTCTTTCCTTATCGAATAAGGCGCTGGATGTTCTACAAGGAACACCTCTATGCAATGCAAGAACTAGAGCTACCAGTTTTTAAACAAGTTTCTACAATATCTTTAGGTTTCTTTTATTTCATTAATCTCATTAATGAAGTCCCATTTTATTATGCTTTACAAGCATCACATTTGAAACGAAATCTGCAATATAACATATATCTCATATATATAATATAAACATTTGTCTCAGGCAGTAATATGATCTCATCACAGAACATTGCAGCAGAAGAACATATATGAAATATTGGATATACTAGGAGGTCCGTGTTTTAATGCGAGCCTGTATAAAACACGGATTCCACGGTCGCGATGAATAGCCAAACCCACATCCCTAGACCCCTACAAGAGCGGCAAGCAACACTGCCAATTCTAGGGTTAGGAGACCCGGTCTCGACTCCTCGAGATGGTCTCCCACTGGACCCCAGAACCCGGTTACTTGTGCTCCCCGCCTTGGGTCTACCTAATGCGGAAAAGTAAATAATATACAATGGTGACATCATCCTCAGCCCGGAAGTGCCCCCATAAAAGAATATTACATACAATGAATTTTACATGAATGAAAATAAAAACCCTCATCTCACATAAAACCCCCGGCTATTCAAAAACGACGATCCAATATAACATATCACAGCAACACATAATATCACATATCATCAACGTAAGTAAATATGCGTATCCCAATTGTCGTTGATGTATAGCAACGAAACCGGCGATACACCACATATTACACTTACGGTCGCAGAAAAGAAAGTGTAAACTACAACAGTTGGAATCCGCAACCTTCTTAGAGATCGCATGCCTAACCAAATGAATTCCTTAGATATCGCATGCATAACAATTATAAACCCCGCATTTTAGTCTCATTATCGAAAACTCTTTTCAATATCAAGTCGGGCAATTCAACAAGATTCCCGACATCCTGATCGAATGCTCATCGCAAACTTTAGTAGACGGCCGCACCCCCGGATGCCGTCGACGAAGTGCACTAAGGCGGAACACCGCTACCACGAGCACCCGAACGGATGCTTTTGGCGACGGGGTTCTCCTACAGTCACTTGGTTGGGGCTTTGGGGTGTAGCTATCTATTCAGTTTACCCGGCGAGTATCCGCTTACGCTACGTGATTGCGACGGACTTTTGATCACATCAAAATCCCGTGGCAACTGATCAATTGAGACTAAACTGCTAGATTTATAACATTTAACTTAGTTATCTCCTAACTATTTATGGATTCCAAATATTGTATCATATTCCAGATAAATAGACAATGTTAAACTTTCCGATCGAATAATCAAACACCCAAGTTTTCCCAAATAGTTCTCAACACTTGAAATTAGTTTAAAAACATCCATCACATGCCACAGTACTAATGGTCCAGCCGTAGAAGGGTCAAACCAACACCTCACATGTGGCAACGCCGTACTGCCCCAAACCCTAAGGTTTAGAGGCAGTTCAAGACGGTCACATAATCGAGTTAAGGTTTGTGTTCTTCTAGAGGGTGCACCGCGTTACTTGCACGACTTAGAACGTTCTTAAATTACGGAAAAATCCAACACTTGGAAATTTTCCGGCAGGGGAAAAAGTGAGTTATTGATATCCGTTCGAACTTTTTAACACGTTCTAAAAAATTACCCGGACAAACTAAACGAAGTTATACTTTCCGATCGAATCAACGAGCTCCCAAT
The DNA here is from genome assembly GCA_030015575.1 of Agapanthus africanus. Lineage (NCBI taxonomy): Eukaryota > Viridiplantae > Streptophyta > Magnoliopsida > Asparagales > Amaryllidaceae > Agapanthus > Agapanthus africanus. Next base: position 166,142,610 of record CM057343.1, on the reverse strand, counting down.
ACAATCCAGAAAACTCAACATTTGAGTACAATTAAAAATTACCAGAAGCATCAGGAAATAAGTGTGGATGTTACTGTGTTAAACCCCAACCCCAATACTACTGTTTGGCCGCGGAACCACCGCGTAAGCAAGGGTACGGCCGCGGTTCCGCGGTGCAATAAATGTATTGTGGGGTCATTTTTTACAGTAACCCATAAAATCACCTGCTGAATTTTCTGAGCATTTTTCATATGAAAAAAATTAACTTTTTGAAAATTTTCCAGTAACTAGGGTTTTACGGGTATTCGGAGTTCAATCGGACTTTAAACTTCGTCTAGACTTTGCTTAAAACTCTAGCTTGGCTCTGATACCACTATAGGGTTACTAGCCACTCTCATAAGGGTCTATAAGATATCAACCATACCCGATTTAAAATTTAGACATGCCGAACAACCCTAAACCAAGATCTTAAACTAGAGATTAGGCGAAACAAAGCGTGTAAACAACTTTACATCTAAGAGATAGGGATTACAACCTTTGTAGTCCGTTTCTTCACTTCTAAAGCTCCGTGTTGTGGTCCCTTCGCTGCGATCATCAAGTTCCCGAACTCTAGAGAGGCTCCACGAAGAGAAAGATGCAAGCTTGCTTCCGATCTTCGATAACTAAGATGATCTACCTTGAAGTTTCTTTAACACAAGCTCTCACTCACTAAATGAAGTGAACACGCTAATCTAAATGGCTAGGATAGATTAGGATGATGAAGTAGGATTTTAGCTCTTATTTGTTTTCTTAATCTCACTCATTTTCATCACCTTTGAAAAAGCTAGAAAGCTTTTCAAGCAAGAAGAAGAAGAAGATCAAAATCCTTTTGAGATGAATAACGAATCAAGTGAAGTTAGAAATGCAACCATGGGTTAAGTATGACGACTTAACCCATGTAGAGATTTAACTATGGTTAAAGGGTTGGGTTGGGTTAAAGAAATATCACAAAATATCACAAAATATCAAGGTCAAAGTCAAAGCTTCAAGAAGCTTCTTGAAAGCTTCATGAATGTTTAACCCTAATCCAAACCCTAACCACAATTAAACTACACAAAACATGTTGCATTTATAACCCTAACATGTTACAATATTATATATCACATATACAATATTTATTGTAACAAAATAAAATAATAGAATTAACATATATCGCATATATATCAATGTATTACCCGAGTGAGAAAAAGAATCTTTTAGTGAGCTTATATCAGTTAATGTAATTTAATATATCAAATATATAATTATACATTAAATTATCGAATCAACACTTAATCCGATAATCCAGCTATTTCTCAAATAACTGACTAATATAATCTGTATCAGCTCATCGAATCAATACTTGATCCGATGATCCGGCTATATCACATATACCCGGCCGATATCTCATATCGCGAGAATCTAATACGGTATCACATAATCGTATTGTTCTCGGTCCCGCACATATCATATATGTGCTCCTACTCTGTTTTGCCCGAGTCAAGAAACCTCTGTGTAGGACTCTAAAGAATCGTCAATACGCCGGCAGTAGGTGATGATCATATCAAACACCCACAAGCTGCAAGAGGTCAGCTAAACGTAATAGCCACCCAGGTATTGAGCGATCAGAAGATCAACAAGCAAGCCTGTACATTCTCCTGCGAATCCAATCAGTAACACTCCCGTACAGTCCGGTCTCTTCGTCTGATATGTCGCATATCTCGCCTAGGGGTGGTAAACGTCAGACCCCAGTAGCTTGATAAGTCGTGTCGATATGAGGTCTATAACAGTTCGAGAAACTACTGATAACACTTACCAGTAAATCTCAGCAACCTGGCCTGGGATTTCCAGTTATAGCCAATCGAACACATCGCAACATCAACTCCCTATACCGGGAGAGACGAATCCCCTCCTATCGCTCATTGCCTCCATGTGATTCAGGATTGTACTCAAAAGCCTCCTTTTTGCACGCCTTCTTGGACGTAGTATGATGGAAATCAAAGCACAGTGGGAATCACACAAGACTCTATGACAATCTCGGGTCTACAGACTTCTCTGTACCAGTGTCACCAGAGAACTGCCATCTGACGTGAGGTATAATACCATCTAGGAGTTCTCGGCGAGTCCGTCCAGTGTACCCAGTCTCCACCGAGCACCCGTATACCTTCTCTGATGTCAAACACCAATGGATATGGGATCATCCATCGCCCATCATATGGGTCAAGAAGCGCATACGCTAGTTTACTCTGGAGTATCGATGCCCTGTCTCGGTACTGCCACGACTAGGAACATTTTAAGGATGTACTTGGCGACTACACAGTCCCCATTAGTATGATCTGCATCATAGTCCTGGTAGTCAAGTACTCATCCTAAGGGCTTTATCAACATGTAACATAGAGACAATCAGAGTACATGTTAAGATAAAGAGCAACCAGATAGCGTACTATCATGTCGAGCAAGAAAGTCCTCCCTATATATGTTCAAGCATCCACTACAATATACATCGTATGTACAGTAATGGCCTTAAGGGCATGCATATAACTAACAGTGTGTGCACTGGTATGAATATACAGTGTGCATGTGCGCAAGTATGAAGATATCAATATATGTGTGCACTGGCACGAATATACAGTGTGCATGTGCGCAGGTATGAAGATATCAATATGTGTGTGCACTGGTATGAATATACAGTGTGCATTTGCGCAGGTATGAAGATATCAATATGTGTGTGCATGTGGGCAGGTATGAAGATATCAATATATGTGTGCACTGGTACGAATATACAGTGCGCATGTGCGCAGGTATGAAGATATCAATATGTGTGTGCACTGGTATGAATATCAGTGTGCATATGCGCAGGTATGAAGATATCAATATATGTGTATATGCGACAAGTTATGGCAATCATCAATGATGCGGAAATCAAGACGATGTTAGTTATGTATATGCCCTAGAGGCCATTGTTGTACATATGATGTATATTATAATGGATGCTTGGATATATATAGAGATGACTTTCTTGCTCGTCATGATAGTATGCTATTTGGTTTCACTTTATCTTTACATGTTGACTTGTACTGGTTTACTGTTTTTCTCTCACATGTTGATAAAGCCCTTAAGATCTGTACTCGACTACTGGTACTATGATGAGATCATACTAGTGGGGCCACGGTAGTCGATGAGTACATCCTATAACTGTTCCTAGTCGAGGGTATATCGAGACAGGGCATCGATACACCAGAGTAGACTAGTGTAGGGTTCCTAGGCACTCTAGTGAGGTCTCCCAAGCCATCAACCATAGCAATTTCCAAAATTATGGTGCCTACAAACCCTAAACTACGGATCGATAACTAGATGTCTAGGCGAACATTGAACTAGTTAACACTTAACTAATGAGAAAACGGAAATACAACCTTTGTAGATCCAGTGCTCCACCTCCATAGCTCCGCAACGAAGTCCTCTCCGCTGTCCAAGTCAAATCCGGGCTCTAGGATCGGCTTCGTCGGAGAATGGGCAAGCTAGGTCGTCGATGTCCATGCCGAAGATGATCTACGTCGAGGCATCGATGAATCAAGCTCCACCTTCACCAAGTCATGAAACTTGTGAAGGAAACACACTCTACTACTTGGCAAGAGGTAGAGGATGAAGAAATAGGAGTTGGGTTAACTTTAGAATTGGATTTCTCACTCTAATTCATCAATCACCATTGATGAGGTAAGCTTTCTTCTTCAAGTTCAAGGAAGAAGAAGAAGGAAATAGTTATGATAAGTTATTAAAAATAATAGAAAAACAAATACTTATCATAATGTTAACTAGAGTTAAGTGTAGAGAATGAATCATGGTTAGTGGGAATGGTTAGGGTTAAGGAAGAGATAAGAATGGTTGACTAGATCAATGTTTCATGAAGCTTCAACTAAACTCCAAAATTTGCCACCATTCTTTTCTCTTTTCTTTCATTCATTTATCAAAAATAAAAGGATAATTAAATAAGATAAATGAATAATAAATAATAAACCCTAACCATTTCATTAACCTAGGTTTAATCTTTACACTTGAACCCTAGCATGACTTGTATCATCAAACATGATACAATCAAGTGCACAAAAGTATATCGCATATACAATGCGCACATCCGAGTGAGAAAATCCATCTTAAGTGAACCGATACTAGTTAACGCAAAGTAATATATCAAATATATAATTATGCATTAAATCATTAAATCAACTCTTGATTTAACGATCCGGTTATGTCGCACACAACCGACTAGTATACAATATATCGGCTTATCGAATCAACGCTTGAATCGATAACTAGGGTATATCGCATATAACCTAATCGATACATTCATCGCGAGAATGGAATACGGTATCACATACACGCATTATTCTCGGTCCCGCGCATATCTCATATGCGCTCCTATTTCGTTTCGCTTGAGCCAGGAAACCTCTGTGTAGGACTCTAAAGACTCGTCAATACGCCGGCAGCAGATGATGATCATATCAAACACCCACAAGCCGCAAGCGGTCTGCTAAACGTAACGGCCACCCGGGTATTGAGCGATCTGAAGATCGACGAGCAAGCCCGCTCACACTCCAGTGAATCCGACCAGTAACACTACCGTACAGTCCGGTCTCTTCGTCTGATATGTCGCATATCAAGTCTAGGGGTGGTAAACGTCAGACCCCAATAACTCAATAAGTCGTGTCGATATGAGGTCTATAACTGTTCGAGAAACTACTGGTAACACTTACCAGTAAATCTCAGCAACCCTGGCCAGGGATTTCCTGTTATAGCCAATCGAACACAGCGCAACATCAACCCCCTATACCGGGAGAGACGAATCCCCTCCTATCGCTCATAGCCTCCATGTGACTCGGGACTGTACCCAAAAACCACCGTTTTGCACGCCCTCTTGGACGTGGTAAGATGGAAATCAAAGCACAGTGGGAACCGCACAAGACTCTATGACGATCTCGGGTCAACAGACTACTCTGTACCAGTGTCACCAGAGAACTGCCATCTGACGTGAGGTATAATACCATCTGGGAGTTCTCGGCGAGTCCGTCCAGTGTACCCAGTCTCTACTGAGCACCCGTATATCATCTCTGATGTCAAACACCGATGGATATGGGATCATCCATCGCCCATCTGTATGGGTCGAGAAGGTATACGCTAGTCTACTCTGGTATATCGATGCCCCGTCTCGATACACCCACGACTAGGGACTTTGAAGGATGTACTTATGGACTACCATGTCCCCACTAGTATGATCCGCATCATAGTCCAGGTAGTCAAGTACAGATCCTAAGGGCTTTACCAACATGTAACAGAGAGACAATCAGCATACACGTTAAGGTAAAGGGTAACCAGATAGCATACTATCATGTCGAGCAAGAAAGTCCTCCGTATATATGTCCCAGCATCCACTACAATATACATCCTATGTACAGTAATGGCCTCTAGGGCATACATATAACTAACAATCTCCCACTTGCACTAGGGCCATCTGTAGCAGTGGTTGCAGTATCTCATACTCAACCATCCCATAAAAGTCTCTCTCTCTGGGAACAGGCCTTTGTGAGTGGATCCGCTGTGTTGTCCTCTGAGTCTACTCTCCAAACCTCGATCTCCCTGGAGATCAACCATCTCCATGATCAAGTGATACTGCCTTAGAATATGTCTGGATCACTGATGGGACGGACGTTCCTTGGCATAAGCCACAACTCCATTGTCTCACAATGGTAGGAACGTAGTTCATCTCATGAACCAATATACACCCAAACAGCCTCTTTGGTAGCATCTTAAGTAGCGATGTATCCTGCCTTTATCGTCTAGTATGCCACGGTATCTAGCTTGGAATTCTTCCAACATACCGTCCCTTTACTGAGGGTAAAGACAATGCCTGCGACTGACATTCAGTCGTCATTATCACCCTGGAACCCTTCCAGTGATTCTCCCCAGGATCGATTGATACCATCTCACTACAACTAGTGAGAATCCTAACATCCATTTAGATCTATCTCATAGATCCAAAACCTAGGATTTAGTAGGTATCACTTTGATCCTATATGGAGAATCATTGTGATAAGCGGAGATTGACCGAGCGTAGCATAGGAAACTCTTTCCCTATCAAGAGTATGTCATCCACGTACTCTACGAGGATCGTCACCATACTCCCTACTACCTTTTTGTTTATACAAGGTTCATCTACCATTTTGATGATGTCAACTTCTTTGACCTATCCATCAAAATAGATGTTCCATCTCCGCGATGCCTGCTTCATCATATAAAGCATCTTGCACACGTTTCCGCTGCTCCCACTGTCTACGAAGCCCTCTGGCTGTGTACTTATAGACGCACTCTTCTAAAACATCATTTAGAAAAGCAGTCATGACACCCAACCACCAGATATCGTAGTGATGGTATGTAGCCGTGACAAGTAGGATCTGGATGGACTTAAGCATAGCTACTTGAAAAAGTTTCATCATTATCCACACCTGGTCAATGATGAAAACCCTTAACAAGTCTAGCTTTGAAAGTCTCAACTTTTCCATGTACACCAAGTAATCTTCTCAAGATATACTTGCTCCTGATGGGGATTTAACCCTTCAGATATAGCAACTAAAGTCCATACTTTGTTGGTGTATAAGGATTCCATCTCAGATCGCTAAACATCCAGTCATTCTTACAGAGTCATACTCCTGATGGCCAGCTCGAAACTAGTTAGGTCATCATCTCATGATGCAATCCTCGCTCCCACTGTCATAGAGAAACCGAAGTATCTCTCAGGTGGGTGAGGAACCCTACTAGATCGGCGGAGAGGCTGAGGTTCGTTGGTAACTATCGAATCCTTTGGTTCTTTCAAATCATCAGCTGCAGTTTGTATTGCTGGAACCTTTCCAGTTGTACATTACAGACCTTGCCTCGAGCTTGTCCGGATTTTGCTTTCAGACATAGGCCGGACAACTCCAAATCTTAACTAACTTAAGACATGGGTTCTTCCCATTCCATATCACATATGAAGCGGTAGGCAACTGATTTGATTCGAACCCTATTCAATAGCTATGCAGCTTCTCAAGCGCATATTTCCCAAAAGGAAATAGGTAACTCATTAATACTCATCATAGAGCACACCATATCATATAGGGTGTGATTGCTCCGCCCTGATATACCATCGTGCTATGGTGTATTCAGAGGAGTAATGCCGAGAGAGAATCTCATTCTCCTTTAGAATAATCCAGGATTTTCGTGCTCAAGTATTCTCCTCCTTGATCACATCAAAGGACATAATACTCATACCCGTATTTTGGTTCTCTACTTCTAAATTATATTCTGTGAATATCTCAAAAGGTTCGGACTTGTGTTTCAACAAGAACATATGTCTGAATCTAAAGAGTGTTGGAGATAGTGCCCTCAGAGTCAATTATTAGGTCACAGGTACGTGATTGTAATGATTGAGGGAGGACCTATCCCGGTAGGATAGTCTTACTCGAGATGATAGTATGCTATCTGGTTTACCTTTGTCATCGTGTACTGCTTTAGGTGACATGACACGTCGCTATTACACGTTGATAGAGCCCCTAGGATTCTTGCTTGACCACCAGCAGTATGAGGACGATCATATAAGTGGGAGCTGGGGGTCTATAAGCTTATCCTTAAAAGGTCCCTAGTCGTGGGAGTTTCGAGACTGGGCATCGATACTCCATTAGTAGACTAGTGTATACAGTCGAGACCTCGACGAGGGGCGGTGGCCGGTCTCACAAGCCACTGGTGTCAGTTGGATCACCTAAGATGTATACAGGTGCTCATTGGGTTATGAGTACACCGGACAGGACTCGCAGGGAACATGCTAGTTGGTCATATACCAGACGTCAGATGGCAGTTCCCTGGTGACATGTGTGCAGGTTAGTTCATCGACCTGGGGATCGTCATTTGTCTCGTGTGAGTTCCCACTGTACTTTGATTACTACCCTACCACGGCTCAAAGGAGTCGTGCAAACAGGTTTTAGTTGGGTACAGTCCCGAGCCACATGGAGGCAGTGAGCGTATCTTCAGGGGTTCGTCTCTCCCGGTATTGGGGGTGAGGTCGTGCTGTGTCTAGGAGAGCCATTACACAAAGTCCTTGGCCAAGGCAAGGAGATTTACTGGTAGGTATTCCAGTAGTATCTCAGGGTGTTCTGGGCTACACTCCGACACGACTTGTACCGCTTTTGGGGGTCTGACTTTTACCAACCCCCTAGGCCCGCCATGCGATACTCATAGACGAACGGACCGGACTGTACGGATATTGTCACTGACAGGCTCAGTAGGGTTGTCAGGCTGAGTTCGCTCGCAGACATCCCTTTTGGTCAATACCTGGTAGCCCGTTACGTATTGGCTTATACCTCTGACGTGCTAGTGGTTAAATCCACAACCAAGGTGTTGATGAGTCTTTAGAGTCCCCCACATTCAGTTACTCAGCTTTCGGGCGAAAGGTTGTAGAGGCCGTATGGAGATATGGCAAGGTCCGATCAGATACGTGCGGTATTGCACGGATCAGGATCGGACAGTCTGTACTATAGGCCGTATGGTTATATGGCAGGGTTCGATCAGATACGTGCGGTATTGCACGGATCAGGATCGAACAGGTATTACTAGCCGGCTTTGGTATAAGCCGGATCCTAGTATAGTACAGTGTAGATTTTGTCTCATTGCATTTGTATTTCGGTCAGAATACAAATGCGGGTGTGTATGCACAGTATCGGGGTTTTCCTGTAATTTATTACGGGACCAGTTTTCTGGAGTTGCCAGTTTGCTTTCCGTTTCGGCCGATTTCCATTGTTCCGTTCATTGGCCGAAGATTGGTGGAGGAGGGCTTATTTGCATTGTTGCAAATAGGCATTTGTGGAAGGGGGTCTTTGCATTTTGTTGTATCATGATTGCACCCTCCTTTGACTTGCTTGACTTCATACTTCATGATGGCTTGACTTTGTTAGCATCATGGTTGTTGATGATGGTTGTGGTTGTGTGTGGTTTTTGCTTGTGATCATATTCTTTCATGATGCCCTCTTGCATCATTGCTTCCACCCACCCCTTGACCTTGCTCTCTTTCTCTCTCTCTCCAATCACACATGAAGGGGGGGCCGGCCATTCCTTGGAGGGAATGGGATTCATTTTCATTTGATGTGTGGAGAAAAATATGATACATTCCTTCTTGAGTATGCTCCATTTTTTTTCTCACCTCTCTCCAAGCTCTCTTTTCCTTCACCAATGGCAATTCCACAAACCCCAAAAATGAGACTTGCTCACTACATATTCTACAACGAACCTTGGGCACGTCGAGTAGCCGGCTTCGTGCCCGAGTTGCCTCGGCATTGAGGTGGGAGCCCGTAAACGATGTAGGCAACGTGGTGCACTTCCGGCGACGAGGATGAGACGGACGGAGATCCCGCGAGGAGATCGGATTGGAGATGAAGACCGGAGGACTTGGATCGTCGGTATATCTCTTTCCCATCTTCTAGTTAGCTTAGACTTGTTAATGGTTACGATCCGGGTGTTTAGTGCGCGGTGGTGCCGGTTTGCTAAGTCCGCAAAATTTAAGTTATTCACCGCTTCCGCATTCCGGCGTCGGATTGACGGCCGGGGCGCCGCCGTGCACTTACAAAGAGATCATCAGAGAACGTAATGAAGTATAAAGAACCAGTCCTGGCATGTGTAGACAGGGGACCTTCATACATCAACATGTATCATCCCAAGAGTTCACTAACTCTTTCTCTGTTTCCAATAAACGGAGCTATGATCATCTTATCTTTGTGACATGACTGGCGAGTTTCACAAGATGTAAATTCAAACTGATTTAAATATACATCTATATGTAACTCTAGCCAGTCTGGTCGCATTGATCTGACCTAGTCTACAATACCTCAAGAAGGATTCGTTCATTTCTGAACTCTTCCTCTTGTGTGTGTTCCGTATACCAAGAACTGTAGTTTGATTTAGAACATTAATGCTTTTAGATAACGTGCCTGAACCGATCAACTTTTGATATAGGAAATGTTCAAAACATTATCCAACAATACAAAATTTTATCGTTTCTTTACTAATAAAGAGACAGATATGATTTTGCATAACAGGTTCGGTATCTAATAACATTCGTTCAGAATCAATGTATTGTAATACAGGGTGACAGTGACCAACAGACTTGGCTGCAACTCTTGCCCCGTTTTCTGCCTCATGAAACTTATCACCCGTTCTCAGTTCTCTACCTATCTGTAGCCCTATGTAACAGATTACATATCTGGGATCCTGATCTGGTATCACATACCCAGGACGTAAAGGATACTGAGAAACAGTTCTCTGTAATGAACACACCCGAAGATGATGCATCATCATGCACTCTCCTCGTTTGGGCGGCACGGGAATTCTGGTATTCCCCAATTTCCTGCTCTGTCTTATAATAATTATAAGTTGGATCGGGACCAACGTTCCCCAGCTCAGTATAACAAGCGAGTTCGGTCAATATTCCGTTTTATTATCTTGATTAAGGCGTGACATGGTCGCTACCAGGAGAGAGAGAGAAGAAAACACTCAGCGTGCGCTCTGTCAAGAATAGATTGGTTATTATTTTATCTAATCAGGATGGCTCCCACTGCTTTTTATCAAATCTTCCTTCAAACCCTAAAAGGAAAGACTAGCCGGGATTAATTACACACTACAAGTTCGCCAATCTTTCAGTCAGGCCAGTGTCGGTACTTTGAGGGAGGTCCCCCGTGCTTTCGCACGAACCTAATTAATGTAAACCTCGTTTTCCCAGAGGCGTAACCTCGTTAACCCCTTTCTAGACACCTACTTGATCGGCTAATTGTAATGTATAAAACTCTCCCAGGAGTAACTCTTACTCGCAGCGGGTATCGGGATCCAACTATCTCATAGAAGGTATGCAATCTCATTGCAAATTTCAACACTTGAAATTCCCGATAATATTTTGCCCCTAACCTCCTATGACCTTGACAAAGGCCAACAAACCATAGGATGCTAGTCAAGTTCAACCCGTCATTTCTTGATCGAAATAAACCCACCCGCACGGCCCTTGACAAAGGCCAACAAGGTCGCACGACTACCCTAATCCAATCTGCATCATATGCATAAGCAGATAAGCACCAGTTAGCTACCGCACACTGCGCCTTGACAAAGGCCAACAAACGCAGCACGAATACTAACTACTACTTATCTGAAATGACGGAGGGCTACGACAGGTTTTTCTGAAAACCTATTGCGTAAAGAACTTGATATCGTTGTAGAATCAAATGATTTTAAAAATGGAGTGCTTTTGAGGCTTTTCTAGTTTTGCTAAAGGAGTCACTCCCGATGAAGGGATCGTCGGTCCTTTCCTCGTCGAATGAGGTGCGGGATATATCATATATATCACTGTGCAAAGCAAAAACTCTTAAAAGCAATCAAAAGACAAACCGAGTGTGTAGCATCTGCCAGTTATTGCTAAAGGAGTCACTCCCGGTGAAGGGATCTCGGTCCTTTCCTCATCGAATAAGGTGCAGGATATATCACATATATCGCTGTGCAAAGCAAGAACTGTAGCTACCTGTTTTATTTTGAAATTCGATTCTACAACATCTTAGGTTTCATTTATTTCATTAATCACATTAATGAAGTCCCATCATTTAAGTACCTAAACATCACAGATAGATATGACGTACACTTATGCCATCCGCATTCGCCTCGATGTCCCCTCGTGCACCGTTAGGTTAGGTAACTAACGGCAGAGCAGGGCAGGGCTAGCACGGGTGTAAAACATAAGTAACGTCTATATAATATATCATATATACTATATACTGTATCTATCAAAGAACATCACATGATCACATCACAGATATCGCAGCAGAAGAATCATATGAAATATTGGATATACTAGGACGTCCGTGTTTTCAATACGAGCCAGTATAAAACACGGATTCCACGGTCGTGATGAATAGCCAAACCCACACCCCTAGACCCCTACGAGAGCGGCAAGCAACCCTACCAATTCTGGAGTTAGGAGACGCGGACCCGACTCCTCGAGTTGGTCTCCCACTGGACTCCAGAACCCGGTTACTTGTGCTCCCCTCCTTGGGTCTATCCTAGTGCGGAAAAGTAAATAATATACAAACGGTGACAACTTCCGCAACCTGGAAGCGCCCCAATAAAAGAATATTACATACAAGTTTTTACATGAATGAAAATAAAAAAACACTCATCTCACATAAAAACCCCCGGCTATTCAAACACGACGATCCAATATAACATATCCAACAACACATAACATCACATGTCCTCAACGTAAGTAAATATGTCCATCCCAATTGTCGTTGACATATAGCAACGAAACCGGCGATATCACATATTACACTTACGGTCACAGAAAAGAAAGTGTAAAACTACAACAGTTGGAATCCGCAATCACCTCAGACATCGCATGCCTGACCAAATGAATTCCTTAGACATCGCATGCCTAACAATTATAAACCCCGCATTTTAGTCTCAAAATCGAAAACACTTTTCAATACCAAGTCGGGCAATTCAACAAGATTCCCGACATCCTGATCGAATGCTCGTCGCAAACTTCAGTAGACGGCTACACCCCTGATACCGTCGACGAAGTGCACCAAGGCGGAACACCGCTACCGCGAGCACCCGAACGGATGCTTTCGGCGACGGGGTTCTCCTACAGTCACTTGGTCGGGGCTATGGAGTGAGGCTGTCTATTAAGTTTACCCGGCGAATATCCGCGTACACTACGTGATTGCGACGGACTTTTGATCACATCAAAATTCCGTGGCAACCGATCAAGTGAGACTAAACTGCTACGTTTATAACATTCATTTAGTTATCATATAACTTATTGTGAATTCCAATTATTGTATCCCATTCCAGATAAATAGAAAATGTTAAACTTTCCGATCGAACATTCTAACACCCAAGTTTTCCCGATACAGATCAACACATGAAACTAGTCTAACAACATTCAGTTCGTACCTCAGTACCAACGGTCCAGCCGTAGAAGGGTCAAGCCAACGCCTCACATGTGGCACGCCGTACTGCCCCAAACCCGAAGGTTCAAAGGGCAGTTCAAGACGGTCACATAATCGAGTTAAGGTTTGTGTCTTCTAGAGGGACCATCGCGTTACTTGCACTACTTAGAACGTCGTCAAACTACGGAAAAATCCAACACTTGGAAATTTCCCGACAGGGGAAAAGTTGGGTATTTATATCCGGTCGAACTTTTTAACATATTCTAAAATTTATCCGGAAAGCCACATAGACAAAATTTGATACTCCGATCGAAACACCGAATCCCCAAATCAACTCAGAAAAATTCAACTCTGGAAAAAATATTAAAAATTCCCAGAAACACCAGCACAGCACAATAAGAATTACTGTAGAAAACAAGCTGCGTAAAACGACAAAATGGCCGCGTTTCCGCCGCACGAGCAAGGTTCGTGCCGCGGAAACGCGGCAGAATGATAGAAACAGTAACTCGAATTTTGCAGTATATCTTAGAATTGCCTGCTGATATTTCTGAATATTTTTAATGTTGAAAAATACCAGATTTTAAAAATTGGACAGAGAGCATGTTTGAATCGGGGTTTCGGGTTCGTTCGGACTTCAATTTCCGTCTAGACTTCGCCTAAGGCTCTAGCTAGGCTCTGATACCATTGTAGGGTTCCTAGGCACTCTAGTGAGGTCTCCCAAGCCATCAACCATAGCAATTTCCAAAATTATGGTGCCTACAAACCCTAAACTACGGATCGATAACTAGATGTCAAGGCGAACATTGAACTAGTTAACACTTAACTAATGAGAAAACGGAAATACAACCTTTGTAGATCCGGTGCTCCACCTCCATAGCTCCGCAACGAAGTCCTCTCCGCTGTCCAAGTCAAATCCGGGCTCTAGGATCGGCTTCGTCGGAGAATGGGTAAGCTAGGTCGTCGATGATCTACGTCGAGGCATCGATGAATCAAGCTCCACCTTCACCAAGTCATGAAACTTGTGAAGGAAACACACTCTACTACTTGGCAAGAGGTAGAGGATGAAGAAATAGGAGTTGGGTTAACTTTAGAATTGGATTTCTCACTCTAATTCATCAATCACCATTGATGAGGTAAGCTTTCTTCTTCAAGTTCAAGGAAGAAGAAGAAGGAAATAGTTATGATAAGTTATTAAAAATAATAGAAAAACAAATACTTATCATAATGTTAACTAGAGTTAAGTGTAGAGAATGAATCATGGTTAGTGGGAATGGTTAGGGTTAAGAAAGAGATAAGAATGGTTGACTAGATCAATGTTTCATGAAGCTTCAACTAAACTCCAAAATTTGCCACCATTCTTTTCTCTTTTCTTTCATTCATTTATCAAAAATAAAAGGATAATTAAATAAGATAAATGAATAATAAATAATAAACCCTAACCATTTCATTAACCAAGGTTTAATCTTTACACTTGAACCCTAGCATGACTTGTATCATCAAACATGATACAATCAAGTGCACAAAAGTATATCGCATATACAATGCGCACATCCGAGTGAGAAAATCCATCTTAAGTGAACCGATACTAGTTAACGCAAAGTAATATATCAAATATATAATTATGCATTAAATCATTAAATCAACTCTTGATTTAACGATCCGGTTATGTCGCACACAACCGACTAGTATACAATATATCGGCTTATCGAATCAACGCTTGAATCGATAACTAGGGTATATCGCATATAACCTAATCGATACATTCATCGCGAGAATGGAATACGGTATCACATACACGCATTATTCTCGGTCCCGCGCATATCTCATATGCGCTCCTATTTCGTTTCGCTTGAGCCAGGAAACCTCTGTGTAGGACTCTAAAGACTCGTCAATACGCCGGCAGCAGATGATGATCATATCAAACACCCACAAGCCGCAAGCGGTCTGCTAAACGTAACGGCCACCCGGGTATTGAGCGATCTGAAGATCGACGAGCAAGCCCGCTCACACTCCAGTGAATCCGACCAGTAACACTACCGTACAGTCCGGTCTCTTCGTCTGATATGTCGCATATCAAGTCTAGGGGTGGTAAACGTCAGACCCCAATAACTCAATAAGTCGTGTCGATATGAGGTCTATAACTGTTCGAGAAACTACTGGTAACACTTACCAGTAAATCTCAGCAACCCTGGCCAGGGATTTCCTGTTATAGCCAATCGAACACAGCGCAACATCAACCCCCTATACCGGGAGAGACGAATCCCCTCCTATCGCTCATAGCCTCCATGTGACTCGGGACTGTACCCAAAAACCACCGTTTTGCACGCCCTCTTGGACGTGGTAAGATGGAAATCAAAGCACAGTGGGAACCGCACAAGACTCTATGACGATCTCGGGTCAACAGACTACTCTGTACCAGTGTCACCAGAGAACTGCCATCTGACGTGAGGTATAATACCATCTGGGAGTTCTCGGCGAGTCCGTCCAGTGTACCCAGTCTCTACTGAGCACCCGTATATCATCTCTGATGTCAAACACCGATGGATATGGGATCATCCATCGCCCATCTGTATGGGTCGAGAAGGTATACGCTAGTCTACTCTGGTATATCGATGCCCCTTCTCGATACACCCACGACTAGGGACTTTGAAGGATGTACTTATGGACTACCATGTCCCCACTAGTATGATCCGCATCATAGTCCAGGTAGTCAAGTACAGATCCTAAGGGCTTTACCAACATGTAACAGAGAGACAATCAGCATACACGTTAAGGTAAAGGGTAACCAGATAGCATACTATCATGTCGAGCAAGAAAGTCCTCCGTATATATGTCCCAGCATCCACTACAATATACATCCTATGTACAGTAATGGCCTCTAGGGCATACATATAACTAACAACTAGCGTATACGCATCTTGACCCATATGATGGGCGATGGATGATCCCATATCCATCGGTGTTTGACATCAGAGATGGTGTATGGGTGCTCAGTGGAGACTGGGTACACTGGACGGACTCGCCGAGAACTCCCAGATGGTGATATACCACACGTCAGATGGCAGTTCTCCGGTGACACTGGTACAGGGTAGTCTGTAGACCCGAGATCGTCATAGAGTCTTGTGTGATTCCTACTGTGCTTTGATTTCCACCTTACCACGTCCAAGAGGGCGTGCAAAACGGTGGCTTTTGGGTACAGTCCCGAATCATATGGAGGCAATGAGCGATAGGAGGGGATTCGTCTCTCCCGGTATAGGGAGTTGATGTTGTGCTGTGTTCGATTGGCTATAACTGGAAGTCCCTGGCCAGGGCTGATATAGAGATTTACTGGTAAGTGTTACCAGTAGTTTCTCGACCCGTTATGAGCCACACATCGACACGACTTATCGGTTATTGGGGTCTGACGTTTACCACCCCTAGACTTGATATGCGACATATCAGACGAACATACCGGACTGTACGGGAGTGTTACTGATTGGATTCATAGGAGAACGCACAGGCTAGCTTGTTGATCTTCTGATCTCTCAATACCTGGATGGCTGTTACGTTTAGCTGACCGCTTGCAGCTTGTGGGTGTTTGATATGATCATCACCTGCTACCGGCGTATTGACGATTCTTTAGAGTCCTACACAGAGGTTTCTTGGCTCAGGCGAAACGGAGTAGAGGCACATATGTGATATGTACAGGACCGAGGATAATGCGATATGAGATACCGTATTATATTCTCGCGATATTTAGAAATGAACCGGGACATCGGATCAAGTGTTGATTCGATGAATCGGTACATGATATATTAGTCGGTAATATTCGATATAGCCGGATCGTCGGATCAAGTGTTGATTCGATGATTTAATGTATAATAATATATATGATATATTGTATTACATTATCTAATATTGGCTCGCTTTATTATTTCATTTTCTCACTGGATAATACATTGATATATATGCGATATATGTTAATTGTATTATTTTCTTTTGTTGCAAATATATAATATATATGTGATATATATTATTGTGACATGATATGATTTATTATTAAACATGTTTAAGGATGATTAAATGGGATTAGGGTTTGATTAGGGTTAGCTTCTTCTTGCACATTCTAGAAGCTTTTCCTTTTGTCTTGGTTAAGATATTATGGTTGATATTTCTTGATGACTCATTTCTAACCTAACCAAACCCTAACTCTAGTTTATTTTCTACAAACTCTTAGCCTATCATCCTCGACCATGGTTCAATAATCAATCATATACATTTCTTTTCTATTCATCACAAAAGAAATTATCATTATCATTTCCATTATCATCTTCTTCTCTCTTGATTTTGAGCTCACTAGAAATTCCATTTGTGATGATAAATTGTGAGAAAGTGAATTAAAAAGAAAGCATAATTACTACTCCCCCATCCTCATCTAATCTAGCCCATTAGATTAGGGTGTTCATCTCTTTAGAATGAGAAAGCTTGGGTTATTGCAACTTCGACGTAGATCATCGGAGATTCGGAACACTTCAAGCTAGCATGGATCGTTCGAGTCGTGGAGCCTCTCTTGAGTCCGGGAGATCATGGATTGCGGCGAAGGGACTTCTACTCAGAGCTTGTGAAGCGAAGGAGCGGACTACAAAGGTTGTAATCCCTCACACTTAGATAAAAAGATGTTATCTTGCTTGCTTAACCCTAATAATCTAGCAAAGATCCCGGTTTTGGGTTGTTCGGCACGTCTAAAATTTTATCCGGTCATGTTTGATGCCTTATGAACCTTCACAAGAGTGCCTAGGAACCCTACAGACGATATATAATTCGTAGCAATCCTATAGTACAAGTGTCATGGCAATCACTAACGGTGTGAGTGTAACATACAAATAGTGCTCGTGCAGCTTGAACCGTTAGTGACAGTGCAGTGTTCTATATCTACCATTTCTATATGCAACAAGGGAGGTATGCTACAATAATACACATAAACATCTACGACTAAATATCCTATCACACCCTGACGCTTAACGCCATACGGGCGATTTTCCCATAGATGTTAAATCTACTCACCTGGTCGCGTGCTACACGTAGCCGACCACCTAATTCCCTTTCTTTGCTGCGTCTGACGTACCCGCCTGCGAACCTAGAATTTACACATAGAAAATCCACATAAGCAAATATCTCGCAAAACGCGATATCGAAATCAAACGAGAAACTCGCGTCGCGAACTTAGCGCGCGTGTGTCCGATACGCTAGATCGTGTGTATACGCGTCTAAAACTACCCCGACACGCCGCGATACGCTGGATCACAGAACCCACTCACGTATCGCGCGTATCGCGCAAACAAAACATACTAGAAAAACGATAAATCGTCCCAGATTTTGATACAGGTGAGAACTTACAAAATTGTACATACCACTGGCCCTAAAAATACAGCAGACTCATACCCATGCAAACCCAACCCAAAAACTCCCTCATCTGGCCGCAAATTGCGGCCAGAAAGAATAAATCGGCGGCCTGGGTGTGGGGTCAGGGGTTCATGCTTGGTGTGTGTAGTCTAAACCTAGTATACATGCTCCAGTTTTCTCAGTTTTCTTCTGAAGGAGCCGGGTCAAAAGCAGATCACAGAAAGCTAAAATTTCACTTTAAAACAATAAATTTAAACCAAACAGAAACCCTATGGTATTTTAGTGAAATCTGGGGTTTAACTAGGTTTAAGTGGACCTAATAACACTTAACTAAGTTAGTCTAACCAATAAAATCATCCCCTAACCAAAAGTCCACACAATTCACCATATTTAGCACAAAAACTCACTTTTATCACTAACCGAAGCTAATTCTACACATAAGCTTAGCAAAAGAAGCTGGGTTTTAGAAATATACCCCAAAAGACCCTAGGAAGCAGGAGAAGGAGTAGAAGAAGAGGACTTGGTGCTGCTGATGCTGCTGAAGCTGTTGCTGCTGGAGCTGAAGCTGATGCTGCTGTTGCTTCAGCTGCTGATGCTGCTGCTGCTGAATCTTCTTCTGCTGCTGGAGCTGCTTGTAGTTGTGAGTGTGTGTGTGAGAGAGAGTGAGAGAAGTGAGAATGAGAAAGAGACAAGAAATGAGAGCACACTAGTCAACCCCTCTCTCCCTCTCTCTCATTTAATGCAAGCATGGGCTCATGCCATGATGCCCATCATGCACTCTCTCTCTCTCTCTCACCAAGTCAACTAACACAAATGATTTTACATTTAAAAAAAAAAGAAACACACATAATTAAAAACCCAAATAACTTAATTCAAATCCAAAGTGGCTTAACAAGATGGTTAGTCCACCATGGTTGCTAATCATGGTTTAACCCCAATTAAGCCCTAGTTTACATGCACATGTGTGTGCAAGCTTGATAAAATTCTAATAAAATATTCATTAAATTTGATAAAATATTTGAAAATCAATTTGGTAAACTTTTTATTAAAAACCATATATTAAAGTGTAACTAGCCACTAAACACATCCTAAGGTGTTACAGTATACTTGTGCACGGATGATATTCGGATGGATAATACTAGTGGGCTTTGGTTTAAGCCGGATCCTAGTATTATATTGTTGGCTTATTTTCGTCTCTTTGTATTCGTATTCTTTGGAATACGGATGCGGGTATGTATATACGGATGAGAGGTATTCTTGTAATTTCTTACAAGATTACTTTTAGAAGATTACACATCATTATGGTTTAGACCTTTTTGGATTAAAAGGTTATTGAGGTGCAGGATGAGGTGTTTATTGCATTTTTGGTGGCATGGCTTATTAGTGACCCATGGTTACTATTCTAGCATGCTTAGTTTTTGTTTGTTGTGAGATTATTGTTGACTTAAAATATTTTGGTTGACTTAAGATATTTTGGAGACATGGGATATTTATTTGGATGGCTCCATTATTTCTAAAGACACTCACAACACACAAAAACACTTAGCCATTTTTTTGACTTGCTCTTGGCTTCACTCTCTCATCCTCATGGCATTTTCTTCTACCCCCACCTTACATGTCTCATGTGTTGAGAAACTTAGGGTGTCTTGAGACAAATTAATCCTTCATCACTCTCTACATCTTCTAGGCTATCTAATGTAGCGATCTAGGTACCCTAGTTACCTCGGCTATGAGGTTGAAGCTCGTTTCATAGACTCTCGGGTGGATCATCTTCGATGGAGGAAGACCGGAGATCAAGCTTGATCAAGGAGGCCTCTAGGAGCTTGGGAAGGTGGTTGAAGACCGAAGGACACGGATCAATTCGGTATAACCATCTAAACTTCTTTCGTTACAGGCTTAAATGAAATGCGGAATTCCTAGTATATCCAATATGTTCATCTATGATCTGGAATGCCTATTATTGTGTGAGACAAATGGATATTTATATATATGATATATAATAGACGTTGCTTATGTTTTGCACCCGCGCTAGTCCTGCCCTCGCTCTGCCGTTAGTTAAATAACCTAACGGTGCATGACAGGGCCCCGTGGCGAATGCGGATGGTATAAGCGTACGTTGTATTTTCGTCTTTCTGCAATGATAAGTGTAAATGATGGGACTACATTAATTGATTAATGCAAAGAAAACAAACCAAAGCTGAATCGTTGGAACGGTTTCAAAAGCCACTCGGTTTTTTCAAAAAAGCAACTTTTAAATGCGGAGCTTAAACCACTCCTTTAAAAGCTATTATGGTTCCTTTGATTATATCAAGTTCATTACGTTCACGGTTTCGCCAAAACCATTCCTAGCCCTTTGTCATTTCAGATGGGTATTCAGTAGTATTCAAGCTATGTATTTTGACCTTCGCCAAGGCATAATGATTGGTAGCTGCTGAATATTCATCTGTAACATAGATAGATGCGTTGGTTTGGGACAGTCGTACTACTATTTTGTCCTTCAAGGGTACGTACGGGTGAGTTCAAATTAACCTGGACTATGACGGGTAGAACTTGACTTGCGACTTATGATATATTGGCATTCGTCAAGGTCATAAGAGCTTGGGGCAAAAATCCACATCGGGAGTTTCTAAGGAAATTGAAACTTGCAGTTTGAGCATACCTTCTGGAGTGTGGTGACTAGAGTGGATTCCATCTAGGTTATCACACAATGATAGTTGGATCCCGATCCCACTGTTGAGTAGGATTACTCTCGGGAGCTTTTTCACTTAACGATCAATGCTATAAACTAAGTAGGTGTCTAGAATAGTGTTAGCGGGGCTACGCCTCCAGGGAAAAGAGGTTATTTAATTAAGGAACTTCGCGAAAGCGTTGTAACACCTCCCTCGAAGTACCGTCACTATCCTGGCCGAAAAGTTAAGCAAGAATTGTACGGTGAGATTAATCCTGACTAATTCTTCTTTTATGGTTTGAGGAAGGATTCGAGAAAACAGTGGGAGCCATCCTGTTTAGATAAACTAATAACCAATCTAAACTTGCAAGAGCATCATGCTAAGTGTTTCTTCTCTCTCTCTCCTAATTGCAGCGACCAGTATGACCGGACATAGGTTACTACTAGATATTAAATTGATTGGGCCAAACTATTATGATTTGCTAAGGAATGTCCATATGGACATTACCTAGGACAAGCCGAGTTACCTCCTTACTACCAAAGCCCCCGCCGTCCCAGGTCCAGATTGCACCGTCGCGGATGTTGATATCCGTAAGATATGGAAAAAAGACAGTGCGAGAGCCAAGTGCCTCGTGTTAGCCTCAATGGATTATGAATACCAGAGGCAGCACGAGAAGATGGACTTAGCTCTTCCTCTATACTAAGGATTTATATGGAGAGCAATCCCATATCGCAAGATATGAAACCTCGAAAATAATGCTTCAGGCGAGATTGGATGTCAGGTCATCTATAGGGGACCACATTCTTACGATGATTAGCTATATTAAAGAGCTCGCGGACCTGAGGACCACGTTGGAGAATGAGTTATATACTAACTTGATTCTACAGTCCCTCCCTTCTACTTACGCCCAGTTTATCATTAATTTCAACATTCAAGGTTCAACATTCAAGGGAAGGAACTTACACTTCTAAGACTCCTCAACATGTTGAGGGGCTCAGAGGGCACTCTACAGGAATACAGGGAGACACCCGCTCTGCTTATTGGGGAGTCTTCCTCTTCTATATCCAAGGCGGAAGCCAAGGGAGAGAAGAAGAAGACCTCCACCAAGCCGATAGGCGGTGTCAATAAGGTAGTGGGAAACGACAGGGCAAAAGTTTAGGGCTAACAGTAGGGGAAGAGGAATGTTTCTGTTGTCACAGGAAAGAGCATTGTCAGAAGGACTGCAGGGCTTGAAAGCCAGAAACCAGGATTCGAAGCACGTTGTGGTTTTGGCTTCGGGTGTGTTTATGATTGAAAACCGTCTGTCAATTAACTCTACTTCCCTAGGTACTAGATACCGGATTAGGATCTCATATATGTAATTCATTACAGGCTCTGAGAAATCGTAGAGTTATCAAGGCAGGTGATATGACTCTCAGGGTTGCTAAAGGAATGAGCGTGGACGCTGTATCCGTAGGGGAATATCACCTAGGATTGATAAGTGGGCAGATTTTGATTTTGCGTAACTGTTTATGTGTACCTAGTCTAGCTTGTAATATTATCTCTGTATCTTTACTTTCTAAAGAAGCTTATGATTTTACATTTGTCAGCGATGTGGTCCATATCCACCTAAATCAAGTTTTGATTGGGTTAGGTACACTAGATAACGATATATATGCATTAAATCAAGCCCAGGTTTTCAACGTCCAGAACACACTCAAAAGAAAGTCTCCAGAATTAAATCAGGCTTTCTTACGGCATTGTAGACCGGGTCACATTAATGAAACATGGTTGACGAAGTTACATAAAGAGAGATATTTGGATCCGTTCGAATATCAGTCATATGCAACTTGTCAATCATGTCTCAAAGAAAAGATGACAAAAACTCCGTTCACTGGATACGGACTAAGAGCGAGCAAGCTCTTGGGACTCATACACAACGATGTGTGTGGTCCAATGTCTACACATGCAAGAAGTGGTTATTCCTATTTCATTACTTTTACGGATGATTTCTCAAGGTATGGATATGTATTCTTGATGAAACATAAATCTAAGGCCTTTGAGAAATTCCGAGAATATAAGAATGAAGTGGAAAACCAAACCGGCAAAAGTATCAAGACACTGAGATCTGATCGAGGTAGTGAGTACTTTAGTGCCGAGTTCCTGGATTATTTAAAAGAGAATGGTATTCTCTATCAGATTACTCCTCCATACACACCTCAACACAACGGTGCATTGGAAAGGCGGAATTGAACCTTATTAGATATGGTACGTTCTATGATGAGTAACGTTGAGTTACCGCGATCCTTCTGGGGGTATGCACTAGAATCAGCTGCATATATTTTGAACAAGGTTCCTACCAAGACTGTGCCTACCACACCATATCAGATGTGGAGTGGGAAGAAACCCTATCTTCAGTATCTGAAGATATGGGGATGTCCAGCTTTTGTCAAAAAGCAGCATGCGGACAAGCTCGAGGCACGCTCAGTACTGTGTAAGTTTTTAGGATACCTAAAGAACTCCACGGGGTATCTTTTCTATTACGCAGAGAAACAAAAAGTCTTTGTTTCTCGGCATGCCTACTTTTTGGAAAATCAATTTTTAGAAAAAGAGAGTAGTGGGAGCGCAATAGAACTGGAAGAAATTCCAGAACCACAAGCTATTACTGAAAGTATGGTGGAACCAGAAGTTTCAAAAGAACAGGACATCCCCGTGCCACTCCGCAGGACTAGTAGGCTGTCTCATCCGCCCGACAGATACTACCGTTTTCTCATAGACGCGGATAGAGATGATTTCATCATTGACAATGATGAGCCAACTAGCTTCCAGCAAGCCATTCAGAGCGGAGACTCGGTAAAATGGCTGGATGCAATGCGGACCGAAATGGAGTCTATGTACACCAATAAAGTTTGGACTTTGGACATTGCTCCTGTAACACCTTAGAATGTGTTTTGTGGCTAATTATATTTTAATTTATGATTTTTAATAAAAAGTTTACCAAACTAAGTTTCAAATATTTTATCCTATTTAATGAGTATTTTATTAGATTTTTCCTAGGCTTGCACACACTTGTGCATGATAACTAGGGTTGTTTTTGGGGTTTAACCATGATTGGCAACCATGGTGGACTAAACATTTCTTTAAGCCATTTTAAGTTTTGTATTAAGTCATTTTGGGTTTTAATTATAGTTGTTGTTTTCTTTTTATTTTGTTTATGGAAATGATTGCTTTGTGTTGACTTGGTGTGAGAGAGAGGGAGAGTGCATCATGGGGCATGATGGCTTGCTCATGCCTTCATTTAATGAAGAGAGAGGGAGAGAGAGGGTTGACCAAGCCTAGCTCTCATTTTCCCCTTGCCTTCTCATTATTTTTCTTTCATACTCTCACACTCTCACACCCACACCCACACCATCAGCAGCAGCCCCAGCAGCACCAAACAACAGCAACATCAGCAGCAGAGCAGCATCAGCATCAGCCTAGCAGCAGCAGCACCTGGCAACAACAACAGGGCCCCCAGCAGCAGTAGCAACCTTCATCCTCTCCATACACCTCTTCACCTGCGTCTTAGGGTTCTACAGGGTATATTTCTGAACCCAATCCCCTAGTTGCTTAGCTTGTGTGCTTATTAGCGTCGGTTTGTGTTAATTAGCTAGTTTAGTACTAATTATGGTGTTTTGTGAGGAAATTTGGTATAGTGATGATTGCGTTGGTAAACCCTACCCATTTAAGTGTTGTTAAGGTCACCTTAACTGAGATTTGACCCAGATTACACTAAAATACCATAGGGTTTTTTCTTTGTGCAAAGTTGGTGTTTTTATGCGATATTTTGGCAATCTGAGATCTGCTATTGACCCGGACCCTTCAGAACAAAATTAAGGAAACTGGGGCATAAACACTAGGTCTAGAACACACCACTAGAACACGAGCCCCAAATGTTTCATCTTGGCCGCAGATTTAATGCCTCTGGCCGCAAATTGCGGCCAGGAAGTGGACATAGGTGTTGGGGTCTTGACTAGGGTTCTACTCTGTGTAGTCTAGTGTTTTGGCATGTCTAGTTTTGTAAGATTTGGCATGTAGGAAAATCTGGGATCATATATTGTTTTGCATGTCCGTTGTGTTTGCGCGATACGCGCGATACATGAGTGGGTTCTGTGATCCAGCGTATCGCGGCGTGTCGCGTTAGTTTTAGACGCGTATACACACGTTTCAGCGTATCGTGCACATGCGCGTTTAGTTCGCGACGCGAGTTTCTCGTTTTGGTTCGATATCGCGTTTTGCGGAATATTTGGCTTATATATGATTTCCATGTCTTATTTGCAGGTTTGCAGGCAGGGACTACGGACACTGCTACAGGGGGGAGCAGATGGTAGGATTCACCTAGCGTGGAGCGTAGGTGAGTAGATTTAATATCTACAGGGGAATCGCCCGCATGGCGTTATGCGTCTGGGCTAGGATTCAAATACCTGTCGCATATTCTACGTCATTGTTAGAATTGTGCCTTTATCTTATTTCCTTGATATAGTTGTACCGTGACTAGCAGCCGTAGGACACTGCACATATTATTGACGGTTCATGTTGCATGAGCACGAATTGTATGCTACACACACACCGTCAATAATTGCCATGTCACACACAACCCCTTATAGATACTATATTGCTTATCATACTTGACATCTAGCTTATCGGTATACCTATAGTGTATCTTACCATTAGTGATAGGTATATCTACACCTTGCGATACAGCTACAGGTATACCTTGCACATATTTTACTTATACCGGGAGGATATCCTACATATTCTATTTATACCCAGGGGGGTATACGATATCTTTTACTTATAGGTAGATACCTATACATAGCTGTACCTTATTGATTTCGCATACATCTGGTTTCAGCTATATATTTTCATTTATATGCTCGCATTTCAGATATATCGCATATATGTATTCCTGGATTTGCGCATTCTTATTTTGATTTCACATGATGATTTCTGGATTTGGGAACCGCGGGAGTTCATGAAATTATGCATACATTGAAAAACCCGGTTTCCTTGATATGATATTTGCGCAGCCACCATGAGATTATCTGTTCGGATTTTATACTCCATACGAGGTGTGGTTGCCGTATGAGGGTACATGGTGGGGCCCGGTATGGTTCCCCTCGGCAAGAAGATCGATGGATGTTGCCGATTGAGCCTGGAGGCGGGCGAGTACCTACCGGTGACAGTACTGATGACTCGGCGGGGATCATGGAGATACCGTTGGGAGTCATGTACGTATGCATACGTCGAAAGGCGAGGGTCAGAGCTAGGAACTCGTGCTTTCGGGATAGCGTATGATACGTGATCAGGATTTCTGTGTCGATGCTTGGCACATGGTTTTCATGATATTTCTTTAACACCTTTGTATATATAACAGGGGATTTAGCCGTTGTTATATATACCCTTACACCAATATTAGTGGAATGGGACACTAATATATGTGTATTGCCCCCATCATATTTATTTCTGCAAATATATATATTTAGGATGCTAGAATCTTACTTGAGATGTGATTTGGGATATTAGGTGATTCATTAAGATTGGATACAGGTTACCTATGAGATTGTTGATTTGTACATTCGAGATATAGGGGATCTATTCGATTTCGTACATTGAGGAGATGTGAGACTTACATGATATGAGAGCCCAACTTAGGGGTTGATTTGAGGATTTGGGATTTGAGTATCTTGATGGATTGTGATCCTGCCACGATGTCAGGTTTCCGTGGAAATGACATATTCCACCCCCTACCTCACACTTATCTATTTTATGCACAGTTTCATATATTGGTAGTACCTGTTAGTGTACCCTTATGATAGTTGCATATCTACATTCTCATATCCCTATTGCATGGTTATTACATACTATAGTCTTGTTACTATTGCTTCATATATTGATTGTACCTGCTAGTGTACTTTCCATTATTTTGCATTCACATGACATGTTATTATTGTAATCGCATATCTTAGATTCATGCTGTACGTACATTCCTGCGATTACCTGCATATGTTATCTACTATTCACGAGTTGGCAACTCACCCCCGTTGTGCCACAGGTGTTTCAGGTTGTTCCCGAGAGTAGTCGAGGCAGGCTATTCAGCTATTCATCTATCATCTTTTGCTACAGATATTGCATCGGCTCACAGTATACTATTTTGCTTGGTGGGTTGGATGATTATCTGTATTTCATATTGTACATTCGTTGTATCCTGTACTCTCCATCTACTATTATGTTGTTGACTTAGAGACTTGGTGAGGACGTTATTGTATATTATTTATGGATTTGTTGCCTTTTATATACAGCTTTCTCTCTATTGTCCTTATTCTTCGCTACGGCGTCGTATATTTGTATTGTATTCATCTTGGCTAGTTTTTACAAAAAGGGGGTGTTGCCAAAATTTTAAAGAAAGAAAGTAGGACTTTTAAAGAATTTGGGTTGCGATTTCAAATGTTTCAAAAACTTATATTATCTTTTCCGTATTTTCTTGGTTTAGATTTCTGGGTTTTGGCTTTCTTTTACTGCGTTACGTCTTTAGGCGTTGCGTAGTATTAGGGCCGTCACGTGCCAATTTCGGGTCGTGATAAAGTTGGTATCAGAGCGCTAGGTTTCACCTTTCGGAGTGTAGGATGACCTTAGTATGATGGAGTAGGTAGCTTAAGCAAAGTAACGTAGTGTGTGTATGTCTGCAGCATACCCATGATGCGATACTTCGCCTAAAGTGACCTAAGTACAATTGTTTGAAATTCCTTTCTTGATGATTCATATCCTTGTGATTCGATTTCCTTATCCTTATCGAATCTTATATCTATTTATAGCCTTGCCTTCGATGACTATGGGGACTCGGAGTAATGCAGCGAGGGCCGAGGTCAGAGTTGGCTCGGGTGAGACGAGTACTGACCAGGATGGCACTCTAGTTGCACAGGTGCAGACAGATCAGCCTACGACATATACTATTGATAGACTTTTGGCAGAGATGCAGGAATTCCGCCAGACTATGAGTTCAGTGGTTGATGTCGTTCGGGAGCTACGACAGGAGGTTGTCACCCCTGTTACTCAGTTGTCACTTACGATCAGCATGCAGCAGTCCGTCACCTACATAGCACCAGTGGTTGCAGCTCCAGTTGACGAGACAATATTCCAGGACAGTGGAGGACTCGTACCAGTGTACCATTCCAGAGACAGAGATTTGGTCGTCGAGACAGATTTCGTGGCCGTCGCGGGAGCAGTACAGGCTTAGGATGAGGACAGTCGTTCAGCTCTCATTTCTAGGAGGGTCAGCAGTCACCACGTGGATGTTTTCGATGTGGAAGCCTTCAGCACTTCGTCAGGGATTGTTCCTTAGCACCTCGTCAGTTTCGTTTTCAGAGAGGTCGTGGATGTGGAAGGTTCGCTCAGAAGGCTCAGTCTACCAGAGGAGTTCAGCCAGCTGCGGGTAGAGGGCAGACACAGGAGTTTGCTTCTACTCATCGGAACGCACAGGCGTCTAATGCAGAGTTTTCAGGTATCCTTATTTTGCATGTTCTTTGATGTATTCGTTTGTTTTTCATGCTTGTGCCGTGGTTGGGTAGATTAGTTGTAGTTGTGCTAACTTCTGTCAGCGATTCTTTTGTTGCGCGACACGTATTCAGTTGTGTGCCAATCGGATAGGAGATAGAGATTCGTCCGTCGTTTTGATCCTTCTAGAGATGTTGGATTTGATGTTCTCCTAGGCACGGACTGGTTAGTTACGTGCTAGGCGTCTGTGGACTACCGTGAGGAAACTGTCAGTTTTGTTTTCCCGGCAGGTCAGTTCTTGTTGTGCAGGTGGACAGTTGTGCCGCCTCTCACAGCTTGAATTCAGCCTTTTTCGCTAGTCGGCTTTTGAGGAGATGTCGTGGATTCTTGGTGTTCATTCGTGATACCGGAGCCACAGTGGGATTGTTGGACCGGGTTCCTTTCGTGCGAGAGTTTTTCCGACGTTGTTCCGGATGAGCCGGCGAAGCTTAGGGAGCTTAAGGATCAGCTGCAGAGTTATTTGTTGGGAAGTTTTGTGCGTCTGAGTGTTTCGCTTTTGGAAGCTCCTATTTCTGTTCGTCGAGGAGGAAGACGGCAGTTTGAGGTTGTGTATCGACGGATCGTTACTTGAACCGGCTTACGGTGCGGATGGGTATCCTTCACCTTGCATTGACGATTTCTTCGATCAGCTCCAGAGTGCGAGACATTTTCTAAGTTTGCTTGAGATCAGGTCATCATTATTGCGGTTCGGAGTGACGGCATTCCGAAGACTGCCTTGTGCGTGCTACGGGCTTTGTGTGTTTTGGTGTGTCATTGGATTCACTGATGCCCTGGCAGCATTCGTAGATGTGATGAACCGGATTTTTTCAGGCCGTTCCTCGACCAGTTATTGTTGTGTTATTTACGACATTCTGGTCTATCTAATGTGTCTTGAGGAACAGGAGTAGCACTTGAGGATTTGTTATGTAGATACTGGGAGAGCCCCAACAGTTTGCTAAATTCTCGGAGTGTTTCTTCAGGCTTGTTTTGTGTTGACTCCTAGGTCTTGTAGTCACGGGAGACGGTTTCGTATGGTTCCGAGGGAGATCGTGGCCGTACAACTTAGGCCCAGACTTGTATGCAGGACAGAGATCCGCAGATTGTTGGGCTTAGCGGGTTCTTACCACCGTTTCGTGCAGGATTGCTAGAGTAGTGCTGCACCTGTTAGTTATATGTATGCCCTAGAGGCCATTACTATACATAGGATGTATATTGTAGTGGATGCTTGGACATATATAGGGAGGAATTTCTTGCTCGACATGATAGTATGCTATCTGGTTGCTCTTTACCTTAACGTGTACTCTGATTGTCTCTCTGTTACATGTTGGTAAAGCCCTTAGGATGTGTACTTGACTACCTCGACTATGATGCAGATCATACTAGTAGGGACATGGTAGTCCATAAGTACATCCTTTAAGGTCCCTAGTCATGGGTGTATCGAGACAAGGCATCGATGCACCAGAGTAGACTAGCGTATACGCATCTTGACCCATATGATGGGCGATGGATGATCCCATATCCATCGGTGTTTGACATCAAGGATGGTGTACGGGTGCTCAGTGGAGACTGGGTACACTGGACGGACTCGCCGAGAACTCCCAGATGGTATTATACCTTACGTCAGATGGCAGTTCTCTGGTGACACTGGTACAGGTTAGTCTGTAGACCCAAGATCGTCATAGAGTCTTGTGTGATTCCCACTGTGCTTTGATTTCCACCTTACCACGTCCAAGAGGGCATGCAAAACGATGGTTTTTGGGTATAGTCCTGAGTCACATGGAGGCAATGAGCGATAGGAGGGGTTTCGTCTCTCCCGGTATAGGGAGTTGATGTTGCGCCGTGCTCGATTGGCTATAACAGGAATTCCTTGGCCAAGGCTGTTTTAGGGATTTACTGGTAAGTGTTACCAGTAGTTTCTTGACCCGTTATGAGCCTCATATCGACACGACTTATCGAGTAATTGGGGTCTGACGTTTACCACCCTTAGACGAGATATGCGACATATCAGACGAACAGACCGGACTGTACGGTAAGTGTTACTGGTTGGATTCATAGGAGTGTGAGCGGGCTTGCTCGTTGATCTTCTGATTGCTCAATACCCGGGTGGCCGTTACGTTTAGCAGACCGCTTGCGGCTTATGGGTGTTTGATATGATTATCACCTGCTGCCGGCGTATTGACGAGTCATTAGAGTCCTACACAGAGGTTTCCTGGCTCAAGCGAAACGAAATAGGAGCGCATATGAGATATGTGCGGGACCGAGAATAATACCAGTATGTGATACTGTATTCTATTCTCGCGATCTGTATCATTGGACGGTTATATGAGATATAGCCGGGTTACCGAATCAAGTGTTGATTCGATACATTGATACACTTGATATTAGTCGGTTATATGCAGTATGACCGGATCATTAAATCAAGTGTTGATTTAATGATTTAATGTATAATTATATATTTGATATATTACTTTACATTAACTAGTATTTGTTCACTTAAGATTGATTTTCTCACTTGATTGTGCACATTGTATATATGATATATGTTTGTGCACTAGTTTGTATCATGTTTGATGATACATGCAAATTTGGGTGTGTATGCTTTAAGCCATAGTTTAGGTTAATGGTTAAGGTTTTATTTATTTATTTAATTTGGCAAAAACCAAAATGGTGGCTTTATTTGTTTTCTTGCTTGAAGCTTCATGAAGTTTCTTTTAAGCATCTTTGAAAATTCTAACCATTTTGTTTTATGCCTTAACCTAACCATCAACCTAAACCCTAGTTTATTCTCTACACAAGTTAACTCACCAATGGTTGCTAAATGATAAACTTCACTTGATTATTCTTTTTACATAATTCTTTTTTTATTCTTTTCTTCTTCTTCTTCATGAAGAAAAGAAGAAAGCTTTCTTGAAAAATTTCAAGTGTTGAAATCAAGTGAGAAATCCAAATCCAAAGTGAACCCACTTCCTATTTCTTCATCCTCTACCACTTGCCATGTAGTAGAGTGTGTTATCTTCACAAGTTTCATGACCAAGTGAAGATGGAGCTTGAGTTAGAGTTGACTCGACGTAGATCATCTTCGGCATCGAAGTCAACGACCTAGCCCGCTCATTTCTCCGACGAAACCATCGCAAGAGTCCGGGATTCCGGTGATCGCAGCGAAGGGACGTCATCACGAAGCTAAAGAAGTGAAGGACCGGATCTACAAAGGCTGTATTTCCATTCACTTTGTAGCAAAGTAGTTTGCTTGCTTGTTTGTTTCGCCTATCCTCTAGTTAACGATCTATATTAGGGTTTCTCGGCACATAAAATTTTGATTTCGGCATGGTAGATGCCTTGTGGAACCTCTTGAGTGTGCCTAGGAACCCTACAATGGTATCAAAGCCTAGCTAGAGCTTTAGGCGAAGTGTAGACGAAATTAGAGATCCGATCGAACCCCGAAACCCCGATCAAAACCTTTCTCTGTACATTTTTTCAAACTATGGATTTTTGTGAATTAAAAATGCTCAGAAAATTAAGCAGGAAAGTATAAGAATTACTGTGAAGTACGGACCCCTAACTCAAAAATTTGACCGCGGAACCGCGGCCAAACCAAGGGTTTGGCGGCGGTTCCGCGGCCCAAATTGTGAATTAGTCCCTCAAACTTCACATATTTATTCTTAGGTCCTTTCTTGTCATTTTTTTCTGGGAATTTTTTAATTTCACTCAAGTGTCGAGTTTTCTAGGG
This sequence comes from Agapanthus africanus, assembly GCA_030015575.1. Lineage (NCBI taxonomy): Eukaryota > Viridiplantae > Streptophyta > Magnoliopsida > Asparagales > Amaryllidaceae > Agapanthus > Agapanthus africanus. The sequence continues at coordinate 166,110,280 of CM057343.1, read as the reverse complement.
TTTTATTGGAGACTCGATAATTCGATCGGATAATTTAACTTCGTTTATGTTTTTCCGGATATTTTAGAAACTGTTAAAAAGTTCGACCGGATATAAATACCCATTTTTTCCCCTGCCGGGAAATTTCCAAGTGTTGGATTTTTCCGTAGTTTAAGAACGTTCTAAGTAGTGCAAGTAACGCGATGGACCCTATAGAAGACAACGAACCTTAACTCGATTATGTGACCGTCTTGAACTGCCCTTTGAACCTTAGGGTTTGGGGCAGTACGGCGTGCCACATGTGAGGCGTTGGCTTGACCCTTCTACGGCTGGACCGTTAGTACTGTGGCATGAAGTGGATGTTTTTAAACTTATTTCATGTGTTGAGCTTTTCGGGAAAACTTGGGTGTTTGATTATTCGATCGGAAAGTTTAACATTGTCTATTTATCTGGAATGTGATACAATATTTGGAATCCACAAGTAGTTATGAGACAACTAAATGAATGTTATAAATCTAGCACTTTAGTCTCACTTGATCGGTTGCCACGGAATTTTGATGTTATCAAAAGACCGTCGCAATCACGTTGCGTACACGGATACTCGCCGGGTAAACTTAATAGACAGCCACGCCCCATAGCCCCGACCAAGTGACTGTAGGAGAACCCCGTCGCCGAAAGCATCCGTTCGGGTGCTCGCGGCAGCGGTGTTCCGCCTTGGTGCACTTCGTCGACGGCAACCGGGGGTGCGGCCGTCTACTAAAGTTTGCGACGAGCATTCGATCAGGATGTCGGGAATCTTGCTGAATTGCCCGACTTGATATTGAAAAGAGTTTTCGATAATGAGACTAAAATGCGGGGTTTATAATTGTTAGGCATGCGATGTCTAAGGAATTCATTTGGTTAGGCATGCGATGTCTAAAGGGGTTGCGGATTCCAACTGTTGTAGTTTTACACTTTCTTTTATGTGACCGTAAGTGTAATATGTGATATCGCCGGTTTCGTTGCTATATGTCAACGACAATTGGGATGCGCACATTTACTTACGTTGATGACATGTGATGTTATGTGTTGCTGGATATGTTATATTAGATCGTCGCGTTTTGAATAGCCGGGGGCTTTATGTGAGATGAGAGTTTTTATTTTCATTCATGTAAAATTTATTGTATGTAATATTCTTTTATTGGGGCACTTCCGGGTTGAGGTTAATGTCACCATTTGTATATTATTTACTTTTCCGCACTAGGATAGACCCAAGGTAGAGAGCACAAGTAACCGAGTTCTAGAGTCCAGTGGGAGACCAACTCGAGGAGTCGAGTTCGGGTCTCCTAACTCTAGAATTGGTAGGGTTGCTTGCCGCTCTCGCAGGGGTCTAGGGGTGTGGGTTTGGCTATTCATCGCGACCGTGGAATCCATGTTTTATACAGGCTCGTATTGAAAACACGGACGTCCTAGTATATCCAATGTTTCATATGTTTCTTCTGCTGCGATATCTGTGATGTGATCATTTGATATGTTATGATGGATACTGTATATATATATGATATATTATATAGACGTTACTTATGTTTTGCACTCGCGCTAGCCCTGCCCCGCTCTGTCGTTAGTTACCTAACCTAACGGTGCACGAGGGGACATCGAGGCGAATGCGGATGGCATAAGTGTACGTCGTATTTATCTGTGTTGTTTAGGTGATTTAAATGATGGGACTTCATTAATATGATTAATGAAAGAAAAGAAACCTAAAAGATGTTGTGGAATCGAATTTTCAAAAACAGATAGCTACAGTTCTTGCTTTGCATCGCGGTGTTCCTTGTAGAACATCCTGCACCTTATTCGATAAGGAAAGGGCCGAGATCCCTTCACCGGGAGTGACCCCTTTAGCAATAATTGGCAGATGCTACAACCCTCGGTTTGTCTTTTGATTGCTCCTATAGTTCTTGCTTTGCACAGCGGTATATATGATATATCCTGCACCTTATTCGATGAGGAAAGGGCCGACGATCCCTTCACCGGGAGTGACCCCTTAAGCAAAACTAGAAAAGCCTAAAAACACTCCATTTCAAAATCATTTGATTCTGCAACGATATCAAGTTCATTACGCAAAAGGTTTTCAGAAAAACCTGTCGTAGCCCTCCGTCATTTCAGATAAGTCTTACTTAGTATTCGTGCTACGTTTGTTGACCTCCGTCAAGGCGTAGTGTGCGGTAGCTAACTAGTATTTATCTGCTTATGCATATGATGCAGATTGGATTAGGGTAGTCGTAAGACCTTGTTGACCTCCGTCAAGGGTCGTGCGGGTGGGTTTGATTCAATCAAGAAATGACGGGTTGAACTTGACTAGTAGCCTATGGTTTGTTGATCTCCGTCAAGGTCATAGGATGCTAGGGGCAAAATTATCGGGAATTTCAAGTGTTGAAATTTGCAATGAGATTGCATACCTTCTATGAGATAGTTGGATCCCGATACCCACTGCGAGTAATTGTTACTCCTGGGAGAGTTTTACACCGATCAAGTAGGTGTCTAGAAAGGTGTCAACGGGGTTACGCCTTTGGGAAAACGAGGTTTACTTTAATTAGGTCCGTGCGAAAGCACGGGGAACCCCCCTCAAAGTACCGACACTGGCCTGGCTGAAAGATTGGCGAACTTGTAGCGTGTAATTAATCCCGGCTAGTCTTTCCTTTTAGGGTTTGAGGAAGATTTGATAAAAGCAGTGGGAGCCATCCTGATTAGATAAAATAATAACCAATCTGATCTTGCAAGAGCGCACGCAGAGTGTTTTCTTCTCTCTCTCTCTCCAGGTAGCGACCATGTCACGCCTTAATCAAGATAATAATATGGATGTATTGACCGAACCCGCTTGTTATACTGAGCTGGGAAACGTTGGTCCCGCTCCAACTTATAATTGTTATAAGACCGAGCAGGAATTAGGGGAATACCAGGATTCCCATGCCGCCCAAACGAAGAAAGTGCATGAGATGCATCTCCTTCGGGTGTGTTCATTACAAAGAACTGTTTCTCAGTATCCTCTGAGTCCTGGGTATTTGATACCGGATCAGGATCCCAGATATGTAATCAGTTACATAGGGCTACAGAAAGGTAGAGAACTGAGAACGGGTGATAAGTTTCATGAGACAGAAAACGGTGCAAGTGTTGCAGCCAAGTCTGTTGGTCACTGTCACCCTGTATTACCAGAATACATTGATTCTGAACAAATATTATTAGATACCGAACCTGATATACAAAATCATATCAGTCTCTTTATTTAGATAAAGAAGGATATAATTGTTGGAGATAGTGCCCTCAGAGTCAATTATTGGATCACAGGCACGTAATTGCAATGATTGAGGGAGGACCTATCCCGGGACGACAGTCTTACTCGAGATGATAGTATGCTATCTGGTTTACCTTTATCATCATGTACTGTTTCAGGTGACCTTACAGGTCGCTATTACACGTTGATAGAGCCCCTAGGATTCTTGCTTGACGACCAGCAGTTTGATGGCGATCATATACGTGGGAGCTGGGGTCTATAAGCACATCCTTAAATGGTCCCTAGTCGTGGGAGTTTCGAGACTGGGCATCGATACTCCATTAGTAGACTAGTGTATACAGTCGAGACCCCGACGAGGGGCGGTGGCCGGTCTCACAAGCCACTGGTGTCAGTTGGTTCACCTAAGATGTATACAGGTGCTCATTGGGTTATGAGTACACCGGACAGGACTCGCCGGGAACCTGCTAGTTGGGAATATACCAGACGTCAGATAGCAGTTCCCAGGTGACATGTGTACAGGTTAGTTCATCGACCTGAGATCGTCATTTGTTTCGTGTGAGTTCCCACTGTGCTTTGATTACTACCCTACCACGGCTCAAAGGAGTCGTGCAAACAGGTTTTAGTTGGGTACAGTCCCGAGCCACATGGAGGCAGTGAGCGGATCTTCAGGGGTTCGTCTCTCCCGGTATTGGGGGTGAGGTCGCGCTGTGTCTAGGAGAGCCATTACGCAAAGCCCTCGGCCGAGGCAGGAGATTTACTGGTAGGTATTCCAGTAGTATCTCAGGGCGTTCTGGGCTACACTCCGACACGACTTGTACCGCTTTGGGGGGTTTGACTTTTACCAACCCCCTAGGCCCGCCATGCGATACTCATAGACGAACGGACCGGACTGTACGGATATTGTCACTGACAGGCTCAGTAGGGTGTCAGGATGAGTTCGCTCATCGACGTCCCTTTTGGTCAATAGCTGGTGGCCCGTCACGTATTGGCTAATACCTCTGACGTGCTAGTGGTTAAATCCACAGCCATAGTATTGACGAGTCTTTAGAGTCCACCACACTTATAGTTACTCAAGCTTTCGGGCGAAACGCTGTAGAGGCCTATGGAGATATGGCAGGGTATCATCAGATACGTGCGGTATTGCACGGATCAGGATCGGACGGTTTGTACTAGTGGCCGTATGGATATATGGCAGGGTTCGATCAGATAAGTGCGGTATTGCACGGATCAGGATCGAACGGATATTACTAGCCGGTTTTGGTTTAAGCCGGATCCTAGTATAGTACAGTGTAGATTTTGTCTCATTGCATTTGTATCCGGTAGGAATACAGATGCGGGTGTGTATGCACAGTATCGGGGTTTTCCTGTAATTTATTACGGGACCAGTTTTCTGGAGTTGCCAGTTTGCATTCCGTTCCGGCCGGTTTTCCTTTGTTCTTTCCCGGCCGAACCTTTTGATGGAGGGTGTTATTTGCAAGTTTGCAAATAACACATTGTGGAGGGTTTTCATGCAAATGTATTAATTATGATAGCATCTTTTTGATACCATTCTTATCTATCATCATCACTTGCTTTTTGTTGATTTGAGGTGATTTGTAGTTGATGTGAGTTAGTTATGATGATGTTTGGATATGGTCACCCTCTCTCTTTTCCTACACTCACCTCCCTCTTGCTTATGTATTCTTTCCTCCACCATTCTAAGAAAAAAAAAGGTTTTCATTTTGGAGAGAAGAAAAAAAAAGGATGAGAGTTTCATTCTTGAGAGTGTGGCATTCTTGATCTCATTTTCATGCTAGAAAAATGCAAGCACCATTTTTCTTATCTTGATTCCTCCATCATCTTCAAAGGCAACAAAACCCCAAATGAGACATAGCTTCAACCCTACACATTCTACAGCAAATCTTGGACGCGTCGGCTAGCCTACTTCGCGCCCGAGTTGCCTCGGTATTGAGGTGGGAGCCCGTAAAAGATACAGGCGATGTGGTGCCCTTCCGGCGAGGAGGCGACGACCGGAGTTTCCGCAGGAGATCGGGACGGCGAGGAGAAGACCGGAGGACTCGGATCATTCGGTATACTTCTCTTCCCATCTCTTGTTTGCTAGTATAGGTTAATGGTTAACGATCCGGGTTTTATTGTCCGCGGTAGCGCCAGTTTCCAAGTAAGGAAAATTTTTGATTCCGCATTTTGGCCTCAGATAGAAGGCCGTGGCGCTGCCGTGGCGCAACATGGTATCAGAGCCACGCCATTAACCTTGCCTAGCTTATTCTAGTGTGTTTTACATTTCCGATCGAACAAAATCCCAAAAACCACATTTCGTGTGCATCAGTTTTCTGTCGATTTTTTCCGAGCTCTAAAAATTTTTCAGGTTGTAAAAAACTAATGTACTGGAAATTCTAAGACTACTGGAAAAATTCGACACAGTCAGTCGATCACCCAAGCGCGGAACAGCGGCCAAACCCCCCTTGGGCCGCGGTTCCGCCGTGCATTGGTGTCTTTACTGTAGCATATTTTTCCAGTGGGCTTCTGGGCTAATTTTTGGGGTTTTGGAATATTAATATTGGGCCCAGATTTTCTGTGAGTGCTACAGTATTACTTGGGGGCCCACTTGTTAATTTTTGATCGATTGGATATTTTAAACACATTATTTCACAGTATTTACATTATATCTGCGACCGTGAATATCACTTGATCGGTAAATCCTGTCTAACTGCTATAGCCCGGTTAGACGGATTTGCGAACGTGATTTTCACGTTGATGTTCTGTGTTTATGCTGTGTTGTTGCGGATCGGTCGGTGGGGATAGCCTGGATGCAATGCTAGTACTGTTTTGTTTTATATGTACATTTGATATTGCGGGGCGAGCGTCCGACATGTGGACTGCCGTCACTGCCTGTTTGTATTATTTTTTTGGGGCACGACCTGGTTGCGGTCGATGTACCCGGTGTATGTATATTTTACTTTCTGTACTAGGATTACCCCGCGGAGGGGTGCACAGATAGCCGGGTTCTAGAGGGCAACGGGACCGCATCTCATGGCATTGAGACGGAGGGGGATTCACTCTAGGATTGGCGGGCTATTTGCCGCACTCGTAGGGGGTGCAGGTTGACCCAGGAGGGGTGCCCAAGTTACCGGATTCCATGAAGTGCTGGGTTGTCCATTCACGGTGCTGAAGGGGGCTGCCTCGCTTCAGGTTTTGGCGGGTGACTTGCCGCGCCCGTAGGGGTCTAGGTTTTCATTGCACAGGCTATCCACACGACCAGGGGAACGTCGGGTTTCAGCAGCGGCTCTGTGAAACCCGGGGCTTCCAGATATCTGTATTGTTCTGTGATGCTGTACATTTCTGTGATGTTGCATTTTATTCACGCCTTGAGCGAAATATAATATATTGGTATATATATATTAGTAGATGTTGTATATGTTTTTCATCCGCGCTAGTCCAGTCCCCGCTCTGCCGTTAGTTAGCTAACCTAACGGGTGATGACGGGACCCAGTGGCGAATGCGGATGGCATATACGTACGTCAGTATATTTTCGTTCTTTGTGGTGTGATCAATTGATGGGACTGCGTTGATTCGGATCAATGCAAGATAAACAAACCTATTCTGATGTTGTTGGAACACTTTTCAAAAAGCTGTTATTGCAAGGACGTTCACTTTTGTTTTGCATCGTGGTATTCATTTGGAATATCCTGCTCCTCAGTCGACGAGGCAAAGGCCGAGATCCCTTCACCGGGAGTGACCCTTGGACAGAAGTTTGCGTCAGGGCATTAACTTCACTATAGCCGATTACTTTTGCTTTTCATCGTGGTATTCAGTTGGAATATCCTGCACCTCATTCTACGGGGAAAGAGCCGAGATCCCTTCACCGGGAGTGACCTCTTTAGCGAAGGTTTTCGTCACTATATTTTTATAAAAGGCTATGCAGTTTCTTCAACGATATCAAGTTCATTACGTTAAAGGTTTTTCGCCAAAAACCATTCGTAGCCCTCCGTCATTTCTTATGGGTATTATTTAGTATTCGTGCTGCGTTTGTTGACTCCGTCAAGGCGTAGTGTACGGTAGCTAAGTGGTGCTTGTTTGTTGCATAAATGGGATTGATTAGGACAGTCGTGCGGCCTTGTTGACTCCGTCAAGGGCACGTACGGGTGGGTTTAATGCAATCCAGATAATGACGGGTTGAACTTGACTAGGGCTCTTTGATTTGTTGACTCCTTCAAGGTCACTTGAGTCCTAGGGGTAAAAACAAATATCGGGAGTTTCAAAAGAACTGAAACTTGCCAGGTATGCGCATACCTTCTGGAGTGTGGTGACTTGAGTGGATTCCGTCAAGTTATCATGCGGTGATAGTTGGATCCCGATTCCCACTGATGAGTTGGTTTACTCCTCGGGTGACCCCGACTAATTCTTCTTTCAGGTTTGGGGAAGAATTTGAGGTTACAGTGGGAGGTTTCCAGATTAGATAAAGTGATAACCATTCTAATCTAGGTTAGAGTGCACGCTGAGTGTTTCTTTTCTCTCTCTCTTTGGCAGCGACCATTGACCCGACCCTAGACTATGACTCAGTGACCAAGTTGACCGAACCTTCTTAACACTGGCTTTTGGATTGTCAGAGTTGCAAACCTCATTGCCACTCCTACCTTTACCCTTTTCTCCAGGACACCCCGTATTACTACGAACGTCCACTTCCATTGGACAAAACCATCGTATGGTTATATACGAACTCGAAGGACTTCGAGGATGGTTTCTGGTTCTGGAGAAAACGAATAGGATTATTCAGTTGTCTTTTCTTTTCACCTTCTCTCATTGCGAGTACTCCTTGGTTTAGGAGATAGTACACCTATTACGCAAATTGGATAGTCTTCTTCCAAACCTTAGGCAGGTGCCGAACGGTGGGGAATGAAGAAAACCAATTAGCATAACGATGGTGTACAGAAGGTATTAAGTTAAGAAAAAGCAAGGGATTAGTAAGAGGGCAAAGTAAATTGCGACTGCTATTCACGACCGAACCAAGTATTTCTTCGCCAATCCTAAATCACCTTTGTATTTCTCCAGGACACTCCGTATCACTACGAAGATCCCAAGTTTTTGGATACTCCATCGTATGGTTATATACGAACTCGAAAGGAACTTGTTCCAGTTCGGGGATGGATTCTGGTCTAGGAGAAATAGGAATACGGTTTATTCGGTTGTCTTTTCTCTTCACCTTCTCTCGCATTGCGAGTGCTCCTAGGATTAGGACAGTACACCCATTATGCTTATTGGATAGTCTTCTTCCAAACCATAGGCTGGTGCCGAACGGTAGGGAGGGAAGAAAACCATTTGGCCTAAAGGGGTGTGCAGACGGTAATGACTAAAGACATATAAAGGGATTTGGACAGATGGCAAAGAGATATACGGTTACAGTTATGAATCTGGATAATGGTAGAGGCATTACTAGGAATACCAGGATACCCTATCGAAACATTTCAATGTTTCAGTTCAACTGTGTGCTGTTAAAAGAAAACTGATTTCCCGATTAGACACTTGCTCCAGGGTATGTGTTTACCAGGTTTGATTCTCACATCTGTATGGTTTTACAGATGATGAGTGGGAGTAAGTTATTGGGAATAGGGTGATCATCCTCATTATATCGGGATTCGTTGTAATCGGTGATATTTGAGGAGATCACCTGGGCTGTTTGCCGGTCGGCAAATATTTGGTTTTGAATATCCGCTGTTGTGCACCAATTTCAAATTGATATATCTGTACGTCTATTTTCATAGAGTGAGATATACCTTTTGATATTATGTCGATGACATTTACCTATATCAGTGGATGGTTAGGTAAGGAGCATCAAACAGCGGTGTAATTCTTCTTAACCATAAGTACAGTTTTCAACTTACGACGCACAGTGAAAGAGTTGTTAGACTCAGCGGACTTATACAGAGTATTGTATGTTGTCCAGTGTCCATTAGGATAGAGGAGTTGGTCCTCATACTATATTCTGTTTACTTTTAACTTCTCTAGTTCTTAGACATGTGTTTCGTAGAAACACAGGATCTAAGTTTTGAGGAGTTATAGGTATTTGAATAGAGTTGAGCACCAGGTGTAGCAAGTATCGGGATTCTTCAAAGTGATCGAAGATGTAGATACTTGTGTATGGTATTCAGTTGATAGTAATGATAAAGAGAAATTGCTTCTCTTTCAGGTTACTCATAATTGGAAGCATTCCTAAGTTGAGTAACGCTGATCGGCCTCCTTCCATTTAGTTGACATGCACTGCAGATAGCTGCATGATTTGAATCTGGTTCATTTAAATCAGTGCCTCTGGTTCTATATTGGATATAGTACAGTTCATATCTTAACGATGTTAAGGTACGGGGAGTTGTCCGGCTTATGATTAAAACCAGACCCTGGACAACTCAAGGCACGTTTCTGTAATGGCTGTTTGTGGGTTGACCCAGGCTATGACGAGGGTTGACTTTCTACCATCTGGCAGATCAATAGAAATATTGTTCTAGACTCGCCACAGTTTTATTAAAAATGGATTTTTTCAAAAACAGCAGTGGGAGTATGGTAGAACTGGAAGTGATTCCAGAACCGCAAACGATTACTGAAGATTTGATAAGGAACCTAAAGATTCAATCTGATTTGACATTCCATTGGCCACTCCGCAGATAAGGTGGGTAACTTCAGGCACCCGAGAGGTACTCCGGTAGCCTCAAGGACGGTGACAGGGAAGTTCTTGTTTACCCACACTTGCCATTGTTGTTGTTCCAGGCTGCGAGACCCGGTGGAAGGATGAGTATAGCGTCGTTCTAAACTAGCTTTAGAATTGCACGTCTATATGACTCTGCCAGAGGGTTGTCGTAGTTGTTGGAGATAGTGCCCTCAGAGTCAATTATTAGGTCACAGGTACGTGATTGTAATGATTGATGGAGGACCTATCCCGGTAGGACAGTCTTACTCGAGATGATAGTATGCTATCTGGTTTACCTTTATCATCGTGTACTGTTTTAAGTGACCTGACACGTCGCTATTACACGTTGATAGAGCCCCTAGGATTCTTGCTTGACCACCAGCAGTATGAGGGCGATCATATAAGTGGGAGCTGGGGGTCTATAAGCATATCCTTAAAAAGGTCCCTAGTCGTGAGAGTTTCGAGACAGGGCATCGATTCTCCATAGTAGACTAGTGTATACAGTCGAGACCCCGACGAGGGGCGGTGGCCGGTCTCACAAGCCACTGGTGTCAGTTGGATCACCTAAGATGTATACAGGTGCTCATTGGGTTATGAGTACATCGGACAGGACTCGCCGGGAACATGCTAGTTGGTCATATACCAGACGTCAGATGGCAGTTCCCTGGTGACATGTGTGCAGGTTAGTTCATCGACCTGGGGATCGTCATTTGTCTCGTGTGTGTTCCCACTGTACTTTGATTACTACCCTACCACGGCTCAAAGGAGTCGTGCAAACAGGTTTTAGTTGGGTACAGTCCCGAGCCACATGGAGGCAGTGAGCGTATCTTCAGGGGTTCGTCTCTCCCGGTATTGGGGGTGAGGTCGTGCTGTGTCTAGGAGAGCCATTACACGAAGCCCTCGGCCGAGGCAAGGAGATTTACTGGTAGGTATTCCAGTAGTATCTTAGGGTGTTCTGGGCTACACTCCGACACGACTTGTACCGCTTTTGGGGGTCTGACTTTTACCAACCCCCTAGGCCCGCCATGCGATGCTCATAGACGAACGGACCGGACTGTACGGATATTGTCACTGACAGGCTCAGTAGGGAGTCAGGCTGAGTTCGCTCACAGACGTCCCTTTTGATCAATACCTGGTAGCCCGTTATGTATTGGCTTATACCTCTAACGTGCTAGTGGTTAAATCCACAACCAAGGTGTTGATGAGTCTTTAGAGTCCCCCACATTCTGTTACTCAGCTTTCGGGCGAAAGGTTGTAGAGGCTGTATGGAGATATGGCAAGGTCCGATCAGATACGTGCGGTATTGCACGGATCAGGATCGGACAGTCTGTACTATAGGCCGTATGGTTATATGGCAGGGTTCGATCAGATACGTACGGTATTGCACGGATCAGGATCGAACGGATTTTACTAGCCGGCTTTGGTATAAGCCGGATCCTAGTATAGTACAGTGTAGATTTTGTCTCATTGCATTTGTATTTCGGTCGAAATACAGATGCGGGTGTGTATGCATAGTATCGGGGTCTTCCTGTAATTTATTACGGGACCAGTTTTCTGGAGTTGCCAGTTTGCTTTCCATTTCGGCCGATTTCCATTGTTCCATTCATTGGCCGAAGTTTGGTGGAGGAGGGCTTATTTGCATTGTTGCAAATAAGTGGTAGTGGAGGGGGTCTTTGCATATTTCTTTGTATCATGATGGTTTCATGATGGAGCCCATCCCTTGACCTTTCTTGCTTGACTTTGTGAGGTGATGATGGTGGTGTTGGAGTGTTGTTTTATTTGCTATCATGGTTGTTGGTTGAGTGTGGGAATTATTGGAATGATGATTCTTTGCATGATAGCCCTCTCTTTCTCTCCCTTGGATTATTGGATATCTTTCTCATGCTTTTGCAATTCCCTCCTCTTTCTCACTCACTCACCCTCTTGCCATGGAGAGGCCGGCCACTTTGGGGGGCTGTCCCAATTTGGAGTGAGGGAATTTTGGCTCATTTCATGTTCCCAAATATCCACAAGTTCCATCTAAAAAGCCCCAAGTTCAATTCCTCCACCAATGGCAAGCTCCACTACCCCAAAAAGAGATACAAGTTCTACTACACATTCTACAGCGAATCTTGGGCACGTCGAGTAGCCGGCTTCGTGCCCGAGTTACCTCGGCATTGAGGTGGGAGCCCGTAAAAGAAGTAGGCGATGTGGTGCACTTCCGGCGACGAGGAGGAGACGGGACTTTCCGCAGGAGATCGGGACGATGACGAGAAGACCGGAGGACTTGGATCGTCGGTATATCTCTATTCCCTTTCTTGATGTTAGCTAGGACTAGTTAGTGGTTCGATCCGGGTATTAGTGCGCGGCGGTTTGCCAGTTCGAGAAAATTAAAGTTTATCACCGCTTCCGCATTTGGCCATCGGATTGACGGCCAGGGCGCCGCCGTGCACTTACAGTGGTATCAGAGCCTCGCCATTAACTTAGTCTAGCTTTCCTTAATGTGTTTTGCGTTTCCGATCGACCAAAATTCCAAAATCTACATTTTTACTTGCATCAGTTTTCTGTTGAAATTTTTTGGTGTCGAATTTTTTTTCAGGTTACAGAAAAGTGATGTACTGGAAAATCTAAGAGTTCTGTGAAAATTCGATGCACTAAGTCCACTGTTGGAGCGCGGATCCGCGGCCAAACACCCCTTTGGGCCGCGGATCCGCCGCACACTGTTGGGTTCCCTGCACCAAATTTCTACAGTATCTTTCTGGGGTTAAAATTGGGGTTTTGGAATATTAATATTGGGCCCAGAATTTCTTGATCTGCTACAGTAATGCTTGGGGGCCCACTTGTTAAAATTTGATCGATCAGATATTTTTAAACACATTATTTCACAGTATTTACATTATATCTGCGACCGTGAATGTCACTTGATCGGTAAATCCGGTCTAACTGCTATAGCCCGGTTAGACGGATTTGCGAACGTGACTTTCACGTTGATGTTCTGTTTTTGCTGTGATGTTGCGGATCGGTCGTGGGGAATAGCCTGGATGCAATGCTAGTACAGTTGTGGTTGTATTATGTACATTTGATATTGCGGGGCGAGCGTCCGACATGTGGACTGCCGTCGCTGCCTGTTTGTATTATTATTTTTCGGCACGACCTGGTTGCGGTCGATGTACCCGTTGTATGTATATTTTACTTTCTGTACTAGGATTGCCCCGCGGAGGGGTGCACGGATAGCCGGGTTCTAGAGGGCAACAAGCCCGCATCTCATGGCATTGAGACGGAGGGGGCTTCACTCTAGGATTGGCGGGCTATTCGCCGCACTCGTAGGGGGTACAGGTTGACCCAGGAGGGGTGCCCAAGTTACCGGATTCCGTGAAGTGCTGGGTGGTCCATTCACGGTGCTGAAGGGGGCTGCCTCGCTTCAGGTTTTGGCGGGTGACTTGCCGCGCCCGTAGGGGTCTAGGATTTCATTGCACAGGCTATCCACACGACCAGGGGAACCTCGGGTTTCAGTAGTGGCTCTGTGAAACCCGGGGATCCCAGATATCTGTATTGTTTCTGAGATGCTGTACATTTCTGTGATATTGCATTTTATTCACGCCTTGAGCGAATATAATATATTGGTATATATATTAGTAGATGTTGTATATGTTTTGCATCCGCGCTAGTCCAGTCCCCGCTCTGTCGTTAGTTAGCTAACCTAACGGGTAATGACGGGACCCAGTGGCGAATGCGGATGGCATATACGTACATCAGTATATTTTCGTTCTTTTTGGTGTGATCAATTGATGGGACTGCGTTGATTCGGATCAATGCAAGTTAAAACAAACCTAATCTGATGTTGTTGGAACACTTTTCAAAAGCTGTTATTGCAAGGACGTTCACTTTGTTTTGCATCGTGGTATTCAGTTGGAATATCCTGCTCCTCAGTCGACGAGGCAAGGGCCGAGATCCCTTCACCGGGAGTGACCCCTTGGACAAAAGTTTGCGTCAGGGCAATGACTTCACTATAGCCGATTACTTTTGCTTTGCATCGTGGTATTCAGTTGGAATATCCTGCACCTCATTCTATGGGGAAAGAGCCGAGATCCCTTCACCGGGAGTGACCTCTTTAGCAACGGTTTTCGTCACTATATTTTTAAAAGCTATCAGTTCCTTCGACGATATCAAGTTCTTTACGTTAAAGGTTTTCGCCAGAAACCATTCGTAGCCCTCCGTCGTTTCATATGGGTGGTTAATAGTATTCAAGCTGTGTATGTTGGCCAAAGTCAAGGCACAGTGATTGGTAGCTATTGGGACATTCATATGCAGCATAGATAGATGCGTTGGTTTGGGACAGTCGTACTGCCATTTTGGCCAAAGTCAAGGGTATGTACGGGTGGATTCAAATTAACCTGGAGAATGACGGGTAGAAATTGACATGTGACTTATGATATGTTGGCCAAAGTCAAGGTCATAAGAGCATGGGGCAGAAATCACATCGGGAGTTTCAAAAGAACTGAAACTTGCCAGATATGCGCATACCTTCTGGAGTATGGTAGCGTGAGCGGATTCCGTCACGTTATCATGTGATGATAGTTGGATCCCGATTCCCACTGATGAGTTAGTTTACTCCTCGGGTGACCCCGACTAATTCTTCTTTCAGGTTTGGAGGAGAATTTGAGGTACAGTGGGAGGTTTCCTGATTAGATAAATTGGTAACCATTCTGATCTAGGTTAGAGTGCACGCTGAGTGTTTCTTTTCTCTCTCTCTTTGGTAGCGACCATTGACCCGACCCTAAGACTATGACTCAGTGACCAAGTTGACCGAACCTTCTTTAACACTGGCTTTTGGATTGTCAGAGTTGCAGACCTCATTGCCTCTCCTACTTTTACCCTTTTCTCCAGGACACCCCGTATTGCTACGAACGTCCACTTCCATTGGACAAAACCATCGTATGGTTAGATACGAACTCGAAAGAAATTATTCGAGGATGGTTTCAGGTTCTGGAGAAAACGGATAGGATTATTCAGTTGTCTTTTCCTTTTACCCTCTCTCAGGTTACGAGTACTCCTTGGTTTAGGGGTAGTACACCTATTACGCAAATTGGATTGTCCTCTTCCAAACCTTAGGCTGGTGCCGACCGGTAGGGAATGAAGAAAACCAATTAGCATAGCGATGGTGTGCAGAAGGTATTAAGTTAAGACAAAGAAAGGGATTAGTAAGAGGGCAAAGTAAATTGCAACAGATATTCATGACCAAACCAGGTATTTCTTCGCCAATCCTAAAATCACCTTTGAATTTCTCCAGGACACTCCGTATCACTACGAAGATCCACAGTTTATTGGATACTCCATCGTATGGTTATATACGAACTCGAAAGGAACTTGTTCCAGTTCGGGGATGGATTCTGGTTCAGGAGAAATAGGAATAAGATTTATTCAGGTGTCTTTTATCTTCACCTTCTCTCGCATTGCGAGTGTTCCTAGGATTGGGACAGTACACCCATTATGCTTATTGGATAGTCTTCTTCCAAATCATAGGCTGGTGCCGAACGGTAGGGAAGGAAGAAAACCATTTGGCCTAAGGTGTGTGCAGAAGGTAATGACTAAAGACATATGAAGGGATTTGGAGAGGTGGCGAAGAACTATACGGTTACAGTCGTGAATCTGGAAGAGGCATTGCTAGGAATACCAGGATACCCCATCGGAACATTTCAATGTTTCAGTTTCACTGTGTAATGGTAAAGGAAAACTGATTTCCCGATTAGATACTTACTCCAGGGTATATATTTACCAGGTACGATTCTCACATCTGTATGGTTTTACAGATGATGAGTGGGAGTAAGTTATTGGGAATTGGGTGATCATCCTCATTATATCGGGATTCGCTGTAATCGGTGATATTTGAGGAAATCACCTGGGTTGTTTGCCGGTCGGCAAATATTTGGTTTTGAATATCCGCTGTTATGCACCAATTTCAAATTGATATATCTGTACGTCTATTTTCATAGAGTGAGATGTACCTTTTTGAAATTATGTCTATGACATTTACCTATATCAGTGGATGGTTAGGTAAGGAGCATTGAACAGCGGTGTAATTCTTCTTAACCATAAGTACAGTTTTCAACCTACGACACACAGTGAATGAGTTATCAGACTCAAGGGACTTATACAGAGTATTGTATGTTGTCCAGGGTCCATCAGGACAGAGGGGTTGGTCCTCGTACTATATTCGGTTTACTTATGACTTCTCTAGTTTTTTAGACAGGTGTTTCGCGGAAACACAGGGTCTGAATTTTGAGAAGTTATAGGTATTTGAATAGAGTAGAGAACCAGGCATAGCAAGTATCGGGATTCTTCAAAATGATCGAAGATGTAAATACTTGTGTATGGTATTCAGATGATAGTAATGTTTAAGAGAACTTGCTTCTCTTTCAGGTTACTCATAATTGGAAGCATTCCTAAGTTGAGTAACGCTGATCGGCCTCCTTCCATTTAGTTGACATGCACTGAAGACAGCTGCATGATTTGAATCTGGTTCAATTAAATCAGTGCCTCTGGTTCTATATTGGATATAGAACGGTTCATATCTTAACGATGTTTAAGGTACGGGGAGTTGTCCGGTTTATGATTAAAACCAGACACTGGACAACTCAAGGCACGTTTCTGTAATGGCTGTTTGTGGGTTGACCCAGGCTATGACGAGGGTTGATTTTCTACCATCTGGATGAACAATAGCGATATTTTTCTAGACTCGCCACAGTTTTATTAAAAATGGATTTTTTCAGAAAACAGTAGTGGAAGTATGGTAGAACTGGAAGTGATTCCAGAACCACAAACGATTACTGAAGATTTGATAAGGAACCTAAAGATTCAATCTGGATTGACATTCTATTGGCCACTCCGCAGATAAGGTGGGTAACTTCAGGCACCCGAGAGGTACTCCGGTAGCCTCAAGGAAGGTGACAGGGAAGTTCTTGTTTGCCCACAATTACCATTGCTGTTGTTCCAGGCTGCGAAACCCGGCGGGAGGATGAGTATAGCGTCGTTCTAAACTAGTTTTAGAAGTGTACGTCTATATGACTCTGCCAGAGGGTTGTCGTAGTCAGTGGGAGCAGCGGAAGCATTGGTGGACAGGTAGCTTATGTCTATTTGTAGACTAAAGCAGATGTAGCGGAGATAGATCATCTATTTCTGACGTGACAGTCATGGGTTTGACTTCATCAGAATAGGGGATGGATCTGTTGAGAAGGTAGTAGGGTGTGATGTCATGGTGTTTGGATGACATACACAGAGTAGGAAAAGAAACTCCTATACTACAATCGGTTATACTTTGGTCGTCACACAGTAGTTTCTCCATATGGGACTTGGACATTATATCAGACAAACTGGTTACTAGATCTATGGTTTTAGATCTAGATTTGGGTGGTTTCCCAATCAGGGTACTTAGACAGCATTCTAAGAGTATTTAGAATGGACGACTCCATGCACGGTAGTGTACCTAAAGAAGATGGAGTCACCCTCTCTAAAGGTGTCTTACAGACTAAAGGGGAGAGGGATGTGCATGATTGGCAGATCACTTGCTCAGGCAATTGAGTCAATCATGAGATGTCAAGTACCACACCAGATGTTGTTCTTGCACTAGATGCAATAAGTTGACATTGATCCAATCCTGGAGAAACTGTCGGAAGCAGTTTTAGAACATAAGTGGATGTTCTAGGGATATGATAACGACAGCCTCATTCGGGAGACAGTTATCATTCCAGGCTTCCAAGGTGACATGGACGACAAGGAGGTTGTCAGAGTTATAGTTTTTCCTTCTGACGAGGGGCAGTATTTTGGACAGTTGGTCCAAGGCAATACTGAGGGAGGCATGGCGCTGGATACTGATTAAGTTCAGTTGACGATACAGTCTAAGAAGTTTGGATTTGGAGTTCATTTATGAGCTATGTCCCATCAGACATCCAGACACATTCTAAGACAGGTATTGCTCATTTCGGGAGATGGGTTTCTCCGCGAACTTGAGATATAGAGAGACATTGAAAGAGAACAACAAAGCGGATCCACTCACTGAGGCTATTCCTCGAACGCAATAGTTTCGCAAACGAGCTTTGTGAGACTGACTAGTAGAGGAGTTGGGTGTTCGGTATCACACGGGCTGTGAGTATGCGACATCGCAATAATTAGCCTTGAGTGCAAGTGGGAGATTGTTGGAGATAGTGCCCTCAGAGTCAATTATTAGGTCACAGGTACGTGATTGTAATGATTGATGGAGGACCTATCCCG
Source organism: Agapanthus africanus (assembly GCA_030015575.1). Lineage (NCBI taxonomy): Eukaryota > Viridiplantae > Streptophyta > Magnoliopsida > Asparagales > Amaryllidaceae > Agapanthus > Agapanthus africanus. The sequence goes on along the minus strand of CM057343.1, from coordinate 166,092,107 downwards.
GTAGGACAGTCTTACTCGAGATGATAGTATGCTATCTGGTTTACCTTTATCATCGTGTACTGTTTTAAGTGACCTGACACGTCGCTATTACACGTTGATAGAGCCCCTAGGATTCTTGCTTGACCACCAGCAGTATGAGGGCGATCATATAAGTGGGAGCTGGGGGTCTATAAGCATATCCTTAAAAAGGTCCCTAGTCGTGAGAGTTTCGAGACAGGGCATCGATTCTCCATAGTAGACTAGTGTATACAGTCGAGACCCCGACGAGGGGCGGTGGCCGGTCTCACAAGCCACTGGTGTCAGTTGGATCACCTAAGATGTATACAGGTGCTCATTGGGTTATGAGTACACCGGACAGGACTCGCCGGGAACATGCTAGTTGGTCATATACCAGACGTCAGATGGCAGTTCCCTGGTGACATGTGTGCAGGTTAGTTCATCCACCTGGGGATCGTCATTTGTCTCGTGTGAGTTCCCACTGTACTTTGATTACTACCCTACCACGGCTCAAAGGAGTCGTGCAAACAGGTTTTAGTTGGGTACAGTCCCGAGCCACATGGAGGTAGTGAGCGTATCTTCAGGGGTTCGTCTCTCCCGGTATTGGGGGTGAGGTCGTGCTGTGTCTAGGAGAGCCATTACACAAAGCCCTCGGCCGAGGCAAGGAGATTTACTGGTAGGTATTCCAGTAGTATCTCAGGGTGTTCTGGGCTACACTCCGACACGACTTGTACCGCTTTTGGGGGTCTGACTTTTACCAACCCCCTAGGCCCGCCATGCGATGCTCATAGACGAACGGACCGGACTGTACGGATATTGTCACTGACAGGATCAGTAGGGAGTCAGGCTGAGTTCGCTCACAGACGTCCCTTTTGGTCAATACCTGGTAGCCCGTTATGTATTGGCTTATACCTCTAACGTGCTAGTGGTTAAATCCACAACCAAGGTGTTGATGAGTCTTTAGAGTCCCCCACATTCTGTTACTCAGCTTTCGGGCGAAAGGTTGTAGAGGCCGTATGGAGATATGGCAAGGTCCGATCAGATACGTGCGGTATTGCACGGATCAGGATCGGACAGTCTGTACTATAGGCCGTATGGTTATATGGCAGGGTTCGATCAGATACGTACGGTATTGCACGGATCAGGATCGAACGGATTTTACTAGCCGGCTTTGGTATAAGCCGGATCCTAGTATAGTATAGTGTAGATTTTGTCTCATTGCATTTGTATTTCGGTCGAAATACAGATGCGGGTGTGTATGCACAGTATCGGGGTCTTCCTGTAATTTATTACGGGACCAGTTTTCTGGAGTTGCCAGTTTGCTTTCCATTTCGGCCGATTTCCATTGTTCCGTTCATTGGCCGAAGTTTGGTGGAGGAGGGCTTATTTGCATTGTTGCAAATAAGTGGTAGTGGAGGGGGTCTTTGCATATTTCTTTGTATCATGATGGTTTCATGATGGAGCCCATCCCTTGACCTTTCTTGCTTGACTTTGTGAGGTGATGATGGTGGTGTTGGAGTGTTGTTTTATTTGCTATCATGGTTGTTGGTTGAGTGTGGGAATTATTGGAATGATGATTCTTTGCATGATAGCCCTCTCTTTCTCTCCCTTGGATTATTGGATATCTTTCTCATGCTTTTGCAATTCCCTCCTCTCTCTCACTCACTCACCCTCTTGCCATGGAGAGGCCGGCCACTTTGAGGGGCTGTCCCAATTTGGAGTGAGGGAATTTTGGCTCATTTCATGTTCCCAAATATCCACAAGTTCCATCTAAAAAGCCACAAGTTCAATTCCTCCACCAATGGCAAGCTCCACTACCCCAAAAAAAGACACAAGTTCTACTACACATTCTACAGCGAATCTTGGGCACGTCGAGTAGCCGGCTTCGTGCCCGAGTTGCCTCGGCATTGAGGTGGGAGCCCGTAAAAGAAGTAGGCGATGTGGTGCACTTCCGGCGACGAGGAGGAGACGGGACTTTCCGCAGGAGATCGGGACGATGACGAGAAGACCGGAGGACTTGGATCGTCGGTATATCTCTATTCCCTTTCTTGATGTTAGCTAGGACTAGTTAGTGGTTCGATCCGGGTATTAGTGCGCGGCGGTTTGCCAGTTCGAGAAAATTAAAGTTTATCACCGCTTCCGCATTTGGCCGTCGGATTGACGGCCGGGGCGCCGCCGTGCACTTACAGTAGTCAGTGGGAGCAGCGGAAGCATTGGTGGACATCAGGCTTATGTTTATTTTTAGACTAAAGCAGATATAGCGGAGATAGATCATCTATTTCTGATGTGACAGTCATAGGTTTGACGTCATCAGAATAGTGGATGGATCTGTTGAGAAGGTAGTAGGAAGTGATATTCCTATACTACGATCGGTTATACTTTGGTCGTCACACAGTGTTTTCTCCACATGGGACTTGGACATTATATCAGACATACTGGTTACTAGATCTATGGTTTTAGATCTAGATTTGGGTAGTTTCCCAATCTGGATACCTTGACAGCATTCTATGAGTATTTAGAATGGACGACTCCTGGCATGGTAGTGTACCTGCAGGTAATGGAGTCACCCTCTCTAAAGGTGTCTTACAGACTAAAGGGGAGAGGGATACGCATGATTGACAGATCACTTGCTTAGGCAATTGAGTCAATCATGAGATGTCAAGTACCACACCAGATGTTGTTCTTACAGTAGATGCAATAAGTTGATATTAATCCAATCCTGGAGAAACAATCGGAAGCAGTTTTAGGACATAAGTGCGTGTTCTAGGAATGTGATAACGACAGCCTCTTTTAGGAGACGGTTGTCACTCCAGGCTTCCAAGGTGACATGGATGGCAGAGTGGCTGTCAGAGTTATAGTTTCTCCTTCTGACGAGGGGCAGTATTTTGGACAGGTAGTCCAAGGCAATACTGAGGGAGGCATGGCGCTAGGTACTGATTAAGTTCAGTTATCGATACAGTCTAAGAAGTTTGGATTTGGAGTTCATTTATGAACTAGGTCCCATCAGATATCCAGACATTCCAAGACAGGTATTGCTCATTTCGGGAGATGGTTTTCTCCGCGAACTTGAGATATAGAGAGACATAGAAAGAAACATCTAGGCGGATCCACTCACTGAGGCTTTTCCTCGAACGCAATAGTTTCGCAAACAGGCTTTGTAAGACTGATTAGTAGAGGAGTTGGGTGTTCGGTATCACACGGGCTGTGAGTATGCGACATCGCAATAATTAGCCTTGAGTGCAAGTGGGAGATTGTTGGAGATAGTGCCCTCAGAGTCAATTATTGGATCACAGGCACGTGATTGCAATGATTGAGGGATGACCTATCCCGGGACGACAGTCTTACTCGAGATGATAGTATGCTATCTGGTTTACCTTTATCATCGTGTACTGTTTCAGGTGACCTTACAGGTCGCTATTACACGTTGATAGAGCCCCTAGGATTCTTTCTTGACGACCAGCAGTATGATGGCGATCATATACGTGGGAGCTGGGGTCTATGAGTACATCCTTAAATGGTCCCTAGTCGTGGGAGTTTCGAGACTGGGCATCGATACTCCATTAGTAGACTAGTGTATACAGTCGAGACCCCGACGAGGGGCGGTGGCCGGTCTCACAAGCCACTGGTGTCAGTTGGTTCACCTAAGATGTATACAGGTGCTCATTGGGTTATGAGTACACCGGACAGGACTCGCCGGGAACCTGCTAGTTGAGAATATACCAGACGTCAGATAGCAGTTCCCAGGTGACATGTGTACAGGTTAGTTCATCGACCTGAGATCGTCATTTGTCTCGTGTGAGTTCCCACTGTGCTTTGATTACTACCCTACCACGGCTCAAAGGAGTCGTGCAAACAGGTTTTAGTTGGGTACAGTCCCGAGCCACATGGAGGCAGTGAGCGGATCTTCAGGGGTTCGTCTCTCCCGGTATTGGGGGTGAGGTCGCGCTGTGTCTAGGAGAGCCATTACGCAAAGCCCTCGGCCGAGGCAGGAGATTTACTGGTAGGTATTCCAGTAGTATCTCAGGGCGTTCTGGGCTACACTCCGACACGACTTGTACCGCTTTTGGGGGTCTGACATTTACCAACCCCCTAGGCCCGCCATGCGATACTCATAGACGAACGGACCGGACTGTACGGATATTGTCACTGACAGGCTCAGTAGGGTGTCAGGATGAGTTCGCTCATCGACGTCCCTTTAGGTCAATAGCTGGTGGCCTGTCACGTATTGGCTAATACCTCTGACGTGCTAGTGGTTAAATCCACAGCCATAGTATTGACGAGTCTTTAGAGTCCACCACACTTACAGTTACTCAAGCTTTCGGGCGAAACGCTGTAGAGGCCGTATGGAGATATGGCAGGGTCTCATCAGATACGTGCGGTATTGCACGGATCAGGATCAGACGGTTTGTACTAGTGGCCGTATGGATATATGGCAGGGTTCGATCAGATAAGTGCGGTATTGCACGGATCAGGATCGAACGGATATTACTAGCCGGCTTTGTTTTAAGCCGGATCCTAGTATAGTACAGTGTAGATTTTGTCTTATTGCATTTGTATCCGGTAGGAATACAGATGCGGGTGTGTATGCACAGTATCGGGGTTTTCCTGTAATTTATTACGGGACCAGTTTTCTGGAGTTGCCAGTTTGCATTCCGTTCCGGCCGGTTTTCCTTTGTTCTTTCCCGGCCGAACCTTTTGATGTAGGGTGTTATTTGCAAGTTTGCAAATAACACATTGTGGAGGGTTTTCATGCAAATGTATTAATTATGATAACATCTTTTTGATACCATTCTTATCTATCATCATCACTTGCTTTTTGTTGATTTGAGGTGATTTGTAGTTGATGTGAGTTAGTTATGATGATGTTTGGATATGGTCACCCTCTCTCTTTTCCTACACTCACCTCCCTCTTGCTTATGTATTCTTTCCTCCACCATTCTAAGAAAAAAAAAGGTTTTCATTTTGGAGAGAAGAAAAAAAAGGATGAGAGTTTCATTCTTGAGAGTGTGGCATTCTTGATCTCATTTTCATGCTAGAAAAATGCAAGCACCATTTTTCTTATCTTGATTCCTCCATCATCTTCAAAGGCAACAAAACCCCAAATGAGACATAGCTTCAACCCTACACATTCTACAGCAAATCTTGGACGCGTCGGCTAGCCTACTTCGCGCCCGAGTTGCCTCGGTATTGAGGTGGGAGCCCGTAAAAGATACAGGCGATGTGGTGCCCTTCCGGCGAGGAGGCGACGACCGGAGTTTCCGCAGGAGATCGGGACGGCGAGGAGAAGACTGGAGGACTCGGATCATTCGGTATACTTCTCTTCCCATCTCTTGTTTGCTAGTATAGGTTAATGGTTAACGATCCGGGTTTTATTGTCCGCGGTAGCGCCAGTTTCCAAGTAAGGAAAATTTTTGATTCCGCATTTTGGCCTCGGATAGAAGGCCGGGGCGCTGCCGTGGCGCAACAATAATTTTGTATTGTTGGATAATGTTTTGAACATTTCCTAAATCAAGAGTTGATCGGTTCAGGCACGTTATCTAAAAGCATTAACGTTCTAAATCAAACTACAGTTCTTAGTATACAGAACACACACAAGAGGAAGAGTTCAGAAATGAACGAATCCTTCTTGAGGTATTGTAGACTAGGTCATATCAATGCGACCCGACTAGCTAAAGTTACATTAAGATGCATATTTAAATCAGTTTGAATTTACATCTAGTGAAACTTGCCAGTCATGTCACAAAGATAAGATGACCATAGCTCTGTTTATAGGAAACAGAGAAAGAGTTAGTGTACTCTTGGGATGATACATATTGATGTATGAGGGTCCCCGTCTACACATGCCAAGACCGGTTCTTTGTACTTCATTACATTCTCTGATAATCTCTCGAGATTCAGACATATGTTCCTGTTGAAACACAAGTCCGAAGCATTTGAGATATTCACAGAATATAATTTAGAAGTAGAAAACCAAAAATGGGTATAAGTATTATGTCCTTTGATGTGATCAAAGAGGAGAATACTTGAGCACGGGATTCCTGGACTATTCTAAGAATGAGATTCTCTCTCAGCATTATTCCTCCGCTTACACCACAACACTTCGGTGTATCGGGGCGGAGCAATCACACCCTATATGATATGGTGCGCTCTATGATGAGTATACTGAGTTTCCTATTTCCTTTTGGGAGTTATGCACTTATGAAGTTGCATACCTATTGAATAGGGTTCCGATCAAATCAGTTGCCTACCACTTCATATGAGATATGGAAAGGGAAGAGCCCATATCTTAAGTTTGTTAAGATTTGGGGTTGTCTGGCCTTTGTCTAAAGGCAAAATCCGGACAAGCTCGAGGCAAAGTCAGTACTGTAGAAGTTTGTTGGATATCCCAAGCATACGCAAGGGAATATTTTCTACCTAACCGAGGAACAAAAGATGTTTTGTTACTCAGCATGCCACCTTTGTGAAAGGGAATTTCTTATGAAGAAATTTGTGGACATGAGGTAGAACTGGAAAGAGTTCCAGCTATACAAACTGCAGCTGATGATTTGGTAGAACCAAAGGATTCAATAGCAACCAACGAACCTCAGCCTCTCCGCCGATCTAGTAGGGTTCCTCACCCACCTGAGAGATACTTCGGTTTCTCTATGACAGTGGGAGCAAGGATTGCATCATGAGATGATGACCAAACTAGTTTCGGGCTGGCTATCAGGAGTAAGACTCTGTAAGAATGGCTGGATGCTTATCGATCTGAGATGGAATCCTTATACACCAACAAAGTATGGACTTTGGTTGCTTTATCTGAAGGGTTAAATCCCCATCAGGAGCAAGTATATCTTGAGAAGATTACTTGGTGTACATGGAAAAGTTAAGACTTTCAAAGCTAGACTTGTTAAAGGATTTGCATCATTGACCAGGTATGGATTATAATGAAACCTTTTCTAAGTAAATATGCTTAAGTCCATCCAGATCCTACTTGCCATGGCTACATACCATGACTACGATATCTGGCGGTTGGGTGTCATGACTGCTTTTCTAAATGATGTTTTAGAAGAGAGAGTCTGTAAGTACACAGTCAGAGGGCTTCGTAGACAGTGAGAGCAGCGGAAACATGTGCAAGATGTTTTATGTGATAAAGCAGGCATCGCGGAGTTGGAACGTCTGTTTTGATGCGGTAGTCAAAGAGTTTGACTTCATCAAAATGGTAGATGAACCTTGTATATACAAAAAGGTAGTAGGGAGTATGGTGGTGATCCTCGTAGAGTACGTGGATGACATACTCTTGATGGGGAAGGAGTTTCCTATGCTACGCTCGGTCAATCTCCGCTTATCACAAATGATTCTCCACATAGGATCAAAGTGATACATGCTAAATCCTAGGTTTTGGATCTATGAGATAGATCTAATTGGATATTAGGATACTCACTAGTTGTAGTGAGATGGTATCAATCGATCCTGGGGAGAATCACTGAAAAGATTCCAGGGTAATAAGGACGACTGAATGTCAGTCACAGGCATTGTCTTTACCCTTAGTAAAGGGACGGTATGTTGGAAGAGTTCCAAGCTAGATACCGTGGCATACTAGACGATAATGGCTGGATACATCGCTACTTAATATGCTACCAAAGAGGCTGTCTGGGTGTATAGTGGTTCATGAGATGAACTAGGTTCCTACCATTGTGCGACAATGGAAGTGTGGCTTTGGCCCAGGAACCCCGGTCTCATCAGTGACCCAGACGTATTCTGAGGCAGCATCACCTGATCATGGAGATAGTTGATCTCCAGGGTGATCGAGGTAAGGAGAGTAGACTCAGAGGACAACATGGCAGATCCACTCACAAAGGCTTTTTCCCAGAGAAAGACTCATATGGGATGGTTGAGTATTAGATACTGCAACCACTGCTACAGATGGCCCTAGTGTAAGTGGGAGATTGTTAGTTATATGTATGCCCTAGAGGCCATTACTATACATAGGATGTATATTATAGTGGATGCTTGGACATATATAGGGAGGAATTTCTTGCTCGACATGATAGTATGCTATCTGGTTGCTCTTTACCTTAACGTGTACTCTGATTGTCTCTCTGTTACATGTTGGTAAAGCCCTTAGGATGTGTACTTGACTACCTGGACTATGATGCGGATAATACTAGTGGGGACATGGTAGTCCATAAGTACATCCTTCAAGGTCCCTAGTTGTGGGTGTATCGAGACAGGGCATCGATGCACCAGAGTAGACTAGCGTATACGCATCTTGACCCATATGATGGGCGATGGATGATCCCATATCCATCGGTGTTTGACATCAAGGATGGTGTACGGGTGCTCAGTGGAGACTGGGTACACTGGACGAACTCGCCGAGAACTCCCAGATGGTATTATACCTTACGTCAGATGGCAGTTCTCTGGTGACACTGGTACAGGTTAGTCTGTAGACCCGAGATCGTCATAGAGTCTTGTGTGATTCCCACTGTGCTTTGATTTCCACCTTACCACGTCCAAGAGGGCATGCAAAACGGTGGTTTTTGGGTACAGTCCCGAGTCACATGGAGGCAATGAGCGATAGGAGGGGTTTCGTCTCTCCCGGTATAGGGAGTTGATGTTGCGCCGTGCTCGATTGGCTATAACAGGTAGTCCTTGGCCAAGACTGTTTTAGGGATTTACTGGTAAGTGTTACCAGTAGTTTCTCGACCCGTTATGAGCCTCATATTGACACGACTTATCGAGTTATTGGGGTCTGACGTTTACCACCCCTAGACGAGATATGCGACATATCAGACGAACAGACCGGACTGTACGGTAAGTGTTACTGGTTGGATTCACAGGAGTGTGAGCGGGCTTGCTCGTGGATCTTCTGATCGCTCAATACCCGGGTGGCCGTTATGTTTAGCAAACCGCTTGCGGCTTGTGGGTGTTTGATATGATCATCACCTGCTGCCGGCGTATTGACGAGTCTTTAGAGTCCTACACAGAGGTTTCCTGGCTCAAGCGAAACGAAATAGGAGCGCATATGAGATATGTGCGGCACCGAGAATAATACCAGTATCTGATACTGTATTCTATTCTCGCGATCTGTATCATTGGACGGTTATATGAGATATAGCCGGGTTACCGAATCAAGTGTTGATTCGATAAATTGATACACTTGATATTAGTCGGTTATATGCCGTATGACCGGATCATTAAATCAAGTGTTGATTTACTGATTTAATGTATAATTATATATTTGATATATTACTTTACATTAACTAGTATTTGTTCACTTAAGATTGATTTTCTCACTTGATTGTGCACATTGTATATATGATATATGTTTGTGCACTAGTTTGTATCATGTTTGATGATACATGCAAACTTGGGTGTGTATGCTTTAAGCCATAGTTTAGGTTAATGGTTAAGGTTTTATTTATTTATTTAATTTGGCAAAAACCAAAATGGTGGCTTTATTTGTTTTCTTGCTTGAAGCTTCATGAAGTTTCTTTTAAGCATCTTTGAAAATTCTAACCATTTTGTTTTATGTCTTAACCTAACCATCAACCTAAACCCTAGTTTATTCTCTACACAAATTAACTCACCCATGGTTGCTAAATGATAAACTTCACTTGATTATTCTTTTTACATAATTCTTTTTTTATTCTTTTCTTCTTCTTCTTCATGAAGAAAAGAAGAAAGCTTTCTTGAAAAATTTCAAATGTTGAAATCAAGTGAGAAATCCAAATCCAAAGTGAACCCACTTCCTATTTCTTCATCCTCTACCACTTGCCATGTAGTAGAGTGTGTTATCTTCACAAGTTTCATGACCAAGTGAAGATGGAGCTTGAGTTAGAGTTGCCTCGACGTAGATCATCTTCGGCATCGAAGTCAACGACCTAGCCCGCTCATTTCTCCGACGAAACCATCGCAATAGTCCGGGAGCCCGGTGATCGCAGCGAAGGGACGTCATCACGGAGCTAAAGAAGTGAAGGACCGGATCTACAAAGGCTGTATTTCCATTCACTTAGTAGAAAAGTAGTTTGCTTGCTTGTTTGTTTCGCCCATCCTCTAGTTAACGATCTATATTAGGGTTTCTCGGCACATAAAATTTTGAATTCGGCATGGTAGATGCCTTGTGGAACCTCTTGAGTGTGCCTAGGAACCCTACAGCACCGTCGACTGAATAGACCGGAAGGGAGGTTTCTTTTCTGTGGACTGAGGCATGTGTGCGGAGTTTTCAGCAGTTGAAGATTCTGTTAACAACTGCACCAGTTCTTTCCTTGCTTTCTGGTTCGGACGACTTTGTTGTTTAACTGTAATGTTTCTTGAGTGGGCTCGAGTGTGTACTGTGGTGACACTATAGAGTTATCGCTTTTGCTTCCCTACATTTGGAGGAAGTACGAGAAGGATATTCCACTCATGATCTGGAGATGGCCGCGGTGGTTTTGCGTTGGAGATTTGGAGACACTACTTGTTCGAGAGTCGTGTCAGATTTTCCACGGACCACTAGAGCTTAATGTACATCTTCCTGCAGCGGATTTTGATTTTTATGATAGTCTTCTGCAAATTTACTGTTCTTGTGTGATCGTCGAGTACAGCTTTAGTTCGTCTCTACGGAGGGGACAGCTTGCTCATGTCCACGCCCGACCACTTTCCTTAAATCGCTTTCGCGAGACACTGCCCGCCTATGCTCGTTCGTCAGTGATACTTGAGCATACTCGGCTGGGTAATGATTCGGAGATCTTGTTTTGTGACAATGGTGTGCTAAGTTAGGGACGCGTTTGTGTACCTGGTATCATCGGGTAGAGACGTGAAATCCTAGAACATGCACATCTGTCAACTCTCTATATGCATGCAAGTTCCACCAACATTTGACGTGACTTGTGAGATAGTTACGGGTGGACAGGGATGTAAGGAGAAGTTTCAGGTTTCGTTTCAAGGTGTCTGTCTTGTTGTGTGCTTGGGTCGAGCATCTGAGGCCGACAAGAGAGTTGCAACCTTTTACCGTTCCGAAGTAGGAGTGGGAGCAGATCTCCACGAATTTCGTTATGGTTTCTACCCAAGTTTAGTCTGGGTGTGACTCCATTCGGATTCTTGTCGTCCGGTTTTACTCAGTTTGCTCAGTTGTTCTTGGTTAAGTTGTGTGTTTGTTTTGCTTGTTGTCAGCAGTTGGGGATCGTCACTCGCCATTGTTAGGGTTCTTCTTCGATAGCTGTTATCAGGAGACACTCCAATTGGCAACCTTTAGGATTAGGGGTTATGTCGTGCCGATCACCAGTCTGTTGTTTTTCTGACTCTGCGTAAGTAGGATTTTGGAACCCAGCTATGTCTAGAGACTTCGGAGATGGTCCAGTTGTGTTAGGTCAGGATGGAAATTGTCCATTTCGAACTGAGGTCTTATGCCGACTGCGTTGGTCATAGACTCGAGTTCGCAGGGATAGATCATGTATTCCTACGGACTTTCCGATGAATGACGTGTTGGATTTTAGGAAGCTTGTCCCAGGGATTTAGGTCCTTTTGAGATCCTATAAGCGAGTTAGTTTCGTTGCCTTTAAATTTGGCTCTTCCGCCCAGATTATTAAGTTTTCACCCCGTATTCCTTGTGATGATACTTTACAATTACCTTCTTGACCTTTCTCACATGATTGGGCACCAGACCTTTTGGCATGGACGCGGTCGTTTCACTTACCAGCAGCCAATTGTGTTAATGGCTCGGCAGGTGGAGAAACGTCGGTCAAGGGCCTTGCTATCTGTGAAGGGTTTTTCTTGGACGTAGCCGTATAGTGAGGAAATCACTTTGGAGGCTGCGAGCGAGATTTAAGAGTTGTAATCTTCTCTTTGAAGGTACGCGTAACAGTATAATTTTAAATTCGGGGACAAATTTCTTTTAACGGGGGGAGATTGTAACACCTTAGAATGTGTTTTGTGACTAATTATATTTTAATTTATGATTTTTAATAAAAAGTTTACCAAATTAAGTTTCAAATATTTTATCCTATTTAATGAGTATTTTATTATATTTTTCCTAGGCTTGCACACACTTGTGCATGATAACTAGGGTTGTTTTTGGGGTTTAACCATGATTGGCAACCATGGTGGACTAAACATTTCCTTAAGCCATTTTAAGTTTTGTATTAAGTCATTTTGGGTTTTAATTATAGTTGTTGTTTTCTTTTTATTTTGTTTATGGAAATGATTGCTTTGTGTTGACTTGGTGTGAGAGAGAGGGAGAGTGCATCATGGGGCATGATGGCTTGCCCATGCCTTCATTTAATGAAGAGAGAGGGAGAGAGAGGGTTGACCAAGCCTAGCTCTCATTTTCCCCTTGCCTTCTCATTCTTTTTCTCTCATACTCTCACACTCTCACACACCCACCCACACCATCAGCAGCAGCCCCAGCAGCACCAAACAACAGCAACATCAGCAGCAGAGCAGCATCAGCATCAGCCTAGCAGCAACAGCACCTGGCAACAGCAACAGGGCCCCCAGCAGCAGTAGCAACCCTCATCCTCTCCATACACCTCTTCACCTGCGTCTTAGGGTTCTACATGGTATATTTCTGAACCCAATCCCCTAGTTGCTTAGCTTGTGTGCTAATTAGCGTCGGTTTGTGTTAATTAGCTAGTTTAGTGCTAATTATGGTGTTTTGTGAGGAAATTTGGTATAGTGATGATTGTGTTGGTAAACCCTACCCATTTAAGTGTTGTTAAGGTCACCTTAACTGAGATTTGACCCAGATTGTAAGTGCACGGCGGCGCCCCGGCCGTCAATCCGACGGTCAAATGCGGAAACGGTGATAAACTTTAATTTTGCGGACTTAGCAAACCAGCACCACCGCGCACTAAACCCCGGATCGGGCCATTAAACTAGATCTAGCAAAGTAACAAGATAGGGAAGAGATATACCGAGTGATCCGAGTCATCCGGTCTTCTCGTCATCATCCCGATCTCCCGCGGAAACTCCGGTCGTCGCCTCCTCGCCGGAAGGGCACCACATCGCCTGCATCTTTTACGGGCTCCCACCTCAATACCGAGGCAACTCGGGCGTGAAGTTGGCTGACTGACGCGTCCAAGATTTGCTGTAGAAAGTGTAGTGTAGAGGCTATGTCTCATTAGGGGTAATGAAGTTGCCATTGGATGGAGGGAAGTAAATGAACAAAATGGAGATGAACTTTGGTGTATCAAAATGAGATGATAATTTTCCCACTTCACAAAATGAAAATCCCTCTCTCCCCTCACTCAAGTGGCCGGCCTCATATATGAATGGTGAAGGAAACCAATTTGCAAAACCAAGAAGGGAGGTAATGGTAGGAGATAGAAAATGGTGACCATAACATAAAGCAAAGAAAACATCAACCATGTTTATCACTTCTAATCACATCAAATCTCATAAATGCACCATCATGGAAGAATAAGATGCATATCCTATCATAATGAATACATATGCAAGAAACCCCCTCCACAAATGTTATTTGCACAATTGCAAATAACCCCCTCCATCGGAAAAGTCCGGCCGGGAAAGAACAAAGGAAAATCGGCCGGAACGGAATGCAAACTGGCAACTCCAGAAAACTGGTCCCGTAATAAATTACAGGAAAACCCCGATACTGTGCATACACACCCGCATCTGTATTCCGACCGGATACAAATGCAATGAGACAAAATCTACACTGTACTATACTAGGATCCGGCTTAAACCAAAGCCGGCTAGTAATATCCGTTCGATCCTGATCCGTGCAATACCGCACGTATCCGATCGAACCTTGCTATATATCTATACGGCCTCTAGTACTAACCGTCCGATCCTGATCCGTGCAATACCGCACGTATCTGATCGGACCCTGCCATATCTCCATACGGCCTCTACAGCGTTTCGTCCGAAAGCTTGAGTAACAGAATGAGTGGTGGACTTTAAAGACTTGTCAATACAATGGCTGTGGATTTAACCACTAGCACGTCAGAGGTATAAGCCAATACGTAACGGGCCACCAGCTATTGACTAAAAGGGACACCGATGAGCGAACTCATCCTGACACCCTACTGAGCCTGTCAGTGACAATATCCGTACAGTCCGGTCCGTTCGTCTATGAGCATCGCATGGCGGGCCTAGGGGGTTGGTAAAAGTCAGACCCCCAAAAGCGGTACAAGTCGTGTCGGAGTGTAGCCCAGAACACCCTGAGATACTACTGGAATACCTACCAGTAAATCTCCTGCCTTGGCCAAGGACTTTGTGTAATGGCTCTTCTAGACACAGCGCGACCTCACCCCCAATACCGGGAGAGACGAACCCCCGAAGATCCGCTCACTGCCTCCATGTGGCTCGGGACTGTACCCAACTAAAACCTGTTTGCACGACTCCTTTGAGCCGTGGTAGGGTAGTAATCAAAGTACAGTGGGAACTCACACGAGACAAATGACGATCCCCAGGTCGATGAACTAACCTGTACACATGTCACCAGGGAACTGCTATCTGACGTCAGGTATAAGACCAGCTAGCATGTTCCCGGCGAGTCCTGTCCGGTGTACTCATAACCCAATGAGCACCTGTATACATCTTAGGTGAACCAACTGACACCAGTGGCCTGTGAGACCGGCCACCGCCCTTCGTCGGGGTCTCGACTGTATACACTAGTCTACTCTGGAGAATCGATGCCCTGTCTCGAAACTCCCACGACTAGGGACCATTTAAGGATGTGCTTATAGAATCCAGCTCTCACTTATATGATCGCCCTCATACTGCTGGCAGTCAAGCAAGAATCCTAGGGGCTCTATCAACGTGCAATAGCGACCTGTCAGGTCACCTAAAGCAGTACACGATGATAAAGGTAAACCAGATAGCATACTATCATCTCGAGTAAGACTGTCGTACCGGGATAGGTCCTCCCTCAATCATTGCAATCACGTGCCTGTGACCCAATATTTGACTCTGAGGGCACTATCTCCAACAATCTCCCACTTGCACTCAAGGCTAATTATTGCGATGTCGCATACTCACAGCCCGTGTGATACCGAACACCCAACTCCTCTACTAGTCAGTCTCACAAAGCTCGTTTGCGAGACTATTGCGTTCGAGGAATAGCCTCAGCGAGTGGATCCGCTCTGATGTTTCTTTCTATGTCTTTATAAATCTCAAGTTCGCGGAGAAAGCCATCTCCCGAAATGAGCAATACCTGTCTTAGAGTGTCTGGATGTCTGATGGGACCGAGCTCATAAATGAACTCCAAATCCAAACTTCTTAGACTGTATCGTCAACTGTACTTAATCAGTATCCTGCGCCATGCCACCCTCAGTATTTCCTTGGACCACCTGTCCAAAATACTGCCCCTCGTCAGAAGGAAAACTATAACTCTGACAACCTCCTTGTCGTCCATGTCACCTTGGAAGCCTGGAATGATAACTGTCTCCCAAATGAGGCTGTCGTTATCATATCCCTAGAACATCCACTTATGTTCTAAAACTGCTTCCGACTGTTTCTCCAGGATTGGATCAATGTCAACTTATTGCATCTAGTGCAAGAACAACATCTGGTGTGGTACTTGACATCTCATGATTGACTCAATTGCCTAAGCAAGTGATCTGCCAATCATGCACATCCCTCTCTACTTTAGTCTATAAGACACCTTTAGAGAGGGTGACTCCATCACCTGCAGGTACACTACCGTGCCAGGAGTCGTCCATTCTAAATACTCTTAGAATGCTGTCTAAGTACCCTGATTGGGAAACCACCCAAATCTAGATCTAAAAACCATAGATCTAGTAACCAGTATGTTTGATATTGTGTCCAAGTCCCTTGTGGAGAAAACACTGTGTGACGACCAAAGTATAACCGATCGTAGTATAGGAATATCACTTCCTACTCTGTGTATGTCATCCAAATACCAGGATATCACACCCTACTACCTTCTGAACAGATCTATCCCCTATTCTGATGAAGTCAAACCTATGACTGTCACATCAGAAATAGATGATCTATCTCCGCTACATCTGCTTTAGTCTATAAATAGACATAAGCCTGATGTCCACCAATGCTTCCGCTGCTCCCACTGACTACGACAACCCTCTGGCAGAGTCATATAGACGTGCACTTCTAAAGCTAGTTTAGAACGACGCTATACTCATCCTCACACCGGGTCTCGCAGCCTGGAACAACAGCAATGGAAAGTGTGGGTAAACAAGAACTTCCCTGTCACCGTCCTTGAGGCTACCGGAGTACCTCTCGGGTGCCTGAAGTTACCCACCGTATCTGCGGAGTGGCCAATGGAATGTCAAAACAGATTGAATCTTTAGGTTCCTTATCAAATCTTCAGTAATCGTTTGCGGTTCTGGAATCACTTCCAGTTCTACCATACTCCCACTACTGTTTTTGAAAAAATCCATTTTTATTAAAACTGTGGCGAGTCAAGAACAATATCACTATTGATTTTTCTTATGGTAGAAAGTCAACCCTCGTCATAGCCTGGGTCAACCCACAAACAGCCATTACAGAAACGTGCCTTGAGTTATCCAGAGTCTGGTTTTAATCATAAGCCGGACAACTCCCCGTACCTTAACAATGTTAAGATATGAACTGTACTATATCCAATATAGAACCAGAGGCACAGATTTAATTGAACCAGATTCAAATCATGCAGCTATCTCCAGTGCATGTCAACTAAATGGAAGGAGGCCGATCAGTGTTACTCAACTTAGGAACGCTTCCAATTATGAGTAACCTGAAAGAGAAGCAATTTCTCTTTATCATTACTATCAACTGAATACCATACACAAGTATCTACATCTTCTTTCACTTTGAAGAATCCCGATACTTGCTACACCTGGTTCTCTACTCTATTCAAATACCTATAACTCCTCAAAACTTAGACCCTGTGTTTCTACGAAACACATGTCTAAGAACTAGAGAAGTTAAAAGTAAACAGAATATAGTATGAGGACCAACCCCTCTGTCCTATTGGACACTGGACAACATACAATACTCTGTATAAGTCCGCTGAGTCTAACAACTCTTTCACTGTGTGTCGTAGGTTGAAAACTGTACTTATGGTTAAGAAGAATTACACCGCTGTTTAATGCTCCTTACCTAACTATCCACTGATATAGGTAAATGTCGTAGATATAATTTCAGAAAGGTATATCTCACTCTATGAAAATAGACGTACAGATATATCAATTTGAAATTGGTGCATAAAAGCGGATATTCAAAACCAAATATTTGCCGACCGGCAAACAGTCCAGGTGATCTCCTCAAATATCACCGATTACAACGAATCCCGATATAATGAGGATGATCACCCAATTCCCAATAACTTACTCCCACTCAACATCTGTAAAACCATACAGATGTGAGAATCATCCTGGTAAATACATACCCTGGAGCAAGTGTCTAATCGGGAAATCAGTTTTCTTTTAACAGTACACAGTTGAACTGAAACATTGAAATGTTTCGATGGGGTATTCTGGTATTCCTAGTAATGCCACTACCATTATCCAGATTCACAACTATAACCGTATAATTGTTTGCCACCTCTCCAAATCCCTTTATATGTCTTTAGTCATTACCTTCTGCACACCCCTTCAAGCCAATTGGTTTTCTTCCTTCCCTACCGTTCGGCACCAGCCTATGGTTTGGAAGAAGACTATCCAATAAGCATAATGGGTGTACTTTCCTAGTCCTAGGAGCACTCGCAATGCGAGAGAAGGTGAAGATAAAAGACAACCGAATAAACCTTATTCCTATTTCTCCTGGACCAGAATCCATCCCCGAACTGGAACAAGTTCCTTTCGAGTTCGTATATAACCATACGATGGAGTATCCAATAAACTGTGGATCTTCGTAGTGATACGGAGTGTCCTGGAGAAATACAAAGGTGATTTAGGATTGGCGAAGAAATACTTGGTTTGGTTATGAATATCAGTCGCAATTTACTTTGCCCTCTTACTAATCCCTTGCTTTGTCTTAATCTTAATACCTTCTGCACACCATCGTTATGCTAATTGGTTTTCTTCATTCCCCACTGTTCGGCACCAGCCTAAAGTTTGGAAGAAGACTATCCAATTTGCGTAATAGGTGTACTATCTCCTAAACTAAGGAGTACTCGTAACTTGAGAGGAGGTAAAAAGGAAAAGACAACTGAATAATCCTATCCGTTTTCTCCAGAACCGGAAACCATCCTCGAATTCCTTCTGTCACGACCCGAAAGAGCACGTGACTGGCCCTTGAACCATATGAAGTCTATAGGACCCCATCTGATCCAAGTAAGCCAAAAGCCCAGCAATCTAAAACCATTTAAAGAGTAAATAAGGAAAACTGTTTTTGAAAAGTAAGGAAATCATGTTTGGAAATCAAAGTTTTTAAATAACTAAGCCGAATATGCATTTTTTAAAAATGTGTAACCTTTCCTGAAAATTTCGGCAGAGTTTCCTTTGTAGAAACTGGCCCCGAACGGGGTACAACAAGAATAATATATATGAAATGATAAAAGGCATCCCCAAGCGGGAGCTAGCTCTTCGTCCATCGACGGTCACAACCACGCAAGCAATAATAATATACAACGCCAAAGGACGAGGATCAAAACCCAAAAAAAAAAGAAACTCAAACAGCCAGAAAACCGTAATACTACTAGCGCGACTCTAAGGTCGAAATAAAACAACACTGTTTTCTAAGTCTGAAACAATAAACAAGTTTTGGTTGATGGAAATTCTAGATACAATAAATGATACATGAACAATGGCGGTTCTGATACAAAAGAACCCACCTATCCAAGCAAGTCACCCATAAGGAAGCAGTGTGCCAGAAATGCCGCTATGGAATCTGTACGGCAAAAACCTGCAAGAACTGGGGCACAACGGGGGTGAGTTGCCAACTCGTGAATAGAAAATATCTACAAGCAGAGATCGAATGCATGACCCATCCTAGGTCAATACGATCAGATATAAATAAACCTCAATATGAATAAAGCTGAAGCATGCTAAACTGGCAATGTAATCTCTATACATGAGTGTAGTGCCAAGTGCTCGTGCTAGTGCCTCAGGTAATCGCATGTCATGAATATGAGGTATAACCAATGTAATCAAATCTGCACACTCGTGGATCCCGTCCACTCGTCACCCACTGACAATAACCACCATGCCTGTAAATATCATGAATCATGTGCATGGGAAATAATATGAGGATATAACCACCCGTGTCCCTCGCGACACATCAGAATCATGGAACCAGGGTGCCCAGCATCGACACCCGAAAACATCATGAAAACTGTGCCCAGCATCGGCACGTAAATCCTCATATATCGGGCTCCGTCAGTCCGGATCGGCCCGCGGGCTCTGTCTGCGGTATCGGCCCTCGGCCCCGGCAGTATGCCCAAAACATCTATCGACTCTGGTCGGTATCCTCCGGATAACCGTCAGGTCCAACCAATCACCGGTAGGTACTCGCCCGCCTTCAGGCTCAATCGGCAAAGCTCATCGATCATCTTGCCGAGGGGAACCATACCGGGTCCACCATGTACCCGCAATCGGCTCATCCACGCCTCGATTCGGGTTACACATGTCGCTCTCAGCACCGAGAAAACACATGGTGGACGACTGAAATATCATATCAAGGGTAACCGGGTTTTTAAAGAAATGACATATTCTCTTTTGAAATACCCTCGGTTCCCAAATCCAGAAATATCATAGAAACAACATATCTCAATGCGTACAGTCAAAGCATGATGTATGCGGCATGTAACAGTAATGCAAGTATATCAGTAAGTCATGCAACATGGAATAATAATGTGCACATGTCGAGGGAGACCGCTCTTTTAAAAGGAATCTGTTTTTAAAGAGTATCTTGCGGTTCCCAAATCCCCAATCAAGCTAGAATCATCTATATATATGTACAGGTATAAGTGTACAATATGCCATGCCAGAATCATATCATGAATGCAATAGTACTATAGTGTAGTGACATGGCAATTATCGATGATGAGTGTGTGAGCCGGCAACAAGTGTACGTGGAACATATGCATCATCGATAATGGTGCTGGTGTCCTAGCAGCATGACTGAAATATAACCACAGTACAAGCGATGCAATGCAAATAGCATGAATATGCGGAATCGAATAATCAACGCAAAAGTAAAGAATCTACACCAATCTGTACAAGTCATGCAGGGATGCCATTTGAAATAAGACGAATCAGGGCTTTTGGAAAAACAAGGGCTACGGTGTTTTAAGAAAAGATACATCATTTGAAAATATCCGTATGACCCTTCTGCCTATCTTTAAAATATCCCCGATTCGTTAGTTTGAAATAGGTATGACTCGGTCCAGTCTAATGTCTACTAAGTAATCTAGACAGGAAGGGTAAGAAACCACCTAATCTGAGTCAAAATATATAGATATGATAGTCGGTGATCCCGCCTCAATAACATATCGTAAGATATCCTCGAGTCATGAGTGCGGATCTATCATCAATATCGGCTCGTACGGTAGATCGTCGTACGACATCCCAATAGCTGGGTAGGGGTCAATATCACAGTACCTCATCACATATCAGGTATCACTATCATCAGATCGCATAATCTGGGGTACTACTCTAAGTCTAGTACAAATCGATACCATCTATAAAAATATGAATGCGGGTAAAGCACATGTCCAAAGGCCCGCTAAAACTATCATATCGCACCTCGAAGACAAGCTATGTCACATCGCCGATCTCACGGCCTCACATCAAGTATCATCTCAAACCACGTATCATCCTCAAATCCCGTATATAAACACATAGTCCCATACCCATGTATAGATATACGCACCATCATATGCACTCTAATAAATGAAAGAATGAATGCAAGTATGTGTGTAAATGTATGTGTGAGTGCAACCACTACTCTAGGGTTCGCACTATACTAAACCAATATATTCTTATCATCAAAATATCATTATTACCATCAATAACCCTAAACAACACAATATAAATATTCGTGTGTATACGTATTCGTATACATCACCACGGACTGCGGGGGTGCTATACGCCATCCACCCGACTTCTCCCCGTAGATATAAATCTACTCACATTGCTTCTCGTCTGCCAAAGCCGATGTCGCTATCTTCACCTCCTTTGCCTCAACATCACGCGGGGTACCTACAAGTATATCACAATGCTAAAGCACATGAAAATCACATCGGAAACCAAAATAGCACACGCTACCCGCATAGGTAAAAACCTATCGACTCGCATGTAAACACAATCAAAATCCACTTGTCGTTGACGTCCAAACGCCACCCGACAGGAATGAATCACCAAATACCAAAATCCATGCTAAAACAAGTCCCAAATTATACACCAACATAGGAAAATCAACCCAGATTTCACCCTAGATGGAATCAGTCAAAACTAGACATACTCAGGGTCAAAACTAGAGGAAATGGGGGCATGCACAGAAAACGAGGCAATTCCTTAAAATACCTTATTTTAGAATTTTCCATAATTTTTCCCCATTTATCTGTATTTAATTATACCAGAATATTAAAATATTCATTAAAATAATATTAAATTATAAAATTTCCCAAAAATCATATTTTATTATTTTGAAGATGTTACAATCTACCCCCCTTAAAGAAATTCGGTCCCCGAATTTAAATTTAAACCCCCAAATACTAAAATATTTCAATACAAATTCCAAGTCATCGGGGCTCCGAAATCATCTATACATAAAACATCATAGCGCAATGCATGCGCATGAGTACTGAGCAGATAACTCAAAAGCAACACTCCATCAAGCATCCGCAATCATCGGAGTCATGGTAACGACACAATGTCAAATCCAATACAAAATCAATATGATATGGACCAAGACTATACATGTAGACACCTAATCTATACATGTAATTAGCTGATGCAACTGTATGCCAAATCTTTTTAAGTCGCTATGCGATGCGCGTAACACTGCCCAGTGGCGGACGTTTCTCATAAGAAAATAACTATATATGTGTATATATATCCTTTGTTTAATAAGCACGTTCCACCATTTTGAAAATAATCAGAAGGGTTTCCTTGTTTTTAAAACGTTTTGTGTCATATCGGACACGTAGGTATATACTGAGACTATAGCTCGCTTTTCGGAAATCCCTTCGATAACTATCGATGCATGCAAAATATATCCAGGCACTGTCCACTGACTAGTCCTGCTCAGTATGAAAGCAAATATCCCACATCATAAAAATGTACTGCTCCAAAAGGAATAAATTCCAAAAATGCACATAACACCACCCTGTGCGTCTGACGCGCACGGAAATCAAAATCCATATATGCGCTAAACATGTGCACAAAACAACATCTAGGTGCAACGGGTGTGCACGAAGCATCTGTCATAGGCAACATGTGTGCCTGACAGCCAAAACAGGTGCATCTGACATGCACGAAGAATCTCGATTTAGTGCGTCTGGTGTGCCCCAAAATCGTATCTCAAAACATGCGCCCAACATGCGCGAAAATCCAAATCGGTGCATCCATCATGCACGAATGAAAATCTAGACCCTGCGCACTCAATATGCACGGAATCACAAAATCCAATAGCAACGTCGAATATGCGTAAGTCCAGTCAAAAGCACGGAGTGCAAGAATCCACATCAATATCACAATCAAAATCGACATACCGAAAGGCATCAAATCGAAGTCAGGTGCAATCGTAATGCACAAAATATAAATCCGGTGCAACAAAGGCACGAAATATAAATCTGATGCGATAAACGCAAGAAACATAAAACTGGGGCGACAAATGCACGAAGTATAGAACTGGTGCATCCCATGCACAAATACCAAGCAATAACTCAAATACGTAAGCAGCAACACCAAGTGTATCCAGATATGAAGAAAATCATAAACGTGTGCAGCTGCGGGCACAAAACACATATCGATGCACTACAAGCACATATAAGCTATACCGAGGGCAAAATCAAAACACTAAAATTACATGAAACTCTGCTGGAAGCGTAAATCAAATCACCAGTATAAAATAGGCATGAAATCGCAATCAACAGCTCAAGAGTAATAACTATGTACAAGGTATAAATACCCAGTAGGTGCAACCATGGTGCACAAAATCAAATATCATGAAACTCAGTCATCAAGACTAAATCATGCGAATAGATCGCCCAAAATACCGAAATCCAAAGCAACGGATACGTGATAATCAAATCACAAAATCACAAATCATAATTACCGTCGTCGGTATACCCTCCTTCAGGGTCGAGAAGGTACCGGTACATCCGATGCTAGCGGCGCAAGATATCTACTTGCCTCTTGCTCGCGGCTGGCGTCCTCTGCCTCTGGTTCCTGATCTTTCCTGTAGATTACCAACTCGCAATCCATCGGCTCATCGGCCCGGTCAGGTGTGCTGACAGGAACGATTCCGTTCTTGCACTTCCCTGGTCATCTCTCGGTCAATCCTCACGACCGCTCGTAAAGCAGCACATCTCTGGCGCCGACCTCGGGTCCTCTGAATGCATATCACACATCCGATCCTGGGTGCAACTCTTATTGCAGCAGTGTACTGGAAGGAATCCTACTCAAGGTCTCTTCTGATCTTGCCTAAGCCAAACTGTAAGGAGGATGGTACTCTGGCGTAATCTTTTCTCGCTCTCTGGACCTCTGCGTCCTTAGTACAACATCTCCTCGGAAGCTGGTCGCATCTCTGCGCCTCTTTATGCATGTCCGGCCTTTAATCTTAACGGGGTGTAGTAACAGCTCGTCTGCCTCTCGCACGAACTTCTTGTCCCGCTTTTCTGTATCATCGACCATTCGACGTCGCGTCTTTATCTGCACACTGCAATGTCCTCGGCTACGGTCCACCCGAAGTCTCTAACACGGACTCGAAATCACGAACTCAGTATCTTCATCACTCAGTAGAAGATATCTAGCCGAACACGTCCTCAGCGTGCATATCGCATCTCTGATGTCAGCGGAGTAGAACGTCATCTCGTCGAAATCTCGTGCAAACTCTTTACTTCACCTTGCTCCACTATCGACTGATTCGGACTCATCTCATCATGGCTACACGGACTGCGCTCCGACGGCTATGCTCGCATCTGGAGTCTCCCAAGCAGTGTCCCATCACAATATCCGAAAGATGTCGAACCATCCGATCGACTCGTCAGAACCTCATAATCCCCCAAGAGCTCACATCTCGGGTACAGTTTAATAGTATCGAGTACATGCCACAGCGTCGGTGGTCCAGCCGTAGAAGGGCAAACCCAAGCCTCACTAATGGCGCCGAGGAACTGCCGCAAACCCTAAGGTTCAAAGGCTTTCACACGGTCATTAAGTCGAGTTAGGGTTTCTTTCTTCTAGAGGGTCCATAGAATCACCTGCATGTCTTTCCGTATACTTTAAACTTGGAAAATGGGTTCCTGACCTTCGATCGTCTCAATCGACTCTCAACGAATCTGCGTGAAGTCGCCTCTAGCTGGAATTAATCTATCTGATGACCTCGCATCGGGGTAAGCGAACGAACCACATGTCCTAGTCATTAATCCTCGGTGACTAGGGACTCACTATCACATCTCTAAGAATATGCTCATGCTGCAGTAGCTCCAATCATCTGGGCGATATCTCATCACTCGCAGCAACAACTGACTCATTCGTCGGTACGCTAAGCAGCGCCTCAACCATCATGAATAAGTGATACATCAACGGTCATCACATCCTGGCTGGCCTCTATCAGTGGCTCAATCCTCTGGTACCGTCCGGTACATCCTAGAAATCTCACAGCAGCGATCTGTCAAACGCCCATAGTGCGGAAACACAAAATACGAAGCCTCAATGCAACCGTATGTCTCTGGAATCACGTCCCGGTCAGTCCTCGTCCGCGACGAGCTCATGCTGACAACTCGAGCCGTAGCTCACTCTGCCCGTGGAATCGCGGCAGCAAAACCATAACCAGTATCGATGAAGATAGATCATAGGAAGGAATATGACACAATGCAAGGAAATGTACAACCTAAGGTTTCTTAAGTGGAGTGGCGTGTCGTAAGTATGCCGCGGAACATACCCACGGTACGTCACTCTACTTTAGTCACCTATTCCATCAACCAAGGGTCATCCTACACGACGAAAGTTCGGGTCTAATACCCCTCGACCAAGTCTAAGTTCCGTAAGGTCAAGCCTAAGTTTCGTATATAAATAACTCCCTAGGCTCCACATAGTCAAACTCAGACTCGAACCAAGGTCAACCTAGCGCTCTGATACCAACTTTGTCACGACCCGAAAGAGCACGTGACTGGCCCTTGAACCATATGAAGTCTATAGGACCCCATCTGATCCAAGTAAGCCAAAAGCCCAGCAATCTAAAACCATTTAAAGAGTAAATAAGGAAAACTGTTTTTGAAAAGTAAGGAAATCATGTTTGGAAATCAAATTTTTTAAATAACTAAGCCGAATATGCATTTTTTAAAAATGTGTAACCTTTCCTGAAAATTTCGGCAGAGTTTCCTTTGTAGAAACTGGCCCCGAACGGGGTACAACAAGAATAATATATATGAAATGATAAAAGGCATCCCCAAGCGGGAGCTAGCTCTTCGTCCATCGACGGTCACAACCACGCAAGCAATAATAATATACAACGCCAAAGGACGAGGATCAAAACCCAAAAAAAAAAGAAACTCAAACAGCCAGAAAACCGTAATACTACTAGCGCGACTCTAAGGTCGAAATAAAACAACACTGTTTTCTGAGTCTGAAACAATAAACAAGTTTTGGTTGATGGAAATTCTAGATACAATAAATGATACATGAACAATGGCAGTTCTGATACAAAAGAACCCACCTATCCAAGCAAGTCACCCATAAGAAAGCAGTGTGCCAGAAATGCCGCTATGGAATCTGTACGGCAAAAACCTGCAAGAACTGGGGCACAACGGGGGTGAGTTGCCAACTCGTGAATAGAAAATATCTACAAGCAGAGATCGAATGCATGACCCATCCTAGGTCAATACGATCAGATATAAATAAACCTCAATATGAATAAAGCTGAAGCATGCTAAACTCGCAATGTAATCTCTATACATGAGTGTAGTGCCAAGTGCTCGTGCTAGTGCCTCAGGTAATCGCATGTCATGAATATGAGGTATAACCAATGTAATCAAATCTGCACACTCGTGGATCCCGTCCACTCGTCACCCACTGACAATAACCACCATGCCTGTAAATATCATGAATCATGTGCATGGGAAATAATATGAGGATATAACCACCCGTGTCCCTCGCGACACATCAGAATCATGGAACCAGGGTGCCCAGCATCGACACCCGAAAACATCATGAAAACTGTGCCCAGCATCGGCACGTAAATCCTCATATATCGGGCTCCGTCAGTCCGGATCGGCCCGCGGGCTCTGTCTGCGGTATCGGCCTTCGGCCCCGGCAGTATGCCCAAAACATCTATCGACTCTGGTCGGTATCCTCCGGATAACCGTCAGGTCCAACCAATCACCGGTAGGTACTCGCCCGCCTCCAGGCTCAATCGGCAAAGCTCATCGATCATCTTGCCGAGGGGAACCATACCGGGTCCACCATGTACCCGCAATCGGCTCATCCACGCCTCGATTCGGGTTACACATGTCGCTCTCAGCACCGAGAAAACACATGGTGGACGCACTGAAATATCATATCAAGGGTAACCGGGTTTTTAAAGAAATGACATATTCTCTTTTGAAATACCCTCGGTTCCCAAATCCAGAAATATCATAGAAACAACATATCTCAATGCGTACAGTCAAAGCATGATGTATGCGGCATGTAACAGTAATGCAAGTATATCAGTAAGTCATGCAACATGGAATAATAATGTGCACATGTCGAGGGAGACCGCTCTTTTAAAAGGAATCTGTTTTTAAAGAGTATCTTGCGGTTCCCAAATCCCCAATCAAGCTAGAATCATCTATATATATGTACAGGTATAAGTGTACAATATGCCATGCCGGAATCATATCATGAATGCAATAGTACTATAGTGTAGTGACATGGCAATTATCGATGATGAGTGTGTGAGCCGGCAACAAGTGTACGTGGAACATATGCATCATCGATAATGGTGCTGGTGTCCTAGCAGCATGACTGAAATATAACCACAGTACAAGCGATGCAATGCAAATAGCATGAATATGCGGAATCGAATAATCAACGCAAAAGTAAAGAATCTACACCAATCTGTACAAGTCATGCAGGGATGCCATTTGAAATAAGACGAATCAGGGCTTTTGGAAAAACAAGGGCTACGGTGTTTTAAGAAAAGATACATCATTTGAAAATATCCGTATGACCCTTCTGCCTATCTTTAAAATATCCCCGATTCGTTAGTTTGAAATAGGTATGACTCGGTCCAGTCTAATGTCTACTAAGTAATCTAGACAGGAGGGGTAAGAAACCACCTAATCTGAGTCAAAATATATAGATATGATAGTCGGTGATCCCGCCTCAATAACATATCGTAAGATATCCTCGAGTCATGAGTGCGGATCTATCATCAATATCGGCTCGTACGGTAGATCGTCGTACGACATCCCAATAGCTGGGTAGGGGTCAATATCACAGTACCTCATCACATATCAGGTATCACTATCATCAGATCGCATAATCTGGGGTACTACTCTAAGTCTAGTACAAATCGATACCATCTATAAAAATATGAATGCGGGTAAAGCACATGTCCAAAGGCCCGCTAAAACTATCATATCGCACCTCGAAGACAAGCTATGTCACATCGCCGATCTCACGGCCTCACATCAAGTATCATCTCAAACCACGTATCATCCTCAAATCCCGTATATAAACACATAGTCCCATACCCATGTGTAGATATACGCACCATCATATGCACTCTAATAAATGAAAGAATGAATGCAAGTATGTGTGTAAATGTATGTGTGAGTGCAACCACTACTCTAGGGTTCGCACTATACTAAACCAATATATTCTTATCATCAAAATATCATTATTACCATCAATAACCCTAAACAACACATATAAATATTTGTGTGTATACGTATTCGTATACATCACCACGGACTGCGGGGGTGCTATACGCCATCCACCCGACTTCTCCCCGTAGATATAAATCTACTCACATTGCTTCTCGTGTGCTAAAGCCGATGTCGCTATCTTCACCTCCTTTGCCTCAACATCACGCGGGGTACCTACAAGTATATCACAATGCTAAAGCACATGAAAATCACATCGGAAACCAAAATAGCACACGCTACCCGCATAGGTAAAAACCTATCGACTCGCATGTAAACACAATCAAAATCCACTTGTCGTTGACGTCCAAACGCCACCCGACAGGAATGAATCACCAAATACCAAAATCCATGCTAAAACAAGTCCCAAATTATACACCAACATAGGAAAATCAACCCAGATTTCACCCTAGATGGAATCAGTCAAAACTAGACATACTCAGGGTCAAAACTAGAGGAAATGGGGGCATGCACAGAAAACGAGGCAATTCCTTAAAATACCTTATTTTAGAATTTTCCATAATTTTTCCCCATTTATCTGTATTTAATTATACCAGAATATTAAAATATTCATTAAAATAATATTAAATTATAAAATTTCCCAAAAATCATATTTTATTATTTTGAAGACGTTACACCTTCGAGTTCGTATCTAACCATACGATGGCTTTGTCCAATGAAAGTGGACGTTCGTAGTAATACGGGGTGTCCTGGAGAAAAGGGTAAAAGTAGGAGTGGCAATGAGGTCTGCAACTCTGACAATCCAAAAGCCAGTGTTAAGAAGGTTCGGTCAACTTGGTCACTGAGTCATAGTCTAGGGTCGGGTCAATGGTCGCTGCCAAAGAGAGAGAGAAAAGAAACACTCAGCGTGCACTCTATCCTAGATCAGAATGGTTACCAATTTATCTAATCAGGAAACCTCCCACTGTACCTCAAATTCTCCTCCAAACCTTAAAGAAAAATTAGTCGGGGTCATCCGAGGAGTAAAACAACTCATCAGTGGGAATCGGGATCCAACTCTCATCGCATGATAAAGTGACGGAATCCGCTCACGTTATCACACTCCAGAAGGTATGCGCATATCTGGCAAGTTTCAGTTCTTTTGAAACTCCCGATGTGATTTTTACCCCATGCTCTTATGACCTTGACTTTGGCCAACAAATCATAAGTCACATGTCAAGTTCTACCCGTCATTCTCCAGGTTAATTTGAATCCACCCGTACCTACCCTTGACTTTGGCCAACAAGGCAGTACGGCTGTTCCAAACCAACGCATCTATCTATGCTGCATATGAATAACCAACAGCTACCAAACACTGTGCCTTGACTTTGGCCAACAAACACAGCTTGAATACTATTAACTACCCATATGAAACGACGGAGGGCTACGAATGGTTTCTGGCGAAAACCTTTAACGTAATGAACTTGATATCGTTGAAGGAACGGATAGCTTTTTAGAAAATATAGTGACGAAAACCTTTACTAAAGAGGTCACTCCCGGTGAAGGGATCTCGGCTCTTTCCCCGTAGAATGGGGTGCAGGATATTCCAAATGAACACCACGATGCAAAGCAAAAGTAATCGGCTATAGTGAAGTTAATGCCCTGACGCAAACTTCTGTCCAAGGGGTCACTCCCGGTGAAGGGATCTCGGCCCTTGCCTCGTCGACTGAGGAGCAGGATATTCCAAATGAATACCACGATTCAAAACAAAAGTGAACGTCCTTGCAATAACAGCTTTTTGAAAAGTGTTCCAACAACATCATAATAGGTTTGTTTTAACTTGCATCGATCCGAATCAATGCAGTCCCATCAATTGATCACACCACAAAGAACGAAAATATACTCACGTACGTATATGCCATCCGCATTCGCCACTGGGTCCCGTCATCACCCGTTAGGTTAGCTAACTAACGGCAGAGCGGGGACTGGACTAGCGCGGATGAAAAACATATACAACATCTACTAATATATATACCAATATATTATATTTCGCTCAAGGCGTGAATAAAATGCAACATCACAGAAATGTACAGCATCACAGAACAATACAGATATCTGGGATCCCCGGGTTTCACAGAGCCACTGCTGAAACCCGACGTTCCCCTGGTCGTGTGGATAGCCTGTGCAATGAAATCCTAGACCCCTACGGGCGCGGTAAGTCACCCGCCAAAACCTGAAGCGAGGCAGCCCCTTTCAGCACCGTGAATGGACCACCCAGCACTTCATGGAATCCGGTAACTTGGGCACCCCTCCTGGGTCAACCTGTACCCCCTACGAGTGCGGCGAATAGCCCGCCAATTCCAGACTGAAGCCCCCTCCGTCTCAATGCCCTGAGATGCGGGCCCGTTGCCCTCTAGAACCCGGCTATCCGTGCACCCCTCCGCGGGGTAACCCTAGTACAGAAAGTAAAATATACATACAACGGGTACATCGACCGCAACCTGGTCGTGCCCTAAAATAATAATACAAACAGGCAGTGATGGCAGTCCACATGTCGGACGCTCGCCCCGCAATATCAAATGTACATAATACAACCAAACTGTACTAGCATTGCATCCAGGCTATCCCCCACGACCGATCCGCAACATCACAGCAAAACACAGAACATCAACGTGAAAGTCACGTTCGCAAATCCGTCTAACCGGGCTATAGCAGTTAGACCGGATTTACCGATCAAGTGATATTCACGGTCGCAGATATAATGTAAATACTGTGAAATAATGTGTTTAAAATATCCGATCGATCAAAAATTAACAAGTGGGCCCCCAAGCAATACTGTAGCACTCACAGAAAATCTGGGCCCAATATTAATATTCCAAAACCCCTAAAATAAGCCCAGAAGCCCACTGGAGAAATTGGACACAGTGAGGACACCAATGTGCGGCGGAACCGCAGCCCAAGGGGGGGTTTGGCCGCGGTTCCGCGCTTCAGTCGTCGACTGACTGTGTCGAATTTTCCCAGTAGTCTTAGAATTTCCAGTACATCAATATTTTACAACCTGAAAATTTTTTCGAGACCAAAAAATTTCAACAGAAAACTGATGTGAACAAAAATGCAAGTTTTGGAATTTTGGTCGATCGGAAATGCAAAACACATCAAACGAAGCTAGACGAAGTTAATGGCGAGGCTCTGATACCACTGTAAGTGCACGGCGGCGCCCCGGCCGTCAATCCGACGGTCAAATGCGGAAACGGTGATAAACTTTAATTTTGCGGACTTAGCAAACCGGCACCACCGCGCACTAAACCCCGGATCGGGCCATTAAACTAGATCTAGCAAAGTAACAAGATAGGGAAGAGATATACCGAGTGATCCGAGTCCTCCGGTCTTCTCGTCATCGTCCCGATCTCCCGCGGAAACTCCGGTCGTCGCCTCCTCACCGGAAGGGCACCACATCGCCTGCATCTTTTACGGGCTCCCACCCCAATACCGAGGCAACTCGAGCGCGAAGTTGGCTGACCGACGCGTCCAAGATTTGCTGTAGAAAGTGTAGTGTAGAGGCTATGTCTCATTAGGGGTAATGAAGTTGCCATTGGATGGAGGGAAGTAAATGAACAAAATGGAGATGAACTTTGGTGTATCAAAATGAGATGATAATTTTCCCACTTCACAAAATGAAAATCCCTCTCTCCCCTCACTCAAGTGGCCGGCCTCATATATGAATAGTGGAGGAAACCAATTTGCAAAACCAAGAAGGGAGGTAATGGTAGGAGATAGAAAATGGTGACCATAACATAAAGCAAAGAAAACATCAACCATGCTTATCACTTCTAATCACATCAAATCTCATAAATGCACCATCATGGAAGAATAAGATGCATATCCTATCATAATGAATACATATGCAAGAAACCCCCTCCACAAATGTTATTTGCACAATTGCAAATAACCCCCTCCATCGGAAAAGTCCGTCCGGGAAAGAACAAAGGAAAACCGGCCAGAACGGAATGCAAACTGGCAACTCCATAAAACTGGTCCCGTAATAAATTACAGGAAAACCCCGATACTGTGCATACACACCCGCATTTGTATTCCGACCGGATACAAATGCAATGAGACAAAATCTACACTGTACTATACTAGGATCCGGCTTAAACCAAAGCCGGCTAGTAATATCCGTTCGATCCTGATCCGTGCAATACCGCACGTATCCGATCGAACCTTGCTATATATCTATACGGCCTCTAGTACTAACCGTCCGATCCTGATCCGTGCAATACCGCACGTATCTGATCGGACCCTGCCATATCTCCATACGGCCTCTACAGCGTTTCGCCCGAAAGCTTGAGTAACAGAATGAGTGGTGGACTCTAAAGACTCGTCAATACAATGGCTATGGATTTAACCACTAGCACGTCAGAGGTATAAGCCAATACGTAACAGGCCACCAGCTATTGACTAAAAGGGACACCGATGAGCGAACTCATCCTGACACCCTACTGAGCCTGTCAGTGACAATATCCGTACAGTCCGGTCCGTTCGTCTATGAGCATCGCATGGCGGGCCTAGGGGGTTGGTAAAAGTCAGACCCCCAAAAGCGGTACAAGTCGTGTCGGAGTGTAGCCCAGAACACCCTGAGATACTACTGGAATACCTACCAGTAAATCTCCTACCTTGGCCAAGGACTTTGTGTAATGGCTCTCCTAGACACAGCGCGACCTCACCCCCAATACCGGGGGAGACGAACCCCCGAAGATCCGCTCACTGCCTCCATGTGGCTCGGGACTGTACCCAACTAAAACCTGTTTGCACGACTCCTTTGAGCCATGGTAGGGTAGTAATCAAAGTACAGTGGGAACTCACACGAGACAAATGACGATCCCCAGGTCGATGAACTAACCTGTACACATGTCACCAGGGAACTGCTATCTGACGTCAGGTATAAGACCGGCTAGCATGTTCCCGGCGAGTCCTGTCCGGTGTACTCATAACCCAATGAGCACCTGTATACATCTTAGGTGAACCAACTGACACCAGTGGCCTGTGAGACCGGCCACCGCCCCTCGTCGGGGTCTCGACTGTATACACTAGTCTACTTTGGAGAATCGATGCCCTGTCTCGAAACTCCCACGACTAGGGACCATTTAAGGATATGCTTATAGACTCCAGCTCTCACTTATATGATCGCCCTCATACTGCTGGCAGTCAAGCAAGAATCCTAGGGGCTCTATCAACGTGCAATAGTGACCTGTCAGGTCACCTAAAGCAGTACACGATGATAAAGGTAAACCAGATAGCATACTATCATCTCGAGTAAGACTGTCGTACCGGGATAGGTCCTCCCTCAATCATTGCAATCACGTGCCTGTGACCCAATAATTGACTCTGAGGGCACTATCTCCAACACAGATTACACGAAAACACCATAGGGTTTGATCTTTGTGCAAAGTTGGTTTTTTAATGGGATATTTTGGCAATCTGAGATCTGCTATTGACCCGGACCATTCAAAACAAAATTGAGGAAACTGGGGCATAAAAACTCGGTTTAGAACACACCACCAGAACACGAGCCCCAAATGTTTCATCTTGGCCGCAGATTTAATGCCTCTGGCCGCAAATTGCGGCCAGGAAGTGGACATGGGTGTTGGGGGTCTTGGCTAGGGTTCTACTCTGTCTAGTCTAGTGTTTTGGCATGTCTAGTTTTGTAAGATTTGGCCTGTAGGAAAATCTGGGATCATATATCGTTTTTCATGTCCGTTGTGTTTGCGCGATACGATCGATACGTGAGTGGGTTCTGTGATCCAGCGTATCGCGGCGTGTCGCGTTAGTTTTAGACGCGTATACACACGTTTCGGCGTATCGTGCACACGCGCGTTTAGTTCGCGACGTGAGTTTCTCGTTTCGGTTCAATATCGCGTTTTGCTGAATATTTGTCTTATATATGATTTCCATGTCTTATTTGCAAGTTTGCAGGCAGGGACTACGGATACTGCTACAGGGGGGAGCAGATGGTAGGATTCACCTAGCGTGGAGCGTTGGTAAGTAGATTTAACATCTACAGGGGAATCGCCCGCATGGCGTTATGCGTCTGGGCTAGGATTCAAATACCTGTCGCATATTCTACGTCATTGTTAGAATTGCGCCTTTATGTTATTTCCTTGATATAGTTGTACTGTGACTAGCAGCCGTAGGACACTGCACATATTATTGACGGTTCATGTTGCACGAGCACGGATTGTATGCTACACACACACCGTCAATAATTGCCATGTCACACACAACCCCTTATAGATACTATATTGCTTATCATACTTGACATCTAGCTTATCGGTATACCTATAGTGTATCTTACCATTAGTGATAGGTACATCTACACCTTGCGATACAGCTACAGGTATACTTTGCACATATTTTACTTATACCAGGGGGATATCCTACATATTCTATTTATACCCAGGGGGGTATACGACATCTTTTACTTATAGGTAGATACCTATACTTAGCTGTACCTTATTGATTTCGCATACATATGGTTTCAGCTATATATTTTCATTTATATGCTCGCATTTCAGATATATCGCATATATGTATTCCTGGATTTGCGCATTCTTATTTTGATTTCATATGATGATTTCTGGATTTGGGAACCGCGGGAGTTCATGAAATTATGCATACATTGAAAAACCCGGTTTCCTTGATATGATATTTGCGCAGCCACCATGAGATTTATCGGTTCGGATTTTATACTCCATACGAGGTATGGTTGCCGGATGAGGGTACATGGTGGGGCCCGGTATGGTTCCCCTCGGCAAGAAGATCGATGGATGTTGCCGATTGAGCCTGGAGGCGGGTGAGTACCTACCGGTGACAGTACTGATGACTCGGCGGGGATCATGGAGATACCGTTGGGAGTCATGTACGTATGCATACGTCGAAAGGCAAGGGTCAGAGCTAGGCACTCGTGTTTTCGGGATAGCGTATGATACGTGATCAGGATTTCTGTGTCGATGCTTGGCACATGGTTTTCATGATATTTCTTTAACACCTTTGTATATATAACAGGGGATTTAGCCGTTGTTATATATACCCTTACACCAATATTAGTGGAATAGGACGCTAATATATGTGTATTGCCCCCATCATATTTATTTCTGCAAATATATATATTTAGGATGCTAGAATCTTACTTGAGATGTGATTTGGGATATTAGGTGATTCATTGAGATTGGATACAAGTTACCTATGAGATTGTTGATTTGTACATTCGAGATATAGGGGATCTATTCGATTTTATACATTGAGGAGATATGAGACTTACATGATATGAGAGCCCAACTTAGGGGCTGATTTGAGGATTTGGGATTTGAGTATCTTGATGGATTGTGATCCTGCCACGATGTCAGGTTTCCGTGGAAATGACATATTCCACCCCCTACCTCACACTTATCTATTTTATGCACAGTTTCATATATTGGTAGTACCTGTTAGTGTACCCTTATGATAGTTGCATATCTACATTCTCATATCCCTATTGCATGGTTATTGCATACTATAGTCATGTTACTATTGCTTCACATATTGATTGTACCTGCTAGTGTACTTTCCATTATTTTGCATTCACATGACATGTTATTATTGTAATCGCATATCTTAGATTCATGCTGTACGTACATTCCTGCGATTACCTGCATATGTTATCTACTATTCACGAGTTGGCAACTCACCCCCGTTGTGCCACAGGTGTTTCAGGTTGTTCCCCAGAGTAGTCGAGGAAGGCTATTCAGCTATTCATCTATCATCTTTTGCTACAGATATTGCATCGGCTCACAGTATACTATTTTGCTTAGGTGGGTTGGATGATTATCTGTATTTCATATTGTACATTCGTTGTATCCTGTACTCTCCATCTACTATTATGTTGTTGACTTAGAGACTTGGTGAGGACGTTATTGTATATTATTTATGGATTTGTTGCCTTTTATATACAGCTTTCTCTCTATTGTCCTTATTCTTCGCTACGGCGTCGTATATTTGTATTGTATTCATCTTGGCTAGTTTTTACAAAAAGGGGGTGTTGCCAAAATTTTAAAGAAAGAAAGTAGGACTTTTAAAGAATTTGGGTTGCGATTTCAAATGTTTCAAAAACTTATATTATCTTTTCCGTATTTTCTTGGTTTAGATTTCTGGGTTTTGGCTTTCTTTTACTGCGTTACGTCTTTAGGCGTTGCGTAGTATTAGGGCCGTCACGTGCCAATTTTGAGTCGTGACAGCTCCAAAAGGGGTAAAACCCGTAGGCTGCAAATGGATATTCAGAAAGAAGATTGGTGCAGATGGACAGGTTAAAACCTATAAGGCTAGACTTGTTGCAAAAGGATTTCGTC
The DNA here is from genome assembly GCA_030015575.1 of Agapanthus africanus. NCBI lineage: Eukaryota > Viridiplantae > Streptophyta > Magnoliopsida > Asparagales > Amaryllidaceae > Agapanthus > Agapanthus africanus. The sequence goes on along the minus strand of CM057343.1, from coordinate 166,055,828 downwards.
AAAGACCTGGTTTGGACAATGATGAAACCTTTTCTCCAGTGGCTATGCTCAAATCCATTCGGATCCTTTTTTCCATTGCTGCCTTCCACGATTATAAGATTTGGCAGATGGACATAAATGCCGCTTTTCTAAATGGAAATTTAGAAGAGTGCATTTATATGGATCAGCCAGAGGGTTTCATTTAGTGTGGGAGCAGCGGGAAAGTGTGCAAGTTGCTTAAATCCATTTATAGATTAAAGCAGGCATCGCGGAGTTGGAATATCTATTTTGATGAAACGGTCAAAGAATTTGACTTTATTAAAAATCCAGATGAACCATGCATCTATAGTAAGATTGTAACGAGAACTGTGGTATTCCTCGTCTTGTATGTGAATGACATTCTCTAGATAGAAAATGACATTCCTATGCTACAATCAGTCAAAGGATTCTTGTCACAAAATTTCTCCATGAAAGACCTGGGTGATGCCTCCTACATTCTGGGATCCAGATCTATCATGATAGATCTAAGAGGATGTTGGGACTTTCACAGTCCAGATATATCAACACCACACCGAAAAGATTCAGTATGGAGGATTCAAAGCGCGGTAATTTACCGGCCTGTCATGGAATCACCCTCTCCAAAGAAATGTCTCCCAAGACTATTTGGAAAGGGATCGCATGTCAACTATACCCTACATTTCTGCGGTAGGCTCTATAATGTATGTGATATTATGTACCAGACCAGATGTTACTTACGCACTAAGCGTGATAAGCCGGTATCAGTCAAACCCTGGGAAGAAGCACTGGATAGCAGTAAAGAACATTCTCAAGTACCTGAGAAGGACTAAAGAGATGTTCTTGGTGTACGGCGGAAAAGACCTCAAGATCGAGGCCTTTGCTGACTCCAGCTTCCAGAGTGACAAGGATGACTCCAAATCCATGTCGGGTTATGTCTTTACCCTCAATGAAGGGACGGTCTATTAGAAGAGCTCCAAGCAGGACACCGTTGCTGACTCGATGATGGAAGTGGAGTATATCGCTGCATGTGACGCCGCGAAAGAAGCAGTCTGGATGAGGATGTTCATAACAGAACTTCAGGTGGTTCCATCCATTATTGATCCAATACTTCTGTATTGTGACAACAACGTAGCTATAGCTTTAGCGAAAGAACCCAGGTCCCATCAGAAGTCCAGACACATCTTGAGGCGGTACCACCTGATCAGGGAGATTATTGATCTCCGGGATATCGAGGTGTGGAGAGTAGATACGGAGAGCACTGCAGATCCACTTACAAAGGCCATCCTTCACACACAGTTCGAGAGGCTATTCGAGATGATAGGTCTGCGATATGTCAATACATGGCCTTAGTGCAAGTGGAAGACTGTTAGTGATATATGCCCTAGAGGCCATTATTGTATTATATTGGTTTGTATATTACATTTTGGAAGCTTGGGATATACACGGATATATTAACAGTCTTGCTCAATATGGTAGTATGCTACTTGGTTTGTTTCTACCTCAATATGTACATGCGTTTCTTTGAGCATATCGCTTATACATATTGGTAGAGACCTTAGGATTTTTGCTTGACCACCAATGTTGTGATGGCAGTCACACTAGTGGGGGCTGGGTAGTCTTTAAGCACATCCTTATACAGGTCCCTAGTCGTAGGATTATCGAGACGGGGCATCGATACTCCAGAGTAGACTAGTGTATACGCTTCTCATCCCAGCAGGGGAGATGGTCTGTCCCACAGCCATTAGTATGTCGTACTGGAGATAGTATGCAGGTGCTCATTAGATTATGAGTACACTGGACAGGACTCGTAGGGAACTGCTGGTTGGTACTATACCTATCGTCAGGTAGCAGTTCCCAGGTGACATGAGTACAACATAGTCCGTTGACTTGGCATCGCTACTTCGCTTCGAGTGTGTTCCTATCGTTCTTTGATTACTATCCTACCATTACTCAAAGGAGTCGTGCAAACAGGTAGTAGTTGGGTGCAGTCCCGAAGCACTTGGAGGAAGTAGTGGTTAGATAGGATTCGTCTCTCCCGGTATTGGGGGTTGATATCGTGCTGTGTTCGGAAAACCATTACACAAAGTCCTTAGCCAGGGCAAGCGAGATTTACCGGTAGGCACTCCAGTATTTTCTCAGGGTGTTTTGGGCTATACTCTGGCACGACTTATTGAGCTATTAGGGGTCTGACGGCTACCGCCCCTAGGCCCGATATGCGATAATTTTAGACAAACAGACCGGACTGTACGAAGATTGTCATAGATAGGCTCAGTAGGAGTTCGGATGAGTTTTCTCATCGTCCTTCTTATCAACTGATACCTGCATACCCATTATGTGCAGCTAGTACCGCTGACGTGCTTGTGATTAAACCCACTGCCAGCGTACTGGAGATATACGAGACCCTAACTCGGTTAGATGACCGCGGAAGCGCGGCGAGTTGGTGCAATACGCCGCGGATCCACGGCCGAGTCGGCTCCGAGTTGACTCGTATTTACACAGTTTGTCTTATTTTTGGGTGTTCTGTTTTCCTGTATTTTTTGTTTCTGCCCAGGTCTTTTCAGTGCTGGCTTGCATTTGGGGTAGACACGGAAAAAGGTTGTCGATCGAAATTCTAAGTTATTTGCTAATCAGGTTTTATCTGTGATGTTTAATGTGTTCGTAAACCTCCGCTAATTGCTAGTATGTCGGTTAGTTGGGGGTTGCACATTTCTGTGATGGATATTGGTTTGTGGATATGAACTTCATTGGATTGTCGTGGATGAATAGCCGGGGATGTAAGATGAGAGTTTTTATCTTTCATTCTATGTAAATTGTAATATGTTGTAATATTCTTTTGCGGGGCACATCCGGGTTGAGGTTGTAGCCACCGTTGTATTATTTTATTTACTGTTTTATGCTCCTAGGATAGACCCAAGATGGGGTGTACAAACTACCGGGTACTTTGAAGTGTTTAATGGCCTACTCACGTTGTTGAGGGAGACTGTTTCACTTCTGGTACTAGGCAGGTAGTTTGCCTCACTCGTAGGGGTCTAGGGTGGGGTTTGGCTATTCATCACACCGTGTAATCCGTCTTTTGTTGCAAGCTCAAACGAAACGCGGATTCCTAGTATATCCTGTTTGATATATGTATTCCCTAGAGACCATTATATGTATAGTGGATGCTTGGACATGTATATATATGGATTATTTTCTTTCTCGACATGATAGTATGCTATCTGGTTTACTTTATCTGACATGTTGACTTGATCATGCTTTTATTCATTTGCACATGTTGATAAAGCCTTGAGGATATTTGCTTGACTACTGTGACTATGATACGGATCATACTAGTAGGGAACGTGTAGTTTATAAGCATATCCTTGAACTGTTCCTAGTCGTGGGTGTATTGAGACGGGGCATTGTTATTCCAGAGTAGACTAGCGTATACCATTCTTGTCCCATGTGATGGGCGATGGATGATCTCATATCCATCTGGTGTGCTGACACCAAAGATTGTATGCGGGTGCTCAGTGGAGACTGGGTACACTGAATGGACTTGCCGAGAACTCCTATGTGGTATTATATCTATCGTCGGATAGCAGTTCTTAGGTGACACTAGTCCAGGTTAGTCTGTAGACCCAAGATCGTCATAGAGTCTTGTGTGTCCTCCCACTGTACTTTGATCTCCACCCTACCACGGCTCTACTGAGTCGTGCAAACAGGTGGACTTTGGGTACAGTCCCGAAGCACATAGAGGCAATGAGCGATAGGAGGGGTTTCGTCTCTCTCGGTATTGGGGGTTGATGTTGTGCTATGCTTGATTGGCTATAACAGGAAGTCCTTGGCCAGTGCTACTGAGATTTACTGATAAGCGTTATCAGTAGTTTCTCGATCTGTTATGAGCTATACACCGGCATGAATTATTGAGTTATTGGGGTCGACGATACCATCCCTAGACTCGATATGCAACATATCTGATGAGAAGACCGGACTGTACGGTAAGTGTTGCCAGATGGCTCGACGGGAGTTTTGACAACTTTGCTGGTTTTCTTCTGATCGCTCAATACCCGGGTGGCCGTTACGTTTAGCTGACCGCTTGTGGCTTGTGGATGTTTGATATGATCATCACCCACTGCCGGCGTATTAACGAGTCTTAGAGTCCTACACAGAAGTTTCCTAGCCCAGGAAAAAAGATGTGGTGTGCATATGAGATATGCGCGAGGACCTGATTGAATACGACTATGTGATACCTGTTAGTGTTTATGCCCTAGAAGGCCATTACTGTATCATACTAGTTTGTATATTACTTAATGGAAGCTTGGGATTTTCACAGTTATATAACAGTCTTGCTAAACATAGTAGTATGCTACTTGGTTTTTTCTATCTTAATATGTGAGTATGCGTATTGATAGAGCTCTTAGGATCTTGCTTGACTACCAGCGTTGTGATGGCAGTCACACTAGTGGGGGCTGGGTAGTCTACAAGCACATCCTTATTCAGGTCCCTAGTCGTAGGATTATCGAGACAGGGCATCGATACTCCGGAGTAGACTAGTGTGTACGCTTCTCATCCCAATTAGGGAGATGGTCTGTCCCACAGCCGTCAGTACGTCGTACTGGAGATAGTATACAGGTGCTCATTAGGTTACGGGTACACCGGACATGACTCACAGGGAACTGTTGGTTGGTTTTATACCAGTCGTCAGTTAACAGTTCCCAGGTGACATGAGTACAGCATAGTCCGCAGACTTGACACTGCTACTTCGCCTCGAGTGTGTCCCACTGTTCTTAGATTGCTACCCTACCACGGCTCAAAGGAGTCGTGCAAACAGGTAGCAGTTGGGTGCAGTCCCGAGCACTTGGAGGCAGTGGCGGTTAGAAAGGATTCGTCTCTCCCGGTATTGGGAGTTGATATCGCGCTGTGTCAGAGAGCCATTACGTAAAGTCCCTGGTCAGGGCAAGCAAGATTTACTGGTAGGTTTTCCAGTAGTTTCTCAAGGTGTAATGGGCTACGCTCCGACACGACTTATACCGCTTTTAGGGGACTGACGCTTGCCGCCCCCTAGGCCCGATATGCGATAGTCTTAGACGAACAGACCGGACTGTACGGAGATTGTCACAGCAGGCTCAGTAGGAGTTCAGATGGGTTTACTCATCGGCCTTCTTATCGACATCTACCTGGGGACCGTTACGTACAGCTAGTGCCGCTTGCGGTCTGTGGTTAAACCCACTGCCAGCGTAGTGTCGAGTCTTTAGAGTCCCACACAGAGAGTTTCCCTGCTTCGGGCGAAACGATATAGAGGTCGTATGGTTTTACGACAGGGTTCGGACGCATACGTGTTTTTACGCACGTACGATGTTCGGACAGTTTTTACTAGTCGGCTTTGGTTTAAGCCAGATTCTTGTATCGGATTATTGGATTTATACAGTCTAAAGTTTTTCCGTGTTTTTACGGATAGGAGGGGCGTTCTCGTAATTTGTCGGGAAGCTTCTTGAAGCATGGTGACTTGGGGGTTAAGGTGGCATTTGCATTAATTGGATAAATGAGTCATGGTGTGATTCATACATGGAGTTAATGAATCAATTATGATTTATATGACTCATGTAATGAATCACTTAGTGTATTAATGAAACATGATGATATATCATTATTTTCTATTCATTTAATATATATGATCTGTTTCATATACACACACATGATCTATTCATCCAAAAGGATTGTCATTCTCACCTTCTCTCTCCTCAAGCTCTCTCTCTTCAAACCCTAACCCTAACCTTTCATGTGTTGAGATCAAGGGTTAGCTAGACTAATACTTCCATAATCCAACTCTATATCACCTAGGTTGCTTAGATTAGCACTTTGAGTAACCTAGTTAGCTCAAGTTAGAGGTTAAGCTTGGAGTAGGAGCTCTCGGGTGGATCGTCTTTGATTCGAGGAGGCCGTTGAGGTGCCGACGTTCCAAAGAGCCTACACGGAGTGGAGGATAGTGTTGAAGACCCGAAGGACAAGAAACGTGAGGTATAACTTCGAATCAGAGTAGTTGAACCTTTCGTAGTTTGCTAGTAACGGTTTTTATACGATTCATGCGCTCAAGTCCGTGTTACGAACCTTTGATGATCGTTTTTCATATATTCCGCCTCTCCGCAAGTTCGTGGGGTGCGTGACATGGACTTACAGTGGTATCAGAGCCAACTAAACAATTACTAGTTTGTTAGCAACTAAGTAGAACTTCGATCGACGGAAAACACGAAAACAACACCGCGATACCCTAAACAGTTTTTGTTAATTTTAAATGTGTCAGAATTTTTTTTTGATAGGCCTTAAAATTCACAGCAGGGTATTATAAGAGTTCTGGGAAAATACGAGGTCACAACTCGGCAAGACGGCCGCGGAACCACGGCCAAATGGTGCTTTTGGCCGCGGATCTGCCGCCGAGTCAACGCCGAGTTGACTCGGAGTTTCACAATAATTCTTTATTTTTGGTGTTTTGTTTTCCTGTATGTTCTGTTTCTACCCAGGTTACTTCAGTGCAGGTTTGCAATTGGGGTAGACACGGAAAATGGTTATCGATCGATATTCTAAGTTATTTGCTAATCGGGGGTTTATCTGTAATGATTAATGTGTTCGTAAACCTCCCCTAGCTGCTAGTATGTCGGTTGGCAGGGGGTTGCACATTTCTGTAATGTTTACTGTTTGTGTATATGAACTTGATTGGATCGTTGTGATGATTAGCCGGGGTTTGAGATGGGTTTTATATTCATTCATTCGATGTAAATTGTAATATGATGTAATATTCTTTTGCAGGGCACATCCAGGTTGCGGTTGTAGCCACCGTTGTATTATTTCATTTACTGTTTTTTGCTCCTATGATAGACCCAAGGTGGGGTACACAAACTACCGGGTACGCCAAAGTGTTTAGTGGCCTACTCACGTTGTTGAGGGAGACCGCTTCACTTCGGGTACTTGGCGGGTAGTTTGCCGTACCCGTAGGGGTCTAGGATGGGGTAAAGGCTATTCATCACAACTGTGTAATCCGTATTTTGTTGCAGGCTCAAAGCAAACGCGGATTGCTTGTATATCCAATAATGTTCATCTGAGATCTGGAATGCCTATTATTGCGTCTGACGAATGTACAATATCTATATATGATAGCTATTTAGACGTCACTTATGTTTTACACCCGCGCTAGCCCAGCCCCCGCTCTGTCGTTAGTTAAGTAACCTAATGGGTGATGACGGGACCCAGTGGCGAATGCGGATGGCATAAGAGGACGTTGTATTTTCGTTGTTCTCTGCAATGATAGGTTAAATGATGGGACGCATTATTTTAATGCAAAGAAAATAAACCAAAGTTGAATCGTTGGAACAAATTTAAAAGAAACCACTCGGTTATTTTAAAAGAGCAGAATTTTTAATTGCGGAGCTTTAACCACTCCTTTTAAAAAGCTATCAGGTTCCTTCGATTATATCAAGTTCACTACGTTCACGGTTTCGCCAAAACCAGTCGTAGCCCTCCGTCATTTCTTATGGATAGTCAGTAGTATTCAAGCTATGTTTGTTGGCTTTCGTCAAGACATAGTGTTTGGTAGCTGCTGGGGTATTCATTTGTTGCATAGATAAATGAGTTGGTTTGGGACAGTCGTATAACTTTGTTGGCTTTCGTCAAGGGTATATACGGGTGGGTTCAAATTAACAAGATAATGATGGGCAGAACTTGACATGTGTTTTATGATTTGTTGGCTTTCGTCAAGGTCATAAGAACATGGGGCAAAAATCTACATCGGGAGTTTCTAAAGAAACTGAAACTTGCTAGTGTAGCATACCATTTGGAGTTTGATGAATGTTGGTAGGATTCCTTCAACATTATCATACGATGATATTTGGATCCCGATCCTACTGTGAGTATATGCTACTTATCAGGAGATTCGTCACTTAACGATCAATGCTATAAACCAAGTAGGTGTCAAGAAAGGTGTCAGCAGGGCTACGCCCCCAGAGAAAAGAGGTTATATAATTAAGGAACTTCGCGAAAGCTTTGGAAAACCTCCCTTGAAGTACCAACACTAGCCTGGCTGAACGGTTAAGCAAGAATTGTACAGTGAGAATAGTCCTGGCTAATTCTTCTTTTATGGTTTGAGGAAGGATTTGAGAAACAATGGGAGCCATCCTGTTTAGATAAATTAAAAACCAATCTAAACTTGCAAGAGCATCATGCTAAAGTGTTTTCTTCTCTCTCTCTCATTGCAGCGACCTTGTGACCATGACTAGGTTACATCTAGATAACAAGTTGACTGAATTTAACTTATATGACTGGCAAAGGTCTATCCAGATGTCTATTGCCTATGACAAGCTGGACCACCCTATTACTACTCAAGATCCCGCCGTCCCAGGTCCAGTTTCCACCGTCGCGGATATGGATATCCGTCAGACAAGGGAAAAGGATAAAGCGAAAGCTGAGTGCCTCGTGTTGGCTTCAGTTGATGGTGTATACCAGAAGCAACACGAGAAGATGGACTTATCCATCTTTCTCCATAACAAAGATTTATATGGAGAGCAAACTCATATTGCAAGATATGAGACCTCGAACGATTTAATTCAAGCGAGGTTGGCTGTTGGGTCATCTGTAGGGGACAACGTCCTTACAATGACTAGCTATATTGATGAGCTCAAGGACCTGGAGACCACGTTGGGAAACAGGTCATATGCTGACTTATTTCCACAGTCCCTACCCTCTACTTACATCGTGAAAGAAACCAGGGAGACACAAGCTCAGCTTAATGGGGGACCTTCTTCTTCTACATCCAGGGCGAAAGCAAAGGGTGAAAAGAAGAAGACTTCTACAAAGCCGATATATGGTGTCAATTAAGTAGGAGGAAAGGGAAGAGCAAAAGTTTTGGGACTTGGTGTAGGTAAGGAGGGATGTTCCTATTGTTATAGGAACGAGCATTGGCAGAAGGATTGCAGGGCTTTGGAAGCCTGTAGCCAGGATACGAAGCATGTTGTGGCTTCAGCCTCTAGTGTGTTTGTAATTGAGAACTGTTTGTCAATTAACTCTACTTCCTGGGTACTAGATACCGGAGCAGGATCTCATATCTGTAATTCATTACATGCTTTGAGAAACCGTAGAGTTATAAGGGTAGGCGATATGTCTTTCAGAGTTGCAAACGGAATGAGCGTGGACGCTGAATCCGTGGGAGAATATCACCTAGGTTTGACAAGTGGGCAGATATTGATTCTACGTAACTGTTTGTATGTACTTAGTTTGACTAGTAATATCATATCGGTGTCCTTACTTTCAAAAGAGGGATATGATTTTACATTCGTAAGCGATGTAGTTCACATCCACCTAAATCAAGTTTTGATTGGGTCCGGTACATTAGATGACGGTATATACGTATTGAGTCAAGCTCAGGTTTTCAATGTCCAGAATACACTTAAAAGAAAGTCTCCAGAAATGAATCAGGCTTTCTTATGGCATTGTAGACTAGGTCACATCAATGAAACACGATTAACGAAGTTACGTAGAGAAGGATATTTGAATCTGTTCGAATATCAATCTTATGCCACTTGTGAATCTTGTCTCATGGGAAAGATGACAAAGACTCCGTTTACTGGACACGGAGTAAGAGCGAGCGAGCTCTTAGGACTCGTACACAGTGACGTGTGCGGTCCAATGTCTACACATGCTCGAGGTGGTTATTCCTACTTCATTACTTTTACGGATGATTTCTCTAGGTATGGACATATCTGTAAGTGCACGGCGGCGCCCCGGCCTCCATCCCGAGGCCGGAATGCGGAAGCGATGGTTAACTTTAAATTTTCTTGAACCGGCACCACCGCGCATTAAAAACCCGGATCGGGCCATTAACTAGTTCTAGTTAACTACAAGATGGGGAAGAGAGATATACCGAGTGATCCGAGTCCTCCGGTCTTCTTGCCGTCGTCCCGATCTCCCGCGGAATGTCCGGTCTCCACCTCGTCGCCGGAAGGGCACCACGTCGCCTGCTTCTTTTACGGGCTCCCGCCTCTATACCGAGGCAACTCGGGCACGAAGCTGGCGAGTCGACGTGCCCAAGGTTTGCTGTAGAATAGTGTATAGATCTATATCTCATTTGGGGTTTGTATGGAGTTGCCTTTTGAGATGGTGGAGGAATGGAGTTTTGGAGATGGAGCTAAATGGATTTTGTGCAATACAAATGAACCAAAAACCCCACCTAAAAAATTGGGACAGCCCCCCCTCTCTCCTCTTTGGCCGGCCATGCTCAAGGTGTAGGGTGAATGAAAATTCAAGAGAGAAGAACAATAATGCAAGGGAGAGTCAAATGAGATCAAGAGAAGAAATCATCACAAGGAAAGTCCAAGACTCAACCAACCAATCATAACACCAAAAGGTCAAGCCTGTAGGGTTCCTAGGCACTCAAATGGAGTCTCACAAGTGATCAAACATGCACAAATCAAATTTTACGGGTGCCTACAAACCCTAATACGGATCGTCAACTAGATATATAGGCAATGCAAGCAAGTAAACGAATTAAATGCTAAAGGAAAGTGGCTACAACCTTTGTAGATCCGGTTCTCCACCTCCATGGCTCCGCGATGAAGTCTCCTCGCTGTACAAATCGGATCTTGGGCTCTAGCGTCGGTTTCATCGGAGAAAAAGCGGGCTAGGTCATCGACGACGATGCCGAAGATGATCTACGTCGAGGCATTGCTAGATCAAGCTCCAACTTCACCAAGTCAAGAAAACTTGTGAAGGAAACACCCTATACTACTTGGCAAGAGGTAGAGGATGAGGAAATAGGAAGTGGGTAGACTTTAGATTTGGATTTTTCACACTTTTTCATCAATCACCATTGATGTAGCAAGCTTTCTTCTCATGAAAGAAGAAGATGAAGATGAAGAAGAAGATATGATAAGTTATTAAAAATAGAAAAGAAAATATAATACTTATCATAATCTTACCTTGGTTAAGTGTAGAGAATCAACTAGGGTTAGTGAATGGTTAGGTTTCGTAGATGAAGACAAAATGGTCAAAGCTTCTTGAAGCTTCAAAGAAAAGAACAAAACAATCAACCATTTTATTTTCTTTATCATTTCCTTTTTCCAAAATAAACAAAAAGAATAAATAAATGAATTAATGAAAGAAAATGAAACCCTAACCATTCATATAACCATGGTCAATTCTTTACATAAACCCAAGCTTGCATGTATCATCAAACATGATACAATCTTGTGCACAAAAAAATATATCACATATACAATATGCACATCAAGTGAGAAAGTCCATTTAAAGTGAACCAATACTAGTTGATGCAAAGTAATATATCAAATATATAATTCTACATTAAATCATTAAATCAACACTTGATTTAACGATCCGGTCATGTCGCATATAACCGGCTAGTATCCAATGTATCGGCTTATCGAATCAATCCTTGATTCGATAACTAGGTTATATCGCATATAACCAATCGATACATTTATCGCGAGAATGGAATATGGTATCACATACACGCATTATTCTCGGTCCCGCACATATCCCATATGTGCTCCTATTTCGTTTCGCTTGAGCCAGGAAACCTCTGTGTAGGACTCTAAAGACTCGTCAATACGCCGGCAGCAGATGATGATCATATCAAACACCCACAAGCCGCAAGCGATCTGCTAAACGTAACGGCCATCCGGGTATTGAGCGATCAGAAGATCGACGAGCAAGCCCGCTCACACTCCTGTGAATCCAACCAGTAACACTTACCGTACAGTCCGGTCTGTTCGTCTGATATGCCGCATATCTCGCCTAGGGATGGTAAACGTCAGACCCCAATAGCTTGATAAGTCATGCCGACGTAGGGTTCATAACATTCGTGAAACTACTGATAACTCTTACCAGTATATCACTGCAACCCTGGCCAGGGATTTCCTCTTATGGCCAGTCGTGCATTGCGCAATATCAACCCCCAATACCGGGAGAGACGAATCCCCTCCTATCGCTCATTGCCTCCATGTGAATCGGGACTGTACCCAAAAACCACCTGTTTGCACGACTCAGTAGAGCCGTGGTAGGGTGGAAATCAAAGCACAGTGGGAGACACACAAGACTCTATGACGATCTCGGGTCAACAGACTAAGCTGTACCAGTGTCACCAGAGAACTGCCATCTGACGTGAGGTATAATACCATCTGGGAGTTCTCGGCGAGTCCGTTCAGTGTACCCAGTCTCCACTGAGCACCCGTATACCATCTCTGATGTCAAACACCAATGGATATGGGATCATCCATCGCCCATCGCATGGGTCGAGAAGATATACGCTAGTCTACTCTGGAATATCGATGCCCCGTCTCGATATTCCCTCGACTAGGAACATTGAAGGATGTACTCATGGACTATCCAGGCCCCACTAGTATGATCTGCATCACAGTCCTGGAAGTCGAGCACACATCCTAAGGGCTTTATCAACATGTAACAGAGAGAAAGAAAGTATACACGTTAAGATAAAGAGCAACCAGATAGCGTACTATCATGTCGAGCAAGAAAGTCCTACCTATATATGTCCCAGCATCCACTACAATATACATCCAATGTACAGTAATGGCCTCTAGGGCATACATATAACTAACAATCTCCCACTTGCACTAGGGCCATCTGTAGCAGTGGTTGCAGTATCACATACTCAACCATCCCATAAAAGTCTCTCTCTGGGAATTGGCCTTCGTGAGTGGATCCGCCGTGTTATCCTCTGAGTCTGCTCTCCTTCCCTCGATCACCCTGGAGATCAACTATCTCCATGATCAGGTGATACTGCCTTAGATTATGTCTGGGTCACTGATGGGACCGGGGTTCTCGGGCCAAAGCCACACTTCCATTGTCACACAATGGTAGGAACCTAGTTCATCCTATGAACCAATATACATCCAAACTGCCTCTTTGGTAGTATCTTTAATAGCGATGTTACCAGCCTTTATCGTCTAGTTTGTCACGGTATCTAGCTTGGAAATCTTCCAACATACCGTCCCTTTACTGAGGGTAAAGACAATGCCTGTGACTGACATTCAGTCGTCTTTATCACTCTGGAACCCTTCCAGTGATTCTCCCCAGGATCGATTGATACCATCTCACTACAACTAGTGAGTATCCTAACATCCAATTAGATCTATCTCATAGATCCAAAGCTTAGGATTTAATAGGTATCACGTTGATTCTATATGGAAAATTTTTGTGATATGCGGAGATTGATCGAGCGTAGCATAGGAAACTCCTTCCCTAACAAGAGTATGTTATCCACGTACTCTACGAGGATCGTTACCATACTCCCTACTACCTTTTTGTTTATATAAGGTTCATCTACCATTTTGATGATGTCAACTTCTTTGACTAATCCATCAAAACAGATGTTCCAACTCCGCGATACTTGCTTTATCCTATAAAGCATCTTGCACACGTTTCCGCTGCTCCCACTGTCTATGAGGCCCTCTGGCTGTGTACTTATAGACGCACTCTTCTAAAACATCATTTAGAAAAGTAGTCATGGCACCCAACCACCAGATATCGTAGTCATGGTATGTAGCCGTGGCAAGTAGGATCTGGATGGACTCAAGCACAGTCCCTAGAAAAAGGTTTCATCATTTTCTGTGCCTGGTCAATGACGAAAACCTTTAACAAGTCTAGCTTTGAAAGTCTCAACTTTTCCATCTACACCAAGTAATCTTCTCAAGATATACTTGCTCCTGATGGGGATTTAACCCTTCAGATATAGCAACCAAAGTCCTTACTTTGTTGGTGTATATGGATTCCATCTCAGACCGCTAAGCATCCAGCCATTCTTACAAAGTCCCTACTCTTGATGGCCTGCTCGAATCTAGTTGGGTCATCATCTCATGATGCATTCCTCGCTCCCACTGTCATTGAGAAACCGAGGTATCTCTCAGGCAGGCGAGGAACCTTACAAGATCGGCGGAGAGGCTGAGGTTCGTCGGGGACTATAGAATCCTTTGGTTCTGTCAAATCATCTGCTGTAGTTTGTATAGCTGGAACCTTTCCAGTTCCACACAACTGACTTTACCTCGATCTTGTCCGAATTTTGCTTTTGACATAGGCCAGACAACCCCAAATCTTAACTAACTTAAGATATGGGCTCTTCCCTTTCCATATCACATATGAAGTGGTAGGCAGTGATTTGATTCGAACCCTATTCAATAGGTATGCAGCTTCTCAAGCGTATAACTCCTAAAAAGGAAACAGGTAACTCAGTAGTACTCATCATAGAGCACACCTTATCATATAGGGTGTAATTGCTCCGCCCCGATATACCATGGTGCTATGGTGTATACGGAGGAGTAATGCCGAGAGAGAATCTCATTCTCCTTTATAATAGACCAGGATTTCCGTGCACAAGTATTCTCCTCCCTGATCTCATCATAGGACATAATACTTATACCCTTATTTTGGTTCTCTACTTCCAACTTATATTCTGTGAATACCTCAAAAGCTTCGGACTTATGTTTCAACAGGAACATACGACGGAATCTTGAGAGATTATCAGAGAATATAATGAAGTATAAAGAACCAGTCCTGGCATGTGTAGACAGGAGACCTTACATACATCATAATGTATCAGTCCCAAGAGTTTACCAACTCTTTCTCGGTTTCCAACAAACAGAGTTATGGTCATCTTATCTTTGTGACATGACTGGCAAGTTTCACAAGATGTAAATTCAAACTGATTTAAATATGCATCTATGTGCAACTTAGCTAGTCGGGTCGCATTGATATGACCTAGTCTACAATACCTCAAGAAGGATTCCTTCATTTCTGAACTCTTCCTCTTGTGTGTGTTTCGTATACTAAGAACTATAGTTTGATTTAGGACATCAACGCTTTTAGATAACGTGCCTGAACCGATCAACTTTTGATATAGGAAATGTTCAAAACATTATCCATCAATACAAAATTTTATCATTTCTTTACTCATAAAGAGACTGATATGATTTTGTATATCAAGTTCGGTATCTAATAGCATTTGTTCAGAATCAATGTATTCGTAATACAGGGTGACAGTGACCAACAGACTTGGTTGCAACACTTGCCCCGTTTTCTGTCTCATGAAACTTATCACCCGTTCTCAGTTTTTCTACCCTTTTATAGCCCTATGTAACAGATTACATATCTGGGATCCTGATCCGGTATCAAATACCCAAGATGCAGAGGATACTGAGAAACAATTCTTTGTAACGAACACACCCGAAGATGATGCATCAGCATGCACTCTCTTCGTTTGGGCGGCACGGGAATCCTGGTATTCCCCTTATTTCCTGCTCTGTCTTATAACAATTATAAGTTGGAGCGGGACCAACGTTCCCCAGCTCAGTGTAACAAGCGGGTTCGGTCAATACATCCATATTATTATCTTGATTAAGGCGTGATATGGTCGCTACCTGGAGAGAGAGAGAAGAAAACACTCAGCGTGCGCTCTGGTAAGATCAGACTGGTTATATATTTTATCTAATCAGGATGGCTCCCACTGTTTTTATCAAATCTTCCTTCAAACCTTAAAAGGAAAGACTAGCCGAGATTAATTACACTCTACAAGTTCGCCAATCTTTCAGCCAGGCCAGTGTCGGTACTTTGAGGGAGGTTCCCCGTGCTTTCGCACGGACCTAATTATAGTAAACCTCGTTTTCCCAGAGGCGTAACCCCGTTGACACCTTTCTAGACACCTACTTGATCGGCTAATTGCAAAGTGCAAAACTCTCCCAGGAGTAACAATTACTCGCAGTGGGTATCGGGATCCAACTATCATATAGAAGGTATGCAATCTCATTGCAAGTTTCAACACTTGAAACTCCCGATAATGGTTTTTACCCCTAGCACCTATGACCTTGGCTAAGGTCAACAAATCATAGGTACTAGTCAAGTTCTACCCGTCATTTCGTGATTAATTAGACCCACCCACATGACCCTTGGCTAAGGTTAACAAAGCCACATGACTGTCCTAACTAATCGCATCATATGCTGTGTAGGAAGACATCACTTAGCTACCGCACACTACGCCTCGGCTATGGTCGACAAACGTAGCACGAATACTAAGTACTCTACTTCCTAAAATGACGGAGGGTTGCGAATGGTTTTTGTGAAAACCTTTAACGCTTTGAACTTGATCTCATTGCGGAATCAAATGGTTTTTAAATGGAATGTTTTTGAAGCTTTTCTAGTTTTGCTAAAGGGGTCACTCCCGGTGAAGGGATCGTCGGCCCTTTCCTCGTCGAATGAGGTGCGGGATATATCATATATATCACTGTGCAAAGCGGAAACTATAGAAGCGATCAAAGACAAACCGAGGGTTGTAGCATCTGCCAGTTATTGCTAAAGGAGTCACTCCCGGTGAAGGGATCTCGGTCCTTTCCTTATCGAATAAGGTGCAGGATGTTCTATAATGAACACCGCGATGCAAAGCAAGAACTGTAGCTACCTGTTTTATTTTGAAATTCGATTCCACAACATCTTTTAGGTTTCTTTTCTTTCATTAATCTCATTAATGAATATCCCATCATTTAAGTCCACCTAATCATCACAGATAAATATAACGTACGCTTATGCCATCCGCATTTGCCTCGATGTCCCGTCTGCACCGTTAGGTTAGGTACTAACGGCAGAGCGAGGCAGGGCTAGCGCGGGTGTAAAACATAAGCAACGCCTATATAATATATCATATATACTATATATAATATCTATCACAGAACATCACATGATCACATCACATATAACGCAGCAGAAAATATCATATGAAATATTGGATATACTAGGACGTCCGTGTTTTCAATACGAGCCAGTATAAAACACGGATTCCACGGTCGTGATGAATAGCCAATCTCACACCCCTAGACCCCTACGAGAGCGGCAAGCAACCCTACCAATTCTAGGGTTAGGAGACCCGGACTCGACTCCTCGAGATGGTCTCCCACTGGACCCTAGAACCCGGTTACTTGTGCTCCCCTCATCGGGTCTATCCTAGTGCAGAAAAGTAAATAATATACATCAACGGTGACAACTTCCGCAACCTGGAAGTGCCCCAATAAAAGAATATTACATACAAGTTTTTACATGAATGAAAATGAAAAACACTCATCTCACATAAAACCCCCCCGGCTATTCAAACACGACGATCCAATATAACATATCCAGCAACACATAACATCACATGTCATCAACGTAAGTAAATATGCGCATCCCAATTGTGGTTGACATATAGCAACGAAACCGGCGATATCACATATTACACTTACGGTCACAGAAAAGAAAGTGTAAAACTACAACAGTTGGAATCCGCAACCACCTCAGACATCGCATGCCTGATCAAATGAATTCTTTAGACATCGCATGCCTAACAATTATAAACCCCGCATTTTAGTCTCATTATCGAAAACTCTTTCCAATATCAAGTCGGGCAATTCAACAAGATTCCCGAAAAACTGATCGAATGCTCGTCGCAAACTTTAGTAGGCGGCCGCACCCCCGACGCCGTCGACGAAGTGCATCAAGGCGGAACACCGCTACCGCGAGCACCCAAACGGATGCTTTCGGCGACAGGGTTCTCCTACAGTCACTTGGTCGGGGCTATGGGGTGAGGCTGTCTATTAGGTTTACCCGGCGAGTATCCGCGTACGCTACGTGATTGCAACGGACTTTTGATCACATCAAAACTCCGTGGCAACCGATCAAGGGAGACTAAACTGCTATGTTTATAACATTCATTCCGTTATCTCATAACTACTTGTGAATTCCAATTATTGTATCACATTCCGGATAAACAGAAAATGTTAAACTTTCCGATCGAACATTCGAACACCCAAGTTTTCCCGATACGGCTCAACACATGAAATAAGTCTAACAACATTCAGTTCATGCCTCAGTACCAACGGTCCAGCCGTAGAAGGGTCAAGCCAACGCCTCACATGTGGCACGCTGTACTGCCCCAAACCCGAAGGTTCAAAGGGCAGTTCAAGACGGTCACATAATCGAGTTAAGGTTTGTTGTCTTCTAGAGGGTCCATCGCGTTACTTGCACTACTTAGAACGTCGTTAAACTACGGAAAAATCCAACAATTGGAAATTTCCCGGCAGGGGAAAAAGTGGGTATTTATATCCGGTCGAACTTTTTAACATATTCTAAAATACCCGGAAAAACACACTGACAAAATTAGACAGTCCGATCGATACACTGAGTTCCCAATACAACCCAGAAAATAGAACTCTGGAATAAATTATTAAAAATTCCCAGGAATACCAGCACAGAAAACTAAGAATTACTGTGCAAAAACATCTGTCTGAAGATACCAACTTGCCGCGGAACCGCCGCATTAGGCATGCATATGCGGCGGTTCCGCCGCACTATTAACGATTCAGAGCTCCCGTTTTAAACAGTAATTCTTAGAATATTGCACTGAGGTTTCTGCATATTTTTAATCTACAAAAATCCACGAATTTCAAAAATGTCCAGAGAGCATGTTAAAATCGGGGTTTCGGGTCGATCGGACTTCTAATTCCGTCTACGCATCGCCTAAGGCTCTAGCTAGGCTCTGATACCACTGTAGGGTTCCTAGGCACTCAAATGAAGTCTCACAAGTGATCAAACATGCACAAATCAAATTTTACGGGTGCCTACAAACCCTAATACGGATCGTCAACTAGATATATAGGCAATGCAAGCAAGTAAACGAATTAAATGCTAAAGGAAAGTGGCTACAACCTTTGTAGATCCGGTTCTCCACCTCCATGGCTCCGCGATGAAGTCTCCTCGCTGTACAAATCGGATCTTGGGCTCTAGCGTCGGCTTCATCGGAGAAAAAGCGGGCTAGGTCATCGACGACGATGCCGAAGATGATCTACGTCGAGGCATCGCTAGATCAAGCTCCAACTTCACCAAGTCAAGAAAACTTGTGAAGGAAACACCCTATACTACTTGGCAAGAGGTAGAGGATGAGGAAATAGGAAGTGGGTAGACTTTAGATTTGGATTTTTCACACTTTTTCATCAATCACTATTGATGTAGCAAGCTTTCTTCTCATGAAAGAAGAAGATGAAGATGAAGAAGAAGATATGATAAGTTATTAAAAATAGAAAAGAAAATATAATACTTATCATAATCTTACCTTGGTTAAGTGTAGAGAATCAACTAGGGTTAGTGAATGGTTAGGTTTTGTAGATGAAGACAAAATGGTCAAAGCTTCTTGAAGCTTCAAAGAAAAGAACAAAACAATCAACCATTTTATTTTCTTTATCATTTCCTTTTTCCAAAATAAACAAAAAGAATAAATAAATGAATTAATGAAAGAAAATGAAACCCTAACCATTCATATAACCATGGTCAATTCTTTACATAAACCCAAGCTTGCATGTATCATCAAACATGATACAATCTTGTGCACAAAAAAATATATCACATATACAATATGCACATCAAGTGAGAAAGTCCATTTAAAGTGAACCAATACTAGTTGATGCAAAGTAATATATCAAATATATAATTCTACATTAAATCATTAAATCAACACTTGATTTAACGATCCGGTCATGTCGCATATAACCGGCTAGTATCCAATGTATCGGCTTATCGAATCAATCCTTGATTCGATAACTAGGTTATATCGTATATAACCAATCGATACATTCATCGCGAGAATGGAATACGGTATCACATACACGCATTATTCTCGGTCCCGCACATATCCCATATGTGCTCCTATTTCGTTTCGCTTGAGCCAGGAAACCTCTGTGTAGGACTATAAAGACTCGTCAATACGCCGACAGCAGATGATGATCATATCAAACACCCACAAGCCGCAAGCGGTCTGCTAAACGTAACGGCCACCCGGGTATTGCGCGATCAGAAGATCGACGAGCAAGCCCGCTCACACTCCTGTGAATCCAACCAGTAACACTTACCGTACAGTCCGGTCTGTTCGTCTGATATGCCGCATATGTCGCCTAGGGGTGGTAAACGTCAGACCCCAATAGCTTGATAAGTCATGCCGACGTAGGGTCCATAACATTCGTGAAACTACTGATAACTCTTACCAGTATATCACTGCAACCCTGGCCAGGGATTTCCTGTTATGGCCAGTCGTGCATTGCGCAACATCAACCCCCAATACCGGGAGAGACGAATCCCCTCTTATCGCTCATTGCCTCCATGTGAATCGGGACTGTACCCAAAAACCACCTGTTTGCATGACTCAGTAGAGCCGTGGTAGGGTGGAAATCAAAGAACAGTGGGAGACACACAAGACTCTATGACGATCTCGGGTCAACAGACTAAGCTGTACCAGTGTCACCAGAGAACAGCCATCTGACGTGAGGTATAATACCATCTGGGAGTTCTCGGCGAGTCCGTTCAGTGTACCCAGTCTCCACTGAGCACCCGTATACCATCTCTGATGTCAAACACCAATGGATATGGGATCATCCATCGCCCATCGCATGGGTCGAGAAGATATACGCTAGTCTACTCTGGAATATCGATGCCCCGTCTCGATATTCCCTCGACTAGGAACATTGAAGGATGTACTCATGGACTATCCAGGACCCACTAGTATGATCTGCATCACAGTCCTGGAAGTCGAGTACACATCCTATGGGCTTTATCAACATGTAACAGAGAGACAGAAAGTATACACGTTAAGATAAAGAGCAACCAGATAGCGTACTATCATGTCGAGCAAGAAAGTCCTACCTATATATATCCCAGCATCCACTACAATATACATCCAATGTACAGTAATGGCCTCTAGGGCATACATATAACTAACAAAGCCATCATAAACCATCATGACCTAAGAAGTCAATGTGATGGTGGAACTATCATGATACAAGGATATGCAAATAACACCCTCCACAAATGCTTATTTGCACAAATGCAAATAAGCCCTTCTCCACCAATCTTCGGCCAATGAAGGATACAAAGAAATATGGCCGAAACGGAAAGCAAACTGGCAACTCCAGAAAACTGGTCCTGTAATAAATTACAGGAAAACCCCGATACTGTGCATACACACCCGCATCTGTATTCCGACCGAAATACAAATGCATTGAGGCAAAATCTACACTGTACTGTACTAGGATCCGGCTTAAATCAAAACCGGCTAGTAATATCCGTTCGATCCTGATCCGTGCAATACCGCACGTATCTGATCGAACCCTGCCATATATCCATACGGCCTGTAGTACAAACTGTCCGATCCTGATCCGTGCAATACCGCACGTATCTGATCGGACCTTCTCCATATCTCTATACGGGCTCTACAACGTTTCGCCCGAAAACTTGAGCAACTGAATGTGGGGGACTCTAAAGACTCGTCAACACCTTGGTTATGGATTTAACCACTAGTACGTCAGAGGTATAAGCCAATACGTAACGGGCTACCAGGTATTGACCAAAAGGGACGTCGATGAGCGAACTCATCCTGACACCCTACTGAGCCTGTCAGTGACAATATCCGTACAGTCCGGTCCGTTCGTCTATGAGCATCGCATGGCGGGCCTAGGGGGTTGGTAAAAGTCAGACCCCCAAAAGCGGTACAAGTCGTGTCGGAGTGTAGCCCAGAACACCCTGAGATACTACTGGAATACCTACCAGTAAATCTCCTGCCTCGGCCGAGGGCTTCGTGTAATGGCTCTCCTAGACACAGCGCGACCTCACCCCCAATACCGGGAGAGACGAACCCTTGAAGATCCGCTCACTGCCTCCATGTGGCTCGGGACTGTACCCAACTAAAACCTGTTTGCACGTCTCCTTTGAGCGTGGTAGGGTAGTAATCAAAGTACAGTGGGAACTCACACGAGACAAATGACGATCCCTAGGTCGATGAACTAACATGTACACATGTCACCAGGGAACTGCTATCTGACGTTAGGTATAAGACCAACTAGCATGTTCCCGGCGAGTCCTGTACGGTGTGCTCATAACCCAATGAGCACCTGTATACATCTTAGGTGAACCAACTGACACCAGTGGCTTGTGAGACCGGCCATCGCCCCTCGTCGGGGTCTCGACTGTATACACTAGTCTACTCTGGAGTATCGATGCCCTGTCTCGAAACTCCCACGACTAGGGACCTTTTAAGGATGTGCTTATAGACCCCAGCTCCCACTTATATGATCGCCCTCATACTGCTGGTGGTCAAGCAAGAATCCTAGGGGCTCTATCAACGTGTAATAGCGACATGTCAGGTCACCTAAAGCAGTACACGATGATAAAGGTAAACCAGATAGCATACTATCATCTCGAGTAAGACTGTCCTACCGGGATAGGTCCTCCCTCAATCATTGCAATCACGTGCCTGTGATCCAATAATAGACTCTGAGGGCACTATCTCCAACAATCTCCCACTTGCACTCAAGGCTAATTATTGCGATGTCGCATACTCACAGCCCGTGTGATACCTAACACCCAACACCTCTACTAGTCAGTTTCACAAAACCTGTTTGCGAAACTATTGCGTTCGAGGAATAGCCTCAGTGAGTTGATCCGCTTTGATGTTTCTTTCTATGTCTCTCTATATCTCAAGTTCGCGGAGAAAGCCATCTCCCGAAATGAGCAATACCTGTCTTAGAATGTGTCTGGATGTCTGATGGGACCTAGCTCATAAAAGAACTCCAAATCCAAACTTCTTAGACTGTATCGTCAACTGAACTTAATCAGTATCCTGCGCCATGCCTCCCTCAGTATTGCCTTGGACCACCTGTCCAAAATACTGCCCTCGTCAGAAGGAAAAACTATAACTCTGACAACCTCCTTGTCGTCCAGGTCACCTTGGAAGCCTGGAATGATAACTGTTTCCCGAATGAGACTGTCGTTATCATATCCCTAGAACATCCACTTATGTTCTAAAACTTCTTCCGACTGTTTCTCCAGGATTGGATCAATGTCAACTTATTGTATCTAGTGCAAGAACAACATCTGGTGTGGTACTTGACATCTCATGATTGACTCAATTGCCTGAGCAAGTGATCTGCCAATCATGCACATCCCTCTCCCCTTTAGTCTATAAGACTCCTTTAGAGAGGGTGACTCCATTACCTGCAGGTACACTACCGTGCCTGGAGTCGTCCATTCTAAATACTTTTAGAATGCTGTCTAAGTACCCTGATTGGGAAACCATCCAAATCTAGATCTAAAACCATAGATCTAGTAACCAGTATGTCTGATATAATGTCCAAGTCCCATATGGAGAAACCACTGTGTGACGACCAAAGTATAACCGATCGTAGTATAGGAGTTTTTTTTCCTATTCTGTGTATGTCATCCAAATACCATGACATCACACCCTACTAACTTCTTAACAGATCCATCCCCTATTCTGATGAAGTCAAACCTATGACTGTCACATCAGAAATGGATGATTTCTCTCCGCTATATCTGCTTTAGTCTATAAATAGACATAAGCTACCTGTCCACTAATGCTTCCGCTGCTCCCACTGACTACGACAACCCTCTGGCAGAGTCATATAGACGTACACTTCTAAAGCCAGTTTAGAACGACGCTATACTCATCCTCCCGCCGGGTCTCGCAGCCTGGAACAACAGCAATGACAAGTGTGGGTTAACAAGAACTTCCCTGTCACCGTCCTTGAGGCTACCGGAGTACCTCTCGGGTGCCTGAAGTTACCCACCAAATCTGCGGAGTGGCCAATGGAATGTCAAACCAGATTGAATCTTTAGGTTCCTATGAAATCTTCAGTAATCGTTTGTGGTTCTGGAATCACTTCCAGTTCTACCATACTCCCACTACTGTTTTCTGAAAAAATCCATTTTTAATAAAACTGTGGCGAGTCTAGAACAATATCGCTATTGTTCATCCAGATGGTAGAAAGTCAACCCTCGTCATAACCTGGGTTAACCCACAAACAGCCATTACAGAAAACGTGCCTTGAGTTATCCAGAGTCTGGTTTTAATCATAAGCCAGACAACTCCCCGTATCTTAACATCGTTAAGATATGAACTGTTCTATATCCAATATAGAACCAGAGGCACTGATTTAATTGAACCAGATTCAAATCATGCAGCTGTCTCCAGTGCATGTCAATTAAATGGAAGGAGGCCGATCAACGTTACTCAACTTAGGAATACTTCCAATTATGAGTAACCTGAAAGAGAAGCAAGTTCTCTTAATCACTACTATCAACTGAACACCATACACAAGTATCTACATCTTCGATCACTTTGAAGAATCCCGATACTTGCAATACCTGGTTCTCTACTTTATTCAAATACCTATAACTTCTCAAAATTCGGAACCTGTGTTTCCACGAAACACCTGTCTAAAAACTAGAGAAGTCATAAGTAAACCGAATATAGTACGAGGACCAACCCCTCTGTCCTGATAGATCCTGGACAACATACAATACTCTGTATAAGTCCCTTGAGTCTGATAACTCATTCACTGTGTGTCGTAGGTTGAAAACTGTACTTATGGTTAAGAAGAATTACACCGCTGTTTAATGCTCCTTACCTAACCATCCACTGATATAGGTAAATGTCACTGACATAATTTCAAAAAGATATATCTCACTCTATAAAAATAGACGTACAGATGTATCAATTTGAAATTGGTGCATAACAGCGGATATTCAAAACCAAATATTTGCCGTCCGGCAACCAACCCAGGTGACTTCCTCAAATATCACCGATTACAACGAATCCCGATATAATAAGGATGATCACCCAATTCCCAATAGCTTACTCCCACTCATCATCTGTAAAACCATACAGATGTGAGAATCATACCTGGTAAATACATACCCTGGAGCAAGTGTCTAACTGGGAAATCAGTTTTCCTTTAACAGTACACAGCGAAACTGAAACATTGAAATGTTTCGATGGGGTATCGCGGTATTCCTAGTAATGCCTCTTCCAGATTCACGACTGTAACCATATAATTCTTTGCCACCTCTCCAAATCCCTTTTTATGTCTATAGTCATTACCTTCTGCACACCCCTTTAGGCTAAATGGTTTTCTTCCTTCCCTACCGTTCGGCACCAGCCTATGGTTTGGAAGAAGACTATCCAATAAGCATAATGGGTGTACTGTCCTAATCCTAGGAGCACTCGCAATGCGAGAGAAGGTGAAGATAAAAGACAACCGAATAAACCTTATTCCTATTTCTCCTGAACCAGAATCCATCCCCGAACTGGAACAAGTTCCTTTCGAGTTCGTATATAACCATACGATGGAGTATCCAATAAACTATGGATCTTCGTAGTGATACGGAGTGTCCTGGAGAAATACAAAGGTGATTTTAGGATTGGCGAAGAAATACTTGGTCTGGTCGTGAATATCAGTCGCAGTTTACTTTGCCCTCTCACTAATCCCTTGCTTTGTCTTAACTTAATACCTTCTGCACACCATCGTTATGCTAATTGGTTTTCTTCATTCCCCACCGTTCGACACCAGCCTAAGGTTTGGAAGAAGACTATCCAATTTGCGTAATAGGTGTACTATTCCTAAACCAAGGAGTACTCGCAACCTGAGAGAAGGTAAAAGGAAAAGACAACTGAATAGTCCTATCCGTTTTCTCCAGAACTTGAAACCATCCTCGAATAAATTCATTCGAGTTCGTATATAACCATACGATGGTTTTGTCCAATGGAAGTGGACGTTCGTAGTAATACGGGGTGTCCTGGAGAAAAGGGTAAAAGTAGGAGTGGCAATGAGGTCTGCAACTCTGACAATCCAAAAGCCAGTGTTTAAGAAGGTTCGGTTAATTTTGGTCTCTGAGTCATAGTCTTAGGGTCGGGTCAATGGTCGCTGCCAAAGAGAGAGAGAAAAGAAACACTCAGCGTGCACTCTAACCTAGATCAGAATGGTTACCAATTTATCTAATCTGGAAACCTCCCACTGTACCGTCAAATTCTCCTGCAAACCTGAAAGAAGAATTAGTCGGGATCACCCGAGGAGTAAACCAACTCATCAGTGGGAATCGGGATCCAACTATCATCGCATGATAATGTGACGGAATCCGCTCATGCTATCACACTCCAGAAGGTATGCGCATATTTGGCAAGTTTCAGTTTCTTTAGAAACTCCCGATGTGATTTCTGCCCCATGCTCTTATGACCTTGGCGTGAGGTCAAAATATCATAAGTCACATGTCAAGTTCTACCCGTCATTTTCCAGGTTAATTTGAACCCACCCGTACCTACCCTTGACGTAGGCCAAAATAGTAGTATGACTGTCCCAAACCAACGCATCTATCTATGCAACAGATAAATACCCGGCAGCTACCAATCACTATGCCTTGGCGTGAGGTCAAAATACATAGCTTGAATACTACCGAATATTTAACTGAAATGACGGAGGGCTACGAATGGTTTCTGGCGAAAACCTTTAACGTAATGAACTTGATATCGTTGAAGGAACGGATAGCTTTATAAAAATATAGTGACGAAAGCCTTTGCTAAAGAGGTCACTCCCGGTGAAGGGATCTCGGCTCTTTCCCCGTAGAATGAGGTGCAGGATATTCCAACTGAATACCACGGTGCAAAGCAAAAGTAATCGGCTATAGTGAAGTTATTGCCCTGACGCAAACCTTTTGTCCAAGGGGTCACTCCCGGTGAAGGGATCTCGGCCCTTGCCTCGTCGATTGAGGAGCAGGATATTCCAACTGAATACCACGATGCAAAACAAAAGTGAACGTCCTTGCAATAACAGCTTTTTGAAAAGTGTTCCAACAACATCAGATTAGGTTTGTTTTTAACTTGCATTGATCCGAATCAACGCAGTCCCATCAATTGATCACACCAAAAAGAACGAAAATATACTGATGTACGTATATGCCATCCGCATTCGCCACTGGGTCCCGTCATTACCCGTTAGGTTAGCTAACTAACGACAGAGCGGGGACTGGACTAGCGCGGATGCAAAACATATACAACATCTACTAATATATATACCAATATATTATATTCGCTCAAGGCGTGATAAAATGCAACATCACAGAAATGTACAGCATCACAGAAACAATACAGATATCTGGGATCCCCGGGTTTCACAGAGTCACTACTGAAACCCGATGTTCCCCTGGTCGTGTGGATAGCCTGTGCAATGAAATCCTAGACCCCTACGGGCGCGGCAAGTTACCCACCGAAACCTGAAGCGAGGCAGCCCCCTTCAGCTCCGTGAATGGACCACCCAGCACTTCACGGAATCCGGTAACTTGGGCACCCCTCCTGGGTCAAACTGCACCCCCTACGAGTGCGACGAATAGCCCGCCAATTCTAGAGTGAAGCCCCCCCCGTCTCAATGCCATGAGATGCTTGCTTGTTGCCCTCTAGAACCCGGCTATCCGTGCACCCCTCCGCGGGGTAATCCTAGTACAGAAAGTAAAATATACATACAACGGGTACATCGACCGCAACCTGGTCGTGCCCCAAAATAATAATACAAACAGGCAGTGACGGCAGTCCACATGTCGGACGCTCGCCCCGCAAAATCAAATGTACATATACAACAGAACTGTACTACCATTGCATCCAGGCTATCCCCACGACCGATCCGCAACATCACAGCAATACACAGAACATCAACGTGAAAGTCACGTTCGCAAATCCGTCTAACCGGGCTATAGCAGTTAGACTGGATTTACCGATCAAGTGACATTCATGGTCGCAGATATAATGTAAATACTGTGGAATAATGTGTTTAAAATGTCCGATCGATCAAAAATTACCAAGTGGGCCCCCAAGTACTACTGTAGCACATCAAGAAATTCTGGGCCCAAAAATAATATTCCAGAAACCATATTTTCACCGCAGAAGCCCACTGGAAAAATTTGACGCATTGATCTCTCCATACTGCGGCGGAACCGCGGCCCTAAGTGGGGTTTGGCCGCGGTTCCGCGCTCCCCTTGAAAGATCAATGTGTCGAATTTCTCCAGAATTCTTAGGACTTTCAGTACATCACTTTTCTACAACCTGAAAAATTTTTCGAACTAGGAAAAATTCGACAGAAAACTGATGCATGTGTTATTGGGTTTTCGGAACATTTGTTCGACCGAAATTGTAAAACACATTAGACAAAGCTAGACTAGGTTAATGGCGAGGCTCTGATACCACTGTAAGTGCACGGCGGCGCCCCGGCCTCCATCCCGAGGCCGGAATGCGGGCCATTAACTAGTTCTAGCTAACTACAAGATAGGGAAGAGAGATATACCGAGTGATCCGAGTCCTCTGGTCTTCTCGCCGTCGTCCCGATCTGCCGCGGAATATCCGGTCTCCACCTCGTCGCCGGAAGGGCACCACGTCGCCTGCTTCTTTTATGGGCTCCCGCCTCTATACCGAGGCAACTCGGGCACGAAGCTGGCGAGTCGACGTGCCCAAGGTTTGCTGTAGAATAGTGTAGAGATCTATATCTCATTTGGGGTTTGTATGGAGTTGCCTTTTGAGATGGTGGAGGAATGGAGTTTTGGAGATGGAGCTAAATGGATTTTGTGCAATACAAATGAACCAAAAACCCCACCCAAAAAATTGGGACAGCCCCCTCTCTCTCCTCTTTGGCCGGCCATGCTCAAGGTGTAGGGTGAATGAAAATTCAAGAGAGAAGAACAATAATGCAAGGGAGAGTCAAATGAGATCAAGAGAAGAAATCATCACAAGGAAAGTCCAAGACTCAACCAACCAATCATAACACCAAAAGGTCAAGCCATCATAAACCATCATGACCTAAGAAGTCAATGTGATGGTGGAACTATCATGATACAAGGATATGTAAATAACACCCTCCACAAATGCTTATTTGCACAAATGCAAATAAGCCCTCCTCCACCAATCTTCGGTCAATGAAGGATACAAAGAAATATGGCCGAAACGGAAAGCAAACTGGCAACTCCAGAAAACTGGTCCTGTAATAAATTACAGGAAAACCCCGATACTGTGCATACACACCCGCATCTGTATTCCGACCGAAATACAAATGCAATGAGACAAAATCTACACTGTACTATACTAGGATCCGGCTTAAACCAAAACCGGCTAGTAATATCCGTTCGATGCTGATCCGTGCAATACCGCACGTATCTGATCGAACCCTGCCATATATCCATACGGCCTGTAGTACAAACTGTCCGATCCTGATCCGTGCAATACCGCACGTATCTGATCGGACCTTTCCATATCTCCATACGGCCTCTACAGCGTTTCACCCGAAAACTTGAGCAACTGAATGTGGGGGACTCTAAAGACTCGTCAACACCTTGGTTGTGGATTTAACCACTAGCACGTCAGAGGTATAAGCCAATACGTAACGGGCTACCAGGTATTGACCAAAAGGGACGTCGATGAGCGAACTCATCCTGACACCCTACTGAGCCTGTCAGTGACAATATCCGTACAGTCCGGTCCGTTCGTCTATGAGCATCGCATGGCGAGCCTAGGGGGTTGGTAAAAGTCAGACCCCCAAAAGCGGTACAAGTCGTGTCGGAGTGTAGCCCAGAACACCCTGAGATACTACTGGAATACCTACCAGTAAATCTCCTGCCTCGGCCGAGGGCTTCGTGTAATAGCTCCTAGACACAGCGCGACCTCACCCCCAATACCGGGAGAGACGAACCCCTGAAGATCCGCTCACTGCCTCCATGTGGCTCGGGACTGTACCCAACTAAAACCTGTTTGCACGTCTCCTTTGAGCGTGGTAGGGTAGTAATCAAAGTACAGTGGGAACTCACACGAGACAAATGACGATTCTCAGGTCGATGAACTAACCTGTACACATGTCACCAGGGAACTGCTATCTGACGTTAGGTATAAGACCAACTAGCATGTTCCCGGCGAGTCCTGTCCGGTGTACTCATAACCCAATGAGCACCTGTATACATCTTAGGTGAACCAACTGACACCAGTGGCTTGTGAGACCGGCCATCGCCCCTCGTCGGGGTCTCGACTGTATACACTAGTCTACTCTGGAGTATCGATGCCCTGTCTCGAAACTCCCACGACTAGGGACCTTTTAAGGATGTGCTTATAGACCCCAGCTCCCACTTATATGATCGCCCACATACTGCTGGTGGTCAAGCAAGAATCCTAGGGGCTCTATCAATGTGTAATAGCGACATGTCAGGTCACCTAAAGCAGTACACGAAGATAAAGGTAAACCAGATAGCATACTATCATCTCGAGTAAGACTGTCCTACCGGGATAGGTCCTCCCTCAATCATTGCAATCACGTGCCTGTGATCCAATAATTGACTCTGAGGGCACTATCTCCAACAATATCTTATTGATGAAGCATAAATCCGAGGCCTTTGAGAAATTCCAGGAATACAAGAATGAAGTGGAAAACCAAACAGGCAAAAGTATTAAGACACTGAGATCTGATCGAGGTGGTGAATACTTAAGTGCTGAGTTCCTGGGTTACTTAAAAGAGAATGAAATTCTCTCTCAGCTTACTCCTCCATACACACCACAACACAACGGTGTATCGGAGAGGAGGAATCGAACCCTATTGGATATGGTTCGTTCCATGATGAGTAAGGCTGAGTTACCGCGATCATTCTGGGGTTATGCGCTAGAATCAGCGGCATATCTTTTGAACAAGGTTCCAACCAAAATAGTGCCTACCACACCATATCAGATGTGGAGTGGGAAGAAACCCTATCTTCAGTACCTGAAGACATGGGGGTGTCCAGCTTTTGTAAAAAAGCAGCATCCGGACAAGCTCGAGGCACGCTCAGTAGAGTGTAAGTTTGTGGGATATCCAAAGAACTCCATGGGATATTGCTTCTATTACGCAGAGGAACAAAAGGTTTTTGTTTCTCGTCATGCCCGCTTCTTCGAAACTGAATTTTTAGAAAATCAGAAGAGTGGGAGCGCAGTAGAACTGGAAGAAATTCCAGAATCACAAGCTGTTACTGAAAGTTTGGTAGAACAAGAGGTTTCAGAAGAAAGGGACATACCAGCGCCTATCCGTAAAAGTAGTAGGCAGTCTCATCCGCCCGAGAGATACTACGGTTTTCTCATAGACGGGGATCGAGAAGATTGCGTCATTGATAATGACGACCCTACTAGCTTCCAGCAAGCCATTCAGAGCGGCGACTCGGTAAAATGGCTGGATGCAATGCGGACCGAAATGGAGTCCATGTACACTAACAAAGTATGGACTTTGGACACTGCTCCAGATGGGGTAAAACCCGTAGGATGCAAGTGGATCTTCAGAAAGAAGATTGGTGTAGATGGAAAGGTTGAAACCTATAAGGCTAGACTTGTTGCAAAGGGTTTCCGTCAAAGACCTGGTTTAGACTATGACGAAACCTTTTCTCCAGTGGCTATGCTCAAATCCATTCGGGTCCTTCTTGCTATTGCTACCTTCCACGATTATGAGATCTGGAAGATGGACGTAAAGACGGCCTTTCTAAATGGTAATCTGGAAGAGAGCGTCTATATGGATCAGCCAGAGGGATTCATTCAGAGTGGGAGCAGCGGTAAAGTATGCAAGGTGCTTAAATCCATTTATGGACTAAAGCAGGCATCGCGGAGTTGGAACATCTGTTTTGATGATACTGTCAAAGAATTCGACTTTATCAAAAATCCAGATGAACCATGCATATACAGTAAGATTGTAGGGAGAGTTGTTGTATTCCTCGTCTTGTACGTGGATGACATTCTCCTAATAGGAAATGATATTCCTATGCTACAGTCAGTCAAAAGATTCTTGTCACAGAAGTTCTCCATGAAAGACCTGGGTGATGCCACCTACATTCTGGGGATCCATATCTATCGTGATAGATCAAAGAGGATGTTGGGACTTTCACAGTCCAGGTACATAGACACCATATTGAAAAGATTCAGTATGGATGATTTTAAGCGCGGTAACCTACCGGCTTGTCACGGAATCACCCTCTCCAAAGAGATGTCTCCCAAGACTGATTTGGAAAGGGATCGCATGTCGATTATACCCTACGCATCTGCGGTAGGCTCTATAATGTATGCGATGTAATGTACCAGACCAGATGTAGCATAAGCATTGAGCGTTGTAAGCCGGTATCAGGCAAACCCAGGGGAGAAGCACTGGATAGCAGTAAAGAACATTCTCAAGTACCTGAGAAGGACTAAGGAGATGTTCTTGGTATACGGCGGAAAAGACCTCCAGATCGAGGCCTTTACCGACTCCAGCTTCCAGAGTGACAAGGATGACTCCAATTCCATGTCGGGTTATGTCTTTACCCTCAATGGAGGGGCGGTCTGTTGGAAGAGTTCCAAACAGGACACCGTTGCTGACTCAACGATGGAAGCAAAGTATATAGCTGCTTGCGATGCCGCAAAAGAAGCTGTCTGAATGAAGAAGTTCCTCACAGAACTTCAGGTGGTTCCTACCAGTGTTCGTCCAATACCTCTATATTGCGACAACAACGGCGCTATAGCTTTAGCGAAGGAACCCAGGTCCCATCAGAAGTCCAGACACATCTTAAGGCGGTATCACCTGATCAGGGAGATCGTCGATCGCCGGGAGATCGAGGTAAAGAGAGTAGATACAGAGAATAACACTGCTGATCCATTCACAAAGGCCATTCCTCAGACGCAGTTCGAGAGGCTATTCGAGATGATAGGTCTGCAATACGCCAGTACATGGCCCTAGTGCAAGTGGGAGATTGTTAGTGTTTATGCCCTAGAAGGCCATTACTGTATCATACTAGTTTGTATATTACTTAATGGAAGCTTGGGATTTTCACAGTTATATAACAGTCTTGCTAAACATAGTAGTATGCTACTTGGTTTTTTCTATCTTAATATGTGAGTATACGTATTGATAGAGCTCTTAGTATCTTGCTTGACTACCAGCGTTGTGATGGCAGTCACACTAGTGGGGGCTGGGTAGTCTACAAGCACATCCTTATTCAAGTCCCTAGTCGTAG
Source organism: Agapanthus africanus (assembly GCA_030015575.1). Lineage (NCBI taxonomy): Eukaryota > Viridiplantae > Streptophyta > Magnoliopsida > Asparagales > Amaryllidaceae > Agapanthus > Agapanthus africanus. The sequence continues at coordinate 166,022,957 of CM057343.1, read as the reverse complement.
GATTATCGAGACAGGGTATCGATACACCGGAGTAGACTAGTGTGTACGCTTCTCATCCCAGTTGGGGAGATGGTCTGTCCCACAGCTGTCAGTACGTCGTACTGGAGATAGTATACAGGGGCTCGTTAGGTTACGGGTACACCGGACAGGACTCACAGGGAACTGTTGGTTGGTTTTATACCAGTCGTCAGTTAACCGTTCCCAGGTGATATGAGTACAGCATAGTCCGCAGACTTGACACTGCTACTTCGCCTCGAGTGTGTCCCACTGTTCTTATATTGCTACCCTACCACGGCTCAAAGGAGTCGTGCAAATAGGTAGCAGTTGGGTGCAGTCTGTAAGTCCATGCTACCTCTCCCGGTACTTTCGGGCATGCGGAATTTGGTGAAAAACAATTTTCTAGAGGCGGTAACATGGACTCAAAACCGGATCTTTGTTAAACATCTACCTAACAACCTAACTAGGAGTTGTTAACTACTCGGTTAGGGGGTTATACCTTTCTTTCTTGAACTCCTTCGTCTTCTACACTTGATGGTTGTCCGGATCGGCTTCACCCCGTCGTCTCCTTGCGCCGAAGATCGATCCACCCGAAAGCTTCTACCTTTGGCTTCTTCTTCGAGCTTTGAAGAAACTAGTTCACTCGGTTTGCTAAACCTTGTGAACTAGAGTGAGTAGATGAGAGTGTGTTGGGATTTTTCTCTATGGTTCTTGGTTCTCAACACATGAGACAAGTGAACCATAGACTAAAGAGAGGGAGAGCAAGAGGAAGAGGATGGGAGCTCAAGAACAAGAGAGAGAATGAAAATGATGGAATGAGAAAGACTTTTTTCTCTTGGCTCTCATAATCCAAAGCCATCATAACAAAACATAGCAATCAAGTATTATGTGATGGTTTAAGCTACAATAGCCATATCATTTCATGCACTCATTTTTCACAAGAGAACAAGCAAGCAAAAAGTCTTTGCCATGAAATGATAGCCATTGTCATCATGATGGTCAACTAGTCCAACCTAGTCAACCGGTCAACAAAGTCAACAAGTCAACAAAGTCAACCCCTCAACAACCATGTCACCATAATACTTAATTAATATTATTGTTAATCATATATCATATTCTCATTAGGGTTTAGCAAGAAGTCAATGGTCAACAATCAACAGTCAACAACCCTAATGAGAATCCTCTGCCTCTGTCTCTCCGTCAACTGTGCATACACACCCGCATCCGCGTTCCGAGGAACACGAATACATACGAGATAAAATCAATCCCAAAACGTACACTAGGATCTGGCTTAAACCAAAGCCCGCTAGTGTTAACTGTCCGGACACTAAACGTGCACAAGTGCACGGATGTGACCGAACCCTGTCGCAAAACCATGCGACCTGTCGCAAAACCATGCGACCTCTACTCTTTTGCCTAAAGGCGAATAGCTTTCTGTGTGGGACTCTAAAGACTCGACACTACGCTGGCAGTGGGTTTAACCACAGACCGCAAGCGGCACTAGCTGTGCGTAACGTTCCCCAGGTAGATGCCGACAAGAAGACTGACGAGGTGAAACCCATCTGAACTCCTACTGAGCCTGAATATGACAGTCTCCGTACAGTCCGGTCTGTTCGTCTGATACATCGCATGGCGGGCCTAGGGGGCGGTAAACGTCAGTCTCCTAATAGCGGTACAAGTCGTGTCGGAGTGAAGCCCAAAACTCCCTGAGATAACACTGGAAGCTTACCAGTATATCTCGCTTGCCCTGGCCAGGGACTACTCGTGTAATGGCTCTCCTAGACACAGCGCGATGTCAACCCCCAATACCGGGAGAGACGAATCCTGTCTAACCGTCACTGCCTCCAAGTGCTTCGGGACTGCACCCAACTACTACCTGTTTGCACGACTCCTTTGAGCCGTGGTAGGGGAGTAATCAAAGTACAGTGGGAACACACTCGAGGCGAAATGACAGTGTCAAGTTAGCGGACTGAGCTGTACTCATGTCACCTGGGAACTGATAACTGACGATAGGTATAATACCAACCAGTCAGTTCCCGACGAGTCCTGTCCAGTGTACTCGTAACCTAACGAGCACCCGCATACTATCTCCAGTACGACGTACTGATGGCTGTGGGACAGACCATCTCCCACTCTGGGATGAGAAGCGCATGCGCTAGTCTACTCCGGAGTATCAATGCCCTGTCTCGATAGTCCTGCGACTAGGGACCTGCATAAGGATGTGCTTATAGATTACCCAGCCCCCACTAGTGTGACTGCCATCACAACGCTGGTAATCAAGCAAAGATCCTAAGGGCTCCACTAATGTGTATAGGTGATATACTAAAATAAACACATGTACACATTGAAGTAGAAACAAACCAAGTAGCATACTACTATATTGAGCAAGATTGTTTATACAAGGTGAATATCCCAAGCTTCCATTAAGTAATATACAAACTAGTATGATACAGTAATGGCCTCTAGGGCGTATACACTAACAATCTCCCACTTGCACTAAGGCCATGTACTGGCGTATCGAAGACCTATCATCTCGATCAGCCGCTCGTACTGAGTCTGGGGCAAGGCCTTGGTGAATGGATCTGCAGTGTTATCTTCTGAAGCAACCCTCCGAACCTCGATCTCCTGGCGATCCACGATCTCCCTGATCAGGTGATACCTCCTCAAGATGTGTCTGGATCTCTGATGGGACCTGGGTTCCTTCGCTAAAGCTATAGCCCCGTTGTTGTCGCAATACAGAGGTATTGGATCAACAATGGACGGAACCACCTGAAGTTCTTTCAAGAACTTCCTCATCCAGACAGCTTCTTTTGCGGCATCAGATGCAGCGATGTATTCCGCTTCCATCGTCGAGTCTGCAACGGTTTCTTGTTTGGAACTTTTCCAACACACCGCCCCTCCATTGAGGGTAAAGACAAAACCCGACATGGACTTGGAATCATCCTTGTCACTTTGGAAGCTGGAGTCAGCAAAGGCCTCGATCTGGAGGTATTTTCCGCCATACACCAAGAACATCTCCTTAGTCCTTCTTAGGTACTTGAGAATGTTCTTTACTGCTATCCAATGTTTCTCCCCAGGGTTTGAATGATACCGGCTTACCACACTCAGTGCATAAGCTACATCCGGTCTGGTATACAACATCGCATACATTATAGAGCCTACCGCAGAAGCGTAGGGTGTAATAGACATGCGATCCCTTTCCAAATCAGTCTTGGGAGACATCTCTTTGGAGAGGGTGATCCCGTGACAAGCCGGTAGATTACCGCGCTTGGAATCTTCCATACTGAATCTTTTCAGTATGGTGTCGATGTACCTGGACTGTGAAAGTCCTAATATCCTCTTGGATCTATCACGATGGATCTGGATCCCCAGGATGTATGAGGCATCACCCAGGTCTTTCATGGAGATCCTGTGTGACAAGAACCCCTTGACAGATTGTAGCATAGGAATGTCATTTCCTATTAAGAGAATGTCATCCACGTATAAAACGAGGAATACTACAGTTCTCGCTACAAATCTACTATAGATGCATGGTTCATCTGGATTTTTGATAAAACCAAATTCCTTGACCGTCTCATCAAAACAGATGTTCCAACTCCGCGATGCCTGCTTTAGTCCGTAAATGGACTTAAGCAACTTGCACACCTTTCCGCTGCTCCCACTCTGAATGAAACCCTCTGGCTGGTCCATATAGACACGCTCCTCTAAATTTCCATTTAGAAAAGCGGTCTTTACGTCCATCTGCCAAATCTCATAATCGTGGAAGGCAGCAATGGCAAGAAGGATCCGAATGGATTTCAGCATAGCTACTGGAGAAAAAGTCTCGTCATAGTCCAAACCATGTCTTTGACGAAAACCCTTTGCAACCAGTCTAGCTTTATAGGTCTCAACCTGTCCATCTACCCCAATCTTCCTTTTGAAGATCCACTTGCATCCTACGGGTTTTACCCCGTCTGGAGCAACGTCCAACGTCCATACTTTGTTGGTGTACATGAACTCCATTTCGGTCCGCATTGCATCCAGCCATTTTACCGAGTCAACGCTCTGAGCGGCCTGTTGGAAGCTAGTAGGCTCATCATAATCAATGATGCAATCCTCTCTATCCCCGTCTATGAGAAAACCGTAGTATCTCTCGGGCGGATGAGACTGCCTACTACTCCTGCGGAGCGACGTAGGAATGTCATGTTCTTTTGAACCCTCTGGTTCTACTAAGCTTTCAGTAATAGTCTGTGGTTCTGGAATTTATTCCAGTTCTATTTCGCTCCCACTTGTTTCCTTTTCTAAGAACTGGTGTTCCAGAAAATGGGCATTACGAGAAACAACAATCTTTTGTTCCTCTGCTTAATAGAAGAGATACTCCCTGGAGTTCTTTGGGTATCCCACAAACTTGCACAGTATTGAGCGTGCCTCGAGTTTGTCCGCATGCTGCTTTTTGACAAAAGCCGGACATCCCCAGATCTTCAGATATTGAAGATATGGTTTCTTCCCACTCCATATCTCATATGGTGTGGTAGGCACAGTCTTAGTCGGAACTCGGTTCAAAAGGTATGCTGCTGATTCTAGCGCATACCCCCAGAATGATCGCGGTAACTCAGTGTTACTCATCATGGACCGTACCATATCCAATAGGGTTCGGTTCCGTCTTTCCGATACACCGTTATGTTGCGGAGTGTATGGAGGAGTAAGCTGAGAGAGAATTTCCATTCTCTTTTAAATAGTCCAGGAACTCGGCACTCAAGTATTCACCACCTCGATCCGATCTTAGAATCTTGATACTTTTGCCGGTTTGTTTTTCTGCTTCATTCTTATATTCCTGGAATTTTCCAAAGGCTTCGGACTTATGTTTCATTAAGAAGACATAACCGTACCTTGAAAAGTCATCCGTAAAAGTAATGAAGTAAGAATAACCGCTTCGCGCATGCGTAGACATTGGACCGCACACGTCGCTGTGTACGAGTCCCAAGAGCTCGCTCGCTCTTACTCCGTGTCCAGTGAACGGAGTCTTTGTCATCTTTCCTTTGAGACAGGATTGACAAGTGGCATACGATTGATATTCGAACGGATTCAAATATCCTTCTGTATGTAACTTCGTCAACCTTCTCTCGTTGATGTGACCCAGTCTACAATGCCATAAGAAAGTCTGATTTATTTCCGGAGACTTTCTTTTGTGTGTATTCTGGACATTGAAAATCTGTGGTTGGTTTTATACGTATATACCATTGCTCAATGTACCTGACCCAATCTGAACTTGATTAAGGTGAATGTTTACTACATTGCTTTCAAACGCAAATTCATAACCTTCTTTAGAAACCAAAGAAACAGAAATGATATTACAAGTTGCGTTGGGTACAAAAAAGCAATTACGCAAAACCAAAACATGTCCATCTGACTTTCCTAGGTGATAGTCCCCCACGGCCTTAGCATCCATGCTAGCTCTGTTTGCAACTTTGAGGGTCATGTCACCTGCCTTCAAAACCCTACGGTTTCTCAACGCCTGCAAAGAATTACAGATATGAGATCCTGATCCGGTATCCAATACCCAGGAAGTAGAGTTTATTGATAGACAGTTTTCAATAACATACACACCTGAAGTTGAAGCCGCAACCTGCTTCAGATCCCGTGTTCTGGCTTTCCAAGCCTTGCAATCATTCTTCCAGTGTCCCTTCTTATGACAATAGAAGCATTCTTCTTTATCCACAAGCTGCCCCGCTTTCTTTGTTGCTTTTGCTTTTCCTTTTCCCTTCGTATCCACTTTACTAACACCGCCCCTTGGTTTGGCGGGGGCCTTCTTCTTCTTTCCCTTGGCTTTCGCCTTGGACCTAGAAGAGGAAGATCCTCCTACAAACAAAGTGGATGTTTCCCTACCTTTCTGTAGGGTGCCCTCTGCGCTCCTCAGCATGTTGAGGAGTTCTGAAAGTTCAACTTCCTTTTCTTGTAAGTTGAAGTTCAGGATAAACTGGGCGTAAGTGGAAGGAAGGGACTGGAGAATCAAGTTCGTATAGAGCTCATTCTCCATCGTGGTCCCAAGGTCCGCGAGCTCTTCTATGTAGCCAATCATCTTAAGCACGTGTTCCGCTACCGATGATCCGACGGCCAACCTTGCCGAAAATAACTTCTTCGACACTTCGTATCTTGCGATACGAGACTGCTCTCCATACAGTTCTTTTGTATGAAGAAATATGGATTCAAGGTCCATATTCTCGTGCCTCCTCTGATGTTCGTTGTCCATAGAGGCAAGCACGAGGCATTTACCCTTCGCGCAATCGATCTCCCAAGTCTTACGGATTTCCTTATCCGCGACGCTGGAGGTGGGACCTGGGACAGGGGGAGCTTTGGTGGTAAGAAGATACCCCAGCTTGTCGTAAGTGATTGCCATTTTGACATTCCTGAGCCAATCTTTGTAGTTTGGCCCTGTCAGTATGTTTTTATCTAGAACTAACTTAAGTCCAGTCATGTCGATTGGTCGCTGGAATTAGGAGAGAGAGAAGAAACACTCAGCATGATGCTCTTGTAAGTTTAGAATGGTTTTTAGTTTGTCTAAACAGGATGGCTCCCACTGTTTCTCGAATCCCTCCTCAAACCAAAAAGGAAGAATTAGTCAGGATCAATCTCACCGTACAATACTTGCGTAACTGTTCAGCCAGGCTAGTGTCGGTACTTCGAGGGAGGTTTTCCAACGCTTTCGCGAAGTTCCTTAATTTAAGAACCTCTTTTCCCTGGGGGCGTAGCCCCGCTAACACCTTTCTAGACACCTACTTGGTTTATAGCATTGATCGTTAAGTGAGAAATTTCCCGAGGAGTAGCATATACTCACAGTAGGATCGGGATCCAAATATCATCGCGTGACGAAACTGAAGGAATCCTACCAGAATCATCACACTCCAAATGGTATGCAACACTAGCAAGTTTCAGTTCTTTTGAAACTCCCGATGTGGATTTTTGCCCCATGCTCTTATGACCTTGGCGTGAGGTCAAAATGTCATAAGTCACATGTCAAGTTCTTCCCATCATCATCCAGGTTAATTTGAACCCACCCGTACCTACCCTTGACGTAGGCCAAAATGTCAGTACGACTGTCTCAAACCAACGCATTCTATCTATGCAACAGATAAATATCCGGCAGCTACCAATCACTATGCCTTGGCATGAGGTCAAAATATATAGCTTGAATACTACCAAATATTTAACTGAAATGATGGAGGGCTACGGATGGTTTTGGCAAAACCGTGAACGTAGTGAACTTGATATAATCGATGGAACGGGATAGCTTTCAAAAGGAGTGGTTCATGCTCCGCATTTAAAAGTTTGGTTTAGAAAAGAACCGAGTGGTTTTTCAAAGTGTTCCAACGACTTTTACTTGGTTTATTTTCTTGCATTAGTTCTTTTAATGCATATTTTTCTTGCATTAGTTCTTTTAATGAGTCCCATCATTTAATCCTACCATTGCAGAAAACAACCAAAATATGACGTACGCTTATGCCATTCGCATTCACCACGGGGCCCCGTCATTACCCGTTAGGTTACTTAACTAAAGAAAGAGCGGGGGCTGGGCTAGCGCGGCTGTAAAACATAAGCAACGCCTAAATAATATCATATATAGATATATTGCAATGATAGCCATTTCAGATCACAGATGAACACATTGGATATACTAGGAACCCGCAATTCGTATGAGCCTGTAACGAAAAGCAGATTACACGGTCGCGGTGAATAGCCAATACCCTACCCAAGACCCCTACGGGTGCGGCAAACTACCCGCCAAGTACCCGAAGCGAAGCAACCTCCCTCAACTCCGTGAGTAGGCCACTCGGCACTTCGGGATACCCGGTAGTTTGTGCACCCCCTCCATGGGTCTCTCCTAGGAGCAAAAACAGTAAAAAGAAATTATACAATGATGGCTACAACCCCGACCCGGTTGTGCGGCCATACAAATAATCATTACATCAATTTACAAATTTACATGAATTGAAAGAAAAGAAAACTCTCGTCTCACAACCCCCGGCTATTCACCCACGGCAATCCAATGAATTCATATACACAAACCAATAACATTACAGATCACAGATTTGTATAACTCCCACTAATCGACATATAGCGGTTAGCAGACGTTCAATACAAATATCACATCACAGATAAAAACCCATCAGCTTAAGTCTTTAGAAACTCGATCAAAATACGGTTTTTAAAGCCCCAAAAGCAAAATTTTCTTTCTGGAAAATCTGGGCTGAAAAAACATATACCAAAATTCCCAAAATACCCCACTAAATATACTGTAGCAAAGAAGATCCAGAGAAGAGCCAATACGGCCGCGGAACCGCGGCAATAGCAAGCTATTGCCGCGTTTCCGCCGCGCTTTGATGAGATCACAGGACCGTCTTTCTATAGTATACTCTAAAAACCCTGAGTCGATTTTTAAAGCATGATTTATTACTTTTACAGAACTTCGAAAATCGACAGCAAGTTAGATTTTTGGGTGTATTTCGTGACTTTTTCTCCGATCGAATTTCTAGTTACTATGCTAACATGTTAGATAGAGTTTAACTAGGCTCTGATACCACTGTAAGTCCATGCTACCTCTCCCGGTACTTTCGGGCATGCGGAATTTGGTGAAAAACAATTTTCTAGAGGCGGTAACATGGACTCAAAACCGGATCTTTATTAAACATCTACCTAACAACCTAACTAGGAGTTGTTAACTACTCGGTTAGGGGGTTATACCTTTCTTTCTTGAACTCCTTCGTCTTCTATACTTGATGGTTGATTAGTCGAAAATATTGCATATTTTAGCCGGCAATCTCCTCATCATTTGCATCCATATAGAAGTGTTCGGCATTCATATTTTACATATTAGCAAAACTGTCGAAAAATATCAGATTGCATGTATTAGACTCTAAAACCGACACTATAAAGGAAATTGACCACATTTCATGGCATCGCATCATCCCTACATTTGCGCAACACTTGTTTTAAAATCTGTGCAGGAAAATCCAGAAGAAAGGCCAAAATTTATACGGTACCGATCAAATATTACGTCAACTCAATGATTTCAGTTCTGGTACCAATCCAAAAGGCAAAGTAAAATTCAACATATCAAATTAAGCTCCAAATAGCATGCCAAGATCACACCAGAAGAACCAAGCCACAAGGAGCCTACTTGGCCGCGGAACAGCGGCCTAAGCCGCCTTGTACCGCGGTTCCACGGCGGCCTTGACAGATCATCACTCCAATTTTGCTGCAGAACTCCTAGCTCAGCTCCTACACTTCATAAAGACACTCCAATTTCCAGAAGACTCCAGAGACTTCTGCCAGTTCAGCAAACCCTTGTTCCTATACTAAACTAAGCCTTGTATTCTAGAAACTTCTTCTTAAACCCTAGCTTAAACCCTAAGCTAAGCCTAACAAACTCTTTCTAGAAGTCTTTCAACAAATTTTTGGAGGGAACTCAAAGACTTAGGGTTTGGGAGATCTATAAATAAGATCCTAGGCTCACTTGTAAAAGGGACTTGATCCTTGACTAGTTCATTTAGCCAATTTAGATCTATTCATTCTCTTTCTTCATCTTCTTCTTCCACAAGTCTAGTGAGAAGGCTTGTGTGAAACTCTAACCCTAATTCCAATCAAAAGCCAAGATCCTGAGTACCCATCAAGCAAGAAGCCTTGCAACCTTTTATGAGCCGAGCCGATCTTCAACAGAGTAAGTGGTCCAAGCCGATCCGCGACTCATGGAGCCGAGCGACGCCAATTCGACAATTTAGTTCTTCCTCTTGTAGTTCTTGAGCGACTGTAATCAAATTGTTGATATAAATAAAAGGTGATATTCTTTTATCTTGTTTTCTTTAAATTCTCGCATCATGATATCTTTTCAATTCTTGAATACTTTCTGTGTGATGATGTTTGAGTAATACTCCGCTCGTCGAGGAGTCGAGACGATCAATAGAATGATGATGTAATATATCTTAAATCGATTCTTGAATCCTACGAGTTTTGTAAACCTTAGCAAGTTCAAGAATCGACGACCCAATTCGTTGCGATGCTTTCTTGATTGATATCGCTCGAGATTTGGGAGTTACGATCGTTTCTTGAAATTGCTAGAGGCTAGAATGTGAATGATATCTACGAAAGAACAAGGGTTAAACGATGAAACCCTAGTTTCATCAAGAAAGCCCTAACTCTCGTCGATCATCATCGATCTAGTATCAATCCTTCGAAGGACAAGAACACGAAATCTTGAAATTACATCACGTCTATAGATCCGATCGATTCCTACGAGCCTCATTTAGATTCTTGACATTTTGGTTGGAAATATTATCGAAACCCAATTCTTGATTGTTTATCAGTTTCTTGATTCTTGATTAAACTCGTGACACCTGAATCAATTGATAAATTCTTGAATCATGTTCTCTTTTCTTTTCGATTAACTATTCGATTCAAACAAAGCAAATATAAAAACGAATCGCACAATCCCTGTGGACGATCCGCACTCGCTTACGATCTACAACTGACACCGTAGTTGATTGCGGTCAAATATAATTTTTTGATTGTTAACTTTATTCAATTTTCTAATTCCCGACACAAAGAGACTCTTATCGATTTGATTTACTTACTCAGTCTCACATTCTACGATCAATCAAATAGTGCCGAAATCGGGGACTATTTGAATCGATACTTTTACCTTTTACTTTTCATTACACAATCCGGAAATTGTTTCAATCAAAATGGCGCCGTTGTCCGGGATCGCGCGCTAATTCGTTTTATATCAAAGTTTGAATTGAAAGATTTATTCCATTGTTATTTTGAGATCAAAATTCGTGCAAACCCTAAACGATTTGTTGTGGTTCATTGCAAGGAAATCTGGAGCTGTTTGGAAATTGAAGAAATTATTTGGAAAATTTCAGAGGATTAGGGAAGTGATCAGGAGTATTCTGCAAATTTTCTTTTCAAGAGATCCCAATTTTTGACCGCGGAAGGGCGGCAATAAGCACCAATTGCGGCGGTTCCGCGGCTACCTGAAGGGATCACTGTACCATTTTTTCTCTGTAAGCTTCTTACCTTCTCCTCTCTCCTCTTTTTAGCTCCAACTAACAATTTTCTGCAGGTTTCTTTGCAAATAATCGCAGCTCTCAAATTGCAAAAGTAAATTTGTGCGTGATTTTGTTTCTTGGTTGTTTGCATTCTAAATACGGATATTAAGGGGCATGACCAAATCCAAATTAGGTGGGGATTTCATTACCCTTCCTAGGCCCCGAAAACTACAAAACTTGCATCCGCATTGACCCACATTAACTAAAAGAAATCTAGAGATGACTCTAAGGACTGTCGCGCTCAATTAGGACAAGAGAAGGCCGTGGGTAATTCATTGCTTATCCGCGTTTTCTTGTGGTGCCTAAGGCGAGTGTGTCTAAGGCTAGTGGTTTTTAATTAGGCCCACTACTTACATAGTGGAGTACCTTCCCACTTACCTGGCACTTATCCGGCCACAGGGGGACAAAGAGGCAGTGGAGGATTCTATCCTGCGACTTGTCTTTTGGCAGTTAGGAGCGGTCTAGAGTCGGACCTAGGTGACCATTAGATTCTAGGGTTTGTGTGCTGCATTTGTTGTGTCGCATCATTTTTTCAAAAATCCGCCCCTTTTTCAAAGCAAACACCGCATTCATTCATTACCCCTAATTATAAGTCAACGCTGCCACTTGTACTAACCCTTTTTAGTACAAGATAGGCTGGACACGGGATTCTAGTGCCCGTTTAGTCCGCGTACCCTTTATCGACTCCGAAGTCGATATTTCTCCATTTACCTTTCCTTTACCCACTACCACACCCACACCGATGGATCCGAATCCATCAAACTTCTTTAACCCTAATCTGCCGCCGTCTGTTGGTGCGCAGAATCCACCCCGCATCTCTCTCCATGAGAGGTGCTATCCTATTCGAGGTCCTCTTTCGACCTGCTTATCCACACCACCAGCCAATGGGGATAATTTTGAGATTAAACCCCAATACATCAATCTTTTACCCAAATTCCACGGACTCGAGACTGAGGACACTTACGTTTTCATTACCAAATTTGAAAACGTATGCGCAATGATGGGTACGTCACAACTTTTAGTGGATGCTATGCGTCTACGACTTCTTCCATTTACATTGTGCGATATAGCCGAGAAGTGGCTATATAACACTACCGCACACTCTATTACGAATTGGGAAGAATTCGTCGCTGCATTCCTTAAGAAATTTTACCCAATACAAAAGACAGCTCGAATCCGTAGCGAACTGAATCAATTTGCCCAGCTCCCTACTGAACCATTTTCTAAATGCTTTGAACGTTTCAAGGATCTATTGGTTCAGTGTCCTCATCACGGCATCCCGAGATGGGAATTATGCCGAATCATTTATGAGGGCATTAACCCAAACACTAAACAGATCCTTGAAAACATGTGTCAAGGTACTTTTATGACTAAGGATGATGGGGAAGCGTGGAAGTATTTAGAAGAGTTCGCTGAAAAATCACTACAGTGGGAGAGTGCAACCCAACCATTGAATAGGGGTGGCATACACCAAATAGATGTGTCCATAGGCGTTCGAGCTGAGATGGCAGCAATGCAAAAGAAGCTCGACGCTATGGAACACAAATTTGCAGCAGCCTCCCTAAACCCAGTGTCGCTCCCCAAAACTGTTTGTGGGTGCTGTTCTAATCCGTCTCACTTAACGGAAGAATGTTCATTAAACTCTGCGTTTCAAGGTCACGAGCATTCTAATGCCGCATTTCAAAGACCTCGAAACGATCCATATTCTTCCACGTACAATCAGGGTTGGAGGAATCACCCGAATTTTGCTTGGAACCAAAACCAATCTCAAAACACTGTTCCAAACACGAATAATTTTCAAAGGGCTCTTCCTCCACCACAACAGCAACCCCTTCAACTCACTCAGCACCCCTATCAGTCACAAAATTTCCAAAATCAGGTCAACACTCCTACACAGTCTAATCCTATGACCTGTTCTGACGAATTCTCTCAATTCACTCAAACCATGAAATCACTTTTATCAAATTTCATAGAGGTTTCGACCGAGGTTAGATCTTCTGTCAGTGAGATAAAGAAAAACTCAGCGTCACAAGCTGAGAGTATCAGATCGATGGAAGCTGAAATCGCACGCCTAAAAGCCGAAATGAGTGCGAGAGAAAAAGGGAAACTTCCCTCTCAACCCCTACAGAATCCAGGGCATTACAATGTAAATGCCGTCACAACGTTGAGATCGGGAAGAGTGCTGAACAATCATGTCGGGGAAGGTATTGATGATACTGAAAATCATATCAACACCCCGGCTGAGACCTTTACACACACACACACACTTCTCCTTCTGATCCTTCTTCTTTTACCATACCATCTTCTCGAGAGCCTATTCTCCATTTCCCTTTAGGCTCGACACCTTCTCCCAACCCTTATAGTTCTCCACAGACGGTCCCCACACCTCTTTTGGGACCTCGTCTACCCCCTCTTCCTTCTCCTATGATGGACCCTGCGCTTATTGCGAAAGCTCCTTACCCGAACCGGTTAAGGGGTAATAGAACGAGTCCTCATATGGAGAAAATTATGGAAATGTTCAAACAGGTTAACATCAATATCCCTCTCCTAAATGCAATTCAACAAGTCCCCGCATATGCGAAAATTCTTAAGGACTTGTGCACTAGGAAGAGGAAGACTCAAGTGCCGAAGAAGGTCTTTATGGCTAATAATATCAGCACTGCTTTTATTCCCCAACTACCAAAGAAACGAAAGGACCCAGGATGTCCTACAATATCGATTTCGATTGGGGGTAAAAACATAAATCGTGCTCTTTTAGACCTTGGCGCAAGTGTTAACCTACTCCCTTATTCTGTCTATGAGCAATTTGAGATTGGAGAGCTGAAACCTGCTCACTGCACTCTCCAGATGGCAGACCGATCTATCACCAAACCAAGGGGTGAATTAGAGGATGTGTTGATAAAGGTCGGGGAATTTGTTTTCCCTGTAGACTTCATTGTACTCGACACACAGCCTGTAGCAAACCCCGGAGCCAAATTTCGGTGATTCTGGGTCGTCCTTTCCTTGCCACTTCCAACGCTGTTATAAATTGTAGAAACGGTTCAATGAACTTATCATTTGGAAATATGACCATTGAACTAAATATCTACAAAGTTGGAAGTCATCCATCAGAACCCTCTGCTCATATTTTAGATGTGTGCTCTGTCCATGAGATCGCTCCCGATAGTTGTGGAGCCGAGGAACATTGCTTTACTGATCTCGATGACATTACCACATCTCTGTTTGAATTTACACATGATCTTAGTGAGGACACTTTATCTACACTTGAGTCCTGCACTCCTGACTTTTCTCCTCCCGAGTCTGTATCTTTCACAGGCTCTGAGCTTCTTTGTAAATCCAAAAATCACTCAATGATCCTTCCTTCTATCATTTCTCCGCCCGAATTAGATCTCAAAATTTTACCTTCTCACCTTAAATATGCATATCTAGGTGAGAATGAGTCTTTACCGGTTATAATATCCGCTTCTCTTGCATCAGAGCAAGAGAATGCACTTTTATCGGTATTGAGATCTAACAAAGCGGCGTTTGGTTGGAGTATGGCGGACATCAAAGGGATTAGTCTCTTGATAGTTGAACATCATATACATGTGATGGATGATGCCAGACCGACCTGAGAACCACAGAGACGGTTGAATCCCGTCATGAAGGAAGCTGTAATGAAAGAGATCGTCAAATGCTTAGATAATGGTATTATATACCCCATCTCCGATAGCCAGTGGGTGAGTCCTATACATGTCGTTCCTAAGAAATCCGGCATCACTGTTATAACTAATGAGGCGAATGAGTTGATTCAGACACGTGCCCAAACTGGGTGGCGTGTATGTATCGATTATAGAAAACTCAACGCTGCCACGAGGAAAGACCATTTTCCTCTACCATTCATTGATCAGATGCTGGAACGCTTAGCGGGACGAGAGTATTATTGTTTTATGGACGGATACTCAGGCTATAATCAGGTCCCCATCGCCAAAAAGGATCAAGATAAAACCACTTTTACTTGTCCTTTTGGTACCTTTGCTTACAGTCGCATGCCCTTTGGGTTATACAATGCTCCCGCTACCTTTCAGCGATGTATGATGGGGATATTCTCTGATATGGTAGAGAATTTTCTGGAGATCTTTATGGACGATTTCTCGATTTTTGGAGACTCTTTTTCTGATTGCCTAGCGAATCTTGACGCTGTTCTTACTCGTTGCAAAGAGAAGAACTTGACTTTGAACTGGGAAAAATGCCATTTTATGGTCCAAGAAGGAATAGTACTTGGACATGTCATTTCACAGAAAGGCATTGAGGTTGACAGAGCTAAAATAGATGTCATTCAAAACCTCCCTCATCCCAAAAGCGTCAAAGATATTCGATCTTTCCTTGGCCATGCGGGCTTTTATAGGAGATTCATTAAGGACTTTAGCAAAATTGCTAGACCTTTAACTCTTCTCCTGGCCAAGGATACGACCTTCCATTTTGACTCGGACTGCGAGACAGCTTTCGACTCACTTAAACACTCACTGACTTCAGCCCCCGTGTTATCATCGCCAAACTGGGACTACCCCTTTGAGCTGATGTGTGATGCATCCGACTTTGCAGTAGGTGCAGTCTTAGGACAGCACATCGATAAGATGCCACACGTGATATACTATGCTAGTAAGACCCCGAATGATGCGCAAATCAATTATACAACCACCGAAAAGGAACTATTAGCGGTTGTATTTGCATTAGAAAAATTCAAGCCTTACTTAATTGGCTCACCTATAGCTGTGTATACTGACCATTCTGCTTTAAAACATCTTCTGGCGAAGAAAGATGCAAAAGGTCGACTAATACGTTGGATCCTTCTGTTACAAGAATTCGATCTTGTTATCAAAGATAAGAAAGGATGTGAAAACGTAGTAGCTGACCATCTTTCACGCATCATTTCTTCCCCTGTGACCCTGCCGATCAATGATTCATTCCCTGATGAACAACTCTTGAGCATATCCAATGAACCATGGTTCAGGGATATTATGAACTATCATGCCACGGGACTGATACCGAGTGATTGGTCAAAACAGGACAAATACCGTTTTCTATCCCAAGTAAAACACTTTTACTGGGATGAGCCCTATTTGTTTAAATATTGTCCTGATCAGATCATTCGCCGGTGTGTCCCGAATGAAGAGTTCAAGAGTGTTCTTTCATTTTGTCATGATCAGGCCTGTGGGGGTCACTTTGGTCCGAGAAAGACAGCGGAAAAGGTTTTGCAATGTGGATTTTATTGGCCGACCTTATTCAAGGACGCATTTGAGTATTGCAAAACATGTACACAAATGTCAGTATACGGGTAGAATATCCCAGAGGAATGAAATGCCTCAGCAACCCATTCTAGTTGTTGAAATATTCGATGTTTGGGGCATTGATTTTATGGGTCCCTTTCCTAACTCCGTTGGGAATTTGTACATATTGCTGGCAGTTGATTATGTCTCAAAGTGGGTAGAAGCCATTCCATGTCGCACTAATGACAAGAAAGTTGTCATTAAGTTCTTGAAAGAGAATATCTTCTCGCGATTTGGACACCCACGTGCTATCATTAGCGATAATGGGACACATTTCTGCAACAGGTCTTTCGAGACTCTGATGCGAAAATACTTAATCAACCATCGACTTTCTACACCCTATCATCCCCAAACAAGCAGGCAGGCTGAAATCTCAAACAGACAAATCAAACTTATCCTGGAGAAAACTGTTGCTAAAAATAGAAAAGACTGGTCGACCAAACTGACGGATGCTCTTTGGGCATTCCGAACTGCTTATAAAACCGACCCAGGAATGTCTCCATATAGGATAGTGTTTGGAAAAGCATGTCATTTACCCGTCGAGATAGAACATAAAGCATTGTGGGCTATAAAAGAAATAAATTTTGATTTAAACCTTGCTTGCAACTTTAGGAAGCTGCAACTTAATGAGCTAAGCGAAATCTGCGATGAAGCTTATGATAACGCTGTAATCATAAAGAATAGGACTAAGGTTTTTCACGATAAAAACATTTTGAGGAAAACATTTTCACCTGGTCAACAAGTCCTTCTTTATGATTCACGATTACACCTTCACGCGGGAAAGCTCCGATCTCGATGGAAGGGACCTTTTGTTGTGCGGTCTGTATACCCGCACGGGGCAGTAGAAGTAGAAAATGTTAAAAACGGCACATTTTTCAAAGTAAATGGACATAGACTAAAGCCGTATTTTTCCACTAACCCTACGGAGGAGCTCTTGTTCTTACAAGAGCCAGTTTATTTGGATTAAAATTCCTCCGTCTCACCTTCATGTCCAGTATATCACTGCATCATCTTTTGAATGAAGGTGAGTGAAAAGATAAGTTTGGGGGAAGTTCTTCACTTATATATTTTTCCCCCACCAATAATCCCTCCCAGACTTACAGTTTTTATAGGTATAGCGGTTGGCAACAGTGAGGACACTGTTGAAAACAAGTTTGGGGGAGGTTTATGCTTATTTTTGCATCATTTGCATATCATCTGCAAAAGCACAAAACATTTCTTTAAAAATCTATAAAAATTGAATGTATTAGACTGCATGTATTAGACTGCATGTATTAGACTCTAAAACCGACACTATAAAGGAAATTGACCACATTTCATGGCATCGCATCATCCCTACATTTGCGCAACACTTGTTTTGAGATCTGTGCAGGAAAATCCAGAAGAAAGGCCAAAATTTATACGGTACCAATCAAATATTACGCCAACTCAATGATTTCAGTTCTGGTACCAATCCAAAAGGCAAAGTAAAATTCAACATATCAAATTAAGCTCCAAATAGCATGCCAAGACCACACCAGAAGAACCAAGCCACAAGGAGCCTACTTGGCCACGGAACCGCGGCCTAAGCCGCCTTGTACCGCGGTTCCGCGGCGGCCTTGACAGATCATCACTCCAATTTTGCTGCAGAACTCCTAGCTCAGCTCCTACACTTCAAAAAGACACTCCAATTTCCAGAAGACTCCAGAGACTTCTGCCAGATCAGCAAACCCTTGTTCCTACACTAAACTAAGCCTTGTATTCTAGAAACTTCTTCTTAAACCCTAGCTTAAACCCTAAGCTAAGCCTAACAAACTCTTTCTAGAAGTCTTTCAACAAACTTTTGGAGGGAACTCAAAGACTTAGGGTTTGGGAGATCTATAAATAAGACCCTAGGCTCACTTGTAAAAGGGACTTGATCCTTGACTAGTTCATTTAGCCAATTTAGATCCATTCATTCTCTTTCTTCATCTTCTTCTTCCACAAGTCTAGTGAGAAGGCTTGTGTGAAACCCTAACCCTAATTCCAATCAAAAGCCAAGATCCCGAGTACCCATCAAGCAAGAAGCCTTGCAACCTTTTATGAGCCGAGCCGATCTTCAACAGAGCAAGTGGTCCAAGCCGATCTGCGACTCACGGAGCCGAGCGACGCCAATTCGACAATTTAGTTCTTCCTCTTGTAGTTCTTGAGCGACTGTAATCAAATTGTTGATATAAATAAAAGGTGATATTCTTTTATCTTGTTTTCTTTAAATTCTCTCATCATGATATCTTTTCAATTCTTGAATACTTTCTGTGTGATGATGTTTGAGTAATACTCCGCTTGTCGAGGAGTCGAGACGATCAATAGAATGATGATGTAATATATCTTAAATCGATTCTTGAATCCTACGAGTTTTGTAAACCCTAGCAAGTTCAAGAATCGACGACCCAATTCGTTGCGATGCTTTCTTGATTGATATCGCTCGAGATTGGGGAGTTACGATCGTTTCTTGAAATTGCTAGAGGCTAGAATGTGAATGATATCTACGAAAGAACAAGGGTTAAACGATGAAACCCTAGTTTCATCAAGAAAGCCCTAACACTCGTCGATCATCATCGATCTAGTATCAATCCTTCGAAGGACAAGAACACGAAATCTTGAAATTACATCACGTCTACAGATCCGATCGATTCCTACGAGCCTCATTTAGATTCTTGACATTTTGGTTGGAAATATTATCGAAACCCAATTCTTGATTGTTTATCAGTTTCTTGATTCTTGATTAAACTCGTGACACCTGAATCAATTGATAAATTCTTGAATCATGTTCTCTTTTCTTTTCGAATAACTTTTCGATTCAAACAAAGCAAATATAAAAACGAATCGCACAATCCCTGTGGACGATCCGCACTCGCTTACGATCTACAACTGACACCGTAGTTGATTGCGGTCAAATATAATTTTTTGATTGTGAACTTTATTCAATTTTCTAATTCCCGACACAAAGAGACTCTTATCGATTTGATTTACTTACTCAGTCTCGCATTCTACGATTAATCAAATAGTGCCGAAATCGGGGACTATTTGAATCGATACTTTTACCTTTTACTTTTCATTACACAATCCGGAAATTATTTCAATCAATGGTTGTCCGGATCGGCTTCACCCCGTCGTCTCCTTGCGCCGAAGAACGATCCACCCGAAAGCTTCTACCTTTGGCTTCTTCTTCGAGCTTTGAAGAAACTAGTTCACTCGGTTTGCTAAACCTTGTGAACTAGAGTGAGTAGAGGAGTGTGTGTTGGGATTTTTCTCTATGGTTCTTGGTTCTCAACATATGAGACAAGTGAACCATAGACTAAAGAGAGGGAGAGCAAGAGGAAGAGGATGGGAGCTCAAGAACAAGAGAGAGAATGAAAATGATGGAATGAGAAAGACTTTTTTCTCTTGGCTCTCATAATCCAAAGCCATCATAACAAAACATAGCAATCAAGTATTATGTGATGGTTTAAGCTACAATAGCCATATCATTTCATGCACTCATTTTTCACAAGAGAACAAGCAAGCAAAAAGTCTTTGCCATGAAATGATAGCCATTGTCATCATGATGGTCAACTAGTCCAACCTAGTCAACCGGTCAACAAAGTCAACAAAGTCAACCCCTCAACAACCATGTCACCATAATACTTAATTAATATTATTGTTAATCATATATCATATTCTCATTAGGGTTTAGCAAGAAGTCAATGGTCAACAATCAACAGTCAACAACCCTAATGAGAATCATCTGCCTCTGTCTCTCCGTCAACTGTGCATACACACCCGCATCCGCGTTCCGAGGAACACGAATACATACGAGATAAAATCAATCCCAAAACATACACTAGGATCTGGCTTAAACTAAAGCCCGCTAGTGTTAACTGTCCGGACACTAAACGTGCACAAGTGCACGGATGTGACCGAACCCTGTCGCAAAACCATGCGATCTGTCGCAAAACCATGCGACCTCTACTCTTTTGCCTAAAGGCGAATAGCTTTCTGTGTGGGACTCTAAAGACTCGACACTACGCTGGCAGTGGGTTTAACCACAGACCGCAAGCGGCATTAGCTGTGCGTAACGGTCCCCAGGTAGATGCCGACAAGAAGACTGACGAGGTGAAACCCATCTGAACTCCTACTGAGCCTGAATGTGACAGTCTCCGTACAGTCCGGTCTGTTCGTCTGATACATCGCATGGCGGGCCTAGGGGGCGGTAAACGTCAGTCCCCTAATAGCGGCACAAGTCGTGTCGGAGTGAAGCCCTAAACACCCTGAGATAACACTGGAAGCCTACCAGTATATCTCGCTTGCCCTGGCCAGGGACTACTCGTGTAATGGCTCTCCTAGACACATCGCGATGTCAACCCCCAATACCGGGAGAGACGAATCCTGTCTAACCGTCACTGCCTCCAAGTGCTTCGGGACTGCACCCAACTACTACCTGTTTGCACGACTCCTTTGAGCTGTGGTAGGGTAGTAATCAAAGTACAGTGGGAACACACTCGCGGCAAAATGACAGTGTCAAGTCAGCGGACTAAGCTGTACTCATGTCACCTGGGAACTGATAACTGACGATAGGTATAATACCAACCAGTCAGTTCCCAACGAGTCCTGTCCAGTGTACTCGTAACCTAACGAGCACACGCATACTATCTCCAGTACGACGTACTGATGGCTGTGGGACAGACCATCTCCCACTCTGGGATGAGAAGCGCATGCGCTAGTCTACTCCGGAGTATCGATGCCCTGTTTCGATAGTCCTGCGACTAGGGACCTGCATAAAGATATGCTTATAGATTACCTAGCCCCCACTAGTGTGACTGCCATCACAACGCTGGTAATCAAGCAAAGATCCTAAGGGCTCCACTAATGTGTATAGGTGATATACTAAAATAAACACATGTACACATTGAAGTAGAAACAAACCAAGTAGCATACTACTATATTGAGCAAGATTGTTTATACAAGGTGAATATCCCAAGCTTCCATTAAGTAATATACAAACTAGTATGATACAATAATGGCCTCTAGGGCATATATACTAACACAGTCCCGAGCACTTGGAGGCAGTGGTGGTTAGACAGGATTCGTCTCTCCCTGTATTAAAAGTTGATATCGCGCTGTGTCAGAGAGCCATTACGCAAAGTCCCTGGCCAGGGCAAGGGAGATTTACTGGTAGGTTTTCCAGTAGTTTCTCAAGGTGTAATGGGCTACGCTCCGACACGACTTATACCGCTTTTAGGGGACTGACGCTTGCCGCCCCCTAGGCCCGATATGCGACAGTCTTAGACGAACAGACCGGACTGTACGGAGATTGTCACAGCAGGCTCAGTAGGAGTTCGGATGGGTTTACTCATCGGCCTTCTTATCGACATCTACCTGGGGACCGTTACATACAGCTAGTGCCGCTTACGGTCAGTGGTTAGACCTATTGCCAGCGTAGTGTCGAGTCTTTAGAGTTCCACACAGAGAGTTTCCCTTCTTCGGGCGAAACGATATAGAGGTCGTATGGTTTTACGACAGGGTTCGGACGCATACGTGTTTTTACGCACGTACGATGTTCAGACAGTTTTTACTAGTCGGCTTTGGTTTAAGCCAGATTCTAGTATCGGATTATTGGATTTATACAGTCTAAAGTTTTTCCGTGTTTTTACGGATAGGAGGGGCGTTCTCGTAATTTGTCGGGAAGCTTCTTAAAGCATGGTGACTTGGGGGTTAAGGTGGCATTTACATTAATTGGATAAATGAGTCATGGTGTGATTCATACATGGAGTCAATGAATCAATTATGATTTATATGACTCATGTGATGAATCACTTAGTGTATTAATGAAACATGATGATATATCATTATTTGTTATTCATTTAATATATATGATATGTTTCATATATACACACATGATCTATTCATCCAAAAGGATTCTCATTCTCACATTCTCTCTCCTCAGGCTCTCTCTCTTCAAACCCTAACCTTAACCTCTCATGTGTTGAGATCAAGGGTTAGCTAGACTAATACTTCCATAATCCAACTCTATATCACCTAGGTTGCTTAGATTAGCACTTTGAGTAACCTAGTTACCTCATGTTAGAGGTTAAGCTTGGAGTAGGAGCTCTCGGGTGGATCGTCTTTGACTCGAGGAGGCCATTGAGGTGCCGACGTTCCAAAGAACCTACAAGGAGTGGAGGATAGTGATGAAGACCCGAAGGACAAGAAACGTGAGGTATAACTTCGAATCAGAGTAGTTAAAGCTTTCGTAGTTTGCTAGTAACGGTTTAGATACGATACATGCGCTCAAGTCCGTGTTACGAACCTTTGATGATCGTTTTTCATATATTCCGCCTCCTCGCAAGTTCGTGGGGTGCGTGACATGGACTTACAATACCGTTTGTTAATCGGGCGTTTTTCTATTGGTCGGGTCATATATGATATGACTGGATTGTTAAATCAATTATTGATTTAACATTTTGACTTTTAGTGTTATTCTTTATTCAAACACTTTTTATTAAAGAGGAAGAATGCATACATGTATACACATGTTGATGTGCATGTATGCACATGTTGATGTGCATGGATACATACATGCAAAAGTATCATGGTTGATGATACATATTTGAAGGAAATATAAGACTCACATGGAACTATAATATATATATATATGTATGTGTGTAATATTTCAGAAAAATAAAATATTATTTTTGGGAATTTTTATAATTTAATAATAAATATATTGAATATTTTAATAAGGCTGTATAATTAAATACCGATAAATGGGGAAAAAATTTGGAAAATTTTAGAAATTACTGAAATGAGGGTGCTTTAAATGGATTAAGCAAGTTATGAATTTTTATGATTAATTATACGCTATTTAGTGCTAATCGCGATTAAAAAATCGCTAATCGCGCATTAAGCTTGTTTTGTTCAAAACATGCACCATTTCATTTTAACACTTGTTACATTTTTATTATGGCTTGTTTCTCTTTATCATGCATGGTTTTGGTTTTTAAAAGAGAAGAGAAAAGAAAAGAAAAGGAAAACAATAAAAAAATGAGGCATGGGCAAATGAGAGAAAGAGTGGTGAGGGGTCTTCCATTAACCAAGACCATTTGTTTCATTCTCATCTTCATCCTTCTCTCTTCTCCTCCCCCATGGCAGCACTCTTTCTTTCCCCATCTCAAAACCCCCACAACTCCATGAAAAATTCACCATAACATTATCTCATCTTCACAAATTTTGTGCACAAGCTCATGGCAAACACTTTGGACTAATAAAGCAAGGATTTTGGGGACTTGGGGCAACTCAAGAATATTCTTGAGTTGCCAAATGAGGTAATTATTTCATCATTAGTATAGAATTTCCATTGCTTTAGCTTCCATGCATGTTTAGAAGTGATTAGGCGATGTTTAATGAGGTTTGGAAATTCTAAGTTAGGGTTAGGGTTTGATTTGAGTGGTGATAGTGTAATTGAGTTATTAGTGACCCTAAACCCCCTTTAGTGATATCATATTGGACCCAAAACCTGAGACATAACCCCAAATATGAACTTTGAAATTCTGTCGATACGGGAAATTGTGGAAATTGTGATGGTTTATTGATATCCGCTAACACTCGGGGACCCTAAAAATGTTTTAGCAAACACAATGAGTTGTACAGGTGATATGGAGCATACTCTAAAGACCCGAGACCAAACCTTAACACCATGGCCGCAAATAAATTCCCCCTGGCCGCAATTTGTGGCCAGGACTTGACCTGGGTGCCTCATTCTTGGTTCATGGATCCATTAGCTATAAAATAGACCCTCCATATATGCAAAATTGGCTAATTTGACCTAGGGTAAAATCTGGGACTATTTTCAAGAGTTGCTGTTTTGATTCGGGTTTTGTTTTACGTATTGTGAATTCTGGATTTTTGTAATTTGCGTGGTATTCGATCACTTGACGTTTGTACGGCGAAATCGAGTGTTAATTGGTGGTTTTGGAAGCGTAGTCCATAGGTTCTAACCTATAGGCTTTTAGCGTGTCGTTTTGGTTTTGAATTGGGTTTTAATGCGATGCGATACATTATGACATGTAGGTACCCCTATGTAGACTTCGGGACGACAAGAAAGCGTGTGGCGACGTCGGCAACGGCAAGCGAAGAGCAGGTGAGTAGATATATATATCTACGGGGGAAGTCGGGTGGATGGCGTATAGCACCCCCGCAGTTTCGTAATAGAACGCGAATGCGTTACATTTATAATATATATACACATACGGAAGTGATATGGACTGACTTTGGATTAGTATAGTGTACTTGTAAGTTAGTGTTTAGTCGCGAACCCTAGGGTAGTGATTTGCCTACACACACATACATTCATTTTATTTACCTGTGCGTATATGGGGATATGTATACATACACACACACACACACATGGGTATGAGACTATGTATATATATATATATATATATACGTATACCTATACATGGATGATGAGGATTGTACATGGTATTTGGAGATGAGTCGATGAGATTAGGCATGGTGCCATGAGATCGGTGATATGATGTGGTTCGTATTTGAGATACGACATGATTTTTTAGTGGATCCTTTTGGCGTGGTATTTTCATACACACACATGCATATATATAGATAGTATCAGTATTGTAATAGACGTAGATCAGTACCCTTAGATCATGATATATGATGAAGAGGATACCGGATAAATGATGTGATGAATGTGATATTTGACCGTACCCAGATTTGGGAGGCCGTACGATGGATTTACCGTACGAGCTATATTGATGATAGATCCGCACTCTTGACTCGAGGATGTCATATTATATAGGGTATCGTACGTGATATTATTGAGGCGGGATCACCGACTATTATATTTATATGCATTGACTCAGATTTAGGTGGTTTCCTTATCTTTTCGATTAACCAGTTAGTTTAGTCCTGTAGTTTACTTGTAGATTTTAGACTAGACTCGAGTCATACCTATTTCAAAAACTAACGAATCGTGAGTATTTTAAAGACCGGCCAAGGGATACTACGGATATTTACAAAGGATGTACTTTTTCATAAAAACACCGTAGCCCTATTTTCTAAACACCACGATTCGTGCAACTTTCAAATACCAAAGACTGTATGACTCGTATATAGGAATGTATTTTTCTTTATTGCTGCATTATTATTCATTTACCATTTTTCTGCTGCTCGCATTGCATTGCATGCTTTATGTTATTGATTCATATTTCATTGTGCATATGACATATAGCATACATGTATATCTACTTGCTTACACATATGCCTTTACATAGTTACATGTTCACCTTTATATGATGTTGTATGAATTTGGAGAATTTAGGAACCACATGATATATTTTATAACTTGTTGTAGAATAGCAATTTTTCCTTATATGCTCGTATTACTGTTTCATGTTGCATATATTATATTCATGGGTTTCGCATTGAGATATGGTTTCCATATGATGTTTTCTGGATTGTTTTACTCCTGCGTGTATATATCAGTGGTATGGGACGCTGATATATATATGTATACCCATCGTATATATATATCAGTGGTATGGGACACTGATATATATATATATATATATATATATATATATATATATATATCAGTGGTATGGGACACTGATACACACACACACACACACTTGCATCATATATCATCATAATGATATATGCAAATATACTTATTCATTATATATGTGTGGGCCTATATGGTCGATGAGAGGGGCCTATGTGCTCGATGTGAGGGCCCTATATGGTCGATGTGTGGGTCTATATGGTCGATGAGAGGGGCCTATGTGCTCGGGGCCTATGTGCTCGATGTGAGGGGCCTATATGGTCGATGTGTGGGCCTATATGGTCGATGAGAGGGGCCTATGTGCTCGGGGCCTATGTTCTCGATGTGAGGGGCTTATATGGTCGATGTGTGGGCGTATATGGTCGATGAGAGGGGTCTATGTGCTCGGGGCCTATGTGCTCGATGTGAGGGGCCTATGTGCTCGATATTGGATATTGGATATATGAGATTTATTGGATATTGGGATATTGAGATATATATTTTTGTGTCGATGCTTGTCACTGATTTTTTGATGATTTCATTGATGATACTTGAATGTTTATTCAAAAATCTCACTATATTAAGAAAACAGTTTTCTCATTCATGACGTCTTCTGTTTTCATTTTACCGTATTCAAACCTCATATTTACGATATTTTGCTACCTGAGGCACTGACACGAGCATAGGATTACACTCATGTTTAGATGTTTATCCTTACCTTTTTATTATGCTTCGGACTTTATCATATTGAGGATATATATATATATATATATATATATATATATTACTGATCGTTTGACCTAGGATTTAGTCATACACACTATTTCTGCTCTGTGATATTTTCTACTCACGAGTTGGCAACTCACCCCCGTTGTGCCATAGTTTCTTGCAGGTTTTGCCGTACAGGTTTCATTGCGGCTTTCTGGCACACTGCTCCTATTCCGGGTGATTGCTTTGGTAAGTGGGTTCACTCGCATCGTGACCACCATTGTACTTATTTATTTCAGTTGTATCTAGAAAAATTCCATTAACCAGACTTGTATATTATTTCATACTTAGAAAACCAGTTGTATATTCTTTCGACCTTAGAGTCGCGCGTTGTATTAGTATGGTTTTCTTGATGATTTTGAGTTTCCTTTTGAGTTTTGATTCTCGCCCTTCGGCGTTGTATATTATATTGCTTGCGTGGTTGTGACCGTCGATTGACGAAGAGCTAGCTCCCGCTTGGGGATGCTTTTTATCATTATGCATGTATTATTTATGTTGTACCCCGTTTGGGGCCAGTATTTACAAAGGAAACTCTGCCGAAATTTTCAGAAAAGACTTGAGATTTTAAAAATGCATACTTCGGCTTATGTTATTAAAAACCCCTTGTTTTAAAACATGTTTTCTTCACTTCTTTCTTTAAATAGTTTAGATTTCTGGGATTTCTTGGCTTACTTGAATTAGATGGGGTCCTATAGACTTCATATGATTCATGTGCCAGTCACGTGCCATTTTGGGTCGTGACAAAGTTGGTATCAGAGCGCTAGGTTAACCTTGGTTCGAGTTTATGTTTGACTATGCAGAGCCTAGGGCGTTTGTATATATACGGAATCTAGGGTTGACCTTATGGAACTTAGACTTAGTCGAGGGGGTATTATACCCGAACTTTCGTCGTGTAGGTTGTCCTTGGTTGATGGAGTAGGAGACTTCAATAGAGTGACGTACCGTGCGTATGTTCCGCGGCATACTTACGGTACGCTACTCCGCTTAAGAGGCCTTAGGATGTACATTTCTTGCACATTATCATATTAATTCCTATTATCTATCCTCATCATTATTGATTATGGTTTTGCTGCCACGATTACATAGGTAGAGAGAGCTACGGCTAGAGTTGCGTCAGCACGAGCTCGTCACGGACGAGGACTGACCAGGGCGTGATTCCAGGGACATACGATTTCCTTAGAGGCGTCATTTTATTGTGTTTTCACGCTAGGAGCGTTTGATGGATCGCTTTTACGAGATTACTAGGACGTTCAGATCAGCACCAGAGGATTGAGCCACTGATAGAGGTCAGCCAGAATGTGATGACCGTTGATGCACCGATTACTTGATGATTGAGATACTGTTCAGCATGCAGACGGATGAACCAGTTGTTGCTGCGAACGATGAGATATCGCCCTAGATGTTGGAGTTATTGTAGTACGAGTTGTACTTAGAGATGTGACAGAAAATCGCTAGTCACCCAAGGAGGAATGACTAGGACATGTGATTCATTGCCTACCCCGATGCGAGGTCATCAGATTGATTGATTCCATCTAGAGACGACTTCACGCAGGTACGTTGGGCGTCGATAGAGACGATCGAACGTCAGAAGCCCATTTTCCAAGTTTAAAGTATTCAGAGACAAATGCAAGTAATGCTATGGACCCTCTAGAAGAATGAAACCCTAACTCGACGTAATGACCATGGAACGCCTTTGAACCTTATGGTTTGCGGCAGTTCAGCGGTACCATTAGTGAGTCTTGGGTTTGCCCTTCTACGGTTGGTCCACAGGTACTGTGGCATGTACTGGAATATTATTAAATTGTACCCAAGATGTTGAGCTCTTGGGGGATTATGGAACTTGACAAATCGATCGAAAGATTCGACATCATTCGGATGTCACGTGGTCGGATACATTGCTTGGGACACTCCAGATACGAGTATAGCCGTTGGAGCGCAGTCCATGCAGCCACGAAGAGACGAGTCCGAAGCAGTCAACATTAGAGAAATGTGGAGTAAGAGATTCGTACGAGATCTTGATGAGATGACGTTCCACTCCACCGACATCAGAGATGTGACACGCATACAGAGGCGTTATATATAGATATATCTTCCAGAAAGAGTCGAGATGAGTATGCAGCTATTCCGGAACCAGAGATTGATATAGTAAAGGGTGATAACCTCCGGACAGTGCTGCAGAAACGAGATTTAGGAGAGACTTCGACAGGACCTTTCTGGAATAATATACGAGGGGACTTGGACCCAGGAGTGGTTATATTACGCACACCCAACAGGCCAGAGTTTGGCACCGTCGACGTGACATGTTATGAGTGACCACGACAGTTGGCCAGAGATTCTTTAGAGGATGTGCTTGAGCGGGACTATTCCGCCATACTTGATTTCGGTATTTCGGGCGATCTATTCGCATGATTGAGTTTTGATGACTGAGTTTCATGATACTTGTTTTCGTGCACCAAGGTTGCACCTACTGGATATTTATGATTTGTACACAGTTATTGCACTTGATATAGTTTTGTGCCTTGACTGCACATGTTTATGATTTCTTGGATTTCATACAATTGGGTTGCTTTTGTGCATATGGTACGCAGACGATTTGGTTTTTTGCACTCGGTATAGTTCACATATGCTTGCAGTGCTGTAACGCCTTAGATTTCGGTTAGGGTTAGTGTAGACGTTAATGCGGGTTTACTGTAAAAAGTTTACCAATTCGGGTTCCTCATATTTTATAACATTTAATTAATAATTTATTATTATTTGTTATGGCATGCACGCACGTGTGCACGTTAATGTGAGGGTTTGTTTTGTGTTAATCTTGTTCTTAGCAATCATGACACTTAACCATTTATCTAATCCTTGCTTTAATCCTTAACCTAAACCCTAGATATTTTGTGTGTGAGAGAGATATTTCTTTTGGAGTGTGCAGGTGGCATGATGAGTGGTATGAAAGCATTAATGGTGAGTTAATGCTAATGGTTACACTCACCTCACCTCTCACCCTACACTCACCTCCCTCTCCCTCTCTGTATCATTCACTCTCTCTCATTTCTCTATCTCTTTTCATTTCCTCTCATATCAAACTGAACACTTAAGTTTCCATCACGAAACTTCATCAAATCCTTCACAAAACTCACCAAAATCATGTCTTTTTCTTGGATTTTCCTCTTGATGCCTTGGAGCTTGTAAAGCTTGGATCTTTGAGTTCTTTTGTGTAGGTAATGATCTCTTTCTGTTAAATAGGTGTTTATTGTGTAGCTTAACTTAATCGTTTCAGTTTAGATCGCGTATCATATCGTTTCGGATAAATATCATATTTTTTAGTGTGTTGAATTTGGGTCTCGGATGATCTGCTATCAAACTAGGTAATTGTTGCAAAAGTTCCCATCACAGTGACCTAATGTAGTGACCTAGAACCTACCCTCAAAATACGAGCCCATTTCCTTTCCGTACGGCCGCAGATTTATTGGTTCTGGACGTAATTTGCAGCCAGAGTGGGGACTGGGGTGGTGAGTTTTGGTGTAGGGGTCTCTGGGGTTGTTTGTGGTCTCATCGTACTTGCAACTTTTACAGATTGTTAGTATAGCAAAATCTGGGACCACTTGTGTATTTCTAGTGTTTCGTTCCACACGATACGTTATCCGATACGGTGCGTGTTCTGTTGCTGTTGCTCTGAGTTGTTTTCGTAGTATCGCTATACACGTTAGCTACAATATGAACACTTAAGAGTACGTTTGTGTTGTCGTGTTGGTCGGTGTAGATTGTACGTGTTTTGGGTCTATTGCTAATATACACTTGTTTTATTGTTTTAATGTTTTAGGTTCGCAGGCGGGGACTTCGGGCGCTGCGACGAAGGGAAAACAGGTGGTAGGCTTCACCTAGCCAGAAGCGTTGGTGAGTAGATTTAACATCTACAAGGGAATCGCCCACATGGAGTTATACGTCTGGGCTAGAGATGTTAATATTATCGCATATTCTATTTCATATATAGAGTTGCGCAACACCCTACTGCTTAGTTAATTGTTGTGCATGGACTAGTATTCTTAGGACACTGCACTATTATTGACGGCTTATGTTGCACGAGCACTGATTTTATGCCACACACACCGTCAATAATTGCCACGACACGCACAACCCACATATAGAAATGATATTGTTTGGTTAGGGACATTGAGACATTGATTCATATTTCTTTATGCATATGACATATAGCATACCTGTATACCTACATGCTTACACATATGCCTTGATATGCTTACATGCTAGTTACCTGTTTACCTATAGGGTATTATACCATTAGCGATAGGTACATACACACATAATGACATAGCTACATGTATACCTTGCATACATACTTCACTTATACCCGGGAGGTATATTACATCATTACTGATAGGTAGATATCTATATCTTGCTATACCTTTATGTTTACACATATATCAGTTATAGCTACATATTTACCTTTACTTGATGTTATTTAGAATTGGAGAAATTAGGAACCACATGATATATTATATTAACTTGTTGTAGTTAAATAGCGGCTTTTCCTTTATATTCTCGCATTTCAGTTTTATGTTGCATATATTATATTCATGGATTTTCGCAATGAGATATGGATTTTTCATGAAATTATGCAAGTATTTCTTATTCTTTACTTGATATTTGGATGCATCCACTCTAAGATTTGGTTTAAACCGATACGTGGATGACGGGTGTCGATACCGGACACTTACGATTCGAGGAACGTATATACCGATACGTGGATCACGGGTGTCGATACCGGACACTTACGATTCGAGGAACGTATAAATATGAGAAAGACCGATACGTGGATCACGGGTGTCGATACCAGACACTTATGATTCGATGAACGTATGGATATGTGTATTTCTGTGTCGATGCTTGACACATTGTTTTCATGATATTTTTAATCCTAAGTATATATAACAGTGAAATGGGACGCTGTTATATATGCATATATATATATTATTGGAATGGGATGCTAATATATATGTATACATATCAATTTATATACATTATCATAATTATTCATGCAATTATATTTATGATATATGAGATTCACTTGATATTGAATTTGGGATATAGGAGATTTATTTGAGATTGGATACAGGATATATATGAGATTGCTGATTTTGTACATTCAGGATTGTCACGACACAAAAGTTTGGCCCGTAACCGACACTTAAATTACGTAACGTCTACAGGCGTACGCAACTCAAGTAAGCCGAAACCCAGAAATCTAAACCACCCAAATCTGGATCAACGAAGAAAAACATAGTTTTAACATTTGGAAAATCATAAGTAAAATCTCTAACTTTAGTTTTCTTTCTTGAAAATTTCGGCAGCACCTCCTTTGTAAAAACTAGCCCCGAAAACGGGTACAACATAGATAAAATATAAAGAATCCTAAATGGGAGCAAAATCACGCCCAACGGCGGAGACAATCACTACAACATGTATACGACGCCGAAGCAAAGAAATATCAAAGAAAAGATTGCAATAAGAAGTAAACTTTCCCAAAACAAAACCGGCTCCCACGAGCACGGCACCCAAAGTCACCAAAATAATACAACACCGAATCCTCATAAGCAGTCTCTAAGTCATATACAAAAAGTGGTAGATGGAGAATACTAGATCCAACAAAAAGATATACAATATACAGGCAGATAATCGCAAACCCACCTAAAAGCAA
Organism: Agapanthus africanus; assembly: GCA_030015575.1. Taxonomy (NCBI): domain Eukaryota; kingdom Viridiplantae; phylum Streptophyta; class Magnoliopsida; order Asparagales; family Amaryllidaceae; genus Agapanthus; species Agapanthus africanus. The sequence goes on along the minus strand of CM057343.1, from coordinate 165,990,536 downwards.
CGGCCTCACAGCCAAACGTAGCGGTATCCGCAAAAGTAGAGATGATAAGACGCCCTGCCGCGACTACTCTGAGGGTAAGTCCTGCAAAACACTGTGGCACAACGGGGGTGAGTTGCCATCTCGTGAATAGTAAATAACATCATACTGTTATCGCAAGTATGCACGAATAGCGATTTCTCTATCACATGTAATCCGATGGCATAAGTATGGCAATATGAATATGCAATTATCATGTAAAGGTACATCATCAGGGTACTACAACTACATGAAACAATGCATATAAAAAATAATCCTGAGTGTGTGGGATGATATAATAAAATCTCATGCAAAATCATCAGCATGGAAAAACACCAGTGTCCTTCACTGACACATCAAATCCCAAATCCTCAGGCACCGCATCCTCAGATCGGCCCTCACATCCTGTAAGTCTCATGGAACCTGAGTATTTAACATCGACACTCGAAACATTATGAAAACCCATGTCTAGCATCGACACGTAAATCCCCATAACTCAGGCGCCGTCACCACGACTGGCCCTGATGATATGTCATACTTCACTCCGGTCGGTATTCCCACGATAACCGCCGAGTCCAAATACTATCACCGGCAGGTAGTGGTCCATCTGCCAGGCTTATCGTCTACACCACGAAATCACCACTCGCCCCGGGGTACCATACCGGGTCCACCATGTACCCACAGACGGTGCCTCCCGCTCCTCGAATCGGGTATCACAAGCCATATCTCAGAACCGAGAAATCACATGGTGGACGGACTGAAATATCATATCAAGAGAAACCGGGTTTTCAAACAATACATAGTTTTCTTGAAATACCCCCACGGTTCTCAAATCCATAAATCATATGAAATCCATATCTCAATGTGTAAATCCATGAAAAACTGATATATGCAACATAAAACAACAATATGAGCATATCAAGGGAAATCCGCTCTTTTAAATGAATCCATCTTTAAAATATATCTTGCGGTTCCCAAAATCCTCCGAAAAACATGTGCATCATTATATGTGGTGTACATGTAAGTGTAGCAAGGTTTAAGTATCTACATGTAAGCAAGTATGTATGATGCATTTCATAAGCGCAATGATCAACAACTCAATATCACATATCAAAACAATACCATTTAGGGTACATACAACTATAGCGAAAATATGCGGGCGTACATGTCAATATGTGTGCATGATGTACATGTAGCTGTAATAGACTATGTGGGTGTACATGTCAATATGTATGCAAGATGTACAAGTAGCTATAGTAAGGTATACGTGAAATGGATTAAGAGTTACTATCTTAACTATCCATGTCAAACACAATAACACATATGTAGGTGTCAACAATATCTCCTATGGACAAAGGAATAAGAATTACTACCTCCACTATCCCTATCCACTACCATATCACGTATGTAGGTGGTTTGTGCGTGTCATGGCAATTACTGACGATGTGGGTGTAGCATACAATTTAGTGCTCGTGCAACATAAACCGTCAGTAATGTGTTATCTCTAAAGGTACAACAGATACTACTATGCAATGACATTCATATGAAATTAACCAATATGCAATAACATGCAGCTATCCTATCATATCAGCCCCGACGCATAACGCCATACGGGAGATTTCCCCGTAGATGTTAAATCTACTCACCAATGGCCTCCAGCTATGAAAATCCGACCACCTGCGTCCCCTTGTTCCCAGCGTCCGAAGTCCCCGCTTGCGACGCTACAAATTCACAAACACACAAATAGTGAAAACATCTCAGAATCGACTAATATAACGTAAAACTACACTTTAAATGACACACCAACACTAAACTAACTCACAAGTGTCCGTATAGTTGTTAACGTGCGTAACGATACCACAAAACCAAACTGAGTACAACAGCTACGCAAGATCACGATTCGTGTCGTATTACGTAACACGTGGACTCAAAACACTAGATTATAGCTAAACGATTCCAGATTTTTCATACTGCAATTACTAAAAAAGTAAACAGTACCAAACACCCCTAACCAACAGCAGACAACTACCCACAAAAGCCAAATCCCAGCACCTCCATACAAATCCGGCGCCGCCGGAATTCGCCAAAGGGGTCGCCGGCCGAGGCCGATGGGTTGGGTCACGTGTCTCAGGTGGAGTCTTAGGTTAATTAGTACATCACTATAATTTTGTTTGGTCACTCACTAAAATTTCCAGATCACAGCAGATACAGAGGCTCTAAAACGACACTAAAAACACGATATTGCACTAATCGATAATTAAAGTGTTCTAAACCATATTCAACGAGCTATACAACATAAAAACTCCTATTTGTCAGTGTAGGCATTATACCTATCAACTTTAGCTCACAAGATCCAAGCTTTCCTAGTTCCAAGTGATCAAAGAGCAAGAATCAAGACTTGAGGTATTTTTTGTGATTTAATTGGGAATTTTAGAGATTTATTTGCTTGGATTGATGCTAGAATAGAAAGGAATTGATCAAGAGCAGAAGGGGGAGGATGGAGCTCGGCCAAGAGAGAATAAAGGAGTTTTGTGTGGAATTTCCTAGCAAATTTCAAGTGATAAATGCACATAAATGCATTCACACACACATGCATGCACATGCCACCTATTTGATTCTTTTCTTTTCTTTAACTTTTAATCCTAGTCAACACAAAGATCTAGATATTGCAGGAAGGTTTTGGTTTACTCAAGTTTGATTTATGGAAAAGATTATATAAGAGAAATTTCCCAAAAAGCGAATACCGCATTAAAATAATATTAAAATTGGGAAAAATTCTAATTGAACCAAAACATCCCATATACCCCCAAAGCTTGTGCACTGGCTTTTTTTTAACTAAACTAGGTGCTGGCAAGTCTATATGGTCGTTTGAACACAGTCGGGTTAAAACGGAAAAATTCGCATAACGATTTCTAAAACGTTACAAGGATATATGAGATTTATTCGATATTGTACATTCAGGATTGGTGAGACTTATATGATATGAGAACCAATTTGGGGGATGATTTAAGGAATTTGTATTTGGATTGTCTTGATGGATTTTGATCCTACCACGATATCAGGATTCCGTGGAAATGACATGTTTTATTCCATACTTCACATTTATTGTTTATGCACCGTTTCATGTATTAGGAGTACCTGTTAGTGTACCTTTCATGACTGTTACATATATACATATCCATATCATTATTGCATGATTATTGCATACCGATTGTCATATTATTGCTTCATGTATTGTAGTAATCGTTAGTGTACCTTTCATGACTATTGCATTCATATGACTTTTATTGCTTAGTTGCATATGCTAGATTCGCGCTGTACGTGCAAACTTGCGATTACCTGCATATGTTATTTACTATTCACGAGTTACCAACTCACCCCCGTTGTGCCACAGTGTTTTGCAGGTTGTTCCCCAGAGTAGTCGAGGCAGGCTATTCATCTATCTTATCATCTTTTGCTGCGGATACCGCTTCGGCTCACAGTGTGCAGTTTTTCTTAGGTGGGTTTTGCGGTTATCCAAAGTTGTTTATTGTATATTCGTTGTATCCATGTACTCTCCATCTACCATTATCTTGTATGACTTAGAGACTTGATGTGAGGACGATGTTGTATATTATTTTGTGACTTAGAGGTTTTTTTTATGCAGTTTTACTTCTATCGTCTTTTATTTCTTCGCTACGGCGTCGTATATCTGTTGTGGTGGTTGTTTTCCGCCTTTGGGCGTGTATTTGCTCCCGTTTTGGGGATGCTTTACTTATATTTTTGTTGTACCCATTTTTGGGGTTGGTTTTTACAGAGGAGGTGCTGCCAAAATTTCAAAGGAAATAAAGTTGGACTTTTAAAGAATTTGGGTTGCGATTTCAAAGGTTTTAAAAATGTTCTTATTTCTTACTACTTTTGATGGTTTAGATTGTTGGGTTTTCGTCTTACTTAAATTGCGTTACGCCTGTGGACGTTGCGTAGTTTAAGGGCCGTCACATGCCAATTTCGGGCCGTGACAAAGTTGGTATCAGAGCGCTAGGTTTTACCTTTCGGAGTGTAGGATGACCTTGGTATGATGGAGTAGGTAGCTTAAGCAGAGTAACATAGTGTGTGTATGTCCGCGGCATATTCACGATGCGGTACTCCGCCTAAAGTGACCTAAGTACAATTGCTTGAAATTCCTTCCTTGATGATTCATATCCTTGTGATTCGATTTCCGTGTTCTTATCGAATGTTATTTTCATTTTTAGCCTTTGCCGCCGATGACTATGGGGACTCAGAGTGATGCAACGAGGGCCGAGGTCAGGATTGACTCGGGTGGGACGAGGACTTATCAGGATGGCACGCTCGTTGCACAGGAGCAGATGGATCTGCCTTCGACAGATCGTATTTATAGGCTTATGGCAGAGATGCAGGACTTGCGACAGACGATGGGGTCTTTGGTTGAGGCTAGTAGAGCGCAGCGACAGGAGGTTATCACCCATATTACCCAGTTGTTCCTTGCAATCAGTACACATCATTCCGTCACCTACATAGCACCAGTGGATGCAGACCCAGTTGACGAGGCACGTCTTCCAAAGACTTTGGGAGTTCCGGAACAGTGGAGGACTCGTACCGGTGTACCAGCACAGAGACAGAGGCCTAGTCGTCGAGACAGATTTCGTGCACGTCGCGGGAGTAGCGGAGGCTTGGGACAAGGTCAGTCTTTTAGCTCGTATTCCCAGGAGAGCCGGCAGCCATGGAGAGGATGCTATCGGTGCGGGGACCTTCATCACCTCATCAGGGATTGTTCATTAGCACTGCGTCAGGGTCCTATTCAGAGAGGTCGTGGACACGGAAGGTTCGCTCAGAGGGGACAGGTTGGCAGAGGAGGAGTTCAACCAGTTGTGGGTATGGGGCAGACACCATAGTTTGCTTCTACTCATCGGGATGCACGGGCGTCCAATGCAGAGTTTTCAGGTATTCTTAATTCATACGTTCTTTTGATGCACTTGTTTATTTTACACACTTTGTGCCGTGGTTGGGACGAGAGTCATGTTAGCTAGATCAGCCGTTCGTTGTGTTAACTTCTGTCAGCGATTCTTTTGTTGCGCGACACGTATTTTCAGTGGTGTGCCAATCGGATAGGAGATAAAGATTTGTCCGTCGTTGTGATCCTTCTAGAGATGTTGGATTTGACGTTCTCCTGGGCACGGACTGGTTAGCTACGTGCTAGGCGTCTGTGGACTACCGCAAGAAAACAGTCAGGTTTTGTTTTCCTGGCAAGTCAGTTCTTGTTGTGCAGGGGGACAGTGGTGCCGCCTCACACAGCTTGAATTCAGCCTTTTTCGCTAGTCGGCTTTTGAGGAGAGGATATCTAGGATTCTTGGTGTTCATTCGTGATACCGGAGCCACAATGGGTTTGTTGGACCGGGTTCCTATCGTGCGAGAGTTTTTCGACGTTGTTTCAGATGAGCCGGCAGAGCTTAGGGAGCTTAAGGATCAGCTGCAGAGTTGTTTGTTGGGGGGCTAGTGCGTCTGAGTGTTTTGCATTGGGGAGCTCCTATTTCTATTCTTTAAGGAGAAAGACGGCAGTTTGAGGTTGTGTATCGATGGATTTTCAATTGAATCGGCTTACGGTGCGGATATGTATCCTTTACCTCGCATTGACGATTTCTTCGATCAGCTCCCGAGTGAGAGACATTTTCTAAGTTTGTTTGGGATCAAGTCATCATTATTGCGGGTTTGGAGTGATGACATTCCGAAGACTGCCTTGTGCGTGCTACGGGCTTTTTGTGTTTTGGTGGTGTCATTGGACTCACCAATGCCTTAGCAGCATTCGTGGATGTGATGAACCAGATTTCTTCAGGCCGTTCCTCGACCAATTTATTGTTGTGTCATTAATGACATTCTGGTCTATTCCAAGAGTCGTGAGGAACGTGAGCAGCACTTGAGGATTTGTTCTGCAGATACTGGGAGAGTACCAGCTGTTTGCTAACTTATCGGAGTGTTCCTTCAGGCTTGATTGTATTGACTCCTAGGTCTTGTAGTTACGGGAGACGGTTTTTGTATGGTTCCGAGGAAGATCGAGGCCGTGCAGCTTTGGCCCAGACTTGTGTACGGGACGGAAGTCCGCAGATTTTTAGGCTTAGCAAGTTTTTACCGCCGTTTCATGCAGGATTTCTAGTGTATCGCTGCACCGTTGACTGGACTGACTGGAAAGGAGGTTCCTTTTTCTTTGGACGGTGGCATGCGTGCGGAGTTTTCAGAAGTTGAAGACTCGGTTGACAACTGCACCAGTTCTTTCTTTGCTTTCTGGTTCGGGCGACTTTATTGTTTAACTGTAATGTTTCACGGGTGGGGCTCGGTTGTGTACTGAGGTGACACTATAGAGTTATCACTTTTACTTCCCGACATTTGGAGGAAGTACGGGCAGGATATCCCACTCATGATCTGGAGATGGCCGCGGTGGTCGTGCATTGGAGATTTGGAAACACTACTTGTTCGGTGAGTCGTGTCAGAATTTCATGGACCACCAGAACTTAATGTACATCTTCCTGCAGTGGGTTTTGTTTGTCGAGACTGTCGTCTGCAGATTTACAGTTCTTGTGCGATCGTTGAGTACAGCTTAAGTTCTCCTCTACTGAGGGGACATTTTTCTCATGTCCACGCCCGTCCATTTTCCTTAATCGTTTTCGTAAGGCACAGCCCGCCGATGCTCGTTCGTCAGAGATTCTTTAGCATACTCGGCTGGGTAAAGATTCGGAGTCTTTGATTTGTGACCAGATGTGCTACGTTTAGGGGCGCGTTTGTGTATACCTGTTGCTGATGGGCAGAGACGCGAAATCCTAGAGCAGGCACATCAGTCAGCTTTCAGTGTTCATTCAAGTTCCACCAATTTGTAGCGTGACTTGTGAAATAGTTGCGGGTGGACAGGGATGAAGAGTGAAGTTTCGGATTTCGTTTCTAGGTGTCTGTCTTGTTGTGAGCTAATGTTGAGCATCTGAGACCAGCTGGAGAGTTGCAACCTTTAACCGTTCCCGAGTGGGCGTGGGAGCATATCTCCATGAATATACGTTGTGGCGTCTACCCAGGTTTAGTCAGGGTGTGACTCCATTCGGGTGTTTGTTGTCCGGTTATGCTCGGTTTGCTCAGTTGTTCCTTGTTAAGTTTATGCGTTGCACAGAGTTTCTTCATGGGTCGTATCCAATGAAGGAACCTGTTCGCTTGCCGTCTTGGGCAGGAGCTTCACGAAGTGTTCAGTTGATAAAACTGCACATTTAATATGATATTTTTCCTACTATTTCTATATTAGAAAATGTGTTTATTATAATATATGATACATATGAGGGTTTATCTGTAAAAATACTATTTTCATGTGTTTATATATTATAATTAACATTTGGTAGGAAAATGTAAGCATAAATTGTTGGAGATAGTGCCCTCATAGTCAATTATTAGGTCACAGGTACGTGATTGTAATGATTGAGGGAGGACCTATCCCGGTAGGACAGTCTTACTCGAGATGATAGTATGCTATCTGGTTTACCTTTATCATCGTGTACTGTTTTAGGTGACCTGACACGTCGCTATTACACGTTGATAGAGCCCCTAGGATTCTTGCTTGACCACCAGCAGTATGAGGGCGATCATATAAGTGGGAGCTGGGGGTCTACAAGCATATCCTTAAAAGGTCCCTAGTCGTGGGAGTTTCGAGACCGGGCATCGATACTCCATTAGTAGACTAGTGTATACAGTCGAGACCCCGACGAGGGGCGGTGGCCGGTCTCACAAGCCACTGGTGTCAGTTGGATCACCTAAGATGTATACAGGTGCTCATTGGGTTATGAGTACACCGGACAGGACTCGCCGGGAACATGCTAGTTGGTCATATACCAGACGTCAGATGGCAGTTCCCTGGTGACATGTGTGCAGGTTAGTTCATCGACCTGGGGATCGTCATTTGTCTCGTGTGAGTTCCCACTGTACTTTGATTACTACCCTACCATGGCTCAAAGGAGTCGTGCAAACAGGTTTTAGTTGGGTACAGTCCCGAGCCACATGGAGGCAGTGAGCGTATCTTCAGGGGTTCGTCTCTCCCGGTATTGGGGGTGAGGTCGTGCTGTGTCTAGGAGAGCCATTACACAAAGTCCTTGGCCAAGGCAAGGAGATTTACTGGTAGGTATTCCAGTAGTATCTCAGGGTGTTCTGGGCTACACTCCGACACGACTTGTACCGCTTTTGGGGGTCTGACTTTTACCAACCCCCTAGGCCCGCCATGCGATACTCATAGACGAACGGACCGGACTGCACGGATATTGTCACTGACAGGCTCAGTAGGGTGTCAGGATGAGTTCGCTCATCGACGTCCCTTTTGGTCAATAGCTGGTGGCCCGTCACGTATTGGCTTATACCTCTGACGTGCTAGTGGTTAAATCCACAGCCATAGTATTGACGAGTCTTTAGAGTCCACCACACTTTCAGTTACTCAAGCTTTCGGGCGAAACGCTGTAGAGGCCGTATGGAGATATGGCAGGGTCCGATCAGATACGTGCGGTATTGCACGGATCAGGATCGGACGGTTTGTACTAGTAGCCGTATAGGTATATGGCAGGGTTCGATCAGATACGTGCGGTATTGCACGGATCAGGATCGAACGGATATTACTAGCCGGTTTTGGTTTAAGCCGGTCCTAGTTTAGTACAGTGTAGATTTTATCTTTTTGCATTTGTATCCGGACGGAATACAGATGCGGGTGTGTATGCACAGTATCGGGGTTTTCCTGTAATTTATTACGGGACCAGTTTTCTGGAGTTGCCAGTTTGCATTCCGTTCCGGCCGGTTTTCCTTTGTTCTTTCCCGGCCGGACTTTTCCGATGGAGGGGGTAATTTGCAGTTTTGCAAATTACTTTTGTGGAGGGGTTTTCTTGCATGATGGTTTGATTATGATAGGATTTGATATCTTTCATCCATGCTTGCATTTACTTGTGATTGGAAAGGGTATGGTTTGATTAAAGTTGAAGCATGGTGTATGTTTGTTTAGAGTCACCACTTCCATTCTCCTACACTCACCTCCCTCTTGTTTTTGTTTCACCCTCCACCACATTTCCTCTAGTATTATGGCCGGCCACATCTTGAAGGGTGGGAGAGAGGAGTTCTTTTTGGGTGAGGGATTAATTCTCATATCATTTTGTAAGCAAAAGAAATTGGTAGCTTCATTTCCCTCCAAAGTTCTATCTTCATTCCTCCATCCAAAGGCAACAAACCCCAAAGAGACAAGTAGCCTCTACACTACACTTCCTACAGCATATCTTGGGCACGTCGAGTAGCCGGCTTCGTGCCCGAGTTGCCTCGGTATTGAGGTGGGAGCCCGTAAAAGTATCCGGCTTCGTGGTGCCCTTTCCGACGAGGAGGAGATGGACGGAGATCCCGCGAGGAGATCGGAGCGGAGATGAAGACCGGAGGACTTGGATCGTCGGTATACATCTCTTCCCTTTCTTTTTTAGTAGCGTAGACTAGTTTAATGGTTACGATCCGGTTTAAGTGCGCGGTGGTGCCGGTTTGCAAAGTCCGCAAAATTTAAGTTATTCACCGCTTCCGCATTCCGGCGTCGGATTGACGGCCGGGGCGCCGCCGTGCACTTACATAAATACCATTGACCAAATCTTAATGGTGAAATTAATATCTCAATAAAACAAACTCTACTAATATTATTTGTTGAGTTGTTGTGCAGAATTTTCAGGGCTAAAATCAAGGGAATCAAAGTTGTTAGAGCAAACCTGCCTAATTAAGAAAGCAAACTAAGAAATCAAGTCTGGCAGTAACGAAGAAAAGATTTTCAGTTTCCAGAGATTCCAAAGATCGTCACGTGTCATGAAGATGAAAGCCCAGAAGACGAAATCAAATGATCATCCTATAAGGCCGCGGATCCGCGGCCAAACCCACCTATTGGCCGCGGATCCGCCGCGTGCCTGATGAATTGGGAGCTGGAAATTTTCTGTTTGGATCATAACTACTCTCTTCCAAATTAGGAAGCTAGGGTTATGGCTCTGGGACTATAAATAAGGACCGAGACATCTACCTCCTTAGGAGAGATCGAGAAGCAAAACTAGCATTTTGTAATCATTTTCTAAGGGAACTAAATGTAAATGATTTTTGTTGATTAATAAAGGTAGTTTTTTTCTTATTTTATTTCTTTGTAGTTTTTCATTATGTTTTCCCTCTCCATCTCTTCTTATCCCAACATGCGCGAGTAATTCTCCGCTTGTTAGGGTTCATGGGATTATGGTAGATTAATGGATGATGAAAATCCTTAAACTCTTTTTACGTCCTATAAAGTTTATAAACTTTATCAAAAGAATAGTTAACATCCTAATCGGGCGCGCTACCAATTCATTGCTAGTCTTGACCGTGATTAGAGATTAGATTAACAATTGTTTTGGTAAAGTCTGGATATGAACGGAGATTCATGTCGAGATAGGGGTTAAGAGTGGGAACTCTTTTCCCTCCAGAAACCCTAATCTACATGCTTCACCGTCGTTCTAGTTTTCAATCTATTAAAGGATAAAAAGAGTAATCTTTAATTAATCATCCATAACTACTAAATCCCAATGAGCCCTACAAGCCCCCTTCTACTATAAAACCTACATCCGTAGTTAATCTAGATCTATATTTTGCATTCGCGTTTAACGTAGATCTAGATCATACAACCATTCTTCACCATTCTTTATTCTTCCTCCTTTCTTTCTCAACACGCCTAAAGTAAGAATAACATATTCAACGTTTCCCAGAGGACGACCCGTACTCATCTCGGTCTAGCTACACGCGACACCGTTCTGATTGCGGTTAACTACACTACTACACACACATAGATCCATATCAATCAAATGGCGCCGTTGCCTGGGATACGTGCGTAATTTTTTATTCTTACTATTTGTGTTGAATTCTTATTCGATCTATATCATAATCAAAACAAAACTGCAAATTGTATATTTAACGATTATTGTGTGAATTTTGCAAGGAGATCTGGAGTCACAGAAAGAAAGAGACATTCATCGAGATCCAGAGGAGTACAGGAGGCCATGTAGCAAAACTCATCACAAGATCCCTCCACTTAGCGGAGGATCCGCGGAAAATAGGCCATATTGGCGGTGGAAGCGCGGCGCAAGAGAAGGATTAGGGTTCCAAACTTCTCTGGTAAGTTTCCCAACTCATTCTCTCTCCTCTGAAATCCAATAAAATATCTTTTCTGCAACATTTTTTGCAAAATATCGCCGCTAAAAAATCTTTTTGCAAAGTTTTGTGATTGGTTTGTTTTGCATATTTTAATACGGACTTTAAGGGGCAAAGACCAAATCCAGATTAGGTGGGGATTTCATCACCCTTCCTAAGCCCACAAATCACAAACCGAGCATCTGCATCAACCCTACATTAATTAAAAAAAATATCTAGACAAGATTCTAAGGACAGTCGCGCTCAATAAGGACAGAGGAAGGTCGTGGGTAATCTATCGCTTATCCGCATTACTTTTGTGGTGTCTAAGGCATGTGGTTACTTAATTAGGCCCACTACTTACGTAGTGGATACCTCCCACTTACCTGGCACTTACCTGGCCATAAGAGTAGTAAAGAGGTGGTAGATGATTGATCCTGCGGCTTGTCCTTTGGAAGTCTAGGAGCGGTCTAGAGACTTGACCTAGATAACCTTAGTTCTAGGGTTGTTTGTGCATTTTTGTGTGATTTGTCTAAGTCCGACACACTTTTCAAAACAAACCAATTTTAAATCACACACACACGCTGCCACTTGTGCTAAACCCGCTTAGTGCATGCTTGGCTGGACACGGTATTCTAGTGCCCGTCTTGTCCGCGTTCCTGCTATCGACTCTGAAGTCGGTGCTTCTTCATCTCCTTTTCCCCCACCACACACCACATCAACCGAGATGGACGGTGCTCCATCACACTTTAACACCACGCTGCCACCGCCCGTAGGTGAGCAGAATCCACCTCGCATCTCTCTCCAAGAGAGATGCTATCCTATCCGTGGTCCCCTTCCTACTTGTCTATCCATTCCACCAGCCAACGGGGATAATTTTGAAATTAAACCCCACTACATCAATCTGTTTCCCAAATTTCATAGGCTTGAGTCTGAAGACGGATACGTTTTCATCACTAAATTCGAAAACGTATGCGCAATGATAGGTACTTCACAACTGACTGTGGATGTTATGCGCTTGCGTCTTCTCCCATTCACTCTGTGCGACTTGGCAGAAAAATGGCTTTATAATACTGCCGCACACTCTATCACTAACTGGGATGAATTCATAATTGCATTTCTTAAGAAGTTTTACCCAAACCATAAGACCGCCCATATTAGGAGCGAAATCAACCAGTTCACCCAGCTTCCCAATGAACCATTTTGGAAGTGCTTTTAACGTTTCAAGGATCTGCTTGTCCAATGTCCTCATCATGGAATACAAAGATGGGATTTGTGCCGAATTATATATGAGGGCATTAATCCAGCGACAAAGTAGATGCTTGAAACAATGTGTCAATGCAATTTCATGTCCAAAGACGATGGCGAAGCTTGGAAATATCTGGAAGATCTCGCTGAAAACACTTCGCAGTAGGAAAGCGTAAGACCACTTTCATCTAGGGGAGGTATTCATCAGCTCGATGTTTCCATCGCAGTAAAAGTCGAAATGGCAGCGATACAGAAGAAGCTCGATGCTATTGAGAACAAATTCTCATCAGTCTCCCTAAATCAGGTAACGCTTCCCAAGACCGTATGTGGTTACTGTTCAGATCCTTCACACTTGACAGAAGAATGTCCTATGAATACACCGTTTCAAGGTCACGAGCAATCTAATGCTGCTTTTCAGCAGCGACCTAGAAACGATCCTTATTCTTCCATGTATAATCAAGGATGGAGGAATCATCCTAACTTTGCTTGGAACCAAAACCAACCCCAAAATCAAAACCAGTTCCAAAGCAATTATCAAAGACCTCCTCCACAGCAACCACAACCACAAAGTCAGCACTCCTTTCAGTCACAAAATTTTCAAAATCCGGCCAACACTTCTGCACCACAATTGGCCGGTACTGATAACTCTTCACTGACACAAACTTTGGATTTGTTTATGAAACATTCCATTCAAATGTCGGCTGATATGAAGTCTTCTATTGATACCATAAAGAAAGACTCCGCCTCCCACGATGAGAGTATTAAATCAATAGAAAACCAACTTGCACAGTTGAACACCGCAATGAGTGCGAGAGAGAAAGGAAACTCCCATCTCAACCCCTACCTAATCCTGGCCACTCACAAAATCATAATGTGAATGCCGTTACTACGTTGAGATCGGGAAAAGTGTTGAATAACCGAGTGGGTGAGCAATTTGATGATGTTAGTGACACCAATGATACCCCAGCTTCTACTTCTTCCCCTAATTCGTCTAGTCTCCCACCTTTACCCGAGCCTATTCTCCGTTTTCCCCAAGGTTCGAACACTTCGCCCAATCTATCTAAGACGATTCCCACTTCAATTTTGGGATCGAATCCGTCCCCACAATCTTCTCCACAAATGTTGGACCCAAAACTTATTGATCAAGTTCCGTTTCCAAACAGATTAAAGGCCAACAGACCTAACCCACAAATGGAGAAGATTGTGGAAATGTTTAAGCAAGTTAACATAAATATTCCTCTCCTAGATGTTATTCAAAAAGTCCCATCTTATACAAGAATCCTTAAAGACTTGTGCACTAGGAAGAGAAAAACTCAAGTGCCTAAGAAGGTTTTCATGACGAGTAATGTTAGCACAGCTTTTACCCAGCAAATACCAAAGAAACGTAAGGACCCTGGCTGTCCTACCATCTCTATTTCTATTGGGAGTAAAAATATTAATCGTGCTTTACTCGACCTTGGCTCTAGCGTTAACTTGCTTCCTTATTTAGTATACGAGCAGTTAGGGATTGGAGAGTTGAAACCCGCCCATTGTACTCTCCAGATGGCAGACCGATCAATCACCAAACCACAGGGTGAACTAGAGGATGTGTTAATTAAAGTCGAGGAATTCATATTCCTTGTGGACTTTATTGTTTTAGATACACAGCCTGTGGCAAACCCACGCAATCAAATCCTGGTGATACTCGGTCGACCCTTCCTAGCAACTTCTAACGCTGTAATTAATTGTCGTACGGTTCTATGAACTTATCCTTCGGGAAAATGACAATTGAGCTTAATATTTACAAGCTAGGAAGTCAACCATCGGAACCTTCTGCTCATTTGCTGGATGTTTGTTCCATCCACGAGATAACTCCCGAAAGCTGCATGGATGAGGAACTTTGCTTTGATGATCTCGACAACACTAGTAAGACATCGTTTGATCTTGCACAACTTCATAGTGAGGATATGTTCGATGAGTCCACCCCTGAGTTTGAATCAGTTGACTCATCGCTAAAGTCAGTAGCACTTTCCGAGTCAATATCCTATGCAAGTTTTGAACCTCTTACGGAGTCCGAATATCATTCCCTTACCCCACCTTCTATTGTCTCTCCGCCGATACTTGATCTCAAACCGCTACCTTCTCATCTTAAATATGCATATTTAGGTGAGAATGAGACTTTGCCAGTGATTATATCTGCTTCTCTAGCCTTAGAGCAAGAGAACGCACTTTTGGCGGTGTTGAGATCGAATCGGCAAGCATTTGGTTGGACAATGGTTGATATCAAAGGGATTAGTATCTTAATTGTTGAACATTATATACATCTGATGGATGAAGCCAAACCAACCCGAGACCCCACAAAGACGGTTAAATCCCGTTATGAAGGAGGCGGTAAAGAAAGAAATCGTCAAGTGCCTTGATAGTGGTATAATTTACCCTATATCTGACAGCCAATGGGTAAGTCCAATTCATGTAGTCCCTAAAAATTCTGTCATCACGGTCATAACTAATGAGGCTAATGAGTTAATCCAAACACGCACCCAAACAGGGTGGCGCGTATGTATTGATTACAGAAAACTCAATGCCGCGATGAGGAAAGATCACTTCCCTCTACCTTTCATTGACCAGATGTTAGAACGATTAGCTGGACACGAATACTATTGTTTCTTGGACGGATACTCTGGCTATAACCAGGTCCCCATCGCCGGAAAGGATCAAGATAAAACCACATTTACTTGTCCTTTCGGTACTTTTGCTTATAGACGCATGTCCTTTGGGTTATGCAATGCTCCCGCTACATTTCAGCGGTGTATGATGGGGATATTCTCAGATATGGTGGAGAATTTTTTGGAAATTATTATGGACGATTTTTCCATTTTTGGGGACTCCTTTGAGGACTGCATTCGTAATCTTGACGCGGTTCTTACCCGCTGTAAGGATAAGAACTTAACTTTGAATTGGGAAAAATGCCATTTTATGGTCCAAGAAGGTATTGTCCTTGGACATATAATTTCACGAAAAGGCATTGAGGTTGACAGAGCTAAAATAGATGTCATCCATAACCTCCCTCGTCCCAAATGCGTCAAAGATTTACGATCCTTCCTTGGTCATACAGGATTTTATAGGAGATTCATTAAGGACTTTAGCAAAATTGCTAGACCCTTAACCCTCCTATTGGCCAAGGATACTACATTTCACTTCGATTCGGATTGTGAGGCTGCTTTTGAATCGCTTAAAGGATCGCTCACTACAACCCCCGTTCTATCATCTCCAGATTGGATCCACCAGTTCGAGCTTATGTGTGATGCATCAGATTTTGCTATTGGTGCGGTCTTAGGACAACACATTGATAAGATGCCACATGTAATTTACTATGCAAGTAAAACCTTGAATGATGCATAAATAAATTACACAACTACCGAGAAAGAACTCTTGGCAGTTGTATTTGCATTAGAGAAATTCAGGCCCTACTTGATTGGCTCGCCAATTGTGGTTTACACTGATCACTCCGCCCTACGACATCTTTTATCGAAGAAGGATGCTAAGAACAGGCTAATACGTTGGATCCTATTGTTACAAGAATTTGATCTTGTCATCCGAGACAAGAGTGGATGTGAAAACGTTGTAGCCGACCATCTTTCACGCATCACTTCTTCACCAAGTTTGACAGTGCCAATAAATGACTCATTTCCTGACGAACAGCTCTTGACTATATCCTACGAACCTTGGTTTGTGGATATTGTGAACTATCTTGCAACATGACTTATTCCTAGTGATTGGTCGGAACAAGAAAAACTTCGATTTCTATCCCAAGTAAAATACTTTTACTGGGATGAACCTTATCTGTTTAAGTATTGTTCCGATCAAATCATTCGCAGGTGTGTCCCTAATGATGAATTCAAGAGTGTGTTATCATTTTGTCATGATCAGGCATGCGGAGGTCATTTTGGTCCTCGAAAAATGGCGGAGAAAGTTTTGCAATGTGGCTTTTATTGGCCAACATTATTTAAAGATGCATATGAACATTGCAAAACTTGTCCGCGATGTCAGCAGTTGGGTCGGATTTCACAAAGAAACGAGATGCCGCTCCAACCTATATCGGTAGTGGAAATATTCGATGTTTGGGGTATTGACTTTATGGGCCCTTTTCCCAACTCTTTTGGGAATTTATATATCTTGTTAGCGGTTGATTATGTCTCGAAATGGGTGGAAGCAATATCGTGTCGCACTAATGAAAACAAAGTTGTCATTAAGTTCCTTAAAGAAAATATCTTTTCGCGATTCGGACACCCTCGCGCTATAATTAGCGACAACGGGACACATTTCTGTAATCGGTCTTTCGAGGCCTTGATGCGGAAATATTCAATCACTCACAAACTTTCTACGCCCTATCATCCCCAAACAAGCGGGCAGGCTGAGATCTCAAATAGGCAGATCAAACAAATTTTGGAGAAGACGGTTTCTAAAAACCATAAAGATTGATCAACCAAATTGACGGATGCTCTTTGGGCATTTCACACCGCTTATAAGACCGATCTTGGTATGTCTCCATACCGCCTCGTGTTTGGGAAGGCATGCCACCTTCCTGTCGAGATCGAACATAAAGTATTGTGGGCTATTAAAGAGCTTAATTTCGATTTTGATCAAGCGAGCAGCTATTGGAAGCTGCAATTGAATGAGCTAAGCGAACTCCACGATGAAGCTTACGATAATGCGGTGATAGTAAAGAACCGGACTAAAGTGTTCCACGATAAAAACCTTTTTAGAAAAACTTTCACATCGGGGCAGCAAGTCCTTCATTACGATTCCCGTCTCCATCTTCATCCGGGTAAGCTTAAATCTCGTTGGAAAGGACCTTTTATGGTGCGGTATGTACACCCGTACGGGGCAGTAGAAGTTGAAAATTTGAAAAACGGTTCAATTTTTAAAGTAAATAGGCATAGATTAAAACCGTATTTTTCTGCTGACCCTGCGGAGGAGCTCCTGTTTTTACAGGAGCCGCTTTATCTGAACTGAATTTCCTCCGCCTCACCTCCATGTTTTGGTAACATTTTCTCATTTTAAGAATGGAGGTGGGTGAAAATGGACTTAACTGAATATCTGTGCGTGCCAAAGAACAAGTTTCGGGGTAGTTTTCATTTAACTATTATTTTACCCCTTTTGTCTCTCCCCAAGTATACAGGTCCAAGCTCTCAAAAGAAAACATCAGTGAGGACACTGCTGAAAATAGGTTTAGGGGGAGGTTTGTATTCACTGAATTATCTTTGACACTGGGCATTCAAATTTTTTCTATATATAACAAAAGAGTAGAAAGTGAAAAATTATATTTAAAAAATAGGAATAGTTTAAGAAAACCAAGAAAATTAGAAGTTTTCTTAAACGAACTAGTAATAAGTAGTTATGAGCCGTTGTCCCAAAGGTTAGTAAGATGAAAAAAGTCACTAATCTGAGAATAAAAATAAGTCTGAAAAATACTTCCTATTCTGGAAGCCAAACATTTGATTGTTGATACCCTACTATATGCACTTACACACGTCTTGAAACTCGGGATAGTAGAGGATACCTTGAAATGCTCTTGTCTAAAAGCCAAAGTATGAAGGAAGTAAAAAATGAATAAAAGATAAAATGGTGGAGAAAAATGAACACTGGTTTTGTTATCACCAAGGCAGCAATAAAAAAATATAGCGAGGGTGCTTCATTACCTAGTGCCTTAGACCAACTGGTCTGGGAGTCACTGCTAAGCCTTAGGCGGTGCAAGACGAGGAAAATACTAATACACCTATTCAGCAAGCACATGAGTAATCGGTAGGTTAGTACCTCAAGAAGTATTAACGGTCGCATGAAAAATGTGCGAGCATATTCCATATAAATATCGATTAAAAAGTACTAAGGCTGATGGACAAGAGTATGATAGCTTGAATTGAATTCTCCGAGTGCAGGGATGTCTTTTACACACACGTAGGGGTATATGATCTATGTTTGGATGAAAGGTAGGAATGAAGAATAAAGACGATGTTTTATTGAGGGATGATGTGATTTCTAACATCTTTTTATGACTATTAAGATAGGGCTCATGACAACTGAAAAGCTAGTGTAGTTGGAAACTCTAAATTTTTAAAGTATTTCTTTTATAGTTCTTATCTTTATATGTAAATTTCACCATCTCTTTTTTATTATAGGATTTTGTGGGTGTAATCCGCTGAAAACCCTCAGGAGACAACACTCCTCCTACTAGGGACACCTAGAGGTTTAACGGCTTGTTGCACGTGCTTAGTGCAATCGTGTTGCCTACGAAAGTGTACTTACTTTTCTCCTTTCTTTTTCTCCTTCTCTTGAATAAACTAGTTTGCTCGGGACGATCAAATATAAGTTTGGGGGTATTTGTTCAGTTAATAAAACTACACATTTAATATGACATTTTTCCTACTATTTCTATATTAGAAAAGGTGTTTATTATAATATATGATACTGTAAGTCCACGGTAGCGCCCCGGCCGTCTAACAGACGCCAAATGCGGAACAAAAACTTTTACAACTGGCGCTATCGCGTACTATAACCCGGATCTGCCATTAAAGCTAAACTAACAAATTACAAAGTGGGTAGAAATGTTATACCGAACGATCCGAGTCCTTCGGTCTTCAACCATCATCCCACGCTTTGTTGCGGCTGCTCCGATCTCCTGAATCTCCAGTCTTCTCGTCCAGGTGGCACCACGTCGACGGATCTTTAAACGGGCTCCCGCCTCTGAACCGAGGCAACTCGTTCATCAAGTTTGCTAAAAGAGATAGCCAAGATTGATGTAGAGAATGAGTAGAATACTTTGTCTCATTACGTCCAAAGCTATGGACGAACGGTTAATGAAGTTGCCATTTGAATCGGGTGATGGAAAAAATGGAGTTATGAAATTTCCATACACCAAAACTATAATCCTTTTCCAAATGAAATCAATCTCTCTCTCACTCAACAAGGGCCAGCCACTAAATAGGAAGAGGGAGGTGAGTGTAGGAGAGGAGTGGTGACCATAAAGATATGATACTTATCATAACACACTTAAAGAAACATGACTCACTAATGACATCTAGTATGAATAAATTAAAAGCAAAGGATGAATCATTAACCTAGTCACCTTTGCATTAAATGAATCATTAAATGCACTAATGAGTCACTAATCCTAGTCACCATCCTAGAAGCTTCCACACTCATCTCAAGAAAAGATAAATCCGTCTTTAACCGAACGTTAAAGGCGGGCGATAGAAAACTGGAAACTGGCAACTTCCAAAAACGGTCCCGAAACGAATTTCAGGATAACCCCGTATCAGTATAAATATACCCGCATTTGTATTATGACCGAATACAAATGCAACCGAGACAAAGATATTACATCTACACAGTATAATACTCGGATCCGGCTTAAACCAAAGCCCACCGGTATTATCTGCCCGAAATATGACACGTGCGTAAACGCATGTGCATTTTCCAAACGCTGGAGAGTTGCAATTTTTAACCGTTCCCGAGTGGGAGTGGGAGCATATCTCCATGAATATTCGTTGTGGCGTCTACCCAAGTTTAGTTAGGGTGTGACTCTATTCGGGTGTTTGTTGTCCGGTTATGCTCGGTTTGCTCAGTTGTTCCTTGTTAAGTTTGTGCGTTGCACGGAGTTTCTTCATGGGTCGTATCCAATGAAGGAACCTGTTCGCTTGCCGTCTTGGGCAGGAGCTTCAGGAAGTGTTCAGTTGATAAAACTGCACATTTAATATGATATTTTTCCTACTATTTCTATATTAGAAAAGGTGTTTATTATAATATATGATACATATGAGGGTTTATCTGTAAAAATACTATTTTCATGTGTTTATATATTATAATTAACATTTGGTAGGAAAATGTAAGCATAAATACCATTGACCAAATCTTAATGGTGAAATTAATATCTCAATAAAACAAACTCTATTAATATTATTTGTTGAGTTTTTGTGCAGAATTTTCAGGGCTAAAATCAAAGGAATCAAAGTTGTTAGAGCAAACCTGCCTAATTAAGAAAGCAAACTAAGAAATCAAGTCTGGCAGTAACGAAGAAAAGATTTTCAGTTTCCAGAGATTCCAAAGATCGCCACGTGTCATGAAGATGAAAGCCCAGAAGACCAAATCAAATGATCCTCCTATAAGGCCCCGGATCCGCGGCCAAACCCACCTATTGGCCGCGGATCCGCCGCGTGCCAGATGAATTGGGAGCTGGAAATTTTCTGTTTGGATCATAACTACTCTCTTCCAAATTAGGAAGCTAGGGTTATGGCTCTGGGACTATAAATAAGGACCGAGAGCATCTTGGAAAAATCATCAAGCTGAAGAGTTCATGAAGTCCAAGACAGGCTCACGCATCCAGGCTGATCATCAACGGTTCATCTACCTGCTTAGGAGAGATCGAGAAGCAAAACTAGCATTTTGTAATCATTTTCTAAGGGAACAAAGTGTAAATGATTTTTGTTGATTAATAAAGGTAGTTGTTTTCTTATTTTATTTCTTTGTAGTTTTTCATTATGTTTTCCCTCTCCATCTCTTCTTATCCTAACATGCGCTAGTAATTCTCCGCTTGTTAGGGTTCATGGGATTAGGGTAGATTAATGGATGATGAAAATCCTTAAACTCTTTTTACGTCCTATAAAGTTTATAAACTTTATCAAAAGAATAGTTAACATCCTAATCGGGGGCGCTACCAATTCATTGCTAGTCTCGACCGCGAATAGAGATTAGATTAACAATTGTTTTGGTAAAGGCTAGATATGAACGAAGATCCATATCGAGATAGGGGTTAAGAGTGGGAACCCTTTTCCCTCCAGAAACCCTAATCTACATGCATCACTGTCGTTCTAGTTTTAAATCTATTAAAGGATAAAAAGAGTAATCTTTAATTAATCATCCATAACTACTAAATCCCAACGAACCCTACAAGCCCCCTTCTACTATAATACCTATATTCGTAGTTAATCTAGATCTATATTTTGCATCCGCGTTTAACGTAGATCTAGATCCTACAACCATTCTTCACCATTCTTTATTCTTCCTCCTTTCTTTCTCAACACGCCTAAAGTAAGAATAAAATATTCAACGTTTCCCAGAGGATGACCCGTACTCATCTTGGTCTAGCTACACACGACACCGTTCTGATTGCGGTTAACTACACTACTATACACACATAGATCCATATCAATCAGGAAGCCTTGGATACTGGTTGAGTTTTAGCTCCGTTTTTCCATCCGCAGGATGATGGTTTTGTTAGAGCGGGCTATACCGACTCTGGAGGATATGCTTCTGCGTACGTACTAATTGTTGTCGGCAGTTGGGATCGTCACTTGCCATTGTTAGGATTCTCCTTTGATAGCAGTTATCAGGAGACATTCCAATTGGCAACCATTAGGTTTGGTTTGTTAGGTCGTATCGATCGCCATTCTGTTTTGCTGACTCTGCGAGATTAGGATTTTTGGACCCCAGTTAGTCTAGAGACTTCGGAGATGATCCAGTTGGTTTAGGTTAGGATGAGAACAGCCCAGTGCAGACAGAGGTCTTATGCCGACCGTGGAGGTCGCAGCCTCGAGTTCGCAGTGGGGGATCATGTATTCCTACGGATTTTTCCGATGAATGACGTGCTGAGTTTTGGGAAGCTTATCCCAGGATTGTAGGTCTTTTGAGATCCTTAAAGCGAGTTAGTTCCGTTGCTTATAATTGGGCACTTCCACCCAGATTATTGAGTATTCACCCCGTATTCCTTATGTCGATACTTTGCAATCACCTTCATGAACTTTCTCACATGATTCAGCACCAGACCATTTAATTTGGACGCGATCTTTTGTTCACCGGTAGCCAATTGTGTTAATAGCTCGGCAGGTAGAGAAACTTCGGTCAAGGGTCTTGCCATCTGTGGAAGGTTTTCTTGGACGTAGCCGTATAGTGACGTGATCACTTGGGAGGCTGCGAGCGAGATATGAGAGTTTGGTAATCTTCTCTTTGAAGGTACGCTTAGTGAAAATTTTAAATTCGGGGACGAATTTTTATAAGGGGGAGATTGTAATGCCTTAGATTTCGGTTAGGGTTAGTTTAGACGTTAATACAGGTTTATTGTAAAAATTTTACCAATTCGGGTTCCTCACATTTTATAACATTTAATTAATAATTTATTATTATTTGTTATGGCATGCACGCACGTGTGCACGTTAATGTGAGGGTTTGTTTTGTGTTGATCTTGTTCTTAGCAACCATGACACTTAACCATTTATCTAATCCTTACTTTAATCCTTAACCTAAACCCTAGATATTTTGTGTGAGAGAGAGATATTTCTTTTGGAGTGAGGAGGTGGCATGATGAGTGGTATGAAAGCATTAATGGTGAGTTAATGCTAATGGTTACACTCACCTCACCTCTCACCCTACACTCACCTCCCTCTCTCTCTCTTTATCATTCACTCTCTCTCATTTCTCTTTCTCTTTTCATTTCCTCTCATATCAAACTGAACACTTAAGTTTCCATCACTAAACTTCATCAAATCCTTCACAAAACTCACCAAAATCACGTCTTTTTCTTGGATTTTCCTCTTGGATGCCTTGGAGCTTGTAAAGCTTGGATCTTTGAATTCTTTTGTGTAGGTAATGATCTCTTTCTGTTAAATAGGTGTTTATTGTGTAGCGTAGCTTAATCGTTTCAGTTTAGATCGCGTATCGTATCGTTTCGGGTAAATATCGTATTTTTTATTGTATTGATTTTGGGTCTCGGATGATCTGCTATCAAACCAGGTAATTGTTGCAAAAGTTTCCATCACAGTGACCTAGTGTAGTGACCTAGAACCTACCCTCAAAATACGAGCCCATTTCCTTTCCGTACGGCCGCAGATTTATTGGTTCTGGCTGCAATTTGTGGCCAGAGTGGGGACTGGGGTGGTGAGTTTTGGTGTAGGGGTCTCTGGGGTTGTTTGTGGTCTCATGGTACTTGCAACTTTTACAGATTGTTAGTATAGCAATATCTGGGACCACTTTTGTATTTCTAGTGTTTCGTTTCACACGATACGTTATCCGATACGGTGCGTGTTTTGTGTTGTTGTTGCTCTGAGTTGGTTTCGTAGTGTCGCTATACACGTTAGCTACAATACGAACACTTAAGAGTACGTTTATGTTGTAGTGTTGGTTCGTGTAGATTGTACGTGTTTTGGGTCTATTGCTAATATACACTTGTTTTATTGTTTTAGGTTCGCAGGCGGGGACTTCGGGCGCTGCGACGAATGGAAAACAGGTGGTAGGCTTCACCTAACCAGAAGCGTTGGTGAGTAGATCTAACATATACAGGGGAATCGCCCGCATGTCGTTATGCGTCTGGGCTAGAGATGTTAATATTATCGCATATTCTATTTCATATATAGAGTTGTGCATACACCCTACTGCTTAGTTAATTGTTGTGCTTGGACTAGTATCCTTAGGATACTGCACTATTATTAACGGCTCATGTTGCACGAGCACTGATTGTATGCTACACACACCGTCAATAATTGCCAGGACACGCACAACCCACATATAGAAATGATATTGTTTGGTTAGAGGCATTGAGACATTGATTCATATTTCTTTACACATATGACATATAGCATACCTGTATACCTACATGCTTACACATATGCCTTGACATGCTTACA
This sequence comes from Agapanthus africanus, assembly GCA_030015575.1. Classification (NCBI taxonomy): domain Eukaryota; kingdom Viridiplantae; phylum Streptophyta; class Magnoliopsida; order Asparagales; family Amaryllidaceae; genus Agapanthus; species Agapanthus africanus. The sequence continues at coordinate 165,966,447 of CM057343.1, read as the reverse complement.
TGCTAGTTACCTGTTTACCTATTGGGTATTATACCATTAGCGATAGGTACATACACACATAATGACATAGCTACATGTATACCTGGCATACATACTTCCCTTATACCTGGGGGGTATATTACATCATTACTGATAGGTAGATATCTATATCTTGCTATACCTTTATGTTTACACATATATTAGTTATAGCTACATGTTTACCTTTACTTGATGTTATTTAGAATTGGAGAAATTAGGAACCACATGATATATTATATTAACTTGTTGCAGTTAAATAGCGGCTTTTCCTTTATATGCTCGCATTTCTGTTTTATGTTGCATATATTATATTCATGGATTTTCGCATTAAGATATGGATTTTTCATGAAATTATGCAAGTATTTCTTATTCTTTACTTGATATTTGATGCATCCACTCTGAGATTTGTTTTAAACCGATACGTGGATCACGGGTGTCGATACTGGACACTTACGATTCGAGGAACGTATATACCGATACGTGGGTCACGGGTGTCGATACCGAACACTTACGATTCGAGGAACATATAAATATGAGAAAGACCGATACGTGGATCACGGGTGTCGATACCGGACACTTACGATTCGAGGAACGTATGGATATGTGTATTTCTGTTTCGATGCTTGACACATTGTTTTCATGATATTTTTACTCCTTAGTATATATAACAGTGGAATGGGACGCTGTTATATATGCATATATATATATATATATATATATATATATTAGTAGAATGGGACGCTAATATATCTGTATACATATCAATTTATATACATCATCATAATTATTCATGCAATTATATTTAGGATATATGAGATTCACTTGATATTGAATTTGGGATATAGGAGATTTATTTGAGATTGGATACAGGATATATATGAGATTGCTGATTTTGTACATTCAGGATATATGAGATTTATTCGATATTGTACATTCAGGATTGGTGAGACTTATATGATATGAGAGCCAATTTGGGGGCTGATTTGAGGAATTGGGATTTGGATTGTCTTGATGGATTTTGATCCTACCACGATGTCAGGATTCTGTGGAAATGCCATGTTTTATTCCATAGTTCACATTTATTGTTTATGCACCGTTTCATGTATTAAGAGTACCTGTTAGTGCACCTTTCATGACTGTTGCATATATACATATTCATATCATTATTGCATGATTATTGCATATCGATTGTCATATTATTGCTTCATGTATTGTAGTAATTGTTAGTGTACCTTTCATAACTATTGCATTCATATGACTTTTATTTCTTAGTTGCATATGTTAGATTCGCGCTGTACGTGCATACTTGCGATTACCTACATATGCTATTTACTATTCACGAGTTGGCAACTCACCCCGTTGTGCCACAGTGTTTTGCAGGTTGTTCCCCAGAGTAGTCAAGGTAGGCTATTCATCTATCTTATCATCTTTTGCTGCGGATACCGCTTCAGCTCACAGTGTGCATTTTTACTTAGGTGGGTTTTGCGGTTATCCAAAGTTGTTTATTGTATATTCGTTGTATCCATGTACTCTCCATCTACCATTATCTAGTATGACTTAGAGACTTGATGTGAGGACGATGTTGTATATTATTTTGTGACTTGGAGGTCTTTTATGCAGTTTTATTTCTATCGTCTTTTATTTCTTCGCCACGACGTCGTATATCTGTTGTGGTGATTGTTTTCCGCCTTTGGGCGTGTATTTGCTCCTATTTTAGGGATGCTTTACTTATATTTTTGTTGTACCCATTTTTGGGGCTGGTTTTTACAAAAGTGGTGCTGCCAAAATTTCAAAGGAAATAAAGTTGGACTTTTAAAGAATTTGGGTTGCGATTTCAATGGTTTAAAAATATTCTTATTTCTTACTACTTTTGATGGTTTAGATTGCTGGGTTTTCGGCTTCCTTAAATTGCGTTACGCCTGTGGACGTTGCGTAGTTTAAGGGCCGTCACATGCCAATTTCGGGTCGTGACAAAGTTGGTATCATAGCGCTAGGTTTTACCTTTCGAAGTGTAGGATGACCTTGGTATGATGGAGTAGGTAGCTTAAGCAGAGTAACGTAGTGTGTGTATGTCCGCGGCATACTCACGATACGGTACTCTGCCTAAATTGACCTAAGTACAATTGCTTGAAATTCCTTCCTTGATGATTCATATCCTTGTGATTCGATTTCCATGTTCTTATCGAATCTTATTTTCATTTATAGCCTTTGCCGCTGATGACTATGGGGACTCAAAATGATGCAGCGAGGGCCGAGGTCAGGATTGACTCGGGTGGGACGAGGACTTACCAGGATGGCACGCTCATTGCACAGGAGCAGATGGATCCTCCTTCGACAGATCGTATTTATAGGCTTGTGGCAGAGATGCAGGACTTGCGCCAGACGATGAGGTCTTTGGTTGAGGCCAGTAGAGCGCAGTGACAGGAGGTTGTCACCGCTGTTACCCAGTTGTTCCTTGCAATCAGTACACAGCATTCCGTCACCTATATAGCACCAGTGGATGCAGCCCCGGTTGACGAGGTATGTCTTCCAGAGACTTTGGGAGTTTCGGAACAGTGGAGGACTCGTACCGGTGTACTAGCCCAGAGACAGAGGCCAAGTCGTCGAGACAGATTTTGTGCATGTCGCGGGAGTAGCGGAGGCTTGGGACGAGGTCAGTCTTTTAGCTCGTATTCCCAGGAGGGTCGGCAGCCATGGAGAGGATGCTATCGGTGCGGGGACCTTCATCACCTCATCAGGGATTGTTCTTTAGCACTACGTCAAGGTCGTATTCAGAGAGGTCGTGGACGCGGAAGGTTCGCTCAGAGGGGACAGGTTGGTAGAGGAGGAGTTCAACCAGTTGTGGGTTGGGGGCAGACACCAGAGTTTGCTTCTAGTCATCGGGATGCGCGGCGTCTAATGCAGAGTTTTCAGGTATTCTTAATTCGTACGTTCTTTTGATGCACTTGTTTGTTTTACACACTTTGTGCCGTGGTTGGGATGAGAGTCGTGTTAGCTAGATCAGCCGTTCGTTGTGTTAACTTCTGTCATTGATATGTATTTTGTGCACCACAGTTGCACCTGACTTTGTTTTGATGTCATTTGAGATATTGATTGTGATTTCATGCCTAGGGCATGCATATGATTTGACTTATGCTTTTGGCATGGTTTTCATGCATTTTTAGTATTTTGATTTGCTTTTGTGCACGCTGATGCACATAGTTGTGAGATTATATACCACGGTATACCTGATTTGGATTTGGATGGAAATGTGTTGTATACCGTCGATTTTGATTGTGATACTCGATATTGGTTTTGTGCACCTGATTTGGATTTTCGCGCATGTTGTGCGCATGATATGAGATGCGATTTTGGTGCACGCCAGATGCACTAAATCGATATTTTTCGTGCATATCAGATGCACCTGATTTTGCTGTTAGGCACACACGTTGACTCTGACAGGTGTTTCGTGTACACCCGTTGCACTTAGATGTTGTTTTTGTGCACATGTATGGCACATTCATGGTTTTTGATTTCCATGCGCACCAGACGCACGTAGCTTTCATATGCACATTTTGGGATTGATTTCTTATGGCGCAGTACGTTTTTATGATAATTACGATTTGTTTTCGTACCGAGCAGGACTAGTCAGAGGACAGTACCTGGGTATATTTTGCATGTATTGATAGTTATCGAAGGGATTTCCAAAAGGGGAGCTATAGTCTCAGTATTTACCTACAGGCCTGATAAGACACGAAACGTTTAAAACAAGGAAACCCTTGCAAATTATTTTCAAAACGGCGGGACGTGCATATTAAACAAAAGATATATACATATATGATTATTTTCTTACAATAGATGTCCGCCACTGTGCGGTGTTATGCGCATCGCACAACGACTTAAAGAGGTTTAGCATGCATTTCCTTTAGAGGTTTACATGTACTGTTCGATATATATATCATGTTGGTTTTCATATTGGATTTAGACATTGATGTCTTCCCCATGACTCCGATGATTGCGGGATGCTTGATGGTGTTTTGCTTTTGATGATATACTTGTTTTTTTATGCGCATGCATTGCGCTACGATGCGTTTTATGTATTGATGATTTCGGAGCCCCGACGACTTGGACTTTTTCTGAAATGTTTTAGTATTTGAGGGGTTTAAATTTAAATTCGGGGACCGAATTTCATTAAGGGAGGAAGACTGTAACATTTCAGAAAAATAAAATATTATTTTTGGGAATTTTTATAATTTAATAATAAATATATTGAATATTTTAATAAGGCGGTATAATTAAATACCGATAAATGGGGAAAATTTTTGGAAAATTATAGAAATTACTGAAATGAGGGTATTTTAAATGGATTAAGCAAATTATGAATTTTTATGATTAATTATACGCTATTTAGTGCTAATCGCGATTAAAAAATCGCTAATCGCGCATTAAGTTTGTTTTGTGCAAAACATGCACCATGTTATTTTAACACTTGTTACATTTTTATCATGGCTTTTTTCTGTTTATCATTCATGGTTTTGGTTTTTAAAAAAGAAGAGAAAAGAAAAGAAAAGAAAAGAACAGGAAAACAATAAAAAAAATGAGGCATGGGCAAGTGAGAGAAAGAGAGGTGAGGGGTCTTCCATTGACCAAGACCATTTGTTTCATTTTCATCTTCATCCTTCTCTCTTCTCCTCCCCCATGACAGCGCTCTTTCCTCCCCCATCTCAAAACCCCTACAACTCCATGAAAAATTCACCAAAACATCATCTCCTCTACACAAATTTTATGCACAAGCTCATGGCAAACACTTTGGACCAATAAAGCAAGGATTTTGGGGACTTGGGGCAACTCAAGAATATTCTTGATTTGGAAAATGAGGTAATTATTCTATCATTAGTATAGAATTTCCATTGCTTTAGCTTCCATGCATGTTTAGAAGTGATTAGGTGATGTTTAATGAAGTTTGGAAATTCTAAGTTAGGGTTAGGGTTTGATTTGAGTGGTGATAGTGTAATTGAGTTATTAATGACCCTAAACCTCCTTTAGTGATATCATATTGGACCCAAAACCTGAGACTTAACCCCAAATACGAACTTTGAAATTCTGTCGATACAGGAAATTGTGATGGTTTATTGATATCTTCTAACACTCGAGGACTCTAAAAATGTTTTAGCAAACACAGTGAGTTGTGCAGGTGATATGGAGCATACCCTAAAGACCCAAGACCAAACCCTAACACCATGGCCGCAAATAAATCCCCCTTGGCCACAATTTGCAGCTAGGACTTGACCTGGGTGCCTCATTCTTGGTTCATGGATCCATTAGCAGTAAAATAGACCCTCCATATATGCAAAATTGGCTAATTTGACCTAGGGTAAAATCTGGGACTATTTTCAAGAGTTGCTGTTTTGATTCGGGTTTTGTTTTATGTATTGTGAATTTTGGATTTTTGTAATTTGCGTGGTATTCGATCACTTGACGTTTGTACGTCGAAATCGAGTGTTAATTGGTGGTTTTGGAAGCGTAGTCCATAGGTTCTAACCTATAGGCTTTTAGCATGTCGTTTTGGTTTTGAATTGGGTTTTAATGCGATGCGATACGTTATGACATGTAGGTACCCCCATGTGGACTTCGGGACGATAAGAAAGCGTATGACGACGTCGGCAACGGCAAGCGAAGAGCAGGTGAGTAGATATATATCTACGGGGGAAGTCGGGTGGATGTCGTATAGCACCCCCGCAGTTTCGTAATAGAACGCGAATGCGTTACATTTATAATATATATACACATACGGATGTGATATGGAATGACTTTGGATTAGTATAGTGTACTTGTAAGTTAGTGTTTAGTCGCGAACCCTAGGTTAGTGATTTGCATACACGCACACACACATACATTCATTTTATTTACCTGTGCGTTTATGGGAAATGTATATATATACACACACACATGGGTATGGGACTATACATATATATATATATACACACACACACACACACACACACACACACATATACACACCTATACATGGATGATGAGGATTGTATATGGTATTTGGAGATTAGTTGATGAGATTGGGTATGGTTCCATGAGATCGGTGATATGATGTGGTTCGTATTTGAGATACGACATGAGTTTTTAGCGGATCCTTTTGGCGTGGTATTTTCATACACACACATGCATATATATAGATGGTATCAGTATTGTACTAGACATAGATCAGTACCCCCAGATCATGATATATGATAAAGAGGATACCAGATAAATGATGTGATGAATGTGATATTTTACCGTACCCAGATTTGGGAGGCCGTACGATGGATTTACCGCACGAGCTATATTGATGATAGATCCGCACTCTTGACTCGAGGATGTCATATTATATAGGGTATCGTACGTGATATAATTGAGGCGGGATCACCGACTATTATATTTATATGTATCGACTCAGATTTAGGTGGTTTCCTTATCTTAGCCAGTTAGTTTAGTCCTGTAGTTTACTTGTAGATGTTAAACTAGACTCGAGTCATACCTATTTCAAAAACTAACGAATCGTGAGTATTTTAAAGACCGGCCAAGAGATATTACAGATATTTTCAAAGGATGTACTTTTCATAAAAACACCGTAGCCCTATTTTCTAAACACCACGATTCGTGCAACTTTCAAATACCAAAGACTGTATGACTCGTATATAGAAATGTATTTTTCTTTATTGCTGCATTATTATTCATTTACCATTTTTCTGCTGCTCGCATTGCATTGCATGCTTTATGTTATTGATTCATATTTCATTGTGCATATGACATATAGCATACCTGTATACCTACATGCTTACACATATGCTTTTACATAGTTACATGTTCACCTTTATATGATGTTGTATGAATTTGGAGAATTTAGGAACCGCATGATATATTTTATAACTTGTTGCTGTTGAATAGAGATTTTTCCGTATATGCTCGTATTACTGTTTCATTTTGCATATATTATATTCATGGGTTTCGCATTGAGATATGGTTTTAATATGATGTTTTCTGGATTGTTTTACCCCTGCATGTATATATCAGTGGTATGGGACGCTGATATATATATATATATATATATATATATATATATATGTATACCCATCGTATATATATATATCTGTGGTATGAGACGCTGATACACACACACACACACACACACCTGCATCATATATCATCATAATGATATATGCAAATATACTTATTCATTATATATGTGTGGGCCTATATGGTCGATGAGAGGGGACTATGTGCTCGGGGCCTATGTGCTCGATGTGAGGGGCCTATATGGTCGATGTGTGGGCTTATATGGTCAATGAGAGGGGCCTATGTGCTCGGGGCCTATGTACTCGATGTGAGGGGCCTATATGGTCGATGTGTGGGCCTATATGGTCGATGAGAGGGGCCTATGTGCTCGATGTGAGGGGCCTATATGGTCGATGTGTGGGCGTATATGGTCGATGAGAGGGGCCTATATGCTCGGGGCCTATGTGCTCGATGTGAGGGGCCTATATGGTCGATGCTCGGGGCCTATGTGCTCGGGGCCTATGTGCTCGATATTGGATATATGAGATTTATTGGATATTGGGATATTGAGATATATATTTTTGTGTCGATGCATGACACTGATTTTCTGATGATTTCATTGATGATACTTGAATTTTTATTTAAAAATCTCACTATATTAAGAAAACGGTTTTCTCATTCATGATGTCTTCTGTTTTCATTTTACCGCATTCATACCTCATATTTACGATATTTTGCTACCTGAGGCACTGACATGGGCATAGATTCTCTCATGTTTAGATGTTTATCCTTAGCTTTTTATTATGCTTCAGACTTTATCATATTGAGGATATATATTATTGATCGTTTGACCTAGGATTTAGTCATACACACGATTTTTGCTCTATGATGTTTTCTATTCACGAGTTGGCAACTCACCCCCGTTGTGCCACAGTTTCTTGCTGGTTTTGCCGTACATGTTTCATTGCGGTTTTCTGGCACACTGCTCCTATTCCGGGTGATTGCTTTGGTAGGTGGGTTCCCTCGCATCGTGACCACCATTGTACTTATTTATTTCAGTTGTATCTTGAAAAATTCCATTAACCAGACTTGTATATTGTTTTAGACTTAGAAAACCAGTTGTATATTCTTTCCAGCTTAGAGTTGCGTGTTGTATTAGTATGGTTTTCTTGATGATTTTGAGTTTCCTCTTGAGTTTTTATCCTCGCCCTTCGGCGTTATATATTATATTGCTTGCGTGGTTGTGACCGTCGATTGACGAAGAGCTAGCTCCCTATAACACTTTAGAATGTGTTTAGTGGCTAATTATATTTTAATAAGTGATTTTTAATAAAAAGTTTACCAAATTAATTTTCAAATATTTTATCAAAATTAATAAATATTTTTCTAGAATTTTCCTAGGCTTGCACAAACTTGTGCATGTAAACTAGGGTTAAATTTTGGGTTAAACCATGTTTAACAACCATGGTAGATTAACCCACCCTTGTTAAGTTAATATAATTTTAATTAAGGGTATTTTTTTTATTTTGAAAATGAAATGGGATTTAAATTTATTTTTGTGTTGACTGGGGGGGGGGGAGAGAGAGAGAGAGAGAGAGAGAGAGTGCATCATGGCAATGCCATGCTTGCATTAAATGAGAGAGAGAAGGAGTGCATCATGACTAGTGCCCATGCTTGCATTTAATGAGGCAAGAGAGAAATGGGGGCTTGACTCTCTTGTGTTATTATTTTCCTTTGTTTGTGTTATACTCTCACATTTCTCACTCACAACACTTTCTCACTCACACACACACACAACCACAGAAGTAGCAGCAGCAGCTTCAGCCCCAGCAGCAGTGCAAGCAGTAGCAACACCAAGCAGCAGCAGCAGCTCCTTGCAGCAGCAACAGCACACGTAGCAGCAGCTGAAGCAGCACCAGCATCAACTCCAGCAGCACAGCATTAGCAACATCAGCATCAACAACAACAACAGCGTCAGCTGAAGCAAAAGCAACAGCAACAGCATCAGCACAGCCGCAGCCCAGCAACTGCAGCACCCTCTTCCCTTTCTCTTCTTCTCCTGACCCTGCATTGTAGGGTCGAGTAAGGTATAACTTCTGGGCTCCGTTTCCATGTTTGCTAGATTGTGTGTCGGTTTAGCTTAATTAGTGTTAATTTGTGGTTATTAGTGCTAGATTGGTGTTTTGTGAGATGATTAAGTTAAGTTAGAGTGTTTATAGCTTAATAAACTCTATTAGGTGTTATTTATTCTGCTTTAGCCTAGTAGTGTCGCTAGAATTAGCTATATATCTTTAAGTCTCTAAACTGAAACTTTAAAATACGGTTTTGAAACACATCTTAGGATATTGTGATCTGCTACTATTGTGTGCATTCTCTAGCCTAGCAAACACATGCAGAATAGTATGCAGGCAGTGTAGGATAGCGTGTCTCAACCCGAGCCCCTCCCACCGGAGGTCGACCGGCGGCCTCCTCTTGCCGGTCCGGCGACGCCGACCCCCTGTTGAGCAGGGTGTGTGTGTTTTGTGTATGTGGGTGTCTGTGGAGATTGTCCTGAGATTGGTATTGTTTACTTTTGGGTTATTACCTTGGACACAATCTGGGTTGTTTAGCCAAGTTATTGTGTTTTGGTGGACTTTGATGTTAACTTGGGTGTTTTGGTTGGAAAACAGGGTGTTCAGGGTGTTTGTGGTTAGACTAGCCCTTTTATATGCTGTTAGTATCGCAGGATTTCTCTAAATTCACCGAGTTCCACAAAATACCCCATTGTTGCACACTTGATGTTTAAACTAAACCCTTAATGATATATGAGATCTGCTGTTATTAGGATAACCTTTTTAGTAATCAAACATATACACTAGGTTGTAAATGATGTTAGGATCCTAGGGTAGAGACACGGGAACACTCCACCGGAATTGGGCCTGTACCACCCCCCCCGCCGCCGGCCATGTTATGGAGGAATGCTTTGAATTTGGCTAGATAGGTGTCTGTAGGTATTGTGATGTATTTGGTCCTGTTTGATTTACTTGTTTTTGTTCCAGATGAAATCTGGGACCATTTACCTATTTTTAGCGTAGCGGGACTTGCGCGACACGTACGATACGTGTCGAATTGGTTTGCTGTGTGTCATAGCGTGTCGCTGTGTGCCACCGCGTGTCGCGTTGGGTTTTGGCGTATGCACACATGTTACGTATACTCGCGCGTTTAGTTCGCGACGCGAGTTTCTCGTTTGATTGCGATATAGCGTATTTGCAAGATATTTGCTTATATATGGATTCATTGTGTAAATTCCAGGTTCGCAGGCGGGTACGTCAGACGCCGCAAGGAAAGGGAAGCAGGTGGTCGGCTATACTTAGCACGCGACCAGGTGAGTAGATTTAACATCTACGGGGAAATCGCCCGTATGGCGTTAAGCGTCAGGGCGTAATAGGATATTTAGTCATGTGTGTTCCTATAGATATGCTAGTAGCATACTCTCTTGTTACATATAGAACTGGTAGTATAGAACACTGCACTGTCACTAACGGTTCAAGTTGCCCGAGCACGATTTATATGCTACACTCACACCGTTAGTGATTGCCATGCCACTCACATTATAGGATTGTTATAAATCATATATCATATTGATTCCGCTTTGTTGATGTTTGTCATGATTTACCGCATATTATTATATGTTATATTCATACCATGCACACTGTATACTCACGTTTGTGCATACCTTCATTGATATATCACTACCTGTGCACATGTACCCTTTATATTCATCTTAGTGCATACATATCTTGATATGTTTATCCTTGTGCCCCTATACTTCATATATCCATACTTGGGCACATATACATCACCTATCCATACTTGTGCCATATACATCATATATTCATACTTGGGCACGTATACATCACATATCCATACTTGGGTACATATACATCATATATCCATACTTGGGCACATATACATCATATGTCCACATTAGTGCACATGTACATTGCTACATTCACCTTGCGTACTTATCCTTTCGCACATCCATACCTATACACATATACATATGTTACATACATGGATGATATTGACTTGATTTAAAAACTAAGGGACCGCATGTGATATTTTCAAAACTGGATCTTTTAAAAGAGCGGTTTTCCCTTTCTTTTACTCTTAAAGTCATACGACACCTTGCATGGATTTACGCATTAGATTTGATTCATATGATTTCTGGATTTGAGAATCGTGGTATGATTTTAAGAAAATACGCACTATTTTAAAAACCCGGTTTCTCTTGATATGATATTTCAGTGCGTCCACCATGAGTTTTCTCGGTTCCAGAGAGCTTGTGTGAGTATACCCGATTCGAGGAGTGGTAGGCACCGATTGCGGGTACATGGTGGACCCGGTATGGTATCCCGGGGCAAGATGACTTGTGTTGTTAGACGGTGAGCCCGGCTGAGGGACTACTACCTACCGGTGATTGGTTAGACCTGGCGATTATCCGGAGGATACCGACCAGAGTCGATAGATGGATACGGGACGACGCGTACTGCCGGGGCCGAGGGCCAATTCTACAGACGGAGCCCGTGGGCAGATCCGATGGACGAACGCCCCATACTAGAGGATTTGTGTGTCGATGCTGGACACGGTTGATTTTATTATATTTCGAGTGCCGATGTTGGGCACTCACGATTCTATGAGATTCACAGGATTTGGGGGCTGATGAGGATGACGGCGCCTGAGTTTTTCTGGGATTGGGTGTATTGATGGACACCAGTTATTTTCCACGTTGATATTCCGTGTAGATATTATTTCTTCCCATGCTCAGCATTTAGTATTTGACATCTCATCCTGTATCTATTGTACCTGATAGAGTACATATGCTTGCATGATCATTGCATACCCTACTCATTCTATATAGGGTTGTTAGATTTCATTGTCAGACATGATTATCGTATACCTTGCTCATCATATGGAAAGACTATTAGATTGCACTTGTTGCATGATTTGAGCATTCGGTCCATCATATAGATGTTATCTGTTGTCATAGGTTAGAGTATCGCAGCACGTGCATACTCGCGATTACCTTTATATGTTATCTACTATTCACGAGTGTTAGTGTATATGCCCTAGGGGCCATTATTGTATCATACTAGCTTGTATATTACTTAATGGAATCTTGGGATATTCACAGTTATATAACAGTCTTGCTAAACATGGTAGTATGCTACTTGGTTTTATCTATCTTAATATGTGAGTATAAGTATTGATAGAGCTCTTAGGATCTTGATTGACTACCAGCGTTGTGATGGCAGTCACCCTAGTGGGGGTTGGGTAGTCTACAAGCACATCCTTTTTCAGGTCCCTAGTCGTAGGATTATCGAGACAGGGCATCGATACTTCGGAGTAGACTAGTGTGTATGCTTCTCATCCCAGTTGGGGAGATGGTCTGTCCCACAGCCGTCAGTATGTCGTACAGGAGATAGTATACAGGTGCTCATTGGGTTATGGGTATACTGGACAGGACTCACGGGGAACTGTTGGTTGGTATTATACCCGTCGTCAGTTAACAGTTCCCAGGTGACATGAGTATATCATAGTCCGCAGACTTGACACTGCTACTTCGCCTCGAGTGTGTCCCACTGTTCGTAGATTGCTACCCTACTACGGCTCAAAAGAGTCGTGCAAACAGGTAGCAGTTGGGTGCAGTCCCGAGCACTTGGAGGTAGTGGCGGTTAGATAGGATTCGTCTCTTTCGGTATTGGGAGTTGATATCGCGCTGTGTCAGAGAGCCATTACGCAAAGTCCCTGGCCAGGGCAAGCGAGATTTACTGGTTGGTTCCAGTTATTTCTCAGGGTGTAATGGGCTACGCTCCGACACGACTTATACCGCTTTTAGGGGACTGACGCTTGCCGCCCCCTAGGCCCGATATGCGATAGTCTTAGACGAACAGACCGGACTGTACGGAGATTGTCACATCAGGCTCAGTAGGAGTTCTGATGGGTTTCCTCATCGGCCTTCTTATCGACATCTACCTGGGGACCGTTACGTACAGCTAGTGCCGCTTGCGGTCTGTGGTTAAACCCACTGCCAGTGTAGTAGTCGAGTCTTTAGAGTCCCACACAGAGAGTTTCCCTGCTCCAGGTGAAACGATATAGAGGTCGTATGGTTTTACGACAAGGGTTCGGACGCATACGTGTGTTTACGCACGTACGACATTCGGACAGTTTTTACTAGCCGGCTTTGGTTTAAGCCAGTTTCTAGTATCAGGTTATTGGATTTATACAGTCTAAAGTTTTTCCGTGTTTTCACGGATAGGAGGGGCGTTCTCGTAATTTCGCGAGAAGCTTCTAGAAGGATGGTGACTTGAGGGTTAAGGTGGCATTTGCATTTATTGTGTTAATGACTCATTTGTGTGATTCATCCATGGAGTTAATGCATCATTTATTGATCTAATGACTCATGAGATGAATCACTCATATGAATGAATGAAGCATGGTTGTTAAATGATTTAATTTATTTATTTCATAAAACATTATGCTTCATATATATTCAAATGAGTTCATTATCTCTTCTCATTCTCTTGCTCACCTTCTCTCTCCTCAAGCTTTCTCTCTTCAAACCCTAATCCTCCCCTCTCATGTGTTGAGACCAAAGATTAGAAAAGACTATTTAATCCATAACCCTTCTCTATATCACCTAGGTTGCTTAGATTAGCACTTTAAGAAACCTAGTTACCTCAAGTTTGAGGTGAAGCTTGGAGTATAGCTCTCGGGTGGATCATCTATTACGTGGAGGAGGCCGAGAAGGACGTGGATAACGAAAAGGAGAAGGACACGGTTCATTAGGTATAATCACTTATCGTAGTAGTTCACAACTTCTATGTTTCTTGTTAGTTATAGTTTAGCAATGATTCTCGGTTAGTCGATGTTTATGCAAAGAACAAGATCGTTTTTCATTTTTCCGCCTCCCCGCTAGTCGTGGGGTGTTGTACATCGACTTGCCGCCGGCCATGTTGTGGAGGAATGCTTTGAATTTTGGATAGATAGGTGTCTGTAGGTATTGTGATGTATTTGGTCCTGTTTGATTTACTTGTTTTTGTTCCAGATGAAATCTGGGACCATTTACCTATTTTTAGCGTAGCGGGACTTGCGCGACACGTACGATACGTGTCGAATTGGTTTGCTGTATGTCGCAGCGTGTCGCTGTGTGCCACCGCGTGTCGCGTTGGGTTTTGGCGTATGCACATACGTTACGTATACTCGCGCGTTTAGTTCGCGACGCGAGTTTCTCGTTTGATTGCGATATCGCGTATTTGTAAGATATTTGCTTATATATGGATTCGTTGTGTAAATTCCAGGTTCGCAGACGGGTACGTCATACGCCGCAAGGAAAGGGAAGCAGGTGGTCGGCTATACTTAGCGCGCGACCAGGTGAGTAGATTTAACATCTATGGGGAAATCGCCCGTATGGCGTTAAGCATCAGGGCGTAATAGGATATTTAGTCATGTGTGTTCATATAGATATGCTAGTAGCATACTCTCTTGTTACATATAGAACTGGTAGTATAGAACACTGCACTGTCACTAACGGTTCAAGTTGCCCGAGCACGATTTATATGCTACACTCACACCGTTAGTGATTGCCATGCCACTCACATTATAGGATTGTTATAAATCATATATCATATTGATTCCGCTTTGTTGATGTTTGTCATGATTTGCCGCATATTAGTATATGTTATATTCATACTATGCACACTGTATACTCACTTTTGTGCATACCTTCATTGATATATCACTACCTATGCACATGTACCATTTATATTCATCTTAGTGCATACATATCTTGATATGTTTACCCTTGTGTCCCTATACTTCACAAATCCATACTTGGGCACATATACATCACCTATCCATACTTGTGCCATATACATCACATATCCATACTTGGGTACGTATACATCACATATCCATACTTGGATATATATACATCATATATCCATACTTGGGCACATATACATCATATGTCCACATTAGTGCACATGTACATTGCTACATTCACCTTGCGTACTTATCCTTTCGCACATCCATACCTATACACATATACATATGTTACATACATGGATGATATTGACTTGATTTAAAAACTAAGGGACCGCATGTGATATTTTCAAAACTGGATCTTTTAAAAGAGCGGTTTTCCCTTTCTTTTACTCTTAGAGTCGTACGACACCTTGCATGGATTTACGCATTAGATTTGATTCATATGATTTCTGGATTTGAGAATCGTGGTATGATTTTAAGAAAATACGCACTATTTTAAAAACCCGGTTTCTCTTAATATGATATTTCAGTGCGTCCACCATGAGTTTTCTCGGTTCCAGAGAGCTTGTGTGAGTATACCCGATTCGAGGAGTGGTAGGCACCGATTGCGGGTACATGGTGGACCCGGTATGGTACCCCGGGGCAAGATGACTTGTGTTGTTAGACGGTGAGCCCGGCTGAGGGACTACTACCTACCGGTGATTGGTTAGACCTGGCGATTATCCGGAGGATACCGACCGGAGTCGATAGATGGATACGGGACGACGCGTACTGCCGGGGCCGAGGGCCAATTCTACAGACGGAGCCCGTGGGCAGATCCGATGGACGAACGCCCCATACTGGAGGATTTGCGTGTCGATGCTGGACATGGCTGATTTTATGATATTTCGAGTGCCGATGTTGGGCACTCACGATTCTTTGAGATTCACAGGATTTGAGGGCCGATGTGGATGACGGCGCCTGAGTTTTACTGGGATTGGGTGTATTGATGGACACCAGTTATTTTCCACGTTGATATTCCGTGTAGATATTATTTCTTCCCATGCTCAGTATTTAGTATTTGACATCTCATCCTGTATCTATTGTACCTGATAGAGTACACATGCTTGCACGATCATTGCATACCCTACTCATTCTATATAGGGTTGTTAGATTTCATTGTCAGACATGATTATCGTATACCTTGCTCATCATATGGAGAGACTATTAGATTGCACTTGTTAAATGATTTGAGCATTCGGTCCATCATATAGATGTTATCTGTTGTCATAGATTAGAGTATCGCAGCACGTGCATACACGCGATTACCTTTATATATTATCTACTATTCACGAGTTGGCAACTCAACCCCGTTGTGCCACAGTTCTTGCAGGTTACCCTTTGGAGTAGTCGCAGCTGGCTGTTTATCGCATCTTTTGACACAGATACCACTGCTGAGGCGTGCTAGCCCTTTTTCTATTAGGTGGGTTTTGTGCGGTATCTGTTTACTTTTCAGTTATGTACATTGTTGTATCTAATACTCTCCATCTACTTTCATGTATTGACTTAGAGACCAGATGTGAGGACGTTGTATATTATTTTTTTGTACTCTGGTGTCGAGCTCGTTGTGAGCCGACTTTATTTATGCAGTCTTATCCTTTTATGATGTTCGTTTTCATTTTACTGCTCATTCTTCGCTACGGCGTCGTATATTATATTGTGGTGATTGTTCCGCCGTTGGGCGCGATTCTCCCGTTTGGGATGCTCTATTTATTTCACATGTCATTTTACTTATATCTTGTCTTTTACCCGAATTCAGGACAAATTTTTATAAAGGAAATGCTGCCAAAATTATTAAAATAATACTTGAACTTTAAAAGAATTTTTACTAAATTGCTTAAGGTTTTCTAAACATTTTACAAATGTTTCTACTAAAATATTTTAACACTCTATATTTAAATGGTTTTGATTTCTGGGTTTCGGCTCAGTCGCGTTACGCCTGTAGACGTTACGTGGTTAAGTGCCGGTCACGGGCCGAACTTTGGGTCGTGACACTCCCGCTTGTTTATCATTGTGCATGTATTATTTATGTTGTACCCCGTTTGGGACCAGTATTTAAAAAGGAAACTCTGTCGAAATTTTCAGAAAAGACTTGAGATTTTAAAAATGCATACTCCGGCTTATGTTATTAAAACCCTTGTTTTAAAACATATTTTCTTCACTTCTTTCTTTAAATGGTTTAGATTTCTGGGATTTCTTGGCTTACTTGAATTAGATGGGGTCCTATAGACTTCATATGATTCAAGTGCCAGTCATGTGCCATTTCGGGTCGTGACAATATGTATTTGTTTTAAAACAAAAGGAAAAGAAAAAAGATTAATTCATGGTTATCTTTCTACACTCTTCCAAAAGTAAACCACACTTCACCTACCTTTAACCTTGGGTTAATCTTTTCTTTTGGGTTTTAACTCACTTACTAAATATCTAGATATTATTAGAACCATGGTTTGAATGGAGACAGAAAATATATATTCTATATTTTCTATTTTTCATTCAAGCTTTATCATTTCATTTTAGACAAAAGCTTTTGCCTTCATCTTCTTCTTCCTCCAAGCTCTCTTGATTTTTCCAAAGTGAGAGAGAGTTAAAAAGAAAGGGTTTTGATAAAAGAAAACACACCACTTCATCATTCTACTCTAATCTAGCCAATTAGTTTAGAGTGTTTAGCTTCATCTTTTTCTTGGATCAAGTGGAGCTAGAAGCTTGGACCTAGTGAACTTCGGGTGGATCATCGTGGACGTAGGAGCTTACTAGGAAGCCTTTCCAACCTCTCAACGATCCTAGGAATCACTACAAAGAGAACTACAAAGGTTGTATTCCTTTCACTTAGTCATAATATGGTTTTTGTATGTGATACTTTAGTTGTTACCCTAGTATTCTAGTTAAAGATCGTTACTTTGTTTGCTTAGAACCTCTATATTTTTTAAAGTGGCATGTGTGATGTTTACATAACTACAGTAGGTCCTAGGTAACCCTAACAATGGTATCGGAGCCAAGCTAGAATTCTGGACACGGTATTATAACTGTTACGAAAACGAAATCGACTCCGAAAATACGATATTACGGAACCCTAAACTTGCTCTCTGTAAATTTTTTAAAAAGTCATCTAAATTTTTTTTAAACAACTACAGAGTCATATTTGGGAAAATATAAGAACACTGGGGAAATACGGAGGGGAGTGCTCAGAATTTGGCTGAGCCCTAGGCCCCCAAAATCGAGCAGGCCGGCCCCCTAGGCTCCATTCCCTCCCTTATTGCTCCAGTGCTCTGTTGTCTTCATTATGGGGTTTCTAATATTGTTTGCTTAGCCCAATTTTCATGTGATGATTATTTTGTTTACGTGCTAATTCGTAGTGCTTCGTAGTCGTAAATTCTAGCACTGTATTGGTAACCTTGACAATGTTTAGCAGTTCGAACGAACATCAAAACCCAACATCTTGACCCCACTGAAATTTCCAAGTGTTGTGTTTTTCCTAAGTTACTTTTGTATTCAATAGTCGCGCAAGTGTTCCTATGGGCCCTCTAGAAGAACATAATAACCTTAACTCGATTCTATGCCTACGGAACCGCGATCGAACCTTCAGATTTGCCGTAGTTCCGTGGTGTCATAGGTGAGGCGTTGGTTAACCTCTTCTATGGCTGGACCATAGACACTGTGGTACGATTTTGGGTATTTGTAACTTTGCTCAAGTGTTGAGCTCTTTGGGTAAAATGTGGGTGTATGTTGATTCGATCGAAACGTTAAACATCGTCTTGATTTTTGAGATTGTGATAATTGCAATTGTTGTTTTTCACTTTCTTTTCTGCGACGTAAGTGTAGTATGTGGTGTATCGCCAGTTTCGTTGCTATACATCAACGACAATCGGGATACGCATACTTGCTTACGTTGATGATATGAGATATTATGTGTTGTTGAGATATGATTTGCAGGATTGTCGCGATCGAATAGCCGGGGTTTTTATGTGAGACGAGAGTGTTTATTTTCATTCATGTAAAAGTCAATTGTATGTAATATTCTTTTATTTGGGGCACTTCCGGGTTGAGGATGATGTCTCCATTATTGTATATTATTTACTTTTCCGCATTAGGATAGACCTAAGGAGGGGAGCACAAGTGATCGGGTTCTAGGGTTCAGTGGGAGGCCATCTCGAGGAGTCGAGACCGGGTCTCCTAAACTCTGGAATTGGCAGGATTACATGCCGCTCTCGTAGGGGTCTAGGGGTGTGGGCTTGGCTATTCATCGCGACCGTGGAATCTGTATTTTCTATTGCTGATTGAATACAAAATACGGAGCTCCTAGATATCCTTTTTATTTTCATATGTGCTTCTGCTGCTGTTGATATTCTGTATTGTGATTACTTAGTATCTGAGATGAATGGATTATTATTATATATATGATATATAATAAATGTTGCTTATATTTTACACCCACGCTAGTCTCGCCCCGCTATGCCGTTAGTTAAGTAAGCTAACGGTGCATAACGAGACACTGTGGTGAATGCGGATGGTATAAGTAAACGTTCTATTTTCTGTGATGGCTTAGGAACTTAAATGATGGGACTACATTAATAAGATTAATGTAAAGTAAAAGAAACCTAAAAGATGTTGTAGAATCGAATTTGAAACCAACTCGGCCTTTTTATGAAAAATGCAAGTTTCAAAAGATGCGGAACTTACGCCACTCCTTTTCTAAACTGTTTTGATTCTACAACGAGATCAAGTTCAAAGCGTTAAAGGTTTTCATAAAAACCATCTGCAACCCTCCATCATTTTAGGAAGCAGAGTACTTAGTATTCGTGCTACGTATTTTGATCATAGTCAAGGCGTAGTGTACGGTAGCTAAGTGATGTCTTCCTACAAAGCATATGATGCGATCAGTTAGGACATTCCTGTGATTATGTTGATCATACTCAAGGGTCATATGGGTGGGTCTAGTTAATCTCGAAATGACGGGTAGAACTTGACTAGTACTTATGATATGTTGACCATAGCCAAGGTCATAAGTAACTAGGGGTAAAAACTATATCGGGAGTTTCAAGAGTTGAAATTTGCAATGAGATTGCATACCATCTATATAATAGTTGGATCCCGATCCCACTGTGAGTAAGAGTTACTCCCAGGAGAGTTTTGCACTTTACAATTAGCTAATCCAGTAGGTGTCTAGAAAGGTGTCAACGAGGTTTGACCTCTGGGAATGAGGTTTATTTTAATTAGGTCCGTGCGAAAGCACGGGGAACCTCCCTCAAAATACCGACACTGGCCTGGCTGACCGGTTAGCGAAACTGTAGAATGTAATTAATCCTGGCTAGTTTTCTTTTCAGGTTTTGAAAGAAAATTTGATAAAAGCAGTGGGAGACATCGATTAGATAAGATAATAAACAATCTAATTCTTTGCAAGAGCATTTCGCTAAGTGTATTCTTTTCTCTCTCCTAATAGAAGATACCGATGACGGGACTTAAGCTTCTACTAGAGAAAAACAAACTGACAGGACCGAATTATAAAGAATGATTGAGGAACTTGAACATTGCACTCACATATGATAAAGTATCATATGTCCTCACTACCAAAGCCCCACCCATCCCAGGACCTGAATCATCTGTTTCGGATAGGGAGATCCGAAAAACATGGGATATTGACTGCAACACGGCCAAGTGCATCGCGCTTGCTTCTATGGACAACATCCATCAGAAACAACATGAGAAGATGGATGTGAAATCCATCTTTCTTCATACAAAGGAGTTGTATGAAGAGCAATCTCGTACTTTGAGATACGAGGCATCTCGAAAGTTGTTTCAGATGCGAATGGCCCCTGGTGCATCAGTAGGAGACCCTGTCCTGAAGATGATTGGTCTTATAGAAGAACTTGAGGAACTGGGATGGACTATGGATAATGAGCAATATACATATGTTGTTCTGCAGTCTCTCTCCCCCGCCTTTGCTCCGTTCATAGTGAATTTCAATATGAACGATTTGGAGAAATCATTGCCTGAACTTCTCAATATGTTGAGAAGTGCAGAGAGCACGCTGAAAACAGCGAAGACTCCTGCTCTGTTTGCTGGGCCATCTTCCTATTCTGTCCTAAAAGCCAAGGCTAAAGGAAAGAAGAAGAAGAAACCTATCAAACCGAAAGGTGGAGTTAAAAAGGCGAAAGGGAAAGACACATCTGGGGCCGCGGGAAGTGGAAAAGGGGAATGTTTTTACTGCCACAAGTCGGGACACTGGAAATGCAACTGTGCTATGTATCTTGTTGATCTCAAGAAGAAGAAGTATGGTGATGCTTTCGCTTCAGGTGTGTTTGTAACTGAGAACTGTTTTTCAATTAACTCTGCATCTTGGGTATTAGATACTAGTTCTGGTTCTCACATCTGCAATTGTGTGCATGGGTTGAGAAACAGTAGTGTTTTGAAGACTGGAGACCATACTCTGCGGGTTGGAAATGGTTCCAATGTACATGCTGTATCCGTAGGAGAGTATCATCTGGGGTTGCCTTCGGGTTGTATTTTGGTTTTGAACCCTTGTTATTTTGTGCCAAGTATGCTATGTAATATAATATCCGTTTCTTTGTTGGACAATGAAGGATATCATTTTGTGTTGCAAAATAATGTTATGAACATTAACTTGAATCAAGAGTTGATTGGGTATTGTACATTGAATAACGATATTTACGTTCTGAACCAACACTCAGTTTTCAATATACAACATACTAATAAAAGAAAATTTTCAGATATAAATGAAGCTTTTCTTTGGAATTGTAGACTTGGTCATATTAATGAAACAAGACTAAGCAAGCTACATAAATATGGATATTTAAATCCTTTTGAATATAAATCTTATGCAACTTGTCAGTCCTGTATCAAAGGTAAAATGATCAAAACTCCGTTTACTGGACACGGAGAAAGAGCTGTGGAACTCTTAAGCCTCATACATAGTGATGTACGCGGACCAATGTCTACACATGCTAGAGGCGGTTTTTCATACTTCATTACTTTTACTGATGATTTCTCAAGATTCGGACACGTGTTTTTGATAAAGAACAAATCCGAAGCTTTCGAGAAATTCAAGGAGTATAAACTTGAAGTAGAAAAAAAAACAGGCTTGAGCATCAAGAAACTTCGATCGGATCGAGGTGGAGAGTACTTAAGTACAGAGTTTTCAGACTTCTTAAAAGAGAATGGGATTCTCTCTCAGCTCACTCCTCCTTACACACCACAGCACAACGGTGTGTCAGAACGGAGGAATCATACCCTATTAGATATGGTACGATCTATGATGTGTGATGCTGAGTTACCGCTTTCCTTTTGGGGACATGCATTGGAGACATCAATGTATCTATTAAACAGGGTTCCACCCAAGACCGTGTCTACCACTCCATATGAGATATGGAGTGGAAAGAGACCATCTCTTAAAAGAGTTAGGATTTGGGGTTGTCCGGCTTTTGTTAAAAAGCAGAATCCAGACAAACTTGAGACACGATCGGTCATGTGTAAATTTGTGGGATATCCAAAACATTCGTATGGATATCTATTCTACCACAAGGAGGAACAGAAGGTGTTTGTTGCTCAGCATGCCATATTTTTGGAAAATGAAATCTTTACAGACAGTACTGATGGCAATGCGGTAGAACTAGAAGAAGTTCTAGAGATACAAATTACTCAAGACGAATTGGTTGAAACTGATGTTGCAGTAGAACTTCAAAAACCTCAGCCGCTCCGGAGATCTAGTAGAACTTCTCACCCACCAGAGAGATACTATGGGTTTATCATTGATGGTGATAGAGAAGACTGCATCATGGATGATGATGACCCTACTAGTTTTCAGCAAGCTATCACGAGTGGTGACTCTGTGAAGTGGCTGGAAGCCATGAGATCCGAAATGGAGTCCATGTACACCAACAAAGTATGGACTTTGGACGTTGCACCTCCTGGGATAAAACCCGTTGGGTGCAAATGGATCTTTAAGAGAAAGATTGGTATAGATGACAGGTAGAGACCTTTAAAGCAAGACTTGTAGCGAAAGGTTTTCGTCAAAGACCAGGACTGGACTATGATGAAACTTTCTCTCCAGTAGCAATGCTTAAATCCATTCGGATCCTACTTGCTATTGCTGCTCACTATGATTATGAAATCTGGCAGATGGACATTAAAACTGCAATTCTGAATGGTGATTTAGAAGAATGCGTTTATATGGATCAGCCAGAGGGCTTCATTGACAGTAGGAGCAGCGTGAAAGCATGCAGATTGCTTAAATCCATTTATGGATTAAAGCAGGCCTCACGGAGCTGGAACATCTGTTTTGATGATACAATCAAAAAGTTTGATTTTATCAAAAAAATAGATGAACCATGCATTTATAAGACGATTGTAGGGAGTACCGTCACATTTCTCGTACTGTACGTGGATGACAATTTCTTGATAGGAAATAGCATTCCTATGCTGCAATCGGTCAAACTATTCTTATCACAAAGGTTCTCTATAAAGGACCTGGGTGATGCCTCATGCATTTTGGGCATAAGGATCTATAGAGATAGATCCAAGAGGTTATTGGGATTGTCCCAATCAAAGTACATTGACACCATCTTAAAAAGGTTTAGTATGGAAGATTCCAAGCGTGGTGCCTTGCCCGCTTGTTATGGAATCACTCTCTCTAAGGACTTCTGTCCGAAGACTGATGAAGAGAGAGCTCGCATGAGCATTATACCCTACGCTTCAGCCGTAGGATCTATAATGTATGCGATATTATGTACTCGCCCTGATGTAGCTTATGCACTAGCTGTTGTAAGCAGGTATCAATCCAACCCAGGGGAGAAACATTGGATAGCAGTGAAGAACATTCTTAAGTACTTGCGAAGGACTAAAGAATTATTCTTGGTGTATGGTAATGGAGATCTCCAAATGGAGGCCTTTACCGATTCCAGCTTCCAAAGTGATAAGGATGACAACAAATCTATCTCAGGGTTTTTTTTACCCTTAATGGAGGGGCGGTAAGTTGGAAGAGTTCCAAACAGGATACCGTTGCAGACTCAACGATGGAAGCTGAGTATATTGCTGCAAATGATGCTGCCAAGAAAGCCGTCTGGATGAGGAAGTTCGTCGCAGAACTAGGAGTAGTTCCAACCATTGTTGATCCAATACCATTGTATTGTGATAATAATAGGGCTATGGCGTTAGCCAAAGAACCAAGGTCCCATCAAAAATCCAGACACATCCTCAGGCGATATCATTTGATCCGTAAGATTGTAGATCGCCACGAGATCGAGATTTGGAGAGTAGATACAAAGAATAACACCGCGGATCCACTCACCAAGGCCCTTCCACAGCCGTAGCATAAGCGACTTTTTGAGATGTTGGGTATGAGATACGCCAATAATTGGCCTTAGTGCAAGTGGGAGATTGTTGGATATATGTATGCCCTGGAGGCCATTATATGTATAGTGGATGCTCATACATGTATATATATATGGATTACTTTCTTGCTCGATATGATAGTATGCTATCTGGTTTACTTTATCTGACATGTTGACTTGATCATGCTTTTATTCATTTGCACATGTTGATAAAGCCTTGAGGATATTTGCTTGACTACTGTGACTATGATGCGGATCATACTAGTGGGGCACGTATAGTTTATAAGCATATCCTTGAACTGTTCCTAGTCGTGGATGTATCGAGACGGGGCATTGATATTCCAGAGTAGACTAGCGTATACCATTCTTGTCCCATGTGATGGGCGATGGATGATCCCATATCCATCTGGTGTGATGACACCAAAGATTGTATGAGGGTGCTCAGTG
Organism: Agapanthus africanus; assembly: GCA_030015575.1. Taxonomy (NCBI): domain Eukaryota; kingdom Viridiplantae; phylum Streptophyta; class Magnoliopsida; order Asparagales; family Amaryllidaceae; genus Agapanthus; species Agapanthus africanus. The sequence continues at coordinate 165,941,764 of CM057343.1, read as the reverse complement.
GAGACTAGGCACACTGAACGGACTCGCCGAGAACTCCTATGTGGTATTATATCTATCGTCGGATAGCAGTTCTCAGGTGACACTGGTACAGGTTAGTCTGTAGACCCAAGATCGTCATAGAGTCTTGTGTGTCCTCCCATTGTACTTTGATCTCCACCCTACCATGCCTCTACTGAGTCATGCAAATAGGTGGACTTTGGGTACAGTCCCGAGGCACATGGGGGCAATGAGCGATAGGAGGGGTTTCGTCTCTCCCGGTATTGGGGGTTGATGTTGTGCTATGCTTGATTGGCTATAACAGGAAGTCCCTGACCAGGGCTACTGAGATTTACTGATAAGAGTTATCAGTAGTTTCTCGATATGTTATGAGCTTTACACCAGCATGAATTATTGAGTTATTGGGGTCGACGATACCATCCCTAGACTCTATATGCAACATATCTGATGAAAAGACTAGACTGTACGGTAAGTGTTGGCAGATGGCTTGACGGGAGTTTTGACAGCTTTGCTGGTTTTCTTCTAATTGCTTAATACCCGGGTGGCCGTTACGTTTAGCTGACCGCTTGCGGCTTGTGGATGTTTGATATGATCATCACCTACTGCCGGCGTATTGACGAGTCTTAGAGTCCCACACAGAAGTTTCCTAGCCCAGGCAAAAAGATATGGTGTGCATATGAGATATTCGCGAGGACCAGATTGAATACGACTATGTGATACCGTATGTTAATCGGGCGTTTTTCTATTGGTCGGGGCGTATATGATATGACCAGATTGTTAAATCAATTATTGATTAACATTTTGACTTTTAGTGTTATTCTTTATTCAAACCCTTTTTATTAAAGAGGAAGAATGCATGCATGCATGCACATGTTGATGTGCATGGATACATACATGCAAAAGTATCATGGTTGATGATAAATCTTTGAAGGCAATATAAGACTCACATGGAACTATAATATATGGATATATATATATATATGTATTTTTTTTAAAACAAAAGGAAAAGAAAAAGATTAATCCATGGTTATCTTTCTACACTCTTCCAAAAGTAAATCACACTTCACCTACCTTTTAACCTTGGTTTAATCTTTTCTTTTAGGTTTTAACTCACTTACTAAATATCTAGATATTATTAGAACCATGGTTTGAATGGAGATAGAAAATATATATTCTATCTTTTCTATTTTTCATTCAAGCTTTATCATTTCATTTTAGACAAAAGCTTTTGCCTTCATCTTCTTCCTCCTCCAAGCTCTCTTGATATTTCCAAGTGAGAGAGAGAGTTAAAAAGAAAGGGTTTTGAGAAAAGAAAACACACCACTTCATCATTCTACTCTAATCTAGCCAATTAGTTTAGAGTGTTTAGCTTCATCTTCTTCTTGCATCAAGTGGAGCTAGAATCTTGGACCTAGTGAACTTCGGGTGGATCATCGTGGACGTAGGAGCTTACTAGCAAGCCTTTCCAACCTCTCAACGATCCTAGGAGTCACTACAAAGAGGACTACAAAGGTTGGATTCCTTTCACTTAGTCATAATATGGTTTTTGTATGTGATACTTTAGTTGTTACCCTAGTATTCTAGTTAAAGATCCTTGCTTTGTTTGCTTAGTACATCTATATTTTTTAAAGTGGCATGTGTGATGCTTCCATAACTACAGTAGGTGCCAGGTAACCCTAATATATCCAATATGTTCATCTGTGATCTGGAATGCCTATTATTGCGTCTGACGAATGTACAATATCTATATATGATATCTAGTAGGCATTGCTTATGTTTTGCATCCGTGCTAGCCCATCCCCTGCTCTGTCGTTAGTTAAGTAACCTAACAGGTGAATGACGGGCCCAGTGGCAAATGCAGATGGCATAAACGGACGTTGTATTTTCATTGTTTTCTGCAATGATAGGATAAATGATGGGATACATTATTTTAATGCAAAGAAAACAAACCAAAGCTGAATCGTTGGAACAAATTTAAAAGAAACCACTCGGTTATTTTAAAAGAGCAGAATTTTTAATTGCGGAGCTTTAACCACTCCTTTTAAAAAGCTATCAGGTTCCTTCAGTTATATCAACTTCACTACGTTCACGGTTTCGCCAAAACCAGTCGTAGCCCTCCGTCATTTCATATGGATGGTCAGTAGTATTCAAGCTATGTTTGTTGGCCTTCGTCAAGGCATAGTGTTTGGTAGCTACTGGGGTATTCATATGTTGCATAGATAGATGAGTTGGTTTGGGACAGTCGTACTGCCATTTGGCCAACGTCAGGGTATGTACGGGTGGGTTCAAATTAACAAGATAATGATGGGTAGAACTTGACATGTGACTTATGATATTTTGGCCAACGTCAAGGTCATAAGAGTATGGGGCAAAAATCCACATCGGGAGTTTCTAAAGAAACTGAAACTTGCTAGTGTTGCATACCATTTGGAGTTTGATAATGTTGGTAGGATTCCTTCAGCATTATCACACGATGATATCTGGATCCCGATCCTACTGTGAGTATATGCTACTCATCAGGAGATTCGTCACTTAACGATAAATGCTATAAACCAAGTAGGTGTCTAGAACGGTGTCAGCGGGGCTACGCCTCCAGAGAAAAGAGGTTATTTAATTAAGGAACTACGTGAAAGCGTCGTAAAACCTCCCTCGAAGTACCGACAATAGCATGGCTGAACGGTTAAGCAAGTATTGTACGGTGAGATCAGTCCTGACTGATTCTTCTTTTATGGTTTGAGGAAGGATTCGAGAAACAGTGGGAGCCATCCTATTTAGATAAACTAAAAACCAATCTAAACTTGCAAGAGTATTATGCTAAAGTGTTTTCTTCTCTCTCTCAACTGCAGCGACCATGTGATCATGACTAGGTTACATCTAGATAACAAGTTGACTGAATTTGACTTTTATGACTAGCAAAGGTCTGTCCAGATGTCCATTGCCTATGACAAGCTGGACCACCTTATTACTACTCAATCCCCCGCCGTCCCAGGTCCAGTTTCCACCGTCATGGATATGGATATCCGTCAGACAAGGAAAAAGGACAGTGCAAATGCCAAGTGCCTCGTGTTGGCTTCAGTTGATGGTGTATACCAGAAGCAGCACGAGAAGATGACCTTAGTTTTCATCTTCCTCCATAACAAAGATTTATATAGAGAGCAATCTCATATCGCAAGATATGAGACTTCGAACGAATTGCTTCAAGCGAGGTTGGCTGTCGGGTCATCTGTAAGGGATGATGTCCTTACGATGACTAGCTATATTGATGAGCTCACGGACCTGGAGACCACGTTGGGAAACAGGTCATATGCTGACTTATTTTTACAGTCCCTACCTTCTACTTACACCTTGAAAGAAACCAGGGAGACACCTGCTCTGCTTAATGGGGGATCTTATTTTTCTGCATCCAGGGTAAAAGCAAATGGTGAAAAGAAGAAAACCTCCACAAAGCCGATATACGGTGTCAGTGAAGTAGAAGGAAAGGGAAGAGCAAAAGTTACGGGACTTGGTGTAGGGAAGGAGGGATGTTCCTATTGTTATGGGAAGAGGCATTGGCAGAAATATTGCAGGGCTTTGGAAGACAGTAGCCAGGATTCGAAGTATGTTGTGACTTTGGCCTCGGGTGTGTTTGTAATTGAGAACTGTTTATCAATTAACTCTACTTCCTGGGTACTAGATACCAGATCAGGATCTCATATCTGTAATTCGTTACATGCTTTGAGAAACCGTAGAGTTATCAGGGTAGGTGATATGTCTCTCAGAGTTGCGAACGAAATGAGCATGGACGCTGAATCCGTAGGGGAATATCGCCTAGGACTGACAAATGGGCAGATGTTGATTCTACGCAACTGTTTGTATGTACCTAGTTTGACTTGTAAAATCATATCAGTATCCTCACTTTCTAGAGAGGGATATGATTTTACATTAGTATGCGATGTGGTAAACATCCACCTAAATCAAGTTCTGATTAGGTCCGGTACATTAGATAACGGTATATGTTAGTGTATATGCCCTAGAGGTCATTACTGTATCATACTAGTTTGTATATTACTTAATGGAAGCTTGGGATATTCACAGTTGTATAGACAATCTTGCTCAAAATAGTAGTATGCTACTTGGTTTGTTTCTACTTTAATGTGTACATATGTTTATTTTAGTATATCACCTATACACATTAGTGGAGCCCTTAGGATCTTTGCTTGATTACCAGCGTTGTGATGGCAGTCACACTTGTGGGGGCTGGGTAATCCACAAGCACATCCTTATGCAGGTCCCTAGTCGTAGGACTATCGAGATAGGGCATCGATACTCCGGAGTAGACTAGCGTATGCGCTTCTCATCCCAGCTTGGGAGACGGTCTGTCCCACAGCCGTCAGTACGTCGTACTTGAGATAGTATGTGGGTGCTCGTTGGGTTACGAGTACACTGGACAGGACTCGTTGGGAACTGTTGGTTGGTACTATACCTATCGTCAGTTATCAGTTTCCAGGTGACATGAGGACAGCTTAGTTCGCTGACTTGACACTGTCACTTCGCCTCGAGTGTGTTCCCACTGTACTTTGATTACTACCCTACAACGGCTCAAAGGAGTCGTGCAAACAGGTAGTAGTTGGGTGCAGTCCCGAAGCACTTGAAGGCAGTGACGGTTAGACAGGATTCGTCACTCCCGGTATTGGGGGTTGATATCGCGCTGTGTCTAGGAGAGCCATTACACAAAGTCCCTGGCCAGGGCAAGCGAGATATACTGGTAGGTTTCCAGTGTTATCTCAGGGTGTTTTGGGCTACACTCCGACATGACTTGTACCGCTATTAAGGGACTGACGTTTACCGCCCCTAGGCCCGCCATGCGATATTCTCAGACGAACAGACCGGACTGTATGGAGATTGTCACATTCAGGCTCAGTAGGAGTTCGGATGGGTTCACCTCATCAGTCTTCTTATCGGCATCTACCTGGGGACCGTTACGTACAGCTAGTACCACTTGCGGCCTGTGGTTAAACCCACTGCCAGCGTAGTGTCGAGTCTTTAGAGTCCCACACAGAGGGTTATTCGCCTTTGGGCAAAACAGAGTAGAGGTCACATGGTTTTGCGACAGGGTTCGTTCACATCCGTACACTTGTGCACGTTTGGTGTTCGGACAGTTATTACTAGCGGGCTCTGGTTTGAGCCAGATCCTAGTATATGCTTTGGGGTCAGTTTTATCTCATAGTATTCGTGCTCCTCGGAACACGAATGCGGGTGTGTATGCACAGTTGACTGAGGCAGAGGAAGATGATTCTCATTAGGGTTTTGGTACGGGTGTGTATGCACAGTTGACGGTTGTTGTTTACCAAACCCTAATGAATATGCGAAATATCAATTGATAATGTTAATTAAATGAAATTGGGTTATGGTTACGGTTTGTTGACTTGTTAACCAAGGTTGACTTGTTGACCAAGGTTGAAACATTGACCATCATCATTTCATTCCAAAGATGCTCTTTGATCTTTGCAAAAACATTTAATGTGAAATGATAATGGTCTTATCAAACCAACCATCACCTTTTTCATTTTGATTAATATTATTAATTAGATTAATTCATATATATTTGATATGGTTGTAAAACTATTCTCATTCTCATATTGATTCTCTCTCATCCTTTCTTCTTCCTCTTCCTCTAGCTCAAGGAAAATTCATCTCATGTGTTGAGAAACATTTCCTTGGAGATAAAACACCAAAACCACTCTCTACTAATCCTAAGGTTGAAGGTCTAGCAAGCCGGACACTTTAGTTTTCTCAAGTTCGAGAAAGAAGCTCAAGGTAGAGACCTTCAGGTGGATCCATCTTCGGCAAAAGAAGGCGACGAGGAAAGAACCATCCGACCACCACAAAGAGTCCAAGAGAAGGAGTTCAAGTTGAGTTATAACCCCTAACCGAGTAGGTAAAGCTCTAGTTAGTTGCTAGTGTGTTGTTTAGAAAAGATCCGTGTTTTATAGTCCATTTACCATTACCCGAAAAATCATTTTTCACCATTTCCGCAAGCCCGAAAGTACCGGGAGAGGTATTATGGACTTACAGTGGTATCAGCCAGGCTAAACACACCCTAGCATGTTGGCAAAGTATCTAGAATTTCGATCGGATGAAAAACCGCAAAACCCGTTAAAAATATCAAGTTTCTACCGATTTTTATTTCTGCTCAAAAAATAATAAATCATGTATTAAAAATCGGCTCAGGCTTTTTAAAGAACAGGCAAGAAAAACGATCCAGTGAGTCGACCAACTCACCGCGGATCCGCGGCCGGAGCTTGCTCCCGCCGCGGATCCGCGGCCGAGTTGACTCGGCCATGGGTCGTTTCTCCTGCAGTTTTCTCTTGTTGGTGTTTTGTGATTTTTGAGATGGTTTGTTTCTACCCAGAATTTCTAGAGAACAAGTTTGTTTTTGGGGTGGTTACAAATCCGTATTTTGGTCGATTTTCTGTAGACTTTGGCTAATGGGTTGTATCTGTAATGTTATATATGTATTGAACGTCTGCTAATCACTATATGTCGATTAGTGGGGGCTATACATATCTGTGATCTGTATTGTTGATGGTTTGTGTATATGAATTCGTTGGATTGTCGCGGATGAATAGCCGGGGGGTTGTGAGATGAGAGTTTTCTTTATCTTTCAATTCATGTAATATGTAAATTGATGTAATATTATTTATATGGCCGCACAACTGGGATGGGGTTGTATCCGTCATTGTATAATTTCTTTTTACTGTTTTTGCTCCTAGGATAGACCTAAGGTGGGGTGCACAAACTACCTGGTATCTCGAAGTGCCGAGTGGCCTACTCACTGTAGGGTTCCTAGCCACACTAAGTAGGTCTCACAAGGCATCAACCATGCCAAATTCGAAAATTTCCGGTGCCGAGAAACCCTAATGCGATCGTTGACTAGAGATTAGGCGAAACATGCAACTAGTTAACAACTTAACTAAGAGTGAACGGAAAATACAACCTTTGTAGATCCGGTCCTCCACCTCCTTAGCTCCGTGACGATGTCCCTTCGCTGCGATCATCGGATCTCGGACTCTAATGTTGATTCCATCGGAGAAATGATCGGGCTAGGTCGTCGACTTCGATGCCGAAGATGATCTACGTCGAGGCAACTCAAGATCAAGCTCCAACTTCACCAAGTCATGAAACTTGTGAAGAAAACACCCTATACTACTTGGCAAGTGGTAGAGGATGAAGAAATAGGAAGTGGGTTCACTTTAGAATTGGATTTCTCACTCTTTTTCTCATTTCACCATTGAAGCTAGCAAGCTTCTTTCTTCTTGAAGAAGAAGAAGATGATAATATGATAAAAATTAATCAATAATAGAAAATAAGTGATTCTTATCATATTAGCAACCATGGTTATGTGTAGAGAGTAAACTAAGGTTAGGTTAGGCATGAAACAAAAATGGTAGACTTTTTCAAAGATTCATGAAGCTTCGACTATAAAACAAAGCAAGCCACCATTTCTCTTTTTGCCAAAAATGAATTAAGAGAATAAATAAATAAGTAAATCAAAACCCTAACCATTAACATAACCATGGTTTAATCATACACACCCAAGTTTGCATGTATCATCAAACATGATACAAACTAGTGCACAAAACTATATCATATATACAATGTGCACATCAAGTGAGAAAATCCATCTTAAGTGAACAAATACTAGTTAATGTAAAGTAATATATACATTAAATCATTAAATCAAAACTTGATTTAATGATCCGGTCATATCGCATATAACCGACTAATATCAAGTGTATCAATGTATCGAATCAACACTTGATTCGGTGACCCGGCTATATCACATATAACCGACCAATGATACAAATCGCGAGAATAGAATACAGTATCACATACTGGTATAATTGTCGGTCCCGCACATATCTCATATGCGCTCCTATTTCGTTTCGCTTGAGCCAGGAAACCTCTGTGTAGGATTCTAAAGACTCGTCAATACGCCGGCAGCAGGTGATGATCATATCAAGCACCCACAAGCCGCAAGCGGTCTGCTAAATGTAACGGCCACCCGGGTATTGAGCGATCAGAAGATCGACGAGCAAGCCTGCTCACACTCCTGTGAATCCAACCAGTAACACTTACCGCACAGTCCGGTCTGTTCGTCTGATATGTCGCATATCTTGCCTAGGGGTGGTAAACGTCAGACCCCAGTAGCTCGATAATTCGTGTCGATATGAGGTCTATAACAGTTCGAGAAACTACTGGTAACACTTACCAGTAAATCTCAGCAACCCTGGCCAGGGATTTCTGGTTATAGCCAATCGAACACAGCGCAACATCAACTCCCTATACCGGGAGAGACGAATCCCCTCCTATCGCTCATTGCCTCCATGCGATTCGGGACTGTACCCAAAAGCCACCGTTTTGCACGCCCTCTTGGACATGGTAAGGTGGAAATCAAAGCACAGTGGGAATCACACAAGACTCTATGACGATCTCAGGTCTACAGACTAACCTGTACCAGTGTCACCAGAGAACTGCCATCTGACGTAAGGTATAATACCATCTGGGAGTTCTCGGCGAGTCCGTCCAGTGTACCCAGTCTCCACTGAGCACCCGTATATCATTTCTGATGTCAAACACCAATGGATATGGGATCATCCATCGCCCATCTGTATGGGTCGAGAAGGTATACGCTAGTCTACTTTGGTATATCGATGCCCCGTCTCGATACACCCTCGACTAGGGACCTTGAAGGATGTACTTATGGACTACCATGTCCCCACTAGTATGATCCGCATCATAGTCCAGGTAGTCAAGTACACATCCTAAGGGCTTTACCAACATGTAACAGAGAGACAATCAGTGTACACGTTAAGGTAAAGAGCAACCAGATAGCATACTATCATGTCGAGCAAGAAAGTCCTCCCTATATATGTCCAAGCATCCACTACAATATACATCCTATGTACACTAATGGCCTCTAGGGCATACATATAACTAACAATCTCCCACTTGCACTAGGGCCATCTGTAGCAGTGGTTGTAGTATATCATACTCAACCATCCCATAAAAGTCTCTCTCTGGGAATAGGCCTTCGTGAGTGGATCCGCCGTGTTATCCTCTGAGTCTGCTCTCCTAACCTCGATCACCCTGGAGATCAACTATCTCCATGATCAGGTGATGCTGCCTCAGAATACGTCTGGGTCACTGATGGGACAGGGGTTCCTGGGCCAAAGCTACACTTCCATTGTCACACAATGGTAGGATCTCATGAACCAATATACACCCAAACTACCTCTTTGGTAGTATCTTAAGTAGCGATGTATCCAGCCTTTATCGTCTAGTATGCCATGGTATCTAGCTTGAAACTCTTCCAACATACCGTCCCTTTACTGAGGGCAAAGACAATGCCTGTGACTGACATTCAGTCGTCTTTATCACCCTGGAACCCTTCCAGTGATTCTCCCTAGGATCGATTGATACCATCTCACTACATGTAGTGAGTATCGTAACATCCAATTACATCTATCTCATAGATGAAAACTCCGGATTTAGGAGGTATCTCTTTGATCCTATATGGAGAATCATTGTGATAAGCGGAGATTGACCGAGCGTAGTATAGGAAACTACTTTCCTATCAAGAGTATGTCATCCACGTACTCTACGAGGATCACTATCATACTCCCTACTACCTTTTTGTATATACAAGGTTCATCTACCATTTTGATGATGTCAAACTGTTTGACTAACTCATCAAAACAGATGTTCCAACTCCGCGATGCCTGCTTCATCACATAAAACATCTTGCACACATTTCCGCTGCTCCCACTATTTACGAAGCCCTCTGGCTGTGTACTTATAGACGTTCTGTTCTAAAACATCATTTAGAAAAGCAGTCATGGCACCCAACCGCCAGATATCGTAGTCATGGTATGTAGCCGTGGCAAGTAGGATCTGGATGGACTTAAGCATAGCCACTGGAAAAAGGTTTCATCATTATCCATGCCTGGTCGATGATGAAAACCTTTAACAAGTCTAGCTTTGAAAGTCTCAACTTTTCCATCTACACCAAGTAATCTTCTCAAGATATACTTGCTCCTGATGGTGATTTAACCCTTCATATATAGCAACCAAAGTCCATACTTTGTTGGTGTATAAGGATTCCATCTCAGATCGATAAACATCCAGCCATTCTTACAGAGTCTCACTCCTGATGGCCAGCTCGAAACTAGTTGGGTCATCATCTCATGATGCAATTCTCGCTCCCACTGTCATAGAGAAACTGAAGTATCTCTCAGGTGGGTGAGGAACCCTACTAGATCGGCGGAGAGGCTGAGGTTCGTTGGAAACTATTGAATCCTTTGGTTCTGTCAAATCATCAGCTGCAGTTTGTATAGCTGGAACATTTCTAGTTCTACATAACAGACCTTGCCTCGAGCTTGTCCGGATTTTGCTTTTAGACATAGGCCGGACAACCCCAAATCTTAACCAACTTAAGATATGGGCTCTTCCCTTTCCATATCACATATGAAGCCGTAGGCAACTGATTTGATTGGAACCCTATTCAATAGGTATGCAACTTCATAAGTGCATAACTCCCAAAAGGAAATAGGTAACTCAGTAGTACTCATCATAGAGCACACTTCATCATATAGGTGTGATTGCTCCGCCCCGATATACCATCGTGCTATGGTGTATACGGAGGAGTAATGCTGAGAGAGAATCTCATTCTCCTTTAGAATAATCCAGGATTTCCGTGCTCAAGTATTCTCCTCCTCGATCACATCAAAGGACATAATACTTATACCCGTATTGGTTTTCTACTTCTAACTTATATTCTGTGATATCTTAAATGGTTCGGACTTGTGTTTCAACAGGAACATATGTCTGAATCTAAAGAGATCATCAGAGAATGTAATGAAGTACAAAGAACCGGTCTTGGCATGTGTAGACAAGGGACCTTACATACATCAACATGTATCATCCCAAAAGTTCAACTAACTCTTTCTCTGCTTCCAGTAAACAGAGCTATGGTTATTTTATCTTTATGACATGACTGGCAAGTTTCATAAGATGTAAATTCAAACTGATTTAAATATGCATCTAAATGTAACTTTAGCTAGTCGGGTCACATTGATCTGACCTAGTCTACAATGCATCAAGAAGGATTCGATCATTTCTGAACTCTTCCTCTTATGTGTGTTCTGTATACAAGGAAATGTGGTTTGATTTAGAACATCAATGCTTTTAGATAACGTGCCTGAACCGATCAACTTTTGATATAGGAAATGTTCAAAACATTATCCAACAATACAAAATTATATCCTTCTTTACTAATAAAGAAACTGATATGATTTTGTATATCAGGTTCGATATCTAATAACATTCGTTCAGAATCAATGTATTCTAGTAATACAGGGTGACAGTGACTAACAGACTTGGCTGCAACACTTGCACCGTTTTCTGCCTCATGAAACTTATCACCCGTTCTCAGTTCTTTACCTATCTGTAGCCCATGTAACAGATTACATATCTGGGATCCTGATCCGGTTTATCTAATATCCAGGATATAAAGGATACTGAGAAACAGTTCTCTGTAATGAACACACCCGAAGATGATGCATCAATATGCACTTTCTTCGTTTGGGCGGTACGGGAATTTTGGTAATCCCCTATATCCTGCTCCGTCTTATAACAATTATAAGTTGGAGCGGGTTCCAACATTCCCCAGCTCAGTATAACAAGCGGGTTCGGTTAATAATCCGTATTATTATCTTGATTAAGGCGTGATATGGTCGCTACCTGGAGAGAGAGAGAAGAAAACACTCTGCGTGCGCTCTTGCAAGATCAGATTGGTTATTATTTTATCTAATCGGGATGGCTCCCACTGTTTTTATCAAATCTTCCTTCAAACCCTAAAAGGAAAGACTAGCTGGGATTAATTACACCCTACAACTTCGCCAATCTTTCGGCCTAGCCAGTGTCGGTACTTTGAGCGAGGTTCCCCGTGCTTTCGCACGGACCTAATTAAAGTAAACCTCGTTTTCCCAGAGGCGTAACCCCATTGACACCTTTCTAGAGACCTACTTGATCGGCTAATTGTAATGTGTAAAACTCTCGCAGGAGTAACAATTACTCGCAGTGGGTATCGGGATCCAACTATCTCATAGAAGGTATGCAATCTCATTGCAAATTTCAACACTTGAAATTCCCGATAATTTTGCCCCTAGCGTGCTATGACCTTGACGCATGCCAAACAACCCATAGTCCACAAGTCAAGTTCAACCCGTACATTTCTTGATTGAATTAAACCCACGAGCACGACCCTTGATGCATGCCAAACAACGCCGTACGAATACCCTAATCCAATCGCATCATATGCTAGCAGATAAGCACTAGTTAGCTACCGTACACTACGCCTTGACGCATGCCAAACTACCGCAGCACGAATACTAACTAGTACTTATCTGAAATGACGGAGGGCTACGACAGGTTTTTCTGAAAACCTATTGCGTAATGAACTTGATATCGTTGAAGAATCAAATGATTTTAAAATGGAGTGCTTTTGAGGCTTTTCTAGTTTCGCTAAAGGGGTCACTCCCGGTGAAGGGATCGTCGGCATTTTCCTCATCGAATAAGGTGCAGGATATATCATATATACCGCTGTGCAAAGCAAGAACTATAGGAGCAATCAAAAAACAAACCGAGGGTTGTAGCATCTGCCAGTTATTGCTAAAGGAGTCACTCCAGGTGAAGGGATCTCGATCCTTTCCTTATCGAATAAGGTGCAGGATGTTCTACAAGGAACACCGCGATGCAAAGCAAGAACTGTAGCTACCTGTTTTTGAAAATTCGATTCCACAACATATTAGGTTTCTTTTCTTTCATTAATCATATTAATGAAGTCCCATCATTTAAATTACCTAAACATCACAGATAAATACGACGTACACTTATGCCATCCGCATTCGCCTCGATGTCCCCTCGTGCACCGTTAGGTTAGGTAATTAACGACAGAGCGGGGCAGGGCTAGCGCGGGTGTAAAACATAAGTAACGCCTATATAATATATCATATATACTATATACAGTATTTATCACAGAACATCAAATGATCACATCACAGATATCGCAGCAGAAGAAACATATATGAAATATTGGATATACTAGGACGTCCGTGTTTTCAATACGAGCCGGTATAAAACATGGATTCCACGGTCGTGATGAATAGCTAAACCCACACCCCTAGACCCCTACGAGAGCGGCAAGCAACCCTACAAATTCTAGAGTTAGGAGACCCGGACTCGACTCCTCGAGTTGGTCTCCCACTGGACTCCAGAACCCAGTTACTTGTGCCCTCCTCCTTGGGTCTATCCTAGTGCGGAAAAGTAAATAATATACAAAAGGTGACATCTTCCGCAACCTGGAAGTGCCCCAATAAAAGAATATTACATACAAGTTTTTACATGAATGAAAATGAAAAACGCTCATCCCACATAAAACCCCCCGGCTATTCAAACACGACGATCCAATATAACATATCCAGCAACACATAACATCACATGTCATCAACGTAAGTAAACATGCGTATCCCAATTGTCGTTGACATATAGCAACGAAACCGGCGATATCACATATTACACTTACGGTCGCAGAAAAGAAAGTGTAAAACTACAACAGTTGGAATCCGCAACCTGTTTAGACATCGCATGCCCAATCAAATGAATTACTTAGACATCGCATGCCTAACAATTATAAACCCCGCATTTTAGTCTCATTATCGAAAACACTTTTCAATACCAAGTCGAGCAATTCAACAAGATTCTCGACATCCTGATCGAATGCTCGTCGCAAATTTCAGTAGACGGCCGCACCCCCGATACCGTCGACGAAGTGCACCAAGGCGGAACACCGCTGCTGCGAGCACCCGAACGGATGCTTTCGGCGACGGGGTTCTCCTATAGTCACTTGGTCGGGGCTAAGGGGTGTAGCTGTCTATTAAGTTTATCGGCGAATATCCGCGTACACTACGTGATTGCGACGGACTTTTGATCGCATCAAAATTCCGTGGCAACCGATCAAGTGAGACTAAAGTGCTGTGTTTATAACACTCATATTAGTTATCTCATAACTACTTGTGAATTCTAATTATTGTATCACATTCCAGATAAATAGAAAATGTTAAACTTTCCGATCGAACATTCAAACACCCAAGTTTTCCCGAAACAGCTCAACACATGAAATAAGTTTAAAAACATTCACTTCATGCCTCAGTACCAACGGTCCAGCCGTAGAAGGGTCAAGCCAACGCCTCACATGTGGCACGCCGTACTGCCCCAAACCCGAAGGTTCAAAGGACAGTTCAAGATGGTCACATAATCGAGTTAAGGTTTGTTGTCTTCTAGAGGGACCATCGTGTTACTTTCACTACTTAGAACGTCATTAAACTACGGAAAGATCCAACACTTGGAAATTTCCCGACAGGGGAAAAATTGGGTGTTTTTATCCGGTCGAACCTTTTAACATATTCAAAAATATCCGGAATACACATAGAAAAAATTAGACATCCCGATCGAAACGTCGAATTCCCAAAACAACCCCAGAAAGCTCAACTGTTGAGTATAATTTAAAAATTCCCAGAAAATACAGAAAATTCATATGGGAATTACTGTGCAAAGCACGTGCCAAGAATCACCATTAGGGCCGCGGAACCGCCGCACATGCTAGGGTGGGGCCGCGGTTCCGCGGTGCTTTAGTTGACTTAGCCGCACGTGCTTCACAGTAACTCCTATGATCTCCTGCTGTATTTTTTTGGATATTTTTAATTCACAAAAATCCAAAATTCCAGAAAATTTCCAGAGAGTGGTTTGAGTTAGGGTTTCGGGGTTCATTCGGATTTCTAACATCGTCTACACTTCGCCTAAGGCTCTAGCTAGGCTCTGATACCACTGTAGGGTTCCTAGGCACACTAAGGAGGTCTAACAAGGCATCAACCATGCCAAATTCAAAAATTTCCGGTGCCGAGAAACCCTAATGCGATTGTTGACTAGAGATTAGGCGAAACATGCAACTAGTTAACAACTTAACTAAGAGTGAACGGAAAATACAACCTTTGTAGATCCGGTCCTCCACCTCCTTAGCTCCGTGACGATGTCCCTTCGCTGCGATCATCGGATCTCAGACTCTAATGTTGATTCCATCGGAGAAATGATCGGGCTAGGTCGTCGACTTCGATGCCGAAGATGATCTACGTCGAGGCAACTCAAGATCAAGCTCCAACTTCACCAAGTCATGAAACTTGTGAAGAAAACACCCTATACTACTTGGCAAGTGGTAGAGGATGAAGAAATAGGAAGTGGGTTCACTTTAGAATTGGATTTCTCACTCTTTTTCTCATTTCACCATTGAAGCTAGCAAGCTTTTTTCTTCTTGAAGAAGAAGAAGATGATGATAATATGATAAGAATTAATCAATAATAGAAAATAAGTGATTCTTATCATATTAGCAACCATGGTTATGTGTAGAGAGTAAACTAAGGTTAGGTGAATGGTTAGGAAGGCATGAAACAAAAATGGTAGACTTTTTCAAAGCTTCATGAAGCTTCAACTATAAAACAAAGCAAGCCACCATTTCTCTTTTTGCCAAAAATGAATTAAGAGAATAAATAAATAAGTAAATCAAAACCCTAACCATTAACATAACCATGGTTTAATCATACACACCAAAGTTTGCATGTATCATCAAACATGATACAAACTAGTGCACAAAACTATATCATATATACAATGTGCACATCAAGTGAGAAAATCCATCTTAGGTGAACAAATACTAGTTAATGTAAAGTAATATATCAAATATATAATTATACATTAAATCATTAAATCAACACTTGATTTAACGATCCGGTCATATCGCATATAACCGACTAATATCAAGTGTATCAATGTATCAAATCAACACTTGATTCGGTAACCCGGCTATATCACATATAACCGACCAATGATACAAATCGCGAGAATAGAATACAGTATCACATACTGGTATAATTCTCGGTCCCGTACATATCTCATATGCGCCCATATTTCGTTTCGCTTGAGCCAGGAAACCTCTGTGTAGGACTCTAAAGACTCGTCAATACGCCGCAGCAGGTGATGATCATATCAAGCACCCACAAGCCGCAAGCGGTCTGCTAAATGTAACGGCCATCCGGGTATTGAGCGATCAGAAGATCGACGAGCAAGCCCGCTCACACTCCTGTGAATCCAACCAGTAACACTTACCGTACAGTCCGGTCTGTTCGTCTGATATGTCGCATATCTTGCCTAGGGGTGGTAAACGTCAGACCCCAGTAGCTCGATAAGTCGTATCGATATGAGGTCTATAACAGTTCGAGAAACTATTGGTAACACTTACCAGTAAATCTCAGCAACCCTGGCCAGGGATTTCTGGTTATAGCCAATCGAACACAGCGCAACATCAACTCCCTATACCGGGAGAGATGAATCCCCTCCTATCGCTCATTGCCTCCATGTGATTCGGGACTGTACCCAAAAGCCACCGTTTTGCACGCCCTCTTGGACGTGGTAAGGTGGAAATCAAAGCACAGTGGGAATCACACAAGACTCTATGACGATCTCGGGTCTACAGACTAACCTGTACTGGTGTCACCAGAGAACTGCCATCTGACGTAAGGTATAATACCATCTGGGAGTTCTCGGCGAGTCCGTCCAGTGTACCCAGTCTCCACTGAGCACCCGTATATCATCTCTGATGTCAAACACCAATGGATATGGGATCATCCATCGCCCATCTGTATGGGTCGAGAAGGTATACGCTATTTTACTCTGGTATATCGATGCCCCGTCTCGATACACCCTCGACTAGGGATCTTGAAGGATGTACTTATGGACTACCATGTCCCCACTAGTATGATCCGCATCATAGTCCAGGTAGTCAAGTACACATCCTAAGGGCTTTACCAACATGTAACAGAGAGACAATCAGTGTACACGTTAAGGTAAAGAGCAACCAGATAGCATACTATCATGTCGAGCAAGAAAGTCCTCCCTATATATGTCCAAGCATCCACTAAAATATACATCCTATGTACAGTAATGGCCTCTAGGGCATACATATAACTAACACTCACGTCATTGAGGGAGGTTGCTTCACTTCGGGTACTTGGCCGCACCCGTAGGGGTCTAGGGTGGGGTATTGGCTATTCATCGCGACCATGTAATCCGCTTTTCGTTACAGGCTCGAACGGAATGCGGATTCCTAGTATATCCAATATTTTCATCTGTGATCTGGAATGGCTATCATTGCATCTGACGAATGTATATATCTATATGTAGATATCTATTTAGGCGTTGCTTATGTTTTGCATCCGCACTAGTCCAGCCCCCGCTCTGTCGTTAGTTAAGTAACCTAACGGGTGATGACGGGACCCCATGGCGAATGCGGATGGCATAAGCGTACGTCATATTTTTGTTGTTTTCTGCAATGGTAGGATTAAATGATAGGATGCATTAAAATTAATGCAAGAAAAACAAACCAAGGTAAAAGTCGTTGGAACACTTTTAAAACCACTCGGTTTCTTTTCAAAATAACTTTTAAACGCGGAGCTTAAACCACTCCTTTTAAAAGCTATCTCGTTCCATCGATTATATCAAGTTCACTACGTTCACGGTTTCGCTAAAACCATTCGTAGCCCTCCGTCGTTTCATATGGATGGTCAATAGTATTCAAGCTATGTTTGTTGGCCAAAGTCAAGGCATAGTGATTGGTAGCTATTGGGTATTCATGTGCAGCATAGATAGATGTGTTGGTTTGGGACAGTCGTACTGCCTTTTTGGCCAAAGTTAAGGGTAGGTGCGGGTGGGTTCAAATTAACCTGGAGAATGACGGGTAGAACTTGATATGTGACTTATGATTTGTTGGCCAAAGTCAAGGTCATAAGAGCATGGGGCCAAAATCCACATCGGGAGTTTCAAAAGAACTGAAACTTGCTAGCGCTGCATACCATTTGGAGTGTGATGATTCTGGTAGGATTCCTTCAGTTTTGTCACGCAATGATATTTGGATCCCGATCCTACTGTGAGTATATGCTACTCCTCGGGAAATTTCTCACTTAACGATCAATGCTATAAACCTAGTAGGTGTCTAAAAAGGTGTTAGCAGGGCTATGCCCCCAGGGAAAAGAGGTTATTTAATTAAGGAACTTCGCGAAAGCGTTGGAAAACCTCTTTCGAAGTACCGACACTAGCCTGGTTGAACGGTTAAGCAAGTATTATACGGTGAGATTGATCCTGACTAATTCTTCCTTTTTGGTTTAAGGTGGGATTGGAGAGACAGTGGGAGCCATCCTGTTTAGACAAATTAAAAACCACTCTAAACTTGCAAGAGCATCATGCTAAAGTGTTTCTTCTTTCTCTCCTAATTGCAGCGACCAAACATCATGACTGGACTTAAGTTACTACTAGATAAAAACATACTGACAGGGCCAAACTACAAATATTGGCTCAGGAATGTCAAAATGGCAATCACTTATGACAAGTTGGGGTATCTCCTCACCACCAAAGCTCCCCCTGTCCTAGGTCCCAAAACCAGCGTCGCGGATAAGGAAATCCGTAAGACCTGGGAAATCGACTGCGTGAAGGCCAAGTGCCTCGTGCTTGACTCTATGGACAATGAACACCATAGGAGGCACGAGAATATGGACCTTGAATCCATATTTCTCCATACAAAAGAACTGTATGGAGAGCAATCCCGTATCGCCAGATACGAAGTCTCGAAAAAGCTGTTTTCGGCGAGATTGGCCGTCGGATCATCGGTAGCGGAACACGTGCTTAAGATGATTGGCTTCATTGAGGAGCTCGCGGACCTTGGGACCACGTTAGAGAACGAGCTCTACACGGACTTGATTCTCCAGTCCCTTCCTTCTACTTATGCCCAGTTTATCTTGAACTTCAACTTACAAGAAAAAGAAGTTGAACTTTCAGAACTCCTCAACATGCTGAGGAGTGCAGAGGGCACCCTACAGAAAGGTAGGGAAACATCCACTTTGTTTGTAGGAGGATCTTCCTCTTCTAGGTCCAAGGCGAAAGCCAAAGGAAAGAAGAAGAAAACCCCCACCAAACCAAGGTGCGGTGTTAGTAAAGTGGATACGAAGGGAAAGACAAAGGCAACAAAGGTAGCGGGAAAGCTTGTGGGAAAGGAAGAATACTTTTACTGTCACAAGAGTGGACAGTGGAAAAAGGATTGCTGGGCTTGGAAGGCCAGAACCCAGGATCTGAAGCAAGTTGCGGTTTCAGCTTCAGGTGTGTATGTTATTGAAAACTGTCTATCAATAAACTTTACATCCTGGGTATTGGATACTAAATCAGGATCTCATATCTGTAATTCTTTATAGGCACTGAGAAGGCGTAGGGTTTTGAAGGCAGGTGATATGACCCTCAGAGTTGCAAATGGAGCTGGCATGGAAGCTGAGTCTGTGGGGGACTATCACCTGGGGTTGTCAGATGGACACGTTTTGGTTTTGCGTGATTGTTATTTTGTACCCAATGCAACCTGTAATATCATAACTGTATCTTTATTATCTAAAGAAGGTTATGAATTTGCATTTGTAAGTAATGTTGTGAACAATCGCCTTAATCAAGTTTTGATTGGGTCAGGTACATTAAGCAATGGTATATACGTATTAAACCAACCACATATTTTCAATGTCCAGAATACACACAAAAGAAAGTCTCCGGAAACAAATCAGGCTTTCTTATGGCATTGTAGACTGGGTCACATCAATGAGACAAGGTTGACGAAGTTACATACAGAAGGATATTTGGATCCGTTCGAATTTCAATCATATGCAACTTGTCAATCCTGTCTCAAAGGAAAGATAACAAAGACTCAGTTCACTGGACACGGAGTAAGAGCGAGCGAGCTCTTAGGACTCGTACACAGCGACGTGTGCGGTCCAATGTCTACACATGCGCGAAGCGGTTATTCTTACTTCATTACTTTTACGGATGACTTTTCAAGGTACAGATATGTCTTCTTAATGAAACATAAATCCGAAGCCTTTGGAAAATTCCAGGAATATAAGAATGAAATAGAAAAACAAACAGGCAAAAGTATCAAGACACCGAGATCTGATCGAGGTGGTGAATACTTAAGTGCCGAGTTCCTGGATTACTTAAAAGAGAATGGAATTCTCTCTCAGCTTACTCCTCCATACACTCCGCAACATAACGGTGTATCGGAGAGATGGAACCGCACCCTATTGGATATGGTACGTTCCATAATGAGTAACGCTGAGTTACCGCGATCATTCTGGGGATATGCACTAGAATCAGCTGTATACCTTTTGAACCGAGTTCCAACTAAGACTGTGCCTACCACACCATATCAGATGTGGTGTGGGAAGAAACCGTATCTTAAGCACATTAAGACATGGGGATGTCCAGCTTTTGTCAAAAAGCAGCATGCGGACAAACTCGAGGCACGCTCAGTACAGTGCAAGTTTGTGGGATATCCAAAGAACTCTAAGAGATATTTCTTCTATTGCGAAGAGGAACAAAATGTTTTTGTTTCTCGTCATGCCCACTTCTTGGAAACTGAGTTTTTGGAAAATCAGATAAGTGGGAGCACAATAGAACTGGAAGAAATTCCAGAACCACGAGCTATTACTGAAAGCTTAGTAGAACCAGAGGGTTCGAAAGATCAGGACATTCCTGCGCCGCTCTGCAGGAGTAGTAGGCAGTCTCATCCGCCCGAGAGATACTACGGTTTTCTCATAGACGGGGATAGAGAGGATTGCATCATTGATAGTGATGAGCCGACTAGCTTCCAGCAAGCCATTCAGAGCGTTGACTCGGTAAAATGGCTGGATGCAATGCGGACCGAAATGGAGTCCATGTACACCAACAAAGTATGGACGTTGGACGTATAAGTGCACGGCGGCGCCCCGCCCGTCAATTCGACGGCCAAATGCGGAAGGGGTGATAAACTTTAAATTTTACTTGAACTGGCAAACCACCGCGCACTAACACCCGGATCGAACCACTAACTAGTCCTAGCTATCTACAAGATGGGGAAGAGAGATATACCGACAGATCCGAGTCCTCCGGTCTTCTCATCGTCGTCCCGATCTCCTGCGGAATGTCCCGTCTCCTCCTCGCCGCCGGAAGTGCACCACATCGCCTACTTCTTTTACGGGCTCCCACCTCAATGCCGAGGCAACTCGGGCACGAAGCTGGCTAGTCGACGTGCCCAAGATTTGCTGTAGAATATCTAGAGAAGAAGTCTCATTTGGGGTTGTAGGAATTGCCTTTTGGTGGAGGGATTGAACTTGGAGCTTTTTGGATTGATCTTGTGGGATTTTTGCAACATGAAATGAAGCAAAATCCCACACCAAGAATTTGGGACAGCCCACTATGGGAGTGGCCGGCCATGCTCAAAAGAGAGGAGAGAATGAGAGTGTAGTGTATCAAAAGATAATGGGAGCCCCTCTCATATCATCCAAGAGAGAGAAAGGAAAAGGTTATCATGAAAAAGCAATGATCACAAAATAATTGCAACACACATCCAACAACCACCACTCATCATCAACCATCATGTCCTACAAAAGTCAAGGCATGATGAAGCTAGAAGTCAAGGTCAAGGAAAGGCTATCATGATACAACAAAATGCAAAGACCCACTCCACAAATCCTTATTTGCAACAATGCAAATAAGCCCTCCTCCACCAATCTTCGGCCAATGAACGATACAAAGGAAATTGGCCGAAACGGAAAGCAAACTGGCAACTCCAGAAAACTGGTCCCGTAATAAATTACAGGAAAACCCCGATACTGTGCATACACACCCGCATTTGTATTCCGACCGAAATACAAATGCAATGAGACAAAGTCTACACTGTACTATACTAGGATCCGGCTTAAACCAAAGCCGGCTAGTAAGATCTGTTCGATCCTGATCCATGCAATACCGCACGTATCTGATCGAACCCTGCCATATATCCATACGGCCTCTAGTACAAACTGTCCGATCCTGATCCGTGCAATACCGCACGTATCTGATCGGACCTTGCCATATCTCCATACGGCCTCTACAACTTTTTGCCCAAAAGCTGAGTAACTGAATGTGGGGGACTCTAAAGACTCGTCAACACCTTGGCTGTGGATTTAACCACTAGCACGTTAGAGGTATAAGCCAATACATAACGGGCCACCAGGTATTGACCAAAAGGGACGTCTGTGAGCGAACTCAGCCCGACAACCCTACTGAGCCTGTCAGTGACAATATCCGTACAGTCCGGTCCGTTCGTCTATGAGTATCGCATGGCAAGCCTAGGGGGTTGGTAAAAGTCAGACCCCCAAAAGCGGTACAAGTCGTGTCGGAGTGTAGCCCAGAACACCCTGAGATACTACTGGAATACCTACCAGTAAATCTCCTTGCCTCGGCCGAGGGCTTCGTGTAATGGCTCTCCTAGACACAGCACGACCTCACCCCCAATACCGGGAGAGACGAACCCCTGAAGATACGCTCACTGCCTTCATGTGGCTCGGGACTGTACCCAACTAAAACCTGTTTGCACGACTCCTTTGAGCCGTGGTAGGGTAGTAATCAAAGTACAGTGGGAACTCACACAAGACAAATGACGATCCCCAGGTCGATGAACTAACCTGTACACATGTCACCAGGGAACTGCCATCTGACGTCTGGTATATGACCAACTGGCATGTTCCCGGCGAGTCCTGTCCGGTGTACTCATAACCCAATGAGCACCTGTATACATCTTAGGTGATCCAACTGACACCAGTGGCTTGTGAGACCGGCCACCGCCCCTTGTCGGGGTCTCGAATGTACACACTAGTCTACTCTGGAGTATCGATGCCCTGTCTCGAAACTCACATGACTAGGGACCATTTAAGGATATGCTTATAGACCCCAGCTCCCACTTATATGATCGCCCTCATACTGCTGGTGGTCAAGCAAGAATCCCAGGGGCTCTATCAACGTGCAATAGCAACTTGTCAGGTCACCTAAAGCAGTAAACGATGATAAAGGTAAACCAGATAGCATACTATCATCTCGAGTAAGACTATCCTACCGGGATAGGTCCTCCATCAAACATTGCAATCACGTACCTGTGACCTAATAATTGACTCTGAGGGCACTATCTCCAACAATCTCCCACTTGCACTCAAGGCTAATTATTGCGATGTCGCATACTCACAGCCCGTGTGATACCGAACACCCAACTCCTCTACTAGTCAGTCTCACAAAGCTCGTTTGCGAAAATATTGCGTTCGAGGAATAGCCTTAGTGAGTGGATCCGCCTTGTTGTTTCTTTCTATGTCTCTCTATATCTCAAGTTCGCGGAGAAAACCCATCTCCCGAAATGAGCAATACCTGTCTTAGAATGTGTCTGGATGTCTGATGGGACATAGCTCATAAATGAACTCCAAATCCAAACTTCTTAGACTGTATCGTCAACTGAACTTAATCAGTATCCTGCGCCATGCCACCCTCAGTATTGCCTTGGACCACCTGTCCAAAATATTGCCCCTCATCAGAAGGAAAACTATAGCTCTGACAACCTCCTTGTCGTCCATGTCACCTTGGAAGCCTGGAATGATAACTGTTTCCCGAATGAGGCTGTCGTTATCATATCCCTAGAACATCCACTTATGTTCTAAAACTGCTTCCGACCGTTTCTCTAGGATTGAATTAATGTCAGCTTATTGCATCTAGTGCAAGAACAACATCTGGTGTGGTACTTGACATCTCATGATTGACTCAATTGCCTAAGCAAGTGATCTGCCAATCATGCACATCCCTCTCCCTTTTAGTCTGTAAGACACCTTTAGAGAGGGTGACTCCGTCACCTGCAGGTACACCACCGTGCCAGGAGTCATCCATTCTAAATACTCTTAGAATGCTGTCTAAGTACCCTGATTGGGAAACCACCCAAATCTAGATCTAAAACCATAGATCTAGTAACCAGTATGTCTGATATAAAATCCATTTCCTTTGTGGAGAAACCACTGTGTGACGATCAAAGTATAACCGATCGTAGTATAGGAATATCACTTCCTACTCTGTGTATGTCATCCAAATACCAGGACATCACACCCTACTACTTTCTCAACAGATCCATCCCCTGTTCTGATGAAGTCAAACCTGTGACTGTCACATCAGAATTTGATGATCTATCTCCGCTATATCTGCTTTAGTCTATAAATAGACATAAGCTACCTGTCCACCAATGCTTCCGTTGCTCCCACTGACTACGACAACCCTCTGGCAGAGTCATATAGACATTCACTTCTAAAGCAAGTTTAGAACGACGCTATACTCATCCTCCTGCCGGGTCTCACATTCTGAAACAACAGCAATGGCAAATGTGGGTAAACAAGAATCTCCCTATCACCGTCCTTGAGGCTACCGTAGTACCTCTCGGGTGCCTGAGGTTACCCACCAAATCTGCGGAGTGGCCAATGGAATGTCAATCCAGATTGAATCTTTAGGTTCCTATCAAATCTTCAGTAATCGTTTGTGGTTCTGGAATCACTTCCAGTTCTACCATACTCCCACTACTGTTTTCTGAAAAAATCCATTTTTATTAAAACTGTGGCGAGTCTAGAACAATATTTCTATTGATCTACCAGATGGTAGAAAGTCAGCCCGCGTCATAGCCTGGGTCAACCCACAAACAGCCATTACAGAAACGTGCCTTGAGTTGTCCAGTGTCTGGTTTTAAGCATAAACCGGACAACTCCCCATATCTTAACATCGTTAAGATATGAACTGTTCTATATCCCATATAGGACCAGAGGCACTGATTTAATTGAACCAGATTCAAATCATGCAGCTGTCTCCAGTGCATGTCAACTAAATCGAGAGAGAGGCCGATCAGTGTTACTCAACTTAGGAATACTTCAAATTATGAGTAACCTGAAAGAGAAGCAAGTTCTCTTAATCACTACTACCAACTGAAT
Organism: Agapanthus africanus; assembly: GCA_030015575.1. Classification (NCBI taxonomy): domain Eukaryota; kingdom Viridiplantae; phylum Streptophyta; class Magnoliopsida; order Asparagales; family Amaryllidaceae; genus Agapanthus; species Agapanthus africanus. The sequence goes on along the minus strand of CM057343.1, from coordinate 165,916,790 downwards.
ACCATGCACAAGTGTTTACATCTTCGATTGCTTTGAAGAATCCCGATACTTGCTACACCTAGTTCTCTACTCTATTCAAATACCTATAACTTCTCAAAATTCGGACCATGTGTTTCCACGAAACACCTGTCTAAAAACTAGAGAAGTCATAAGTAAACCGAATATAGTACGAGGACCATCCCCTCTGTCCTGATGGACCCTGGACAACATACAATACTTTGTATAAGTCCCTTGAGTCTGATAACTCATTCACTGTGTGTCGTAGGTTGAAAACTGTACTTATGGTTAAGAAGAATTACACCGCTGTTTAATGCTCCTTACCTAACCATCCACTGATATAGGTAAATGTCACAGACATAATTTCATAAAGGTATATCTCACTCTATGAAAATAGACGTACAGATATATCAATTTGAAATTGGTGCATGACAGCGGATATTCAAAACCAAATATTTGCCGACCGGCAAACAACCCAGGTGACTTCCTCAAATATCACTGATTACAACGAATCCCGATATAATGAGGATGATCACCCAATTTCCAATAACTTACTCTCACTCATCATCTGTAAAACCATACAGATGTGAGAATCGTACCTGGTAAATACATACCCTGGAGCAAGTGTCTAGTCGGGATATCAGTTTTCTTTTAACATTACACAGTGAAACTGAAACATTGAAATGTCTCGATGGGGTATCCTGGTATTCCTAGTAATGCCTCTTCCATTATCCAGATTTACAACTGTAACCATGTAATTCTTTGCCACCTCTCCAAATCCCTTCATATGTCTTTAGTCTTTACCTTCTGCACACCCCTTTAGGCCAAATGGTTTTCTTCCTTCCCTACCGTTCGGCACCAGCCTATGGTTTGGAAGAAGACTATCCAATAAGCATAATGGGTGTACTGTCCCAATCCTAGGAACACTTGCAATGCGAGAGAAGGTGAAGATAAAAGACACCTGAATAAATCTTATTCCTATTTCTCCTGAACCAGAATCCATCCCCGAACTGGAACAAGTTCCTTTCGAGTTCGTATATAACCATACGATGGAGTATCCAAATAAACTGTGGATCTTCGTAGTGATACGGAGTGTCCTGGAGAAATACAAAGGTGATTTAGGATTGGCGAAGGAATACTTGGTTTGGTCGTGAATATCTGTTGCAATTTACTTTGCCCTCTTACTAATCCCTTGCTTTGTCTTAACTTAATACCTTCTGTACACCATCGTTAGGCTAATTGGCTTTCTTCATTCCCTACCGGTCGGCACCAGCCTAAGGTTTGGAAGAAGACTATCCAATTTGCGTAATAGGTGTACTATCTCCTAAACCAAGGAGTACTCGCAACCTGAGAGAAGGTAAAAGGAAAAGACAACTGAATAGTCCTATCCGTTTTCTCCAGAACCGGAAACCATCCTCAAATAAATTCTTTCGAGTTCGTATCTAACCATACGATGGTTTTGTCCAATGGAAGTGGATGTTCGTAGTAATACGGGGTGTCCTGGAGAAAAGGGTAAAAGTAGGAGTGGCAATGAGGTCGCAACTTTGACAATCCAAAAGCCAGTGTTAAGAAGGTTCGGTCAACTTGGTCACTGAGTCATAGTCTTAGGGTCGGGTCAATGGTCGCTGCCGAAGAGAGAGAGAAAAGAAACACTCAGCGTGCACTCTAACCTAGATCAGAATGGTTACCAATTTATCTAATCTGGAAACCTCCCACCGTACCGTCAAATTCTCCTCCAAACCTGAAAGAAGAATTAGTCGGGGTCACCCGAGGAGTAAACTAACTCATCAGTGGGAATCGGGATCCAACTCTCATCGCATGAAAACGTGACGGAATCCGCTCACGGTGTCACACTCCAGAAGGTATGCGCATATCTGGCAAGTTTCAGTTCTTTTGAAACCCCCGATGTGATTTCTGCCCCATGCTCTTATGACCTTGACTTTGGCCAACAAATCATAAGTCACATGTCAAGTTCTACCCGTCATTCTCCAGGTTGATTCGAATCCACCCGCACAAGCCCTTGACTTTGGCCAACAAGGCTATACGACTGTTCCAAACCAACGCATCTATCTATGCTGCATATGAATAACCAACAGCTACCAAACACTGTGCCTTGACTTTGGCCAACAAACATAGCTTGAATACTATTGACAACCCATATGAAACGACGGAGGGCTACGAATGGTTTCTGGCGAAAACCTTTAACGTAATGAACTTGATATCGTTGAAGGAACGGATAGCTTTTTGAAAATATAGTGACGAAAACCATTGCTAAAGAGGTCACTCCCGGTGAAGGGATCTCGGCTCTTTCCCCGTAGAATGAGGTGCAGGATATTCCAACTGAATACCATGGTTCAAAGCAAAAGTAATCGGCTATAGTGAAGTTAATGCCCTGACGCAAACTTTTTGTCCAAGGGGTCACTCCCGGTGAAGGGATCTCGGCCCTTGCCTCGTCGACTGAGGAGCAGGATATTCCATCTGAATACCACGATGCAAAACAAAAGTGAACGTCCTTGCAAGAACAGCCTTTTGAAAAGTGTTCCAACAACATCAGATTAAGTTTGTTTTTAACTTGCATTGATCCGAATCAACGCAGTCCCATCAATTGATCACACCAAAAAGAACGAAAATATACTGATGTACGTATATGCCATCCGCATTCGCCACTGGGTCCCGTCATTACCCGTTAGGTTAGCTAACTAACGACAGAGCGGGGACTGGACTAGCGCGGATGCAAAACATATACAACATCTACTAATATATATACCAATATATTATATTCGCTCAAGGCGTGATAAAATGCAACATCACAGAGAATGAACAGCATCACAGAAACAATACAGATATCTGGGATCCCCGGGTTTCACAGAGCCGCTGAAACCCGACGTTCCCCTGGTCGTGTGGATAGCCTGCGCAATGTAATCCTAGACCCCTACGAGCGCGGCAAGTTACCCGCCAAAACCTGAAGCGAGGCAGCCCCCTTCAGCACCGTGAATGGACCACCCAGCACTTCATGGAATCCGGTAACTTGGGCACCCCTCCTGGGTCAACCTGTACCCCCTACGAGTGCGGCGAATAGCCCGCCAATCCTAGAGTGAAGCCCCCTCCGTCTCAATGCCATGAGATGCGGGTTTGTTGCCCTCTAGAACCCGGCTATCCGAGCACCCCTCCGCGGGGTAACCCTAGTACAGAAAGTAAAATATACATACAACGGGTACATCGACCGCAACCAGGTCGTGCCCCAAAATAATAATACAATCAGGCAGTGACGGCAGTCCACATGTCGGACGCTCGCCCCGCAATATCAAATGTACATAATACAACCACAACTGTACTAGCATTGCATCCAGGCTATCCCCCACGACCGATCCGCAACATCACAGCAAAAATAGAACATCAACGTGAAAGTCACGTTCGCAAATCCGTCTAACCGGGCTATAGCAGTTAGGCCGGATTTACCGATCGAGTGACATTCACGGTCGCAGATATAATGTAAATACTGTGAAATAATGTGTTTAAAATATCCGATCGATCAAAAATTAACAAGTGGGCCCCCAAGCAATACTGTAGCACTCACAGAAATTCTGGGCCCAATTTTAATATTCCAAAACCCCAATTTTAACCCCAGAAATATACTGTAGAAATTTGGTGCAGGGATCTCCACAGTGTGCGGCGGAAACGCGGCCCAAAGGGGGTTTTGGCCGCGGTTCCGCGCTTCCACAGTGGACTCACCCTGTCGAATTTCTACAGTAGCCTTGTAATCTCCAGTACATCAATTTTATACAACCTGAAAAATTTTTGGAGACCAAAAAAATTCAACAGAAAACCGTCGCTAGCAAAAATGTAGATTTTGGAATTTTTGGTCGATCGGAAATGCAAAACACATTAAACCAAGCTAGACTAAGTTAATGGCGAGGGTCTAATACCACTGTTAGTGCACGGCGGCGCCCCGGCCGTCAATCCGACGGCCAAATGCGGAAGCGGTGATAAACTTTAAATTTTACTTGAACTGGCAAACCACCGCGTACTAATACCCGGATCGAACCACTAACTAGTCCTAGCTATCTACAAGATGGGGAAGAGAGATATACCGACAGATCCGAGTCCTCCGGTCTTCTCATCGTCGTCCCGATCTCCTGCGGAATGTCCCGTCTCCTCCTCGCCGCCGGAAGTGCACCACATCGCCTACTTCTTTTACAGGCTCCCACCTCAATGCCGAGGCAACTCGGGCACGAAGCTGGCTAGTCGACGTTCTTAAGATTTGCTGTAGAATATCTAGAGAAGAAGTATCATTTAGGGTTGTAGGAATTGCCTTTTGGTGGAGGGATTGAACTTGGAGCTTTTTGGATTGATCTTGTGGGATTTTTGCAACATGAAATGAAGCAAAATCCCACACCAAGAATTTGGGACAGCCCACTATGGGAGTGGCCGGCCATGCTCAAAAGAGAGGAGAGAATGAGAGTGTAGTGTATCAAAAGATAATGGGAGCCCCTCTCATATCATCCAAGAGAGAGAAAGGAAAAGGTTATCATGAAAAAGCAATGATCACAAAATAATTCCAACACACATCCAACAACCACCACTCATCATCAACCATCATGTCCTACAAAAGTCAAGGCATGATGAAGCTAGAAGTCAAGGTCAAGGAAAGGCTATCATGATACAACAAAATGCAAAGACCCCCTCCACAAATCCTTATTTGCAACAATGCAAATAAGCCCTCCTCCACCAATCTTCGGCCAATGAACGATACAAAGGAAATTGGCCGAAACGGAAAGCAAACTGGCAACTCCAGAAAACTGGTCCCGTAATAAATTACAGGAAAACCCCGATACTGTGCATACACACCCGTATTTGTATTCCGACCGAAATACAAATTCAATGAGACAAAGTCTACACTGTACTATACTAGGATCTGGCTTAAACCAAAGCCGGCTAGTAAGATCTGTTCGATCCTGATCCATGCAATACCGCAAGTATCTGATCGAACCCTGCCATATATCCATACGGCCTCTAGTACAAACTGTCCGATCCTGATCCGTGCAATACCGCACGTATCTGATCGGACCTTGCCATATCTCCATACGGCCTCTACAACTTTTCGCCCGAAAGCTGAGTAACTGAATGTGGGGGACTCTAAAGACTCGTCAACACCTTGGCTGTGGATTTAACCACTAGCACGTTAGAGGTATAAGCCAATACATAACGGGCCACCAGGTATTGACCAAAAGGGACGTCTGTGAGCGAACTCAGCCCGACAACCCTACTGAGCCTGTCAGTGACAATATCCGTACAGTCCGGTCCGTTCGTCTATGAGTATCGCATGGCGGGCCTAGGGGTTGGTAAAAGTCAGATCCCCAAAAGCGGTACAAGTCGTGTCGGAGTGTAGCCCAGAACACCCTGAGATACTACTGGAATACCTACCAGTAAATCTCCTTGCCTCGGCCGAGGGCTTCATGTAATGGCTCTCCTAGACACAGCACGACCTCACCCCCAATACCGGGAGAGACGAACCCCTGAAGATACGCTCACTGCCTTCATGTGGCTCGGGACTGTACCCAACTAAAACCTGTTTGCACGACTCCTTTGAGCCGTGGTAGGGTAGTAATCAAAGTACAGTGGGAACTCACACAAGACAAATGACGATCCCCAGGTCGATGAACTAACCTGTACACATGTCACCAGGGAACTGCCATCTGACGTCTGGTATATGACCAACTGGCATGTTCCCAGCGAGTCTTGTCCTGTGTACTCATAACCCAATGAGCACCTGTATACATCTTAGGTGATCCAAATGACACCAGTGGCTTGTGAGACCGGCCACCGCCCCTTGTCGGGGTCTCGAATGTACACACTAGTCTACTCTGGAGTATCGATGCCCTGTTTCGAAACTCACATGACTAGGGACCATTTAAGGATATGCTTATAGACCCCAGCTCCCACTTATATGATCGCCCTCATACTGCTGGTGGTCAAGCAAGAATCCCAGGGGCTCTATCAACGTGCAATAACAACTTGTCAGGTCACCTAAAGCAGTACACGATGATAAAGGTAAACCAGATAGCATACTATCATCTCGAGTAAGACTGTCCTACCGGGATAGGTCCTCCATCAAACATAGCAATCACGTACCTGTGACCTAATAATTGACTCTGAGGGCACTATCTCCAACAGGACGTTACTCCAGATGGGGTAAAACCCGTAGGATGCAAGTGGATCTTCAAAAGGAAGATTGGTGTAGATGGACAGGTTGAGACCTATAAAGTTAGACTTGTTGCAAAGGGTTTTCGTCAGAGACCTGGCTTGGACTATGACGAAACTTTTTCTCCATTGGTTATGCTGAAATCCATTCGGATCCTTCTTGCCATTTCTGCCTTCCACGATTATGAGATTTGGCAGATGGACGTAAAGACCGCTTTTTTGAATCAAAATTTAGAGGAGTGTGTCTATATGGACCAGCCAGAGGGTTTCATTCAAAGTGGGAGCAGCGGAAAGGTGTGCAAGTTGCTTAAGTCCATCTATGGACTAAAGCAGGCATCGCGGAGTTGGAACATCTGTTTTGATGAGACGGTCAAAGATTTTGGCTTTATCAAAAATCCAGATGAACCATGCATCTATAGTAGATTTGTAGCACGAACTGTCGTATTCCTCGTTTTATACGTCGATGACATTCTCTTGATAGGAAATGACATTCCTATGCTACAATCTGTCAAAGTGTTCTTGTCACACAGGTTCTCCATGAAAGACCTGGGTGATGCCTCTTACATTCTGGGGATCCGGATCTATCGTGACAGATCCAAAAGGATATTAGGACTTTCACAGTCCAGGTACATCGACACCATACTTAAAAGATTCAGTATGGAAGATTCCAAGCGCGGTAATCTACCGGCTTGTCACGGGATCACCCTCTCCAAAGAGATGTCTCCCAAGATTGATTTGGAAAGGGATCGCATGTCTATTATACCCTACGCTTCTGCGGTGGGCTCTATAATGTATGCGAAGTTGTGTACCAGACCAGATGTAGCTTATGCACTGAGTGTGGTAAGCCGGTATCAGTCAAACCCTGGGGAGAAGCACTGGATAGCGGTAAAGAATATTCTCAAGTACCTGAGAAGGACTAAGGAGATGTTCTTGGTGTATGGCGGAAAAGACCTCCAGATCGAGGCCTTTGCTGACACCAGCTTCCAGAGTGAAAAGGATAATTCCAAGTCCATGTCGGGTTATGTCTTTATCCTCAATGGAGGGGCGGTGTGTTGGAAGAGTTCCAAACAGGAAACCGTTGCTGACTTGACGATGGAAGCGGAATATATCGCTGCTGCAGATGCCGCAAAAGAAGCCGTTTGGATAAGGAAGTTCTTGACAGAACTTCAGGTGGTTCCGTCCATTGTTGATCCAATACCTCTGTATTGCGACAACAACGGGGCTATAGCTTTACCGAAGGAACCCAGGTTCCATCAGAAGTCCAGACACATCTTGAGGCGGTATCACCTGATCAGGGAGATCATGGGTCGCCAGGAGATCGAGGGTCGGAGAGTTGCTACGGAAGATAACACCGCTGATCCATTCACGAAGGCCTCCCAGACTCAGTTTGAGTGGCTGATCGAGATGATAGGTCTTCGATACGCCAGTACATGGCCTTAGTGCAAGTGGGAGATTGTTAGTGTATATGCCCTAGAGGCCATTACTGTATCATACTAGTTTGTATATTACTTAATGGAAGCTTGGGATATTCACAGTTGTATAGAAAATCTTGCTCAAAATAGTAGTATGCTACTTGGTTTGTTTCTACTTTAATGTGTACATATGTTTATTTTAGTATATCACCTATACACATTAGTGGAGCCCTTAGGATCTTTGCTTGATTACCAGCGTTGTGATGGCAGTCACACTCGTGGGGGCTGGGTAATCCACAAGCACATCCTTATGTAGGTCCCTAGTCGTTGGACTATCGAGACAGGGCATCGATACTCCGGAGTAGACTAGCGTATGCGCTTCTCATCCCAGCTTGGGAGACGGTCTGTCCCGCAGCCGTCAGTACGTCGTACTTGAGATAGTATACGGGTGCTCGTTGGGTTACGAGTACACTGGACAGGACTCGTGGGGAACTGTTGGTTGGTACTATACCTATTGTCAGTTATCAGTTCGCAGGTGACATGAGTACTGCTTAGTCCGCTGACTTGACACTGTCACTTCGCCTCGAGTGTGTTCCCACTGTACTTTGATTACTACCCTACCACGGCTCAAAGGAGTCGTGCAAACAGGTAGTATTTGGGTGCTGTCCCGAAGCACTTGGAGGCAGTGACGGTTACACATGATTCATCTCTCCCGGTATTGGGGGTTGATATCACGCTGTGTCTAGGAGAGCCATTACACAAAGTCCCTGGCCAGGGCAAGCGAGATATACTGGTAGGTTTCCAGTGTTATCTCAGGGTGTTCTGGGCTACACTCCGACACGACTTGTACCGCTATTAAGGGACTGACGTTTACCGCCCCTAGGCCCGCCATGCAATATTCTCAGACGAAAAGACCGGACTGTATGGGGATTGTCACATTCAGGTTCAATAGGAGTTCGGATGGGTTCACCTCATCAGTCTTCTTATCGGCATCTACCTGGGGACCGTTACGTACAGCTAGTACCGCTTGCGGCCTGTGGTTAAACCCACTGCCAGCGTAGTGTCGAGTCTTTAGAGTCCCACACAGAGGGTTATTCGCCTTTGGGCAAAACAGAGTAGAGGTCGCATGGTTTTGCGACATGGTTCGTTCACATCCGCGCACTTGTGCACGTTTGGTGTCCGGACAGTTATTACTACCGGGCTCTGGTTTGAGCCAGATCCTAGTATATGCTTTGGGGTCAGTTTTATCTCATAGTATTCATGCTCCTCGGAACACGAATGCGGGTGTGTATGCACAGTTGACTGAGGCAGAGGAAGATGATTCTCATTAGGGTTTTGGTACGGGTGTGTATGCACAGTTGACGGTTGTCGTTTACCAAACCCTAATGAATATGTGAAATATCAATTGATAATGTTAATTAAATGAAATTGGGTTATGGTTAGGGTTTGTTGACTTGTTGACCAAGGTTGAAATATTGACCATCATCATTTCATTCCAAAGATGCTCTTTGATCTTTGCAAAAACATTTAATGTGAAATGATAATGGTCTTATCAAACCAACCATCACCTTTTTCATTTTGATTAATATTATTAATTAGATTAATTCACATATATTTGATATGGTTGTAAAACTATTCTCATTCTCTCATATTGATTCTCTCTCATCCTTTCTTCTTCCTCTTCCTCTAACCCAAGGAAAATTCATCTCATGTGTTGAGAAACATTTCCTTGGAGATAAAACACCAAAGTCACTCTCTACTCATCCTAAGGTTGAAGGTCTAGCAAGCCTGACACTTTAGTTTTCTCAAGTTCGAGAAAGAAGCTCAAGGTAGAGACCCTCAGGTGGATCCATCTTCGGCAAGAGAAGGCGACGAGGAAAGAACCATCCGACCACCACAAGAGTCCAAGAGAAGGAGTTCAAGTTGAGGTATAACCCCTAACCGAGTAGGTAAAGCTCTAGTTAGTTGCTAGTGTGTAGTTTAGCAAAGATCCGTGTTTTATAGTCCATGTTACCATTACCCGAAAAATCGTTTTTCACCATTTCCGCAAGCCCGAAAGAACCGGGAGAGGTAATATGGACTTACAGTGGTATCAGAGCCAGGCTAAACACACCCTAGCATGTTAGCAAAGTATCTAGAATTTCGATCGGACGAAAAACCGCAAAACACGTTAAAAATATCAAGTAAGATGGCCGGATGCAATGCGGACCGAAATGGAGTCCATGTACACTAACAAAGTATGGACTTTGGACATTGCTCCAGATGGGGTAAAACCTGTAGGATGCAAATGGATCTTCAGAAGGAAGATTGGTGTAGATGGACAGGTTGAAACCTATAAGGCTAGACTTGTTGCAAAGGGTTTTCATCAAAGACCTGGTTTTGACCATGACGAAACCTTTTCTCCAGTGGCTATGCTCAAATCCATTTGGGTCCTTCTTTCCATTGCTGCCTTCCAGGATTATGAGATCTGTCAGATGGATGTAAAGGCGGCTTTTCTAAATAGTAATTTGGAAGAGTGCGTCTATATGGATCAGCCAGAGGGATTCATTCAGAGTGGGAGCAGCGGTAAAGTGTGCAAGTTGCTTAAGTCCATTTATGGACTAAAGCAGGCATCGTGGAGTTGGAACATCTGTTTTGATGATACTGTTAAAGAATTCAACTTTATCAAAAATCCAGATGAACCGTGCATATATAGTAAGATTATTGAGAGAACTGTAGTATTCCTCTTCTTGTACGTAGATGACATTCTCTTAATAAGAAATGATATTCCCATGCTACAGTCAGTCAACGGATTCTTGTCACAGAAGTTCTCCATGAAGGACCTGGGTGATGCTTCCTACATTCTGGGGATCCGGATCTATCGTGATAGATCAAAGAGGATGTTGGGACTTTCACAGTCCAGGTACATAGACACCATATTGAAAAGATTCAGTATGGAAGATTCTAAGCACGGTAACCTACCGGCTTGTCACGGAATCACCCTCTCCAAAGAGATGTCTCCCAAGACTGATTTAGAAAGGGCTCGCATGTCGATTATACCCTACGCTTCTGCGGTAGGCTCTATAATGTATGTGATGTTATGTACCAGACCATATGTAGCATACGCATTGAGCGTTGTAAGACGATATCAGGCAAACTCAGGGGAGAAGCACTGGATAGCAGTAAAGAACATTCTCAAGTACCTGAGGAGGACTAAGGAGATGTTCTTGGTGTATGGCGGAAGGACCTCCAGATCGAGGCCTTTGCTGACTCCAGCTTCCAGAGTGACAACGATGACTCCAATTCCATGTCGGGTTATGTCTTTACCCTCAATGGAGGGGCGGTTTGTTGGAAGAGTTCCAAGCAGGACACCGTTGCTGACTCGACGATGGAAGCGGAGTACATAGCTGCTTGCGATGCCGCAAAAGAAACTGTCTGGATGAAGAAGTTCCTCATAGAACTTCAGGTGGTTCCTACCAGTGTTGATCCAATACCTCTGTATTGCGACAACAACGGCGCTATAGCTTTAGCGAAGGAACCCAGGTCCCATCAGAAGTCCAGACACATCTTAAGGCGGTATCACCTGATCAGGGGGATCGTAGATCGCTGGGAGATCAAGGTGAAGAGAGTAGATACGGAGAATAACATTGCTGATCCAGGCCATTCCTCAGACGCAGTTCGAGAAGCTATTCGAGATGATAGGTCTACAATATGCCAGTACATGGCCCTAGTGCAAGTAGGAGATTGTTAGTGTTTATGCCCTAGAGGCCATTATTGTATCATACTAGATTGTATATTATTTAATGGAAGCTTGGGATATTCAGAGTTGTATTGACAGTCTTGCTAAAAATGGTAGTATGCTACTTGGTTTGTTTCTACTTTAATATGTGCATATGTTTCTTTTAACATATCGCTTATACATATTAGTAGAACCCTTAGGATCTTTGCTTGATTATCAGCGTTGTGATGGCAGTCACACTAGTGGGGGCTGGGTAGTCTATAAGCAACATCCTATACAGGTCCCTGGTCATAGGATTATCGAGACAGGGCATCGATACTCAGGAGTAGACTGGTGTATACGCTTCTCATCCCAGCATGAGGAGATGGTCTGTCCCACAGCCATCAGTACGTCGTACTGGAGATAGTATGCATGTGCTCGTTAGGTTACGAGTATACCGGGAACTGCAGGTTGGTACTATATCTATCGTCAGATTGCAGTTCCCTGGTGGCATGAGTACAACTTAGTCCGTCGACTTGACATTACTACTTCGTTTCGAGTATGTTCCCACTGTACTTAAATTACTACCCTACCACGGTTCAAAGGAGTCGTGTAAACATGTAGTAGTTGGGTGCAGTCCCGAAGCACTTGGAGGCAGTGGTGGTTAGACATGATTCGTCTCCCTCGGTATTGGGGGTTGATATCGTGCTATGTATGGAGAGCCATTACGCAAGGTCCCTGGCCAGGGCAAGCGAGATTTACTGGTAGGTGCTTCAGTAGTTTCTCAAGGTGTAATGGGCTTCACTCCGACATGACTTATATGGCTATTAGGGGACTGATGCTTGCCGCTCCCTAGGTCTGATATGCGATAGTCCTAGACGAACAGACCGGACTGTACGGAGATTGTCACATACAGGATCAGTAGGAGTTCAGATGGGTTTACTCATCAGCCTTCTTATCGACATCTACTTGGGGACCATTACGTATAGCTAGTACCGCTTGCGGCCTGTGGTTAAACCCACTGCCAGCGTAGTGTCGAGTCTTTAGAGTCCCACACAGAGAGTTTCCCTGCACCGGGCAAAAGGTGTAGAGGCCATATGGTTTTACGGAAGGGCCACGATCACTTATGTATACTTGTGCACGTACTATGATTGGGCAGATAATACTAGTGGGCTTTGGTTTAAGCCGGATCCTAGTATTATACAGATGGATTTATTCAGTCTCAGTTTATCCGTGTTTTTCGGAAATACGATGGGAGGGGCAGTCTCGTAATTTGTCGGGAAGCTTCTAGAAGGAGGTGACTCATTTGTGTTTATTTCTTTTTAGATTTAAACTAAATGAGGTGGAGGAGATAAGGTGTAGTTTCATTAAATGATCCATGACTCATTAGGTGACTCATTAGATGATTCACCTTATGAATTAAATGAATCATGATGAATATTAGCTAGATATTTATTTTGATGATATTATCATGCTTCATGATATTCACAAATGAGAATAGTTCATTCATTATCACAAAACACTTCTCTCTCCTCAAGTCTTCATCTTCTTCCTCAAACCCTAAAAGCTCTCATGAGTTGAGAATCCTAGGGTTTAAAGTGACTAAGTAATCCATCTAAATACTCTACACCCTCTAGGAGTTCTAGATTAGCAAACTAGAAGCCGTAGTTATTTCAGATTTGAGATAAGAGCTCGGACTATAGACTCTCGGGTGGATCGTCTTTGACTCGAGGAGGCCGTTGAGGTACCCATGTTCTATCGAGCCGATGAGGTGTGGAGGGCAGCGATGAAGACCCGAAGGACAAGTAACATGAGGTATAACTTCGAATCAGAGTAGTTAAACCTCTCGTTGTTTGCTAGTAATGGTTTAGACACGATCCGTGTGCTCAAGTCCGTGTTACGAAGCTTTGATAATTATTTTTCATATATTCCGCCTTCCCATGAACACGTGGGGTGCGTGACATGGACTTACAAGATATATCGATGTCCTATCCTTAAGCCGCTTCGATTGCACACAGCTGTCATACTCACATCTCGAGTAGTTGGTCTTCCTCATGAAATGATTGAAGCGCTTGTACCACTGCGTGGAAGACTGCTTCAACCGATATAAAGACCTATTGAGCTCACATACATGATCCTTTTTGTCGGATTCTATAAATCCTTCAGGCCGCTTCATGATGATCTTCTCTTCCAAATTCCCATGCAGAAATGCTTTTTTCACGTCCATTTGCTGCAACTCTAAATCTTGAGTAGCTACCTTCGTCAACAACATTCGAATAGACATATGCTTGAATACCGGTGAGAAAATCCCTTTGTAGTCAATCCCCTCCTTCTGAGTAAAACCCTTCGCAACTAAACATGCCATGTATTGCTCGTTTTCTTTTTTCTGAATACCCACTTGCAGCCAATAGCCCTTTTACCTTTCGGTAGCTTTGTCAATCTCCACGTACTATTCTTGCAAAGTGAATCCATCTCCTCTGTCATCGCTACAATCCATCAATCCCTATCCTTTTGCCCAATAGCCTCTGATAAGAGTTAGGATCCCGATTTCAATGACTAAAGCGTATGCGTGCATGCCTTCGAAACCGTACCTGACTGGTTCCTTATGAGTACAAGTTGATCTTCTTAATGCCATTGTCTGTGTATATTGGGATTGGTCCTCACTTTTTGTCTCCGTAATCTGTCCGTCCACCTCCGCATCAATAGACTGAAATTGTGCTTCAGTGTCTGCATCCTTATGAGTGTCAGATAACTCCACCTTCACCGACTCGTTGTCCTTTATTGCTCCATCTGCCTTCTTATTATCTCCCGCCACGTCTTTCAATATGGAATTCTCATCAAAGATTACATTTCAGCTGGTGAACATCCTTTTGTTTTCTACATCCCATAACTTGTAGCCTTTAACACCAAATATGAATCCCAAGAAAACACACTTCTTTGACTTTGATTCCAGCTTTGTCCTATCCTTTTAATTCACAAGTAGGCAGGGCACCCAAACACCCGTAGAGAATCGTACTTGACTGGCTCTCCTCTCCATACTAATTCTGGGATATGAAGATTTATGGTCCTTGATGGAGACATGTTGACCAAATAGCACGCATGACTTACCGCCTCTGCCCAGAAGTCCGCCGAAAGTTCGGATTGCAACCGTATACTTCTGGCTCTTTCTAGTAGTGTTCTATTCATGCGCTCCGCTACCCCATTCTGCTCTGGCTGTCCTGAAACAGTCTATTGCCTCCGTATGCCATGTTCTTTACAATAATCCTAAAATTCCTTCGAGGTGTATTCACCTCCATTACCTGTCACAAATACTTCACCGGTCGCTCTTTTTACTTCTCCACGGCCGCTTTCTACTCCTTAAAACTGGTAAAAACATCTTATTTGTGTTTGAGAAAGTAGACCCATACCCTCCGTGAGAAGTCGTCAATGAAGGTGACATAATACATGGCACCTCCCTTTGATGCAACCGGTGATGACCTCCATACGTCTGAATGAATGTAATCGAGAAGCCCTTCGTTCTTGTACACGGCTTGCTTGAAGCCGATCATACGTTGCTTCCCCATCATACAAAATTTGCAGAAATCTAACTTGCACGAGATAATACTTTTCAGCAACTCGCTTCTGTGCAACTCATGAAGCCCCCTCTCACTGATGTGGTGTAGACGCATATGCCATAGTTTTGTGGTATTCTCCACATGTTTTTCCGTAGCTACGGCCACACCACCAGTCACCATGCTGCCGTCCAAACAATACAAATTCTTTAATCGTTGTTCCTTCATGACCACTAGGGCATTCTTGGCAACCTTTACCACTCCATCTTGACCAACGAATTTGCATCCTGCCGCATCTAATGCTCCAAGAGAAATCGGTTTTTTCTTTAGTTCCGGAACGTGACGCACGTTCATAAGCATTCGCACCACCCCATCAGACATGCGGACTTTGATGTTCCCTATGCCAATGGCCTTGCTTTCCACATTGTTCCCATGTGAACACTGCTGCCATTGTACTCCTTATATATGTCGAACAGCTTCTTCTTCGGGCACATATGGTATGAACATCCGGAATCACGGATTCGAGCATCAGAATCTTTCTTCCCGGTGTGTACATCATACGAATTTTCTTCTGCTTCGGTCTTAACACTGGCTTAATCTGAACCCTTTGTACTAGCACCTTTAGCCTTTTTCTCCAACCTCTGCTTATATTTCTGACATTACTTCTTCAGATACCCTGACTGCTTGCAAAAGAAACACGGTCCGCTCTATTGGCCGGATGATTTGGATTTTCCCCTTATGCTCTTGCCTCCGTCTCTATTCCTCGACCTTCCCCTTTCACCGGCAAAAAACTACGATGACTCCGATAGATTTGATTTCTTTATGATCTCATTATTTAGAAGTGTCGCTGTAACCTCCTCCATTTCCAGAGTCTCCTTCGCATAAAGGATCGTTGTCACCATACGAATTTGGAAGTGAAGATAGGAGCAATAGCGCTTGGTCTTCCTCCTCTAACTTGACTTCAAGGCATAGAAGATCGCTCACCATCTTGTTCAAGCTGTTTAGATGATCGTGAATAAAAGTCCCTTCCTTCATGCGTAATCCGTAAAGTTGCTTCTTTAGGTACAACTTATTTGACAACGACTTTGTCATGTAAACGCTATCTAGCTTCAACCACAAATTTGCCGCAGAAGTCTCCTTCATAACGTTATACATCACGTTATCCGCCAAACAAAATTCTATCGTGTATTGTGCATTCAGATCCATCTCTTCCCACGCGTTATCGGTTATGGTGGTAGGTTTATTATCCACAAATGTCTTAAACAACCCTTCCTTCAGCAGAAGTGCTTTTACCCTTCTCTACTATATCGAGAAATTTTATTTCCCATTAAATTTCTCCATGTCAAATTTTTGTGTTATTTACCTTGTTATCTGTCATCCTTAATTCCAAAGAAAAACCATTCACTCGGATCTTTACGAACTACCATCAATAGGATCGCAATTCAAGAAGATGAGGAGCGCACATAAGCGTCGTCACCCACTGTTAACTTAAATTGCAAAACTATAGAACGTAGCTATGATACCAATTGTTGTTACCACAAAGAGCAATAGACATGCAGCGGAAAACCTTACGGATCTATAAACCTAGATCTCTTTATAGACGAATAACAAATAATACCAGATGCAAACTGCAGGACTAAATAACAAATAAATTGGGGGAAACGGGAAGAACCTTTATTAGAACTTTAAGAGAAAAAATAAAACCTTACAAGACGAATACAAGTAACCCTCTCTTTGATCTCCAACAAGATCATCCTGCTCTTTCTACAACTTCTACTTAGTCGATATTTTTCGATCCCTTATGGAGGCGTCGTCTTCTCCCTTTAGACTTTCTGATAAAAAAAACATCTACTTTAATGGCCTTCGTCTTGATCCTTTAAACCCTATGACCAAGATCTCCGACACTTTAAACTTTAACCCCAATATTCTATATATAACCTATACAATTTAAGTTATAATAAGATCTCAGAAATTACAAAACTGCCCGAAAGAGCACGTGACTGGCCCTTGAACCATATGAAGTCTATAGGACCCCATCTGATCCAAGTAAGCCAAAAGCCCAGAAATCTAAAACAATTTTAAGGAGTAAATAAGGAAAACTGGTTTGAAGAAGTAAAGAAATCATGTTTTGAAAATCAAAGTTTTTAAATAACTAAGCCGAATATGCATTTTTCAAATGTGTAACCTTTCATGAAAATCTCGGTAGAGTTTCCTTTGTAAAAACTGGCCCCGAACGGGGTACAACAAGAATAATATATATGAAATGATAAAAGGCATCCCCAAACGGGAGCTAGCTCTTCGTCAATTGACGGTCACAACCACGCAAGCAATATAATATACAACGCCGAATGGCGAGGATCAAATCCAAAAGAACTCAAACAGCCTGAAAACCGTAATACTACAAGCGCGACTCTAAGGTCGAAATAATACACACTGTGTCTAAGTCTGAAACAATATACAAGTTTTGGTTGATGGAATTTCTAGATACAATGAATAATACAGGAACAATGGCGGTTCTGATACAAGAGAACCCACCTACCCAAGCAAGTCACCCATATGTAACAGTGTGCCAGAAATGCCGCTATGGAATCTGTACGGCAAAAACCTGCAAGGACTGTGGCACAAAGGGGGTGGGTTGCCAACTCGTGAATAGAAAATATCTACAAGTAGAGATCGAATGTATGACCCATCCTAGGTCAATACGATCAGATAAAAAATAAACCTCAATATGAATAAGTCTGCAGGATGCTAAACTGGCAATGTAATCTCTATACATGAGTGTAGTGCCAAGTGCTCGTGCCAGTGCCTCAGGTAATAGCATATCATAAATATGAGGTATGATCAGTGTAATCAAATCTGCATATACCTG
The DNA here is from genome assembly GCA_030015575.1 of Agapanthus africanus. Classification (NCBI taxonomy): domain Eukaryota; kingdom Viridiplantae; phylum Streptophyta; class Magnoliopsida; order Asparagales; family Amaryllidaceae; genus Agapanthus; species Agapanthus africanus. The sequence continues at coordinate 165,899,063 of CM057343.1, read as the reverse complement.
GATCCTGTCCACTCGTCACCCAATGACAATAACCATCATGCATGTAAATATCATCAGCATATGCATGGAAATATGAGGATATAAACCACCTGTGTCCCTCGCGACACGTCAAAATCATGGAACCGGAGTGTCCAGCATCGAAACTCAAAAACATCATGAAAATGGTGCCCAGCATCGGCACGTAAATCCTCATATAACGGGCTCCGTCAGTCCGGACCAGCCCACGGGCTCCATCTGCGGAATCGGCCCTCGGCCCCAGCAGTACGCCTATATCCATCTATTGACTCTGGTCGGTATCCTCCAGATAACAGCCAGGTCCAACCAATCACCAGTAGGTACTCGCCCGCCTCTAGGCTCAATCGGCAAGTCCATCGAACATCTTACCGAGGGGAACCATATCGGGTCCACCATGTACCCGCAATCGGCTCTCCGCTCCTCGAATCGGGTTTCACATGTCGCTCTCAGCACCGAGAAAACACATGGTGGACGCACTGAAATATCATATCAAGAGTAATCGGGTTTTTAAAACAGTTTCATATTCTCCTTTGAAATACCCACGGTTCCCAAATCCAGAAATATCATGGAAACAACATATCTCAATGCGTATCATCAGAAAGCATGATGTAGGCGACATGTAAAGGAAATGTAAGAATATCATTATGTCATGCAAGAATCATATACTGAATGCAACAGTACTACAGTGTAGTGACATGGCAATTATCGATAATGAAGTGTGTGAGCCGGCAAACAGTGTACGTGGAACATACGCATCATCGATAATGGTGCTGGTGTCCTAACAACATGACTGTAATATATCAACAACACAAGCGATGCAATGCAAATAGCATGAATATGCGGAATCGAATAATCAATGCAACAGTAAAGAATCCACCTAAAAAACTATATCATGTAGCCTTTCCTTTTGAAATAAGACGAATCGAGGTTTTTGGTAAAATAAGGGCTACGGTGTTTTAAGAACAGATGCTACTTTTGAAAATATCCGTAGAATCCCGTTTGCCTATCTTTAAAATATCCCCGATTCTTTAGTTTTGAAATAGGTATGACTCAGGTCTAGTGTACGCCTACTATGCGAACTACGGACCCAACTATCAAGCCAATCGGGAGGGGTATGAAAACCACCTAAATCTGAGTTGATATACACATATATATACAATAGTCGGTGATCCCGCCTCAATAGTATCACGTACGATACAGTATATCATATAACATCCTCGAGTCATGAGTGCGGATCTAACATCAATATAAAACTCGTACGGTAAATCGTCGTACAGCATCCCAATAGCTGGGTACGGGTCAATATCACATTCATCTCATCACATATCAGGTATCACTACCATCATATCATATAGTCTAGGGTACAAGTCTAAGTCTAGTACCATCGATACCATCTATATAAATATGAATGCGGGGTAAAACACATGCCCAAAGGCCTGCTAAAACCATCATGTCGCATCTCAAATACGAACTCTTTCATATCGCCGAATCTCACGGCCTCAATTAAACCTCATCGACTCATCTCAATCCCACGTATCATCCTCAAATCCCGTATATGAACACAAAGTCCCATACCCATGTGTAGATATACACACTTCCAAATGAGCACAGATAAAAGAATGAATGTATGCAAGTATATATGTGGGGGTGCAACCCCTACTCTAGGGTTTTGCACTATACTAAACCAATACATCCTTATCATCAATAATTCCATTATTACCATCAATAATCTTAAACAAAACATAATAAATATACGTGTGTATACGTATTCGTATACATCACCACGGACTGCGGGGGTGCTATACGCCATCCACCCGACTTCTTCCCGTAGATATAAATCTACTCACCTTGCGTCTTTATCTGTCGATGTCGCCACGCGTTTGCTTGTCATCCCGAAGTCTTCATGGGGTACCTACACATTAACGTATCGCAAATGCGTATCAAAACCAATTCAAAACTAAAACGGCATACGAAACCCCAAAACGATACGCTATGTTCGAGGTTAGAACCTATGGACAACGCCTTCCAAAACCATCAACAACCCTCGATATCGTCGCATGAACACCAAGTAGTCGAGGTAAAACACCAGACGCAATTTTAGAATTAGAAATACGGAATACGGAAACACGAATCCAAAACAACAACTAAGGAAATAGGCTCCAGATTTCACCCTAGGTCAAATTAGATAAATCTATACATGCCAGGGGTCTAAACTACAGATAAGGGAACACCAAAACCAAAACGAGCCAAAATGGGGTAGGTCTGGCCGCAAATTGCGGCCAAACAGAATAAATCTGCGACTGGGTCTTGGAGTTAGGGGCTGGGGTCTTGTGTGGTGATTCTAGGGTGCCTGCACATCTCACTTTCCAATCAATTTTATTTTCAGGTGTCTCGGGTGAAAGCAGATTCAATATAACCTTTACAGATTTCACAAATTCTCCGATATCGGTTTCTAAATCCGTATTCCGGGTTTCAAGTCTCAGGTTTAGGTCTCAATTCATACACTATGGTGTTTGTATAGTCTCTACTGAGCTAAATTCCCCATCACAACTCATAATTTCCTCAAACCCTAACTAGGTTTTCTTTAAGTCCACAAAATCAAACAATATCGGTTCTATCACAACATGGGGGTATAAGGAATGCTAAAATTAATCTAATGGTCCAGAAAATATCTCATTTGGCAACTCAAGAATTTTCTTGAGTTGCCCCTAGTGGCCAAAATCCTTGCTTTCTTGGTCCAATGTGTAGGTCTTGAGCTTGTGCACACTTTTAATGAAATGGGGGTAGGGTTTTGGTGATGTTTTAGAGATGAATTGAAGGGATTAAGTGGGAGAGAGGAAGGGGCAGTAGCAGCTGCTGAGAATGGAGAGGGAGAGATGAGGGATAATGAGAGGGAGGGAGAGAGAGAGATCCAAGTCAAAAGATGCACCATGCCTCATTAAATGCACTTGTCCCCTTTTCTTTTCGTTTTTCTTTTTCTTTTCTTTTCTTTTCTCCCAAATCCTTTCTCACAAGAATAGTAACCCCAAATAACATGATAGAAAATGCATAAGTGTGATAAAAGATGATATGTGCATGTTTTGCACAAAATGCTAAAATCCGATTAGCGATTTTTAATCGCGATTAGCACTAAATTAGCTTATAACTAATCATAAAAACTTAAAAATGACATAATTCCATAAAATACCATATTTTAGAATTTTCCATAATTTTTCCAACTTTTTCTCCATTTATCGATATTTAATTATACCGAAATATTAAAATATTCATTAAAATAATATTAAATTATAAAAATTCCCAAAAATAATATTTGATTATTTGTAAATGTTACAATCTACCCCTCTTAAAGAAATTCGGTCCCCAAATTTAAATTTAAACCCCCAAATACTAAAACATTTCGATACAAATTCCAAGTCGTCGGGGCTCCGAATCATCAATACATAAAACATCATAGCGCAATACATGCGCATGAGTAATGAGAAGATAACTCAAAAGCAAAACTCCGTCAAGCATCCCGCAATCATCGGAGTCATGGTAAAGACACAAATGTCAAATCCAATACAAAACCAATATGATATAGATCAGAACTATACATGTAGACATCCAATCTATACATGTGAATAGCTGATGTAAATGCATGCCAAATCTTTTTAAGTCGTTGTGCGATGCGCATAACACTGCACAGTGGCGGACGTTTTTCATAAGAAAATAACCATATATGTATTTATCTTTTGTTTACAATGTACGTTCCGCCGTTTTGAAAACAATTTAGAAGGGTTTCCTTGTTTTTAAAACATTTCGTGTCATATCGGATACGACGTAGGTATATATGCTGAGACTATAGCTCGCTTTTTGGAAATCCCTTCAATAACTATCAATGCATGCAAAATATATCCAGGTACCATTCTCTGACTAGTCCTGCTCAGTACGAAAACACATAGCAAATATCATAAAACGTACTGGTCCATAAGAATCAATCCCAAAAGGTATATATGAATACCCTATGCGTCTTGTGCGCACGGAAATCAAAATCCATATATGTGCCATACATGTGCACAAAACAACATCTAGGTGCAACGGGTGTGCACGAAGTATCTTTCCTAGGCAACATGTGTGCCTGACAGCCAAATCAGGTGCATCAGACATGCACGAAGAATCTCGATTTAGTGCATCTGGTGTGCACCAAAATCGTATCTCAAAACATGCGCCCAACATGCGCGAAAATCCAAATCGGTGCATCCATCGTGCACGAATGGAAATCTAAACCCTGCGCACTCAACATGCACGGAATCGCGAAATCCAATAGCAAGTGTCGAACGTGTGTAAGTCCAGATCAAATGCACGTAGTGCAAAAATCAACATCAATATCAGAATCCAAAATCGACGGTATACAATGCGGCCCAATCCAAATCGGGTGTACCGTGATGGAAAATCTCACAACCGCGTGCATCAGCGTGCACAAATCAAATCAAAATACTAAAAGTACATGAAAACTATGCTGGAAGCGTAAATCAAATCACTGGCATAAAATAGGCATGAAATCACAATCAATACCTCAACATAATAACTATGCGCAAAACATAAATGCCCAGTAGGTGCAAGAAAACAAATATCATGAAACTCTGTCATCAAGACTAAATCATGGAAACAGAACGCCCAAAATACCGAAATCTAAGATGACGGATACGTGATAATCGAATCACAAAATCACAAATCATAAATACCGTCGTCGGTATATCCTCCTTCGAAGTCGAGAAGGTGTCGGCACATCCAATGCTAGCGGCGCAAGATATCTACATGCCTCTTGCTCACGGCTGGCGTGCTCTGCCTCTGGTTCCTTATCTTCCCTATGGATTACCAATCTCGCAATCCATCGGCTCATCGGTCTGTCAGGTGTGCTAACGGGAACGATTCCGTTCTGGCACTTCTCTGGTCATCTCTCGGTCAATCCTCATGATCACTCGTAAAGCAGTACATCACTGGCGCCGACCTCTGGTCCTCTGAATGCACATCCGACCTTTGATCTTAACGGGGAGTAGTAACAGCTCGTCTGCATCTCGCACGAACTTCTTGTCCCGCTTGTCTGTATCATCGTCCATTTCGACGTCGCGTCTCTATCTGCGTACTGCAATGTCCTCGGCTACGGTCCATCCGAAGTTCCTCACACGGACTCGAAATCATGAACTCGGTATCTTCATCACTCAGTAGAAGATATTTAGCTGAACACGTCCTCAGCGTGCGTATCGCATCTCTGATGTCAGTGGAGTGGAACGTCATCTCGTCGAAATCTCATGCGAACTCTTTACTCCACTTGTTCCAATGTCGACTGATTCGGACTCATCTCATCGTGGCTGCACGAACTGCGCTCCAACGGTTATGCTCGTATCTGGAGTCTCCCAAACAGTGTGTCCCATCACAATATCCGAAAGATGTCGAACCATATGATCGACTCGCCAGAACCTCATAATCCCCCAAGAGCTCAACACCTTGGGTACAGTTTAATAGTATCGAGTACATACCACAGCATCGGTGGTCCAGCCGTAGAAGGGCAAACCCAAGCCTCACTAATGGCGCTGCGGAACTGCCGCAAACCCTAAGGTTCAAAGGCTTTCACACGGTCATTATGTCGAGTTAGGGTTTCATTCTTCTAGAGGGTCCATAGAATCGCTTGCATGTCTTTCCGAATACTTTAAACTTGAAAAATAGGTTTCTGACATTCGATCGTCTCAATCGACTCTCAACGAATCTGCATAAAGTCGCCTCTAGCTGGAATCAATTTACCTGATGACCTGCATCGGGGTAAACGAACGAACCACATGTCCTAGTCATTCATCCTCGGTGACTAGCGACTCACCATCATATCGCTAAGTATATGCTCAAGCTGCAGTAGCTCCAACATCTGGGGCGATATCTCATCATTCGCAGCAACAACTGGCTCATCCGTCCGTACGCTGAACAACGCCTTAATCATCATGAATAAGCGACCTATCAATGGTCATCACATCCTGGCTGGCTTCTATCAGTGACTCAATCTTCTGGTATCGATCGGTACGCCCGAGAAATCTCGTAAAAGCGATCTGTCAAGCGCTCATGGCGCGAAAGCACAATAAGACGATGCCTCTATATACAATCGTATGTCTCTGGAATCATGCCCTGGTCATTCCTCGTCCACGACGAGCTCATGCTGGTGCAACTTGAACCATAGCTCACTCTGCCCATGCAATCGTGGCAGCAAAATCATAACTAGTATCGGTGAGGATAGATCATAGGAAGGAATATAATACTTATCCTAGGAAATGTACATCCTAAGGCTCCTTAAGCGAAGTAGCGTATCGTTAGTATGCCGCGAAACATACCCACGGTACGTCACTCTGCTTTAGTCACCTATTCCATCAACCAAGGGTCATCCTACGCTACGAAAGTTCGGGTCTAATACCCCCCTCGACTAAGTCTAAGTTCCGTAAGGTCAAGCCTAAGTTCCGTATATATATAGACGCCCTAGGCTCCACATAGTCAAACTTAGACTCGAACCAAGTTCAACCTAGCGCTCTGATACCAACTTTGTCACGACCCGAAAGAGCACGTGACTGGCCCTTGAACCATATGAAGTCTATAGGACCTCATCTGATCCAAGTAAGCCAAAAGCCCAGAAATCTAAAACCATTTTAAGGAGTAAATAAGGAAAACTGGTTTGAAGAAGCAAAGAAATCATGTTTTGAAAATCAAAGTTTTTAAATAACTAAGTCGAATATGCATTTTTCAAATGTATAACCTTTCCTGAAAATCTCGGCAGAGTTTCCTTTGTAAAAACTGGCCCCGAACGGGGTACAACAAGAATAATATATATGAAATGATAAAAGGCATCCCCAAGCGGGAGCTAACTCTTCGTCAATTGACGGTCACAACCACGCAAGCAATATAATATACAACGCCGAATGGCGAGGATCAAATCCAAAAGAACTCAAACTGCCTGAAAACCGTAATACTACAAGCGCTTCTCTAAGGTCGAAATAATACACACTGTGTCTAAGTCTGAAACAATATACAAGTTTTGGTTGATGGAATTTCTAGATACAATGGATAATACAGGAACAATGGCGGTTCTGATACAGGAGAACCCACCTACCCAAGCAAGTCACCCATATGTAAGCAGTGTGCCAGAAATGCCGCTATGGAATCTGTACGGCAAAAACCTGCAAGGACTGTGGCACAACGGGGGTGAGTTGCCAACTCGTGAATAGAAAATATCTACAAGCAGAGATCGAATATATGACCCATCCTAGGTCAATACGATCAGATAAAAAATAAACCTCAATATGAAAGTCTGCAGCATGCAAAACTGGCAATGTAATCTCTATACATGAGTGTAGTGCCAAGTGCTCGTGCCAGTGCCTCAGGTAATAGCATATCATAAATATGAGGTATGATCAGTGTAATCAAATCTGCATGTACGTGGATCCTGTCCACTCGTCACCCAATGACAATAACCATCAAGCATGTAAATATCATCAGCATATGCATGGAAATATGGGGATATAAACCACCTGTGTCCCTTGCGACATGTCAAAATCATGGAACCGGAGTGTCCAGCATCGACACTCGAAAATATCATGAAAACGGTGCCCAGCATCGGCACGTAAATCCTCATATAACGGGCTCCGTCAGTCCGGACCAGCCTACGGGCTCCATCTGCGGAATCGGCCCTTGGCCCCAGCAGTACGCCCATATCCATCTATCGACTCTGGTCGGTATCCTCCGGATAACCGCCAGGTCCAACCAATCACCGGTAGGTACTCGCCCGCCTCCAGGCTCAATCGGCAAGTCCATCGATCATCTTGCCGAGGGGAACCATACCGGGTCCACCATGTACCCGCAATCGGCTCGTCCGCTCCTCGAATTGGGTTTCACACGTCGCACTCAACACCGAGAAAACACATGGTGGACGCACATAAATATCATATCAAGGGTAACCGGGTTTTTAAAATAGTTTCATATTCTCTTTTGAAATACCCACGGTTCCCAAATCCAGAAATATCATGGAAACAACATACCTCAATGCGTATCATCAGAAAGCATGATGTAGGCGACATGTAAAGGAAATGTAAGCATATCATTATGTCATGCAAGAATCATATACTGAATGCAACAGTACTACAGTGTAGTGACATGGCAATTATCGATGATGAAGTGTGTGAGACGGCAAACAGTTTACGTAGAATATACGCATCATCGATAATGGTGCTGGTGTCCTAACAGCATGACTGTAATATATGAACAACACAAGCGATGCAATGCAAATAACATGAATATGCGGAATCGAATAATCAACGCAACAGTAAAGAATCTACCACAAAAACTATATCATGTAGCCTTGCCTTTTGAAATAAGACGAATCAGGGTTTTTGGTAAAATAAGGGCTACTGTGTTTTAAGAACAGATGCTACGTTTGAAAATATCCGTAGAATCGTTTTTGCCTATCTTTAGAATATCCCCGATTCGTTAGTTTTGAAATAGGTATGACTCGGGTCTAGTCTATGCCTACTATGCGAACTACGGACCGAACTATCAAGCCAATCGGGAGGGGTATGAAAACCACCTAAATCTGAGTCGATATACACATATATATACAATAGTCGGTGATCCCGCCTCAATAGTATCACGTACGATACAGTATATCATATAACATCCTCGAGTCATGAGTGCGGATCTAACATCAATATAAAGCTCGTACGGTAAATCGTCGTACAGCATCCCAATAGCTAGATACGGGTCAATATCACATTCATCTCATCACATATCAGGTATCACTACCATCATATCACATAGTCTAGGGTACAAGTCTAAGTCTAGTACCATCGATACCATCTATATAAATATAAATGCGGGGTAAAACACATGCCCAAAGGCCCGCTAAAACCATCATGTCGCATCTTAAATACGAACTCTGTCATATCTCCGAATCTCACGGCCTCAATCAAACCTCATCGACTCATCTCAATCCCACGTATCATCCTTAAATCCCATATATGAACACATAGTCCCATACCAATGTGTAGATATACACACCTCCAAATGCGCACAGATAAAAGAAAGAATGTATGCAAGTATATGTGTACGTGTATGTGTGGGGGTGCAACCCCTACTCTAGGATTTCGCACTATACTAAACCAATACATCCTTATCATCAATAATTCCATTATTACCATCAATAATCTTAAACAACACATAATAAATATACGTGTGTATACGTATTCGTATACATCACCACGGACTGCGGGGGTGCTATACGCCATCCACCCGACTTCTCCCCGTAGATATAAATCTACTCACCTTGCGTCTTTATCTGTCGACGTCGCCACGCGTTTGCTTGTCATCCCGAAGTCTTCATGGGGTACCTACACATTAACGTATCGCAAATGCGTATCAAAACCAATTCAAAACTAAAACGGCATATGAAACCCCAAAACGATACGCTATGTTCTATAGGTTAGAACCTATGGACAACGCCTTCCAAAACCATCAACAACCCTCGATATCTTCGTATGAACGCCAAGTAGTCGAGGTAAAACACCATACCCAATTTCAGAATTAGAAATACGGAATACGGAAACACAAATCCAAAACAACAACTAAGGAAATAGGCTCCAGATTTCACTCAAGGTCAAATTAGACAAATTTATACATGCCAGGGGTCTAAACTACAGATAAGGGAACACCAAAACCAAAACGAGCCAAAATAAGGTAGGTCTGGCCGCAAATTGCGGCCAAACAAAATAAATCTACGGCCGGGTCTTGGAGTTAGGGACTGCGGTCTTGTGTGGTGATTCTAGGGTGCCTGCACATCTCACCGCCCAATCAATTTTATTTTCAGGTGTCTCGGGTGAAAGCAGATTCAATATAACCTTTACAGATTTCACAAATTCTCCGATATCGGTTTCTAAATCCGTATTCCGGTTTTCAAGTCTCAGTTTTAGGTCTCAATTCATACACTATGGTGTTTGTATAGTCTCTACTGAGCTAAATTTCCCATCACAACTCATAATTTCCTCAAACCCTAACTAGGTTTTTCTTTAAGTCCTCAAAATCAAACAATATCGGTTCTATCACAATATGGGGGTATAAGGAATGCTAAAATTAATCTAATGGTCCAGAAAATACCTCATTTGGCAACTCAAGAATTTTCTTGAGTTGCCCCTAGTGGCCAAAATTCTTGCTTTCTTGGTCCAATGTGTTGGTCTTGAGCTTGTGCACACTTTTAATGAAATGGGGGTAGGGTTTTGGTGATGTTTTAGAGATGAATTGAAGGGATTAAGTGGGAGAGAGGAAGGGGAAGCAGCAGCTGCTGAGAATGGAGAGGGAGAGATGAGGGATAATGAGAGGGAGAGAGAGATCCAAGTCAAAAGATGCACCATGCCTCATTAAATGCACTTGTCCCCTTTTCTTTTCCTTTTTCTTTTTCTTTTCTTTTCTTTTCTCCCAAATCCTTTCTCACGAGAATAATAACCCCAAATAACATGATAGAAAATGCATAAGTGTGATAAAAAATGATATGTGCATGTTTTGCACAAAATGCTAAAATCCGATTGGCGATTTTTAATCGCGATTAACACTAAATTGGCATATAACTAATCATAAAAACTTTAAAATGACATAATTCCATAAAATACCCTATTTTAGAATTTTCCATAATTTTTCCAACTTTTTCTCCATTTATCGATATTTAATTATACCGAAATATTAAAATATTCATTAAAATAATATTAAATTATAAAAATTCCCAAAAATAATATTTGATTATTTGGAAATGTTACATTCTACAACTTCTACTTAGTCGATATTTTTCGATCCCTTATGGAGGCGTCGTCGTCTCCCTTTAGACTTTCTGATAAAAAAAACATCTACTTTAATTGCCTTCGTCTTGATCCTTTAAACCCTATGACCAAGATCTCCGACACTTTAAACTTTAACCCCAAGATTCTATATATAACCTATACAATTTAAGTTATAATAAGATCCCAGAAATTACAAAACTGCCACCAATAACTGAATTTTCGAGATAATTCTTGACCTGAAATTTGCGGTTATCTTTAAACATACGTCTGTCCCTCAGTAGGTAGACGTCTGCCTGCACTTTGGCAGAAAGCCAATAGCGCTATCAGACGTCTGTCCCTCTGTGGGAAGACGTCTGGCCTTTTGACCGTGTCTGGCCAGAGCTCGGCCAGACGTTTGTTCCTATGTGGCCAGAAGTCTGATTTCTGCTATGGATTCTGGGCCTGAAATACCAGACGTCTGTCGCGTCCTGCTTCAGACGTCTGGCCTTTCTTTGGCTGAGCAGTCTTGAATAAATATAAGACACCTTCACAACACATTAAACTGATTATCTTTAAACCCTTTTCTCCGTCTTTAATTGAAAAAAATTTGAGCATTTTGTGTAAGGATAGATGATCTTTAGTAGATGTAAATCTTGAAAAATCATTCAGGACCTTAAGTTAATTCTAAGTTTTTCATTTTGTAGTATTAAAGAAGAGTTCAAGTGTCTTGGATCAAGATTTATTATAACCGGTGAAGTTCATTGGAAATCAATGTGAGTGAGCTACGACTCTGGTTTTGTTATTTTGTCATAATTTTATTTGCAAAACTTCATATTATAATTGTATTGTAATCGAAGTTGTCCTTGGAGCATAATATTTCCAAAACTTGCTTTAGACATTAATTGGTAAGGTCTTACACTTCCAAAGAGGAGAATACAAAAGAGTTACACTTTTCTCCACCTTACTACAAAGAGAACATTCAACAAATTAAGAGAAACACTTAGAAAGAGTAAACTCAAAAGAGGAGAACACACTCTCTATACACAAAACTCTTCTACTCTCAATTTTCCTTTTACGTAAAGTTCTCTATGAGATCGAAGGAACTGATCTCTTCACATTGAAGGATGCTTCATTCCTATTAACACCCAAGTTTAAATAGGCAATCATATATAAAAGTTGCTTGTTACTAGAATCTAATTTTTCTTCATATTTTTCCTCTTGCAGTGGAGAACAATTAGAGTGTGGTTTCTGTTATTATTTAGAGATGGAATATTCTCGATGCCTATTATCCGCTCTTCTATTCTTAAGCTGCTGTGTGGGGATAGGAGCAGAGCGTATGAAGTATAAATATCCAAAAGAGCAACTGAACGTTAGGATCAAAGATTTATTATGCAAGATGACTCTTTCCAAGAAGGTCGGTCAAATGTCTCAACTTGAACGGACGGATCTATCACCTAATGTAGTAAAGGACTACTTCATAGGTAAGATATCAATCCCTTGGAATTTTTCTCTTGCCTTGTCTCTTGAGAAAAAAATGATAATAAGATTTATAAAACAATAATAAAACAACACAGTAACAATATATAGTAAGCTATGTCTATAATTAAATTAAAAAATGATCTATCCTTTAAGCTTCCCCAGTCTGTTCGTTACGCTTATATCTAGCCCTCATTGCTCCATCAATTAGTGCATTTATCATCCTCCATTCTCAATTTCTCATTCAATCATTCCACATCTTTATCTTTATATATGGAAGCTTCCTCCAACTTATTACGAATGTACTGTTCTTTTCTTTTATCTCTTCTTATATTTCTTCGCATCCATCTTCACATTTTCACTTCAACTACATTGTTTTGTTGGATATGTTTCTTAATTGTCCAGCATTTTGATCTATAAAAAGAAATGTTAGTTTTATAGCAGTTTTGTCTCAATTTTGTACCATTACATAATACTCTCGAAGAACTTATCCACTTCAACCATTCTGCTTTGTTTAAATACAACATCCTCGATTATCTCATCTTTTTGATGAATGATTGATCATAATTAATGAAAACTCTCACACACACACATGTGTTGTAAAAACTGTTGTACCATGCGGTGATCTTCCTGATGGCGTAGAAATCACACAGGCACAACCTAACAAACAAATGATATAGCCAGCGGAATCGAAACAGGATCTGGCGTTTCGAGATTGAATGAAAAAAATATGATTGACGACTAATCAAACTACTCAGAAAAGAGCACACCAAGCAACCAATATCACAAGATATACCCAGATTCGGCCCTTAACTGGACCCACTCCTGCAATCGCGACGAGAAACTTCCACTAGAGAAAGAATTACACGAGTTTATAGAAGCTCTTTCACTCACACAAATCTCACTACAAAGAGAACACGCCAAAAGGAAAACTCTCAATACAAAGAGCATCTCAAACAAAAGAAGAGAAGAGAACAGAGCTACTCTCTGCACAAAACTCTTCAACTCTCTCTGTATTTTCTCTCACACAAATTTCCTAGAGAATGAAGCTCTCACACTTCACTTCATCTCATAAATCAATGCAACACCTTCTCTCATAAATAGCTAATAACTATACACCCAACACCTCTTTTCTACCGTAATTAAATGCATAGACATTGCTTTTGTAGCCTTTAGGACTCTTGGTTATTTAGGCTCCAAGACTTCTTTAACAACACATGCAATGTGTTTTATCACATAAGCCACTATCATTTGGTCAACAAAAGAAGCTCATGAGCAAAATTTACATCACATTCAACAATCTTCACCTTAATGTAAATTCGCCAGAATATCGCCATTTCCTTAAAACCTTGGAACTCCGTTCTCATCACCTCAATGACCCTCAGCACTCTACTAGGCAAATCAAGTCTAAGAATTTCTTGACCTGATATCTGGATCCACCTCTGCATTAGTTGGACTCTCCACGAGTATCCACCTCTGTAATAGCATGAACCCTCTTCTCATCTTTCAAGAAGAACATTATCACGTTCTGTAGAATACCCAAAACATCCGATAATCTCTTTAAATAGATGACCTCCCTAACCGCCTCCAAGACGGTTGTCAAAACTGCCTCCATCGTTGATAATGCGATGAAAAACTGAAACGTCGATCTTTAACACTTCATCCGTGCTTAACGTACCCGTCCTTAACCTCCACCAGCCCCTATCACTAATGGTCAATGGTGATAATATCGCCAAATAAAATATGCCACTAATGGAGTAGACACAGGCTTAGTCTATAAGTGCACGGCGGCGCCCCGGCCGTCTAAACGAGGCCAAAATGCGGAAACGATACTTTTACAAAACTTGTAAACCGGCACCACCGCGCACTAAAATCCCGGATCGGGCCATTAATCTAATCCTAGCTAACTAGAGAAGAGGTAGAGAGATATACCGAGCGATCCATGTCCTTCGGTCTTCTCGTCGTCGCCCCGATCTCCCTGCGGAATCTCCGGTCTTCATCTCCTCGTCAGAAGGGCACCACATCGCCGGGTTCATTTACGGGCTCCCACCTCTGGACCGAGGCAACTCGGGCATGAAGTTGGCGAGTCGACATGTCCAAGAATTGCTGTAGAATAAGTGTAGTGCTCTTTGTCTCTATTGGGGTTGAAGTTGCCCTTTTTAGTGGAGGTGAAGAGAATCAACTTTGGGAGAGAGGTGAGGGATTTTTGTAGCAAGCCAAAATGAGATGAATAATTTTCCCTCACCACCAAAAATTTTCAGCCCCACCCTTTCAATGGCCGGCCAAGACAAGTATGGAATGAGATGAGTGAGTGAGCCAATAATCCAAGAGAGAGAAAGGGTTATCATGAGAAATAATCACCACTACCAAATCCCTACCCCATCACCTAATCATATCCCATCACCATCAAGCATATTCAAGCAATGATGAAGTCAATGGATGGTGCACCATCATGAAACCATCATGATGCAAAAGTCTCCTCAATTGTTAATTGCACAATTGCAAATAACCCCCTCCACCAATTTTCAGTCAAAGAAAGGAAACAAAGGAAAATGGCCGAAACAGAAAGCAAACTGGCAACTTCAGAAAACTGATCCCGTAATAAATTACAGGAAAACCCCGCGACTGTATATACATACCCGCATTTGTATTCCGCCCGAACACAAATGCAATGAGACAAAATCTACACTGTACAATACTAGGATCCGGCTTAAACCAAAGCCCGCTAGTATTATCCGTCCGATCATGATCCGTGCAATACCGCACCTATCTGATCGAACCCTGCCATATCTCCATACGGCCTCTGCAGCGTTTCGCCCGAAACTTGAGAAAACGGTCTGTGGGGGACTCTAAAGACCCGTCAATACTTTGGTTGTGGATTTAACCACTAGCACGTCAGAGGTATTAGCCATACGTAACGGGCTACCAGGTATTGACCAAAAGGGACGTCGATGAGCGAACTCATCCTGACACCCTACTGAGCCTGTCAGTGACAATATCCGTACAGTCCGGTCCGTTCTTCTATGAGCATCGCATGGCGGGCCTAGGGTGTTGGTAAAAGTCAGACCCCCAAAAGCGGTACAAGTCGTGTCGGAGTGTAGCCCAGAACACCCTGAGATACTACTGGAATACCTACCAGTAAATCTCCTGCCTTGGCCAAGGACTTCGTGTAATGGCTCTCCTAGACACAACGCGACCTCACCCCCAATACCGGGAGAGACGAACCCCTGCAGATCCGCTCACTGCCTCCATGTGGCTCAGGACTGTACCCAACTAAAACCTGTTTGCACGTCTCCTTTAAGCGTGGTAAGGTAGTAATCAAAGTACAGTGGGAACTCACACAAGACAAATGACGATCTCAGGCCGATGAACTAACCTGTACACATGTCACCAGGGAACTGCTATCTGACATCAGGTATAAGACCAACTAGTATGTTCCCGGCGAGTCCTGTCCGGTGTACTCATAACCCAATGAGCACCTGTATACATCTTAGGTGAACCAACTGACACCAGTGGCTTGTGAGACCGGCCACCGCCCCTCATCGGGGTCTCGACTGTATACACTAGTCTACTCTGGAGTATCGATGCCCTGTCTTGAAAACTCCCACGACTAGGGACCTTTTAAGGATGTGCTTATAGACCCAAGCTCTCACGTATATGATCGCCCTCATACTGCTGGCAGTCAAGCAAGAATCCTAGGGTCTCTATCAACGTGCAATAGTGACCTGTAAGGTCACCTAAAGCAGTACACGATAATAAAGATAAACCAGATAGTATACTATCATCTTGAGTAAGACTGTCCTACTGGTATAGGTCCTCCCTCAATCATTGCAATCATGTGCCTGTGATCCAATAATTGACTCTGAGGGCACTATCTCCAACAATCTCCCACTTGCACTCAAGGCTAATTATTGCGATGTCGCATACTCACAGCCCGTGTGATACCGAACACCCAACTCCTCTACTAATCAGTCTCACAAAACCCGTTTGCGAAACTTTTGCGTTTGAGGAATAGCCTCAGTGAGTGGATCCGCCTTGATGTTTCTTTCTATATCTCTCTATATCTCAAGTTCGCGTAGAATGCCATCTCCCGAAATGAGCAATACCTGTCTTAGAATGTGTCTGGATGTCTGATGGGACCTAGCTCATAAATGAACTCCAAATCCAAACTTCTTAGACTGTATCGTCAACTGAACTTAATCAGTATCCTGCGTCATGCCTCCCTCAATATCCCCTTGGACCACCTGTCCAAAGTACTGCCCCTCGTCAGAAGGAAAACTATAACTCTGACAAGCTCTCTATCATCCATGTCACCTTGGAAGCCTGGAATGATAACTGTCTCCTAAAAGAGGCTGTTGTTATCATATCCCTAGAACATTCACTTATGTTCTAAAACTGCTTCCATTCGTTTCTCCAGGATTGGATCAATATCAACATATTGCATCTACTGCAAAAAAGCAACATCTGGTGTGGTGCTTGACATCTCATGATTGACTCAATTGCCTAAGCAAGTGATCTGCCAATCATGCACATCCCTCTCCCCTTTAGTCTGTAAGACACCTTTAAAGAGGGTGACTCCATCACCTGCAGGTACACCACC
This sequence comes from Agapanthus africanus, assembly GCA_030015575.1. NCBI lineage: Eukaryota > Viridiplantae > Streptophyta > Magnoliopsida > Asparagales > Amaryllidaceae > Agapanthus > Agapanthus africanus. The sequence continues at coordinate 165,882,161 of CM057343.1, read as the reverse complement.
ATGCCAGGAGTCGTCCATTCTAAAACACCTTTAGAATGCTGTCTAAGTACCCTGATTGGGACACTTCCCAAATCTAGATCTAAAACCATAGATCTAGTAACCAGAATGTCTGATATAATATCTCATTCCTATGTGGAGAAACCACTGTGTGACAACCAAAGTATAACCGATCGTAGTATAGGAATATCACTTCCTACTCTGTGTATGTCATCCAAATACCAGGACATCACACCCTACTACCTTCTTAACAGATCCATCCCCTATTCTGATGAAGTCAAACCTATGACTGTCACATCAGAAATAGATGATCTATCTCCGCTATATCTGCTTTAGTCTATAAATAGACTTAAGCCACTTGTCCACCAATGCTTCCGTTGCTCCCACTGACTACGACAACCGTCCGGCAGAGTCATATACACGTGCACTTCTAAAGCCAGTTCAGAACGACGCTATACTCATCCTCCTGCCAGGTCTCATAGTCTGGAACAATAGAAATGGCAAGTCTGGGTAAACAAGAACCTCCCTGTCACCGTCCTTGAGGCTACCGGAGTACCTCTCGGGTGCCTGAGGTTACCCACCGTATCTGCGGAGTGGCCAATGGAATGTCAAACCAAATTGAATCTTTAGGTCCTTATCAAATTTTCAGTAATCGTCTGCGGTTCTGGAATCACTTCCAGTTCTACCATACTCCCACTACTGTTTTCTGAAAAAATCCATTTTTGTTAAAACTGTGGCGAGTCAAGAACAATATCACTATTGATCTTCCAAATGGTATAAAGTCAACCCTCATCATAGCCTGGGTCAACCCACAAACAACCATTACAGAAACGTGCCTTGAGTTATCCAGAGTCTGATTTTAAGCATAAGCCGGACAACTCCCGTACCTTAACATCGTTAAGATATGAACTGTTATATATCCAATATAGATGCAGAGGCACTGATTTAATTGAACCAGATTCAAATCATGCAGCTGTCTCCAGTGCATGTTAACTAAATGGAATGAGGCCGATCAACGTTACTCAACTTAGGAATGCGTTCAGATACGAGTAACCTGAAAGAAAAGCAAGTTCTCTTAATCATTACTATCAACTGAATACCATACACAAGTATCTACATCTTCGATCATCTTGAAGAATCTCGATACTTGCAACACTTGGTTCTCTACTTTATTCATATACCTATAACTTCTCAAAACTCAAACCTTGTGTTTCCACGAAACACATGTCTAAGAACTAGAGAAGTCACAAGTAAACAGAATATAGTGCGAGGACCAACCCCTCTGTCGTAATGGACACTGGACAATATACAACACTCTGTATAAGTCCTTTGAGTCTAATAACTCATTCCTTGTGTGTCGTAGGTTGAAAACTGTACTTATGGTTAAGAAGAATTACACCGCCGTTTAATGCTCCTTACCTAACCATCAACTGATATAGGTAAATGTCATGGACATAATTTCAAAATGGTATATCTCATTCTATAAAAATAGACGTACAGATGTATCAATTTGAAATTGGTGCATAACAGCGGATATTCAAAACCATATATTTGCCGTCCGGCAAGCAACCCAGGTGACTTCCTCAAATATCATCAATTACAACGAATTCCGATATAGTGAGAATGATCACCTAATTCTCAATAACTTACTCCTACTCATCATCTGTAAAACCATACAGATGTGAGATTCATACATGGTAAATACATACCCTGGAGCAAGTGTCTAATTGGGAAATCAGTTTTCTTTTAACAGTACACAGCGAAACTGAAACATTGAAATGTTTCGTAGGGGTATCCTGGTAGTCCTAGCAATGCCTCTTCCATTATCCAGATTTACAACTGTAACCATATATTTCTATGCCATCTCTCCAATTCCCTTCATATGTCTTTGGTCATTACCTTCTGTACACACCTTTAGGCCAAATGGTTTTCTTCCTTCCCTACCGTTCGGCACCAGCCTATGGTTTGGAAGAAGACTATCCAATAAGCATAATGGGTGTACTGTCCTAATCCTATGAGCACTCGCGATGCGAGAGAAGGTGAAGATAAAAGACATTCGAATAAACCTTTTTCCTATTTCTCCTGAACCAGAATCCATCCCCGAACTGGAACAAGTTCCTATCGAGTTCGTATATAACCATACGATGGAGTATCCAATAAACTGTGGATCTTCGTAGTGATACGGAGTGTCCTGGAGAAATACAAAGGTGAAGTGGGAGTGGTAATGAAATACATGGTTTGGTCGTGAATAGCAGTCGCAATTTACTTTGCCCTCTTACTAATCCCTTTATTTGTCTTTACTTAATATCTTCTGCACACCTTCGTTAGGCTAATTGGTTTTCTTCATTCCCTACCGTTTGGCACCTGCCTATGGTTTGGAAGAAGACTATCCAATTTGCGTAATAGGTGTACTGTCCTAATCCAAGGAACACTCGCAAGCTGAGAGAAGGTAAAAGGAAAAGACAACTGAATAGTCTTATTCGTTTTCTCCAGAACCGGAAACCATTCTCGAATAAATTCCTTCGAGTTCTTATTTAACCATACGATGGTTTTATCCAATGGAAGTGGACGTTCGTAGTAATACGGGGTGTCCTGGAGAAAAGGGTAAAAGTAGGAGTGGCAATGAGGTTTGCAACTCTGACAATCTAAAAGCCAGTGTTTTAAGAAGGTTCGGTCAATTTTGGTCACTGAGTCATAGTCTTAGGGTCGGGCCATGGTCGCTGCCAAAGAGAGAGAGAAAAGAAACACTCAGCGTGCACTCTAACCTAGATCAGAATGGTTATCACTTTATCTATTCAGGAAACCTCACACTGTAACGTCAAATTCTTCTCCAAACCTGAAAGAAGAATTAGTCGGGATCACCCGAGGAGTAAACCAACTCATCAGTGGGAATCGGGATCCAACTATCATCGCATGATAATGTGATGGAATCCACTCACGTTATCACACTCCAGAAGGTATGCGCATATCTGGCAAGTTTCAGTTTCTTTAGAAACTCCCGATGTGGATTTTTGCCCCATGCTCTTATGACCTTGGCGTGAGGTCAAAATGTCATAAGTCACATGTCAATTTCTACCCATCATTATCCTGGTTAATTTGAATCCACCCGTACCTACCCTTGACGTAGGCAAAAATGGCAGTACGACTGTCTCAAACCAACGCATTCTATCTATGCAACAGATAAATATTCGGCAGCTACCAATCACTATGCCTTGGCGTGAGGTCAAAATACATAGCTTGAATACTACCGAATATTTAACTGAAATGATGGAGGGCTACGAATGGTTTCTGGCGAAAACATTTAACGTAATGAACTTGATATCGTTGAAAGAACCGGATAGCTTTTATAAAAATATAGTGGCGAAAACCTTTGCTAAAGAGGTCACTCCCGGTGAAGGGATCTCGGCTCTTTCCCCGTAGAATGAGGTGCAGGATATTCCAACCGAATACCATGATGCAAAGCAAAAGTAATCGACTATAGTGAAGTTATTGCCCTGACGCAAACTTTTGTCCAAGGGGTCACTCCCGGTGAAGGGATCTCGACCCTTACCTCATCGACTGAGGTGCTGGATATTCATAACCGAATACCACTGTGCAAAACAAAAGAGAACGCCCTTGCAATAACAGCTTTTTGAAAACAGTTCCAACAACATCAGAATAGATTTGTTTAGCTTGCATTGATCCGAATCAACGCAGTCCCATCAATTGATCACACCAATAAAGAACGAAAATAATGATGTACGTATATGCCATCCGCATTCGCCACTGGGTCCCGTTAGGTTACTTAACTAACGACAGAGTAGGGACTGGACTAGCGCGGATGCAAAACATATACAGCAGCTACTAGTATATATATCAATATATAATATTCGCTCAAGGCGTAATAAAATGCAACATCACAGAAATGTAATAAGCATCACAGAACAATAAAGATATCTGGGATCCCCGGGTTTCATAGAGCCGCTACTGAAACCCGACGTTCCCCTGGTCGTGTGGATAGCCTGTGCAATGAAATCCTAGACCCCTACGGGCGCGGCAAGTTACCCGCCAAAACCTGAAGCGAGGCAGCCCCCTTCAGCAACGTGAATGGACCACCCAGCACTTCACGGAATCCGGTAACTTGGGCACCCCTCCTGGGTCACCCTGTACCCCCTACGAGTGCGGCGAATAGCCCGCCAATTATAGAGTGAAGCCCCCTCCGTCTCAACTCCATGAGATGCGGGCCCGTTGCCCTTTAAAACCCGGCTATCAGTGCACCCCACCTTGGGGTAATCCTAGTACAGAAAGTAAAATATACATACAACGGGTACATCGACCTCATCCCGGTCGTGCCCCAAAACAATAATATACAAACTGGCAGTGACGGCAGTCCACATGTCGGACGCTCGCCCCGCAATATCAAATGTACATAATACCAAAACTGTACTACCATTGCATCCAGGCTATCCACCACGACAAATCCGCAACATCACAGCACGACACAGAACATCAACGTGAATGTCACGTTCGCAAATCCGTCTAAAAGGGCTATAGCAGTTAGACAGGATTTACCGATCAAGTGATATTCACGGTCGCAGATATAATGTAAATACTGTGAACAAACATGTTTAAAATATTCGATCGACTAAATTTCCCGAAGTTGGCCCCAAGCATAATACCCAGTACTCAGAAAAATCTGGGCCAAAAATGAATATACCATAAACCCCAATTCCAAGTCAGAGACTTACTGAAGAAATTTGGTACACTGAGACAATAGAACGGCGGCGGATCCTCTGCCAAAACGTGGTTTTGGCGGCGGATCCGCCGCGCTATAGTAAAATCAGCATGCCAAATTTTCTCAGTTTTCATAAAATTGCCTGCACATAATTATGCAATGTACCAAATAATTTTTCGAGCACAACTGAAAATCGACAGAAACTGTCTAATTGAAATCGGGGTTTTTAGAAATTTGTTCGATCGAAGTTTTAAACATACTAGAGCAAGCTAGACTAGGTTAATGGCGTGGCTCTGATACCAGTGTAAGTGCACGGCGGCGCCCCGGCCGTCTAAACGAGGCCAAAATGCGGAAACGATACTTTTACAAAACTTGTAAACCGGCACCACCGCGCACTAAAATCCCGGATCGGGCCATTAATCTAATCCTAGATAACTAGAGAAGGGGTAGAGAGATATACCGAGCGATCCGTGTCCTTCGGTCTTCTCGTCGTCGTCCCGATCTCCCCGCGGAATCTCCAGTCTTCATCTCCTCGTCGGAAGGGCACCATATCGCCGGGTTATTTTACGGGCTCCCACCTTTGGACCGAGGCAACTCGGGCACGAAGTTGGCGAGTTGACGTGTCCAAGAATTGCTGTAGAATAAGTGCGGTGCTCTGTCTCGATTGGGGTTGAAGTTGCCCTTTTTAGTGGAGGTGAAGAGAATCAACTTTGGGAGAGAGGTGAGGGATTTTTGTAGCAAGCCAAAATGAGATGAATAATTTTCCCTCACCACCAAAAATTTTCAGCCCCACCCTTTCAATGGCCGGCCAAGACAAGTATGGAATGAGATGAGTGAGTGAGCCAATAATCCAAGAGAGAGAAAGGGTTATCATGAGAAATAATCACCACTACCAAATCCCCACTCCATCACCTAATCATATCCCATCACCATCAAGCAAAGTCAAGCAATGATGAAGTCAAATGAAGTTAATGGATGGTGCACTATCATGAAACCATCATGATGCAACAGTCTCCTCAATTGTTAATTGCACAATTGCAAATAACCCCCTCCACCAATTTTCAGCCAAAGAAAGGAAACAGAGGAAAATGGCCGAAGCGGAAAGCAAACTGGCAACTTCAGAAAACTGATCCCGTAATAAATTACACGAAAACCCCGCGACTGTATATACATACCCGCATTTGTATTCCGACCAAGCACAAATGCAATGAGACAAAATCTACACTGTACAATACTAGGATCCGGCTTAAACCAAAGCCCGCTAGTATTATCCTTCCGATCATGATCCGTGCAATACCGCACCTATCTGATCGAACCCTGTCATATCTCCATACGGCCTCTACAGCGTTTCGCCCGTAACTTGAGAAAACGGTCTGTGGGGGAATCTAAAGACTAGTCAATACTTTGGTTGTGGATTTAACCACTAGCACGTCAGAGGTATTAGCCATATGTAACGGGCTACCGGGTATTGACCAAAAGGGACGTCGATGAGCGAACTCATCCTGACACCCTACTGAGCCTGTCAGTGACAATATCCGTAAAGTCCGGTCCGTTCGTCTATGAGCATCGCATGGCGGGCCTAGAGGGTTGGTAAAAGTTGGACCCCTAAAAGCGGTACAAGTCATGTCGGAGTGTAGCCCAGAACACCCTGAGATACTACTGGAATACCTATCAGTAAATCTCCTGCTTTGGCCAAGGACTTCGTGTAATGGCTCTCCTAGACACAGCGCGACCTCACCCCCAATACCGGGAGAGACGAACCCCTGCAGATCCGCTCACTGCCTCCTGTAAGTCCATGCTACCTCTCCCGGTACTTTCGGGAATGCGGAATTTGGTAAAAAACAATTTTTACGGAGGTGGTAACATGGACCTATAACCCGGATCTTGGTTAAACATCTATCTAACAACCTAACTATGAGTTTCTAGCTACTCGGTTAGGGGGTTATACCTTGCTTGTCTTGAACTCCTTCGTCTTCAAGCTCCGATGGTGGTCCGATTGGCTTCTTCTCGTCGTCTCCGTACGCCGAAGATAGATCCACCTGAAAGCTCCAACCTTTAGCTCCTTCTTCGTTCTTTGAAGAAACTAGTTCACTTGGTTTGCCAAACCTAGTGAACTAGAATGAGTAGAGAATACTTTGTGTGGGATTTTATCTATAGTTCTTGATTCTCAACTCATGAGACAAGAGAACCATAGATTAAAGAGAGGGAGCAAGAGCAAAAGGGTGAGAGCAAAAGGAGAGCTCAAGAACAAGAGAGAGAATGAGCAAGAAAGAATGAGGCTCTCTTTTTTCTTTCACCCTCTCATAATCCAAAGTCATGATAACTCATCATACTAAAAAAGTCTTATGTGATGGTTTGAAGCAACCATAACCATATCATTTCATGCACTCATTTTACACAAATGAGCAAGCAAGAAAAAGTCTTTGCCATGAAATGATGGCTATGGTTATCATGATGGTCAACTAGTCAAGCCTAGTCAACCGGTCAACAAAGTCAACAAGTCAACAAAAGTCAACAAGTCAACAAAGTCAACAAGTCAACAAAAGTCAACAAAGTCAACAACCATATCACCATAATACTTAATTAATATAATAGTTAATCACATATCATATTCTCATTAGGGTTGATCAAAAGGTCAATAGTCAACGGTCAACTGTCAACAACCCTAATGAGAATCCACTGCCTCTGTCTCCCTGTCAACTGTGCATACACACCCGCATCCGCGTTCCGAGGAACACGAATGCAAACTGGATAAATCCAATCCCATAAGGTACACTAGGATCTGGCTTAAACCAAAGCCCGCTAGTGTAAACTGTCCGGACACTGTACGCGCACAAGTGCACGGATGTGACCGAACCCTGTCGCAAAACCATGCGACCTGTCGCAATACCATGCGACCTCTACTCTTTTGCCTAAAGGCGAAATGCTTTCTGTGTGGGACTCTAAAGACTCGACACTACGCTGGCAGTGGGTTTAACCACAGACCGCAAGCGGCACTAGCTGTGCGTAACGGTCCCCAGGTAGTGCCGACAAGAAGACCGACGAGGCGAAACCCATCTGAACTCCTACTGAGCCTGAGTGTGACATTCTCCGTACAGTCCGGTCTGTTCGTCTGATACATCGCATGGCGGGCCTACGGGACAGTAAACGTCAGTCCCCCAATAGCGGTACAAGTCGTGCCGGAGCGAAGCCCAAAACACCCTGAGATAACACTGGAAACCTACCAGTATATCTCGTTTGCCCTGGCCAGGGACTACTCGTGTAATGGCTCTCCTAGACACAACGCGATGTCAACCCCCAATACCGGGAGAGACGAATCCTGTCTAACCGTCACTGCCTCCAAGTGCTTCGGGACTGCACCCAACCACTACCTGTTTGCACGACTCCTTTGAGCCGTGGTAGGGTAGTGATCAAAGTACAGTGGGAACACACTCGAGGCGAAGTGACAGTGTCAAGTCAGCGGACTAAGCTGTACTCATGTCACCTGGGAACTGATAACTGACGATAGGTATAATACCAACTAGTCAGTTCCCGACGAGTCCTGTCCAGTGTACCCGTAACCTAACGAGCACCCGCATACTATCTCAAGTACGACGTACTGACGGCTGTGGGACAGACCGTCTCCCACACTGGGATGAGAAGCGCATGCGCTGGTCTACTCCGGAGTATCGATGCCCTGTCTCGATAGTCCTGCGACCAGGGACCTGCATAAGGATGTGCTTATAGATTACCTAGCCCCACTAGTGTGACGGCCATCACATCGCTGGTAATCAAGCAAAGATCCTAAGGGCTCTACTAATGTGTATAGGCGATATACAAAAATAAACACATGTACACATTGAAGTAGAAACAAACCAAGTAGCATACTACTATTTTGAGCAAGATTGTATATACAAGGTGAATATCCTAAGCATCCATTAAGTAATATACAAACCAGTATGATACAGTAATGGCCTCTAGGGCATATACACTAACACCTCCATATGGCTCGGGATTGTACCCAACTAAAACCTGTTCGCATGTCTCCTTTGAGCGTGGTAGGGTAGTAATCAAAGTACAGTGGGAACTCACACGAGACAAATGACGATCTCAGGTCGATGAACTAATCTGTACACATGCCACCAGGGAACTGCTATCTGACGTCTGGTATAAGACCAACTAGCATGTTCCCGGCGAGTCCTGTCCGGTGTACTCATAACCCAATGAGCACCTGTATACATTTTAGGTGAACGAACTGACACCAGTGGCTTGTGAGACCGTCCACCGCCCCTCGTCGGGGTCTCGACTGTATACACTAGTCTACTCTGGAGTATCGATGCCCTGTCTCGAAAACTCCCACAACTAGGGACCTTTTAAGGATTTGCTTATAGACCCAAGCTCCCACGTATATGATCGCCCTCATACTGCTGGCAGTCAAGCAAGAATCCTAGGGTCTCTATCAACGTGCAATAGTGACCTATAAGGTCACCTAAAGCAGTACACGATGATAAAGATAAACCAGATAGCATACTATCATCTTGAGTAAGACTGTCCTACCGGTATAGGTCCTCCCTCAATCATTGCAATCACGTGCCTGTGATCCAATAATTGACTCTGAGGGCACTATCTCCAACATAGTCTTCTCCCTTCCATATCGAGCTAGAACCTTCTCGATGCATTGCTGCAGCTGACGCGACTTCCTATCCCTGACATTCTTAATGTCGAGAATCAAACTTGCAGACTTCCTGCCGAACTCCCAATCCCATTGCCTTGGAGGCTTGTCCCTAGCTACACATGTCCGACTAACTCCAGTAGACTTATGCACTACAGGCTGCACTTGACTCTCCACCTGAAACGGAGTACCGACCATCCCACCTTCAAAAATATGGACCTGGAACCATCGAACTCCACCGCGCTTGATGGCACAACTGTTCTCTTTCACCATTTGCCTGAGTCTGTTTTCTTCGATGTATTGCAGACCCCATGCATGCATATCGGCTAATTATTCCACATTGGATACTAGGACACTACGACTTGTACCCTCTGGCTCCGACTGCAAAGCCGGACAAGAATGTCTTATGTACCATGACTCCTCGGTACGCCTAATCGTGAAACCCTAAGTAATCTCAAGCCTCTCTAGTCCATACATCGGGAATTTGCTTATCAACCGCCATCGATGGTGACCGACCGATGAGGTACTTGGCGATAGATAAGGCTCCAGCCTGAAACTCCATTCGGAGATCTGGCAGTAAGCCGTAAAGATATGTTCTCCACAACTGTCCTAAACGTTCGTTATGTAACGCCAGATGACTGAGGATCCAAAACGGTGTATTGATGCAACGATCCTTTCTGGCTTGCAGAATCCTGCGAACCCCTATGAAGGGAACCTTCTGTCAACATCGTACTGAAGAACCTTTATGCTCCTACTGACCTACTTCTCCACCCGGCCTTCCGCAACTTCAATAACATATATCCATGAATTTTCCGAGAAGTCGTGAAGGAAACATGATAGCTGGCTCCACCACAAGAAAGAACCATTGCAAGACCAACCTCTGTCTTCTTCTATAGACAGTCATCACGGAGATGTGACCTGCCGAACTCTACGCCTTCAAGTAACTGCCTCTCAAGGCACCTCCAAACCCGTCTCATTGGCTCAATCATGGACGCCACATCTTGACAGATTCTGAACCACCTGAGGCCCTGAACTGGTTGCAACTTCAGCAACACCTCCTACGGATTGCCTGTCCCTGAAGAAAAATATAGGGTCACCTTCTTCGCCGTCATAACAATAAGAATACACTTGGAAATCTTGGAATCTCCATCGATTACGCATTTGCAACCGACCCTTTTCAAAGCATCCAAACAGATCAAAGCCCCTTCTTAGATCTAACACGTGACTAATCATCGTTGCCCTCATCTGAATCCGACTTCTTGTCTTTCTCCTTGAATTTCGGATAGTCTCGCTTCGAATGGCCTTTCTCCTCACATTAGTTGAATTTGTCATTAACTCGGCTTCTCGACTTATTGTTGGAACCACCATCCGACCGCTTCAAAAAGAGGTCTTAGACATTGCATCCCCGTGACACTCCCTGTCACCCGCCACCTTCTTTCTGTTGGGCTACCCTAACACCCAAGCCATCAAACGTTGTGGTTTGTGGAACAAAATTTTTCTTACAAGTTTAAAAAAGGCACCAGAATAACCCATTAAACCAGATCTTACCATAAACCTGACTAGCTAAACTAGGAGTGCTATCTACTAAGATAAGAAAGCCTCACCAAACTTTCCGTGTTCTTTCCTCATCAGGTGCTTCTAGTGGCCACCTTGAAAGTGCTTGATCTCCTTTTCCCGCTCCATCGGTCCTCCGGGATTGAGCTTGTTCTCCGGTCCTCCTTTGTCGTAGATGATCCACACGAGGGATGTGATCCATGGCTCTACTTCCTAACTAAGTAACAAAAGGAGCAACTAAAGAACTTAGGATTCTAATACATGATCTTTAGGATATAGTGTGAAGTTCTAAGTGTTCTACTATCTCTACCTTGCCTCCTCTCTTGTTTCTCAACACATGAGAGTGTAGAGAGGAGGAAGATGATAAGGTGGAAGAACTCAAGAGAAGGAGAGGAGAGTGAATCAAAATGGTGAGCTCAAGAGAAATGAGGCAACCATGTGAGAGAAAAATAACTCACATTATTTTTGTATATGAATATCCAAGAATAAAATATATGACCCATGCTTTAATAGTTGCCACAAATGAATAAAGAATTCATTTGTCAACTATTGAGGCATGGTCCTCACCATACAACCCTCACCTCATACTTTACACCTCATTTTCATTTATAAAATAAATGGAAAAAGTCAAGATGAGGTGTCCACCTTCTAGAAAGTTATCCGTAACAAAATGCGGATTACATTCTACTGTATCTATATACCTGCATTCGGATAAAGACACGAATGCCCAAAGAGATAGAATAACACGAAGAACGTAATACTAGAATATACATATTGAAATAAATATATGTAAATTATCAAATCAATACCTGATTTAATAATCCGGCTTAAACCCGAGCCGGCTAGTACCACCAACTGTCCGATCGAAAATCCGGATACAAAGTACATCAATCGATCGATACCCTGAACGTATCCAATACGGCTACTAAATCATTTCGCCTGAACCAGGGAAACCCTTTGTGTGGGACTCTAAAGACTCGACAGTACGCCGGCAGTGAGTTACTGGATAAATCCATAACCACAAGCACGTTAGCGGCATTAGCTGTACGTAACGGCTATCCGGGTACCTGTTGAAAAGGAAGGCCAACGAGCAAACTCATCCGGATCCCTACTGAGCCTATCTATGAAAATATTCGTATAGTCCGGTCTCTTCGTCTGAGAGTATCGCATACCGGGTCTAGGGGGTGGTAAATGTCAGACCCTAATAACCTGATAATTCGTGCTGATGCGGATCAGGACCAATCCGGGAAACTACTGATCAGCCTATCAGTAAATCCCAACTGCCTTGGCCAAGGTCTTATGGTCATGACCAATCGAACACAGTGCGATATCGACTCCCAATACCGGGAGAGTCGAATCCCGGACAATCGCTCACTGCCTCCATATGGCTCAGGACTGTACCTAACCAAAACCTACTGCCAGCGTACCGTCGAGTCTTTAGAGTCCCATACAGAGGGTTTCCCAGCTTCGGGAGAATAGGGGTCGTATGGTTTTACGACAGGGTTCGATCACATACGTGTATTTGTGCGCATATGATGTTCGGGCGGACAATACCAGTGGGCTTTGGTTTAAGCCGGATCCTGGTATTTGATTATTGGATTCGTTTCGTTTCATTGTATTCGTGTTTCTCGGGATATGGATGCGGGTATGTATATACGTATGAAAGGGGTATTCTTGTAATTTGGACAAAATTACATGGAGAATGACACCTCAAATTAGGGGTTTTCTTTATTAGTAAAATCTTTTTGTGGTGGAGGAAATGAGAGAGGAAACTTTGTGGTATTTTAGTGCAATCGATTAGGGTTTCACTTTGACTTTCTTGGACTTATTTGGCATTTGTTGACTTAGATATTTGTTAGATATTTGTGAGATATTTTCCTTTGGTTTAAATGCCAAAACTCTAGCTCATTTCACTAATTGTTTTTCACAAAAAGAAATCTACATATACTTTCTTCTCTCATTTCCTCAAGCTTTTCTCTTTCTCATCTCAAACCCTAACCATCTCATGAGTTGATAATCCGAGGGTTTGTGAGACTACTAGACTGCTCATCACTCTCTAAACATCCTAGGCTACTTAGTTTAACACACCAAGTGACCTAGTTGCCTCAAGTTATAGGTTAAGCTCAAAGTTGGATCTCTCGGGTGGATCTTCTACGATTCGGAGAAGACGATGTGGAGGTGCAATCCGCTCTGACATCGAGGAGCTCACGACTTGTAGAAGGACAACGAGGAGGTGAAGGACAGCGAGAACTTGAGGTATAATACTCACACATAGTAGTTAAACCTCTTTGCTAGATTGTTAGTTAGGGTTTAGTATCGATCCTGGAGTTTAGTCGATGTTACGATGCTTATAAAAATCATTTTTTGCAAACTCCGCCTCCCCGCGAACACGTGGGGTGAGTGGCATCGACTTACAGTGGTATCAGAGCTGACTAAACCAAAGCTAACAGATTAAACGACAACTAAAACTACGAAACCGAAATAACCCGTAAATATCAAAACGTAGAATCTAGTTTCTGTTGAATTTTTCCGATGCTCTAAAAATTATTTTAGCAACTGCAGATTACTCTCTGAACTGTAAAATGAACACTCACCAAAAACGAGACTATCCCCTCGAAAAATGGCCGGCCACATTGAGGAAATTTCCGAGCTCACAGGGTCAAATGCAGGGGATTGCTTCGTGTTTTGGTCTGTGGCTTTGTGACTTGGATCTAGTGTTTCAGGAGATGTTTATTTTTTCCAATTTTGAATATATTGTCAATTCTTCACTGTGGCAATACGGGGTGTTTCAAAGTCGCAGTTTAACATCGTTTAATGTTTTAAGTTGTGATATATGTGTTCGTAAACTTCCACTTATTGCTATATGTCGGTTAGTTGGGGGTTGCACATTTCTGTGATTTTTGGTTTGTGTATATAGACTTATTTGATTGTCGTGAATGAATAGCCGGGGATGTGTGGTATTATATTCTTTCATTCAAATGTAAATTGTAAATTGTTGTAACATTTTTTTCGCGGGGCACATCCGGGTTGAGGTTGTAGCCACCGTTGTATTATTTCATTTAGTGTTTATTGCTCCTAGGATAGACCCAAGGTGGGGTGCACAAATTACCGGATACTTTAAAGTGCCGAGTGGCTTACTCATGTTGTTGAGGGAGGTTGCTTCACTTCGGGTATTTGGCGGGTAGTTTGCCGCACCCGTAGGGGTCTGGGGTAGGGTTTGGCTATTCATCACGACCGTGAAATCCGTCTTTCGTTACAGGCTTAAATGAAACACGGAATTCCTAGTATTCAATGTGTTCATCTGTGATCTGGAATGCCTATTATTGCGTCTGACGAATGGATATTAATATATATATATATATATATATATATATTATATAATAGACGTTGCTTATGTTTTGCATCCGTGCTAGTCCAGCCCCCAACTCTGGCGTTAGTTATCTAACCTAACAGTATAAGACGGGGCCCCGTGGTGAATGCGGATGACATAAGCGTACGTTGTATTTTGTCTTTTTCTGCAATGGTAGGTTAATTGATGGGACTGCATTATATTAATGCAAAGCAAACAAACCAAAGCTGAATCGTTGGAACAATTTTTAAACCACTCGGTTTTTTTCAAAACAGAAAAACTTTTAAAAATGCGGAGCTTAAACCACTCCTTTTAAAAGATATCAGGTTCCTTCGATTATATCAAGTACACGGTTTCGCCAAAACCATTTGTAGCCCTCCGTCATTTCAGTTGGACATTCAGTAGTATTCAAGCTATATATTTTGACCTTCGCCAAGGCATAATGATTGGTAGCTGTTAAATATTCATCTGTAGCATAGATAGATGTGTTGGTTTGGGATAGTCGTATTGCTATTTTGGCCTTCGTCAAGGGTATGTACGGGTGGGTTCAAATTAACCTGGACAATAACGGGTAGAACTTGACATGTGACTTATAATATGTTGGCCTTCGTCATGGTCATGGGGAAAAATCCACATCAGGAGTTTCTAAAGAAATTGAAACTTGCTAGTGTTGCATACCATTTGGAGTGTTATAATTTTGGTAGGATTCCTTCGACTTTATCACATGATGATATTTGGATCCCGATACTACTGTGAGTATATGCTACTCCTCGGGAGATTTTTTCACTTAACGATCAATGCTATAAACCAAGTAGGTGTCTAGAACAGTGTTAGCGGGGCTACGCCTCCAGGGAAAAGATGTTATTTAATTAAGGAACTTCGCGAAAGCGTTGTAAAACTTCCCTCGAAGTACCGACAATAGCCTGGCTGAAAGGTTAAGCAAGTATTGTACGGTGAGATTAATCCTGACTAATTCTTCTTTATGGTTTGAGGAAGGATTCGAGAAACAAGGGAGCCGTCCTGTTTAGATAAACTAAAAACCAATCTAAACTTGCAAGAGCATCATGCTAAAGTGTTTCTTCTCTCTCTCCTAATTGCAACAACCAAAGATGACGGGCCTTAAGTTACTATTAGATAAAAATATATTGACAGGGCCAAACTACAAAGATTGGTTCAGGAATGTCAAGATGGCAATAACTTATGACAAGTTGGGCTATATCCTCACTACTAAAGCCCCCTCCGTTCCAGGTCCAAAATCCAGTGTTGCGGATAAGGAAATCCGTAAGAACTGGAAGATTGACTGCGCGAAGGCCAAGTGCCTCGTGCTAGCCTCTATAGACAACGAACATCATAGGTGGCATGAGAATATGGATCTTGAATCCATATTCCTCCATACCAAGGAATTATATGGCATGCAATCTTGTATCGCAAGATACGAAACCTCGAAGAAGCTTTTTCAGGCGAGGTTGGCCGTCGGGTCATCTGTAGGGGAACACGTCCTTAAGATGATCGGCTATATTGAAGAGCTCGCGGACCTCGGGACCACGTTAGTGAATGAGCTGTATACAGACTTAATTCTGCAGTCCCTCCCTCCAACCTACGCCCAGTTTATCTTGAATTTTAATATTCAAGGTAAAGAAGTTGAACTTCCAGAACTTCTCAACATGTTGAGGAGTGCTGAGGGCACCCTATAGAAAGCCAGGGAAACACCCGCTCTACTTGTTGGTGGAGCTTCCTCTTCTAGATCTAAGGCAAAAGCCAAAGGAAAGAAGAAGAAGGCCCCCACCAAGCCGAGAGGCGGTGTTAGTAAGGTGGAAGCAATGGGCAAGACAAGGGTAGCGGGCCGATAGTAGGAAAAGAAGAATGCTTCTACTGCCATAAGAAGGGCTATTGGAAGAAAGATTACAGGGCTTGGAAGGCCAAGAACCAGGGCCCAAAGCAGGTTGTGGCTTTAGCTTCAGGTGTGTTTGTAATTGAAAACTGTCTGTCAATCAACTTTACTTCCTGGGTACTAGATACCGGATCGGGATCTCATATCTGTAATTCTTTGCAGGCACTGAGAAGCCGTAGGGTTCTGAAGTCCGGTGATATGACCCTCCGGGTTGCTAACGGAGCGAGCGTGGATGCTGTGTTCGTAGGGGAATATCACCTTGGATTGACGAGTGGACATATTTTTGTTTTGCGCAACTGTTTTTGTGTACCTAGTTTGACCTGTAATATCATTTTTGTATCTTTGTTATCTAAAGAAGGTTATGATTTTACATTTGTAAGCGATGTCGTAAACATCCACTTTAATCATGGTCTGATTGGGTCAGGTACCCTAAACAACAGTATATACGTATTAAACCAACTACAAATTTTCAATGTCCAGAACACACATAAAATAAAGACTCCAGAAATAAATCATGCTTTCTTATGGCATTGTAGACTAGGTCACATTAACGAAACACGGTTGACCAAGTTACATAAAGAAGGATATTTGGATCCGTTCGAATATCAATCTTATGCAACTTGCCAATCATATCTCAAAGGAAAGATGACAAAGACTCCATTTACTGAACGCGGAGAAAGAGCGAGCGAGCTCTTGGGACTAATACACAGTGATGTGTGTTGTCCAATGTCTACACATGCAAGATGTGGTTATTCCTATTTCATTACTTTTACGGATGATTTCTCTAGGTATATGTAAGTGCACGGCAGCGCCCCGGCCGTCAATCCGACGCCGGAATGCGGAAACGAAACTTTTCAAAAACTAGAAAACCGGCACTACCGCACACTATAAACCTGGATTGGGCCATTAACCTAATGCTAGCAAACTAGAGTATGGGTAGAAAGCTATACCGAGCGATCCGTGTCCTTCGGTCTTCGGCCTCTATCCCGATCTCCTCACGGAATCTCCGGTCTTCATCTCCTCGTAGGAACGGGCACCACATCGCCGGGTTCTTTTATGGGCTCCCACCTCTGGACCGAGGCAACTCGAGCATGAAGTTGGCGAGTCGACGTGCCCAAGGATACTGTAGATGAAGTGTAGAATGGTTTGTCTCTTGGGGTTTGAAGTTGCCACTTTGATGGAGGTGAAGAATGGAAATGAGCTTAGGATTTTTGGTGTACTCTAAAATGATATGAGATGAACATTTTGCCACCACAAAAATGAACCTCACTCTCTCTCCATACTAGAAGTGGCCGGCCAAATATGAGAGGGGGAAAGAAACAAGGGAGGTGACTGTAGGGATAGCAAATGGTAACCATAAGCCATGTGAAGATAATGAGGAATAAAGGTCACATCCATATCAAGATCAACTCTAATCTCATTTAATGCTATCCATCATGAAAGAAGAAAAGCAAAGATGCTATTGTTATCATAATGCCTCATATCACAAATAAACCCTCCACAACTGCTAATTTGCAAATATGCAAATTAGCCCCTCCATCAGAAAAATCCGGCCCCGAAGGAACAAAGGACAACTGGCCGGAACGGAATGCAAACTGGCAACTTCAGAAAACTGATCCCGTAATAAATTAAAAGAAAACCTCGCGACTGCATATACATGCCCGCATTTGTATTCCCACTGAATACAAATGCAAAGAGACAAAATCTACACTGTACAATACTAGGATCCGGCTTAAACCAAAGCCCGCTAGTATTATCTTTCCGATCATGATCCGTGCAATACCGTACGGATAAGATCAAACCCTGCCATATCTCCATATGGCCTCTACAGCGTTTCGCCCGAAACTTGAGAAACTGTCTGTGAGGGACTCTAAAGACTCGTCAATACTTTGGCTGTGGATTTAACCACTAGCACGTCAGAGGTATTAGCCATACGTAACGGGCTACCAGGTATTGACCAAAAGGGACGTCGATGAGCGAACTCATCCTGACACCCTACTGAGCCTGTCAGTGACAATATCCGTACAGTTCGGTCCGTTCGTCTATGAGCATCGCATGGCGGGCCTAGGGGGTTGGTAAAAGTCAGACCCCCAAAAGCGGTACAAGTCGAGTCGGAGTGTAGCCCAGAACACCCTGAGATACTACTGGAATACCTACCAGTAAATCTCCTTTCTTGGCCAAGGACTTCGTGTAATGGCTCTCTTAGACACAGCGTGACCTCACCCCCAATACCGGGAGAGACGAACCCCTGCAGATCCGCTCACTGCCTCCATGTGGCTCGGGACTGTACCCAACTAAAACCTGTTTGCACAACTCCTTTGAGCGTGGTAGGGTAGTAATCAAAGTACAGTGGGAACTCACACGAGAAAAATGACGATCTCAGGTCGATGAACTAACCTGTACACATGTCACCAGGGAACTGCTATCTGACGTCAGGTATAAGACCAACTAGCATGTTCCCGGCGAGCCCTGTCCGGTGTACTCATAACCCAATGAGCACCTGTATGCATCTTAGGTGAACCAACTGACACTAGTGGCTTGTGAGACCGGCCACCGCCCCTCGTCGGGGCCACGACTGTATACACTAGTATACTCTGGAGTATCGATGCCCTATCTCGAAAACTCCCACGACTAGGGACCTTTTAAGGATGTGCTTATAGACCCCAGCTCCTACGTATATGATCGCCCTCATACTGCTGGTTGTTAAGCAAGAATCCTAGGGGCTCTATCAACGTGCAATAGTGATCAGTAATGTCACCTAAAGCAGTACACGATGATAAAGATAAACCAGATAGCATACTATCATCTTGAGTAAGACTGTCCTACCGGTATAGGTCCTCCCTCAATCATTGCAATCACGTGCCTGTGATCCAATAATTGACTCTGAGGGCACTATCTCCAACAGTATGGACTTGTCTTCTTGATGAACCACAAATCCAAATCCTTTGAGAAATTCCGAGAATATAAGAATGAAGTGAAAAAACAAACCGGCAAAAGTATCAAGACATTGAGATCTGATCGAGGTGGTGAATACTTGAGTTCCCAGTTCCTGCATTACCTAAAAGAGAATGGAATTCTCTCTCAGCTTACTCCTCCATTCACACCACAACAAAACGGTGTATCGGAGAGACGAAACCGAACCCTATTGGTTATGGTACATTCCACGATGAGTAATGCCGAGTTTCCGTGATCATTCTGGGGCTATGCACTAGAATCAGCTGCATATCTTTTGAACAAGGTTCCTACCAAGACTGTGCCTACCATACCATATCAGATGTGGAGTAGGAAGAAACCCTATCTTCAATATCTAAAGATATGGGGATGTCCAGCTTTTGTTAAAAAGCAGCATGCAGACAAACTCGAGACATGCCCGGTACTGTGTAAGTTTGTGGGATACCCAAAGAACTCCAGGGGGTATCTTTTCTATTACGCAGAGGAACAAAAGGTTTTTGTTTCTCGTCATTCCCACTTTTTGGAACATCAATTTTTAGAAAAAGAAACTAGTGGGAGCGCAATAGAACTGGAAGAAATTCCAGAACCACAAGCTATTACAGAAAGCTAGGTAGAGCAAGAAGTTTCAAAAGAACAGGACATTCCCGCGCCACTTTGCAGGAGTAGTAGGTTATCTCATCCGCCTGAGAGATACTACAGTTTTCTCGTAGATGGGGATAGAGAGGATTGCATCATTGATAATGATGAGCCGACTAACTTCCAGCAAGCCATTCAGAGCAATGACTCGGTAAAATGGCTGGATGCAATGCAGACCGAGATGGAGTCCATGTACACCAACAAAGTATGGACTTTGGACATTGCTCCAGAAGGGATAAAACCCGCATGCTGCAAATGGATCTTCAGAAAGAAGATTGGTGTAGATGGACAGGTTGAAACCTATAAGGCTAGACTTGTTGCAAAAGGATTTCGTCAAAGACCTGGTTTGGACTATGATGAAACCTTTTCTCCAGTGGCTACGCTCAAATCCATTCGGATCTTTCTTGCCATTGCTGCCTTCCACGATTATGAGATTTGGCAGATAGACGTAAAAACCTGTTTTCTAAATGGAAATTTGGAAGAGTGAGTCTATATAGACCAGCCAGAGGGTTTCATTCAGAGTGGGAGCAGCGGGAAAGTGTGCAAGTGGCTTAAATCCATCTTTAGACTAAAGCAGGTATCGCGGAGTTGGAACATCTGTTTTGATAAGACGGTCAAAGAATTTGACTTTATCAAAAATCTAGATGAGCCATGCATTTATAGTAAGATTGTAGCACGAACTGTTGTATTCCTTGCCTTGTACGTGGATGACATTCTCTTGATAGGAAACGACATTCCTATGCTACAATCTGTCAAAGGGTTCTTATCACAAATGTTCTCCATGAAAGACCTGGGTGATGCCTCTTACATTCTGGGGATCCAGATCTATTGTGATAGATCTAAGAGAATGTTTGGACTTTCACAGTCCAGGTACATCGACACCATACTGAAAATATTCAGTATGGAAGATTCAAAGCGCGGTAATTTGCCGGCTTGACACGGAATCACCCTCTCCAAAGAGATGTCTTCCAAGACTGATTTGGCAAGGGATCGCATGTCTATTATACCCTACGCTTCTGTGGTAGGCTCTATAATATATGCGATGTTGTGTACTAGACCAGATGTAGCTTATGCACTGAGCGTGGTAAGCCGGTATCAGTCAAACTCTGGGGAGAAGCACTGGATGGCAGTAAAGAACATTCTCAAGTACCTGAGAAGTGTAAGTTGATGCCACGCACCCCACATGTATGCGGGGAGGCGGAATAAGTAAAAAACGATTTTTATTGGCTTCGTAACATCGACTAAACATTAGAATAGTTTCTAAACCCTAACTAACGTTATAACTTGGAGGTTGTATCTACTATGTGTGCGATATATACCTCAAGATCCCGCTGTCCTTCACTTCCTTGCTGTCTTCTCCAAGTGATGAGCTCCTTGTCGTGAGAACGGAATCCACCTCCTCGTCGTCTTCTCCGAATCGCAGACGATCCACCCGAGAGTTCCGATTTCGAGCTTTGCTTCTAACTTGAAGCAACTAGGTAACTTGGTTTGCTAGACTAAGTGCCCTAGGTTGTGTAGAGAGTGATAAGGATCAAGTTATCTCACTAAACCCTATGGTTTTCAACACATGGAATGGTTAGGGTTTTCTTTGAGAGAGGAGAGAGCTTGAAGAAGATGATGGAAGCTTAAGGTTTTTCTTTTTCTTATGTGAAGAAAAAAAAGTATCTGATACAATAATGTAAAGGGATTATATGTGTGGTAAAAGTCAAGGGTTTTTAACTCTTTCAAGTCTAGAACCATCTCAAAAGATCAAGCAAATATCACAAAGAAATATCTAAGTCAACAAGGTCAATAAGTCAAAGTAGTCAACATAAAAACCCTAATCCCTTTTTCAACAAAATACCATAAGCTTCCATCTCATTTCTTCCATCTATTAATCTTGTCTAAATGACAAGAATACCCCTCTCATCTGTATGCGCACATACCCATATTCGTATTCCGAGAAATACGAATACAGTGAGACGAACTGATCCAATAATCAAATACTAGGATCCAGCTTAAACCAAAGCCCACTGGTAATGTCTGCCCGAAAATCATAAGCGCACAAGTACACGTATATGTTCGAACCCTGTCGTAAAACCATACAACCTCTACACGTTTCGCCCGAAGCCGGGAAACTCTCTGTGTGGGACTCTAAAGCCTCGACAGTATACTGGTAGTGGGTTTAACCACAAGCGCGTCAGCGGCACTAGCTGTACGTAACGTCTATCCAGTTATCTGTCGATGAGAAGGTCGACGAGGAAACTCATCCGTACCCCAACTGAGTCTGTCTGTGGCAATCTCCGTACAGTCCGGTCTGTTTGTCTAAGAGTGTCGCATATCGAGCCTAGGGGGCGGAAAGCGTCAGACCCCTAATAGCGGTATAAGTCGTGTCGGAGTACTGTCCAAAACACCCTGAGAAACTATTGGAGTACCTACCAGTAAATCTCACTTGCCCTGGCCAGGGACTTTGTGTAATGGCGTTCCGAACACAGCGCGACATCAACCCCCAATACCGGGAGAGACGAATCCTATCTAACCGCCACTGCCTCCAAGCGCTTTGGGACTGCACCCAACTACTACCTATTTGCACGACTCAGCAGAGCCGTGGTAGGGTAGTAATCTACGAACAGTGGGAACACACTCGAGGCGAAGCAGCAGTGTCAAGTAGACGGACTAAGTTGTACTCATGTCACCTGGGAACTGCTACCTGACGATAGGTATATTACCAACTAGCAGTTCCCCACGAGTCCGTCCAGTGTAACTCATAACCCAATGAGCACCTGTATACTATCTCCAGTACGTCGTACTGATGGCTGTGGGACAGACCATCTCCCCTCTTGGGAAAAGAAGCGTATATACTAGTCTACTCTTGAGTATCGATGCCCTGTCTCGATAATCCTACGACTAGGGACCTGTAAAAGGATGTGCTTGTAGACTACCCATTCCACCATTAGTGTGACTGCTATCACAACGCTGGTAGTCAAGCAAAGATCCTAAGGGCTCTATCAATATCTATCAGTGGTAAGTTAAAAGAAACATATACACATATTAAGATAGATACAAACCAAGTAGCATACTACTATATCGAGCAAGACCGTCATCAATCCGTGTATATATATATCCCAAGCTTCCGAAATGTAATATACAGACTAGTACTATACAATAATGGCCTCTAGGGCATATAACACTAACAATCTCCCACTTGCATTAAGGCCATGTGATTGTTAGTGTATATGCCCTAGAGGCCATTACAGTATCATACTAGTTTGTATATTACTTAATGGAAGCTTGGGATATTCACAGTTGTATAGACAATCTTGCTCAAAATGGTAGTATGCTACTTGGTTTGTTTCTACTTTAATATGTGCATGTGTTTCTTTTAGCATATTGCTTATACATATTAGTGGAGCCCTTAGGATCTTTGCTTGATTACCAGCGTTGTGATGGCAGTCGCACTTGTGGGGGCTGGGTAATCTATAAGCACATCCTTATACAGGTCCCTAGTCGTAGGATTATCGAGACAGGGCATCGATACTCTGGAGTAGACTAGCGTATGCGCTTCTCATCCCAGCAGGGGAGATGGTCTGTCCCACAGCCATCAGTACGTCGTACTGTAGATAGTATGCGGGTGCTCGTTAGGTTACGAGTACACTGGACAGGACTCGTCGGGTACTGTTGGTTGGTATTATACCTATCGTCAGTTATCAGTTCCCAGGTGACATGAGTACAGCTTAGTCCGTTGACTTGACACTGTTACTTCTCCTCGAGTGTGTTCCCACTGTTCTTTGATTACTACCCTACCATGGCTCAAAGGAGTCATGCAAACAGGTAGTAGTTGGGTGCAGTCCCGAAGCACTTGGAGGCTGTGACGGTTAGACAGGATTCGTCTCTCCCGGTATTGAGGGTTGATATCGCGCTGTGTTTAGGAGAGCCATTACACATAGTCGTTCCTGGCCAGGGCAAGCGAGATATACGGGTAGGTTTCCAGTGTTATCTCAGGGTGTTCTGGGTTACACTCCGACACGACTTGTACCACTATTAGGGGACTGATGTTCGCCACCCCCTTAGGCCTGCCATGCGATATTCATAGACGAATAGGCTGGACTGTACGGAGATTGTCACATTCAGGCTCAGTAGGAGTTCAGATGGGTTTACCTCATCGTCCTTCTTATCGACATCTACCTGAGGACCGTTACGTACAGCTAGTGCCGCTTGCGGTCTGTGGTTAAACCTGTTAGTTATATGTATG
Organism: Agapanthus africanus; assembly: GCA_030015575.1. NCBI lineage: Eukaryota > Viridiplantae > Streptophyta > Magnoliopsida > Asparagales > Amaryllidaceae > Agapanthus > Agapanthus africanus. The sequence goes on along the minus strand of CM057343.1, from coordinate 165,858,186 downwards.
CCCTAGAGGCCATTACTGTACATTGGATGTATATTGTAGTGGATGCTGGGACATATATAGGTAGGACTTTCTTGCTCGACATGATAGTACGCTATCTGGTTGCTATTTATCTTAACATGTATACTTCCTGTCTCTCTGATTACATGTTGATAAAGCCCTTAGGATGTGTACTCGACTTCCAGGACTATGATGCAGATCATACTAGTGGGGCCTGAGTAGTCCATGAGTACATCCTTCAATGTTCCTAGTCGAGGGAATATCGAGACGGGGCATCGATATTCCAGAGTAGACTAGCGTATATCTTCTCGACCCATGTGATGGGCGATGGATGATCCCATATCCATTGGTGTTTGACATCGGAGATGGTATACGAGTGCTCAGTGGAGACTGGGTACACTGAACGGACTCGCCGAGAACTCCCAGATGGTATTATACCTCACGTCAGATGGCAGTTCTCTGGTGACACTGGTACAGCTTAGTCTATTGACCCGAGATCGTCATAGAGTCTTGTGTGTCTCCCACTGTGCTTTGATTTCCACCCTACCACGGCTCTACTGAGGCGTGCAAACAGGTGGTTTTTGGGTACAGTCCCGATTCACATGGAGGCAATGAGCGATAGGAGGGGATTCGTCTCTCCCGGTATTGGGGGTTGATGTTGCGCTATGCACGACTGGCCATAACAGGAAATCCCTGGCCAGGGTTGCAGTGATATACTGGTAAGAGTTATCAGTAGTTTCACGAATGTTATGGACCTCACGTAAGCATGACTTATCAAGCTATTGGGGTCTGACGTTTACCACTCCTAGGCGAGATATGCGACATATCAGACGAACAGACCGGACTGTACGGTAAGTGTTACTGGTTGGATTCACAGGAGTGTGAGCGGGCTTGCTCGTCAATCTTCTGATCGCTCAATACCCGGGTGGCCGTTACGTTTAGCAGACCGCTTGCGGCTTGTGGGTATTTGATATGATCATCATCTGCTACCGGCGTATTGACGAGTCTTTAGAGTCCTACACAAAGGTTTCCTGGCTCAAGCGAAACGAAATAGGAGCGCATATGAGATATGTGCGGGACCGAGAGTAATGCGTGTATGTGTTGCCGTATTTCATTCTCGCGATAAATGTGTCGAATGGTTGTATGCGATATAACCTAGTTATCGAATCAAGGATTGATTCGATAAGCTGATACATTGGATACTAGCCGGTTATATGCGATATGACCGGATCATTGAATCAAGTGTTGATTTAATGATTTAATGTATAATTATATATTTGATATATTACTTTGCATTAACTAGTATTGGTTCACTTTAAATGGATTTACTCACTTGGTTTGTGCACATGGTATATGTGATATATTTTGTGCACATGATTGTATCATGTTTGATGATACATGCAAGCTAGGGTTAGTGTAAAGAATTAGACCATGGTTAAGTTTATGATTAGGGTTTTCTTTTTATTTACTTATTCATTTATTTATTCTTTTTTTGTTTATTTTGGAAAAAGAAAATGATAAAGAATATAGAATGGTGGCTTGTTTTGTTTGTAGTTGAAGTTTCTTGAAACTTTGACTAAGTCACCATTCTTGTCTCATCCTTAACCCTAACCATTCAAGTTAACCATGGTCCATTCTCTACAACTAACCAAGGGTTAGTAAATGATAAGTATTGATTTATTTATCATTTACATAATACTTATCATATATTTCTTCTTCTTCTTCATCTTCATCCTTCATGAAGAAAGCTTGCTACTCCAATGGCAAGTGATGAAAACTAGTGAGAAATCCAATTCTAAAGTGAACCGACATCCTATTTCTTCATCCTCTACCTCTTGCCAAGTAGTATAGGGTGTTTCCTTCACAAGTTTTCTTGACTTGGTGAAGTTGGAGCTTGATCTTGCGATGCCTCGACGTAGATCATCTTCGGCATCGTCGTCGATGACCAAGCCCATTTTTCTCCGATGAAGCCGACGCTAGAGCCCAAGATATGATTTGGACAGTGAGGGGACTTCATCACGGAGCCTAGGAGGTGGTGGACCGGATCTACAAAGGTTGTAGCCCCTTTCCTTTAGCTATATTTCCGTTTACTTGCTTGCTTCGCCTATATATCTAGTTGACGATCCGTATTAGGGTTTGTAGGCACCCGTAAAATTTCAATTGTGCATGTTTGATCACTTGTGAGACTCCATTAGAGTGCCTAGGAACCCTACAGTGGTATCAGAGCCTAGCTAGAGCCTTAGGCGAAGTCCCGACGGAGTTAGAAGTCCGATCGACCCAAAACCCCGACTTTGAAATGCTCTCTGGACTTTTTTGTAAAATGTGGTTTTTTGCAGATTAAAAATATTCAGAAAAATCAGCAGGAAGATCTAAGGATTACTGTAAAAATTCGAGGACCTGATTCCATAAAGGCGCCGCGGATCCGCGGCATGAGCATGCTCATGTGGCGGTTCCGCGGCCAGTTTGTCGTTTTATGCATCCAATTTTGCACAGTAATCCTTAGTTGTCTGTGCTGGTTTTCCTGGAGATTTTTGATAATTTTTTCCAGAGATTCATTTTCTGGGTTGTATTGGGGACTCAGTGTATCGATCGGATTGTCTAATTTTGTCAGTGTGTTTTTCCGGATAAATTTTAGAATATGTTAAAAAGTTCGACCGGATATAAATACCCAATTTTTTCCCTGTCGGGAAATTTCCAAGTGTTGGATTTTTCCGTAGTTTAACGATGTTCTAAGTAGTGCAAGTAACGCGATGGACCCTTTAGAAGACAACAAACCTTAACTCGATTATGTGACCGTCTTGAACTGCCCTTTGAACCTTCGGGTTTGGAGCAGTATGGCGTGCCACATGTGAGGCGTTGGCTTGACCCTTCTACGGCTGGACCGTTGGTACTGAGGCACGAACTGAATGTTGTTAGACTTATTTCATGTGTTGAGCTGTATCGAGAAAACTTGGGTGTTCGATTGTTCGATCGGAAAGTTTAACATTTTCTATTTATCCGGAATGTGATACAATAATTGGAATTCACAAGTAGTTATGTGATAACTGAATGAATGTTATAAATATAGCACTTTAGTCTCATTTGATCGGTTGCCACGGAGTTTTGATGTGATCAAAAGTCCGTCGCAATCACGTAGCGTACGCGGATACTCGCCGGGTAAACTTAATAGACAGCCTCACTCCATAGCCCCGACCAAGTGACTGTAGGAGAACCCCGTCGCCGAAAGCATCCGTTCGGGTGCTCGCGGCAGCGGTGTTCCGCCTTGGTGCACTTTGTCGACGGCGTTAGGGGTGCGGCCGCCAACTAAAGTTTGCGACGAGCATTCGATCAGAATGTCGGGAATCCTGTTGAATTGCCCGACTTGATATTGAAAAGTGTTTTCGATTTTGAGACTAAAATGCGGGGTTTATAATTGTTAGGCATGCGATGTCTAAGTAATTCATTTGATTAGGCATGTGATGTCTAAAGAGGTTGCGGATTCCAACTGTTGTAGTATTACACTTTCTTTTCTGTGACCGTAAGTGTAATATGTGATGTCGCCGGTTTCGTTGCTATATGTCAACGACAATTGGGATGCGCATATTTACTTACGTTGATGACATGTGATGTTATGTGTTGCTGGATATGTTATATTGGATCGTCGTGTTTGAATAGCCGGGGGTTTTTTTTTTATGTGAGATGAGTGTTTTTCATTTTCATTCATGTAAAAACTTGTATGTAATATTCTTTTATTGGGGCACTTCCAGGTTGCGGATGTTGTCACCATTTGTATATTATTTACTTTTCTGCACTAGGATAGACCCAAGGAGGGGAGCATAAGTAACCGGGTTCTGGGGTCCAGTGGGAGACCAACTCGAGGAGTCGAGTCCGGGTCTCCTAACCCTAGAATTGGTAGGGTTGCTTGCCGCTCTCGTAGGGGTCTAGGGGTGTGGGATTGGCTATTCATCACGACCGTGGAATCCGTGTTTTATACTGGCTCGTATTGAAAACACGGACGTCCTAGTATATCCAATATTTCATATGATTCTTTCTGCTGCGTTATCTGTGATGTGATCATGCGGTGTTCTGTGCTCTGTTGTGACAGATATTATATATAGTATATATGATATATTATATAGACGTTGCTTATGTTTTACACCCGGGCTAGCCCTGCCCCGCTCTGCCGTTAGTTACCTAACCTAACGGTGCAGACAGGACATCGAGGCGAATGCGGATGGCATAAGTGTACGTCATATTTATCTGTGATGTTTAGGTAATTTAAATGATGGGATATTCATTAATGAGATTAATGAAAGAAAATAAACCTAATAGATGTTGTGGAATCGAATTTCAAAAATAAAACAGGTAGCTACAGTTCTTGCTTTGCATCGCGGTGTTCATTATAGAACATCCTGCACCTTATTCGATGAGGAAAGGACCGAGATCCCTTCACCGGGAGTGACTCCTTTAGCAATAACTGGCAGATGCTACAACCCTCGGTTTGTCTTTGATCGCTTCTATAGTTTCAGCTTTGCACAGTGATATATATGATATATCCCGCACCTCATTCGACGAGGAAAGGGCCGACGATCCCTTCACCGGGAGTGACCCCTTTAGCAAAACTAGAAAAGCCTCGAAAACATTCCATTTAAAAACCATTTGATTCCGCAACGAGATCAAGTTCAAAGCATTAAAGGTTTTCACAAAAACCATTCGCAACCCTCCATCATTTTAGGAAGTAGAGTACTTAGTATTCGTGCTGTGTTTGTTGACCATAGTCAAGGCACAGTGTACGGTAGCTAAGTGATGTCTTCCTACACCGCATATGATGCGATTAGTTAGGACAGTCGCGTGACTTTGTTGACCTTAGTTAAGGGTCATGTGGGTGGGTCTAATTAATCACGAAATGACGGGTAGAACTTGACTAGTACTTATGATTTGTTGACCATAGTTAAGGTCATAGGTGCTAGGGGTAAAAACCTTTATCGGGAGTTTCAAGTGTTGAAATTTGCAATGAGATTGCATACCTTCTATATGATAGTTGGATCCCGATACCCACTGCGAGTAATTGTTACTCCTGGGAGAGTTTTGCACTTTGCAATTAGCCGATCAAGTAGGTGTCTAGAAAGGTGTCAACGGGGTTACGCCTCTGGGAAAACGAGGTTTACTGTAATTAGGTCCGTGCGAAAGCACGAGAAACCTCCCTCAAAGTACCGACACTGGCCTGGCTGAAAGATTGGCGAACTTGTAGAGTGTAATTAATCCCGGCTAGTCTTTCCTTTTAGGGTTTGAAGGAAGATTTGATAAAAACAGTGGGAGCCATCCTGATTAGATAAAATATATAACCAATCTGATCTTGCAAGAGCGCACGCAGAGTGTTTTCTTCTCTCTCTCTCCTGGTAGCGACCATATCACGCCTTAATCAAGATAATAAAATGGATGTATTGACCGAACCCGCTTGTTATTCTGAGCTGGGGAACGTTGGTCCCGCTCCAACTTATAATTGTTATAAGACAGAGCAGGAAATTGGGGATTACCAGAATTCCCGTGCCGCCCAAACGAAGAGAGTGCATGCTGATGCATCATCTTCGGGTGTGTTCATTACAAAGAACTGTTTCTCAGTATCCTCTGCATCCTGGGTATCTGATACCCGATCAGGATCCCAGATATGTAATCTGTTACATAGGGCTACAAAAAGGTAGAAAAACTGAGAACGGGTGATAAGTTTCATGAGGCAGAAAACAGGGCAAGTGTTGCAGCCAAGTCTGTTGGTCACTGTCACCCTGTATTACCAATACATTGATTCTGAACAAATGCTATTAGATACCGAACCTGATATACAAAATCATATCAGTCTCTTTATTAGTAAAGAAATGATAAAATTTTGTATTGATGGATAATGTTTTGAACATTTCCTATATCAAAAGTTGATCGGTTCAGGCACGTTATCTAAAAGCATTGACGTTCTAAATCAAACTACAGTTCCTAGTATACAGAACACACACAAGAGGAAAAGTTCAGAAATGAACGAATCATTCTTGAGGCATTGTAGACTAGGTCATATCAATGCGACCCGGCTGGCTGAAGTTACATTTTAGATGCATATTTAAATCAGTTTGAATTTACATCTTGTGAAACTTGCCAGTCATGTCACAAAGATAAGATGACCATAGCTCTGTTTATTGGAAACAGAGGAAGAGTTAGTAAACTCTTGGGACTGATGCATGCTGATGTGTGTAAGGTCTCCTGTCTATACATGGCAGGACTGGTTTTTTATACTTCATTATATTCTCTGATGATCTCTCAAGATTCTGACATATGTTCCTGTTGAAACACAAGTCCGAACCTTTTAAGATATTCACAGAATATAAGCAAGAAGTAGAGAACCAAAATACGGGTATAAGTATTATGGCCTTTGATGTGATCAAGGAGGAGAATACTTGAGCACGGAAATCCTGGTCCATTCTAAAGGAGAATGAGATTCTCTCTCAGCATTACTCCTCTGAATACACCACAGCACAACGGTGTATCGGGGTGGAGAAATCACACAATATTAGATATCGTGTGCTCTATGATGAGTATTACTGAGTTACCTATTTCCTTTTGGATGTTATGCGCTTGAGAAGCTGCGTACCTATTGAATTAGGTTCGAATTAAATCACTGCCTACCACTTCATATGTGATATGGAAAGGGAAGAGCCCATATCTTAAGTTAGTTAAGATTTGGGATTGTCCGGCCTATGTCTAAAAGCAAAATCCGGACAGGCTCGAGGAAAGGTCTGTAATGTAGAACTGGAAAGGTTCCAGCTATACGAAACTACAGCTGAAGATTTGACAGAACCAAAGGATTCTATAGTCCCCGACGAACCTCAGCCTCTCCGCCGATCTGGTAGAGTTCCTCGCCTGCCTGAGAGATACCTAGGTTTCTCGATGACAGTGGGAGCGAGGATTGCATCATGAGATGATGACCCAACCAGTTTCGAGCAGGCCATCGAGAGTAGGGACTATGTAAGAATGGCTGGATGCTTAGTGATCTGAGATGGAATCCTTATACACCAACAAAGTATGGACTTTGGTTGCTATATCTGAAGGGTTAAATCCCCATCAGGAGCAAGTATATCTTGAGAAGATTACTTGGTGTAGATGGAAAAGTTGAGACTTTCAAAGCTAGGCTTGTTAAAGGTTTTAGTCATCAACCAGGTGTGGATAATGATGAAACCTTTTCTAGCGACTATGCTTGAGTCCATCCAGATCCTACTTGCCACGGCTACATACCATGACTACGATATCTGGTGGTTGGGTGCCATGACTAATTTTCTAAATATTGATTTAGAAGAGAACGTCTATAAGAACACAGCCAGAGGGCCTCGTAGACAGTGGGAGCAGCGGAAACGTGTGCAAGATGCTTTATAGGATAAAGCAGGCATCGCGGAGTTGGAACATCTGTTTTGATGGATTAGTCAAAGAAGTTGACATCATCAAAATGGTAGATGAACCTTGTATAAACAAAAAGGTAGTAGGGAGTATGGTGACGATCCTCGTAGAATACATGGATGACATACTCTTGTTAGGGAAGGAGTTTCCTATACTGCGCTCGATCAATCTCCGCTTATCACAATGATTTTCCACATAGGATCAAAGTGATACCTACTAAATCCTAAGCTTTGGATCTATGAGATAGATTTAATTGGATGTTAGGATACTCACTAGTTGTAGTGAGATGGTATCAATCGATCCTGGGGAGAATCACTGGAAGGGTTCCAGAGTGATAAGGACGACTGAATGTCAGTCGCAGGCATTGTCTTTACCCTCGGTAAAGGGATGGTATGTTGGAAGATTTCCAAGCTAGATACCGTGACAAACTAGACGATAAAGGCTGGTAACATCGCTATTAAAGATACTACCAAAGAGGAAGTTTGGGTGTATAATAGTTCATAAGATGAACTAGGTTCCTGCCATTGTATGACAATGGAAGTGTGGCTTCGGCCCTGGAACCCTGGTCCCATCAGTGACCCAGACATATTCTGAGGAAGCATCACCTGATCATGGAGATAGTTGATCTCCAGGGTGATCGAGGTTAGGAGAGTAGACTCAGAGGACAACACGGCGGATCCACTCACGAAAGCCTTTTCCCCAAAGAGAGACGTTTAGGGGATGGTTGAGTATTAGATACTACAACCACTGCTACAGATGGCCCTAGTGCAAGTGGGAGATTGTTAGTTATATGTATGCCCTAGAGGCCATTACTGTACATTGGATGTATATTGTAGTGGATGCTGGGACATATATAGGTAGGACTTTCTTGCTCGACATGATAGTACGCTATCTGGTTGCAATTTATCTTAACATGTATACTTCCTGTCTCTCTGATTACATGTTGATAAAGCCCTTAGGATGTGTACTCGACTTCCAGGACTATGATGCAGATCATACTAGTGGGGCCTGAGTAGTCCATGAGTACATCCTTCAATATTCCTAGTCGATGGAATATCGAGACGGGGCATCGATATTCCAGAGTAGGCTGGCGTATATCTTCTCGACCCATGTGATGGGCGATGGATGATCCCATATCCATTGGTGTTTGACATCGGAGATGGTATACGGGTGCTCAGTGGAGACTGGGTACACTGAACGGACTCGCCGAGAACTCCCAGATGGTATTATACCTCACGTCAGATGGCAGTTCTCTGGTGACACTGGTACAGCTTAGTCTGTTGATCCGAGATCGTCATAGAGTCTTGTGTGTCTCCCACTGTGCTTTGATTTCCACCCTACCACGACTCTACTGAGTCGTGCAAACAGGTGGTTTTTGGGTACAGTCCCGATTCACATGGAGGCAATGAGCGATAGGAGGGGATTCGTCTCTCCCGGTATTGGGGGTTGATGTTGCGCTATGCACGACTGGCCATAACAGGAAATCCCTGGCCAGGGTTGCAGTGATATACTGGTAAGAGTTATCAGTAGTTTCACGAATGTTATGGACCTCACGTCGGCATGACTTATCAAGCTATTGGGGTCTAACGTTTACCACCCCTAGGCGAGATATGCGACATATCAGACGAACAGACCGGACTGTACGGTAAGTGTTACTGGTTGGATTCACAGGAGTGTGAGCGGGCTTGCTCGTCGATCTTCTGATCGCTCAATACCCGGGTGGCCGTTACGTTTAGCAGACCGCTTGCGGCTTGTGGGTGTTTGATATGATCATCATCTGCTACCGGCGTATTGACGAGTCTTTAGAGTCCTACACAGAGGTTTCCTGGCTCAAGCGAAATGAAATAGGAGCGCATATGAGATATGTGCGGGACCGAGAGTAATGCGTGTATGTGTTGCCGTATTTCATTCTCGCGATAAATGTGTCGAATGGTTGTATGCGATATAACCTAGTTATCGAATCAAGGATTGATTCGATAAGCTGATACATTGGATACTAGCCGGTTATATGCGATATGACCGGATCATTGAATCAAGTGTTGATTTAATGATTTAATGTATAATTATATATTTGATATATTACTTTGCATTAACTAGTATTGGTTCACTTTAAATGGATTTACTAACTTGGTTTGTGCACATTGTATATGTGATATATTTTGTGCACATGATTGTATCATGTTTGATGATACATGCAAGCTAGGGTTAGTGTAAAGGATTAGACCATGGTTACGTTTATGATTAGGGTTTTCTTTTTATTTACTTATTCATTTATTTATTCTTTTTTGTTTATTTTGGAAAAAGAAAATGATAAAGAATATAGAATGGTGGCTTGTTTTGTTTGTAGTTGAAGTTTCTTGAAACTTTGACTAAGTCACCATTCTTGTCTCATCCTTAACCCTAACCATTCAAGTTAACCATGGTCTATTCTCTACAACTAACCAAGGGTTAGTAAATGATAAGTATTAATTTATTTATCATTTACATAATACTTATCATATATTTCTTCTTCTTCTTCATCTTCATCCTTCATGAAGAAAGCTTGCTACTCCAATGGCAAGTGATAAAAACTAGTGAGAAATCCAATTCTAAAGTGAACCCACATCCTATTTCATCATCCTCTACCTCTTGCCAAGTAGTATAGGGTGTTTCCTTCACAAGTTTTCTTGACTTGGTGAAGTTGGAGCTTGATCTTGCGATGCCTCGACGTAGATCATCTTCGGCATCGTCGTCGATGACCTAGCCCGTTTTTCTCCGATGAAGCCGACGCTAGAGCCCAAGATATGATTTGGACAGCGAGGGGACTTCATCACGGAGCCTAGGAGGTGGTGGACCGGATCTACAAAGGTTGTAGCCCCTTTCCTTTAGCTATATTTCCGTTTACTTGCTTGCTTCGCCTATATATCTAGTTGACGATCCGTATTAGGGTTTGTAGGCACCCGTAAAATTTCAATTGTGCATGTTTGATCACTTGTGAGACTCCATTAGTGTGCCTAGGAACCCTACAAACCCACTGCCAGCGTAGTGTCGAGTCTTTAAAGTCCCACACAGAGAGTTTCCCTGCACTGAGCGAAAGGTGTAGAGGCCGTATGGTTTTACGGCAGGGCTAAAATCACTTACGTACACTTGTGTGCGTATGCTGTTCGGGCAGGCAATACTAGTAGGCTTTGGTTTAAGCCGTATCCTAGTATTGTACTGATGGATTTGTTTTGTCTTCTGTGCATTCGAATTCTACAGAATGCGGATGCGGGTGTGTATGCACAGTTGTGAGGAGCGAAGAGGAAGGAGGTGCCGCATTAGGGTTTTGACAGTTGATTCGGTCGAAACCATAATGAGGCGGACTCATTAGGGTTTTGGCAGTTCGTTCGGTCAAAACCATTATGAGCCGGGGACATCATTTACTAATCTTTTTAGTGAAAATTATGTGATGGCTAATTTCTTTGACCATTTGACCATACTTGATTTTGTTGACCATTTGACCAAAGTTGACTTGGACCTTCATGAGAGGTCTAGAGTTTTCTTTGGTTTTCTTTTTATTTTTGGATATGAAAATGGTCAAGTCAATTGTTGCCATCAACTTTATCATGAAAGCATTAGTAATGATGGTATTTGTGTATTATTGCAACCATGGTTCATTTTCTTAAGCTCATAATTCATTTCTCATTCTCTCTCTTGTGAGAAGAAAAGAAAAAGCTCCATGGTTGTTCCTTCTTCTTCCTCCTCTTGATTCTTCCTTTGATCTCATGTGTTGGGAGAAAAAGGATCCAAATAGAAAAACACATCCATCTACTACTTCTACACAACCTAGGACATCAATCCTAGCAATCTTGTTGCCCTAGTTGCCTCGGCTCGATGTGGAGCTCGGAGTACAACTCTCGGGTGGATCGTCTTCGACTCAAGAAGGCCGCGGAGGTGATCAAGATCCGGATCGACCCTCGGACCGTGGATGGACGAGCAGGACAGCGGAATGAAGACCCGAAGGACCGGTATCGTGAGGTATAATCTCTATGGCATAGTAGATAGCACCTCAAGTAGTTTGCTAGTTTGTAGTTTAGCAAAGATCCTTCTTTTAGTCCATGTTGCCTTGAGTTCTAAAAAATCGTTTTTTACCGTTTCCACCTCCCCGTAAGAACCGGGGTGAGCAACGTGGACTTACAGTGGTATCAGAGCCTAGCAAAACATAAACTAGCATGTTAGCAAAGTATTTAGAATCTCGATCGGAAAAAATTCGCAAAACATGTCCGGAAAAATCAACTTTCTGCCCATTTTTTATACTGCTTTAAAAATTATTTAACATACATGAAAAATCGGCTCAGGGTTTTCTAAAAACACCCACAAAAAATGATCCAGTGACTCGGTCAAAGCGCCGCGGAACCGCGGCAAGAACATGCTTCATGCCGCGGATCCGCGGCCGAGTTGACTTAGCCGTGGACCGTATTTAGTGCAGTGTTCTTAGTTGGATGTTTTGGGATTTTTTGTATATTTTGTTTCTGCCCAGAATTTCCAGAGAACAAATTTGTGTTTGGGGTGGTTACAAATCCGTATTTTTATCGAAATTCCATAGACTTTGGCTAATGGATATTATCTGTGATGTGATATATGTATTGAACGTCTGCTAATCGCTATACGTCGATTAGTGGGGGTTATGCATATCTGTGATCTGTAATGTTGATGGTTTGTGTATATGAACTCGTTGGATTGTCGCGGATGAATAGCCGGGTGGATGTGAGATGAGAGTATTCTTTTTCTTTCATTCAATGTAAAATTTATAATTGATGTAATATTATTTTATGGCCGCACATCCGGGATGAGGTTGTAGCCGCCATTGTATATTATTTCTTTTTACTGTTTTTGCTCCTAGGATAGACCCAAGGTGGGGTGCACAAACTACCGGGTATCTCGAAGTGCCGAGTGGCCTACTCACGTGTAAGTCCACGTTGCTCACCCCGGTTCTTACGGGGAGGCGGCAACGGCGAAAAACAATTATTTAGCGCAAAGCCAACATGGACTAAAAGTCGGATCTTTGCTAAACTAGAAACTAGCAAACTACAAGAGGCGTTAACTACTATGCCGTAGAAATTATACCTCACGAAACCGGTCCTTCGGGTCTTTTCTTCGCTGTCTGGCTCATCCATCCATGCTCCGAGGGTCGATCCGGATCTAGGTCACCTCCGCGGCCTTCTTGAGTCGAAGACGATCCACATGAGAGATGTACACCGAGCTCCACCTTGAGCCGAGGCAACTAGGGCAACAAGATCGCTAGTCTTGAAGTCCTAGGTTATGTAGAAGAGATAGATGGAAGTGTTTGTCTATGTGGATTCTTTTTCTCTCAACACATGAGATCAAAAGAAGAAATCAAGAGGAGGAAGAAGGAGGAGATCAAGCAACCATGGAGCTCTCTTTCTTTCTTCTCACTTTCAAGAGAAAGAATGAGAATGAGAATGAGAAAATGAATTATGTTAACTAAAGAAAATGAACCATGGTTGCAATAATACACCAAAACCATCATTACTAATCCTATCATGATAAAGTTGATGGCACTAATAACTTGACCATTTTCATAACTCAAGAAATAAAAAGAAAACCAAAGAAGAGTGTAGACCTCTGATGAAGGTCAAGGTCAACTTTGGTCAACGGGTCAACAAAGTCAAGATTGGTCAAGGTGGTCAAAGGGTCAAAGCAATTAGCCATCACAAAATTATCACTAAAAGGATTAGTAAATAATGTCTCCGGCTCATAATGGTTTTGATCGAACGAATTGCCAAAACGCTAATGAGCCTGCCACATAGCGGTTTTGGCCGAACCATCTGCCAAAACCCTAATGAGGCACCTCCTCCTTCATCGCACCTCAAAACTGTGCATACACACCCGCATCCGCATTCCGCAGAATGCGAATGCACAGAAGACAAAACAAATCCATCTGTGCAATACTAGAATCCGGCTTAAACCAAAGCCCACTAGTATTGCCTGCCCGAACAGCATACGCACAAAAGTGCACGTAAGTGATCGCAGCCTTGCCGTAAAACCATACGGCCTCTACACGTTTCGCTCAGTGCAGTGAAACTCTCTGTGTGGAACTCTAAAGACTCGACACTACACTGGCAGTGGGTTTAACCATAGACCGCAGGCGGTACTAGCTGTACGTAACGGTCCCCAGGTAGATGTCGATAAGTAGGCCGATGAGATAAACCCATCCGAACTCCTACTGAGCCTGTATGTGACAATCTCCGTACAGTCCGGTCTGTTCGTCTGATACATCGCATGGCGGGCCTAGGGGGCGGTAAACGTCAGTCCCCTACTAGCGGTACAAGTCGTGTCGGAGTGTAGCCCAGAACACCTAAGATAACTCTGGAAACCTACCAGTCTATCTCGCTTGCCCTGGCCAGGGACTGTGTAATGGCTCTCCTAGACACAGCACGATATCAACCCCCAATACCGGGAGAGACGAATCCTGTCTAATCGTCACTGCCTCCAAGTGCTTCGGGACTGCACATAACTACTACCTGTTTGCATGACTCCTTTGAGCCGTGGTAGGGTAGTAATCAAAGTACAGTAGGAACACACTCAAGGCGAAGTGACAGTGTCAAGTCAACGGACTATGCTCTACTCATGTCACCTGGGAACTGATAACTGATGATAGGTATAATACCAAACAACAGTTCCCGACGAGTCCTGTCCAGTGTACTCGTAACCTAACGAGCACCTGCATACTATCTCCAGTACGACGTACTGATGGCTGTGGGACAGACCACCTCCCGAGCTGGGATGAGAAGCGTATACGCTAGTCTAATCCGGAGTATCGATGCCCCGTCTCGATAGTCCTACGACTAGGGACCTGTATAACTTGATGTGCTTGTAGATTACCCAGCCCCTACTAGTGTGACTGCCATCACAACGCTGGTAATCAAGCAAAGATCCTAAGGGCTCTACTAATATGTATAAGAGATATGCTAAAAGAAACACATGCACATATTGAAGTAGAAACAAACCAAGTAGCATACTACCATTTTGAGTAAGATTGTCTATACCATTGTGAATATCCCAAGCTTCCATTAAGTAATATACAAGCTAGTATGATACAGTAATGGCCTCTAGGGCATATACACTAACAATCTCCCACTTGCACTAAGGCCATGTACTGGCGTATCGAAGACCTATCATCTCGATCGGGCCGCTCGAACTGAGTCTGGGGTAAGGCCTTCGTGAGTGGATCAACAGTGTTATCTTCCGTATTTACTCTTTTCACCTCGATCTCCCGGCGATCTACGATCTCCCTGATCAGGTGGTACCGCCTCAAAATGTTCCTGGACTTCTGATGGGACCTGGGTTCCTTCGCTAAAGCTATAGCGCTGTTGTTGTCACAATACAGCGGTATTGGATCAACACTGGTAGGAACCACCTGAAGCTCCGTGTGGAACTTCTTCATCCAGACAGCTTCTTTTGCGGCATCGCAAGCAGCTATGTACTCCGCTTCCATAGTTGAGTCGGCAACGGTTTCCTGCTTGGAGCTCTTCCAGCAAACCGCCCCTCCATTGAGGGTAAAAACATAACCCGACATGGACTAGGAGTCATCCTTGTCACTCTGGAAGCTGGAGTCAGCAAAGGCCTCGATCTGGAGGTCTTTTCCTCCATACACCAAGATCATCTCCTTAGTCCTTCTCAGGTACTTGAGAATGTTCTTTACCGCTATCCAGTGTTTCTCCCCTGGGTTCGACTGATACCGGCTTACAACACTTAATGCGTATGCTACATCTGGTCTGGTGCATAACATCGCATACATTATAGAGCCTACCGTAGATGCGTAGGGTATAGATAACATGCGAGCCCTTTCCAAATAAGTCTTGGGAGACATCTCTTTGGAGAGGGTGATTCCGTGACAAGCCGGTAGATTACCGCACTTGGAATCTTCCATACTAAATCGTTTTAGTATGGTGTCTATGTACCTCGACTGTGAAAGTCCCAACATCCTCTTAGATCTATCACGATAGATCTGGTTCCCCAGAATGTAGTTGGCATCGCCCAGGTCCTTCATGGAGAACCTCTGTGACAAGAATCCTTTGACTGACTGTAGCATAGGAATATCATTTCCTATTAGGAGAATGGCATCCACGTACAAGACGAGGAATACCACAGTTCTCCCTACAATCTACTGTAAATGCATGGTTCATCTGGGTTTTTGATAAAGTCGAATTCCTTGACAGTATTATCAAAGCAGATGTTCCAACTCCGCGATGCCTGCTTCAGTCCATAGATGGACTTGAGCAACTTGCACACTTTACCGCTGCTCCCACTATGAATGAATCCCTCCGGCTGATCCATATAGACGCACTCTTCTAAATTTCCATTTAGGAAAGCCGTCTTTACGTCCATCTACCAGATCTCATAATCATGGAAGGAAGCAATGGCAAGAAGGATCCGAATGGATTTGAGCATAGCCACTGGAGAAAAGGTCTCGTCATAGTCCAAACCAGGTCTTTGATGAAAACCCTTTGCTACAAGTCTAGCTTTATAGGTTTCAACCTGCCCATCTACACCAATCTTCTTTCTGAAGATCCATTTGGAGCCTACGGGTTTTACCCCTTCTGGAGCAAAGTCTAAAGTCCAAACTTTGTTGGTGTACATGGACTCCATCTCGGTCCGCATTGCATCCAGCCATTTTACCGAGTCACCGCTCTGAATGGCTTGCTGGAAGCTAGTAGGCTCACCATAATCAATAGTGCAATCCTCTCTATCCCCGTCTATGAGAAAACCGTAGTATCTCTCGGGCGGATGAGACTGCCTACTACTCCTGCGGAGTGGCGCTGGGATGTCCGGTTCTCCTGAACCTTCTGGTTCCACTAAGGTTTCAGTAATAGCTTGTGGTTCTGGAATTTCTTCCAGTTCTATTGCGCTCCCACTTATATGATTTTCCAAAAATTCAGTTTCTAAGAAGCGGGCATGGCGAGAAACAAAAACCTTTTGTTCCTCTGCGTAATAGAAAAGATACCCCTTGGAGTTCTTTGGGTATCCCACAAACTTACACTGTACTGAACGTGCCTCGAGCTTGTCCGCATGCTGCTTTTTAACAAAAGCTGGACACCCCCATGTCTTAAAGTGTTTAAGAAAGGGTTTCTTCCCACTCTACATCTAATATGGTGTGGTAGGCACTGACTTAGTAGGAACTTGGTTCAAAAGATATGCAGCTGTTTCTAGTGCATAACTCCAGAAGGATCGCGGCAACTCAGCCTTACTCATCATGGAACGAACCATATCCAATAGGGTTCGATTCCTCCTTTCCGATACACCGTTGTGTTGTGGTGTGTATGGAGGAGTAAGCTGAGAGAGAATTCCATTCTCTTTTAAGTAGCCCAGAAACTCGGCACTCAAGTATTCACCACCTCGATTAGATCTCAGTGTCTTGATACTTTTGCCTGCTTGTTTTTCAACTTCATTCTTGTATTCCCGAAATTTCTCAAAGGCCTCGGATTTGTGCTTCATCAAGAAGACATTCCCATACCTAGAGAAATCATCTGTGAAAATAATGAAGTATGAATAACCACTTCACGCATGTGTAGACATTGGACCACACACATCACTATGTATGAGTCCCAAGAGCTCACTTGCTCTTTCTCCTTGTCCAGTGAACGGAGTCTTTGTCATCTTTCCCATGAGACAAGATTCACAAGTGGCATAAGACTGGTACTCGAACGGATCCAAGTATCCTTCTTTATGTAACTTTGTCAACCGTGTCTCATTAATGTGACCCAGTCTACAATGCCATAAGAAAGCCTGATTTAATTCCGGAGACTTTCTTTAAGTGTGTTCTGGACATTGAAGATCTGAGCTTGATTCAATACGTATATCCCGTTTTGTAATGTACCTGACCCAATCAGAACTTGATTTAGGTGGATGTTGACTACATCGCTTACAAAAGTAAAATCATATCCTTCCTTAGAAAGTAAGGATACAGATATGATATTACAAGTCGCACCTGGTACATAAAAACAGTCATGCAGAATCAATATCTGCCCAGTTGTCAGTCCTAGATGATATTCCCCTACGGATTCAGCATACATGCTCATTCTGTTAGCAACCCTGAGAGTCATATCACCTTTCCTGATAACCCTACGGTTTCTCAGAGCCTGTAACGAATTACAGATATGAGATCCTGTTCCGGTATCCAATACCTAGGAAGTAAGGTTAACCGACATACAGTTCGCTATTACAAACACACCCGAAGCCGAAGCCACAACATGCTTTGAATTCTCGCTACTGGCTATACAAGCCCTGCAATCCTTCTGCCAATGTTCATTCCTGTAACAATAGGAACATCCTTCTTTTACTACATCCAGTCCCGAAACTTCTGCCCTTCCCTTTCTTTCTACTTCCCTGGTTTCCTTCGGGGTAGTAGGTAGAGACTGTTGAACTAAGTCAACATCTGACCCGTTCTTCAACGTGGTCTTCAGGTCAGAGAGCTCAAAAGAGCTGGTCTCTGTAAGGACGTTGCCCCCTACAGATGACCCGATAGCCAACCTCGCTTGAAGCAATTCTTTCGAGGTCACATATCTTGCGATACGAGATTGCTCTCCATATAAATCTTTGTTATGGAGGAAGATAGAAACTAAGTCCATCTTCTCGTGCTGCCTCTGGTATGCACCATCAACTGAGGCTAACACGAGGCACTTGGCTTTCGCACAGTCTTTTTTCAATGTCTTGCGGATATTAATATCCATGACAGGTGAAACTGGACCTGAGACGGCAGGGGTTGGATCAGTCAAGAGGTGTCCCAGCTTGTCATGGGCAATGGACATCTGGACAGACCTTTGCCAGTCAAAACAGTCAGATTCAGTCTTTTTATTATCTAGATGTAACCTATGTCTGGTCACTGGGTCGCTGCAATTAAGAGAGAGAGAAGAAAACACTTTAGCATGATGCTCTTGCAAGTTTAGATTGGTTTTTAATTTATCTAAACAGGATGGCTCCCACTGTCACTCGAATCCCTCCTCAAACCATAAAGGAAGAATCAGTCGGGATCAATCTCACCGTACAATACTTGCTTAACCGTTCAGCCAGGCTGGTGTCGGTACTTCGAAGGAGGTTTTCCAACGCTTTTGCGAAGTTCCTTAATTAAATAACCTCTTTTCCCTGTGGGCGTAGCCCCGCTAACACCTTTCTAGACACCTACTTGGTTTATAGCATTGATCGTTAAGTGAGAAAGTTCCGGAGGAGTAGCATATACTCACAGTAGGATCGGGATCCAAATATCATCGTGTGACAAAACTGAAGGAATCCTACCAGAATCATCACACTCCAAATGGTATGCAGCGCTAGCAAGTTTCAGTTCTTTTGAAACTCCCGATGTGGATTTTTGCCCCATGCTCATGACCTTGACTAAGGCCCACAAATCATAAGTCACATGTCAAGTTCTACCCGTCGTTGTCCAGGTTGATTTGAACCCACCCGTATATACCCTTGATTATGGCCAACAAAGTAATACGACTGTCCTAAACCAACGCATCTATCTATGCAACATATGAATACCCACCAGCTACCAATCACTGTGCCTTGACTATGGCCAACAAACACAGCTTGAATACTGTTGGATATTCATATGAAACGACGGAGGGCTACGAATGGTTTTGGCGAAACCGTGAACGTAGTGAACTTGATATAATCGAAGGAACGGGATAGCTTTTAAGAGGAGTGGTTCAAGCTCCGCGTTTAAAAAGCTGGTTTTTGAAAAGAACCGAGTGGTTATGAAAGTGTTCCAACGACTATTATTTGGTTTATTTTTTTTCTTGCATTAATTCCAATGCGTCCCATCATTTAATCCTACCATTGCAGAAAACAACGAAAATATAACGTACGCTTATGCCATCCGCATTCGCCACGGGGTCTCGTCATCACCCGTTAGGTTACTTAACTAACGACAGAGCGGGGGCTGGACTAGCGCGGATGCAAAACATAATCAACGCCTAAATAGATATCATATAGATATATATAAACATTCATCACATGCAATGATAGCCATTCCAGATCACAGATGAATACATTGGATATACTAGGATTCCGCAATTCGTACGAGTCTGTAACGAAGAACGGATTACACGGTCGCGATGAATAGCCAAACCCCACCCTAGACCACTACGGGTGCGGCAAACTACCCGCCAAGTACCCGAAGTGAAGCAACCTCCCTCAACACCGTGAGTAGGCCACTCGGCACTTCGAGATACCCATTAGTTTGTGCACCCAACCTTGGGTCTATCCTAGGAGAAAAAACAGTAAAAAGAAATTATACAATGACGGTTACAACCCCGACCCGGTTGTGCGGCCAAACAAATAATATTACATCAATTTACATATTACAAGAATTGAAAGGATAAGAAAACTCTCATCTCACAACCCCCGGCTATTCATCCGTGACAATCCAACAAATTCATTTACACATACCATCAACATTACAGATCACAGATATGTATAACCCCCACTAATCGACGTATAGTGATTAGCAGACGTTCAATACATATATCATATCACAGATAATATCCATTAGCCAAAGTCTACAGAATATCGCTCAAAATACGGATTTGTAACCACCCCAAAAGTCAATTTGTTCTCTGGAAAATCTGGGTAGAAACAACATGTACTAAAAATCCCAAAATAGCCAACTAAGAAGACTGCACCAAACTCGGTCCACGTCCGAGTCAACTCGGCCGCGGATCCGCGGCAAGAAGCATGTTCTTGCCGCGGAACCGCGGCGCTTTGATCGGTTCAGTGGACCGTTTTTGGTCTGTGTCTTTAGAAAACCCTGAGCCGATTTTTCATATATGTTAAATTACTTTTTGAACAGTATAAAAAATCGGCAGAAAGTTAAATTTTTCGGACTTGTTTTGCGAATTTTTTCTGATCGATATTCTAAATACTTTGCTAACTTGCTAGTTTATATTTAGCTAGGCTCTGATACCACTGTAAGTCCACGTTGCTCACCCCGGTTCTTACAGGGAGGCAGAAACGGCGAAAAACAATTATTTAGCGCAAAGGCAACATGGACTAAAAGTCGGATCTTTGCTAAACTAGAAACTAGCAAACTACAAGAGGCGTTAACTACTATGCCGTAGAAATTATACCTCACAAAACCGGTCCTTCTGGTCTTCTCTCCTCTGTCCGGCTCATCCATCCACGCTCCGAGGGTCGATCCAGATCTAGGTCACCTCCGCGGCCTTCTTGAGTCGAAGACAATCCACTCGAGAGATGTACACCGAGCTCCACCTCGAGCCGAGGCAACTAGGGCAACAAAATCGCTAGTCTTGAAGTCCTAGGTTATGTAGAAGAGATAGATGGAAGTGTTTGTCTATGTGGATTCTTTTTCTCTCAACACATGAGATCAAAAGAAGAAATCAAGAGGAGGAAGAAGGAGGAGATCACGCAACCATGGAGCTCTCTTTCTTTCTTCTCACTTTCAAGAGAGAGAATGAGAATGAGAATGAGAAAATGAATTATGTTAACTAAAGAAAATGAACCATGGTTGCAATAATACACCAAAACCATCATTACTAATCCTATCATGATAAAGTTGATGGCACTAATGACTTGACCATTTTCATAACTCAAGAAATAAAAAGAAAACCAAAAAAGAGTGTAGACCTCTCATGAAGGTCAAGGTCAACTTTGGTCAACGGGTCAACAAAGTCAAGAGTGGTCAAGATGGTCAAATGGTCAAAGCAATTAGCCATCACAAAATTATCACTAAAAGGATTAGTAAATAATGTCTCCGGCTCATAATGGTTTTGATCGAACGAATTGCCAAAACCCTAATGAGCCTGCCACATAGCGGTTTTGGCCGAACCATCTGCCAAAACCTTAATGAGGCACCTCCTCCTTCATCGCTCCTCAAAACTGTGCATACACACCTGCATCCGCATTCCGTAGAATGCAAATGCATAGAAGACAAAACAAATCCATCTGTGCAATACTAGGATCCGGCTTAAACCAAAGCCCACTAGTATTGCCTGCCCGAACAGCATACGCACACAAGTGCACGTAAGTGATCGCAGCCCTGCCGTAAAACCATACGGCCTCTACACGTTTCGCTCACTGCAGTGAAACTCTCTGTGTGGGACTCTAAAGACTCGACACTATGCTAGCAGTGGGTTTAACCACAGACCGCAAGCGGTACTAGCTGTACGTAACGGTCCCCAGGTAGATGTCGATAAGAAGGCCGATGAGATAAACTCATCCGAACTCCTACTGAGCCTGTATGTGACAATCTCCGTACAGTCCGGTCTGTTCGTCTGATACATCGCATGGCGGGCCTAGGGGGCGGTAAACGTCAGTCCCCTACTAGCGGTACAAGTCATGTCGGAGTGTATCCCAGAACACCTGAGATAACTCTGGAAACCTACCAGTCTATCTCGCTTGCCCTGGCCAGAGACTTTGTGTAATGGCTCTCCTAGACACAGCGTGATATCAACCCCCAATACCGGAAGAGACGAATCCTGTCTAACCGTCACTGCCTCCAAGTGCTTCGGGACTGCACCCAACTACTACCTATTTGCACGAATCCTTTGAGCCGTGGTAGGGTAGTAATCAAAGTACAGTGGGAACACACTCGAGGCGAAGTGACAGTGTCAAGTCAACGGACTATGCTGTACTCATGTCACCTGGGAACTGATAACTGACGATAGGTATAATACCAAACAACAGTTCCCGACGAGTCCTGTCCAGTGTACTCGTAACCTAACGAGCACCCGCATACTATCTCCAGTACGACGTACTGATGGCTGTGGGACAGACCACCTCCCGAGCTGGGATGAGAAGCATATACGCTAGTCTACTCCGGAGTATTGATGCCCCGTCTCGATAGTCCTACGACTAGGGACCTGTATAAGGATGTGCTTGTAGGATTACCCAGCCCCCACTAGTGTGACTGCCATCACAACGCTGGTAATCAAGCAAAGATCGTAAGGGCTCTACTAATATGTATAAGCGATATGCTAAAAGAAACACTTGCACATATTGAAGTAGAAACAAACCAAGCAGCATACTACCATTTTGAGCAAGATTGTCTATACAACTGTGAATATCCTAAGCTTCCATTAAATAATATACAAGCTAGTATGATATAGTAATGGCCTCTAGGGCATATACACTAACATCACGTTGTTGAGGGAGGTTGCTTCACTTCGGGTACTTGGCGGGTAGTTTGCCGCACCCGTAGTGGTCTAGGGTGGGGTTTGGCCATTCATCGCGACCGTGCAATCCGTTTTTCGTTGCAGGATCGAACGAAACGCGGATTCCTAGTATATCCAAAGTGTTCATCTGTGATCTGGAATGGCTATCATTGCATCTGACGAATGTATATATCTATATATGATATCTATTTAGGCGTTGCTTATGTTTTGCATCCACGTTAGTCCAGCCCCCGCTCTGTCGTTAGTTAAGTAACCTAACGGGTGATGACGGGACCCCGTGGCGAATGCGGATGGCATAAGCGTACGTCATATTTTCGTTGTTTTCTGCAATGGTAGGATTAAATGATGGGACGCATTAAAATTAATGCAAGAAAATAAACCAAAGTAAAGTCGTTGGAACAATTTCAAAACCACTCAGTTTCTTTTCAAAAACAACTTTTAAACGCGGAGCTTAAACCACTCCTTTTAAAAGCTATCAGGTTCCTTAAATTATATCAAGTTCACTACGTTCACGGTTTCGCCAAAACCATTCATAGCCCTCCGTCATTTCAGTTAAATATTCAGTAGTATTCAAGCTATGTATTTTGACCTTCGCCAATGCATAGTGATTGGTAGCTGTTGAATATTTATCTGTAGCATAGATAGATGCGTTGGTTTGGGACAGTCATACTACTATTTTGGCCTTCGTCAAGGTATGTATGGGTGGGTTCAAATTAACCTGGATAATGACGGGTAGAACTTGTCATGTGACTTATGATATGTTGGCCTTCGTCAAGGTCATAAGAGCATGGGGCAAAAATCCATATCGGGAGTTTCTAAAGAAACTGAAACTTGCTAGTGTTGCATACCATTTGGAGTGTGATGATTCTGGTAGGATTCCTTCAGTTTTATCACATGATGATATTTGGATCCCGATTCTACTGTGAGTATATGCTACTCCTCGGGAACTTTCTCGCTTAACGATCAATGCTATAAACCAAGTAGGTGTCTAGAAAGGTCTTAGCGGGGCAACGCCCATAGGGAAAAGAGGTTACTTAATTAAGGAACTTCGCGAAAGCGTTGGAAAACCTCCCTCGAAGTACCGACACCAGCCTGGCTGAACGGTTAAGCAAGAATTGTACGGTGAGATTGATCCCGACTAATTCTTCCTTTTTGGTTTGAGGAGGGATTCGAGAGACAGTGGGAGCCATCCTGTTTAGATAAATTAAAAACCAATCTAAACTTGAAAGAGCATCATGCTAAGTGTTTTCTTCTCTCTCTCTTAATTGCAGCAACCCAGTGACTAGACATAGGTTACATCTAGATAAATGACTGAATCTGACTGTTATGACTGGCAAAGGTCTGTCCAGATGTCCATTGCCTATGACAAGCTGGGACACCTCTTAACTAATCCAACCCCTGCCGTCTCAGGACCAGTTTCCCCTGTCACGGATATTGATATCCGTAAGACATCGGAAAAAGACTGTGCGAAAGTCAAGTGCCTCGTGTTAGCCTCAGTTGATGGTGCATACCAGAGGCAGCACGAGAAGATGGACTTAGTTTCTATCTTCCTCCATAACAAAGATTTATATGGAGAGCAATCTCATATCGCCAGATATGAGACCTCGAACGAATTGCTTCCAGCGAGGTTGGCTATCGGGTCATCTGTAGGGGGCAACGTCCTTATAGAGACCAGCTATTTTGAGCTCATGGACCTGAAGACCACGTTGAAGA
The DNA here is from genome assembly GCA_030015575.1 of Agapanthus africanus. NCBI lineage: Eukaryota > Viridiplantae > Streptophyta > Magnoliopsida > Asparagales > Amaryllidaceae > Agapanthus > Agapanthus africanus. The sequence continues at coordinate 165,833,893 of CM057343.1, read as the reverse complement.
ACGGGTCAGATGCTGACTTGATTCTACAATCTCTACCTTCTACCCTGAAGGAAACCGGGGAAGTAGAAGGAAAGAGAAGGGCAAAAGTTTCGGGACTGGATATATTAAAAGAGGGACGTTCCTATTGTTACGGGAATGAACATTGGCAGAAGGATTGCAGGGCTAGTAAAGCCAGTAGCCAGGATTCGAAGCATGTTGTGGCTTCGGCTTCGGGTGTGTTTGTAATAGAGAACTGTATATCAGTTAACCCTACTTCCTGGGTATTGGATACCGGATCAGGATCTCACATCTGTAATTCGTTACAGGCTCTGAGAAACCGTAGGGTTATCAAGATAGGTGATATGACTCTCAGGGTTGCTAACGGAATGAGCATGTACGCTGAATCCGTAGAGGAGTATCATCTTGGACTGAAAACTGGGCAGATATTGATTCTGCATGACTGTTTTTATGTACCAGGTGCGACTTGTAATATCATATCTGTATCTTTACTTTCTAAGGAAGGATATGATTTTACTTTTGTAAACGATGTGGTCAACATCCACCTAAATCAAGTTCTAATTGGGTCAGGTACATTAAAAAATGGGATATACATATTGAATCAAGCTCAGATTTTCAGTGTCCAGAACACACTTAAAAGAAAGTCTCCGGAATTAAATCAGGCTTTCTTATGGCTTTGTAGACTGGGTCACATTAATGAGACACGATTAACAAAGTTGCACAAAGAAGGATACTTGGATCCGTTCGAGTACCAGTCTTATGCCACTTGTGAATCTTGTCTCATAGGGAAGATGACAAAGACTCCGTTCACTAGACACGGAGAAAGAGCAAGCGAGCTCTTGGGACTCATACACAGTGACGTGTGTGGTCCAATGTATACACATGCGCGAAGTGGTTATTCATACTTCATTACTTTCACAGATGATTTCTCTAGGTATGGACATGTCTTCTTGATGAAGCATAAATCCGAGGCCTTTGAGAAATTTCGGGAATACAAGAATGAAGTTGAAAAAAAATAGGCAAAAGTATCAAGACACTGAGATCTGATCGAGGTGGTGAATACTTGAGTGCCGAGTTTCTGGGCTACTTAAAAGAGAATGGAATTCTCTCTCAGCTTAATCCTCCATACACACCACAACACAATGGTGTATCGGAAAGGCGGAATCGAAACCTATTGGATATGGTTCGTTCCATGATGAGTAAGGCTGAGTTACCACGATCCTTCTGGAGTTATGCACTAGAAACAACTGCATATCTTTTGAACCAAGTTCCTACTAAGTCAGTGCCTACCACACCATATCAGATGTGGAGTGGGAAGAAACCCTGTCTTAAACATTTTAAGACATGGGGGTGTCCAGCTTTTGTTAAAAAGCAGCATGCAGACAAGCTCGAGGCACGTTCAGTACAGTGTAAGTTTGTGGGATACCCAAAGAACTCCAAGGGGTATCCTTTCTATTACGCTGAGGAACAAAAGGTTTTTGTTTCTCGTCATGCCCGCTTCTTGGAAACTGAATTTTTGGAAAATCAGATAAGTGGGAGCGCAATAGAACTGGAAGAAATTCCAGAACCACGAGCTATTACTGAAACCTTAGTGGAACCAGAAGGTTCAGGAGAACCGGACATCCCAGCGCCACTCCGCAGGAGTAGTAGGCTGTCTCATCCGCCCGAGAGATACTACGGTTTTCTCATAGACGGGGATAGAGAGGATTGCACTATTGATTATGGTGAGCCTACTAGCTTCCAGCAAGCCATTCAGAGCGGTGACTCGGTAAAATGGCTGGATACAATGCGGACCGAGATGGAGTCCATGTACACCAACAAAGTTTGGACTTTGGACTTTGCTCCAGAAGGGGTAAAACCCGTAGGCTGCAAATGGATCTTCAGAAAGAAGATTGGTGTAGATGGGCAGGTTGAAACCTATAAAGCTAGACTTGTAGCAAAGGGTTTTCGTCAACGACCGGGTTTGGATTATGACGAGACCTTTTCTCTAGTGGCTATGCTCAAATCCATTCGGATCCTTCTTGCCATTGCTGCCTTCCACGATTATGAGATCTGGCAGATGGACGTAAAGACGGATTTCCTAAATCGAAATTTGGAAGAGTGTGTCTATATGGATTAGCCGGAGGGATTCATTCAGAGTGGGAGCAGCGGTAAAGTGTGCATGTTGCTCAAGTCCATTTATGGACTGAAGCAGGCATCGCGGAGTTGGAACATCTGCTTTGATTATACTGTCAAGGAATTCGACTTTATCAAAAACCCAGATGAACCATGCATTTACAGTAAGATTGTAGGGAGAACTGTGGTATTCCTCGTCTTGTACGTGGATGACATTCTCCTAATAGGAAATGATATTCCTATGCTACAGTCAGTCAAAGGATTCTTATCACAGAGGTTCTCCATGAAGGACCTGGGCGATGCCAACTACATTCTGGGGATCCAGATCTATCGTGATAGATCTAAGAGGATGTTGGGACTTTCACAGTCCAGGTACATCGACACCATACTGAAACGATTCAGTATGGAAGATTCCAAGCACGGTAATCTACCGGCTTGTCACGGAATCACCCTCTCCAAAGAGATGTCTCCCAAGACTGATTTGGAAAGGGCTCGCATGTCATCTATACCCTACGCATCTGCGGTAGGCTCTATAATGTATGCGATGTTATGTACCAGACCAGACGTAGCATACGCATTAAGCGTTGTAAGCCGATATCAGTCGGACCCAGGGGAGAAACACTGGATAGCAGTAAAGAACATTCTCAAGTACCTGAGAAGGACTAAGGAGATGTTATTGGTGTATGGCGGAAAAGACCTCCAGATTGAGGCCTTTGCTGACTCCAGCTTCCAGAGTGACAAGGATGACTCCAAGTCCATGTCGGGTTATGTCTTTACCCTCAATGGAGGGGCGGTTTGCTGGAAGAGTTCTAAGCAGGAAACCGTTGCTGACTCAACTATGGAAGCGGAGTACATAGCTGCTTGCGATGCCGCAAAGGAAGCTGTCTGGATGAAGAAGTTCCTCGTGGAGCTTCAGGTGGTTCCTACCATTGTTGATCCAATACCGTTGTATTGTGACAACAACGGAGCTATAGCTTTAGCGAAGGTACCCAGGTCCCATCAGAAGTCCAGGCACATTTTGAGGCGGTACCACCTGATCAGGGAGATTGTAGATTGCCGGGAGATCTAGGTGAAGAGAGTAAATTCGGAGGATAACACTGTAGATCCATTCACGAAGGTCATACCCCAGACTCAGTTCGAACGGCTGATCGAGATGATAGGTCTTCGATACGCCAGTACATGGCCCTAGTGCAAGTGGGAGATTGTTAGTGTATATGCCCTAGAGGCCATTACTGTATCATACTAGTTTGTATATTACTTAATGGAAGCTTGGGATATTCACAGTTGTATAGACAATCTTGCTCAAAATGGTAGTATGCTACTTGGTTTGTTTCTACTTAAATATGTGCATGTGCTTCTTTTAGCATATCGCTTATACATATTAATGGAGCCCTTAGGATCTTTGCTTGATTACCAGCATTGTGATGGCAGTCACACTAGTGGGGGCTGGGTAATCTATAAGCACATCCTTATACAGGTCCCTAGTCGTAGGATTATCGAGACAGGGCATCGATACTCCGGAGTAGACAAGCGTATGTGCTTCTCATCCCAGCAGGGGAGATGGTCTGTCCCACAGCCATCTGTACGTCGTACTGGAGATAGTATGCGGGTGCTCGTTAGGTTACGAGTACACTGGACAGGACTCGTCGGGAACTGTTGGTTGGTATTAAACCTATCGTCGGTTATCAGTTCCCAGGTGACATGAGTACAGCTTAGTCCGTTGACTTGACACTGTCACTTCGCCTCGAGTGTGTTCTCACTGTTCTTTGATTACTTCCCTACCACGGCTCAAAGGAGTCGTGCAAACAGGTAGTAGTGTAACACCTTAGGATGTGTTTGGTGGCTAATTTTATTTAAATAAAGGGTTTTCAATAAAAAGTTTACCAAATTGAGTTTCAAATATTTTTCCAAATTTAATAAATATTTTTCTAGAATTTTCCTAGGCTTGTTGGAGATAGTGCCCTCAGAGTCAATTATTGGATCACAGGCACGTGATTGCAATGATTGAGGGAGGACCTATCCCGGTACGACAGTCTTACTCGAGATGATAGTATGCTATCTAGTTTACCTTTATCATCGTGTACTGCTTTAAGTGACCTGACAGGTCGCTATTGCACGTTGATAGAGCCCCTAGGATTCTTGCTTGACTGCCGGCAGTATGAGGGCGATCATATACGTGAGAGCTGGGGTCTACAAGCATGTCCTTAAAAGGTCCTTAGTCGTGGGAGTTTCGAGACAGGGCATCGATTCTCCAGAGTAGACTAGTGTATACAGTCGAGACCCCGACGAGGGGCGGTGGCCGGTCTTACAAGCCACTGGTGTCAGTTGGTTCACCTAAGATGTATACAGGTGCTCATTGGGTTATGTGTACACCGGACAGGACTCGCCGGGAACATGCTAGTTGGTCTTATACCTGATGTCAGATAGCAGTTCCCAGGTGACATGTGTACAGGTTAGTTCATCGACCTGGGGATCGTCATTTGTCTCGTGTGAGTTCCCACTGTACTTTGATTACTACCCTACCACGGCTCAAAGGAGTCGTGCAAACAGGTTTTAGTTGGGTACAGTCCCGAGCCACATGGAGGCAGTGAGCGGATCTTCAGGGGTTCGTCTCTCCCGGTATTGGGGGTGAGGTCGCACTGTGTCTAGGAGAGCCATTACACGAAGTCCTTGGCCAAGGCAGGAGATTTACTGGTAGGTATTCCAGTAGTATCTCAGGGTGTTCTGGGCTACACTCCGACACGACTTGTACCGCTTTTGGGGGTCTGACTTTTACCCACCCCGAAGGCCCGACATGCGATGCTCATAGACGAACGGACCGGACTGTACGGATATTGTCACTGACAGGCTCAGTAGGGTGTCAGGATGAGTTCGCTCATCGACGTCCCTTTTAGTCAATAGCTGGTGGCCCGTTACGTAGGCTTATACCTCTGACATGCTAGTGGTTAAATCCACAGCCATAGTATTGACGAGTCTTTAGAGTCCACCACACTTTCTGTTACTCGGCTTTCGGGCGAAACGCTGTAGAGGCCGTATGGAGATATGGCAGGGTCCGATCAGATACGTGCGGTATTGCACGGATCAGGATCGGACGGTTTGTACTAGAGGCCGTATAGTTATATGGCAGGGTTCGATCAGATTCGTGCGGTATTGCACGGATCAGGATCGGACGGACATTACTAGCCGGCTTTGGTTTAAGCCGGATCCTAGTTTAGTACAGTGTAGATTTTGTCTCTTTGCATTTGTATCCGGACGGAATACAGATGCGGGTGTGTATGCGCAGTATCGGGGTTTTCCTGTAATTTATTACGGGACCAGTTTTCTGGAGTTGCCAGTTTGCATTCCGTTCCGGCCGGTTTTCCTTTGTTCTTTCCCGGCCGGACTTTTCCGATGGAGGGGGTTATTTGCAAGTTTGCAAATAACATTTTGTGGAGGGTTTATTTGTAAGATGAAAGATTATGATAGCATCTTTTGATTCCATTTCCATCTTTTCTTTTGTTGCACCATTCTTGCATTAAATGAGATTAGAAAGGGTATGGTTTGGATGTTCATTTGTTATGATAATGTTTGTTTATGGTCACCCTCTTTTCTTCTCCTACACTCACCTCCCTTCATGATATGTATTTAATCCCTCCACCATTCCTCATTAAGCATGGGCCGGCCACATTTTGTGGGTGAGAGGAGAGAGTTCATTTTGAGGAAAGATTGGTTCATATCATTTTCATGCTTGCAAAATTCTTCACTTCATTCCAAAGTCCATTCATGATCCCTCCATCACCATGGCAACCAAAACCCAAGTGAGACATAGCCTACACACATTCTACAGCAAATCTTGGACGCGTCGGCTAGCCTACTTCGCGCCCGAGTTGCCTCGGTATTGAGGTGGGAGCCCGTAAAAGATGCAGGCGATGTGGTGCCCTTCCGGCGAGGAGACGACGACCGGTGTTTCCGCAGAGGATCGGGATGACGACGAGAAGACCGGAGGACTCGGATCACTCGGTATATCTCTTCCCATCTTGTAGTTATCTAGAACTAGTTTAATGGTACGATCCGGGTGTTTAGTGCGCGGTGGTGCCGGTTTGCAAAGTTCGCAAAATTAAAGTTTATCACCGTTTCCGCATTTGGCCGTCGGATTGACGACCGGGGCGCCGCCGTGCACTAACAGTGGTATCAGAGCCTCGCCATTAACTTCGTCTAGTTTCGTTTGATGTGTTTTGCATTTCCGATCGACCAAAATTCCAAAACTTGCATTTTTGTTCACGACAGTTTTCTGTTGAAATTTTTTGGTCTCCAAAAATTTTTCAGGTTATAAAATAGTGATGTACTGGAAGTTATAAGCATACTGTAGAAATTCTACACTGCAACTCGACCACCCAAGCGCGGAACCGCGGCAAAACCCCATCTTGTGCCGCGGTTCCGCCGCCTAACAGTGTCCTTGCTGTGTCAAATTTCTTCAGTAGCTTTCTGGGGTTAAAATTGGGGTTTTGGAATATTAATATTGGGCCCAGATTTTCTGTGAGTGCTACAGTATTGCTTGGGGGCCCACTTGTTAATTTTTGATCGATCAGATATTTTAAACACATTTTTCACAGTATTTACATTATATCTGCGACCGTGAATGTCACTCGATCGGTAAATCCGGTCTAACTGCTATAGCCCGGTTAGACGGATTTGCGAACGTGACTTTCACGTTGATGTTCTGTGTCTTGCTGTGATGTTGCAGATCGGTCGTGGGGGATAGCCTGGATGCAATGCTAGTACAGTTTTGTTGTATTATATACATTTGATATTGCGGGGCGAGCGTCCGACATGTGGACTTCCGTCACTGCCTGTTTGTATTATTCTTTTGGGGCACGACCTGGTTGCGGTCGATGTACCCGTTGTATGTGTATTTTACTTTCTGTACTAGGATTACCCCGCGGTGGGGTGCACGGATAGCCGGGTTCTGGAGGGCAACAAGCCCGCATCTCAGGGCATTGAGACGGAGGGGGCTTCAGTCTGGAATTGGCGGGCTATTCGCCGCACTCGTAGGGGGTACAGGTTGACCCAGGAGGGGTGCCCAAGTTACCGGATTCCGTGAAGTGCTGGGTGGTCCATTCACGGTGCTGAAGGGGGCTGCCTCGCTTCAGGTTTTGGCGGGTGACTTGCCGCGCCCGTAGGGGTCTAGGATTTCATTGCACAGGCTATCCACACGACCAGGGGAACGTCGGGTTTCAGTAGTGGCTCTGTGAAACCCGGGGATCCCAGATATCTGTATTGTTCTGTGATGCTGTACATTTCTGTGATGTTGCATTTTTATCACGCCTTGAGCGAATATAATATATTGGTATATATATTAGTAGATGTTGTATATGTTTTTCATCCGCGCTAGTCCAGTCCCCGCTCTGCCGTTAGTTAGCTAACCTAACGGGCGATGACGGGACCCAGTGGCGAATGCGAATGGCATATACGTACGTCAGTATATTTTCGTTCTTTGTGGTGTGATCAATTGATGGGACTGCGTTGATTCGGATCAATGCAAGTTAAAACAAACCTATTCTGATGTTGTTGGAACACTTTTCAAAAAGTTGTTATTGCAAGGACGTTCACTTTTGTTTTGCATCGTGGTATTCATTTGGAATATCCTGCTCCTGAGTCGACGAGGCAAGGGCCGAGATCCCTTCACCGGGAGTGACCCCTTGGACAGAAGTTTGCGTCAGGGCATTAACTTCACTATAGCCGATTACTTTTGCTTTGCATCGTGGTATTCATTTGGAATATCCTGCACCCCATTCTACGGGGAAAGAGCCGAGATCCCTTCACCGGGAGTGACCTCTTTAGTAAAGGTTTTCGTCACTATATTTTCTAAAAAGCTATCCGTTCCTTTAACGATATCAAGTTCATTACGTTAAAGGTTTTCGCCAGAAACCATTCGTAGCCTCCGTCGTTTCATATGGGTAGTCAATAGTATTCAAGCTGTGTTTGTTGGCCAAAGTCAAGGCACAGTGTTTGGTAGTTGTTGGTTATTCATATGCAGCATAGATAGATGCGTTGGTTTGGGGCAGTCGTATAGCCTTGTTGGCCAAAGTCAAGGGCTTGTACGGATGGGCTCAAATTAACCTGGAGAATGACGGGCAGAACTTGACATGTGACTTATGATTTGTTGGCCAAAGTCAAGGTCATAAGAGCATGGGGCAGAAATCCACATCGGGAGTTTCAAAAGAGCTGAAACTTGCTAGATATGCGCATACCTTCTGGAGTGTGATAACGTGAGCGGATTCCGTCACTTTATCATGCGATGAGAGTTGGATCCCGATTCCCACTGATGAGTTGGTTTACTCCTCGGGTGACCCCGACTAATTCTTCTTTCAGGTTTGGAGGAGAATTTGAGGTACAGTGGGAGGTTTCCAGATTAGATAAATTGGTAACCATTCTGATCTAGGTTAGAGTGCACGCTGAGTGTTTCTTTTCTCTCTCTCTTTGGCAGCGACCATTGACCCGACCCTAGACTATGACTCAGTGACCAAGTTGACCGAACCTTCTTAACACAGACTTTTGGATTGTCAGAGTTGCAAACCTCATTGCCACTCCTACTTTTACCCTTTTCTCCAGGACACCCCGTATTACTACGAACGTCCACTTCCATTGGACAAAACCATCGTATGGTTATATACGAACTCGAAGGACTTCGAGGATGGTTTCTGGTTCTGGAGAAAACGAATAGGATTATTCAGTTGTCTTTTCTTTTCACCTTCTCTCATTGTGAGTACTCCTTGGTTTAGGAGATAGTACACCTATTATGCAAATTGGACAGTCTTCTTCCAAACCTTAGGCTGGTGCCGAACGGTGGGGAATGAAGAAAACCAATTAGCATAACGATGGTGTGCAGAAGGTATTAAGATTAAGACAAAGCAAGGGATTAGTAAGAGGGCAAAGTAAATTGCGATTGATATTCACGACCAAACCAAGTATTTCTTCGCCAATCCTAAATCACCTTTGTATTTCTCCAGGACACTCCGTATCACTACGAAGATCTACAGTTTATTGGATACTCCATCGTATGGTTATATACGAACTCGAAAGGAACTTGTTCGGGGATGGATTCTGGTCCAGGAGAAATAGGAATAAGGTTTATTCGGTTGTCTTTTATCTTCACCTTCTCTCGCATTGCGAGTGCTCCTAGGACTAGGACAGTACACCCATTATGCTTATTGGATAGTCTTCTTCCAAACCATAGGCTGGTGCCGAACGGTAGGGAAGGAAGAAAACCATTTGGCCTAAGGGGTGTGCAGAAGGTAATGACTAAAGACATATAAACGGATTTGGAGAGGTGGCAAAGAATTATACGGTTATAGTTGTGAATCTGGATAATGGTAGAGGCATTACTAAGAATACCAGGATACCCCATCGAAACATTTCAATGTTTCAGTTCAACTGTGTACTGTTAAAAGAAAACTGATTTCCCGATTGGACACTTGCTCCAGGGTATGTATTTACCAGGTTTGATTCTCACATCTGTATGGTTTTACAGATGATGAGTGGGAGTAAGTTATTGGGAATTAGGTGATCATCCTCATTATATCGGGATTCGTTATAATCGCTGATATTTGAGGAGATCATCTAGGCTGTTTGCCGGTCGGCAAATATTTGGTTTTGAATATCCGCTGTTGTGCACCAATTTCAAATTGATATATCTGTACGTCTATTTTCATAGAGTGAGGTATACCTTTTGATATTATGTCGATGATATTTACCTATATCAGTGGATGGTTAGGTAAGGAGCATTAAACAGCGGTGTAATTCTTCTTAACCATAAGTACAGTTTTCGACCTACGATACGCAGTGAAAGAGTTGTTAGACTCAGCGGACTTATACAGAGTATTGTATGTTGTCCAGTGTCCATTAGGACAGAGGGGTTGGTCCTCATACTATATTCTGTTTACTTTTAACTTCTCTAGTTCTTAGACATGTGTTTCGTAGAAACACAGGGTCTAAGTTTTGAGGAGTTATAGGTATTTGAATAGAGTAGAGAACCAGGTATAGCAAGTGTCGGGATTCTTCAAAGTAATCGAAGATGTAGATACTTGTGTATGGTATTCAGTTGATAGTAATGATAAAGAGAAATTGCTTCTTTTTCAGATTACTCATAATTGGAAGCATTCCTAAGTTGAGTAACGCTGATCGGCCTCTCTCCATTTAGTTGACATGTACTGGAGACAGCTGCATGATTTGAATCTGGTTCAATTAAATCAGTGCCTCTGGTTCTATATTGGATATAGTACAGTTCATATCTTAACATTGTTAAGGTACGGGGAGTTGTCCGGCTTATGATTAAAACCAGACTCTGGATAACTCAAGGCACGTCTCTGTAATGGCTGTTTGTGGGTTGACCCAGGCTATGACGAGGGTTGGTTTTCTACCATCTGGATGAACAATAGCAATATTGTTCTAGACTCGCCACAGTTTTAATAAAAATGGATTTTTCAGAAAACAGTAGTGGGAGTATGGTAGAACTGGAAGTGATTCCAGAACCGCAAACGATTACTGAAGATTTGATAAGGAACCTAAAGATTCAATCTGTTTTGACATTCCATTGGCCACTCCGCAGATAAGGTGGGTAACTTCAGGCACCCGAGAGGTACTCCGGTAGCCTCAAGGACGGTGACAGGGAAGTTCTTATTTACCCACACTTGCCATTGCTGTTGTTCCAGGCTGCGAGACCCGGTGGAAGGATGAGTATAGCGTCGTTCTAAACTAACTTTAGAAGTGCACGTCTATATGACTCTGCCAGAGGGTTGTCGTAGTCAGTGGGAGCAGCGGAAGCATTGGTGGACATTGGGCTTATGTCTATTTATAGACTAAAGCAGATATAGCGGAGATAGATCATCTATTTCTGATATGACAGTCATGGGTTTGACGTCATCAGAATAGGAGATGGATCTGTTGAGTAGGTAGTAGGGTGTGATATCCGGGTTTTGGATGACATACACATAGTAGGAAGTGATATTTCTATACTACGATCGGTTATACTTTGGTTGTCACACAGTGATTTCTCCACAAGGGACTTGGACATTATATCAGACATACTGGTTACTAGATCTATGGTTTTAGATCTAGATTTGGGTGGTTTCCCAATCAGGGTACTTTGACAGCATTCTAAGAGTATTTAGAATGAACGACTCCTGGCACGGTAGTGTACCTACAGGTGATGGAGTCACCCACTCTAAAGGTGTCTTATAGACTAAAGTAGAGAGGGATATGCATGATTGGCAGATCACTTGCTTAGGCAATTGAGTCAATCATGAGATGTCAAGTACCACACCAGATGTTGTTCTTGCACTAGATGCAATAAGTTGACATTGATCCAATCCTGGAGAAACAGTCGGAAGCAGTTTTAGAACATAAGTGGATGTTCTAGGGATATGATAACGACAGCCTCATTTGGGAGACGGTTATCATTCCAGGCTTCCAAGGTGACATTGACGACAAGGAGGTTGTCAGAATTATAGTTTTCCTTCTGACGAGGGGCAGTGTTTTGGATAGGTAATCCAAGGCAATACTGAGGGTGGCATGGCGCAGGATACTGATTAAGTTCAGTTGACGATACAGTCTAAGAAGTTTGGATTTGGAGTTCATTTATGAGCTAGGTCCCATCAGGCATCCAGACATTCTAAGACAGGTATTGCTCATTTCGGGAGATGGTTTTCTCCGCGAACTTGAGATATAGAGAGACATAGAAAGAAACACCAGAGCGGATCCACTCACTGAGGCTATTCCTCGAACGCAATAGTTTCGCAAACGAGCTTTGTGAGACTAACTAGTAGAGGAGTTGGGTGTTCGGTATCACACGGGCTGTGAGTATGCGACATCGCAATAATTAGCCTTGAGTGCAAGTGGGAGATTGTTGGAGATAGTGCCCTCAGAGTCAATTATTGGATCACAGGCACGTGATTGCAATGATTGAGGGAGGACCTATCCCGGTACGACAGTCTTACTCGAGATGATAGTATGCTATCTGGTTTACGTTTATCATCGTGTACTGCTTTAAGTGACCTGACAGGTCGCTATTGCACGTTGATAGAGCCCCTAGGATTCTTGCTTGACTGCCGGCAGTATGAGGGCGATCATATACGTGAGAGCTGGGGTCTACAAGCATGTCCTTAAAAGGTCCCTAGTTGTGGGAGTTTCGAGACAGGGCATCGATTCTCCAGAGTAGACTAGTGTATACAGTCGAGACCCCGACGAGGGGCGGTGGCCGGTCTTACAAGCCACTGGTGTCAGTTGGTTCACCTAAGATGTATACAGGTGCTCATTGGGTTATGAGTACACCGGACAGGACTCGCCGGGAACATGCTAGTTGGTCTTATACCTGACGTCAGATAGCAGTTCCCAGGTGACATGTGTACAGGTTAGTTCATCGACCTGGGGATCGTCATTTGTCTCGTGTGAGTTCCCACTGTACTTTGATTACTACCCTACCACGGCTCAAAGGAGTCGTGCAAACAGGTTTTAGTTGGGTACAGTCCCGAGCCACATGGAGGCAGTGAGCGGATCTTCAGGGGTTCATCTCTCCCGGTATTGGGGGTGAGGTCGCGCTGTGTCTAGGAGAGCCATTACACGAAGTCCTTGGCCAAGGCAGGAGATTTACTGGTAGGTATTCCAGTAGTATCTCAGGGTGTTCTGGGCTATACTCCGACACGACTTGTACCGCTTTTGGGGGTCTGACTTTTACCCACCCCCTAGGCCCGACATGCGATGCTCATAGACGAACGGACCGGACTGTACGGATATTGTCACTGACAGGCTCAGTAGGGTGTCAGGATGAGTTCGCTCATCGACGTCCCTTTTAGTCAATAGCTGGTGGCCCGTTACGTAGGCTTATACCTCTGACATGCTAGTGGTTAAATCCACAGCCATAGTATTGACGAGTCTTTAGAGTCCACCACACTTTCTGTTACTCGGCTTTCGGGCGAAACGCTGTAAAGGCCATATGGAGATATGGCAGGGTCCGATCAGATACGTGCGGTATTGCACGGATCAGGATCGGACGGTTTGTACTAGAGGCCGTATAGTTATATGGCAGGGTTCGATCAGATTCGTGCGGTATTGCACGGATCAGGATCGGACGGACATTACTAGCCGGCTTTGGTTTAAGCCGGATCCTAGTTTAGTACAGTGTAGATTTTGTCTCTTTGCATTTGTATCCGGACGGAATACAGATGCGGGTGTGTATGCGCAGTATCGGGGTTTTCCTGTAATTTATTACGGGACCAGTTTTCTGGAGTTGCCAGTTTGCATTCCGTTCCGGCCGGTTTTCCTTTGTTCTTTCCCGGCCGGACTTTTCCGATGGAGGAGGTTATTTGCAAGTTTGCAAATAACATTTTGTGGAGGGTTTATTTGTAAGATGAAAGATTATGCTAGCATCTTTTGATTCCATTTCCATCTTTTCTTTTGTTGCACCATTCTTGCATTAAATGAGATTAGAATGGGTATGGTTTGGATGTTCATTTGTTATGATAATGTTTGTTTATAGTCACCCTCTTTTCTTCTCCTACACTCACCTCCCTTCATGATATGTATTTGATCCCCCCACCATTCCTCATTAAGCATGGGCCGGCCACATTTTGTGGGTGAGAGGAGAGAGTTCATTTTGAGGAAAGATTGGTTCATATCATTTTCATGCTTGCAAAATTCTTCACTTCATTCCAAAGTCCATTCATGATCCCTCCATCACCATGGCAACCAAAACCCAAGTGAGACATAGCCTACACACATTCTACAGCAAATCTTGGACGCGTCGGCTAGCCTACTTCGCGCCCGAGTTGCCTCGGTATTGAGGTGGGAGCCCGTAAAAGATGCAGGCGATGCGGTGCCCTTCCGGCGAGGAGACGACGACCGGTGTTTCCGCAGAGGATCGGGATGACAACGAGAAGACCGGAGGACTCGGATCACTCGGTATATCTCTTCCCATCTTGTAGTTAGCTAGAACTAGTTTAATGGTACGATCCGGGTGTTTAGTGCGCGGTGGTGCCGGTTTGCAAAGTTCGCAAAATTAAAGTTTATCACCGTTTCTGTATTTGGCCGTCGGATTGACGACCGGGGCGCCGCCGTGCACTAACAAGGCTTGCACACACTTGTGCATGTAAACTAGGGTTTAAAATGAGGTTATACCATGATTAGCAACCATGGTGGGTTTAATAATGGGGATCAAGTCTTTTGGGTTTTAATTAAGTCCATTAGTTAATTGATGGTAGTTTTAATTTGAATTTTCTTTTGGAGTGTTGACTTGGTGAGAATGAGAGAGAGAGAAGGCATCATGGCAAAAGCCATGCTTGCATTTAATGATGAGAGAGAAAGGAGGGGTTGACATTGGGAGTTATCATTTCCTATCATTCTTGTGCTCATTTCTCTCAACCCCACTCTCACACTCACACACCCACACCATCTAAGCAGCAGCAGAAGTAAGCACAGCAGTAGCTGAAGCAAGCACAGCAGCAGCCAGCAAGCAGCAACAGCAGCACCAGTGAGCAGTAGCAGCAGCAGTTAGCAGCAGCAACATCAACAACTCCAGCTGCAGCTCCTTCCCTCCACTTCTTCTTCTTCCTCCAGCTCCCTAGGGTCGAGTGTGGGGTATACTTCTTGAACTTACTCCCTAGTTTGCTTAATTAGTGTAGCTTAGCTTCGATTAGTGATTAGTGGTGCGTTTTAGTGCGATATGTGGTAATTAGGGGGAACCTTGATCAAATGATGTATGAATTGGTTTTAGTAAGTTGATGGAATGTTGTTAGGGCCATGTTAACCTAGCTTAGCCCCCAATTGCACTAAAATACCACCAGATCACTATTTCATGCAAATTCATCGTTTTTGAGCAAAATCTAGCTTTCTGCAAACTGCTATCGACCCAGTGAGTTCAGATTAAAATTAAGAAGACTGCAGTATAGTTGTGAGGTGATGATCCCATGTGTAGAACCCGACCCCCAAATTCCTTGTTCAGGCCGCCGAAAAATTGATTCTGGCCGCAATTTGCGGCCAGATGGGGAGGGAATGGGGTTAGGTTTGGCCCTATATGTGTCTGCTGCTACCCTTAGGCTCATGCCATGTGTAATTTTATTTGATTCTTGCTGTAGAAAAATCTGGTGCTATATACCTGTTTCTCGTATTTTTTAAACCTTCGCGACACGCGTGATACGTGTGTGGGTTTGGGGTTTCTGCGTATCGCGACGCGTCAGAGTAGTTTTAGGCGCGTAATCACACGTTTTAGCGTATCGCGCACACGCGCGCTTGGGTTGCGATGCGGGTTTCTAGTTTGACCTTAATATCACGTTTTGTGGATTTGAGCTTATGTGTGATATATTGTGTAATTCTAGGTTCGCAGGAGAGTGAGACGGAAGCTGCGAAGAAGGGGAAGCAAGTCGTCGGCTACACTTAGCGCGAGACTTCGGGGAGTAAATTTAACATCTACGGGGAAATCGCCCGTATGGCGTTATGCGTCAGGGCTGATAGGACCTTGTAGCAGCATATTACATTTACATACATTGACTGTTCATGGCTACTATTTAGTGCATACCGCATTCCCTGCTATATGTTTATAAACTAGAATTGATAGAACACCGCACCATTATAAACGGTTCATGTTGCATGAGCACTATCCTGCATGTTACACACACACCGTTAGTAATTGCCATGACACTCAAACTGTAGAATTTCCATGATCATTATGCTGTATCTCATCTTTAATGTGACTTGACATGATATTCATACTTGATGCCTATATTACATCGCATTGGCTTGTACGTTGGTTTTGGGATTACATGAAATTTCTGGATTTGGGAATCGTGACTATTTCAAAAAGAATATCTGATCATTTAAAAACCCGGTTTCCCTTGATATGATATTTCGGTACGTCCACCATGTGTTTTCTCGGTGCGAGAGTGGTATATGTGAACCCGAATCAAGGAGTTGGATGAGGCCGATTATGGGTACATGGTGGACCCGGTATGGTATCCCGGGGCGAGAACGGTTTCGCTGTATAGTAGACGGTGAGCCTGGCAGAGGGACCACTACCTACCGGTGATTGGTTGGACCTGACGGTTATTCGGAGGATGCTGACCAGAGTCGATAGATGGATGCGGGATGATCCATGCTGCCGGGGCTGAGGGCCGATACCGCAGACGGAGCCCGTGGGCTGACCCGGACTGACGGGACCCGATGGATGAGGATTTGCGTGTCGATGCTGGACACGAGTACTTATGATATTTGGGTGCCGATGTTGGGCACTCGTGATTCTCAGAGACTTACAGGATTGGAGGGCCGATGAGAGTGCCGGCGCCTGAGCTATTTGGGGATCTGGGTGCATTGATGGACACCTATTATATATTCCACGTTGACTTTCCGTGTAGATGTTATGTTTCCCCATGCTCAGCATTCATTATTGTCTCTCATCCTGTAGTTATATTACCTCATAGAGCACTTGCATGACTATTGCACATACTGCTTATCACGCATTGATATCATCTGCTGGCATATGATAGAGTAGCGCAGTACGTGCATGCTCGCGATTACCTTTATATGTTATCTCTATTCACGAGTTGGCAACTCACCCCCGTTATGCCACAGTATTTGCAGGTTGCCCCTCGGAGTAGTCGCGGCAGGCTGTCTTTTGCTTCTTTTGGCTATAGATACCACTACAGTTGGTGCGAGAGCTGTTTTGCTTTTAGGTGGGTTGTGGTATCTGATTACTGTTATTGTACACCTTTTTGTATCTAGTATTCTCCATCTACCATATATGTACTGGACTTAGTGACAGTGTGAGGATGATGATGTATATTTTCTTTGTATTTTGGTGTCGAGCTCGTGGGAGCCGACGGTTTATTTATTGCGGTTTATTATTTCTGTGATGTTTACTTATTGCTCATTCTTCGCTACGGCATCGTATATTACTCTTGTGATGATGGTTTCCGCCGTTGGGCATGATTGCTCCCGTTTGGGAATGTTTTGTTTCATTATATCTCATTTTCACTCATATCCTGTTTTATACCCGATTTCGGGGTTGCTTTTACAAAGGAAATGCTGCCAAAATTATTTAAATGATAACGTAACTTTAAAAGAACTTATTGAACTATTCAAGGTTTTCTAAATGTCTTAATTAAATGTTTTCAACACTCGCTACATTTAAATGGTTTTGATTTCTGGGTTCGGCTTACTTAGTCGCGTTACGCCTGTAGACGTTGCGTGGTTAAATGCCGGTCACGAGTCGAAACATTCGGGTCGTGACAAAGTTGGTATCAGAGCGTAGGTTTTACCTTTCGGAGTGTAGGATGACCTTGGTTTGATGGAGTAGGTAGCTGAAGCAGAGTGGCGTAGCGTGTGTATATTCCGCGGCATACTCACGACACGGTACTCCGCCAAGGCGACCTTAGGACTTATTGATTTAAATTCCTTCTTGAGTATATATATTCTTGTGATTCGATTTCTGTATTCTTATCGAATCCTAATTTCCTTTCAGCCATTATGCCGCCAAAGACTACGAGGGCGCAGAGAGCGGCCGCGAGGGCCGAGATTCGAGTTGATTCGTCTGAGACGAGGACTGATCCGGGCAGTACACTGGTTGTACCCGAGCAGGATGTTCCTCCCGTGACAGATCAGATCGCCACGCTAGGGGCTGGTATGCAGGAGATGCGCCAGACGGTGGGATCCAGCATGCAGGAGATGTGCCAGATGATAGGATCGCTAGTTGAGCCGCTTCGAGCGCAGCGACCAGAGGTAGCTCCACCCGTTACAGAGACCACGATGGTACATACCGCACAGCCAGTTGCCGCTGCAGCCACGGAGGTGATTACAGTATCGCTATCAGAGTTCATGAGGCTGAAGCCTCCGGTCTTCACAGGCACCGATACAGCCGAGGACCCACAGTCTTTCATTGATAGGATGTCTCGGATATGCCGTTCCCTCAGATACGCAGATGCGAGATGGGTTGAGTTCGCGAGCTTTCGCTTGGAAGGCCTTGCGCAGAAGTGCTGTGATTCAGTTGAGAAGGGCAGAGCGGCAGGTCTTCCTCCTATGACCTGGATAGATTTCGTGGCACTGTTCCTTGCCCGCTTTCTCCCACTGAGTGTCGGAGATGCTAGAGCACGCAGGTTCGAGTCCTTACGCCAGACTCCGGAGATGTCAGTAGCAGAGTATGTCATGCTATTTACAGAGCTAGCAGTTTATGCCCCGTATTTAGTGGCTACCGAGGAGATGCGAGTTAAGAGATTTGTCCGAGGCTTGCTCACACCACTGTTCCTTGCGATCAGCGCGCAGCATTACAAGACATACGCAGCAGCTGTAGATGCAGCCTTATTAGTCGAGGAGCGCCTTGCTGAGACTTCGGTAGTTCCAGAGCTGAAGAGAGTTCGTGCAGATACATCAGTGCAGAGACAGCCTTTTCGGCGCCGTGATAGGCACCTTGCAGGTGGCAGAGATTCGGGGCGAGGCAGGTTGTTTAGCTCCTATCCCTAGGAGGGTCAGCGACCACCATCGGGATGTTACCGTTGCGGGAGTTCTTATCATCGTGTGCGGGATTGTCCTGAGATACCCCGGAGTGAGGCGGCAGCACCGCATGTCACATTACCACCTTCACCACCCCAGAGGGCGTTGCCTATTGTACCTACGGTTACTCCGCGCCAGACTCATGCATAGAGAGGTCGTGGTCGCGGAGGATTTGTTCAAAGAGGACGAGGTGATCCAGGCAGAGGACAGCCAGCTGCCGGCAGGGGACAGTCAATCGCAGGTGGAGGACAGGCGCAATTTTTTGCTTTGACGCATCAGGACGCACAGGCGTCCAATGCGGTGGTCTCAGGTATCCTTCAAGTATGTTCTGTTGATGCACACGTGTTGTTCGATCCCGGATCCACGCACTCGTACGTATCCACACACTTTGTGCCGAGTTTGGGTAGAGAGTCCGGTTTTCTTGATCAGCCACTTGTTGTGACCACTCCCGTGGGAGAGTCATTTGTTGCTAGGCACGTGTTCCAATCCTGTACTGTCTGTATTGGCGAGAGAGAGTTTCCTGTCGACTTGATCCTTCTTGAGATGTTGGAGTTCGATGTTCTTTTGGGCATGGATTGGTTAGCCACGTGCTATGCTTCTGTGGACTGCCGCGAGAAGACAGTTAGATTCTGTTTTCCCGGAGAGTCGGTTTTTGTTGTGTTGGGGGACCGTGGTGCTTCCCCTCACAGTGTGATTTCTTCTTTTCGCGCTGGACAGCTTTTGAGGAAGGGATGTCAGGGATTTCTCGCCTATGTTTGCGATGCTAGCGCTACAGAGGTTCCATTGGATCCGGTTCCGGTTGTTAGCGAGTTTCCTGATGTGTTCCCTGACGAGCTTCCTAGGCTACCGTCTGAGCGCGACATTTCTTTCTGTATTGATTTGGTTCCTGGCACGGGGCCTATTTCTATACCGCCTTATCGGATGGCCCTGGCGGAACTTCGAGAATTGAAAGGTCAGTTGCAAGATTTTCTGGATAAAGGACTTATTCGACCCAGTGTTTCTCCTTGGGGTGCTCAAGTCCTGTTCGTCAAGAAGAAGGACGCAGTTTGCGTCTTTGTATCGACTACCGCCAGCTGAACAGGGTGACAGTGCGGAATAGATATCCCTTGCCACGTATCGACGATTTGTTCGACCAGCTTCAGGGGGCAGGATACTTTTCGAGGATCGATTTACGATCGGGCTATCATCAGCTGCGGGTTCGACATGAGGACATTCCTAGGACTGCTTTCCGTACGCGCTACGACCATTATGAGTTTTTGGTGATGTCGTTCGGACTCATCAATGCGCCAGCAGCATTCATGGACTTGATGAACCATATTTTCCGGCCATATCTGGATCTGTTCATCATAGTATTCATTAATGATATCTTGGTGTATTCCCGGAGTAGTGTGGAGCACGAGCAACACCTGCGGATTACACTGCAGATTTTGAGGGAGCACCAGCTTTACGCGAAATTCTCCAAGTGTGCTTTCTGGCTGGACATCGTAGACTTCTTGGGGCATGTGATTTCACGAGACGGTATATGTGTAGACCCGAGGAAGATTGAGGCCGTTCAGCGTTGGCCCAGACCCATATCAGTTACGGAGATTCGCAGCTTTTTGGGGTTGGCCGGTTACTATAGGCGATTTGTGCAGGACTTCTCCAGTATTGAGGCCGTTCAGCGTTGGCCCAGACCCATATCAGTTACGGAGATTCGCAGCTTTTTGGGGTTGGCCGGTTACTACAGGCGATTTGTGCAGGACTTCTCCAGTATTGCTACACCTTTGACCGGGTAGACCAGGAAGGGAGTTCCTTTTGATTGGACGGAGGAGTGCGAGCACAGTTTTCAGCAGCTACGGACTCGGCTGACTACGGCACCGGTGTTATCATTACCTTCAGGATCAGGTGGATTTGTGGTCTATTGTGATGCATCTCGAGTGGGGCTAGGGTGTATTGATGCAGCATGACAGGGTGATCGCGTATGCTTCGCGACAATTGAAGAAACATGAACAAAACTACCCCACTCATGATTTGGAGATGGCTGCAGTGGTCTTTGCACTTAAGATCTGGCGACATTACCTATACGGTGAGTCGTGCCAGATATTCACTGATCATAAGAGTTTAAAGTATATATTCCAGCAACGAGACCTGAACCTTAGACAGTGCCGATGGATGGAGTTAGTGAAGGATTACGACTGCGAGATCTTGTATCACCCGGGCAAGGTGAATGTAGTGGCGGATGCTTTGAGCAGGAGGCCCAGGGGTAGTCTATCTTGTTTGAGCGCAGTGCAGGGGCAGTCGTCGGCAGATTGGCAGATATTATGCGACAGCCGAGTGCAGTTCGAGTTCACGCCGATCGGAGGAAAGATTGCGCATGTTCATGCACGCCCACAGTCGCTTGACCGTATACATGAGGCACAGCACAGTGATGGCCGATGTTCAGAGATCAGGACGTAGATTGGATAGGGCAGATTTTCCGAGTTCGTGATCGATGATCAGGGGATGCTGAGATTTAGGACTAGACTGTGCATACCAGATGCAGAGGGGCTGCGGCGTGAGATCCTTGAGGAGGCACATCGATCGGTGTACAGCGTCCATCCCGATTCCACCAAGATGTATCATGATATGAGAGATGTTTACTGGTGGGACAAAAAGAAGAGGGACTTCGCAGATTTCGTGTCGAGATGCCTGACTTGTCAGCAAGTCAAGGCCGAGCACCAGAGGCCCACGGGAGAGCTACAACCGTTACCCATTCCGGAGTGGAAATGGGAGCAAATTTCGATGGATTTCGTTGTGGGTCTACCCAGGACTAGACGAGGGTATGACTCCATTTGGGTGATCGTGGATCGTTTGACGAAAGCGGCTCACTTCCTGCCAGTGAAGGCGACTTTCGGATTTGCTCAGTACGCCCAGATTTACATCGACGAGATAGTACGACTGCACGGAGTCCCGACGTGTATCGTATCCGACAGAGGCACTCAGTTTACCAGCCGACTATGGTAGAGACTTCAGGAGGCTTTGGGCACACGCTTGAGTTTCAGCACAGCATTTCATCCGCAGACCGACGGCCAGTCAGAGCGGACGATTCAGACTCTTGAGGACATGCTCCGAGCGTGCGTTTTAGACTTTGGTGGTAGCTGGGATCACCATTTACTCTTGGTGGAGTTCTCCTACAACAATAGTTTCCAAGGTACTATTCAGATGGCACCTTTTGAGGGTCTGTATGGGAGGAGATGTAGATCGCCCGTCTGTTGGACAGAGCTCAGTGAGAGCAGTATTTTGGGGCCCCAGATCGTACAGGAGACGACCGAGAAGATACAGCTGATTCGAGACAGGATGAGGAAAGCTCAGAGCAGGCAGAGATCGTATGCTGATAGGTGCCGCCGCAGATTAGAGTCGCAGTTGGAGATCACGTTTTTCTGAGGGTCTCTCCGATGAAAGGAGTGATGAGGTTTGGACGGAAGGGGAAGCTTAGCCCCAGATTCATAGGTCCCTTTGAGATCCTCGAGCGTGTGGGCCCAGTGGCTTATCGTTTGGCTCTTCCACCCGACTTCCCAGATGTTCATCCCGTGTTTCACGTGTCGATGCTTCGCCGATACCTACATGACCCTTCGCACATGATTCAGCATCAGGCCGTTCAGCTCGAGCGCGACCTTTCGTTCACCGAGCAGCCAGTCGCGATATTGGACCGGCAGGTGAAGAAACTTAGATCGAGGGTCTTGCCATCAGTGAAGGTGCTTTGGCGCAGCCCGAGTGGCGAAAAGATCACTTGGGAAGCCGAGGGCGAGATGCGGAATAAGTTCCCTCATCTCTTTGAAGGCATGCGTAGCTTTATATTTTCAAATTCGGGGACGAATTTCTTTTAAGGGGGGGAGATTGTTACACCTTAGGATGTGTTTAGTGGCTAATTATATTTAAATAAAGGGTTTTCAATAAAAAGTTTACCAAATTGAGTTTCAAATATTTTTCCAAATTTAATAAATATTTTTCTAGAATTTTCCTAGGCTTGCACACACTTGTGCATGTAAACTAGGGTTTAAAATGAGGTTATACCATGATTACCAACCATGGTGGGTTTAATAATGGGGATCAAGTCTTTTGGGTTTTAATTAAGTCCATTAGTTAATTGATGGTGGTTTTAATTTGAATTTTCTTTTGGAGTGTTGACTTGGTGAGAATGAGAGAGAGAGAGAATGCATCATGGCAAAAGCCATGCTTGCATTTAATGATGAGAGAGAAAGGAGGGGCTGACATTGGGAGTTATCATTTCCTCTCATTCTTGTGCTCATTTCTCTCAAGCTCACTCTTACACTCACACACCCACACCATCTCAGCAGCAGCAGAAGCAAGCACAGCAGCAGCTGAAGCAAGCACAGCAGCAGCCAGCAAGCAGCAACAGCAGCACCAGTGAGGAGCAGTAGCAGCAGTTAGCAGCAGCAACAACAACAACAGCAATAACTCCAGCTGCAGCTCCTTCCCTCCACTTCTTCTTCTTCCTCCAGCTCCCTATGGTCGAGTGTGGGGTATACTTCTTGAACTTACTCCCTAGTTTGCTTAATTAGTGTAGCTTAGCTTCGATTAGTGATTAATGGTGCGTTTTAGTGCGATATGTGGTAATTAGGGGGAACCTTGATCAAATGATGTATGAATTGGCTTTAGTAAGTTGATGGAATGTTGTTAGGGCCATGTTAACCTAGATTAGCCCCCAATTGCACTAAAATACCACCAGTTCACTATTTCATGCAAATTCATCGTTTTTGAGCAAAATCTAGCTTTCTGCAAACTGCTATCGACCCAGTGAGTTCAGATTAAAATTAAGAAGACTGCAGTATAGTTGTGAGGTGATGATCCCATGTGTAGAACCCGACCCCCAAATTCCTTGTTCAGGCCGCCGAAAAATTGATTCTGGCCGCAATTTGCGGCCAGATGGGGAGAGAATAGGGTTAGGTTTGGCCCTATAGGTGTCTGATGCTACCCTTAGGCTCATGCCATGTGTAATTTTATTTGATTCTTGCTGTAGAAAAATCTGGAGCTATATACCTTTTTCTCGTATTTTTTAAACCTTCGCGACACGCGTGATACGTGTGTGGGTTTGGGGTTTCTTCGTATCGCGACGCGTCGGAGTAGTTTCAGGCGCGTAATTACACGTTTTAGCGTATCGCGCACACGCGCGCTTGGGTTGCGACGCGGGTTTCTAGTTTGACCTTAATATCGCGTTTTGTGGATTTGAGCTTATGTGTGATATATTGTGTAATTCTAGGTTCGCAGGCGAGTGAGACGGATGCTGCGAAGAAGGGGAAGCATGTCGTCGGCTTCACTTAGCGCGAGACTTCGGTGAGTAGATTTAACATCTACGGGGAAATCGCCCGTATGGCGTTATGCGTCAGTGCTGATAGATTACATTTACATACAATGACTGTTCATGGCTACTATTTAGTGCATACCGCATTCCCTGCTATATGTTTATAAACTAGAATTGATAAAACACCGCACCATTACTAACGGTTCATATTGCATGTGCACTATCCTGCATGTTACACACACACCGTTAGTAATTGCCATGACACCTACACTGTAGAATTTCCATGATCATTATACTGTAGCTCATCTTTGATGTGACTTGACATGATATTCATACTTGATGCTTATATTACATCGCATTGGCTTGTACGTTGGTATTTGGATTACATGAAATTTCTGGATTTGGGAACCGTGACTATTTCAAAAAGAATATCTGATCATTTAAAAACCCGGTTTCCCTTGATATGATATTTCGGTGCGTCCACCATGTGTTTTCTCGGTGCGAGAGTGATATATGTGAACCTGAATCGAGGAGTTGGATGAGGGCGATTACGGGTACATGGTGGACCCGGTATGGTACCCCGGGGCGAGAACGGTTTCTCTGTGTAGTAGACGGTGAGCCTGGCAGAGGGACCACTACCTACCGGTGATTGGTTGGACCTGGCGGTTATTCGGAGGATGCTGACCAGAGTCGACAGATGGATGCGAGATGATCCGTGCGGCCGGGGCTGAGGGCCGATACCGCAGACGGAGCCCGTGGGCTGACCCGTACTGACGGGGCCCGATGGATGAGGATTTGCGTGTCGATGCTGGACACGAGTACTTATGATATTTGGGTGCCGATGTTGGGCACTCGTGATTCTCAGAGATTTACACGATTGCGGGGCCGATGAGAGTGCCGGCGCCTGAGCTATTTGGGGATCTGGGTGCATTGATGGACACCTATTATATATTCCACGTTGACTTTCCGTGTAGATGTTATGTTTCCCCATGCTCAGCATTCATTATTGTTTCTCATCCTGTAGTTATATTACCTGATAGAGCACTTGCATGACTATTGCACATACTGCTTATCACGCATTGATATCATCTGCTGGCATATGATAGAGTAGCGCAGTACGTGCATGCTCGCGATTACCTTTATATGTTATCTCTATTCACGAGTTGGAAACTCACCCCCGTTGTGCCACAGTATTTGCAGGTTGCCCCTCGGAGTAGTCGCGACAGGCTGTCTTTTGCATCTTTTGGCTACAGATACCACTACAGTTGGTGCGAGAGTTGTTTTTCTTTTAGGTGGGTTGTGGTATCTGATTACTTTTATTGTACACCCTTTTGTATCTAGTATTCTCCATCTCCATATATGTACTGGACTTAGTGACAGTGTGAGGACGATGATGTATATTTTCTTTGTATTTTGGTGTCGAGCTCGTGGGAGCCGACGGTTTATTTATTGCAGTTTATTATTTCTATG
Source organism: Agapanthus africanus (assembly GCA_030015575.1). Lineage (NCBI taxonomy): Eukaryota > Viridiplantae > Streptophyta > Magnoliopsida > Asparagales > Amaryllidaceae > Agapanthus > Agapanthus africanus. Next base: position 165,808,521 of record CM057343.1, on the reverse strand, counting down.
ATGTTTACTTATTGCTCATTCTTCGCTACGGCGTCGTATATTACTCTTGTGATGATGGTTTCCGCCGTTGGGCATGATTGCTCCCGTTTGGGAATGTTTTGTTTCATTATATCTCATTTTCACTCATATCCTGTTTTATACCCGATTTCGGGGTTGCTTTTACAAAGGAAATGCTGCCAAAATTATTTAAATGATAACGTAACTTTAAAAGAACTTATTGAACTATTCAAGGTTTTCTAAATGTCTTAATTAAATGTTTTCAACACTCGCTACTTTTAAATGGTTTTGATTTCTGGGTTCGGCTTACTTAATCGCGTTACGCCTGTAGACGTTGCGTGGTTAGTGCCGGTCACGAGTCGAAACATTCGGGTCGTGACAAGTAGTTGGGTGCAGTCCCGAAGCACTTGGAGGCAGTGACGGTTAGACAGGATTCGTCTCTCCCGGTATTGGGGGTTGATATCGCGCTGTGTCTAGGAGAGCCATTATACATAGTCGTCCCTGGCCAGGGCAAGCGAGATATACTGGTAGGTTTCCAGTGTTATCTCAGGGTGTTCTGGGCTACACTCCGACATGACTTATACCGCTATTAGGGGACTGACGTTCGCCACCCCCTAGGCCCGCCATGCGATATTCTTAGACGAACAGACCGGACTGTACGAAGATTGTCACATTCAGGCTCAGTAGGACTTCGGATGGGTTTACCTCATCGCCCTTCTTATCGACATCTACCTGGGGACCGTTACGTACAGCTAGTGCCGCTTGCGGTCTGTGGTTAAACCCACTGCCAGCGTAGTGTCGAGTCTTTAGAGTCCCACACAGAGAGTTTCCCTGCACCGAGTGAAAGGTGTAGAGGCCGTATTGTTTTACGGCAGGGCTACGATCACTTACGTACACTTGTGTGCGTATGCTGTTCGGGCAGGCAATACTAATGGGCTTTGGTTTAAGACGGATCCTAGTATTGCACGGATGGATTTGTTTTGTCTTCTGTGCATTCGCATTCTAGGGAATGCGGATGCGGGTGTGTATGCACAGTTGTGAGGAGCAAAGAGGAATGAGGTGCCTCATTAGGGTTTTGACAGTTGATTCGGTCGAAACCATAATGAGGCGGACTCATTAGGGTTTTGGCAGTTCGTTCGGTCAAAACCATTATGAGCCGGGGACATCATTTACTAATCTTTTTAGTGATAATTATGTGATGGCTAATTGCTTTGACCATTTGACCATACTTGACTTTGTTGACCATTTACCAAAGTTGACTTGGACCTTCATGAAAGGTCTAGAGTTTTCTTTGGTTTTCTTTTTATTTTTGGATATGAAAATGGTCAAGTCAATTGTTGCCATCAATTTTATCATGAAAGGATTAGTAATGATGGTATTTGTGTATTATTGCAACCATGGTTCATTTTCTTAAGCTCATAATTCATTTCTCATTCTCTCTCTTGTGAGAAGAAAAGAAAAAGCTCCATGGTTGTTCCTTCTTCTTCCTCCTCTTGATTCTTCCTTTGATCTCATGTGTTGAGAGAAAAAGGATCCAAATAGAAAAACACATCCATCTACTACTTCTACACAACCTAGGACATCAAGCCTAGCGATCTTGTTGCCCTAGTTGCCTCGGCTCGAGGTGGAGCTCAGAGTACAACTCTCGGGTGGATCGTCTTCGACTCAAGAAGGCCGTGGAGGTGATCAAGATCCGAATCGACCCTCGGAGCGTGGATGGACGAGCAAGACAGCGGAATGAAGACCCGAAGGACCGGTATCGTGAGGTATAATCTCTATGGCATGGTAGATAACACCTCAAGTAGTTTGCTAGTTTGTAGTTTAGCAAAGATCCTTCTTTTAGTCCATGTTGCATTGAGTTCTAAAAAATCGTTTTTTACCGTTTCCGCCTCCCCGTAAGAACCGGGGTGAGCAACGTGGACTTACAGTGCTGGCATATCGCAGACCTATCATCTCGAATAGCCTCTCGAACTGCGTCTGAGGGATGGCCTTTGTGAATGGATCTACAGGGTTGTCCTCTGTAGCAACCCTACGAACCTCGATCTCCCGGCGATCCACGATCTTCCGGATCAGGTGATACCACCTCAAGATGTGTCTGGACTTCTGATGGGACCTGGGTTCCTTTGCTAAAGCTATAGCCCCGTTGTTGTCACAATACAAAGGTATTGGATCAACAATGGACGGAACCACCTGAAGTTCTGTTAAGAACTTCCTCATCCAGACAGCTTCTTTTGCGGCATCCGAAGCTGCGATATACTCCGCTTCCATCGTCGAGTCAGCAACGTTTTCTTGTTTAGAGCTCTTCCAACATACCGCCCCTCCGTTGAGGGTAAAGACGTAACCCGACATGGACTTGGAGTCATCCTTGTCACTCTGGAAGCTGGAGTCAGTAAAGACCTCAATCTGGAGGTCCTTTCCGCCGTAAACCAAGAACATCTCCTTAGTCCTTCTCAGGTACTTGAGAATGTTCTTTACCGCTATCCAGTGCTTCTCCCCAGGGTTTGACTGATACCGGCTTACCACACTCAGTGCATAAGATACATCTGGTCTGGTACACAACATCGCATACATTATAGATCCTACTGCAGATGCGTAGGGTATAATAGACATGCGATCCCTTTCCAAATCAGTCTTGGGAGACATCTCTTTGGAGAGGGTGATTCCGTGAAAAGCTGGTAGATTACCGCGCTTTGAATCTTCCATACTGAATCTTTTCAGTATGGTGTCGATGTACCTGGACTGTGAAAATCCCAATATCCTCTTAGATCTGTCACGATAGATCTGGATCCCCAGAATGTAATAGGCATCACCTAGGTCTTTCATGAAGAACCTGTGTGACAAGAACCCTTTGACAGATTGTAGCATAGGAATGTCATTTCCTATCAAGAGAATGTCATCTACATACAAGACGAAGAATACAACAGTTCGTGCTACAATCTTACTATAAATGCATGGCTCATCTGGATTTTTGATAAAGTCAAATTCTTTGACTGTCTCATCAAAACAGATGTTCCAACTCCGCAATACCTGCTTTAGTCCATAAATGGACTTAAGCAACTTGCACACTTTCCCGCTGCTCCCACTCTGAATGAAACCCTCTGGCTGGTCCATATAGACGCACTCCTCTAAATTTCCATTTGGAAAAGCGGTTTTTACGTCCATCTGCCAAATCTCATAATCGTGGAAGGCAGCAATGGCAAGAAGGATCCGAATTGATTTGAGCATAGCCACTGGAGAAAAGGTTTCTTCATAGTCCAAACCAGGTCTTTGACGAAAACCCTTTGCAACAAGTCTAGCCTTATAGGTTTCAACTTGTCCATCTACACCAATTTCTTTCTGAAGATCCATTTCCAGCCTACGGGTTTATCCCCTCTGGAGCAATGTCCAAAGTCCAAATTCCAGACTTTGTTGGTGTACATGGACTCCATCTCGGTCCGCATTGCATCCAGCCATTTTACCGAGTCACCGCTTTGAATGGCTTGCTGGAAGCTAGTAGGCTCATCATCTTCAATGATGCAATCCTCTCGATCCCCGTCTATGAGAAAACCGTAGTATCTCTCTGGTGGATGAGATAGCCTACTACTCCTGCGGAGCGGTGCAGGAATGTCCTGTTCTTTTGAAACTTCTTGTTCCACCAAGCTTTCAGTAATAGCTTGTGGTTCTGGAATTTCTTCCAGTTCTATTGCGCTCCCACTTATCTGATTTTCTAAAAATTCAGTTTCCAAGAAGTAGGCATAACGAGAAACAAAAACCTTTTTCTTCTCTGCGTAATAGAAAAAATACCCCTTGGAGTTCTTCGCGTATCCCACAAACTTACAATGTACTGAGCGTGCCTCGAGCTTGTCCGCATGCTGCTTTTTAACAAAAGCTGGACATCCCCATGTCTTAATGTGTTTAAGATAGGGTTTCTTCCCACTCCATATCTGATATGGTGTGGTAGGCACTGACTTAGTTGGAACCCGGTTCAAAAGATATGCAGCTGATTCTAGTGCATATCCCCAGAAAAATCGCGGTAACTCAGCGTTACTTATCATGGAACGTACCATATCCAATAGGGTTCGGTTCTGTCTCTCCGATACACCATTGTGTTGTGGAGTGTATGGAGGGGTAAGCTGAGAGAGAATTCCATTCTCTTTTAGGTAATCCAGGAACTCGGCACTTAAGTATTCACCACCTCGATCAGATCTCAGTGTTTTGATACTTTTGCCGGTTTGTTTTTCTACTTCATTCTTATACTCCTGGAATTTCTCAAAGGCCTCGGATTTATGCTTCATTAAGAAGACGTGTCCATACCTAGAGAAATCATCCATAAAAGTAATAAAATAGGAAAAACCACTTCTTGCATGTGTAGAAATTGGACCACACACGTCGCTGTGTACGAGTCCCAAGAGCTCGCTTGCTCTTACTCCGTGTCCAGTGAACGAAGTCTTTTTCATCTTTCTTTTGAGACATGATTGACAAGTTGCATAAGAATGATATTCGAATGGATCCAAATATCCTTCTTTATGTAACTTAGTTAACCTTGTCTCATTGATGTGGCCCAGTCTACAGTGCCATAAGAAAGCGTGATTTAATTCTGGAGACTTTCTTTTGTGTGTATTCTGGATATTGAAAATCTGTGGTTGGTTTAATATGTATATACCGTTGCTTAATGTACCTGACCCAATCAAAACATGATTAAGGTGAATGTTTATAACATTGCTTACAAATGCAAAATCATAACCTTCTTTAGACATTAAAGATACAGATATGATATTACAAGTCGAACTGGGTAAAAAATAATAGTTGCGCAAAACCAAAACATGTCCATCTGTCAATCCTAAGTGATAGTCCCCCACGGACTCAGCATCCATGCTTGCCCCGTTTGCAACTCTGAGGGTCATATCACTTGCCTTCAAAACCCTATGGATTCTCAGTGCCTGCAAAGAATTACAGATATGAGATCCTGATCCGGTATCCAATACACAGGAAGTAGAGTTGATTGACAGAGAATTTTCAATAACATACACACCTGAAACCGAAGCCACAACTTGCTTCGGGTCCCGGTTCTTGGCCTTCCAAGCCTTGCAATCTTTCTTCCAATGTCCTTTCTTGTGACAATAAAAGCATTCTTCCTTTCCCACAATCTGTCCCGCTACCTTTGCTTTTCCCTTAGCTTCCACCTTACTATCACCGCCCCTTGGTTTGGTGGGGGCCTTCTTCTTCTTTCCTTTGGATTTTTCCTTAGACCTTGAAGAGGAAGTTCCTCCAACAAACAAAGCTGGTGTTTCCCTGACTTTCTGCAGGGTGCCCTCTGCACTCCTCAACATGTTGAGGATTTCCGGAAGTTCAACTTCTTTTCCTTGCATGTTGAAATTCAGGAAAAACTGGGCGTAGGTGGAAGGGAGGGACTGGAGAATCAAGTCAGTGTATAGCTCATTCTCTAATGTGGTCCCCAGGTCCGTGAGCTCTTCGATATAACCGATCATCTTAAGAACGTGTTCCCCAACTGATGATCCGACGGCCAACCTCGCCTGAAAAAGTTTCTTCGAGGTCTCTTATCTTGCGATACGAGATTGCTCTCCATATAAATCTTTGGTATGGAGGAATATGGATTCGAGATCCATATTCTCGTGCCTCCTCTGGTGCTCGTTGTCCATAGAGGCTAGCACGAGGCACTTGGCCTTCTCACTGTCTATCTCCCAGGTCTTACGGATTTCCTTATACGCGACACTGAATTCTGGACCTGGTTTGGCAGGAGCTTTAGTGGTGAGAAGATAGCCCAATTTGTCATAAGTAATAGCCATCTTGACATTCCTAAACCAATCTTTGTAGTTTAGCCCTGTCAATATATTTTTATCTAACAATAACTTAAAGCCCGTCATGTTGTGTGGTTGCTGCAATTAGGAGAGAGAGAAGAAACACTTTAGCATGATGCTCTTGCAAGTTTAGATTGGTTTTTAGTTTATCTAAACATGATGGCTCCCACTGTTTCTCGAATCCTTCCTTAAACCAGAAAAGAAGAATTAGTCAGGATTAATCTCACCGTACAATACTTGCTTAACCGTTCAACCAGGCTAGCGTCGGTACTTCAAGGGAGGTTTTATGACGCTTTCGCGAAGTTCCTTAATTAGATAACCTCTTTTCCCTGGAGGCGTAGCCCCGCTAACACTGTTCTAGACACCTACTTGGTTTATAGCATTGATCATTAAGTGAAATAATCTTCCGAAGAGTAGCATATACTCACAGTAGGATCGGGATCCAAATATCATTGTATGATAAAATTGAAGGAATCCTACCAAAATTATCACACTCCAAATGATATGCAACACTAGCAAGTTTCAGTTTCTTTAGAAACTCCCGATGTGGATTTTTGCCCCATGCTCTTATGACCTTGACTTTGGCCAACAAATCATAAGTCACATGTCAAGTTCTACCCGTCATTTTCCAGGTTAATTTGAACCCACCAGTACCTACCCTTGACTTTGGCCAACAATGCAGTACGACTGTCCCAAACCAACGCATCTATCTATGCTACATATGAATATCCAACAGCTACCAATCACTATGCCTTGACTTTGGCCAACAAACATAGCTTGAATACTATTGACTATCCATATGAAATGACCGAGGGCTACAAATGGTATTGGCGAAACCGTGAACGTAGTGAACTTGATATAATCGAAGGAACCTGATAGCTTTTAAAAGGAGTGGTTTAAGCTCCGCATTTTAGAAGTTTTGCTGTTTTGAAAAAACCGAGTGGTTTTGAAATTGTTCCAACGATTCAACTTTGGTTTGTTTTCTTTGCATTAATATAATGCGTCCCATCAATTAATCCTACTATTGCAGAAAACAACGAAAATATGACGTATGCTTATGCCATCCGCATTCGCTACTGGGCTCCGTCATCACCCGCTAGGTTACTTAACTAACGACAGAGCGGGGGATGGACTATCGCGGATGCAAAACATAAGCAGCGCCTACTAGATATCATATATAGATATATACATTCGTCAGACGCAATAATAGGCATTCCAGATCACAGATGAACACATTGGATATACAAGCAATCCGCATTTCCTTTGAGCCTGTAATGAAAAGCGGATTACACAGTCGTGATGAATAGCCAACCCCACCCTAGACCCCTACGGGTACGGCAAACTACCCGCCAAGTACCCGAAGTGAAGCAGTCTCCCTCAACAACCTGAGTAGGCCACTAAACACTTCAAAGTACCCGGTAGTTTGTGCACCCCACCTTGGGTCTATCCTAGGAGCAATAAACAGTAAATGAAATAATACAACGGTGGCTACAACCTCAACCCGGATATGCCCCGCGAAAAAATATTACAACCATTTACAAATTACATTTGAATGAAAGAATAAAACACCTCACATCCCCGGCTATCCATTCACGACAATCCAATAAGTCCATATACACAATCAAACATTACAGAAATGTGCAACCCCCAACTAACCGACATACAGCAATTAACAGAAGTTTACGAACACATTTATCAAACACAGAAACATTAAACGATATCAAACTGCGACTTCAAAGCATCCCTAATTGCCACAGAGAATAATAAACAGCATATGCAAAAATGGCAAAAATAAACAACTCCTGAAACCCTAGATCCTAGCAACAAACCCACACCCAAAACTACGAAGCAAACCCACACTATAAAACCGGGGTGGCCGGAAATTTGTGGTTGGTGGCCGGCCACAAATGCATGGATTTGCCTTGTTTTTGGTGCATGAACTTTTAACAGTGTAAGGAACACTCTGCAGTTGTTTGAATAATTTTTCAGAGGCTCAGAAAAATCAACAGAAACTAGAATCTAGGTTTCGATGTTTGTGGGATGTTTCGGTTTCGTAGTTTTAGTTATCTTTTAATCCGTTAGTTATGGTTTAGTCGGCTCTGATACCACTGTAAGTCGATACCACGCACTTCATGTGTACGCAGGGGGGCGGAATAAGCAAAAAACGATTTTTATTGGCTTCATAACATCGACTGAACATTAGAATCGTTTCTAAACCCTAACTAACGGTATAACTTTGAGGTTGTATCTACTATGTGTGCGATATATACCTCAAGATCCCGCTGTCCTTCACTTCCTTGCTGTCCTCTCTAAGTGATGAGCTCCTTGTCGTGAGAATGGAATCGACCTCCTCGTCGTCTTCTCCGAATCGTAGACGATCCACCCGAGAGTTCCGATTTCGAGCTTTGCTTCTAACTTGAAGCAACTAGGTAACTTGGTTTGCTAGACTAAGTGCCCTAGGTTGTGTAGGGAGTGATAAGGATCAAGTTATCTCACTAAACCCTGTGGTTTCCAACACATGGAATGGTTAGGGTTTGCTTTAAGAGAGGAGAGAGCTTGAAGAAGATGATGGAAGCTTAAGGTTTTTCTTTTTCTTTTGTGAAGAAAAAAAGTATCTGATACAATAATGTAAAGGGATTATATGTATGGTAAAAGTCAAGGGGTTTTAACTCTTTCAAGTCTAGAACCATCTCAAAAGATCAAGCAAATATCACAAAGAAATATCTAAGTCAACAAGGTCAATAAGTCAAAGTAGTCAACATAAAAACCCTAATCCCTTTTTCAACAAAATACCATAAGCTTCCATCTCATTTCTTCCATCTATTAATCTTCTCTAAATGACAAGAATACCCCTCTCATCTGTATGCACACATACCCGTATTCGTATTCCGAGAAATACGAATACAGTGAGACGAACTGATCCAATAATCAAATACCAGGATCCGGCTTAAACCAAAGCCCACTAGTAATGTCTGCCCGAACATCATAAGAGCACAAGTACACGTATATGTTCGAACCTTGTCGTAAAAACATACGACCTCTACACGTTTCGCCTGAAGCCGGGAAACTCTCTGTGTGGGACTCTAAAGACTCGACAGTACTATGGCAGTGGGTTTAACCACAAGCGCGTCAGCGGCACTAGCTGTACGTAACGGCTACCCAGGTATCTGTCGATGAGAAGGTCGACGAGGAAACTCATCCGTACCCCAACTAAGTCTGTCTGTGGCAATCTCCGTACAGTCCGGTCTGTTCGTCTAAGAGTGTCGCATATCGGGTCTAAGGGCGGCAAGCGTCAGACCACTAATAGCGGTATAAGTCGTGTCGGAGTACTGTCCAAAACACCCTAAGAAACTACTGGAGTACCTACCAGTAAATCTCACTTGCCCTGGCCAGGGACTTTGTGTAATGGTGTTCCGAACACAGCGCGACATCAACCCCCAATAATGGGAGAGACGAATCCTATCTAACCGCCACTGCCTCCAAGCGCTTCGGGACTGCACCCAACTACTACTGTTTGCACGACTCAGCGGAGCCATGGTAGGGTAGTAATCTAAGAACAGTGGGAACACACTCGAGACGAAGCAGCAGTGTCAAATCGACGGACTAAGCTGTACTCATGTCACCTGGGAACTGCTACCTGACGATAGGTATATTACCAACCAGCAGTTCCCCACGAGTCCGTCCAGTGTAACTCATAACCCAATGAGCACCTGTATACTATCTCTAGTACGTCGTACTGATGGCTGTGGGACAGACTATCTTCCCTCCTAGGAAAAGAAGCGTATACACTAGTCTACTCTGGAGTATCGATGCCCTGTCTCGATAATCCTACGACTAGGGACCTGTAAAAGGATGTGCTTATAGACTAACCAGCCCCCACTAGTGTGACTGCCATCACAACGCTGGTAGTCAAGAAAAGATCCTAATGGCTCTATCAATATGTATCAGCGATAAGTTAAAGAAACATATACACATATTAAGATAGATACAAACAAGAGAGCATACTACTATATCGAGCAAGATTGTCATCAATCCATGTATATATATATCCCAAGCTTCCAAAATGTAATATACATACTAGTACTATACAATAATGGCCTCTAGGGCATATAACACTAACAAGAAGGATTAAGGAAATGTTCTTGGTTTACGGCGGAAAAGACCTCTAGATCGAGGCCTTTGCTGACTCCATCTTCTAGAGTGACAAGGATGACTCCAAATCTATGTCAGGTTATGTCTTTACCCTCAATGGAGGGGAGGTCTGATGGAAGATTTCCAAGCAGGACACCGTTGCTAACTCGACGATGGAAGTGGAGTATATCGCAGCTTCTGATGCCGCAAAAGAAGCAGTTTGGATAAGGAAGTTCTTAACAGAACTTCAGGTGGTTCCCGTCCATTGTTGATCCAATACCTCTGTATTGTGACAACAACAAGGCTATAGCTTTAGCAAAAGAACCCAGGTCCCATCAGAAGTTCAAACACATCTTGAGGCGGTATCACCTGATCAGGGAGATCAGGGATCGCCGAGAGATCGAGGTTCGGTGAGTTTCTACTGAGGACAACACTGCAGATCCATTCACAAAGGCCATCCCTCAAACGCAATTCGAGAGGCTATTCGAGATGATAAGTCTGCGATATGCCAGCACATAGCCTTAGTGCATGTGGGAGATTGTTACTGTGATATGCCCTAGAGGCCATTATTGTATAGTACTAGTTTGTATATTACATTTTTAGAAGCTTGGGATATATACACGGATTTATGACAGTCTTGCTCGATATAGCAGTATGCTACTTGGTTTGTATCTATCTTAATATGTGTATATATTTCTTTTAACGGAGCCCTTAGGATCTTTACTTGACTACCAGCGTTGTGATGACAGTCACACTAGTGGAGGCTGGGTAGTCTACAAGCACCTCCTTACACAGGTCCCTAGTCGCAGGATTATCGAGACAGGGCATCAATACTCCAGAGTAGACTAGTGTATACGCTTTTCATCCCAGGAGGGGAGATGGTCTGTCCTACAGCCATCAGTACGTCGTACTGGAGATAGTATGCAGGTGCTCATTGGGTTTTGAGTTACACTGGACGGACTCATAGGGAACTGCTGGTTGGTAATATACCTATCGTCAGGTAGCAGTTCCTAGGTGACATGAGTAGAACTTAGTCCGTCGACTTGACACTCCTACTTCGCCTCAAGTGTGTTCCTACTGTTCTTAGATTACAACCCTACCACGGCTCTTCTGAGTCGTGCAAACAGGTAGTAGTTGAGTGCAGTCCCCAAGCAATTGGAGGCAGTGGCGGTTAGATAGGATTCGTCTCTCCCGGTATTGGGGGTTGATGTCACGCTGTGTTCGGAAAGCCAATACACAAAGTCCCTAGCCAGGGCAAGCGAGATTTGCTGGTAGGCATTCTAATAGTTTCTCAGGGTGGTTTTGGCCGCACTCCGACATGACTTATTGCACTATTAGGGGTCTGACGCTTGCCGCCCCTAGGACCGATATGTGACACTCTTAGACGAACAGACCGGACTGTACGGAGATTGCCACAGACAGGCTCAGTAGGGATACGGATGAGTTTCCTCGTCGACCTTCTTGTCGACAGATACCTGGGTAGCCGTTACGTACAGCTAGTGCCACTCTTATGGTTAAACCTACTGGCAGAGTACTGTCGAGTCTTTAGAGTCCCACACAGAGGGTTTCTCAGCTTCGGGCGAAACGTGTAGGGGTCGTATGGTTTTACGACAGGGTTCGATCACTTACGTGTACTTGTGCACATATGATGTTCGGGCGGATAATACCAGTAGGCTTTGGTTTAAGCCGGATCCTGGTATTTGATTATTGGATTAGTTTCGTCTCCTTGCATTCGTGTTTCTCGGGATACGGATGCGGGTATTTATATACGAATGAGGGGTATTCTTCTAATTTGGACAAGATTACAACATGGAGAATGACGCCTCAAATTAGGGTTTTTCTTTATTAGTAAAATCTTTTTGAGCTGGAGGAAATGAGAGAGGAAACTTTGTGGTATTTTAGTGAAATGGATTAGGGTTTCACTTTTACTTTCTTGGACTAATTTGGCATTTGTTGACTTAGATATTTGTTAGATATTTTCCTTTAGTTTAAATGCCAAAAATCTAGCTCATTTCACTAATTCTTTTTCACACAAAAAAAATCTAAAGATACTTTCTCCTCTCATTTCCTCAAGCTTTTCTCCTTCTCATCTCAAACCCTAACCATCTCATGAGTTGAGAATCCTAGGGTTTGTGAGACTACTAGAATCCTCAGCACTCTTTACACATCCTAGGCTACTTAGTTTAGCACACCAAGTGACCTTGTTGCCTCAAGTTAGAGGTTAAGCTCAAAGTAGGATCTCTCGGGTTGATCTTCTACGATTCAGAGAAGACAACGAGGAGGTGCAATCTGCTCTCATGTTGAGGAGCTCACGACTTGGAGAAGGACAGCGAGGAGGTGAAGGATAGAGAGAACTTGAGGTGTAATACTCACACATAGTAGTTAAACCTCTATGCTAGATTGTTAGTTAGGGTTTAGTATCGATCCTGGAGTTTAGTCGATGTTGCGATGCTTATAAAAATCGTTTTTTGCAAACTCCGCCTCCCCGTGAACACGTGGGGTGCGTGTCATCGACTTACAATTCCGTACAATGCGGGTATGTTACCGTGCTTGGAATCTTCCATACTAAATCTCTTTAGTACGGTCTCAATGTACCTGGACTGTGAAAGTCCCAGTAATCTCTTGGATTTATCTCTGTAGATCTTAATTCTCAGAATGTACGAGGCATCACCCAGGTCCTTCATGGAGAATCTTCGTAACAAGAACAACTTGACCGATTGTAGCATAGGAATATCATTTCCTATCAAAAGAATGTTGTCCATGTACAAGACTAGGAACATGACAGTTAGGCCTACAATCTTCTTATATATACAAGACTCATCCTCGATTTTGATGAAGTCAAATCCCTTGACTATTTCATCAAAACAGATGTTCCAGCTCCGCGATGCCTACTTTAATCAATAAATGGATTTATGCAACTTGCACACTTTCCCGCTGCTCCCACTGGCTACAAAATCTTCTGGCTGATCCATATAAACACACTCTTCTAAACTTCCATTCAGAAAAGCCATTTTTACGTCCATCTGCCAGATCTTATAGTCATAGAAGGCAGCAATGGCAAGTAGGATCCGAATGGATTTGAGCATAGCCACTGGAGAAAAGATTTCATCATAGTCCACCTATGGTCTTTGACGAAAATCTTCTGCAACAAATCTAGCCTTATAGGTTTCCACCTGCCCATCTACACCAAATTTCTTCTTGTAGATCCATTTGCATCCAACAGGTTTTATCTCAGGTGGAGCAATATCCAAGGTCCACACTTTATTAGTGTACATGGACTCTATTTCGGATCGCATAGCATCCAGCCACTTATCAGAGTCTCTACCGATAATGGCCTGCCTGAAACTAGTAGGATCATCTTTTTCCAAGATGCAATGCTCTTGATCCCCGTCTATGAGAAAGCCGTAGTATCTCTCGGGCGGATGAGAAATCCTACTAGTTCTGCGGAGTGGCTGAGGTTCGTCTGAGATTACTGAATCTTGTGGTTCTACCAAATCTTCAGTTACATTTTGTGGTTCAGAATTTTTTTCCAGTTCTACCGTGCTACCACTTATTTCTTTTGCAAGAAATTACCACTCTGAAAAGATGGCGTGCTGAGCAACAAACACCTTCTGTTCCTCGGTGTGGTAGAACAGATATCCATAATGCTTTGAATATCCCACAAATTTACATAGAACTGGTCGTGCCTGAAGTTTGTCCGGATTCTGTTTTTTAATATAGACCGGACAACCCCATATCTTAACACGTTTAAGACATGGTCTTTTACCACTCCATATTTCATATGGAGTCTAAGGCACTGATTTAGACGGAACCTGATTCAATAGGTATGCAGTTGCTTTGAGCGCAAGTCCCCAAAATGAAAGAGGCAACTCGGCGTTACTCATCATGGAGCGAACCATGTCCAATAGGGTACGGTTCCTCCACTCCGATACGCCGTTGTGTTCTGGTGTATATGGAGGAGTAAGCTGAGAGAGAATTCCATTCTCTTTTAGGTATTCTAGGAGTTTCGTGCTTAAGTACTCCCCTCTTCTATCAGACCGGAGGGTCTTGATACTTTTGCCAGTCTGGTTCTCTACTTCGTTTCTGAATTCTTTGAATTTCTCAAAAGCTTCAGATTTGTGTTTCATAAGATACACATATCCGAACCTAGAGAGATCGTCAGTGAATGTGATGAAATACGAGAACCCACCCTTTGCATGTATAGATATCGGACTACACGCATCACTGTGTATGAGTTTCAAGAGCTCTGCTTCCCTTTCTTCATGTCCGATGAACGGAGATTTGGTCATTCTTCCCTTGAGACAAGACTGACAAGTTTTATAAGATGAAAATTCGAACGTATCCAAAAGTACGATGAAAGTCTACACTAGCACCACCATGGATTTTCACAAGTTCAATGATTCATATCACATGTGAGGGTTTGAACTTGGAAGTGAGGTGAAGAAAATTGTAGAGAGCAAGAGAGAGCAAGGGCTCATGGAAATGGCTAAGGCATAACAAGCTAAGAGCAATCACAGAATGAAAATATCAAATAATAATTCCTCACTTATTCAAGCATGGAATAAATTGCAATTCTAAATTGCAACCATGCTTGAATAGTGAGTCAAGGCCAATATAATATGATAAAAACCCATGCCTTTCCCATTCCACAAATATCTCCACAATTTACACCTCATTTTATATTTTCTAAAAATAGAAAATAGATGCCATGCTTCATAATATATATATATATATATACATATATCAAATATATATATATATTAATATAAATTAAGAAACATAATTAGTGAGCTAATAATATTAGTCAAGATATAATTATATCGTATATAATATATATCACATTATTAAATCAACACTTGATTTAATAATCCGGTTATAACACATATAACCGACTAATATCATTAATCTGAATATCACATTATCAAACCAACACTTGATTCGATAATCCGGTTATATTACATATAAGCTGACCGACATCAGATAACTGCCAGATTATAATACGGTATCACATACTCATATTTAATCAGGCCTACGCATATATCAACATATGTGCCCTACTTCGTTTCGCTCGAACCAGGAAACTTCTGTGTGGGACTCTAAAGACTCATCAATACGCCAGCAGTAGGTGATGATCACATCAATCACCTATAAGCCGTCAGCGGTACTAGCTGGACGTAACGGCTATCCGGGTATTGAGCGATATGAAGATCAACAAGCAAGCTCGTCCATACTCTCCATGAAGCCTATCAGTAACACTACCGTAAAGTCTGGCCTCTTCATCTGATATGTCGCATATCATGTCTAGGGGTGGTAAACGTCAGACCCCAGTAACGTGATAAGTCATGCCGATGTCTGGCCTATAACGGTTTGAGAAACTACTGATAACTCTTATCAGTAAATCTCAGCAGCAACCCTGCCCTGGGACTTCCAGTTATAGCCAATCGAGCATAGCGCAACATCAACCCCTAATACCGGGAGAGACGAAACCCCTCCTATCGCTCATTGCGTCCATGTGACTCGGGACTGTACCCAAAATCCACCTGTTTGCATGACTCCTTTAAGCCGTGGTAGGGAGGAAATCAAAGCACAGTGGGAGCCACACAAGACTCTATGACGATCTCGGTTCTACCGACTAACCTGTACCAGTGTTACCAGAGGACTTCTATCTGACGATAGGTATACTACTACATAGGAGTCCTCGGCGAGTCCTGTTCGGTGTACCCATTCTCCAATAAGCACCTGTGTACAATCTTTAATGTCACACACCAATGGTTGTGGGATCAACCATCGTCCTCTAAGGGACAAGAAACGTACACACTAGTCTACTCTGGATTATCGATGCCCTAGTCTCGATATTCCTTCGACTAGGAACTGATTAAAGGATGTACTTTTGGACCACCCTGGAAGTCAAGTACATATTCTAAGGGCTTTATCAACATGTAAGAGATAGACAGTATAAATACCAGTCTACATGTTAAGATAAAGGCAAGCTGATAGCATACTATCATGTCAAGCAAGAAAGTCCTCAATATATATGCCCAAGCATCCACTATTTCATCAATAATGGCCTCTAGGGCATCTTTATGCAACTTACTCAGATTTTTCTCTCCGATATGACCAAGTCTACAATACCACAAGTAGGATTCGTTCACTTCTGAACTCTTCCTCTTGCATGTATTTTGTATACTGAGAACTGTGTTTTGATTAAGAACATAGATACCATTATACAGTGTAGCTTCTGCATCCAATACCTTAAGGTAAATGTTCATGATATTTCCATCAAGAACAAACTTATATCCATATTTATCAAGTAAAGAAACTGATATGATGTTGCAAACCATGGAAGGTACATAGTAGCAATTGTTCAAAATCATAGTATTGCCATTTGGCAATGCTAGGTGATATTCACCGACGACAGAATCAGTAACTTGTGCTCCGTTCCCTACTCTGAGGGACATATCACCAGGTCCAACCATCCTACTTTTTCTCAGTCCCTGGAATAAATTACAGATATGAGATCCTGATCCGGTATCTAGTACCCAGGAGGTAGGACTGTCCGAAAAATAGAGGGCAAGTAGCTTATGTCTATTTATAGACTAAAGCAGGTATAACAGAAATAGATCATCTATTTTTGATGTGACAGTCATTGGTCTTGGCTTCATCGGAATAGGAGGTGGATCTGGTAAGAAGGTTGTAGAGAGTGATGTCCAGGAATTTGGATGACATGCACTTGATAGGAAGAGATATTCCTATACTACGATCGGTTATGCTGTGGTTGTCACAAGGTGGTTTCTCCACATAGGATATTGATATAATATCAGGGTTTCTGATTACTAGATATATGGTTTTAAATCAAGATTTGGGAAGTGTCCCAATCCGGGTACTTTGACATTATTCTAAAGGTGCTTTTGAATGGTTGACTCCTAGCATTGTGGTGTACCTGCAGGTGATGGAGTCACCCTCTCTGAAGGATGTCTTACAGACTAAACGGGAGAGGGATTTGCATGATTGGCATATCACTTGCTTAGGCAATTGAGTCAATCATGTGATGTCAAGTACCACACCAGATATTGTTTTTGCACTAGCTGTAATAAGTTTATATATTAATCCAATTCTGGAGAAACGTTGGGAAGCAGTTAAGAACATAAGTGGATGTTCTTGGGATATGGTAACGACAGCCTCCTTCGGGAAACGGTTATCATCCTAGGCTTCCAAGGTGACCTAGATTACAGAGTGACTATCAGAGTTATAGTTTTCCCTCTTTTGAGGGACAATATGTTGGACAGGTGGTCCAAGCGGATACTGAGGAAGGCATGGCGCATGATACTGATTAAATTCAGTGGATGATATAGTCTAAGAAGTTTGCTGGATTTGGAGTTCATTTGTGAACTGGGTCCCATCAGATATCCAAACAAATTCTAAGACAAGTATTGCTCATTTCGGGAGATGGCTTTCTCCGCGAAGTTGAGATATAGAGAGATATAGAAAGAAACATTGGAGCGGACCCACTCACTGAGGCTATTTCTCGAACATAACGGTTTCACAAACGAGCTTTGCGAAACTTCTTAGTAGAGAAGTTGGGTGTTCGGTATCACACGAGCTGTGAGTACGTGACACCGCAATAATTGGCTATAAGTGCAAGTGGGAGATTGTTGGCTATAGTGCACTCAAGGCAATTATCATAGTCGCAGGCATGTGATTATGATGATTGAGGGAGGACCTATACGGATAGAACAGTCTTACTCGAGATGATAGTATGCTATCTGGTTTGTCTTTATCGTCATGTACATGCTTTATGTGGTATTGCAGATCACTATTACATGTTGATAAAGCCCATAGGATTCTTGCTTGACTACCAGCATTATGATGGCGATCATATACGTTGGAGCTGGGTGGTCTATAAGCGCATCTTTAAATGTCTCTAGTCATGGGAGTTTCGAGATTGGGCATCGATACTCCAGTGTAGACTAGTGTATACTGATTGAGACCCCGACGAGGGGTGGTGTCCAGGTCTCACAAGCCATTGGTGTTAGTTTGTTCACTTAAGATAGTATACATGTGCTCATTGGGTTATGAGTACACTGGACGGACTCTCCAGGAACCTGCTAGTTGGTAGTATACCTATTGTCAGATAGCAGTTCCCAGGCGACATATGTACAGGTTAGTCTTGCAAACAGGTTTTAGTTGGGTACAGTCCCGAACCACATGGAGGTAGTGAGAGGATCATCGGGGATTCGTCTATCTCGGTATTAGGGGTTGATGTCGCGTTGTGCACGGGTGGCCATCACCAGAAATCCTTGGCTAAGGTAGTCGAGAATTACTGATCTAGGATAAGTAGTTTCTCAGGTGGTGATGGGTTTCATACCAACACTAAATGTCGCGTTATTAGGGGTCTGGCTTTATCAACCCCCTAGACTCGATATGCGATACTCATAGACGAACGGACCGGACTGTGCGGATATTGTCACTGACAGGCTCAGTAGGGGTTCAAGATGAGTTTGCTCATCGGCCTCCCTTTCGCTCAATACCTGGGCAGCCGTTACATACAACTAGTTCCGCCGACGTGCTTGTGGTTAAACCCACTGCCAGTGTATTGACCAGTCTTTAGAGTCCCACACAGAGGGTTTTCCTGCTTCGGGCGAAACGATATAGAGGCCGTATGGTTTTACGGCAGGGTTCGATCACATACATGTACTTGTGCACGGATGATATTCGGACGGATAATACTAGTGGGGTTTAATTTAACCCGGATCCTAGTATTATATTGTTGGCTTATTTTGGTCTCTTTGTATTCTTATTCTTCGGAATATGGATGCGGGTATGTATATACGGATGATGGGTATTCTTGTAATTTCTCACACGATTACTTTTAGAAGATTACACATCATTATGGTTTAGACCTTTTTGGATTAAAAGGTTATTGAGGTGTAGGATGAGGTGTTTATTGCATTTTTGGTGGCATGGCTTATTAGTGACCCATGCTTACTATTCTAGCATACTTAGTTTTTGTTTGTTGTGAGATTATTGTTGACTTAAGATATTTTGGTTGACTTAAGATATTTTGGAGACATGGGATATTTATTTGGATGGCTCTATTATTTCTAAAGACACCCACAACACACAAAAAAACTTAGCCATTTTCTTGACTTGCTCTTATCTTCACTCTCTCATCCTCATAGCATCTTCTTCTACCTCCACCCTACATGTCTCATATGTTGAGAAACCTAGGGTGTCTTGAGACAAATTAATCCTTCATCACTCTCTATATCTTCTAGGCTATCTAGTGTAGCGATCTAGGTACCCTAGTAACCTCGGCTATGATGTTAAAGCTCGTTTCATAGACTCTCGGGTGGATCATCTTCGATGGAGGGAGACCGGAGATCAAGCTTGATCAAGGAGGCCTCTAGGAGCTTGGGAAGGTGGTTGAAGACCGAAGGACACAGATCAATTCGGTATAACCATCTAAACTTCATTCTAGTTTGCTAGTATAGGGTTAATAGTAGATCCGGGTAGTGGGTTCCGTTAGCGCCGGTTTTTATAAATTTTTGTTCTGCATTTGGTCACGGATTGATGGCCGGGGCGCTGCCGAAACCCAACACGTGGAATCCGTCTTTAGTTACAGGCTTAAACGAAATGCAGAATTCCTAGTAGATCCAATATGTTCATCTATGAACTGGAATGCCTATTATTGCGTGAGACGAATGGATATTTATATATATGCTATATAATAGACGTTGCTTATGTTTTGCACCCTCGCTAGTCCTTCCCTTGCTCTGCCGTTAGTTAAGTAACCTAACGGTGCATGACGGGACCCCGTGGCAAATGCGGATGTTATAAGCGTACATTGTATTTTCGTTTCTTTCTGCAATGATAGGTGTAAATGATGGGACTGCATTAATTGATTAATGCAAAGCAAATAAACCAAAGCTGAATCGTTGGAACAGTTTCAAAAACAACTCGGTTTTTTCAAAAAAGAAACTTTTAAATGCGGAGCTTAAACCACTCCTTTAAAAGCTATCATGGTTCCTTCGATTATATCAAGTTCATTACGTTCATGATTTCTCCAAAACCATTCGTATCCCTCCGTCATTTCAGATAGGTATTCAGTAGTATTCAAGCTATGTATTTTGACCTTCGCCAAGGCATAGTGATTGGTAGCTGCTGAATATTCATCTGTAGCATAGATAGATGCGTCGGTTTGGGACAGTCATACTACTATTTTAGCCTTCAAGGGTATATACGGGTGAGTTCAAATTAACCTGGACAATGACGGGTAGAACTTGACTTGCGACTTATGATATATTGGCATTCGTCACGGTCATAAGAGCTTGGGGCAAAAATCCACATCGGGAGTTTCTAAGAAAATTGAAACTTGCAGTTTGAGCATACCTTCTGGAGTGTGGTGACTAGAGTGGATTCCATCTAGGTCATCACACAATGATAGTTGGATACTGATCCCACTGATGAGTAGGATTAATCTCGGGAGATTTTTCACTTAACGATCAATGCTATAAACTAAGCAGGTGTCTAGAACAGTGTTAGCGGGGCTACGCCTCCAGGGACCACGTTCTTACGATGATTAGCTATATTAAAGAGCTCGCGGACCTGAGGACCGCGTTGGAGAACGAGTTATATACTAACTTGATTCTACAGTCCCTCCCCTCTACTTACGCCCAGTTTATCTTTAATTTCAATATTCAAGGGAAGGAAGTTACACTTCCAAGACTCCTCAACATGTTGAGGGGCTCAGAGGGCACCCTGCAGGAATACAGGGAGACACCCGCTCTGCTTATTAGGGAATCTTCCTCTTCTATATCCAAGGCGGAAGCCAAGGGAGAGAAGAAGAAGACCTCCACCAAGTCGATACGCGGTGTCAGTAAGATAGAGGGAAAGGACAGGACAAATGTTTAGGGCTAACAGTAGGGAAAGAGGAATGTTTCTTTTGTCACAGGAAAGAGCATTGTCAGAAAGACTGCAGGTCTTGAAAAGCCAGAAACCAGGATTCGAAGCACGTTGTGGCTTCGACTTCGGGTGTGTTTATGATTGAAAACGTCTGTCAATTAACTCTACTTCCCTAGGTATTAGATACCGGATCAGGATCTCATATATTTAGTTCATTACAGGCTCTGAGAAACCGTAGAGTTATCAAGGAAGGTGATATGACTCTCAGGGTTGCTAAAGGAATGAGCGTGGACGCTGTATACGTAGGGGAATATCACCTAGGATTGACAAGTGGGCAGATTTTGAATTTGCGTAACTTTTTGTGTGTACCTAGTCTGGCTTGTAATATTATCTCTGTATCTTTACTTTCTAAAGAAGCTTATGATTTTACATTTGTCAGCGATGTGGTCCACATCCACCTAAATCAAGTTTTGATTGGGTCAGGTACACTAGATAACGGTATATACATATTAAATCAAGCTCAGGTTTTCAACGTCCAGAACACACTCAAAAGAAAGTCTCCAGAATTAAATCAGGATTTCTTATGGCATTGTAGACCGGGTCACATTAATGAAACAAGGTTGACGAAGTTACAAAAAGAGAGATATTTTGATCCGTTCGAATATCAGTCCTATGCAACTTGTCAATCATGTTTCAAAGGAAAGATGACAAAGACTCCGTTTACTGGACACGGAGTAAGAGCGAGCGAGCTCTTAGGACTCATACACAACGATGTGTGTGGTCCAATGTCTACACACACAAGAAGTGGTTATTCCCATTTCATTACTTTTACGGATTATTTCTCAAGGTATGGACATGTATTCTTGATGAATAATAAATCCGAGGCCTTTGAGAAATTCCGAGAATATAATAATGAAGTGGAAAACCAAACTGGCAAAAGTATCAAGACACTGAGATCTGATCGAGGTGGTAAGTACTTAAGTGCCGAGTCCCTTGATTATTTAAAAGAGAATGGTATTCTCTCTCAGATTACTCCTCCATACACACCTCAACACAACGGTGTATTGGAAAGGCTGAATCGAACTTTATTAGATATGGTACGTTCTATGATGAGTAACGCTGAGTTACCGCGATCCTTCTGGAGGTATGCATTAGAATCAGCTGCATATCCTTTGAACAAGGTTCCTACCAAGACTGTGCCTACCACACCATATCAGATGTGGAGTGGGAAGAAACCCTATCTTCAGTATCTGAATATATGGGGATGTCCCGCTTTTGTCAAAAAGCAGCATGCGGACAAACTCGAAGCACGCTCAGTACTGTGTAAATTTTTGGGATACCCAAAGAACTCCAGGGAGTATCTTTTCTATTACGCAGAGAAACAAAAAGTCTTTATTTCTCGGCATGCCCACTTTTTGGAAAATCAATTTTTAGAAAAAGAGACTAGTAGGAGCGCAATAGAACTGGAAGAAATTCCAGAACTACAAGCTATTACTGAAAGTATGGTGGAACCAGAAGTTTCAAAAGAACAGGACATCCCCGTGCAACTCCGCAGGACTAGTAGGCTGTCTCATCCGCCCGAGAGATACTACGGTTTTCTCATAGACGGGGATAGAGATGATTGCATCATTGACAATGATGAGCCAACTAGCTTCCAGCAAGCCATTCAGAGCGGAGATTCGGTAAAATGGCTGGATGTAATGCGGACCGAAAACGAGTCCATGTACACCAACAAAGTTTGGACTTTGGACATTGCTCCAGAAGAGGTAAAACCCGTAGGCTGCAAATGGATCTTCAGAAAGAAATTTGGTGTAGATGGACAGGTTGAAACCTATAAGGCTAGACTTGTTGCAAAAGGATTTCGTCAAAGACCTGGTTTGGACTATGATGAAACCTTTTCTCCAGTGGCTATGCTCAAATCCATTCGGATCCTTTTTGCCATTGCTGCCTTCCACGATTATGAGATTTGGCAGATGGACGTAAAGACCGCTTTTCTAAATGGAAATTTAGAAGAGTGCATTTATATGGATCAGCCAGAAGGTTTCATTCAGAGTGGGAGCAGCGGGAAAGTGTGGAAGTTGCTTAAATCCATTTATAGATTAAAGCATGCATCACGTAGTTGGAACATCTATTTTGATAAAACGGTCAAAGAATTTGACTTTATCAAAAATCCAGATGAACCATGCATCTATAGTAAGATTGTAATGAGAATTGTGGTATTCATCGTCTTGTACGTGGATGACATTCTCTAGATAGAAAATGACATTCCTTTGCTACAATCAGTCAAAGGATTCTTGTCACAAAAGTTCTCTATGAAAGACCTGGGTGATGCCTCCTACATTCTGGTATCCAGATCTATCATGATAGATCTAAGAGGATGTTGGGACTTTCACAGTCCAGATACATCGACACCATACTGAAAATATTCAGTATGGAGGATTCAAAGCGCGGTAATCTACCGGCCTGTCATGGAATTACCCTCTCCAAAGAAATGTCTCCCAAGACTGATTTGGAAAGGGATCGCATGTCAACTATACCCTACATTTCTGCGGTAGGCTCTATAATGTATACGATGTTGTGTAACAGACCAGATGTTACTTACGCACTAAGCGTGATAAGCCGGTATCAGTCAAACCGTAGGAAGAAGCACTAGATAGCAGTAAAGAACATTCTCAAGTACCTAAGAAAGACTAAAGAGATGTTCTTGGTGTACGGCGGAAAAGACCTCCATATCGAGGCCTTTGCTGACTCCAGCTTCCAGAGTGACAAGGATGACTCCAAATCCATGTCGGGTTATGTCTTTACCCTCAATGAAGGGACGGTCTGTTGGAAGAGCTCCAAGCAGGACACCGTTGCTGACTCGATGATGGAAGCGGAGTATATCGCTGCATGTGACGCCACGAGAGAAGTAGTCTGAATGAGGAAGCTCATAACAGAACTTCAGGTGGTTCCGTCCATTATTGATCCAATAATTCTGTATTGTGACAACAACATGGCTATAGCTTTAGCGAAAGAATCCAAGTCCCATCAGAAGTCAAGACACATCTTGAGGCGGTACCACCTAATCAGGGAGATTGTTGATCGTCGGGATATCGAGGTGCGGAGAGTAGATACGGAGAACACTGCAGATCTACTCACAAAGGCCATCCTTTACACACAGTTCGAGAGGCTATTCGAGATGATAGAAATGCGATATATCAATATATGGCCTTAATGCAAGTGGGAGATTGTTAGTGATATATGCCCCAGAGGCCATTATTGTATCATACTGGTTTGTATATTACATTTTGGAAGTTTGGGATATACACGGATATATTAACAATCTTGCTCAATATGGTAGTATGCTACTTGGTTTGTTTCTACCTCAATATGTACATGCGTTTCTTTCGGCATATCGCTTATATATATTGGTAGAGTTGCTTGACCACCAACGTTGTGATGGCAGTCACACTAGTAGGGACTGGGTAGTCTATAAGCACATCCTTATATATGTCCCTAGTCGTAGGATTATCGAGACGGGGCATCGATACTCCAGAGTAGACTAGTGTATACGCTTCTCATCCCAGAAGGGGAGATGGTCTGTCCTACAGCCATTAGTACGTCGTACTGGAGATAGTATGCAGGTGCTCATTAGGTTATGAGTACACTGGACATGACTCGTAGGGAACTTCTGGTTGGTACTATACCTATCGTCAGGTAGCAGTTCCCAGGTGACATGAGTACAGCATAGTCCGTTGACTTGACATCACTACTTCGCCTCGAGTGTGTTCCCATCGTTCTTTGATTACTATCCTACCACGGTTCAAAGGAGTCGTGCAAACAGGTAGTAGTTGGGTGCAGTCCTGAAGCACTTGGAGGAAGTAGTGGTTAGATAGGATTCGTCTCTCTCGGTATCGGGAGTTGATATCGCGCTGTGTTCGGAAAGCCATTACACAAAGTCCTTGGCCAGGCAAGAGAGATTTACTGGTAGGTACTCCAGTAGTTTCTCAGGGTGTTTTGGGTTATACTCCAGCACGACTTATTGCGCTATTAGGGTTTGACGACTACCGCCCAGTAGGCCCGATATGCGATACACTTAGACGAACAGACCGAACTGTATGGAGATTGTCACAGATAAGCTCAGTAGGAGTTCGGATGAGTTTTCTCATCGACCGATACCTGCGTAGCCGTTATGTGCAGCTAGTACCGCTGATGTGCATATGGTTAAACCTACTGCCAGCGTACTGTCGAGTCTTTAGAGTCCCACACAAAGGGTTTCCCTGTATCGGGCAAAAGATGTAGAGGCCGTATGGTTTTACGGCAGGGCTTCGATCACATACGTGTACTTGTGCACGGATGATGTTCGAGCGGATAATACTGGTGAGCTTTAGTTTAAGCCGGATCCTCGTATTATATTCTTGGATTATTTTCGTCTCTTTGCATTCGTATTTTTCAGAATACGGATGTGGGTATGTATATACGGTGAGGGGTATTCTTATAATTTTCTCAAGAGTGCTCCTAGAAGAAGACACCTCATTTGTTGGTTTAATTCATTTAGTTTAATGGATAATAAGGCGGAGGGTGAGATGTT
The DNA here is from genome assembly GCA_030015575.1 of Agapanthus africanus. Classification (NCBI taxonomy): domain Eukaryota; kingdom Viridiplantae; phylum Streptophyta; class Magnoliopsida; order Asparagales; family Amaryllidaceae; genus Agapanthus; species Agapanthus africanus. The sequence continues at coordinate 165,783,123 of CM057343.1, read as the reverse complement.
ATTTGACAAATGATGAAGCATGGCTACTTGGTGACTCACTGGATGACTCATGGATGACTATTGAGGCAAAGGTGGAACTTAGATATTTTGGTAGATATTTTGTGAGATATTTTTTTGGTTTGCCTCATAGTCATCACAAGACTTAGCCATCTTTATTCATTATCTCTTGAACACTCTCACTTCCTCAAGTTCCCTTCTTCTTCAAACCCTAAATGTCTCATGTGTTGAGAAACCTAAGGTATTTAGAGACAAACTAATCCATCTTCACTCTCTACATCCTTTAGGCCATCTAGTTCAGCGAACTAGGTGCCCTAGTTACCTCGGTATTGAGATTGTAGCTCAAACTATAGACTCTTGGATGGATTGTCTTTGACTTGAGGAGGCCGACGAGGAGGCGCGATCCAAATGATCCGAGGAGCTTATGACAAGGAGGAGGACAACAAGAAGACCCGAAGGACTTGTACACGGAGGTATAACACTTCTATATAGTAGTTAAACCTCCAGTACTTTAACTATTTAAGGTTCAAGTATCGATCCTGAAGTTCAAGTTGGTGTTGCGAAGCATATAAAATTGTTTTTTGCAAATTCCGCCTCCCCGCGGAGCCGCGGGGTGCGCGACATCGACTTACAAGTATGTGCGCTGGATTCATCTTAGTATCGATCTTTATCAAATCGATCTCCTTTTCGGCCCATTCCCTTATCTTGTGATACCGCACGTCTATATGCTTAGTTCGACTGTGGTATAATTGATTTTTCGCCAAGTGAATGGCATTTTGACTGTCGCAAAACAAAAGAAACCGGTCCCTTATCGAATCCGAACTCGCCAACTAGGCCCTTTAACCATAAGGCCTCTTTCGATACTTCCATTATCGCTATATTTTCAGCCTCCATCGTTGAGAGCGCCACGGTATCCTAAAGTGTCAACTTCCAACTGAAAGGAGATTCTGCAATTGTATATACAAAGCCTGTAAGAGATCTTCTCTTGTCCAAGTCCCTAGCATAATCCGTATCTACGTATTCTTGCAACTGGCTCGATTTATTTTTCGACTTGTGAAAGAATTAACCTAGATCTTTAGTTCCTTTTAGATATCGAAGTATCCACTTTACAGCTTCCTGTTAGTGTTATATGCCCTAGAGGCCATTATTGTATCGTAATGGCCTGTATATTACATTTTGGAAGCTTGGGATATATACACGGGTTTATAACAGTCTTGCTCGACATAGTAGTATGCTACTTGGTTTGTATCTATCTTAATATGTGTATATGTTCCTATTAGCATATCGCGAATACATATTGATAGAGCTCTTAGGATCTTGCTTGACTACCAGCGTTGTGATGGCAGTCACACTAGTGGGGGCTGGGTAGTCTATAAGCACATCCTTTTTCAGGTCCCTAGTTGTAGGATTATCGAGACAGGGCATCAATACTCCGGTGTAGACTAGTGTATACGCTTCTCGTCCCAGCCGGGGTGATGGTCTGTCCCACAGCTATTAGTACGTTGTACTGAAGATAGTATGCAGGTGCTTGTTGGGTTACGGCTACACCGGACATGACTCGCAGGGATCTTTTTGTTGGTATTATACCCGTCGTCAGTTAACAGTTTCCAGGTGACATGAGTACAACATAGTCCGTTGACTTGACATTGCTGCTTCGCCTTAAGTGTGTTCCCACTGTTCTTAGATTGCTACCCTACCACGGCTCTACTGAGTCGTGCAAACAGGTAGCAGTTGGGTGCAGTCCCAAAGCACTTGGAGGTAGTAGCGGTTAGATAGGATTCGTCTCTCCCGGTATTTGGGGTTGATATTGCACTGTGTTTGGAGAGCCATTACGCAAGGTCCCTGGCCAGGGCAAGCGAGATTTACTGGTAGGTGTTCCAGTAGTTTCTTAAGGTGTAATGGGCTACACTCCGACACGACTTATAACGCTTTTAGGGGACTGATGCTTGCCTCCCTCTTAGGCCCGATATGCGATAGTCTTAGACGAACAGACCGGACTGTACGGAGATTGTCACATCAAGCTCAGTAGGAGTTCGGATGGGTTTCCTCATGGACCTTCTTATCGACATCTACCTGGGGACCGTTACGTACAGCTAGTACCACTTGCGGCCTGTGATTAAACCCACTGCCAGCGTAGTGTCGAGTCTTTAGAGTCCCATACAGAGGGTTTCCCTGCTTCGAGTGGAACGATATAGAGGTCGTATGGTTTTACGACAGGGTTCGGACATATATGTGTACTTGTGCACGTATGATACTCGGACAGATTATACTAGTGGGCTTTGGTTTAAGTCAGATTCTAATATTGGATTATTGGATTTATGCAGTCTCAGTATATCCGTGTTTTTCGTAAATACGAATGGGAGGGGAATTCTCGTAATTTGTCAGGAAGCTTCTAGAAAGAAGATGATTCATTTAGGTTTATTTCATTTGTCAATTAAACTTAATGAGGTGGAGGAGATGATGTGTTATGTTCATTAAATGAACCATGACTCATGAGATGATTCATCTCAAAGGAATTAAATGAAGCTTGGTTGATGTTTAAATATATTATTATTAAGATATTTTCATGCTTCATATTTTTCGCAAATGAGTTAAGTTTATTTCATTATCACAATCACATTTTCTCTCCTCAAGCTCTCTCATCTTCTTCAACCTAGCCCTAAGTGTCTCATGAGTTGAGAATCATTGGGTTAGTGAGGCTAACAAATCCTTAATCATTCTCTATATCATCTAGGTCACTTGGATTAGCACTCTAAGCCACTTAGTAACTTTATCTTGGAGGTTGAAGCTTGTAGTAGGAACTCTCGGGTGGATCTTCTATTACATCGAGGAGGCCGACGAGAAGGAGAATAACAAGAACAAGAAGGGCTAGTATCTTGAGGTATAATCATCTATCATAGTAGTTAACCACTTCTAGATTGTTTGTTAGTTAGGGTTTTGTAAAGATCCTTTTGATAGTCGATGTTACCTTGAACGAAAATGATCGTTTTACCTATTCTGCCTCCCCGCATCTTATGGGGTGTGTAACGTCGACTTACAGTGGTATCAGAACCAAGCTAAACCATAACTAACTTGTTAGCAAAGTATTTAGAAATTCGATCGCGATTTAATCCCGAACACACGATATTTTCATCAAGTTTCTGTCGATTTTAAATTGAGGTCTAAATTTTTTTTTCAGGGACATTAAAAATACAAGCAGGGTTTTCTAAGATCACTGTAGAAATTTGGGCGCCTAAATCGGTGAGACGACCGCGGAACCGCGGCCGAACCAAGCATTCGGCCGCGGATCCGCGGTCGAGTTAACTCCGAGTTGGTCCAAATTTCCTCAGTTGGTCTTCTGTGTTGATATTGGGTTTTCTGGGATATTTTGTTTCTGCTCAGGATTTTTGTGTACAGAGAAGTACTTGGAGTAGATTCAAATGTGGTGATTGATCGAAATTCTAAGAACTTTGGCTAACAGGATTATATCTGTGTTGTGATTAATGTGTTTATAAATCTCCCCTAATTGCTAGTATGTCGGTTAGTTGGGTGTTGCACATTTCTTTAATATTTTTGCTGATTTGTGGATATGGACTTGTTGGATTGTCGTGAATCAATAGCCGGGGATACGAGACGAGTGTTTCTTTCATTCATTTGTAAATTGTAAATTATTGTAATATTCTTTTGCGGGGCACATCTGAGTTGAGGTTGTAGCCACCGTTGTATTATTTCATTTACTGTTTTTTGCTCCTAGGATAGACCCAAGATGGGGTGCACAAACTATCGGGTACTTTGAAGTGCTTAGTGGCCTACCCACGTTGTTGAGGGAGACTGCTTCACTTCGGGTATTTGGCGGGTAGTTTGTCGTACCCATAGGGGTCTAGGGTAGGGTTGGCTATTCATCACGACTGTGTAATCCGTCTTTCATTTGCAGGCTCAAAGGAAATGCGGATTCCTAGAATATCTAATATGTTCATCTGTGATCTAAAATGCCTATTATTGTGTCTGACGAATGTACAGTATCTATATATGATATCTAGTAGGCGTTGCTTATGTTTTGCATCCGCGCTAGCCCAGCCCCCGCTCTGTCGTTAGTTAAGTAACCTAACGGGTGAATGACGGGACCTAGTGGCGAATGCGGATGGCATAAGAGGACGTTGTATTTTTGTTGTTTTCTGCAATGATATGTTAATTGATGGGACACATTATAGTAATGCAAATAAAATAAACCAAAGTTGAATCGTTGGAACAATTTAAAAGAAAACACTCGGTTATTTTAAAAACAACAGATTTTTAATTACGGAGCTTAAACCAAAGCTATCAGGTTCCTTTGATTATATCAAGTTCACTACGTTCACGATTTCGCCAAAACCATTTGTAGCCCTCCGTCATTTCAGTTGGATATTCAGTAATATTCAAGCTATGTATTTTGACCAACGCCAAGGCATAGTGTTTGGTAGCTGCTGGATATTCATCTGTTGCATAGATAGATGCGTTGGTTTGGGACAGTCGTACTGCCATTTTGGCCAACGTCAAGGGTATGTACGGGTGGGTTCAAATTAACAAGGATAATGATGGGTAGAACTTGGCATGTGACTTATGATATTTTGGCCAACGTCAAGGTCATAAGAGCATGGGGCAAAATGCACATCGGGAGTTTCTAAAGAAATTGAAACTTGCTAGTGTTGCATACCATTTGGAGTGTGATAATTTTGGTAGGATTCCTTTGACTTTATCACACGATGATATTTGGATCCCGATCCTACTATGAGTATATGCTACTCATTGGGAGATTCTTTCACTTAACGATCAATGCTATAAACCAAGTAGGTGTATAGAAAGGTGTTAGCGGGGCTACGCACCAGGGAAAAGAGGTTATTTAATTAAGGAACTTCGCGAAAGCGTCGTAAAACCTCTCTCGAAGTACCGACACTTGCCCGACTGAACGATTAAGCAAGAATCGTACGGTGAGAATAGTCCTGACTAGTTCTTCTTTTATGGTTTGAGGAAGAATTCGAGAAACAGTGGGAGCCATCCTGTTTAGATAAATTAAAAACCACTCTAAACTTGCAAGAGCATCATGCTAAAGTGTTTCCTTCTCTCTCCCCTAATTGCAGCGACCAAGAACATGACGGGCCTTAAGTTATTATTAGATAAAAATATTTTGACAAGACCAAACTAAAAGTATTGGTTTAGGAATGTCAAGATGGCAATCACTTATGACAAATTGGGGTATGTCCTTACTACTAAAGACCCTGCCGTCCAAGGTCCAGAATCCAGTGTCGCTAATAAGGAAATTCGCAAGACCTGGGAGATTGACTGCGCGAAGGCCAAATGCATCGTGCTTGCCTCTATGAACAATGAACATCAGAGGAGGCAGGAGAATAATGGATCTTGAATCCATATTTCTCCACATCAAGGAACTGTATGGAGAGCAATCTCGTATAGCTAGATACGAGACCTCGAAGAACTTTTTTCAGTCGAGGCTGGCCGTCGGATCATCTGTAGGGGAACATGTCCTTAAGATGATTGGCTACATTGAGGAGCTCGCAGAACTCGGGACAACATTATGTTAGTGTATATGCCCTAGAGGCCATTACTGTATCATACTAGTTTGTATATTACTTAATGGATGCTTGGGATATTCACCTTGTATATACAATCTTGCTCAAAATAGTAGTATGCTACTTGGTTTGTTTCTACTTCAATGTGTACTTGTGTTTATTTCAGTATATCACTTATACGCATTAGTGGAGCCCTTAGGATCTTTGCTTGATTACCAGCGTTGTGATGGCAGTCACACTAGTGGGGGCTGGGTAATCTATAAGCACATCCTTATTCAGGTCCCTGGTCGCAGGACTATCGAGACAGGGCATCGATACTCCGGAGTAGACCAGCGCATGCGCTTCTCATCCCAGTGTGGGAGACGGTCTGTCCCACAGCCGTCAGTACGTCGTACTTGAGATAGTATGCGGGTGCTCGTTAGGTTACGGGTACACTGGACAGGACTCGTCGGGAACTGACTAGTTGGTATTATACCTATCGTCAGTTATCAGTTCCCAGGTGACATGAGTACAGCTTAGTCCGCTGACTTGACACTGTCACTCCGCCTCGAGTGTGTTCCCACTGTACTTTGATCACTACCCTACCACGGCTCAAAGGAGTCGTGCAAACAGGTGGTGGTTGGGTGCAGTCCCGAAACACTTGGAGGCAGTGACGGTTAGACAGGATTCGTCTCTCCCGGTATTGGGGGTTGACATCGCGCTGTGTCTAGGAGAGCCATTACACGAGTAGTCCCTGGCCAGGGCAAACGAGATATACTGGTAGGTTTCCAGTGTTATCTCAGGGTGTATTGGGCTTCACTCCGGCACGACTTGTACCGCTTTTGGGGGACTGACGTTTACCGCCCCCTAGGCCCGCCATGCGATGTATCAGACGAACAGACCGGACTGTACGGAGAATGTCACGCTCAGGCTCAGTAGGAGTTCAGATGGGTTTCGCCTCGTCGGTCTTCTTGTCGGCATTACCTGGGGACCGTTACGCACAGCTAGTGCCGCTTACGGTCTGTGGTTAAACCCACTGCCAGCGTAGTGTCGAGTCTTTAGAGTCCCACACAGAAAGCTTTTCGCCTTTAGGCATAAGAGTAGAGGTCGCATGGTATTGCGACAGGTCGCATGGTTTTGCGACAGGGTTCGGTCACATCCGTGCACTTGTGCGCGTACAGTGTCCGGACAGTTTACACTAGCGGGCTTTGGTTTAAGCCAGATCCTAGTGTACCTTATGGGATTGGATTTATCCAGTTTGCATTCGTGTTCCTCGGAACGCGGATGCGGGTGTGTATGCACAGTTGACAGGGAGGCAGAGGCAGTGGATTCTCATTAGGGTTGTTGACAGTTGACCGTTGACTTTTGACTTTTTGCTCAACCCTAATGAGAATATGATATGTGATTAACTATTATATTAATTAAGTATTATGGTGATATGGTTGTTGACTTGTTGACTTTTGTTGACTTGTTGACTTTGGTGACTTGTTGACTTTTGTTGACTTGTTGACCGGTTGACTAGGCTTGACTAGTTGACCATCATGATAACCATGGTTATCATTTCATGCCAAAGACTTTTTTCTTGCTTGCTTTTTGAGTAAAATGAGTGCATGATATGATAACCTTATGGTTGCTTCTAACCATCACCAAAAGACTTTTTTGATATGATGAGTGATGATCACTTTGGATTATGAGAGGGTGAGAGAGAAAAGAGAGCCTCATTCTTTCTTGCTCATTCTCTCTCTTGTTCTTGAGCTCTCCTCTTGCTCTCACCCTCAACCTCTTCCTCCCTCTCTTGATCTATGGTTCTCTTGTCTCATGAGTTGAGAATCAAGAACCATAGATAAAATCCCATTCTACTTCCTCTCTACTCATTCTAGTTCACTAGGTTTAGCAAACCAAGTGAACTAGTTTCTTCAAAGACCGAAGAAGGAGCTAAAGGTTGGAGCTTTCAAGTGGATCTATCTTCGGCGTACGGAGACGACGAGAAGGAGCCATCGGACCACCACCGGAGCTTGAAGAGAAGGAGTTCAAGTTTAGGTATAACCATCTTCATCCGAGTAGCTAAACATCTTTGGCTTAGTTTGCTAGTTTTAGTTTAGGTAACGATCCCGACCATAAGTTAGTCCATGTTGCCTCTTGCGATAAAAATTTTGATTTTATACCGTTTCCGCCTCCCCGTAAGAACCGGGGGTCGCAATATGGACTTACAGTGGTATCAGAGACTAACTAAACTTAAACTAGCTTGGTAGTGAAGTGTAACGAAGTTCGGAACCGGAAAAATCCAAAAATCAAACTTTACAAAATCTGAGTTTCTGTTGAAATTTTTCCTGGTCAAAATGAAAAACTTTATACTCCTAAATTCGGCTCAGGGTTTTGTGTGAACACCCAAGAAAAACGATACAGTGATTCGCCTAAAGTGCCGCGCTTCCGCCGCGTGATCCTTCTTGGCCGCCGCGGAACCGCCGCGACTTGGTGTCTTCTCTGCATCGTTTTTCGTGCAGTGTGTTTGTGTGTTGGTTTTGGGATTTTTAAAATATATTATATGTGCCCAGATTTTCCAGAAAAGAAATTTCCTTTTGGGGTCCTATAATTCCGTATTTTTTCCGAACTTCACTGCACTTTGACTATGATGGTTATATCTGTGATGCTTGCATGTATTGAACGTCGGCTAATCGCTATAAGTCGATTAGTCGGGGTTATACATGATCTGTAATGTGCTGGAATGTGTATATGAATGTGTTGGACTGTCGCGGGTGAATAGCCGGGGTGGATGTGAGATGAGCTTTTGTTTTTCTTTCATTCATTGTAAATGTAAATTGATGTAATAATATTATTTGTTTGGCCGCACAACCGGGTCGGGGTTGTAGCCGTCATTGTATAATTCTTTTTACTGTTTTTGCTCCTAGGATAGACCCATGGAGGGGTGCACAAACTACCGAGTACTTGGCGGGTAGTTTGCCGCACCCGTAGGGGTCTTGGGTGGGGTATTTGGCTATTCACCGCGACCGTGTTATCCGCTTTTCGTTTCAGGCTCGAAAGGATTGCGGATTGCTAGTATATCCAATGCATTCATCTGTGATCTGTAATGTCTATCATTGCTTACTATTTAGGCGTTGCTTATGTTTTACAGACGCGCTAGCCCAGCCCCCGCTCTGTCGTTAGTTAAGTAACCTAACGGGTAATGACGGGGCCCCGTGGCGAATGCGAATGGCATAAGCGTACGTCATATTTTGGTTGTTTTCTGCAATGGTAGGATTAAATGATGGGACGCATTAAAAGAACTAATGCAAGAATATCACGCATTAAAAGAACTAATGCAAGATAATAAACCAAGTTAAAGTCGTTGGAACACTTTCGAAAAACCACTCGGTTCTTTTCAAAACAACTTTTAAATACGGAGCTTGAGCCACTCCTTTTAAAAGCTATCTCGTTCCATCGACCAAATCAAGTTCACTACGTTCACGGTTTTGCCAAAACCATCCGTAGCCCTCCGTCGTTTCACATGAATAGTCAATAGTATTCAAGCTGTGTTTGTTGGCCAAAGTCAAGGCACAGTGATTGGTAGCTATTGGGTATTCATGTGCAGCATAGATAGATGCGTTGGTTTGGAACAGTCGTACTGCCTTGTTGGCCAAAGTCAAGGGTAGGTGCGGGTGGATTCAAATTAACCTGGAGAACGACGGGCAGAACTTGACATGTGACTTATGATTTGTTGGCCAAAGTCAAGGTCATAAGAGCATGGGGCAAAAATCCACATCGGGAGTTTCATAAGTACTGAAACTTGCTAGATTTGCATACCATTTGGAGTGTGATGATTCTGGTAGGATTCCTTCAGTTTCGTCACGCAATGATATTTGGATCCCGATCCTACTGTGAGTATATGCTACTCCTCGGGAAATTTCTCACTTAACGATCAATGCTATAAACCTAGTAGGTGCCTAGAAAGGTGTTAGCGGGGCTACGCCCTCAGGGAAAAGAGGTTCTCTAATTAAGGAACTTCGCGAAAGCGTTGGAAAACCTCCCTCGAAGTACCGACACCGGCCTGGCTGAACGGTTAAGCAAGTATTGTACGGTGGGATTGATCCTGACTAATTCTTCCTTTATGGTTTGAGGAGGGATTCGAGAAACAGTGGGAGCCATCCTGTTTAGACAAACTAAAAACCACTCTAAACTTGCAAGAGCATCATGCTGAGTGTTTCTTCTTCTCTCTCCTAATTGCAGCGACCAATCAACATGACTGGACTTAAGTTACTCCTAGATAAAAACAAACTGACAGGGCCAAACTACAAAGATTGGCTCAGGAATGTCACGATAGCAATCACTTATGACAAGCTGGGGTATCTTCTTACCACCAAAGCTCCCCCTGTCCCTGGTCCAACTTCCAGCGTCGCGGATAAGGAAATCCGCAAGACTTGGGAAATTGATAGCGCGAAGGCCAAGTGCCTCCTGCTTGCCTCGATGGACAACGAACATCAGAGGAGGCATGAGAATATGGACATGGAGTCCATATTGCTCCATACAAAAGAACTGTATGGAGAGCAATCACGTATCGCAAGATACGAAGCGTCGAAAAAGTTATTTTCGACAAGAATGGCCGTCGGATCATCAGTAGCCGAGCATGTGCTAAAGATGATCGGCTTCATTGAGGAGCTCGCTGACCTAGGGATCACATTGGAGAGTGAGCTATATACGGATATAGTTCTCCAGTCCCTTCCTTCCACTTACGCCCAGTTTATACTGAACTTCAACCTACAAGAAAAAGAGGTTGAACTATCAGAGCTCCTCAACATGCTGAGGAGCGCAGAGGGCACCCTACAGAAAGGTAGGGAAACATCCACTTTGTTTGTAGGAGGATCATCTTCTTCTAGGTCCAAGGCGAAAGCCAAGGGAAAGAAGAAGAAGGCCCCCGCCAAACCAAGGGGCGGTGTTGGTAAAGTGGATACGAAGGGAAAAGGCAAAGCAACAAAGATAGCGGGGAAGCTTGTGGATAAGGAAGAATGCTTCTATTGTCATAAGAAAGGACACTGGAAGAATGATTGCAGGGCCTGGAAGGCCAGAACACAGGAATTGAAGCAGGTTGCAGCTTCAGCTTCAGGTGTGTATGTTATTGAAAACTGTCTTTCAATAAACTCTACTTCCTGGGTATTGGATACCGGATCAGGATCTCATATCTGTAATTCTTTGCAGGCGTTGAGAAACCGTAGTGTTTTGAAAGCAGGTGACATGACCCTCAGAGTTGCAAACGGAGCTAGCATGGATGCTAAAGCCGTGGGGGACTATCACCTGGGAATGTCAGATGGACATGTTTTGGTTTTGCGTAATTGCTTTTTTGTACCCAACGCAACTTGTAATATCATTTCTGTATCTTTAGTTTCTAAAGAAGGTTATGAATTTGCGTTTGTAAGTAATGTTGTAAACATTCACCTTAATCAAGTATTGATTGGGTCAGGTACTCTGAGTAATGGTATATACGTGTTAAACCAACCACAAATTTTTAATGTCCAGAATACACACAAAAGAAAGTCTCCAGAAATAAATCAGACTTTCTTATGGCATTGTAGATTGGGTCACATCAATGAGAGAAGGTTGACGAAGTTACATACAGAAGGGTATTTGAATGCGTTCGAATATCAGTCGTATGCCACTTGTCAATCCTGTCTCAAGGGAAAGATGACAAAGACTCCGTTTACTGGACATGGAGTAAGAGCGAGCGAGCTCTTGGGACTCGTACACAGTGACGTGTGCGGTCCAATGTCTACACATGCCCGAAGCGGACATTCTTACTTCATTACTTTTACGGATGACTTCTCAAGGTACGGTTATGTCTTCTTAATGAAACATAAGTCCGAGGCCTTTGGAAAATTCCAGGAGTATAAGAATGAAGTAGAGAAACAGACCGGCAAAAGTATTAAGATTCTAAGATCGGATCGAGGTGGAGAATACTTAAGTGCCGAGTTCCTGGACTATTTAAAAGAGAACGGAATTCTCTCTCAGCTTACTCCTCCATACACCCCGCAACATAACGGTGTATCGGAGAGACGGAACCGCACCCTATTGGATATGGTGCGGTCCATGATGGGTAATGCTGAGTTACCGCGATCATTCTGGGGGTATGCGCTAGAATCAGCAGCGTACCTTTTGAACCGAGTTCCGACTAAGACTGTGCCTTCCACACCATATGAAATGTGGTGTGGGAAGAGACCCTATCTTAAGCACATTAAGACATGGGGATGTCCGGCTTTTGTCAAAAAGCAGCATGCGGACAAGCTCGAGGCACGCTCAGTACAGTGCAAGTTTGTGGGGTATCCAAAGAACTCAAAAGGATATTTCTTCTACTGTGAAGAGGAACAAAAAGTTCTTGTTTCTCGTCATGCCTACTTCTTGGAAACTGAGTTTTTGGAAAACCAGATAAGTGGGAGCACAGTAGAACTGGAAGAAATTCCAGAACCACGGACTGTTACTGAAAGTTTAGTGGAACCAGAAGGTTCGGAAGAACAGGACATTCCCACGCCGCTCCGCAGAAGTAGTAGGCAGTCTCATCCGCCCGAGAGATACTACGGTTTTCTCATAGACGGGGATAGAGAGGATTGCATCATAGATTATGATGAGCCTACTAGCTTCCAGCAGGCCGTTCAGAGCGTTGACTCAGTGAAATGGCTGGATGCAATGCGGACCGAAATGGAGTCCATGTACACCAACAAGGTATGGACGTTGGACATTGCTCCAGACGGGGTAAAACCCGTAGGATGCAAGTGGATCTTCAAAAGGAAGATTGGTGTAGATGGACAGGTTGAGACCTATAAAGCTAGGCTGGTAGCAAAGGGTTTTCGTCAAAGACCTGGCTTGGACTACGACGAAACCTTTTCTCCAGTAGCCATGCTGAAATCCATTCGGATCCTTCTTGCCATTGCTGCCTTCCACGATTATGAGATCTGGCAAATGGACGTAAAGACAGCTTTTCTAAATGGAAATTTAGAGGAGTGTGTCTATATGGACCAGCCAGAGGGTTTCATTCAGAGTGGGAGCAGCGGAAAAGTGTGCAAGTTGCTTAAGTCCATCTATGGACTAAAGCAGGCATCGCGGAGTTGGAACATCTGCTTTGATGAGACGGTCAAAGAATTTGGCTTTATCAAAAATCCAGATGAACCATGCATCTATAGTAGATTTGTAGCGAGAACTGTAGTATTCCTCGTTTTATACGTGGATGACATTCTCTTAATAGGAAATGACATTCCTATGCTACAATCTGTCAAGGGGTTCTTGTCACACAGGTTCTCCATGAAAGACCTGGGTGATGCCTCGTACATTCTGGGTATCCGGATCTACCGTGACAGATCCAAGAGGATATTGGGACTTTCTCAGTCCAGGTACATCGACACCGTACTGAAAAGATTCAGTATGGAAGATTCCAAGCGCGGTAACCTACCGGCTTGTCACGGGATCACCCTCTCTAAAGAGATGTCTCCCAAAACTGATTTGGAGAGGGATCGCATGTCTATTATACCCTACGCTTCTGCGGTAGGCTCTATAATGTATGCGATGTTGTGTACCAGACCGGATGTAGCTTATGCACTGAGTGTAGTAAGCCGGTATCAGTCAAACCCTGGGGAGAAACATTGGATAGCGGTAAAGAACATTCTCAAGTACCTGAGGAGGACTAAGGAGATGTTCTTGGTGTATGGCGGAAAGGACCTCCAGATCGAGGCCTTTGCTGACTCCAGCTTCCAGAGTGACAAGGATGATTCCAAGTCCATGTCGGGTTTTGTCTTTACCCTCAATAGAGGGGCGGTGTGTTGGAAGAGTTCCAAACAGGAAACCGTTGCAGACTCGACGATGGAAGCGGAATATATCGCTGCATCTGATGCCGCAAAAGAAGCTGTCTGGATGAGGAAGTTCTTGAAAGAACTTCAGGTGGTTCCGTCCATTGTTGATCCAATACCTCTGTATTGCGACAACAACGGGGCTATAGCATTAGCGAAGGAACCCAGGTCCCATCAGAGATCCAGGCACATCTTAAGGCGGTATCACCTGATCAGGGAGATCGTAGATCGCCAGGAGATCGAGGTTCGGAGAGTCGCTTCAGAAGATAACACTGCTGATCCATTCACCAAGGCCCTGCCCCAGACTCAGTTCGAGCGGCTGATCGAGATGATAGGTCTTCGATACGCCAGTACATGGCCTTAGTGCAAGTGGGAGATTGTTAGTGTATATGCCCTAGAGGCCATTACTGTATCATACTAGTTTGTATATTACTTAATGGATGCTTGGGATATTCACCTTGTATATACAATCTTGCTCAAAATAGTAGTATGCTACTTGGTTTGTTTCTACTTCAATGTGTACTTGTGTTTATTTCAGTATATCACTTATACGCATTAGTGGAGCCCTTAGGATCTTTGCTTGATTACCAGCGTTGTGATGGCAGTCACACTAGTGGGGGCTGGGTAATCTATAAGCACATCCTTATTCAGGTCCCTGGTCGCAGGACTATCGAGACAGGGCATCGATACTCCGGAGTAGACCAGCGCATGCGCTTCTCATCCCAGTGTGGGAGACGGTCTGTCCCACAGCCGTCAGTACGTCGTACTTGAGATAGTATGCGGGTGCTCGTTAGGTTACGGGTACACTGGACAGGACTCGTCGGGAACTGACTAGTTGGTATTATACCTATCGTCAGTTATCAGTTCCCAGGTGACATGAGTACAGCTTAGTCCGCTGACTTGACACTGTCACTCCGCCTCGAGTGTGTTCCCACTGTACTTTGATCACTACCCTACCACGGCTCAAAGGAGTCGTGCAAACAGGTGGTGGTTGGGTGCAGTCCCGAAACACTTGGAGGCAGTGACGGTTAGACAGGATTCGTCTCTCCCGGTATTGGGGGTTGACATCGCGCTGTGTCTAGGAGAGCCATTACACGAGTAGTCCCTGGCCAGGGCAAACGAGATATACTGGTAGGTTTCCAGTGTTATCTCAGGGTGTATTGGGCTTCACTCCGGCACGACTTGTACCGCTTTTGGGGGACTGACGTTTACCGCCCCCTAGGCCCGCCATGCGATGTATCAGACGAACAGACCGGACTGTACGGAGAATGTCACGCTCAGGCTCAGTAGGAGTTCAGATGGGTTTCGCCTCGTCGGTCTTCTTGTCGGCATTACCTGGGGACCGTTACGCACAGCTAGTGCCGCTTACGGTCTGTGGTTAAACCCACTGCCAGCGTAGTGTCGAGTCTTTAGAGTCCCACACAGAAAGCTTTTCGCCTTTAGGCATAAGAGTAGAGGTCGCATGGTATTGCGACAGGTCGCATGGTTTTGCGACAGGGTTCGGTCACATCCGTGCACTTGTGCGCGTACAGTGTCCGGACAGTTTACACTAGCGGGCTTTGGTTTAAGCCAGATCCTAGTGTACCTTATGGGATTGGATTTATCCAGTTTGCATTCGTGTTCCTCGGAACGCGGATGCGGGTGTGTATGCACAGTTGACAGGGAGGCAGAGGCAGTGGATTCTCATTAGGGTTGTTGACAGTTGACCGTTGACTTTTGACTTTTTGCTCAACCCTAATGAGAATATGATATGTGATTAACTATTATATTAATTAAGTATTATGGTGATATGGTTGTTGACTTGTTGACTTTTGTTGACTTGTTGACTTTGGTGACTTGTTGACTTTTGTTGACTTGTTGACCGGTTGACTAGGCTTGACTAGTTGACCATCATGATAACCATGGTTATCATTTCATGCCAAAGACTTTTTTCTTGCTTGCTTTTTGAGTAAAATGAGTGCATGATATGATAACCTTATGGTTGCTTCTAACCATCACCAAAAGACTTTTTTGATATGATGAGTGATGATCACTTTGGATTATGAGAGGGTGAGAGAGAAAAGAGAGCCTCATTCTTTCTTGCTCATTCTCTCTCTTGTTCTTGAGCTCTCCTCTTGCTCTCACCCTCAACCTCTTCCTCCCTCTCTTGATCTATGGTTCTCTTGTCTCATGAGTTGAGAATCAAGAACCATAGATAAAATCCCATTCTACTTCCTCTCTACTCATTCTAGTTCACTAGGTTTAGCAAACCAAGTGAACTAGTTTCTTCAAAGACCGAAGAAGGAGCTAAAGGTTGGAGCTTTCAAGTGGATCTATCTTCGGCGTACGGAGACGACGAGAAGGAGCCATCGGACCACCACCGGAGCTTGAAGAGAAGGAGTTCAAGTTTAGGTATAACCATCTTCATCCGAGTAGCTAAACATCTTTGGCTTAGTTTGCTAGTTTTAGTTTAGGTAACGATCCCGACCATAAGTTAGTCCATGTTGCCTCTTGCGATAAAAATTTTGATTTTATACCGTTTCCGCCTCCCCGTAAGAACCGGGGGTCGCAATATGGACTTACACATTAGAGAACGAGCTGTATACAGATTTGGTTCTCCAGTCCCTTCCTTCCACCTACGCCCAGTTTATCTTGAATTTCAATATTCAAGGTAAAGAAGTTGAACTTCCAGAATTCCTTAATATGTTGAGGAGTGCAAAGAGCACCTTGCAGAAAGCAAGGGAAACACCCGCTCTGTTTGTTCGTGGTGCTTCCTCTTCCAGGTCCAAGGCGAGAGCCAAAGGAAGGAAGAAGAAGTCCCCTACCAAATCGAGAGGTGGTGTTGGTAAGGTGGAAGCCAGGGGAAAGGAAAAGGTTGCAGTGCCGGTAGTAGCAAAGGACAAGTGCTTCCACTGTCGTAGAAAAGGCCATTAGAAGAAGGATTGCAAAGCTTGGAATGCCAAGAACCAGGACCCGAGGCAAGTTGTGGCTTCGGCTTCAGGTGTGTTTGTAATTGAAAATTGTCTGTCAATCAACTCTACTTCCTGGGTATTGGATACCGGATCAGGATCTCATATATGCAATTCATTGCAGGCACTAAGAAGCCGTAGAGTACTGAAGGCTGGTGATATGACCCTCAAGATTGCAAACGGAGCGAGCGTGGATGCTGTGTCCATAGTGGATTATCACATTGGATTGATGAGTGGACATATTTTGGTTTTGCACAACTGTTTTTGTGTACCTAGTTTAACATGTAATATCATATCAGTATCCTTGTTATCTATAGAAGGTTATGATTTTACATTTGTAAGTGATGTTATCAACATCCACCTTAATCATGGTTTGATTGGGTCCGGTACACTAGATAACGGCACATACGTGTAAAACCAATTGCAGATTTTCAATATCCAGAACACACTAAAAAGAAAGTCTCCGGATATAAATCAGGCTTTATGGCATTATAGACTGGGTCACAACAATGAGACAAAGTTAACTAAGTTACATAAAGAAGGATATTTGGATCCGTTCGAATATCAATCTTATGCCACTTGTCAATCATGTCTCAAAGGAAAGATGACAAAGACTCCGTCCACTGGACACGGAGAAAGAGCGAGAGAGCTCTTAGGAATTATACACAGTGATGTATGTGGTCCAATGTCTACACATGCAAGAAGCGGTTTTTTATATTTTATTACTTTTATGGATGATTTCTCTAGGTATGGATTTATTTTCTTGATGAAACATAAATCCGAGGCCTTTGAGAAATTCCGAGAATATATGAATGAAGTAGAAAACTAAATCGGCAAAAGTATCAAGATACTGAGATCTGATCGAGGTGGTGAATACTTAAGTGCCGAGTTCCTGGGTTACTTAAAAGAGAATGTAATTCTCTCTCAACTTACTCCTCCATACACTCCACAACACAACGGTGTATCGGAGAGACGGAACCGAACCCTATTGGTTATGGATCGTTCCATGATGAGTAATGCTGAGTTACCGCGATCTTTCTGGGTTATGCACTAGAATCAACTGCATATCTTTTGAACAGGGTTCCTACCAAGACTGTGCCTACCACACTATATCAGATGTGGGGTGGGAAGAAACTCTATCTTCAGTATCTCAAGATATGGAGATGTCCAGCTTTTGTTAAAAAGCAGCATGTGGACAAACTCGAGGCACGCTCAGTACTATGTAAGTTTGTGGGATACCCAAAGAATTCCAAGGGGTATTTTTTCTATTACGCAGAGGAACAGAAGGGTTTTGTTTCTCGTAATGCCCATTTTCTAGAACATCAGTTTTTAGAAAAGGAAACAAGTGGGAGCGCAATAGAACTGGAAGAAATTCCAGAACCACAAGCTATTACTGAAAGCTTGATGGAACCAGAAGTCTCAAGAGAAGAGGACATTCCCGCACCACTCCGCAGGAGTAGTAGGCCGTCTCATCCGCCTGAGAGATACTATGGTTTTCTCATAGACGGGGATAGAGAGGATTGCATCATTGATAATGATGAACCTACTAGCTTCCAGTAGGCCATTAAGAGCGGTGACTCGGTATGATGGCTGGATGCAATGCGGACCGAGATGGAGTCCATATACACCAACAAAGTATGGACTTTGGACTTTGCTCCAGATGGGATAAAACCCATAGGATGCAAGTGGATCTTCAGAAAGAGGATTGGTGTAGATGGACAGGTTGAAACCTATAAGGCTAGACTTGTTGCAAAGGGTTTTCGTCAAAGGCCTGGTTTGGACTATGACGAAACCTTTTCTCCAGTGGCTATGCTCAAATCCTTTCGGATCCTTCTTGCCATTGCTTCCTTCCACGATTATGAGATCTGGCAGATGGATGTAAATACGTCTTTTCTAAATGGAAATTTGGACGAGTGTGTCTATATGGATCAGCCAGAAGGTTTCAATCAGAGTGGGAGCAGCGGAAAAGTGTGCAAGTTGCTTAAGTCTATTTATGGACTAAAGCTGGTATCGCGGAGTTGGAACATCTGTTTTGATGAAACGGTCAAAGAATATGACTTTATCAAAAATCTAGATGAGACATATATTTATAGTAAGATTGTAGCACGAACTGTCGTATTCCTCGTCTTGTACATAGATGACATTCTCTTGATAGGAAATGATATTCCTATGCTACAATCTGTCAAAGGATTCTTATCACAAAGGTTCTCCATGAAAGACCTGGGTGATGCCTCTTACATTCTGGGGATCCAGATCTATCGTGATAGATCTAAGAGGATGTTGGGACTTTCGCAGTCCACGTACATCAACACTATACTGAAAAGATTCAGTATGGAAGATTCAAAGCGCGGTAATTTACCGGCTTGTCACGCAATCACCCTCTCCAAAGAGATGTCTCCCAAGACTGATTTGGAAAGGGATCGCATGTCGATTATACCCTACGCTTCTGTGGTAGGCTCTATAATGTATGCGATGTTGTGTACCAGACCAGATGTAGCTTACGCACTAAGCGTGGTAAGCCGTTATCAATCAGACCCAGGGAAGAAACACTGGATAGAAGTAAAGAACATTCTTAAGTACCTGAGAAGGACTAAGGATATGTTCTTGGTTTACGGCGGAAAAGACCTCCAGATCGAGGCTTTTGCTGACTTCAGCTTCCAGAGTGACGAGGATGACTCCAAGTCCATGTCAGGTTATGTCTTTACCTTCAATGGAGGGGCGTTGTACTGGAAGAGTTCCAAGAAGGACACCGCTGCTGACTCGACGATGGAAGCGGAGTATATCATAGCTTCTGATGCCGCAAAAGAAGCAGTCTAGATAAGGAAGTTCTTAACAGAACTTCAGGTGGTTCCATCCATTGTTGATCCAATACCTCTGTATTATGACAACAAAGGGGCTATAGCTTTAGCGAAGGAACCCAGGTCCCATCAAAAGTCCAGACACATCTTAAGGCGGTATCACCTGATCAGGGAGATCGTAGATCGCCGGGAGATCGAGGTCCGGAGAGTTGTTACAGAGGAGAACAATGCAGATCCATTCACAAAGGCCTTACCTCAGACGCAGTTCGAGACGATATTCGAGATGATAGGTCTGCGATACGCCAGTACATGGCCTTAGTGCAAGTAGGAGATTGTTAGTGTTATATGCCCTAGATGCCATTATTGTATCGTACTGGCTTGTATATTACATTTTGGAAGCTTAGGATATATACACAGGTTTATAACCGTCTTGCTCGACATAGTAGTATGCTACTTGGTTTGTATCTATCTTAATATGTGTATATGTTCCTTTTAGCATATCGCGAATACATATTAATAGAGCCCTTAGGATCTTGCTTGACTACCGACGTTGTGATGGCAGTCACACTAGTGGGGACTGGGTAGTCTACAAGCACATCCTTTTTCAGGTCCCTAGTCATAGGATTATCGAGACAGGGCATCGATACTCCGAAGTCGACTAGTGTTTACTATTCTCATATGGTCTATCCCACAGCCATTAGTACGTTATACTGGAGATAGTATGCAGGTGTTCGTTGGGTTACAGGTACACCGGATAGGACTCGCAGGGAACTGTTGGTTGGTATTATACCCATCGTCAGTTAACAGTTCCCAGGTGACATGAGTACAGCATAGTCCGTTGACTTGACACTGCTGCTTCGCCTCAAGTGTGTTCCCACTGTTCTTAGATTGCTACCGTACCATGGCTCTACTGAGTCGTGCAAACAGGTAGCAGTTGGGTGCAGTCCCGAAGCACTTAGAGGCAGTAGCGGTTAGATAGGATTCGTCTTTCCCGGTATTTGGGGTTGATATCGTACTGTGTTTGGAGAGCCATTACGCAAGGTCCCTGGCCAGGGCAAGCGAGATTTACTAGTAGGTGTTCCAGTAGTTTCTCAAGGTGTAATGGGATACACTCCGACACAACTTATACCGCTTTTAGGGGACTGATGCTTGCCGCCTCCTAGGCCCGATATGCGATAGTCTTAGACGAACAGACCGGACTGTACGAAGATTGTCACATCAGGCTCAGTAGGAGTTCGGATGGGTTTTCTCATCGACCTTCTTATCGACATCTACCTGGGGACCGTTATGTACAGCTAGTACCGCTTGCGGCCTTTGGTTAAACCCACTGCCAGCGTAGTATCGAGTCTTTAAAGTCCTACACAGAGGGTTTCCCTGCTTTGGACGAAACGATATAGAGGTCGTATGGTTTTACGACAGGGTTCAGACATATACGTGTACTTGTGCACGTATGATATTCGGATAGATAATACTAGTGGGTTTTGGTTTAAGCCAGATTCTAGTATTGGATTATTGGATTTATGCAGTCTCAGTATATCCGTGTTTTTCGTAAATACGGATGGGAGGGGCATGCTCGTAATTTGTCGGGAAGCTTCTAGAAAGAAGATGACTCATTTAGGTTTATTTCATTTGTGAATTAAACATAATGAGGTGGAGGAGATGATGTGTTATGTTCATTAAATGAACTATGACTCATGAGATGATTCATCTCAAAGGAATTAAATGAAGCATGGTTGATGTTTAAATATATTATTATTAAGATATTTTCATGCTTCATATTATTCACAAATGAGTTAAGTTTATTTCATTACCACAAACACATTTTCTCTCCCCAAGATCTCTCATCTTCTTCAACCTAGCCCTAAGTGTCTCATGAGTTAAGAATCATTGGGTTAGTGAAGCTAAAAAATCCTTAACCATTCTCTATATCATCTAGGTCACTTGGATTAGCGCTCTAAGCCACTTAGTTACCTCATCTTGGAGGTTGAAACTTGTCGTAGGAACTCTCGGGTGGATCTTCTATTACATCGAGGAGGCGGACGAGGAGAAGAACAACAAGAACAAGAAAGGCTAGTATCTTGAGGTATAATCAGCTATCATAGTAGTTAACCACTTCTAGATTGTTTGTTAGTTAGGGTTTTGTAAAGATCCTTTTGATAGTCGATGTTACCTTGAACGAAAATGATCGTTTTACCTATTCCGCCTCCCCACATCTTGTGGGGTGTGTAACGTCGACTTTCACTTCCCAATGAAGCTTTCCTGGATTTGACATGTACCGGCTAACCAGACTTACTGTATAGGATATGTCTGGACTTGTGCATACCATAATGTACATCAGCAATCCCACCGCACTTGCATGGTACTTAAGTCATCTTTCCTTCTCTTCCACTGATTTTGGACACTTCTTGGAGAATAACTTGAAATGACTACCGATAGGGGTGCTCACCTGTCTTGAATCATTCATGTTGAATCTCTCGAACACCTTCTCAATATATAACTTGGGATAGCCATAGCTTTCCATCCATCCTGTCTCGAATAATTTCCATTGCAAGAATCTCCTTCGCTTCACCTAAAAGTCCTTTAAGTCAAATTTTGCGCTCAATGAAGTTTTGAGCATCTTTATTTCTGCCATACTCTTAACCATGATCAACGTATCATCGGCATATAGGAGTAGATATATCGATGACCCATCCTTAAGCCGCTTCGATTGCACGCAGCTGTCATACTCACACCTCGAGTAGTTGGTCTTCCTCATTAAAGAGTTGAAGCGCTTGTACCACCGTCTGGAAGAGTGCATCAACCCATATAAAGACCGCTTGAGCTCACATACATGATTCTTTTTGTCGGATTCTATAAATCCTTCAGGCCGCTTCATGAAGATCTTCTCTTCCAACTCCCAATGCAGAAATGTTTTTTTCATGTCCATTTGCTGCAACTCTAAATCTTGAGTAGCTACCTTCGTCAACAACATTCGAATAGACATATGCTTGAATACCGGTGAGAAAATCTCGTTGTAGTCAATCCCTCCTTCTGAGCAAAACCTTTCGCAACTAAACATGCCTTGTATTACTCGTTTTCTTTTTTCTGAATACCCACTTGCAGCCAATAGCCCTTTTACCTTTCGGTAGCTCTGTCAATCTCTACATACAATTCTTGCAAAGTGAATTCATCTCCTCTGTCATCGCTACAATCCATCGATCCCTATCCTTTTGCCCAATGGCCTCTGATAAGAGTTAGGATCCCGATTTCAATGACTAAAGCGTATGCGAGCATGTCTTCGAAACCGTACCTGACTGGTGCCTTATGAGTACATGTTGATCTTCTTAATGCCATTGTCTGTGGCTATTGGGATTGGTCCTCACTTTTTGTCTCCGTAATTTGTCCGTCCACCTCCGCATCAATAGACTGAAATTGTGCTTCAGTGTCTGTATCCTTATGAGTGTCAGATAAATCCATCTTCACTGACTCATTGTCCTTTAATGCTCCACCTGCCTTCTTATTATCTCCCGCCACGTGTTTCAATATGGAATTCTCATCAAAGATTACATTTCGGCTGGTGAACGTCCTTTTGTTTTCTAGATCCCATAACTTGTAGCCTTTAACACCAAATATGAATCCTAAGAAAACACACTTCTTTGACTTTGATTCTAGCTTTGTCCTATCCTTTTAATTCACAAGTAGGCAGGGCACCCAAACACTCGTAGAGAATCGTACCTGAATGGCTCTCCTCTCCATACTAATTCTAGGATATGATGATTTATGGTCGTTGATGGAGACATGTTGACCAAATAGCACACATGACATACCACCTCTGCCCAGAAGTCCGCCGAAAGTTCGGATTGCAACCGTATACTTCTGGCTCTTTATAGTAGTGTCATATTCATGCGCTCGGCTACCCCATTCTGCTCTAGCTGTCCTGAAACAGTCTATTGCCTCTGTATACCATGCTCTTTCCAATGATCCTAAAATTCATTTGAGGTGTATTCACCTCCATTACCTGTCCGCAAATACTTCACCGGCCGCTCCTTTTACTTCTCCACGGCTGCTTTCCACTCCTTAAAACCGATAAAAACATCTGATTTGTGTTTGAGAAAGTAGACCCATACCCTCCGTGAGAAGTCGTCAATGAAACTGACATAATACACGGCACTTCCCTTTGATGCAACCGGCGATGACCCCCATATGTCTGAATGAATGTAAGCGAGAAGCCCTTCGTTCTTGTACACGGCTTGCTTGAAGCCGATCTTATGTTGATTCCCCATCGTACAAAATTTGCAGAAATCTAGCTTGCACAAGATAATACTTTTCAGCAACTCGCTTATGTCCAACTCATGAAGCCCCCTCTCACTCATGTAGTGTAGACGCATATGCCATAGTTTTGAGGTATTCTCCACCTGTTTTTCCGTAGCTACGGCAACACCACCAGTCACCATGCTGCCGTCCAAACAATACAAGTTCTTTAATCATTGTTCCTTCATGACCACTAGGGCATTCTTGGCAACCTTTAGCACTCCATCTTGACCAACGAATTTGCATCCTGTCGCATCCAATGCTCCAAGAGAAATCAATTTTTTCTTTAGTTCTGTAACGTGACGCACGTTCACAAGCGTTCGCACCACCCCATCAGACATGCGGACTTTGATGTTCCCTATGCCAAAGGCATTGCACGCCACATTGTTCCCATGTGAACACTGCTGCCATTGTACTCCTTATATGTGTCGAACAGCTTCTTCTTCGGGCACATATGGTATGAACATCCGGAATCAAGGATTCGAGCAATAAAATCTTTCTTCCCGGTGTGTACATCATACGAATTTTCTTCTGCTTCGGTCTTAACACTGGCTTAATCCGAACCCTTTGTACTAACACATTTACCCTTTTTCTCCAACCTCTGCTTATATTTCTGACATTACTTCTTCAGATACCCCGACTGCTTGCAAAAGAAACACGGTCCGCTCTATTGGCCGGATGATTTGGATTTTCCCCTTATGCTCTTGCCTCCGTTTCTATTCCCCGACCTTCCCCTTTCACCGCTAAACTACGATGACTCAGATAGATTTGATTTCTTTATGATCTCATTATTTAGAAGTGTCGCTGTAACCTCCTCCATTTCCAGAGTCTCCTTCGCATAAAAGATCGTTGTCACCATACGAATTTGGAAGTGAAGATAAAAGAAATAGCGCTTGGTCTTCGTCCTCTAACTTGACTTCAAGGCATAGAAGATCGCTCACCATCTTGTTCAAGCTGTTTAGATGATCGTGAATAAAAGTCCCTTCCTTCATGCGTAATCCGTAAAGTTGCTTCTTTAGGTACAATTTATTTGACAACGACTTTGTCATGTACAAGCTATCTAGCTTCAACCACAAATTTGCCGCAAAAGTCTCCTTCATAATGTTATACATCACGTTATCCGCCAAACAAAATTCTATCGTGTATTGTGCATTCAGATCCATCTCTTCCTACGCGTTATCGGTTATGGTGGTAGGTTTATTATCCACAAATGTCTTAAACAACCCTTCCTTCAGCAAAAGTGCTTTTACCCTTCTCTACTATATCGAGAAATTTTATTTCCCATTAAATTTCTCCATGTCAAATTTTATGCTATTTACCTTGTTATCTGTCATCCTTAGTTCCAAAGAAAAAACCTTTCACTCGGATCTTTACGAACTACCATCAATAGGATCATAATTTAAGAAGATGAGGAGCGGACATAAGCGTCGTCACCCACTATTAATTTAAATTGCAAAACTATAGAACGTAGCTATGATACCAATTGTTGTTACCACAAAGGGCAATCGACACGCAGCGGAAAACCTTACGGATCTATAAACCTAGATCTCTTTATAGACGAATAACAAATAACACCAGATGCAAACCGCATGACTAAATAACAAAAAAAAATGGGGGAAATGGGAAGAACCTTTATTAGAACTTTAAGAGAAAAAATAAAGCCTTACAAGACGATTACAAGTAACCCTCTCTTTAATCTCCAACAAGATCATCTTGCTCTTTCTACAACTTCTACTTAGTCGATATTTTTCGATCCCTTATGGAGGCGTCGTCGTCTCCCTTTAGACTTTATGATAAAAAAAACATCTACTTTAATGGCCTTCGTCTTGATCCTTTAAACCCTATGATCAAGATCTCCGACACTTTAAACTTTAACCCCAAGATTCTATATATAACCTATACAATTTAAGTTATAATAAGATCCCAGAAATTACGAAACTGCCACCAATAACTGAATTTTCGAGATAATTCTTGACCTGAAATTTGCGGTTATCTCTAAACAGACGTCTGTCCCTCTGTAGGTAGATGTCTGCCTGCACTTTGGCAGAAAGCCAATAGCGCTGTCAAACGTCTGTCCCTCTGTGGGCATACGTCTGGCCCTTTGACCGTGTCTGGCCAGAGCTCGGCCAGATGTTTATCCCTCTGTGGGCAGAAGTCTGATTTCTGCTATAGATTTCGGGCCTTAAATACCCGACATCTGTCGCGTCCTGCTTCAGACGTCTGGCCTTTCTTTGGCTGCGCAGTCTTGAATAAATATAAGACACCTTCACAACACATTAAACTGATTATCTTTAAACCCTTTTCTCCGTCTTTAATTGAAAAAAAATTGAGCATTTTGTGCAAGGATAGATGATCTTTAGTAGATGTAAATCTGGAAAAATCATTCAGGACATTAAATATTATTCTTGTTAATTCTAAGTTTTTCATTTTGTAGTATTAAAGAAGAGTTCAAGTGTCTTGGATCAAGATTTATTATAACCGGTGAAGGTTCGTTGGAAATCAATGTGAGTGAGCTATGACTCTGGTTTTGTTATTTTGTCATAATTTTATTTGCAAAACTTCATATTATAATTTTATTGTAATCGAAGTTGTCATTGGAGCATAATATTTCCAAAACTTGCTTTAGACATTAATTGGTAAGGTCTTACACTTCCAAAGAGGAGAATACAGAAGAGTTACACTTTTCTCCACCTTACTACAAAGAGAACATTCAACAAATTAAGAGAACACTTAAAAAGAGTAAACTCAAAAGAGGAGAACACACTCTCTGTACACAAAACTCTTCTACTCTCAATTTTCCTTTTATGTAAAGTTCTCAATGAGATCGAAGGAACTGATCACTTCACATTGAAGGATGCTTCATTCCTATTAACACCCAGGTTTAAATAGGCAATCATATATAAAAGTTGCTTGTTACTAGAATTTAATTTTTCTTCATATTTTTCCTCTTGCAGTGGAGAACAATTAGAGCGCGGTTTCTATTATTATTTAGAGATGGAATTTTCTCAATGCCTATTATCCGCTCTTCTATTCTTAAGCTGCTGTGTGGGGATAGGAGCAGAGCGTATGAAGTATAAAGATCCAAAAGAGTAACTGAACGTTAGGATCAAAGATTTATTATGCAAGATGACTCTTGCCGAGAAGGTCGGTCAAATCTCTCAACTTGAATGGACGGATCTATCACCTAATGTAGTAAAGGACTACTTCATAGGTAAGATATCAATCCCTTGGAATTTTTCTCTTGCCTCGTCTCTTGAGGAAAAAATGATAATAAGATTTATAAAACAATAATAAAACAACACAGTAACAATATATAGTAAGCTATGTCTATAATTAAATTAAAAAATAATCTATCCTTTAAGCTACCTCAGTCTGTTCGTTACGCTTATATCTAGCCCTCATTGCTCCATTAGTTAGTTCATTTATCAGCCTCCATTCTCAATTTCTCATTCCATCATTCCACATCTTTATCTTTATATATGGAAGCTTCCTCCAACTTATTTCAAATGTACTTTTCTTTTCTTTTATCTCTTCTTATATTTCCATGCATCCATCTTCATATTTTCACTTCAACTACATTGTTTTATTGGACATGTTTCTTAATTGCCCATCATTTTGATCTATAAAAAGAAATGGTAGTTTTATAGCTGTTTTGTGTCAATTTTGTACTATTACATAATACTCTCGAAGAACTTATCCACTTCAACCATTCTGCTTTGTTTAAATACCGCATCCTCGATTATCTCATCTTTTTGATGAATGATTGATCATAATTAATGAAAACTCTCTCTCACACACACACGTGTTGTAAAAGCTGTTGTACCACGCGGTGATCTTCCTGATGGCGAAGAAATCACACAGGCACAACCTAACAAACAAATGATATAGCCAGTGGAATCGAAACAGGATCCGGCGTTTCGAGATCGAATGAAAAAAATATGATTGATGACTAATCAAACTACTCAGAAAAGAGCACACCAAGCAACCGATATCACAAGATATATCCAGATTCGGCCCCAAACTGGACCCACTCCTGCAATCGCGACGAGAAACTTCCACTAGAGAAAGAATTACACGAGATTATAGAAGCTCTTTCACTCACACAAATCTCACTACAAAGAGAACACGCCAAAAGGGAAACTCTCAATACAAAGAGCAACTCAAACAAAAGAAGAGAAGAGAGCAGAGCTACTCTTTGCACAAAACTCTTCAACTCACTCTGTATTATCTCTCACACAAATTTCCTGGAGAATGAAGCTCTCACACTTCACTCCATCTCATAAATCAATGCAACACCTTCTCTCATAAATAGCTAATAACTATACACCCAACACCTCTTTTCTACCTTAATTAAATGCATAGACATTGCTTTTGTAGCCTTTAGGACTCTAGGTTATTTAGGCTCCAAGACTTCTTCAACAACACATGCAGTGTGTTTTATCACATAAGCTACTATCATTTGGTCAACAAAAGAAACTCATGAGCAAAATTTACATCACATTCAACAATCTCCACTTTAATGTAAATTCGCCAGAATCTCGTAACTTCCTTAAAACCTTGGAACTCCGTTCTCATCGCCTCAATGACCCTCAGCACTCTACTAGTCTAATCAAGTCTAAGCATTGCTTGACCTGATATCTGGATCCACCTCTGCATCAGTTGGACTCTCCACGAGTATCCACCTCTGTAATAGCATGAACCCTCTTCTCATCTTTCAATAAGAACATTATCACGTTCCGTAGAATACCCAAAACATCCGATAATCTCTTTAAATAGATGACCTCCCTAACCGCCTCCAAGACGGTTATCAAAACTGCCTCCATCGTTGATAATGCGATGACAAACTGAAACGTCGATCTTTAGCACTTCATCCATGCTTAACGTACCCGTCCTTAACCTCCACCAGTCCCTATCACCAATGGTCAATGGTGATAATATCGCCAAATAAAATATGCCTCTAGCGGAGTAGACACAGGCTTAGTCTTCTCCCTTCCATATCGAGCTAGAACCTGCTCGATACATTGCTGCAGCTGACGCGACTTCCTATCCTTGACATTCTCAATGTCGAGAATCAAAGTTTTAGACTTCCTGTCGAACTCCCAATCCCATTGCCTTGGAGACTCGTCCTTAGCCACACATGTGCGACTAACTCCGGTAGACTTATGCACTACTGGCTGCACTTGACTCTCCACCTGAAACGGAGTACCGACCATCCCACCTTCGAAAATATAGACCTGGAACCATCGAACTCCACCGCACTTGATGGCATAACTGTTCTCTTTCACCATTTTCCTGAGTATGTTTTCTTCGACGTATTGCAGACCACATGCATGCATATCGGCTATTTATTCCATATTGGATACCAGGACACTATGACTTGTACCCTCTGGCTCCGACTGCAAAGCCAGACAAGAATGTCTTATGTACCATGACTCCTCGGTACGCCTAATCGCGAAACCCTAAGTAATCTCAAGCCTCTCTAGTCCATACATCGGGAATTTTCTTATCTACCGCCATCGATGGTGACCAACTGATGAGGTACTCGGCGATAGATAAGGCTCCAGCATGAAACTCCATTTGGAGATCTGGCCGTAAGCCGTAAAGATATGTTCTCCACAACTGTCCTAAACGTTCGTTCTGTAACGCCAGATGACTAAGGATTCAAAACAGTGTATTGATGCAACGATCCTTTCTGGCTTGCAGAATCCTGCGAACCTCTATGAAAGGAACCTTCTGTCAACATCGGACTGAAGAACCTTTATGCACCAACTGACCCACTTCTCCACCTGGCCTTCCGCAATTTCTATAACATACATCCATGACTTTTCCGAGAAGTCATGAAGGAAACATGATAGCTGGTTCTACCACAAGAAAGAACCGTTGCAAGACCAACCTCGGTTTTCTTCTATAGACAGTCATCACGGAGATATGACCTTCCGAACTCTACGCCTTCAAGTAACTGCCTCTCAAGGCACCTCCAAACCCGTCTCATTGGCTCAATCATGGACGCCACATCTTGACAGATTCTGAACCGCCTGAGGCCCTGAACTGGTTGCATTTTCAGCAACACCTCCTACGGATTGCCTGTCCCTGAAGAAAAATATAGGGTCACCTTCTTCTCCGTCATGACAATAAGAATACACTTGGAAATCTTGGAATCTCCACCGATTATACATTTGAAACCGACCCTTTTCAAAGCATCCAAACAGATCAAAGCCCCTTCTCAGATCTAGCACGTGACTAATCATCGTTGCCCTCATCTGAATCCGACTACTTGTCTTTCTCCTTGAATTTAGGATAGTCTCGCTTCCAATGGCCTTTCTCCTTACATTAGCTGCATTTGTCATTAACTCGGCTTCTCGACTTATCGTTGGAACCACCATCCGACCACTTCAAAAAGCGGTCTTAGACATTACATCCCCGTGACACTCCCTGTCACCCGCCACCTTCTTTCTGTTGGGCTACCTTAACACCTAAGCCATCAAACATTGCGGTTTGCGGAACAAAATTTTCTTACAAGTTTAAAAACGGTGCTAGAATAACCCATTAAAATGGATCTTACAATAAACCTGATTAGCTAAACTAGGAGTGCTATCTACTAAGATAAGAAAGCCTCACCAAACGATCCGTGTCCTTCGGTCTTCTTTCCTCATCAGGTGCTTCTAGTGGCCACCTTGAACGTGCTTAATCTCTTTTTCCCGCTCCATCGGTCCTCCGGGATCGAGCTTGTTCTCCAGTCCTCCTTTGTCGTAGATGATCCACCCGAGGGATGTGATCCATGGCTCTACCTCCTAACTAAGTAACAAAAGGAGCAACTAGAGAACTTGGGATGCTAATCCAAGATCTCTAGGATATAGTGTGAAGTTCTAAGTGTTCTACTATCTCTATCTTGTCTCCTCTCTTGTTTCTCAACATATGAGAGTGTAGAGAGGAAGAAGATGATAAGGTGGAAGAACTCAAGAGAAGGAGAGGAGAGTGAATCAAAATGGTGAGCTCAAGAGAAATGAGGCAACCATGTAAGAGAAAAATAACTCATATTAGTTTTGTATATGAATATCCAAGAATAAAATATATGACCCATGGTTCAATAGTTGCCACAAATGTATAAAGAATTCATTTGTCAACTATTGAGGCATGGTCCTCACCATACTCCCCTCACCTCACACTTTACACCTCATTTCCATTTATCAAATAAATGGAAAAAGTCAAGATGAGGTGTCCACCTTCTAAAATGTTATCCGTAACAAAATGTGGATTACATTCTACTATATATATTTACCTGCATTCGGATAAAAAAACGAATGCCCAAAGAGATTGAATAACACGAAGAACGTAATACTAGAATATACATATCGAAATAAATATATGTAAATTATCAAATCAATACCTGATTTAATAATCCGGCTAAAACCCGAGCCGGCTAGTACCACCAACTGTCCGATCGAAAATCCGGATACAAAGTACATCAATCGATCGGAACCCTGAACATATCCAATACGGCTACTACATCATTTCGTCTGAACCAAGGAAACCCTTTGTGTGGGACTCTAAAGACTCGACAGTATGCCGGCAGTGAGTTACTTGATAAATCCATAACCACAAGCACGTCATCGTCATTAGCTATACGTAACGGCTATCCGGGTACCTGTTGAAAAGGAAGGCCGACGAGAAAACACATCTGGATCCTTACTGAGCCTATCTGTGACAATCTTCGTACAGTCCGGTCTCTTCGTCTGAGAGTATCGCATACCGGGTCTAGCGAGTGGTAAACGTCAGACCGTAATAACCCGATAATTCATGCTGATGCAGCTCAGGACCAATCCGGGAAACTACTGACCAGCCTATCAGTAAATCCCAACTTCCTTGGCCAAGGTCTTATGGTCCTGACCAATCGAACACAGTGCGATATCGACTCCCAACACCGGGAGAGTCGAATCCCGGACAATCGCTAACTGCCTCCATGTGGCTCAGAACTATACCCAACCAAAACCCACTGCCAGTGTACTGTCGAGTCTTTAGAGTCCCATACAGAGGGTTTCCCAGCTTTGGGCGAAACGTGTAGGGGTCATATGGTTTTACGACAGGGTTCGATCACATACGTGTATTTGTGCATATATAATGTTCGGGCGGACAATACAAGTGGGCTTTGGTTTAAACCGGATCCTGGTATTTGATTATTTGATTAGTTTTGTCTCATTGTATTCTTGTTTCTCGGGATATGGATGCGGGTATGTATATACGGATGAGAGGGGTATTCTTGTAATTTGGACAAGATTACATGGAGAATGACACTTCAAATTAGGGTTTTTCTTTATTAGTAAAATCTTTTTGAGGTGAAGGAAATGTGAGAGGAAACTTTGTGGTATTTTAGTGCAATGGATTAGGGTTTCACTTTGACTTTCTTGGACTCATTTGGCATTTGTTGACTTAGATATTTGTTAGATATTTGTGAGATATTTTCCTTTGGATTAAATGCCAAAACTCTAGCTCATTTCACTAATTCTTTTTCACAAAAAAATCTACAGATACTTTCTCCTCTCATTTCCTCGAGCTTTTCTCCTTCTCATCTCAAACCCTAACCATCTCATCAGTTGAGAATCCTAGGGTTTGTGAGAATAATAGACTCCTTATCACTCTCTACACATCCTAGGCTACTTAGTTTAACACACCAAGTGACCTAGTTGCCTCAAGTTATAGGTTAAGCTCAATGTCGGATCTCTCGGGTGGATCTTCTACGATTCGGAGAAGACGACAAGGAGGTGTAATTCGCTCTCACGTCGAGGAGATCACGACTTGGAGAAGGACAACGAAGAGGTGAAGGACAGCGTGAACTTGAGGTATAATACTCAAACATAGTAGTTTCGGACTAGGGCGGGATCACCCCGATGATCCGGCTACAGGCCTCAATTAACTACTCCCTGGGACTGACTACTTACTAATAGGGCACTAACTAAACCTCTTTGCTAGATTGTTAGTTAGGGTTTAGTATCGATCCTGGAGTTTAGTCAATGTTACGATGCTTATAAAAATCGTTTTTGCAAACTCCGTCTCCCCGCGAACACGTGGGGTGCGTGGCATCGACTTACAGTGGTATAAGAGCCGACTAAACCAAAGCTAACAGATTAAACGACAACTAAAACTAGGAAACCGAAATAACCCGTAAATATCGAAACGTAGATCCTAGTTTCTGTTGAATTTTTCCGAGGCTGTAAAAATTATTTTAGCAACTGCAGAGTACTCCTTGAGCTGTAAAATGAACATTCACCAAAAACGAGACAATCCCCTCGGAAAATGGCCAGCCACATTGAGGAAATTTCCGAGCTCACCGGGTCAAATGCTGGGGATTGCTTCGTGTTTTGGTCTGTAGCATTGCGAATTAGATCTAGTGTTTCAGGAGTTGGGTATTTTTTACAATTTTGAATATGCTGTCAATTCTTCACTTCGGCAATACGGAGTGTTTCAAAGTCGCAGTTTAACGTCGTTTAATGTTTCAAGCTGTGATATATGTGTTCGTAAACTTCCGCTTATTGCTATATGTCGGTTAGTTGGGGTTTGCACATTTCTGTGATGTTTGGTTTGTGTATATGGACTTATTGGATTGTCGTGAATGAATAGCCGGGGATGTGTGGTGTTATATTCTTTCATTCAAATGTAAATTGTAAATTGTTGTAATATTGTTTTCGTGGGGCACATCCGGGTTGAGGTTGTAGCCACTGTTGTATTATTTCATTAACTGTTTATTGCGCCTATGATAGACCCAAGGTGGGGTGCACAAACTACCGGATACTTTGAAGTGCCGAGTGGCCTATTCACGTTGTTGAGGGAGGTTGCTTCACTTCGGGTATTTGGCGGGTAGTTTGCCGAACCCGTAGGGGTCTGGGGTGGGGTTTAGCTATTCATCACGACCGTGGAATCCGTCTTTCGTTACAGGCTTAAACGAAACACGGAATTCCTAGTATATCCAATGTGTTCATCTGTGATCTGGAATGCCTATTATTACGTTTGACGAATGGATATTTTATATATATTTATATATATTATATAATAGACGTTGCTTATGTTTTGTATCCGCGCTAGTGCAGCCCCCAGCTCTGGCGTTAGTTATCTAACCTAATAGTGTAAGACGGGGCCCCGTGGTGAATGCGGATGACATAAGAGTATGTTGTATTTTCGTCTTTTTCTGCAATGGTAGGTTAATTGATGGGGCTGCATTATATTAATGCAAAGCAAACAAACAAAGATGAATCGTTGGAACAATTTTTAAACCACTCGTTTTTTTTTCAAAACAGAAAAACTTTTAAAAATGCGGAGCTTAAACCACTCCTTTTAAAAGATATCAGGTTCCTTCGATTATATCAAGTTCACGCTTTTGCCAAAACCATTCGTAGCCTTCCGTCATTTCAGTTGGACATTCAGTAGTATTCAAGCTATGTATTTTGACTTTCGCCAAGGCATAGTGATTGGTAGCTGCTAAATATTCATCTGTAGCATAGATAGATGTGTTGGTTTGAGACAGTCGTACTGCTATTTTGGCCTTCGTCAAGGGTATGTACGGGTGGGTTCAAATTAACCTGGACAATAACGGGTAGAACTTGACATGTGACTTATAATATGTTGGCCTTCGTCATAGTTGTAGGGTGTTTTTCGTCACCCCATTGAGATGGGAATACGCGCGCGCTTGTCAGGCGTACTGCAGATTCCCCCTGCATGGGGTAGGCCGGGGTTTATTGATTGTGGGGATCCGAATCTCCGGCAGCCGCGGACTAAGCTGCCGTTAATTACCCCTCGCCTTTGGGGCGAGGGAACCTCCGATTAACGGGTTAAACTGGTCATGCGAACTCAATGTGCAGTGTGCGTGTGTTTTGTTTTGAAAGGGGGGTTTTGGATATATTGGGAGCCACGCAGAGTTTTTACGGGGGTCCCGCTACTCGGATAGCGGGCTGGGGGTCAAGGGGGCTAGCAGCCCCCTTGCGGGGTGCGAGGCAGCGCCCCGTTAGAAATTTTTTTCTAACAGGGACAGTGTCGTGGAGTATGTGTATATGTACATATGTATAGATATACATGTATATATATAAAAAGGGGAAAAGGCATCCAAAGGATGCGTGGGGCAGCACCTTGGGCGCTGTGCGCTCAGGCGCTAGAGTGCCACGTGTCGGCACATGGGCGCTCTGCGCTTGAGCGCTGGGCGCTTGAGCGCAAGTACGCCGCGTATCGGCACGGGGGCAATTTGCGCTCGAGTGCAAGCGCGCCACGTGTCGACACGGGGGCGAGCGCTTGCGCTGGAGCGCAAGCGCCCCACGTGTCGGCACCGGGGTGACTTGCACTGGAGCGCTTGCGCTGGAGCGCAAGCGCACCATGTGTCGGCATGGGGGCGACTTGTGCTCGAGCGCTTGCGCTGGAGCGCAAGCGCGCCACGTGTCGGCATCGGGGCGACTTGCGCTGGAGCGCTTGCGCTGGAGCGCAAGCGCGCCACATGTTGGCACGTGGGCGCTTTGCGCTCGAGCGCTGAGCGCTGGAGCGCAAGCGCGCCACGTGTCGGCACGCGGGCGCTCTGCGCTGGAGCGCCGGCGAGAAAAAGAGGCTTTTAGCCAAAAAAAAGATTTCTCGAAAGAGAAATCAGAGAGGAGTTGGACTCCTGAGTGTGTTTTTGGGGTTAATGGAAGGGGTTCTTCTTCTTCCTCCTTTGTTAGCTGGATCTTGAAGATCAAGAGATGTGAGATCTCAAAATCTCTCCTTTTTGAGATCTGATGACAGATCCAAGTTCCCCTTTGTGGGTTTCGTGGTGAAAAACTATTTTGTTTTTGAAGAGGAAGAGTAAAACTCTTGATTTAATTGAAAAGAAAGAAGAAGGATTGAGACCTTTAGAAAAGGGAAAGAGATACAAACCCTAGGTTTTTTGTGAGAATGAAAAGTGTATCTTTATTCATCATCATGTTGCCTTTTATAGGCTTACATATTTACATATAGCCCCTTGGGCTTCACAAAATGGCATTTTAGCCTATCCCATGGCTCATGTGCCATTTCATTTTTGCACACAAGCCATGGGCTTACAAAATATTGGCTTTATGCCCATTTTGCATACATTCATGTATAAACAATTATATAAAAATTATTTATTACATGATTTTGTTGTTGGCGTGGGGAGGCTGGCCGCGGGCTCGACTTGGGCATGGGCCCGCTCGACCTGGGCTTAGGCCCACTTAGCTTGGGGTTAACCTTGACTTTAACTTGGTCAACCGGGGGTGCAAATTTTCACTTCAACAAATTGCCCCCCATCAATAAATGCACACCGCATATGTGAATCGTGTGCATGAAATTGATGGATCTTCTTTCACATGGAGGCGACTTGCTTTGGTTCCCACTTTTTGGGATGCACTGCCCTTTTTACGACGTGGATGGTCGACGCTTGATCCGTCTCCGAGATGGAGTGTCTGTGGTAGACGTTTCTCTGGCCCAGAGTAATTTGGTAAACGTGCCCCCGGCGCGGAGTGTCGCTGGTCGACGTTTCCCCGAGGCAGAGTATCGGCTGGTTGACGTGTCCCCGAGACGGAGTGTCTGCTTGACGTTTCCCCGAGGCGGAGTGTCGCTGGTCGACGTGTCCCCGTCACGGAGTGTCTACTTGACGTTTCCCCGGCACGGAGTATCGTTGTTGGACGTTTCCCCGATGCGGAGTGTCTGTGTTGGACGTTTCCCCGATGCAGAGTGTCGCTTGCTGACGTGTCCCCGGCACGGAGTGTCTACTTGACGTTTCCCCGGCACGGAGTGTCAGGGGTTGACTTTTCCCCGGCCCGGAGTGTCGCTGATCGACTTTTCCCCGGTGCGGAGTGTCGGGTTGACTTTTCCCCGGCACGGAGTGTCGCTGATCGACTTTTCCCCGGCGCGGAGTGTCGGGTTGACTTTTCCCCGGCACGGAGTATCGCTGATCGACTTTTCCCCGGCACGGAGTGTCGTGGGTTGACTTTTCCCCGGCACAGAGTGTCGCTGATCGACTTTTCCCCGGCGCGGAGTGTCGGGTTGACTTTTCCCCGGCACGGTGTGTCGCTGATCGACTTTTCCTCGGCACGGAGTGTCGCGGGTTGATTTTTCCCCGGCACGGAGTGTCGCTGATCGACTTTTCCCCGGTGCGGAGTGTCACGGGTTGAATTTTCCCTGGCGCGGAGTGTCGCTGATCGACTTTTCCCCGGCGCGGAGTGTCGGGTTGACTTTTCCCCGTCACGAAATGTCGCTGATCGACTTTTCCCCGGCGCGGAATGTCGGGTTGACTTTTCCCCGGCACGGAGTGTCGCTGATCGACTTTTCCCCGGCGCAGAGTGTCGCTGGTGGACTTTTCCCCGGCACGGAGTGTCACTGATCGACTTTTCCCCGGCGCGGAGTGTCGTTGGTGGACGTTTCCCTGATGCGGAGTGTCTGTGTTGGACGTTTCCCCGATGTAGAATGTCGCTTGTTGACGCAGAGGTCGATGTTGGAATTGGTTGGTTTGATTTGTTTGATTTAAGTCGACATCAGCATCGCTACACTGGAATATGGTACCATGAGTGAATCATCATCCGTCTTTGAGAGAATTTTGGGATTGGTATCTTTGTCGGCATCTGCATTGCTGCACTGGAATAATGCCAGGAGCAACTCATCATTTGCCCCGGGAGGATTTGGATTTGGTTTTTTTTTCGTTTGGCATCTGCATTGCTGCACTGGAATAATGCCAGGAGCAACTCATCATGTGCCCCGAGAGGATTTGAATTTTTTTTGTTTGGCATCTGCATTGCTGCACTGGAATAATGCCAGGAGCAACTCATCATGTGCCCCGAGAGGATTTGGATTTGGTTTGTTTGGCATCTGCATTGCTGCACCGGAATAATGCCAGGAGCAACTCATCATGTGCCCGAAGAGGATTTGGGAATTGGTGGCTTAGGAGACAGATTTAGATCTCTGTCACCTAAGGATTTTCCATTTTGTGAGTCGTAAGGGTCTCACAAAGCATTTTCTCCCTACGGGTCGTAAGTATCCCGTAGGTGTATTTTCTCCTTAGGAGTCGTGGGGACTCCTAAGTGTGTTGCTCCTTGGTGAGTCATAGGGATCTCATGCGGGAATTTTCTCCTCACAAAGTCGAGAGGACTTTGTGAGTGTATTTCATCTCTTTTTTACGAGTGTGCGCCCTTTCGGGTTTTCACAAACTCGTCGGCAGTCCTGCTGTTTTTACTCACGGAGCCCTTTCGGGTTTTCATCCGTGCCCATTTTGCTTGTGGACATGCCTTTTTTATTTCTATTCTTTTTTTTTATTTTTGGTGGGACTTTGAATGTGGTCTCACCGGTAGGACTTGGGAGGGACTGGGATTGTTTTACGCCCGTGGATTGTATACGGTTTTGCAGGATGTATGATCTAGACCGTAGGGCCGGAAAACTTTCGGAACTTTCTTGGCGTCTGCATCGCTGCACTGGAATATGGTACCAAGAGCGACTCATCATTCGCCGTTGGGGTATGGGATTTAGAATTTGGTTGGCGTCTGCATCGCTACACTGAAATATGGTACTAGGAGCGAGTCATCATTCGCCACTTTGGGGTTGGGGAGTGATGGCTTAGGAGACAGGTTTAGATCCCTGTCACCTAAGGCTTTTCAATTTTATGGGCCTTGAGGGTCCCATAAAAGCATTTTCTCCCTACGAGTCGTAAGGATCCCGCAGGTGTATTTTCTCCTTAGGAGTCGTGAGGATTCCTAAGGGTGTTTTTCCTTTGTGAGTTGTAAGGATCCTACAAAGGTTTGTTCTCCTCATGTATCGTGAGGACACATGAGTGGATTTCCCTCGTTCCCAGTTTAATGACTTAGAGGTCGACTGTTTCCAGTTTAACGACTTAGAGGTCATCTGTTTCCAGTTTAACGACGTGGCGGTCATCTGTTTCCAGTTTAACGACATAGAGGTCATCTGTTACCAGTTAACGACGTAGAGGTCGTCTGTTTCCAGTTTAACGACTTAGGGGTCGTCTGTTTCCAGTTTAACGACTTAGGGGTCGTCTGTTTCCAGTTTAATGACTTGGTGGTCATCTGTTTCCAGTTTAACGACTTAGAGGTCATCTGTTTCCAGTTTAACGACTTGGTGGTCATCTGTTTCCAGTTTAACGACGTAGAAGTCATCTGTTTACAGTTTAACGACTTAGAGGTCTGTTGTTTCCAGTTTAACGACATAGAGGTCATCTATTTCCAGTTTAACGACTTAGTGGTCATCTGTTTCCAGTTTAACGACATAGAGGTCATCTGTTTCCAGTTTAGCGACGTAGTGGTCATCTATTTCCAGTTTAACGACTTGGAGGTCATCTGTTTCCAGTTTAAAGACTTAAGGGTCTACTGTTTCTAGTTTAATGACTTAGAGGTCATTTGTTTCCAGTTTAACGACATAGAGGTCATTTGTTTCCAGTTTAACGACTTGGTGGTCATCTGTTTCCAGTTTAACGACTTGGAGGTCATCTGTTTCCAGTTTAAAGACTTAGGGGTCATCTGTTTCCAGTTTAACGACTTGGTGGTCTACTGTTTCCAGTTTAGAGACTTAGAGGTCTACTGTTTCCAGTTTAACGACTTAGAGGTCATCTGTTTCCAGTTTAACGACATAGAGGTCATCTGTTCCCAGTTTAACGACATAGAGGTCATCTGTTTCCAGTTTAAAGACTTAGGGGTCTACTGTTTCTAGTTTAACGATTTAGAGGTCATCTGTTTCCAGTTTAACGACATAGAGGTCATTCGTTTCCAGTTTAACGACTTGGTGGTCATCTGTTTCCAGTTTAACGACTTGGTGGTCATCTGTTTCCAGTTTAACGACTTGGAGGTCACCTGTTTCCAGTTTAACGACTTAGAGGTCATCTGTTTCCAGTTTAAAGACTTAGGGGTCTATTGATGGCGAGCTTGGAATTTTGGGGTAGGGGCCGGCATCAGCGTTGCTGACACTGAAGCAGAGGTGCCAGGAGCAATTCATCATTTGCCTACTCTTGTTGGCGGAGCGATGGCTTAGGAGACGGGTTTAGGTCCCTATCGCCTAAGGCTTTTCAATTTTATGGGCCGTGAGGGTCCCATAAAAGCATTTTCTCCCTGCGAGTCGTGAGGATCCAGCAGGTGTATTTTCTCCTTAGGAGTCGTGAGGACTCCTAAGCGTGTTTTTCCTTTATGAGTCGTAAGGATCCTACAAAGGTTTGTTCTCCTCATGTATCGTGAGGACACATGAGTGGGTCTTCTCAATGTAGCATAACTCCAAAGGCGGAGACCAGCCGCGTAACTGGTGATTATGGTGGGACATGGGTATGATGAGAATTATTTGAGCCCGTGGATTGTATACGGCAGTCAATTTGGGGACTGGCCGTAGGGCCGGGAGAAATTTGAAAAATTGGATTTTTGTTGGCGTCTGCATTGCTGCACTGGAATAATGCCAGGAGCAACTCATCATCCGCCTTTGTTTTTTTTTTTTTTTTTTTTTGTTTTACCGCGATTGCTCTATCATTTCAGCTTTTCTTATCGCGAAGATCGCGATTGCCCCATCATTTCGGCTTTTATTCGCGGTTGCCCCATCATTTCGGCTTTATTTTCATGTTTATCTTTACTCGCTGATTTTTATTGCGAGTTGCCCCATCATTTCGGCTTTTCCTTATTTTTTTTTTATTTACACATTTTTTGTTTATTTACATACATATATATTATTATTATTTTTTACATTCTCAGTTTAACGACGTGGTGGTCATGAGGTGTTCCCAGTTTAACGACGTGGTGGTCCTTTTTGCTCATCCCAGCTTCTTGAACTTTGATCTTGGCAGAGCTGTGTTGATGACCTAGCTCTGTGGCTTGCCGATACATCCGATTGTGAGGTTTTTCCAAGCTTATATTGGTCCTTTGCCCAATCTTTGAAAATATAGCAGTCTTCGATGGTATGACCCACCACTCTATGATATGGGCAATATACGGGATTGCTGGTCATGTTCATTTCCTGTGGCCTCTTTCGAACAGGCAGTTGTAGACCGTTGTTCAAGGCCTTCATGAATACTTTGCGGACTTCATCCCTCCTGAAGGAGTATACCTTCTTCTTTCTCTCCATTGGAGTAGGTGCCTTTACTGATGCGGGTCCTCGAGGCCGATCGGTCTTTGGTTCGCCATTTTCAGATAATGGCACATGTGTGGGAGGATTAGGTTCCCGAAAGGCTTTGGTCTCCATTTGCATGAAATCGGCGGTCGTAGCTTGACTGTTTGCTAACGCGCCTTTAGACAGTTCTATCTCTCCCTTCTTGTATTGCCTTTCGACCCAATCTTTGAAGACGAAGCAGTCCTTAATGGCATGACCTATCACCCTGTGATAGGGGAAATATTTTGGGTCGTCGGTCATATTCTCTTCTTGCGGTCTCTTTGATTCTGGCAGTTGTAGACCGTTTCTTAGGGCGTCCCTGAATATCTTGTGGACCTTTTCCCTCTTGAAGGAATTGACCTTTTCCAGCTTCTTTTTCAGAGGCGATTCCCCCCCGGCGTATGTATCGGAGGGACTGGAGGCTGATTGTGGCCGTTTTTCGCGAAGGCGCTCCGCTTTTAGGTTGAGAGGGATATCAGTTGGCTTCCCCCAGATATCAATCCCTGGCTCATGAGCCAAAATTTGATTCTGATGTAATTGCAATCGGGCGACTTGGGTCGCGAGATCTGCCACGACGTTTGCCAGCTCGTCGACTTTGGAATAGACCTCGGCCATCTTCTCATCCCTGTCCTGAAATTGCTTTTGAAGCCATTGGAATAATGCTTGTTCTGTAGTTCCGGCTATGACAACCGGGTAATCTTTATTGCCTGAGCACAATTCCGTAGGAACCATGGGCTCCTCTGGCTTATCGGCCTGAGCGGGCTCTTCATCATTTAGATCGAGCCGATGCTGGGTAGCGTCAACCATATCATCACCATGGCTGTGAAGAAGAGGAGGGTTCATTTCTTCATGTCCGGCCATGTAGACAGTGTGAATAACACATTCATCCATTCTTTCACCACTGGCAGCCGGTTTCGCGGAGCGGTCCGGGCTTTGGAAATTCATAAATTTTAACATGGCCAGAGCCCTAGCCCTTTTGTTGGCTCTATATCTGAGTCGCTTCTGCCTCAGCTTCTCTGCCTTAAGCGCTTGGCAGGCTTCTGCTCTTCGGGGAGCCGCCATAGGCTGAGTGATGGGGAGGCTTGAGAAGACACCCAATCGAGCAGTTGTCGGAGGCGCCGCTGGAGCTTGCTCGAAACGCATTGCAGCTTTGTTGGTGTCGATGGCCTTGCCCCCAGCTGGGGCCATGGAGAGTCGTTCGGGAACGGACTTGCGCTTGGGCTGAGGTGCCCTCGCGACAACCACATTTGGCCTTTTTCCTTTCGAGACCGGTTTGTCTGCCACCGGGGCTTGAGGAGCTGGGATGGCGCCAAGAGGCATGAACATAATAGAGCCGAAAGGTAGTAGCGGCTCCTCCCATTGTCGCCCGAGACTGGCCGGAAGGACCGTCCTGGAGTCTATCCTCATCGTGTAGGAGACGGGAGCTGAGTTCATCATCGAAGACATCGTCGGAAGGTGATTGCTTGAAAATCTGCACGAAAAAGCATTATTTTAGTATAAGTATAGACATGTAAATTGATTGAGTTCGCATGAACGTTTAACCCGAGATATGGGAAGAGAGATTGGTCCCACCGGGCGTGCCAGAATATGTAGGGTGTTTTTCGTCACCCCATTGAGATGGAAATACGCGCGCGCTTGTCAGGCATACTGCAGATTCCCCCTGCCTGGGGTAGGCCGGGGTTTATTGATTGTGGGGATCCAAATCTCCGGCAGCCGCGGACTAAGCTGCCGTTAATTACCCCTTGCCTTTGGGGCGAGGGAACCTCCGATTAACGGGTTAAACTGGTCATGCGAACTCAATGTGCAGTGTGCGTGTGTTGTGTTTTGAAAGGGGGGTTTTGGATATATTGGGAGCCACGCAGACTTTCTAACAGGGACAGTGTCGTGGAGTATGTGTGTATGTACATATGTATACATATGTATAGATATATATAAAAAGAGGAAAAGGCATCCAAAGGATGCGTGGGGCAGCACCTTGGGCGCTGTGCGCCTAGGTGCTGTGCGCTCAGGCGCTAGAGTGCCACGTGTCGGCACGCGGGCGCTCTGCGCTTGAGCGCAAGTGTGCCACGTGTCGGCACGGGGGTAATTTGCGCTCGAGCGCTTGCGCTAGAGCGCAAGCGCGCCACGTGTCGACACAGGGGCGACTTGCGCTCGAGCGCTTGCGCGCAAGCGCCCCACGTGTCGGCACCGGGGTGACTTGCGCTGGAGCGCAAGCGCGCCATGTGTCGGCACGGGGGCGACTTGCGCTCGAGTGCTTGCGCTCGAGTGCTTGCGCTGGAGCGCAAGCGCGCCACGTGTCGGCATCGGGGCGACTTGCGCTGGAGCGCAAGCGCGCCACGTGTCGGCACGTGGGCGCTTTGCGCTCGAGCGCTGAGCGCTGGAGCACAAGCGCGCCA
Source organism: Agapanthus africanus (assembly GCA_030015575.1). Lineage (NCBI taxonomy): Eukaryota > Viridiplantae > Streptophyta > Magnoliopsida > Asparagales > Amaryllidaceae > Agapanthus > Agapanthus africanus. The sequence continues at coordinate 165,740,258 of CM057343.1, read as the reverse complement.
CGTGTCGGCACGCGGGCGCTCTGCGCTTGATCGCCGGCGAGAAAAAGAGGCTTTTAGCCAAAAAAAAGATTTCTCAAAAGAGAAATCAGAGAGGAGTTAGACTCCCGAGTGTGTTTTTGGGGTTAATGGAAGGGGTTCTTCTTCCTCCTCCTTTGTTAGCTGGATCTTGAAGATCAAGAGATGTGAGATCTCAAAATCTCTCCTTTTTGAGATCTGATGACAGATCCAAGTTCCCCTTTGTGGGTTTCGTGGTGAAAAACTATTTTGTTTTTGAAGAGGAAGAGTAAAACTCTTGATTTAATTGAAAAGAAAGAAGAAGGATTGAGACCTTCAGAAAAGGGAAAGAGATACAAACCCTAGGTTTTTTGTGAGAATGAAAAGTGTATGCTTTATTCATCATCATGTTGCCTTTTATAGGCTTACATATTTACATATAGCCCATTGGGCTTCACAAAATGGCATTTTAGCCTATCCCATGGCTCATGTGCCATTTCATTTTTGCACACAAGCCATGTGCTTACAAAATATTGGCTTTATGCCCATTTTGCATACATTCATGTATAAACAATTACATAAAAATTATTTATTACATGATTTTTTTGTTGGCGTGGGGAGGCTGGCAGCGGGTTTGACTTGGGCATGGGCCCGCTCGACCTGGGCTTAGGCCCACTTAGCTTGGGGTTGACCTTGACTTTGACTTGGTCAACCGGGGTGCAAATTTTGACTTCAACAATAGTCATAAGAGCATAGGGAAAAAATCCACATCTGGAGTTTCTAAAGAAATTGAAACTTGCTAGTGTTGCATACCGCTTGGAGTGTGATAATTTTGGTAGGATTCCTTCGACTTTATCACACGATGATATTGGATCCCGATCCTACTGTGAGTATATATGCTACTCCTCGGGAGATTTTTTCACTTAACGATCAATACTATAAACCAAGTAGGTGTCTAGAACAATGTTAGCGGGGCTACGCCTCCAGGGAAAAGATGTTATTTAATTAAGGAACTTTGCGAAAGCGTCGTAAAACCTCCTTCGAAGTACCGACACTAGCCTAGTGGAAAGGTTAAGCAAGTATTGTACGGTGAGATTAATCCTGAATAATTCTTCTTTTATGGTTTGAGGAAGGATTCGAGAAATAGTGGGAGCCATCATGTTTAGATAAACTAAAAACCAATCTAAACTTGCAAAAGAATCATGCTAAAGTGTTTCTTCTCTCTCTCCTAATTGCAGCAACCAAAGATGACGGGGCTTAAGTTACTATTAGATAAAAATATATTGACAGGGCCAAACTACAAAGATTGGTTCAGGAATGTCAAGATGGCAATAACTTATGACAAGTTGGGTTATATCCTCACTACAAAAGCCCCCGCCGTCCTAGGTCCAAAATCCAGTGTCGCGGATAAGGAAATCCGTAAGACCTGGGAGATTAACTGCGTGAAGGCCAAGTGCCTCATGCTAGCCACTATGGACAACGAACATCAGAGGTGGCACGAGAATATGGATCTTGAATCCATATTCCTCCATACCAAGGAATTATATGGAGAGCAATCTCGTATCGCAAGATACGAGACCTCGAAGAAGCTTTTTCAGTCAAGGTTGGCCGTCGGGTCATCTATAGGGGAACACGTCCTTAAGATGATCGGCTATATTGAAGAGCTCGCGAACCTCGGGACCACGTTAGAGAATGAGCTGTATACAGACTTAATTCTGCAGTCCCTCTCTCCAACCTACGCCCAGTTTATCTTGAATTTTAATATTCAAGGTAAAGAAGTTGAACTTCCGGAACTCCTCAACATGTTGAGGAGTGCTGAGGGCACCTTCCAGAAAGCCAAGGAAACACCCGCTCTACTTGTTGGTGGAGCTTCCTTTTCTAGATCCAAGGAGAAATCCAAAGGAAAGAAGAAGAAGGCTCCCACCAAGCCGAGAGGCGGTGTTAGTAAGGTGGAAGCAAAGGGCAAGGCAAAGGTAGCGGGGCCGACAGTAGGAAAGGAAGAATGCTTTTACTGCCATAAGAAGGGCCATTGGAAGAAAGATTGCATGGCTTAGAAGGTCAAGAACCAGGACCCGAAGTAGGTTGTGGCTTCGGCTTCAGGTGTGTTTGTAATTGAAAACTGTCTGTCAATCAACTCTATTTCCTGGGTACTGGATACCGGATCAGGATCTCAAATATGTAATTCTTTGTAGGCACTGAGAAGCCGTAGGGTTCTGAAGACCGGTGATATGATCCTCAGGGTTGCTAACGGAGCGAGCATGGATGCTGTTTCTGTAGGGGAATATCACCTTAGATTGACGAGTGGACATATTTTGGTTTTGCACAACTGTTTTTGTATACCTAGTTTGACTTGTAATATCATTTCTGTATCTTTGTTATCTAAAGAAGGTTATGATTTTACATTTGTAAGCGATGTCGTAAACATCCACCTTAATCATGGTCTGATTGGGCCAGGTACTCTAAACAACGGTATATACGTATTAAACCAACTACAAATTTTCAATGTCCAGAACACTTATAAAAGAAAGACTCCAGAAATAAATCATGCTTTCTTATGGCATTGTAGACTATACCACATCAACGAAATAAGGTTGATCAAGTTACATAAAGAAAGATATTTGGATCCGTTCGAATATCAATCTTATGCAACTTGTCAATCATGTTTCAAAGGAAAGATGACAAAGACTCCGTTCACTGGACACGAAGAAAGAGCGAGCAAGCTCCTGGGACCAATACACAGCGATGTGTGTGGTCCAATGTCTACACATACAAGAAGTGGTTATTCCTATTTCATTACTTTTACGGATAATTTCTCTAGGTATGGACATGTCTTCTTGATGAAACACAAATCCAAGGCTTTTGAGAAATTCTGAGAATATAAGAATGAAGTGGAAAAACAAACCGGCAAAAATATCAATACACTGAGATCTGATCGAGGTGGTGAATACATGAGGGCCGAGTTCCTGGATTACCTAAAAGAGAATGGAATTCTCTCTCAGCTTACTCGTCCATACACACCACAACAGAACAGTGTATCGTAGAGACGAAACCGAACCCTATTGGATATGGTACGTTCCATGATGAGTAACGCCGAGTTACCGCGATCATTCTGGGGCAATGCACTAGAATCAGCTGCATATCTTTTGAACAAGGTTCCTACCAAGACTGTGCCTACCACACCATATCAGATATGGAGTGAGAAGAAACCCTATCTTTAATATCTGAAGATATGAGGATGTCCAACTTTTGTTAAAAAGCAGCATGCAGAAAAACTCGAGGCACGCTCAGTACTGTGTAAGTTTGTGGGATACTCAAAGAACTCTAGGGGGTATCTTTTCTATTATGCAGAGGAATAAAAGGTTTTTGTTTCTCGTCATGCCCACTTTTTGGAACATCAATTTTTAGAAAAAGAAACTAGTGGGAGCACAATAGAACTGGAAGAAATTCCAGAACCACAAGCTATTACAGAAAGCTAGGTAGAGCCAGAAGTTTCAAAAGAACATGACATTCCCGCACCACTCCGCAGGAGTAGTAGGCTATTTCATCCACCTAAGAGATACTACGGTTTTCTCGTAGATGGGGATAGAGAGGATTGCATCATTGATAATGATGAGCCGACTAACTTCCAGCAAGCCATTCAGAGCAATGACTCGGTAAAATGGCTGGATGCAATGCTGACCGAGATGGAGTCCATATACACCAACAAAGTATGGACTTTGGACATTGCTTCAGAAGGGGTAAAACCCGTAGGTTGCAAATGGATCTTCAGAAAGAAGATTGGTGTGGATGGATAGGTTGAAACCTATAAGGCTAGACTTGTTGCAAAAGGATTTCGTTAAAGACCTGGTTTGGACTATGATGAAACCTTTTCTCCAGTGGCTACACTCAAATCTATTCGGATCCTTCTTGCCATTGCTGGCTTCCACGATTATGAGATTTGGCAGATGGACATAAAAACCTCTTTTCTAAATGGAAATTTGGAAGAGTGGGTCTATATGGATAAACCAGAGGGTTTCATTCAGAGTGGGAGCAGCGGGAAAGTGTGCAAGTTGCTTAAGTCCATCTATGGACTAAAGCAGGTATCGCGGAGTTGGAACATCTGTTTTGATGAGACGGTCGAAGAATTTGACTTTATCAAAAATCCAGATGAACCATCCATTTATAGTAAGATTGTAGCAAGAACTGTTGTATTCCTCGTCTTGTACGTGGATGACATTCTCTTGATAGGAAATGTCATTCCTATGCTACAATCTGTCAAAGGGTTCTTGTCAAAAAGGTTCTCCAAGAAAGACCTGGGTGATGCCTCTTACATTATAGGGATCCAGATCTATCGTGATAGATCTAAGAGGATGTTAGGTCTTTAACAGTCCATGTACATCGACACCATACTGAAAATATTCAGTATGGAAGATTCAAAGCGCGCTAATTTGCTGGCTTGTCACGGAATCACCCTATCCATAGAGATGTCTCCCAAGACTGATTTGGAAAGGGATCGCATGTCTATTATACCCTACGCTTCTGCGGTAGGCTCTATATTGAATGCGATGTTGTATACCAGACCAGAGGTAGCTTATGCACTAAGCGTGGTAAGCCGGTATCAGTCAAACCCTGGGGAGAAGCACTGGATAGCAGTAAAGAACATTCTCAAGTACTTGAGAAGGACTAAGGAAATGTTCTTGGTTTATGGCGGAAAAGAACTCTAGATCGAGGCCTTTGCTGACTCCAGCTTCCAGAGTGACAAGGATGATTCCAAATCCATGTCAGGTTATGACTTTACCCTCAATGGAGGGGCGGTCTGATGGAAGATTTCCAAGCAGGACACCGTTGCTGACTCGACGATGGAAGCGGAGTATATCGCAGCTTCTGATGCTGCATAAGAAGCAGTCTGGATAAGGAAGTTCTTAACAGAACTTCAGGTGGTTCCTTTCCATTATTGATCCAATACCTCTTTATTGTGACAACAACGGGGATATAGCTTTAGCAAAGGAACCCAGGTCCCATCAGAAGTTCAGACACATCTTGAGGCAGTATCGCCTGATTAGGGAGATCGTGGATCCCCGGGAGATCGAGGTTCAGAGAGTTGCTACTGAGGACAACACTTCAGATCCATTCACAAAGGCCATCTCTCAGACGCAATTCGCGAGGCTATTCAAGATGATAGGTCTGCGATATGCCAGCACGTGGCCTTTGTTGGAGATAGTGCCCTCAGAGTCAATTATTGGATCACAGGCACGTGATTGCAATGATTGAGGGAGGACCTATCCCGGTAGGACAGTCTTACTCAAGATGATAGTATGCAATCTGGTTTATCTTTATCATCGTGTACTGCTTTAGGTGACCCTACAGGTCACTATTGCACGTTGATAGAGCCCCTAGGATTCTTGCTTGACTGCCAGCGGTATGAGGGCGATCATATACGTGGGAGCTGGTAGTCTATAAGCACATCCTTAAATGGTCCCTAGTCGTGGGAGTTTCGAGACAGGGCATCGACACTCCAGAGTAGACTAGTGTATACAGTCGAGACCCCGACGAGGGGCGGTGGCCGGTCTCACAAGCCACTGGTGTCAGTTGGTTCACCTAAGATGTATACAGGTGCTCATTGGGTTATGAGTACACCGGACAGGACTCGCCGGGAACATGCTAGTTGGTCTTATACCTGACGTCAGATAGCAGTTCCCTGGTGATATGTGTACAGGTTAGTTCATCGACCTAACGATCGTCATTTGTTTCGTGTGAGTTCCCACTGTACTTTGATTACTACCCTACCACGCTCAAAGGAGACGTGCAAACAGGTTTTAGTTGGGTACAGTCCCGAGCCACATGGAGGCAGTGAGTGGATCTTCAGGGGTTCGTCTCTCCCGGTATTGGGGGTGAGGTCGCGTTGTGTCTAGTAGAGCCACTACACGAAGTCCTTGGCCAAGGCAGGAGATTTACTGGTAGGTATTCCAGTAGTATCTCAGGGTGTTCTGGGCTACACTCCGACACGACTTGTACCGCTTTTGGGGGTCTGACTTTTACCAACCCCCTAGGCCCGCCATGCGATGCTCATAGACGAACGGACCGGACTGTACGGATATTGTCACTGACAGGCTCAATAGGGTGTCAGGATGAGTTCGCTCATCGACGTCCCTTTTGGTCAATAGCTGGTAGCCCGTCACGTATGGCTAATACCTCTGACGTGCTAGTGGTTAAATCCACAGCCATAGTATTAACGAGTCTTTAGAGTCCCCCACATTCAGTTATTCAAGTTTCGGGCGAAACGCTGTAGAGACCGTATGGAGATATGGCAGGGTTCGATCAAATACGTGCGGTATTGCACGCACCAGGATCAGACGGTTAGTACTAGAGGCCGTATGGATATATGGCAGGGTTCGATCAGATACGTGTGGTATTGCACGGATCAGGATCGGACGGACAATACTAGCAGGCTTTGGTTTAAGCCGGATGCTAGTATAGTACAGTGTAGATTTTGTCTCATTGCATTTGTATTCGGTCGGAATACAGATGCGGGTGTGTATACACAGTATCGGGGTTTTCCTGTAATTTATTACGGGATCATTTTTCTGAAGTTGCCAGTTTGCATTCCGTTCTGGCCGATTTTCCTTTGTTCCTTCCCGGCCGGACTTTTCCGATGGAGTGGGTTATTTGCAGTTGTGCAAATTATCTTTTATGGAGGGGTTTCTTGCATTTGTGGCATTATGATAGGTTAAGCATCTTTGCTTTATCATGATGGTTTAGCATTAATTGAGATTAGAGTTGGATTTGATATGGTGTGACTTTGTTATCATTGCTTGGGGGTGTGGTCACCATTCTACTTTTCCTACACTCACCTCCCTTCTTGTGTTTGTTTTTCCTCCACCATATTCTTAAGATGGCCGACCACATTTGGGGGAAGGGGGAATCATTTTTGTGAGTGGGAAAATTCATGTTCTCATTTTGAGCTTGCACCAAAAATCCAAAGCTAATTTTTCCTCTAAAGTTCTCTCATTCCTCCATCATGGCAACTTCTATAACCCCAAGAGACAACCTTTCTACACTACTTCTACAGCAAATCTTGGGCACGTCGGCTCACCAACTTCGTGCCCGAGTTGCCTCGGTCCAGAGGCGGGAGCCCGTAAAAGAAACCGGCGACGTGGTGCCCTTCCGGCGACGTCGTGGAGACCGGAGATTCCGCGGGGAGATCGGGACGACGACGAGAAGACCGAAGAACACGGATCGCTCGGTATATCTCTCTAACCCCTTCTCTTGATATCTAGTACTAGTTTAATGGCACGATCCAGGTTTATAGTGCGCGGTGGTGCCGTTTTAAAAGGTTAAAGTAAATCATCGCTTCCGCATTCCGGTGTCGGATTGACGGCCGGGGCGCCGCCGTGCACTTACAGTGGTATCAGAGCCTCGCCATTAACATAGTCTAGTTTTGTCTAATGTGTTTTACATTTCCGATCGAACAAAATCACAAAACTGCGTTTTCATGTACAATCAGTTTCTGTCGAAATTTTTGTCTCCAAAAATTTTTCAGGGTATTGCAGAATGATGTGCAGAGAATCTTAAGAACACTGTAAAATTTTAGTGATCTGATCCTTCCATACGACCGTGGAACCGCGGCCATAACCCCTCTTTGGCCGCGGTTCCGCCGCATGAATTTAGCTTCGCTTCACCAATTTTTTGCAGTGGGCTTTTTGGCTGAAAATAGGGGATTTGGTATACTTTGTTTGGGCCCAAATTTCTGTGAGTGCTACAGTATTGCTTGGGGGCCCACTTGGTAAAATTTGATCGATCGGATATTTTAAACACTTTAGTCCACAGTATTTACATTATATCTGCGACCGTGAATGTCACTTGATCGGTAAATCCTGTCTAACTGCTATAGCCCGGTTAGACGGATTTGCGAACGTGACTTTCACGTTGATGTTCTGTGATTATGCTGTGATGTTGCGGATTGGTCGTGGGGGATAGCCTGGATGCAATGCTAGTATAGTTTTTGTTGTATTATGTACATTTGATATTGCGGGGCGAGCATCCGACATGTGGACTGCCGTCACTGCCTGATTGTATATTATTCTTTTGGGGAACGACCAGGTCGAGGTCGATGTACCCGTTGTATGTATATTTTACTTTCTGTACTAGGATTACCCCAAGGTGGGGTGCACGGATAGCCGAGTTCTAGAGGGCAACAAGCCCGCATCTCATGGCATTGAGACGGAGGGGGCTTCACTCTAGAATTGGCGGGCTATTCGCCGCACTCGTAGGGGGTACTGGTTGACCCAGGAGGGGTGTCCAAGTTACCGGATTCCGTGAAGTGCTGGATGGTCCATTCACGTTGCTGAAGGGGGCTGCCTCGCTTCAGGTTTTGGCGGGTAACTTGCCGCGCCCGTAGGGGTCTAGGATTTCATTACACAGGCTATCCACACGACCAGGGGAACGTCGGGTTTCAGTAGTGGCTCTGTGAAACCCGGGGATCCAAGATATCTGTATCGTTCTGTGATGCTGTACATTTCTGTGATGTTGCATTTTATCACGCCTTGAGCGAAATATTATATATTGATATATATACTAGTAGATGTAGTATATGTTTTGCATCCGCGCTAGTCCAGTCCCCGCTCTGTCGTTAGTTAACTAACCTAACGGGTAATGACGGGACCCAGTGGCGAATGCGGATGGCATATATGTACGTCATTATTTTCGTTCTTTATTGGTGTGATCAATTGATGGGATTGCGTTGATTCGGATCAATGCAAGTTAAAAACAAACCTATTCTGATGTTGTTGGAACACTTTTCAAAAAGCTGTTATTGTAAGGACGTTCTCTTTTGTTTTGCATCGTGGTATTCAGTTGGAATATCCTGCTCCTCAGTCGACGAGGCAAGGGCCGAGATCCCTTCACCGGGAGTGACCCCTTGGACAAAAAGTTTGCGTCAGGGTAATAACTTACTATAGCCGATTACTTTTGCTTTGCACCGTGGTATTCAGATGGAATATCCTGCACCTCATTCTACGGGGAAAGAGCCGAGATCCCTTCACCGGGAGTGACCTCTTTAGCAAAGGTTTTCGTCACTATTTTTTTAAAAGCTATCCAGTTCCTTCAATGATATCAAGTTCATTACGTTAAAGGTTTTCGCCAGAAACCATTCATAGCCCTCCGTCATTTCAGTTAAATATTCGGTAGTATTCAAGCTATGTATTTTGACCTCACGCCAAGGTATAGTGATTGGTAGCCACCGGGTATTTATCTGTTGCATAGATAGATGCGTTGGTTTGGGACAGTCGTACTACTATTTTGGCCTACGTCAAGGGTATGTATGGGTGGGTTCAAATTAACCTGGACAATGACGGGTAGAACTTGACATGTGACTTATGATATTTTGACCTCACGCCAAGGTCATAAGAGCATGGGGCAAAAAAATCACATCGGGAGTTTCTAAAGAAACTGAAACTTGCCAGCTATGCGCATACCTTCTGGAGTGTGATAACGTGAGCGGATTCCGTCACGTTATCAAGCGATGATAGTTGGATCCCGATTCCCACTGATGAGTTGGTTTACTCCTCGGGTGATCCCGACTAATTCTTCTTTCAGGTTTGGAGGAGAATTTGATGGTACAGTGGGAGGTTTCCAGATTAGATAAATTGGTAACCATTCTGATCTAGGTTAGAGTGCACGCTGAGTGTTTCTTTTCTCTCTCTCTTTGGCAGCGACCATTGACCCGACCCTAAGACTATGACTCAGTGACCAATGTTGACCGAACCTTCTTTAACACTGGCTTTTGGATTGTCAGAGTTGCAAACCTCATTGCCACTCCTACTTTTACCCTTTTCTCCAGGACACCCCGTATTACTACGAACGTCCACTTCCATTGGACAAAACCATCGTATGGTTATATACGAACTCGAAGGAATTTATTCGAGGATGGTTTCCGGTTCTGGAGAAAACGGATAGGACTATTTAGTTGTCTTTTCCTTTTTACCTTCTCTCAGGTTGCGAGTACTCCTTGGTTTAGGAGATAGTACACCTATTACGCAAATTGGATAGTCTTCTTCCAAACCTTAGGCTGGTGCCGAACGGTGGGAAATGAAAAAAACCAATTAGCATAACGATGGTGTACAGAAGGTATTAAGTAAAGACATAACAAGGGATTAGTAAGAGGGCAAAGTAAATTGCGACTGCTATTCACGACCAAACCAAGTATTTAGTCGTCAATCCTAAATCACCTTTGTATTTCTCCAGAACACTCCGTATCACTACGAAGATCCACAGTTTATTGGATACTCCATCGTATGGTTATATACGAACTCGAAAGGAACTTGTTTTAGTTCGGGGATGGATTCTGGTTCAGGAGAAATAGGAATAAGGTTTATTCGGTTGTCTTTTATCTTCAACTTCTCTCATTGCGAGTGTTCCTAGGATTAGGACAGTACACCTATTATGCTTATTGGATAGTCTTCTTCCAAACCATAGGCTGGTGCCGAATGGTAGGGAAGGAAGAAAACCATTTGGCCTAAAGGGGTGTGCAGAAGGTAATGACTAAAGACATAAAAAGGGATTTGGAAAGATGGCAAAGAATTACGCGGTTACAGTTGTGAATCTGGATAATGGAAGAGGCATTGCTAAGAATACCGGGATGTTAGTTATATGTATGCCCTAGAGGCCATTACTATACATAGGATGTATATTGTAGTGGATGCTGGGACATATATAGGGAGGACTTTCTTGCTCGACATGATAGTAGGCTATCTGGTTACTCTTTACCTTAACGTGTATACTGTTTGTCTCTCTGTTACATGTTGGTAAAGCCCTTAGGATGTGTACTTGACTACCTGGACTATGATGCGGATCATACTAGTGGGGACATGGTAGTCCATAAGTACATCCTTCAAAGTCCCTAGTCGTGGATATATCGAGACGGGGCATCGATATACCAGAGTAGACTAGCGTATACCTTCTCGACCCATACAGATGGGCGATGGATGATCCTATATCCATTGGTGTTTGACATCAGAGATGATATACGGGTGCTCAGTAGAGACTGGATACACTGGACGGACTCGCCGAGAACTCCCAGATGGTATTATACCTCACGTCAGATGGCAGTTCTCTGGTGACACTGGTACAGAATAGTCTGTTGACCTGAGATCGTCATAGAGTCTTGTGTGGTTCCCACTGTGCTTTGATTTCCATCTTACCACGTCCAAGAGGGCGTGCAAAACGGTGGTTTTTGGGTACAGTCCCGAGTCACATGGAGGCAATGAGCGATAGGAGGGGATTCGTCTCTCCCGGTATAGGGGGTTGATGTTGCGCTGTGTTCGATTGGCTATAACAGGAAATCCCTGGCCAGGGTTGCTGAGATTTACTGGTAAGTGTTACCAGTAGTATCTCGAATTGTTATAGACCTCATATCGATACGACTTATCGAGCTATTGGGGTCTGACGTTTACCACCCCTAGGCAAGATATGCGACATATCAGACGATCAGACCGGACTGTACGGTAGTGTTACTGGTTGGATTCACTGGAGTGTGAGCGGGCTTGCTCGTCGATCTTCAGATCGCTCAATACCCGGGTGGCCGTTACGTTTAGCAGACCGCTTGCGGCTTGCGGGTGTTTGATATGATCATCACCTGCTGCCGGCGTATTGACGAGTCTTCAGAGTCCTACACAGAGGTTTCCTGGCTCAAGAGAAACGAAATAGGAGTGCATATGAGATATGTACGGGACCGAGAATGATACCAGTATGTGATACTGTATTCGATTCTCGCGATATGTGACATTGATCGGTTATATGCGATATAGCCGGGTTATCGGATCAAGTGTTGATTCGATAAGTTGTTACTGTTGATATTAGTCGGTTATATGCGATATGACCGGATCGTTAAATCAAGTGTTGATTTAATGATTTAATGCATAATTATATATTTGATATATTACTTTGCATTAACTAGTATCGGTTCACTTAAGATGGATTTTCTCACTCGGATGTGCGCATTGTATATGCGATATATTTTTGTGCACTTGATTGTATCATGTTTGATGATACATGCTCACTTGGGTTTGTGTGAAGATTAAACCATGGTTGTATATTGATTAGGGTTATGGTTTTCTTATTTATTTAATCTATTTATTTATTCTTATTGGAAAATATTAAGCATAAAAAGAAAATGGTGGCTTTCTTTGTTTGTACATTGAAGCTTCATGAAGCTTTGACCTTGTGACCATTTTGTCTTGATGCTTAACCCTAACCCTTCATTCAAACCATGGTTTATTCTCTACACCAAACTATGGTTGGTTTATGATAAGTATTCATATAATATTCTTTTTGAATATAGATAATATAACACTTATCATCTTCTTCCTCTTCTTCTTCTTCATGAAGAAACCTTGCTTCAACAATGACAACTTGAGCAAATGAGTGAGAAATCCAATTCTAAAGTGAACCCACTTCCTATTTCTTCATCCTCTACCTCTTGCCAAGTAGTAGAGTGTGTTTCCTTCACAAGTTTTCATGGCTTGGTGAAGGTGGAGCTTGATCTAGTGATGCTTCGACGTAGATCATCTTCGGCACGTTGTCGACGACCTAGCCCGGTATTTTCTCCGATGAAACCACCGTGAGAGTCATGGTTCGATTTGGACAGCGGAGAGGACTTCATTGCGGAGCCGTGGAGGTGGAGCACCGGATCTACAAAGGTTGTATTTCCGTATTCTTATAGTTAAGTGTTAACTAGTTTACTTTTCGCCTAAACATCTAGTCAACGATCGGTATTAGGGTTTCTCGGCACCGTTAAAATTTTGAAATTGGCATGGTTGATGCCTTGTGAGACCTCTAGTGTGTGCCTAGGAACCCTACAGTGGTATCAGAGCCTAGCTAGAGCCTTAGGAGAAGTCTAGACGACGTTTGAATCCCGATCGAACCCGAAACCCCAGTTTTCCCATGCTCTCTGTACTTTTTTCAAAACAGTGCATTTTTCCACATTAAAAATATGCAGAAAATTATGCAGGGTATTATATGAATTACTGTGAAATACGGGGGCCTAATTCAATTAAACCACCGCGGAACCGCGGCACATGCTTGGCATGTGCGGCGGTTCCGCGGCCTTATGGTCTCCTCTTGCGTTGACTTTTGCACAGTAATTCCTATTTTACAGTGATGAGTTCTCTGGGTATTTTTAATATTTATTCAAGAGTTGAATAATCTGGGATGTTTTGGAGCTTCGATGATTCGATCGGGTTTATTAGACTTTGTCTATGTGCCTTTCCGGATAAATTTTAGAATATGTTAAAAAGTTCGACCGGATATAAATACCCAATTTTTCCCCTGTCGGGAAATTTCCAAGTGTTGGATTTTTCCGTAGTTTAACGACGTTCTAAGTAGTGCAAGTAACGCGATGGACCCTCTAGAAGACAACAAACCTTAACTCGATTATGTGACCGTCTTGAACTGCCCTTTGAACCTTCGGGTTTGGGGCAGTACGGCGTGCCACATGTGAGGCGTTGGATTGACCCTTCTACGGCTGGACCGTTGGTACTGAGGCACGAACTGAATGTTGTTAGACTTGTTTCATGTGTTGATCTGTATCGGGAAAACTTGGGTGTTTGACTGTTCGATCGAAAAGTTTAACATTTTCTATTTATCTGGAATGGGATACAATAATTGGAATTCACAAAAGTTATGAGATAACTGAATGAATGTTATAAACATAGCAGTTTAGTCTCACTTGATCGGTTGCCACGGAATTTTGATGTGATCAAAAGTCCGTCGCAATCACGTAGTGTACGCGGATACTCGCCGGGTAAACTTAATAGACAGCCTCACTCCATAGCCCCGACCAAGTGACTGTAGGAGAACCCCGTCGCCGAAAGCATCCGTTCGGGTGTTCGCGGTAGCGGTGTTCCGCCTTGGTGCACTTCGTCGACGGTATCAGGGGTGCGGCCGCCTACTAAAGTTTACGACGAGCATTCGATCAGTTTTTCGGGAATCTTGTTGAATTGCCCGACTTGATATTGAAAAGTGTTTTCGATAATGAGACTAAAATGCGGGGTTTATAATTGTTAGGCATGCGATGTCTAAGTAATTCATTTGGTCAGGCATGCGATGTCTGAGGTGGTTGCGGATTCCAACTGTTGTAGTTTTACACTTTCTTTTCTGTGACCGTAAGTGTAATATATGATATCGCCGGTTTCGTTGCTATATGTCAACGACAATTGGGATGCGCATATTTACTTACATTGATGACATGTGATGTTATGTGTTGCTGGATATGTTATATTGGATCGTCGTGTTTGAATAGCCGGGGTTTTTTATATGAGATGAGTGTTTTTCATTTTCATTCTTGTAAAAACTTGTATGTAATATTCTTTTATTGGGGCACTTCCAGGTTGCGGAAGATGTCACCGTTTGTATATTATTTACTTTTCCGCACTAGGATAGACCCAAGGAGGAGGGCACAAGTAACCGGGTTCTGGAGTCCAGTGGGAGACAAACTCGAGGAGTCGAGTCCGGGTCTCCTAACTCCAGAATTGGCAGGGTTGCTTGCCGCTCTCGTAGGGGTCTAGGGATGTGGGTTTGGCTATTCATCACGACCGTGGAATCCGTGTTTTATACTGGTTCGTATTGAAAACACGGACGTCCTAGTATATCCAATATTTCATATATGTTTCTTCTGCTGCGATATCTGTGATGTTTAGGTAATTTAAATGATGGGACTTCATTAATGTGATTAATGAAATAAAAGAAACCTAAGATGTTGTAGAATCGAATTTCAAAATAAAACAGGTAGCTACAGTTCTTGCTTTGCACAGAGGTATATATGATATATCCTGCACCTTATTCGATAAGGAAAGGACCGAGATCTCTTCACCGGGAGTGACTCCTTTAGCAATAACTGGCAGATGCTACACACTCGGTTTGTCTTTTTGATTGTTTTTAAGAGTTTTTGCTTTGCACAGTGATATATATGATATATCCCGCACCTCATTCGACGAGGAAAGGACCGACGATCCCTTCACCGGGAGTGACTCCTTTAGCAAAACTAGAAAAGCTTCAAAAACACTCTATTTTAAAAATCATTTGATTCTACAACGATATCAAGTTCATTAGGCAATAGGTTTTCAGAAAAACCTGTCGTAGCCCTCCGTCATTTCAGATATGTACTGGTTAGTATTCGTGCTGCGTTTGTTGACCTCTGTCAAGGCGTAGTGTGCGGTAGCTGATTAGTGCTTATCTGCATAAGCATATGATGTGATTGATTTAGGGTAGTCGTGCGACCTTGTTGACCTCTGTCAAGGGTCGTGCGGGTGGGTTTACTTCAATCAGGAAATGACTGGTTGAACTTGACTAGCAGCCTATGGTTTGTTGACCTCTGTCAAGGTCATAGGACGCTAGGGGCAAAATATTATCGGGAATTTCAAGTGTTGAAATTTGCAATGAGATTGCATACCTTCTATGAGATAGTTGGATCCCGATACCCGCTGCGAGTAAGAGTTACTCCTGGGAGAGTTTTACATATTACAATTAGCCGATCAAGTAGGTGTCTAGAAAGGTGTTAACGAGGTTACGCCTCTGGGAAAATGAGGTTTACATTAATTAGGTTCGTACGAAAGCACGGGGGACCTCCCTCAAAGTACCGACACTGGCCTGGCTGAAAGATTGGCGAACTTGTAATGTGTAATTAATCCCGGCTAGTCTTTCCTTTTAGGGTTTGAAGGAAGATTTGATAAAAAGCAGTGGGAGCCATCCTGATTAGATAAAATATATAACCAATCTATTCTTGCAATAGCGCACGCTGAGTGTTTTCTTCTCTCTCTCTCCAGGTAGCGACCATATCACGCCTTAATCAAGATAATAATACGGAAATATTGACCGAACCCGCTTGTTATACTGAGCTGGGGAACGTTGGTCCCGCTCCAACTTATAATTGTTATAAGATAGAACAGGAAATAGGGGATTACCAGAATTCCCGTGCTGCCCAAACGAAGAGAGTGCATGCTGATGCATCATCTTCGGGTGTGTTCATTACAGAGAACTGTTTCTCAGTATCCTTTACGTCCTGGGTATGTGATACCAGATCAGGATCCCAGATATGTAATATGTTACATAGGGCTACAGAAAGGTAGAGAACTGAGAACGGGTGATAAGTTTCATGAGGCAGAAAACGGGGCAAGTGTTGCAGCCAAGTCTGTTGGTCACTGTCACCCTGTATTACCAATACATTGATTCTGAACGAATGTTGTTAGATACCGAACCTGATATACAAAATCATATCAGTCACTTTATTAGTAAAGAAATGATAAAATTTTGTATTGTTGGATAATGTTTTGAACATTTCCTATATCAAAAGTTGATCGGTTCAGGCACGTTATCTAAAAGCATTAATGTTCTAAATCAAACTACAGTTCTTAGTATACGGAACACACAAAAGAAGAAGAGTTCAGAAATGAACGAATTCTTCTTGAGGTATTGTAGACTAGGTCATATCAATGCGACCCGACTAGCTAGAGTTTCATAAAGATGCATATTTAAATTAGTTTGAATTTACATCTTGTGAAACTTGCCAGTCATGTCACAGAGATGAGATGACCATAGCTCCGTTTATTGGAAACAGAGAAAGAGTTAGTGAACTCTTGGGATGATACATGTTGATGTATAAAGGTCCCCTGTCTACACATGCCAAGACCGGTTCTTTGTACTTCATTACATTCTCTGATAATCTCTCAAGATTCAGACATATGTTCCTGTTGAAACACAGGTCCGAACCTTTTGAGATATTCACAGAATATAAGTTAGAAGTAGAGAACCAATACGGGTATAAGTATTATGTCCTTTGATGAGATCAAGGAGGAGAATACTTGAGCACGGAATTCCTGGACCTTTCTAAAGAAGAATGAGATTCTCTCTCAGCATTACTCCTCCGAATACACCATAATACGATGGTATATCGGGGCAGAGCAAAAGCACCCTATGTGATATGGTGTGCTCTATGATGAGTACTACTGAGTTACCTATTTCCTTTATGGGAGTTATGCACTTGAGAAGCTGCATACCTATTGAATAGGGTTCAAATCAAATCCGTTGCCTACCACTTCATATTTGATATGATAAGGTAAGAGCCCATATCTTAAGTAAGTTAAGATTTGTGGTTGTCTGGGCTATGTTTAAAAGCAAAATCCGGACAAGCTCGAGGCAAGGTCTGTTATGTACAACTGGAAAGGTTCCAGCTATACAAATTACAGCAGATGACT
This sequence comes from Agapanthus africanus, assembly GCA_030015575.1. Classification (NCBI taxonomy): domain Eukaryota; kingdom Viridiplantae; phylum Streptophyta; class Magnoliopsida; order Asparagales; family Amaryllidaceae; genus Agapanthus; species Agapanthus africanus. The sequence continues at coordinate 165,723,039 of CM057343.1, read as the reverse complement.
TGGTAGAACCAAAGGATTCAATAGTAACCAACGAACCTCAACCTCTCCGCCGATCTAGTAGGGTTCCTCACCCACCTGAGAGATACTTCGGTTTCTCTATGACAGTGGGAGCGAGGATTGCATCATGAGATGATGACCCAACTAGTTTCGAGCTGGCCATCAGGAGTGGGACTCTGTAAGAATGGCTGGATGCTTAGCGATCTGAGATGGAATCCTTATACACCAACAAAGTATGGACTTTGGTTGCGATATCTGAAGGGTTAAATCCCCATCAGGAGCAAGTATATCTTTAGAAGATTATTTGGTGTAGAGGGAAAAGTTGAGACTTTCAAAGCTAGACTTGTTAAAGCTTTTCGTCATCGACCAGGCGTAGATTATGATGAAACCTTTTTCTAAGGAACTATGCTTAAGTCCATCCAGATCCTACTTACCACGGCTACATACCATGACTACGATCTCTGGTGGTTGGGTGTCTTGACTGCTTTTCTAAATGATGATTTGGAAGAGAGCGTCTATAAGTACACAGCCAGAGGGCTTCGTAGACAGTGGGAGCAGCGGAAACGTGTGCAAGATGTTTTATAGGATAAAGCAGGCATCGCGGAGTTGGAACATCTGTTTTGATGGATAAGTCAAAGAGTTTGACATCATCAAAATGGTAGATGAACCTTGTATAAACAAAAGGTAGTAGGGAGTATGGTGGTGATCCTCGTAGAGTACGTGGATGTCATGCTCTTGATAGGGAAGGAGTTTCCTATGCTACGCTCGGTCAATCTCCGCTTATCACAATGATTTTCCATATAGGATCAAAGTGATACCTCCTAAATCCTGGGTTTTGGATCTATGAGATAGATCTAAATGGATGTTAGGATTCTCACTAGTTGTAGTGAGATGGTATCAACCGATCCTGGGGAGAATCATTGGAAGGGTTCCAGGGTGATAAGGACGACTGAAAGTCAGTCGCAGGCATTGTCTTTACCCTCAGTAAAGGGACGGTATGTTGGAAAAGTTCCAAGCTAGATACCGTGACATACTAGACGATAAAGGCAGGATACATCACTACTTAAGATGCTACCAAAGAGGCTGTTTGGGTGTACAATGGTTCATGAGATGAACTATGTTCCTCCCATTGTGTGACAATGGAGTTGTGGCTTATGCCAAGGAACGCAGCTCCCATCAGTGATCCAGACATATTCTAAAGCAGCATCACCTCATCATGGAGATGGTTGATCTCCAGGGGATCGAGGTTAGGAGAGTAGACTCAAAGGACAACACAGCGGATCCACTCACAAAGGCCTGTTCCCAGAGAGAGATTTTTATGGGATGGTTGAGTATGAGATACTACAACCACTGCTATCAGATGGCCCAAGTGCAAGTGGGAGATTGTTAGTTATATGTATGCCCTAGAGGCCATTACTATACATAGGATGTATATTGTAGTGGATGCTGGGACATATATAAGGAGGACTTTCTTGCTCGACATGATAGTACGCTATCTGGTTACTCTTTACCTTAACGTTTATACTGTTTGTCTCTCTGTTACATGTTGGTAAAGCCCTTAGGATGTGTACTTGACTACCTGGACTATGATGCGGATCATACTAGTGGGGACATGGTAGTCCATAAGTACATCCATCAAAGTCCCTAATCGTGGGTATATCGAGATGGGGCATCGATATACCAGAGTAGACTAGCGTATACCTTCTCGACCCATACAGATGGGCGATGGATGATCCCATATCCATTGGTGTTTGACATCAGAGATGATATACGGGTGCTCAGTAGAGACTGGGTACACTGGACGGACTCGCCGAGAACTCCCAGATGGTATTATACCTCACATCAGATGGCAATTCTCTGGTGACACTGGTACAGAATAGTCTGTTGACCCGAGATCGTCATAGAGTCTTGTGTGGTTCCCACTGTGCCTTGATTTCCATCTTACCACGTCCAAGAGGGCGTGCAAAACGGTGGTTTTTGGGTACAGTCCCGAGTCACATGGAGGCAATGAGCGATAGGAGGGGATTCGTCTCTCCCGGTATAGGGGGTTGATGTTGCGCTGTGTTCGATTGGCTATAACAGGAAATCCCTGGCCAGGGTTGCTGAGATTTACTGGTAAGTGTTACCAGTAGTATCTCGAATTGTTATAGACCTCATATCGACACGACTTATCGAGCTATTGGGGTCTGACGTTTACCACCCCTAGGCAAGATATGCGACATATCAGACGATCAGACCGGACTGTACGGTAGTGTTACTGGTTGGATTCACTGGAGTGTGAGCGGGCTTGCTCGTCGATCTTCAGATCGCTCAATACCCGGGTGGCCGTTACATTTAGCAGACCGCTTGCGGCTTGCGGGTGTTTGATATGATCATCACCTGCTGCCGGCGTATTGACGAGTCTTTAGAGTCCTACACAGAGGTTTCCTGGCTCAAGCGAAACGAAATAGGAGTGCATATGAGATATGTGCGGGACCGAGAATGATACCAGTATGTGATATTGTATTCGATTCTCGCGATATGTGACATTGATCGGTTATATGCGATATAGCCGGGTTATCGGATCAAGTGTTGATTCGATAAGTTGTTACTGTTGATATTAGTCGGTTATATGCGATATGACCGGATCGTTAAATCAAGTGTTGATTTAATGATTTAATGCATAATTATATATTTGATATATTACTTTGCATTAACTAGTATCGGTTCACTTAAGATGGATTTTCTCACTCGGATGTGCGCATTGTATATGCGATATATTTTTGTGCACTTGATTGTATCATGTTTGATGATACATGCTCACTTGGGTTTGTGTAAAGATTAAACCATGGTTGTATATTGATTAGGGTTATGGTTTTCTTATTTATTTAATCTATTTATTTATTCTTATTGGAAAATATTAAGCATAAAAAGAAAATGGTGGCTTTCTTTGTTTGTACATTGAAGCTTCATGAAGCTTTGACCTTGTGACCATTTTGTCTTGATGCTTAACCCTAATCCTTCATTCAAACCATGGTTTATTCTCTACACCAAACTATGGTTGGTTTATGATAAGTATTCATATAATATTCTTTTTGAATATAGATTGTTGGTGTATATGCCCTAGAGGCCATTACTGTATCATACTAGTATGTATATTACTTGATGGAAGCTTGGGATATTCACAGTTGTACAGACAATCTTGCTCAATATAGTAGTATGCTACTTGGTTTGTCTCTGCTTTAATGTGTACATGTGTGTTTATTTATTATATCACCTATACGCATTAGTAGAGCCCTTAGGATCTTTGCTTGATTACCGGCGTTGTGATGGCGATCACACTCGTGGGGGCTGGGTAATCTACAAGCACATCCTTATACACGTCCCTAGTCGTGGGAGTATCGAGATAGGGCATCGATACTCCGGAGTAGACTAGCGTATGCGCTTCTCATCCCAGCTCGGGAGACGGTCTGTCCCACAGCCGTCAGTACGTCGTACTTGAGATAGTATGCGGGTGCTCGTTAGGTTACGAGTACACTGGACAGGACTCGTCGGGAACTGATGGTTGGTATTATACCTATCGTCAGTTATCAGTTCCCAGGTGACATGAGTACAGCTTAGTCCGCTGACTTGACACTGTCACTTCGCCTCGAGTGTGTTCCCACTGTTCTTTGATTGCTACCCTACCACGGCTCTACTGAGTCGTGCAAACAGGTAGTAGTTGGGAGCAGTCCCGAAGCACTTGGAGGCAGTGACGGTTAGACAGGATTCGTCTCTCCCGGTATTGGGGGTTGACATCGCGCTGTGTCTAGGAGAGCCATTACACGAGTAGTCCCTGGCCAGGGCAAGCGAGATATACTGGTAGGTTTCCAGTGTTATCTCAGGGTGTATTGGGCTTCACTCCGACACGACTTGTACCGCTATTAGGGGACTGACGTTTACCGTCCCCCTAGGCCCGCCATGCGATGTATCAGACGAACAGACCGGACTGTACGGAGATTGTCACATACAGGCTCAGTAGGAGTGCAGATGGGGTTCACCTCGTCAGTCTTCTTATCGACATCTACCTGGGGACCGTTACGTACAGCTAGTGCCACTTGCGGTCTGTGGTTAAACCCACTGCCAGCGTAGTGTCGAGTCTTTAGAGTCCCACACAGAGAGCTATTCGCCTTTAGGCAAAACGAGTAGAGGTCGCATGGTTTTGCGACAGGGTTCGTTCGCATCCGCGCACTTGTGCACGTTTGCTGTCCGGACAGTTTATACTAGCGGGCTTTGGTTTAAGCCGGATCCTAGTATATGATTTGAGATTGGTTTTTCTCATTGTGTTCGTGTTCCTCGGATCACGAATGCGGGTGCGTATGCACAGTTGCTTGAGATTGGGGGAGAGGACCTTGTTTAGGGTTAATGGCCTTTGTCATTTTATTAACCCTATTGATTTTGTGTAGATTATTGTTAATTGATAATTAGCTTAATTATTGTGCATGGTTGTTGTTGACAATTTGACTTCATTGACTTGTTGACCATGTTGACAACTTGACCATAATCATTTCATTTGGAAGATGCTCTTTGATCTTTGCAAAAAATGAAATGATAATGGTCAATTCATGATTTATCATGACAATTTTCAAGCTAATTATCTAATTAGAATTATCCTCACATATTAGTGAGAATGGCTCACTATTTTCTCACTCTCTCATATCTTTTCTCTCTCTTGCTCATCCTCTCCCTCAAGCTCTCTCCCTCTCATGTGTTGAGAAACAAAAAGCTTGAGAAAAACCCTCTCTTGATCTTCTCTACTCACTTCTAGGGTTCAAGTCTTAGCATTTCTTGTACTCTAGTTACTCCTAGCTTGGAGTTGAAGCTAAAGGTGGTGGCTTTCAAGTGGATCTTTCTTTGACGGATGAAGACAAGCAAGGTGAACTCTTTCTACCATTCCGACGAGCAAGGAGAGAAGGAGTTCGAGCTCAAGGTATAACCTTTCTACAACTTACTTAGTTGTTAGTTTACTTTAGCTAGTTTTCGTTTAGCAAAGATCCGGCTTTTACGGTCCATGTTACAAACCTTAGAAAAATTTTTGTTTACCATTTCCGCAACCCCGAAAGTACCGGGAGAGGTAACGTGGACCTAACAGTGGTATCAGAGCCAGGTTAAACATAAACTAGCTTGGTAGTAAAGTGTATCGAAGTTCGAAACGGAAAAGTCGAAAAAACCAAGTTATAAAAAATCTGATTTTCTGTTAAAACTTTTTCTGGTCAAAACAAAATTTGTTATATCCCAAAAATCATCTCAGGCTTTTTAGAAGAAACCCACCAAAAACGACACAGTAACTCACCAGATCGGCCGCGCTTCCGCGGCAATAGCTTGCTATTGCCGCGGAAGCGCCGCACTCTGGTGGAGTTGCTGTCTCGTTTTTGGTGCAGTTTGTTTCTTATATGGTTTTAGGATTTTTCTGATATATTATATGTTCCCAGATTTGCCAGAATAGAAATTTGTTTTTGGGGGCCTATAATTCCGTATTTTTCCGAACTTCAATATACTTTGACTATAAAGGTTATATCTGTGATGTTCTTATGTATTGAACGTCGGCTAATCGCTATATGTCGATTAGTCGGGGTTATACATATCTGTGATCTGTGATTGTTGTTGATGGTTTGTGTATATGAACTCGTTGGATTGTCGCGGATGAATAGCCGGGGTGGATGTGAGATGAGAGTTTCTTTTTCTTTCATTCATGTAATAAATTTGTAAATTGATGTTATATTATTTGTTTGGCCGCACAACCGGGTCGGGGTTGTAGCCGTCATTGTATAATTCTTTTTACTGTTTTTGCTCCTAGGATAGACCCATGGAGGGGTGCACAAACTACCGGGTAGCTCGAAGTGCCGAGTGGCCTACTCATGGCATTGAGGGAGGTTGCTTCGCTTCGGGTACTTGGCGGGTAGTTTGCCGCACCCGTAGGGGTCTTGGGTGGGGTATTGGCTATTCATCGCGACCGTGTAATCCGTTTTTCGTTGCAGGCTCGAACGAATTGCGGATTCCTAGTATATCCAAAGTGTTCATCTGTGATCTGTAATGTCTATCATTGCTATATTGCTATATATAATAACTATTTAGGCGTTGCTTATGTTTTACAGCCGCGCTAGCCCAGCCCCCGCTCTGTCGTTAGTTAAGTAACCTAACGGGTGATGACGGGGCCCCGTGGCGAATGCGAATGGCATAAGCGTACGTCATATTTTGGTTGTTTTCTGCAATGGTAGGATTTAAATGATGGGACGCATTAAAAGAACTAATGCAAGAAAATAAACCTAAAAGACGTTGTTGGAACAATTTTTCAAAAAGCTGTTATTGCAAGGACGTTCATTTTTGTTTTGCATCGAGGTATTCGGTTATGAATGCCCAGCACCTCAGTCGACGAGGCAAGGGCCGAGATCCCTTCACCGGGAGTGACCCCTTGGACAAAACTTTGCGTCAGGGTAATAACTTCACCATAGTCGATTATTCTTGCTTTGCATCGAGGTATTCATCTTACGAATGCCCAGCACCTCACTCGACGAGGAAAGAGCCGAGATCCCTTCGCAGGGAGTGACCTCTTTAGCAAAAGTTTTCGCCACTATGATTTTCAAAAGGGTGCAATCAGGTTCCTTCAACGATATCAAGTTCATTACGTTAACGGGTTTTTCGCCAAAAACCCAGCCGTAGCCCTCCGTCGTTTCGGATTAATATTATTCAGTATTCGTGCTGCGTTTGTTGACCTAGTCAAGGCGTAGTGAACGGTAGCTAAATAATATTTTTCTGTGGATTGCAAATGTGATTGGTTAGGACAGTCGTGCGGCCTTGTTGACCTAGTCAAGGGCACGTACGGGTGGGTCTAATGCAATCAGGATTATGACGGGTAGAACTTGTCTAACAGTTTATGGCTTGTTGACCTAGTCAAGGTCATGAACAGTTAGGGGCAAAAACCACATCGGGAGTTTCAAAAGAACTGAAACTTGCAGATTTAGCATACCTTCTGGAGTGTGGTGACTAGAGTGGATTCCATCTAGGTTATCACACAATGACAGTTGGATCCCGATCCCACTGATGAGTTGGTTTACCCTCGGGAGATTATTTCACTTAACGATCAATGCTATAAACCTAGTAGGTGTCTAGAAAGGTGTTAGCGGGGTTACGCCCCCAGGGAAAAGAGGTTATTTAATTAAGGAACTTCGCGAAAGCGTTGGAAAACCTCCCTCGAAGTACCGACACTAGCCTGGCTGAAAGGTTAAGCAAGTATTGTGACGTGAATTAAAACCCGACTAGTTCTTCTTTTAAAAGGTTTTAAGAAGAATTTGAGTAAACAGTGGGAGACATCCTGGTTAGATAAATTAATAAACCAATCTAATCTTGCAAGAGCATACGCTGAGTGTTTCTTTTCTCTCTCTCCAGGCAGCAACCTTTTCACGCCCTAATCAAGATAATAAAATGTATCGCTTGACCGATCCGAATTCTTATTCGGGACTGGGGAAAGATGGTTCAGCTCTAACTTGTGACAACAGTCATGAGTATGAGAATGGGAAAGAGGAAAGTATGGATTTCCAGGATACCCAGTTGAAGAAGAAGCATGGTTTTGCATCTACTTCAGGTGTTCTTGTAATTGAGAACTGTTTTACGGTCAGCCCTACCTCCTGGGTACTTGATACCGGATCAGGATCTCATATCTGTAATTTATTGCAGGGACTGAGAAAAAGTAGGAAAGTTGCACCGGGTGATATGTCGCTCAGAGTAGCGAACGGAGCACAAGTTAATGCGGCAGCCGTCGGTGAATATCACCTAGTATTGCCAAATGGCAAGACTATGATTTTGAACGATTGCTACTATGTACCCTCCATGGTTTGCAACATCATATCGGTTTCTTTACTCGATAAAGATGGATATGACTTTGTTCTTGAAAAGAATATCATGAACATTTACCTTCATAAGGTACTGGTTGCAGAGGGTACACTGTGTAATGGTATCTACGTTCTAAATCAGAATACAGTTCTCAATATACAAAACACACGCAAGAGGAAGAATTCAGATACGAATGAATCCTACTTGTGGCATTGTAGACTCGGTCATATCGGAGAGAAAAGACTGAGTAAGTTGCATAAAGATGGACTCTTGAATGCGTTCGAGTTTTCATCCTATGGAACTTGTCAGTCTTGTCTCAAAGGAAAGATGACCAAATCTCCGTTCACCGGACATGGAGAAAGAGCAGCAGAGCTCTTGGGACTCGTACATAGTGATGTATGTGGTCCGATGTCTATACATGCAAGGGGTGGGTTCTCGTACTTCATCACATTCACTGACGATCTCTCTAGGTTCGGATATGTGTATCTGATGAAACACAAATCTGAAGCTTTTGAGAAATTCAAGGAATTCAGAAACGAAGTAGAGAACCAGAAAGGCAAAAGTATCAAGATCCTCCGGTCTGACAGGGGAGGGGAGTACTTAAGCACGGAATTCCTAGATTACTTAAAAGAGAATGGTATTCTCTCTCAGCTTACTCCTCCTTATACACCACAGCACAACGGTGTTTCGGAGCGGAGGAATCGTACCCTACTGGATATGGTTCGCTCCATGATGAGTAGTGCTGAGTTGCCTCTTTCATTTTGGGGACATGCGCTTCAGACAGCGGCATACCTATTGAATGATGTTCCGTCTAAATCTGTGCCTAAGACTCCGTTCGAGATATGGAATGGAAAGAGGCCATATCTTAAAAGATCTAAGATATGGGGTTGTCCGGCTTATGTTAAAAAGCATAAACCAGATAAACTAGAGGCACGGTCAGTTTTATGTAAGTTTGTGGGATATCCAAAGAATGGTTATGGATATCTATTCTACCACACCGAGGAACAGAAGGTGTTTGTTGCTCAGCATGCCGTTTTCTTGGAAACGGAGTTTCTTGCAAAAGAAATTAGTGGGAGCACGGTAGAATTGGAAGAAATTCAGCGACCACAAACTGAAACTGAAAGTTTGACAGAACCTCAGAATTCAATAACCCCAGACGAACCTCAGCCACTCCGCAGATCTGGTAGGATTTCTCATCCGCCCGAGAGATACTACGGTTTTCTCATTGACGGGGATCGAGAGGATTGCATCTTGGAAGAAGATGACCCTACCAGTTTCAGGCAGGCCATTATCAGTAGGGACTCTGATAAGTGGCAGGAAGCAATGCAATCTGAAATGGAGTCCATGTACGCCAATAAAGTGTGGACCATGGATATTGCTCCACCTGGGGTAAAACCCGTTGGATGCAAATGGATCTACAAAAGGAAACTTGGTGTAGATGGGCAGGTGGAAACCTATAAAGCTAGACTCGTTGCAAAAGGTTTTCGTCAAAGACCTGGTTTGGACTATGATGAAACTTTTTCTCCGGTGGCTATGCTCAAATCCATTCGGATCCTACTTGCCATTGCTGCCTTCCATGACTATGAAATCTGGCAGATGGATGTTAAAACGGCTTTCCTAAACGGTTGTTTGGAAGAGTGCGTTTACATGGATCAACCAGAAGGTTTCGTAGACAGTGGGAGCAGCGGAAAGGTGTGCAAGTTGCTTAAATCCATTTATGGATTAAAGCAGGCATCGCGGAGCTGGAACATCTGTTTTGATGAGGCAATCAAAGAATTTGATTTCATCAAGAACGAAGATGAACCCTGTGTTTATAAGAAGATTGTAGGACGAACTGTCGTATTCCTAGTCTTGTACGTGGACGACATTCTTCTGATAGGAAATGACATTCCTATGCTACAATCGGTCAAGCTGTTTTTGTCACAAAGGTTCTCCATGAAGGACCTGGGTGATGCCTCGTACATTCTGGGGATCAAGATCTATAGAGATAGATCCAAGAAACTATTGGGACTTTCGCAGTCCAGGTACATAGAGACCGTACTAAAGAGATTTAGTATGGAGGATTCCAAGCGCGGTAACATACCCGCATTGCACGGAATTACCCTCTCCAAGAAGATGTCTCCTAAGACTGACGAGGAGAGGGTTCGCATGAGCACTATACCCTACGCTTCGGCGGTAGGATCTATAATGTATGCGATGCTATGTACAAGACCAGATGTAGCTTACGCGTTGAGCACGGTAAGCCGGTATCAGTCGGACCCAGGGGAGGACCACTGGACAGCAGTGAAGAACATTCTCAAGTACCTGAGAAGGACTAAGGAGATGTTCCTGGTTTACGGTAATGGAGACCTTAGGGTCGAGTCCTTTACCGATTCAAGCTTCCAGAGTGACAAAGATGATAGCAAGTCCGTCTCGGGTTTTGTGTTTACCCTCAACGGAGGGGCGGTATGTTGGAGGAGTTCCAAGCAGGATACCGTCGCAGACTCGACGATGGAGGCTGAATACATTGCTGCAAGCGATGCCGCAAAAGAGGCGGTCTGGATTAAGAAGTTCATTAGTGAACTTCAGGTGGTTCCGTCCATTGTTGACCCAATACCTTTGTATTGCGATAACAATGGGGCTATAGCTTTAGCGAAGGAACCAAGGTCCCATCAGAAATCCAGGCACATCTTAAGGCGGTATCACCTGATCAGGGAGATCATTGATCGACAGGAGATCGAGGTGCGGAGAGTGGACACAAAGGACAACACAGCGGACCCATTCACGAAGGCTTTACCCCAGACTCAGTTCGAGCGGCTGATCGAGATGATAGGTCTTCGATACGCCAGTACATGGCCTTAGTGCAAGTGGGAGATTGTTGGTGTATATGCCCTAGAGGCCATTACTGTATCATACTAGTATGTATATTACTTGATGGAAGCTTGGGATATTCACAGTTGTACAGACAATCTTGCTCAATATAGTAGTATGCTACTTGGTTTGTCTCTGCTTTAATGTGTACATGTGTGTTTATTTATTATATCACCTATACGCATTAGTAGAGCCCTTAGGATCTTTGCTTGATTACCGGCGTTGTGATGGCGATCACACTCGTGGGGGCTGGGTAATCTACAAGCACATCCTTATACACGTCCCTAGTCGTGGGAGTATCGAGATAGGGCATCGATACTCCGGAGTAGACTAGCGTATGCGCTTCTCATCCCAGCTCGGGAGACGGTCTGTCCCACAGCCGTCAGTACGTCGTACTTGAGATAGTATGCGGGTGCTCGTTAGGTTACGAGTACACTGGACAGGACTCGTCGGGAACTGATGGTTGGTATTATACCTATCGTCAGTTATCAGTTCCCAGGTGACATGAGTACAGCTTAGTCCGCTGACTTGACACTGTCACTTCGCCTCGAGTGTGTTCCCACTGTTCTTTGATTGCTACCCTACCACGGCTCTACTGAGTCGTGCAAACAGGTAGTAGTTGGGAGCAGTCCCGAAGCACTTGGAGGCAGTGACGGTTAGACAGGATTCGTCTCTCCCGGTATTGGGGGTTGACATCGCGCTGTGTCTAGGAGAGCCATTACACGAGTAGTCCCTGGCCAGGGCAAGCGAGATATACTGGTAGGTTTCCAGTGTTATCTCAGGGTGTATTGGGCTTCACTCCGACACGACTTGTACCGCTATTAGGGGACTGACGTTTACCGTCCCCCTAGGCCCGCCATGCGATGTATCAGACGAACAGACCGGACTGTACGGAGATTGTCACATACAGGCTCAGTAGGAGTGCAGATGGGGTTCACCTCGTCAGTCTTCTTATCGACATCTACCTGGGGACCGTTACGTACAGCTAGTGCCACTTGCGGTCTGTGGTTAAACCCACTGCCAGCGTAGTGTCGAGTCTTTAGAGTCCCACACAGAGAGCTATTCGCCTTTAGGCAAAACGAGTAGAGGTCGCATGGTTTTGCGACAGGGTTCGTTCGCATCCGCGCACTTGTGCACGTTTGCTGTCCGGACAGTTTATACTAGCGGGCTTTGGTTTAAGCCGGATCCTAGTATATGATTTGAGATTGGTTTTTCTCATTGTGTTCGTGTTCCTCGGATCACGAATGCGGGTGCGTATGCACAGTTGCTTGAGATTGGGGGAGAGGACCTTGTTTAGGGTTAATGGCCTTTGTCATTTTATTAACCCTATTGATTTTGTGTGGATTATTGTTAATTGATAATTAGCTTAATTATTGTGCATGGTTGTTGTTGACAATTTGACTTCATTGACTTGTTGACCATGTTGACAACTTGACCATAATCATTTCATTTGGAAGATGCTCTTTGATCTTTGCAAAAAATGAAATGATAATGGTCAATTCATGATTTATCATGACAATTTTCAAGCTAATTATCTAATTAGAATTATCCTCACATATTAGTGAGAATGGCTCACTATTTTCTCACTCTCTCATATCTTTTCTCTCTCTTGCTCATCCTCTCCCTCAAGCTCTCTCCCTCTCATGTGTTGAGAAACAAAAAGCTTGAGAAAAACCCTCTCTTGATCTTCTCTACTCACTTCTAGGGTTCAAGTCTTAGCATTTCTTGTACTCTAGTTACTCCTAGCTTGGAGTTGAAGCTAAAGGTGGTGGCTTTCAAGTGGATCTTTCTTTGACGGATGAAGACAAGCAAGGTGAACTCTTTCTACCATTCCGACGAGCAAGGAGAGAAGGAGTTCGAGCTCAAGGTATAACCTTTCTACAACTTACTTAGTTGTTAGTTTACTTTAGCTAGTTTTCGTTTAGCAAAGATCCGGCTTTTACGGTCCATGTTACAAACCTTAGAAAAATTTTTGTTTACCATTTCCGCAACCCCGAAAGTACCGGGAGAGGTAACGTGGACCTAACATAGATAATATAACACTTATCATCTTCTTCCTCTTCTTCTTCTTCATGAAGAAACCTTGCTTCAACAATGGCAACTTGAGCAAATGAGTGAGAAATCCAATTCTAAAGTGAACCCACTTCCTATTTCTTCATCCTCTACCTCTTGCCAAGTAGTAGAGTGCGTTTCCTTCACAAGTTTTCATGGCTTGGTGAAGGTGGAGCTTGATCTAGTGATGCTTCGACGTAGATCATCTTCGGCACGTTGTCGACGACCTAGCCCGGTCTTTTCTCCGATGTAACCACCGTGAGAGTCATGGTTCGATTTGGACAGCGGAGAGGACTTCATTGCGGAGCCGTGGAGGTGGAGCACCGGATTTACAAAGGTTGTATTTCCGTATTCTTATAGTTAAGTGTTAACTAGTTTACTTTTCGCCTAAACATCTAGCCAACGATCCGTATTAGGGTTTCTCGGCACCGTTAAAATTTTGAAATTGGCATGGTTGATGCCTTGTGAGACCTCTAGTGTGTGCCTAGGAACCCTACATGGGATACCCCATCGAAACATTTCAATGTTTCGGTTTCACTGTGTACTGTTAAAGGAAAACTGATTTCCCAATTAGACACTTGCTCCAGGGTATGTATTTACCAGGTATGATTCTCACATCTGTATGGTTTTACAGATGATGAGTGGGAGTCAGTTATTGGGAATTAGGTGATCATCCTCATTATATCGGGATTCGTTGTAATTGGTGATAAAAAGGAAATCACCTGGGCTGTTTGCCGGTCGGGAAATATTTGGTTTTGAATATCCGCTGTTATGCACCAATTTCAAATCGATGTATCTGTACGTCTATTTTCATAGAGTGAGATATACCTTTTTGAAATTATGTCTATGACATTTACCTATATCAGTGGATGGTTAGGTAAGGAGCATTAAACAGCGGTGTAATTCTTCATAACCATAGTACAGTTTTCAACCTACGACATACAGGGAATGAGTTATTAGACTCAAAGGACTTGTACAGAGTATTGTATGTTGTCCAGCGTCCATGAGGACAAAGGGGTTGGTTCTCGTACTATATTCGGTTTACTTATGACTTCTCTAGTTTTTAGACAAGTGTTTCACGGAAACACAGGGTCCGAATTTTGAGAAGTTATAGGTATATAAATAAAGTAGAGAACCAGGTGTTGCATGTATCGGGATTCTTCAAGGTGATCGAAGATGTAGATACTTGTGTGTGGTATTCAATTGATAGTAATGATTAATAGAGCTTGCTTCTCTTTCGGGTTACTCATAATTGGAAGCATTCCTAAGTTGAGTAACGCTGATCGGCCTCCTTCCATTTAGTTGACATACACTGGAGACAGCTGCATGATTTGAATCTAGTTCAATTAAATCAGTGCCTCTGGTCCTATATTAGATATAGAACAGTTCGTATCTTAACGATGTTAAGGTACGGGGAGTTGTCCGGCTTATGCTTAAAACCAGACTCTGGATAACTCAAGGCACGTTTCTATAATGGCTGTTTGTGGGTTGACCCAGGCTATGACGAGGGTTGACTTTCTACCATCTGGAAGATCAATAGTGATATTGTTCTAAACTCGCCACAGTTTTAATAAAAATGGATTTTTTCAGAAAACAGTAGTGGGAGTATGGTAGAACTGGAAGTGATTCCAGAACCACAAACGATTACTGAAGATTTGATAGGAATCTAAAGATTCAATCTGGTTTGACATTCCATTGGCCACTCCGCAGATAAGGTGGGTAACCTCAGGCACCCGAGAGGTACTCCGGTAGCCTCAAGGACGGTGACAGGGAGGTTCTTGTTTACCCAGACTTGCCATTGCTGTTGTTCCAGACTGTGAGACCCGGCAGGAGGATGAGTATAGCGTCGTTCTGAACTAGCTTTAGAAGTGTACGTCTATATGACTCTGCCAGAGGGTTGTCGTAGTCGGTGGGAGCAGCGGAAGTATTGGTGGACAAGTGGCTTATGTTAGTTATGTATATGCCCTAGAGGCCATTGTTGTACATATGATGTATATTATAATGGATGCTTGGTTATATATAGAGATGACTTTCTTGCTCGTCATGATAGTATGCTATTTGGTTTCACTTTATCCTAACATGTTGACCTGTATTGGTTTACTGTTTTACTCTCACATGTTGATAAAGCCTTTAGGATCAGTACTCGACTACTGGGACTATGATGAGATCATACTAGTGGGGCCACGGTAGTCGATGAGTACATCCTATAACTGTTCCTAGTCGAGGGTATATCGAGACAGGGCATCGATACACCAGAGTAGACTAGCGTATACGCATCTTGACCCATATGATGGGCGATGGATGATCCCATATCCATCGGAGTTAGACATCAGAGATGGTGTACGGGTGCTCAGTGGAGACTGGGTACACTGGACGGACTCGCCGAGAACTCCCAGATGGTGATATACCACACGTCAGATGGAAGTTCTCCGGTGACACTGGTACAGGGTAGTCTGTAGACCCGAGATCGTCATAGAGTCTTGTGTGATACCCACTGTGCTTTGATTTCTACCTTATCACGTCCAAGAGGGCGTGCAAAACGGTGGCTTTTGGGTACAGTCCCGAATCATATGGAGGCAATGAGCGATAGGAGGGGATTCGTCTCTCCCGGTATAGGGAGTTGATGTTGTGCTGTGTTCGATTGGCTATAACTGGAAGTCCCTGGCCAGGGCTGATATAGAGATTTACTGGTAAGTGTTACTAGTAGTTTCTCGACCCGTTATGAGCCACACATCGACACGACTTATCGGTTACTGGGGTCTGACGTATACCACCCCTAGACTTGATATGCGACATATCAGACGAACAGACCGGACTGTACGGGAGTGTTACTGGTTGGATTCACAGGAGAACGCACAGGCTTGCTTGTTGATCTTCTGATCGCTCAATACCTGGGTGGCTGTTATGTTTAGCTGACCGCTTGCAGCTTGTGGGTGTTTGATATGATCATCACCTCTACCGGCGTATTGACGATTCTTTAGAGTCCTACACAGAGGTTTCTTGGCTCAGGCGAAATGGAGTAGAGGCACATATGTGATATGTGCAGGAACGAGAATAATACGATATGGGATACCGTATTATATTCTTGCGATATTTAGAAATGAACCGGGTCATCGGATCAAGTGTTGATTCGATGAATCGGTACATGATATATTAGTCGGTAATATTCGATATAGCCGGATCGTCGGATCAAGTGTTGATTCGATGATTTAATGTATAATAATATATATGATATATTATTACATTATCTAATATTGGCTCGCTTTATTATTTCATTTTCTCACTGGATGATACATTGATATATATGCGATATATGTTAATTGTATTATTTTCTTTTGTTGCAAATATATAATATATATGTGATATATATTATTGTGACATGATATGATTAATTGTTAAACATGTTTAAGGATGATTAATTGATGTTAGGGTTTGATTTGGGTTAGATGCTTCATGCATCTTCTAGAAGTTTTTGCTTTTGTCATTCTTAAAATATTATGGATGACGCATTCTTTAACTCAACCAAACCCTAACTCTAGTTATTTCTCTACTAAATCCTAGCCACTCATCCTTGACCATGGTTAACAAATCAATCATATAGTCTTCTTTCTATTCATCACAAAAGGATTAATATGATTTTTGATTTTCCATTATCATCTTCTTCTCTCTTGAAAAGCTTGCTAGAAAATCCTTAAGTGATGAATAAATATGAGAAAATGATATAAAAAGAAAGCAAAATTACTACTCTCTCATCCTCATCTCATCTAGCCCATGGGATTAGTGTGTTCATCTCTTTTGAGTGAGAAAGTTTGAGTCTTTGCAACTTCGAGGTAGATCATCGGAGATTTGGAATACTTCGAGCTAGCATGGATCGTTCGAGTCGTGGAGCCTCTCATGAGTCCGGAAGATCGTGGATCGCGGCAAAGGGACTTCTACTCGGAGCTTGTGAAGTGAAGGAGCGGACTACAAAGGTTGTAATCCCTCACACTTAGATAAAAGTTATCATCTTGCATGTTAAACCCTAATAATCTAGCAAAGATCCCGGCTTTGGATTGTTCGGCACGTCTAATTTTTTATCCGGGCATGTTTGATGCCTTTTGAACCTTCACAAGAGTGCCTAGGAACCCTACAGTGGTATCAGAGCCTAGCTAGAGCATTAGGCGATGTGTTTACGAAGTTAAAACTCCGATCGAACCCGAAACGACGAAACTAGACCCCTCTCTGGAAATTTTCTAAATTTTGGGATTTTTCTGAATTAAAAATATGTAAAAAAATCAGCAGGGAATTCTAAGAATTACCATAAAACCCAAGCCCCCAATTCGATCAAAAGGCGGCGGAACCGCGGCGCAAGCATGCCTTGCGCGGCGGTTCCGCGGCAGATTGATAGGATTGTGACACGTGGATTTTATGGTAATGTCCGTAGGTGCTTGTTGATGCTTCTGGGTATTTTTAATCTGTTTCAGGTGTTGAAAATTCTGGGGTTTGTTTTGTAATAGTAGACTCGATCGGAAATTTTAAATTCGTATTTCTTTCCGGATATTTAGAAACTGTTAAACAATTTGAACGGATATCATTAACTTACTGTTTCCCGGTACGGCAAATTTTCAAGTGTTGAAATTTTTCCGGTTTTTAAATCTTTCGGACAAATTGTACAAGTTAAGCGGTGGACCCTCTAGAAGACAACAAACCTTAACTCGATTATGTGACCGTCTTGAACTGCCTTTTGAACCTTCAAGTTTGGGGCAGTACGGCGTGCCACATGTGAGGCGTTGGCTTGACCCTTCTACGGCTGGATCACCGGTACTGTGACATATTCTGGGATTATTTGAACTCCGCTCAAGAGTTGAGCACTTTGGGAAATTTTGGGTATTTGATTATCTGTTCGGAAAGTTTAATACTGTCTATTTATCTGGAATGTGATACAATATGTGGAATTCATAGAGTTAGGCATGAAATGCGAAGTATGTGATATTTCGGATTTACGATGTCTAAAGTGATTGTGGATTCCAAATGTTGTAGTTTTACACTTTCTTTTCTGTGACCGTAAGTGTAATATGTGATATCGCCGGTTTCGTTGCTATATGTCAACGACAATTGGGATGCGCATATTTACTTACGTTGATGATATGTGATATTATGTGTTGCTGTGATATGTTATATTGGATCGTCGCGTTCTGAATAGCCGGGGGTTTTATGTGAGATGAGAGTTTTTATTTTTCATTCATGTAAAATTCATTTGTAATGTAATATTCTTTTATTTGGGGCACTTCCAGGTTGCGGTTGATGTCACCAGTGTATATTATTTACTTTTCCGCATTAGGTAGACCCAAGGAGGGGAGCACAAGTAACCGGGTTCTAGGGTCCAGTGGGAGGCCATCTCGAGGAGTCGAGACCGGGTCTCCTAACCCTAGAATTGGCAGTGTTACTTGCCGCTCTCGTAGGGGTCTTGGGATGTGGGTTTGGCTATTCGTCGCGACCGTGGAATCCGTGTTTTATACAGGCTCGTATTAAAAACACGGACGTCCTAGTATATCCAATATTTCATATATGTTCTTCTGCTGCAATGTTCTGTGATGAGATCATATTACTGCCTGAGACGAATGCTTATATTATATATATATATGCTGATATATAAATATTACTGCTTTCGTTTCTTCTGTGATGCTTAGGAAGCATAAGCTGATGGGATTTTTATTAATAAGATTAATAAAAGGAAAAGAAACCTAAAGATGTTGTAGAATCAAAACTTTATAAAGGGGGTAGCTACAGTTTTGCTTTGCACAGTGATATATACGATATATCCTGCACCTTATTCGATGAGGAAAGGACCGAGATCCCTTCACCGGGAGTGACTCCTTTGGCAAAACTGGCAGATGCTACAAAACTCGGTTTGTCTTTTGATTGCTTTTATTGTTTTGCTTTGCACAGCGGTATATATGATATATCCTGCACCTTATTCGATGAGGAAAGGGCCGACGATCCCTTCACCGGGAGTGACCCCTTTAGCGAAACTAAGAAAAGCCTCAAAAACACTCCTTTTCAAAAACTACTCGATTCTACGACGATATCAAGTTCATTAAGCTCAGGGTTTTCTGAAAAACCTGCGTAGCCCTCCGTCATTTCAGATAAATACTACTTAGTATTCATGCTACGGTAGTTTGGCCTTCGTCAAGGCGTAGTGTACGGTAGCTAACTAGTACTTATCTGTTAGCATACGATGCGATTGGATTAGGGTATTCGTACGGCGTAGTTTGGCCTTCGTCAAGGGTCGTACGGGTGGGTTTAATTCAATCAAGAAATGAACGGGTTGAACTTGACTAGCGCCCTATGGGTAGTTTGGCCTTCGTCAAGGTCATAGGACGCTAGGGGCAAAAGTATTATTGGGAATTTCAAGTGTTGAAATTTGCAATGAGATTGCATACCTTCTATGAGATAGTTGGATCCCGATACCCACTGCGAGTAAGAGTTACTCCTGGGAGAGTTTTACACAGGGCAATTAGCCGATCAAGTAGGTGTCTAGAAAAGTGTTAACGGGGTTACGCCTCTGGGAAAACGAGGTTTACATTAATTAGGTCCGTGCGAAAGCACGGGGAACCTCCCTCAAAGTACCGACACTGATCTGGCTGAAAGATTGACGAAATTGTAAGGTGTAATTAATCCCGGCTAATCTTACCTTTTATGGTTTTATGGTATATTTGATAAAATCAGTGGGAGACATCCTGATTAGATAAAATAATAACCAATCTAATCTTGCAAGAGCATACGCTAAAGTGTTTTCTTCTCTCTCTCTCCAGGTAGCGACCATGTCATGCCATAATCAAGATAATAATATGGATGTATTGACTGAACCCGATCATTGTACTGAGCAAGGGAACGTTAGACCCGTTCTTTCTTATAAGAGTTATAAGACTGAACAGGAAACAGGAGAATATCTAGATTCTCACGCCGCCCAAAAGAACATACATGTTGATGCATCTTCTTCGGGTGTGTTAGTTATTGAGAACTGTTTCTCAGTTCACCCTACGTCCTGGGTATTAGATACCGGATCAGGATCCCACATATGTAAACAGTTACATGGGCTACGAAAAGGTAGAGAACTAGGAAAAGGTGATCATTCCGTTCAAGTAGGGAACGGTGCAAGTATTGTAGCCAAAGCAGTTGGCGAATATCACCTTGTATTACCAAGTCGTAATACACTGATTCTAAATGAATGATATTATATACCGAACATGATGTGCAACATTATATCAGTCTATTTATTAAGTAAAGAAGGATATAATTTTGTAGTACAGGATAATGTTATGAACATATTCCTAAATCAAAAGTTGATTGCATCAGGCTCGTTACATAATGGCATATTCATTCTAAATCAGAATACAGTTCTGAATATACAAAACACACACAAGAGGAAAAGTTCAGATATGAACGAATCCTACTTGTGGCATTGTAGACTTGGTCATATCAATGCAACACGACTGGCTAAGTTACTTAAAGATGGTTATTTGAATCCGTTCGAATTATCATCTTATGATACTTGCCATTCATGTCTCAAAGGAAAAATGACCAAAGCTCCGTTTAGTGGACACGGAGAAAGAGTTACCGAACTCTTAGGACTGATACATAGCGATGTATGCGGTCCCATGTCTACGCATGCCAGGAACGGTTTTTCCTACTTCATTACATTCACTGACGATCTCTCTAGATACGGACATGTGTTTCTGATGAAACACAAGTCTGAAGCTTTTGAGAAATTCAGAGAATATAAGCACGAAGTAGAAAACCAAACGGGCAAAAGTATTAAGATTCTTCGATCTGATCGAGGAGGTGAATACTTAAGCGGTGAATTTTTAGATTATCTAAAAGAGAATGGGATTCTCTCTCAGCTTACTCCTCCTTATACACCACAGCACAACGGTGTATCTGAGCGGAGGAATCGCACCCTATTAGATATGGTACGCTCTATGATGAGCGAGGCTGAGTTACCTATTTCCTTCTGGGGGTATGCGCTTAAGACAGCCATACATCTATTGAATATGGTTCCTACCAAATCAGTGCCTACCACCCCATATGAGATATGGAAAGGGAAGAGACCATCTCTTATGTATATTAAGATATGGGGTTGTCCAGCCTATGTCAAAAGACAAAATCCGGACAAGCTCGAGGCAAGATCTGTCTTATGTAAGTTTATTGGATATCCCAAACATTCGCGAGGGTATATCTTCTACCACTCCGAGGAACAAAAAGTGTTTGTTTCTCGACATGCCACCTTTTTAGAAAAGGGTTTTCTTATGAAAGACATTGATGGCAATGAGGTAGAACTGGAAGAAGTTCCAGCAGAACAAACTACAACAGATGATTTAGTGGAACCAGAGGATTCAGTAGTACCCGACGAACCCCAGCCTCTCCGCCGATCTAGTAGGGTTTCTCGTCCACCTGAGAGATACTACGGTTTTCTCATTGATGGTGGAAGCGAAGATTGCATCATGGATGATGATGACCCCATTAGTTTCGAGCAGGCCATCACGAGTGGTGACTCTGTGAAATGGCTGGATGCAATGCGATCTGAGATGGAATCCATGTACACCAATAAAGTATGGATTTTGGAAAATGCTCCTGAAGGGGTAAAACCCATTGGGAGTAAGTGGATTTTTAAAAGGAAATTTGGTGTAGATGGAAAAGTTGAGACTTTCAAAGCTAGACTTGTAGCAAAGGGTTTTCGTCAACGACCAGGTGTGGATTATGACGAAACCTTTTCTCCAGTGGCTATGCTTAAGTCCATCCGGATCTTACTTGCCATTGCTGCATACCATGACTACGAAATCTGGCAAATGGATGTTAAGACCGCCTTTCTAAACGGTGATTTAGAAGAGAGCGTGTACATGACTCAGCCAGAGGGCTTCGTAGATAGTGGGAGCAGCGGAAAGGTGTGCAAGCTGCTTAAATCCATTTATGGGTTAAAGCAAGCATCGCGGAGTTGGAACATCTGTTTTGATGTTGTAGTCAAAGAGTTTGACTTCATCAAAAATATAGATGAACCTTGTATCTATAAGAAGGTAGCAGAGGGTAAGGTTGTCTTCCTCGTATTGTACGTGGATGACATACTCTTGATAGGAAATGATATTCCTATGCTGCAATCAGTCAAGCTCTTCTTATCACAGAGATTCTCGATGAAAGATCTAGGTGATGCCTCCTGCATATTGGGAATCATGATCTATAGAGATAGATCTAAACGGATATTGGGATTGTCCCAATCCAGGTACATTGACACCATACTAAAGAGGTTTAGTATGGAAGAATCCAAGTGTGGGAACCAACCCACGATCTCTGGACTCACTCTCTCCAAAGAGATGTCTCCCAAGACTGATTTGGAGAGAGCTCGGATGCAAGGGATACCCTATGCTTCGGCAGTAGGCTCTATCATGTATGCGATGCTATGTACCAGACCCGATGTAGCATACTCACTAAGTGTAGTGAGTCGGTATCAAGCAGATCCTGGAGAGAGTCATTGGACAGCTGTGAAGAACATTCTCAAGTACTTACGAAGGACTAAGGAGATGTTCTTGGTGTATGGTAACGCAGAACTCCAGGTGGAGTCCTTTACCGATTCCAGCTTCCAAAGTGATAAGGACGACTCTAAGTCGCATTCGGGTTTTGTCTTTACCCTCAATGGAGGGGCGGTATGTTGGAAGAGTTCCAAACAGGATACCGTTGCAGACTCAACGATGGAGGCTGAATACATCGCTGCCAACGATGCTGCCATAGAGGCTGTCTGGATCAAGAAGTTCATTAGTGAACTTGGTGTGGTTCCATCCATTGAGCATCCAATACCTCTGTATTGTGATAACAATGGAGCTGTGGCTTTAGCCAAGGAACCCAGGTCCCATCAAAAGTCCAGACATATTCTGAGGCGGTATCAGGGAGATAGTTGATCGCCGGGAGATCGAGGTCAGGAGAGTAGATACGAAGGACAACACTGTGGATCCATTCACGAAGGCTATTCCCCAGATACAGTTTGAGAGATTATTCGGGATGCTAGGTATGAGATACTACAGCAGCTGGCCTTAGTGCAAGTGGGAGATTGTTAGTTATGTATATGCCCGAGAGGCCATTGTTGTACATATGATGTATATTATAATGGATGCTTGGTTATATATAGAGACGACTTTCTTACTCGTCATGATAGTATGCTATTTGGTTTCACTTTATCTTAACATGTTGACTTTTGTTGGTTTACTGTTTTACTCTCACATGTTGATAAAGCCCTTAGGATCTGTACTCGACTACTGGGACTATGATGAGATCATACTAGTGGGGCCGCGGTAGTCGATGAGTACATCCTATAACTGTTCCTAGTCGAGGGTATATCGAGACAGGGCATCGATACACCAGAGTAGACTAGCGTATACGCATCTTGACCCATATGATGGGCGATGGATGATCCCATATCCATCGGTGTTAGACATCAGAGATGGTGTACGGGTGCTCAGTGGAGACTGGGTACACTGGACGGACTCGCCGAGAACTCCCAGATGGTGATATACCACACGTCAGATGGAAGTTCTCCGGTGACACTGGTACAGCGTAGTCTGTAGACCCGAGATCGTTATAGAGTCTTGTGTGATACCCACTGTGCTTTGATTTCCACCTTACCACGTCCAAGAGGGCGTGCAAAACGGTGGCTTTTGGGTACAGTCCCGAATCACATGGAGGCAATGAGCGATAGGAGGGGATTCGTCTCTCCCGGTATAGGGAGTTGATGTTGTGCTGTGTTCGATTGGCTATAACTGGAAGTCCCTGGCCAGGGCTGATATAGAGATTTACTGGTAAGTGTTACTAGTAGTTTCTCGACCCGTTATGAGCCACACATCGACACGACTTATCGGTTACTGGGGTCTGACGTATACCACCCCTAGACTTGATATGCGACATATCAGACGAACAGACCGGACTGTACGGGAGTGTTACTTGTTGGATTCATAGGAGAACGCACAGGCTTGCTTGTTGATCTTCTGATCGCTCAATACCTGGGTGGCTGTTACGTTTAGCTGACCGCTTGCAGCTTGTGGGTGTTTGATATGATCATCACCTGCTACCGGCGTATTGACGATTCTTTAGAGTCCTACACAGAGGTTTCTTGGCTCAGGCGAAACGGAGTAGAGGCACATATGTGATATGTGCAGGAACGAGAATAATGCGATATGGGATACCGTATTATATTCTTGCGATATTTAGAAATGAACCGGATCATCGGATCAAGTGTTGATTCGATGAATCGGTACATGATATATTAGTCGGTAATATTCGATATAGCCGGATCGTCGGATCAAGTGTTGATTCGATGATTTAATGTATAATAATATATATGATTTATTATTACATTATCTAATATTTGCTCGCTTTATTATTTCATTTTCTCACTGGATGATACATTGATATATATGCGATATATGTTAATTGTATTATTTTCTTTTGTTGCAAATATATAATATATATGTGATATATATTATTGTGACATGATATGATTAATTGTTAAACATGTTTAAGGATGATTAATTGATGTTAGGGTTTGATTTGGGTTAGATGCTTCATGCATCTTCTAGAAGTTTTTGCTTTTGTCATTCTTAAGATATTATGGATGACACATTCTTTAACTCAACCAAACCCTAACTCTAGTTATTTCTCTACTAAATCCTAGCCACTCATCCTTGACCATGGTTAACAAATCAGTCATATAGTCTTCTTTCTATTCATCACAAAAGGATTAATATGATTTTTGATTTTCCATTATCATCTTCTTCTCTCTTGAAAAGCTTGCTAGAAAATCCTTAAGTGATGAATAAATATGAGAAAATGATATAAAAAGAAAGCAAAATTACTACTCTCTCATCCTCATCTCATCTAGCCCATGGGATTAGTGTGTTCATCTCTTTTGAGTGAGAAAGCTTGAGTCTTTGCAACTTCGAGGTAGATCATCGGAGATTTGGAATACTTCGAGCTAGCATGGATCGTTCGAGTCGTGGAGCCTTTCATGAGTCCGGGAGATCGTGGATCGCGGCAAAGGGACTTCTACTCGGAGCTTGTGAAGTGAAGGAGCGGACTACAAAGGTTGTAATCCCTCACACTTAGATAAAAGTTATCATCTTGCATGTTAAACCCTAATAATCTAGCAAAGATCCCGGCTTTGGGTTGTTCGGCACGTCTAATTTTTTATCCGGGCATGTTTGATGCCTTTTGAACCTTCACAAGAGTGCCTAGGAACCCTACAGCTCATGTCTATTTATAGACTAAAGCAGATATAGCGGAGATAGATCATCTATTTCTGATGTGACAGTCATAGGTTTGACTTCATCAGAATAGGGGATGGATCTGTTGAGAAGGTAGTAGGGTGTGATGTGCTGTTATTTGGATGACATACACAGAGTAGGAAGTGATATTCCTATACTACGATCGGTTATACTTTGGTCGTCACACAGTGGTTTCTCCACATGGGACTTGGACATTATATCAGACATACTGGTTACTAGATCTATGGTTTTAGATCTAGATTTGGGTGGTTTCCCAATTAAGGGTACTTAGACAGCATTCTAAGAGTATTTAGAATGGACGACTCCTGGCACGGTAGTGTACCTGCAGGTGATGGGGTCACCCTCTCTAAAGGTGTCTTACAGACTAAAGGGGAGAGGGATGTGCATGATTGCCAGATTACTTGCTTGGGCAATTGAGTCAATCATGAGATGTTAAGTACCACACCAGATGTTGTTTTTGCAGTAGATGCAATAAGTTGACATTGATCCAATCCTGAAGAAACAGTCGGAAGCAGTTTTAGAACATAAGTGGATGTTCTAGGGATATGATAACGACAGCCTCATTCGGGAGACAGTTATCATTCCAGGCTTCCAAGGTGACCTGGACGACAAGGAGGTTGTCAGAGTTATATTTTTCCTTCTGACGAGGGGAAGTATTTTAGACAGGTGGTCCAAGGCAATACTGAGGAAGGCATGGCGCAGGATACTGATTAAGTTCAGTTGACGATACAGTCTAAGAAGTTTGGATTTGGAGTTCATTTATGAGCTAGGTCCCATCAGACATCCAGACACATTCTAAGACAGGTATTGCTCATTTCGGGAGATGGCTTTCTCCGCGAACTTGAGATATAGAGAGACATAGAAAGAAACATCATAGCAGATCTACTCACTGAGGCTATTCCTCGAACGCAATAGTTTCGCAAACAGGCTTTGTGAGACTGATTAGTAGAGGAGTTGGGTGTTCGGTAGCACACGGGCTGTGAGTACGCGACATCGCAATAATTAGCCTTGAGTGCGAGTGGGAGATTGTTGGAGATAGTGCCCTCAGAGTCAATTATTGGATCACAGGCACGTGATTGCAATGATGATAATATGCTATCTGGTTTATCTTTATCATCGTGTACTGCTTTAGGTGACCCTACAGGTCACTATTGCACGTTGATAGAGCCCCTAGGATTCTTGCTTGACTGCCAGCAGTATGAGGGCGATCATATACGTGGGAGCTGATAGTCTATAAGCACATCCTTAAATGGTCCCTAGTCATGGGAGTTTCGAGACAGGGCATCGACACTCCAGAGTAGACTAGTGTATACAGTCGAGACCCCGACGAGGGGCGGTGGCCGGTCTCACAAGCCACTGGTGTAAGTTGATTCACCTAAGATGTATACAGGTGCTCATTGGGTTATGAGTACACCGGACAGGACTCGCCGGGAACATGCTAGTTGGTCTTAAACCTGACGTCAGATAGTAGTTCCCTGGTGACATGTGTACAGGTTAGTTCATCGACCTGAGGATCGTCATTTGTCTTGTGTGAGTTCCCACTGTACTTTGATTACTACCCTACCACGCTCAAAGGAGACGTGCAAACAAGTTTTAGTTGGGTACATTCCCGAGCCACATGGAGGCAGTGAGCGGATCTTCAGGGGTTCGTCTCTCCCGGTATTGGGGATGAGGTCGCGCTGTGTATAGGAGAGCCATTACACGAAGTCCTTGGCCAAGGCAGGAGATTTACTGGTAGGTATTCCAGTAGTATCTCAGGGTGTTCTTGGCTACACTCCGACACGACTTGTACCGCTTTTGGGGGTCTGACTTTTACCAACCCCCTAGGCCCGCCATGCGATGCTCATAGACGAACGGACAGGACTGTACGGATATTGTCACTGACAGGCTCAGTAGGGTGTCAGGATTAGTTCGCTCATCGACGTCCCTTTTGGTCAATAGCTGGTAGCTCGTCACGTATGGCTAATACCTCTGATGTGCTAGTGGTTAAATTCACAGCCATAGTATTGACGAGTCTTTAGAGTCCCCCACATTCAGTTACTCAAGTTTCGGGCGAAACGCTGTAGAGACCGTATGGAGATATGGCAGGGTTCGATCAGATACGTGCGGTATTGCACGCATCAGGATCGGACGGTTAGTACTAGAGGCCGTATGGATATATGGCAGGGTTCGATCAGATACGTGTGGTATTGCACGGATCAGGATCGGATGGACAATACTAGCAGGCTTTGGTTTAAGCCGGATGCTAGTATAGTACAGTGTAGATTTTGTCTCATTGCATTTGTATTCTGTCGGAATACAGATGCGGGTGTGTATACACAGTATCGGGGTTTTCCTGTAATTTATTACGGGATCAGTTTTCTGAAGTTGCCAATTTGCATTCCGTTCCGGCCGGTTTTCCTTTGTTCCTTCCCGGCCGGACTTTTCCGATGGAGGGGGTTATTTGCAGTTGTACAAATTATCTTTTGTGGAAGGGTTTCTTGCATTTGTGGCATTATGATAGGTTAAGCATCTTTTCTTTTTCATGATGGTTTAGCATTAATTGAGATTAGAGTTGGATTTGATATGGTGTGACTTTGTTATCATTGCTTAGGGGTGTGGTCACCATTCTACTTTTCCTACACTGACCTCCCTTCTTGTGTTTGTTTTTCCTCCACCATATTTTTGAGATGGCCGACCACATTTGGGGGAAGGGGGAATCATTTTTGTGAGTGGGAAAATTCATGTTCTCATTTTGAGCTTGCACCAAAAATCCAAAGCTAATTTTTCCTCCAAAGTTCTCTCATTCCTCCATCATGGCAACTTCTATAACCCCAAGGGACAACCTTTCTACACTACTTCTACAGCAAACCTTGGGCACGTCGGCTCGCCAACTTCGTGCCCGAGTTGCCTCGGTCCTGAGGCGGGAGCCCGTAAAAGAAACCGGCGACGTGGTGGAGACCGGAGATTCCGCGGGGAGATCGGGACGACGACGAGAAGACCGAAGGACACGGATCGCTCGGTATATCTCTCTAACCCCTTCTCTTGATAGCTAGGACTAGTTTAATGACACGATCCGGGTTTATAGTGCGCGGTGGTGCCGTTTTAAAAGGTTAAAGTAAATCAACGCTTCCGCATTCCGGCGTCGGATTGACGGCCGGGGCGCCGCCGTGCACTTACAGCCTTAGTGCAAGTGGGAGATTGTTACTGTGATATGCCCTAGAGGCTATTATTGTATAGTACTAGTTTGTATATTACATTTTTGGAAGGTTGGGATATATACACGGATTTATGACAGTCTTGCTCGATATAGTAGTATGCTACTTGGTATGTATCTATCTTAATATGTGTATATGTTTTTTTTAACGTATCCCTATTACATATTGATAGAGCCCTTAGGAACTTTGCTTGACTACCAGCGTTGTGATGATAGTCACACTAGCGGGGGCTGGGTAGTCTACAAGCATATCCTTATACAGGTCCCTAGTCACAGGATTATCGAGACAGGGCATCAATATTCCAGAGTAGACTAGTGTATACGCTTCTCATCATAGGAGGGGAGATGGTCTGTCCCACAGCCATCAGTACGTCGTACTGGAGATAGTATGCAGGTGCTCATACGGTTATGAGTTACACTGGATGGACTCGTAGGGAACTACTGGTTGGTAATATACCTATCGTCAGGTAGCAGTTCCTAGGTGACATGAGTACAGCTTAGTCCGTCGACTTGACACTGCTACTTCGCCTCAAGTGTGTTCCCACTGTTCTTAGATTACTACCCCACCATGGCTCATCTGAGTCATGCAAACAGGTAGTAGTTGAGTGCAGTCCCGAAGCACTTGGAGGCAGTAGCGGTTAGATATGATTCGTCTCTCCCGGTATTAGGGGTTGATGTCGCGCTGTGTTCGGAAAGCCACTACACAAAGTCCCTGACCAGGGCAAGCGAGATTTGCTGGTAAGGATTCCAGTAGTTTCTCAGGGTGTTTTTGGCCGCACTCCGACACGACTTATTTCACTATTAGGGGTCTGACGCTTGCCACCCCCTAGGACCGATATGCGACACTCTTAGACGAACAGACTGGGTTGTACGGAGATTGCCACAGACATGCTCAGTAGGGGTACGGATGAGTTTCCTCGTTGACCTTCTTGTCGACAGATACCTGGGTAGCCGTTACGTATAGCTAGTGCCACTGACGCGTTTGTGGTTAAACCCACTGCCAGAGTACTGTCGAGTCTTTAGAGTCCCACACAGAGGGTTTCCCAGCTTCGGTCGAAACGTATAAGGGTCGTATGGTTTTACGACAGGGTTCGATCACATATGTGTACTTGTGCGCATATGATGTTCGGGCGGATAATACCAGTGGGCTTTGGTTTAAGCCGGATCCTGGTATTTGATTATTGGATTAGTTTCGCCTCATTGTATTTGTGTTTCTCTGGATAGGGATGCGGGTATGTATATACGGATAAGGGACATTCTTGTAATTTGGACAAGATTATAACATGGAGAATGACGCCTTAAATTAGGGTTTTTCTTTATTAGTAAAATATTTTTGAGGTGGAGTGTCACGACCCGAAATATTAGCTTGTGACCAGCACTTGAATCACACAACGTCTAAAGGCGTAACGGAATTCAAGTAAGCTGAAACCCAGAAATCTAAACCTTTTAAGAAAAATAAAGGAGGTGAGGTTTTGAAATAAAGGTATAATGAAATCAAGTTTTCTTAATGCATAGAAAAGAACATGAATGATGCAAGTGAAATTTACTACTTTGAAAACATGTTTCGTCCTTTTTGAAAATTTTGGCAGCACCTCCTTTGTATTTTTGATCCAAAACCACAATACATAATAATGATAATGGCATCCCCAAGCGGGAGCTAGCTCTTCGCCAAACGGCGGATCACAACCACGCAAGATAATAAAAATAAGTATAAGACGCCCAACGGCGAAGTTCACCACAAAAGAATAAAAGGAAATCAAGACAAATAAATCACAAGTAGCGGAAAACCCCTCGCTCTAAGTCTCACAGCCACAATCCCGCTAAGTCTCATTACTTATACAATTAAAAATTTTGATTGATGGAGTTAACTAGATACAATATGAAATATATAGATACAAGAGTGGGAATGATACAAATATCCCCCCTACCACTGCAAAACACCCAAAGGAAACTGTGTACCAACGAAGCCGCTACTGATCCAAGCGGTCAACCTGCAAGAACTGTTGCACAAAGGGGTGAGTTGCCAACTCGTGAATATAAATATATCTACAAGTAGAAATCGAATAAACAACGACTCCTAGCTCAACTATATCATAAAGGTAATACTATGATATCTAGGGTGACCGGGTCTGTATATGTGCCAACAAGGTAGTCACTACCTATATGCATGCGGATAATATCCAACAGTAATAATCAATGCATGTATATGGGTATCGTCCAACCATAATCAAGGTATGCAGATATGTGGATCTCGTCCACCCATGAATTAATGTCTATAAGCATGTGTATAACCTCCAATAGTAAAATCAATGTATGTATGTATGTATGTGGATCCAGTCCACGCGTCAACCACTGACGCAACAAAATCATGCATGTAAATATCATAAAAGAGTGTGCATGAAAGTATGAGGATGTATATCAACGGTGTCCCTCCCGACATATCAAAATCATGGAACCTGAGTGCCTAGCATCGACCCTCGCAAACATCATGAAAACAGTGCCCAGCATCGGCACGTAAATCCTCATATATCGGGATCCGTCAGTCTGGATCGGCCCACGGGCTCCGTCAGTCCAGATCGGCCCATATCATCTCTCGACTCCGGTCAGTATCCTCCGGATATCCGCCGAGCCCCAAATACTATCACCGGTAGGTAGTGCTCCCCTGCCGGGCTTACCGTTTAACATATCCGAGTCTTCTTGCCCCGGGGTACCTCACCGGGTCCACCATGTACCCGCAATCGGTGCCTACCACTCCTCGAATCGGGTTTCACATGCCACTCTCAGAACCGAGAAAATGCATGGTGGAGGCACTGAAATATCATATCAAGAGAAACCGGGTTTTTAAAACAGTACATGCTTCCTTTTGAAATAGCCACGGTTCTCAAATCCAGAAATCTCATAAAAACAGTATATCTCAATGCGTAAAATGCGTAGATCATGATGTATCCGACATACAACAGAAATGTAAGCATATCAATATATCATGCAGCCTGGAACGGTGATATGACATATTAAGGGAAAACCGCTCTTTTAAAATGATTCCAGTTTTTAAAATATAACATGCGGTTCCCAATTTTACCATAAACCGGTTATCTATGTAGGTACAATATGTATATGCGCAAGTATAGATGTACCAATGTATGTGTGCACAAATATGGATGTACAAGTGTGTATATCCGCAAGTAAGAATGTATCAATGTATATGTGCACGAATATGGATATACAAATATGTATATCCGCAAGTTTGATTGTATCAATGTATATGTTCACGAATATGGATATACAAATGTGTATATCCGCAAGTATGAATGTATCAATGTATATGTGCACGAATATGGATATACAAATGTGTATATCCGCAAGTATGAATGTATCAATGTATATGTGCACGAATATGGATATACAAATGTGTATATCCGCAAGTATGAATGTATCAATGTATATGTGCATGAATATAGATATACAAATGTGTATATCCACAAGTATGAATGTATCAATATATATGTCATGATGCAGCAACCCTACTGTGTAGTGACATGGCAATTATCAATGATGAAGTGTGTGAGCCGGCAAATATGTGTACGTATAACATACGCATCATCGATAATGGTGCAGGTGTACTATCACTGGTATATGCGATGCAATAATAATATCATGAATGCAGCACAAGTTAAATCATCAGCTAACAGCTATAAGGTATACGTAACTATCATATGTCCGAGTCGGTGAATCTATCAATCGGCATCTAGCCCAATAACATCGCATACGGTATAATCCATCGTACGGAAACCTCTATTCAAGGGTAAGGATCAATCATCAAGTCAAACTCATCATGCACGGAATATCATCGTGCGGCGGCATTATACTAAAAGTGATCCTATCATCCTATACGACAAATGACGGCACAGCCTAATATCACATACGGCCTATCATCCATGATTCACAACATTATATATATGGATATATATAAATGAGCCTATGTCTCGGTTCACATCCGCAATAATCTCATATTAGGGGACCGGCAGGGTATAAATCAACTCGATCGACTCGCATCAGTATACCATCACGTCATCATGTCATCATATCAGTCTTATATTCTTTTATCGCAATTAAATCACCTATCAAATCGAATTGCATAAACATTCAATCACTACAAGTATAAGTATCTAATCTAACCTACACATCTGAACCATACAATCGGATTATTAGAGAAGCGAATCGTAGTTTTGAAAAATAGGGGTTGCGGTGTTTTTAAGAAAGAGATATCATTTGAAAATCCGTAACATCCCTCACGGTATATACTTAAAAGGTACATACGATTCTTCGGTTTAGGAAAAGGTATGGTTCGGATGACGCATCTACATCGACTATCTATTCTTATAGTACCCTAAACGGTAATATCGCTAAACGACATCCTATGATAGTCATAACGTATCATTCTAACTATCCTCTAGTTTCTAATATGGTTTCGTAGCTATCTCATTCTAACCCTAGTTTCCTAATCTAGGTTTCCTAACCATATTCTATTAATCGGTTTTCCATCAAAAGTTTGCGAGGGTGCTATACGCCATCCACCCGACTTTCCCGGCAGATATAGATCTACTCACCTTGCTTCTTGCTTGCCGAAGTCGATGACGCCACGCCCCGTCTCCTCGGAATCCACGCGAAGTTACCTACAATAATCAACAATTGCAATACGTATTAAAATCGAGGCAGAAAATCGATACGGCACACGGCGTGCTCATAGGTTAGAACCTATGGCCTAAACGTGTAAATCAATCAAACAACCCCTGTTGTCGATGTACAAACACCCGAAAACCAAATACAAATCCAAATATCAAGAACGTGCATTTTAAAATACGGAAAACATAGCCTAAAACACACCAAAATGCTTCCAGATTTTCCCCAGGTGACAATTAGCCAAAACTGCATATAGGAGTGGTCTAATTTAGTGCAAAAGGAGCCATGGAACAAAACTGGAACAATTCTACCCTACTCTGGACGCAAATTGCGGCCAGAATGATTAAATCTGTGGCCATGGGTTGGGGTTTGGTGCTCAGGTCTTGGTGTTAGCTTCCTAGGTGCCTGCACGACTCCCAGTAATCCCAAAATCATTTCTAGTGTCCCCGGGTTGCTCCAGATTCCAAAATACCGTCTAAAATCACACATTTATCCGATGTCGGGGTTTCTAAATCCGTGTTTTTGGTTTCTAAGCTCTGTTCCAGGTCTTTAAACAGCACCTAAGTTTAGTTAACAGCCACTAGGCATCACCAATTTCAAACAACACTCAAACCTTTACTAGGGTTTCCCAATGTTCACTAATCTTCACAATATCACATCTAAACACATATGAATGCTAAAGTAAATGAAAAACTACCAAATTAGTGAAGGTATTACCTCATATAGCTCCCATGAATCCCTAAGATCATCAAAACTGAATTTTTCTCGGTCCCATGTATAGAGGTTGAAAAGGGGATTAATATTTGTGAATGGTGTGTAGGGTTTTGGGGATTGTTAGGAGATAGATCTAGGGGTTTTAGTGGAGGGTTGTGGCTTGAGGGAGATGAAGAGGCAAAGAAAAATGATGTGGGAAATGGCCAAGGCAGCATCTCCCTTCTCTCTCTCTCTATAATTCTCACACACTCTCTCTCATCGCTAGTATACCTACCCCATCATTATGTCCCCTTTGACTTTTCCTTTTTATTTTTCTTTTCTCTCCACCAATAAACCATAATATATAGCCCAAATGAAATGAAACATGTAACAAAATGAAACATGTCATGGTGCACTAACCATGTAAACTGTAAAAACGCAGATTTGGCTTAATTGCGATTAGCAGTGCACTAATCGAGTTTTTATCAAAACTGCATAAAATAAATTTTAAAAATGCCAAATCCTTTAATTATATAATTAAATGAATAAATCATTTTAATTTTCATTTATTTACCAATTATTGGTATATTTATACCCTTTTTCGAAAACCCCAATTTCGCA
The DNA here is from genome assembly GCA_030015575.1 of Agapanthus africanus. Lineage (NCBI taxonomy): Eukaryota > Viridiplantae > Streptophyta > Magnoliopsida > Asparagales > Amaryllidaceae > Agapanthus > Agapanthus africanus. Next base: position 165,688,797 of record CM057343.1, on the reverse strand, counting down.
AATCGGGCAGTTTTCTGGAAAAATATTATTTTAATATTAAATTCCCAAAAATAAAAATTTTTATTTTCTAAAATGTTGCATTCTTCCCCCCTTAAATAAATTTGGTCACTGAATTTAAATTTAAACCCCCAAAATCTAAAACGTTTCAATAATCGGCTCAAAACAACGGGCTCCGAAATCATGGAAGACGCAGAAATAACACAGCGCGTCTAGTGCGCATAAAAACGAGTACAAAACTCAAAATCAAACTCCATCAAGCTTCACGCAAATCATCGGATTTGCACGCACATCCTCGGAGTTACAATAGAGAAACGGATCTCGAAATCCAGTACCAAAATTCAATATATACACAAGTCAAATACTATAATACGGGTATAGTACGCATCTCTGAAAACTCCAAAATCTGAATAAAATACATGCAAAATATTTTCTAAATCGCCGCGGAAATGCGTAACTCACGGCATAACTGACGGACGCTCATTTTAAAATAATAATATATGTCCATATATGTTTTCCTAAATACACGTTCCGTTCTTTTCAAAATATCCCAAAAGGTTTTCCTTTATAAACGTTCGTGTCGCTCATGTACACGTAGGAAATAGCGAGACTATAGCTCCCCTTTTTCGAAAACCTCTTGGTAAACTTTTAATGCGTGCAAAGTACTCAGGTACTGTCCTCAGATCAGTCCTATTTGGCTACTACACAATATAGTGCCCAACATGAAAACAAAGTGCTCAAAAGCAAAATCCGCCTCAAAAGGCGTATCCAATAATCACATGCGTCTGGTGCGCATGGAAACCAAATCCAAATACAGGTGCTACAATAAGCACAAAGCAAATCTAGGTGCAACGGGTGTGCACGAAAGCATCTGTCCAGTGCAACGGGTGTGCAAGACAACAATATCAGGTGCATTTGATGTGCACAAGAATCCAATCAGGTGCACAAGGTGCACAAAATAATATCGAGTATCAAAATCGAATCGACGGTATACAACACATATCAATCCAAATCCAACTCAGGTATACCGTGATATATAATCGCACAACCATGTGCATCAACGTCCACAAAAGAAAATCAAATACTAAAAGTGCATGAAAACTATGCCGAAAACATAAATCAAATCATATGCATGCCCTAGGCATGAAATCACAGTGAATATCTCGAATGTCATCAAAACAAAGTCAGGTGCAACTGTGGTGCACAAATACGTATCAATGCACTACAAGCACATATAAGCTATACCGAGTGCAAAAATCAATTCATCCGTATGAAATCCATGAAATCATAAACATGTGCGGCTAAGGCACAAAATCGACATCAAACACAATAGGCACAAATCGCAAATCAACACAACGGTGTATAAAATATATATATGGTGCGATAACTATGCGCAAAAATGTAAATACTCAGTAGGTGCAACCATGGTGCACGAAATCAATATCAAGAAACTCGTCATCAAAACTCAAATCCAAGTGATATAAGCGTGATACTCGGATCACAAATGCAAATCGCAACAAAGGACATCGAGGTACACCTCCTACAATGTCGAAAAATAACTCGGTGCGCCAAAAACTGGCAGGGCAAGAATATCCGCTCGCCTCCTGCTCACGGTCTGGCATCCTCGGTCTTTGGGTCCTTATCTTCTCTGCGGATTACTAATCTCACAATCTATCGGCTCATCGGCCCTGTCAGGTGTGCTAACGGGGACGATTTCGTTCTGGCACTTCTCTGGTCATCTCTCGGTCAATCATCACGACCACTCGTAAAGCAGCATGTCACTGGCATCGGCCTCTGGCTCTTTGAATGCACGTGACACATCTGATCCTCGGTGCAAATATCATTGCAGCAGTGTCCTGGAAGGAATCCTGCTCAGGGTCTCTTCCGATCTTTCCTATGCCGAACTGTATGGAGGCTGGTACTCTTATATAATCCTTTCTCGTTTTCTGGACATCTGCGTGTTCCGCACACATTTCCTCGGAAACAGTATGTATCCTAATGCCTCTGTAAGCATATCAGGTCTCTAGTCTCGACGAAAAGTAATGACAGCTCGTCAGCGTCTCGCACGAACCTTTGGTTCCACTTGTCTTTATCGTCATCCACTGTGATGTCACGCCATGCTATCTATGCACTGCAACTGTTCTCGGCAACGGTCAATCCGAAGTCTCTCGCACGGACTCGAAATCATGTACTCTGTAGCTTCATCACTCTGTAGAAGATATCTGGCCGAACAGGTCCTCGGGAACTCATCCCATGCATCGGAGGAATACTCAATACTCGTCCGTCCTCGATCAATTCACAACGCATCGGGGTGAGGTCCTCTATCCGAAGCTGGTTAGCTTACTGGTCTCTTATTACATGATATCCGGACGACGTCAAACTTTTCGATCGAGTCATCAAGGTCCCAAAAATTCCCAAAGGCTCAATACCTGAGCGCGGTCTAAAAATATCTGGTACATACCACAACACCTCTGGACCAACCATAGAAGGGCAAACCCAAGTCTCACTGATGGCACCGCTAAACTGCCACAAACCCTAAGGTTCAAAGTGGTTCCATGGTCATCATGTCGAGTTAGGGTTTCATTCTTCTAGAGGGTCCACAGAATTACCTGCATGTTCCTCCGAACACTTTAAACTTGGGAAAATGGTGTCCTGGCACTCGTTCGAACCTTTTAGCTTCGCCAATATGACATGTGACTATTCTCCGCTCTCATTCTAAGCAATGCCTCAATCCTCCAGGAAAGGTGATACATCGGCGGTCATCTCTGGATCGGTCTGCTCTAGATCTGAGTAAGACTCTCTACACAGGAAATCTTCAACTCAACTGGGCCTGCTATGGCGTATCACTCTGACGAATCACCTTCGTCTCTCAAATCGGGGTAGACTAGTTATCATCTGTTGCACTTCTGCTTGGTAGCTCCGGCGGTCTTAGCTCGTAAGCTCTGGAAGCGACATCCTATCATCTCAGCAACAGCTGGGTCACCTGTATGCATGGTAGGCGACATCAAATCTTTGAGGTATGCTGTACATCAACAGTCCTCTCGCAACTAGCAGCTCTAACAATGGCCCGATCATCCGGTGTAAAACCAAGCTCTCGCCTCTACAAGAGGTCACAACAAAATACTAACTCGAGATGTTCTCATGTCACCAGAAAACACAATGGTCGGCCCTCGTATCAAATGAGCTCGCCCTGACCGCAACGCTAGCAGCAGCTCAATCTGCGCTCAAACTATGGTGACAGGAACCTCAATCGAGTATCGAAGAAAGCAGATCAACGGCATGAGAGGAAACAACAGATCCAGAATGGATACATGATCATAAGAAGGAACATCATCAATGGGAGTATGATCATGGAAACAAATAGAATCAAGGATCTCAAATGGATGTATAATCATGGGTATGAAGAGAATCACTGGTCTCGAAAATATGTACATCCTAAGGTTTCTTAAGTGGAGTATCGTATCGTAAATATGCCGCGGAACATACATACGGTACGTCACTCTACTCAAGCTACCTACTCCATCAATCAGGGTCAGCCTATGAAACGAAAGTTCGGGTCTAATACCCCCTCGTTCAAGTCTAAGTTCCGTAAGGTCAAGCCTAGGTTCCGAAATACATACCCGCCCTAGACTCCTCATAGTCAAACATAGACACAAACAAAGGTTAAACCTAGCACTCTGATACCAACTTTGTCACGACCCGAAATATTAGCTCGTGACCAGCACTTGAATCACGCAACGTCTAAAGGCATAACGGAATTCAAGTAAGCTGAAACCCAGAAATCTAAACCTTTTAAGAAAAATAAATGAAGTGAGGTTTTGAAATAAAGGTATAATGAAGTCAAGTTTTCTTAATGCATAGAAAAGAACATGAATGATGCAAATGAAATTTACTAGTTTGAAAACATGTTTCGTCCTTTTTGAAAATTTTGGCAGCACCTCCTTTGTATTTTTGATCCAAAAACACAATACATAATAATGATAATGGCATCCCCAAGTGGGAGCTAGCTCTTCGCCAAACGGCGGATCACAACCACGCAAGATAATAAAAATAAGTATACGACGCCCAACGACGAAGTTCACCACAGAAGAATAAAAGGAAATCAAGACATATAAATCACAAGTAGCGAAAAACCCCTCGCTCTAAGTCTCGCAACCACAATCCTACTAAGTCTCATTACTTATACAATTACAACTTTTGATTGATGGAGTTAACTAGATACAATATGAAATATATAGATACAAGAGCGGGAATGATACAAATATCCCACCTACCACTGCAAAACACCCAAAGGAAACTGTGTGCCAACGAAGCCGCTACTGATCCAAGCGGTCAACCTGCAAGAACTATGGCACAACGGGGGTGAGTTGCCAACTCGTGAATAGAAATATATCTACAAGTAGAAATCGAATAAACAATGACTCCTAGGTCAACTATATCATAAAGGTAATACTATGATATCTAGGGTGACCGGGTCTGTATATGTGCCAACAAGGTAGTCACTACCTGTATGCATGCGGATAATATCCAACAGTAATAATTAATGCATGTATATGGGTATCGTCCAACCATAATCAGGGTATGCAGATATGTGGATCTCGTCCACCCATGAATTAATGTCTATAAGCATGTGTATAACCTCCAATAGTAAAATCAATGTATGTATGTATGTATGTATATGGATCCAGTCCACGCATCAACCACTGACGCATCAACATCATGCATGTAAATATCATAAAAGAGTGTGCATGAAAGTATGAGGATGTATATCAACGGTGTCCCTCCCGACACATCAAAATCATGGAACCAGAGTGCCTAGCATCGATACTCGAAAACATCATGAAAACAGTGCCTAGCATCGGCACGTAAATCCTCATATATCGGGCTCCGTCAGTCTGGATCGGCCTACGGGCTCCGTCAGTCCAAATCGGCCCATATCATTTCTCGACTCCGGTCGGTATCCTACGGATATCCGCCGAGCCCCAAATACTATCACCAGTAGGTAGTGCTCCCATGCCGGGCTCACCGTCTAACATATCCGAGTCTTCTTGCCCCGGGGTACTTCACCGGGTCCACCATGTACCCGCAATCGGTGCCTACCACTCCTCGAATCGGGTTTCACATGCCACTCTCAGAACCGAGAAAACTCATGGTGGACGCACTGAAATATCATATCAAGAGAAACCGGGTTTTAAAACAGTACATGCTTCCTTTTGAAATAGCCACGGTTCTTAAATCCAGAAATCTCATAAAAACAGCATATCTCAATACGTAAAATGCGTAGAGCATGATGTATGCGACATATAACAGAAATGTAAGCATATCAATATATCATGCAGCCTGGAACAGTGATATGACATATTAAGGGAAAACCTCTCTTTTAAAATGATTCCAGTTTTTAAAATAGAACATGTGGTTCCCGATTTTACCATAAAACCGGTTATCTATGTAGGTACAATATGTATATCCGCAAGTATGAATGTATCAATGTATATGTGCACGAATATGGATATACAAATATGTATATCCGCAAGTTTGATTATATCAATGTATATGTGCACGAATATGGATATACAAATGTGTATATCCGCAAGTATGAATGTATCAATGTATATGTGCACGAATATGGATATACAAATGTGTATATCCGCAAGTATGAATGTATCAATGTATATGTGCACGAATATGGATATACAAATGTGTATATCCCCAAGTATGAATGTATGAATGTATATGTCATGATGCAGCAACCCTACTGTGTAGTGACATGGCAATTATCGATGATGAAGTGTGTGAGCCGGCAAATATGTGTACGTATAACATACGCATCATCGATAATGGTGCAGGTGTACTATCACAGGTATATGCGATGCAATAATATTATCATGAATGCAGCACAAGGTAAATCATCAGCTAACAGCTATAAGGTATACGTAACTATCATATGTTCGAGTCGGTGAATCTATCAATCGGCATCTAGCCTAATAACATCGCGTACGGTATAATCCATCGTACGGAAACCTCTAGTCAAGGGTAATGATCAATCATCAAGTCAAACTCATCACGCACGGAATATCATCGTGCGGCGGCATTATACTAAAAGGGATCCTATCATCCTATACGACAAATGAGGGTACGGCCTAATATCACATACGGCCTATCATCCATGATTCACTACATTATATATATGGATATATATCTATGTGCCTATGTCCCGGTTCACATCCGCAACAATCATATTAGGGGACCGGCAGGGTATAAATCAACTCGATCGACTCGTATCAGTATACCATCACGTCATCATGTAATCATATCAGTCTTATATTCTTGCATCGCATTTAAATCACCTATCAAATCAAATTTCATAAACATTCAATCACTACAAGTATAAGTATCTAATCTAACCTACACATCTGAACCATACAATCGGATTATTAGAGAAGCGAATCGTAGTTTTGAAAAATAGGGGTTACGGTGTTTTTAAGAAAGAGATATCATTTGAAAATCCATAACATCCCTCACGGTATATACTTAAAAGGTACATACGATTTTTCGGTTTAGGAAAATGTATGGTTCGGATGACGCATCTACATCGACTATCTATTCCTACAGTACCCTAAACGGTAATATCGCTAAACGACATCCTATGATAGTCATAACGTATCATTCTAACTATCCTCTAGTTTCTAATATGGTTTCGTAGCTATCTCATTCTAACCCTAGTTTCCTAATCTAGGTTTCTTAACCATATTCTATAAATCGGTTTTCCATCAAAAGTTTGCGGGGGTGCTATACGCCATCCACCCGACTTCCCCGGTAGATATAGATCTACTCACCTTGCTTCTTGCTTGCCGAAGTCGATGACGCCACGCCCCGTCGCCTTGGAATCCACGCGAAGGTACCTACAATAATCAATAATCGCAATACGTATTAAAATTGAGGAAAACCGATACGGCACACGGCGTGCTCATAGGCTAGAACCTATGGCCTAAACGTGCAAATCAATCGAACAACCCCTGTTGTCTATGTACAAACACCCGACAACCAAATACAAATCCAAATATCAAGAAAGTGCATTTTAAAATACGGAAAATATAGCCTAAAACACACCAAAATGCTTCCAGATTTTCCCCAGGTGACAATTAGCCAAAACTGCATATAGGAAGGGTCTAATTTAGTGCAAAAGGAGCCATAGAACAAAACTGGAACAATTCTACCTTACTCTGGCCGTAAATTGCGGCCATAATGATTAAATCTGCGGCCATGGGTTGGAATTTGGGGCTCAGGTCTTGGTGGTAGCTTCCTAGGTGCCTGCAAGAATCCCAGTAATCCCAAAATCATTTCTAGTGTCCCCGGGTTGCTCCAGATTCCAAAATACCCTCTAAAATAACATATTTATCCGATGTCGGGGTTTCTAAATCCGTGTTTTGGGTTTCTAAGCTCTGTTCCAGGTCTTTAAACAGCACCCAAGTCTAGTTAACAGCCACTAGGCATCACTAATTTCAAACAACACTCAAACCTGCACTAGGGTTTCCCAATGTTCACGAATCTTCACAATATCACATCTAAACACATTTGAATGCTAAAGTAAATGAAAAACTACTCAATTAGTGAAGGGATTACCTCATATAGCACCCATGAATCCCTAAGATCATCAAAACTGAATTTATCTCGGTCCCATGTATAGAGGTTGAAGAGGGGATTAATATTTGTGAAGGGTGTGTAGGGTTTTGGGGATTGTTAGGAGATAGATCTAGGGGTTTTAGTGGAGGGTTGTGGCTTGAGGGAGATGAAGAGGCAAAGGAAAATGATGTGGGAAATGGCCAAGGCAGCAGCTCCTTCTCTCTCTCTCTATAATTCTCACACTCTCTCTATCATCACTAGTATACCTACCCCATCATTATGTCCCCTTTGACTTTTCCTTTTTCTTTTTCTTTTCTCTCCACCAATAAACCATAACATATAGCCCAAATGAAATGAAACATGTAACAAAATGAAAAATGTCATGGTGCACTAACCATGGACACTGTAAAAACGCGGATTTGGCTTAATCGCGATTAGCAGTGCACTAATCGGGTTTTTATCAAAACTGCATAAAATAAATTTTAAAAATGCCAAATCGTTTAATTATATAATTAAATGAATAAATCATTTTAAATTCCATTTATTTAACAATTATTGGTATATATTTATACCCTTTTTCGTAAACCCCAATTTCGCAAATCGGATAGTTTTCGGGAAAAATATTATTTTAATATTAAATTCCCAAAAATAATATTTTATATTTTCTAAAATGTTACATGGTGGAAATGAGAGTGGAAACTTGGTGGTATTTTAGTGAAATGGATTAGGGTTTCACTTTGACTTTCTTGGACTCATTTGGTATTTATTGACTTAGATATTTGTTAGATATTTGTGAGATATTTTCCTATGGTTTAAATGCCAAAACTCTAGCTCATTTCACTAATTCTTTTTCACAAATAAAATCTAGAGATACTTTCTCCTCTCATTTCCTGAAGCTTTTCTCCTTCTCATCTCAAACCCTAACCATCTCATGAGTTGAGAATCCTGGGGTTTGTGAGACTACTAGACTCCTCATCACTCTCTACACATCCTAGGCTACTTAGTTTAGCACACCAAGTGACCTAGTTTCCTCAAGTTAAAGGTTAAGCTCAAAGTCGGATCTCTCGGGTGGATCATCTATGATTCGGAGAAGATGAGGAGGAGGTGCAATCCGCTCTCACGTCGAGGAGCTCACGACTTGGAGAAGGATAGCGAGAACTTGAGGTATAATACTCACACATAGTAGTTAAACCTCTTTTCTAGATTGTTAGTGTAACATTTTAGAAAAATAAAATATTATTTTTCGGGAATTTTATATTTTAATAATAAAATATTGAATATTTTAATAAGGCGGTATTATTAAATACCGATAAATGGGGAAAATTTGGAAAATTATGGAAATTACTAAAAAGAGGGTACTTTATGTGATTTAAGCAAATTATTAGAATTTATGTGTTATTTGACACTATTTTAGTGCTAATCGCGATTAAAATCGCTAATCGAGCTTTAAGCGGGTTTTGTGCAAAACGTGCACCATATCATTTTTACACTTGTGTGACATTTCCTACATGGTTTTCTTTTCATTATTCATTTATTGTTTTGGTTTTACTATTGAGGAGAGAAGAAAACAAAAGAAAAAGAAAAGGATTAGAATAATGAGGGATGGGCAAGAGAGAGAAGATAGGAGAGAGGGTGAGGGGTCAACTTGACCTTAGCCTTTGTGTCCCATTCATTTTCCCTTCATCATTTCAGCCCCTCTCCTCACCATGGCAGCATCCCCTTTCCTATCCACTTCAAACCCACACTTCATCACTAAAAACTCACAAAAACCATACACCCTCTTCACAAAAGATGTGCACAAGCTCTCAAGCAACCCTATAGACCAAGAAAGTTTGTGTTTTGGTACTGTAGGAGGATTCATGAGTGTCTAATGAGGTAATCCCTTCACACTTAGTGTAGTTTTTTATTCACTTTAAACCATTTATGTGTTTAGTTGTGATTTCATGAGATTTGGTGAACTTTGGAGATGACCTTAAACCCTTCCCAATTGATAGAAACCCAGACCAACCCAACTGAAACCCAAAATAGGGAATTACGGAACTTTTCATGTCGGTTTGTAATGACTTTGAGGGTGCAGGGAAATCTGGAGTGAACCGGTACCAATACGAGATAAACAAACAACTCCAGGGACCAATTTGAGGCCATAGGAGACCCCCCCTGCAAGTTCGAGGCCCCAATTCATCCCCAAAACTGAGGAGGCCGGTTTTTATAGGGAAGTGGCCGGCCCCTTGGTGGGTGAGGGTGTCCAGGTTGTTTCCATAGCTCATATACACCCTATACTTCATCCCAGTATTGTTTGTGCACCTAGTTTGGACCTGAACTAAAATCCGGGGCATGTTTTCTTGGTTTCTGCCTTGTATTTAGTGTTGTTTATGAATTCAAGTTTTGATATTTGGTATTGTATTTGATCGCTTGACATTTGTACGTCTATATCAAGTGTTATTTGGTGGTTTTGAAAGAGTAGTCCATAGGTTCTAACTTATAGGCTTTTAAGCGTACGTTTTGGTTTTCGTGTGTCGTTTCGTCTTCGAATTTGATTTTAACGCGATACGATGCGTTATATGTGTAGGTACCCCACGTGATGTCGAAACGTTGAAGATGAAGATGGCGACTTCGGCATCGGCACACAAGAAGCAAGGTGAGTAGATTATATCTACGGGGGAAGTCGGGTGGATGGCGTATAGCACCCCCGCAGTTCGTAGTGATGTATACGAATACGTATACACACACATATATATTATATGTTGATTTGAGTTTATTGATGATAAAGATGGATTCTAGGTGTTCTTGGATTGGTTTAGTATTAGTTGCGAAACCCTAGAGTAGTTGTTGCACCCACACACGCACACACATACTTGCATACATTCATTCTTTTACCTGTGCGTATATGGGGATATGTATATATATGTATATACACATAGGTATGGGACTATGTATATATATATACGTATACATATACACGGATTCTGAGGATAGTACATGTGTTTTGAGATGAGTCGATGAGATTGGATTTGAGGCCGTGAGATCGATGATATGACAGGGTTCGTATTTGAGATACGACACGATGTGTTAGCGGGTCCTTTATGTTAGTTATATGTTTGCCCTAGAGGCCATTACTGTACATTGGATGTATATTGTAGTGGATGCTGGGACATATATAGGGAGGACTTTCTTGCTCGACATGATAGTATGCTATCTGGTTACCCTTTACCTTAACGTGTACATTGAATGTCTCTCTGTTACATGTTGGTAAAGCCCTTAGGATGTGTACTTGACTACCTGGACTATGATGCGGATCATACTAGTGGGGACATGGTAGTCCATAAGTACATCCTTCAAAGTCCCTAGTCGTGGGTGTATCGAGACGGGGCATCGATATACCAGTGTAGACTAGCGTATACCTTCTCGATCCATACAGATGGGCGATGGGAGATCCCATATCCATTGGTGTTTGACATCAGAGATGATATACGGGTGCTCAGTAGAGACTGGGTACACTGGACGGACTCGCCGAGAACTCCCAGATGGTATTATACCTTACGTCAGATGGCAGTTCTCTGGTGACACTGGTACAGAGTAGTCTGTTGACCCGAGATCGTCATAGAGTCTTGTGTGGTTCCCACTGTGCTTTGATTTCCATCTTACCACGTCCAAGAGGGCGTGCAAAACGGTGGTTTTTGGGTACAGTCCCGAATCACATGGAGGCAATGAGCGATAGGAGGGGATTCGTCTCTCCCTGTATAGGGAGTGGATGTTGCGCTGTGTTCGATTGGCTATAACCGGAAATCCCTGGCCAGGGTTGCTGAGATTTACTGGTAAGTGTTACCAGTAGTTTCTCGAATTGTTATAGACCTCATATCGACACGACTTATCGAGCTATTGGGGTCTGACGTTTACCACCCCTAGGCGAGATATGCGACATATCAGACGATCAGACCGGACTGTACGGTAAGTGTTACTGGTTGGATTCACAGGAGTGTGAGCGGGCTTGCTCGTCGATCTTCTCATCTCTCAATACCCGGATGGCCGTTACGTTTAGCAGACCGCTTGCGGCTTGTGGGTGTTTGATATGATCATCACCTGCTGCCGGCGTATTGACGAGTCTTTAGAGTCCTACACAGAGGTTTCCTGGCTCAAGAAAAACGAAATAGGAGCGCATATGAGATATGTGCGGGACCGAGAATAATGCGTGTATGTGATACTGTATTCTATTCTCGCGATGAATGTATCGATTGGTTGTATGCGATATAACCTAGTTATCGAATCAAGTATTGATTCGATAAGCCGATACATAGGATACTAGTCGGTTATATGCGATATGACCGGATCGTTAAATCAAGTGTTGATTTAATGATTTAATGTATAATTATATATTTGATATATTACTTTGCATTAACTAGTATTGGTTCACTTTAAAGGATTTTCTCACTTGGATGTACAAGTTGTATATGTGATATACTTTTTGTGCAAATTATTGTATCATGTTTGATGATACATGTTTACTTGGTTAAGTGTAAAGAATTAAACCATGGTTAAACTTATGATTAGGGTTTTGTTTTCTTTTTCATTTATTTGTCTATTTATTCTTTTTGGAAAAATAATAAGCATAAAGGAAAATGGTGGCTTAATTTGTTTTCTAGTTAAAGCTTCATGAAGCTTTGACCAAGTGACCATTTTGTCTCCATGCTTAACCCTAACCATTCCCACTAACCATGATTTATTCTCTACACTTGACCATGGTTGAGATATGATAAGTATTCTTATTATTTTCTTTTTACAAAACACTTATCATATTCTTTTCATCATCTTCTTCATCTTCTACTTGAAGAAAAAGCTTGCCTCATCAATGGCAACTTGAGAAAAAGAGTGCGAAATCCTATTCTAAAGTGAACCCACCTCCTATTTCTTCATCCTTTACCTCTTGCCAAGTAGTATAGGGTGTTTCCTTCACAAGTTTTCTTGACTTGGTGAAGTTGGAGCTTGATCTAGCGATGCCTCGACGTAGATCATCTTCGGCATCGTCGTCGATGACTTAGCCCGCTTTTTCTCTGATGAAGCCGACGTTAGAGCCCAAGATCCGATTTGTACAGCGAGGAGACTTCATCGCGGAGCCATGGAGGTGGAGAACCGGATCTACAAAGGTTGTATTTCCGTTTACCATTTAGTTAAGTTGTTAACTAGTTTCTTTTTCGCCTAAACTTCTAGCCAACGATCCGTATTAGGGTTTCTCGGCACCGTAATTTTTGAAATTGGCATGGTTGATGCCTTCTGAGACCTCTTGAGAGTGCCTAGAAACCCTACAGTGGTATCAGAGCCTAGCTAGAGCCTTAGGCGATGCTTGGACGATGTTTGAAACCCGATCGAACCCGAAACCCTAACTTTTTGATGCTCTCTGGACTTTTTCTAAAAACTGGGTTTTTTCCAGATTAAAAATTCTTAAAAAATTCAGCAGGAAATTCTAAGAATTACGGTGCAAAAATTACCTAATGATCTCTCTAAAGCGCGGCGGAACCGCGGCATTAGCCGCCTATTGCGGCGGTTCCGCGCTCATTTTGTCCCTTCTTCAATTGAATTTTGCACAGTAATTCCTATTTTGCAGTGCTGGTTTTCCTGAGAATTTTTAATCTGAACTCAAGAGTTGAGTTTTCTGGGTTGTATAGGGAGTTCGTAGATTCGATCGGATTATCAAACTTTGTTTAAGTGTTTTCCGGATAATTTTAGAATATGTTAAAAAGTTCGACCGGATATAAATACCCACCTTTTCCCCTGTCGGGAATTTTCCAAGTGTTGGATTTTTCCGTGGTTTGAAGACGTTCTAAGTAGTGCAAGTAACGTGATGGACGCTCTAGAAGACAACAAAGCTTAACTCGATTATGTGACCGTCTTGAATTTCCCTTTGAACCCTCGGGTTTGGGGCAGTACAGCGTGCCACATGTGAGGCGTTGGCATGACCCTTCTACGGCTGGACCGTTGGTACTGAGGCATGAAGTGAATGTCTTTGAACTTATTTCATGAGTTGATCTGTATCGGGAAAACTTGGGTGTTTGAATGTTCGATCGGAAAGTTTAACATTTTCCATTTATCTGGAATGTGATACAATACTTGGAATTCACAAATTGTTATGAGATAACTGAATGAATGTTAAAAACATAGCACTTTAGTCTCACTTGATCGGTTGCCACGGAATTTTGATGTGATCAAAAGTCCGTCGCAATCACGTAGCGTACGCGTATACTCGCCGGATAAACTTAATAGAAAGCCTCACCCCATAGCCCCGACCAAGTGACTGAAGGAGAACCCCGTCGCCGAAAGCATCCGTTCGGGTGCTCGCGGTAGCGGTATTCCGCCTTGGTGCACTTCGTCGACGGCGTCGGGGGTGCGGCCGTCTACTGAAGTTTGCGACGAGTATTCGATCAGAATGTCGGGAATCCTGTTGAATTGCCCGACTTGGTATTGAAAAGTGTTTTCGATAATGAGGCTAAAATGCGGGGTTTATAATTGTTAGGCATGCGATGTCTAAAGAATTCATTTGATTAGGCATGCGATGTCTAAAGGAGTTGCGGATTCCAACTGTTGTAGTTTTACACTTTCTATTCTGTGACCGTAAGTGTAATATGTGATATCGCCGGTTTCGTTGCTATATGTCAACGACAATTGGGATATGCATGTTTACTTACGTTGATGACATGTGATGTTATGTGTTGCTGGATATGTTATATTGGATCGTCGTGTTTGAATAGCCGGGGGTTTTTATGTGAGATGAGTGTTTTTCATTTTCATTCATGTAAAAACTTGTATGTAATATTCTTTTATTGGGACACTTCCAGGTAGCGGAAGTTGTCACCTTTTGTGTATTTTTTTACTTTTCCGCATTAGGATAGACCCAAGGAGGGGAGCACAAGTAACCGGGTTCTGGGGTCCAGTGGGAGACCAACTCGAGGAGTCGAGTCCGGGTCTCCTAACCCTAGAATAGGTAGGGTTGCTTGCCGCTCTCGTAGGGGTCTAGGGGTGTGGGATTGGCTATTCATCACGACCGTGGAATCCGTGTTTTATACAGGCTCGTATTGAAAACACGGACGTCCTAGTATATCCAATGTTTCATATGTTTCTTCTGCTGCTATATCTGTGATGTGATCATGTGATGTTCTGTGATAGATACAGTATATATTATATATGATATATTATATAGACGTTACTTATGTTTTACACCCGCGCTAGCCCTGCCCCGCTCTGCCGTTAGTTACCTAACCTAACGGTGCACGAGGGGACATCGAGACGAATACGGATGGCATAAGTGTACGTCGTATTTATCTGTGATGTTTAGGTATTTTAAATGATGGGACTTCATTAATGAGATTAATGAAATAAAAGAAACCTAAGATGTTGTAGAATCGAATTTCAAAAATAAAACAGGTAGCTACAGTTCTTGCTTTGCACAGCGGTATATATGATATATCCTGCACCTTATTCGATAAGGAAAGGACCGAGATCCCTTCACCGGGAGCGACTCCTTTAGCAATAACTGGTAGATGCTACACACTCGGTTTGTCTTTTGATTGCTTTTAAGTGTTTTTGCTTTGCATAGCGATATATATGATATATCCTGCACCTTATTCGACGAGGAAAGGACCAACGATCCCTTCACCGGGAGTGACTCCTTTAGCAAAACTAGAAAAGCCTCAAAAACACTCCATTTCAAAATTCATTTGATTCTACAACGATATCAAGTTCATTACGCAATAGGTTTTCAGAAAAACCTGTCGTAGCCCTCCGTCATTTCAGATAAGTACTAGTTAGTATTCGTGCTGTGGTAGTTTGGCATTCGTCAAGGCGTAGTGTGCGGTAGCTAACTAGTATTTATCTGCTTATGCATATGATGCAGATTGGATTAGGGTATTCGTACGGCGTTGTTTGGCATTCGTCAAGGGTCATGCGGGTGGGTTTAATTCGATCAAGAAATGTACGGGTTGAACTTGACTAGTGGACTATGGGTTGTTTGGCATTCGTCAAGGTCATAGAACACTAGGGGCAAAATATTATCGGGAATTTCAAGTGTTGAAATTTGCAATGAGATTGCATACCTTCTATGAGATAGTTGGATCCCGATACCCGCTGCGAGTAATTGTTACTCCTGGGAGAGTTTTACACATTACAATTAGCCGATCAAGTAGGTGTCTAGAAAGGTGTTAACGAGGTTACGCCTCTGGGAAAACGAGATTTACATTAATTAGGTTCGTGCGAAAGCACGGGGGACCTCCCTCAAAGTACCGACACTGGCCTGGCTGAAAGATTGGCGAACTTGTAGTGTGTAATTAATCCCGGCTAGTCTTTCCTTTTAGGGTTTGAAGGAAGATTTGATAAAAAGCAGTGGGAGCCATCCTGATTAGATAAAATAATAACCAATCTATTCTTGCAAGAGCGCACGCTGAGTGTTTTCTTCTCTCTCTCTCCTGGTAGCGACCATGTCACGTCTTAATCAAGATAATAATACGGATATTGACCGAACCCGCTTGTTATACTGAGCTGGGGAACGTTGGTCCCGCTCTAATTTATAATTGTTATAAGACAGAGCAGGAAATTGGGGAATACCAGAATTCCCGTGCCGCCCAAACGAAGAAAGTGCATACTGATGCATCATCTTCGGGTGTGTTCATTATACAGAACTGTTTCTCAGTATCCTCTACGTCATGGGTATGTGATACCAGATCAGGATCCCTGTTATGTAATCTGTTACATAGGGCTACAGAGAGGTAGAGAACTGAGAACGGGTGATAAGTTTCATGAGACAGAAAACGGGGCAAGTGTTGCAACCAAATATGTTGGTCACTGTCACCCTGTATTACAATACATTGATTCTGAACAAATGTTATTAGATACCGAACCTGATATACAAAATCATATCAGTCTCTTTATTAGTAAAGAAAGGATGTAATTTTGTATTGTTGGATAATGTTTTGAACATTTCCTATATCAAAAGTTGATCGGTTCAGGCACGTTATCTAAAAGCATTGATGTTCTAAATAAAACTACAGTTCTTAGTATACTGAAACACACAAGAGGAAGAGTTCAGACATGAACGAATTCTTCTTGAGGCATTGTAGACTAGGTCATATCAATGCGACCCGACTGGCTGAAGTTACATTTAGATGCATATTTAAATCAGTTTGAATTTACATCTTGTGAAACTTGCCAGTCATGTCACAAAGATAAGATGACCATAGCTCTGTTTATTGGAAACAGAGAAAGAGTTAGTAAACTCTTGGGATGATACATGTTGATGTATGTAGGCCCCCTGTCTACACATGCCAAGATTGGTTCTTTATACTTCATTACGTTCTCTGATGATCTCTCAAGATTCAGACATATGTTCCTGTTAAAACACAAGTCAGAACCTTTTGAGATATTCACAGAATATAAGTTAGAAGTAGAGAACCAAAATACGGGTATAAGTATTATGTCCTTTGATGTGATCAAGGAGGAGAATACTTGAGCACGGAAATCCTGGACTATTCTAAAGGAGAATGAGATTCTCTCTCAGCATTACTCCTCCGTATACAACATTGCACGATGGTATATCGGGGCGGAGAAGATACACCCTATTTGATATGGTGTGCTCTATGATGAGTACTACTGAGTTACCTGTTTCCTTTTAGGGGGTTATGCACTTGAGAGGTTTCATACCTATTGAATAGGGTTCTAATCAAATCAGTTGCCTACCGCTTCATATGTGATATGGAAAGGGAAGAGCCCATATCTTAAGTTAGTTAAGATTTGGGGTTGTCCGGCCTATGTCTAAAAGCAAAATCCGGACAAGCTCGAGGCAAGGTCTGTTATGTAGAACTGGAAATGTTCCAGCCATACAAACTGCAGCTGATGATTTGGTAGAACCAAAGGATTCAATATTTTCCAACGAACCTCAGCCTCTCCGCCGATCTAGTAGGGTTTCTCACCCACCTGAGAGATACTTTGGTTTCTCTATGACAGTGGGAGCGAGGATTGCATCATGAGATGATGACCCAACTAGCTTCGAGCTGGCCATCAGGAGTAAGACTCTGTAAGAATGGCTGGATGCTTAGTGATCTGAGATGGAATCCTTATACACCAGCAAAGTATGGACTTTGGCTGCTATATCTGAAGGGTTAAATCCCCATCAGGAGCAAGTATATCTTGAGAAGATTACTTGGTGTAGTTGGAAAAGTTGAGACTTTCAAAGCTAGACTTGTTAAAGGTTTTCGTCATCGACCAGGCGTGGATGATGATGAAAGCTTTTTCCAATGGCTATGCTTAAGTCCATCCAGATCCTACTTGCCACGGCTGCATACCATGACTACGATATCTGGTGGTTGGGTGTCATGACTGCTTTTCAAAATGATGTTTTGGAAGAGAGCGTCTATAAGTACACAGCCAGAGGGCTTCGTAGACAGTGGGAGCAGCGGAAACGTGTGCAAGATGCTTTATAGGATAAAGCAGGCATCGCGGAGTTGGAACATCTATTTTGATGAAGTAGTCAAAGAGTTTGACATCATCAAAATGGTAGATGAACCTTGTATAAACAAAAAGGTAGTGGGGAGTATGGAGGTGATCCTCGTAGAGTACGTGGATAACATACTCTTGATAGGGAAGGTGTTTCCTATGCTACGCTCGATCAATCTCCGCTTATCACAAAGATTCTCCATATAGGATCAAAGTGATACCTCCTAAATCCTGGTATTTGGATCTATGAGATAGATCTAATTGGATGTTAGCATACTCACTAATTGTAGTGAGATGGTATCAATTGATCCTGGGGAGAATCACTGGAAAGGTTCCAGGGTGATAAAGACGACTGAAAGTCAGTCACAGGCATTGTCTTTACCCTCAGTGGAGGGACGGTATGTTGGAAGAGTTCCAAGCTAGATACCGTGACATACTAGACGATAAAGGCAGGATACATCGCTACTTAAGATGCTACCAAAGAGGCTGTTTGGGTGTATATTGATTCATGAGATGAACTAGGTTCCTACCATTGTGTGACAATGGAAGTGTGGCTTTGACCCGGGAACCCCGGTCCCATCAGTGACCCAGAAATAATCTAAGGCAGTATCACCTGATCATGGAGATGGTTGATCTCCAAGGAGATCGAGGTTAGGAGAGTAGACTCAGAAGATAACACGGCGGATCCACTCATGAAGGCCTATTCCCAGAGAGAGACTTTTATGGGATGGTTGAGTATGAGATACTACAACCACTGCTATCAGATGGCCCTAGTGCAAGTGGGAGATTGTTAGTTATATGTATGCCCTAGAGGCCATTACTGTACATTGGATGTATATTGTAGTGGATGCTGGGACATATATAGGGAAGACTTTCTTGCTCGACATGATAGTATGCTATCTGGTTACCCTTTACCTTAACGTGTACATTGAATGTCTCTCTGTTACATGTTGGTAAAGCCCTTAGGATGTGTACTTGACTACCTGGACTATGATGCGGATCATACTAGTGGGGACATGGTAGTCCATAAGTACATCCTTCAAAGTCCCTAGTCGTGGGTGTATCGAGACGGGGCATCGATATACCAGTGTAGACTAGCGTATACCTTCTCGACCCATACAGATGGGCGATGGGAGATCCCATATCCATTGGTGTTTGACATCAGAGATGATATATGGGTGCTCAGTAGAGACTGGGTACACTGGACGGACTCGCCGAGAACTCCCAGATGGTATTATACCTTACGTCAGATAGCAGTTCTCTGGTGACACTGGTACAGAGTAGTCTGTTGACCCGAGATCGTCATAGAGTCTTGTGTGGTTCCCACTGTTCTTTGATTTCCATCTTACCACGTCCAAGAGGGCGTGCAAAACGGTGGTTTTTGGGTACAGTCCCGAATCACATGGAGGCAATGAGCGATAGGAGGGGATTCGTCTCTCCCGGTATAGGGAGTGGATGTTGCGCTGTGTTCGATTGGCTATAACCGGAAATCCCTGGCCAGGGTTGCTGAGATTTACTGGTAAGTGTTACCAGTAGTTTCTCGAATTGTTATAGACCTCATATCGACACGACTTATCGAGCTATTGGGGTCTGACGTTTACCACCCCTAGGCGAGATATGCGACATATCAGACGATCAGACCGGACTGTACGGTAAGTGTTACTGGTTGGATTCACAGGAGTGTGAGCGGGCTTGCTCGTCGATCTTCTCATCGCTCAATACCCGGGTGGCCGTTACGTTTAGCAGACCGCTTGCGGCTTGTGGGTGTTTGATATGATCATCACCTGCTGCCGGCGTATTGACGAGTCTTTAGAGTCCTACACAGAGGTTTCCTGGCTCAAGCAAAACGAAATAGGAGCGCATATGAGATATGTGCGGGACCGAGAATAATGCGTATATGTGATACCGTATTCTATTCTCACGATGAATGTATCGATTGGTTGTATGCGATATAACCTAGTTATCGAATCAAGTATTGATTCGATAAGCCGATATATAGGATACTAGTTGGTTATATGCGATATGACCGGATCGTTAAATCAAGTGTTGATTTAATGATTTAATATATAATGATATATTTGATATATTACTTTGCATTAACTAGTATTGGTTCACTTTAAAGGATTTTCTCACTTGGATGTACAAGTTGTATATGTGATATACTTTTTGTGCAAATTATTGTATCATGTTTGATGATACATGTTTACTTGGTTAAGTGTAAAGAATTAAACCATGGTTAAACTTATGATTAGGGTTTTGTTTTCTTTTTCATTTATTTGTCTATTTATTCTTTTTGGAAAAATAATAAGCATAAAGGAAAATGGTGGCTTAATTTGTTTTCTAGTTAAAGCTTCATGAAGCTTTGACCAAGTGACCATTTTGTCTCCATGCTTAACCCTAACCATTCCCACTAACCATGATTTATTCTCTACACTTGACCATGGTTGAGATATGATAAGTATTCTTATTATTTTCTTTTTACAAAACACTTATCATATTCTTTTCATCATCTTCTTCATCTTCTACTTGAAGAAAAAGCTTGCCTCATCAATGGCAACTTGAGAAAAAGAGTGAGAAATCCAATTCTAAAGTGAACCCAACTCCTATTTCTTCATCCTCTACCTCTTGCCAAGTAGTATAGGGTGTTTCCTTCACAAGTTTTCTTGACTTGGTGAAGTTGGAGCTTGATCTAGCGATGCCTCGACGTAGATCATCTTCGGCATCGTCGTCGATGACCTAGCCCGCTTTTTCTCTGATGAAGCCGACGTTAGAGCCCAAGATCCGATTTGTACAGCGAGGAGACTTCATCGCGGAGCCATGGAGGTGGAGAACCGGATCTACAAAGGTTGTATTTCCGTTTACCATTTAGTTAAGTTGTTAACTAGTTTCTTTTTCGCCTAAACTTCTAGCCAACGATCCGTATTAGGGTTTCTCGGCACCGTAATTTTTGAAATTGGCATGGTTGATGCCTTCTGAGACCTCTTGAGAGTGCCTAGGAACCCTACACTTTGATGTAGCATTTCATACACACGCATGCATATATGGATGGTATCAGTATTGTACTAGACGTAGTTCAGTACCCCGGATCTTGATATATGATAAAGAGGATACCACATGAATAATGTGATTGATGTGACATTGACCCGTACCCAGATTTGGGATGCCGTACGACGGATTTACCGTACGAGCTATATTGATGATAGATCCGCACTCTTGACTTGAGGATATAATATTATAGATATTGTATCGTATGGGATACTTTTGAGGCGGGATCATCGACTGTTTTATATATATATATATATATATATATATGTATGTATCGACTCAGATGTTAGGCGGTTTCCTTACATTTTGATCAGTCTGTATAGTTTGGCCCTGTAGTGTACTTGTATATGATAGATTAGATTCGACTCATACCTATTTCAAAAAGCAACGAATCGTGGGTATTTTAAAAGACGGGACAAGGGATTTTACGGATATTTCAAAGGATGTATCTTTTCTTAAAAACACCGTAGCCCTTATTTTCAAAACACCACGATTCGTGTTATTTCATATGGCACCACTGTATGACTCATATTTATATAAATGTAGATTAGTTATCATTGAGTTTATCATTCAGTTCCCGCATATTATTACTGTTCGCATTGCATCGCTTTCTTATATTGTGTTTTCATATGTCGTTATCGAGATTATGTTGTCAGGACACCAGCACCATTACCGATGATGCGTATGTCCCACATACACTTATTTACCGGCTCACACACATCATCATCGATAATTTCCAAGTCACGCACACTTTAGAAAACACTATTTCATTGACATAGCTTGCTAACTGATAGTTGCTACATGTTTTAGCTTTCATATGCTAGTTAATTTATTGCATGATATCAGATGCATTCATATATTCATCGTTATGCAGTATTATGGATATTTTTGCCGGTTTTCATTGTTTACTGATATCACGATAGTGATGATTTCGGATCCTTCTTGAGAATTCTGGATTTGGGGGAAAACCGCATGAATTTATAAACCGATTATCCTTTTAAAAATGCAAGTTGCGGTTTTCCCATGATGTATGAGTCGTCCACCATGAGTTTCCATGATTGCTGTTGGATTTCGAGACCCGATACGAGGAGTTGGATGAACCGTCTAGGGTACATGGTGGGCCCGGTAAGCTATCCCGGGGCAAGAAGTTCAAGTTGTATTCGATGAGCCTGGCAGGGGAGCACTATATACCGGTGATATTATTTGGACTCGTCGGCTATCCGGAGGATACCGGCCGGAGACATTAGATGGTTATAGGCTGATCCGTTTTGCGGAGCCTGAGATATTGATATTTGAGATTTGAGACACTGAGGCATTAGGATTGATGATACAGGTTAGTCCGGGTAGCCGGAACCTGAGATATTGAGATTTTGGGATTTATGTTTTGTATCGATGCTTGACACGGATTTCTCTGTTGATTTCATTGAGGATACTCGTTTTATATACATACAGAAATCCCATTAAAAATAAAGAAAACAGTTGTCTCACTTATTTCATTTCATTACATTCATATCTCATACATGTGATATATTGCTACCTGAGGCACTGACACGAGCACTGGGATTACACTTATGTATAGATGTTTACCCTTGCCACCTTTCATGCTTCAGACTTATCATTTTGAGGATATTACTGATCGTATGACCTAGGATTGCGTCACACATGCGATTTCTGCTCTGTGATGTTTTCTACTCACGAGTTGGCAACTCACCCCCGTTGTGCCACAGTTCCTGCAGGTTTTGTCGTACAGGTTTCGTTACGGCTTTGCTGGCACACTGCTTCCATTTCGAGTGATTTGCTTTGGTAGGTGGGTTCACCTACATCGTGACCACCCTTACACCTTGTATATATTATATTCTGTTGTATCTATAAACTCCATCAACCAGACATGTATATTTATTCAGACTTAGAGACCAGTTGTATATTATTTCGACCGTAGAGTCGCGCGTTGTATTATAATGGTTTTCAGTGATGTTTTGAGCTTCCTTTTGAGTTTTGAACCTCGCCCTTCGGCGTTGTATATTATATTGCTTGCGTGGTTGTGACCGTCGATTGACGAAGAGCTAGCTCCCGCTTGGGGATGCCATTTATCATTATATATGCTTTTATCATGTTATACCCCATTCAGGGCCAGTTTTTACAAAGGAAACTCTGCCGAAATTTTCAGAAAAGACTTGATGTTTTAAAAAAAATGCATAATTCGGCTTATGCTTTTAAACGACTCGTTTTAAAATAAGTTCATTCTTACCTAAAATGGTTTTAGATTTCTGGGCTTTTGGCTTACTTGAATTAGATGTGGTCCTGTAGACATCATATAATTCAAGGGCCAGTCACGGGCTATTTCGGGTCATGACAAAGTTGGTATCAGAGCGCTAGGTTAACCTTGGTTCGAGTCTAGGTTTGACTATGCGGAGCTTAGGGCGGTTGTATATATACGGAATCTAGGCTTGACCTTACGGAACTTAGACTCAGTCGAGGGGGTAGTATACCCGAACTTTCGTCACATAGGCTGACCTTGGTTGATGGAGTATGTAGCTTGAGTAGAGTGACGTACCGTACGTATGTTCCGCGGCATATTTACGATACGATACTCCACTTAAGAAGCCTTAGGATGTATATTTCTTTGCACAACATTATATTCATTCATGATCTATCCTCATCGATTTTGGTTATGGTTTTGCTGCCACGATTACACGGGCAGAGAGAGCTACGGCTAGAGTTGCGGTCAGCATGAGATCGTCATGTTCGAGGACTGACCAGGGCGTGATTCCAGGGATACGATTACATAGGGAGGCGTCGTTTTATTGTGTTTTCGCGCCATGAGCGTTTAATGGATCGCTGTTATGAGATTTCTCGGACGTGCAGATCAGCACCATAGGATTGAGCCACTGATAGAGGCTAGCCAGAGTATGATGACCATTGATGTATCGCATATTCAAGATGATCGAGGCCCTATTTAGCATGCAGACGAATGAGCCAGTTGTTGCTGCTAACGATGAGATATCGCCCCAGATGTTGGAGCTATTGCAGTACGAGTTATACTAAGAGATATGATAGATGGTCGCTAGTCACCCGACGATGAATGACTAGGACATGTGGTTCGTTCGCTTACCCCCGATGCGAGGTCATCAGGTCGATTGATTCCAGCTTGAGGAGACTTCACACGTTTACGTTGAGAGTCGATAGAGATGATCGAATGTCATTAACCCATCTTCCAATTTTAAAGTGCTTGAAGAAAACATGCAAGTAACTCTACGGACCCTCTAGAAGAATGAAACCCTAACTCGACGTAATGACCATGGAACGCCTTTGAACCTTAGGGTTTGCAGCAGTTTAGCGGTGCCATTTGTGAGGCTTGGGTTTGCCCTTCTACGGTTGGTCCATAGGGGTTGTGGCATGTACTCGATATTATTAAATTGTACCCAAGATGTTGATCTCTTGGGGGATTATGAGGTTTTGAAGAGTCGATCGAATGGTTCGACATCTTTCGGATATCATGTGATAGGATGCATTGCTTGGGAGACTCCAGATACGAGTATATCCGTTGGAGCACAGTCCATGTAGCCACGAAGAGATGAGTCCGAAGCAGTCGACATTTGAGAAAAGTGGAGTAAGAGATTCGTACGAGATCTTGATGAGATTACGTTCCACTCCGTCGACATCAGAGATGTGACACATGTACAGAGGCGTTATTTATGGATATATCTTCCAGCAGGAGTCGCGATGAGTATGCCGCCATTCCGGAACAATATACAGATATAGTAAAGGACGATGACTTCCGGACAGTTCGGCAGAGACGAGATTTGGGAGAGACCTTGACAGTACCTTTCTGGAATAATTTACGAGAAGACTTGGACCCAGGAGTGGTCATTGTACGCACACTCAGCAGGACAGAGTTCGGCACCGTCGGCGAGACATGTCATGAGTGACCATGACAGTTGGCCAGAGATCTGTAGAGAACGTGCCAGAGAGGGACTATTTCCGTCGTCATTCCATATTAGGCCGTTGAGCCGAGGAGCTATATATCCAGCAATTCGCAGTGAGAGACAAGAGCCTAAAAGCATCAGGCGCCAGACCATGAATAGGAGGCAGGTAGATATCTTGCTCTGCTAGCATTGGATGCACCGATACCTTCTCGACCTTGAAGGAAGAAATATCGACGACGGTATTTATGATTTGTGATTTGGTAATTCGATTATCACGTATCCGTCATCTTGATTTCGGTAGTTTGGGCGATTTATTCGCACGATTGAGTTTTGATGACTGAGTTCCATGATATTTTTTTTCATGCACCATGGTTGCACCTACTGGATATTTATGATTTGTACACAGTTATTGCACTTGATATCGTTTTGTACATTGGTTGCACATGTTTATGACTTCATGAATTTCATGCGGATAGGTTGGTTTTGTGCTTATGGTACGCATACGATTTGGTTTTTGCACTCGGTATAGCTCGCATATGCTTGCAGTGTAGTGATACGTATTTTGTGCACTACAGTTGTACAGGACTTCGATTTGATGTTATTTGAGGTATTGATTTTGACTTCATGCCTAGGGCATGCATACGATTTGACTTATGCTTACGGCATAGTTTTCACGCACTTTTGGTATTTTGATTTGATTTTGTGCACGCTGATGCACATGGTTGTGAGATATGATACCACGGTATACCTGATTTGGATTTGAGATGTGTTGTATACCGTCGATTTCGATAGTGATACTCGATATTTGTTTTGTGCACCTTGTGCACCTGATTGGATTTTGCGCATGTTCGGCGCTTGATATTGGATTTTGTGATTTCATGCATGTTGGATGCACATGAATTAGAATTTATTGTGCATGATGGATGCACCTGTTTTGGATTTTCGCGCATGTTATGGGATGCGATTTTTGTGCACACCAGATGCACCAGATCGGGATTCTTCGTGAATATCAGATGCACCTGATATGGCTGTCAGGCACACCGTTGCCTCTAACAGGTGTTTCGTGCACACCCGTTGCACTTAGACGTTGTTTCTGTGCACATGTATGGCACATATATGGATTTTGATGTCCGTGCGCACCAGACGCACGTAGCATTCTTATGCACATTTAGGGATATATTCTTGTGGAGAAGTACGTTTTATGATTTTTGCTATTTGATATAGTAGCAGAGCAGGAATAGTTAGAGGACAGTACCTGGATATATTTTGCATGCATTGATAGATATCGAAGGGATTTCTAAAGAAGAGCTATAGTCTCAATATTTACCTACGTGTCTGATATGACACGAAACGTTTAAAACAAGGAAACCCTTCTAAATTGTTTTCAAAACGGCGGGACGTACATATTAAACAAATGATATATAAATACATATAGTTATTTTCTTATAATAGACATCCGCCACTGTGCCGCGACACGCGCATCGCACAACACCTTAAAAAGGTTTTGGCATGCTTTTTCTTCAGGTGTTTTAATGATATTTATATGCAGAGTTTGATGCATATCATGTTGATTTCGTTTTGGATTTGACGTTGATGTATTCACCATGACTCCTATGATTGCGGGATGCTTAACGGAGTTTTGATTTCGAGTTATCTGCTCATTCTTCATGCGCATGCATTGCGCTATGAAGCGTTTTACGTATTGATGATTTCGGAGCCCCAACGACTTGGACTTTTACTGAAATGTTTTAGTGTTTTAGGGTTAAAATTTAAATTCGGTGACCGAATTTCTTTAAGGGGGGAAGATTGTAACATTTCAGAAAAATAAAATATTATTTTTCGGCAATTTTATATTTTAATAATAAAATATTGAATATTTTAATAGGGCGGTATTATTAAATACCGATAAATGGGGAAAATTTTGGAAAATTATGGAAATTACTAAAAATAGGGTACTTTATGTGATTTAACCAAATTATGAGAATTTATGTATTATTTGACACTATTTTAGTGCTAATCGCGATTAAAATCGCTAATCGGGCTTTAAGCGGGTTTTGTGCAAAATGTGCACCATATCATTTTTACACTTGTGTGACATTTCCTACATGGTTTTATTTTCATTATTCATTTATTGTTTTGCGTTTACTATTGAGGAGAGAAGAAAACAAAAGAAAAAGAAAAGGATTAGAATAATGAGGGATGGGCAAGAGAGAGAAGATAGGAGAGAGGGTGAGGGGTCAACTTGACCTTAGCCTTTGTGTCCTATTCATTTTCCCTTCATCATTTTAGCATCTCTCCTCACCATGGCAGCACCCCCTTTCCTCTCCACTTCAAACCCCCACTTCATCACTAAAAACTCACAAAAACCACACACCCTCTTCACAAAAGATGTGCACAAGCTCTCAAGCAACCCTATGGACCAAGAAAGTTTGTGTTTTGGTGCTGTAGGAGGATTCATGAGTGTCTAATGAGGTAATCCCTTCGCACTTAGTATAGTTTTTGATTCACTTTAAACCATTTATGTGTTTAGTTGTGATTTCGTGAGATTTGGTGAACTTTGGAGATTACTAGAGAGGGTTAGGGTTTGATTGAGTAGAGATTGTGTAATTAGGCTTTAGAGATGACCTTAAACCCTTCCCAATTGATAGAAACCCAGAGCAACCCAACTGAAACCCAAAATAGGGAATTACGGAACTTTTCATGTCGGTTTTTGACGACTTTGAGGGTGCAGGGAAATCTGGAGTGAACCGGGACCAATACGAGATAAACAAACAACTCCAGGGACCAATTTGAGGCCATAGGAGACCCCCCTGCAAGTTCGAGGCCCCAATTCATCCCCAAAACCAAGGAGGCCAGTTTTTATAGGGAAGTGGCCGGCCCCTTGGTGGGTGAGGGTGTCCAGGTTGTTTCCATAGCTCATATACACCCTATACTTCATCCCAGTATTGTTTGTGCACCTAGTTTGGACTTGAACTAAAATCTGGGGAATGTTTTCTTGGTTTCTGCCTTGTATTTAGTATTGTTTATGAATTCAAGTTTTGATATTTGGTATTGTATTTGAGATTTGAGACACTGAGGCATTGGGATTGATGATACAGGTTAGTCCGGGTAGCCGGAACCTGAGATATTGAGATTTTGGGATTTATGTTTTGTGTCGATGCTTGACACGAATTTATCTGTTGATTTCATCGAGGATACTCGTTTTTTATACATGCAGAAATCCTATTAAAAATAAAGAAAACATTTGTCTCACTTATTTCATTACATTCATATATCATCCATGTGATATATTGCTACCCGAAGCACTGACACGAGCACTGGGATTACACTTATGTATAGATGCTTACCCTTGCCACCTTTTCATGCTTCAGACTTATCATTTTGAGGATATTACTGATCGTATGACCTAGGATTGTGTCATACATGCGATTTCTGCTCTGTGATGTTTTTTACTCACGAGTTGGTAACTCACCCCCGTTGTGCCACAGTTCTTGCAGGTTTTGCCGTACAAGTTTCGTTACGGCTTTGCTGGCACACTGCTTCCATTTCGGGTGATTTGCTTTGGTAGGTGGGTTCACCTGCATTGTGACCACCCTTATACCTTGTATATATTATATTCTGTTGTATCTAGAAACTCCATCAACCAGACATGTATATTTATTCAGACTTAGAGACCAGTTGTATATTATTTCGACCTTAGAGTCGCGCGTTGTATTATGATGGTTTTCAGTGATGTTTTGAGCTTCCTTTTGAGTTTTGAACCTCGCCCTTCGGCGTTGTATATTATATTGCTTGCCTGGTTGTGACCGTCGATTGACGAAGAGCTAGCTCCCGCTTGGGGATGCCTTTTATCATTATATATGCTTTTATCATGTTGTACCCCATTCGGGGCCAGTTTTTACAAAGGAAACTCTGCCGAAATTTTCAGAAAAGACTTGATGTTTTAAAAAAATGCATAATTCGGCTTATGCTTTTAAACGACCCGTTTTAAAATAAGTTCATTCTTACCTAAAATGGTTTTAGATTTCTGGGCTTTTGGCTTACTTGAATTAGATGTGGTCCTGTAGACTTCATATGATTCAAGGGCCAGTCACGGGCTATTTCGGGTCGTGACAGTTAGTTAGGGTTTAGTATCGATCCTGGAGTTTAGTCGATGTTACAATGCTTATAAAAATCATTTTTTTGCAAACTCCGCCTCCCCGCGAACACGTGGGGTGCGTGTCATCGACTTACAATTCCGTACAATGCGGGTATGTTACCGCGCTTGGAATCTTCCATACTAAATATCTTTATTACGGTCTCAATGTACCTGGACTGTGAAAATCCCAGTAATCTCTTGGATCTATCTCTTTAGATCTTAATCCTCAGAATGTACGAGGTATCACCCAGGTCCTTCATGGAGAACCTTTGTGACAAGAACAACTTGACCGATTGTAGCATAGGAATATCATTTCCAATCAAAAGAATGTCGTCCACGTACAAGACTAGGAACACGACAGTTCGGCCTACAATCTTCTTATATATACAAAGCTCATCCTCGTTTTTGATGAAGTCGAATCCCTTGACTGTTTCATCAAAACAGATGTTCCAGCTCCGCGATGCCTGCTTTAATCCATAATTGGATTTATGCAACTCGCACACTTTCCCGCTGCTCCTACTGGCTACAAAATCTTCTGGCTGATCCATATAAACACACTCTTCTAAACTACCGTTCAGAAAAGCCGTTTTTACGTCCATCTGCCAGATCTCATAGTCATGGAAGGCAGCAATGGCAAGTAGGATCCGAATGGATTTGAGCATAGCCACTGGAGAAAAGGTTTCGTCATATTCCACATCTGGTCTTTGACGAAAACCTTCTGCAACAAGTCTAGCCTTATAGGTTTCCACCTGCCCATCTATACTAAATTTCTTCTTGTAGATCCATTTGCGTACAACAGGTTTTACCTCAGGTGGAGCAATATCCAAGGTCCACACTTTATTGGTGTACATGGACTCCATTTCGAATCGCATATCATCCAGCCACTTATCAGAGTCCCTACCGATAATGGCCTGCCTGAAACTATTAAGATCATCTTCTTCCAAGATGCAATGCTCTTGATCCCCGTCTATGAGAAAGCCGTAGTATCTCTCGGACGGATGAGAAATCCTACTAGTTCTGCGGACTGGCTGAGGTTCGTCTGTACTGAATCTTGTGGTTCTACCAAATCTTCAGTTACATTTTGTGGTTCGAAATTTTTTTCCAGTTCTACCGTGCTCCCACTTATTTCTTTTGCAAGAAATTGCCACTCTAAAAAGGTGGCGTACTTAGCAACAAACACCTTCTGTTCCTCGGTGTGGTAGAACAGATATCCATAATGCTTTGAATATCCGACAAATTTACATAGAACTGATCGTGCCTGAAGTTTGTACGGATTCTGTTTTTTAATATAGACCGGACAACCCCATATCTTAACACGTTTAAGACATGGTCTTTTACCACTCCATATTTCATATGGAGTCTTAGGCACTGATTTAGATGGAACCTGATTCAATAGGTATGCTGTTGCTTCGAGCGCAAGTCCCCAAAATTAAAGAGGCAACTCGGTGTTACTCATCATGGAGCGAACCATGTCTAATAGGGTACGGTTCCTCCGCTCCGATACGCCATTGTGCTGTGGTGTATACGGTGGAGTAAGCTGAGAGAGAATTCCATTCTCTTTTAAGTATTCTAGGAGTTCCGTGCTTAAGTACTCCCCTTTTTTATCAGACCGGAGGGTCTTGATACTTTTGCCAGTCTGGTTCTCTACTTCTTTTCTGAATTCTTTGAATTTCTCAAAAGCTTCAGATTTTTGTTTCATGAGATACACATATCCGAACCTAGAGAGATCGTCAGTGAATGTGATGAAATACGAGAACCCACCCTTTGCATGTATAGATATCGGACCACACACATCACTGTGTATGAGTTTCAAGAGCTCTGCTGCCCTTTCTCCGTGTCCGATGAATGGAGATTTGGTCATTCTTCC
Source organism: Agapanthus africanus (assembly GCA_030015575.1). Lineage (NCBI taxonomy): Eukaryota > Viridiplantae > Streptophyta > Magnoliopsida > Asparagales > Amaryllidaceae > Agapanthus > Agapanthus africanus. Next base: position 165,657,728 of record CM057343.1, on the reverse strand, counting down.
CTTGAGACAAGACTTACAAGTTTCATAAGATGAAAATTCGAACGTATCCAAAAGTACCATGAAAGTCAACCCTAGCACCACCATGGGTTCCAAGTGGCATCAAGCATGCCAAATTCAAATTTTTATTGGTGCTAAGCTAGACAAACCAACATCTTTGCTAGAATATTAGGGTTTAGATTGGTATCATCACAAAACTAGCAGAAGGAAAGAAGGTTATACCCTTGTAGATCGAGTCCTTCTCGTCTCTAGCTCCAGGTTGTGGTCCTCGCGACTCCACTGGGCTCCTCTTCAAGATGAAAGAACCTCCTTCGTGATCTTCGCACCAAAGACGATCCACCCGAAGTCCAAAAGCTCAAGCTAACCCTTCACTAATCTCATTAGTGAAGGCAACACTCCACATCAAATTGCTAATCTAATGTGAGATGGTGAAGTAGGGGTTTATTTTGCTCACTAGGATTTTCACAAGTTCAATGATTCACATCACATGTGAGGGTTTGAACTTGGAAGTGAGGTGAAGAAAATTGTAGAGAGCAAGAGAAAGCAAGGGCTCATCGAAATGGCTAAGGCATAAAATCAAGCTAAGAGCAAGCATAGAATGAAAATATCAAATAATAATTCCTCACTTATTCAAGCATGGAATAAATTGCAAGTCTAAATTGCAACCATGCTTGAATAGTGAGTCAAGACTAATATAATACGATAAAAACCCATGCCTAGCCCATTCCACAAATATCTCCACAATTTACACCTCATTTTATATTTTCTAAAAATAGAAAATAGATGCCATGCTTCATATAATATATATATACATATATCAAATATATATATATATATTAATATATATTAAGAAACATAATTAGTGAGCTAATAATATAAGTCAAGATATAATTATATCATATATAATATATATCACATTATTAAATCAACACTTGATTTAATAATCCGGTTATATTACATATAACCGACTAATATCATTAATCTGAATATCACATTATCAAACCAACACTTGATTCGATAATCCGGTTATATCACATATAAGCTGACCGACATTAGATAACTGCCAGATTATAATACGGTATCACATACTCATATTTAATCAGGCCTATGCACATATCAACATATGTGCCCTACTTCGTTTCGCTCGAACCAGGAAACTTCTGTGTGGGACTCTAAAGACTCGTCAATACGCCAGCAGTAGGTGCCGATCACATCAATCACCTACAAGCCGTCAGCGGTACTAGCTGGACATAACGGCTATCCGGGTATTGAGCGATATGAATATCAACAAACAAGCTCGTCCATACTCCTCATGAAGCCTATCAGTAACACTACCGTACAATCCGGTCTCTTCGTCTAATATGTCACATATCATGTCTAGGGGTGGTAAACGTCAGACCCAGTAACGTGATAAGTCATGCCGATGTCTGGCCTATAACGGTTTGAGAAACTACTGATAACTCTTATCAGTAAATCTCAGCAGCAACCTTGCCCAGGGACTTCCAGTTATAGCCAATCGAGCATAACGCAACATCAACCCCCAATACCGGGAGAGACGAAACCCCTCCTATCGCTCATTGCCTCCATGTGACTCGGGCTTGTACCCAAAATCCACCTGTTTGCATGACTCCTTTGAGCCGTGGTAGGGAGGAAATCAAAGCACAGTGGGAGCCACACAAGACTCTATGACGATCTCGGGTCTACAGACTAACCTGTACCAGTGTCACCAGAGGACTGTTATCTGACGATAGGTATACCACTACATAGGAGTCCTCGGCGAGTCCTGTTCGGTGTACCCATTCTCCAATGAGCACCTGTGTACAATCATTGATGTCACACACCAATGGTTGTGGGATCAACCATCGTCCTCTAAGGGATAAGAAACGTACACACTAGTCTATTCTGGAATATCGATGCCCTGGTCTAGATATTCCCTCGACTAGGAACTGATTAAATGATGTACTTTTGGACCACCCTGGCCCCACTAGTATGATCTCATCATAATCCTGGCAGTCAAGTACATATTCTAAGGGCTTTATCAATATGTAAGAGACAGACAATATAAATACCAGTCTACATGTTAAGATAAAGGTAACCTGATAGTATACTATCATGTCGAGCAAGAAAGTCCTCAATATATATGTCCAAGCATCCACTATTTCATCAATAATGGCCTCTAGGGTATTTTTATGCAACTTACTTAGTCTTTTCTCTCCGATATGACCAAGTCTACAATGCCACAAGTAGGATTCGTTCACTTCTGAACTCTTCCTCTTGCATGTGTTTTGTATACTGAGATTGTGTTTTGATTAAGAACATAGATACCATTACACAGTGTACCTTCTGTAACCAATACCTTAAGGTAAATGTTCATGGTATTTCTATCAAGAACAAACTTATATCAATATTTATCAAGTAAAGAATCTGATATGATGTTGCAAACCATGGAAGGTACATAGTAGCAATTTTTCAAAATCATAGTATTGCTATTTGGCAATGCTAGGTGATATTCACCGACGGCAGAATCAGTAACTTGTGCTCCGTTCCCTACTCTGAGGGACATATCACCAGGTCCAACCATCCTACTTTTTCTCAGTCCCTGCAATAAATTATAGATATGAGATCCTGATCCGGTATATAGTAGCCAAGAGGTAGGACTGTCCGAAAAATAGTTCTCAATAACAGGAACACCTGAAGAATGACGCAATACTATGCTTCTTCTTCGATGGGGTCATCAAGGAATTCATGCAATTCTCTTTTCCTTGCTCATACTCATGACTGTTGTTATAAGTTAGAGCCGAACCGACGTTCCTCAACCCCGAATAAGAATTCGGATCGGTCAAGCGATGCATTTTATTATCTTGATTAGGGCGTTAATTGGTTGCTACCTGGAGAGAGAGAAAAGAAACACTCAGCATGCACTCTTTCAAGATTAGATTGGTTATTAGTTTATCTAATCAGGATGGCTCCCACTGTTTCCTCAAATTTTTCTTCAAACCTTAAAAGAAGAACTAGTCAGGATTAATCGCACGTCACAATACTTGCTTAACCTTTCGGCCAGGCTAGTGTTGGTACTTCGAGGGAGGTTTTCCAACGCTTTCGCGAAGTTCCTTAATTACATAATCTCTTTTCCCTGGAGGCGTAGCCCCGCTAACACCGTTCTAGACACCTACTTGGTTTATACTATTGATTGTTAAGTGAAATAATCTTCCGAGAGTAATCCTACTCATCAGTAGGATCGGGATCCAACTATCATCGCGTGATAACCTAGATGGAAGCCATTCTAGTCACCACACTCTAGAAGGTATGCAATACTAGCAAGTTTCTTATATATTTGAAACTCCCGATGTGATTTTTTTCCCTAACGACTTTATGACCTTAACAATGCCAACATATCATAAGCCGCTAGTCAAGTTCGTCTCGTCATTATTTTGATTAACTTAGACCCCACCCGCATAACCCTTGACAATGCCAACATAGCTATGCAACTGTCCTAAATAATTGGAAACAAAGCTACAAACAAGCAATACTCAGATACCGATCACTACGCCTTGACAATTCCAAAATACGTAGCTCGAATACTAAGTAGTACTTATAGGAAATGACGGAGGGCTACCGCTGGGTTTTTAACGAAAAACCCTTTAACGTAATGAACTTGATATCGTTGAAGGAACCTGAGCAGTTTTGAAAAGGAGTGGTTTTGAAAAATTTATGGTTTTGAAAAAACTGAGTAATCTACAGTATAGACTTTTGCTCAAGAGGTCACTCCCCGTGACGGGATCTTGGTTCTTACCTCCTTGAATAAAGTGCTGGATATTTACAACCGAATACCACTATACAAAAAGAAAGAATATAACTAGTTTTTCGAAATTTGTTCCAACAACATCTTTTAGGTTTATTACCTTGCTTTAATCAAAATTAATGCGTTCCCATCAGTTAAAGCCTATCACACCAGAAAAGAACGAAAATACAATGTACGTATATACCATCCACATTCGCTACTGGGCCCCGTCATCACCCGTTAGGTTACTTAACTAACGACAGAGCGGGGGCCGGACTAGCGCGGGTGCAAAACATATACAATATCTACTAGTATATATATAAATATATATAACATTCGTCCCAGAAATGATATAAGCAAAAACACAGAATCTCAGCAAGCAACACCGAGCGGTGGATAATCTTGGAGTCTCGGGTTTCATTTGAGCCGCAAATGAGATCCGACGTTCCCGGTAGTGTAGATAGCCCGTGCAATGGAAACCTGGACCCCTACGAGCGCGGCAAGTTGCCCGCCAATCCCAGAAGTGAGGCAACCCCAATCAACAAAGTGAATGGGCCACCCAGCACTTCACGGGATCTGGTAACTTGAGCGCCCCTCCGTGGGTCATACCTATACCCCTACGAGTGCGGTGAATAGCCCGCCAATTCTAGAGTGAAGCCCCCCCATCTCAACGCCATGAGATGCGGACTTGTTGCCCTTTAGAACCCGACTATTCGAGCACTCCACCGCGGGTTAATCCTTGTACAGAAAATGAAAATATGTACAAAGGTGACATCGACCTAAACCTGGTTATGCCCCAATAAAATAATATACAACACGGTAGAATCGACAGTCCACATATCGGACGCTCGCCCCGCAATAAAAAATGTACAAATGAATATAAACTGTACTAAACCATTGCACCACCGGCTATCCACCACGACAATCCAACCACAATATCAGCACAATCACAGAACATCAACATGAATGTCACGTTCGCAAACTCGTCTAAAAGAACATACAGCAGTTAGACGGGTTATACCGATCGAGTGACATTCACGGTCGCAGATGCTAATCTAAGTACTGATAACCACACGTATTTAAAAATTTTGATCGACTAAGCCTTTCCAAATAGACCCCAAGTGCTAATCCAGTACTCAAATAAATCTGGGCCCAAAAACTAAATATTCCAGAAACCATAATTCCAAATATAAGAACCCCAGAAGAAAAATTGTGCGCAGAGGCCCCAATACGGCCGCGCAACCGCGGCAAACATGCATGTTATGCCTTGGTTCCGCGGCGTTTTAGTAGGCTTGTGGACCCAATTTTCTTCTGGAGTCTTATAATAGCTTGCACGAAATTTTGATACACCGAAAATGATTTTTCAACCACTTTAAAAAATTGATAGAAACAATAATTTTGGAATTGCGGTTTCGAAAATTTCGGTCGATCAATATTTCAAACACGTTAGAACTAACTAGTATGGGTTTATAGGGTGGCACTGATACCATGTTGGGTTACCCTAACGCCCAAGCCATTAAACGTGGCGGTTTGCAGGAAAAAAAATTTCTTACAAGTTTCAAAATGGTGCTAGAATAACCCATTAAACCGGATCTAACCATAAACCTAACTAGTTAAACTAGGAGTGCTATCTACTATGATAAGAAAGCCTCACCAAATGATCCGTGTCCTTCGGTCTTCTTTCCTCATCATGTACTCCTAGTGGACACCTTGAACGTGCTTGATCTCCTTTTCCCGCTCCATCGGTTCTCCGCGATCAAGCTTGTTCTCCGGTCCTCTTTTTTCGTAGATGATCCACCGAGAGATGTGATCCATGGCTCTAGCTCCTAACTAAGTAACAAAATGAGCAACTAGAGAACCTGGGATGCTAATCTAAGATCTCTAGCATGTAGTGTGAAGTTATACGTGTTCTACTATATCTATCTTGTCTCATTTCTTGTTTCTCAACACATGAGAGTGTAGAGAGGAGGAAGATGATGAAGGTGGAAGAACTCAAGAGAAGGAGAGGAGAGTGAATCAAAATGGTGAGCTCAAGAGAAATGAGGCAACCATGTGAGATAAAAATAACTCACATTAGTTTTGTATATGAATATCCAAGAATAAAATATATGACCCATGCTTCAATAGTTGCCACAAATGAATAAAGAATTCATTTGTCAACTATTGAGGCATGGTCCTCACCATACTCCCCTCACATCACACTTTACACCTCATTTCCATTTATCAAATAAATGGAAAAAGTCAAGATGAGGTATCCACCTTCTAGAATGTTATCAATAACAAAATGTGGATTACATTCTACTGTATATATATATACCTGCAATCGGATAAAAAAACGAATGCCCAAAGAGATAGAATAACACGAAGAACGTAATACTAGAATATACATATCGAAATGCATATATGTAAATTATCAAATCAATACCTGATTTAATAATCCAGCTCAAACCCGAGCCGTCTACTACTACCAACTTTCCGATCGAAAGTTCGGGTACAAAGTACATCAATCGATCGGAACCCTGCACGTATCCAATACGGCTACTACATCATTTCTCCTGAACCAGGGAAACCCTCTGTGTGGGACTCTAAAGACTCGGCAGTACGCCGGAAGTGAGTTACTGGATAAATCTATAACCATAAGCATGTCAGCAACACTAGCTGTATGCAACGGCTACTGTATGTAACGGCTACCCGGGTACCTATCGAAAAGGAAGGCCAACAAGCAAACTCATCTGGATCCCTACAGAGCCTATCTGTGACAATCTCCGTACAGTCCGGTATTTTCGTCTAAGAGTATGGCATACTGGGTCTACGGGGTGCTAAACGTCAGTATAGGGTGTTTTTCGTCATCCTATTGAGATGGGAATACGCGCGCGCTTGTCATGAGCATTACAGATCCCCCTGCATAAGGTAGGCTGGGGTTTATTGATTGTGGGGATCCGAATCTCCGGCAGCCGCGAACTAAGCTGCCGTTAATTACCCCTCGCCTTTAGAGTGAGAGAACCTCCGATTGACGGGTCAAACAGGTCATGCGAACTCAATGTGCAGTGTTGTGTTTTGAAGGGGTTTTGGATATATCGGGGGCCCCGCAGAGTTTTTACGGGGGTCCCGCTATCCGGATAGCGGACTGGGGGTCAAGGGGGCTAGTAGCCCCCTTGCGGGGAAGCTCCCCGTTAGAAATTTTTTCTAACGGGAGAGGTAATTTTAGTGCGGAGTGTATATAAAATAAGGGGAAATGGCGTCCAAAGGACGCGTGAGCGCCAGCGCTTCACATGCTTAGCACGTAAACGCTGGTCGCTGGCGCTGACGCTGGGCGCCGGCGCCCCAGGTGCTAGGCATGCGGACGTTGGGCGCCAGCGCGCCACGTGCTTGGCACTCGGGCGCTGGGCGTCAGCAGGAAAAGGGATTGTCCCTGCACTGGGAGCTGTGCTCCCGATTTGACTTTTGGAGCTGAACTCCTGACAAAGAGGACAAAGGGGCTTAGCCCCTGCACTGGGAGTTGTACTCCCAAAAAGAAAGATTTATTATTTTATATATATATATATATATGTATTATTATTTTTTTTGAGGAGTTAAACTCCTATGATATTTTTGGAGCTGATGAAAGGGGACCCATTTCTTCTCCCTTGAGCCCTGGATCTTCCCCAAAGTGGGGTTTTTTGAGGTGGGTCTCCTTCCTCTCGGTTGGCCGGATCTTGGAGAAAAAAGGGGGTGAGAATTAAAAATCTCCCCTTTTTTGAAATCTGATGGAAAATCCGAGCTCCCCTTTGTGGGGTTTGTGGTGAAAAACTATTTAGAAAGAGTTAAACTCTTGATTTAATTCAAAAAAAGAAGAAGGTTTAGAACCTTGAGGAAGGAGAAGAAGGCACAAACCCTAATTTTTTTGAGAGAGAAAAAGTTGTTTAGATATCATCATCATCTTTGTCTTTATTGGCTACACACTTTACATATAGCCCCTTGGGCTTTACGAAATGGCATTTTGCCCATCTCATGCCTTATGTGCTCATTTCTTTTGCACATGAGCTATGCGTTTTACAAAAATTTGGCTTTATGTCCATTTTTATTACATTTATTCATAAAAAATACACCAAAATTATTTATTACAAATTTTTTATTTTGGCATGGGGGCGGCTTCATGTTCAGGCTCGACTCGGGCATGGGCCCACCTGGCTTGGGGTTGACTTTGATTTTGACTTGGTCAATCAGAGTGTAAATTTTTACCCCAACAAATTTGCCCCCATCAATAAATGCACACTACATATGTGGGTTGTGTGCATGAAATTGATGGATCTTCTTTCGTGTGGAGGTTGATTTAATTTGGTTCCCGTTTTGATGATGTGGAGGTCGATACTGCCCTTTTTCCGACGTGGACGGTCGGTGCTGCCATTTTTGCGACATGGACGGTCGTTTGTTTTTTTTTGCCATTTTAGCGACGTGGACGGTCGGCTCTGCCATTTTTTCGACTTGGACGGTCGGTTCTACTCTTTTTGCGACTTGGACGGTCGGTGCTGCCTTTTTAGCGGGATGGATGGTCGGTTTTGCCCTTTTAGCGACTTGGACGGTCGGTGCTACCCTTTTAGTGACGTGGACGGTCGGTGCTGCCCTTATAGCGGCGTGGACGGTCGGTGCTTCCCTCTTTCCGACTTGGACGGTCGGTGCTGCCCTTTTAGCGACTTGGACGGTCGGTGCTTCCCTTTTTGCGACTTGGACGGTCGGTGCTGCCCTTTTAGCGACGTGGACGGTCGGTGCTGCCTTTTTTGCGACTTGAACAGTCGGTGCTGCCATTGTAGCGACTTGGACGGTCGGTGCTGCTCTTTTAGCGACGTGGACGGTCGGTTCTGCCCTTTTAGCGACTTGGACGGTCGGTGCTACCCTTTTAGCGACGTGGACGGTTGGTGCTGCCCTTATAGCGGCAGGGACGGTCGGTGCTTCCCTCTTTGCGACTTGGACGGTCGGTGTTGCCCTTTTAGCGACTTGGACGGTCGGTGTTGCCCTTTTAGCGACTTGAACGGTCGGTGCTGCCCTTTTTGTGACTTGGACGGTCGGTGCTACCCTTTTAGCAACGTGGACGGTCGGTGCTGCCTTTTTTGCGACTTGAACAGTCGGTGCTGCCCTTGTAGCGACTTGGACGGTCGGTGCTGCCCTTTTAAAGAGTTGGACGGTCGATGCTGCCCTTTTAGCAACGTGGACGGTCGGTTCTTGATTTGACTTGCTCCGCTTCTTGTGGTGTTAGGGTTGAAGATGACTTGCGATTCGACTTGTTTCCGAGGTTGAGCTTGATTCCACTTGGGAGGTCGTTGGTTGTCTTGCTGATTTGATGTGATTTGGGTTGACATCAGTATCGCTATACTGGAATATGGTACTTGGAGCGAATTATCATTTGCCATGAGAGGGCTTCCCTCGTTCCCAGTTTAACGACTTAGGGGTCATCTTTTCCCAGTTTAACGACTTAGAGGTCATCTGTTCCTAGTTTAAAGACTTATGGGTCTATTGGATTGGAGTTTGGAATTTTGGGGTTAGGGTAGGCATCAGCGTTGCTAACACCGAAGCACATGTGCCAGGAGCAATTCATCATTTGCTTTTCCTATTGAGGAGCGATGGCTTAGGAGACAGGTTTAGGTCCCTATCACCTAAGGCTTTTCAATTTTATGAGCCATAAGGGTCCCATAAAAGCATTTTCTCCATACGAGTCGAAAGGTTCTCATAGGTGTACTTTCTTTTTAGGAGTCTTGGAGACTCCCAAGTGTGTATTTCCTTTGTGAGTCGTAAGGATCCCATGAAGGTGTTTTTCTTATGAGTCGTGAGGATCCCGTAAGTTTGTTCTCCTCATGTATCGTGAGGACACATGAGTGGGTCTTCCCAAATGGAGCATAATTCCAAGGGTGAAGACCAGCCGCGTAACTTGTGATTGCGGTGGGGCATGGGTATGGGAATTATTTGAGCCCGTGGATTGTATACGGTAGTCAACTTGGGGACTAACCGTAGGGCTGGGAGAATTTTAGGAATTTGGATTTTGGTTGGCGTTTGCATCTCTGCACTGGAATATGATATCAGGAGCGACTTATCATTCGCCGTTTGAGGACATAGAATTTGGATCTTGTTTGGCATTAGCATTACTGCACTGGAATAATGTCAGGAGCAACTCATCATTTGCCTTGGGAGGATTTGGGATTTGATTTTTGGGTCGGCATTAGCACCGCTAACACTGAAGCAATGCCAGGAGCGACTCATCATTTGCCCTTGGAAGACTTGGGATTTGGGTTCTTGGTCGTCATCAACATCGCTAACACTGAAGCAATGCCAGGAGCGACTCATCATTTTCCGTTTCCCGTTAAGGATCGGTGGCTCATGAGACAGGTTTAGATCCCTATCACCTAAGGCTTTTCAATTTTATAAGCCGTAAGGGTCTCATAAAAGAACTTTCTGTTAGTGTATATGCCCTAGAGGCCATTACTGTATCATACTAGTTTGTATATTACTTGATGGAAGCTTGGGATATTCACCTTGTATAAACAATCTTGCTCAATATAGTAGTATGCTACTTGGTTTGTTTCTACTTCAATGTGTACTTGTGTTTATTTCAGTATATCACTCATACGCATTAGTGGAGCCCTTAGGATCTTTGCTTGATTACCAGCGTTGTGATGGCAGTCACACTAGTGGGGGCTGGGTAATCTATAGGCACATCCTTATACAGGTCCCTAGTCGTAGGACTATCGAGACAGGGCATCGATACTCCGGAGTAGACTAGCGTATGCGCTTCTCATCCCAGTGTGGGAGATGGTCTGTCCCACAGCCATCAGTACGTCGTACTGGAGATAGTATACGGGTGCTCGTTGGGTTACGAGTACACTGGACAGGACTCGTCGGGAACTGACAGGTTGGTATTATACCTATCGTCAGTTATCAGTTCCCAGGTGACATGAGTACAGCTTAGTCCGCTGACTTGACACTGACACTTCGCCTCGAGTGTGTTCCCACTGCACTTTGATCACTACCCTACCACGGCTCAAAGGAGTCGTGCAAACAGGTGGTGGTTGGGTGCAGTCCCGAAGCACTTGGAGGCAGTGACGGTTAGACAGGATTCGTCTCTCCCGGTATTGGGGGTTGACATCGCGCTGTGTCTAGGAGAGCCATTACACGAGTAGTCCCTGGCCAGGGCAAGCGAGATATACTGGTAGGTTTCCAGTGTTATCTCAGGGTGTTTTGGGCTTCACTCCGACACGACTTGTACCGCTATTGGGGGACTGACGTTTTACCGCCCCCTAGGCCCGCCATGCGATGTATCAGACGAACAGACCGGACTGTACGGAGAATGTCACATTCAGACTCAGTAGGAGTTCAGATGGGGTTTCACCTCGTCAGCCTTCTTGTCGGCATCTACCTGGGGACCGTTACGCACAGCTAGTGCCGCTTGCGGTCTGTGGTTAAACCCACTGCCAGCGTAGTGTCGAGTCTTTAGAGTCCCACACAGAGGGTATTCGCCTCTGGGCAAAACAGAGTAGAGGTCGCATGGTTTTGCGACAGGGTTCGTTCTCATCCGCGCACTTGTGCACGTTTGGAGTCCGGACGGATTATACTGGCAGGCTCTGGTTTGAGCCAGATACTGGTATATGTTTTGGGGGTTGTTTTTTTTCTCTTGGTATTCTTGTTCCTCGGAACGAGAATGCAGGTGTGTATGCACAGTTGCTTGAGGCGGAGAATGGGGTTTTTTCATTAGGGTTTCGGATCGGGTGCGTATGCACAGTTGACAGTTATCATTTTCCAAACCCTAATGGATTTTTATATTATCTATTAATAATAATAATTAAATGAGAATTATGTTATGGTTGATTTTTTGTTGACTTGTTGACCTTGGTTGACTTGTTGACCATTGACCACCATCATGCTTTGAAAGATCCTCCTTGATTCATGCTTACACTTCATTTAAAGAAGCATGATAGTGGTCATTCCAAAATTACCATCAACTATTCTTATTTTAATTATTATCATTTAGATAATTCTTTTCTTTTGCAATATGGTTGCAAGAAAGAAATAATTGAGCTCATTCTATCATAATCTCTCTCTCTCCTCACTTCATCTTCTTCTTCCTCTAGCAAAGAGAAACCTTCTCATGTGTTGAGAATCATTCTCTTTAGAAAGAAAAGAAAACCCTAATCACTCTCTACTCATTCTAGGATGAAGGTTTAGCAAGCCGGAAACCCTAGTTCACTCAAAGATCGAGGAAGAGCCCAAAGGTCGAGCCTTCGAGGTGGATCCATCTTCGACGGGAGAAGGCGACGAAAAGAGAACCATCAACCTCTACAAGGTTTGAAGGAGAAGGAGTTCAAGTTTAGGTATAACCATCTTCCCTAGTAGCTAACTCTCTTTTGCAAGAATACTAGTTTTAGTTTAGACAACGATCCCGACCTTGTTTAGTCCATGTTGCCTCTTGTGATAAAAATTCGTTTTTTATACCGTTTCCGCCTCCCCGTAAGCACCGGGGGTCGCAATATGGACTTATAGTGGTATCAGAGCCTAACTAAACTTAAACTAGCTTGGTAGTGAAGTGTAACGAAGTTCGGAACCGAAAAATCACAAAACCGGAAAACCAAAACCCTAAGTTTCTGTTGAAATTTTTTCTGCTCAAAATGAAAAACTTTATACTTGTAAATTCGTCTCAGGGTTTTCTAAGAACACCCAAGAAAAACGATAACATGATTCATCAAAAGCGCCGCCCTTCCGCGGCCTCACCTATTCATCTGGCCGCGGAACCGCCGCTGTTTGGTGTCATCTTTGCATCGTTTTTCGTGCAGTGTTCTTCTGTGTTGGTTTTGTGATTTTTAAAATATATTATATGTACCCAGATTTTCCAGAACTGAAATTCACTTTTGGTGTCCTATAATTCCGTATTTTTTCCGAACTTCACTGCACTTTGGCTATGTTGGTTATATCTGTGATGTTTGCATGTATTGAACGTCGGCTAATCGCTATAGGTCGATTAGTCGGGGTTATACATGATCTGTAATGTGCTGGAATGTGTATATGAATGTGTTGGACTGTCGCGGGTGAATAGCCGGGGTGGATGTGAGATGAGCTTTTGTTTTTCTTTCATTCATTTGTAAATGTAAATTGATGTAATAATATTATTTGTTTGGCCGCACAACCGGGTCGGGGTTGTAGCCGTCATTGTATAATTCTTTTTACTGTTTATGCTCCTAGGATAGACCCATGGAGGGGTGCACAAACTGCCGAGTACTTGGCGGGTAGTTTGCCGCACCCGTAGGGGTCTTGGGTGGGGTATTTGGCTATTCACCGCGACCGTGTTATCCGCTTTTCGTTTCAGGCTCGAAAGGATTGCGGATTGCTAGTATATCCAATGTATTCATCTGTGATCTGTAATGTCTATCATTGCTTTCTATTTAGGCGTTGCTTATGTTTTACAGCCGCGCTAGCCCAGCCCCCGCTCTGTCGTTAGTTAAGTAACCTAACGAGTGATGACGGGACCCCGTGGCGAATGCGAATGGCATAAGCGTACGTCATATTTTGGTTGTTTTCTGCAATGGTAGGAACTAAATGATGGGACGCATTAAAAGAACTAATGCAAGAATATCACGCATTAAAAGAACTAATGCAAGATAATAAACCAAGTTTAAGTCGATGGAACACTTTCGAAAAACCACTCGGTTCTTTTCAAAACTAACTTTTAAATGCGGAGCTTGAGCCACTCCTTCTAAAAGCTATCTTGTTCCATCGATTATATCAAGTTCACTACGTTCACGGTTTCGCCAAAACCATTCGTAGCCCTCCGTCGTTTCGTATGAAAACTCAATAGTATTCAAGCTATGTTTGTTGACCTTCGTCAAGACATAGAGATTGGTAGCTGTTGGGTGTTCATATGTAGCATAGATAGATGCGTTGGTTTGGGACAGTCGTATTGCCTTGTTGACCTTCGTCAAGGGTATATACGGGTGGGTTCAAATTAACCTGGATAATGACGGGCAGAACTTGACATGTGACTTATGATTTGTTGACCTTCGTCAAGGTCATAAGAGCATGGGGCAAAAATCCACATCGGGAGTTTCATAAGTACTGAAACTTGCTAGATTTGCATACCTTTTGGAGTGTGATGATTATGGTAGGATTCCTTCATTTTCGTCACGCGATGATATTTGGATCCCGATCCTACTGTGAGTATATGCTACTCCTCGGGAAATTTCTCACTAAACGATCAATGCTATAAACCTAGTAGGTGCCTAGAAAGGTGTTAGCGGGGCTACGCCCCCAGGGAAAAGAGGTTCTTAAATTAAGGAACTTCGCGAAAGCGTTGGAAAACCTCCCTCGAAGTACCGACACTGGCCTGGCTGAACGGTTAAGCAAGTATTGTACGGTGGGATTGATCCCGGCTAATTCTTCCTTTGTGGTTTGAGGAGGGATTCGAGAGACAGTGGGAGCCATCCTGTTTAGACAAATTAAAAACCATTCTAAACTTGCAAGAGCATCGTGCTAAGTGTTTCTTCTCTCCCCCTGCAGCGACCAATTCGAAATGACTGGACTTAAGTTACTTCTAGATAAAAACATATTGACAGGGCCAAACTACAAAGATTGGCTCAGGAATGTCAAATTGGCAATCTCTTACGACAAGCTGGGGTATCTTCTTACCACCAAAGCTCCCCCCGTCCCAGGTCCCACCTCCAGCGTCGCGGATAAGGAAATCCGTAAGACTTGGGAGATTGACAGCGCGAAGGCCAGATGCCTCGTACTTGCCTCGATGGACAATGACCATCAGAGGAGGCACGAGAATATGGATTTGGAATCCATATTTCTTCATACAAAAGAACTGTATGGAGAGCAGTCTCGTATCGCAAGATACGAAGTGTCGAAGAAGTTATTTTCGACTAAGTTGGCCGTCGGATCATCGGTAGCGGACCACGTGCTTAAGATGATTGGCTACACTGAGGAGCTCGCGGAACTTGGGACCACGTTGGACAGTGAACTTTATACGGATATAATTCTCCAGTCCCTTCCATCCACTTACGCCCAGTTCATACTGAATTTCAACTTGCAAGAAAAGGAAGTTGAACTTTCAGAACTCCTCAACCTGCTGAGGAGCGCAGAGGGCACCCTACAGAAGGGTAGGGATACATCCACTTTGTTTGTAGGAGGATCTTCTTCTTCTAGGTCCAAGGCAAAAGCCAAGGGAAAGAAGAAGAAAGCCCCCGCCAAACCAAGAGGCGGTGTTAGTAAAGTGGGTGCGAAGGGAAAGGAAAAGGCAACAAAGATAGCGGGGAAGCTTGTTGGTAAAGAGGAATGCTTCTATTGTCATAAGAGTGGACACTGGAAGAAAGATTGCAGGGCTTGGAAAGCCAGGACACAGGAACTGAAGCAGGTTGCGGCTTCAGCTTCAGGTGTGTATGTTATTGAAAACTGTCTTTCTATAAACTCTACTTCCTGGGTATTGGATACCGGATCAGGATCTCATATCTGTAATTCTTTGCAGGCGTTGAGAAACCGTAGGTTTTTGAAGGAAGGTGACATGACCCTCAGAGTTGCGAACGGAGCTAGCATGGATGCTAAAGCCGTGGGGGACTATCACCTAGGAATGTCAGATGGACATGTTTTGGTTTTGCGTAATTGCTTTTTTGTACCCAACGCAACTTGTAATATCATTTCTGTATCTTTGGTTTCTAAAGAAGGTTATGAATTTGCGTTTGTAAGTAATGTTGTAAACATTCACCTTAATCAAGTTCTGATTGGGTCAGGTACACTGAGCAATGGTATATACGTATTAAACCAACCACAGATTTTCAATGTCCAGAATACACACAAAAGAAAGTCTCCAGATATCAATCAGGCTTTCTTATGGCATTGTAGACTGGGTCACATCAATGAGACACGGTTGACTAAGTTACATAAAGAAGGATACTTGGATCCGTTCGAGTATCAGTCTTATGCCACTTGTGAATCTTGTCTTATGGGAAAGATGACAAAGACTCCGTTCACTGGACACGGAGAAAGAGCGAGCGAGCTCTTGGGACTCATACACAGTGACGTGTGTGGTCCAATGTCTACACATGCCCGAAGCGGTCATTCATACTTCATTACTTTCACAGACGATTTCTCTAGGTATGGACATGTCTTCTTAATGAAGCACAAATCCGAGGCCTTTGAGAAATTTCGGGATTACAAGAATGAAGTTGAAAAACAAACCGGCAAAAGTATCAAGATTCTAAGATCGGATCGAGGTGGAGAATACTTAAGTGCCGAGTTCCTAAATTACTTAAAAGAGAATGGGATTCTCTCTCAGCGTACTCCTCCATACACTCCGCAACATAACGGTGTATCGGAAAGGAGGAATCGAACCCTATTGGATATGGTTCGTTCCATGATGAGTAAGGCTGAGTTACCGCGATCTTTCTGGGGCTATGCACTAGAAGCAGCTGCATATCTCTTGAACAAAGCTCCTACCAAGACTGTGCCTACCACTCCATATCAGATGTGGAGTGGGAAGAAACCCTGTCTTAAGTACCTTAAGATATGGGGATGTCCAGCTTTTGTAAAAAAGCAGCATGCGGACAAGCTCGAGGCACGTTCAGTACAGTGTAAGTTTGTGGGATACCCAAAGAACTCCAGGGGGTATCTGTTCTATTCCGCTGAGGGACAAAAGGTTTTTGTTTCTCAACATGCCCGCTTCTTGGAAACTAAATTTTTGGAAACCCAGATAAGTGGGGACGCAATAGAACTGGAAGAGATTCCAGAACCACAAGCTATTACTGAAAACTTGGAAGAGCCAGAAGGTTCAAAAGAACAGGACATTCCTATGCCGCTCCGCAGGAGTAGTAGGCAGTCTCATCCGCCCGAGAGATACTACGGTTTTCTCATAGACGGGGATCGAGAGGATTGCATCATAGATTATGATGAGCCTACTAGCTTCCAGCAGGCCGTTCAGAGCGTTGACTCGGTAAAATGGCTGGATGCAATGCGGACCGAAATGGAGTCCATGTACACCAACAAAGTATGGACGTTGGACATTGCTCCAGACGGGGTAAAACCCGTAGGATGCAAGTGGATCTTCAAAGGAAGATTGGTGTAGATGGACAGGTTGAGACCTATAAAGCTAGACTTGTAGCAAAGGGTTTCCGTCAAAGACCTGGCTTGGACTACGACGAAACCTTTTCTCCAGTGGCTATGCTGAAATCCATTCGGATCCTTCTTGCCATTGCTGCCTTCCACGATTATGAGATTTGGCAGATGGACGTAAAAACCGCTTTTCTAAATGGAAATTTAGAGGAGTGTGTCTATATGGATCAGCCAGAGGGTTTCATTCAGAGTGGGAGCAGCGGAAAGGTGTGCAAGTTGCTTAAGTCCATCTATGGACTAAAGCAGGCATCGTGGAGTTGGAACATCTGTTTTGATGAGACGGTCAAGGAATTTGACTTTATCAAAAATCCAGATGAACCGTGCATCTATAGTAAGATTTGTAGCGAGAACTGTGGTATTCCTTGTTTTTATACGTGGATGACATTCTCTTAATAGGAAATGACATTCCTATGCTACAATCTGTCAAGGGTTTCTTGTCACACAGGTTCTCCATGAAAGACCTGGGTGATGCCTCTTACATCCTGGGGATCCGGATCCATCGTGATAGATCCAAGAGGATATTAGGACTTTCACAGTCCAGGTACATCGACACCGTACTGAAAAGATTCAGTATGGAAGATTCCAAGCGCGGTAACTTACCGGCTTGTCACGGGATCACCCTCTCTAAAGAGATGTCTCCCAAGACTGATTTGGAGAGGGATCGCATGTCTATTATACCCTACGCTTCTGCGGTAGGCTCTATAATGTATGCGATGTTGTGTACCAGACCGGATGTAGCTTATGCACTGAGTGTAGTAAGCCGGTATCAGTCAAACCCTGGGGAGAAACATTGGATAGCGGTAAAGAACATTCTCAAGTACCTGAGGAGGACTAAGGAGATGTTCTTGGTGTATGGCGGAAAAGACCTCCAGATTGAGGCCTTTGCTGACTCCAGCTTCCAGAGTGACAAGGATGATTCCAAGTCCATGTCGGGTTTTGTCTTTACCCTCAATGGAGGGGCGGTGTGTTGGAAGAGTTCCAAACAGGAAACCGTTGCAGACTCGACTATGGAAGCGGAATACATCGCTGCATCTGATGCCGCAAAAGAAGCTGTCTGGATAAGGAAGTTCTTAAAAGAACTTCAGGTGGTTCCGTCCATTGTTGACCCAGTACCTCTGTATTGCGACAACAACGGGGCTATAGCTTTAGCAAAGGAACCCAGGTCCCATCAGAGATCCAGGCACATCTTGAGGCGGTATCACCTGATCAGGGAGATCGTGGATCGCAAGGAGATCGAGGTTCGGAGGGTTGCTTCAGAAGAGAACACTGCAGATCCATTCACCAAGGCCCTACCCCAGACTCAGTTCGAGCGGCTGATCGAGATGATAGGTCTTCGATACGCCAGTACATGGCCTTAGTGCAAGTGGGAGATTGTTAGTGTATATGCCCTAGAGGCCATTACTGTATCATACTAGTTTGTATATTACTTGATGGAAGCTTGGGATATTCACCTTGTATAAACAATCTTGCTCAATATAGTAGTATGCTACTTGGTTTGTTTCTACTTCAATGTGTACTTGTGTTTATTTCAGTATATCACTCATACGCATTAGTGGAGCCCTTAGGATCTTTGCTTGATTACCAGCGTTGTGATGGCAGTCACACTAGTGGGGGCTGGGTAATCTATAGGCACATCCTTATACAGGTCCCTAGTCGTAGGACTATCGAGACAGGGCATCGATACTCCGGAGTAGACTAGCGTATGCGCTTCTCATCCCAGTGTGGGAGATGGTCTGTCCCACAGCCATCAGTACGTCGTACTGGAGATAGTATACGGGTGCTCGTTGGGTTACGAGTACACTGGACAGGACTCGTCGGGAACTGACAGGTTGGTATTATACCTATCGTCAGTTATCAGTTCCCAGGTGACATGAGTACAGCTTAGTCCGCTGACTTGACACTGACACATCGCCTCGAGTGTGTTCCCACTGCACTTTGATCACTACCCTACCACGGCTCAAAGGAGTCGTGCAAACAGGTGGTGGTTGGGTGCAGTCCCGAAGCACTTGGAGGCAGTGACGGTTAGACAGGATTCGTCTCTCCCGGTATTGGGGGTTGACATCGCGCTGTGTCTAGGAGAGCCATTACACGAGTAGTCCCTGGCCAGGGCAAGCGAGATATACTGGTAGGTTTCCAGTGTTATCTCAGGGTGTTTTGGGCTTCACTCCGACACGACTTGTACCGCTATTGGGGGACTGACGTTTTACCGCCCCCTAGGCCCGCCATGCGATGTATCAGACGAACAGACCGGACTGTACGGAGAATGTCACATTCAGACTCAGTAGGAGTTCAGATGGGGTTTCACCTCGTCAGCCTTCTTGTCGGCATCTACCTGGGGACCGTTACGCACAGCTAGTGCCGCTTGCGGTCTGTGGTTAAACCCACTGCCAGCGTAGTGTCGAGTCTTTAGAGTCCCACACAGAGGGTATTCGCCTCTGGGCAAAACAGAGTAGAGGTCGCATGGTTTTGCGACAGGGTTCGTTCTCATCCGCGCACTTGTGCACGTTTGGAGTCCGGACGGATTATACTGGCAGGCTCTGGTTTGAGCCAGATACTGGTATATGTTTTGGGGGTTGTTTTTTTTCTCTTGGTATTCTTGTTCCTCGGAACGAGAATGCAGGTGTGTATGCACAGTTGCTTGAGGCGGAGAATGAGGTTTTTCATTAGGGTTTCGGATCGGGTGCGTATGCACAGTTGACAGTTATCATTTTCCAAACCCTAATGGATTTTTATATTATCTATTAATAATAATAATTAAATGAGAATTATGTTATGGTTGATTTTTTGTTGACTTGTTGACCTTGGTTGACTTGTTGACCATTGACCACCATCATGCTTTGAAAGATCCTCCTTGATTCATGCTTACACTTCATTTAAAGAAGCATGATAGTGGTCATTCCAAAATTACCATCAACTATTCTTATTTTAATTATTATCATTTAGATAATTCTTTTCTTTTGCAATATGGTTGCAAGAAAGAAATAATTGAGCTCATTCTATCATAACCTCTCTCTCTCCTCACTTCATCTTCTTTTTCCTCTAGCAAAGAGAAACCTTCTCATGTGTTGAGAATCATTCTCTTTAGAAAGTAAAGAAAACCCTAATCACTCTCTACTCATTCTAGGATGAAGGTTTAGCAAGCCGGAAACCCTAGTTCACTCAAAGATCGAGGAAGAGCCCAAAGGTCGAGCCTTCGAGGTGGATCCATCTTCGACGGGAGAAGGCGACGAAAAGAGAACCATCAACCTCTACAAGGTTTGAAGGAGAAGGAGTTCAAGTTTAGGTATAACCATCTTCCCTAGTAGCTAACTCTCTTTTGCAAGAATACTAGTTTTAGTTTAGACAACGATCCCGACCTTGTTTAGTCCATGTTGCCTCTTGTGATAAAAATTCGTTTTTTATACCGTTTCCGCCTCCCCGTAAGCACCGGGGGTCGCAATATGGACTTATACTTTCTCCCTACGAGTCGAGAGGATCTCGCAGGTGTATTTTCTCCCTAGTTATCGTAGGGATTTCTAAGTGTGTTGCTCCTTTGTGAGTCGTAAGGATCTCACACAGGGATTTTCTCCTCACAAAGTTGAGAGGACTTTGCGAGTGTATTTCATCTCCTTCTATTTTACAAGTTTGCGCCCTTTCGGGTTTTCACAAACTCGCCGGCAGTCCTGCTGTTTTTACTCACGGAGCCTTTTCGGGTTTCATCCGTGCCCGTTTTGCTTATGGACATACCTTTTTTTTCTTTTTTTTCTTTACATTGGCGAATCTTCATTGCTGGTGGGACTTTAAATGTAGTCCCGCCGGTAGGACTTGGGAGAGATAGGGATCGTTTTACGCCCGTAGATTGTATACTGTTTTGCAGAATGTATGATCCAGACCGTAGGGCCGGTGTGCTCAATTCGCCTACGACTTGGAGCATTCACGCGTAGTATTTCTTGAGATATCGGCCATTGATGGGTGGCATGGGCCTTTCTCCCTCAGCATTTATCAGCTGGTACGATCCTCCATCAAACACTTTCTCGATGATGTATGGTCCTTCCTTGTTTGGTTCGAATTTTCCCTTGGCATGTCGATTGGGGATAATCGGTCTTTTGAGGAAAGACACCAATTCGCCTTTCTTGAAAGTGCGGAGATGGGTTATCTTGTCATAGGCCCGTGACATTTGGGCTCGGTACAGCCCCCAGATTTTGCTGTACTGTGCGCCTCTTTTTTTCAAGGGAGTCGAGCTCTTGGAGCCTAAGGAGCACGTATTCCTTCTCCGTCAACTCGTGCTGAACGACCATTCTTAAGCTTGGAACTTCGACTTCGAGGGGGAGGATCACCTCTACTCCGAAGAGTAATGAGTATGGAGTGGACTGAGTTGGAGTGCGGTGTGTGGTACGATATGCCCACAACGCCTCGTGAAGTTTGAGATTCCAGTCTATCTTGTTGGCTGAAGCATTTTTCCTCAGAAGCTTGCATAGATTTTTATTGAAGGCTTCGTCTAGCCCATTGGCCCTTGGATTATAGATGGAGGAATATCTCCAGTCTATCTTGTGCTGAGTAGCAAACCTTGAGATTTTGAAGCTCTTGAAAGAAAGCCCGTTGTCAGAAATGATTCTACTTGGTGTACCGAAACGGTATAGAATATTATGCCGGAAGAATGTCAGAATATCTTCTGTCTTGACTTCTTTTAGCGGGATAGCTTCAACCCATCTGGAGAAGTGGTCTGTTGCAGCCAATATGAACCGGTGGCGTTTGGATGATGGAGGATCAATCGGGCCAACTATGTCGGTGTCCCAAACTTTGAAAGGCCACGACGCCACCATAAGATGCAACGGATTGGGATGCTTGTGAATGAAATCACCATGAATTTGGTAGAGATGGCATTTCTTTGCATGCTCTTCGCATTCCCTTATCATGGTGGGCCAGTAATATAAAAGTCGTTTGATCTGAAGCTGCATTTTAGGGCCGGACTGGTGAGCCCCGCAGATGCCTGAGTGAACTTCTTTCATCACTTTTTTGGCTTCGGCCGATGATAGGCACCTGAGCCAGAGTTGGTCATATGATCTGCGGTATAGCGTATTATTTACAAACACGTATCGGAGAGCTCTCTTCTTCAGCTAAATCCTCGCATATTTTTCTTCGGGGAACTTGTCGTATAGGAGGTACTCCATGAAGGGGTCTCTCCAATCGGACTCGTCTTGAATGATCGAAGCTTCTTCGGAAGGATTGTTCTCTTGTTCTACGCTTTCTTCTTCACGCAAAGAGGCTAGAGGCACAATTTGCCGGCTTCTGACTGTGATTAGAATTTCGTCCATGTCAGATCAGCTAGCTCCTTAGCTAGGCGAGCGAGTTTGTCGGCTTTTCCGTTCAACGCTCTAGGGACTCATTAGTTCAATATGAGTGAACCGTTTCATGAATTCCACCACTCGGCTTTTATATCGAGATAACTCGGATTTGTATATCTTATTGTCGCTGCTTACTTGATTGACGACAAGATGGGAATCACCGTAGACTCGTAGCCGAAGGATTTCCATTTCTATGGCGAGCTCCAAACCAGGTATCAGAGCTTCATACTCAGCCTCATTGTTTATGCGAGGCTCGGTGAGAGCAAAAGAACGTCGTAGGGTTCCCATCAATGGCGTGATGAACACCAATCCTATCCCTGCTTTTATCTGCGGGATGATTGATTTGCCGGAGCTCCTCATTGATGAGGCTCCATCGAAGTAGAGCTCCCAACATGGCTCATCTTCCTCGAGGTGCAGCACTTGTTCATTGGGTAACTCGCAATTGAGCGGTGACCCTTCTGGTACGTGATGAACAGCAAGAAAGTCTGCAAGAGCTAGCCCTTTCACTACTTTCTGAGGAGTATAAATTATGTCAAATTCAAGCAGCATGACAGCCCATCTCGCCATTCTACCGGCATAACCCGATGAGCAAGCAGATAGTGCCTCAGCTTCATCACAGCGAATATCAAAGACACGCATTGCTTTTCGATCGGGGAATAGTTGTGTTCCGCCCCAACTAAAGTTCGACTGAGGTAGTAGAGGGCATTTTCTTTTCCCTCCTCGTTGTTCTGGACAAGGAGTGCACTGAGTGATTCATCTAGCGCGGCAGTATAGAGAATCAACGTTTTATGTGAAATAGGAGCAGCAAGCACAGGAGGGTGCAACAGGTACTGTTTGATGCTTTCGAACGCTCCTTTACATTCGGCATCCCAGACAAAAAGAGCTCATTTCTTCATGAGCTTTGAGAAAGGCCTACATATCCCTGATAAATTTGAGATAAACCTTCATATATAAGCAAGCTTGCCTTGAAAAGATCTTAGCTGTGTCAGATTCTTCGGAGGGGGCATCTCCATGATGGCCTTTATCTTGGATGGGTCAACTTCGATCCCTCGATGTCGGACTATGAAACCGAGGAATTTTCCCGATGACACGCCAAAAGCGCACTTTAGAGGATTCATCTTCAGATCATATTCCCTCAGTCTAGTGAGAACGGTCATAAGATCTTGGATGTGATTGGCCTTGGCTTTAGTCTTGACGACCAGATCATCAACATAGCATTCAACGACTTCATTGATTAGGTCATCAGAGATATTGGTCATTGCCCTTTGATATGTAGCACCTGCGTTCTTCAGTCCGAACGGCATCACTTTGTAACAGTATATGCCGATCGGGGTTCAAAATGTTGTATGCTTCTCATCCTCAGGCGACATTTATATCTGATTGTACTCAGACGAACCGTCTATGAAGGTGAACAGCTCGTAATTTGAGGTGTCATCGACCATCATTTCCATGACCGAAAGCGGGAAATCATCTTTAGGGCATGCCTTGTTAAGGTCCCTAAAATCGATACAAACCCGGATCTGTCCATTTTTCTTCTTCACTGGGACAATGCATGCGATCCATGTCACGACCCGAAGGTACGGAACGTGACCGGCACTTAAATTATGAAACGTCTCAAGGCGTAACGTAATCTAAGTAAGCCGAAGCCCAGAATCTAAACCATTTAAAAGAAGAAGTGAAGGAAAATATGTTTAAAAGCAACATCATATTTTCTCGAAAATTTCGGCAGAGTCTCCTTTGTAAAAACTGGCCCCAAACGGGTACAAACAAGAATATATATACAAAAGCAATAATAAAGGCATCCCCAAGCGGGAGCTAGCTCTTCGCCAATTGGCGGTCATAACCACGCAAGCAATAAAATATACAACGCCGAAGGGCGAGGAACAAAACTCAGAAGAAAACCAATATCCACCAGAAAACCATAATAATACAAGCGCGACTCTAAGGTCAAAAGAATAAACAACTGGTCTTCTAAGTCTATCAAAGAATACAAATCTGGTTGATGGAGTTTACTAGATATATCTGAATAAATAAAGTACAACGGCGGTCACGATGCAAGTAAACCAACCTACCCAAGCAATCACCCTGAATGAAGTGTTGTGCCAGCAAGCCGCCAAGGAAACCTGTACATCAAAACCTGTAAGAAAATTTGGCACAACGGGGGTGAGTTGCCAACTCGTGAGTAGAAGACATCTGCGGGTAGAAATCGCATACACGACGCTCTCCTAGGTCATATAATATACTCAACATAGCACTAGACATCTAGTAGTGATAGGGTAATAGGCTATGCATAAGTGAAATACTCAGTGCTCATGTTAGTGTCAGTAAGTAGCAATATGTCTTATGTATGTGTATGATGTATGAATGCATCATGAATGAAACAATCCACCAAGAAATCTGGATAATCTGATATAAGAAAATATGTATTTTTATCTCAGTAAAATTTCTTCTGAAATAACTGAAGTATCATCAATGAAATCCATGGAAATCCGTGTCAAGCATCGACACAAAGCATGTAAATCTCAAAGTCTCGATATCTCATATCTCTATATCTCAATATCATATCTCTGTATCTCAAATCTCAATATCTCGGGCTCCGGCCGTCCGGATCGGCCCATATCATCAAATCACACGACTACGGTCGGTATCCTCCGGATATCCGCTGCATCACAAATAACCGGTAGGTAGTGCTCCTCTGTCGGGCTCTACTCCATCATCTGCGATCTTCTTTCCCCGAGGTACCATACCGGGCCGACCATGTACCCGCAGACGGTGCATCCCCCTTCTCGAATCGGGTATATGATACTGCTTAAGAACTGAGAAAACTCATGGTGGACAGAACACATCACATCATGAGAAAACCAAAAATTTCTATTTTTAAATAATGATAAAAAGTTTTATAAAATTCTTGCGGTTTTCCCCAAAATCCAGAAATCTCATGAAAATACGAAATCAAAGAATCAAGAGTCAATAAGCATGAATACCGGCATAAAGCTACCATATAGCATAACCAAATGAATCTATGAATGCATGAAGTGTCTAAGTAAAGAATGCAATATCTCACTAGTGAAGGAGGACAATAATACTAATATTATATTGGAACTATCATTTAACTGATTATATCAATGAGATAATATGTTCTAAGGTGTACATGACATGGAAATTACCGATGATGATGTGTGTGAGCCGACAAATAAATGTACGTGGAACATGCGCATCATCGGTAATGGTGCTGGTGTCCTAACAAATGGAATCATAACAGTTAAGGAACATATGTATAAACATGCAGTATAATGATAACATGAATATAACAGAGAAGAAGTAATAACCGCAATACCGAAGAATATACACTTCTACAATACGAGTCATACCATTTTGGTATTTGAAAAAGCACGAATCGTGGTTTTTAAAAAAATAGGGGCTACGGTGTTTTTGAGAAAGGATACGACCTTTGAAAAATCCGTAGTATCCCTCAAGCTGTTTTTAAAAATACGCACGATTCGTTAGTTTTGAAAAAAGTATGACTCGAGCCTAAACTAACATTTACCTAACCAACTAATGGACTAAACTAAAGAAACTAGTCGAAAGGTAAGAAGAATCCTCCTAAAGTCTGAGTCAATGTCTCTAGTAGTCGACGATCCAACCTCAACAGCGTCACGTACATAGTACGACTTCCTCGAGTCAAGAGTGCATATCAATCATCATATCTATACTTCGTACGGTAAAATCCATCGTACGGCATCCCAAAATCGGGGTACGGGTCAACTATCACATATACATCATCGTTCGTATAATATCATCATCAACCAATATCATGATCAAGGGTACTGTACTATAATCGCATACATTCTAATATCATCAACATATATCATCGTCTATGTGAATATACATCGTCAGATGATCCACTAAAATATCATATCATACATCATATCGTGATTAAGTCACATATTATGATCTGGGTTTTATTCTAGAGTCTCGTTCATTTCATTGTCATCTACACATATTATCATTTATATATTTTCTCATTACCCAACGATCCGCTAATATCATAACACATTTCATATCATATCTCGATCATGTATCCAATATCTCACGGCATCATGCCCGGTCATATTGACTCATCCCCAAGTATCATATAACATCCTCATATCACGTGTATATGTTATATATATATATATAGAAACCTACACACATTCATATATATATATATATACATATACATATACATATACATATACATATACACCAAGTCAAGTGTATGCGTGTATGCGTGTGTGTGTCTACATGAAACCTACGAATTATCTCCAAGGTAATCATCCTCTGAGTAAGTCTTTCTAAATCAATCTAATCCAACTTCAGGTCTTTAATAGTACCCTACTATTCAAGAATCCGAGGTCACGTCCGACTCATAATAATAATAATATATAATAACCCTATACTACGTTTGCAGGGGTGCTATATGCCATCCACCCGACTTCTCCCGTAGATATACATATACTCACCTACATCCTTTCTTGCCGAAGTCGATGTCGCCATGCTCTTCCCGTCGTCTCGAAATCCACGTGAGGATGCCTGCATATAAACATATGGTATCGTAAATCGAAATCACGAAAGAAAACCAAAACGGCACGCGAGTCTCTTATAGGTTAGAACCTATAACCTACGCCTGCAAAACTACCAAACAACCCCCGTCACTGACATACAAATATCAGACGACGGAACACAATATCAAATACCAAATCCATATTTAAAACAAAGTCGCAAAATAATGCGGCAACTCAAGAAAATGGTCCTAGATTTTACCCTAGGTGAAATTAGCCAATTTTGCATATGTGTAGAGTCTAGTTAACTGATATAGGAGCCCCAGAACAAGCACAAGGCCTAAAGGCCAAGTCCTGGCCGCAAATTGCGGCCAGAAGGGTTATATTTGCGGCCTAAATATGGAATTGGGGTCCCGGGTCTTCAGGGTATACCCCAGGTTTCCTGCACAACTCTCAGTCTCCGCTAAATAATTTTCTAGGTCCCCGAGTCACTCCAGATTCTTAAATACCATCACAATTCTCATAATTTTCCAATGTCGGGGTTTCTAAGTTTTATAATTGGGGGTTTACTCACAGGTTTTGGTTTTTAATCACTCACCACAGGGGTTTAAGGTCACAATTAAGCCTCAATTTCACATTTGGATTCAACTCAAACCCTAATCCTCAACTTGGAATTTTCAAAGTTCACTAAACTACACCATATCGATTCTAAACTTAATTAGATGTTAAATGAAATGGAATACTATTCTAATGGTGCAAGAATTACCTCATTTGGCAACTCAAGAAATTTCTTGAGTTGCCCCAAGTCTTCAAAATCCAATTTTTCTTGATCCAAAGTGTTTGTAGTGAGCTTGTGAATGTTTTTAATGAAGGGAAGATGGAGTTTTGATTTAGTGGTGAAGTGAGGAGGTAGAGGGGTGGAGAGGGGAGAAGGAGCAGCATGAGGAGAGAGGAAGAAAGAAAATGAGGAGATGGAGAAAAAATGAAGGGGCCATGTATAGAAACTTCTCCATCTCTCTTTCACTCTCTCATCTTTTCTTTTCTATTCTTTTCTTTTAATTTCTTTTCTCATCCTCTCATATTAAAACCAACCATGCATGAAAATAAAGAGAAAAGACATGGTTGAAAAATGTAGCAAGTGTGAAAAAAATGACATGGTATATGTCATGTGCATATATTAAGCTTAATGCATGATTAGTGATATTTAATCGAGATTAGCATTTAATCTATTTACAAATAAGTATTTTGAAAATCAATAATTATTCATATCACATAAACACCAATATTTCAATAATTCTTATAATTTCCCAAATATTTTCCAAATTATCGGTATATAATTATACCAATTTATTAAAATATTCATAATATTTATTATTTAATTATAAAAATTCCCAAAAATAATATTTTATTTTTCTGAAATGTTATAATCCAGTCCGTATATTTCTCTTCTCTAATGAAGCCAGCATCTATAAGTTTCTTAGTTTCCTCGATGACCTTTTCTTCTAGCTCCCTTTTCATTTTTCGAGGAGCTTGTTTGACAGGCTTGGCATCAGGAGATATAGCCAGCTTATGCACGGCCACTTCAGGGGAGAGGCCAGGCATTTCTTTGTATGTCCATGCGAAACAGTCGACGAACTCATGCAGCAAGGCAATTATCTGCTCTTTCATTTTCTCTGACAAGAGTGGGCTGATGTAGGTCGGCCTTAGATTATCAGGAGTTCCCAAATCGATCTCGGTTAGCTCATCGAAGGTTGCTTGTCCACCATCTTTGAGTTCTTGAGGAGCTTCTTCTGGCTCGGCTATCTCGTCTTCACCATTTGACTCTTCGCTGGCTTCCCCAATATGGATCATGTAGCATGCCTCAGAATCAGGCTGGATGAAACCTATGCCCTGTCTATCTGGAATTCGTCCATCGATGAGTGCTCGGACCTGAGGCGGATTCCATAGCCCTTTATAAAACTTTGCTTCGGACTCCTTTTGATATAACCGGCATCCGCACCTTTTGAAATATTCCCGCATCTCGGAAGCATAATGTCTGGGATTGAGGACGACTCTTATGCCTCTTTCACAGGGAAGGCACGCGACCGACAAATCGTCCGGATGCACAACAGAATTTGACCCATAAAACAGGATGCCTTTCTGTCCACTTTTCCTTCCGGGAACGTAGAAAGTTTTCAGCTGGTCCACGGTGGAGACTGACAATGCATCTAGCTCCTTGCACATCTTCTCCGACACCCTTGTGACGGCTAGGGACCCTTCTGTAGTTTTGAAGGTTTCTCTTAGCTTCGCTTTTTGCATGAGGGCCCAATCTGCAAAGTTGTTGCAAGACGGATCCTCTTCTTCTGATTCTTCAGTGTCACTACCTAAACGAGAGCGAATTTTGCTTCCGAATAGGCCTTCAGTATCAGACTCGTCCGTATCTCTACCGAAGTGAAGGCAGGTTTTGTTAGTTATATGTATGCCCTAGAGGCCATTACTGTACATTGGATGTATATTGTAGTGGATGCTGGGACATATATAGGGAGGACTTTCTTGCTCGACATGATAGTATGCTATCTGGTTGCTCTTTACCTTAACGTGTATACTGATTGTCTCTCTGTTACATGTTGGTAAAGCCCTTAGGATGTGTACTTGACTACCTGGACTGTGATGCGGATCATACTAGTGGGGACATGGTAGTCTATAAGTACATCCTTCAATGTCCCTAGTCGTGGGTGTATCGAGACGGGGCATCGATATACCAGAGTAGACTAGCGTATACCTTCTCGACCCATACAGATGGGCGATTGATGATCCCATATCCATTGGTGTTTGACATCAGAGATGATATACGGGTGCTCAGTGGAGACTGGGTACACTGGACGGACTCGCTGAGAACTCCCAGATGGTATTATACCTTACGTCAGATGGTAATTCTCTGGTGACACTGGTACAGAGTAGTCTGTTGACCCGAGATCGTCATAGAGTCTTGTGTGGTTCCCACTGTGCTTTGATTTCCATCTTACCACGTCCAAGAGGGCGTGCAAAACGGTGGTTTTTGGGTACAGTCCCGAGTCACATGGAGGCAATGAGCGATAGGAGGGGATTCGTCTCTCCCGGTATAGGGAGTTGATGTTGCGCTGTGTTCGATTGGCTATAACAGGAAATCCCTGGCCAGGGTTGCTGAGATTTACTGGTAAGTGTTACCAGTAGTTTCTCGAATTGTTATAGACCTCATATCGACACGACTTATCGAGCTATTGGGGTCTGACGTTTACCACCCCTAGGCGAGATATGCGACATATCAGACGATCTGACCGGACTGTACGGAAGTGTTACTGGTTGGATTCACAGGAGTGTGAGCGGGCTTGCTCGTCGATCTTCTGATCGCTCAATACCCGGGTGGCCGTTACGTTTAGCAGACCGCTTGCGGCTTGTGGGTGCTTGATATGATCATCATCTGCTGCCGGCGTATTGACGAGTCTTTAGAGTCCTACACAGAGGTTTCCTGGTTCAAGCGAAACGAAATAGGAGCGCATATGAGATATGTGCGGGACCGAGAATAATGCGTGTATGTGATACCGTATTCCATTCTCGCGATGAATGTATCGATTAGGTTATATGCGATATACCCTAGTTATCGAATCAAGGATTGATTCGATAAACCGATACATTAGATACTAGTCGGTTATATGTGATATGACCGGATCGTTAAATCAAGTGTTGATTTAATGATTTAATGTATAATTATATATTTGATATATTACTTTGCATTAACTAGTATCGGTTCACTTTAAATGGATATTCTCACTCGGGTGTGCGCATTGCATATGCGATATGATTTTGTGCACATGATTGTATCATGTTTGATGATACATGCTTTTTGGTTAAGTGTAAAGTATTAAACTATGGTTAAGTGGATGATTAGGGTTTTTACTTATTCATTTATTTGTTTATTTATTCATTTTTGGCAAAAGGAAAATGGTGGCTAATTTGGATATATGTTGAAGCTTCATGAAGCTTTGACTTAGTCACCATTTTTGTCTTCATACCTAACCTAACCATTCACTTAACTTGAGTTTAGTCTCTACACTTAACCATGGTTGATTATGATAAGTATTCTTTTATTTTCTATTTTCTAAATTAACTTATCATAACAATTTCTATCTTCTTCTTCCTTTCTTCACTTGAAGAAAGCAAGCTCCATCAATGGTGATTGATGGAAATGAGTGAGAAATCCAATTCTAAAGTCTACCCACTTCCTATTTCTTCATCCTCTACTTCTTGCCAAGTAGTAGAGTGTGTTTTCTTCACAAGTTTCATCACTTGGTGAAGTTGGAGCTTGATCTAATGATGCCTCGACGTAGATCATCTTCGGCATGGACATCGACAACATAGCTCGCCATTTCTCCGACGAAGCCGACACTAGAGCCCGGGAATTCACTTGGACAGCAAGGGGACTTCGTTGTGGAGCTATGGAGGTGGAGCACCGGATCTACAAAGGTTGTATTTCCGTATAAACCTTAGTTAAGTTGTTAACTAGTTAATTGTTTCGCCTAGAAATCTAGCCAACGATCCGTTCTAGGGTTTCTCGGCACCGTTTAAATTTGAAATTGGCATGGTTGATGCCTTGTGAGACCTCATTAGGGTGCCTAGGAACCCTACAGTGGTATCAGAGCCTAGCTAGAGCATTAGGCGAAGTCTAGACGACGTTTGAATCCCGATCGAACCCGAAACCCCATTTTTCCCATGCTCTCTGTACTTTTTTCAAAACAGTGCTTTTTTCCACATTAAAAATATTCAGAAAATTAAGCAGGGTATTATATGAATTACTGTGAAATACGGGGGCCTAATTCAATTAAACCACCGCGGAACCGCGGCACGTGCTTGGCATGTGCGGCGGTTCCGCGGCCTTATGGTCTCCTCTTGCGTTGACTTTTGCACAGTAATTCATATTTTACAGTGATGAGTTCTCTGGGTATTTTTAATATTTATTCAAGAGTTGAATAATCTGGGATGTTTTGGAGCTTCGATGATTCGATCGGGTTTATCAGACTTTGTCTATTTGGCTTTCCGGATAATTTTTGAATATGTTAAAAAGTTCGACCGGATATAAATACCCAATTGTTCCCCTGTCGGGAAATTTCCAAGTGTTGGATTTTTCCGTAGTTTAACGACGTTCTAAGTAGTGCAAGTAACGCGATGGTCCCTCTAGAAGACAACAAACCTTAACTCGATTATGTGACCGTCTTGAACTGCCCTTTGAACCTTCGGGTTTGGGGCAGTACGGCGTGCCACATGTGAGGCGTTGGCTTGACCCTTCTACGGCTGGACCGTTGGTACTGAGACATGAAGTGAACGTCTTTGAACTAATTTCATGCATCGGGAAAACTTGGGTGTTCGATTGTTCGATCGGAAAGTCTAACATTTTCTAATTATCTGGAATGTGATACAATAATTGGAATTCACAATGAGTTATGAGATAACTGAATGAATGTTATAAACATAGCACTTTAGTCTCACTTGATCGGTTGCCACGGAATTTTGATGTGATCAAAAGTCCGTCGCAATCACGTAGCGTACGTGGATACTTGCCGGGTAAACTTAATAGACAGCCTCGCTCCATAGCCCCGACCAAGTGACTGTAGGAGAACCCCGTCGCCGAAAGCATCCGTCCGGGTGCTCGCGGTAGCGGTGTTCCGCCTTGGTGCACTTCGTCGACGGTATCGGGGGTGCGGCCATCTGCTGAAGTTTGCGACGAGCATTCGATCAAAATGTCGGGAATCTTGTTGAATTGCCCGACTTGATATTGAAAAGAGTTTTCGATAATGAGACTAAAATGCGGGGTTTATAATTGTTAGGCATGTGATGTCTAAGTAATTCATTTGATTAGGCATGCGATGTCTATGGAGGTTGCGGATTCCAACTGTTGTAGTTTTACACTTTCTTTTCTGTGACCGTAAGTGTAATATGTGATATCGCCGGTTTCGTTGCTATATGTCAACGACAATTGGGATGCGCATATTTACTTACGTTGATGACATGTGATGTTATGTGTTGCTGGATATGTTATATTGGATCGTCGTGTTTGAATAGCCGGGGTTTTTTATGTGAGATGAGTGTTTTTCATTTTCATTCATGTAAAAACTTTTATGTAATATTCTTTTATTGGGGCACTTCCAGGTTGCGGAAGATGTCACCGTTTGTATATTATTTACTTTTCCGCACTAGGATAGACCCAAGGAGGGGAGCACAAGTAACCGGGTTCTGGAGTCCAGTGGGAGACCAACTCGAGGAGTCGAGTCCGGGTCTCCTAACTCTAGAATTGGTAGGGTTGCTTGCCGCTCTCGTAGGGGTCTAGGGGTGTGGGTTTGGCTATTCATCGCGACCGTGGAATCCGTGTTTTATACTGGCTCGTATTGAAAACACGGACGTCCTAGTATATCCAATATTTCATATGCTTCTTCTGCTGCGATATCTGTGATGTGATCATGTGATGTTCTGTGATAGATACAGTATATAGTATATATGATATATTATGTAGGCGTTACTTATGTTTTACACCCGTGCTAGCCCTGCCCCGCTCTGCCGTTAGTTACCTAACCTAACGGTGCACGAGGGGACATCGAGGCGAATGCGGATGGCATAAGTGTACGTCGTATTTATCTGTGATGTTTAGGTACATAAATGATGGGACTTCATTAATGTGATTAATGAAATAAAAGAAACCTAAGATGTTGTAGAATCGAATTTCAAAATAAAACAGGTAGCTACAGTTTTTGCTTTGCACAGCGGTATATGTGATATATCCTGCACCTTATTCGATGAGGAAAGGACCGAGAACCCTTCACCGGGAGTGACTCCTTTAGCAATAACTGGCAGATGCTACACACTCGGTTTGTCTTTTGATTGCTTTTAAGTGTTTTTGCTTTGCACAGTGATATATATGATATATCCCGCACCTCATTCAACGAGGAAAGGACCGACGATCCCTTCACCGGGAGTGACTCCTTTAGCAAAACTAGAAAAGCCTCAAAAGCACTCCATTTCAAAATCATTTGATTCTACAACGATATCAAGTTCATTACGCAATAGGTTTTCAGAAAAACCTGTCGTAGCCCTCCGTCATTTCAGATATGTACTAGTTAGTATTCGTGCTGCGGTAGTTTGGCATTCGTCAAGGCGTAGTGTACGGTAGCTAACTAGTATTTATCTGCTTGAGCATATGATGCGATTGGATTAGGGTATTCGTATGGCGTTGTTTGGCATTCGTCAAGGGTCGTGCGGGTGGGTTTAATTCGATCAAGAAATGTACGGGTTGAACTTGACTAGTGGACTATGGGTTGTTTGGCATTCGTCAAGGTCATAGAACACTAGGGGCAAAATGTTATCGGGAATTTCAAGTGTTGAAATTTGCAATGAGATTGCATACCTTCAATGAGATAGTTGGATCCCGATACCCGCTGCGAGTAAGAGTTACTCCTGGGAGAGTTTTATACATTACAATTAGTCGATCAAGTAGGTGTCTAGAAAGGTGTCAACGGGGTTACGCCTCTGGGAAAACGAGGTTTACAGTAATTAGGTTCGTGCGAAAGCACGGGGGACCTCCCTCAAAGTACCGACACTGGCCTGGCTGAAAGATTGGCGAACTTGTAGTGTGTAATTAATCCCGGCTAGCCTTTCCTTTTAGGGTTTGAAGGAAGATTTGATAAAAAGCAGTGGGAGCCATCCTGATTAGATAAAATAATAACCAATCTATTCTTGCAAGAGCGCACGCTGAGTGTTTTCTTCTCTCTCTCTCCAGGTAGCGACCATATCACGCCTTAATCAAGATAATAATACGGAATATTGACCGAACCCGCTTGTTATACTGAGCTGGGGAACGTTGGTCCCGCTCCAACTTATAATTGTTATAAGACAGAGCAGGAAATTGGGGATTACCAGATTTCCCGTGCCGCCCAAACGAAGAGAGTGCATGCTGATGCATCATCTTCGGGTGTGTTCATTACAAAGAACTGTTTCTCAGTATCCTTTACGTCCTGGGTATGTGATACCAGATCAGGATCCCAGATATGTAATCTGTTACATAGGGCTACAGAAAGGTAGAGAACTGAGAACGGGTGATAAGTTTCATGAGGCAGAAAACGGGGCAAGTGTTGCAGCCAAGTCTGTTGGTCACTGTCACCCTGTATTACAAATACATTGATTCTGAACGAATGTTATTAGATACCGAACCTGATATACAAAATCATATCTGTCTCTTTATTAGTAAAGAAACGATAAAATTTTGTATTGTTGGATAATGTTTTGAACATTTCCTATATCAAAAGTTGATCGGTTCAGGCACGCTATCTAAAAGCATTGATGTTCTAAATCAAACTACAGTTCTTAGTATACGGAATACACACAAGAGGAAGAGTTCAGAATGAACGATTCCTTCTTGAGGTATTGTAGACTGGGTCATATCAATGCGACCCGACTAGCTGAAGTTACACATAGATGCATATTTAAATCTGTTTGAATTTACATCTTGTGAAACTTGCCAGTCATGTCACAAAGATTAGATGACCATAGCTCTGTTTATTGGAAACAGAGAAAGAGTTACTGAACTTTTGGGATTGATACATGATGATGTATGTAAGGTCCCCTGTCTACACATGCCAAGACCGGTTCTTTATACTTCATTACGTTCTCTGATAATCTCTCAAGATTCAGACATATGTTCCTGTTGAAACACAAATCTGAACCTTTTCAGATATTCATAGAATATAAGCTAGAAGTAGAGAACCAATAAGGGTATAAGTATTATGTCCTTTGATGTGATCGAGGAGGAGAATACTTGAGCACGGAAATCCTGGACTTTTCTAAAGGAGAATGAGATTCTCTTTCAGCATTACTCCTCCGCATACACCATAGCATGATGGTACATCGGGGCGGAGCAATAGCACCCTATATGATATGGTGTGCTCTATGATGAACACTACTGAGTTACCTATTTCTACTTTGGGAGTTATGCCCTTGAGAAGCTGCAGACCTATTGAATAAGGTTCGAATCAAATCAGTTACCTACCACTTCATATGCGATATGGAAAGGGAAGAGCCCATGTCTTAAGCTAGTTAGGATTTGGGGTTGTCCGGCCTATGTCCAAAAGCAAAATCCGGACAAGCTCGAGGCAAGATCTGTTATGTAGAACTGGAAATGTTCCAGCTATACAAACTGCAGCTGATGATTTGAAAGAACCAAAGGATTCAATAGTTACCAACGAACCTCAGCCTCTCCGCCGATTTAGTAGGGTTTCTCACCCACCTGAGAGTAACTTCGGTTTCTCTATAACAGTGGGAGCGAGGATTGCATCATGAGATGATGACCCAACTAGTTTCGAGCTGGCCATCAGGAGTAAGACTCTATAAGAATGGCTGGATGATCAGTCGAAAATATTGCATATTTTAACAGGCAATTTCCATATCATCTGCATCCATATAGAAGTGTACGGTATTCATATTCTACATATTAGCAAATCGGTCGCAAAATATCAGATTACATGTATTCGACCTTAAAACCATCATTTCGAGGGAAATTGACTGCATTGCATTACATAGCATATTTTCTATATCTTGCAACCCCTGTTTCGAAGTCTATGCAGGAAAAGAGAAGCTTGCTCGATCATTACATTGCTCGACCATTACAATTGCTCGTAAATTCACTTAACTCAAATCTGGTATCAACACAGAAGAGGAAGTACAAATCTAAACATCAAAGGAAGCTAAAAACAGCAGTACAAGACCACTGCAGAAGACACAGATCCCAAGGCCACCAACAGACCGCGGAAGCGCGGCATATATAGGGTAAATGCGGCGGAAGCGCGGCATACTGGTGACGTCATCAAGGAATTTTGGCACCAAAATTCCTGTTTCAGTGGCTACAGCTCAGAAATGCACACAAACTTCCAGAATATGCCAGATACTTCCTCCAGATCAGCAAACACCTAAACTAGCCTAATCATTCTAGAACTTTCCCTAAACCCTAGCTTAAACCCTAAGCTAACTCCTAACAAACTCCTTCTAGAAACCCTTCAACAAACTTTGGGAGGGAAAGTTCTAATTCAAATCTAACCTAGGGTTTGGGAGTTCTATAAATAAGACCCTAGGCTCACTCATTTCTCATGTTAGAAAATATAATTCAACCTTGATTGAAGTTTAGAAAATCAATCTCTTTCTTCATCCCCTCTTCCTCAAGTTTAGTGAGAGAGCTTGTAGGAAACCCTAACCCTAAATCCAACAACAATTCAAGATCTTGAGTGCAAGCCAAGCAAGATGCCTTCAACCCTTTTATGAGCCGAGCCGATCTTCAATCGGGCAAGAGATCAAAGTAGATCCACGATCCACGGAGACGAGCGAAGCCGAGTCAACGATCGATTTCTTCTTCTTGTAGATTCTTGAAAGAATGTATTGAAATTGTTGATTAAATAAAAGGTGATATTCTTTTATCTTGTTTTCTTTAAATTCCGCATCATGTTATCATTACTATTCTTGAATATTGTCTTTGTGGTGATGTGTGAATAAAACTCCGCTCGTCGGGGAGTCGAAACGATCTTTAGTATGATGATGTAACAAATTTGTAATCGATTCTTGAATCCCACGAGTTTGTAAACCCTAGCAAGTTCAAGAATCGACGACCCAATTCGTTGCGATGCTTTCTTGATCGACATCGCTCGAGATTGGGGAGTTCCGATCGTTTCTTGAAATTGCTAGAGGCTAGAATATAAATGGTATCCTCGAAAGAACAAGGGTTAAGAGATGAAAACCTAATTTCATCAAGAAAACCCTAACTCTCGTCGATCACCATTGATCTAGTATCAATTCTTCGAAAGAC
This sequence comes from Agapanthus africanus, assembly GCA_030015575.1. NCBI lineage: Eukaryota > Viridiplantae > Streptophyta > Magnoliopsida > Asparagales > Amaryllidaceae > Agapanthus > Agapanthus africanus. The sequence goes on along the minus strand of CM057343.1, from coordinate 165,620,114 downwards.
AAGAACACGAAACCCTTTAGATTGCATCACGTCTAAAGATCCGATCGATTCCTACGAGCCTTTCTTATATTCTTGATTGTTGATTGGAAATATTATCAAAACAACCGATTCTTGATGTGTTTATAGTTTCTTGATTCTTGAGTAAAGATTAGTGACACTCGAATACAAATCACATCTTGAATCATGTTTTCGTTTATTGTTGCCTAACATTTCATTTCAAACGTATCATAATACAATTGAATTGCACAATCCCTGTGGACGATCCGCACTCATTCATTAACTACATCCGACACCGTGGTTTGATTGCGGTCAATATAATTTTTTGATTGTGATATCTTTACAAGTTTATTTTACACATCAGAAAACATTTCAATCAAAATGGCGCCGTTGCCGGGGATCGCGCTAATTCATTTGCATTTTTAGTTTGAAGTGAAAGAATTATTACGTTTTACTTCTTGAAATCAAAATTCGTACAAACTCTTACACGTGTGTTGTAATTTGACTGCAAGGTGATCTGGAGCATTTTGTGCTGTTGAAAAATTATTTGGGATATACCAGAGAGCTGGAGATAGGAACAGGAAGCAGCTGAAAAAGTTTGGTACAGTGAATCCATCATCAAGCCGCGGAAGCGCGGCATATACATGCATATTGCGGCGGAAGCGCCGCAGTATTGAGGGATCACTGAAATATTTTCAGTGCAGGTATTTTCTCTCTCTCTCCCCTCTCTCTTTTTAGCTCCAACTAACCCTTTTCTGCAGGATTCTTTGCAAATAAATCGCAGCGCGCAAAAGCAAAAATAAAATTGTGTGTGATTTTGATTTCTTGGTTGTTTGCATTCTAATACGGAAATTTAAGGGGCACGGCCAAATCCAAATTAGGTGGGGATTTCATTACCCTTCCTAGGCCCCGAAAATCGTCAAACTTGCATCCGCATTACCTCCATTAACTAAAAGAAATCTAGAGAAGACTCTAAGGACTGTCGCGCTCAATAGGACAAGAGAAGGTCGTGGGTAATTCATTGCTTATCCGCGTTTTCTTGTGGTGCCTAAGGCGAGTGTGTCTAAGGCTAGTGGTTATTAATTAGGTCCACTGTAGTGGTGGTTCCTTCCCACTTACCTGGCACTTATCCGGCCACAGGGGGACAAAGAGGCAGTGGAGGATTCTATCCTGCGGCTTGTCTTTTGGCAGTTAGGAGCGGTCTAGAGATCGGACCTAGGTGACCATTAGATTCTAGGGTTTGTGTGCTGCATTTGTTTTGTCGCATCATTTTTTCAAAATCCGTCCCTTTTTAAAGCAAGCACCGCATTCATTTTACCCCTAATTATAAGTCAACGCTGCCACTTGTACTAACCCTTTTTAGTACAAGATAGGCTGGACACGGGATTCTAGTGCCCGTTTAGTCCGCGTACCTTTTATCGACTCCGAAGTCGATAGTTCTCCATTTACCTTTTCTTTACCCACTACCACACCCACACCGATGGATCCGAATCCATCAAACTTCTTTAACCCTAATCTGCCACCGTCCGTTGGTGCGCAGAATCCTACTCCACCCCACATTTCTCTCCAGGAAAGATGCTATCCACATAGAGGTCCTCTTTCGACCTGCTTATCCACACCACCAGCCAATGGGGATAATTTTGAGATTAAGCCCCAGTATATCAATCTTTTACCCAAATACCACGGACTCGAGACCGAGGACGCTTACGTTTTCATTACCAAATTTGAAAACGTTTGCGCAATGATGGGTACGTCTCAACTTTCAGTGGATGCGATGCGTTTACGACTTCTTCCATTTACTTTGTGCGATATAGCCGAGAAGTGGCTATATAACACCACCGCACACTCTATTACGAATTGGGAAGAATTCGTCGCTGCATTCCTTAAGAAATTTTACCCAGTCCAAAAGACGGCTCGAATCCGTAGCGAACTGAACCAATTTGCCCAGCTCCCTGCCGAACCATTTTCAAAATACTTTGAACGTTTCAAGGATCTATTGGTTCAATGTCCTCATCACGGCATCCCGAGATGGGAGCTTTGCCGAATCATATATGAGGGCAGTAACCCTAGCACTAAACAAAGCCTTGAAAATATGTGTCAAGGTACATTTATGACCAAAGATGACGGGGAAGCCTGGCGATACTTAGAAGAGTTCGCTGAAAAGTCACTAATTTGGGAGAGTGGAACACAACCATTGAATAGGGGTGGCGTACACCAAATAGATGTGTCCATAGGTGTCCGAGCTGAAATGGCAGCAATGCAAAAGAAGCTCGACGCTATGGAACACAAATTTGCAGCAGCCTCCCTAAACCCAATGTCACTCCCCAAAACTGTTTGTGGGTGCTGTTCTGATCCATCACATTTAACGGAAGAATGTCCATTAAACTCTGCGTTTCAAGGTCACGAGCATTCTAATGCCGCATTTCAACGACCTCGAAACGATCCATATTCTTCCAGTTACAATCAGGGTTGGAGGAACCACCCGAATTTTGCTTGGAACCAATCACAATCTCAAAACACGGTTCCAAACACGAATCAATTTCAACGGGCTCTTCCTCCACCACAACAGCAACCCCTACAACTCACTCAGCACCCCTACCCGTCACAAAATTTCCAAAATCAGGGCAACACTCCTGCACAGTCTAATCCTATGCAGCCCTGTTCTGACGAGTTCTCTCAATTCACTCAAACCATGAAATCACTTTTATCAAATTTCATGGATGTTTCGACTGAGGTTAGATCTTCCGTCAGTGAAATAAAGAAAAACTCAGCGTCCCAAGCTGAGAGTATTCGCACGATGGAAGCTGAAATCGCACGCTTAAAAGCCGAAATGAGTGCGAGAGAAAAAGGGAAACTTCCCTCTCAACCCCTACAGAATCCTGGGCATTACAATGTAAATGCCATCACAACTTTGAGATCGGGAAGAGTGCTGAACAATCATGTCGGGGAAGATATTGATAATACTGAAAATCATATCAACACCCCGGCTGAGTCTTTCCCACATACACACACTTCACCTTCTGATCCTTCTTCTTCTACCAAACCACCTTCGCACGAGCCTATTCTCCATTTCCCCTTAGGCTCAACACCTTCACCCAACCCTTATAGTTCTCCACAGACGGTCCCCACACCTCCTTTGGGACCTCGTCTACCCCCCTTTCCTTCTCCTGTGATGGACCCCGCGCTTATTGCGAAAGCACCTTACCCGAACCGGCTAAGGGCTAATAGAACGAGTCCTCATATGGAGAAAATTTTAGAGATGTTCAAACAGGTTAACATCAATATCCCTCTCTTAGATGCGATTCAGCAAGTCCCCGCTTATGCGAAGATTCTAAAGGACTTGTGCACTAGGAAGAGGAAGACCCAAGTGCCGAAGAAGGTCTTTATGTCTAATAATATCAGCACTGCTTTTATACCCCAGCTTCCAAAGAAAAGAAAGGACCCAGGTTGTCCTACAATTTCGATTTCGATTGGGGGTAAAAACATAAATCGTGCTCTGTTAGACCTTGGCGCGAGTGTTAACCTGTTACCTTATTCTGTCTATGAGCAATTAGGGATTGGAGAGCTGAAACCTGCTCATTGCACTCTCCAGATGGCAGACCGATCTATCACCAAACCAAGGGGTGAATTAGAGGATGTGCTGATAAAGGTCGGGGAATTTGTTTTCCCCGTAGACTTCATTGTGCTCGACACACATCCTGTAGCAAACCCCCGGGGCCAAATTCCGGTGATTTTAGGTCGTCCTTTCCTTGCCACTTCCAACGCTGTTATAAACTGTAGAAATGGTTCAATGAATTTATCATTTGGAAATATGACCATTGAACTAAATATCTATAGAGTTGGAAGTCAGCCGTCAGAACCCTCTGCTCATATTTTAGATGTGTGCTCTGTCCATGAGATCGCTCCCGATAGTTGTGGAGCTAAGGATCTTTGCTTGACTGATCTCGATGACATTAGCACATCTCTGTTTGATTTCACACATGATCTTAGTGAGGACACTTTAGCTACACATGAGTCCTGCACTTCTGACTTTTCTCCACCCGAGTCTGTATCTTTCACAGGCTCTGAGCTTCTTTGTAGATCCAAAAATCAATCCATGACCCATCCTTCTATCATTTCTCCGCCTGAGTTAGATCTCAAAGTTTTACCTTCTCACCTGAAATATGCTTATCTTGGTGAGAACGAGTCATTACCGGTTATCATTTCTGCTTCTCTTGCATCAGAGCAAGAGAATGCCCTTTTATCGGTATTGAGATCTAACAAAGAGGCGTTTGGTTGGAGTATGGCGGACATCAAAGGGATTAGTCCCTTGATAGTTGAACATCATATACATGTGATGGATGATGCCAGACCGACCCGAGAACCACAGAGACGGTTGAATCCCGTCATGAAGGAAGCTGTCATGAAAGAAATCGTCAAGTGCTTAGATAGTGGTATTATATACCCAATCTCCGATAGCCAGTGGGTAAGTCCTATACATGTCGTTCCTAAGAAATCCGGCATCACAGTTATCACAAATGAAGCGAATGAGTTGATTCAGACACGCGCCCAAACTGGGTGGCGTGTATGCATTGATTATAGAAAACTCAACGCTGCTACGAGGAAAGACCATTTTCCTCTACCATTTATTGATCAAATGCTGGAACGCTTAGCGGGACGAGAGTTTTATTGTTTTATGGACGGATACTCAGGCTACAATCAGGTCCCCATCGCCAAAAAGGATCAAGATAAAACCACTTTTACTTGTCCTTTTGGTACCTTTGCTTACAGTCGCATGCCCTTTGGGTTATGCAATGCTCCCGCTACCTTTCAGCGGTGTATGATGGGGATATTCTCTGATATGGTAGAGAATTTTTTGGAGATCTTTATGGACGACTTCTCGATTTTTGGAAACTCTTTTTCTGATTGCCTAGCGAATCTAGACGCTGTTCTTACTCGTTGCAAAGAGAAGAACTTGACATTAAACTGGGAAAAGTGCCACTTTATGGTCCAAGAAGGAATAGTCCTTGGACATGTCATTTCACAAAAAGGCATTGAGGTTGACAGAGCTAAAGTAGATGTCATTCAAAACCTGCCTCATCCCAGAAGCGTCAAAGATATTCGCTCTTTCCTTGGCCATGCAGGCTTTTATAGGAGATTCATAAAGGACTTTAGCAAAATTGCTAGACCTTTAACACTACTCCTGGCCAAGGATACGACCTTCCACTTTGACTCGGATTGCGAGACAGCTTTCGACTCACTTAAACACTCACTCACCACAGCCCCCGTTTTATCATCACCAAATTGGGACTACCCCTTTGAGCTGATGTGTGACGCATCTGATTTTGCAGTAGGTGCAGTCTTAGGACAGCACATCGATAAGATGCCACACGTGATTTACTATGCTAGTAAGACCCTGAATGATGCGCAAATCAATTATACAACCACCGAGAAAGAGCTTTTAGCAGTTGTATTCGCGTTAGAAAAGTTCAGGCCTTACTTAATCGGCTCACCTATAGTTGTATATACTGACCATTCCGCTTTGAAACATCTTCTGGCGAAGAAAGATGCAAAAGGTCGACTAATACGTTGGATCCTTCTTTTACAAGAATTCGATCTTGTTATCAAAGATAAGAAAGGATGTGAAAACGTAGTAGCTGACCACCTTTCACGCATCGTTTCTTCCCCTGTGACCCTGCCGATTAATGACTCATTCCCTGATGAACAACTCTTGAGCATATCCGCTGAACCATGGTTCAGGGATATTGTGAACTATCATGCCACGGGACTGATACCGAGCGATTGGTCAAAACAGGACAAATATCGTTTTCTTTCCCAAGTAAAACACTTTTACTGGGACGAGCCCTATTTGTTTAAATATTGTCCTGATCAGATCATTCGCCGGTGCGTCCCAAATGAAGAGTTCAAGAGTGTTCTTTCATTTTGTCATGATCAGGCTTGTGGGGGTCACTTTGGTCCTAGAAAGACAGCGGAAAAGGTTTTGCAATGTGGATTTTACTGGCCGACCTTATTCAAGGACGCATTTGAGTATTGCAAAACCTGTACACAATGTCAGTATACGGGTAGAATATCCCAGAGGAATGAAATGCCTCAGCAACCCATTCTGGTTGTTGAAATGTTTGATGTTTGGGGCATTGATTTTATGGGTCCTTTTCCCAACTCCTTTGGGAATCTGTACATTTTGCTGGCAGTTGATTATGTCTCCAAGTGGGTAGAAGCCATTCCATGTCGCACTAATGACAGGAAAGTTGTCATTAAGTTCTTGAAAGAGAATATCTTTTCGCGATTTGGACACCCACGCGCTATCATTAGCGATAATGGGACACACTTCTGCAACAGGTCTTTCGAGACTCTGATGCGGAAATACTCAATCAACCACCGTCTTTCTACACCCTATCATCCCCAAACAAGCGGGCAGGCTGAGATCTCAAACAGACAAATCAAACTTATCCTGGAGAAAACTGTTGCTAAGAATAGAAAAGACTGGTCGACCAAATTGACGGATGCTCTTTGGGCATTCAGGACTGCATATAAGACCGATCTAGGAATGTCTCCATATAGGATAGTGTTTGGAAAAGCATGTCATCTACCTGTTGAGATAGAGCATAAAGCATTGTGGGCTATAAAGGAAATAAATTTTGATCTAAACCTTGCTTGCAACTTTCGGAAGCTGCAACTTAACGAGCTAAGCGAACTCCGCGATGAAGCTTATGATAATGCTGTAATCACAAAGAATAGGACTAAGGTTTTTCACGATAAAAGCATTTTAAGGAAAACATTTTTACCTGGTCAACAAGTCCTTCTTTATGATTCACGTTTACACCTTCATGCGGGTAAGCTCCGATCTCGTTGGAAGGGACCTTTTGTTGTGCGGTCTGTATTCCCGCACGGGGCAGTAGAAGTAGAAAATGTTAAAAACGGCACAATTTTCAAAGTAAATGGACATAGACTAAAGCCGTATTTTTCCACTGACCCCACGGAGGAGCTCTTGTTCTTACAAGAGCCAGTTTATTTGGATTAAAATTCCTCCGTCTCACCTTCATATCCTGTATATCATTGCATCATCTTTTGAATGAAGGTGAGTGAAAAACAAGTTTGGGGGAAGTTCTTCACTTATATATTTTGCCCCCACTAATAATTCCCCCCAGATTTACAGATTTTTGTAGGTATAGCTGTCGGCAACAGTGAGGACACTGTTGAAAACAAGTTTGGGGGAGGTTTGTGCTTATTTTCGCATCATTTGCATATCATCTGCATAAGCACAAAACTTTTTTTAAAAATCTATAAAAATTGAAAAATTTTCAAAACCCATAAAAATTTAAAAATTTTCAAATATAAAAATAATTTTAATATTTACACTTTTTTGTATATAAATAAGATAATGAAAGTTTAGATAGTGAAAAATTGCATCCATGAGATTAGAAAAATTTTAGAAAACTAAGAAAATTAGAAGTTTTCTTATACGAACTAGTAATAAGTAGTTATGAGCCGTTGTCCCAAGGGTTTGTAAGATGAAGGACGTCACTAATCTGAGGATAAAAATAAGTCTGAAAAATAGTTTCTATTCTGGAAGCCAAACATTTTGAACGTTGCTACCCTGCTATTCGCACTTACACACGTCTTGAAGCCTGGGATAGTAGAGGATACCTTGAAATGCTCTTGTCTTAAAGCCAAAAGTATGAAAAAAAAAAAAAATGTGTTTTAAAGTGGTGAGAAAAATGGATACTGGTTTTGTTATCACCGAGGGCAATAAAAATATATAGCAAAAGGGTGTTTCTTCACCTAGTGCCCCAAGGTCAACTGGTCTGGGAGTCACTGCTATGCCTGAGGTGGTGCAAGACGAGGAAAATACACCAAGCATGCAAGCACATTAGTAATCGGTCGGTTAGTACCTCAAGAAGTATTAACGGTCGCATGAAAGTGTGTAAGCAATCTCGTTTGCCAAGAAGTACTGAGGCCGATGGGCAAGGGTATGATAGCTTGAATTGAATTCTCCGGGTGTAGGGATGTCTTTACACACACGCAGGGTGATATGATCGATGTTTGGAATAAAGATAGGAATGAAGAATAAGACGATGTTTTATTGAGGGAGGACGTGATTTCTAACATCTTTTCATGACCATTAAGATAGGGCTCATGACAACCGAAAAGCTAGCTTAGTTGGAAACCCTAATTTTCAAAGTCTTTCTTTTACGATTCTCTTCTTTAAATGTAATATTCATGATCTTGCTTTTATTATTGGATTTTGTGGGTGCAATCCGCTGAAAACCCTCAGGAGACAACACTCCTCCTACTAGGGACACCTAGAGGTTTAAAGGCTTGTTGCACATGCTCAGTGCAATCGTGTTGCCTACGAAAGTGTGCTAGTTAGTTTTTTTCTTTCTTTATTTTCTCCTTCTCTCTTTTTAATAAAACATTCTCTCGAGACGATCGAAATTAAGTTTGGGGGTATTTGATCAGTCGAAAATATTGCATATTTTAACAGGCAATTTCCATATCATCTGCATCCATATAGAAGTGTACGGTATTCATATTCTACATATTAGCAAATCGGTCGCAAAATATCAGATTACATGTATTCGACCTTAAAACCATCATTTCGAGGGAAATTGACTGCATTGCATTACATAGCATATTTTCTATATCTTGCAACCCCTGTTTCGAAGTCTATGCAGGAAAAGAGAAGCTTGCTCGATCATTACATTGCTCGACCATTACAATTGCTCGTAAATTCACTTAACTCAAATCTGGTATCAACACAGAAGAGGAAGTACAAATCTAAACATCAAAGGAAGCTAAAAACAGCAGTACAAGACCACTGCAGAAGACACAGATCCCAAGGCCACCAACAGACCGCGGAAGCGCGGCATATATAGGGTAAATGCGGCGGAAGCGCGGCATACTGGTGACGTCATCAAGGAATTTTGGCACCAAAATTCCTGTTTCAGTGGCTACAGCTCAGAAATGCACACAAACTTCCAGAATATGCCAGATACTTCCTCCAGATCAGCAAACACCTAAACTAGCCTAATCATTCTAGAACTTTCCCTAAACCCTAGCTTAAACCCTAAGCTAACTCCTAACAAACTCCTTCTAGAAACCCTTCAACAAACTTTGGGAGGGAAAGTTCTAATTCAAATCTAACCTAGGGTTTGGGAGTTCTATAAATAAGACCCTAGGCTCACTCATTTCTCATGTTAGAAAATATAATTCAACCTTGATTGAAGTTTAGAAAATCAATCTCTTTCTTCATCCCCTCTTCCTCAAGTTTAGTGAGAGAGCTTGTAGGAAACCCTAACCCTAAATCCAACAACAATTCAAGATCTTGAGTGCAAGCCAAGCAAGATGCCTTCAACCCTTTTATGAGCCGAGCCGATCTTCAATCGGGCAAGAGATCAAAGTAGATCCACGATCCACGGAGACGAGCGAAGCCGAGTCAACGATCGATTTCTTCTTCTTGTAGATTCTTGAAAGAATGTATTGAAATTGTTGATTAAATAAAAGGTGATATTCTTTTATCTTGTTTTCTTTAAATTCCGCATCATGTTATCATTACTATTCTTGAATATTGTCTTTGTGGTGATGTGTGAATAAAACTCCGCTCGTCGGGGAGTCGAAACGATCTTTAGTATGATGATGTAACAAATTTGTAATCGATTCTTGAATCCCACGAGTTTGTAAACCCTAGCAAGTTCAAGAATCGACGACCCAATTCGTTGCGATGCTTTCTTGATCGACATCGCTCGAGATTGGGGAGTTCCGATCGTTTCTTGAAATTGCTAGAGGCTAGAATATAAATGGTATCCTCGAAAGAACAAGGGTTAAGAGATGAAAACCTAATTTCATCAAGAAAACCCTAACTCTCGTCGATCACCATTGATCTAGTATCAATTCTTCGAAAGACAAGAACACGAAACCCTTTAGATTGCATCACGTCTAAAGATCCGATCGATTCCTACGAGCCTTTCTTATATTCTTGATTGTTGATTGGAAATATTATCAAAACAACCGATTCTTGATGTGTTTATAGTTTCTTGATTCTTGAGTAAAGATTAGTGACACTCGAATACAAATCACATCTTGAATCATGTTTTCGTTTATTGTTGCCTAACATTTCATTTCAAACGTATCATAATACAATTGAATTGCACAATCCCTGTGGACGATCCGCACTCATTCATTAACTACATCCGACACCGTGGTTTGATTGCGGTCAATATAATTTTTTGATTGTGATATCTTTACAAGTTTATTTTACACATCAGAAAACATTTCAATCACTGGATGCTTAGTGATCTGAGATGGAATCCTTATACACCAACAAAGTATGGACTTTGGTTGCTATATCTGAAGGGTTAAATCCCCATCAGGAGCAAGTATATCTTGAGAAGAATACTTGGTGTCCATGGAAAGGTTGAGACTTTCAAAGCTAGACTTGCTAAAAGTTTGCATCATTGACCAGGTGTGGATAATGATGAAACCTTTTCAAGTAGCTATGCTTAAGTCCATCCAGATCCTACTTGTCACGGCTACATACCATGACTGCGATATCTGGTGGTTGGGTGTCTTGACTGCTTTTCTAAGTGATGATTTAGAAGAGAGCGTCTATAAGTACACAGCCAGAGGTCTTCGTAGACAGTGGGAGCAGCGGAAACGTGTGCAAGATGCTTTATAGGATAGAGCAGGCATCGCGGAGTTGGAACATCTGTTTTGATGTATTAGTCAAAGAAGTTGACATCATCAAAATGGTAGATGAACCTTGTATATACAAAAAGGTAGTAGGGAGTATGGTGATGATCCTCGTAGAGTACGTGGATGACATACACTTGATAGGGAAGGAGTTTCCTATGCTACGCTCGGTCAATCTCCGCTTATCACAATGATTCTCCATAAAGGATCAAAATGATACCTCCTAAATCCTGGGTTTTGGATCTATGAGATAGATCTAATTGGATGTTGGGATTCTCACTAGTTGTAGTGAGATGGTATCAATCGATCCTGGGGAGAATCACTGGAAGGGTTCCAGGGTGATAATGACGACTGAATGTCAGTCGCAGGCATTGTCTTTGTTAGTGCATATGCCCTAGAGGCCATTACTGTATCATACTGGTTTGTATATTACTTAATGGATGCTTGGGATATTCACCTTGTATATACAATCTTGCTCAAAATAGTAGTATGCTACTTGGTTTGTTTCTACTTCAATGTGTACATGTGTTTATTTTTTTATATCGCCTATACACATTAGTGGAGCCCTTAGGATCTTTGCTTGATTACCAGCGATGTGATGGCCGTCACACTAGTGGGGCTGGATAATCTATAAGCACATCCTTATGCAGGTCCCTGGTCGCAGGACTATCGAGACAGGGCATCGATACTCCGGAGTAAACCAGCGCATGCGCTTCTCATCCCAGTGTGGGAGACGGTCTGTCCCACAGCCGTCAGTACGTCGTACTTGAGATAGTATGCGGGTGCTCGTTAGGTTACGGGTACACTGGACAGGACTCGTCGGGAACTGACTAGTTGGTATTATGCCTATCGTCAGTTATCAGTTCCCAGGTGACATGAGTACAGCTTAGTCCGCTGACTTGACACTGTCACTTCGCCTCGAGTGTGTTCCCACTATACTTTGATCACTACCCTACCACGGCTTAAAGGAGTCGTGCAAACAGGTAGTGGTTGGGTGCAGTCCCGAAGCACTTGGAGGCAGTGACGGTTAGACAGGATTCGTCTCTCCCGGTATTGGGGGTTGACATCGCGCTGTGTCTAGGAGAGCCATTACACGAGTAGTCCCTGGCCAGGGCAAACGAGATATAATGGTGGGTTTCTAGTGTTATCTCAGGGTGTTTTAGGCTTCGCTCCGGCACGACTTGTACCGCTATTGGGGGACTGACGTTTACCGCCCCCTAGGCCCGCCATGCGATGTATCAGACGAACAGACCGGACTGTACGGAGAATGTCACACTCAGGCTCGGTAGGAGTTCAGATGGGTTTCGCCTCGTCGGTCTTCTTGTCAGCATTACCTGGGGACCGTTACGCACAGCTAGTGCCGCTTGCTGTCTGTGGTTAAACCCACTGCCAGCGTAGTGTCGAGTCTTTAGAGTCCCATACAGAAAGCTTTTCGCCTTTAGGCAAAAGAGTAGAGGTCGCATGGTATTGCGACAGGTCGCATGGTTTTGCGACAGGGTTCGGTCACATCCGTGCACTTGTGCACGTACAGTGTCCGGACAGTTTACACTAGCGGGCTTTGGTTTAAGCCAGATCCTAGTGTACCTTTTGGGATTGGATTTATCCAGTGTGCATTCGTGTTCCTCGGAACGCGGATGCAGGTGTGTATGCACAGTTGACAGGGAGGCAGAGGCAGCGGATTCTCATTAGGGTTGTTGACAGTTGACCGTTGACTATTTGACTTTTTGCTCAACCCTAATGAGAATATGATATGTGATTAACTATTATATTAATTAAGTATTATGGTGACATGGTTGTTGACTTTTGTTGACTTTGTTGACTTGTTGACTTTTGTTGACTTGTTGACTTTGTTGACCGGTTGACTAGGCTTGACTAGTTGACCATCATGATAACCATAGCCATCATTTCATGGCAAAGACTTTTACTTACTTGCTCATTTGTGTAAAATGAGTGCATGAAATGATATGGTTATGGTTGCTTCAACCATCACATAAGACTTTTTTTGGTATGATGAGTTATCATGACTTTGGATTATGAGAGGGTGAGAGACAAAAGACTTGCTCATTCTTTCTTGCTCATTCTCTCTCTTGTTCTTAAGCTCTCTTGTTTTGCTCTCACCCTCTTGCTCCTTTTCCCTCTCTTTAATCTATGGTTCTCTTGTCTAATGAGTTGAGAATCAAGAACCATAGATAAAATCCCATACAAACTCTTCTCTACTCACTCTAGTTCACAAGATTTAGCAAACCGAGTGAACTAGTTTCTTCAAAGAACGAAGAAGGAGCCAAAGGTTGGAGCTTTCAGGTGGATCTATCTTCGGCGTACGGAGACGACGGGAAGAAGCCAATCCGGACCACCATCGGAGCTGGAAGACGAAGGAGTTCAAGACAAGCAAGGTATAACCCCCTAACCGAGTAGCTAGAAACTCGTAGTTAGGTTGTTAGATAGATGTTTAACCAAGATCCGGGTTTTAGGTCCATGTTACCACCTCCATAAAAATCGTTTTTTACCAAATTCCGCATTCCCGAAAGTACCGGGAGAGGTAGCATGGACTTACAGTCTTTACCCTCAGTAAAGGGACGGTATGCTGGAAGAGTTCCAAGCTAGACACCGTGACATACTAGACGATAAAGGCAGGATACATCGCTACTAAAGATGCTACCAAAGTGGCTGTTTGGGTGTATATTGGTTCATGAGATGAACTAGGTTCCTACCATTGTGAGACAATGGAGTTGTGGCTTATGCCGAGGAACGCCGGTCCCATCAATGATCCAGACATATTCTAAGGCAGTGTCACCTGATCATGGAGATGCTTGATCTCCAAGGGATCGAGGTTAGGAGAGTAGACTCAGAGGACAACACAGCGGATCCACTCACAAAGGCCTGTTCCCAGAAAGAGATTTTTATGGGATGGTTGAGTATGAGATACTACAACCACTGCTACAGATGGCCCTAGTGCAAGTGGGAGATTGTTAGTTATATGTATGCCCTAGAGGCCATTACTGTACATTGGATGTATATTGTAGTGGATGCTGGGACATATATAGGGAGGACTTTCTTGCTCGACATGATAGTATGCTATCTGGTTGCTCTTTACCTTAACGTTTATACTGATTGTCTCTCTGTTACATGTTGGTAAAGCCCTTAGGATGTGTACTTGACTACCTGGACTGTGATGCGGATCATACTAGTGGGGACATGGTAGTCTATAAGTACATCCTTCAAAGTCCCTAGTCGTGGGTGTATCGAGACGGGGCATCGATATACCAGAGTAGACTAGCGTATACCTTCTCGACCCATACAGATGGGCGATGGATGATCCCATATCCATTGGTGTTTGACATCAGAGATGATATACGGGTGCTCAGTGGAGACTGGGTATACTGGACGGACTCGCCAAGAACTCCCAGATGGTATTATACCTTACGTCAGATGGCAGTTCTCTGGTGACACTGGTACAGAGTAGTCTGTTGACCCGAGATCGTCATAGAGTCTTGTGTGGTTCCCACTGTGCTTTGATTTCCATCTTACCACGTCCAAGAGGGCGTGCAAAACAGTGGTTTTTGGGTACAGTCCCGAGTCACATGGAGGCAATGAGCGATAGGAGGGGATTCGTCTCTCCCGGTATAGGGAGTTGATGTTGCGCTGTGTTCGATTGGCTATAACAGGAAATCCCTAGCCAGGGTTGCTGAGATTTACTGGTAAGTGTTACCAGTAGTTTCTCGAATTGTTATAGACCTCATATCGACACGACTTATCGAGCTATTGGGGTCTGACGTTTACCACCCCTAGGCGAGATATGCGACATATCAGACGATCTGACCGGACTGTACGGAAGTGTTACTGGTTGGATTCACAGGAGTGTGAGCGGGCTTGCTCGTCGATCTTCTGATCGCTCAATACCCGGGTGGCCGTTACGTTTAGCAGACCGCTTGCGGCTTGTGGGTGCTTGATATGATCATCATCTGCTGCCGGCGTATTGACGAGTCTTTAGAGTCCTACACAGAGGTTTCCTGGTTCAAGCGAAACGAAATAGGAGCGCATATGAGATATGTGCGGGACCGAGAATAATGCGTTTATGTGATACCGTATTCCATTCTCGCGATGAATGTATCGATTAGGTTATATGCGATATACCCTAGTTATCGAATCAAGGATTGATTCGATAAACCGATACATTGGATACTAGTCGGTTATATGTGATATGACCGGATCGTTAAATCAAGTGTTGATTTAATGATTTAATGTATAATTATATATTTGATATATTACTTTGCATTAACTAGTATCGGTTCACTTTAAATGGATATTCTCACTCGGGTGTGCGCATTGCATATGCGATATGATTTTGTGCACATGATTGTATCATGTTTGATGATACATGCTTTTTGGTTAAGTGTAAAGTATTAAACTATGGTTAAGTGGATGATTAGGGTTTTTACTTATTCATTTATTTGTTTATTTATTCATTTTTGGCAAAAGGAAAATGGTGGCTAATTTGGATATATGTTGAAGCTTCATGAAGCTTTGACTTAGTCACCATTTTTGTCTTCATACCTAACCTAACCATTCACTTAACTTGAGTTTAGTCTCTACACTTAACCATGGTTGATTATGATAAGTATTCTTTTATTTTCTATTTTCTAAATTAACTTATCATAACAATTTCTATCTTCTTCTTCCTTTCTTCACTTGAAGAAAGCAAGCTCCATCAATGGTGATTGATGGAAATGAGTGAGAAATCCAATTCTAAAGTCTACCCACTTCCTATTTCTTCATCCTCTACCTCTTGCCAAGTAGTAGAGTGTGTTTTCTTCACAAGTTTCATCACTTGGTGAAGTTGGAGCTTGATCTAGCGATGCCTCGACGTAGATCATCTTCGGCATGGACATCGACGACCTAGCTCGCCATTTCTCCGACGAAGCCAACGCTAGAGCCCGGGAATTCACTTGGACAGCAAGGGGACTTCGTTGCGGAGCTATGGAGGTGGAGCACCGGATCTATAAAGGTTGTATTTCCGTATAAACCTTAGTTAAGTTGTTAACTAGTTAATTGTTTCGCCTAGAAATCTAGCCAACGATCCGTTCTAGGGTTTCTCGGCACCGTTTAAATTTGAAATTGGCATGGTTGATGCCTTGTGAGACCTCATTAGGGTGCCTAGGAACCCTACAGGTTTTACGGAAGGACGGACTTCCAGCGTCGGACTCATCAGTGCCACTGCCGAAATGCGGACGCACTTGGGGGTTTTTTGCTTTTGAAAGTGACAGCCGGCTTGATCTGCTTTTGAAAGTGACAGCCGGCTTGGAGCCGTTCTATCCTTGGTTAGTCATGGCTCAGTATTTTGGGAATCCACAAAGTACCGAGAATCTTCATATCGAACTTCGTTCACACTGAACGGCTGGATGTCTCCATCAATGCGTCTTTCTTCGCCATTTTTAGTATACTTCATGCATTGATGGAGAGTTGACGGATCGATGCCGTAATCGTGGAGCCACGGCGGTCCCAAGAGAATTTTATAAGATGTGTCAGCGTCGATCACGTATATCATAGCTTCAGTTTGCAGATCCCCAAATTTGATTGGCAGAGCTATAGACCCTAGAACTTGCTGGCAGTTTTGAATGAAGCCTTGAATGACAATCCTTTCTCTTAACAGGTGTCGGACGTCTATTGACAAACTCTTCAGAGTCCTCAAGTTCATGATATTCACCGAGGATCCCGGATCAATCAATATACGATTAATCCGATCTCCGTCCCTGTACCCGGTCACGTAAAGCGGCCGATTATGCTCAGTTGTTCCCAGTAGTAAGTCTTCATCCTTAAACGTGATTGCGGCGGTATGCAGAGCGTACTGGGCTTCTTTCATATTAATTTCTGCAAAGCGAGCCTAATACCGCTCAGGGTTTTGTAGAGCATGAATGAGAACATCTCTAAGCTCTTTAGATAGGACCAAGGCATCGTAGATGCTCAGGAAAGACGGAAGCTTCCGGAGATGAGCGAAGACATTGTAGTCCACTGAGGAAGGACTTGAGTTTTCATTAGCCGGTTCTCTGCCATCTTACTCATTAGCCATCTGTTTTCCTTTCCTTTTAGGGCATTGCCCTGATTTGGCGGTAGAGCCCTGCCGCTTCTGAGCTGGATTTGGTTGGCCCTTGTGGTAAGCTCCTCGTCCTCTTCGGGAAAACAGAGCTCCTCCTCAGTGTCGCTGCCAAGATGGACGGTGTAGCAGGTCCTTATAGGGATCTACTCATTGGAGTCTTCTTCTAACTCCTCCAGAATCTCAGCCGCTTCTACAGGGAAGACCTCTTTCCATTGAATTAGAGTTCTTTCCTTTTGTTCATATTCTTCAAAAGAATCGATATATTTTTGAATGGTCGATCTCCTTGCAGAATCTTTTCCACGTCGAGTTGTACTTTTCTTCTTCTCGAGCTTTTTGGATTTTGAGCCTGATTGAGCCGAATTGGCAGCTAGAATGGTGGGATTCTTTTGCCCTTCCCATTCTGTTCTGGACTCTATCCGAAGTAGCTTTATCATCTTCTTCGTCTTATTAGATATGTGTGTACTCCACAGAGGCTGCAGTGAGTCAGTTTCATTTCTTAGGGCAGCGGGTTCGGCTGTCTGCTCCCAGAAAGCTTCAGCTTGTGTCTGTATGAAGTTGTTGGTTGCAGCTTGGTTGTTTACCAACATACTCTTGGACAACTCGATCTCTCCAGTCTTGTACTGCTTTTCGACCCAGTCTTTGAAAATATAGCAATCCTCGATCGCATGTCACACTACTCTGTAGTACGGGCAATACAGGGGATTGTTGGTCATTTTTTCTTCATGCGGTCTCTTCGACTCCGACAATTGTAGGCCGTTGTGCAAGGAATCTTTGAATATCTTGCGAACCTTATCTTTTCTGAAAGAGTAAACCTTGTTCTTTTTCTCCTCTAGGGAAGGCCCTTCTCCTCCCAGCACTGGCTTTCGAGAACGGTTGATTTTAGATTTTCCTGCCTTTCGCTTGTCTTCATTATCAGACGCATTGAAGACATTGATATTGCTGGAATTTCCGCTTTTACGGTTGTCTTCCCGCTTGCATTTCCAAGTCTTGTCTCACTGAGAGTCCGGGGTAGACTCTTGATTCGAGCGTTCCAGCATTTGGACTTTCTTGGTCAGCTCCTAAAACGTCTTGAGGCCTGTTGTACACAAGAATAGGACCATCCAATTGCTGAGGTTTCCAATGAGGAGGCTGACAAACTGGTCCTGCTCTAGTGGCGGTTCGCACTTGACAATGAGGTTGCGCCATCGGGCAATAAAGTCCGTGTTGCTTTCATTTTTCCTCGGCTTGGTTCTCACGATGTCAGCGATGGAGATTTTGTCACTGACACTCATGAATCTTTACCGAAACAGATACTCCATTTGGGCAAATGTAATGACGGACCCATCTGGTATGCTTGCGTACCAGTCGAAAGCAACACCGGTCAGGCTATTGACAAGCTGACGTAGAAGAAGCTCATCATTGCCCCCCTGTATTTCCGCACGACGCTTTTGTTAGTGTATATGCCCTAGAGGCCATTACGGTATCATACTAGTTTGTATATTACTTAATGGAAGCTTGGGATATTCACCTTGTATAAACAATCTTGCTCAATATAGTAGTATGCTACTTGGTTTGTTTCTACTTCAATGTGTACATGTGTTTATTTTGCGATATCACCTATACGCATTAGTGGAGCCCTTAGGATCTTTGCTTGATTACCAGCATTGTGATGGCAGTCACACTAGTGGGGGCTGGGTAATCTATAAGCACATCCTTATACAGGTCCCTAGTCGCAGGACTATCGAGACAGGGCATCGATACTCCAGAGTAAACTAGCGTATGCGCTTCTCATCCCAGTGTGGGAGATGGTCTGTCCCACAGCCATCAGTACGTCGTACTGGAGATAGTATACGGGTGCTCGTTAGGTTACGAGTACACTGGACAGGACTCGTCGGGAACTGACAGGTTGGTATTATACCTATCGTCAGTTATCAGTTCCCAGGTGACAAGAGTACAGCTTAGTCCGCTGACTTGACACTGGCACTTCACCTCGAGTGTGTTCCTACTGTACTTTGACTACTACCCTACCACGGCTCAAAGGAGTCGTGCAAACAGGTAGTGGTTGGGTACAGTCCCGAAGCACTTGGAGGCAGTGACGGTTAGACAGGATTCGTCTCTCCCGGTATTGGGGGTTGACATCGCGCTGTGTCTAGGAGAGCCATTACATGAGTAGTCCCTGGCCAGGGCAAGCGAGATATACTGGTAGGCTTCCAGTGTTATCTCAGGGTGTTTTGGGCTTCACTCCGACACGACTTGTACCGCTATTGGGGGACTGACGTTTTACCGCCCCCTAGGCCCGACATGCGATGTATCAGATGAGCAGACCGGACTGTACGGAGAATGTCACATTCAGACTCAGTAGGAGTTCAGATGGGGTTCACCTCGTCAGCCTTCTTATCGGCGTCTACCTGGGGACCGTTACGCACAGCTAGTGCCACTTGCGGTCTGTGGTTAAACGCACTGCCAGCGTAGTGTCGAGTCTTTAGAGTCCCACACAGAGGGTATTCGCCTCTGGGCAAAACAGAGTAGAGGTCGCATGGTTTTGCGACAGGGTTCGTTCTCATCCGCGCACTTGTGCACGTTTGGAGTCCGGACGGATATTGCCAGCGGGCTCTGGTTTGAGCCGGATACTGGTATATGTTTTGGGGTTGCTTTTATCTCTCGGTATTCTTGTTCCTCGGAATGAGAATACAGGTGTGTATGCATAGTTGTTTGAGGCGGAAGAAGAGGTTTTTCATTAGGGTTTCGGAACGGGTGCGCATGCACAGTTGACAGTCGTCTTTTTTCCAAACCCTAATGAATTAGTGAGATATCTATTAATAATAGTAATTAAATGAAATTATGTTATGGTTGGTTTTGTTGACTTGTTGACCATGGTTGACTTGTTGACCATGGTTGAATGTTTGACCATCATCATTATTTTGCAAGGATGCTCCTTGATTCTTGCCAACATTCATTTAATGAAGTATGATAGTGGTCATTCCAAAACAACCATCAACTATTCTCATTTGAATTATTATTACTAATTAGATAATTCTTTTTCTTTTGATATGGTTGCAAAAAGGAAAAGAAAAGCTCATTCTATCATTTAGCTTCTCTCTCCTCACTTCATCTTCTTCTTCCTCTAGCCAAAGGAGAATCCTTCTCATGTGTTGAGAATCCCTCTCCTTAAAAGAAAAGCACCCCTTAGACACTCTCTACTCACTCTAGGATCAAGGGTTTAGCAAGCTGGAGATTCTAGTTCACTCAAAGTTCGAGAAAGAGCCCGAAGGTTGAGCCCTCAGGTGGATCCATCTTCGACGGAAGAAGGCGACTGTTCATATCAGATTTTTGCATTTTCATACCGCCCAATTTTTATCACATTGCATATCGGTAGATACTCTTGAGCCGTGTTTGCTAGTCAATTGCAGGATACAGGTTCCCGGTTCTCAAACGGAGAAATTCTTGAAAAACACGACAAAATCCGGTTCCTGCCAACCACAGATAAAACACGGTCTCCGCTCTTCATCCGTATGTTGCCAGATACCAGTTTAGGAAGACAAAGTTTCAACTCAATGTCATTCTCATGCACAAGGCTCAATGGTAGCACAAAATCCAAGAGATCTACGCGAAGCTCGAGGCAATCATCCACAAAAAAGTCCACCTTTGCTCAATAGAAATTCTGGAAGAAATAGGAATGAATTATCAGAAAATACCCACACCAGACAAGAGGGGACAGGAGACCAGGAAAAACCTCAGAAGCCCACACCCTAAACACACTATAGGGGCGCGGATCCGCGGCCATAGGGGGCTATAGGCGGCGGATCCGCGGCCGTACAGTGGGTTCAGGCAGTGACTTTTCAGGGGCAGTTTGGTCATTTCGTCAGGGTTCTGTTGGTTGCCCTAGGGTTTCATTTCGTGGCCTATAAATAGCCCAGAATTTTGAGAAGGAAGGGTCAATTTTTGTATTCTCATTTTTTGCCTAGTTTTAGTCTTGTTCTTCTTCCTCTTCTCACCTCTTCTCCATTAAACTTGTAGTGAGCTTTTGAGTGAAGAGTGATGAATAAAGAAGACCAATTTTTATCATGCTTGTCTCTTTCTTTACTTGTCCTAATTTGTTGTAATTTTAATTGTTAAGTAGTTGTTGTTATTTGTTTGATTGTTTCTTTCTTCTCTCTTTTCCTTTATCATTCATACGACAATGATACTTACGCTTGATCCTCGCCAAGGTGAGGTCGCAAATAGTTAGTCGTATTCTTCTAGCCTCCTTCTTTCTATCTTCCTCTTTTGTTTGTTTTATTTTTCCGTATTATGACGTGTGAGTAGTTTTATACTTGTTAGGGTAGGATAAGGGAAGTTTGAGAGAAGGAAATCTCTCTCACTCTTTCCTTACCCAACAACTTAAATCGACTCCCGTTAATTGAACCACAATCCGCCCTTTACGGCACCCTATCCTACATGATAGCGGTGATTCCGTAGTGAGACCGGTTGTGGTTGAATTAACCGGAGGTTATGGATAAGAGCCAAGAACGGACGAACAAGCACCAAAAGGAAGACTTATGCGTTGGAAAGCCAAGCTTATACTCGCAAAGTCCTTCCTAGTCGTGCTAATCCCTGTTGTTGCCGATTACCGTAACACCGATATTAAGTGGGGCAACGAAAGATGTGGAGACTCCTAACTCAAACTAACCTAATCCTCACCCTAACAAGCTCTCTTTAAATATCAACTTACACTTAGATAACCACAACAAAATCTGAAAACAGGACTTAACTCGTCGAAAAACACTTTGAAAAAGACTCCCATCTCCCTGCGGACGACCCGTACTCAACCGGCTAGCTACAAGCGAAACCGTCTTGATTGCGGTATTTAAACTAGAACTTGAACACGCACGTATCCTAACAATCAAATGGTGTCGTTGCCGGGGAGACGGTAGTTTATTTCCTTGTGTAATTTCGGGTTAATTTGTAAGTATCAAAAAAAAAAAAAATATACTTTGTAAAAAAAAAAACCATCTTGTTATTTTTGATTAGCTTTTGTGCAAGTGTGTAGGAAAATACAAGGTTCGAGTTCAGTGGCCAAGACGTTGAAAATACGGAGTTCAAGTACAGTGCCAAAGACGTGGGAAGATAGACCCACATTTCGCGGCTACACCGCGACGGAACATACGGTCTACTGTCAAGATCTGGAGCTAATACAGTGAGCAAGTAAAAATTCCAAAGATCCAGAAAAGCAGAGGAGACCCACAGAAGCACCCACACCAAATTTGATGGCCCAACTCTCTGTTCCCGCCGCGGATCCGCGGCAATAGAGGGCTTAGGCCGCGGATCCGCGGCCACTTGGTGTCCTTGGGCTGCCATCTTTCCTCTGTAAGTCCCTCTGCCTCTCTCCACTCCTCTGGACTCCACTGAATTGTGTTTTCTGCAGCCTTCTTTGCGCAAATTCTTCTCCCCCTTCCAATAAACTGTTCTTGTGCAGGATTCTTTGCGCCGCAAATAAAAATTGTTTGCAGTTGATTTGTTACTGTTTTGCATTCTTTAATACGGACTTAAGGGGCTTGAAACCAATCCAGATTGGGTGGGGATTTCATCACCCTTCCCAGGACCCCGGAAATCACTAAAGCATATGCATTGTCCATTGTAAATTAAAAAATACTAGACTTCAGCCCTAAGGACTTCGCGCTCATTAGGAGAAGATAAACCTTGTTTAGAACCTCGCTTAACCGTATATTGTTTACGGGGTGTCTAGGAAAGTGTTAAAGGCGCAACCGCCGAAAGAGAAAGGGTTATTTAATTAAGGAACTTCGCGAAAGCGTTGGACAACCTCCCCTTATCTCTGCACTTACCTGGCCTCGTGATCAGTGTATTTTTTAGCCCGTTTCTCGACATTGTTTAACTTCGACAATCAAGTTCAGGAGCAGGTCTAGTAGACCTAGGTTACCCTAGATCTAGGTGTGATTGTGCATATCTTGTTTGTGATTGCTTAAGCAGTATTTCCGTACATACTTCTGTAAATCTCTTTCTAAAAAAAAAAAGGAAAAAAATCAAAAACTTTTATAAAAACTTGCCCTTTTGTCGCCTTTCTCCATTGACGTTTTCTTACCCTCACCTTCTCCGCTTTGACTATACTAAACTCGTTTAGTGTATGTCCGCTTGGACTCGGGACACTAGCGCCCGTCTAGTCCGCGTTACGTTAGTCGCGACCGACTACGCGATCGACTCCGAAGTCGATACTCCGTCCACTCCTCTTTCACCCCTTCCTTTGCCGGCCAACTCCGACGTTGACCGGAATTCTGTTCATACATCTTCACCTTCACCTTCACCTTCACCAACCTCTTCTTCCGCGATGTCAGGATTTAATCCGAACATCTCTTTGACCACCCCTGGATTGGCTCCACCTCCTACGGAGACCAATCTCCCACCACCTCCGCCTGTTGTAGCGCCGCAGCGAATCGCGCTCCAGGATCGTTTCTACCCCACCCGTTTTGCACTTCCGACCTGCCTTTCTCTTCCTCCGGCCAATGGGGACAACTTTGAAATTAAGCCCCATTTCATCAACATGCTTCCACGTTTTCATGGGCTTGAATCTGAAGATGCCTATATCTTCATCAACAAATTTCAAAATGTCTGTGCCATGATGAAAACAACCCAGCTCTCGGACGATGCTATACGTCTACGGGTCATTCCGTTTACTTTATGCGACCTCGCTGAAAAATGGCTGTATAGCACCGCTTCCCACTCAATCACCAGCTGGGACGAGTTTGTTAAAGCGTTTCTGAAAAAATTCTATCCAAATCATAAGACCGCAAGAATTCGAAATGAAATCAACCAATTCTCCCAGCTTCCTTCTGAACCCTTCTGGAAGTGCTTTGACCGATACAAAGACCTTCTTGTTCAGTGTCCTCACCACGGTATAGAGAAATGGCAGCTCTGCCAAACCTTATACGAGGGACTGAACCCAGCAACGAAGCAGTTGCTGGAAACCATCTGTCAGGGCCACTTCCTATCCAAATCTAACGAGGAAGCGTGGCAGTTCTTTGACGATCTTACGGAGCAAACGCTACAGTGGGAGAGCACCAGACCGACTTCTTCTTCTTCTACCTCCACTTCTACCGGTCAGTCTAGGGTAGGAATCCACCAACTCGATGTCTCTATTGCGATGAAAGCTGAAATGGCTGCAATAACGCGAAAGCTTGAAGCGATAGAGAGCAAATTTTCTGCTCCTGCCCCCACACCTGTTCTCCCCCTTCGTACCATCTGCGCT
Organism: Agapanthus africanus; assembly: GCA_030015575.1. Lineage (NCBI taxonomy): Eukaryota > Viridiplantae > Streptophyta > Magnoliopsida > Asparagales > Amaryllidaceae > Agapanthus > Agapanthus africanus. The sequence continues at coordinate 165,596,115 of CM057343.1, read as the reverse complement.
TGTTGTTCCGATCCTTCCCACTTGACCGAAGAGTGTCCTTACAATCCACCCTCGCAAGGACAGGATCAGGTTAATGCTGCCTTCCAGCAAAGACCGAGGAATGATCCATACTCTTCCACCTACAATCCCGGTTAGAGGAACCACCCCAATTTCGCCTGGAATCAGAATCAGAATCAATTCCAGGGAAACAATTTCCAAAGGGCCCCTCCGCCGCAACAACAAGCGCAGCAACAAACTCAGTATCAGCAGCCCTTCCAACCCCAACCCTTCCAAAACCAGACGAACAACTTTGCACCCAACAACTCTTTTCCACCAAACAACTTTGTTCCGTCGAACAACGATAAGGTTTCCTCGCTCGAGCGAAGTCTGGAGGCATTTGTTAAACAATCGACTCAATCCACCGCCAACATCCAGTCTTCGATTCAATCTTTAGTGCAACACACTGCCGCACACGGGCAAAGCATCAAGACCATTGAGGCCCAGATTGCACAGCTGAACGCGGCCTTGAGCGAGCGAGAGAAGGGGAAGCTCCCGTCCCAGCCACTTCCAAATCCCGGTCACCCACATAACGTACATGTTGCTCTTGAACAACAAAACCATAATGTGAGTGCCGTGACCACACTGAGATCAGGGAGGGTGCTGCAAAACAACATTGGCAAACGGATCAACGATGACACCCCGGTCGCTGCTTCTTCTTCTTCTTCTTCTCCTCCTTCTTCTTCTTCGTCTTCTGAGCCTATTCTCCGTTCTTCGCAAGGCTCTCCTTCCTCTTCTTCTCTGAACGGACCCACTTCTCACTCCACGAAGACACCTATTTTGGGATCCGTTCCAACTCCACAATCTCCTCCTCCAGCTTTAGACTCAACCAATTTTCAAAATGTTCCATTTCCAAACCGGTTGAGGTCTAACAAACAAAATCCACAAATAGAGAAGATTTTGGAGTTATTCAAGCAAGTTAACATTAACATTCCTCTTTTAGATGCTGTCCAACAAGTCCCATCTTACGCGAAAATCTTAAAGGACTTGTGCACGAAAAAGAGGAAGTCTCAGGTACCCAAGAAAGTTTTCTTGGCTAGTGCTGTGAGTGATGCCCTTACCCAATCTTTACCACAAAAACGGAAGGACCCTGGCTGTCCTACGATTTCAATTACTATTGGGGATAAGAACATCAACCGCGCACTATTAGATCTTGGTGCCAGTGTTAACTTGCTTCCGTATTCAGTATACGAGCAATTAGGCGTCGGAGAGTTGAAACCCACACACTGCACTCTCCAAATGGCCGACCGATCGATCACCCACCCTAGGGGTGAGCTAGAGGATGTGTTGATAAAAGCCGGGGACTTCATATTCCCCGTTGACTTCATTGTATTAGATACACAGCCTGTAGCTAACCCCCGGAATCAAATTCCGGTGATACTCGGTCGCCCATTTCTCGCAACCTCAAATGCTGTGATCAATTGTCGCAATGGTTCGATGAACCTCTCTTTTGGAAATATGACGATTGAACTCAACATTTTTAGGTTGGGGAATCAGCCCGCCGAACCTAATGCTCATATACTGGACGTCTGCTCGATCCAGGAGATCACCCCCGAAGAGTGTGAATTCGAGGAGTTTCTGTTTGAACACGATAATCTTGACGCCACTAGTGCGTTTCTCTTCGAACCTGCTGCTGTTTCTGCGCCCGACAACGAATACGAGTGTTTCACGTTCACGAACAATCTTAGCCGCGCACAACCCGAGTTTGAATCTTTCGACTTTTCGGATGAGTTACCTGAACCATCCGACTCGGTTGCCTACACTCGTTTTGAACCTTTGCTGGAGTCCTTTAAGTTCGAGACCTTTGCACCAGTCTTGCCTTCCATCATTTCACCTCCAACGCTTGAACTCAAGCCGTTGCCCTCTCACCTTAAGTATGCTTACTTAGGTGAGAACGAGACCCTCCCTGTCATCATCTCGGCTTCTCTAGCTCCTGAGCAAGAGAAATCCCTTCTCGCGGTCTTGCACGGCAACAGGCAAGCTTTTGGCTGGTCCATGGAGGACATCAAGGGGATTAGTCCCCTCATCGTTGAGCATCACATTCATCTGATGGATGATGCCAAACCAGCCCGGGATCCACAAAGACGTCTTAATCCAGTCATGAAGGAGGCTGTGAAGAAGGAGATCGTCAAATGTCTAGATAGTGGTATCATTTACCCTATCTCTGATAGCCAGTGGGTTAGCCCCATTCACGTTGTCCCCAAGAAGTCGGGCATCACGGTCATCACCAACGAGGCGAATGAGTTAATCCCTACTCGCACCCAAACTGGGTGGCGAGTTTGCATTGATTACAGAAAACTCAACGCCGCAACGCGGAAAGACCACTTTCCGCTACCCTTCATTGACCAGATGCTCGAACGATTGGCCGGACACGAGTACTACTGTTTTCTTGATGGCTACTCTGGCTATAATCAAATTCCCATCGCCGAAAAAGACCAGGACAAGACCACTTTCACTTGTCCTTTCGGCACGTTTGCATATCGACGCATGCCCTTTGGGTTATGCAATGCGCCCGCTACCTTCCAGCGGTGTATGATGGGAATTTTCTCTGACATGGTGGAAAAATTTCTGGAGATTTTCATGGATGACTTCTCCATCTTCGGCGACTCCTTTGACGAGTGTTTGCTGCATCTTGACGCTGTCCTTACCCGATGTAAGGACAAGAATCTCACTTTGAACTGGGAGAAATGCCACTTCATGGTGCGCGAAGGTATTGTCTTAGGACATATCATCTCGCAAAATGGCATAGAGGTTGACAAAGCAAAGATTGAGGTCATTTCCAATCTGCCTCCTCCCCGATGCGTCAGAGATATCCGAGCCTTCCTTGGCCATGCCGGTTTCTATAGACGGTTTATCAAGGACTTTAGCAAGATTGCTAGGCCCTTGACGCTTTTGCTGGCCAAGGACACGCCTTTCGACTTCAACTCGAGCTGTGTGACTGCATTCGAGTCACTGAAACGCTCACTCACTTCTGCTCCCGTTCTTTCTTCACCTGACTGGACGCACCCATTCGAGATTATGTGCGATGCATCCGACTTTGCCATCGGTGCTGTCCTTGGACAGCACATCAACAAGATGCCGCACGTGATCCATTACGCGAGCTGAACCCTGAACGACGCCCAACTCAATTATACAACAACTGAGAAGGAATTCTTGGCTGTTGTATTTGCTTTAGAAAAGTTCAGGCCCTACCTCATCGGCTCTCCAGTCATTGTCTACACAGACCATTCAGCTCTGCGCCATCTTTTTGCGAAGAAAGATGCCAAATCTCGGTTAATACGTTGGATCCTCTTGCTTCAAGAGTTTGACCTTGTCATTAAGGACAAACGAGGATGTGAAAACGTAGTTGCCGACCATCTCTCACGACTTCCTTCTTCGCCTTCGCTTCCAATTCCGATCAACGACGTTTTCCCGGATGAACAGCTCTTGACAGTATCGTGCGAACCCTGGTTCGCAGATATTGTGAACTATTTGGCCACGGGATTACTACCGACTGAATGGTCGGGTCAGGACAAACTTCGCTTCTTATCCCAAGTAAAACACTTTTACTGGGACGAACCCTACTTGTTCAAGTACTGTCCCGACCAGATTATTCGTCGGTGTGTCCCTAATGAGGAATTCAAGAGTGTGCTGTCATTTTGCCACGATCAAGCGTGTGGCGGGCATTTTGGGCCCAGAAAGACAGCTGAGAAGACCTTGCAATGTGGTTTCTACTAGCCACAACTCTTCAAAGACGCTCATGACTATTGCAAGACTTGCTCCCGGTGCCAACACATGGGCCGGATATCCCGGAGGAACGAGATGCCGCTCCAACCGATCTTGGTTGTGGAGATTTTCGACGTTTGGGGGATAGACTTCATGGGGCCGTTTCCCAGCTCTTTTGGGAACTTGTACATTCTTCTAGCTGTTGATTACGTCTCTAAATGGGTCGAGGCTGTGCCTAGCCAGACTAACGACAACAAGGTTGTCGTCAGGTTCCTTAAAGAAAACATTTTCTCCCGGTTTGGGCACCCCCGAGCGATCATTAGCGACAATGGAAGTCATTTCTGCAATAGGACTTTCGAGGCCTTGATGCGGAAATACTCCATTAATCATAAGCTTTCTACGCCCTACCACCCCCAAACCTGCGGGCAGGCCGAAGTTTCAAATCGGCAGATCAAACAGATACTGGAGAAGACGGTTTCCAAGAACCGTAAGGATTGGTCTCTAAAACTCACTGATGCCCTTTGGGCATTTAGAACCGCTTATAAGACCGACCTTGGCATGTCTCCCTATCGGCTTGTGTACGGAAAAGCCTGCCACCTACCTGTTGAAATCGAGCATCGCGCATTTTGGGCGATAAAGGAGCTGAATCTGTCTCTTGAGGATGCGGGCAGCCATCGGAAGCTGCAGCTGAACGAACTGAACGAGCTTAGGGATGAGGCTTACGATAACGCGGTTGTCGTTAAGAATCGAACGAAGGTGTTTCACGATAAACACCTGTTGCGCAAAACCTTCGTACCTGGTCAGCAGGTACTGCTTTACGACACCCGACTTCACTTCCATCCTGGAAAGCTCAGATCTCGCTGGAAAGGGCCGTATTTCGTGCGGACTGTGTATCCGCAGGGCGCTGTGGATTTGGAAAATCCAAAGGACGGTTCACTCTTCAAAGTGAACGGACACCGATGCAAACCGTACCTTAGCGCCGAACCGACAGAGGAGCTCCTGTTCTTACAGGAGCCGGTTTACCCTGAATGATCTTCCTCTGCCTACCTCCAAACTTCGGTTATCCAGCCAAGAACAGTGAAAACTGTTCCAAATAAGTTTGGGGGTATGTACAAACCATTTTGTTTATATTTGTGTATATTCTTTTGCTTTTCTTTAAAAACAAAAACAAATAAAAATTTGTATATTGCTAACCGACAATTTTGAACCTTCCAACTACTCTCTTCATGCAACGACAGTGAGGACACTGTCTAGTTTAAGTTTGGGGGTACGCTCGGTACGCATTTCTTACCTTCGCATGTATATTTTGCATCAGCATATTTAAATCCATAAAATCCATAAAAATCTGAAAATTTTCTAAAAAAATATAAAAACTTTTTTGTCAAGTTAGCTTGTGGAAGAACTCTGATTCAACATTCGACGGTTTTTGTTTGAAAAAATAGGAATAACTAGATCTTATGTTTGGATTTTGAAAACCTGAAAGATAACTCTCCTTTGAAGTTAACTATAGCTGATATACGTCTTTACATCACACTACACGTGTCGTAAGATTTTGGGAATTAGATGACAAGTCTTTCATGTTTAAACTTTTAAACAGATAAATGATTTTCTGAGGATCAAATAGGTTTGTTCTGAAATAAGTAATGTCAAGAATAGTTTATGAAGTAAAGCGAATAGGAAGGAATGTTATTGATACCGTAATTGGAGCTAAGTCTGAAAAATAACCCATCTAAAACTTGATTGGAATGATTACACACCAAACACGTCTTTTATCTAAAAAAAAAAAAATATTTGAACTGCCGGTTATATCTCCGTTCGTATTAAATCATCTGATTTTCACGCCAAACTGTCTTTTGTTTTTGGACCTAGGTAACTTGAGTAATTAAGTCCGCTGGGGTGTTTCTACACCTAATGCCCTAAAACCAACTGGTTTGGGTGCATTGGCCCAAAGTTCGCTAAGAAGCCTAGAAAGTCCAGTTTAAAACAAAGTCAAGCAAGTGTTCTTTCTGAGTTAAAATTCCTAACGGTTCTTTGTGTGAGAATAATCTTGATAAAAGACAGGCTTTTATAAAAAAAAAAATTTAACGGAGATATGAAGGTTTTACTCTTTGATAAAGACTATTGCACGTTCACAGAGGTGTGTATGAAATGAAAACAAGAAAAAGGTGGAGTGAAAAATACGACTTAGTTTCCTGTTAAGGAAGATAGAAATTCTGAAGTTGAAACCTTACTGGAAAACGAAACTTGAAAAATGCTTAACTCTTTATAAAACTTATGTGATCCTTTTAAAATTGTTATCTGGGCTTTATTGTGCGACATGATGACTTTAATCGATCCTTCTGGAACTTAACGACTCTATTTGCACTGCACGTAAAGACATATAAAATCTGTAGTTAAATAAGAAGCGAGGTGTGAAAAATAAAGGTTCGATGGTCTAGACTTAGGATTATAGAATTGTTATTTTCTAAAAACAAAACTTTAGGGTTTGAATCTTAGTTATTTTTACAAAACTAACTTGACCGGATTTTGTGGGTAGTATCCGCTGAAAACCCTCAGGAGACAACACTCCTCCTACTAGGGACACCTAGAGGTTTAACGGCTTGTTGCACATGCTCAGTGCAATCGCGTTCCCTGCGAAAGTGAGGTTAGGAAATTTTTTGTGAATAAATGGACTTTGCTCGGGACGAGCAAATGATAAGTTTGGGGGTATTTGTTCATATCAGATTTTTGCATTTTCATACCGACCAATTTTTATCACATTGCATATCGGTAGATACTCTTGAGCCGTGTTTGCTAGTCAATTGCAGGATACAGGTTCCCGGTTCTCAAACGGAGAAATTCATGAAAAACACGACAAAATCCGGTTCCTGCCAACCACAGATAAAACACGGTCTCCGCTCTTCATCCGTATGTTGCCAGATACCAGTTTAGGAAGACAAAGTGTCAACTCAATGTCATTCTCATGCACAAGGCTCAATGGTAGCACAAAATCCAAGAGATCTACGCGGAGCTCGAGGCAATCATCCACAAAAAAGTTCACCTTTGCTCAATAGAAATTCTGGAAGAAATAGGAATGAATTATCAGAAAATACCCACACCAGACAAGAGGGGACAGGAGACCAGGAAAAACCTCAGAAGCCCACACCCTAAACACACTATAGGGGCGCGGATCCGCGGCCATAGGGGGCTATAGGCGGCGGATCCGCGGCCGTACAGTGGGTTCAGGCAGTGACTTTTCAGGGGCAGTTTGGTCATTTCGTCAGGGTTCTGTTGGTTGCCCTAGGGTTTCATTTCGTGGCCTATAAATAGCCCAGAATTTTGAGAAGGAAGGGTCAATTTTTGTGTTCTCATTTTTTGCCTAGTTTTAGTCTTGTTCTTTTTCCTCTTCTCACCTCTTCTCCATTAAACTTGTAGTGAGCTTTTGAGTGAAGAGTGATGAATAAAGAAGACCAATTTTTATCATGCTTGTCTCTTTCTTTACTTGTCCTAATTTGTTGTAATTTTAATTGTTAAGTAGTTGTTGTTATTTGTTTGATTGTTTCTTTCTTTTCTCTTTTCCTTTATCATTCATACGACAATGATACTTACGCTTGATCCTCGCCAAGGTGAGGTCGCAAATAGTTAGTCATATTCTTCTAGCCTCCTTCTTTCTATCTTCCTCTTTTGTTTGTTTTATTTTTCCGTATTATGAAGTGTGAGTAGTTTTATACTTGTTAGGGTAGGATAAGGGAAGTTTGAGAGAAGGAAATCTCACTCACTCTTTCCTTGCCCAACAACTTAAATCGACTCCCGTTAATTGAACCACAATCCGCCCTTTACGGCACCCTATCCTACATGATAGCGGTGATTCCGTAGTGAGACCGGTTGTGGTTGAATTAACCGGAGGTTATGGATAAGAGCCAAGAACGGACGGACAAGCACCAAAAGGAAGACTTATGCGTTGGAAAGCCTAGCTTATACTCGCAAAGTCCTTCCTAGTCGTGCTAATCCCCGTTGTTGCCGATTACCGTAACACCGATATTAAGTGGGGCAACGAAAGATGTGGAGACTCCTAACTCAAACTAACCTAATCCTCACCCTAACAAGCTCTCTTTAAATATCAACTTACACTTAGATAACCACAACAAAATCTGAAAACAGGACTTAACTCGTCGAAAAACACTTTGAAAAAGACTCCCATCTCCCTGCGGACGACCCGTACTCAACCGGCTAGCTACAAGCGAAACCGTCTTGATTGCGGTATTTAAACTAGAACTTGAACACGCACGTATCCTAACAATCAGCGACGAGAAGAGAACCATCAACCTCTACAAGGTTTCAAGAAGAAGGAGTTCAAGTTTAGGTATAACCATCTTTCCGAATAGCTAACTCTCCTTTGCATGTTTGCTAGTTTAGTTTAGACACGATCCCGACCTTGTTTAGTCCATGTTGCCCCATGCGCTAAAAATTTGATTTTTATACCGTTTCCCCCTCCCCGTAAGAACCGGGGGTCGCAACGTGGACTTACAGTGGTATCAGAGCCTAACTAAACTTAAACTAGCTTGGTAGTGAAGTGTAACGAAGTTCGGAACCGAAAAAATCCAAAAACCAAACTTTTGCAAAACCCTAGTTTCTGTTAAAAAATTTTCTGTTCAAAACAAGATTTGTTATACACCTAAATTCGGCTCAGGGTTTTGTGTGAACACCCAAGAAAAACGATCCCCTAATTCCTTCAAAAAGCCGCGGATCCGCGGCCTCACCTATTCTTAGCGCCGCGGATCCGCCGCCGTTTTGAGTCTTCTGGTGATCGGGTTTCGTGCAGTGTGTCTCTGTGTTGGTTTTGGGATTTTTAAAATATATTATATGTGCCCAGATTTTCCAGAACAGAAATTTGCTTTTGGGGTCCTATAATTCCGTATTTTTTTCCGAACTTCACTGCACTTTGACTATGATGGTTATATCTGTGATGTTTGCATGTATTGAACGTCGGCTAATCGCTATAAGTCGATTAGTCGGGGTTATACATCTCTGTGATCTGTGTTTGATATTGGAATGTGTATATGAATGTGTTGGACTGTCGCGGGTGAATAGCCGGGGTGGATGTGAGATGAACTTTTGTTTTTCTTTCATTCATTTGTAAATGTAAATTGATGTAATAATATTATTTGTATGGCCGCACAACCGGGTCGGGGTTGTAGCCGTCATTGTATAATTCTTTGTACTGTTTTTGCTCCTAGGATAGACCCATGGAGGGGTGCACAAACTACCGGGTTCTTGGCGGGTAGTTTGCCGTACCCGTAGGGGTCTTGGGTGGGGTATTTGCTATTCACCGCGACCGTGTAATCCGTTTTTCGTTGCAGGCTCGAACGGATTGCGGATTGCTAGTATATCCAATGTATTCATCTGTGATCTGTAATGTCTATCATTGCTTTATATTTAGGCGTTGCTTATGTTTTACAGCCGCGCTAGCCCAGTCCCCGCTCTGTCGTTAGTTAAGTAACCTAACGAGTGATGACGGGACCCCGTGGCGAATGCGAACGGCATAAGCGTACGTCATATTTTGGTTGTTTTCTGCAATGGTAGGATTAAATGATGGGACGCATTAAAAGAACTAATGCAAGAATATCACGCATTAAAAGAACTAATGCAAGATAATAAACCAAGTTAAAGTCGTTGGAACACTTTCGAAAAACCACTCGGTTCTTTTCAAAACTAACTTTTAAATGCGGAGCTTGAGCCACTCCTTCTAAAAGCTATCTCGTTCCATCGATTATATCAAGTTCACTACATTCACGGTTTTACCAAAACCATTCGTAGCCCTCCGTCGTTTCACATAAATAGTCAATAGTATTCAAGCTATGTATTTTGGCCAAAGTCAAGGCATAGTGATTGGTAGCTATTGGGTATTCATGTGTAGCATAGATAGATGCGTTGATTTGGGACAGTCGTACTGCCATTTTGGCCAAAGTCAAGGGTAGGCACGGATGGATCCAAATTAACCTGGATAGTGACGGGCAGAACTTGACATGTGACTTATGATATTTTGGCCAAAGTCAAGGTCATAAGAGCATGGGGCAAAAATCCACATCGGGAGTTTCATAAGTACTGAAACTTGCTAGATTTGCATACCATTTGGAGTGTGATGATTCTGGTAGGATTCCTTCAGTTTCGTCAGGCGATGATATTTGGATCACGATCCTACTGTGAGTATATGCTACTCCTCGGGAAATTTCTCACTAAACGATCAATGCTATAAACCTAGTAGGTGCCTAGAAAGGTGTTAGCGGGGCTACGCCCCCAGGGAAAAGAGGTTCTTAAATTAAGGAACTTCGCGAAAGCGTTGGAAAACCTCCCTCGAAGTACCGACACTGGCCTGGCTGAATGGTTAAGCAAGTATTGTGCGGTGGAATTGATCCCGGCTAATTCTTCCTTTGTGGTTTGAGGAGGGATTCGAGAGACAGTGGGAGCCATCCTGTTTAGACAAATTAAAAACCATTCTAAACTTGCAAGAGCATCGTGCTAAGTGTTTCTTCTCTCCCCCTGCAGCGACCAAATCGAAATGACTGGACTTAAGTTACTTCTAGATAAAAACATACTGACAGGGCCAAACTACAAAGATTGGCTCAGGAATGTCAAAATGGCAATCACTTACGACAAGCTGGGGTATCTTCTTACCACCAAAGCTCCCCCCGTCCCAGGTCCCACCTCCAGCGTCGCGGATAAGGAAATCCGTAAGACTTGGGAGATTGATTGCGCGAAGGCCAGGTGCCCCGTGCTTGCCTCTATGGACAACGATCACCGGAGGAGGCACGAGAATATGGACTTGGAGTCCATATTTCTCCATACAAAAGAACTGTATGGAGAGCAGTCTCGTATCGCAAGATACGAAGTGTCGAAGAAGTTATTTTCGACAAAGTTGGCCGTCGGATCATCGGTAACGGACCACGTGCTTAAGATGATTGGCTACACTGAGGAGCTCGCGGAACTTGGGACCACGTTGGACAGTGAACTCTATACGGATTTAATTCTCCAGTCCCTTCCATCCACTTACGCCCAGTTTATACTGAACTTCAACTTACAAGAAAAGGAAGTTGAACTTTCAGAACTCCTCAACATGCTGAGGAGCGCAGAGGGCACCCTACAGAAGGGTAGGGAAACACCCGCTTTGTTTGTAGGAGGATCTTCTTCCTCTAGGTCCAAGGCGAAAGCCAAGGGAAAGAGGAAGAAAGCCCCCGCCAAACCAAGAGGCGGTGTTAGTAAAGTGGGTACGAAGGGAAAGGAAAAGGCAACAAAGATTGCGGGGAAGCTTGTTGGTAAAGAGGAATGCTTCTATTGTCACAAGAGTGGACACTGGAAGAAAGATTGCGGGGCTTGGAAGGCCAGGACACAGGAACTGAAGCAGGTTGCGGCTTCAGCTTCAGGTGTGTATGTTATTGAAAACTGTCTTTCTATAAACTCTACTTCCTGGGTATTGGATACCGGATCAGGATCTCATATCTGTAATTCTTTGCAGGCATTGAGAAACCGTAGGTTTTTGAAGGCAGGTGACATGACCCTCAGAGTTGCGAACGGAGCTAGCATGGATGCTAAAGCCGTGGGGGACTATCACCTGGGAATGTCAGATGGACATGTTTTGGTTTTGCGTAATTGCTTTTTTGTACCCAACGCAACTTGTAATATCATTTCTGTATCTTTGGTTTCTAAAGAAGGTTATGAATTTGCGTTTGTAAGTAATGTTGTAAACATTCACCTTAATCAAGTTCTGATTGGGTCAGGTACACTGAGCAATGGTATATACGTATTAAACCAACCACAGATTTTCAATGTCCAGAATACACACAAAAGAAAGTCTCCAGATATCAATCAGACTTTCTTATGGCATTGTAGACTGGGTCACATCAATGAGAGAAGGTTGACTAAGTTACATAAAGAAGGATATTTGGATCCGTTCGAATATCAATCATATGCCACTTGTCAATCCTGTCTCAAAGGAAAGATGACAAAGACTCCGTTCACTGGACACGGAGTAAGAGCGAGCGAGCTCTTGGGACTCGTACACAGCGATGTGTGCGGTCCAATGTCTACACATGCGCGAAGCGGTTATTCTTACTTCATTACTTTTACGGATGATTTTTCAAGATACGGTTATGTCTTCTTAATGAAACATAAGTCCGAAGCTTTTGAAAAGTTCCAGGAATATAAGAATGAAGTGGAAAAACAGACCGGCAAAAGTATCAAGATTCTAAGATCGGATCGAGGTGGAGAATACTTAAGTGCCGAGTTCCTGAATTACTTAAAAGAGAATGGAATTCTCTCTCAGCTTACTCCTCTATACACTCCGGAACACAACGGTGTATCGGAGAGACGGAACCGAACCCTATTGGATATGGTACGGTCCATGATGAGTAACGCTGAGTTACCGCGATCTTTCTGGGGGTATGCACTAGAATCAGCTGCGTACCTTTTGAACCGAGTTCCTACTAAGACTGTGCCTACTACACCATATGAGATGTGGTGTGGGAAGAGTCCCCATCTCAGTCACATTAAGACTTGGGGAAGTCCAGCTTTTGTTAAAAAGCAGCATGCGGACAAGCTCGAGGCGCGCTCAGTACTGTGTAAGTTTGTGGGATATCCAAAGAATTCCAAGGGATATCTCTTCTACTACGAGGAGGAACAAAAAATTCTTGTTTCTCGTCATGCCCACTTTCTAGAACACCAGTTCTTAGAAAAAGAATTAGGTGGGAGCGCAGTAGAACTGGAAGAAATTCCAGAACCACAGACTATTACTGAAAGCTTAGTGGAACCAGAGGGTTCAAATGAACAGGACATTCCTACGCCGCTCCGCAGGAGTAGTAGGCAGTCTCATCCGCCCGAGAGATACTACGGTTTTCTCATAGACGGGGATAGAGAGGATTGCATCATAGATTATGATGAGCCTATTAGCTTCCAGCAGGCCGTTCAGAGCGTTGACTCGGTAAAATGGCTGGATGCAATGCGGACCGAAATGGAGTCCATATACACCAACAAAGTATGGACGTTGGACATTGCTCCAGACGGGGTAAAACCCGTAGGATGCAAGTGGATCTTCAAAAGGAAGATTGGTGTAGATGGACAGGTTGAGACCTATAAAGCTAGACTTGTAGCAAAGGGTTTTCGTCAAAGACCTGGTTTGGACTATGACGAGACCTTTTCTCCAGTGGCTATGCTGAAATCCATTTGGATCCTTCTTGCCATTGCTGCCTTCCACGATTATGAGATTTGGCAGATGGACGTAAAACCCGCTTTTCTAAATGGAAATTTAGAGGAGTGTGTCTATATGGATCAGCCAGAGGGTTTCATTCAGAGTGGGAGCAGCGAAAAGGTGTGCAAGTTGCTTAAGTCCATCTATGGACTAAAGCAGGCATCGCGGAGTTGGAACATCTGTTTTGATGAGACGGTCAAGGAATTTGGCTTTATCAAAAATCCAGATGAACCATGCATCTATAGTAGATTTGTAGCGAGAACTGTAGTATTCCTCGTTTTATACGTGGATGACATTCTCTTAATAGGAAATGACATTCCTATGCTACAATCTGTCAAGGGATTCTTGTCACAAAGCTTCTCCATGAAAGACCTGGGTGATGCTTCGTACATCCTGGGGATCCGGATCCATCGTGATAGATCCAAGAGGATATTAGGACTTTCACAGTCCAGGTACATCGACACTATACTGAAAAGATTCAGTATGGAAGATTCCAAGCGCGGTAACCTACCGGCTTGTCACGGGATCACCCTCTCTAAAAAGATGTCTCCTAAGACTGATTTGGAGAGGGATCGCATGTCTATTATACCCTACGCTTCTGCGGTAGGCTCTATAATGTATGCGATGTTGTGTACCAGACCGGATGTAGCTTATGCACTGAGTGTAGTAAGCCGGTATCAGTCAAACCCTGGGAAGAAACACTGGATAGCAGTAAAGAACATTCTCAAGTACCTGAGAAGGACTAAGGAGATGTTCTTGGTGTATGGCGGAAAAGACCTCCAGATCGAGGCCTTTGCTGACTCCAGCTTCCAGAGTGACAAGGATGATTCCAAGTCCATGTCGGGTTTTGTCTTTACCCTCAATGGAGGGGCGGTGTGTTGGAAGAGTTCCAAACAGGAAACCGTTGCAGACTCGACGATGGAAGCGGAATACATCGCTGCATCTGATGCCGCAAAAGAAGCTGTCTGGATGAGGAAGTTCTTGAAAGAACTTCAGGTGGTTCCGTCCATTGTTGAAACAATACCCCTGTATTGCGACAACAACGGGGCTATAGCTTTAGCGAAGGAACCCAGGTCCCATCAGAGATCCAGGCACATCTTGAGGCGGTATCACCTGATCAGGGAGATCGTGGATCGCAAGGAGATCGAGGTTCGGAGGGTTGCTTCAGAAGAAAACACTGCAGATCCATTCACCAAGGCCCTACCCCAGACTCAGTTCGAGCGGCTGATCGAAATGATAGGTCTTCGATACGCCAGTACATGGCCTTAGTGCAAGTGGGAGATTGTTAGTGTATATGCCCTAGAGGCCATTACTGTATCATACTAGTTTGTATATTACTTAATGGAAGCTTGGGATATTCACCTTGTATAAACAATCTTGCTCAATATAGTAGTATGCTACTTGGTTTTTTTCTACTTCAATGTGTACATGTGTTTATTTTGCGATATCACCAATACGCATTAGTGGAGCCCTTAGGATCTTTGCTTGATTACCAGCGTTGTGATGGCAGTCACACTAGTGGGGGCTGGGTAATCTATAAGCACATCCTTATACAGGTCCCTAGTCGCAGGACTATCGAGACAGGGCATCGATACTCCGGAGTAGACTAGCGTATGCGCTTCTCATCCCAGTGTGGGAGATGGTCTGTCCCACAGCCATCAGTACGTCGTACTGGAGATAGTATACGGGTGCTCGTTAGGTTACGAGTACACTTGACAGGACTCGTCGGGAAATGATAGGTTGGTATTATACCTATCGTCAGTTATCAGTTCCCAGGTGACATGAGTACAGCTTAGTCCGCTGACTTGACACTGGCACTTCGCCTCGAGTGTGTTCCCACTGTACTTTGACTACTACCCTACCACGGCTCAAAGGAGTCATGCAAACAGGTAGTGGTTGGGTGCAGTCCCGAAGCACTTGGAGGCAGTGACGGTTAGACAGGATTCGTCTCTCCCGGTATTGGGGGTTGACATCGCGCTGTGTCTAGGAGAGCCATTACACGAGTAGTCCCTGGCCAGGGCAAGCGAGATATACTGGTAGGCTTCCAGTGTTATCTCAGGGTGTTTTGGGCTTCACTCCGACACGACTTGTACCGCTATTGGGGGACTGACGTTTTACCGCCCCCTAGGCCCGACATGCGATGTATCAGATGAACAGACCGGACTGTACGGAGAATGTCACATGCAGACTCAGTAGGAGTTCAGATGGGGTTCACCTCGTCAGCCTTCTTATCGGCGTCTACCTGGGGACCGTTACGCACAGCTAGTGCCGCTTGCGGTCTGTGGTTAAACCCACTGCCAGCGTAGTGTCGAGTCTTTAGAGTCCCACACAGAGGGTATTCGCCTCTGGGCAAAACAGAGTAGAGGTCGCATGGTTTTGCGACAGGGTTCGTTCTCATCCACGCACTTGTGCACGTTTGGAGTCCGGACGGATATTGCCAGCGGGCTCTGGTTTGAGCCGGATACTGGTATATGTTTTGGGGTTGCTTTTATCTCTCGGTATTCTTGTTCCTCGGAACGAGAATACAGGTGTGTATGCACAGTTGTTTGAGGCGGAAGAAGAGGTTTTTCATTAGGGTTTCGGAACGGGTGCGCATGCACAGTTGACAGTCGTCTTTTTTCCAAACCCTAATGAATTAGTGAGATATCTATTAATAATAGTAATTAAATGAAATTATGTTATGGTTGGTTTTGTTGACTTGTTGACCATGGTTGACTTGTTGACCATGGTTGAATGTTTGACCATCATCATTATTTTGCAAGGATGCTCCTTGATTCTTGCCAACATTCATTTAATGAAGTATGATAGTGGTCATTCCAAAACAACCATCAACTATTCTCATTTGAATTATTATTACTAATTAGATAATTCTTTTTCTTTTGATATGGTTGCAAAAAGGAAAAGAAAAGCTCATTCTATCATTTAGCTTCTCTCTCCTCACTTCATCTTCTTCTTCCTCTAGCCAAAGGAGAATCCTTCTCATGTGTTGAGAATCCCTCTCCTTAAAAGAAAAGCACCCCTTAGACACTCTCTACTCACTCTAGGATCAAGGGTTTAGCAAGCCGGAGATTCTAGTTCACTCAAAGTTCGAGAAAGAGCCCGAAGGTTGAGCCCTCAGGTGGATCCATCTTCGACGGAAGAAGGCGACGAGAAGAGAACCATCAACCTCTACAAGGTTTCAGGAAGAAGGAGTTCAAGTTTAGGTATAACCATCTTTCCGAATAGCTAACTCTCCTTTGCATGTTTGCTAGTTTAGTTTAGACACGATCCCGACCTTGTTTAGTCCATGTTGCCCCATGCGCTAAAAATTTGATTTTTATACCGTTTCCGCCTCCCCGTAAGAACCGGGGGTCGCAACGTGGACTTACAGCTTTAATGTGGGCGACGTGCTGATTTGTGTTTCCCGTCCCGTCAAACCTTCCGAATTTAGGAATGACGTAACTGTTGGGGAACTCAATCAGATCGTACTGTGCGAGATATGGCCGCCCACTACTGCAAATTTCTTTCTAAGCTTTGGCTACCAATGTTCTAACCTTGCCAGTGACCAAATCCAATATCCGATCTTGTGTTAGCGGGATAATCCTATCCGGGACCAAGGCGTCCCCAGAAGCGGAATGTGGCTGGCTTTCATGCGGCTCACCCAATCTTGGACCCAAGGGGACATGCATCGGTTGCTTCGGGTTGCCAACACCCGGCTCATGAGTAGAGACATGTGCCTGATTGGGAGGCGCTCGAGCAATTTAAGCCGTAAGCTGCATCACAGCATTCGTCAGGTCGTCGATTTTGGAGTAAAGCTTGGCCATTTCTTTATCTTTGCTCCTGAGCTGTTTTCGAAGCTCTTGAAGCGGCTCTTGCTCTGCGGTCCTGGGGAGAAAAGTTGTCTCTTCCTCGCTGTCCGAGCTTGACTCTACATGGACTGAGGGGTCTTTCTGCCTATCATCCTCATCGAGAGGATTTTCATCATCCGGCAGAGGCGGCTGTTCTTGGGAAGCGGCAACCACATTCAAGCCAGATTGGGCTTGAGATGTGGTGGCCCCATCCTTGCTTTTGCTGCGAAGTTTGTCGCTGGGGAGCCATCCCGCCATATAGACCTTATGGATAACATATCCAGCCGTCTTTTTATTATCGGCGGCTGATTTCACGGATCGCTGGCTTGACTCTCCTGTTTCGGTAACGTGTAGTCGACTAAAGGCGGCTGGCCTGGCTGGATTTTTGAATGGAGCTGACGCTTCCTCTTTGGTTTTTCCCCACTGCTTTGTTCTGATTTCATTGTATTCCTCCATATTCAGCATTCGCCGGTCTCACAAAAAGTTGTTTTTGGGCGGCACAAAGCGTCAGATAGACACTTGAAGAGACAGTGTCATACTTTCTCTGTCGGGGCTGGGACACGTCTCTTTGTAGTAACGTTCGGACCGCTGTCTTCTTGATTCTGGCGGTCATGGTGTTAGTTGTATGTATGCCCTTGAGGCCAGTATTGTACATATGATGTATATTATATTGGATGCTTGGACATATATAGAGAGGACTTTCTTGCTCGATATGATTGTATGCTATCTGGTTGCTCTTTATCTTAACTTGTATACTTGTCTCTTGATACTGTCTTATGGTTACATGTTGGTAAAGCCCTTAGGATGTGTACTTGATTACCAGGACTATGATGCAGATCATACTAGTGGGGCCATGGTAGTCCATAAGTACATCCTTTAATGTCCCAAGTCGTGGGTGTATCGAGACGGGGCATCGATATACCAGAGTAGACTAGCGTATACGCTTCTCGACCCATAAGATGGGCGATGGATGATCCCATATCCATTGGTGTTTGACATAAAAGATGGTATACGGGAGCTCAGTGGAGACTGGGTACACTGGACGGACTCGCCGAGAACTCCCAGATGGTATTATACCTCACGTCAGATGGCATTATACCTCACGTCAGATGGTAGTTATCTGGTGACCCTTGTACAGGTTAGTCTGTAGATCCAAGATCGTCATAGAGTCTTGTGTGATTCCTACTATGCTTTGATTTCCACCTTACCACGTCCAAGAGGGTGTGCAAAACGGTGCTTTTTGGGTACAGTCCCAAGTCACATGGAGGCAATAAGCGATAGGAGGGGTTTCGTCTCTCCCGGTATTGGGAGTTAATGTTGCGCTATGCTCGATTGGTCATAACAGGGAAGTCCCTGGCCAGGGCTGATTTAGAGATTTACTGGTAAGTGTTACCAGTAGTTTCTCGACCCATTATGAGCCTCACATTGGCATGACTTATCGGTTATTGGGGTCTGACGTTTACCACCCCTAGACTTGATATGCAACATATCAGACGAGGAGACCGGACTGTACGGAAAGTGTTACGGTCAGGCTTTTGCAGGAGTTGGAGCGGGCTTGCTTGCTGATCTTCTGATCGCTCAATACCCGGGTAGCCGTTACGTCCAGCTAGTACCGCTGACGGCTTGTGGGTGCTTGATGTGATCATCACCTACTGCCGGCGTATTGACGAGTCTTTAGAGTCCTACATAGAGGTTATACTGGCTCAGGAAAAAGGAAATAGGAGCACGTATGTGATATGTGCGGGACCGAGAATAATGCGTGTATGTGATACCATATTCTATTCTCGCGACTTTTGTATCGGTCGGTTATATGAGATATAGCCGGGTTATCGAATCAAGTGTTGAGTCAATAAGTCGATACATTGGATGTTAGTCGGTTATATGAGATATAGCCGGATTATTAAATCAAGTGTTGATTTGATAATTTAGTATATAATTGTATATTTGATATACTAATTTACATTAACTAACATTTGCTCACTTAAGCATTTATTTTCTCACAAGTGTACACTTAATATATATGTGATATATATTAAATTGTATTTTGTTTTGTATCATGGTTGTTGATACAACATACATGGGTGTATGAGACTTACACCATGCTAATTGTGATAATGGGTTTTAATATTTAAAGTAAATTTAGTGGAATATTAGCTTGATGCATGAAGCTAGTGGAAGCTTGTGGATGCATTGACTAAGTCCACTAGTTTTGTTTTACTTAAGATATTTAGTAACCTAACCATTACAATTAGCCATGGTTATATCTCTACATGAGTTAGTATATGATACACACTCACCCATGGTTCACTCTCTCACCTCACAAGTTCATTCTCATTTGCTTGAGCTCATCTTCTTCTTCCTTGAGATAAGCTTGCTAGGTTTTCAAAAGAGAGAAAATATTGTAAGAAAAATAATTCTAAAGTGTGCCCACTTCCTATTTCCTCATCCTCTACTAGATTAGCACTTTAGTATAGGGTGTTTGCTTCACTAATCCTTTAGTTAGTGAAGTAGTAGCTTGAGTTAGTATCCCTCGACGTAAATCATCTTCAGCCTCGAAGACTTCAAGCAAGTTCGCCCTTTTCACCTCGAGAAGCCATGCTAGAGTCCGGGAGTGCATTGATCGTAGCGAAGGGACTACAACAAGGAGCTATTGAAGTGAAGGACCGATCTACAAAGGTTGTATTTTTATTTCACTTAGTGGTAAAAAGCTTACTATCATTTTGTTACCCTAGCTTTTCTATTTTGATTCCTAAGATTAATTCGTTAGCACCCTCTAAAATTTTAAATATGGCATGTGTGATGCTACCAAACCCTAGTAGTGGTGCTAAGGAAACCCTTCATGGTATCAGAGCCTAACTAGAAACCTAGACTGTGTTAAGATAATACGAAACTGAAAAACTCCGCAAAAATACGGTTTTAGAAACCCTAAAAATGCTCTCTGGAAATTTTTTTAAAATTGGGTTAAAAATTATTTTAGCAACTGCAGAGTGGCATTTAAGATGTTTTAAGAACACAGGTGAAATACGAGTGGGGGGGGGGCTCGGATTCGAGCCGGAGACCAATACCTCTTTTCCAGAGACGCCGGCCAACAGTGTTCCCCTCCTCCTCGTATTGCACCAGTGCTCTTTTACTCTTGTTCTGGGGTTTCTGGTATTGTTTAGGCAGTCCAAAATTGCATGTGATATTAATTGTGTTATGGACTCTTTGCGGAGTATTTCGTATTCGTATATTTTAGCATTATATTGGTAACTTTGACGACGTTAAACAGGTCGAACAAATTATCAAACGCTGGTATTTTCCGGGTTGAACGTACTCAATAAATAATGCAAGTATTCTTATGGACCCTCTAGAAGAATGAAATCCTAACTCGAGATGTGACCATAGAACTGTGACTTAACCTTAGGGTTTACCGTAGTTAGTGGCGCCACAAATGAGGCTTGGGTTTGCCCTTCTACGGCTGGTCCATTAAATACTGAGGCATAGATTTTGGGTATTGTTTAACGGTGCTCAGGCTTGCTGGGAAATACGGATGTTTGGTGATTCGATCGAAGGGTTTAACATCGCCTAGTAGTATGTGATACTTCTTCTGCGACCGTAAGTGTAGTATGTGTATCGCCGATTTTGTTGCTATATGTCAACGACAATTGGAGTGCACATACTTGCTTACGTTGATGACATGTGATGTCCTGTGTTGCTGGATATGTTATATTGGATCGTCGCATTTTGAATAGACGGGTTTTTTTTTATGTGAGATGAGAGTTTTTATTTTCATTCATGTAAAATTAAATGTATGTAATATTCTTTTATTGGGGCACTTCCGGGTTGAGGTTGATGTCACCATTGATGTATATTATTTACTTTTCCACACTAGGATAGACCTAAGGAGGGGAGCACAAGTAACCGGGTTCTAGATTCCAGTGGGAGACAAACTCGAGAAGTCGAGTCTGGGTCTCCTAACTCTAGAGTTGGTAGGGTTGCTTGCCGCTCTCGTAAGGATCTAGGGGTATAGGTTTGGCTATTCATCGCAACCATGGAATCCGTGTTTTATAGATGCTCAAAATAAAACACGGACCTCCTATTATATCCATCATTTCATATGTTTCTTCTGCTGCGATATCTGTGATGTGATCATTTGATATGTTGAAATGGATACTGTATATAGTATATATGATATATTATATAGACGTTACTTATGTTTTACACCCGCGCTAGCTCTGCCCCGCTCTGCCGTTAGTTACCTAACATAACGGTGCATGACGGGACATCGAGGCGAATGCGGATGGCATAAGTGTACGTCGTATTTATCTGTGATGTTTAGGTGACTTAAATGATGGGACTTCAATAATGTGATTAATGAAAGAAAAGAAATCTAAAAGACGTTGTAGAATCAAATTTTCAAAAAGGGTAGCTACAGTTTTGCTTTGCATAGTGATATATATGATATATCCCGCACCTTATTCGATGAGAAAAGAGCCGAGATCCCTTCACCGGGAATGACCTCTTTAGCAAAACTGGCAGATGCTACAACACTCGGTTTGTCTTTTGATTGCTTTTGGAGTTTTTCTTTGCATAGTGATATATATGATATATCCCGCACCTTATTCGATGAGGAAAGAGCCGAGATCCCTTCACCGGGAATGACCTCTTTAGCAAAACTAATGAAAGCCTAAAAAACACTCGTTTTCAAAATTCACTTGTTTCTACAACGATATCAAGTTGATTACGCAAAAGGTTTTCGCAAAAACCTGTCGTAGCCCTCCGTCATTTCAGATAAGTAGTATTTAGTATTCGTGCTGCGTTTGTTGACCTTGTCAAGGCGTAGTGTGCGGTAGCTAATTAGTGCTAATCTGCTTATGCATATGATGCAGACTAGATTATGGTAGTCGTACGGCCTTGTTGACCTTATCAAGGGTCGTACGGGTGGGTTTATTTCAATCAAGAAATGACGGGTTAAACTTGACTTGCGGTCTATGGTTTGTTGACCTTGTCAAGGTTATAGATCGTTAGGGGCAAAATATTATCGGGAATTTCAAGTGTTGAAATTTGCAATGAGATTGCATACCTTCTATGAGATAGTTGGATCCCGATACCCACTGCGAGTAATTGTTACTCCTGAGAGAGTTTTACACAGGACAATTAGCCAATCAAGTAGGTGTCTAGAAAGGTGTCAACGGGGTTATGCCTCTGGGAAAACGAGGTTTATTTTAATTAGGTCCGTTCGAAAGCACGGGGAACCTCCCTCAAAGTACTGATACTGGCCTGGCTGAAAGATTGGCGAAATTATAGGGTGTAATTAATCCCGGCTATTCTTTCCTTTTAGGGTTTGAAGGAAGATTTGAAAAAAACAGAGGGAGCCGTCCTGGTTAGATAAAATAATAACCAATCTGATCTTGCAAGAGCATACGCTAAAGTGTTTTCTTCTCTCTCTCTCCAGGTAGCGACCATATCATGCCTTAATTAAGATAATAATATGGATGTGTTGACCGAACCCGCATGTTATACTGCGCTGGGGAACGTTGGTTCCGTTCTTTCTTATAAAAGTTATAAGACTGAACATGATATAGGGGAATACCAAGATTCCCATGCCACCCGAATGAAGAAAGTACATGTTGATGAATTTTCTTCGGGTGTGTTCGTTACAGAGAACTGTTTCTCCATTTGCTCTACGTCCTGGGTATTAGATACCGGGTCAGGATCCTATATATGTAATCAGTTTCATGGGCTGAGAAAAGGTGGAGAACTTGGTGATAATGACATAAGGGTTAGAAATGGTGCAATTGTTGCAGCTAAAACCGTCGGGGAATATCACCTTGTATTACCAACTTGTAATACATTGATTCTGAACGAATGCTATTACATGCCGAACCTGATATGCAACATTATATCGGTTTCTTTATTAGGTAAAGAGGGATATAATTTTGTATTACAGGATAATGTTATGAACATTTTCCTGAACCAAAAGTTGGTTGGATTAGACACGTTGGGCAATGGCATTTATGTTCTAAATCAATCAACAGTTCTGAGCATAACAAACACACACAAGAGGAAGAGTTCAGAACTGAACGAATCCTTCTTGTGGCATCATAGACTGGGTCACATCAATGCGACACAGGTAGCTAAGTTGCATAAGAATGGATATTTGAATCCTTTCGAATTTTCATCTTATGACACTTGTCAGTCATGTCTCAAAGGCAAGATGACCAAAACTCCGTTTACGAGACACGGAGAAAGAGTTACGGAACTCTAGGGACTGGTACATAGTGATGTATGCGGTCCCATGTCTACACATGCCAGGAATGGTTCTTCATACTTCATTACATTCATTGACGATCTCTCTACATTCGGATATGTGTTCCTGATGAAACACAAATCAGAAGCTTTTGAGAAATTTAGAGAATATAAACAAGAAGTCGAGAACCAAACCGGGAAAAGTATTAAAATCATTCGATCTGATCGAGGAGGTGAATACTTAAGCAATGAATTCCTGGACTTCCTAAAAGAGAATGGGATTCTCTCTCAGCTAACTCTTCCATATACACCACAGTACAACGGTGTATTGGAACGGAGGAACCAAACCCTATTAGATATGGTGCGCTCTATGATGAGCATAGCTGAGTTACCTATTTCCTTCGGGGGTATGTGCTAGAAACAGCAGCATACCTATTGAATCAAGTTCCATCTAAATCTGTACCTACCACACCATATGAGATATGGAGTGGGAAGAGACCATATCTTAAACGAGTTAAGATATGGGGTTGTCCGGCCTATGTCAAAAGGCAAAATCCGGACAAACTCGAGGCACGGTCATTTCTATGCAAGTTTGTGGGATATCCCAAACATTCACATGGATATATTTTTTACCTTGGCGAGGAACAAAAGGTGTTTGTTGCTCAACATGCCACCTTTTTAGAAAAAGAATTTCTTACAAAAGAAATTAGTGTCAATAGGGTAGAACTGGAAGAAATTCCGGCTACACAAACTCAAACTGAAGATCTAGTGGAACCCCAGGACTCAATAGTACCCAACGAACCTCAACCACTTCGCCGATCTAGTAGGGTTCCTCACCCACCTGAGAGATCCTATGGTTTTCTCATGGATGGTGGGAGCAAGGATTGCATCATGGAGGATGATGACCCAACTAGCTTCGAGCAGGCCATCACGAGTGGTGACTCAGTGAAATGGCTGGATGCAATGCGGTCCGAGATGGAATCCATGTACACCAACAAAGTATGGACTTTGGAAGATGCTCCTGAAGGGGTAAAACCTATTGGGAGCAAGTGGATCTTCAAGAAAAAACTTGGTGTAAATGGGAAAGTGGAGACTTTCAAAGTTAAACTTGTTGCAAAGGGTTTTCATCAACGACCAGGTGTCGATTATGACGAAACCTTTTCTCCAGTGGCTATGCTTAAATCCATCAGGATCATGCTTGCCATCGCTGCATATCATGACTACGAAATATGGAAAATGGATGTTAAGACCGCCTTTCTGAATGTTGATTTAGAAGAGAGCGTGTACATGACTCAGCCAGAAGGCTTCGTAGCTAGTGGGAGCAGCGGGAAGGTGTGCAAGCTGCTTAAATCCATTTATGGATTAAAGCAAGTATCGCGGAGTTGGAACATCTACTTTGATGTCGTTATCAAAGATTTTGATTTCGTCAAAAACGTAGATGAACCTTGTATATACAAGAAGGTGGCAGAGAGTAAGGTTGTCTTCCACGTATTGTACGTGGATGACATACTCTTGATAGGAAATGACATTCCTATACTGCAATCAGTCAAGCTCTTCTTATCACAAAGATTCTCAATGAAAGATCTAGGGGATGCCTCCTACGTTCTTAGGGATTAATATCTATAGAGATAGATCCAAACGGATATTGGGATTGTCCCAATCCAAGTACATTGACACCATACTAAAGAGGTTTAGTATGGAAGAATCCAAGTGTGGGTTTTTATCCATGATCTCTGGACTCACTCTCTCCAAAGAGTTGTCACCCAAGACTGATTTGGAGAGAGCTCGCATGCAAGGGATACCCTATGCTTCGGCAGTAGGCTCTATCATGTACGCGATGCTATGTACCAGACCCGATGTAGCACACTCACTAAGTGTAGTGAGTAGGTATCAAGCAGATCCTGGAGATGGTCACTGGACAGCTGTGAAGAGCATTCTCAAGTACTTGCGAAGGACTAAAGAGATGCTCTTGGTGTATGGTAATGGAGAACTCTAAGTAGAGTCCTTTACCGATTCGAGCTTCCAGAGTGATAAGGACAACTCTAAGTCGCACTGGGGATTTGTCTTTACCCTCTACGGAGGGGCGATATGCTGGATGAGTTCCAAGCAGGAAACCGTGGCAGACTCGACGATGGAGGCTGAATACATCGCTGCCAACGATGCTGCTAAAGAGGCTGTCTGGATCAAGAAGTTCATAACTGAACTTGGAGTGGTTCCATCCATTAAGGATCCAATACCTTTGTATTGAGATAACAATGGAGCGGTGGCTTTGGCCAAGGAACCCAGGTCCCATCAGCGATCCAGGCATATTCCGAGGCGGTATCACCTGATCCGGGAGATAGTTGATCGCCGGGAGATCGAGGTCAGGAGGGTTGGCACGAAGAACAACACAGTGGATCCACTCACGGAGGCCATTCCCCAGATACAGTTCGAGTGACTCTTCGGGATGCTCTGTATGCGATACTGCAGCAGCTGGCCCTAGTGCAAGTGGGAGATTGTTAGTTGTATGTATGCCCTAGAGGCCAGTATTGTACATATGATGTATATTATATTGGATGCTTGGACATATATAGAGAGGAATTTCTTGCTCGATATGATAGTATGCTATCTGGTTGCTCTTTATTTTAACATGTATACTTGTCTCTTGATACTGTCTTATGGTTACATGTTGGTAAAGCCCTTAGGATGTGTACTTGACTACCAGGACTATGATGCAGATCATACTAGTGGGGGCCATGGTAGTCCATAAGTACATCCTTTAATGTCCCTAGTCGTGGGTGTATCGAGACGGGGCATCGATATACCAGAGAAGACTAGCGTATACGCTTCTCGACACATGAGATGGGCAATGGATGATCCCATATCCATTGGTGTTTGACATCAAAGATGGTATACGGGTGCTCAGTGGAGACTGGGTACACTGGATGGACTCGCCGAGAACTCCCAGATGGTATTATACCTCACATCAGATGGCAGTTCTCTGGTGACACTTGTACAGGTTAGTCTGTAGACCCGAGATCGTCTTAGAGTCTTGTGTGATTCCCACTGTGCTTTGATTTCCACCTTACCACGTCCAAGAGGGCGTGCAAAACGGTGGTTTTTGGGTACAGTCCCGAGTCACATGGAGGCAATGAGCGATAGGAGGGGTTTCGTCTCTCCCGGTATTGGGAGTTGATGTTGCGCTGTGCTCGATTGGCCATAACAGGGAAGTCCCTGGCCAGGGCTGATTTAGAGATTTACTGGTAAGTGTTACCTGTAGTTTCTCGACCCGTTATGAGCCTCATATCGGCATGACTTATCGGTTATTGGGGTCTGACGTTTACCACCCCTAGACATGATATGGAACAAATCAGACGAGGAGACCGGACTGTACGGAAAGTGTTACCGTCAGGATTTTGCAGGAGTTGGAGCGGGCTTGCTTGCCGATCTTCTGATCGCTCAATACCCGGGTAGCCGTTACATCCAGCTAGTACCGCTGACGGCTTGTGGGTGCTTGATGTGATCATCACCTACTGCCGGTGTATTGACGTGTCTTTAGAGTCCTACAAAGAGGTTTTACTGGCTCAGGCAAAAAGAAATAGGAGCACGTATGTGATATGTGCGGGACCAAGAATAATGCGTGTATGTGATACCGTATTCTATTCTCGCGACTTTTGTATCGGTCGGTTATATGAGATATAGCCGGGTTATCGAATCAAGTGTTGATTCGATAAGTCGATACATTGGATGTTAGTCGGTTATATGAGATATAGCCGGATTATTAAATCAAGTGTTGATTTGATAACTTAGTGTATAATTGTATATTTGATATACTAATTTACATTAACTAACATTTGCTCACTTAAGTATTTATTTTCTCACAAGTGTACACTTAATATATATGTGATATATATTAAATTGTATTTTGTTTTGTATTATGGTTGTTGATACAACATACATGGGTGTATGAGACTTACACCATGCTAATTGTGATAATGGGTTTTAATATTTAAAGTAATTCTAAAATTAGTGGAATATTAGCTTGATGCATGAAGCTAGTGGAAGCTTGTGGATGCATCGACTAAGTCCAGTAGTTTTGTTTTACTTAAGATATTTAGTAACCTAACCATTACAATTAGCCATTGTTATGTCTCTACATGAGTTAGTATATGATACACACTTACCCATGGTTCACTCTCTCACCTCACAAGTTCATTCTCATTTGCTTGAGCTCATCTTCTTATTCCATGAGATAAGCTTGCTAGGTTTTCAAAAGAGAGAAAAATATTGTGAGAAAAATAATTCTAAAGTGAGCTCACTTCCTATTTCCTCATCCTCTACTAGATTAGCACTTTAGTATAGGGTGTTTGCTTCACTAATCCTTTAGTTAGTGAAGTAATAGCTTGAGTTAGTATCCCTCGGCGTAGATCATTTTCGGCCTCGAAGACTTCAAGAAAGTTCGCCCTTTTCACCTCGAGAAGCCATGCTAGAGTCCGGGAGTGCCTTGATGCAGCGAAGGGACTACAACAAGGAGCTATTGAAGTGAAAGACCGATCTACAAAGGTTGTATTCCTATTTCACTTAGTGGTAAAAAGCTTACTATCTTTTTGTTACCCTAACTTTTCTAGTTTGATTCCTAGGATTAATTTGTTTGCACCCTCTAAAATTTTAAATATAGCATGTATGATGCCACCAAACCCTAGTAGTGGTGCTAAGAAAACCCTTCACATGGCATTTTTCTGAATCCACTTCAGAGGTTCAAAGGAATTGCTGATTTTTACGACCGACTCAGCCGTCGTTGCGGAGTAACCCTGCTCTTGGACCCTCACAAGATTCCACATGGCCGAAGTCCTGGCCCTCTTGTTGGCTCGATACCTGAGCCGCTTCTGCCTTAACTTTTCTGTTTTAAGCACTTGGCAGACTTCGGCTCTTCGGGAAGACGCCGTAGACCGATTGACTGAGAGGCCAGAGAAGATGCCCGTTCGCGCGATTGTCAAGGGAACCATCTGAGCTTGCTGGAGCTGCTTTGTGGCCCCGTTGGTGTTGACGGCCTTGCCCCCAGTCGGAACATTAGAGAGCCGTTCGAATACAGATTTGCATTTGGGGTGGGATGCTTTGGCGACCACAACGTTTGGCCTCATGCCCCTTGAGGTCGGTTTGGCCGCTTGGTTTGCCGTGACCTCCGCCAGTAAGCGCTACCGGCAGGGTAGATGATGACAGAACCAAATTGACAGGGTGACTCCTCCCATTGCCGGCTGAGACAGGTAGGGAGAACCACGCGGGCATTGATCTTGACCACGTACGAGATCGGGGCCGCGTCGGAAGCTAAATTCATCTTAGGAGACATCGTTCTTGAAAGTTGATTGCTGCAAAAGAAAAAAACATTATTTCAGTACAAATATCGGCATATATGCTAAATGAGTTCGCATGAACACTTGACCCGAGATATGGGAGGAGAGAAGGGTCCCACCGGGCGTGCCAGAATCCGTAAGGTGTTTTTCGTCACCCCATTGAGATGGGAATACGCGCGCGCTTGTCAGGCGCATTACAGATCCCCTGCCTAGGATAGGCTGGGGTTTGTTGATTGTAGGGATCCGAATCTCCAGCAGCCGTGAACTAAGCTGCCGTTAATTACCCCTCGCTTTTGGAGCGAGAGAACCTCCGATTGACGGGTCAAACAGGTCATACGAACTCAATGTGTAGTGTTGTGTTTTGAAGGGGTTTTGGATATATCGGGGGCCCCGCAGAGTTTTTACGGGGGTCCCGCTATCCGGATAGCGGGCTGGGGGTCAAGACGGCTAGCAGCCCTCTTGTGGGATGCGGGGGCAGCGTCCCGTTAGAAATTTTTTCTAACGGGAGAGGTATTTTTAGTGCGGAGTGTATATAAAATGAGGGGGGAAATGGCGTCCAAAGGACGCGTGACCACCAGCGCCTCACGTGCCTAGCACGCGGACGCTGGGCGCGGGCGTCCCACGAGCTTGGCACCTGGGCACTGGGCGCGGCGTCCCACGTGCTTGGCACACGGGCGCTGGGCGCCGGTGCCCCACATGCTTGGCACGAGGGCGCGGGCGCCGGTGCCCCACATGCTTGGCATGGGGGCGCGGGCGCCCCACTTGTTTGGCACGCAAACGCTGGACGTTAGCAGGAAAAGGGACTTTGTCCCTGCACTTGGAGTTGTTCTCCCGATTTGACTTTTGGAGCTGAAATCCTGACAAAGAGCACAAAGGGGCTTAGCCCCTGCACTGAGAGTTCTACTCCCAAAAAGAAAGATTTATTGTTTTATATATCTATATATATGTATTATTATTTTTTTGAGGAGTTATTCCTAAGATATTTTTGGAGCTGATGAAAGGGAACTCTTTTCTTCTCCCTTGAGCCCTGGATCTTCCCCAAAGTGGGGTTTTTAGAGGTGGGTCTCCTTCTTCCTCTCGGTTGGCCGAATCTTGGAGAAAAAGAGGATGAGATTTAAAAATCTCCCATTTTTGAAATCTGATGGAAGATCCGAGCTTCCCTTTGTGGGTTTTGTGGTGAAAAACTATTTAGAAAGAGTTAAACGCTTAATTTAATTTAAAAAAAAGAAGAAGGTTTAGAACTTTGAGAAAGGAGAAGGAGGCACGGACCCAAATTTTTTTTTTAGAGAGAAAAAGTTGTTTAGATATTATCATCATCTTTGCTTTTATAGGATACACACTTTACATATAGCCCATTAGGCTTTACAAAATGGTATTTTGCCCATTCCATGTCTCATGTGCTCATTTTTTTTGCACATGAGACATGGGTTTTACAAAAATTTGGTTTTATGCCCATTTTTCTTACATTTATTCATAAAAAAATACACCAAAATTATTTATTACAAAATTTTTATTTTGGCATGAGGGGCCGGCGGCTTCATGTTCGGGCTTGACTTGGGCATAGGCCCACCTGTCTTGGGGTTGACTTTGATTTTGACTTGGTCACCCGGGGTGTAAATTTTTACCACAACAGTCAGACCCGAATAATCCGATAATTAATGCCGATGCGGCTTAGGACCAATCCGGAAAACTACTGATAAGCCTATCAGTAAATCCCAACTGCCTTAGCCAAGGTCTTATGGTCCTGATCAATCGAACACAGTGCGATATCGACTCCCAATACCGGGAGAGACGAATTCCGAACAATCGCTCACTGCCTCCATGTGGCTCGGGACTATACCCAACCAAAACCTTTTTGCACGACTCAGCAGAGTCGTGGTAGGGTAGTGATCAAAGTATAGTGGGAACTCACACGAGACAAATGACAATTTCAGATCTAAAGACTAACCTGTATTCATGTCACCTGAGAACTTCCACCAGACGATAGGTATAGTATCATCTGGAAGTTCTCGGCGAGTCCGTCCGGTGTACTCATCCCAGTAAGCACTTGTATATAATCTTAGGTGCAAAAGACCAATGGTTGCGGGGCCGTACCATTGCCCCTCGTCAGGGTCTAGAAACGTATACACTAGTCTACCTTGGAATATCGATGCCCAGTCTCGATACTCCCACGACTAGGGACAATTTAAGAATGCGCGTACCGACTACCCAGCTCCCATAAGTATAATCGCCATCACAACGCAGGTAGTCCAGCAATGATCCTACGGGCTTTATCAACACGTATGAATGATATGTAATAGCAAGTAAAATATATGTACATGTTAAGATAAAGACAAACCATATAGCATACTATCATATCGAGCAAGACTGTCCTGTATATATATATATCTAAGCATCCACATGTATACATATACAATAATGGCATCTGAGGCATACATATCCAACACTTTCTCTGCACCTCGCTGTGCAAACCTGCCTTGACATCCTCCGATGGGAGTTTGTCTCGGCTGTACACCATCGATTTCATGAACTGGCCATAGCTGGGGATCAAAAAACAAAGAGCAGAGTAGAATCATGGCTTGATTCTCGTCCTCTATTTTTACCTCCATATTATGCAAGCCCATTACAATCTGGTTGAGCTCGTATAGGTGATCTTTGACCGATGTCTCTTTCTTCATCTTCAAGGTGTAGAGCCTTAATTTGTTTCAATTAAAGATGGTTTGTGAGATTTTTTTCATGTACAGAGCCTTAACTTGCTCCATTATTCTACCGCCGTAGTTTTTTTCTCAACTTCGCAAAGAACCTCGTTGGCCAAATGAAGCTGGGTCGAATTGAAAGTCTCGTCCTCCATCGTTTCTAACTCTACTTCTGTAGTCGTTGCCGGAATTTTGTCTTTCACAAAGACAATCTTGTGCACACCATGCCGCTTCAATATGCCCGTTGTTTTCCGCCTCCATAGGCTAAAGTTGCTGCGCCCATTTGACTTTTCGATTTTGTAGTTAATCAATGTCATCTTCCCAAACATCCTAAAGAACACCGTTTCTTAACGCTCTGATACCATTTGTTGTAAAAACTGCTATATCGTGCGGTGATCCGACTGATGACGAAGGAATCACACGGGTAAAACCCAACAAACAAATGATATAGCGCAGCGGAATCGAAACATGATCGGGCGTTTCGAGATCGAATGAAAAAAATATGATTGACGACTAATCAAACTACTCAGAAAAGAGAACACCAAGCAACCAATAACAAAAGATATACCCAGGTTTGGTCCCCAACTGGACCTACTACTGCAACCACGACGAGAAACTTCCACTAGAGAGAATTACATGAGATTATACAAGCTCTTCCACTCACACAAAGCTCACTATAAAGAGAACACTCCAAAAGGGAAACTCCAATACAAAGAGCAGCTTAAACAATAGAAGAGAAGAGAGCAGAGACTCTGTATTTTTCCTCACACAAATTCTCAGGAGAATGAAGCTCTCACACTTCACTTCATCTCATAAATCAATGCAGCATCCACTCTCTTAAATAGCTAATAGCTATACACCCAACACCACTTTTCTACCTTAATAAAATACATACACATTGCTTTTGTAGCCTTTAGGACTCTAGGTTCTTTAGGCTCCAATACTTCTTTAACAACACTGCAATGTGCTGTATCACATGGGCTGCTATCACTTGGTCAAAACAAGAAGCTCATGAGCAAAATTTACATCACATTCAACAACACACACTCATGCGCGCGCGCACACAGTGGCTACTGAGATGACCCTCGGTAACATAGTAATAAAGCATCATATTAGAAAATGTAAAAGAGCTGTGCTGTTGCTATTATATTTTGTGCATCAAGAGAAGAACCTGAATATTCGTATTGATGCAGGTAGCGTATTTAGTGGAGGAGGTAGTGCTCCTTTCCTACAGGCTACTGCTGAGGATTGGGTGACTATGGTTACTACATTTCAGAATGCAGCCTTATCTACCCGTCATCGGATTCCAATGATTTAGGGAATTGATGCTGTTCATGGTCACAATAATGTTTATAAGGCAACTATATTCCCTCATAATATTGGGCTTGGAGCTACCAGGCAAGTAATATCGCTTGTGATTGATATTATTTGAGAATTGTAAGACATGTATCTTGAGATTTGAATTTAACAGGAGAGATCTTAACATGTCCTGCTCATGTAAATTTAGACCTTATATCGTAAATAGAGGAGCCCATGGCTTCCTTTTATTTTTGTAGCTTGCTTTCATTCTAATCTCTCAGGTGACGCGGTGTTGTCTTCCAGGGACCCAATGCTGATGACGAAAATTGGTGCTGCAACTGCCCTGGAAGTAAGAGCAACAGGCATTCCACATATCTTTGGACCTTGTGTTGCGGTAAGTAGAAATTTAGAATGTAACAACAGAGTTTTGGAAAGGAAAAAAAAAACAAATTATGACTGAGAATTTTTGCTCTCATACAGAGACTTGCACCAATACTCACAAATGTTTTGAATAAATATTTATACATGGTTACGTTATGTCTGAATCTATAGTTACATTGTCTGAGCTTGTGCTCAGGTTTGCAGGGATCAAAGATGTGGACGATGCTACGAGAGCTATAGTGAGGATCCAAAGCTTGTCCAGGCCTTGACACAGATCATTCCTGGTTTACATGGAGATATTCCTTCAAATTCTCGCAAAGGGGTTCCTTTTGTTGGTGGATGATGGAGCTCTGGATCTCCTTCAGATGCTGTCTTCCGACGATCTGCCGACGGCGTAGGTGAATGGCTGAGACTTGGTTTGAGGATTGTCGCCTGAGACGTGTGGATCTCAATGGGTTTTGTTTGGTGCGAAGCCAAGCTACCTGTAAAGAAGTCCCGGGATGGTTGTACCACCGTGGACCCTCCGACGATCAAGTTAGTAGAGGTATTTGGGCAGAGTAGCGGTCTATTGGATATGAATTGCCTTACCTGATTCGTCTGAGAGAGGGGTTTATAGAGCGGCAGCCGTGGGCTAGCGGGCGCGAGATTCTCGCCGGCCGTTACGCCCCAGGCGTTGCGCCTGCGAGAATGGCTGGATCCCTTATTAATGACGGGATACGCTCGTTAATGGGGGGATGTGATGGCGTGGAACGCGGGATCGTGGGGCGGCGGATATCTCGCGTCTGGCGAGATTCGCGGAGCCGTGACGGAGACGCCTGTGATCTACGTTCTAGGTCGCTCAATAGAACCGAGGAGGCTTAGCTCGGCGGGAGGCTCGGAGACGAACGGGAGGCCGAGTATGCTCGGTTCTATGATAGCACGGAGGCAAGCTGGAAGGGATGAGGAAGCTCAGCGTATAGGAGGGCTCAGAAGTGAGCCAATGGTTGTTTACCCACCGACCACAGGACTCATCAGAGAATCCTCGAAAGTCGGGTCCAGGCAGCGGGACGATAGCCCGGGGGACGCCTCCAATGTGTGGTCCTTGCCCTCTCTCCATGTGCATCGGGACACGGCATCTGATGCATGTCACGATCCGGGGAGTTCCCACCTACGAGCATCATCATTAGCCCCTCACTCTCGTGCCGACCTATTCATGGGTCGGGACAAGAATGGTCCGGTCGGTCACCCGAGCTCAGTTCTTAGTTGAAGACCTCGTCGGCGCGGATTCCCGAGGTGATTAGGCGTATCGTTGGATGACGTCAGCGGATCAGAGAGGAGATCGTGCATTAAAGAGGGAGCACCGATTCGATCGTACGTTCGTTGAGATGCCAGGTTACGTGTCCGACGGCGGTCGGCTGACGTGGCGGGTCGCGGCGGTCGGCTGACGTGGCGGGTCGCAGCTGTCCTTTGCGCTTGAAGGGGCACGTTCAATGGTCGTGCGACACATGGAACGACGATGGCCGTCGAACGCGAAACGTTGTTTTGGCGGCAAATGATCAGAGCCGTCGGATGTGTTTGTCGATACGCTATAAATAGAGGTGGGATCCCCCCAGGATCCCCACTTCGCTATCATTTCTATCGTTGCGAGAGTTAGCTCGGCGCTATTTCCTTTTAGTCGGATCTTTTGCGCTCTTTCCTCGGAGGACCCCTTCTTTGACTCAGGTTAGATGTCTTCCTATGGGGAGTCTGTTGAGATAATTAGGGTAGAGTTTAGGCATTCTTCCGATGTTTCTTCCTCTGGCCTATCCGAGTCGGATTCCCCTCGTGGAGTTAGGGTTACCCGTGCTTCCCGTGGTCATGCGACGGGAAGGGTCCCCAAAGCGCGTATCAGGAATGCTCGCGACGCGCCCTCCCTCCTGAGGAATGTGGACGAGCTCACCACAATCCGTGCTCGCTTCCACATTCCCCCTAGCTATTCTCTTCGCTTAGCTAGGGACGGAGAGATGGCGGACCAGGTGCAGGGTAAGGAGATCGCCTTATACATGGATGCCTTTTGGGCTGGAATGTGTCTGCCCTTCTCATCCGAGGTATGCGTGGCACTACATTGTTTTCAACTAGCTTAGGGCCAGCTAGTGCCGAACTCATAGAGGATTCTTCTCTGGTTCCTAGTACGGTTGAGATTTGAAGAAATCCCCTTCAGCTTGACCCTTCTCCTTTCCTCCCTTTGCTATAAAAATCATCCCGGCACCCGTAAGGACGAG
Organism: Agapanthus africanus; assembly: GCA_030015575.1. Lineage (NCBI taxonomy): Eukaryota > Viridiplantae > Streptophyta > Magnoliopsida > Asparagales > Amaryllidaceae > Agapanthus > Agapanthus africanus. The sequence goes on along the minus strand of CM057343.1, from coordinate 165,561,153 downwards.
CCGAGCTGGGTGTATATTTCCTTCAGAAAACATAGGGGAGGGACGACCGGGTCGGGGGTCGTAGCAGTTCCTTCTTCCATCCATGAATGGAAGGAGAAGTTCTTATTTGTCGGGTCACCCGAGGGTGAGGATTGGCCTGTGCATGTACAGTGGCACAGGGCCGATTGCCCGTGGGTGCAGCGGTCGTCCTTTCCCGAAGAAAGGGCGGGCATGGGAGCCTATCCAACGGGCCGATGTTTTTGTTGGAGATAGTGCCCTCAGAGTCAATTATTAGGTCACAGGTACGTGATTGCAATGATTGATGGAGGACCTATCCCGGTAGGACAGTCTTACTCGAGATGATAGTATGCTATCTGGTTTACCTCTATCATCGTGTACTGCTTTAGGTGACCTTATAGGTCACTATTGCACGTTGATAAAGCCCCTAAGATTCTTGCTTGACCACCAGCAGTATGAGGGCGATCATATATGTGGGAGCTGGCAGTCTATAAGCATATCCTTAAATGGTCCCTAGTCGTGAGAGTTTCGAGACAGGGCATCGATACTCCAGAGTAGACTAGTGTATACAGTCGAGACCCCGACGAGGGGCGGTGGCCGGTCTCACAAGCCATTGGTGTCAGTTGGTTCACCTAAGATGTATACAGGTGCTCATTGGGTTATGAGTACACCGGACTGGACTCGCCGGGAACATGCTAGTTGGTCATATACCAGACGTCAGATGGCAGTTCCCTGGTGACATGTGTACAGGTTAGTTCATCGACCTGGGGATCGTCATTTGTCTCGTGTGAGTTCCCACTGTACTTTGATTACTACCCTACCACGGCTCAAAGGAGTCGTGCAAACAGGTTTTAGTTGGGTACAGTCCCGAGCCACATGGAGGCAGTGAGCGTATCTTCAGGGGTTCGTCTCTCCCGGTATTGGGGGTGAGGTCGCGCTGTGTCTAGGAGAGCCATTACACGAAGCCCTCGGCCGAGGCAAGGAGATTTACTGGTAGGTATTCCAGTAGTATCTCAGGGTGTTCTGGGCTACACTCCGACACGACTTGTACCGCTTTTGGGGGTCTGACTTTTACCAACCCCCTAGGCCTGCCATGCGATGCTCATAGACGAACGGACCGGACTGTACGGATATTGTCACTGACAGGCTCAGTAGGGTTGTCAGGCTGAGTTCGCTCACAGACGTCCCTTTTAGTCGATACCTGGTAGCCCGTTACGTATTGGCTTATACCTCTGACGTGCTAGTGGTTAAATCCACAACCAAGGTGTTGACGAGTCTTTAGAGTCCCCCACATTCAGTTACTCAGCTTTCGGGCGAAAGGTTGTAGAGGCCGTATGGAGATATGGCAGGGTCCGATCAGATACGTGCGGTATTGCACGGATCAGGATCGGACAGTTTGTACTACAGGCCGTATGGTTATATGGCAGGGTTCGATCAGGTACGTGCGGTATTGCACGGATCAGGATCGAACGGATCATACTAGCCGGTTTTGGTATAAGCCGGATCCTGGTATAGTACAGTGTAGATTTTGTCTCATTGCATTTTTATTTCGGTCGGAATACAAATGCGGGTGTGTATGCACAGTATCGGGGTTTTCCTGTAATTTATTACGGGACCAGTTTTCTGGAGTTGCCAGTTTGCTTTCCATTTCGGACGATTTCCTTTGTATCGTTCATTGGCCGAAGTTTGGTGGAGGAGGGCTTATTTGCATTGTTGCAAATAGGCATTTGTGGAAGGGGGTCTTTAGCATATTGGTTGGATCATGATGGTTGCTCCATTGACCTTGACTTCTTGACCTCTTCATGATGGCTTGACCATTTGGAGTCATCATGGTTGTTTTGGAATGTTTGTTTTTGTTTGTGATGATATTGTTTTAATCATCACTCATTATTCATGCTTGCATGATAGCTCACCCACTCCCTTGACTTTTCCTTGACTTCACTCCATTCCCACCTACCACCATGATGCATGGCCGGCCACTAGTGAGGGGAGGGTTCTCTTTCTTTTGGGTGTGAGAAAAATGTCATTCTCATTCTTTGTATACTACATTTTTCCTCACCTCTCTCCAAGTTCTTTTCCTCCACTACAAAAGGCATCTCCATGAACCCCAAAATTGAGACTTGCTCACTAGATATTCTACAGCAAATCTTGGGCACGTCGACTAGCCAGCTTCGTGCCCGAGTTGCCTCGGCATTGATGTGGGAGCCCGTAAAAGAAGTAGGCGATGTGGTGCACTTCCGGCGACGAGGCGGAGATAGGACATTCCGCGGGAGATCGGGACGACGACGAGAAGACCGGAGGACTTGGATCAGTCGGAATATCTCTCTTCCCTTTCTTGTAGTTTGCTAGGACTAATTAATGGTTCGATCCGGGTATTAGTGCGCGGCGGTTTGCCAGTTCAAGAAAAATTAAAGTTTATCACCGCTTCCGCATTTGGCCGTCGGATTGACGGCCGGGGCGCCTCCGTGCACTTACAGTGGTATCAGAGCCTCGTCATTAACTTAGTTTAGCTTGGTTTAATGTGTTTTGCATTTCCGATCGACCAAAATTCCAAAATCTACATTTTTGCTAGCGACAGTTTTCTGTTGAAATTTTTTGGTCTCCAAAAATTTTTCAGGTTGTATAAAATTGATGTACTGGAGATTACAAGGTTACTGTAGAAATTCTATAGGGTGATTCCACTGTGGAAGCGCGGAACCGCAGCCAAAACCACATTTGGGCCGCTGTTCCGCCGCACACTGTAGAGATCCCTGCACCAAATTTCTACAGTATCTTTCTGGGGTTAAAATTGGGGTTTTGGAATATTAATATTGGGCCCAGAATTTCTTGATCTGCTACAGTAATGCTTGGGGCCCACTTGTTAAAATTTGATTGATCGGATATTTTAAACACATTATTTCACAGTATTTACATTATATCTGCGACCGTGAATGTCACTTGATCGGTAAATCCGGTCTAACTGCTATAGCCCGGTTAGACGGATTTGCGAACGTGACTTTCACGTTGATGTTATGTTTTTGCTGTGATGTTGCGGATCGGTCGTGGGGGGTAGCCTGGATGCAATGCTAGTACAGTTGTGGTTGTATTATGTACATTTGATATTGCGGGGCGAGCGTCCGACATGTGGACTGCCGTCACTGCCTGTTTGTATTATTATTTTGGGGTACGACCTGGTTGCGGTCGATGTACCCGTTGTATGTATATTTCACTTTCTGTACTAGGGTTACCCCGCGGAGGGGTGCTCGGATAGCCGGGTTCTAGAGGGCAACAAGCCCGCATCTCATGGCATTGAGACGGAGGGGGCTTCACTCTAGGATTGGCGGGCTATTCGCCGCACTCATAGGGGGTACAGGTTGACCCAGGAGGGGTGCCCGAGTTACCGGATTCCGTGAAGTGCTGGGTGGTCCATTCACGGTGCTGAAAGGGGTTGCCTCGCTTCAGGTTTTGGCGGGTAACTTGCCGCGCCCATAGGGGTCTAGGATTTCATTGCACAGGCTATCCACACGACCAGGGGAACGTCGGGTTTCAGCGGCTCTGTGAAACCCGGGGATCCCAAATATCTGTATTGTTTCTGTGATGCTGTACATTTCTGTGATGTTGCATTTTATTCACGCCTTGAGCGAAATATAATATATTGGTATATATTAGTAGATGTTGTATATGTTTTGCATCCGCGCTAGTCCAGTCCCCGCTCTGTCGTTAGTTAGCTAACCTAACGGGTAATGACGGGACCCAGTGGCGAATGCGAATGGCATATACGTACGTCAGTATATTTTCGTTCTTTGTGGTGTGATCAATTGATGGGACTGCGTTGATTCGGATCAATGCAAGTTAAAAACAAACCTAATCTGATGTTGTTGGAACACTTTTCAAAAAGCTGTTGTTGCAAGGACGTTTACTTTTGTTTTGCATCGTGGTATTCAGTTGGAATATCCTGCTCCTCAGTCGACGAGGCAAGGGCCGAGATCCCTTCACCGGGAGTGACCCCTTGGACAAAAGTTTGCGTCAGGGCAATGACTTCACTATAGCCGATTACTTTTGCTTTGCACCGTGGTATTCATTTGGAATATCCTGCACCCCATTCTACGGGGAAAGAGCCGAGATCCCTTCACCGGGAGTGACCTCTTTAGCAACGGTTTTCGTCACTATATTTTTTAAAGCTATCCGTTCCTTCAACGATATCAAGTTCATTACGTTAAAGGTTTTCGCCAGAAACCATTCGTAGCCCTCCGTCGTTTCATATGGGTAGTCAATAGTATTCAAGCTGTGTTTGTTGGCCAAAGTCAAGGCACAGTGTTTAGTAGCTATTGGTTATTCATATGCAGCATAGATAGATGCGTTGGTTTGGAACAGTCGTATAGCCTTGTTGGCCAAAGTCAAGGGCTTGTGCGGGTGGATTCGAATCAACCTGGAGAATGACGGGTAGAACTTGGCATGTGACTTATGATTTGTTGGCCAAAGTCAAGGTCATAAGAGCATGGGGCAGAAATCACATCGGGAGTTTCAAAAGAATTGAAACTTGCCAGATATGCGCATACCATCTGGAGTGTGATGATGTGAGCGGATTCCGTCACGTTATCATGCGATGATAGTTGGATCCCGATTCCCACTGATGAGTTAGTTTACTCCTCGGGTGATCCCGACTAATTCTTCTTTCAGGTTTGGAGGAGAATTTGACGGTACAGTGGGAGGTTTCCAGATTAGATAAATTGGTAACCATTCTGATCTAGGTTAGAGTGCACGCTGAGTGTTTCTTTTCTCTCTCTCTTTGGCAGCGACCATTGACCTGACCCTAAGACTATGACTCAGTGACCAAGTTGACCGAACCTTCTTAACACTGGCTTTTGGATTGTCAGAGTTACAAACCTCATTGCCACTCCTACTTTTACCCTTTTCTCCAGGACACCCCGTATTACTACGAACGTCCACTTCCATTGGACAAAACCATCGTATGGTTATATACGAACTCGGAGGGATTTATTCGAGGATGGTTTCCGGTTCTGGAGAAAACGGATAGAATTATTCAGTTGTCTTTTCCTTTTACCTTCTCTCGAGTTGTGAGTACTCCTTGGTTTAGGAGATAGTACACCTATTACGCAAATTGAATGGTCTTCTTCCAAACCATAGGCAGGTGCCGACTGGTGGGGAATGAAGAAAACCAATTAGCCTAACGATGGTGTACAGAAGGTATTAAGTTAAGACAAAGCAAGGGATTAGTAAGAGGGCAAAGTAAATTGCGACTGATATTCACGACCATACCAAGTTTTTCGTTACCACTCCCACATCACCTTTGTATTTCTCCAGGACACTCCGTATCACTACGAAGATCCACAGTTATTGGATACTCCATCGTATGGTTATATACGAACTCGAAAGGAACTTGTTCCAGTTCGGGGATGGATTCTGGTTCAGGAGAAATAGGAATAAGGTTTATTCAGGTGTCCTTTATCTTCACCTTCTCTCGCATTGCGAGTGTTCCTAGGATTGGGACAGTACACCCATTATGCTTATTGGATAGTCTTCTTCCAAACCATAGGCTGGTGCCGAACGGTAGGGAAGGAAAAAAACCATTTGGCCTAAAGGGGTGTGCAGAAGGTAATGACTAAAGACATAAAAAGGGATTTGGAGAGGTGGCAAAGAAATACACGGTTACAGTTGTGAATCTGGATAATGGAAGTGGCATTACTAGGAATACCAAGATACCCCATCGAAACATTTCAATGTTTTAGTTTCACTGTGTACTGTTAAAGGAAAACTGATTTCCCAATTAGTCCTTACTCCAGGGTATGTATTTACCAGGTACGATTCTCACATCTGTATGGTTTTACAGATGATGAGTGGGAGTAAGTTATTGGAAATTGGATGATCATCCTCATTATATCGGGATTCGTTGTAATCGGTGATATTTGAGGAAATCACCTGGGCTGTTTGCTGGTCGGCAAATATTTGCTTTTGAATATCCGCTGTCATGCACCAATTTCAAATTGATATATCTGTACGTCTATTTTCATAGAGTGAGATATACCTTTTTGAAATTATGTCTACGACATTTACCTATATCAGTGGATGGTTAGGTAAGGAGCATTAAACAGCGGTGTAATTCTTCTTAACCATAAGTACAGTTTTCAACCTACGACACACAGTGAGTGAGTTATCAGACTCAAGGGACTTGTACAGAGTATTGTATGATGTCCAGGGTCTATCAGGACAGAGGGGTAAGTCCTCGTACTATATTCGGTTTACTTATGACTTCTCTAGTTTTTAGACAGGTGTTTCGTGGAAACACAGGGTCCGAATTTTGAGAAGTTATAGGTATTTGAATACAGTAGAGAACCAGGTGTAGCAAGTATCGGGATTCTTCAAAGTGATCGAAGATGTAGATACTTGTGTATGGTATTCAGTTGAGAGTAATGATAAAGAGATCTTACTTCTCTTTCAGGTTACTCGTAATTGGAAGCTCCTAAGTTGTGTAACGATGATCGGCCTCCTTCCATTTAGTTGACATGCACTGGAGACAGTTGCATGATTTGAATCTGGTTCAATTAAATCAGTGCCTCTGGTTCTATATTGGATATAGAACAGTTCATATCTTAACGATGTTAAGGTACGGGGAGTTGTCCGGTTTATGATTAAAACCAGACACTGGACAACTCAAGGCACGTTTCTGTAATGGCTGTTTGTGGGTTGACCCAGGCTTTGACGAGGGTTGACTTTCTACCATCTGGAAGATCAATAGTGATATTGTTCTGAACTCGCCACAGTTTTAAATAAAATGGATTTTTTCAAAAACAGAAGTGGGAGTATGGTAAAACTGGAAGTGATTCCAGAACCACAAACGATTACTGAAGATTTGATAGGAACCTAAAGATTCAATCTGGTTTGACATTCCATTGGCCACTCCGCAGATACGGTGGGTAACCTCAGGCACCCGAGAAGTACTCCGGTAGCCTCAAGGACGGTGGCAGGGAGGTTCTTGTTTACCCAGACTTACCATTGCTGTTGTTCCAGACTGTGAGACCCGGCAGGAGGATGAGTATAGCGTCTTTCTAAACTAGTTTTAGAAATGTACGTGTATATGACTCTGCCAGAGGGTTGTCGTAGTCAGTGGGAGCAGCGGAAGCATTGGTGGATAGGTAGCTTATGTCTATTTATAGACTGAAGCACCAGTAGCGGAGATAGATCATCTATTTCTGACGTGACAGTCATAGGTTTGACTTCATCAGAATAGGGGATGGATCTGTTGAGAAGGTAGTAGGGTGTGATATCCTGGTATTTGGATGACATACACAGAGTAGGAAAAGAAACTCCTATACTACAATCGGTTATACTTTGGTCGTCACACAGTGGTTTCTCCACAAAGGAAATGGATTTTATATCAGACATACTGGTTACTGGATCTATGGTTTTAGATCTAGATTTGGGTAGTCTCCCAATCTGGGTACTTAGACAGCATTCTAAGGGTATTTAGAATGGATGACTCCTGGCACGGTAGTCTACCTGTAGAAGATGGAGTCACCCTCTCTGAAGGTGTCTTACAGACTAAAGGGGAGAGGGATGTGCATGATTGGCAGATCACTTGCTTAGGCAATTGAGTCAATCATGAGATGTCAAGTACCACACCAGATATTGTTCTTGCACTAGATGCAATAAGTTGATATTGATCCAATCCTGGAGAAGCAGTCGGAAGCAGTTTTAGAACATAAGTTGATGTTCTAAGGATATGATAGCAGATTTCTCCTTCGGGAGACAGTTATCATTCCAGGCTTCCAAGGTGACCTGGATAGCAGAGTGGCTGTCGGAGTTATAGTTTTTCCTTCTGATGAGGGGCAGTATTTTGGATAGGTGGTCCAAGGCAATACTGAGGGAGGCATGGCGCAGGATACTGATTAAGTTCAGTTGACGATACAGTCTAAGAAGTTTGGATTTGGAGTTCATTTATGAGCTAGGTCCCATCAGACATCCAGACACATTCTAAGACAGGTATTGCTTATTTCGGGAGATGGGTTTCTCCGCGAACATGAGATATAGAGAGACATAGAAAGAAACATCAAGGCGGATCCACTCACTGAGGCTATTCCTCGAACGCAATAGTTTCGCAAACAAGCTTTGTGAGACTGACTAGTAGAGGAGTTGGGTGTTCGGTATCACACGGGCTGTGAGTATGCGACATCGCAATAATTAGCCTTGAGTGCAAGTGGGAGATTGTTGGAGATAGTGCCCTCAGAGTCAATTATTAGGTCACAAGTACGTGATTGCAATGATTGATGGAGGACCTATCCCGGTAGGACAGTCTTACTCAAGATGATAGTATGCTATCTGGTTTACCTTTATCATCGTGTACTGCTTTAGGTGACCTTACAGGTCACTATTGCACGTTGATAAAGCCCCTAAGATTCTTGCTTGACCACCAGCAGTATGAGGGCGATCATATACGTGGGAGCTGGCAGTTTATAAGCATATCCTTAAATGGTCCTTAGTCGTGAGAGTTTCGAGACAGGGCATCGATACTCCAGAGTAGACTAGTGTATACAGTCGAGACCCCGACGAGGGGCGGTGGCCGGTCTCACAAGCCATTGGTGTCAGTTGGTTCACCTAAGATGTATACAGGTGCTCATTGGGTTATGAGTACACCGGACAGGACTCGCCGGGAACATGCTAGTTGGTCATATACCAGACGTCAGATGGCAGTTCCCTGGTGACATGTGTACAGGTTAGTTCATCGACCTGGGGATCGTCATTTGTCTCGTGTGAGTTCCCACTGTACTTTGATTACTACCCTACCACGGCTCAAAGGAGTCGTGCAAACAGGTTTTAGTTGGGTACAGTCCCGAGCCACATGGAGGCAGTGAGCGTATCTTCAGGGGTTCGTCTCTCCCGGTATTGGGGGTGAGGTCGCGCTGTGTCTAGGAGAGCCATTACACGAAGCCCTCGGCCGAGGCAAGGAGATTTACTGGTAGGTATTCCAGTAGTATCTCAGGGTGTTCTGGGCTACACTCCGACACGACTTGTACCGCTTTTGGGGGTCTGACTTTTACCAACCCCCTAGGCCCGCCATGCGATGCTCATAGACGAACGGACCGGACTGTACGGATATTGTCACTGACAGGCTCAGTAGGGTTGTCAGGCTGAGTTCGCTCACAGACGTCCCTTTTAGTCGATACCTGGTAGCCCGTTACGTATTGGCTTATACCTCTGACGTGCTAGTGGTTAAATCCACAACCAAGGTGTTGACGAGTCTTTAGAGTCCCCCACATTCAGTTACTCAGCTTTCGGGCGAAAGGTTGTAGAGGCCGTATGGAGATATGGCAGGGTCCGATCAGATACGTGCGGTATTGCACGGATCAGGATCAGACAGTTTGTACTACAGGCCGTATGGTTATATGGCAGGGTTCGATCAGGTACGTGCGGTATTGCACGGATCAGGATCGAACAGATCATATTAGTCGGTTTTTGTATAAGCCGGATCCTAGTATAGTACAGTGTAGATTTTGTCTCATTGCATTTGTATTTCGGTCGGAATACAAATGCGGGTGTGTATGCACAGTATCGGGGTTTTCCTGTAATTTATTACGGGACCAGTTTTTTGGAGTTGCCAGTTTGCTTTCCGTTTCGGCCGATTTCCTTTGTATCGTTCATTGGCCGAAGTTTGGTGGAGGAGGGCTTATTTGCATTGTTGCAAATAGGCATTTGTGGAAGGGGGTCTTTTGCATATTGGTTGGATCATGATGGTTGCTCCATTGACCTTGACTTCTTGACCTCTTCATGATGGCTTGACCATTTGGAATCATCATGGTTGTTTTGGAGTGTTTGTTTTTGTTTATGATGATATTGTTTTAATCATCACTCATTATTCATGCTTTCATGATAGCTCACCCACTCCCTTGACTTTTCCTTGACTTCACTCCATTCCCACCTACCACCATGATGCATGGCCGGCCACTAGTGAGGGGGAGGGTTCTCTTTCTTTTGGGTGTGAGAAAAATGTCATTCTCATTCTTTGTATACTACATTTTTCCTCACCTCTCTCCAAGTTCTTTTCCTCCACCACAAAAGGCATCTCCATGAACCCCAAAATTGAGACTTGCTCACTAGATATTCTACAGCAAATCTTGGGCACGTCGACTAGCCAGCTTCGTGCCTGAGTTGCCTCGGCATTGATGTGGGAGCCCGTAAAAGAAGTAGGCGATGTGGTGCACTTCCGGCGACGAGGCGGAGATAGGACATTCCGCGGGAGATCGGGACGACGACGAGAAGACCGGAGGACTTGGATCAGTCGGTATATCTCTCTTCCCTTTCTTGTAGTTTGCTAGGACTAATTAATGGTTCGATCCGGGTATTAGTGCGAGGCGGTTTGCCAGTTCAAGAAAAATTAAAGTTTATCACCGCTTCCGCATTTGGCCGTCGGATTGACGGCCGGGGCGCCTCCGTGCACTTACAGTTTTGCTTTCCGAGCAGGCCCTTAGTTGGGCCGGGCTCAGCCCTGCTCAATTCTTGGGTATGTTAGGAGCCAAGGCGACATGTCTAGACTTGCACATTCTTCTTCTGTCCTTTATGGCATCACTAACTCCCTTTGTATATTTTCCCTTTTTTGCAGAACCGATGGACCGATCTAAATTCTTGGCTACCATAGCGAAGAAGAAAGGGTGGAAGGTCGGAGGCGCCGGCTCGTCACGCCCCGCTCCGAGCCCGGCCCCGTCGGCGGCCGCACCGGCTAGGCGTTCCACTATGCCCCATGCTCTGGAGACCAGCCGCGAGGAGAGATGTAAACATGCTCGGGGGTCGGAGCACCGGGTTTTGGAGGTGGCGCATGAGGCCGACCCCCCTCCCCTCCGAGGTCCCCCTCAAGCGGCACAACAGGATGGTATCCCGATCTCCATCTTTCCCGATCTTCATGCAGGAGGGGGAAATATTCTTCGAGGTGCCCTCGGTGCTTTCTATCACCGATAGCTTGCTCTCGGAGATGGAACGATCGGCCGGGGGTAAAATCCCCCAGGGGACCCTCAAGGCCCAAGTCGCCGCTATAGCTCAGGAGCCTGTACAGGTCAGTATCCGCCTCCTGTTTAGGTTTTCATTAAGCATCTTTTGTTTCTTGGATCAAATACTTTTAAACCCCTCCTTTTGTTTTCCTCAGGTCCTCCAGCACTGTGCCCTCATCGCCAACATGGAGCACGAAGAAATTGCCCCGGCGATTCAGATAGCGGGCGAGTTTTCCTCGCGGGAGGAGGGCTTGAGCCGGGAGCTGCGTCAGGCGAGGGAGAGGATCGCCGCCCTCGAAGATCGGGTGGCCGCCGAGGAGGAGGTGAACTCCAACTGTAGGGAGTCCATCCGAATTTTGAAGGAGTCCAACAAGGTCGTCGAGGCTAAGTTGGAGGAGGCCAGGGTGCTCAAAGCCACTATGAAGAAGACGAGGGACACCCTTAAGAGGGAAAACAAGCGGCGAAAGAAGGGATGAAGCGCGCCAACCTCCGGGATGCAAAGATGGTGGAGTGTTACAAGTTGTCGGATCAATTCTGCACCGACCTTGCTGATGCCTCGGCCCTCGTCTGGCATCAAGCTTTCAATGCCGTCAAAGCGTTGATGCCGGAGTTTGCCGACGGCGGGCTCCGGCGTGAGTACCCCCTCGAGGATGAGACGCCGGATGTACCGCCGGGGGAGAGGCTCCCGGTGGGAGTGTTATATATGTATGTCCTAGAGGCCTGTATTGTATAGGATACTAGGTATGTATATGTATAGAAACAATCTTTGCTCGAAATGAGGGTATGCTATCTGGTTTATATTCATCTTAACGTGTGATGTGTTGTATTTCATATCTTATATACATGTTGATGGAGCCCATAGGATTATGCTTGACTACCAGGATTATGATGTAGATCATACTAGTGGGGCTTGGGCAGTCTAAAAGCATATCTTTTAATAGTTCCTAGTCGAGGGTATATCGAGACAGGGCATCAATATTACCAGAGTAGACTAGTGTGTACGTTTCTTGACCCTGGGGGCGATAGTTGATCCCACAACCATTGGTGTTTAACATCAAAGATTGTACACAGGTGCTCATTGTAGAATGGGTACACCGAATAGGACTCACCGAGAACTCCTAGATGGTATATATACCTATTGTCAGATAGAAATTCTTTTGTGACACTTGTACAGGTTAGTCTGTTGACCCGAGATCGTCATAGTGTCATGTGTGATTCCTATTTTGCTTTGATTTCCTTTCTACCATGGCTCTACTGAGCGTGCAAACAGGTGATTTTTGGGTACAATACCGAATCACATGGATGCGGTGAGCGATAGGAGGGGTTTCGTCTCTCCCGATATAGGGAATTGATGTCGGGCTATGCTTGATCGGCCATAACAGCAAATCCATGGCCAGGGTTGTCGAGATTTACTGATAAGAGTTATCAGTAGTATCTCGAACAGTTATATGCCAAACATAAGCATGACTTATAAAGTTACTGGGGTCTGACATTTACCACCCCTAGACTTCATATGCGACGTATCAGACGAAGAGACCAGACTGTACGGTAAGTGTTGCTTACAGGCTCGTTAGGGTTAGGATGAGTTCGCTCGTTGGCCACCTTTTTGTCATGCACCTGGGTAGCCGTTACGCACAGCTAGTGCCGCTGACGTTCTTGTGGTTTGACCTACTGTCAGCGTACTGTCGAGTCTTTAGAGTCCCACACAGAGGGTTTCCTGGTTCAGGAAAAAGATGTAGAGGCCATAAGTTGTTACGGTAGGGTTTCGATCATGTTCGTGTACTGGCTACACGAATGATGATCGGAAGGATAATACTGGTAGGCTTTGCTTTAAGCCGGATACCGGTATTATATTATTGGATTATTTGTATTTGTATTTTTCAGAATACGAATACGGGTATACTTATACGGTATACGGTGAGGGGTATTCTTTTAATTGTACAAGAGTGCCTTCTAGAAAGAGACACCTCATAGTAGAATTTTTATTTTATGAAAATAAAAATATGAGGTGGAATTAGGAGAATTGTCAAAGCATGAGTGAAGCAATGGCTCTTTGTATTTTTTATTCATTTGGGATTACTATTCAAGTATAGTGTATTATTTTAGAGATAAAATAATACACACCTCAATTATTTCCATGAGCCATATCTTTTTCCATGGTTGATTTTTTTTCATAACACACTTTCATCTTCTCTCTCCTAATTATCTCCTTCTTCAAGCTCTAAACTTTACTCTTTACATGAGTTGTGAATCAAAAACTTAGCGATCACTTTAATCCTCTACTTAATCTCTACATCATCTAAGTAACCATTTCTAGCACACATGATTTCTTGGTTAACTCTTGTGAAGAGTTTTAAACTTGTTATATAGCTCTCGGGTGGATCATCTACGACCTAGAGGTGACCGGAGACCGAGTTCCTTTCAAGCATCCAAGGAGCCTAGGAGTCGCATCCAAATGAAGACCCGAAGGACCGATTCTCAAGGTATAACTCCCTATCATAGTAGATAGGACCTCTAGATAGGGTTTCTAGTTATGGTTTAGCACAAGATCTAGGTTTAAAGTGGGTGTTGCATGCAAGAAAATTTTCGTTTTCCACTTCCGCCTCCTTACAAGAGTTGTGAGGGTGTGCAACATCCACTAACATGGTATCAGAGCCTTACTAGACCATAACTAGATTTTTAGACGATGTTTTAAATTTCGAAACACGAAACAACTCCGATACCGTAAAACCAAAACCTGCTCTCTAGAAATTTTTAAAAGTTGTTCTAAATTTTTTTAAACATGTGCAGAATACTTGTTATGAGATAACTAAACAACCCTAGAAAAACGAGCCCAAACCACCAAGATCTCACCGGCGAGAACATCGTTTTTCCCGGCGTCGCCGGATGAACAGTAAGGTTTGGACTTGGGTTTTTTAGGGTTATCTGTACTCTGGGTTTTTGGCTTTGTGGTATTGTTTGATTATTTCCAGATTACATGTGATGTAACCTAAGTGTTAGGGTAAATCGGAGTGTTTCGAAATTGAATTTTTAATGTCTTTTATCCGCTTTTTAGTTTGATATGTATTTGAAACGTCCACTAATTGCTATACGGCGTTTAATGGGGGTTGCACATATATATATCTTGTGATAGAATGTGTATATGAATATGTTGGATCGTCGTGGATGAATAGCCGGGGGATGTGAGAAGAGTGTTTTTCTTTTCTTTTATTTATTTAATTTGTAAAATTAATGTAATATTATTTTGCGGGGCACATCCGGATTGAGCTTGTATCCACCGATGTATTATTTCATTTTACTGTTTTTGCTCCTAGGATAGACCCAAGGTGGGGGTGCATAAACTACCGGGTTCTCGAAGTGCCGAGTGGCCTACTCATTTTATTGAGGGAGGTTGCTTCACTTTGGGAATTTGGCGGGTAGTTCTCCGCACCCGTAGGGGTCTAAGGTGGGGTTTAGCTATTCATCACGACCGTGGAATCCGTCTTTCATTAAGGGCTTAAATGAAATACGGAATTCGTAGTATATCCAATATATTCATCTGTGATCTGGAATGTTTATAAATGAGTGCGACGAATGGATATTTATATATGAGATATATAATAAACGTTGCTTATGTTTTGCACCCGCGCTAGTCCAGCCCCCGTTAGGTAACCTAACGGTGAATGATGGGGCCCCGTGGTGAATGCGGATGGCATAAGCGTACGTTCTATTTTCGTTTCTTTTCTGTGATGTTTAGGAAACGTAAATAACAGGACAACATTAATGTGATTAATGTTAAGCTAAAGATATTGTAGAATAAAACTTTTTAAAACGGGTAACTCTAGTTTTTGCTTTGCATAGTGGTATTCCTTGATGAATATCCAGCACCTCATTCGATGAGGAAAGGGCCGAGATCCCTTCACCGAGAGTGACCCCTTTAGCGAAACTATCAAATATGACAAAGCACTCGATTTGTTTTTATAGTTGATCTAAATTTTGCTTTGCATCGTGGTATTCCTTGATGAATATCCAGCACCTCATTCGATAAGTAAAAAGTTGCGATCTCTTCACCGGGAGTGACCTCTTTAGCAAAATTAGAAATATGCTACAAAACCATTCGATTTTTTAAAATACTGGAGCTTAAGACACTCCTTTCACTCGATTCTACATTGATATCAAGTTCAAAACATTAAAGGTTTTCATCAAAACCATCCGTAGCCCTCCGCCATTTTAGGAAGAAGAGTACTTAGTATTCGTACCACGTTTGTTGACCATAGTTAAAGCGTGGTGTACGGTAGCTATGTGATGACTTCATACAAAGCATATGATGCGATCGATTAGGACATTCGTATGAATTTATTGACCATAGTTAAGAGTCATACGGGTGGGTCTAAATCAATCACGAAATGGCGGGTAGTACTTGACTTGTGCTTATGATTTGTTGACCATAGTTAAGGTCATAAGACACTAGGGGTAAAAACCATATCGGGAATTTCAAGAGTTGAAATTTGCAATGAGATTGCATACCTTCTATATGATAGTTGGATCTCGATCCCACTGTGAGTAAAAGTTACTCCCGGGTGAGTTTTGCACTTTACAATTAGCCAATCCAGTATGTGTCTATAAAGGTGTTGATCAGTCGAAAATATTGCATATTTTAACCGGCAATTTCCTTATCATTTGCATCCATATAGAAGTGTACGGTATTCATAATTCACATATTAGCAAATCGGTCGCAAAATATCAAATTACATGTATTCGACCTTAAAACCGGCATTTCTAGGGAAATTGACTGCATTGCATTACATAGCATATTTTCTATATCTTGCAACCCGTGTTTCGAAGTCTGTGCAGGAAAAGAGAAGCTTGCTCGATCATTATATTGCTCGACCATTACAATTGCTCGTAAACTCACTAGCTCAGATCTGGTATCAATACAGAAGAGGAAATACAAATCTAAACATCAAAGGAAGCTAAAAACAGCAGCCCAAGACCACAGAAGAAGCCACAGGGCCCAAGCTCACTAACAAGCCGCGGAAGCGCGGCATTAAGTGTGTACATGCGGCGGATCCGCGGTGGGCCCAAGGGTTCAGACTCTCAATTTTAGACCAAAACTCCTGAATCAGTGGCTACAGTTCAGAAATGTAATCCAAGTTCCAGAAAACTCCAGAGAGTTCTACCAGATCAGCAAACACCTTGAGTTACATTACATTAGCCTAATCATTCTAGAACTTTCCCTAAACCCTAGCTTAAACCCTAAGCTAACTCTTAACAAACTCCTTCTAGAAACTCTTCAACAAACTTTTGGAGGGAAAGGGAAATTCAAACCTAAACCTAGGGTTTGGGAGTTCTATAAATAAGACCCTAGGCTCATCATTTGGATATTATTCAACCTTGGGAAAGTTTAGAAAAATCATTCCCATTCTTCATCTCCTTCTTCCTCAAGTTTAGTGAGAGAGCTTGTAGGAAACCCTAACCCTAAATCCAACCACAATTCAAGATCTTGAGTGCAAGCCAAGCAAGATGCCTTCAACCCTTTTATGAGCCGAGCCGATCTTCAATCGGGCAAGAGATCAAAGTAGATCCACGATCCACGGAGACGAGCGAAGCCGAGTCAACGATCGATTTCTTCTTCTTGTAGATTCTTGAAAGAATGTATTGAAATTGTTGATTAAATAAAAGGTGATATTCTTTTATCTTGTTTTCTTTAAATTCCGCATCATGTTATCTTTACAATTCTTGAATATTATCTTTGTGGTGATGTGTGAATAAAACTCCGCTCGTAAAGGAGTCGAGACGGTTGTAGAATGATGATGTAACAAAGCTTTAATCGATTCTTGATTCCTACGATGGTTTGTAAACCCTAGCAAGTTCAAGAACCGACAACCCATTTTGTTTCGATGCTTTCTTGATTGACATCGTTCAAAATGGGGGAGTTAGGATCGTTTTTTGAATTGGGTAGAGGCTAGAAAAGGAATGATATCGACGAAAGAACAAGGGTTATAGGATGAAACCCTGGTTTCACGAGAAAGCCCCAACTCTCGTCGATCATCATCAATCTAGTATCAATCCTTCGAAGGACAAGAACACGATATCTTTAGATTACATCACGTCTATTGATCCTATCGATTCCTACGAGCCTCTTTAGATTCTTGATTGTTGATTGGAAATATTATCAAAACACCGATTCTTGATTGTTTATAGTTTCTTGATTCTTGCATAAAGAATAGTGACACTCGAATACAAATCATTCTTGAATCATGTTTTCTTTTATTGTTGCTTAACTTTTCATTTCAAACGTATCGAAATACAAGTGAATCGTGCAATCCCTGTGGACGATCCGCACTCACTACAAACTACATCCGACACCGTAGTTTGATTGCGGTCAAAATAGTTTTTGGTTGTGAAGTTCTTTACAAATTTCTCTATATACTACACAACGGGAAAAACGATCAATCAAAATGGCGCCGTTTCCGGGGATCGCGCTAATTCATTTACATTTTTAGTTTGAAAAAGAATTATTACATTTTACTTCTTGAAATCAAAATTCGTACAAACTCTTATACGTGTGTTGTGAATTGATTGCAAGGAGATCTGGAGCATTCTGTGCTGTGATAAAAAATTTTGGAATATACCTCAGAGCTTAGGGAGCCAACAGAGACTCCCTGAAGAAGTTTGGTACAGTGTTCCTACAGTTGAAGCGCTTTTCCGCGGCCTTAACCCAGTATATGCGGCTGATCCGCGGCCTCATTGGGGGTTCACTGCATAATTTTCAGTGCAGGTATCTTCTTGCTCTCTCCCCTCTCTCTTTTTAGCTCCAATTAACCCTTTGCTGCAGGATTCTTTGCAAATAAATCGCAGCGCGCAAAAGCAAATTAAAAATTGTGTGTGATTTTGATTTCTTGGTTGTTTGCATTCTAATACGAAAATTTAAGGGGCACGGCAAAATCCAAATTAGGTGGGGATTTCATTACCCTTCCTAGGCCCCGAAAATCGTCAAACTTGCATCCGCATTACCCCCATTAATTAAAAGAAATCTAGAGAAGACTCTAAGGACTGTCGCGCTCAATAGGACAAGAGAAGGCCGTGGGTAATTCATTGTTTATCCGAGTTTTCTTGTGGTGCCTAAGGCGAGTGTGTCTAAGGCTAGTGGTTATTAATTAGGTCCACTGTAGTGGTGGTTCCTTCCCACTTACCTGGCACTTATCCGGCCACAGGGGGACAAAGAGGCAGTGGAGGATCTATCCTGCGACTTGTCTTTTGGCAGTTAGGAGCGGTCTAGAGATCGGACCTAGGTGACCACTAGATTCTAGGGTTGTGTGCTGCATTTGTTTGTCGCATCATTTTTTCAAAATCCGTCCCTTTTTAAAGCAAGCACCGCATTCATTTTACCCCTAATTATAAGCTAACGCTGCCACTTGTACTAACCCTTTTTAGTACAAGATAGGCTGGACACGGGATTCTAGTGCCCGTTTAGTCCGCGTACCTTTTATCGACTCCGAAGTCAATAATTCTCCATTTACCTTTCCTTTACCCACTACCACATCCACACCGATGGATCCGAATCCATCGAACTTCTTTGACCCTAATCTGCCGCCGTCCGTTGGTGCGCAGAATCCACCCCACATTTCTCTCCAGGAAAGATGCTATCCACTTAGAGGTCCTCTTTCGACCTGCTTATCCACACCACCAGCTAATGGGGATAACTTTGAGATTAAGCCCCAGTATATCAATCTTTTACCCAAATTTCACGGACTCGAGACTGAGGACGCTTACGTTTTCATTACCAAATTTGAAAACGTATGCGCAATGATGGGTACGTCACAACTTTCAGTGGATGCTATGCGTCTACGACTTCTCCCATTTACCTTGTGCGATATAGCCGGGAAGTGGCTATACAACACTACCGCACATTCTATTACGAATTGGGGAGAATTCGTTGCGGCATTCCTTAAGAAATTTTACCCAATCCAAAAGACAGCTCGAATCCGTAGCGAACTGAATCAATTTGCCCAGCTCCCCGCTGAACCATTCTCTAAATGCTTTGAACGTTTCAAGGATCTATTGGTTCAATGTCCTCATCATGGCATCCCGAGATGGGAGCTTTGCCGAATCATATATGAGGGCAGTAACCCTAACACTAAACAGAGCCTTGAAAACATGTGTCAAGGTACCTTCATGTCTAAGGATGATGGGGAAGCTTGGCGATACTTAGAAGAGTTCGCTGAAAAGTCTTTACAGTGGGAAAGTCCATCATTTAGGAGTGGCAATAACCAATCGGATGTTTCCATAGGAGTTAGAGCTGACATTTCAGCTATACAAAAGAAACTCGAGATTATGGAAAACAAATTTTTAGCCGCCTCCCTTAATCAAATGTCACTTTCCAAAACTGTATGTAGCTGTTGTTCTGATCCGTCTCACTTGACGGAAGAATGTCCGTTTCAAGGTTGCGAGCATACCAATGCCACATTTCAAAGACCGAGAAACGATCCTTTTTCTTCCACATATAATCAGGGTTGGAGGAATCACCCAAATTTTTCTTGGAACCAATCACAATCACAAAACACGGTTCCAAACCAAAACAATTTTCAAAGGGTTCCTCCGCCACAACAGCAGCCACAACTTCAATTGAGTCAGCACCCCTTTCAAGCACATAATCTTCAAAATCCGGTCAACACACCTGCACTGTCTAGTCCTTTACAGTTGACCGGGACTGATGAATCCTCTTCTTTTGTGCAATACATGAATTTGATCTTAACAAATATCATGCAAGTTTCGGCTGAAATGAAATCTTCCGTCGATGACATGAAGAGAAACTCTGCGTCCCAAAGCGAGAGTATTAAATCGATGGAAGAAGAAATTTCACGATTAAAAGCCGAACTAAGTGCAAGAGAGAAAGGGAAACTTCCAGCTCAACCCTTACCCAATCCTGGTTATTCACATCATGTGAATGCAATCACCACGTTGAGATCTGGAAGAGTGCTTGACAATCATGTTGGGGAAGAAGTTGATGATACTGAAAATCATGTCAACACCCCGGCTGAGACCTTTCCACACACACACACTTCTGACCCTACTTCTTCTACCCCACCACCTTCTTCCGAGCCTATTCTCCATTTCCCAAAAGGCTCGCCACTACAGCCCACCTCTTTTACCCCTCCACGGACGATCCCCACTTCTATACTGGGATCGGTTCCACACACACTTTCTTCTCCTATGATGGACCCAGCACTTATTGCTAAAGCACCTTATCCTAATCGGTTAAGGGCTAACACACCAAGTCCACAAATGGAGAAGATCACTGAGATGTTTAAACAGGTTAACATCAATATCCCTCTTCTAGATGCAATTCAACAAGTACCTGCATATGCTAAAGTTCTTAAAGATTTTTTCACTAGAAAGAGGAAGAAACAAATGCCCAAGAAGATATTCATGGCTAAGACAGTAGACACAGCTTTCCCCCAGCAATTACCTAGGAAACGTAAGGATCCTGGATATCCTACGATTTCCATCTCTATTGGGGAGAAACACATTAACCGTGCTCTACTAGATCTTGGGGCAAGTGTTAACCTGCTTCCTTTCTCAGTTTATGAGTAGTTAGGAATCGGAGAGTTGAAACCATCTCCTTGCACTCTCCAGATGGCTGACCGATCAATCACCAGACCTAGGGGTGAACTAGAGGATGTGTTAATAAAAATCGGGGAATTTATATTCCCGGTGGACTTTATTGTAATTGATACACAACCTGTAGCAAACTCACGGAATCAAATTCCGGTGATTTTAGGTCGCCCCTTTTTGGCCACTTCCAATGCTATCATCAATTGTCGTAACGGTTCCATGACCCTATCCTTTGGAAACAGGACAATTGAGATGAACATTTACAAGTTAGGAAGTGTACCCTCCGAACCTACTGTTCAGATCTGTTCTGTCGACTTAATGGATATCGACAGCAGCGAATTAGATAATCCTCCTGATACCGATCTAGACTCTTTTCATACGTTATTGTTTGACCCAACTATGGATCATACACATACGGACTCTTCCACCGAGATGTCCGGGTCTGCAATTAACACCGATTATGAAATGCTTTTAGAGTCTGAAGATCACCCCGCACCTTGTGATGAAATTATTCTTCGGGGTATAGATGAAACTTTTGAGGAAATCTTCGCTGATGAACTCGCATTTCTAAAAAGCATGGGTGTGGAGATGAATCATATCCAAATCACTGAAATTGAACCTCCACCCCTTCTTCTGAAATGTAAAAAGAATGCGAGTAATCCATCACATACACTGCATCGTCTCTCCAAAATGAGACGCGCACACACTCTCTTCCACCACTTACCTTTTCCCCACTTTTTCTTCCACCAACCAGAGCACTGCATTGATAAATTTTTTGAATGGTTGGTGTTAACCTTCGGTCTTTGCAAAGCTTGGCATCGACCAATGATTTTTGAACCCCACTTGTGATTTTCAAAGTTTAACATTGCATAATTCAAGTTTGGGGGGGACATTTTTTCTGGCTCTTGAAAAGAAAATTTTTACAAAATTTTGAGCCAAAAATAAGTTTGGGGGAGGATCTTCACTTAAATATTTTGCCCCCACTAATAATTCCTCCCAAGCTTACAGGTTTTTCGAGATTTAGCAGAAGGCAACAGTGAGGACACTGTTGAAAACAAGTTTGGGGGAGGTTTGTGCTTATTTCTGCATCATTTGCATAAGCACAAAACATTTTTTTTTCGAAAACCTATAAAAATTAAAAAAATTTCAAAACTATAAAAATATTTTTGTACATAAATAAGATAATAAAAGTTTAGATAGTGAAAAATTACATCTATGAGATTAGAAAAATTTAAGAAAATCAAGAAAATTAGAAGTTTTCTTATACGAACTAGTAATAAGTAGTTATGAGCCGTTGTCCCAAGGGTTAGTAAGATGAAGGACGTCACTAATCTGAGGATAAAAATAAGTCTGAAAATTAGTTTCTATTCTGGAAGCCAAACATTTTGAACGTTGCTACCCTGCTATTCGCACTTACACACGTCTTGAAGCCTGGGATAGTAGAGGATACCTTGAAATGCTCTTGTCTTAAAGCCAAAAGTATGAAGGAAATAAAAAGAAAAAAAATGAATAAAGAAAATATAAAGTGGTGAGAAAAATGAACACTGGTTTTGTTATCACCGAAGGCAAGAAAAATGTATAGCAAGGGTGCTTCTTCACCTAGTGCCCTAAGGCCAACTGGTCTGGGAGTCACTGCTATGCCTGAGGTGGTGCAAGACGAGGAAAATACACCAAGTAAGCAAGCACACGAGTAATCGGTCGGTTAGTACCTCAAGAAGTATTAACGATCGCATGAAAGTGTGTGAGCAATTACATCTAAATATTCATTAATTAAAAAGTACTGAGGCTGATGGGCAAGAGTATGATAGCTTGAATTGAATTCTCCGGGTGTAGGGATGTCTTTTACACACACGCAGGGTTATATGATCGATGTTTGGAAGAAAGATAGGAATGAAGAATAAGACGATGTTTTATTGAGGGAGGACGTGATTTCTGACATCTTTTCATGACCATTAAGATAGGGCTCATGACAACCGAAAAGCTAGCTTAGTTGGAAACCCTAATTTTCAAAGCTTTTCTTTTACGATTCTTTTCTTTAAATGTAATATTCATGATCTTCCTTTTATTATTGGATTTTGTGGGTGCAATCCGCTGAAAACCCTCAGGAGACAACACTCCTCCTACTAGGGACACCTAGAGGTTTAAAGGCTTGTTGCACGTGCTCAGTGCAATCGTGTTGCCTACGAAAGTGTGCTAGTTAGTTTTTCTCTTTCTTTATTTTCTCCTTCTCTTTTTAATAAAACATTCGCTCGAGACGATCGAAATTAAGTTTGGGGGTATTTGATCAGTCGAAAATATTGCATATTTTAACCGGCAATTTCCTTATCATTTGCATCCATATAGAAGTGTACGGTATTCATAATTCACATATTAGCAAATCGGTCGCAAAATATCAAATTACATGTATTCGACCTTAAAACCGGCATTTCTAGGGAAATTGACTGCATTGCATTACATAGCATATTTTCTATATCTTGCAACCCGTGTTTCGAAGTCTGTGCAGGAAAAGAGAAGCTTGCTCGATCATTATATTGCTCGACCATTACAATTGCTCGTAAACTCACTAGCTCAGATCTGGTATCAATACAGAAGAGGAAATACAAATCTAAACATCAAAGGAAGCTAAAAACAGCAGCCCAAGACCACAGAAGAAGCCACAGGGCCCAAGCTCACTAACAAGCCGCGGAAGCGCGGCATTAAGTGTGTACATGCGGCGGATCCGCGGTGGGCCCAAGGGTTCAGACTCTCAATTTTAGACCAAAACTCCTGAATCAGTGGCTACAGTTCAGAAATGTAATCCAAGTTCCAGAAAACTCCAGAGAGTTCTACCAGATCAGCAAACACCTTGAGTTACATTACATTAGCCTAATCATTCTAGAACTTTCCCTAAACCCTAGCTTAAACCCTAAGCTAACTCTTAACAAACTCCTTCTAGAAACTCTTCAACAAACTTTTGGAGGGAAAGGGAAATTCAAACCTAAACCTAGGGTTTGGGAGTTCTATAAATAAGACCCTAGGCTCATCATTTGGATATTATTCAACCTTGGGAAAGTTTAGAAAAATCATTCCCATTCTTCATCTCCTTCTTCCTCAAGTTTAGTGAGAGAGCTTGTAGGAAACCCTAACCCTAAATCCAACCACAATTCAAGATCTTGAGTGCAAGCCAAGCAAGATGCCTTCAACCCTTTTATGAGCCGAGCCGATCTTCAATCGGGCAAGAGATCAAAGTAGATCCACGATCCACGGAGACGAGCGAAGCCGAGTCAACGATCGATTTCTTCTTCTTGTAGATTCTTGAAAGAATGTATTGAAATTGTTGATTAAATAAAAGGTGATATTCTTTTATCTTGTTTTCTTTAAATTCCGCATCATGTTATCTTTACAATTCTTGAATATTATCTTTGTGGTGATGTGTGAATAAAACTCCGCTCGTAAAGGAGTCGAGACGGTTGTAGAATGATGATGTAACAAAGCTTTAATCGATTCTTGATTCCTACGATGGTTTGTAAACCCTAGCAAGTTCAAGAACCGACAACCCATTTTGTTTCGATGCTTTCTTGATTGACATCGTTCAAAATGGGGGAGTTAGGATCGTTTCTTGAATTGGGTAGAGGCTAGAAAAGGAATGATATCGACGAAAGAACAAGGGTTATAGGATGAAACCCTGGTTTCACGAGAAAGCCCCAACTCTCGTCGATCATCATCAATCTAGTATCAATCCTTCGAAGGACAAGAACACGATATTTTTAGATTACATCACGTCTATTGATCCTATCGATTCCTACGAGCCTCTTTAGATTCTTGATTGTTGATTGGAAATATTATCAAAACACCGATTCTTGATTGTTTATAGTTTCTTGATTCTTGCATAAAGAATAGTGACACTCGAATACAAATCATTCTTGAATCATGTTTTATTTTATTGTTGCTTAACTTTTCATTTCAAACGTATCGAAATACAAGTGAATCGTGCAATCCCTGTGGACGATCCGCACTCACTACAAACTACATCCGACACCGTAGTTTGATTGCGGTCAAAATAGTTTTTGGTTGTGAAGTTCTTTACAAATTTCTCTATATACTACACAACGGGAAAAACGTATCAATCAGGTGTCAACGGGGTTAAGCCTCTAGGGAAACGATGTTTATTTTAATTAGGTCCGTGCGAAAGCACGGGGAACCTCCCTCGGAGTACCGACACTGGGCTGGCCGACCGGTTAGCAAACTTATAGATTGCAATTAATCCTGGCTAATTTTCTTTTTAAGCTTTGAAAGAACATTTGATAAAAAGCAGTGGGAGACATCGATTAGATAAGATTAATAACCAATCTAATCATGGAAGAGCTATCACTAAGTGTCTTCTTTTCTCTCTCCTAATGGCAGATACCTATGAAGGAACTTAAGCTTTTATTAGACAAAAATAAACTCACCGGACCTAATTATAAATAATTGTTGAGGAACGTAAATATTGCCCTGATCTATGATAAGGTTGCATACGTCCTAACTACTTCAGCCCCTCCTAGCCCAGGCCGTGATTCTTCAGTTGCGGATAAGGAAATCCACAAGACATGGGATATAGACTGCGCAATAGCCAAATGCCTCACGCTTGGTTCTATGGACAATGAACATTAGAAGCAGTATGAGAAGATGGACGTACAATCCATCTTTCTCCATACAAAGGACTTGTATGGAGAGCAATCTCGTACTCTCCGATACGAAGCATCTAAAAAGTTGTTTCAGATGCGGATGGCTGCTGACACATCTGTAGGTGAATATGTATTGAAGATGATAGGACTTATCGAAGAATTAGAGGGCCTGTGATGGACAATGGAGAATGAAAAATATGTTGATATTGTTCTACAGTCTCTCCCTCCTTCCTTTGCTCAATTCATAGTGAACTTCAACATGCATAACATGGAGAGGTCACTTTCCAAACTTCTCAATATGTTGAGGAGTGCAGAGAGCACGCTAAAGGTAGTGAAAACCCCCGCTCTAATTATTGGGCCATCTTCCTCTTCCGCCCCAAAAGCTAAGGCCAAGGGAAAGAAGAAGAAGAATCCCATCAAACAGAAAGGTGGAGTGAAAAAGGTATCAGGGAGGGACAAGTCAGGGGCTGCTGCGTTAGGAAAAGGCTGCCGCAAGACCGGGCACTGGAAGAGAAACTGCGTTGGATACCTTGCCGACCTCATGAAGAAGAAGCATGATGATGCTTCCACTTCATTAACTCTACTTCCTTGGTATTAGATACCGGGTCAGGATCTCACATTTGCAATTGTGTGCAGGGGTTGATAAATAGCAAGTTTTTGAAGAAAGGTGATCACACTCTCCGAGTTGGAAATGGTTCCTCTGTACATGCTGTATCAGTCGGAAGTATCACCTTGGTTTGCCGTCTGTTTGTATATTGGTTTTGAACCCATGTTATTTTGTACCTTTGATGTTATTTAATATTATATCAATATCATTGTTGGACAATGAAGGATATATTTTTTTGTTACAAAGTAATGTTATGAACATTAACCTTAGTCAACAGTTGATTGGGTCAGGTACATTAAATAACGGGATATACGTCCTGAATCAACACACAGTTTTCAATATACAACACACAAATAAAAGAAAGATTTCAGACATAAATGATGCTTTTATTTGGCATTGTAGACTTGGTTACATTAACGAAACAAGACTAACCAAGCTACATAAAGATGAATATTTAAACTCGTTTGAATATAAATCTTATGCAACTTACCAGTCTTGTATCAAAGGTAAAATGATTAAAACTCCGTTTACTGGACACGGAGAGAGAGCTACTGAACTCTTAGGCCTCATACATAGTGATGTGTGTGGACCATTGTCCACACATGCGAGAGGTGGTTATTCATACTTCATAACATTTACTGATGATTTCTCAAGATTCGGACACGTGTTCTTGATGAAACATAAGTCCGAAGCCTTCAAAAAATTCAAGGAGTATAAATCTGAAGTAGAAAAACAAACAGGCTTGAGTATCAAGAAACTTTGATCAGATCGAGGAGGTGAGTACCTAAGCATAGAGTTTCTATATTTTCTAAAAGAGAATGTGATTCTCTCTCAGCTCACTCCTTTGTACACACCACAGCACAACGGTGTGTAAAAACGGAGAAATCATGCCCTATTAGATATGGTACAGTCAATGATGAATGATGTTGAGTTACCACTTTCATTCTGAGGGCTTGCATTGGAAACTGCAATACATCTATTAAACAGAGTTCCGACCAAAACCTTGTCTACCACTCCATATGAGATATGGTATGGGAAGAGACCTTCTCTTAAAAGAGTTAGGATATGGGGTTGTCCGGCTTATGTGAAAAAGCAAAATTCAGACAAACTCGAGACACGATTGGTTTTAGGTAAATTTGTGGGATATCCAAAACATTCGTATGGATATCTTTTCTACCACAAGGAGGAATGTTTCTCAGTATGCCACATTTTTAGAAAATGAATTTTTTACAAATGACACTGTTGGAAATGCGGTATAACTGGAAGAAATTCCAGAACCACAAACAAATACCGATGATTTGGTTGAACCTGAGGTTTTAATAGAACCCAACGAACCTCAGCCACTCCGTAGATCTAGTAGGACTTCTCGCCCACCTGATAGATACTACGATTTCTAATTGATGGTTATAGAGAAGATTGCATCATAGATGATGATGATCTTACTAGTTTTCAGCAGGGTATCACGAGTGGTGACTCAGTGAAGTGGCTGGATGCCATGAGATCCGAAATGGAATCCATGCACACCAACAAAGTATGGACTTTGGAGGTTGCACCTTATGGAGTAAAACCCATAGGGTGCAAGTGGATCTTTAAGAGAATGATTGGTGTGGATGGTCATGTGGAGACCTATAAAGCTAGGCTGGTTGCAAAAGGGTTTCGTCAAAGACCAGGCTTGGACTATGTTGAAACCTTTTCACCAGTCGCAATGCTTAAATCAATTCGGATCCTACTTGCTATAGCTGCTCACTATGACTATGAAATCTAGCAGATGAATGTTAAAACGACATTTCTAAATGGTGATTTATAAGAATGTGTTTTTATGGATCGGCCAGAATGCTTCATTGACATTGGGAGGAGCAGAAAAGCATGCAGGTTGCTTAAATCCATTTATGGATTGAAGCAGGAATCACGGAGTTGGAACATCTGCTTTGATGATACAATCAAAGAGTTTGGTTTTATCAAAAATGTAGATGGACCTTTTATTTATAAAAAGATTGTAGAGAGTACTGTCATATTCCTCGTATTGTACGTAGACGATATTCTCTTGATAGGAAATGATGTTCCTATGCTACAAACGATCAAACTATTCTTATCACAGAGATTCTCCATGAAAGATCTGGGTGATGCCTCGTACATTCTGGGAATTTAGATCTATAGAGATAGATCTAAGAAATTATTGGGATTGTCCCAATCGAGATACATAGACACCATACTAAAGAAGTTTAGTATGGAAGATTACAAGCGAGGTAATTTACCCGCTTGTCACGGGATCACCCTCTCCAAAGACTAATGAGGAGAGGGCTTGAATGAGCATTATACCCTATGCTTCGGCAGTAGGATCTATAATGTATGTGATGTTGTGTACTCGTCCAGATGTAGCTTATGTACTGAGTGCAGTAAGGAGGTATCAATCCAATTCAGGGGAGAATCATTGGACTGCTGTGAAGAACATTCTGAAGTACTTACGAAGGACTAAAGAAATGTTCTTGGTGTATGGTAATAGAGACCTCCAAATGGAGGCCATTACCAATTCCAACATCTAGAGTGATAAGGATGATAATAAGTCCATCTCGGGGTTTGTATTTACCCTAAATGGAAAGGCGGTATGTTGGAAGAGTTCCAAGCAAGATACCGTCGCTGACTCCATGATGGAAGCTGAGTATATTGCTGTTAATGATGCCGCAAAAGAGGCAGTCTGGATGAGGAAGTTCGTATCTAAACTTCAGGTGGTTCTTGTTGGTGTATATGCCCTAGAGGCCATTACTGTATCATACTAGTATGTATATTACTTAATGGAAGCTTGGGATATTCACAGTTGTACAGACAATCTTGCTCAATATAGTAGTATGCTACTTGGTTTGTCTCTGCTTTAATGTGTACTTGTGTGTTTATTTATTATATCACCTATACGCATTAGTAGAGCCCTTTCGATCTTTGCTTGATTACCGGCGTTGTGATGGCGATCACACTCGTGGGGGCTGGGTAATCTACAAGCACATCCTTATACACGTCCCTAGTCGTAGGAGTATCGAGATAGGGCATCGATACTCCGGAGTAGACTAGCGTATGCGCTTCTCATCCCAGCACGGGAGACGGTCTGTCCCACAGCCGTCGGTACGTCGTACTTGAGATAGTATGCGGGTGCTCGTTAGGTTACGAGTACACTGGACAGGACTCGTCGGGAACTGATGGTTGGTATTATACCTATCGTCAGTTATCAGTTCCCAGGTGACATGAGTACAGCTTAGTCCGCTGACTTGACACTGTCACTCCGCCTCGAGTGTGTTCCCACTGTTCTTTGATTACTACCCTACCACGGCTCTTCTGAGTCGTGCAAACAGGTAGTAGTTGGGAGCAGTCCCGAAGCACTTGGAGGCAGTGACGGTTAGACAGGATTCGTCTCTCCCGGTATTGGGGGTTGACATCGCGCTGTGTCTAGGAGAGCCATTACACAAGTAGTCCCTGGCCAGGGCAAGCGAGATATACTGGTAGGTTCCACTGCTATCTCAGGGTGTTCTGGGCTTCACTCCGGCACGACTTGTACCGCTATTAGGGGTCTGACGCTTGCCGCCCCCTAGGCCCGACATGCGATGTATCAGACGAACAGACCGGACTGTACGGAGAATGTCACATTCAGACTCAATAGGAGTTCAGATGGGGTTCACCTCGTCAGCCTTCTTGTCGGCATCTACCTGGGGACCGTTACGCACAGCTAGTGCCGCTTGCGGTCTGTGGTTAAACCCACTGCCAGCGTAGTGTCGAGTCTTTAGAGTCCCACACAGAGGGCATTTGCCTCTGGGCAAAACAGAGTAGAGGTCGCATGGTTTTGCGACAGGGTTCGTTCTCATCCGCGCACTTTTGCACGTTTGGAGTCCGGAAGGATATTGCCAGCGGGCTCTGGTTTGAGCCGGATACTGGTATATGTTTTGGGGTTGCTTTTATCTCTCGGTATTCTTGTTCCTCGGAACGAGAATGCAG
The DNA here is from genome assembly GCA_030015575.1 of Agapanthus africanus. Classification (NCBI taxonomy): domain Eukaryota; kingdom Viridiplantae; phylum Streptophyta; class Magnoliopsida; order Asparagales; family Amaryllidaceae; genus Agapanthus; species Agapanthus africanus. The sequence continues at coordinate 165,531,352 of CM057343.1, read as the reverse complement.
GTGTGTATGCACAGTTGTTTGAGGCAGAGGAAGAGGTTTTTCATTAGGGTTTCGGAACGGGTGCGTATGCACAGTTGACAGTCGTCTTTTTCCAAACCCTAATGAATTAGTGAGATATCTATTAATAATAGTAATTAAATGAAATTATGTTATGGTAGGTTTTGTTGACTTGTTGACCATGGTTGACTTGTTGACCATGGTTGAATGTTTGACCATCATCATTACTTTGTAAGGATGCTCCTTGATTCTTGCTTACATTTCATTTAATGAAGTATGATAGTGGTCATTCCAAAACTACCATCAACTATTCTCATTTGAATTATTATTATTTAGATAATTCTTTTTCTTTTTGATATGGTTGCAAAAAGAAAAAGATAGCTCATTCTATCATATTGATTCTCTCTCCTCACTTCATCTTCTTCTTCCTCTAGCTCAAGGTGATTCCTTCTCATGTGTTGAGAATCCTTCATCTTGAAAAGAAAACAACCCCTAGACACTCTCTACTCTCTCTAGGGTTCAAGGTTTAGCAAGCCGGAAATTCTAGTTCACTCAAAGATCGAGGAAGAGCCCAAAGGATGAAGCCCTCAGGTGGATCTATCTTCGGCAAAGAGGAGACGAGGAGGGGAAGCCATTCAAGCTACTACAAAGAACAAGAAAGAAGAACAACAACAAGAAGAGAAGGAGTTCAAGTTGAGGTATAACCACTTTGCATAGTAGTTAACTCTTCTTTGCAAGTATGCTAGTTTAGTTTAGCAAAGATCCGGCTTTTACGGTCCATGTTACAAAGTTTAGAAAATTTTTGATTTACCGTTTCCGCTACCCCGAAAGTACCGGGAGAGGTAACGTGGACCTAACAGTGGTATCAGAGCCAGGTTAAACTTAAACTAGCTTGGTAGCGAAGTGTATGGAAGTTCGAAACCGAAAAATCGCAAAACCGGAAAAACTAAAACCCTAAGTTTCTGTTGAAATTTTTTCTGCACTAAATGAAAAACTTTATACTTGTAAATTCGGCTCAGGGTTTTGTGTGAACACCCAAGAAAAACGATGCCCTAATTCATTCAAACCGCCGCGGTTCCGCGGCACGAGGTAGGCATGTGCCGCGGAACCGCCGCCTTTTGTTGTCCCCTCTGCATCGTTTTTCGTGCAGTGTTCTTCTGGTGGGATTTTGGGATTTTTCAGATATATTATATGTGCCCAGATTTTCCAGAACAGAAATTTACTTTTGGGGTCCTATAATTCCGTATTTTTTTCGAACTTCGCTACACTTTGGCTATGTTGGTTATATCTGTGATGTTTGCATGTATTGAACGTCGGCTAATCGCTATAAGACGATTGGTCGGGGTTATACATGATCTGTGTTTGATATTGGAATGTGTATATGAATGTGTTGGACTGTCGCGGGTGAATAGCCGGGGTGGATGTGAGATGAGCTTTTGTTTTTCTTTCATTCATTGTAAATGTAAATTGATGTAATAATATTATTTGTTTGGCCGCACAACCGGGTCGGGGTTGTAGCCGTCATTGTATAATTCTTTTTACTGTTTTTGCTCCTAGGATAGACCCATGGAGGGGTGCACAAACTGCCAAGTACTTGGCGGGTAATTTGCCGCACCCGTAGGGGTCTTGGGTGGGGTATTTGGCTATTCACCGCGACCGTGTAATCCGCTTTTCGTTGCAGGCTCGAAAGGATTGCGGATTGCTAGTATATCCAATGTATTCATCTGTGATCTGTAATGTCTATCATTGCTTTACTATTTAGGCGTTGCTTATGTTTTACAGCCGCGCTAGCCCAGCCCCCGCTCTGTCGTTAGTTAAGTAACCTAACGGGTGATGACGGGACCCCGTGGCGAATGCGAATGGCATAAGCGTACGTCATATTTTGGTTGTTTTCTGCAATGGTAGGATTTATATGATGGGACGCATTAAAAGAACTAATGCAAGAAAATAAACCTAAAAGACGTTGTTGGAACAATTTTTTCAAAAAGCTGTTATTGCAAGGACGTTCATTTTTGTTTTGCATCGCGGTATTCGGTTATGAATACCCAGCACCTCAGTCGACGAGGCAAGGGCCGAGATCCCTTCACCGGGAGTGACCCTTTGGACAAAAGTTTGCGTCAGGGTAATAACTTCACTATAGTCGATTATTCTTGCTTTGCATCGAGGTATTCATTTTGTAATATCCTGCACCTCATTCGACGAGGAAAGAGCCGAGATCCCTTCACAGGGAGTGACCTCTTTAGCAAAAAGTTTTTCGCCACTATATTTTCAAAAGGTGTATCACGTTCCTTCAACGACATCAAGTTCATTACGTTAACGGGTTTTTCGCCAAAAACCCAGCCGTAGCCCTCCGTCGTTTCTTATAAGTTATACTTAGTATTCGTGCTGCGTTTGTTGACTGTGTCAAGGCGCAGTGAACGGTAGCTAAGTGTTGCTTATTTGCTGGATACAATGTGATTGGTTAGGACATTTGTGTAACCTTGTTGACTGTGTCAAGGGTTATGCAGATGGGTTTAATGCAATCAAGACAACGACGGGATGAACTTGACTAGGACTTTTTGATTTGTTGACTGTGTCAAGATCACTTGAGTCCTAGGGGCAAAAACCACATCGGGAGTTTCAAAAGAACTGAAACTTGCAGATTTAGCATACCTTCTGGAGTGTGGTGACTAGAGTGGATTCCATCTAGGTTATCACACAATGATAGTTGGATCCCGATCCCACTGATGAGTTGGTTTACTCTCGGGAGATTATTTCACTTAACGATCAATGCTATAAACCTAGTAGGTGTCTAGAAAGGTGTTAGCGGGGCTACGCCCCCAGGGAAAAGAGGTTCTTTAATTAAGGAACTTCGCGAAAGCGTTGGAAAACCTCCCTCGAAGTACCGACACTAGCCTGGCTGAAAGGTTAAGCAAGTATTGTGACGTGAATTAAAACCCGGCTAGTTCTTCTTTTAAAAGAGGTTTTAAGAAGAATTTGAGGAAACAGTGGGAGACATCCTGGTTAGATAAATTAATAAACCAATCTAATCTTGCAAGAGCATACGCTGAGTGTTTCTTTTCTCTCTCCAGGCAGCTACCTTTTCACGCCCTAATCAAGATAATAAAATGTATCGCTTGACCGATCCGAATTTTTATTCGGGACTGGGGAAAGTTGGTTCAGCTCTAACTTGTGACAACAGTCATGAGTATGAGAATGGGAAAGAGGAAAGTATGTATTTCCAGGATGCCCAGTCGAAGAAGAAGCATGGTTTTGCATCTACTTCAGGTGTTCTTGTAATTGAGAACTGTTTTACGGTCAGCCCTACCTCCTGGGTACTTGATACCGGATCAGGATCTCATATCTGTAATTTATTACAGGGACTGAGAAAAAGTAGGAAAGTTGCACCGGGTGATATGTCGCTCAGAGTAGCGAACGGAGCACAAGTTAATGCGGCAGCCGTCGGTGAATATCACCTAGTATTGCCAAATGGCAAGACTATGATTTTGAACGATTGCTACTATGTACCCTCCATGGTTTGCAACATCATATCAGTTTCTTTACTCGATAAAGATAGATATAAGTTTGTTCTTGAAAAGAATATCATGAACATTTACCTTGATAAGGTACTGGTTGCAGAGGGTACACTGTTTAATGGTATCTACGTTCTAAATCAGAATACAGTTCTCAATATACAAAACACACGCAAGAGGAAGAATTCAGATACGAATGAATCCTACTTGTGGCATTGTAGACTTGGTCATGTCGGAGAGAAAAGACTGAGTAAGTTGCATAAAGATGGACTCTTGGATGCGTTCGAGTTTTCATCTTATAAAACTTGTCAGTCTTGTCTCAAAGGGAAGATGACCAAATCTCCGTTCACCGGACATGGAGAAAGAGCAGCAGAGCTCTTGGGACTCGTACATAGTGATGTATGTGGTCCGATGTCTACACATGCAAGGGGTGGGTTCTCGTACTTCATCACATTCACTGACGATCTCTCTAGGTTCGGATATGTGTATCTGATGAAACACAAATCTGAAGCTTTTGAGAAATTCAAGGAATTCAGAAAGGAAGTAGAGAACCAGACAGGCAAAAGTATCAAGATCCTCCGGTCTGACAGGGGAGGGGAGTACTTAAGCACGGAATTCCTATATTACTTAAAAGAGAATGGTATTCTCTCTCAGCTTACTCCTCCTTATACACCACAGCACAACGGTGTATCGGAGCGGAGGAATCGTACCCTATTGGATATAGTTCGCTCCATGATGAGTAGTGCTGAGTTACCTCTTTCATTCTCGGGATATGCACTTCAAACTGCAGCACATCTATTGAATCAAGTTCCATCCAAATCCGTGCCTAAGACTCCGTATGAAATATGGAGTGGTAAAAGTTTGTATCTTAAACGTATTAAGATTTGGGGTTGCCCAGCTTATGTCAAAAAGCAGAACCCAGACAAACTTGAGGCACGGGCAGTTTTGTGTAAATTTGTGGGATACCCAAAAGATTCAAGTGGGTATATATTCTACCATGCAGAGGAACAGAAGATAATTGTTTCAAGAAATGCCACATTTTTAGAAAAAGAATTTCTTGTTAAAAACATAAGTGGCAGCACGGTAGAACTGGATGAAATTCCAGAAACACAAGCTTTAACAGAAAATTTGGAGGAACCGCTAGATTCAATAACCCCAAACGAACCTCAGCCACTCCACAGATCTGGTAGGATTTCTCATCCGCCCGAGAGATACTACGGTTTTCTCATTGACGGGGATCGAGAGGATTGCATCTTGGAAGAAGATGACCCTACCAGTTTCAGGCAGGCCATTATCAGTAGGGACTCTGATAAGTGGCAGGAAGCAATGCAATCTGGAATGGAGTCCATGTACGCCAATAAAGTGTGGACCATGGATATTGCTCCACCTGGGGTAAAACCCGTTGGATGCAAATGGATCTACAAAAGGAAACTTGGTGTAGATGGGCAGGTGGAAACCTATAAAGCTAGACTCATTGCAAAAGGTTTTCGTCAAAGACCTGGTTTGGACTATGATGAAACTTTTTCTCCGGTGGCTATGCTCAAATCCATTCGGATCTTACTTGCCATTGCTGCCTTCCATGACTATGAAATCTGGCAGATGGATGTTAAAACGGCTTTCCTAAACGGTTGTTTGGAAGAGTGCGTTTACATGGATCCACCAGAAGGTTTCGTAGACAGTGGGAGCAGCGGAAAGGTGTGCAAGTTGCTTAAATCCATTTATGGATTAAAGCAGGCATCGCGGAGCTGGAACATCTGTTTTGATGAGGCAATCAAGGAATTTGATTTCATCAAGAACGAAGATGAACCCTGTGTATATAAGAAGATTGTAGGACGAACTGTCGTATTCCTAGTCTTGTACGTGGACGACATTCTTTTGATAGGAAATGACATTCCTATGCTACAATCGGTCAAGCTGTTTTTGTCACAAAGGTTCTCCATGAAGGACCTGGGTGATGCCTCGTACATTCTGGGGATCAAGATCTATAGAGATAGATCCAAGAGACTATTGGGACTTTCGCAGTCCAGGTACATAGAGACCCTACTAAAGAGATTTAGTATGGAGGATTCCAAGCGCGGTAACATACCCGCATTGCACGGAATTACCCTCTCCAAGAAGATGTCTCCTAAGACTGACGAGGAGAGGGTTCGCATGAGCACTATACCCTACGCTTCGGCGGTAGGATCTATAATGTATGCGATGCTATGTACAAGACCAGATGTAGCTTACGCGTTGAGCACGGTAAGCCGGTATCAGTCAGACCCAGGGGAGGACCACTGGACAGCAGTGAAGAACATTCTCAAGTACCTGAGAAGGACTAAGGAGATGTTCCTGGTTTACGGTAATGGAGACCTCAGGGTCGAGTCCTTTACCGATTCAAGCTTCCAGAGTGACAAAGATGACAGCAAGTCTGTCTCGGGTTTTGTGTTTACCCTCAACGGAGGGGCGGTATGTTGGAGGAGTTCCAAACAGGATACCGTCGCAGACTCGACGATGGAGGCTGAATACATTGCTGCAAGCGATGCCGCAAAAGAGGCGGTCTGGATTAAGAAGTTCATTAGTGAACTTCAGGTGGTTCCGTCCATTGTTGACCCAATACCTTTGTATTGCGATAACAATGGGGCTATAGCTTTAGCGAAGGAACCAAGGTCCCATCAGAAATCCAGGCACATCTTAAGGCGGTATCACCTGATCAGGGAGATCATTGATCGCCAGGAGATCGAGGTGCGGAGAGTGGACACAAAGGACAACACTGCGGACCCATTCACAAAGGCTTTACCCCAGACTCAGTTCGAGCGGCTGATCGAGATGATAGGTCTTCGATACGCCAGTACATGGCCTTAGTGCAAGTGGGAGATTGTTGGTGTATATGCCCTAGAGGCCATTACTGTATCATACTAGTATGTATATTACTTAATGGAAGCTTGGGATATTCACAGTTGTACAGACAATCTTGCTCAATATAGTAGTATGCTACTTGGTTTGTCTCTGCTTTAATGTGTACTTGTGTGTTTATTTATTATATCACCTATACGCATTAGTAGAGCCCTTTGGATCTTTGCTTGATTACCGGCGTTGTGATGGCGATCACACTCGTGGGGGCTGGGTAATCTACAAGCACATCCTTATACACGTCCCTAGTCGTAGGAGTATCGAGATAGGGCATCGATACTCCGGAGTAGACTAGCGTATGCGCTTCTCATCCCAGCACGGGAGACGGTCTGTCCCACAGCCGTCGGTACGTCGTACTTGAGATAGTATGCGGGTGCTCGTTAGGTTACGAGTACACTGGACAGGACTCATCGGGAACTGATGGTTGGTATTATACCTATCGTCAGTTATCAGTTCCCAGGTGACATGAGTACAGCTTAGTCCGCTGACTTGACACTGTCACTCCGCCTCGAGTGTGTTCCCACTGTTCTTTGATTACTATCCTACCACGGCTCTTCTGAGTCGTGCAAACAGGTAGTAGTTGGGAGCAGTCCCGAAGCACTTGGAGGCAGTGACGGTTAGACAGGATTCGTCTCTCCCGGTATTGGGGGTTGACATCGCGCTGTGTCTAGGAGAGCCATTACATAAGTAGTCCCTGGCCAGGGCAAGCGAGATATACTGGTAGGTTCCACTGCTATCTCAGGGTGTTCTGGGCTTCACTCCGGCACGACTTGTACCGCTATTAGGGGTCTGACGCTTGCCGCCCTCCTAGGCCCGACATGCGATGTATCAGACGAACAGACCGGACTGTACGGAGAATGTCACATTCAGACTCAGTAGGAGTTCAGATGGGGTTCACCTCGTCAGCCTTCTTGTCGGCATCTACCTGAGGACCGTTACGCACAGCTAGTGCCGCTTGCGGTCTGTGGTTAAACCCACTGCCAGCGTAGTGTCGAGTCTTTAGAGTCCCACACAGAGGGCATTCGCCTCTGGGCAAAACAGAGTAGAGGTCGCATGGTTTTGCGACAGGGTTCGTTCTCATCCGCGCACTTTTGCACGTTTGGAGTCCGGAAGGATATTGCCAGCGGGCTCTGGTTTGAGCCGGATACTGGTATATGTTTTGGGGTTGCTTTTATCTCTCGGTATTCTTGTTCCTCGGAACGAGAATGCAGGTGTGTATGCACAGTTGTTTGAGGCAGAGGAAGAGGTTTTTCATTAGGGTTTCGGAACGGGTGCGTATGCACAGTTGACAGTCGTCTTTTTCCAAACCCTAATGAATTAGTGAGATATCTATTAATAATAGTAATTAAATGAAATTATGTTATGGTAGGTTTTGTTGACTTGTTGACCATGGTTGACTTGTTGACCATGGTTGAATGTTTGACCATCATCATTACTTTGTAAGGATGCTCCTTGATTCTTGCTTACATTTCATTTAATGAAGTATGATAGTGGTCATTCCAAAACTACCATCAACTATTCTCATTTGAATTATTATTATTTAGATAATTCTTTTTCTTTTTGATATGGTTGCAAAAAGAAAAAGATAGCTCATTCTATCATATTGATTCTCTCTCCTCACTTCATCTTCTTCTTCCTCTAGCTCAAGGTGATTCCTTCTCATGTGTTGAGAATCCTTCATCTTGAAAAGAAAACAACCCCTAGACACTCTCTACTCTCTCTAGGGTTCAAGGTTTAGCAAGCCGGAAATCCTAGTTCACTCAAAGATCGAGGAAGAGCCCAAAGGATGAAGCCCTCAGGTGGATCTATCTTCGGCAAAGAGGAGACGAGGAGGGGAAGCCATTCAAGCTACTACAAAGAACAAGAAAGAAGAACAACAACAAGAAGAGAAGGAGTTCAAGTTGAGGTATAACCACTTTGCATAGTAGTTAACTCTTCTTTGCAAGTATGCTAGTTTAGTTTAGCAAAGATCCGGCTTTTACGGTCCATGTTACAAAGTTTAGAAAAATTTTGATTTACCGTTTCCGCTACCCCGAAAGTACCGGGAGAGGTAACGTGGACCTAACAGTTCTGTCCATTGCTAATCCAATACCTTTGTATTGCGATAACAATGGAGCCATGGCTTTGGCAAAGGAACCGCGGTCCCATTAGAAATCCAGATATATCTTGATGCGGTATCACCTCATCCGGAAGATAGTGGATCGCCAGGACATCGAGGTATGAAGAGTAGACACGAAAGACAACAAGGCAGATCCATTCACTAAGGCTATCGCTCAAGTCCAGTTTGAGAGACTATTCGAGATGTTGGGTATACGGTACGCCGGCAACTGGTTCTAGTGTAGACAGTGGGTACTTATTGCACCAAATACAGGCCTTAGTGCAAGTGGGAGATTGTTAGATATTTATGCGCTAGAGGCCTGTATTGTATAGGATGCTAGGCATGTATATGTACAGAAACAATCTTTGCTCGAAATGATAGTATGCTATCCGGTTTATATTCACCTTAACGTGTGATGTGTTGTATTTCATATCTTATATACATGTTGATGAAGCCCTTCGGATTATGCTTGACTACCAGGATTATGATGTAGATCATACTAGTGGGGCCTGGGCAGTCTAAAAGCATATCCTTTAATAGTTCCTAGTCGAGGGTATATCGAGACAGGGCATCGATATTACCAGAGTAGACTAGTGTGTACGTTTCTTGACCCTGGGGGTGATGGTTGATCCCACAACCATTTGTGTTTGACATCAAAGATTGTACACAGGTGCTCATTGGAGAATAGTTACACCGAACAGGACTCGCCGAGAACTCCTAGATAGTATATATACCTATTGTCAGATAGCAGTTCTCTGGTGACACTTGTACAGGTTAGTCTGTAGACCCAAGATCGTGATGGTGTCTTGTGTGATTCCCACCGTGCTTTGATTTCCTTGCTACCACGGTTCTACCGAGCCGTGCAAACAGGTGTATTTCGGGTACAGTCCCAAATTACATGGATGCGGTGAGCGATAGGAGGGGTTTCGACTCTCCCGATATAGGGAGTTGATGTCGCGCTATGCTTGATCGACCATAACAATAAATCCCTGGCAAGGGTTGTCGAGGTTTACTGATAAGAGTTATCAGTAGTATCTCGAACCGTTATGAGCCAAACATCAGCATGACTTATAAAGTTACTGGGGTCTGACATTTACCACCCCTAGACTTCATATGCGACGTATCAGACGAAGAGACAAGACTGTATGGTAAGTGTTGCTTACAGGCTCGTTAAGGTTGGGATGAGTTCGCTCATCGGCTACCTTTTCGTCATGTACCTGGGTAGCTGTTACGCACAGCTAGTGCTGTTGACGTGCTTGTGGTTAGACCCACTGCCAGCGTACTGTCGGGTCTTTAGAGTCCCACACAGAGGGTTCTCCGGTTCAGGCAAAAGATGTAGAGGCCGTAAGTTGTTACGGCAGGGTTTCGATCATCTTCGTATACTGGCTACACGAATGATGATCGGAAGGATAATACTGGTAGGCTTTGGTTTAAGCTGGATACCGGTATTATATTATTGGATTATTTGTATTCGTATTTTTCGGAATACGAATACGGGTATACTTATACGGTATATGGTGAGGGTTATTCTTATAATTGTAAAAGAGCACCTTCTAGAAGGAGACACCTCATAATAGAATTTTATTTTGTGAAAATAAAATTATGAGGTGGAATTAGAAGAATTGTCAATGTATGGGTGAAGCAATGGCTCTTTGTATTTTTTATTCATTTGGGATTACTATTAAAATATGGTGCATTATTTTAGAGATAAAATAATACACACCTCAATTATTTCCATGAGCCATATCTTTTTCCATGATTGATTTTTTCTCATAACACACTTTCATCTTCCCTCTCCTAATTATCTCCTTCTTCAAGCTTTAAGCATTACCCTTCACATGAGTTTTGAATCAAAAACTTAGGGATCACTTTAATCCTCTACTTAATCACTACATCATCTAAGTAATCGTTTCTAGCACACTTGATTTCTTAGTTAACTCTTGTGAAGAGTTTGAAGCTTGTTCTATAGCTCTCGGGTGGATCATCTACGACCTAGAGGTGACCGGAGACCGAGTTCCTTTCAACGAAGACCCGAAGGATTGATTCCAAACGAAGACCCGAAGGATCGATTCTCAAGATATAACTCCCTATCATAGTAGATAAGATCTCTAGATAGGGTTTCTAGTTATGGTTTAGCATAAGATCTAGGTTTAATGTGGGTGTTGCATGCAAGAAAATTTTCGTTTGCTACTTCCGCCTCCTCACAAGAGTTGTGAAGGTGTTCAACATCCACTAACAGGGAGCGTTAGGGATAAGGCGATCACCCCGACTCCCAGTGCTGAAGCTCCTGGTGGGGGCACCGACCTTAAAGCCACCACCCCAGCTACCGATGCTGGCGCAGAGCATATTGAAGTCCTCCCCGGTCCCGAGGCCTGAGCCTTTCTGCCTTCTTCTTTTTGTTTTGGAATCTTGTAAGCCTTCGGGAAATTTTTTAAGGCTGATGAGCTTATAATACCAATGTAAAGACTCCCAAGTTGTGAATAAAGCCGTTTTGCAAATTTTTGCGTGGCAACGTTTTCTTGTGTGAGCCTGTTAGAGTTTTCCTTGCCTGATGAGTCAGACCGCAGGTCGGTGACCGGTCCTTTAGTTGGTGATCGTGTGTTGAGTGAAATCCAATTATTTGTCAAGTTTACAAAGGTCGGTTAGCGTTTTCCTTGCCTGATGAGTCAGACCGCAGGTTGGTGACCGGTCCTTTAGTTGGCGATAGCGCGTCGAGTAAAATCCAATTATTTGTCAAGTGTAAGGCCGGTGTCCTTATGGCCCTGAAGTCGAGGTGGCGATCGCTTACTTAAGGCACGTCAGTTGGCTCCTTCGAGTAAAATGGCATAGATTTTCCCATTCCTTTGAGTTGGACTGGTGGCCACTTCTCTTAGAATGTGTTAGACAAGAGCCTAGCTTGGATTGGTCGGCGTTTTCCGAGGTTGAGGGCTTCTAATCCTTAGTGCAGATGGGTAGGAAGTTGCCCGTTGAGGATTGTCCGTGCAGGGAAGCTGCTCGGTGTCCTCTTGGTGGGGCTTGATCTTTGGCGTCGGTGGGTAGTAGGCAACCGGCCAGAGATGGACCGAGCAGGGAAGCTGCTCGGTGGCCTCTGGAGGAGGGCTTGCAATCCTTGGAGTCGGTGGATAGTAAACTACCAGTCATGGATTGACCGATCAGGGAAGCTGCACGGTGGACTCTTGAGGAGAGCTTTGATCCTTAGCGTGGACGGGTAAGAATTTACCCACTAAGGATGGACCGAGCTATGAAGCTTCTCGGCGGCCTTTGGATGAGGGCTTTCGATCCTTGGTGTCGGTGGGTAGTAAACTACTAGCCATGGATTGACCGATCAGGGAAGCTGCTAGGTGGCCTCTTGAGGAGGGTTTGATCCTTAGCGTGGACGGGTAAGCAGTTACCCACTAAGGATGGACCGAGCAGTGAAGCTGCTCGGCGGCCACTTGATGAGGGCTTTCGATCCTTGGCGTCGGTGGGTAGTAAACTACCAGCCATAGATTGACCGAGCAGGGAAGCTGCTCGGTGGCCTTTTAAGAAAGGCTTTGATCCTTAGCGTAGATGGGTAAGAAGTTACCCACTAAGAATGGACCGAGCTGTGAAGCTGCTCGGCGGCCTCTTGAGGAGCGCTTTCGATCCTTGGCGTCAGTGGGTAGTAAACTACAAGCCATAGATTGACCGAGTAGGAAAGCTGCTCGGTGGCCTCTTGATGAGGGCTTTGATCTTTAGGGTAGATGGGTAAGAAGTTACCCACTAAGGATGGACCGAGCAGTGAAGCTGCTCGGTGTCCTCTTGATGAGGGCTTTTGATCCTTGGCGTCTGTAGGTAGTAAAATAACAGCCATGGATTGACCGAGCAGGGAAGCTGCTCGGCGGTCTCTTGATGAGGGCTTTCGATCTATGGCGTCGGTGGGTAGTAAACTACCAGCCATGAATTTACCGAGCAGGGAAGCTGCTCGGTGTCCTCTTGAGGTGGGCTTTGATCCTTAGCGTAGACGGGTAAAATGTTACCCACTAAGGATAGGCCGAGCAGTGAAGCTGCTCAGTGGCCTCTTGATGAGGGCTTTTGATCCTTGGTGTCGGTGGGTAGTAAACTACCAGCCATGAATTGACCGAGCAGTGAAGCTGCTCGGTGGCCTCTTGAGGAGGGCTTTGATCCTTAACGTGGACGGGTAGGAAGTTATCCACTAAGGATGGACCGAGCAGTGAAGCTGCTCGGCGGCCTCTTGATGAGGACTTTCGATCCTTGGCGTCGGTGGGTAGTAAACTACCAGCCATGGATGGACCGAGCAGGGAAGCTGCCTGGTTTTACGAGGTGTCGCCCGACCTCCCTCGACGTGTGAAAATCTGGAAGAGTGGCCGTCGCGGGCGACACGTGGCAGAAACGCATAGGTGAGGCGAGGCGTTCCAAGGTATGCGTCATTCCGACTTCGGTTGGCCGAGAAATACGGGATGCCTGCCATGTGGCGGTTTGGTATTGGAAGAGTTGAGAAAATCCCAGGATTCATGCTCACGCGTGTGCAAATTTGGGCCCTTGGGGATTCTGTTTAGGCTATAAATAGAGAAGGAGATGTGTTTCTTTCAGCATAGCTTTTCTAAGATGGCCGGGCGCATCTACACGATCGAAGAGATAGTTACTTCCGATGACGTCTACTTGTACAACCAGTCCTTCTCCGAGGAGACGTACCAGGGTGTCGTCCAGCGCATCGAGGACCATTTCGGCCGTCTACTTCCTCGTCGGTCGTCCCTCCTCCTATTGCTGATGTATGCAATTTGGAGGAGGTCCCCGGGACTGTACAACCCCGTCTCTGAGGAGCTGCTGGATGAGGCGCTCGACAAGATGCGTACGCTCTATGTCCTCGGCTTCATCTCGAAGAACAGGTATGACTGATCAGTGGCTTTTATTTTGGAGTGTTTCCAAAAGAGGCAGATCACGGGCCCCTGCCCTGCGGATGGGGGGTCTGGTGCTTCCGTGGCGTCCCGGGTACATGGGAAGCATCGGCGGGAGCGGGCTGAAGAAGCCAGGGCTTGGCTGGAGGAGATCTCCACGAAGTACCACCAGCAATGCTTTCTCGACCCCGTACCCCCTCTGTTGTAATTTCAATTTTCATGTAAGGCTGAGGAGCCCACAATACCTTTGATAAATAATGTTCTCTTTTCGCGACGTACTATTGTTTCCTTTTTGTCTTCTGGGTACGTTTGAGTATTTTCACGAAACGAAATCTGTGACCTTTGAACCGAGGAAAAAGGAAACACATAGGAGGAGTTTCTTCTAATTCAAAAAACTTAGAAAAATTTACATCGCTTTGGAAAAGAAGAAACATATATTCATAGATACAATTTTCAAAGGTACAACTTGAGATTTTTGGCATTGTAAGGCCGTGGAAATTTGTGACCCGCCGCGTCTTGCAAGCGATAGGCCCCGCCGGGCAATACTTCGGAGACAAGGAATGGGCCTTCCTACTTCGGGGAATACTTGTGCAACTTACCCTGGTCAATGAACTCGTTCTGCCTTAGAACCAAATCTCCAGTCTTGAAGGTGCGATGCTTGACTCGTGGGTTATAGTAGCGGGCAGTTTGCTGTTGATAAGCGGCAGCTTTGATCTGTGCCCGTTATAGGGATTCTCCAGCACCATCCTAGGTTTTGGGTTGCATCACACATGATATATTAAAATTTTAGGGGGTGCTAAACAATACCAACCATGAATCGAACTAGAAAAATAGAGTAACAACATGTAATATCTCATACTAAGAAGTGTTTAACACTAAGTAAGGAGAAATACAACCTTTGTAGACCTCCTCCTTGACTCCTTAGATAGGGTGGGGTTTGAACCGGTTCGCTTGAATCCTTCCAAGTCCACGAAGTCCTTTTGCTCAAGCTCCTAGCTTCACATGATCTATGAAGAAGTGGAACAAACAACCTACACTAATGGGCTAGACTAGTATAGATTGGTGATGTCGGTATGGATCTCACTTACAAACCTTTTCTTTTTAATTTTTTCTCTTTCTTTTGAAACCCTAGAGAGCTTGAAGGGGAGAGAGGAAGAAGATGATGGCTAAACTTGACTCAAGTGAATAATGATAAACTCAACATAATCACAAGAGAGTAAGTGAATTATGTCATGCTAAACTATGGTCACAAAATATCTAGATATTTTGTGACTTGAGGTTAAGCAAAAACCATGGGCTACAAAACCATGGGCAATGAAACCATTGACTTTTGTCAACTCAAAAGAGTTGAATAGTCAACCATGATTTTGTTCCCATTTTGCTTTTGTCAAATAATCAAAATATCGAAATATGTCACCATGTGAGTCTTGCATTGCCACCACCAATGTATCATCAACCATGACCCATGTATGCTTGCATGTGTGCATCCATATCAACGTATACATACACTCATGCATGCATCATAATGAAATATGTTTTAATAAATGAGCTAATGGACTTAATATTAAATCAACACTTGATTTAATAACCCTGTCATATCACATACGACCCGTCCAATAGTAAACGGCCGATTAAAATACGGTATCGACTACACGCATTTAATCGAGCTCCCGCGCATATCTCATATGCACCCCACATCGTTTCTCTTGAGCTAGGTGGCCCCTTTGTGGGACTCTAAGAATATGCTAACAGTAGGCAGTGATCAGATCACATTCCCATAAACCGTCAGTGGCATAAGCTGTATACGTAACGGCTCCCTGGTATTGAGCGATCAGAAGAAACACAAGCAAACCTGCTAAAACTCCCATCGAGCCAACTGGTAACACTTACCGTACAGTCCGGTCTCTTCATCAAATGTGCTGCATATCAAGTCTAAGGATGGTATCATTGACCCCATTAACCCAATAAGTTATGTCGGTATATGGCTAATAACATATTGAGAAACTACTGATAACACTTATCAGTAAATCTCAGCAGCCCTGGCCAGTGACTTCCTGTTATAGCCAATCGTACATAACGCAACATCAACCCCCAATACCGAGAGAGACGAAACCCCTCCTATCACTCATTGCTTCCATGTGCCTCGGGACTGTACCCAAAATCCACATGTTTGCACGACTCAGTAGAGCCGTGGTAGGGTGGAGATCAAATTACAGTGGGAGGACACACAAGACTCTATGACGATCTCGGGTCTACAGACTAACCTGTACCAGTGTCACCTGAGAACTGCTATCCGATGATAGATAAAATACCATATAGGAGTTCTCGGCGAGTCCGTTCAGTGTACCCAGTCTCACTGAGCACCAGTATACGGTCTTTGGTGTCACCACACCAATGGATATGGGATCATCCATCACCCATCATATACGACAAGTAACGTATAAGTTAGTCTACTCTGGTGATATCGATGCCTCGTCTCGATACACGCACGATTAGGAACATTTCAAGGATATGCTCATATACTACACATATCCCACTAGTATGATCCGCATTATAATCTCAGTAGTCAAGCATATCCTAAGGGCTATATCAACATGTACCAAATGAGTAAAAGCATGATAAAATGAACATGTTAAGATAAAGTGCAACCAGATAGCATACCATCATGTTGAGCAAGAATGTCCCCTGAATATATATATATATATATATATATATATATACATATACCGGTACATACACTATCATATAATGGCCTCTAGGGCATACATATATCCAACAATTTCCAACTTGCACTAAGGCCAATTATTAGCGTATCTCATACCCAACATCTTAAAAAGTCGCTCATGCTGCGGCAAAGGGAGGGCCTTGGTGAGTGGATCCGCGGTGTTATTCTTTGTATCTACTCTCCGAATCTCGATCTCGCGGCGATCAACCATCTCCCGGATCAGATGATATTGCCTGAGGATATGTCTGGATCGCTGATGGGACCTGGGCTCTTTGGCCAACGCAATAGCCCCATTATTATCACAATACAATGGTATTGGATCAATAATGGTCGGAACTACTCCAAGCTCCGAGATGAACTTCCTCATCCAGATGGCTTCCTTGGCAGCATCATTTTCAGCAATATACTCAGCTTCCATCGTGGAGTCTGTAACGGTATCCTATTTGGAACTCTTCCAACACACCGCCCCTCCATTAAGGGTAAAGACAAACCCTGAGATAGATTTGCTGTCATCCTTATCACCTTGGAAGCTCAAATCGGTAAAGGCCTCCATTTGGAGATCTCCGTTACCATACACCAAGAACATTTCTTTAGTCCTTCGTAAGTACTTAAGAATGTTCTTCACAGCTGTCCAGTGATTCTCCCTTGGGTTGGATTGATACCTGCTTACTACACCTAGTGCATAAGCTACATCTGGACGTGTACATAACATCGCATACATTATAGATCCTACTGCATAAGTGTAGGGTATAATGCTCATGCGAGCTCTCTGTTCATCAGTCTTTGGGCAAAAATCCTTAGAGAGAGTGATTCCATGACTAGTGGGTAAGGAACCTTGCTTGGAGTCTTCCATACTAAACCTCTTTAGGATGGTGTTAATGTACCTGGTTTGGGACAATCCGAATAACCATTTAGATCTATCCCTATAGATCTTCATGCCCAATATGTACGAGGCATCACCCAGGTCCTTCATGGAGAACCTTTGTGATAAGAACAATTTGACTGATTGTAGCATAGGAACGTCGTTTCCTATCAGAAGAATGTCATCCACGTACAATACGAGGAATGTGACAATACTTCTTACAATCTTCTTGTAAACACAGGGTTCATATGAATTTTTGACGAAATCAAACTCTTTGATAACATCATCAAAGCAGATGTTCCAACTCCGTGATGCCTGCTTTAATCAATAAATGGATTTAAGCAACCTACATACTTTCCCGCTGCTCCCACTGTCGATAAAGCCCTTTGGCTGATCCATATAAACGCATTCTTCTAAATCACCATTTAGAAAAGAAGTTTTAACGTCCATCTGCCAGATTTCATAGTCGTAGTGAGCAGCAATAGCAAGTAGGATCCGAATGGATTTAAGCATGGCTACAGGAGAAAATGTTTCATCATAGTCTAGTCCTGGTCTTTGTCGAAATCCTTTTGCCACAAGCCTTGCCTTATAGGACTCCACCCGCCCATCTACACTGATCTTTTTCTTAAAGATCCATTTGCACCATACGGGTTTTACCCCAGGGGGAACATCATCCAAAGTGTCACGACCCGAAATATTAGCTCGTGACCAGCACTTAAATCACGCAACGTTTAAAGGCGTAACGTAATTCAAGTAAGCTGAAACCCAGAAATCTAAACCTTTTAAGAAAAATAAAGGAGGTGCAGTTTTGAAATAAGGGTATAATGAAATCAAGTTTTCTTAATGCATAGAATAGGAACATGAAAAATGGAAGTGGATTATGCAAGTTTAAAAACATGTTTCGTCTTTTTTTTTAAAAAAATTGGGCAACACCTCCTTTGTATATTTTGATCCAAAACCACATATACAAGATAATGATAAAGGCATCCCCAAGCGGGAGCTAGCTCTTCGCCAAACGGCGGATCACAACCACGCAAGACAATATATATAAGTATACGACGCCCCACGGCGAAGATCACCACAAAGATAAAGAAAAGTAAGACATAAAAAAAAACCACAAGTAGCGGAAAACCCCTCGCTCTAAGTCTCGCAACCACAATCCCACTAAGTCTCATTACTTACACAAATACAAATTTTGATTGATGGAGTTGACTAGATACAATATGAAATATAAATACAAGAGTGGGTACGATATAAATGCCCCCACCTACCAATGCAGAACACCCAAAAGAAGCTATGTGCCAGTGATGCTGCTACTGATCTGTGTGGTCAACCTGCAAGAACTGTGGCACAACGGGGGTGAGTTGCCAACTCATGAGTAGAAAAACATCTACAAGTGAAAATCGAATAAACAACGACTCCTAGGTCAACTATATCACAAAGGTAATACTATGATATCTAGGGTGACCGGGTCTGTATATGTGCCAACAAGGTAGTCAATGCCTATAAGCATGTAGATAACATCCAATAGTATAATCAATGCATGTATGCATGTGGATCTCGTCCACCCATATAATAAATGTATGTATGCATGTTGATCTCGTCCACGTGTCAACCACTGACACAATAACATCATGCATGTAAATATCATAAAAGCATATGCATGAAAATATGAGGATATAAATCAACACGTGTTCCTTGCGACACCTCAAAATCATGGAACCTAAATGTCCAGCATCGACACTCGAAGCATCAGGAAACCCGTGTCCAGCATCGACACGCAAATCCTCATATCTCTCGGGCTCCGTCTGTTCGGATCGGCCCACGGGCTCCGTCGGTCCGGATCGGCCCATATCATTTCTCGACTCCGGTCGGTATCCTCCGGACATCCGCCGAGCCCAAATACTATCACCGATGGGTAGTGCTCCCATGCCAGGCTCACCGTCTAACAATACGAGTCTTCTTGCCCTGGGGTACCTCACCGGGTCCACCATGTACCCGCAGACGGTGCCTACCGCTCCTTGAATCGGGTTTCACATGCCACTCTCAGAACCGAGAAAACACATGGTGGACGCACTGAAATATCATATCAAGAGAAACCATATTTTTTTAAAATAGTAAATGCTTTCTTTTAAAATAGCCATGGTTCTCCAATCCAGAAATCTCATGAAAACAGCATATCTCAATGCGTAAAAGCGTAAAGCATGATGTATGCGACATATAACAGAAATGTAAGGATATCTGTATATCATGCAACATGGAACAGTGATATGACATATTAAGGGAAAATCGCTCTTTTAAATGGATCCAGTTTTTGAAATAGTACATGCGGTCCCCAAATCTCCAAAATCGAATGCAATACCGTATAAAGGTGCACAAGTGTATATACGCAAGTATGGACGTACAAATGTGCATGTCCGCAAGTATAGGTGTACAATATGTATATCATGATGCAGCAACCCTACTGTGTAGTGACATGGCAATTATCGATGATGAAGTGTGTGCGCCGGCAAATCTGTGTATGTGTAACATACGCATCATCGATAATGGTGCAGGTGTATTAGCACAGGTATAAGCAATGCAATGAGAATAATATGAATGCAGCATAAGGTAAATCATATGCAAATGCTGACGGGTATACGTATCTAACATGATCGAGTCGGCGATCAATCAATCGGTATCCAGCCTCACAACATCCCGTACGGTATACACCATCGTATGGCATCCTCTAGTCAAGAGTATGGATCAAACCTCAAGTCAAACTCATCACGTACGGAAAATCATCGTACGGCGACATTAAGCTATCAGGGATCCTATCATCCTATAAGACGAGGATGGTAGGGACCTAACATCTCGTACGGCTATCACTCATGATTCACAACATAAATAAATATCTCTATATAGCTATGTCCCAGGTCACATCCGCAATAATCTCATATCAGGGGACCGGCAGGGTATAAACCATCTCAATCGACTCGCATCCGTATACCAACATATCATCAAATCATCATATCGCGTCATATATTCCTTCCATCGCATTTATATCCCTCATCAAGTCAATTTTAAAAATACATTCTACCTTTACTATAAGCATAAGTATCTAATCTAACATACACACCCGAACCATACAAACAGTTTTTGAAAGATGCTAATCGTAGTTTTGAAAGTAGGGCTACGGTATTTTTAAGGAAAAGATATCATTTGAAAATCCGTAACATCCTTCAAGGTATCTGTTTAAAAGATGCATACGATTCTTCAGTTTGAAAATAGGTATGGTTCGGATGACACATCTACGTCGACTATCTAGTCCTATAGTACCCTAAACGGCAATATCATCAAATCTCATCCTCAAGTCCCGTTATCATATACTAGTCGTATCATATCACTTCTAACTATCCTTAGTTTATAATATGGTTTCACTAACCATCTTTTAACTCTAACCCTAGTTTCCATTTTTAGGTTTTCTTAACCATATGCTACGAATCGGTTTCCACCAAAACTTTGCAGGGGTGCTATACGCCATCGACCTGACTTTCCCCGTGGATATAGATCCACTCACCTTGGTCTTCGCTTGCCGAAGTCGATGACGCCACACTCTGTCGCCTCGGAATCCACGCGAAGTTACCTACAATAACAACACATATCGCAACGCTATTAAAATCAAGTTCTAAAATCCAATACGGCACGCGCATTTCTCATAGGTTATAACCTAAAGCTTATGCGTACAAAATCAACCAAACAACCCTTGTTGTTGATGTACATACATCCAACAACCAAATACGAATCTAAATATAAAAAATGAGCATCTCAAAATACGTAAAACATATCCAAAATCACACTAATGTGCCCCAGATTTTGACTCAGGTCAAACTAGCCAAAGTTGCACATGTACAGGGTCTAGTTTACTGGAGAACAAGACATGGACCAAACACGAAGGGGTTCCACCCCACCCTGGCCGCAAATTGCGGCCTGGAAGAATAAATCTACGGCCTGGGTTTGGGGGTTAGGGCTAGGGTTTCATTGGTACACTCACAACCACCTGTTTACCTCCTTGTCTTTGCTAAATTATTTTTAGTTCCCCCGGGTTACTCCAGATTCCATAATACTACCTCAAACTGTCAATTTAACCGATGTCGGGAAGGTTCTAAGTTCATGTTCCCTATCCTAGGCCATACAAATCCACCCTAAGTTCTGTAGGCAGCCACTACACATCACCAATTCCAAACAAACACACAAACCCTTCTCTTGGGATTTCTAAGATCACAATTCCACACACAATCAACCTCTAAACTACACAAGAATGCAAGGAAACTAAAACTAAACTAAAGGGAAGAATTTATACATCCTTTAGGCAACTCAAGAAAACCCTAGCTCGACCAAAATCATCAAAATTCTACTTTACTTGGTCCATTGCGATGAGGGTGAGGAAGTGACCATTTTTTGTGAAAAGGGGTTTAGGGTTTTGAGGAAGGGTTTGAGATGGGTCATGAGGGAAGAGGAGGGAGCTTGAGGTGAAGAAGGAGAAGAAAATGGTAGGGGAAAAATGAAAAGGGCAGCACTCTCCCTTTCTCTCTCTTTCTCACTCTCATTCACTCTCCTAGCATGCTCTCATAACATCATTATGTCCCCCCCTCACTCTCCCCTTAATCATTCCTCTTTTCTTTTCTTTTCTTACCCAAAAACCAACCATAACATAAAACAATACAAATGAACATGTCATGGTGCACTAACCATGAAAAACTGTAAAAACACGGATTTGGCCTAATCACGATTAACAGTGCACTATTCGGGTTTTTATCCAAACTGCATATAATAAATTTTAAAAATGCCAAATCCTTTAAATATATTATTAAATGAATAAATTATTTTAATTTCCATTTATTTCACAATTATTGGTATATATTTATACCCTTTTTCGAAAACCCCAATTTCGCAAATCGGGCAGTTTTCGGGAAATATATTATTTTAATATTAAATTCCAAAAATAATATTTTATATTTTCTGAAATGTTACACAAAGTCCATACTTTGTTGGTGTACATAGACTCCATTTTGGATCTCATTTCATCCAGCCACTTCACATAGTCACCACCCATGATAGCTTGCTGAAAACTGGTAGGGTCATCATCATCCATGATGCAATCTTCTCCATCACCATCAACGAGAAAACCGTAGTATCTCTCCGGTAGACGAGAAGCCCTACCAGATCTACATAGTGGCTGAGATTCATTTGGTTCTGTTGCAACATCAGGTTCAACCAAGTTGTCATTTGTAACTTATGTCTCTAGAACCTGTTCTAGATCTACCACATTGCCATCAGTATCATTTGGAAAAATCTCATTTTTAAAAAATGTGGCATGTTGAGAAACAAACACCTTTTGTTCCACCTTTTGGTAAAATAGATACCCAAACGAATGTTTCGGATATCCCACAAATATACACTTGACCGATTGTGTCTCGAGTTTGTCTGGATTATGCTTTTTAACAAAAGCCGGACAACCCCAAATCTTAACTCGTTTAAGAGATGGTCTCTTCCCATACCATATCTCATATGGAGTGGTAGACACGGTCTTGGTTGGAACATTGTTCAACAGAAAAGCTGCAGTCTCCAATGCATGCCCCCAAAAGGAGAGGGGCAACTCAGCATCACCATCATGGATCGTAACATATCTAATAAGGTTTGATTCCGCCGCTCTGACACACTGTTGTGATGTGGTGTGTAAGGGGGAGTGAGCTGGAGAGAGAATCCCATTCTCTTTTAGGACGTTCGAAAACTCTGTACTAACATACTCTCCACCTCGATCTGATCGAAGTATTTTGATGCTCATTCTAGTTTGTTTTTCTACTTCAAGTTTGTGCTCCTTGAATTTCTCGAAAGCTTCAGACTTATGTTTTAGTAAAAACACATGACCGAATCTTGAGAAATCATCAGTAAAAGTTATGAAGAAATAAAAACCGCCTCTCGCATGTGTAGACATTGGCCTACATACATCACTATGTATGAGGCCCAAGAGCTCAGTACCTCTTTCTCCGTGTACAGTAAACGGAGTTTTGATCATTTTCCCTTTGATATGAGACTGACAAGTCGCATAAGATTTATACTTAAAAGGATTTAAATATCCATCTTTATGAAGCTTGTTTAGTCTTGTTTCATTAATATGACCAAGTCTACAATGCCAAAGAAAAGCTTCAATTATATCTGAAAATTTCCTTTTATTTGTGTGTTGTATATTGAAAACTGTGTGTTGATTCAGGACGTATATCCCGTTATTAAGTGTACCATAACCAATCAACTCTTGATTTAGTTTAATGTTCATAACATTATGCTGCAATACAAAATGATATCCTTCATTGTCTAACAAAGAAATAGATACAATATTACAAAGCATGTTTGTTACAAAATAATATGGGTTCAAAACCAATATACAACCCGACGGCAACCCTAGATGATACTGTCCTACTGAAACTGCATGTACATTGGAACCATTTCCAACCTGGAGAGTATGATCACCTGTCTTCAAAACTCTGCTATTTCTCAACCCCTGCACAGAATTGCATATATGAGAAGCCGAACCGGTATCCAATACCCAGGAAGCAGAGCTTATAGAAAAACAGTTTTCGGTTACGAACACACCTGAAGCTGAAGCATCACCATGCTTCCTTTTCTTGAGACCAAGGTACTCAGTACAGTTCCACTTCCAGTGCCCCGTCTTCTTGCAATAGAAACATTCTCCTTTTCCCGACTCCGCGGCTTTGGATTTGTCTTTCCCCTTCGCCTTCTTGATTCCACCTCTCGGTTTGGTGGATTTCTTCTTATTCTTTCCCTTGGCCTTGGCTTTTGGGATGGAAGAGGAAGATTGTCCAACAAGCAGAGAGGGGGCTTCGCCTTAAGCGTGCTCTCCGCATTTCTCAATATATTGAGAAGTTCGGGTAGTGATTTCTCTATGATATGCATGCTGAAGTTCACTATGAATGGAGCAAAGTCAAAGGGAAAAGGCTGTAGAACAATATCAACATGCTGCTCGTTCTCCATTGTCCATCCGAGACCCTAAAGCTCTTCAATAAGAGCTATCATCTTCAAAACGTGATCGCCTACTGGTGTGCCAGGAGCCATCTGCATCTGAAACAGCTTTAGAGATGCTTCGTATCGAAGGATACGAGGTTGCTCCCCATACATATCTTTTGTATGGAGAAAGATGGATTGAACACCCATCTGCTCGTACTGCTTTTGATGTGTATTGTCCATCGATGCAAGCGCGAGGCATTTGGCAGTAGCATAGTCAATATCCCATGTTTTGCGGATCTCCCGATCTGCAACAGAAGATTCAGGGCCTGGGCTGGGCGGGGCTAAGGCAGTGAGGACATATGATACTTATTATATGTGAGAGCAATGTTAATATTCCTCGACCAGTCTTTATAGTTCGGTCCTTTTAGCTTATTTTTCTCTAACAGTAGCTTAAGTCCAGTCATGGTTATCTGCCATGAGGAGAGAGAAAAGAATATACTATGCGAAAGCTCTTGCAAAGATCAGATTGGTTTATTATCTTATCTAATCGATGTATCCCACTGCTTTTATCAAATTTTCCTTCAAACCCTAAAAAGAAAATTTAGCCAGGATTAATTACATTCTACAACTTCGCTAAGCGTTCAGCCAGGCCAGTGCCGGTACTTCTGAGGGAGGTTCCCATTGCTTTCGCACGAACCTAATTAAAATAAACCTCATTTTCCCATAGGCGTAGCCCCGTTGACACCTTTCTAGACACCTAATGAGTTAGCTAATTGTAAAGTGCAAAACGCTCCTGGTAGCAACTTTTGCTCATGGTTGGATCGAGACCCTATTATCATATAGAAGGTATGCAATCTCATTGCAAATTTCAACTCTTGAAACTCTCGATATGGTTTTTACCCCTAGCACTTATGACCTTGGCTACGTTCAACATATCATAAGTACCAGTCAAGTTCTACCCATCATTTCATGATTAATTAGACCCACTCACATGACCCTTGGCTATAGTCAACATAATCATATGACTGCCCTAATTAATCGCATCATATGCCATGTAGGAAGACATCACTTAGCTACCGTACACTACGCATTGGATAAAGTCAACATACGTAGCACGAATACTAAGTACTCTACTTCCTAAAATGATGGAGGGTTGAGAATAGTTTTTAATAAAACCTTTAATGCTTTGAACTTGATATCGTTGTAGAATCTAATGGTTTAAAAGGATTGGCTCAAGCTCCGCAATTTGAAAAACTTGCTTTTTCACAAAAAACCGAGTAGGTTTCAAATCTGATTCTACAACATCTTTTTAGGTTTCTTTTTGTTTACATTAATCTTATTAATGTAGTCTCATCATTTAAGTCCTTAAGCCATTATAGAAAAGAAACGAAAATAGAACGTACGCTTATGCCATCCGCATTCGCCATAATGTCCAGTTATGTACCGTTAGGTTAACTAACGGCATAGCAAGTTGGGGCCAGCGCGGATGCAAAACATAAACAACGTTTATTATATAACATATATATAATAAATCATTCGTCTCAACATATCAAGTGATCACATCACAAAATATCAACAGCAGAACCACATATATGAAAATACAGGATATACAAGGAGGTCCGTATTTTGTATTTAGCCAACAATTAAAAATACGGATTCCACGGTCACGATGAATAGCCAAGACCACACCCCTAGACCCCTACGAGAGCGGCAAGTGACCCTACCAATTCTAGAGTTTAGGAGACCCGGTCTCGACTCCTCGAGATGGCCTCCTACTAAACCCTATAACCCGGTCACTTGTGCTCCCCTCCTTCGGTCTATCCTAATGCGGAAAAGTAAATAATATAAAACAATGGTGACAGCATCCTCAACTCGGAAGTGCCTCAATAAAATAATATTACATACATTTAATTTTATATGAATGAAAAGAAAAACTCTAATCTCACATAAAACCTCAGGCCATTCATTCACGGCGATCATGTACATCATATCTCAGCAACACATAATATCACATACCATCAACGTAAATAAGTATGCGTACCCCAATTGTCGTTAATGTATAGCAACGAAACCGGAGGTACACCATATACTACACTTACGGTCGCAGAAAAGAAAGTGAAAAACTACAACAATTGGAATCAATAATGCCTTTAGACATCATAAACCCGGAATATCACATATTCTGGATTTCATGCCTAAGAATGCAAATCATATATTTAGGTCTCAACTATGAAAACACCTTTTCAAAAGATGTCGGGGAATTCAACAAGATTCCCGATTCTACCGAGACCAAAATATTAGATTTACACACAACTAATTACTTTTCACAAAACTAATTAGTGTAGATTCCAATTATTGTATCACATTCATAAATATCTAGACAATGTTAAATATTTCGATCGAGTCAAGAAACACGCCCAAATTGCCCCGAGAGCTCAACACTTGAGCAAACCTAAAATACCCAAAAACGTGCAACAGTGCCTATGGACCAACGTAGAAGGGTCAACCCTTGCCTCACCTATGGCGCCATAGGACTACGGCAAATCCTAAGGTTTAGCCGCGGTTCCATAGTTATAGAATCGAGTTAGGGTTATGTTCCTCTAGAGGGTCCATAGGGTTACTTGTATGAACATTCAAATATATTTAACTTGGAAAATTCCAACACTTGGAAAATTTCCAGCGAGGGTAATGAGGTGGTGTGTGATGTTCGTTCGAACTATTTAACTTCGTCCAAGTTACCAAAACAATGTTAAAATTATGACTACGAAATACTCCGAATAAGCCCCTAAGCAAAATTAGCATCACATGAAATTTTGTCCTAAACAAACAATCCTGAAACCCCAAAATCTACAGACCAGAGCACAGGAACAAATCGAGGTGATTCTGGGCACAAATGGATAGCCTGCTTGGTTTTGAGGGGCTTGTTCTCGAGTGAAATCTGAGGGAATTGCCTCAATTTTGTTTTGTGCTCTATATGCATCACATACAAGATTCTGTAGTTGCTAAAAAAAATTTTCGAGCCCGTTTAAAAATCGACAGAGAGCATAATTTAGGGTTCCAGAAAATCGTTATATCGGAGTTATTTCGGTTTCATAATTAATCTAACATCGTCTAAGTTTCTATCTTGGCTCTGATACCACTGTAGGGATTCTCTAGCACCATTCTAGGTTTTGGGTTGCATCACACATGCTATATTAAAATTTTAGGGGCTGCTAAACAATACCAACCATGAATCGAACTAGAAAAATAGAGTAAGAACATGTAGTATCTGATACTAAGAAGTGTTTAACACTAAGTGGAGAGAAATACAACCTTTGTAGACCTCCTCCTTGACTCCTTGGATAGAGTGGGGTTTGAACCGGTTCGCTTGAATCCTTCCAAGTCCACGATGATCCACCACGAAATCCGTTTGCTCAAGCTCCTAGCTTCACTTGATTTATGAAGAAGTGGAGCAAACAAGCTACACTAATGGGCTAGACTAGTATAGATTGGTGATGTGGGTTTGGATCTCACTTAAAAACCTTTTCCTTTTAATTTCTTCTCTTTCTTTTGAAAACCTAGAGAGCTTGAAGGAGAGAGAGAGGAAGAAGATGATGGCTAAACTTGACTCAAGTGAATAATGATAAACTCAGCATAATCACAAGAGAGTAAGTGAATTATGTCATGCTAAAATATGGTCACAAGATATCTAGATATTTTGTGACTTGAGGTTAAGCAAAAACCATGGGCTATAAAACCATGGGCAATGAAACCATTGACTTTTATCAACTCAAAAGAGTTGAATAGTTAACCATGATTTTGTTCCCATTTTGCTTTTCTCAAATAATCAAAATATCTAAATATGTTAGCATGTGAGTCTTTCATTGCCACCACCAATGTATCATCAACCATGACACATGTTTGCTTGCATGTGTGCATCCATATCAAAATATACATACACTCATGCATGCATCATAAAGAAATAGGTTTTAATAAATAAGCTAATGGACTTAATATTAAATCAACACTTGATTTAATAACCCGATCATATCACATACGACCCGTCCAATAGTAAATGCCCGATTAAAATATGGTATCAACTACACGCATTTAATCGAGCTCCCTCGCATATCTCATATGCACCCCACATCATTTCGCCTGAGCTAGGAGACCCCTTTATGGGACTCGAAGACTCGTCAATACGCTAGCAGTAGGCAGTGATCACATCGCATGCCCACAAATCATCAGTGGCATAAGCTGTATGTAACGGCTACTAGGTATTGAGCGATCAGAAGAAACACAAGCGAACCTGCTAAAACTCCCGTCGAGCCAACTGGTAACATTTACCGTACAGTCCAGTCTCTTCGTCAAATGTGCTGCATATCAAGTATAAGGGTGGTATAGTCGACCCTATTAACCCAATAAGTTATGTCGGTATATGGGTAATAACAGATCGAGATACTACTGATAGCACTTATCAGTAAATCTCAGCAGCCCTGGCCAGGGACTTCATGTTATAGACAATCGTACATAGCGCAACATCAACCCCCTATACCGGGAGAGACGAAACCCCTCCTATCGCTCATTGCCTCCATGTGCCTCGGGCCTGTACCCAAATCCACCTGTTTGCACGACTCAGTAGAGCCGTGGTAGGGTGGAGATCAAAGTACAGTAGAAGGACACACAAGACTCTAGACGATCTCGAGTCTACAGACTAACCTGTACCACTGTCACCTGAGAACTGCTATCCGACGATAGATATAATACCACATAGGAGTTCTCGGCGAGTCCGTTCAGAGTACCCAATCTCACTGAGCACCCGTATATGGTCTTTGGTGTCACCACACCAATGGATATGGGATCATCCATCGCCCATCATATGGGACAAATAACGTATACGCTAGTCTACTCTGGTGATATCGATACACCCACGACTAGGAACATTTCAAGGATATGCTCATATGCTATACATGTCCCACTAGTTTGATCCGCATCATAATCTCAGTAGTCAAGCATATCCTAAGGGCTATATCAACATGTACCAAGTGAGTGAAAGCATGATCAAATGAACATATCAAGATAAAGTGCAACCAGATAGCATACTATCATGTCGAGCAAGAATGTCCCCTGAATACACACACACACACATACCGGCACATACACTATCATATAATGGCCTTTAGGGCATACAAATATTCAACACCCGGTCCCGCATCTCCAACAAGATGTCCAAATTAGTCCGGAGGGCCGAGATGTTTGCTTCATCGTCGAAGTGCTCGAATCTGTAACTGGGCAGCCCGATCTCTGCTGGGACCATCGCTTCGGTGCCGTAGAAGAGGCTAAAAGGGGTCTTTCCAGTGGGGGTCTTCTTCGATGTGCGCAAGGCCCATAAAACCCAGGATAATTCGTCGACCCAACTGCCCTACCATCCTTCTAGGCGAGTTCGAAAACCTCGAATGACGTCTCGGTTAGCGACCTCGGCCTGCCCGTTGCATTGGGGATGCGCGACCACAGCAAACTTCATCAGTATACTGTATTCGCTGCAGAATCCTTTAACTTTGTCGTTTTCAAAATTCGTCCCATGGTCGGTAATGATACACCTCGGGATCCCAAACCAGAATATTATGTTGTTCTGCAAGAACTTGATGGTCTTGGTGGCATCCGGTTTTCTGATGGGGACGGTCTCGATCCACATCGTAAAGTAGTCCACCGTGACGAGGATGTATTTGAGACCGCCCGTAACAGTAGGGAGTTGTCCTATCATGTCCATTCCCCACTGGACAAACGACCATGGGGAGGTCAGGGCCATTAGCTCAGTAGCCGGAAGATGGGGTATGCTTCCATGGAGTTGGCAGCTCTTGCACCTTCCGACGAGCTTCTGAGCGTCTTGATGGATGGTCGGCCAATAGTATCCTTGGAGTACCATCTTCTGGACTAAGGTGTGGGCCCCTTGATGCGCTCCGCTGACCCCTTTATGGACCTCACGGAGGATATAGTAGGCCTCGTAGGGGTCGACGCACCGAAGCAGAGGTTGAGTGAAGGATTTCTTGTAGAGGTTTCCACTGCTCCAAACGAAATGGCGGGCTTTGGCTCGGAGGCGGAGTGCTTCCCCTCGATCTTCTGGGAGCGTACCCTCCTTCATGAATTCTACGAGGGGCTTCCTCCAATCCCGGTCTTTTTCCCGGGAAGCGTAAACTTGAAGTGTTGTCACTCTTTTTTCTATGCTGGGGCGTGGCAAGACCTCGAAGATGATATTTCTCTTGTTGTTGGCCGTATAAAAGGAAGCTAGCTTGCTCAGAGCATCGGCCTTGGCGTTTAGGTGCCGGGGGATCTTCTCTACTTGAACTTCGTTGAAGTCTTTTCGCAGTCTTCTTCCCTCGGCTAAATATTTCACCATCATAGGCTCCCGTGCCTCGAAACGGGCAGTCACCTGGCCTCGACTAGGGCGGTGTCACTGTGGATTCATATCGCCTTCAGCCCCACTCTGGAGGCGATTCGTAGTCCAGCTAGCAAGGCCTCGTACTCCGCGGCGTTGTTTGATGCTTTGAACCCGAGCCTCAAAGAATACTCCATCTCTTTCTCGTTCGGGCCTCGAATGATGAGGCCGGCACCACATCCATCCTTGGTTGATGACCCATCGACGTAAAGGACCCAATCGGGGATGGAGTCGGGCCTCTCTTCGATCGAGGGTTGAGATCCAGGGGCCGGCACTAACACCGCCTCCTTGTTGGGGATAGTGCATTCGACAATAAAATCGTCCAGGACTTGTGCCTTGATAGCCTGCCTTGGGGGGTATTTGATTTCGAATTGAGATAACTCCAACCTCCACTTCTCCAAACGACCAGAAGCCTCGGGGGAGGCGAGAATATCCCCTAAAGGACGCTCTGTATGAACGAGGATGGTATGTGCCTGGAAGTAGTGCCATAGTTTCCTTGAGGCTACGACAGGCGCCAAGACAATCTTTTCTATGGCCGGGTACCTTGTTTCCGCCTCCTTAAAGACGTGGCTTACGTAGTAGACCGGCTTCTGGACTCCTTTGACTTCTCGGACGAGCACCGAGCTTGCAGCCTGATCAGACACCGCTAGATACATTGATATCTCGTCTCCCTCAATTGGCCGGGTGAGTAGTATGGCAGTTGCCAGGTGCATTTTGTAAGTGCACGGCGGCGCCCCGGCCGTCAATCCGACGCCGGAATGCGGAAACGAAACTTTTCTAAAAATTAGAACCGGCACCACCGCGCACTAAAAATCCTGGATCATGCCATTAACCTTGTTAGGTTTACCTAGCACCCTATGTAGAGTTTGGAAGCATCACATGTCACAAAGTTCAAGTTTTTATGGTGCTAAGCAAGCATACAAAGGATCTTATCCTAGAAAATTAGGGTTTCATGATTTTACAAACGACAAAAGCTAGGGTTTCAAGACTACAACCTTTGTAGCTCCCTTCGCTAGACTCTTAGGCCTCTTGAGTGTTGGAAGAAGGTTCTCTTGAAGTCTTCTAGCGTCCATGACGATCCACCCGAAGCTCCTAGTCCAAGCTTGCAACTTCACTTTTCAAGATGAGAAATGAAGAGAACACTCTAAACAAGTTGGCTAAACTTATGTAGAATGATGTTGTGGTTATGATTCTCACTTCAAAAACCTTTCTTGATGTGTAATTTGCTCACTAGAAGAAACTAGAGAGCAAAGGAAGAAGGAGGAAGAAGATGATAGCTTTTCTTTTGAAGAAGAGAAAAGATTAACCTTGGAAAAGAAATGAAATATATCTATATATATTTTATTTCTTCTCATCTCAAACCATGGTTAAATGTTTGAGTTATTATTTAATTAGAGTTTAAAACATAGAAGGAAAGTTTAATCCAAGGTTAAGGGTAGGTGAGGATGGTTAGGTTAAGAAGAGTGTAGAAACAAGTCAAGAATTATCCTTTCCTTTTCCATTTTGTTTTAAACACAAAATCAAATAATAATCCATATATTTATCCATGGTGTGAGTCTTATATTGCCACCATTTTCCATGTGTAATCAACCATGATAGATGGTGTATGTATGTATTTATGTATGCATATCCATATGTGCATGAAACTAAAAGAAAGATAGCATACATACATGCATACATCCATCATGAACAAGAAAAGGTTTCAAGTGAGAAAACTAATAGTTAAATGATAAATCAACACTTGATTTATCAATCCGGCCATATCACATATGACCCCACCAAAAGCAAGCCGCCCGATCAATATACGGTATCCCATACGCGCATTTTAATCGGGTCTATGCACATATCGCATACGCGCACCACAACGTTTCGCCTGGACTAGGTAACTCCTTTGTGGGACTCTAAGACTCGTCAATATGCCGGCAGTGGGTGATGATCATATCAAGCACCCCCAAGCCACAAGCGGTCAGCTAAACGTAACGGCCACCCGGGTATTGAGCGATCAGAAGAAAACAAGCGAACCTGCTACAACCCCCGTCGAGCCATCCGGCAACACTACCGTATAGTCCGGTCTCTTCATCAGATATGCTGCATATCGAGCCTAGGGATGGTCACGTCGACCCCAATAACTCAATAAGTCGTGCCGGTGAATGGTCTATAACAGATCGAGAAGCTATTGATAACACTTATCAGCAAATCTCAGCAGCCCTGGCCAGGGACTTACGGATATAACCAGTCGGGCACAGCACAGCATCAACTCCCAATACCGGGAGAGACGAAACCCCTCCTATCGCTCATCGCCTTCGTGTGTCTCGGGACTGTACCCAACGGCCACCTGTTTGCACGACTCAGTAGAGCCGTGGTAGGGTGGCAATCAAAGTACAGTGGGAGAACACACAAGACTCTATGACGATCTTGGGTCTACAGACTAACCTGTACCAGTGTCACCTGAGAACTGCTATCCGACGATAGATATAATATCATATAGGAGTTCTCGGTGAGTCCTTCCAGTGTACCCAGTCACCACTGAGCACCCGTATATGATCTTGATGTCAAACATCGATGAATGTGGGAACATTCATCGCCCATCGTATAGGTCTAGTATCATATACGCTAGTCTACTCTAGGATATCAATGCCCCGTCTCGATATACCTACAACTAGGGACTTTTCAGGATATGCTTATAGACTACAGATGTCCCACTAGTATGATCTCAATCATAATCAGAGTAGTCAAGCTGATATCCTCAGGGCTTTATCAGCATGTATGAATGAATAAAAGAATGATCAAATCAATATGTCCGATAAAGAAGAACCAGATAGCATACTATCATGTCGAGCAAGAATGCATACTGAATATATATATACATGTATAGATACATCCACTATCATATAATGGCCTCTAAGGCATACATATATCCAACAATCTCCCACTTGCACTAAGGCCAGTTATTGGCGTATCTCATACCCAACATCTCAAAAAGTCGCTCATGCTGCGGCTGAGGGAGGGCCTTGGTGAATGGATCCGCGGCGTTATTCTTTGTGTCTACTCTCTTAATCTCGATCTCGCGGCGATCTACAATCTCCCGGATCAAATGAAAGCGCCTCAGGATGTGTCTGGACCGCTGATGGGACCTGGGCTCCTTGGCTAACGCCATAGCCCCATTATTATCACAATAAAAGGGTATTGGATCAATAATGGTTGGAACTACTCCTAGCTTCGAGACGAACTTGTTCATCCAGACGGCTTCCTTGGCGGCATCATTTGCAGCAATGTACTCAGCCTCCATCGTAGAGTCTGCAACGATATCCTGTTTGGAACTCTTCCAACTTACCGCCCCTCCATTGAGGGTAAATACAAACCCTGAGATAGATTTGCTGTCATCCTTATCGCTCTGGAAGCTCGAATCGGTAAAGGCCTCCATTTGGAGATCCGTATTACCATATACCAAGAACAATTCTTTAGTCCTTCGTATGTACTTAAGAATGTTCTTCACAGCTGTCCAGTGGTTCTCCCCTGGGTTGGATTGATACCTTCTTACAACACTAAGTGCATAAGCTACATCTGGGCGTGTACATAACATCGCATACATTATAGATCCTACTGCCGAAGCATATGGTATAATGCTCATGCGAGCTCTCTCTTCATCGGTCTTTGGAGAAGAATCTTTGGAGAGAGTGACTCCATGGCAAGCGGGTAAGGCACCCCGCTTGGAGTCTTCGATACTAAACCTTTTTAGGATGGTGTTGATGTACCTGGTTTGGGACAATCCCAATAACTTTTTGGATCTATCCCTATAAATCCTTATGCCCAGGATATATGTGGCATCACCCAGGTCCTTCATGGAGAACCTTAGTGATAAGAATGATTTGACCGACTGTAGCATAGGAATATCATTTCCTATCAGAAGAATGTCATCCACGTACAATACGAGGAATGTGACAGCTCTTCCTACAGCCTTCTTATAAACACAAGGTTCATCTAGATTTTTGATGAAATCAAACTCTTTAATAACATCATCGAAACAGATGTTCCAACTCCGAGATGCCTGCTTTAACCCATATATGGATTTAAGCAGTCTACATGCTTTCCCGCTGCTCCCACTGTCAATGAAGCCCTCTGGCTGATCCATATAAACGCATTCTTCTAAATCTCCATTTAGAAATGCTGTTTTAACGTCCATCTGCCAGATTTCATAGTCGTAGTGAGCAGCAATAGCAAGTAGGATCCGAATGGATTTAAGCATGGCTACGGGCGAAAAAGTTTCGTCATAGTCCAAACCTGGTCTTTGACGAAAAGCTTTCGCCGCAAGTCTTGCCTTATAGGTCTCTACCTGCCCATCTACACCAATCTTTCTTTTAAAGATCCATTTGCATCCCACAGGTTTTACCCCAGGGGGTACAATGTCCAAAGTCCATACTTTGTTGGTGTACATAGACTCCATTTCGGATCTCATGGCATCCAGCCACTTCAAAGAGTCTCCACTCGTGATAGCTTACTGAAAACTGGTAGGATCATCATCATCCATGATGCAATCTTCTCCGTCACCATCAATGAGGAAACCGAAGTACCTCTCCGGTGGGCGAGAAGTCCTACCAGACCTACGGAGTGGCCGAGGTTCCTCAGTTTCTATTGCAACAGCCGGTTCAACCAAATCGTCATTAGTAGTTTGTGTTTCTAGAACCTCTTCTAGATCCACCACCTTGCCATCATCTTTATCTGTGAAAAACTCTTTTTCTAAGAATGTGGCATACTGAGAAACAAACACCTTTTGTTCCTCTTTGTGGTAGAATAGATATCCATAAGAATTCTTTGGATATCCCACAAAGTTACCCATGACTGACCGTGTCTCAAGTTTGTCCGGATTCTGCTTTTTAATATCAGCCGGGCAACCCCAAATCTTAATTCTCTTAAGAGATGGTCTCTTCCCATGCCATATCTCATATGGCGTGGTAGACACGGTTTTGGTTGGAACCCTGTTTAGTAGAAACGCTGCAGTCTCCAATGCATGCCCCCAAAACGAGACTGGTAACTCAGCGTCACTCATCATGGACCGGACCATATCTAATAGGGTCCTATTCCATTGTTCTGACACACCGTTGTGCTGTGATGTGTAAGGAGGAGTGAGCTGAGAGAGAATCCCATTCTCTTTTAGGAAGTTTGCAAATTCTGTACTGAGATACTCACCACCTCGATCTGATCGAAGTATCTTGATACTCAAGCCGGTTTGTTTTTCTACTTCTTGTTTATATTCAATGAATTTCTCGAAAGCTTCGGACTTGTGCTTTAATAAAAATACATGACCGAATCTTGAGAAATCGTCAGTGAACGTAATGAAGTATGAAAAACCGCCTCTAGCCTGTGTAGACATTGGCCCACATACATCACTATGTATGAGGCCTAGGAGCTCAGTAGCCCTTTCTCCGTGTCCGGTAAATGGAGTTTTGGTCATTTTACCCTTGATACAAGACTGGCAAGTCGCATAAGATTTATATTCAAAAGAGTTTAAATATCCATCTTTGTGTAACTTGTTTAGTCTTGTTTCGTTAATATGACCAAGTCTACAGTGCCAAAGAAATGCTTCATTTAATTCCGAAAGCTTTCTTTTATTAGTGTTTTGTATACTGAAAACTGTGTGTTGATTTAGGACATATATTCTTTTATTATGCGTACCATACCCAACCAACATTTGATTCAGGTGAATGTTCATAACATTGTTCTGCAATACAAAATTATATCCTTCATTGTCTAACAAAGAAACGGATATTATATTACAAAGCATACTGGGTACAAAATAACAAGGATTCAAAACCAAAATACATCCAGATGGCAACCCCAAGTGATACTCTCCCACTGCGACTGTATGTACATTGGAACCATTTCCAACGCGGAGAGTATGGTCACCTGTCTTCAAAACTTTGCTATTTCTCAGCCCCTGCATAGAATTGCAAATGTGAGAACCTGAACCGGTATCCAATACCCAGGAAGCAGAGTTTATTGAAAAACAGTTTTCTGTCACAAACGCACCTGAAGCAGAAGCATCCCCATGCTTCTTCTTGAGACTTAATTACTCCGTGCAGTTGCGCTTCCAATGTCCTGTCTTGTGGCAATGAAAACATTCGCCTTTCCCCGAGTCTCCAGCTTTGGACTTTTCCTTTCCCTTTACCTTTTTAACTCTACCCTTAGGATTGGTGGGCTTCTTCTTTTTCTTTCCCTTGGCCTTAGCTTTCGGGCGAGAAGAGGAAGACTGTCCAACAGTCATAACGGGAGTTTTTGCTGACTTCATAATGCTCTCTGCACTCCTTAACATGTTAAGGAGTTCAGGGAGTTCCTTCTCCATGCCGTGCATGTTGAAGTTCACTATGAATTGAGCAAACGTGGAGGGGAGGGACTGCAGAATAATATCTATATATTGTTCATTGTCCATCGTCCATCCAAGGTCCTCAAGCTCTTCTATAAGAGCTATCATCTTCAGAACATGGTCTCCTACTGATGTGCCAGGGGCCATTCGCATCTGAAACAATTTCTTTGATGCTTCGTATCGTAATACGCGGGATTGCTCTCCATACAACTCCTTTGTATGGAGCAATATACCGTGAATGTCCATATCCTCGTGCTGCTTTTGATGTGTGTTATCCATCGATGCAAGCGCGAGGCATTTTGCCGTGGCACAGTCAGCGTCCCATGTCTTGCGGACTTCAATGTCTGCAACTGAGGATTTTGGACCTGGGACGGGCGGGGCTGAAGCCGTGAGGACATATGATACTTTATCATAAGTCAAGACTATTTTCAGATTCCTCAGCCAGTCTTTATAATTGGTCCCATTCAGTTTGTTTTTATCTAGTAGAAGCTTGAGTCCAGTCATGGGTATCTGCCATTAAGAGAGAGAAAAGAATACACTCAGCGAAAGCTCTTGCATAGATCAGATTGGTTATTATCTTGTCTAATCGATGTCTCCCACTGCTTTAATCAAGTTTTTCTTTCAAACCTTAAAAAGAAAACTAGCCAGGATTAATTACAGTCTACAACTTCGCTAACCGTTCAGCCAGGCCAGTGTCGGTACTTGAGGGAGGTTCCCCGTGCTTTCGCAAGGACCTAATTAAAGTAAACCTCGTTTTCCCAGAGGCGTAGCCCCGTTAACACCTTTCTAGACACCTAATGAGTTAGCTAACTGTAAACTGCAAAACTCTCCTAGGAGCAACTATTGCCCACAGTGGGATCGGGATCCAACCATCATATGGAAGGTATGCAATCTCATTGCAAATCTCAACACTTGAAATTCCCGATGTGATTTTTACCCCGAGTACTTATGACCTTAACTATGGTCAACAAATCATAAGTACCAGTCAAGTTCTATCCGTCATTTCTTGATCAATTAGACCCACCCATATGACCCTTAACTAAGGTCAACAAAGTCGCATGAATGTCTTAATTAATCTGCATCATATGCAATGTAGGAAGACATCACTTAGCTACCGTACACTACGCCTTAACTAAAGTCAGCAAACGTAGCACGAATACTAAGTACTCTACTTCCTAAAATGACGGAGGGTTGCGGATGATTTTTAAGAAAATCTTTAATGCTTTGAACTTGATATCGTTGTAGAATCAAACGGTTTTCAAAAAGGAGTGGCTTGTGCTCCGCAGTTTTGAAATATAGCTTTTTCATAAAGAGCCGGGTTTATTTTCTTTACATTAATCATATTAATGTAATCCCATCATTTAAGTCCTTAAGCTAATCACAGAAAAGAAACGAAAATAACATGTACGCTTATGCCATCCGCATTCGCCGCAATGTTCCGTTATGCACCGTTAGGTTACTTAACTAACGGCATACCGGGACGGGACTAGCGCGGGTGTAAAACATAAGCAACGTCTACTATATATCATATATATAATATGTCATTCATCTCAGATATCTCAGAACACATGCAACAGAAACATATATATAATGTGGGATATACTAGGACGTCCGTATTTAGTATTTAGCCAACAATAGAAAATACGGATTCCACAGTCGCGATGAATAGCCAAGCCCACACCCCTAGACCCCTACGAGAGCGGCAAGCGACCCTACCAATCCTAGAGTTTAGAAGACCCAGTCTCGACTCCTCGAGATGGCCTCCCACTGAACCCCAGAACCCGGTCACTTGTGCTCCCCTCCTTGGGTCTATCCTAATGCGGAAAAGTAAATAATATACAACACTGGTGACACAACCTCAACCCGGAAGTGCCCTAAATAAAAGAATATTACATTACATTTGAATTTACATGAATGAAAATATAAAACTCTCATCTCACATAAAACCCCCCGGCTATTCAATCGCGACAATCCTGCACATCATATCTCAGCAATACATAATATCTCATATCATCAACGTAAGTAAGTATGCATACCCCAATTGTCATTGATGTATAGCAACGAAACCGGCGATATCGAACATACTACACTTACGGTCACAGAAAAGAAAGTGTAAAACTACAATATTTGGAATCCACATTCTCTTTAGACATCATAAATGCGAAATATCACATATTTCGTATTTCATGCCTAAACTATATGAATTCCACATATTGTATCACATTCCAGATAAACAGACAGTATTAAAATTTTCGAACGAACGATCAAATACCCAAGATTCACTAAAGCTCAACACTTGAGCAGAGTTCAAAAACCCGGAGTGTGACACAGTAGTAGCGGTCCAGCCATAGAAGGGTCAAGCCAACGCCTCACATGTGGCACGCCGTACTGCCCCAAACCCTAAGGTTCAAAGGGCAGTTCAAGACGTTCACATAATCGAGTTAAGGTTTGTTTTCTTCTAGAGGGACCACCACAAAAAGACTTGCACAAATCTCCAAAATATTTAAACCCCATGAATAGTGAGCAAATGATACTCGTTCAAACACTTCAATACTTTCTAGTTTACCCGGAAAAGCAACGAAATGAAAATTCCGATTGAATCGACGAGTCCAAAACCATCTCCAGAAACTACAGTACTATATTCAGATTAAACATACCTAAAACACTATACAGGCAGTTATAAGAATTACAGTGCAAATTTGAATCAATGATCCCTCTGTACGGCCGCGGAACCGCGGCCTAAGCAAGGAATTGCCGCTGTTTCGCGGCGATTTGTATGGATCAGAGCTTCGAATTTCACAGTGTTTCTTAGTTTTCCATGCTGTATTTTTTAAGTATTTATAATTCTGAAAAATGTCAGATTTTAAAATTTGTCCAGAGAAGGTCTCGAAAAATCGTATTTTGATCCGATCGGGATTTTTACTTCGTAAAAGTGTCGCCTAATGTTCTAGGTTGGCTCTGATACCAATGTTAGGTTTACCTAGCACCCTATGTAGAGTTTGGAAGCATCACATGTCACAAAGTTCAAGTTTTTATGGTGCTAAGCAAGCATACAAAGGATCTTATCCTAGAAAATTAGGGTTTCATGATTTTACAAACGACAAAAGCTAGGGTTTCAAGACTACAACCTTTGTAGCTCCCTTCGATGGACTCTTAGGCCTCTTGAGTGTTGGAGGAAGGTTCTCTTGAAGTCTTCTAGCGTCCACGACGATCCACCCGAAGCTCCTAGTCCAAGCTTGCAACTTCACTTTTCAAGATGAGAAATGAAGAGAACACTCTAAACAAGTTGGCTAAACTTGTGTAGAATGATATTGTGGTTATGATTCTCACTTCAAAAACCTTTCTTGATGTGTGATTTGTTCACTAGAAGAAACTAGAGAGCAAAGGAAGAAGGAGGAGGAAGATGATGGCTTTTCTTTTGAAGAAGAGAAAAGATTAACCTTGGAAAAGAAATGAAATATATTTATATATATTTTATTTCTTCTCATCTCAAACCATGGTTAAATGTTTGAGTTATTATTTAATTAGAGTTTAAAACATAGAAGGAAAGTTTAATCCAAGGTTAAGGGTAGGTGAGGATGGTTAGGTTAAGAAGAGTGTAGAAACAAGTCAAGAATTATCCTTTCCTTTTCCATTTTGTTTTAAACACAAAATCAAATAATAATCCATATATTTATCCATGGTGTGAGTCTCATATTGCCACCATTTTCCATGTGTAATCAACCATGATAGATGGTGTATGTATGTATGTATGTATGCATATCCATATGTGCATGAAACTAAAAGAAAGATAGCATACATGCATGCATACATCCATCATGAACAAGAAAAGGTTTCAAGTGAGAAAACTAATGGTTAAATGATAAATCAACACTTGATTTATCAATCCGGCCATATCACATATGACCCCACCAAAAGCAAGCCGCCCGATCAATATACGGTATCCCATACGCGCATTTTAATCGGGTCTATGCGCATATCGCATACGCGCACCACAACGTTTCGCCTGGACTAGGTAACTCCTTTGTGGGACTCTAAGACTCGTCAATACACCGGCAGTGGGTGATGATCATATCAAGCACCCCCAAGTCGCAAGCGGTCAGCTAAACGTAATGGCCACCCGGGTATTGAGCGATCAGAAGAAAATAAGCGAACCTGCTACAACTCCCGTCGAGCCATCCGGCAACTCTACCGTACAGTCCGGTCTCTTCGTCAGATATGCTGCATATCGAGCCTAGGGATGGTCACGTCGACCCTAATAACTCAATAAGTCATGCCGTTGAATGGTCTATAATAGATCGAGAAACTACTGATAACACTTATCAGCAAATCTCAGCAGCCCTGGCCAGGGACTTACTGATATAACCAGTCGGGCACAGCACGGCATCAACTCCCAATACCGGGAGAGACGAAACCCCTCCTATCGCTCATCGCCTTCATGTGTCTCGGGACTGTACCCAAGGGCCACCTGTTTGCACGACTCTGTAGAGCCGTGGTAGGGTGGCAATCAAAGTACAGTGGGAGAACACACAAGACTCTATGACGATCTCGGGTCTACAGACTAACCTGTACCAGTGTCACCTGAGAACTGCTATCCGACGATAGATATAATTCCATATAGGAGTTCTCGGTGAGTCCGTCCAGTGTACCCAGTCACCACTGAGCACCCGTATATGATCTTGATGGCAATCATCGATGAATGTGGGAACATTCATCGCCCATCGTATAGGTCTAGTATCATATACGCTAGTCTACTATGGTATATCAATGCCCCGTCTCGATATACCTACAACTAGGGACTTTTTAGGATATGCTTATAGACTACAGATGTCCCACTAGTATGATCTCCATCATAATCAGAGTAGTCAAGCCGATATCCTCAGGGCTTTATCAGCATGTATGAATGAATAAAAGCATGATCAAATCAACATGTCAGATAAAGAAGAACCAGATAGCATGCTATCATGTCGAGCAAGAATGCATACTGAATATATATATATACATGTATAGATACATCCACTATCATATAATGGCCTCTAGGGCATACATATATCCAACAAACCTAACTCTAGCAAACTAGAATAAGAGTAGAGAATCTATACCAAGCGATCTGTGTCCTTCGATCTTCCCTTCCACTCCGATCTCCTCGCGGAATCTCCAGCCGTCACCTCCTCGTCGAAACGGGCACCACAACGCCGGGTTCTTTTACGGGCTCCCACCTCTGGACCGAGACAACTCGGGCATGAAGTTGGCGAGCCGACGTGCCCAAGGAATGCTGTAGGCAAGTGTAGAGAGGTATGTCTCATGGGATGAAGTTGCCATAGAGATGATGGAGGTGAATAAGAACTTTGGAGAGGGGCTAGAAAATTTTAGCAAGCAAAGAATGAGATGTATGTTTTTCCCTCCCACAAAAATGAACCCTCTCTCATCAAGAATGTGGCCGGCCCCTCTCTAATATGGTGAATGGAAATTGATCAAGTATCCAAGAGAAGAAAATGTATTATTAAGAGAAGAAAATGGTCACACCAATTTCAAATCTAATCCAATCACAATCCATCACCATAAATGCAAGATAAGTGATGCAAAAGGAATCTCATTATGCCAAAACCATCATGATGCCACCAATTTAAAAAATACCCCCTCCATAAATACTAATTTGCACAATTGCAAATTAGCCCCCTCCATCAGAAAAATCCGGCCGTGAAGGAACAAAGGAAAACTGGCCCGAACGGAATACAAACTGGCAACTTCAGAAAACTGATCCCGTAATAAATTACAGGAAAACCCCGCGACTGTATATACATACCCGCATTTGTATTCCCACTGAATATAAATGCAAAGAGACAAAATCTACACTGTACAATACTAGGATCCGGCTTAAACCAAAGCCCGCTAGTATTATCCGTCCGATCACGATCCGTGCAATACCGCACGTATCTGATCGAACCCTGCCATATCTCCATACGGCCTCTACAGCGTATCGCCCGAAACTTGAGAAACTGGTCTGTGGGGGACTCTAAAGACTCGTCAATACTTTGGTTGTGGATTTAACCACTAGCACGTCAGAGGTATTAGCCTGTACGTAACGGGCTACCAGGTATTGACCAAAAGGGACGTCGATGAGCGAACTCATCCTGACACCCTACTGAGCCCGTAAGTGACAATATCCTACAGTCCGGTCCGTTCGTCTATGAATATAGCATGGCGGGCCTAGGGGGTTGGTAAAAGTCAGACCCCCAAAAGCGGTACAAGTCATGTCGGAGTGTAGTCCAGAACACCCTGAGATACTACTGGAATACCTACCAGTAAATCTCCTGCCTTGGCCAAGGACTTTCATGTACTGGCTCTCCTAGACACAGCGCGATCTCACCCCCATTACTGGGAGAGACGAACCCCTGCAGATCCGCTCACTGCCTCCATGTGGCTCGGGACTGTACCCAACTAAAACCTGTTTGCACATCTCCTTTGAGCGTGGTAGGGTAGTAATCAAAGCACAGTGGGAACTCACACGAGACAAATGACGATCTCAGGTCGATGAACTAACCTGTACACATTTCACCAGGGAACTGCTATCTGACATCAGGTATAATACCAACTAGCATGTTCCCGACGAGTCATGTCCGGTGTACTCATAACCCAATGAGCACCTGTATACATCTTAGGTGAACCAACTGACACCAGTGGCTTGTGAGACCGGCCACCGCCCCTCGTCGGGGTCTCGACTGTATACACTAGTCTACTCTAGAGTATCGATGCCCTGTCTCGAAACTCCCACGACTAGGGACCTTTTAAGGATGCTTATAGACCCCAGCTCCCACATATATGATCGCCCTCATACTGCTGGTAGTCAAGCAAGAATCCTAGGGGCTCTATCAACGTGCAATAGCGACTCATAAGGTCACCTAAAGCAGTACACGATGATAAAGATAAACCATATAGCATACTATCATCTTGAGTAAGACTGTCCTACCGGTATATGTCCTCCCTCAATCATTGCAATCACGTGCCTGTGATCCAATAATTGACTCTGAGGGCACTATCTCCAACCATCTCCCACTTGCACTCAATGCTAATTATTGCGATGTCGCATACTCACAGCCCGTGTGATACCGAACACCCAACTCCTCTACTAGTCAGTCTCACAAAGCTCGTTTGCGAAACTATTGCGTTCGAGGAATAGCCTCAGTGAGTGGATCCACTGTGATGTTTCTTTCTATGTCTCTCTTTATCTCAAGTTCGCGGAGAAAACCCATCTCCCGAAATGAGAAATACCTTTCTTAGAATATGTTTGGATGTCTGATGGGACCTAGTTCATAAGTGAACTCCAAATCCAAACTTCTTAGACTGTATCGTCGACTGAACTTAATCAGTGTCCTGCGCCATGCCTCCCTCAGTATCCTCTTAGACCTCCTGTCCAAACTAC
The DNA here is from genome assembly GCA_030015575.1 of Agapanthus africanus. Taxonomy (NCBI): domain Eukaryota; kingdom Viridiplantae; phylum Streptophyta; class Magnoliopsida; order Asparagales; family Amaryllidaceae; genus Agapanthus; species Agapanthus africanus. The sequence goes on along the minus strand of CM057343.1, from coordinate 165,487,185 downwards.
TACCCCTCATCAGAGGGAAAACTATAACTCTGACAGCCACTCTGTCATCCAGGTCACCTTGGAAGCCTGGAATGATAATTGTCTCCCAAAGGAGGCAGCCGTTATCATTTCCCTAGAACATCAACTTATGTTCCAAAACTGCTTCCGATCGTTTCTGCAGGATTGGATTAATATCAACTTACTGCATCTCGTGCAAAAAAAAAACATCTGGTGTGGTACTTGACATCTCATGATTGACTCAATTTCCTAAGCAAGTGATCTACCAATCATGCACATCCCTCTCCCCTTTAGTCTGTAAGACACCTTTAGAGAGGGTGACTCCATCACCTGCAGGTACACCACCATGCCAAGAGTCGTCCATTCTAAATACCTTTAGAATGCTGTCAAGTACCCTGATTGGGAAACCACCCAAATCTAGATCTATAGATCTAGTAACCAGAATGTCTAATATTATATCCAAGCCCTATGTGGAGAAACCACTGTGTGACAACCAAAGTATAACCGATCGTAGTATAGGAATTTCACTTCCTACTCTGTGTATGTCATCTAAATACCAGGACATCACACCCTACTACCTTCTTAACAGATCCATCCCCTATTCTGATGAAGTCAAACCTATGACTGTCACATCAGAAATAGATGATCTATCTCCGCTATATCTGCTTTAGTCTATAAATAGAAATAAGCCACTTGTCCATTATGCTTCCGCTGCTCCCACTGACTACGACAATCCTCTGGCAGAGTCATATAAACGTACACTTCTAAAGCTAGTTTAGAATGATGCTATACTCATCCTCCTGCCGGGTCTCACAGTCTGGAACAACAGCAATGGAAAGTCTGGGTAAACAAGAACCTCCCTGCCACCGTCCTTGAGCATACCGAAGTACCTCTCGGGTGCATGAGGTTACCCACTTTATCTGCGGAGTGGCCAATGGAATGTCAAACCAGATTGAATCTTTAGGTTCTTATTAAATCTTCAGTAATTGTTTGCGGTTCTGGAATCACTTCCAGTTCTACCATACTTCCACTACTGTTTTCTGAAAAAAAATCCATTTTTATTAAAACTGTGACGAGTCAAGAACAATATCACTATTGATCTTCCAGATGGTAGAATATCAACCCTCATCATAGCCCGGGTCAACCCACAAACAACCATTACAAAAACGTGCCTTGAGTTATCCGGAATCTGGTTTTAAGCATAAGCCGGACAACTCCCCGTATCTTAACATCGTTAATGTAGCGTTTTGAAAACCGTTTCGGTGAAATTTCGGAAAAATCGGTAAAATAAGGGGGTTTTCTGTAAAAAGTCAAAATACAAATATCTTATTATAAAAATTAAATATACATATTCTAGCTATGTAATTGCTAGTATTTGGTGTTTATTGAGCCACTGGTGAAATTTCAAATTTTCTGAAAAAAAAATTATTTTATTATTATTTTAAGCCGTCACTAATATATTTAATTAGGGAAAATTACAAATTGGAATGAGTTGAAACAAATTTTGTGCATCATAAAACATTAAACAAAATCTTATCGTGTGATTTTTGAAACTAAATCGTTTGCCAAAACGGTTTAGAAATTATTGAAGAAAAAAGGCTTTTTTTTTAGTATAAATGGATGTTTGGGGTATTGTATTTATTATTTTCCATCACCCCACACCCATACCCACACTCACACACACCCATTTAGTTCTTCCCTTGGCTGAATTCAGCAGCCCCCATCGATTTCCCCACTTGAATTTCAAGTTAAGAAAAGAAAGGAAAAGAAAAGAAAAGAATTGAAAATGATAGAATTTGAGTGGACTTTGACTTGATCTAACTTTCTCCACCTCACTCTCTCTCCTCCCTCACCCAATCCCCCACACTTCTGGCCGAAACCTGCAACCCCCCAATAGCCCCTTTCCCCTCTTCTCCTCTCTTTGTTTCCATAAAAGAAAATCCAAAGAAAAACACACAAAATCAAACCAAAATCAAAATCCACCTCCTACCCATTTCTCCTTGGCTACTTTAGCATGGATCTAGGGATTTAGATTTCAATTTGGGAGGCTAAGTGTGCTTGTAGGAGCTTCAAATTATTTGGGTATAAATTCTAACCTTTTGCTTAATGTGTTGTAATTGTTTCATGTTAGCTTAATTAGGTGTTTAATTAGGTTTAAATATGTTTTCAATTGGTTTTAAGTGCATGATGTAAAAGTTATGAGTTAGGGTTTGAATTCAAATATGGCTATTGTCACTTGTTTAAGTTTACAAAGTGTATTTTGGCATGTGAGGGCATGGAAAACCTAATCTAGTTGCTATTATGTAAATTGTTGCATTTAATTTGTCCAAATCAAGTTTTTAAGCAAACTAGGTTTTTGGAATTTGATTAACTAATGGAGATAAAAATCTAATTAGGGTATTCATGGCATTATTAACATTTTAAAGTGCAGTTTAATACTTTAGTTCATGAAAATCCAAGCTAGATTGTAGTTTGTGCATTTTTGCTATAAAATTGTTAAAATTTAGGTATTTTGTAAACTAGAATTTTAGGGTTTTTGGAATTTAATGAGATTAAATTATGGGAATTGTTTTTATGACTTATTTAAGATATTTAGTGAATATTGTGGCCGCTAGATTCGTTTATACATCGAGTTTTGTACTAAAACGGTGATTTGTGCTTGCTAGATTTTCGGGAAAATGATTTTTTAAGTGAAATTGGGGTTTTTTGTGAATTTTAAGCTATTTTATATTATAATTAGTGCTTGTAATTGTACAAATGAGTGTGTTGGGAGCTTTCTCGATGGTTTGGCATTTGTACGCCGACGTCGAGGGTTTTTGGGTCGATTTGTGAAAGCAACCATAGGTTTTGACCTATGTGGGTTTCGTGTGTCGTTTTGGTCATGAGTCGGATTATAATGCGAAACGGTGCGTTATGATATGTAGGTACCCATGTGGACTTCGAGACGACAAGCAAGCGCGTGGCGACGTCGGCACCGGCGAGCGAGGACCAGGTGAGTAGATTTATATCTACGGGGAGAAGTCGGGTGGATGGCGTATAGCACCCCCGCAGTTCGTGGTGATGTATATGAATACGTATACACACATATATATATTGTTTGAGTATATTGATGATAATATAGATATTTGGTGTTCTTGGATATTTAGTGTCGCGAAACCCTAGAGTAGTGGTCGCACCACACATGCACACACCAACCCATACTTGCATACTTTCTTCTTTCATTCGTTCTTATACGGGAATATATAGTTATGTGTTCACATGGGTATGCGACTATGTGTTCACATACGGATTTGAGGATGATACTTGGTTTTGAGATGAGTCGATGAGATTTGTATTGAGGTTGTGAATTCGGTGATATGGCAGGATTCGTATTTGAGATACGACATGACGTTGTAGCGGGTCCTTGACGTAGTGTTTCACACACGTCCATGCATACTTAGGCGGTATCAGTATTGTACTAGACGTAGATCAGTACCCCGATCATGATATTTGATAAAGAGGATACCAGGTGAATAGTATGATGAATGTGATATTGATCCGTACCCAGATTTGGGGATGCCGTACGACGGATTTACGTACGAGCTATATTTTGATGATTGATCCGCACTCTTGACTTGGGATGTCTGGTTATAGATATGGTATCGGATATGATATTATTGAGGCGGGATCACCGACTAATATATATATACAGGTATGTATATGTATCGACTCAGATGTTAGGCGGTTTCCTTACCTGCAGTCCAGCTTGTTAACTTAGTCCTTTAGTTTAGTTTAGTTGTTAGATTAGATTCGATTCTTACCTATTTCAAAAACTAACGAATCGTGGGTATTTTAAAAGACAGCCCAAGGGATCCTATGGATATTTCAAAAGACGTATCTTTTCATAAAAACACCGTAGCCCCTATTTTCAAAACCTCATGATTCGTGTTATTTCAAAAGGCACCATTTGTAGGATTTATAATAGGGTAATGCAGATTAGTTATCGTTGTGTTTAGTATTTAGCTCCCGCTCATTATTACTGTTCGCTCCGCATCGCATACTTATATTATAATTTCTTATTGCATTGTTGATATCATACTGTTAGGACACCAGCACCATTACCGATGATGCGTATGTACCGCATACACTTGCTTGCCGGCTCACACACATTTTCATCGGTAATTGCCATGTCACGCACACATTAGAAAATATTATCGCCTAATGTAGCTTGTTAACTAGTAGTTTTTACATGATGATTAGTTTCTTGCATTATATGCTAGTTTAAACATTGTAGCTATTACTTGTCACTTCATGCATACTGTTATTCATTGTTATGCCGTATTCATGGATTCTCATGCCTATATTCACTGTTTACATGCTATTGATGACTTGGATTCGGATTTCATGAGATTTCTTGGATTTGGAGGAAAACCGCAAAAACATAAATAAACATTTTCTCTCTTTTAAAATAAAAAGTGCGGTTTTCCCATGATGTATGAGTCGTCCACCATGAGTTTGCTGAGGGATTTCGAGACCCGATTCGAGGAGTGGAGGAACCGTTTCGGGTACATGGTGGGCCCGGTGCGGTACCCCGGGGCAAGAGGATCGTGTTATTGACGTTGAGCCTGGCAGGGGAGCACTACCGACCGGTGATATTACCCGATGCGTCGGATATCCGGAGGATACCGTTGTGGTCTTGAGATGGATGGTAAGGGCCGGTCTGGACTGACGGTGCCCTAGATATTGAGATTGAGACATTGAGATTTCGAGATATTGAGGTACTGAGATTTGATGATGTAGGCCAGTCCGGATAGCCGGATCCTGATATTTTGAGACATTGAGATTTATGTTTTGTGTCGATACTAGACACTGTTGATGCTGATTTCATTTATGATACCTCATTTTAAAAATACAAAGGAAATCTCACTAAATTATGAAAACAGTTTCTTCATTTACATGTATTCTGTTTTCATGCATTCATACCTCATTCATATGATATATCGCTACCTGAGGCACTGACACGGGCACATGAGATTACACTCGGGTTAGATATCACCCTAGCCATTGTTATAGGTTGCATGTTATACATATATTTGAGGTTATATTATGATCTTTGACCTAGGTTGCGTTATTTATGCGATTTCTTTTCATAGATGTTTTTCTATTCACAAGTTGGCAACTCACCCCCGTTGTGCCCCAGTTTGTTGCAGGTTTGCCGTACAGGTTTCATTACGGCTTTGCGGGCATAGTTTCCTTAGGGTGATTTGCTAGTAGGTGGGTTTACTTGTATCGTACCCCCATTATATATCTTGTATATCATTATTCTGTTGTATCTAGAAGTTCCATCAACCAAACATGTATTTATTTTTGAGATAGAGACCAGTGATGTTATTCTTTCGACCTTAGAGTTGCGCGTTGTATTTCTGTGGATTTCTTGTTGTTTTGCGTTTCCTTTTGAGTTTTGATCCTCGCCCTTGGCGTTGTATATTATATTTCTTGTGTGGTTGTGACCGTCGATTGACGAAGAGCTAGCTCCCGCTTGGGGATGCCTTTTTATTGATTTCATATACTATTCATGTTGTATCCTGTTTGGGGGCCAGTATTTACAAAGGAGACTCTGCCGAAATTTTCGGGAAATATTTGATGTTTTTTAAATAAAAAAACCGCATAATTCGGCTTATGCTATTAAAACTACTTGTTTTAAATTGGTTTTCCTTCACTCTACTACCTTTCTTGGTTTGGATTTCTGGGTTTTCGACTTACTTAGATTACGTACACCTCGAGACGTTCGTAGTTTAAGTGCCGGTCATATTCCGTACTTTCGGGACGTGACAAAGTTGGTATCAGAGCGTTAGGTTTTACCTTCGGTGCGTAGGATGACCCATGGTTGATGGAATAGGTGACTAAAGTAGAGTGACGTACCGTAGGTATGTTCCGCGGCATATTTACGATACGCTACTCCACTTAAGAAGCCTTAGGATGTACATTTCTTTGCTTAGTATTATATTCATTCCGATCTAGCCTCATCAGTACCAGTTATGGTTTTGCTGCCACGATTACGGGCAGGGAGAGCTACAGCTAGAGTTGCGGTCAGCACGAGCTCGTCACGAACGAGGACTGACCAGGGCGAAATTCCGGCGATACACGATTGCGGAGATGTGTCTTTTTACTGTGTTTCCGCGCCACGAGCGTTTGGCGGATCGCCTTTATGAGGTTACTCGGATGTGCTGATCGACACTAGAGGATTGAGCCAATGATAGAGGCCAGCCAGATTTTGATGACCGTTGGTGTATTGCTTACTCATGATGATTGAGGCACTATTCAGCGTGCGGACGAGTGAGCCAGTTGTTGCTGCGGACGACGGGATATCGCCCCAGATGTTGGAGCTATTGCAGTATGAGTTGTACTAAGAGATGATAGAAGGTCGCTAGTTACTAACGATGAATGACTAGGACATGTGGTTCGTTCGCTACCCCGATGCGAGGTCATCAGATAGATTGATTCTAGCTAGAGACGACTTCACGCGGAGACGTTGAGAGTCGACAGAGACGATCGAAGGTCAGCAACCTATTATTCCAAGTTTAAAGTATTCGGAAAGACATGCAGGCAATTCTATGGACCCTCTAGAAGAATGAAACCCTAACTCGACTTAATGACCGTGTGAAAGCCTTTGAACCTTCGGGTTTGCGGCAGTTCTACGGCGCCATTAGTGAGGCTTGGGTTTGCCCTTCTACGGCTGGACCACCGATGCTGTGGTATGTACTCGATACTATTAAACTGTGCCCAAGATGTTGAGCTCTTGGGGGATTATGAGGTTTTGACGACTCGATCGGATGGCTCGACTTAATTCGGATGCTAGGTGGTGAGATGCATTTCTTGGGAGACTCCCGATACGAGGATAGCCGTTGGAGCTCAGTCCATGCAGCCGCGACGAGACGAGTCCAAAGCAGACGACATTAGAGAAAAGTGAAGTAAGAGGTTCGTACAAGATCTGGATATGATGATGTTCCCCTTCGCCGACATCAGAGATGCGATGCGCATGCCGAGGCAGAGTACTGGATATACCTTCCAGAAGGAGTCGCGATGGGTATGCAGCCGTTCCAGAGCAAGATGCAGATATAGGAAAGGACGATGAATTCCAGACAGTTGGCAGAGACGAGACATGGAAGAGACCGTGAGCAGGATTCCTTCCAGGACACTGCTGCAATGATACTTGCACCCAGGATCAGATGTGTTACGTACATTCAGAGAGCCAGAGGCCGACGCCGGTGATATGCTGTCTTACGAGTGGTCGCGATGATTGACCGAGAGATGACCAGAGAAGTGCCAGAACGGGATCATCCCCGTTAGCACACCTGACAGGGCCGATGAGCCGATGGACCGAGAGATTGGTAATTCACAGTGAAGACCTTGACCCAGGAGTGGTCATTGTTACGCACACCAGCAGGCCAGAATTCATGATCATCGACGAGACGTCCCACTAGTGACCACGACAGTTAGCCCGAGATTCTTAGAGGATGCACTTGAGCGGTACTATTCCGCCATTATTGATTTCGATGTTTTGGGTGATTTATTCGCATGATTTGATTTTGATGATTGAGGATTTACGATCTTTGCACAGTGTTGCACTTGATATTGTCTTCGTGCATTGGTTTCACCTGTTTGTGATTTTACGGTTTTAGACATTTGAGTTGATTTTGTGCATATGCACGCACACAATTTGGTTCCTACACTCTGTATAGTTTATATATGCTTGCAGTGCAGTGATACGCCTTTTGTGCACTTAGATGCACTGGACTTCGATTTCGATTGTGATACTCGATATTTGTTTTGTGCACCTGATTTGATTTTGCGCATTTTCGGCGCTTGATATTGGATTTCATGATTTCGTGCATGATGGATGCCCCTGGTTTTGGGTTTTCGCGCATGTTGAGCGCATGTCTTGAGATGCGATTTTGTTGCACACCAGATGCACTAAATCGAGATTTTTTTTTCGTGCATGTCAGATGCACCTGATTTTTCTGTCAGGCACACACGTTGCCTACGACAGATGCTTTGTGCACACCCGATGTACTTAGATCTTGTTTCTGTGCACTTGTATGGCACGTATATGGATTTTGATTGTCGTGCGCACCAGACGCACGTAGTATTCATACGCGTATTTTGGGATTGATTTCTTATAGAGCAGTACGTTTTTTTTATGATAATTGCGATGTGTTTTCGTACTAAGCAGGACTAGTCAGAGGACAGTACCTGAATGTATTTTGCATGCATTGATAGCTATTGAAGGGAATTCCAAAAAGCGAGCTATAGTCTCAGTATTTACCTACGTGTCTGATATGACGCGAAACGTTTAAAACAAGGAAAACCCTTCTAAATTGTTTCCCAAAACGGCGGAACGTACATTTCAAACAAAGGTATATATGTATATAGTTATTTTCTTATGATAGACGTCCGCCACTGTGCAGTGTTATGTGCATTGCACAGCAACTTAAAGGATTTGGCATGCATTTCCTCCTGATATTTACATGTATAGTTCCGATTTATAGCATATCGGTCTTACTTGATATTTGGCATTCGTGTCTTCACCTTGACTCCGATGATTGCGGGATGCTTGACGGAGTTTTGATTTTGAGTTTTATGCTCATTTTTCATGCGCATGCGTTGCGCTACGATTTGTTTTATGTATTTACGATTTCGGAGCCCCGACGACTTGATGGTTTTGCTTAGATGTTTTAGTATTTGGGGAGAATTTTAATTTAAATTCGGGGACCGAATTTCTTTAAGGGGGGAAGATTGTAGCGTTTTGAAAATCGTTTCGGTGAAATTTCAGAAAAATCGGTAAAATAAGGGGGTTTTCTGTAAAAAGTCAAAATACAAATATCTTATTATAAAAATTAAATATACATATTCTAGCTATGTAATTGCTAGTATTTGTTGTTTATTGAGCCACAGGTGAAATTTCAAATTTTCTGAAAAAAAAATTATTTTATTATTATTTTAAGCCGTCACTAATATATTTAATTAGGGAAAATTACAAATTGGAATGAGTTGAAACAAATTTTGTGCATTATAAAACATTAAACAAAATTTTATCATGTGGTTTTTGAAATGAAATCATTTGCCAAAACGGTTTAGAAATTATTGAAGAAAAAAGGCTTTTTTTTTAGTGTAAATGGATGTTCGGGGTATTGTATTTATCATTTTCCATCACCCAACACCTATACCCACACTCACACACACCCATTTAGTTCTTCCCTAGGCTGAATTCAGCAGCCCCCATCAATTTCCCCACTTGAATTTCATGTTAAGAAAAGAAAGGAAAAGAAAAGAAAAGAATAGAAAATGATAGAATTTGAGTGGACTTTGACTTGATCTAACTTTCTCCACTTCACTCTCTCTGCTCCCTCACCCAATCCCCCACACTTCTGGCCGAAACCTGCAACCCCCCAACAGCCCCTTTCCCCTCTTCTCCTCTCTTTGTTTCCATAAAAGAAAATCCAAAGAAAAACACACAAAATCAAACCAAAATCAAAATCCACCTCCTACCCATTTCGCCTTGGCTACTTTAGCATGGATCTAGGGATTTAGATTTCAATTTGGGAGGCTAAGTGTGCTTGTGGGAGCTTCAAATTATTTGGGTATAAATTCTAACCTTTTGCTTAATGTGTTGTAATTGTTTCATGTTAGCTTAATTAGGTGTTTAATTAGGTTTAAATATGTTTTCAATTGGTTTTAAGTGCATGATGTAAAAGTTATGAGTTAGGGTTTGAATTCAAATATGGTTATTGTCACTTGTTTAAGTTTACAAAGTGTATTTTGGCATGTGAGGGCATGGAAAACCTAATCTAGTTGCTATTATGTAAATTGTTGCATTTAATTTGTCCAAATCAATTTTTTTAGCAAACTAGGTTTTTGGAATTTGATTAACTAATGGAGATAAAAATCTAATTAGGGTATTCATGGCATTATTAACATTTTAAAGTGTAGTTTAATACTTTAGTTCATGAAAATCCAAGCTAGATTGTAGTTTGTGCATTTTTGCTATAAAATTGTTAAAATTTAGGTATTTTGTAAACTAGAATTTTAGGGGTTTTGGAATTTAATGAGATTAAATTATGGGAATTGTTTTTATGCCTTATTTGAGATATTTAGTGAATATTGTGGCCGCTAGATTCGTTTATATATCGAGTTTTGTACTAAAACGGTGATTTGTGCTTGCTTGATTTTCGGGAAAATGAATTTTTAAGTGAAATTGGGTTTTTTTTGTGAATTTTAAGCTATTTTATATTATAATTAGTGCTTGTAATTGTACAAATGAGTGTGTTGGGAGGTTTCTCGATGGTTTGGCGTTTGTACGCCGACGTCGAGGGTTTTTGGGTCGATTTGTGAAAGCAACCATAGGTTTTGACCTATGTGGGTTTCGTGTGTCGTTTTGGTCATGAGTCGGATTATAATGCGATACGGTGCGTTATGATATGTAGTTACCCATGTGGACTTCGAGAAGACAAGCAAGCGCGTGGCGACGTCGGCACCGGCGAGCGAGGACCAGATGAGTAGATTATATCTACGGGGAGAAGTCAGGTCGATGGCGTATAGCACCCCCGCAGTTCGTGGTGATGTATACGAATACGTATACACACATATATATATATATTGTTTATATATTTTTTGAGTATATTGATGATAATATGGATATTTGGTGTTCTTGGATATTTAGTGTCGCGAAACCCTAGCGTAGCGGTCGCACCACACATGCACACTCCAACCCATACTTGCATACTTTCTTCTTTCATTCGTGCTTATACGGGAATATATAGTTATGTGTTCACATGGGTATGGGACTATATGTTCACATACGGATTTGAGGATGATACTTGGGTTTGAGATGAGTCGATGAGATTTGTATTGAGGTTGTGAATTCGGTGATATGGCAGGATTCGTATTTGAGATACGACATGACGTTGTAGCGAGTCCTTGACGTAGTGTTTCACACACGTCCATGCATACTTAGGCGGTATCAGTATTGTACTAGACGTAGATCAGTACCCCGATCATGATATTTGATAAAGAGGATACCAGGTGAATAGTATGATGAATGTGATATTGACCCGTACCCAGATTTGGGAATGCCGTACGACGGATTTACGTACGAGCTATATTTTGATGATTGATCCGCACTCTTGACTTGGGATGTCTGGTTATAGATATGGTATCGGATACGATATTATTGAGGCGGGATCACCGACTAATATATATATACAGTTATGTATATGTATCGACTCAGATGTTAGGCGGTTTCCTTACCTGCAGTCCAGCTTGTTAACTTAGTCCTTTAGTTTAGTTTAGTTGTTAGATTAGATTCGATTCTTACCTATTTCAAAAACTAACGAATCGTGGGTATTTTAAAAGACAGCCCAAGGGATCCTACGGAAATTTCAAAAGACGTATCTTTTCATAAAAATACCGTAGCCCCTATTTTCAAAACCCCATGATTCGTGTTATTTCGAAATGCACCATTTGTAGGATTTATATTAGGGTAATGCAGATTTGTTATCGTTGTGTTTAGTATTTAGCTCCCGCGCATTATTACTGTTCGCTCCGCATCGCATACTTATATTATAATTTTTTATTGCATTGTTGATATCATACTGTTAGGACACCAGCACCATTACCGATGATGCGTATGTACCACGTACACTTGCTTGCCGGCTCACACATATCTTCATCGGTAATTGCCATGTCACGCACACCTTAGAAAATATTATCGTCTAATGTAGCTTGTTAACTAGTAGTTTTGACATGATGATTAGTTGCTTGCATTATATGCTAGTTTAAACATTGTAGCTATTAGTTGTCACTTCATGCATACTGTTATTCATTGTTATGCCGTATTCATGGATTCTCATGCCTATATTCACCGTTGACATGCTATTGATGACTTGGATTCGGATTTCATGAGATTTCTTGGATTTGGAGGAAAACCGCAAAAACATAAATAAACCTTTTCTCTCTTTTAAAATAAAAAGTGCGGTTTTCCCATGATGTATGAGTCGTCCACCATGAGTTTGCTGATGGATTTCGAGACCCGATTCGAGGAGTGGAGGAACCGTTTCGGGTATATGGTGGGCCCGGTGCGGTACCCCGGGGCAAGAGGATCGTGTTGTTGACGTTGAGCCAAGCAGGGGAGCACTACCGACCGGTGATATTACCCGATGTGTCGGATATCCGGAGGATACCGTCGTGGTCTTGAGATGGATGGTAGGGGCCGGTCTGGACTGACGGCGCCCTAGATATTGAGATTGAGACATTGAGATTTCGAGATATTGAGGTACTGAGATTTGGTGATACAGGCTAGTCCGGATAGCCGGAGCCTGAGATTTTGAGACATTGAGATTTATGTTTTGTGTCGATGCTAGACACTGTTGATGCTGATTTCATTTATGATACCTCATTTTAAAAATACAAAGTAAATCTCACTAAATTATGAAAACAGTTTCTTCATTTACATGTATTCTGTTTTCATGCATTCATACCTCATTCATATGATATATCGCTACCTGAGGCACTGACACGGGCACATGAGATTACACTCGGGTTAGATATCACCCTAGGCATTATTATAGGTTGCATGTTATACATATATTTGAGGTTATATTATGATTTTTGACCTAGGTTGCGTTATTTATGCGATTTCTTTTCGTAGATGTTTTTCTATTCACGAGTTGGCAACTCACCCCCGTTGTGCCCCAGTTTCTTGCAGGTTTGCCGTACAGGTTTCATTACGGCTTTGCGGGCATAGTTTCCTTCGGGTGATTTGCTAGTAGGTGGGTTTACTTGTATCGTACCCCCATTATATATCTTGTATATCATTATTCTGTTGTATCTAGAAGTTCCATCAACCAAACATGTATTTATTTTTGAGATAAAGACCAGTGATGTTATTCTTTCGACCTTAGAGTCGCGCGTTGTATTTCTGTGGATTTCTTGTTGTTTTGCGTTTCCTTTTGAGTTTTGATACTCGCCCTTGGCGTTGTATATTATATTTCTTGTGTGGTTGTGACCGTCGATTGACGAAGAGCTAGCTCCCGCTTGGGGATGCCTTTTTATTGATTTTGTATACTATTCATGTTGTATCCTGTTTGGGGGCCAGTATTTACAAAGGAGACTCTGCCGAAATTTTCGGGAAATATTTGATGTTTTTTAAAAAAAAAAACGCATAATTCGGCTTATGCTATTAAAACTACTTGTTTTAAATTGGTTTTCCTTCACTCTACTACCTTTCTTGGTTTGGATTTCTGGGTTTTCGGCTTACTTAGATTACGTACGCCTCGAGACGTTCGTAGTTTAAGTGCCGGTCATATTCCGTACTTTCGGGACGTGACAGTTAAGATATGAACTGTTCTATATCCAATACAGAAACAGAGGCACTGATTTAATTGAGCCAGATTCAAATCATGCAGCTGTCTCCAGTGCATGTCATGTAAATGGAGAGAGGTCGATCAGCGTTACTCAGCTTAAGAGTACTTCCATTTATGAGTAACCTGAAAGAGATGCAAGTTCTCTTAATCATTACTATTAACTGAATACGACACACAAGTATCTACATCTTCGATCACTTTGAAGAATCCCGATACTTGCAATACCTGGTTCTCTACTTTACTCTTATACCTATAACTTCTCAAAACTTGGACCTTGTGTTTCTACGAAACACTTGTCTAAAAACTAGAGAAGTCACAAGTAAACCGAATATAGTACGAGGACCATCCCCTCTGTCCTAATGGACACTGGACAACATACAATACTCTGTATAAGTCACTTGAGTCTAATAACTCATTCCCTGTATGTCATAGGTTGAAAACTGTACTTATGGTTAAGAAGAATTACACCGCTGTTTAATACTCCTTACCTAACCATCCACTGATATAGGTAAATGTCATAGACATAATTTCAAAAAAGTATATCTCACTCTATAAAAATAGACGTACAGATATATCAATTTAAAATTGGTGCATAACAACGGATATTCAAAACCAAATATTTGCCGTCCGGCAAACAACCCAGGTGACTTCCTCAAATATCACGAATTACAACGAATCCCGATATAATGAGGATGATCACCTAATTCCCAATAATTTACTCCCACTCATCATCTGTAAAACCATACAGATGTGAGAATCATACCTGGTAAATACATACCCTGGTGCAAGTGTCAAATTGGGAAATCAGTTTTCTTTTAACAGTACACAGTGAAACTGAAACATTGAAATGTTTCGATGGGGTATCCGGGTATTCCTAGTAATGCCTCTTCCATTATCCAGATTCACAACTGTAACCGTATATTTCTTTGCCACCTCTCCAAATCCCTTTATATGTCTATAGTCATTACCTTCTGTACACCTTCTTAGGCTAAATGGTTTTCTTCCTTCCCTACCGTTCGGCACCAGCCTATGGTTTGGAAGAAGACTATCCAATAAGCATAATGGGTGTACTGTCCTAATCCTAGGAGCACTCACAACGCGAGAGAAAGTGAAGATAAAAGACAACCGAATAAACCTTATTCCTATTTCTCTTGAACCAGAATCCATCCCCGAACTGGAACAAGTTCCTTTCGAGTTCGTATATAACCATACGATGGAATATCCAAATAACTTTGGATCTTCGTAGTGATACGGAGTGTCCTGGAGAAATACAAAGGTGATTTAGGATTGGCGAAAAAATACTTGGTTTGGTCGTGAATAGCAGTCGCAATTTACTTTGCCCTCTTACTAATCCCTTGATATGTCTTTTCTTAATACCTTTTGTACACCATCGTTATGCTAATTGGTTTTCTTCATTCCCCACCATTCGGCACCAGCCTAAGGCTTGGAAGAAGACTATCCAATTTGCGTAATAGGTGTACTATCTCCTAAACCAAGGAGTACTCGCAATCTGAGAGAAGGAAAAAGGAAAAGACAACTGAATAGTCCTATTCGTTTTCTCCAGAACCGGAAACCATCCTCGAATAAATTCCTTCGAGTTCTTATATAACCATACGATGGTTTTGTCCAATGGAAGTGGACGTTCGTAGTAATACGGGGTGTCCTGGAGAAAAGGGTAAAAGTAGGAGTGGCAATGAGGTTTGCAACTCTGACAATCCAAAAGTCAGTCTTATAAGAAGGTTCGATTAATCTTGGTCACTGAGTCATAGTCAAGGGTCTGGTCATGGTCGCTGCCAAAGAGAGAGAGAAAAGAAACACTCAGCGTGCACTCTAACCTAGATCAGAATGGTTATCACTTTATCTAATCAGGAAACCTCCCACTGTAACGTCAAATTCTTCCCCAAACCTGAAAGAAGAATTAGTCGGGATCACCCGAGGAGTAAACCAACTCATCAGTGGGAATCGGGATCCAACTATCATCGCATGATAACGTGACAGAATCCGCTCACGTTATCACACTCCAGAAGGTATGCGCATATCTGGCAAGTTTCAGTTTCTTTAGAAACTCTCGATGTGATTTTTACCCCATGCTCTTATGACCTTGACTTTGGCCAACATATTATAAGTCACATGTCAAGTTTTACCCGTCATTCTCCAGGTTAATTTGAACCCACCCGTATATACCCTTGACTTTGGCCAAAATAGTAGTACGACTGTCCCAAACCAACGCATCTATCTATTCTGCATATGAATACCCAATAGCTACCAATCACTGTGCCTTGACTTTGGCTAACATACACAGCTTGAATACTTATTGACTATCCATATGAAACGACGGAGGGCTATGAATGGTTTCTGGCGAAAACCTTTAACGTAATGAACTTGATATCGTTGAAGGAACTGGATAGCTTTTTTTAAAATATAGTGGCGAAAACCTTTGCTAAAGAGGTCACTCCCGGTGAAGAGATCTCGGCTCTTTCCCCGTAGAATGAGGTGCAGGATATTCCAACTGGATACCACGATGCAAAGCAAAAGTAATCGGCTATAGTGAAGTTTTTGCCCTGACGCAAACTTCTATCCAAGGGGTCACTCCCGGTGAAGGGATCTCGGCCCTTGCCTCGTAGACTGAGGAGCTGGATATTCATAACCGAATACCACTGTGCAAAACAAAAGTGAACGTCCTTGCAATAACAGCTTTTTGAAAAGTGTTCCAACAACATCAGAATAGGTTTGTTTAGCTTTCATTGATCCGAATCAACGCAGTCCCATCAATTGATCACACCAATAAAGAACGAAAATAATGATGTACGTATATGCCATCCGCATTCGCCACTGGGTCCCGTCATCACCCGTTAGGTTACTTAACTAACGACAGAGCGGGGACTGGACTAGCGCGGATGCAAAACATATACAACATCTACTAGTATATATATCAATATATAATATCGCTCAAGGCGTAATAAAATGCAACATCACAGAAATGTAACCAGCATCACAGAACAATACAGATATCTGGGATCCCCGGGTTTCATAGAGCCGCTACTGAAAACTCGACGTTCCCCTGGTCGTGTGGATAGCCTGTGCAATGAAAATCCTAGACCCCTACGGGCGCGGCAAGTCACCCGCCAAAACCTGAAGCGAGGTAGCCCCCTTCAGCAACGTGAATGGACCACCCAGCACTTCACGGAATCCGGTAACTTGGGCACCCCTCCTGGGTCAGCCTATACCCCCTACGAGTGCGGCGAATAGCTCGCCAATTCTAGAGTGAAGCCCCCTCCGTCTCAAAGCCATGAGATGCGGGCCCGTTGCCCTCTAGAACCCGGCTATCCGTGCACCCCACCGCGGGGTAATCATAGTACAGAAAGTAAAATATACATACAACGGGTACATCGACCTCAGCCCAGTCGTGCCCCAAAAGAATAATATACAAACAGGCGGTGACGGCAGTCCACATGTCGGACGTTCGCCCCGCAATATCAAATGTACATAATAAACCAAACTGTACTAACATTGCATCCAGGCTATCCTCCACGACCAATCCGCAACATCACAACACAATACAGAACATCAACGTGAATATCACGTTCGCAAATCCGTTTAAAAGGGCTATAGCAGATAGACAGGATTTACCGATAAAATAACATTCACGGTCGCAGATATAATGTAAATATTGTGAACTAACATGTTTAAAATTTTCGATTGACTGAATTTTCCGAAGTGGGCCCCAAGCACAACTGTAGCACTCAAAAACATCTGGGCCCAAAAATAATATACCAGAAACCCTATTTCCATGTCAGTAAACCACTGTAGAAATTTAGTACGGTTTGGCCACAAAACGACGGCGGTTCCGCGGCCAAAACGTGGTTTTGGCCGCTAAACCGCCGCGCTACAGTAACATCAGCGTACCAAATTTTCACAGAATTCATCAAAAACCCTGCACATAATTTTCCAATGTACCAAATAATTTTTAGAGCACAGAAAAATTCGACAGAAAGTGCGACATGGAAATGTGGTTTTTGGAAAATCCGATCGATCGAACTTGTAAACACGTTAGAGCAAGCTAGACTAGGTTAATGGCCTGGCTCTGATACCAGTGTAAGTGCACGACGGTGCCCCGGCCGTCAATCCGACGCCGGAATGCGGAAATGAAACTTTTCTAAAAACTAGAACCGGCACCACCGCGCACTAAAAATCCCGGATCGTGCCATTAACCTAACTCTGGCAAACTAGAATAAGAGTAGAGAAGCTATACCAAGCGATCTGTGTCCTTCGGTCTTCGCTTCCACTCCGATCTTCTCGCGGAATCTCCGGTCGTCACCTCCTCGTCGAAACGGGCACCACAACGCCGGGTTCTTTTACGGGCTGCCACCTCTGGACCGAGGCAACTCGGGCACGAAGTTGGCGAGCCGATGTACCCAAAGAATGCTGTAGGCAAGTGTAGAGAGGTATATCTCATGGGGTGAAGTTGCCATAGAGATGATGGAGGTGAAGAAGAATTTTGGAGAGGGGCTAGAAAATTTTAGCAAGCAAAGAATGAGATGTATGTTTTTCCCTCCCACAAAAATGAACCCTCTCTCATCAAGAATGTGGCCGGCCCCTTTCTAATATGGTGAATGGCAATTGATCAAGTATCCAAGAGAAGAAAATGTATTATTAAGTGAAGAAAATGGTCACACCAATTTCAAATCTAATCTAATCACAATCCATCACCATAAATGCAAGATAAGTGATGCAAAAGGAATCTCATTATGTCAAAACCATCATGATGCCACCAATTTACAAAGGACCTCCTCCACAAATACTAATTTGCACAATTGCAAATTAGCCCCCTCCATCGGAAAAATCCGGCCGTGAAGGAACAAAGGAAAACTGGCCCGAACGGAATACAAACTGGCAACTTCAGAAAACTGATCCCGTAATAAATTATAGGAAAACCCCGTGAATTTATATACATACCCGCATTTGTATTACCACTGAATATAAATGCAAAGAGACAAAATCTACACTGTACAATATTAGGATCCGGCTTAAACCAAAGCCCGCTAGTATTATCCGTCCGATCACGATCCGTGCAATACCGCACGTATCTGATCGAACCCTGCCATATCTCCATACGGCATCTACAGCGTTTCGCCCGAAACTTGAAAAACTGGTCTGTAGGGGACTCTAAAGACTCGTCAATACTTTGGTTGTGGATTTAACCACTAGCACGTCAGAGGTATTAGCCTATACGTAACGGGCTACCAGGTATTGACCAAAAGGGGACGTCGATGAGCGAACTCATCCTGACACCCTACTGAGCCTGTCAGTGACAATATCCGTACAGTCCGGTCCGTTCGTCTATGAGTATCGCATGGTGGGCCTAGGGGGTTGGTAAAAGTCAGACCCCCAAAAGCGGTACAAGTCGTGTCGGAGTGTAGTCCAGAACACCCTGAGATACTACTGGAATACCTACCAGTAAATCTCCTGCCTTGGCCAAGGACTTTCATGTACTGGCTCTCCTAGACACAGCGTGATCTCACCCCCAATACCGGGAGAGACGAACCCATGCAGATCCGCTCACTGCCTCCATGTGGCTCGGGACTGTACCCAACTAAAACCTGTTTGCACGTCTCCTTTGAGTGTGGTAGGGTAGTAATCAAAGCACTGTGGGAACTCACACGAGACAAATGACGATCTCAGGTCGATGAACTAACCTGTACACATGTCACCAGGGAACTGCTATCTGACATCAGGTATAATACCAACTAGCATGTTCCCGGCGAGTCCTGTCTGGTGTACTCATAACCCAATGAGCACCTGTATACATCTTAGGTGAACCAACTGACACCAGTGGCTTGTGAGACCAGCCACCGCCCCTCATCGGGGTCTCGACTGTATACACTAGTCTACTCTTGAGTATCGATGCCCTGTCTCGAAACTCCCACGACTATGGACCTTTTAAGGATGTGCTTATAGACCCCAGCTCCCACGTATATGATCGCCCTTATACTGCTGGTAGTCAAGCAAGAATCCTAGGGGCTCTATCAACGTGCAATAGCGACTCGTAAAGTCACCTAAAGCAGTACACGATGATAAAGATAAACCAGATAGCATACTATCATCTTGAGTAAGACTGTCCTACCGGTATAGGTCCTCCCTCAATCATTGCAATCACGTGCCCGTGATCCAATAATTGACTCTGAGGGCACTATCTCCAACACATTTTCAATTGCTCGAAAGCGATCTGACACTCCTCCGACCATTCGAACGTTGGGATCTTTCTCAGGGCTTTGAAGAATGGGAGTCACTTTTCTCCGGACTTTGACATGAAGCGACTCAGAGCGACTACCCTCCTATTGAGTCGCATGATTTCGACGTCAGTCTTTGGTGCGTCCATGTTGAGGATGGCACTGATTTTCTCCGGGTTAGCTTCGATTCCTCGGTAGGTAACCATGAATCCGAGGAACTTTCCACTAGTGACCCCGAACGCGCACTTGGCGGGATTCGGCTTCATTTTCAATTTGTGGAGGATGTCGGAAGTCTCGCCAAGATCTTTAGCATGCTCATCTGACGAGGTCGATTTAACGAGCATGTCGTCGACATAAACCTCCATGTTCCTCCCGATTTGTGTTTTGAACATCCTGTTGACCAAGCGCTGGTATGTAGCCCCAGCGTTTTTGAGGCCGAAGGGCATCACATTATAGCAGTATACCCCCCGGTCCGTTGTGAATGCGGTGAGCTCTTCTTCTGCCGGGTTCATACGGATCTGGTTGTAGCCGGAGAAAGCATCCATGAAGCTATGTAACTCGTGGCCAGCCGAACTGTCGACGAGCTGATCTATCCGAGGGAGGGGATAGTTGTCTTTTGGGCAGGCCTTGTTGAGGTCTGTGAAGTCGACGCACATCAGCCACTTCCCGATTTCCTTTTTAACCATGACCACATTCGCCAGCCATTCTGAGTAGGCCACGTTTCGAATAAAGTTGGCTGCAAGAAACCGGTCAACTTCGTCCTCGATCGCCTTTTGTTTGATCAGAGCGAAGCTTCGTTTCTTCTGCCGGACGGGACGGACCGTCGGGTCGACCCCGAGCTTATGTGATATTACTTTGGGGTCGATCCCGGGCATGTCGGGGGGCGCCTAAGCGAACACGTCGGAGTCCCCTCTGAGGAAATGGACCAGGTCGTCGCTCCGGGCCCTTGTTAAGAGTGACCCGATTTGGACGGTTCATTCATTGTATCCTTCGACGAGGGGGACCTCTGTTTGCGGCTCCACCGGGGCCCCTCGGATTTCTTTTTGTTCGTCCCGAGTATCCAAGGACCCCTGGAAATCACCCGTGCTTTCAAGGTCATCGCTTCGTTCCTCGGGCATAGATGTCGCTGTGAAGCAAATCTTTGCGGTTTGCTAGTTCCCGTAGGCCCGTCCTATTCCGCCTTGGTCGAGTGGAAACTTGATCGCGATGTGGTAGGTCGAGATCTCGCCCCAAAAGGAGTTTAGCGTCGGGCGTCCCAGGAGGATATTGTAGGTCAATGGAATTCTAGTGACGATGAACTCCACTGGTACGGTTTGCGTACGGCCTGCCTCCCCGATGTTAAGTAGGAGGGTCACCAGGGCACGTCACGCCCCGCTTTTTCTGCCTTGGTCTATCAACTTTTTACGATTCATGATGATGCTCGTAGGTGGGAACTCCCCGGATCGTGACATGCGGCAGATGTCGTGTCCCGATGCACATGGAGAGAGGGTAAAGACCGCACATTGGAGGCGTCCCCCGGGCAATCGTCCCGCTTCCTGGACCTGACCTTCAAAGATTCCCTGAAGAGTCTTATGGTTGGTAGGTAAATGAACATTGGCTCACCTCTAAGCCCTCCTACACGCTGAGCTTTCTCAGCCTCCCAGCTCGCCTCCGTGCTATCACAGAACCGAGCTTTCTCGGCCTCCCCCTCGCCTCCAAGCCTCCCGCCGAGCTAAGCCTCCTCAGTTCTATTAAACGACCCTGAACGCAGATCACAGGCGTCTCCGCGAATTTCGCCAGATGCGAGATATCCGCCGCCCCACGATCCCGCGTTACATGCCGTCGCGTCCCCCCATTAACGAGCGTATCTCGTCATTAATGGGGGATCCCACCATTCTCGCAGGCGCAACGCCATGGGCGTAACGGCTGGCGGGAATCTTGCGCCCGCTAGCCCACGGCTGCCGCTATATAATCCCCTCTCTCATACGACTCAGGTAAGGCAATTCTTATCCAATAGACTGCTACTCTTCCCAAATATCTCGACTAATTTGATCGTCGGAGGGTCCACGGTGATACAACCACCCCTGGACTTCTTTGCAGGTAGCTCGGCTTCGCACCAAACAAAACCCATTGAGATCCACACGCCTCAGGCGACAATCCTCAAACCCAAGCTCAGCCGTTCGCCTACGCCGTCGGCAGATCGTCGGAAGACAACATCTGAAGGGGATCCAGAGCTCTATCAGTTCGCTTCATCTACACCTTCTAAAGTGAACTTTTGGTGTAAAATAGGAGCATAGAGAGCTGGTGAAGGAAGCTGTGAGAAAATCGCTAGTTTTGCTGAAGAATAGGAAGAGTATTGAAACACCTTTGCCACCCTTCCCAAAGAAGATGAAAATCCTTGTTGATGGAACACATGCCGACAACCTCGGATACCAATGTGGTGGGTGGACAATTGAGTTTCAAGGCGGTTTGATGGGAACAATCTTACTATTGGTAAGTTTTCTTGTTTCTTAATTCTTTTCCGCGAGTTTTTTCAAAAAATTTCATGATCGCATTGGCATGCATGCTCGTAAATGAAACACAATCTAAAGGCAATAATTTGATGCCACAAAAGGAGCATAAAGGTGGTCTGGTGACTGGTCATGTTGTTTAAGCTTATGCAACCTAAAAGGTGTTATAAGTTATTGCTAATAATTCATTTCTAAAAAAAACAAATAATTACAAAAGGTTAGTGAAAACGAATAGTGAGAAATGACTTTTAAATATATAGCTCAATATTTAAAATACCTCGGTACATAGCTCGTTATTTTACACTACGTAGCGTAGTTTAGCTTCTTCGCTACGTAGCATCAGTAAATAGGTTAAATACAAAGTAGCTCACTCTTTTTAACAAATAGTATACGCTACGCTATGCATACGCTATTTTCACATAAAATATTTGTAATACCCAGTTTCGACTATACCGTATCCGTATTTTAATAAATAATTTCTAAATATTTCCCCAAATTTTCCTACATAATTTTCTATATTTTCTAAAACCTAACAACTAAACCTTTACCCTAATTAAACCCTATCCCCTTTTTATATTTTTCTCAATTCTTTCTTTCTACCTCAGACCCTATGGTTGCATCCGTATATCGTGTTCTCATCCCGTTCAGTGAAACGGAATCGCTACGTGCATACTACGTGTATCCGTTCTTCAGGGTATGCATTTTTTTAACCGGATATTATTTTTTGGTTTTGGTTGACACGTATATTATCCGTATTTTCAAACCGTAATTTTAGACCCAACCCGGGCATATTTTGAAGTATTTTTGTATCAGCTGTAAAACTCAAATATATTAATTGAAATATTCTTATTATATAAACAATAAGCTGTTTAAAATATATATACGTTTATATTTTTTTTTACTTAACTTTTACCTAACATAATAGTTTTCCCCAGCCTTCTTTTTTTTCTCGTGCTCCTTCTTTCCCACCTCCTCATCCCACGTCCTCGCCCCAACATCTTTCCCACATGACCCGTGCTCCTCTCCCTCGCAATGACCCCCTCCTCCTCTGCTAACGCCCCCGTGACCTCCACGGCCACCCCTCTCTTTCTCCCCCCTCTCTCTTTCCCCCTCTCCTAACCGACGACCTCGCCTTCCCATCGTCACCCCTCGTCTCACAATCACCTCCGTAGAGCAATCCCCGCGACTCAACCCCATAGCACCTGCTGCCACCGCCATCATCTCCATCTTCTTCCTCCTTCCTCAAAACCCATCACCGGCGCACCAACCCTAGTCCCGAGCATCTTCACCACCCATCGACACCTTCGCCGAGACCCATCGAAATCCACGACTCCAACCCTAGCGTCTTCTCCGCATCCAACCCGAGCTTCTTGCCATCATCTCCACCTCCCCGACCTCCTCATCTCTTGCCTCCACGACGGTGCCACCATCTTCCATCACTGACCCCATTCCCCATCACCTCATATTTTCCTCTCACTGACAAGCCGCCTCCATCGACCTCGTCCACTTCCATCCCTACAACCTCCTTCACTGCATCTTTAAACCCAACGCCAGAACCTTCACCACTTACCCCTACTCTTCGCCGGAGCTCCCCCGACCACCGCTGGTCCCCGAGCTCACCGTTGTTATTACCGAGTCTTCTCTCTGCACAAGTGCCCACTTCATGCCATCCTCGAATCACGACGTGCCCACTCCCCTGCCAGCACCGCAGCACCACCGTCGTGCCATGCCTGCGCCACCTCCGACTGCGTCTTCGCCAGCCTCCTCACAGTCGCCTAGCTCCCTTCTACTCACCGCCATCGAGCACCACCACTGTCGTAGCCCCTACCGCTACCAGTGCTGAACCCAAACCGTGTTGTGTCCGTGCCACACTGTGCCCGCCTCCGTACCACCGCATACCCAGACGTGTCGCACCCCGTACCCACTCCCCATGCCATATCGTACCCAGTCCCCGTGCCACATCGTGTCTGCCCCCGTGCCACACCGCGCCCGATCCAGTGCATGCGCCGTGCCACTCCCACACCACACACCAAGTCAAGACCGTGCCCAGTGTTAGTTATATATATGCCCTAGAGGCCATTACTGTACATAGGATGTATATTGTAGTGGATGCTGGGACGTATATAGGGAGGACTTTCTTGCTCGACATGATAGTATGCTATTTGGTTGATCTTTACCTTAACGTGTATACTGATTGTCTCTCTGTTACATGTTGGTAAAGCCCTTAGGATGTGTACTTGACTACCTGGACTATGATGCGGATCATACTAGTGGGGACAGGTAGTCCATAAGTACATCCTTCAAAGTCCCTAGTCGTGGGTGTATCGAGACGGGGCATCGATATACCAGAGTAGATTAGCGTGTACCTTCTCGACCCATACAGATGGGCGATGGATGATCCCATATCCATTGGTGTTTGACATCAGAGATGATATACGGGTGCTCAGTAGAGACTGGGTACACTGGACGGACTCGCCGAGAACTCCCAGATGGTATATACCTCACGTCAGATGGCAGTTCTCTGGTGACACTGGTACAGAGTAGTCTGTTGACCCGAGATCGTCATAGAGTCTTGTGTGGTTCCCACTGTGCTTTGATTTCCATCTTACCACGTCCAAGAGGGCGTGCAAAACGGTGGTTTTTGGGTACAGTCCCGAGTCACATGGAGGCAATGAGCGATAGGAGGGGATTCGTCTCTCCCGGTATAGGGAGTTGATGTTGTGCTGTGTTCGATTGGCTATAACAGGAAATCCCTGGCCAGGGTTGCTGAGATTTACTGGTAAGTGTTACCTGTAGTTTCTCGAATAGTTATAGACCTCATATCGACACGACTTATCGAGCTATTGGGGTTTGACGTTTACCACCCCTAGGCGAGATATGCGACATATCAGACGATCAGACCGGACTGTACGGTAGTGTTACTGGTCGGATCCACTGGAGTGTGAGTGGGCTTGCTCGTCGATCTTCAGAT
This sequence comes from Agapanthus africanus, assembly GCA_030015575.1. Classification (NCBI taxonomy): domain Eukaryota; kingdom Viridiplantae; phylum Streptophyta; class Magnoliopsida; order Asparagales; family Amaryllidaceae; genus Agapanthus; species Agapanthus africanus. The sequence goes on along the minus strand of CM057343.1, from coordinate 165,462,098 downwards.
CGCTCAATACCCGGGTGGCCGTTACGTTTAGCAGACCGCTTGCGGCTTGTGGGTGTTTGATATGATCATCATCTGCTGCCGGCGTATTGACGAGTCTTTAGAGTCCTACACAGAGGTTTCCTGGCTCAAGCGAAACGAAATAGGAGCGCATATGAGATATGTGCGGGACCGAGAATAATGCGTGTATGTGATACCGTATTCTATTCTCGCGATGAATGTGTCGAATGGTTGTATGCGATATAACCTAGTTATCGAATCAAGGATTGATTCGATAAATCGATACATTGGATATTAGTCGGTTATATGTGATATGACCGGATCGTTAAATCAAGTGTTGATTTAATGATTTAATGCATAATTATATATTAGATATATTACTTTGCATTAACTAGTATTGGTTCACTTTAAATGGATTTTCTCGCTCGGATATGCACATTGTATATGTGATATACTTTTTGTGCACTTGATTGTATCATGTTTGATGATACATGCTCACTAGGGTTTGTGTAAAGATCAAACCATGGTTACATGATTATGGTTAGGTTTTTGTTTTATTCACTTATTTATTTATCCATTTCTTTTTGAAAAATAATTTGCATAAAGAGAAAATAGTGGCTTTCTTTGTTTGTACATTGAAGCTTCATGAAGCTTTGACCTTGTGACCATTTTGTCTTGATGCTTAACCTTAACCCTTCATTCTAACTATGGTTTATTCTCTACAACAAACTATGGTTGGCTTATGATAAGTATTCATATTATATTCTTTTAAAAAAGATATAATATAACACTTATCATCTTCTTCCTCTTCTTCTTCTTCATTCTTCATGAAGAAAGCAAGCTCCATCAATGGTGATTGATGGAAATGAGTGAGAAATCCAATTCTAAAGTCAACCCACTTCCTATTTCTTCATCCTCTACCTCTTACCAAGTAGTAGAGTGTGTTTTCTTCACAAGTTTCTTGACTTGGTGAAGTCGGAGCTTGATTTAGCGATGCCTCGACGTAGATCATCTTCGGCATGGACATCGATGACCTAGCCCGTCCATTCTCCGATGAAGCCGACGCTAGAGCCCGGGACTTGTTATGGACAGCGAGGAGACTTCATTGCGGAGCTATGGAGGTGGAGAACCGGATCTACAAAGGTTGTATTTCAGTATCTCTTAGTTAAGTGTTTACTAGTTTCTTTTTCGCCTAGACATCTAGCTAACGATCCGTAGTCTAGGGTTTCTCGGCACCGTATTTTTTAAAATTGGCATGGTTGATACCTTGTGAGACCTCATTAGGGTGCCTAGGAACCGTACAGTGGTATCAGAGCCTAGCTAGAGCCTTAGGCGAAGTCTAGACGCAGTTTGAAGTCCGATCGATCGAAAAACCCGAACCCAAAATAGCTCTCTGGACTTTTTCCAAATTCTGGGATTTTTCGAAATTAAAAATATGCAGAAAATCAAGCACGGTTTTCTAGGAATTACTGTAAATTTCGTGGGCCCAATTGAACTTTCCTACCGCGGTTCCGCGGCATGAGCAAGGCTCATGCGGCGGATCCGCGGCCGTACGGCCACATTATTTAAATTATTTTGCACAGTAATTCTTAGTTTCCAGTGGTGATTTTTCTGGGAATTTTTAATATTTTTTCAAGAGTTGAATTTTCTGGGGTTGTTTTGGGGATTCGGTGTTTCGATCGGAGTATCAAATTTTGTCTATGTGGCTTTCCGGATAAATTTTAGAATATGTTAAAAAGTTCGACCGGATATAAATACCCAATTTTTCCCCTGTCGGGAAATTTCCAAGTGTTGGATTTTTCCGTAGTTTGACGACGTTCTAAGTAGTGCAAGTAACGCGATGGACCCTCTAGAAGACAACAAACCTTAACTCGATTATGTGACCGTCTTGAACTGCCCTTTGAACCTTCGGGTTTGGGGCAGTACGGCGTGCCACATGTGAGGCGTTGGCTTGACCCTTCTACGGCTGGACCGTTGGTACTGAGGCACGAACTGAATGTTGTTAGACTTATTTCATGTGTTGAGCTGTATCGGGAAAACTTGGGTGTTTGACTGTTCGATCGAAAAGTTTAACATTTTCTGTTTATCTGGAATGGGATACAATAATTGGAATTCACAAAAATTATGTGATAACTGAATGAATGTTATAAACATAGCACTTTAGTCTCACTTGATCGGTTGCCACGGAATTTTGATGTGATCAAAAGCCCGTCGCAATCACGTAGCGTACGCGGATACTCGCCGGGTAAACTTAATAGACAGCCTCACTCCATAGCCCCGACCAAGTGACTGTAGGAGAACCCCGTCACCGAAAGCATCCGTCCGGGTGCTCGCGGTAGCGGTGTTCCGCCTTGGTGCACTTCGTCGACGGTATCGGGGGTGCAGCCGTCTACTGAAGTTTGCGACGAGTATTCGATCAGGATGTCGGGAATCTTGTTGAATTGCCCGACTTGATATTGAAAAGTGTTTTCAATGATGAGACTAAAATGCGGGGTTTATAATTGTTAGGCATGTGATGTCTAAGGAATTCATTTGATTAGGCATGCGATGTCTATGCAGGTTGCGGATTCCAACTGTTGTAGTTTTACACTTTCTTTTCTGTGACCGTAAGTGTAATATGTGATATCGCCGATTTCGTTGCTATATGTCAACGACAATTGGGATGCGCATATTTACTTACGTTGATGACATGTGATGTTATGTGTTGCTGGGTATGTTATATTGGATCGTCGTGTTTGAATAGCCGGGGTTTTTTATGTGAGATGAGTGTTTTTCATTTTCATTCATGTAGAAACTTGTATATAATATTCTTTTATTGGGGCACTTCCAGGTTGCGGAAGCTGTCACCCTTTGTATATTATTTACTTTTCCGCATTAGGATAGACCTAAGGAGGAGGGCACAAGTAACCGGGTTCTGGAGTCCAGTGGGAGACCAACTCGAGAAGTCGAGTCCGGGTCTCCTAACTCTAGAATTGGTAGGGTTGCTTGCCGCTCTCGTAGGGGTCTAGGGGTGTGGGTTTGGCTATTCATCACGACCGTGGAATCCGTGTTTTATACTGGCTCGTATTGAAAACACGGACGTCCTAGTATATCCAATATTTCATATGTTTCTTCTGCTGCGATATCTGTGATGTGATCATGTGATGTTCTGTGATAGATACTGTATATAGTATATATGATATATTATATAGATGTTACTTATGTTTTACACCCGCGCTAGCCCTGCCCTGCTCTGCCGTTACTTACCTAACCTAACGGTGCACGAGGGGACATCGAGGCGAATGCGGATGGCATAAGTGTACGTCGTATTTATCTGTGATGATTAGGTACTTAAATGATGGGACTTCATTAATATGATTAATGAAATAAAAGAAACCTAAGATGTTGTAGAATCGAATTTCAAAATTAAAACAGGTAGCTACAGTTCTTGCTTTGCACAGCGGTATATATGATATATCCTGCACCTCATTCGACGAGGAAAGGACCGAGATCCCTTCACCGGGAGTGACTCCTTTAGCAATAACTGGCAGATGCTACACACTCGGTTTGTCTTTTGATTGCTTTTAAGAGTTCTGCTTTGCACAGTGATATATATGATATATCCAGCACCTCATTCGACGAGGAAAGGACCGACGATCCCTTCACCGGGAGTGACTCCTTTAGCAAAACTAGAAAAGCCTCAAAAGCACTCCATTTTAAAATCATTTGATTCTACAACGATATCAAGTTCATTACGCAATAGGTTTTCAGAAAAACCTGTCGTAGCCCTCCGTCATTTCAGATAAGTACTGATTAGTATTCGTGCTACGTTTGTTGACTATGTTAAGGCGTAGTGTGCGGTAGCTAATTAGTGCTTATCTACTTAAGCATATGATGCGATTGGATTAGGGTAGTCGTGCGACTTTGTTGACTATGTTAAGGGTCATGCTGGTGGGTTTAATTCAATCGGGAAATGACGGGTTGAACTTGACTAGCACTTATGATTTGTTGACTATGTTAAGGTCATATAGCTGCTAGGGGCAAAATATTATCGGGAATTTCAAGTGTTGAAATTTGCAATGAGATTGCATACCTTCTATGAGATAGTTGGATCCCGATACCCGCTGCGAGTAAGAGTTACTCCTGGGAGAGTTTTATACATTACAATTAGCCGATCAAGTAGGTGTCTAGAAAGGTGTTAACGAGATTACGCCTCTGGGAAAACGAGGTTTACATTAATTAGGTTCGTCCGAAAGCACGGGGGACCTCCCTCAAAGTACCGACACTGGCCTGGCTGAAAGATTGGCGAACTTGTAGTGTGTAATTAATCCCGGCTAGTCTTTCCTTTTAGGGTTTGAAGGAAGATTTGATAAAAAGCAGTGGGAGCCATCCTGATTAGATAAAATAATAACCAATCTATTCTTGCAAGAGCGCACGCTGAGTGTTTTCTTCTCTCTCCCTCCTGGTAGCGACCATATCACGCCTTAATCAAGATAATAATACGGAATATTGACCGAACCCGCTTGTTATACTGAGCTGGGGAACGTTGGTCCCGCTCCACCTTATAATTGTTATAAGACAGAGCAGGAAATTGGGGATTACCAGAATTCCCGTGCCGCCCAAACGAAGAGAGTGCATATTGATGCATCATCTTCGGGTGTGTTCTTTATACAGAACTGTTTCTCAGTATCCTTTACGTCCTGGGTATATGATACCGGATCAGGATCCCTGATATGTAATCTGTTATATAGGGCTACAGAAAGGTAGAGAACTGAGAACGGGTGATAAGTTTCATGAGACAGAAAATGGGGCAAGTGTTGCAGCCAAGTCTGTTGGTCACTGTCACCCTGTATTACCAATACATTGATTCTGAACGAATGTTATTAGATACCGAACCTGATATACAAAATCATATCAGTCTCTTTATTAGTAAAGAAAGGATATAATTTTGTATTGATGGATAATGTTTTGAACATTTCCTATATCAAAAGTTGATCGGTTCAGGCACGTTATCTAAAAGCATTAATGTTCTAAATCAAACTACAGTTCTTAGTATACGGAACACACACAAGAGGAAGAGTTCAGAAATGAACGAATCCTTCTTGAGGCATTGTAGACTAGGTCATATCAATGCGACCCGACTAGCTAAGTTCCACATAGATGCATATTTAAAACAGTTTGAATTTATATCTTATGAAACTTGCCAGTCATGTCACAAAGATATAATGACACCAGCTCTGTTTATTGGAAACAGAGAAAGAGTTAGTGAACTCTTGGGATGATACATGTTGATGTATGTAGGTCCCCTGTCTACACATGCCAGGTTGGTTCTTTATACTTCATTACGTTCTCTGATAATCTCTCACGATTCAGACATATGTTCCTGTTGAAACACAAGTCTGAACCTTTTGAGATATTCATAGAATATAAGTTAGAAGTAGAGAACCAAAATACGGGTAAAAGTATTATGTCCTTTGATGAGATCAAGGAGGAGATTACTTGAGCAACGGAAATCTTGGACTATTCTAAAAGAGAATGAGATTCTCTCTCAGCATTACTCCTCCGTATACACCATTGCACGATGGTATATCGGGGCGGAGCAGATACACCCTATTTGATATGGTGTGCTCTTTGATGAGTACTACTGAGTTACCTGTTTCCTTTTGGGAGTTATGCACTTATGAAGTTACATACCTATTGAATAGGGTTCCAATCAAATCAGTTGCCTACCATTTCATATGTGATATGGAAAGGGAAGAGCCCATGTCTTATGCTAGTTAAGATTTGGGGTTGTCCGGCCTATGTCTAAAAGCAAAATCCGGACAAGCTCAAGGCAAGGTCTGTAATGTACAACTGGAAAGGTTCCAGCTATACAATTTGCAGCCGATGATTTGATAAAACCAAAGGATTCAGTAGATTCCAACGAACCTCAGCCTCTCCGCCGATCTAGTAGGGTTCCTCACCCACCTGAGAGATACTTCGGTTGCTCTATAACAGTGGGAGCGAGGATTGCATCATGAGATGATGACCCAACTAGTTTCGAGCTGGCCATCAGGAGTGGGACTCTGTAAGAATGGCTGGATGCTTAGTGATCTGAGATGGAATCCTTATACACCAACAAAGTATGGACTTTGGTTGCTAGATCTGAAGGGTTAAATCCCCATCAGGAGCAAGTATATCTTGAGAAGATTACTTGGTGTAGATGGAAAAGTTGAGACTTTCAAAGCTTGACTTGATAAAGGTTTTCGACATCGACCAGGCGTGGATAATGATGAAACCTTTTCCAGTACCTATGCTTAAGTCCATCCAGATCCTACTTGCCACGGCTACATACCATGACTACGATATCTGGTGGTTGGGTGTCATGACAGCTTTTCTAAATGATGTTTTAGAAGAGAACGTCTATAAATACACAGCCAGAGGGCTTCATAGACAGTGGGAGCAGCGGAAACGTGTGCAAGATGTTTTATGAGATAAAGCAGGCATCGCGGAGTTGGAACATCTGTTTTGATGGATTAGTCAAAGAGTTTGACATCATCAAAATGGTAGATGAACCTTGTATATACAAAAAGGTAGTAGGGAGTATGGTGATGATCCTCGTAGAGTACGTGGATAACATACTCTTGATAGGGAAGGAGTTTCCTATGCTACGCTCGGTCAATCTCCGCTTATCACAATGATTCTCCATAAAGGATCAAAGTGATACCTCCTAAATCCTGGGTTTGGATCTATGAGATAGATCTAATTGGATGTTAGGATTCTCACTAGTTGTAGTGAGATGGTATCAATCGATCCTGGAGAGAATCACTGGAAGGGTTCCAGGGTGATAAAGACGACTGAATGTCAGTCGCAGGCATTGTCTTTACCCTCAGTAAGGGGACGGTATGTTAGAAAAGTTCCAAGCTAGATACCGTGGCATACTAGACGATAATGGCTTGATACATCGCTATTTAAGATGCTACCAAAGAGGCTGTTTGGATATATATTGGTTCATAAGATGAACCATGTTCCTCCCATTGTGTGACAATGGAGTTGTGGCTTATGCCAAGGAACGTCCGTCCCATCAGTGATCCAGACATATTCTAAGGCAGTATCACCTGATCATGGAGATGGTTGATCTCCAAGGGATCGAGGTAAGGAGAGTAGACTCAGAGGACAACACAGCGGATCCACTCACAAAGGCCTGTTCCCAAAGAGAGACTTTTATGGGATGGTTGAGTATGAGATACTACAACCACTGCTACAGATGGCCCTAGTGCAAGTGGGAGATTGTTAGTTATATGTATGCCGTAGAGGCCATTACTGTACATAGGATGTATATTGTAGTGGATGCTGGGACGTATATAAGGAGGACTTTCTTGCTCGACATGATAGTATGCTATTTGGTTGATCTTTACCTTAACGTGTATACTGATTGTCTCTCTGTTACATGTTGGTAAAGCCCTTAGGATGTGTACTTGACTACCTGGACTATGATGCGGATCATACTAGTGGGGACAGGTAGTCCATAAGTACATCCTTCAAAGTCTCTAGTCGTGGGTGTATCGAGACGGGGCATCGATATACCAGAGTAGACTAGCGTGTACCTTCTCGACCCATACAGATGGGCGATGGATGATCCCATATCCATTGGTGTTTGACATCAGAGATGATATATGGGTGCTCAGTAGAGACTGGGTACACTGGACGGACTCGCCGAGAACTCCCAGATGGTATATACCTCACGTCAGATGGCAGTTCTCTGGTGACACTGGTACAGAGTAGTCTGTTGACCCGAGATCGTCATAGAGTCTTGTGTGGTTCCCACTGTGCTTTGATTTCCATCTTACCACGTCCAAGAGGGCGTGCAAAACGGTGATTTTTGGGTACAGTCCCGAGTCACATGGAGGCAATGAGCGATAGGGGGGATTCGTCTCTCCCGGTATAGGGAGTTGATGTTGTGCTGTGTTCGATTGGCTATAACAGGAAATCCCTGGCCAGGGTTGCTGAGATTTACTGGTAAGTGTTACCTGTAGTTTCTCGAATAGTTATAGACCTCATATCGACACGACTTATCGAGCTATTGGGGTCTGACGTTTACCACCCCTAGGCGAGATATGCGACATATCAGACGATTAGACCGGACTGTACGGTAGTGTTACTGGTCGGATTCACTGGAGTGTGAGCGGGCTTGCTCGTCGATCTTCAGATCGCTCAATACCCGGGTGGCCGTTACGTTTAGCAGACCGCTTGCGGCTTGTGGGTGTTTGATATGATCATCATCTGCTGCCGGCGTATTGACGAGTCTTTAGAGTCCTACACAGAGGTTTCCTGGCTCAAGCGAAACGAAATAGGAGCGCATATGAGATATGTGCGGGACTGAGAATAATGCGTGTATGTGATACCGTATTCTATTCTCGCGATGAATGTGTCGAATGGTTGTATGCGATATAACCTAGTTATCGAATCAAGGATTGATTCGATAAATCGATACATTGGATATTAGTCGGTTATATGTGATATGACCGGATCGTTAAATCAAGTGTTGATTTAATGATTTAATGCATAATTATATATTAGATATATTACTTTGCATTAACTAGTATTGGTTCACTTTAAATGGATTTTCTCACTCGGATATGCACATTGTATATGTGATATACTTTTTGTGCACTTGATTTTATCATGTTTGATGATACATGCTCACTAGGGTTTGTGTAAAGATCAAACCATGGTTACATGATTATGGTTAGGGTTTTGTTTTATTCACTTATTTATTTATCCATTTCTTTTTGGGAAATAATTTGCATAAAGAGAAAATGGTGGCTTTCTTTGTTTGTACATTGAAGCTTCATGAAGCTTTGACCTTGTGACCATTTTGTCTTGATGCTTAACCCTAACCCTTCATTCTAACTATGGTTTATTCTCTACAACAAACTATGGTTGGCTTATGATAAGTATTCATATTATATTCTTTTAAAAAAGATATAATATAACACTTATCATCTTCTTCCTCTTCTTCTTCTTCATTCTTCATGAAGAAAGCAAGCTCCATCAATGGTGATTGATGGAAATGAGTGAGAAATCCAATTCTAAAGTCAACCCACTTCCTATTTCTTCATCCTCTACCTCTTGCCAAGTAGTAGAGTGTGTTTTCTTCACAAGTTTCTTGACTTGGTGAAGTCGGAGCTTGATTTAGCGATGCCTCGACGTAGATCATCTTCGGCATGGACATCGATGACCTAGCCCGTCCATTCTCCGATGAAGCCGACGCTAGAGCCCGGGACTTGTTATGGACAGCGAGGAGACTTCATTGCGGAGCTATGGAGGTGGAGAACCGGATCTACAAAGGTTGTATTTCCGTATCTCTTAGTTAAGTGTTAACTAGTTTCTTTTTCGCCTAGACATCTAGCTAACGATCCGTAGTCTAGGGTTTCTCGGCACCGTATTTTTTAAAATTGGCATGGTTGATGCCTTGTGAGACCTCATTAGGGTGCCTAGGAACCCTACACCCAGTACCATGTCACGCCCGCGTCATCACCATACCCACTACCGTATCACGCCCGCGTTGCCGCCGCGTCCAGTATTAGGTCACCTTGTATCACGCCCGCGTCGCGCACGTGTCCTGCATCACATCGTGTCGAGTGTCGAGATAGATCCCGGACGTGTTGTCGATTTTATATCAACCGACCGGAGGCAAGTGAACCCCTCACTTGCTATACATGCTATAAATTATTAGTTGCCAAATTGTAGTTATATTGATATTATATTTACACTATAATTATCGTTATATTCTAATGTGTGACCGTCGTCATTTAATGTTATTGAGTGGAACACATTCGGGTTTAATATTACCTTTATTGTATCGTGTAGAACTTGTAGTGATTAAATCACACTTTAATTAATTGGGTAAAACCGAAGTTTCGATCGTGACATGTATATAATGCAAAAGTGTTCGATGCGAATTCTAAACCAAAACCTAAATAAAAATAGCGGAATTTATGATAGATAAATCCCTTTACTGTTTATAATTATCGTGTGGAAATTTGAAGGAAAAATAACGTTGTTTCTCACAAGAAACGACGCCCCCAAAAGGCGATGTTGAATCTGGAATTCACCGCACAGGCGATATTCTAAAATCCATATTGAATTTAATACAACTTGCAACTTAATGTTTGATGGCTCATATTGAAGACAATAGATAAACCTACAGCACCCCATAGTTCATCTTGTATTTTAATAAGTTATAATGACGAATACAGAGGTGATTCGTGGCTCTGGACTGCTGTCCAGAGCAAGAATCTTTACCCTAACCGTTTTAGAATGCATGTTTCTCACTGTTTAAGCATGCAAGTGTGCGGAGACATACATAGAAGTTTATATAATTGAATTATCTTTCTAACGGTGCTGGTCTCATTGTATTCCAGTATCGTTTGTTATTTATAACACCTTTTAAACCGTCAGTGTGTTCTGCAGTTTCATGCAGAGACAGAATGTATACCTTACCTTAAAACAGTGCATATCTCCCTTCTTAAAACGAATATTATTGATCCGTATGATGCGTTAGAACTTGACTGATAAACCTAAATATTATCCAACTGTAGCGTCGCCTAATTATGCCCCCAACTGGGAGTAAAACGTGTTACGGAACGAACTTCCAGTTCAGAAATTGGATTTCCAACAGTAAACACTTAAAATGAAATGACTATAACTAGTAAACCTGGCACCCGATTGACGCGAAACTAATTTTGATGGACTGATAATTAAGCATACTGCTTACCCCTTTTATATTGTTTTGCTTAATTCTGTACGTGTGACTTATAGTAAATTTTGCGAATGGTATGACACTGGCTTCTATATTTTATTCGTATTATAATTAATTACATTCTCATCATATCATGTAGTGGTCATAAACATTGATAATCTAGTGACCGTGCTACATTACCTAGTGAAAAATATTAGTGATTGGATTGTGGCAAGTACGTTAGTGTTAAAGCGTGAATGAATAAGTGAAATGACACGTACTTGTACTCAATCAGCGAAACCAGTTAAATTATTGCATTGTCGACGCCTATGTGACATATATAGGTGTAACTATAACTGGAATGGAACGGTTATGGAAGCACGTATATTAGTGTCATAGGTAAGACATCGAGTACTGTCCATTTATCTTGAATACCAGTCAAGCAATGCATGATAGAGATCCTGTCTCCAGTTTTGGCATAGACTTGTCATGGAGCGACTAGTACTTGGGTTCATGGTCGGTGTTTGATGTAGACCGCGGATGTGGGGTAGTTTGAGTGTGAGTTTGATCAACGGAATCTCAGGAGTCCCACTGCCGGTATATACAGCGATTTCGGGAGTCGTATGGGTGATATTACTGATTATTAGCGAGCGTGATTTGGGCCTGTGTTTCCTTGCCCCTGGGGCCTACCCTTGGGTTGGAGATACTCCTGAGGTGGTTGACGCTCATACTTGGACTGATGATAGGTTTAGCGACCTGGAAAGTGAGACTTAGAGACTGGTAGGTTTAGTGACATGGATATTGCATTGATTACTGATTCGATTTACTTGCTTTATTGTTTGCCTGTATCGGTTACTTCATGCCCATGTCATCACTCCATGTTTACTGTTTCTTGTTCATCATCATTGCACATGTTTACGTATGTATATATATTGCTATTGTGTCCCTCTGATGACCTGAGTATGCATGCTCAGAGTGAGAAGTGGACTGAGCTCGGATTAGGACCTGCCTTACCTCGAGGATAGTGCGGATATCTAGATCAGCGACGCCAGCGCTATCTTTCCCTTGATCTCTTTCTGGTATAACTTTTATCTATTTTGATAGAATTAGTTACTGCATTTCTCATTACCTGTCCTACAATTACTGATTACCACGTAATGCTAGAAGCCGAAGTGTGACTACGGTAGGATATTTCCTTAACCGTAGGAGCATGGTTGGCCTTTTCAACCCCTCGTATTCCGTATTTTGGGAAGTGGGGCATGACATGATTTTGTTGGTATCAGAGCGCCAGGTTTAGATTGAGATTACAGTTTCCGAATAGGGCTTGACAATTTAAGTCACCCTTTCGGTTTAGATTATAAACTTGTTATCCTTGACCTTGAATCATATAGTGTGTTTTGCTATATATTTTGATCTTATTCGGTAGAGTTTTCGGTAACTTGGTAGAGTTATGTGGTTGTAACTATGAACTGCAACATAGTTACAATATTGTACTCTGTTTGAGGAACTTGGAATTCTACATTTGATTCCTTCCTCGATTGAATATTACTGCATCGTATAATCTTGTTTTGATCATCAAATCTCTATCTCCATTTATATCTTATATCGTTCATGAGTTTTCAAATCTATTTTACATTTTCACCTTGTACTTTTCCTATTGATCCTACACCTGCTTACGTTTCGTATCAGACTCATTGCATTCGCACGTCTTCGTTTCTTCAAAGTTGTCGTATCGCGTTGCGTATTTTTAAGTTCCTATCAGCGTCGCACAGCGGAAGATAAAACCGGGCTTTCAACAACTCTTCTTCCACCTCCACTCCCCAGAGTCAGACGACCGAGATTTTGGGCGTACTGCAAGGATTGAGAGAAGCCCAGGAAAGGATGAACGATCTTTTAGCTGAGGGGTTAAGGAGGCAGCTAGTTTAGGGCATCAGGAGGAGCCCCTGATCGTGAGGGAATCCCTGTTAGTAAAAGAGGAGGTTTACAGATGAAGCAGTGGAGAACTCGATTATGCGGATATTGCAAGAGACTGTCGCCAGGCCAAATGGCAATGCTTGATTTGTGGATCCAACGGACATCTTGTCAAAGATTGCCCTAGAAGGAAGGAGCTGCAAGGTGGAGATTCGTCAACGCCCTCCAAATCTGCTTAAGCGACTTGGTTGTTTTCGTACTTTAATTTTGAGGACGGCACGGACCCAGCATAAGATTTAGACTTGCCTTACGAGATTGCAGAGATTTAGACATCGACGCAGAGTTATCACCTTTTCTGTTTTCAATAAAGATATTGTTATTCTATTTAGTAGTTGTTTCCCTTCGTTTAAATCTTGTATCTGTTGAAGTTCTTAGCTCGAATGCAATAAAGTTTTGGATTGTGACTAACTATTTTTATTTGATTCACTATATTTAGACCCTAAGCTTAATCGGCATCATAGTTCATCACCGCACCCCCTGACTCTCATTTCGATTAGGTTGTATCTTGCCGCATACCCCTGTCTAAAATTGTCAAACACTATACTCTTTGTTAACTTATATCTCTTCCTGATTTTGGGTCCGATTTTCATTTTTTTTTATCTTTATATCATTCTGGACAACCCAGTTCTTCCTCACATTTCTTCCATTCAGGTTCTTGCTCATGGCATCGATCTTCAATATATATACCGCAATCCATTCTCTGGCTAGTCTACTGTATATTACCAGTGTTATTTTTCAGTTGATATAATTATAATTAGTACGTTTACTATTTTAAAATTTTAGAGTTTTGCCTATTTATAATAAGTTAGACTCCAATTATGTGTTAATAAGTATTTTTAGTTTTACTTACTATCCCGAAGTTCTCTACTATTTCCAAGTTTTTAAATAGTTTTGATTTACATTATATATTTTATTTTCTAGTGAATTTTCCATACTAATGCTTTCAGTTTACATGTCACTTTTGTTGTTTACATTACTAGCTTGCTTATTCTTCGTTTTATTTTTTCGACATTTTTACCTTATACGTATTCTAATGTTATTTTATACTTGTTTGAATTGTAGTTTCACCAATGTAGTTTCAATTCTTAAGGCTTATCAGCCAATCCTTCACTATTGTTTATTATTGTTATTCTATTTTTCTTGTATTGTATATATAGTTTATCATTATAAATGGTTATACCTTATGCTTACTTATGCCTATTCTTTTAGTTGCGCTATTTCTTATACATATATAGACCTTGGATTTTCATCTAGTTGCTTGTGCGTAAATCGCTATATAATAGTATTTGATTTTGTTGCTTTTTGCATTACATTTTATAGTTTATCGTTCATTTTAATTTCGAGGAAGAAATTTTCTTTTAGGTGGGTATGATATAATACCCAGTTCCGACTATACCGTATCCGTAATTTAATAAATAATTTCCAAATATTTTTCCTCAAATTTTCCTACATAATTTTCTATATTTTCCAAAATCTAACTTCTAAACTTTTACCCTAATTAAACCCTGTTCCATTTTTATATTTTTCTCAATTCTTTCTTCCTACCCCAGGCCTTATGGTTGCATCCGTATATCGTGTTCTCGTCCCATTTAGTGAAACAGACCCGTTTGGATCGCTAGATGCATACTACGTGTATCCATTCTTTGGGTTATGCATTTTCTTAAACTGGATTTCATTTTTTGGTTTTGGTTGACACGTATATTATCCGTATTTTCAAATCTTAATTTTAGACCCAACCCGGGCATATTTTGGAGTATTTTTATATTAGCTGTAAAACTCAAATATATTTAATAAAATATTCTTATTATATAAACTATAAACTGTTTAAAATATATATACGATTTATATATTTTTTTACTAAATATATTTTAATCTTCAAAGACTTACACAGCCTCTCTCCTCTCTTTATTATATATTATAATTAATTTTTACCTAACATAATAGTTTTCCCCAGCCTCCTCTTTCTTCTCGTGCTCCTCCTTTCCTGCCTCCTCATACCACGTCCTCGCCCCAACGTCTTTCCCCCACGACCCGCGGTCCTCTCCCTTGCAACGACCACCTTCCTCCTCTGCCAACACCCCCGCGACCTCCGCGGCTACCTCTCTCTCTCTCTCTCTTTCTCTCCCCTAACTGACGGCCTCGCTTTCCCATCGTCTCCTCTTGTCTCACAACCACCTCCATCGAGCAGCCCCATGACTCAACCACACAGCACCTGCTGCCAACGCCATCGTCTCCATCTTCTTCCTCCTTCCTCAAAGCCCATCACTGGCGCACCAACCCCGATCCCGAACACCTTCACCACCCACCGACACCTTCGCCGAGACCCATCGGATCCCATGAATCCAACTCTAGCGTCTTCGACGCCTCTAACCCAAGCTCCTTGCCATCATCTCCACCTCCCCGACCTCTTCATCTCCTGCCTCCACGACGGCGCCACTATCTTCTATCACCGACCTCATTCCCCAACACTTCCTCTTTTCCTCTCACTGACGAGTCACCTCCATCGACCTCGTCCACTTCCAGCCCCATAACCTCCTTCACTGCATCCTTAAACCCAACATCAGAACCTTCACCCCTGACCCCCACTCGTCGCCGGAGCTCCCCAAACCATCACTGGTCCCCGAGCTCACCGTTTTCATTACCGAGTCTTCTCTCTGCACAAGTCCTTGCTTCATGCCAGCCTCGAATCACGACGTGCCTACTGCCATTCCAGCACTGCATCACCACCGTCGTGGCATGCCTGCGCCACCTTCGACCGCATCCTCACCAGCTTCCTCACAGTCTCCTAGCTCCCTTCTACTCATCGCCATCGAGCACCGCCACTATCGTAGCCCCTACCGCTAGCTGTGCCGGACCCTAAGCCGTATTGTGTCCGTGCCACACCGTGCCTGCCTCTATGCCACCGCGTACCCAGACGTGTCCCGCCCCGTACCCACTCCCTGTGCTATATCATACCCAGTCCCCGTGCCACGTCGTGCCAACCCCCGTGCCAGACCGTGCCCGATCCAGTGCACACGCCAAGCCGCTCCTGCACCACGCACCGAGTCAAGACCGTGCCCAGTACCGTGTCACGCCAGCGTCATCACCACGCCCACTACCGTATCATGCCCGTGTCGCCACCGCGTCCAGTACCGGGTCACCGCGTATCGCGCCCTCTTCGCGCACATGTCCAGCATCACATCGTATCGAGTGTCGAAACAGATCCCGCACATAGTGTCGCTTCTATAACAAGCGACCGAAGGCAAGTGAACCCCTCACTTGCTTTACATGCTATAAATTATTAGTTGTCAAATTGTAGTTATATTGATATTATATTTACACTATAATTATCGTTACATTCAAATGTGTGACCGTCGTCATTTAATCATATTGAGTGGAACACATTCGGGTTTAATATTATCTTTCTAGTATCGTGTAGAACTTGTAGTGATTAAATCACACTTTTATTAATTGGGTAAAACCGAAGTTTCAATCGTGACATGTACATAATGCAAGAGTGTTCGATGCGAGTCCTAAACCAAAACCTAAATGAAAATAGCGGAACTTATGATAGATAAATCCCTTTACTGTTTATAATTATCGTGTGGAAATTTGAAAGCAAAATAACGTTTTTTCGCACAAGAAACGACGCCCCCAAAAGACGACGTTGAATTTGGAATTCACCGCACAGGCCATATTCTAAAATCCATATTGAACTGAATACAACTTGCAACTTAATATTCGATGGCTCGTATCGAAGCCAATAGATTAACCTAAAGCACCCCAGAGTTCATCCTTGTTTTTTAATAAGCTATAACGACGAATACTGAGGCGATTCGTGGCTCTGGACTGCTGTCCAGAGCAAGAATCTTTACCCATACCCATTTTAGAATGCATGTTTCTCACTGTTTAAGCGCGCAAGTGTGCGGATCCATACATAGAAGTTTATATAATTGAATTATATTTCTAACGGTGCTGGTCTCATTGCATTCCAGTATTGTTTGATATTTATAATACCTTTAAAACTGTCAATGTGTTCTGCAGTTTCATGCAGAGACAGAATATATACCTTACCCTAAAATAGTGCATATCTCCCTGCATACAGTGGATATTATTGATCCGTATGATGCGTTTGAAACCGTACTGATAATTCTAAATATTATCCAACTGTAGTGTCGCCTAATTATGCTCCCAACTGGGAGTAAAATGTGTTACGGAACGGACTTCCAGTTCAGAAATTGGATTTCCAGCAGTAAACAATTAAAATGAAATGGCCATAACTAGCAAATCAAATTTCTTTTGTTGCATGTGGGAAGGGAAAACAAAGACAATAGTAGCCTCTCGCGGTGCTTCTTGCTCGCGGAGCGGCATACCGAAAAAATGCACTTCCCCCTACTCTCCTAACCTTGGGTTGATTGGCACAACGTGACACCCGATTGATGCGAAACCAATTTTGATGGACTGATAATTAAACATACCACTTACCCCTTTTATATAGTTTTGCTTAATTCTACACGTGTGTAACATTTCAGAAAATATAAAATATTATTTTTGGAATTTAATATTAAAATAATATATTTCGCGAGAACTACCCGATTTGCGAAATTGGAGTTTCCGTAAAAATGTATGAATATTGCGAAATAATTGGAGATTAAAATGATTTATTCATTTAAAAAGATATTTATTGGATTTGACATTTTAAAATTTATTATATGATGTTTAAATAAAAACCCGATTAGCGCAGTGTTAATCGCGACTAAGCCAAATCTGTGTTTTTACAGTTTCCACGGTTAGTGCACTGTGTTATGTCTTATTGTGATTACATGTTGTTTCCTTGTGTTGTTTTGGGGGTATTATGTGATTTGGTTTTAAAAATAAAGAGATGGTTAAAAAGAGAATGATTGGAGAGAGAGAGAGTGAAGTATGAACTTGAGAGGGGTGAGAATAAGAGAGAGTGAGGGTAGGAGAGAGAGAGAGAGAGGGCTGCCATTATTCCTCCCATTTCTTTTCTTCAACTCCTTCTTCCTCCTCATTTCCCACCACCTTCACCCCCAAGATTCATCTCAAAATATTCATCCAAATCTTATGCTCCCCTCGTTAAAAACGATCCCCACTTCATCCTCTACATATTGGACCTTGCAAAGTTGGATTTTGAAGACTTTGGACGAGCTAGGGTTTTTCTTGAATTGCCCAAGTGAGGTATAATTCCTTTCATTTAGTTTAGTTTAAGTTTCCTAGCATTCTAGTTAGTTTAGAATTGGTTTAAAGAGTGGATTTGTGAACTTGGAAATTCAAGAGAAGGGTTTGGGTGTTTGTGTGGACATGTGTTGATGTAGTGGCTGTTTATAAGACTTTAGAGGTGATTCTTGACCTTGAACAGAAAATAAAATCCAAACACGAACTTAGAACTTTCCGACATCGGTAAATTTGGCAGTTTGCGAGTGTATCTGGGAATCTAGAGTGACCCAAGACTACCATAAATTAAGTTCCCATGACAGTGAGACGTGCAGGCAACCATGAAGCAACACCTGAAACCCTAGCCCCTATGGATCTTTTCTGGCCACAAATTTAAGGGATTTGGCCACAAATTGCGGCCAGGTTCGGGTGGTTTCGTGTGATTTTTGGACCATATTTTTCTTATCAGATATCTAGAGCACCCCGATGTGCAAAATGTTCTAGTTTGGCCTAGGGTGAAATCTGGGAGTGGTTTTCCTAGATTGTTGTTTTCGTGTTTTGCGATTCTGAAACTTGGGTTTTAGTATTTGATATTGTGTTTGGTCGTTTGATGTTTGTACATCAACAACGAGGGTTGTTTTATCATTTTTGTACGCGTAAGCTATAGGTTCTAACATATGAGTGCACCGTGTGCCGTATTGGTTTTCCGGACTTGATTTTAATAGCTTTGCGACTATCTATTTATTGTATGTACCTTCGCGTGAATTCCGAGACGACGGAGCATGGCGTCATCGACTTCGGCAAGTAAGGAGCAAGGTGAGTAGATCTATATCTACAGGGGAAGTCGGATGGATGGCGTATAGCACCCCCGCAAGTTTTTGATGGAAACCGATATATAGAATATGGTTAAGGAAACCTATATTAGAAAACTATGGATAGGTTTAGAAAAATAATTAGAGATGATATGAATAATGGAATATAGATATCGAGATATGGGATGAAAGCTATAGGGATATGACTCTTTGACATGATATGATAGAAATAATGTCTCGAATTGATATATAAGGATATGAAAGGTGAATGTAAATCACGATATGTGTGTGTGTGTGTGTGTGTGTGTGTGTGTGTGTGTGTGTGTGTCGTTGCACTAGATTAAGTATAAGATTTTAGTGGCAGGTAATGAGATAAGATAATACGAGCGGATATGATTGATATAGGATAGGAAACGAGATGTATAAGGATGTGACATGAGATCGATGAATATGACGAGATTGAGATAGATAAGTAATGAGATCGGTCAAATAAGATAAATTTATATAAGATGACTTGATGTAAGATGACTTAATGTGATGAAAGGAATATACGATGTGTTAGTTATATGTATGTCCTAGAGGCCATTACTGTACATACGATGTATATTGTAGTGGATGCTTGGACATATATAGGGAGGACTTTCTTTCTCGACATGATAGTATGCTATCTGCTTGCCCTTTATCTTAACATGTACTTTGATTGTCTCTATGTTACATGTTGATAAAGCCCTTAGGATGAGTACTTGACTACCGGACTATGATGCAGATCATACTAGTGGGGACAGTGTAGTCGCTAAGTACATTCTTCAAATGTTCCTAGTCGAGGGAGTACCGAGACAGGGCATCGATACTCCAGAGTAGACTAGCGTATGCGCTTCTTGACCCATATGATGGGTGATGGATGATCCCATATCCATTGGCATTTGACATCAGAGAAGGTATACGGGTGCTCAGTGGAGACTGGGTACACTGGACGGACTCGCCGAGAACTCCCAGATGGTATTATACCTCACGTCAGATGGCAGTTCTCTGGTGACACTGGTACAGGTTAGTCTGTAGACCCGAGATCGCCATAGTGTCTTGTATGATTCCCACAGTGCTTTGATTTCCATCATACCACGTCCAAGAGGGTGTGCAAAACGTTGGCTTTTGGGTACAGTCCCGAATCATATGGAGGCAATGAGCGATAGGAGGGGTTTCGTCTCTCCCGGTATAGGGAGTTGATGTTGCGCTGTGTTCGATTGGCTATAACTGGAAATCCCTGGACAGGGTTGCTGAGATTTAATGGTAAGTGTTATCAGTAGTTTCTCGAACTGTTATAGACCTCATATCGACCCGACTTATCAAGCTATTGGGGTCTGACGTTTACCACCCCTAGGCGAGATATGGGACATATCAAACGAAGAGACCGGACTGTATGGGAGTGTTACTAGTTGGATTCACGGAAGAATGTACAGGCTTCCTTGTTGATCTTCTAATTGCTCAATACCTGGGTGGCTGTTATGTTTAGCAGACCGCTTGCAGCTTGTGGGTGTTTGATATGATCATCACCTACTGCCGGCGTATTGACGATTCTTTAGAGTCCAACACAGAGGTTTCCTGGCTCAGGCAAAACGGAGTAGGAGCACATATGTGATATGTGCGGGACCGAGAATAATACGTGTATGCAATACCGTATTAGATTCTCGCGATATGAGATATCGGCCGGGTATATGAGATATAGCCGGGTCATCGGATCAAGTGTTGATTCGATGAACTGATACAGATTATATTAGTCGGTTATTTATGAAATAGCCGGATTATCGGATCAAGTGTTGATTCGATAATTGAATGTATAATTATATATTTGACATATTAAATTACATTAACTAATATAAGCTCACTTAAAGGTTCTTTTTCTCACTCGGGTAATACATTGATATATATGTGATATATGTTAATTGTATTATTTTATTTTGTTACAATAAATATTGTATATGTGATATATAATATTGTAACAAGTTAAGGTTACAAATGCAGCATGTTTTGTGGAGTTTAAACATGGTTAGGTTTTCGATTAGGGTTAAGCATTTTTGAAGCTTCTAAGAGATTTGTATTTTGTTTTTATGCAAAAATATTTTGTAAAGATATTTTACAAATAGATATTTCTTTAACCCAACCCAAACCCTTTACCATGGTCATTTCTCTACATGGGTTTAGTCTTGATTCTTAACCCATGGTTGCAATTCTAACCCCGTACTTGATTTCATTATTCATCACAAATAGATTCTTCTTCTTTTTCCTCTTGATAAAACTTTCTAGCTTTTTGCAAAGTGATGATAATGAGTGAGAAATTGAAAACAAAAGAGTGCTAAATTCCTACTTCATCATCCTCATTTATTCTAGCCACTTAGATTAGGGTGTTTGCTTTGCTAATACTTGATTAGCAAAGCAAGAGCTTGGGTTTGAATTTCTTCAAGGTAGATCATCTTAGTTATTGAAGATCGGAAGCAAGTTTGTATCTTTCTGTTCATGGAGCCTCTCTTGAGTCCGGGTACTCGATGATCGCAGCGAAGGGACTTCAACACGGAGCCTTAGAAGCGAAGGAACGGACTACAAAGGTTGTAATCCCAAACTCTTAGAAGTAAAGTTGTTTACTTGCATGTTTAACCCTAATTATCTAGCAAAAATCCTCGTTTTAGGTTGTTCGGCACGTCTAAATTTTAAATCGGGCATGGTTGATGCCTTGTAGAACCTTGTGACAGTGCCTAGTAACCCTACAGTGGTATCAGAGCCTAGCTAGAGCATTAGGGGACGTGTGTACGAAGTTAAAAGTCCGATCGAACCCCGAAACATCGTGTTTTACCCCCTCTCTGGAATTTTTTTAAAATGTTGATTTTTTCTGTATTAAAAATACTCAGAAAATTAAGCAGGTAATTTTATGGATGTAGAAGAAAAACGAACCCCTTAATCCATCAAAGCGCCGTGGAACCGCGGCCAAACCAAGGTATTGGCGGCGGTTCCGCGGTAAGTCTTGAGAATTGAGGGATCGTTTTTCAACAGTTGATCCGTAGGTGTTACCAAGTGCTTCTGGGAATTTTTAATATTACTCAAATGTTGAGTGTTCTGGAGATCCTTTAGAATTCGTTGATTCGATCGGAAAGTTTAACATCGTTTAGTTTTTTCCGGGTAATTTAGAACGTGTTAAAAAGTTTGAACGGATACCAATAACTCACTTTTTCCCCTGCCGGAAAATTTCCAAGGGTTGGATTTTTCCTTAATTAAAGAACATTCATAGTCATGCAAGTAACGCGGTGGACCCTCTAGAAGAACACAAACCTTAACTCGATTATGTGACCGTCTGAACCGCCTCTAAACCTTAGGGTTTGGGGCAGTACGGCATTGCCACATGTGAGGCGTTGGTTTGACCCTTCTACGGCTGGACCATTAGTACTGTGGCATGTGATGGATACTTTTTGAACTCCGCTCAAGTGTTGAGCTATTTGGGAAATCTTGGGTGTTTGTTTATTCGATCGGAAAGTTTAACATTGTCTATTTATCTGGAATACGATACAATATTTGGAATCCACAAGTAGTTATGAGATAACTAATTTGAATGTTATAAATCTAGCAGTTTAGTCTCGTTTGATCGGTTGCCACGGGATTTTGATGACATCAAAAGTCCGTTGCAATCATGTAGCGTACGCGGATACTCGCCGCAAAAATTTAATAGATAGCCACGCCCCATAGCCCCCACCAAGTGACTGTAGGAGAACCCCATCGCCAAAAGCATCCGTTCGGGTGCTCGCGGCAGCGGTGTTCCGCCATAGTGCACTTCGTCGATGGCATCCGGGGGTGCGGCCGTCTACTAAAGTTTGCGACGAGCATTCGATCAGGATGTCGGGAATCTTGTTGAATTTCCCGACTTGATATTGAAAAGTGTTTTCGAGATCGAGACTAAAATGCGGGGTTTATAATTGTTAGGCATGCGATGTCTAAGGAATTAAATTGGTTAGGCATGAGATGTCTAAGGAGGTTGCGGATTCCAACTGTTGTAGTTTTACACTTTTTTTTCTGCGACCGTAAGTTTAATATGTGGTGTATCGCCGGTTTCGTTACTATACATCAACGACAATTGGGATACGCATATTTACTTACGTTGATGACATGTGATGTTATGTGTTGCTGTGATATGTTATATTGGATCGTCGCATTTTGAATAGCCGGGGGTTTTATGTGAGATGAAGGTTTTTATTATCATTCATGTAAAATTCATTGTATGTAATATTCTTTTATTGGGGCACTTCCGGACTGAGGATGATGTCACCATTGTATATTATTTACTTTTCCTCATTAGGTAGACACAAGGCGGGGAGCATAAGTAACCAAGTTCTAGGGTCCAGTGGGAGGCCATCTCGAGGAGTCGAGGCCGGGTCTCCTAACCCTAGAATTAGCAGTGTTGCTTGCCGCTCTCGTAGGGGGTCTAGGGATGTGGGTTTGGCTATTCATCGCGACCGTGGAATACGTGTTTTATACAGGCTCGTATTAAAACACGGACCTCCTAGTATATCCAATATTTCATATATGTTCTTCTGCTGCAATGTTCTGTGATGAGATCATATTACTGCCTGAGACGAATGTTTATATTATATATATGAGATATATGTTATATTGCTGATTTCGTTTCAAATGTAATGCTTGTGAAGCATAATAAAATGGGACTTCATTAATGAGATTAATGAAACTAAAAGAAACCTAAAGATGTTGTAGAAACTTGTTTAAGAACTGGTAGCTCTAGTTCTTGATTTGCTTAGCGGTATTCCTTGTAGAATATTCAGCACCTTATTCGATAAGGAAAGAGCCGAGATCCCTTCACCGGGAGTGACCTCTTTAGCAAAACTGGCAGATGCTACAAACTCGGTTTGTCTTTTGATTGTTTCTATAGTTTTTGCTTATGAATAGTGATATTTGTGAAATATCCTGCACCTTATTCGATGAGGAAAGAGCCGAGATCCCTTCACCGGGAGTGACCTCTTTAGCAAAACTAGAAAAGGCCTAAAAAACATTCCATTTAAAATCACTCGATTCTACAACGATATCAAGTTCATTACGCAAAGGGTTTTCTTAAAAACCTACCGTAGCCCTCCGTCATTTCAGATAAGTAATACTTAGTATTCGTGCTACGTTTGTTGACCTTAGACAAGGCGTAGTGTGCGGTAGCTAATTAGTGCTTATCTGTATAACGTATGATGCGATTGAGTTAGGGTAGTCGTGCGACTTTGTTGACCTTAGCCAAGGGTCGTGCGGGTGGGTTTAATTCAATCGGAAAATGACGGGTTGAAATTGGCTAGCGCTTATGATTTGTTGACCTTAGCCAAGGTCATAAGGTGCTGGGGGCAAAATATTATTGGGAATTTCAAGTGTTGAAATTTACAATGAGATTGCATACCTTCTATGAGATAGTTAGATCCTGATACCCGCTGCGAGTAAGAGTTACTCCTGGGAGAGTTTTACACATTACAATTAGCCGATCAAGTAGGTGTCTAGAAAGATGTCAACGGGTTTACGCCCGTGGGAAAACGAGGTTTACTGTAATTAAATCCGTGCGAAAGCACGGGGAACCACCCTCAAAGTACCGGCATTGGCCTGGCTGAAAGATTGGCGAACTTGTAGAGTGTAATTAATCCCGGCTAGTCTTTCCCTTTAGGGTTTGAAGGAAGATTTGACTAAAACAGTGGGAGACATCCTGATTAGATATATTAATAACCAATCTAATCTTGCAAGAGCATACGCTGAGTGTTTTCTTCTCTCTCTCTCATGGTTACGACTATGTCATGCCTTAATCAAGATAATTATACGGATGTATTGACCGAACCAGCTTCTTATACTGCGCTAAGGAACGTTGGTCCCGCTCCAACTTATAATTGTTATAAGACCGAGCAGGAAATAGGGGATTACCAGAATTCCCGTGCTGCCCAAATGAAGAAAGTGCATGCTGATACATCATCTTCGGGTATGTTCATTACCGAGGACTGTTTCTCAGTATCCTTTACGTCCTGGGAATGAGATACCGGATTCCACAAATGTAATCTGTTACATGGTCTACAGAAAGGTAGAGAACTGAGAACGGGTGATAAGTTTCAAGAGTTGGAAATGATGCAAGTGTTGTAGCCAAGTCTGTTGGCAGTTATCACTCTGTATTACCAGAATACATTGATTCTGAACGAATGTTATTAGATACCGAACCTGATATACAACATCATATCAGTCTCTTTATTAGTAAAGAAGGATATAATTTTGTATTGTTGGATAATGTTTTGAACATTTTCTATATCAAGAGTTGATCGGTTCAGGAACGTTATCTAAAATCATAGACGTTCTAAATCAAACTACAGTTCTTAATGTACAGAACATACATAAGAGGAAGAGTTCAGAAATGAACGAATCCTTCTTGAGGCATTGTAGACTAGGTCATATCAATGCGACCCGACTAGCTGAAGTTACATAAAGATGCATACTTAAATTAGTTTGGATTTACATCTTGTAAAACTTTCCAGTCATGTCACGAAGAAAAAGATGACCACAGCTCCATTTATTAGAAACAGAGAAAGAGTTAGTGAACTCTTAGGATTGATACATGATGATGTATGTAAAGGTCCCCTGTCTACACATGCTAGGACCGGTTCTTTGTTCTTCATTACATTCACTGATGATCTCTCAAGATTCAGACATATGTTCCTGTTGAAACACAAGTCCGAATCTTTTAAGAAATTCAATGAATATAAGTTAGAAGTAGATAACCAAAAACGAGTATAAGTATTATGTCCTTTGATGAGATCAAGGAGGAGAATACATGAGCACGGAATTCCTGGACTATTCTAAAGGAGAATGAGATTCTCTCTCAGCACTACTCCTCCGTATACACCACAACACGTCGGTGTATCGGGGCGGAGCAATCACACCCTATGTGATATGGTGTGCTCTATGATGAGTACTACTGAGTAGCCTATTTTCTTTTGGGGTTATGCACTTGAGAAGTTGCATACCTATTGAATAGGGTTCCAACCAAATCAGATGCCTACCAATCCATATGTGATATGGTATGGGAAGAGCCCATCTCTTAAAGATGTTAAGATTTGGGGTTGTCCGGCCTATGTCAAAAGCAAAATCCGGACAAGCTCAAGGAAAGGTCAGTTCTGTGGAAATTTGTTGGATATCCCAAGCATTCGTAAGGCAATATCTTCTACCACACCGAGGAACAAAAGATGTTTTATTTCTCGGCATACCACTTTTTGAGAACAAGGGAATTTCTTGTGAGGAAATTAGTGCTCATGAGGTAGAACTGGAAAGAGTTCCAGCTATACAAACTGCTGCTGATGATTTGGTAAACCCGGAGGATTCAATATTTTCCAACGAATCTCAGCCTCTCCGCCGATCTGGTTGGGTACCTCATCCACCTGAGAGATACTTCGGTTTCTCTATAACAGTGGGAGCGAGGATTGCATCTTGAGATGATGACCCAACTAGTTTCGAGCAAGCCATCAGGAGTGGGGACTCTGTGAGAATGGCTGGATGTTTAGCGATCTGAGATGGAATCCTTATACACCAACAAAGTATAGACTTTGGTTGCTTTATCTGAAGGGTTAAATCCCCATCAGGAGCAAGTATATCTTGAGAAGATTACTTGGTGTACATGGAAAAGTTGAGGCTTTCAAAGCTATGCTTAAGTCCATCCAGATCCTACTTGCCACTTCTACATACCATGACTACGATATCTGATGGTTGGGTGTCATGACTGCTTTTCTAAATAGTGATTTTGAAGAGAGCGTCTATAAGTACACAGCCAGAGGGCTTCGTAGACAGTGGGAGCAGCGGAAACGTGTGCAAGATGTTTTATGGGATAAATCAGGCATCGCGGAGTTGGAATGTCTGTTTTGATGTAGTGGTCAAGGAGTTTGACTTCATCAAAATGGTAGATGAACTGAGTATATACAAAAAGGTAGTAGGGAGTATGGTGGTGATCCTCATATAGTACGTGGATGACATACTCTTGATAGGGAAGGAGTTTCCTAAGCTACGCTCGGTCAATCTCCTCTTATCACAAAGATTCTCCATATAGGATCAAGGTGATACCTCCTAAATACTAAGTTATGAATCTATGAGATAGATCTAATTGGATGTTAGGATTCTCACTAGTTGTAGTGAGATGGTATCAATCGATCCTGGGGAGAATCACTGGAAAGGTTCCAGGGTGATAAGGACGACTGAATGTCAGTCGCAGGCATTGTCTTTAGCCTCAGTAGAGGGACGGTATGTTGGAAGAGTTCCAAGCTAGATACCGTAACATACTAGACGATTAAAGCCAAGATACATCGTTACCAAGGATGCTACCAAAGAGGCAGTCTGGATATATATGAGTTCATGAGATGAATTTCGTTCCTACCATTGTGTGACAATGGAGTTGAGGTTTAGGCCTAGAAACCCCCGTCCCATCTGTGATCCAGACATATTCTTAGGCAGTATCACCTGATCATGGAGATGGTTGATCTCCAGGGAGATCAAGGTTAGGAGAGTATACACAGAGGACAACAGCGCGGATCCACTCACAAAGGCCTATTTCCCAGTAGAGACTTTTATGGGATGGTTGAGTATGAGATACTGCAACCACAACTTATTGTTGGGTATGAGATACTACAACAGATGGCCCTATTGTAAGTAGGAGATTGTTAGTTATATGTATGCCCTAGAGGCCATTACTGTATATACGATGTATATTGTAGTGGACGCTAGGACATATATAGGCAGGACTTTCTTGCTTGACATGATAGTATATGCTATCTGGTTACCTTTTATCTTAATATGTACTCTGATTGTCTCTATGTTACATATTGATAAAGCCCTCAGGATGAGTACTTGACTACCAGGACTATGATGCAGATCATACTAGTGGGACAGTGTAATCTCTAAGTACATCTTTCAAATGTTCCTAGTCGTAGGAGTACCGAGACAAGGCATTGATACTCCAGAGTAGACTAGCGTATGCGTTTCTTGACCCATATGATGGGCGATGGATGATCCCATATCCATTGGTGTTTGACATCAGAGAAGGTATACGGGTGCTCAGTGGAAACTGGGTACACTGGACGGAATCGCCGAGAACTCCCAGATGGTATTATACCTCACGTCAGATGGCAGTTCTCTGGTGACACTGGTACAAGTTAGTCTGTAGACCCGAGATCGTCATAGAGTCTTGTGTGATTCCCACTGTGCTTTGATTTCCATCATACCACGTCCAAAAGGGCGTGCAAAAAGGTGGCTTTTGGGTACAGTCCCGAATCACATGGAGGCTATGAGCGATAGAAGGGGTTTCGTCTCTCCCGGTATAGAGAGTTGATGTTGCGCTGTGTTCGATTGGCTATAACTGGAAATCCCTGGCCAGGGTTGCTGAGATTTACTGGTAAGTGTTATCAGTAGTTTCTCAAACTGGTATAGACCTCATATCGACATGACTTATCAAGTTATTGGGGTCTGACGTTTACTACCCCTAGGCGAGATATGCGACATATCAGACGAAGAGACTGGACTGTACGGGAGTGTTACTAGTTGGATTCACGGGAGAATGTACAGGCTTGCTTGTTGATCTTCTAATTGCTCAATACCTGGGTGATTGTTACGTTTAGCTGACCACTTGCAGCTTGTGGGTGTTTGATATGATCATCACCTACTGCCGGCATATTGACGATTCTTTAGAATCTTACACAGAGGTTTCCTGGCTCAGGCAAAACGGAGTAGGAGCACATATGTGATATGTGGGGGACCGAGAATAATACGTGTATGCGATACCGTATTAGATTCTTGCGATATGAGATATCGGCCGGGTATATGAGATATAGTCGGGTCATCGGATCAAGTGTTCATTCGATGAACTGATACATATTATATTAGTTGGTTATTTGTGAAATAGCCGGATTATCGGATCAAGTGTTGATTCGATAATTTAATGTATAATTATATATTTGATGTATTAAATTACATTAACTAATATAAGCTCACTTAAAGATTCTTTTTCTCACTCGGGTAATACATTGATATATATGTGATATATGTTTATTGTATTATTTTATTTTGTTACAATAAATATTGTATATGTGATATATAATATTGTAACAAGTTAAGCTTACAAATGCAACATGTTTTGTGGAGTTTAAACATGGTTAGGGTTTGGATTAGGGTTAAGCTTTCTTGAAGCTTCTAGAAGCTTTGTTTTTTGTTTTTATGCAAAGATATTT
The DNA here is from genome assembly GCA_030015575.1 of Agapanthus africanus. Taxonomy (NCBI): domain Eukaryota; kingdom Viridiplantae; phylum Streptophyta; class Magnoliopsida; order Asparagales; family Amaryllidaceae; genus Agapanthus; species Agapanthus africanus. The sequence goes on along the minus strand of CM057343.1, from coordinate 165,433,194 downwards.
TGTAAAGATATTTTACAAATAGATATTTCTTTAACCCAACCCAAACCCTTTACCATTGTCATTTCTCTACATGGGTTAAGTGTTGATTCTTAACCCATGGTTGCAATTCTAACCTCAAACTTGATTTCATTATTCATCACAAATAGATTCTTCTTCTTCTTCCTCTTGATAAAGCATTCTAGCTTTTTGCAAAGTGATGATAATGAGTGAGAAATTGAAAACAAAAGAGTGCTAAATTCCTACTTCATCATCCTCATCTATTCTAGCCACTTAGATTAGGGTGTTTGCTTTGCTAATACTTGATTAGCAAAGCAAGAGCTTGGGTTTGAGTTTCTTTAAGGTAGATCATCTTAGTTATTGATGATCGGAAGCAAGTTTGCAACTTTCTCTTCATGGAGCCTCTCTTGAGTCCGGGTACTCGATGATCGCAGTGAAGGGACCTCAACACGGAGCCTTAGAAGCGAAGGAACGGACTACAAAGGTTGTAATCCCAAATTCTTAGAAATAAAGTTGTTTACTTGCATGTTTAACCCTAATTATCTAGCAAAGATCCTCCCTTTAGGTTGTTCGGCACGTCTAAATTTTAAATCGGGCATGGTTGATGCCTTGTAGAACCATGTGACTGTGCCTAGTAACCCTACACAATGTAATATGATGACTTGATTGATATGTCGGTATACGGATGCGAGTCGATATGAGAGCATTGATACCTTTGCCGGTCCCCTGATATGAGATTATTATGGATGTGACGTGAGATATAGGTATATAGATATATATAATGTTGTGAATCATAAGTGATATGTCTTACGAGATGTTAGGTCCGTACCCTCATTGTAATATAGGTTGATAGAATCCCTACTGGTTAATGCCACCGTATGATAATTTACCGTACGTGATGAGTTCTATAATGATTGATCCATACCCTTGACTGGAGGATGCCGTATGATAGATTATACCGTACGTGATGTTGTGAGGCTCGATGCCGATTGATAGACTCACTGACTCGGTCTTGTTAGATACATATACCTTATAGAATTTAGCTGACGATTTACTTATGCCACGTCTATGTCATTCTCATTACATTCCATATACCTGTGCTAGTACACCTACACAATTATCAATGATGCGTATGTTACACTTACACAGATTGGCCGGCTCACAAACTTCATCATCGATAATTGCTATGTCACTACACAGCATGACTGCTATATCATGATATGACTGCTTGCATGATTTACTTGCTATATTCACATCATTACGATATGTCGCATGATATACTGATATTGTCACATCACTGTTCCATGTTGCATGATATACCGATATACTTACATTCTGTTATATGTCACATACATCATACTTTACGATTATACGCTTTGAGATATGCTGTTTTCATGAGATTTCTGGATTTGAGAACCGTGGTTATTTCAAAAAAAAGTATGTATTGTTTAAAAAACCCGGTTTCTCTTGATATGATATTTCAGTGCGTCCACCATGTGTTTTCTCAGTTCTGAGATTGGTATGTGGAACCCAATTCGAGGAGCGGTAGGCACCGTCTGCGGGTACATGGTGGACCCAGTATGGTCCTTAGGGGCAAGAGGTGATTTTCGTGGTGTAGACGATGAGCATGGCAGAGGGAGTATTACCTACCGGTGATAGTATTTAGACCTGGTGGTTTTCCAGAGGATACCGACCAGAGTGATAAGATGGATATGAGGGCCGACCAGATTATGCGGCTCTTGAGGGCCTATCTGAGGATTCGGTGCCTGAAATATAAGGATTTACGTGTCGATGCTGGACACGGGTTTCATGATGTTTCGAGTGTCTGTTTTGGACACTCAGGTTCCATGATTTGGTGTGTCATCGATGGATACACATTCTTTGGTATCCTCATATATTTACATGCATATACTTTTATGATGTTTCGAGTGGACGAGATCCACATGCATACATGCATTGATTATATTGTTGGATGTTATCCACATACATATAGGCATTGATTATATTGTTAGATGTTATCCACATGCATACAGGCATTGATTATTACATTGTTGGCATATATACAGATACGGCCACCCTAAATATCATAGTACTATCGTTATGATATAGTTGACCTAGAAAATTATTATTTTATTCGATTTCTACCTGATGATATTTTCTACTCACGAGTTGGCAACTCACCCCCGTTGTGCCACAGTTCTTGCAGGTTGACCGAATGGATCAGTAGCGGCATCGCTGGCACACAGCTGCATTCAGATGTTTTGCTTTGTTAGGTGGTACATGTTGGATCACACCCCTCTTGTATTTATTATTCCTGTTGTATCTGGTTAACTCCATCAAATCAAAAACTAGTATTTGTATATGTAGTTGGACATAGCAGGACTCGTAGTTGCGAGACTATGAGCGATGGGTTTTCGTTCGCTTGGTGGGTTGATGTCTTGCTTTTCATTATCTTTTGTATTGATCTTCGCCGTTGGGCGTCATATACATATATACTATCTTGCGTGGTTGTGAATCCTCCGGTTGGCGAAGAGATAGCTCCCGCTTGGGGATACCTTTTATATTATCTTGTATTATGGTTTGGGATCAAAATATACAAAGTTGGTACTGCCCAAATTTTTAAAAGACGAAACATGTTTTCAACTAGTAAAATTTACTTACATTTTCATATTCCATTACTTGTGTATTTATGAAACTTATGATTTTCACCATACCTTTATTTCAAAACTTCACCTCTTTTATTTTCTTAAAAAGGTTTAGATTTCTGGGTTTCGGTTTACTTGATTTACGTTACGCCTTTAGACGTGGCGTGATTCAAGTGCCGGTCACGAGCTAATATTTCGGTTCGTGACAAAGTTGGTATCAGAGCGCTAGGTTTAACCTTGGTTCGAGTCTATGTTTGACTATGCGGAGTCTAGGGCGTATATATATTTCGGAACCTAGGTTTGACCTTACGGAACTTAGACTTGAACATGGGGGTATTAGACCTGAACTTTCGTTTCATAGGCTGACCCTGATTGATGGAGTAGTTAGCTTGAGTAGAGTGACGTACCGTACGTATGTTCCGCGGCATATTTACGATACGATACTCCACTTAAGAAACCTTAGAATGTACATATTTTGAGATCTATGATTCTCTTCGTCCCCATGGTTATACATTCATTTGAGATCCTTGATTCTATTTATTTCCATGATCATACTCTCACTGATTCCATTCCTCCTTATGATCATGTATCCATTCCAGAGATGTTGATTCCTTTTATTCCTTCGATCTATTTTCGTCGATACATGCTTGAGATTCCTGTCACCATAGTTTGAGCGCAGATTGAGCTGCTGCTAGTGATGCGGTCAGGATGAGCTTGTCATGGACAAGAACTGACCATCGTGTTTTCTGGTGACATGGGAACGTATCGAGTTAACATTTGTGTTGTGACCTCTTGTTTGAGGCGAGTGTTCAGTTTTGCACCGGATGATCGGGCCATTGCTAGAGGCTGCCTATTATGGGAAGATTGTTGATGTACAGCCTACCTCAGAGATTGTGATGCCGTCCACCTTGCAGACAGATGACCCAGCAGTTGTTGAGATTGATAAGATGTCGCCTCCATATTTTGTGAGATGAGATCGCTGGAGCTTTCAGGAAAAGCTACGACTGATGATAGCTAGTCTATCTTGAGCTGAGAGACGAAGGGTATTCACATGTTGTCTAGGTGAAATTAAAAGTTCGAACGAATGTCAGAAACCTATTTCTCCATGTTTAAGGTATTCAAAGGAACATGCAAGTAATTCTGTGGACCCTCTATAAAAATGAAACCCTAACTCGACATAATGCCCATGGAACCGCTTTTGAACCCTAGGGTTTGCGGCAGTTCCGCGGTGCCATTAATGAGGCTTGGGTTTGTCCTTCTAGGCTGTTCCATAGGTACTGTGGCATGTACTGGATATTATTAAACGATGCTCAAGTGTTGAGATCTCAGGGAATTATGGGACTTTGATGAATCGATTAAAAAGTTTAACGTCGTCCGGATATCATGTGATAGGAGATCAGTAAGCTGACCAGTTTCGGATAGAGGACCTCACCCAGATGCGTTGTGAGTTGATCGTGAATGGACGAGTATTGAGTATTCCTCTGATGGTTGGGATGAGTTCCCGAGGACGTTTTCGGCTAGATATCTTCTACAGAGTGATGAAAATGCTGAGTTTGTAACTTCGAGTCCGTGTGAGAGATTTCGGATTGACTGTAGCCGAATACAATTGCAGTACGTTGACAGCATGACGTGACGTCGAAGAGGACGATAGTAACGACGAGTGGAACAAGAGGTTCGTGCGATAGATTAACGAGCTGTAGTTACTCCCCGTTGAGATTAGAGATCAGATATGTACACAGAGGCGTTGGGATACGGCCAGTTCCCGAGGAAATGCTGTGATGAGAACACAGATGTCCAGAAAATGAGAAAAGATTTTTCAAGTGTACCGGCCTCCGTAAAGCTCGGCATTGGCGAGATTGGAAGAGACCTTGAGCAGGTGCCTTCCAGGACACTGCCGCGATAGGATTTGCACCCAGAATAAGTTGTGTCGCGTTTGTTTAGAGGGCCAGAGAACGACGCCAGTGACATGCTGCTTTATGAGTGGTCATGCTAAATGGCCGAGAGATGACCAGAGAAGTGTCAGAGCGGAATCGTTTTCGTTAGTACACCAGACCGGGCCGACAGGATGATGGATTGTGAGATTAGTAATCTACAGAGAAATGAGGACTCAGAAGCAGAAGACGCCAGACCGTGAGCAGGAGGAAAGCGGATGTTCTTGCTCTGCCAGTTTGGGCGCACCGACATTTTTTGACATTATAGGTGGTGTACCACAATGTCATTTGTTGTGATTTGCGTTTGTGATCCGAGTATCATACTTATATCGCTTGGATTTTAGTTTTGATGATTGAGTTTCATGATATTGTTTTCGTGCACCTTGGCTGCACCTACTGGGTATTTATATTTTTGTGCATGGTTATTGCACTTGATATATATTTTATACACCGTTGTGTTGATTTGCGATTTGTGCATATCTATTGCACATGATGTCGATTTTGTATCTTCGTAGCATGTGTTTATGATTTCGTGGATTTTATACCGATGATCTGATTTTTGTGCATGTGGTATGCACTCGATTTGATTTTTGCACTCGGTATAGCTCATATGTGCTTCCAGTGCATTGATACGGATTTTGGGCACATAGTTGCACACGTTTTTTTATTTTAAACACCTTGGTACACTCGGTGTTTTTTTTACGCATTTGAGTTATTGATGCGTTTCCGTACACTTGTGTCACCCGATTTGTATTTTGTGTAATTATTGCACTAGGTTTTTACACCGTGCATTTGTTGCACTGTATTTGTATTTTGTGCACTAGATACACTGGATTCGTATTTTGTGCATAAGATGCACTGTATTTGTATTTCGTGCACTAGATACACTGGATTTAGATTTCGTGCACTAGATGCACCGGATTTGTGTTTCGTGCATTTGTTGCACTAGATTTTCATTTCCTGCATTTGTTGCACTAGATTTTCATTTCGTGCATTTGTTGTACTATACTTTCATTTCGTGCATTTGTTGCACTATATTTTCATTTCAGGCATTTGTTACACTAGATTTTTCATTTCGTGCATTTGTTGCACTAGATTTTCATTTCGTGCATTTGTCACACCAGATTTATATTTTGTGCATTTGTTGTACTGGATTTATATTTTTGTGCATTGGTTGTACCATATCGGTATTTTGTGCATTGGTTGCACCAGATCGGTATTTCGTGCATTGGTTGTACTAGATTTATACTCCGTACATTGGTTGCACCGATTTTTGTCTTCGAGCATTCGTTTTACCAGAGTTATGCTTTTGTGCGCGTTGCACTTGACATTCGTTTTTCGTGCGCTTTACCGCACTGGGCGTTTATATGGACTTGGCGCGCTTGGGTTGGATTTTTGCGCATATTAGACGCTTGATATTGGATTTTTTGTGTATCGGATGCACTTGAGCGAGATTTTACTTGTGTATGTTGGATGCCTTTGATTTAGATTTTATCCATGCATATTGGATGCGATTTCATTCGTGCATGTTGGATGCACTTGACTTAGATTTTATCCGTGCATGTGGGATGCACTTGATTTCTATTTCATTCGTGCATGACGGATGCACTTGATTTGGATTTTCGCGCGTGTTGGGCGCATGATATGAGATGTGATTTTCTGCACACTTGATGCACTCGATTGGGATTTTCATTGTGCAGATTAGTTGCACTGGGTTGAGACTTTCGTGCACTCTAGATGCACTTGATATTGTTGTCGTGCACACCCGTTGCACTGGATAGATGTTTCCGAGCACACCCGTTGCACTTAGTTTTCACTTTCGTGTATATCGTAGCACTTGTATTGGATTTGATTTTCGTGCGCACCAGACGTATGTGATTGTTGGATACGTTTTTCGAGCCCGATTTTGCTCTTGAGCCTTTTGTTTTCATGAGGGGCATTATATTATGTAGTAGTCGAACATGACTGATCCGAGAACAGTACCTGAATACTTTGCATGCATTAAAAAGTTTAACCAGAGTTTTTTTGAAAAGAAGCTATAGTCTCGCTATTTCCTACGTGTCCGTGAGCGACACGAATGTTTACAAAGGAAAACCTTTTAGGGATATTTTTGAGAAGACGGAACGTATATTTAGCAAAACATATATGAATGTATATTTATTACCTTACAGATGAGCGTCCGTCAGTTGTGCCGTGAGTTACGCATCACACGACGATCGGAAAAGATTTTGCATGTATTTTATTTAGTTTTTGGAGATTTTTCAAGGATGTGTACTATATACATATTATAGTATTTGACGAGTGTATTGGATATCAGTAGTGGTTTTCGAGATCTGTATCTCCATTGTAACTCCGAGGATATGCGTGCAAATCTGATAATTTGTGTGACGCTTGACGGAGTTCGATTTTGAGTTTCATACTCGTTTTCGGGCGCATGCGATGCGCTGTAATATTTCTGTATCTTCCGTGATTTCGGAGCCCCGTTGATTTGAGCTGATTATTGAAATGATTTAGCATTTGGGGGTTTAAATTTAAATTCGGGGACCGAATTTCTTTAAGGGGTGTAGATTGTAACATTTCAGATAATATAAAATATTATTTTTGGAATTTAATATTAAAATAATATATTTCGCGAAAACTACCTGATTTGCGAAATTGGAGTTTCCGTAAAAAGGTATAAATATTGAGAAATAACTGGAGATTAAAATGATTTATTCATTTAAAAAGATATTTATTGGATTTGGCATTTTAAAATTTATTATATGAAGTTTAAATAAAAACCCGATTAGTGCACTGCTAATCGCGATTAAGCCAAATTCGTGTTTGTACAGTTTTCCACGGTTAGTGCACCGTGTCATGACGCATTGTGATGAGAATAAGAGAGAGTGAGGGTAGGAGAGAGAGAGGGCTGCTATTATTCCTCCCATTTCTTTTCTTCAACTCCTTCTTCCTTCTCATTTCTCTTCAACTTCACCCCTAAGATTCATCTCAAAATATTCATCCAAACCCTATACTCCCTTCATTAAAAACGATCCCCACTTCATCCTCTACACATTGGACCTTGCAAAGTTGGATTTTGATGACTTTGGACGAGCTAGGGTTTTTCATGAGTTGCCCAAGTGAGCTATAATTCCTTTCATTTAGTTTAGTTTATGTTTCCTAGCATTCTAGTTAGTTTATGGTGTGGATTTGTGAACTTGGAAATTCAAGAGAAGGGTTTGGGTGTTTGTGTGGACTTGTGTTGATGTAGTGGCTGTTTACAAGACTTTAGAGGTGATTCTTGACCTAGAACAGAAAATATAACCGAAACACGAACTTTGAACTTTCCGATATCGGTAAATTGGCAGTTTGCGAGTGTATCTGGGAATCTGGAGTGACCCGAGACTACCATAAATTAAGTTCCCATGACAGTGAGACATGCAGGCAACCATGAAGCAACACCTAAAACCCTAGCCCTATGGATCTTTTCTAGCCGCAAATTTAAGGGATTTGGCCGCAAATTGCTGCCAAGTCGGAGTGGTTTCGTGTGATTTTTGGACCATAGTTTCCTTATCAGATATCTAGAGCAACCCAATGTGCAAAATGTTCTAGTTTGGCTTTGGGTGAAATCTGGGAGTGGTTTTCCTAGGTTGCTATTTTCGTGTTTTGCGATTCTGAAACTTGGGTTTTAGTATTTGATATTGTTTTTGGTTGTTTGATGTTTGTATATCAACGACGATGGTTGTTTGGTCGTTTTTGTACGCGTAGGCTATAGGTTCTAACCTATGAGCGTACCGTGTGCCGTATTGGTTTTTCGGACTTGATTTTAATAGCATTGCGACTATGTATTTATTGTAGGTATCTTCGCGTGAATTCCGAGATGATGGAGCATGGCGTCATCGATTTCGGCAAGCAAAGAGCAATGTGAGTAGATCTATATCTACAGGGGAAGTCGGGTGGATGGCGTATAGCACCCCCGCAAGTTTTTGATGGAAACCTGATATATAGAATATGGTTAAGGAAACCTAGATTAGAAAATTATGGATAGGGTTAGAAAGATAGTTAGAGATGATATGAATAATGGAATATAAATATCGAGATATGGGATGAAAGCTATAGGGATATGACTATTTGACATGATATGACATAAATAATGTCTCGAATTAATATATAAGGATATGAAAGGTGAATATAAATCACGATATATATATATATATATATATATATATAGTTGCACTAGATTAAGTATAAGATTTTAGTGGCGGGTAATGAGATAAGATAATACGAGCAGATATGATTGATATAGGATAGGAAACGAGATGTATAAGGATGTGACATGAGATCGATGAATATGACGAAATTGAGATAGATAAGTTATGAGATCGGTCAAATAAGATAAATTTATATAAGATGACTTGCTGTAAGATGACTTAATGTGATGAAAGGAATATACGATGTAATATGATGACTTGATTGATATGTCGGTATACAGATGCGAGTCGATATGAGAGAATTGATACCTTTGCCGGTCCCCTGATATGAGATTGTTATGGATGTGACGTGAGATATAGGTATATAGATATATATAATGTTGTGAATCATAAGTGATATGTCTTACGAGATGTTAGGTCCGTACCCTCATTGTAATATAGGTTGATAGAATCCCTACTGGTTAATGCCACCGTATGATAATTTACCGTACGTGATGAGTTCTATAATGATTGATCCATACCCTTGACTAGAGGATGCCGTATGATAGATTATACCGTACGTGATGTTGTGAGGCTAGATGCCGATTGATAGACTCACTGACTCGGTCTTGTTAGATACATATACCTTATAGAATTTAGCTGACGATTTACTTATGCCACGTCTATGTCATTCTCATTACATTCCATATACCTGTGCTAGTACACCTACACAATTATCGATGATGCGTATATTACACTTACACAGATTGGCCGACTCACAAACTTCATCATCGATAATTGCTATGTCAGTACACAGCAGGACTGCTACATCATGATATGACTCCTTTCATGATTTACTTTCTATGTTCACATCATTACGATATGTCGCATGATATACTGATATTGTCACATCACTGTTCCATGTTGCATGATATACGGATATGCTTACATTCTGTTATATGTCGCATATATCATGCTTTACGATTATACGCATTGAGATATACTGTTTTCATGAGATTTCTGGATTTGAGAACCGTGGTTATTTCAAAAGAAAGTATGTATTGTTTAAAAAACTCGGTTTCTCTTGATATGATATTTCAGTGCGTCCACCATGTGTTTTCTCGGTTCTGAGATTGGTATATGAAACCCGATTCGAGGAGCGGTTGGCACCGTCTGCGGGTACATGGTGGACTCGGTATGGTTCCTCTGGGCAAGAGGTGATTTTCGTGGTGTAGACGATGAGCCTGGCAGAGAGAGTATTACCTACCGGTGATAGTATTTAGACCTGGCGGTTATCCGGAGGATTCCGACCAGAGTCATGAGATGGATATAAGGGCCGACCAGATTATGCCGCACCTGAGGGCCGATCTGAGGATGCGGTGCCTGAGATATAAGGATTTACGTGTCGATACTGGACACGAGTTTCATGATATTTCGAGTGTCGGTGTTGGACATACAGGTTCCATGATTTGATGTGTCATCGATGGACACACATTCTTTGGTATCCTCATATATTTACATGCATATGCTTTTATGATGTTTCGAGTGGATGAGATCCACATGCATACATGCATTGATTATATTGTTGGATGTTATCCACATGCATACAGGCATTGATTATATTGTTTGATGTTATCCATATGCATACAGGCATTGATTATTACATTGTTGGTACATATACAGATACAGTCACCCAAGATATCATAATACTACCTTTATGGTATAGTTGACCTAGGAAATCGTTATTTTATTCGATTTCTACCTGATGATGTTTTCTATGCACGAGTTGGCAACTCACCCCTGTTGTGCCATAGTTCTTGCCGGTTGACCGTATGAATTAGTAGCGGCATTGCTGGCATACAGCTGCATTCGGGTGTTTTGCTTTGGTAGGTAGTACATGTTGGATCGTACCCCTTTTGTATTTATTATTCATGTTGTATCTAGTTAACTCCATCAAATCAGAAACAAGTATTTGTATATGTAGTTGGACTTAGCAAGACTTGTAGTTGCGAGACTTTGAGCAATGGGTTTCCGTTCGCTTGGTGGGTTCATGTCTTGCTTTTCATTATCTTTTCTGTTAATCTTCGCCGATGGGCGTCGTATACATATATACTGTCTTGCGTGGTTATGAATCCGCCGGTTGGCGAAGAGTTAGCTCCCGCTTGGTGATGCATTTTATATTATCTTGTATTGTGGTTTGGGATCAAAATATACAAAAGAGGTGCTGCCTAAATTTTTAAAAGACGAAACATGTTTTTAACTAGTAAAATTTTCTTGCATTTTCATATTCCATTACTTGTGTATTGAAGAAACTTATGATTTTCACCATACCTTTATTTCAAAACTTCATCTCTTTTATTTTCTTAAAAAGGTTTAGATTTCTGGGTTTCGGCTTACTTAATTTGCGTTACACCTTTAGACGTGGCGTGATTCAAGTGCCGGTCACGAGCTAATATTTCGGGTCGTGACAACGTGTGACTTACAGTAAATTTTGCGAGCGGTATGACACTGGCTGCTATATTTTATTCGTATTATAATTAATTGCATTCTCATCATATTATGTAGTGGTCATAAATATTGATAATCTAGTTACCGTACTACATTACCAGTGATAAATATTAGTGATTGGATTGTGGCAAGTACGTTTGTGTTAAAACATGAATGAATAAGTGAAGTGACACTTATACACAATCAGCGGAACCAGTTAAATTATTGCATTTTCGACGCCTATGGGACATATATAGGTGTAACTATAACTGGAATGGGACGGTTATGGAAGCACGTATATTAGTGTCATAGGTAAGACATCGAGTACCGTCCATTTATCTTGAATACCAGTCGAGCCATGCATGATGGAGATCCTGCCACCAGTTCTCGCGTAGACTTGTAATGGAGCGACTAGTATTTTGGTTCATGGTCGGTGTTTGATGTAGACCGCGGGTATGGGGTGGTTTGAGTGCGAGTTCGATCAACGGAATCTCGGGAGTCCCACTGCCAGTATACATAGTGATTTCGGGAGTCGTATGGGTGATATTACTGATTATTAGCGAGCGTGATTCGGGTCTGTGTTCCCTTACCCCTGAGGCCTACCCTTGGGTTTGGGATACTCCTGCGGTGGTTGACGCTCACACTTGGACCGATGATAGGTTTAGCGACCTGGACAGTGAGACTTAGAGACTGGTAGGTTTAGTGACATGGACATTGTATTGATTATTGATTCGATATACCTGCTTTATTGTTTGTCTGTACCGGTTACTTCATGCTCATGTCATCACTCCATGATTACTGTTTCTTGTTCATCATCATTGCACGTGTTTACGTATGTATGTATGTATATATATATATATATATATATATTGCTATTGTGTCGCTCTGACGACCTGAGTATGCATGCTCAGAGTGAGAATTGGACTGAGCTCGGATCAGGACATGCCTTACCTCGAAGATAATGCGGATATCTATATCAGCGACGCCAGCACTATCTTTCCCTTGATCTCTATCTGGAATATCTTTTATCTGTTTTGATAGAATTAGTGACTTCATTTCTCATTACCTGTGCTACGATTACTGATTACCACGTAATGCTATAAACCGAAGTGTGACTACGGCAGGTTATTTCCTTGACCGTAGGAGTATGGCTAGTCTTGTTAACCGCTCGTATTCCGTATTTCGGAAAGCGGGACATGACAATTTTCTATTCAGGTTCTTAAGATTTCAGTATCTAATCCTAAACTATATGAAGACAGTATTGTTGAAATTCTAAACTTTCAATTTGCAATTATATTTAGTAGATATGTTTCTTAAATAGAGATTATTCGATTGATTTTTGATACATTTAATACAATTATGAATCATACATATGAACTCAAGGTTTGAAAATTAAGAAAATAATATTATGTTATTAATTGTTGTATGTTCTTTATCTATATAATATCTAATTTATTGTAAATAAGATAATAATAATTATTATTAGAAATAATTAATAATTCGTGTAGCTTACATTATGCGCAACGCTATTTGCGATTTTCGCTATTCAGTAGTGGAACGTTTTGCTATACGCTATCGCTATTTTGAACATTGATATAATTTCTTTCTTCAAATATAAATCACCACCACCCTGCCACCTTCACGGCCATTTAAGCCTATTCCCATAAAACGGGGTTGGCTATAAATAAAAAAATATAAATTTAAATTAGTTTTACATCCCGCAATCGACCATATGACTCTCTTGATTACAGTCATAATTTTTGTTGAGAAGACTATGATAAGGAAAAGGCTTTTCATAATTCGTAATGACCAATTGGCATACTAAATCTTTCTATACTGGACGAGACATCTAGAAGATGTACAAAAAAATGTGGTAAGCTCGAAGGCATTCATGATGCCAAAAGTTAATAGAATGCATTATCTAAATTAAAATAACAAATGAATCATGCCAACAAGAGATGTTTGTTATATGAAGGACATTTTAAAAAAATAAACTTGTCTCAATAAATAATTTTGAAAATAGACCACCACGAAAATTTATTTATCAAAATAGATGTCTTTATGCCATATTATCAATTAGAATAAAACATTTGCCTATGTGGCATTTCTTTTGCCAACATCGTGGGTCTATTTCTCTAATTAAATTTCAAAAAATTGCATTCATGATGATGCTCGATATCGGCGATTTCCCAGATCGTGACACGTGGCAGATGACGTGTCCCGAAGCTTGCAAGAAAGGACCAAGAACGTTACGTCGGAAGAGTACCCCCGGTCTGTGACCCATGGGCGCAGCCGACCTTCTGTGACCGTCCACACTACTCCTACGCTCTCCTTACAAACTGTTGGATATAGTGCCCTCAGAGTCAATTATTGATTCACAGGCACGTGATTGCAATGATTGAAGGAGGACCTATACCGGTAGGACGGTCTTACTCTAGATGATGTTATGCTATCTGGTTTATCTTTATCGTCGTGTACAGCTTTAGGTGACCTTACATGTCACTATTTCACGTTGATAAAGCCCATAGGATTCTTGCTTGACGGCCAGCAGTATGATGACGATCATATATGTGGAAGCCGGGGTCTATAAGCATATCCTTAAAGTGGTCCCTAGTCGTGGGAGTTTCGAGACTGTGCATCGGTACTCTATTAGTAGACTAGTGTATACAGTCGAGACCCCGACGAGGGGCGGTGGCTGGTCTCATAAGCCATTGGTGTCAGTTGATTCACCTAAGATGTATACAGATGCTCATTGGGTTATGATTACACCGGACAGGACTCGCCGGGAACATGCTAGTTGGTATTATACCTGACGTCAGATAGCAGTTCCCTGGTGACATGTGTACAGGTTAGTTCATTGACCTGAGATCGTTATTTGCCTCTTGTGAGTTCCCACTGTGCTTTGATTACTACCCTACCACGGCTCAAAGGAGTCGTGCAAACAGGTTTTAGTTAGGTACAGTCCCGAGCCATATGGAGGCAGTGAGCGGATCGGCAGGGGTTTCGTCTCTCCCGGTATTGGGGGTGAGATCGCGCTGTGTCTAGGAGAGCCATTACACGAAGTCCTTTGCAAGGCAGAAAATTTACTTGTAGGTATTCCAGTACTATCTCAAGGTGTTCTGGGCTACACTCCGACATGACTTGTACCGCTTTTGGGGGTCTGACTTTTAGCAACCCCTAGGCCCGACATGCGATGCTCATAGACGAACGGACCGGACTGTACGGATATTGTCACTGACAGGCTCAGTAGGGTGTCAGGTTGAGTTCGCTCATCGACCTCCTTTTTGGTCAATACCTGGTAGCCCGTTACGTACGGCTAGTACCACTGACGTGCTAGTGGTTAAATCCACAGCCAAAGTATTGACAAGTCTTTAGAGTCCCCCACAGACAGTTTCTCAAGTTTCGGGCGAAACGTTGTAGAGGCCGTATGATATATGGCAGGGTTCGATCATATACGTGCAGTAGTGCACGGATCATACTAGTGGGCTTTGGTTTAAGCCGGATCCTAGTATTAGATTAGTTGGATTTCTTTAGTCTTATCGCATTCGCATTCGGTCGGAATGCGGATGCAGGTATGTATGTACAGGTGAGGGGTATCCTTGTGATCCGTCACGAGTTTACTTTAGATGTTGCCGTATCTTTTTATTGTTGTAAATATTTAGGTTAATGTTTACAAATGGAAATAATTAGCTATAAATCATGATTTGGAGCATTAATTGTGACACATGCACAAGTGGTGACTCAAGGTCTCTTTCTTTGAGCATGTGTCACATTATGTGATTGATTTGTGAGTTGAAATGAGAGGAAGAGAGAGAAGGGCAGCCATATCTCTTTAGGTTGGCTCTTGAGTTTAGTTTTAGTTATATGTATGCCCTAGAGGCCTTTACTGTACATACGATGTATATTGTAGTGGATGCTTGGACATATATAGGGAGGACTTTCTTGCTCGATATGATAGTATGCTATCTGATTACACTTTATCTTAACATGTACTCTGATTGCCTCTATGTTACATGTTGATAAAGCCCTTAGGATGAGTACTTGACTACCAGGACTATGATGCGGATCATACTAGTGAGGACAGTGTAGTCGCCAAGTACATCCTTCAAATGTTCCTAGTCGTGGGAGTATCGAGACAGGGCATCGATACTCCAGAGTAGACTAGCGTATACGCTTCTTGACCCATATGATGGGCGATGGATGATCTCATATCCATTGGTGTTTGACATCGGATAAGGTATACGGGTGCTCAGTGGTGACTGGGTACACTGGACGGACTCGTCGAGAACTCCCAGATGGTATTATACCTCACGTCAGATGGCAGTTCTCTGGTGACACTGGTACAGGCTAGTCTGTAGACCCGAGATCATCATAGAGTCTTGTGTGATTCCCACTGTGCTTTGATTTCCATCATACCATGTACAAGAGTGCGTGCAAAAAGGTGGCTTTTGGGTACAGTCCCGAATCACATGGAGGCAATGAGCGATAGGTGGGGATTCGTCTCTCCCGGTATAGGGAGTTGATGTTGCGCTGTGTTCGATTGGCTATAACTGGAAATCCCTGGCTAGGGTTTCTGAGATTTACTGGTAAGTGTTATCAGTAGTTTCTCGAACTATTATGGATCTCATATCGACACGACTTATCAAGCTACTGGGGTCTGATGTTTACCACCCCTAGGCGAGATATGCGACATATCAGACGAAGAGACCGGACTGTACGAGAGTGTTACTGAATGGATTCACAGAAGAAAGTACAGGCTTGCTTGTTGATATTCTGATCGCTCAATACCTGGGTGGCTGTTACGTTTAGCTAACCACTTGCAGCTTGTGGGTGTTTAATATGATCATCACCTACTGCCGGCGTATTGACGATTCTTTAGAGTCCTACACAGAGGTTTCTTGGCTCAGGCAAAACGGAGTAGGAGCACATATATGATATGTGCGGGACCGAGAACAATACGTGTATGTGATACCGTATTAGATTCTCACGATATGAGATATCGGCCGGGTATATGTGATATAGCCGGGTCATCGGATCAAGTGTTGATTCGATGAACTGATACAGATTATATTAGTCGGTTATTTGTGAAATAGCCGGATTATCGGATCAAGTGTTGATTCGATAATATAATGTATAATTATATATTAGATATATTAAATTACATTAACTAGTATAAGCTCACAAAAAGATTCTTTTTCTCACTCGGGTAATACATTGATATATATGCGAAATATGTTAATTGTATTATTTTATTTTATTACAATAAATATTGTATATGTGATATATAATATTGTAACATGTTAGGGTAATTAATGCAACGTGATTAGTGGAGATTAAACATGATTAAGGTTTGATTTGGGTTAATTTTTTCTAGAAGCTTGTAGAAGGTTTTCTTTTGTTTCTTACTAAAGATATTTTCTAAAGATATTTGTTATGATATTTGTTAACCCAACCCAACACTTGACCATGGTTAAATCTCTGTAAGGGTTAAGTTATCATACTTAACCCAAGGTTGCATTTCTAACCTCACTTGAGATTCATTATTCATCACAAAAGAAATGGCTTCTTCTTCTTCGTTCTTCTTTCATGAAAAAGCTTTCTAGCTTTTTATGAGGTGATGCAAATGAGTGAGATTAAGAAAACAAACGAGAGCTAAATTACTACTTCATCATCCTAATCTATTCTTGCCAATTAGATTAGGGTGTTCACTTCATTTAGTCAGCTTCTGTTAAAGAAACTTCAAGGTAGATCATCTTTGTTATCGAAGATCGGAAGCAAGCTTGCATTTTTCTCTTCGTGGAGCCTCACTAAAGTCCGGGTACTCGATGATCGCAGCGAAGGGAACTTAACACGGAGCTTTAGAAGTGAAGGACCGGACTACAAAGGTTGTAATCCCAAACTCTTAGATATTAAAGTGTTTAACATGCTTAGTTTCGCCTAATCTCTAGTTTAAAGATCTTGGTTTGGGTTGTTCGGCACGTCTAAAATTTAAATCGGGCATGGTTGATGCCTTGTAGAACTATGTGAGAGTGCCTAGTAACCCTACAGTGGTATCAGAGCCAAACTTGAGCTTTAGGCGAAGTCTAGTCGAAGTTTAAAGTCCGATCGAACTCCGAATACCCGTAAAACCCTAGTTTCTGGAAATTTTTCAAAAATGTTGATTTTTTCATATTAAAAATACTTAGAAAAATCAGCAGGGTATTTTAGGAATTACTGTGAAAAATGAGACTCTGACAACATTAAAGCGCTGCGGAACCGCGGCCGTACCATGGCTTGCGCGGCAGATCCGCGGCCAAACAGTAAGAGTATGGTTTTCTTTTGGCACAGTAACATCCGTAGGTACTTTCTGATGCTTCTGGGAATTTTTAATTTATACTCAAGTGTTGAGTCTTCTGGGTTATATTGGAGACTCCTTGATTCGATCGGAAAGTTTAAATTCGTTTAAGTTTTTTCCAGGTAATTTTTAGAACGTGTTAAAAAGTTCGAACGGATATCAATAACTCACTTTTTCCCCTGTCGGAAAATTTTCAAAAGTTGGATTTTTTCTCGAGTTTGAAACTTTCGGAAAGTCGTGCAAGTAACGCGGTGGACCTTCTAGAAGAACACAAACCTTAACTCGATTATGTGACCGTCTGAACCGCCTCTGAACCTTAGGGTTTGGGGCAGTACGGCGTTTCCACATGTAAGGCGTTGGCTTGACCCTTCTATGGCTGGACCATTGGTACTGTGGCATGTGATGGATACTTTTTGAACTTCGCTCAAGTGTTGAGCTATTTGGGAAAACTGGGTGTTTGATTATTCGATCGGAAAGTTTAACATTGTCTATTTATCTGGAATGTGATACAATATTTGGAATCCATAAATAGTTATGAGATAACTAATTTGAATATTGTAAATTTAGCAGTTTAGTCTCAAATGATCGGTAGACACGCAATTTTGATGTGATCAAAAGTCCGTCGCAATCACGTAGTGTACGCGGATACTCACCGGGTAAACTTAACAGACAACCACGCCCCATAGCCCCGACCAAGTGACTGTAGGAGAACCCCATCGCCAAAAGCATTCGTTCGGGTGCTCACGGCAGCGGTGTTCCACCTTAGTGCACTTCGTCGACGGCATCCGGGGGTGCGGCCGTTTACTAAAGTTTGCGACGAGCATTCGATCAGGATGTCGGGAATCTTGTTGAATTGCCCGACTTGAAATTGAAAAGAGTTTTCGATAATGAGACTAAAATGCGGGGTTTATAATAGTTAGGCATGTGATGTCTAAGGAATTCATTTGGTTAGGCATGCGATGTCTAAGGAGGTTGCGGATTCCAACTGTTGTAGTTTTACACTTTTTTTCCTGTGACCGTAAGCGTAGTATGTGGTGTATCGCCGGCTTCGTTGCTATACATCAACGACAATCGGGATACGCATACTTGCTTACGTTGATGATATGAGATATTATGTGTTGCTGTGATATGTTATATTTGATCATCGTGTTCTGAATAGCCGGGGGTTTTATGTGAGATGAGAGTTTTTCTTTTTCATTCATGTAAAATTCATTTGTATGTAATATTCTTTTATTGGGGCACTTCCGGGCTGAGGATGATGTCACCATTGTATATTATTTACTTTTCCGCATTAGGTAGACCCAAGGCGGGGAGCACAAGTACCGGGTTCTAGGGTCCAGTGGGAGACCATCTCGAGAAGTCGAGACCGGGTCTCCTAACTCTAGAATTGGCAGTGTTGCTTGCCGCTCTCGTAAGGGTCTAGGGATGTTGGTTTGGCTATTCATCGCCACCGTAGAATCCGTGTTTTATACAGGCTCGTATTAAAAACACGGACCTCTTAGTATATCCAATATTTCATATATGTTCTTCTGCTGCAATGTTCTGTGATGAGATCATATTACTGCCTGAGACGAATGTTTATATTATATATATGAGATATATGTTATATTGCAGATTTCGTTTCAAATGTGATGCTTATGAAGCATAATAAAATGGGACTTCATTAATGAGATTAATGAAACTAAAAGAAACCTAAAGATGTTGTAGAAACTTGTTTAAAAACTTGTAGCTCAAGTTCTTGCTTTGCATAGCGGTATTCCTTGTAGAAGATCCAGCACCTTATTCGATAAGGAAAGAGCCGAGATCCCTTCACCGGGAGTGACCTCTTTAGTGAAACTAGCAGATGCTGCATACTCGGTTTGTCTTTTGATTGCTTCTATAGACTTTTCTTTGCATAGCGGTATTTGTGAAATATCCTGCACCTTATTCGATAAGGAAAGAGCCGACGATCCCTTCACCGGGAGTGACCTCTTTAGCAAAACTAGAAAAGGCCTCAAAAACATTCCATTCAAAATCACTCGATTCTATAACGATATCAAGTTCATTACGCAAAGGGTTTTCTTAAAAACCTGTCGTAGCCCTCCGTCATTTTAGATAAGTACTACTTAGTATTCGTGCTGCAGTAGTTTAGCCTCCGTCAAGGCGCA
This sequence comes from Agapanthus africanus, assembly GCA_030015575.1. NCBI lineage: Eukaryota > Viridiplantae > Streptophyta > Magnoliopsida > Asparagales > Amaryllidaceae > Agapanthus > Agapanthus africanus. Next base: position 165,413,484 of record CM057343.1, on the reverse strand, counting down.
GTGTACGGTAGCTAACTAGTGCTTATCTGCTAGCATACGATGCGATTGGATTAGGGTATTCGTACAACGTAGTTTGGCCTCCGTCAAGGGTCGTGCGGGTGGGTTTAATTCAATCAGGAAATGACGGGTTGAACTTGACTAGCGGATTATGGGTAGTTTGGCCTCCGTCAAGGTCATAGGACGCTAGAGGTAAAATATTATTGGGAATTTCAAGTGTTGAAATTTGCAATGAGATTGCATACCTTCTATGAGATAGTTGGATCCCGATACCCGCTGCGAGTAAGTGTTACTCCTGGGAGAGTTATACACATTATAATTAGCCGATCAAGTAGGTGTCTAAAAAGGTGTTAACGGGGTTACTCCCCTGGGAAAACGAGGTTTACTTTAATTAGGTCCGTGCGAAAGCATGGGGAACCTCCCTCAAAGTACCGGCACTGGCCTGGCTGAAAGATTGACGAACTTGTAGAGTGCAATTAATCTCGGCTAGTCTTTCCTTTTAGGGTTTGAAGGAAGATTTGACAAAAACAGTGGGAGACATCCTAATTAGATAAATTGATAACCAATCTAATCTTGTAAAAGTGCACGCTGAGTGTTTTCTTCTCTCTCTCTCCTGGTTACGACTATGTCACGCCTTAATCAAGATAATTATACAGATGTATTGACCGAACCCGCTTGTTATACTGCGCTAAGGAACGTTGGTCCCGCTCCAACTTATAATTGTTATAAGACAGAGCAGGAAATAGGGGATTACCAGAATTCCCGTGCCACCCAAACGAAGAAAGTGCATGCTGATGCATCTTCTTCGGGTGTGTTCATTACCGAGAACTGTTTCTCAGTATACATTACGTCATGGGTATGAGATACCGGATCAGGATCCCGCATATGTAATCTGTTACATGGGATACAGAAAGGTAGAGAACTGAGAACGGGTGATAAGTTTTAAGAGTTGGAAACAGTGCAATTGTTGCAAGCCAAGTCTGTTGGCAGTTATCACCCTGTATTACCAGAATACATTGATTCTGAACGAATGTTATTAGATACCGAACCTGATATACAACATCATATCAGTCTCTTTATTGAGTAAAGAAGGATATAATTTTGTATTGTTGGATAATGTTTTGAACATTTCCTATATCCAGAGTTGATCGGTTCAGGCACGTTATCTAAAAGCATATACGTTCTAAATCAAACTACAGTCCTTAATGTACAAAACACACAAGAGGAAGAGTTCAGAAATGAACGAATCCTTCTGGAGGCATTGTAGACTAGGTCATATCAATGCGACCCGACTAGCTGAAGTTACATATAGATGCATATTTAAATTAGTTTGAATCTACATCTTCTAAAACTTGTCGGTCATGTCACAAAGATAAGATGACCTCAGCTCTGTTTATTGGAAACAGAGAAAGAGTGAGATGAACTTTTGGGATTGATACATGATGATGTATGCAAGGTCCCATGTCTACACATGCCAAGACCGGTTCTTTATACTTTATTACATTCACCATTTATCTCTCAAGATTCGGACATATGTTCCTGTTGAAACACAAGTCTGAACCTTTTGAGAAATTCAATGAATATGAGTTAGAAGTAGAGAACCAAAACAGGTATAAGTATTATGACCTTTGATATGATCAGGGAGGAGAATACTTGAGCACGGGATTCCTGGACTATTCTAAAGGAGAATGAGATTCTCTCTCAGCATTACTCATCCGTACACACCACAACAAGTCGGTGTATCGGGGCGGAGCAGTCGCACCCTATGTGATATGGTGTGCTCTGTGATGAGTACTTCTGAATTGCCTATTTTCTTTTGGGGTTATGCAGTTGTGAAGCTGCATACCTATTGAACAGGGTTCCAATCAAATCAGTTGCCTACCACTTCATATGTGATATGGAATGGGAAGAGCCCATATCTTAAGTAAGTTAAGATTTGAGGTTTTCCGGCCTATGTCTAATAGCAAAATCCGGACAAGTTCGAGGCAAAGTCAGTTCTGTGGAAGTTTGTTGGATATCCCAAGCATTCGCAAGGGAATATCTTCTACCAAACCGAGGAACAAAAGATGTTTTGTTTCTCAGCATGCCACCTTTGTTAATGGGAATTTCTTGTGAAGAAATTATTGGTCATGAGGTAGAACTGGAAAGAGTTCCAGCTATACAAACTGTAGCTGATGATTTTGTAGAACCAACGGATTGAATAGTTTCCAACGAACCTCAGCCTCTCTGCCTATCTAGTAGGGTTTCTCACCCACCTGAGAGATACTTCGGTTTTCTCTATGACAGTGGGAGCGAGGATTGCATCATGAGATAATGACCTAACTAGTTTCGAGCAGGCCATCAGGAGTGGGACTCTGTAAGAATGGCTGGATGCTTAGCGATCTGAGATGGAATCCTTATACACCAACAAAGTACGGACTTTGGTTGCTTTATCTGAAGGGTTAAATCCCCATCAGGAGCAAGTATATCTTGAGAAGATTACTTGGTGTACATGGAAAAGTTGAGACTTTCAAAGCTATGCTTAAAGTCCATCCAGGTCCTACTTGCTACGGCTACATACCATGACTACGATATCTGGCGGTTGGGTGACATGACTGCTTTTCTAAATGATGATTTGGAAGAGAGCATCTATAAGTACACAGCCAGAGGGCTTCGTAGACAGTGGAAGCAGCGGAAACATGAGCATGATGTTTTATGTGATAAATCAGGCATCGCGGAGTTGGAACATCTGTTTTAATGTGGTAGTCAAAGAGTTTGACTTCATCAAAATGGTAGATGAACCTTGTATATACAGAAAGGTAGTAGAGAGTATGGTGGTGATCCTCGTAGAGTACGTGGATGACATACTCTTGATAGGAAGGAGTTTCCTATGCTACGCTTGGTCAATCTCCTCTTATCACAAAGATTCTCCATATAAGATCAAAGTGATACCTCCTAAATCCTAGGTTTTGGATCTATGAGATAGATCTAATTGGATGTTAGGATTCACACTAGTTGTAGTGAGATGGTATCAATCAATCCTGGGGAGAATCACTGGAAAGGTTCCAGGGTGATAAGGACGACTGAATGTCAGTCGCAGGCATTGTCTTTACCCTCGCAGGAGGGACGGTATGTTGGAAGAGTTCTAAGCTAGATACCGTGACTTACTAGACGATTAAATGCAAGATACATCGTTACCTAGGATGCTACCAAAGAGGCAGTCTGGATATATATTAGTTCATGAGATGAACTTCGTTCCTGCCATTGAATGACAATGGAGTGTGGCTTAAGCCAAGGAACCTCCATCCTATCAGAAATCCAGATATAATTCTTAGGCAGTATGACCTGATCATGGAGATGGTTGATATCCAGGGAGATCGAGGTAAGGAGAGTAGACATAGAGGACAACAACACGGATCCACTCACAAAGTCCTTTTTCCCAGTAGAGACTTTTATGGGATGGTTGAGTATGAGATACTTCAACCACAGCTAATTGTTGGGTATACGATACCACAACAGATCGCCCTAGTGCAAGTGGGAGATTGTTAGTTATATGTATGCCCTAGAGGCCATTACCGTACATACGATGTATATTGTAGTGGATGCTTGGATATATATAGGGAGGAATTTCTTGCTCGACATGATAGTATGCTATCTGGTTACACTTTATCTTAACATGTACTCTGATTGTCTCTATGTTACATGTTGATAAAGCCCTTAGAATGAGTACTTGACTACAAGGACTACGATGCGGATCAAACTAGTGAGGACAGTGTAGTTGCCAAGTACATCCTTCAAATGTTCCTAGTCGTGGGAGTACCGAGACAGGGCATCGATACTCCAGTGTAGACTAGCGTATGCGCATCTTGACCCATATGATGGGCGATGGATGATCTCAAATCCATTGGTGTTTGACATCAGAGAATGTATACGGATGCTCAGTGGAGACTGGGTACAATGGACGGACTCGCCGAGAACTCCCAGAAGGTATTATAACTCACGTCAGATAGCAGTTCTCTGGTGACACTGGTACAAGTTAGCCTGTAGACCCGAGATCGTCATAGAGTCTTGTGTGATTCCCACTGTGCTTTGATTTCCATCATACCACGTCCAAGAGGGCGTGCAAAAAGGTGGCTTTTGGGTATAGTCCTGAATCACATGGAGGCAATGAGCGATAGGAGGGGATTCGTCTCTCCCGGTATAGGGAGTTGATGTTGCGCTGTGTTCGATGGGCTATAACTGGAAATCCCTAGCCAGGGTTGCTGAGATTTACTGGTAAGTGTTATCAATAGTTTCTCGAACTGTTATAGACCTCATATCGACACGACTTATCAAGCTACTGGGGTCTGACGTTTAACACCCCTAGGCGAGATATGCGACATATCAGACTAAGAGACCGGACTGTATGGGAGTGTTACTGACTGGATTCGCAGGAGAAAGTACAGGCTTGCTTGTTGATCTTCTGATCGCTCAATACATGGGTGGCTGTTACGTTTAGCTGACCACATGCAGCTTGTGGGTGTTTAATATGATCATCACCTACTGCCGGTGTATTGACGATTCTTTAGAGTCCTTCACAGAGGTTTCTTGGCTCAGGCAAAACGGAGTAGGAGCACATATATGATATGTGCGGAACTGAGAAAAATATGTGTATGTGATACCGTATTAGATTCTCGCGATATGAGATATCGGCCGGGTATATGTGATATAGCCGGGTCATCGGATCAAGTGTTGATTCGATGAACTGATACAGATTATATTAGTCGGTTATATGTGAAATAGCCGGATTATCGGATCAAGTGCTGATTCGATAATATAATGTATAATTATATATTAGATATATTAAATTACATTAACTAGTATAAGCTCACAAAAAGATTCTTTTTCTCACTCGGGTAATACATTGATATATATGTGATATATGTTAATTGTATTATTTTATTTTGTTACAATAAATATTGTATATGTGATATATAATATTGTAACATGTTAGGGTAATTAATGCAACATGATTAGTGGAGATTAAACATGATTAAGGTTTGATTTGGGTTAATTTTTTCTAGAAGCTTCTAGAAGGTTTTCTTTTGTTTCTTGCTGAAGATATTTTCTAAAGATATTTGTTATGATATTTGTTAACCCAACCCAACCCTTGTTAGTGCACGGTGGCGCCCCGGCCGTCTGAATGAGGCCAAAATGCTGAATATAAAAACTTTTCCTTAACTTTTTAAAACTGGCGCTACCGCGTACTAAAAAGCCGGATCGGGCCAGTAACCTAATCCTAGCAAACTAGAGAAGGGGTAAAGAGATATACCGAGCGATCCGTGTCCTTCGGTCTTTTCGTCGTCATCCCGATCTCCCCGCGGAATCTCCGGTCTTCATCTCCTCGTCGAAAAAGGCACCACATCGCCGGGTTCTTTTACTGGCTCCCGCCTCTGGACCGAGGTAACTCGGGCATGAAGTTGGCGAGTCGACGTGTCCAAGAATACTGTAGATGAAGTGTAGATCTATATGTCTCATGGGGTTTATATGAAGTTGCCATTTTGGTGGAGGAATGAGATGAATCTTTTTGGATGGAGCTATAGGATTTTACAAGCAAAAATGAGACCATTTCTCACACCACCAAATTTGGACAGCCCTCATCAAGCTTGGCCGGCCACCAAAAAAATGAGAGAGAGAGAGAATGGACAAAGGAGGTGAGCACAAGAAAAGGCAAGGTTGAGTGTAAGGGAAAAAGCAAGTCTCACATCCATCATCATAACCCTCCATCATCATCATGTCAAAAGTCAAGCAATGATGATCAAAAGAAAGTCAAGGGATGGTGGAACCATCATGACGCAACAATATACAAAGACCACCCTCCACAATGCTAATTTGCACAATTGCAAATAAGCCCTCCTCCACCAATTTTCAGCCAAGGAAAGAAACAAAGGAAAGCAAACTGGCAACTTCAAAAAACTGATCCCGTAATAAATTACAGGAAAACCCCGCGACTGTATATACATACCTGCATTTGTATTGCGACCGAATACAAATGCAATGAGACAAAATCTACACTGTACAATACTAGGATCTGGCTTAAACCAAAGCCCGCTAGTATTATCTGTCCGATCATGATCCGTGCAATACCGCACGTATATGATCGAACCCTACCATATCTCCATACGGCCTCTACAGCGTTTCGCCCGAAACTTGAGAAACGGTCTGTGGGGGACTCTAAATACTCGTCAATACTTTGGTTGTAGATTTAACCACTAGCACGTCAGAGGTATTAGCCATACGTAACGGGCTACCAGGTATTGACCAAAAGGGACGTCGATGAGCGAACTCATCCTGACACCCTACTGAGCCTGTCAGTGACAATATTCGTACAGTCCGGTCCGTTCGTCTATGATCATCGCATGGCGGGCCTAAGGGGTTGGTAAAAGTCAGACCCCCAAAAGCGGTACAAGTCGTGTCGGAGTGTAGCCCAGAACACCCTGAGATACTACTAGAATACTTACCAGTAAATCTCCTGCCTTGGCCAAGGACTTCGTGTAATGGCTCTCCTAGACACAGCGCGACCTCACCCCCAATACCGGGAGAGATGAACCCCAGAAGATCCGCTCACTGCCTCCATGTGGATCGGGACTGTACCCAACTAAAACCTGTTTGCACGACTCCTTTGAGCCGTGGTAGGGTAGTAATCAATGTACAGTGGGAACTCACACGAGAAAAATGACGATCTCAGGTCGATGAACTAACCTGTGCACATGTCACCAGGGAACTGCTATCTGACGTCAGGTATAAGACCAACTAGCATGTTCCCGGCGAGTCCTTTCCGGTGTACTCATAACCCAATGAGCACCTGTATGCATCTTAGGTGAACCAACTGACACCAGTGGCTTGTGAGACCGGCCATCGCCCCTCATCGGGGTCTCGACTGTATACACTAGTCTACTCTGGAGTATCGATGCCCTGTCTCGAAAACTACTACGACTCGGGACCTTTTAAGGATGTGCTTATAGACCTCAGTTCCCACGTATATGATCGCTATCATACTGCTGGCCGTCAAGAAAGAATCCTAAGGGCTCTATCAACGCGCAATAGTGACCTGTAAGGTCACCTAAAGCAGTACACGATGATAAAGATAAACCAGATAGCATACTATCATCTTGAGTAAGACTGTCCTACCGGCATAGTTCCTCCCTCAATCATTGCAATCACGTGCCTGTGATCCAATAATTGACTCTGAGGGAACTATCTCTAACAATCTCCCACTTGCACTCAAGGCTAATTATTGTGATGTCGCATACTCACAGCCCGTGTGATACCGAACACCCAACTCCTCTACTAGTCAGTCTCACAAAGCTCGTTTGCAAAACTATTGCGTTCGAGGAATAGCCTCAGTGAGTGGATCCGCCTTGATGTTTCTTTCTATGTCACTCTTTATCTCATGTTCGCGGAGAAAACCATCTCCCGAAATGAGCAATACCTGATTTAGAATATGTCTGGATATCTGATAGGACCTAGTTCATAAATGAACTCCAAATCCAAACTTCTTAGACTGTATCGTCAACTGAACTTAATCAGTATCCTGCGTAATGCCTCCCTCAGTGTCCTCCTGGACCACCTGTCCAGATATTGCCCCTCGTCAGAGGGAAAACTATAACTCTGACAGCCACTCTGTCATCAAGGTCACCTTGAAAGCCTGGAATGATAACTGTCTCCTGAATGAGGCTGATGTTATCATATCCCTAGAACATCCACTTATGTTCTAAAACTGCTTCCGAATGTTTCTTGAGTATAGGATTAATATCATCTTATTGCATCTAGTGCAAAAACAACATCTGGTGTGGTACTTGACATCTCATGATAGTCTCAATTGCCTAAGCAAGTGATCTGCCAATCATGCACATCCCTCTCCCCTTTAGTCTGTAAGACACTTTTAGAGAGGGTGACTCCATCACCTGCTGGTACACCACCATGCCAGGAGTCGTCCATTCTAAAACACCTTTAGAATGCTGTCTAAGTACCCAGATTGGGAAACTACCCAAATCTAGATCTAAAACCATAGATCTAGTAACCAGAATGTCTGATATAATATCCATTTCCCATATAGAGAAACCACTGTGTGACAACCAAAGTATAACCGATCGTAGTATAGGAATTTTACTTCCTACTCTGTGTATGTCATCCAAATACCAGGACATCACACTACTACCTTCTTTACAGATCCATCCCCTATTCTGATGAAGTCAAACCTATGATTGTCACATCAGAAATAGATGATCTGTCTCCGCTATTTCTGCTTTAGTTTATAAATAGACATAAGCCACTTATCCACCATTGCTTCCGCTGCTCCCACTGACTACGACAACCCTCTGGTAGAGTCATATACACTTACACTTCTAAAGCCAGTTTAGAACGACGCTATACTCATCCTCCTGCCGGGTCTCACAGTCCGGAACAACAGCAATGGCAAGTCTGGGTATACAAGTACCTCTCTGTCACCGTCCTTGAGGCTACCGGAGTACCTCTCGGGTGCCTGAGGTTACCCACCGTATCTGCGGAGTGGCCAATGGAATGTCAAACCAGATTGAATGTTTAGGTTCTTATCAAATTTTCAGTAATCGTTTGCGGTTCTGGAATCACTTCCAGTTCTACCATACTCCCACTACTGTTTTCTGAAAAAAGCCATTTTTATTAAAACTGTGGCGAGTCTAGAACAATATCACTATTGATCTTCCAGATGGTAGAAAATCAACCCTCGTCATAACCCGGCTCAACCCACAAACATCCATTACAGAAACGTGCCTTGAGTTATCCGGAGTCTGGTTTTAAGCATAAGCCGGACAACTCCCCGTACCTTAACATCGTTAAGATATGAACTGTTCTATATCTAATACAGAAACAGAGGCACTGATTTAATTGAACCAGATTCAAATCATGCAACTGTCTCCAGTGCATGTCAACTAAATGGAAGGAGGCCTATCAGCGTTACTCAACTTAGGAATGCTTCCAATTATGAGTGACCTGAAAGAGAAACAAGTTTCTCTTAATCATTACTATCAACTGAATACCATACACAAGTATCTACATCTTCGATCACCTTGAAAAATCCCGATACTTGCAACACCTGGTTCTCTACTTTATCCACATACCTATAACTTCTCAAAACTTGGACCCTGTGTTTCTACGAAACACCTGTCTAAAAACTAGAGAAGTCATAAGTAAACCGAATATAGTACGAGAACCAACCCCTCTGTCCTCATGGACACTGGACAACATACAATACTCTGTATAAGTCCCTTGAGTCTAATAACTCATTCCCTTTGTGTCGTAGGTTGAAAACTGTACTTATGGTTAAGAAGAATTACACCGCTGTTTAATACTCCTTACCTAACCATCCACTGATATAGGTAAATGTCATGGATATAATTTCAAAAAGGTATATCTCACTCTATAAAAATAGACGTACAGATATATCAATTTGAAATTGGTGCATAACAGCGGATATTCAAAACCAAATATTTGCCGTCCGGCAAACAACCCATGTGACTTCCTCAAATATCACCAATTACAACTAATTCCGATATAATGAGGATAATCACCTAATTCCCAATAACTTACTCCTACTCATCATCTGTAAAACCATACAGATGTGAGAATCATACCTGGTAAATACATACCCTGGAGCAAGGGCTAATTGGGAAATCAGTTTTCTTTTAACAATACACAGTGAAACTGAAACATGTAAATGTTTCGTAGGGATATCCGGGTATTTCTAGTAATGCCTCTTCCATTATCCAGATTCATAACTGTAACCGTATATTTCTATGCCATCTCTCCACATCCCTTCATATGTCTTTAGTCATTACCTTCTGTACACCCTCTTTGGCTAAATGGTTTTCTTCCTTCCCTACCTGTAACATGTTGAAAATCGTTTCGGTGAAATTTCGAAAAAATCGGTAAAATAAGGGGGGTTTCTGTAAAAAGTCAAAATATAAATATCTTTATTATAAAATTAAAAATACATATTCTAGCTATGAAATTGCTACTGTTTAGTGTTTATTGAGCCACTGGTAAAATTTCTGGTTTTCTGAAAATTTTTCCGAATTTAATTATTTTTAATATTATTTTAAGCCGGTAAGAAAATACATTAAATTAGCGATAAATAAAACTTTAAATGGGCTAATTTTAATCTTTAAAATCATGTTAATTAAAATATAGTTGTAATATAATTTTTTAGTATTTTATTTCAAGTTTTAATTGGTTTTTATTATGGAAAACAAAAATATAATTATTTTGAACTAAAACTTGCAAATATGGTATTGTGGGGGGTCTTTTTGCATATAATTTTTTTGTAAATTCTCTCACACTCACCCTCACTCCCCTTGGCCGGCCCCACACTGTTGTAGCAGCCCAAGAATTTTCTTTCCCTTTTTTTGACCTTAAATCATGTGAAGAAATGGGTTAAAATAAGGGTTTTTATATATATTAAAAGGGTAGGGGTATTATGGTAATTTGTGAGTGCATTGACCTTGGAATTTCCACACAAATCTCCCCACCTCTCCCTCTCCTCTCCTCTGGCCAAAATTCTGCACCTCATTCCCCCCATTTCACCACCTTATCTCATCTCCAAAATCCTTCAAAAACTTCTTCAAAAATCAAGTAAAACCTCACCGAAATCAAAATCCAACTCCTACCCATTTCTCATTTGCCTATCTAGCATGGATCTAGGGAACAAGATTTGAATTTAGGAGGCTATGGGTGCTTATGGATCTTCAAATGTTTTGGGTATAATTTCTAAACCTTTTGCTTAAATTGTTAGTTAATTCCTTAAAGCTAATTTATTTAAGTGTAAATTAGGTTTTTGTTGCAAGTTTGGAAATTCTAGAAAGGGATTGAATGCAAGTTAGGGTTTTGTGAATTTGGTGTATGGTTGTGTGTTGTAATTAGGCCCTTATGACATGTTAAAACAAAGTTTGTAGCTAGTTGTTAATTGTTAGTTTAAAAATTTTGATAATTACGCTAATTTGTTAACTCGGTTTTTAAAATTGGTTAAATAATTGGGTTTAAAAATGTAATTAGGTTTTTCATGACTTCATTAACATTATAAAGTGTAGTTTAATACTTTAGTTCATGGAAATCCAAGCTAAATTGTTATTGTGCATTTTTGCTATAAAATTGTTAAAATTGGGTATATTGTAAACTAGAATTTTGGGGTTAATGAAATTTAATGAGATTAAATTATGGAAATTGTTTTTATGACTTATTTGAGATGTTTAATAAGTATTATGGCCGCTAGATTTGTTTAAACGTCGGGTTTTGTACTAAAACGGGTAATTTTTGCTTGCTAGATTTTCGAAAAAATGGCTTTTGAGGTGAATTTGAGGTTTTTGTGAATTTTTACCTATTTTATATTATAATTAGTGTTCGTGAATGCGCAAATGAGTGTGTTTGGGTTTTTCTCGGTGGTTTGACGTTTGTACATCGACATCGAGGGTTGGGTTGGCTATTCTTGCATGCGTAGGCGATAGGTTTTGACCTATGCGTGATACACGTGCCGATTTGATTTTCGTATGCCGTTTCGATTTTGAATTTGGTTTTAATGCGATACGGTGTGTTATGATATGTAGGTACCCCATGTGGACTTCGAGACGACAAGCAAGCGCGTGGCGACATCGGCACCGGCGAGTAAGGACCAGGTGAGTAGATTTATATCTACGGGGAGAAGTCGGGTGGATGGCGTATTCGTGGTGATGTATACGAATACATATACACACCTATATTTTGATTATATATATTATGTTGATATGAGACTTGATGATAGGGGTAGATTCTAGGTGTTCATGGATTAGTTTAGTGTTAGTTGCGAAACCCTAGAGTAATTGTTACACCCACACACGCACACACACACATGCATACATCTATGTTATTACCTATGCGTATATGAGGAGATGTGTTTATGTGTTCACCTTGGTATGGGACTAGGTGTTCACATACTGGATTTGCGGATGATACTTGGGATTGAGATGAGTCGATGAGATTTGATTTGAGATTATGATATCGGTGATATGGCAGTATTCGTACTTGAGATACGTCCTGATGTTTATAGAGGATCTTTGGACGACGATACCATGTGAATAGTGATATACATAGAATGGTTGAGTATGATATTGACCCGTACCCAGATTTGGGGATGCCGTACGACCGATTTACGTACGAGCTACATATTGATGTTTGATCCGCACTCTTGACTTGGGATGTCTGATTATAGATATGGTATCGGATATGATGTTATTGAGGCGGGATCACCGACTAATATATATATACAGGTATGTATGTGTATCGAATCAGATGTTAGGCGGTTTCCTTACTTGTAGTTCAGCTTGTTAGTTCAGCCGTATAGATTAGTGTAGTTATTAGACTAGATTAGACTCCTACCTATTTCAAAACTAACGGATCGTGGGTATTTTAAAAGACAGGTCAAGGGATTTTACGGATATTTCAAAAGAAGTATCTTTTCTTAAAAACATCGTAGCCCTTATTTTCAAAACACCGCGATTCGTGTTATTTTAAAAGGCACTACTGTTGACTTATAGTATCATTGTGTTTAGTATTCAGCTCCCGCTCATTATTGTTGTTCGCTCCGCATCGCATACTTATATTATAACTTCTTATTGCATTGTTGATATCATACTGTTAGGACACCAGCACCATTACCGATGATGCGTATGTACCACGTACACTTACTTGCCGGCTCACACATATCTTTATCGGTAATTGCCAGGTCACGTACACCTTAGAAAATATTATTGCTTGACTTAGCTTGTTAGTTAGTAATTTGACATGATATTAGTGTACCTGCCTTACATATGCCAGCTTAACATTGTAGTTATTACTTGTCATTTCATGCATACTGTTATTCATTGTTATGCCGCATTCATGGTTTTACATGCTATTGATGATTTGGATTCGGATTTCCATGAGATTTTCTGGATTTGGGGGGAAAACCGCAAAACTTATATAAACTGCTTTCTTTCTTTTTAAATAAAAAGTGCGGTTTTTCCCATGATGTATGAGTCGTCCACCATGAGTTTGCTGATGGATTTCAAGCCCCGATTCGAGGAGTGGAGGAACCCTTTCGGGTACATGGTGGGCCCGGTGCGGTACCCCGGGGCAAGAGGATTGTGTTGTTGACGTTGAGCCTGGCAGGGGAGCACTACAGACCGGTGATTTTACCCGACGCGTCAGATATCCGGAGGATATCGTCGTGGTCTTGAGATGGATGGTAGGGGCCGGTCTGGACTGACGGCGCCCTAGATATTGTGATTGAGACATTGAGATTTTGAGATTTTGACGTACAGAGATTGTGACACAGAGATATCGAGATATTTGGACACTTGTTTTGTGTCGATGATGGGCACTATTTTATGCTGATTTCATTTATGGTACCTCATTTTTAAAATACAGAAATCTCACTGATTTATGAAAGCAGTTTTATTCAGTACATGCATTCTGTTTCAAGCATTCATACATCATCCATATGATATATTGCTACCTGAGGCACGGACACGGGCACATGGGATTACACTCGGGGTTAGATATTTACCCTAGTCATTGTTATAGGCTTCATTTTATATATATTTGAGGATATATTATGATCGTTGACCTAGGTTTGCGTTGTTCATGCGGTTTCTGTTCGTAGATGTTTTTCTACTCACGAGTTGGCAACTCACCCCCGTTGTGCCACAGTTCCTTGCAGGTTTTGCCGTACAGGTTTCATTACGGCTATACTGGCACTGCTTCTTTTGGGTGACTTGCTAGTAGGTGGGTTTATTTGTATCGTACCCATCATTATACATTGTATATTATTATTCAGTTGTATCTAGAAGTTCCATCAACCAAATATGTATTTATTTTGAGATAGAGACCCGTGATGTTATTCTTTCGACCTTAGAGTCGCGCGTTATATTTCTGTGGATTTCTTGGGGTTTTGAGTTCCCTTTTGAGTTTTTGATCCTCGCCCTTAGCGTTGTATATTATATTGCTTGTGTGGTTGTGACCGTCGATTGACGAAGAGCTAGCTCCCGCTTGGGGATGTCTTTTATTGATTTCGTATAATATTCATGTTGTATCCCGTTTGGGGGCCAGTATTTACAAAGGAGACTCTGCCGAAATTTTCAGTAAATATTTGATGTTTTTTTAAAAACGTATAATCCGGCTTATGCTATTAAAACTACTTGATTTAAATTGGTTTTCCTTCACTCTACTACTCTTGGTTTGGATTTCTGGGTTTTTGGTTTACTTAGATTACGTACGCCTCGAGACGTTTCGTAGTTTAAGTGACAGTCATGTTCCGTACTTTCGGGACGTGACACTACCGTTCGGCACCGGCCTATGGTTTGGAAGAAGACTATCCAATAAGCGTAATAGGTGTACTGTCCTAATCCTAGGAGCAGTCGCAATGCGAGAGAAGGTGAAGATAAAAGACAACCGAATAAACCTTATTCCTATTTCTCTTGAACCAGAATCCATCCCCGAACTGGACAAGTTCCTTTCGAGTTCGTATATAACCATACGATGGAGTATCCAAATAACTGTGGATCTTCATAGTGATATGGAGTGTTCTGGAGAAATACAAAGGTGATGTGGGAGTGGTAATGAAATACTTAGGTTGGTCGTGAATAGCAGTCGCAATTTACTTTGCCCTCCTTCTTATCCCTTTATTTGTCTTTACATAATACTTTCTGTACACCATCGTTAGGCTAATTGGTTTTCTTCATTCCCTACCGGTCGGCACCTGCCTATGGTTTGGAAGAAGACTATCCAATTTGCGTAATAGGTGTACTATCCACTAATCTAAGGAGTACTCGCAACCTGAGAGAAGGTAAAAGGAAAAGACAACTGAATAGTCCTATTTGTTTTCTCCAGAAACGGAAACCATCCTCGAATAAATTCCTTCGAGTTCGTATATAACCATACGATTGTTTTATCCAATGGAAGTGGACGTTCGCAGTAATACGGGGTGTCCTGGAGAAAAGGGTAAAAGTAGGAGTGGCAATGAGGTTTGCAACTCTGACAATCCAAAATACAGTGTTTAAGAAGGTTCGGTCAACTTGGTCACTGAGTCATAGTCTAGGTCGGGTCATGGTCGCTGCCAAAAAGAGAGAGAAAAGAAACACTCAGCATGCACTCTAACCTAGATCAGAATGGTTATCACTTTATCTAATCAGGAAACCTCCCACTGTATCGTCAAATTCTCCTCCAAACCTGAAAGAAGAATTAGTCGGGATCACCCGAGGAGTATACCAACTCATTAGTAGGAATCGGGATCTAACTATCATCGTATGATAACTTGACGGAATCCACTCAAGTCACCACACTCCAGAAGGTATGCGCATGCCTGGCAAGTTTCAGTTTCTTTAGAAACCCCCGATGTGTGTTTTTACCCCTAAGACCCAAGTGACCTTGACGGAGTCAACAAATCAAAGAGTCCTAGTCAAGTTCAACCCGTCATTTCCTGGATTGCATTAAACCCACCCGTACGTGCCCTTGACGGAGTCAACAAGGCCGCACGACTGTCCTAACCAATCCCATATCCATGCTACAAACAAGCACCATTTAGCTACCGTACACTACGCCTTGACGGAGTCAACAAACGCAACACGAATACTAAATAATACCAGTAAGAAATGACGGAGGGCTACGTCTAGTTTTTGGCGAAAAACTTTTAACGTAATGAACTTGATATCGTTGAAGGAACTGCATAAATTTTTATAAAACTATAGTGACGAAAACCTTTGCTAAAGAGGTCACTCCCGGTGAAGGGATCTCGGCTCTTTCCCCATAGAATGAGGTGCAGGATATTCCAACTGAATACCACGATGCAAAGTAAAAAGGCAATCAGCTATAGTGAAGTTATTACCCTGACGCAAACTTCTGTCCAAGGGGTCACTCCAGGTGAAGGGATCTCGGCCCTTGCCTCGTCGATTGAGGTGCTGGATATTCATAACCGAATAACACTGTGCAAAACAAAAGAGAACGCCCTTGCAATAACAGCTTTTTGAAAAATGTTCCAACAACATCAGAATAGGTTTGTTTAGCTTGCATTGATCTGAATCAATGCAGTCCCATCAATTGATCACACCAATAAAGAACGAAAATACGATGTACGTATATGCCATCCGCATTCGCCACTGGGTCCCGTCATCACCCGTTAGGTTACTTAACTAACGACAGAGCGGGGACTGGACTAGCGCGGATGCAAAACATATACAACATCTACTAATATATATATCAATATATAATACTCGCTCAAGGCGTGATAAAATGCAATATCACAGAAATGTAATAAGCATCACAGAACAATACAGATATCTGGGATCCCCGGGTTTCATAGAGCCGCTACTGAAACCCGACGTTCCCCTGGTCGTGTGGATAGCCTGTGCAATGAAATCCTAGACCCCTACGGGCGCGGCAAGTCACCCGCCAAAACCTGAAGCGAGGCAGCCCCCTTCAGCAACGTGAATGGACCACCCAGCACTTCACGGAATCCGGTAACTTGGGCACCCCTCCTTCGGTCAACCTGTACCCCCTACGAGTGCGGAGAATAGCCCGCCAATTCTAGAGTGAAGCCCCCTCCGTCTCAACGCCATGAGATTCAGGCCCGTTTCCCTCTAGAACCCGGCTATCCGTGCACCCCACCTTGGGGTAATCCTAGTACAGAAAGTAAAATATACATACAACGGGTACATCGACCTCAGCCCGGTCGTGCCCTAAAAGAATAATATACAAACAGGCAGTGACGGCTGTCCACATGTCGGACGCTCGCCCCGCAATATCAAATGTACATAAATAACCAAACTGTACTACCATTGCATCCAGGCTATCCACCACGACAAATCCGCAACAACACAGCACAACACAGAACATCAACGTGAATGTCACGTTCGCAAATCCGTCTAAAAGGGCTATACCAGTTAGACAGGATTTACCGATCAAATGACATTCACGGTCGCAGATATACTGTAAATACTGTGAACTAACATGTTCAAAATTTTCGATTGACTAAATTTCCCGAAGTAGGCCCCAAGCACTACTGTAGCACTCAAAATAAATCTGGACCCAAAAAGAATATACCAGAAACCCTATTTCCATGCCAGAAGCCCACTGTAAAAATTTGGTGCAGTTTGGACACAAAACGGTGGCGGATCCGTGGCCCAAACATGGTTTTGGCCGCTGATCTGCCGCGCTACAGTAATATCAGCCGACCAAATTTTCACAGAATTCTTAAAAAACCCTGCACGTAATTTTCCAATGTACCAAATAATTTTTTGACGACTGGAAAAATTCGACAGAAACTGATGCATGGAAAATGTGGTTTTTGGAAATTCGTTCGATCGAACTTATAAACACGTTAGAGCAAGCTAGACTAGGTTAATGGCGTGGCTCTGATACCATGTTAGTGCACAGCGGCGCCCTGGCCATCTGAACGAGGCCAAAATGCGAAATATAAAAACTTTTCCTTAACTTTTTAAAACGGGCGCTACAACGTACTAAAAACCCGGATCGGGCCATTAACCTAATCCTAGCAAACTAGAGAAGGGGTAGAGAGATATACCGAGCGATCCGTGTCCTTCGGTCTTCTCGTCGTCATCCCGATCTCCCCGCGGAATCTCCGGTTTTCATCTCCTCGTCGGAAAGGGCACCACATCACCGGGATCTTTTACGGGCTCCCACCTCTGGACCAAGGCAACTCAGGCACGAATTTGGCGAGTCGACGTGTCCAAGAATACTGTAGATGAAGTGTAGATCTATATGTCTCATGGGGTTTATATGAAGTTGCCATTTTGGTGGAGGAATGAGATGAATCTTTTTGGATGGAGCTATAGGATTTTACAAGCAAAAATGAGACCATTTCTCACACCACCAAATTTGGACAGCCCTCATCAAGCTTGGCCGGCCACCAAAATAATGAGAGAGAAAGAGAGAATGGACAAAGGAGGTGAGCACAAGAAAATGCAAGGTTGAGTGTAAGGGAAAAAGCAAGTCTCGCATCCATCATCATAACCCTCCATCATCATCAAGTCAAAAGTCAAGCAATGATGATCAAAAGAAAGTCAAGGGATGGTGGAACCATCATGATGCAACAATATGCAAAGACCACCCTCCACAATGCTAATTTGCACAATTGCAAATAAGCCCTCCTCCACCAATTTTCAGCCAAGGAAAGAAACAAAGGAAAATGGCCGAAACGGAAAGCAAACTGGCAACTTCAAAAAACTGATCCCGTAATAAATTACAGGAAAACCCCGCGACTGTATATACATACCTGCATTTGTATTGCGACCGAATACAAATGCAATGAGATAAAATCTACACTGTACAATACTAGGATCTGGCTTAAACCAAAGCCCGCTAGTATTATCCGTCCGATCATGATCCGTACAATACCGCACGTATATGATCGAACCCTGCCATATCTCCATACGGCCTCTACAGCGTTTCGCCCGAAACATGAGAAACGGTCTGTGGGGGACTCTAAAGACTCGTCAATACTTTGTTTATGGATTTAACCACTAGCACGTCAGAGGTATTAGCCATACGTAACGGGCTACCAGGTATTGACCAAAAGGGACGTCGATGAGCGAACTCATCCTGACACCCTACTGAGCCTGTCAGTGACAATATCCGTACAGTCCGGTCCGTTCGTCTATGATCATCGCATGGCGGGACTAGGGGGTTGGTAAAAGTCAGACCCCCAAAAGCGGTACAAGTTGTGTCGGAGTGTAGCCCAGAACACCCTGAGATACTACTGGAATACCTACCAGTAAATCTCCTGCCTTGGCCGAGGACTTCGTGTAATGGCTCTCCTAGACACAGCGCGACCTCACCCCCAATACCGGGAGAGACGAACCCCTGAAGATCCGCTCACTGCCTCCATGTGGCTCGGGACTGTACCCAACTAAAACCTGTTTGCACGACTCCTTTGAGCCGTGGTAGGGTAGTAATAAAAGTACAGTGGGAACTCACACGAGACAAATGACGATCTCAGGTAGATGAACTAATCTGTACACATGTCACCAGGGAACTGCTATCTGACGTCAGGTATAAGACCAACTAGCATGTTCCCGGCGAGTCCTGTCCGGTGTACTCATAACCCAATGAGCACCTGTATACATCTTAGGTGAAGCAACTGACACCAGTGGCTTGTGAGATCGGCCATCGCCTCTCATCGGGGTCTCGACTGTATACACTAGTCTACTCCGGAGTATCGATGCCCTGTCTCAAAAACTCCTACGACTAGGGACCTTTTAAGGATGTGCTTATAGACCCCAGCTCCCACGTATATGATTGCCATCATACTGCTGGCCGTTAAGTAAGAATCCTAAGGTCTCTATCAACGCGCAATAGTGACCTGTAAGGTCACCTAAAGCAGTACACGATGATAAAGATAAACCAGATAGCATACTATCATCTTGAGTATGACTGTCCTACCGGCATAGTTCCTACCTCAATCATTGCAATCACGTGCCTGTGATCCAATAATTGACTTTGAGGGCACTATCTCTAACAACCCGTGACTATGGTTAAGTCTCTATATTGGTTAAGTTATCATTCTTAACCCATGGTTGCATTTCTAACCTCACTTGAGATTCATTATTCATCACAAAAGAAATGGCGTCTTCTTCTTCCTTCTTCTTTCATGAAAAAGCTTTCTTGCTTTTTATGAGGTGATGAAAATGAGTGAGATTAAGAAAACAAATGAGAGGTAAATTCCTACTTCATCATCCTAATCTATTCTTGCCGATTAGATTAGGGTGTTCACTTCATTTAGTGAGTGAGAGCTTGTGTTAAAGAAACTTCAAGGTAGATCATCTTTGTTATCGAAGATCGGAAGCAAGCTTGCATCTTTCTCTTCGTTGAGCCTCTCTTAAGTCCGGGTACTCGATGATTGCAGTGAAGGGACCTCAACACGGAGCTTTAGAAGTGAAGGACCGGACTACAAAGGTTGTAATCCCAAACTCTTAGATGTTAAAGTGTTTAACATGCATAGTTTCGCCTAATCTCTAGTTTAAAGATCTTGGTTAGGGTTGTTCGGCACGTCTAAAATTTAAATCGGGCATGGTTGATGCCTTGTAGAACCTTATGAGAGTGCCTAGTAACCCTACATTTAGTTCTAGTACTCTCACTCTCATTATCATCTCAACACAAAAGAAAAAGAAAAGAAAACTTCTTCTTCCTCCTCTTTCTTGAGCTCACTATCTCCTCACTAATGGCATCCACTAAATCCTCCATCCATACACTCTCATGCGTTGAGAATCAATGGATGCAAGATACAAAGTTATCACACACATTCTCTACATCGTCTTGGACACGCCGGCTATCAAACTTCGTGTCCGAGTAGCTTCGGATGAAGCGGGAGCCCGTAAAAAGACTCGAAGATGTGGTGCCTATTCCGATGAGGAGACCGGAGATCGGAGATGCCGCGGTGAGCTAGGGATGGTGGCTAAAGACTGAAGGACACGGATCGATCGGTATAGCTTTTCTAACCTTTCTCTAGTTAGCTAGTTGTAGGTTAATGGTTCGATTCGGGATTAAAGTCTGCAATGGCGCCGATTTCTAGTTTAGAAAAAGTTTTTGTTTCCATATTTTGGTCCCGGAAAGACGGCCGGGGCGCTACCGTAGACTTACCTGGTATCAGAGCCACGCCATTAACCTTTACTAGCTTGGTCTAACGTGTTTAAAACATCGATCGAACGAAATTTTCCAAAACCGCATTTCCAATTCTGCAGTTTCTGTCGAAATTTTTTTGTGGTCTAAAAATTATTTTCAGTACGTCAGAAAATCAGGCTGGCTTTTTTAAGACCACTGCTGAAATTTTGTGGAGTGATCTCACTGTATCACCGCGGAACCGCGGCCTTACCCACGTTTTGGCCGCGGTTCCGCCGCACGACTGTAGCATCAGTCCACCAATTTTTCAACAGTGGTCTATGAATTGGAATTGGGGTTTCTGGTAATTTTAGTTTTGGCCCAGATTATTTTGAGTGCTGGATTTGTGCTTGGGGCCCACTTCGGGAAATTTTGTCGATCGAAAATTTTAAATATGTTAGTTTACAGTACTTACATTATATCTGTGACCGTGAATGTCATTTGATCGGTAAATCTTGTCTAATTGCTATAGCCATTTTAGACGGATTTGCGAACGTGACATTCACGTTGATGTTCTGTGTTGTGCTGTGATGTTGCGGATTTGTCGTGGTGGATAACCTGGATGCAATGGTAGTACAGTTTGGTTGTATTTGTACATTTGATATTGCGGGGCAAGCGTCCGACATGTGGATTGCCGTAACTGCCTGTTTGTATATTATTCTTTTGGGGCACGACCGGGCTGAGGTCGATGTACCCGTTGTATATATTTTACTTTCTGTACTAGGATTATCCCATGGTGGGGTGCACAGATAGACGGGTTCTAGAGGGCAACGAGCCCGCATCTTATGGCTTTGAGACGGAGGGGGCTTTACTCTAGAATTGGCGGGCTATTCGCCGCACTCGTAGGGGGTATAGGTTGACCCAAGAAGGGGTGCACAAGTTACCGGATTCCGTGAAGTGCTGGGTGGTCCATTCACTTTGTTGAAGGGGGCTGCCTCGCTTCAGGTTTTGGCGGGTAACTTGCCTCGCCCGTAGGGGTCTAGGATTTCATTGCACAGGCTATCCAGACGACCAGGGGAACGTCGGGTTTCTGTAGTGGCTCTATGAAACCCTGGGCTCCCAGATTATCTGTATTGTTCTGTGATGCTTATTACATTTCTGTGATGTTGCATTTTATCACGCCATGAGCAAATATTATATATTGATATATATACTAGTAGATGTTGTATATGTTTTACACCCGCGCTAGTCCAGACCCCGCTCTGTCGTTAGTTAAGTAACCTAACGGGTGATGACGGGACCCAGCTGAATGCAGATGGCATATACCTACTGTAAGTCCACGTTACCCATCCCGGTGCTTATAGGGAGGTGGAATAGGTATAATACAATTTTTTAACACAAGGTAACATGGACTAAAAACTTGAGGATCTTTGACAAACCATTGCTAACAAACTACAAGAGGTTCTATCTACTATGCTCAAGAGATTATACCTCACGAACCAAGTCCTTCGGGTCTTCTTTCCGCTTCCCACCTCGTCCATGCAAGCTCCAAGGATCGATCCGGATCTTGGTCACCTCCGCTGCCTCCTTGTGTCGAAGACGATCCACCCGAGAGTTTGTAATCCGAGCTTCAACTCAAGCCGAGGTAACTAGGGTAACAAGTATTCTACTCTTGATGTCCTAGGTGATGTAGAATATGATGGTGGATTTATTTGTCTATTTAAATCCTAATTATCTCAACACATGAGAACTAAAGGATTTCTTAATGAGGAGGAGGAAGAAGAACAAAATATGAGAGCTCCAAATGAAGAGAGAGAATGCCAAAAGAATAATGAACCATGGAAAAAATAAAAACCAATCTTTTATCATAATTATGACGGCTAAGATTTATTTGACCACTATCATGTCTTGATAAAGCAAAAAGCAAAAGAAGAGTCTAGTGCTCTCATGAAAGATCCAAGTCAACAATGGTCAAAATGTCAACATGGTCAAGCATGGTGAAAAGGTCAAAGCAATTAGCCATAACATAATTTTCATTAAAAAATTAGTAAATATTTTCCTCACCTCATAATGGTTTTGACCGAACCAACGGTCAAAACCCTAATAAGGCACCTCCTCCTTCTTCGCTCCTCACAACCGTGCATACACACCCGCATCCGCATTCCGTAGAATGCGAATGCACAAAAGACAAAACTAATCCATCCATAAAATACTAGGATCCGGCTTAAACCAAAGCCCACTAGCATTGTCTACCCGAACAGCATACACGCACAAGTGCACGTAAGTGATCGTAGCCTTACCGTAAAACCATATGGCCTCTACACCTTTCGCCCAGTGCAGAGAAAATCTCTGTGTGGGACTCTAAAGACTCGACACTACGCTGGCAGTGGGTTTAACCACAGACCGCAAGCGGCACTAGCTGTACGTAACGGTCCCCAGGTAGATGTCGATAAGAAGGACGATGAGGTAAACCCATCCGAACTCCTACTGAGCCTGAATGTGACAATTTCCGTACAGTCCGGTCTGTTCGTCTGAGAGTATCGTATAGCCGGCCTAGGGGGTCCGTAAACGTCAGACCCCTAATAGTGGTACAAGTCATGCTGGAGTGTAGCCCAGAACACCCTGAGAAACTACTGGAAACACTACCAGTAATTCTCGCTTGCCTTGGCTAGGGACTTTGTGTAATGACTCTCCTAGACACAGCGCGATATCAACCCCCAATACCGGGAGAGACGAATGCTATCTAACCGCTACTGTCTCCAAGTGCTTCGGGACTGCACCCAACTACTACCTGTTTGCACGACTCTTTTGAGCCGTGGTAGGGTAGTAATCAAAGTACAGTGGGAACACACTCGAGGAGAAGTAGCAGTGTCAAGTCGACGGACTAAGCTGTACCCCTGTCACCTGGGAACTGTTATCTGACTATAGGTATAGTATCACCCAACAGTTCCCGACGAGTCATGTCTAGTGTACTCGTAACCTAACGAGCACCCGCATACTATCTCCAGTATGACGTACTGATGGCTGTGGGACAGACCATCTCCCCTGCTGGGATGAGAAGCACATACGCTAGTCTACTCCAGAGTATCGATGCCCCGTCTCGATAATCTACGACTAGGGACCTGTATAAGGATGTGCTTATAGATTACCCAGCCCCCACAAGTGTGACTGCCATCACAACGCTGGTAATCAAGCAAAGATCCTAAGGGCTCTACTAATATGTATAAGCGATATGCTAAAAGAAACACATGCACATATTAAAGTAGAAACAAACCAAGTAACATACTACCATTTTGAGCAAGATTGTCTATACAACTGTGAATATCCCAAGCTTCCATTAAGTAATATACAAACTAGTATGATACAGTAATGGCCTCTAGGGCATATACACTAACAATCTCCCACTTGCAATAGGGCCATGTACTGGCGTATCGAAGACCTATCATCTCGACCAGCGGCTCGAACTGAGTCTGGGGTATGGCTTTTATGAGTGGATCTGCAGTGTTATTCTCCGAATCTACTCTCCTCACCTCGATCTCTCGGCGATCAACGATCTCCCTGATCAGGTGGTACCGCCTCAAAATGTGCCTGGACTTTTGATGGGACCTGGGTTCCTTCGCTAAAGCTATAGCGCCATTGTTGTCACAATACAGCGGTATTGGATCAACAATGGTAGGAACCACCTGAAGCACCGTGAGGAACTTCTTCATCCAGACAGCTTCCTTTGCGGCATCGCAAGAAGCTATGTGTTGCGCCACGGCAGCGCCCCGACCGTCTTACCGAGGCCAAATTGCGGAATCAAAAATTTTCCTAACTAGGAAACTGGCGCTACCGCGGACAAAGAAAACCCGGATCGTTAACCAATAACCGATACTAGCTAACAAGAGAAAGGGTGAGAGATATACCGAGTGATCCGAGTCCTCCGGTCTTCTCGTCATCGTCCCGATCTCCTGCGGAAACTCCGGTCATCGCCTCCTTGCCGGAAGGGCACCACATCGTCTGTATCTTTTACGGGCTCCCACCTCAATACCGAGGCAACTCGGGCACGAAGCTGTCTAGTCGACGTGCCCAAGATTTGCTGTAGAATGTAGTGTAGAATGCGCTTTCTCTCAATGAGGCTTGTAGTTGCCATGGTGGAGGAATCAACAAGATATCAACTTGGGAATTTTGGTGGCAAGCTAAAATGAGATGGATGCTTAATTTCTTGCCACACCAAAAAAGAAATCAACCCCATACCCTCCATGAAGTGGCCGGCCATCTCTAGTGGAGAATGATGGAGGGATCAAAACTATATCAAAGAGGGAGGTGAGTGTAGGATAAAGTAAGGAGGTGTCCATATACAAACATCATCATAACAAAACCCATACCCAAATCAAATCCATTCACTTCACAATAAATGCAAGAATGGTGCAAAAGAAAAGATGCTCTCATAATAAATCCTTTTGCAAGAAAACCCCTCCACAAATGTTATTTGCAAACTTGCAAATAACCTCCTTCCATCGGAAAAGTCCGGCCGGGAAAGAACAAAGGAAAACCGGCCGGAACGGAATGAAAACTGGCAACTCCAGAAAACTGGTCCCGTAATAAATTACAGGAAAACCCCTATACTGTGCATACACACCCGCATCTGTATTTCGTCCGGATACAAATGCAAAGAGACAAAATCTACACTGTACTAAACTAGGATCCGGCTTAAACCAAAGCCGGCTAGTAATATTCGTTCGATCCTGATCCGTGCAATACCGCACGTATCTGATCGAACCCTGCCATATAACTATACGGCCTCTAGTACAAACCGTCCGATCCTGATCCGTGCAATACCGCACGTATCTGATCGGACCCTGCCATATCTCCATACGGCCTCTACAGCGTTTCGCCCGAAAGCTGAGTAACTGAAAGTGTGGTGGACTCTAAAGACTCGTCAATACTACGGCTGTGGATTTAACCACTAGCACGTCAGAGGTATAAGCCAATACGTAACGGGCCACCAGCTATTGACCAAAAGGGACGTCGATGAGCAAACTCATCCTGACACCCTACTGAGCCTGTCAGTGACAATATCCGTACAGTCCGGTCCGTTCGTCTATGAGGATCGCATGTCGGGCCTAGGGGGTTGGTAAAAGTCAGACCCCCAAAAGCGGTACAAGTCGTGTCGGAGTGTAGCCCAGAACGCCCTGAGATACTACTGGAATACCTACCAGTAAATCTCCTGCCTCGGCCGAGGGCTTTGCGTAATGGCTCTCCTAGACACAGCGCGACCTCACCCCCAATACCGGGAGAGACGAACCCCTGCAGATCCGCTCACTGCCTCCATGTGGCTCGGGACTGTACCCAACTAAAACCTGTTTGCACGACTCCTTTGAGCCGTGGTTGGGTAGTAATCAAAGCACAGTGGGAACTCACACGAGACAAATGACGATCTCAGGTCGATGAACTAACCTGTACACATGTCACCAGGGAACTGCTATCTGACGTCTGGTATAATCCCAACTAGCAGGTTCCCGGCGAGTCCTGTCCGGTGTACTCATAACCCAATGTGCACCTGTATACATCTTAGGTGAACCAACTGACACCAGTGGCTTGTGAGACCGGCCACCGCCCCTCGTCGGGGTCTCGACTGTATACACTAGTTTACTAATGGAGTATCGATGCCCTGTCTCGAAACTCCTACGACTAGGGACCTTTTAAGGATGTGCTTATAGACCCCAGCTCCCACGTATATGATCGCCATCATACTGCTGGTCGTCAAGCAAGAATCCTAGGGGCTCTATCAACGTGTAATAGCGACCTGTCAGGTCACCTAAAGCAGTACACGATGATAAAGATAAACCAGATAGCATACTATCATCTCGAGTAAGACTGTTCTACCGGGATAGGTCCTCCCTCAATCATTGCAATCACGTGCCTGTGATCCAATAATTGACTCTGAGGGCACTATCTCCAACAATCTCCCACTTGCACTCAAGGCTAATTATTGTGATGTCGCATACTCACAGCCCGTGTGATACCGAACACCCAACTCCTCTACTAGTCAGTCGCACAAAGCCTGTTTGCGAAACTATTGCGTTCGAGGAAAAGCCTCAGTGAGTGGATCCGCCTAGATGTTTCTTTCTTTGTCTCTCTATATCTCAAGTTCGCGGAGAAAACCATCTCCCGAAATGAGCAATACCTGTCTTGGAATGTCTGGATGTCTGATGGGACCTAGCTCATAAATGAACTCCAAATCCAAACTTCTTAGACTGTATCGTCAACTGAACTTAATCAGTATCCTGCGCCATGCCACCCTCAGTATTCCCTTGGACCGCCTGTCCAAAATACTGCCCCTCGTCAGAAGGAAAACTATAACTCTGACAACCTCCTTGTCGTCCATGTCACCTTGGAAGCCTGGAGTGATAACCGTCTCCTAAAGGAGGCAGCCGTTATCATATCCCTAGAACATTCACTTATGTTCTAAAACTGCTTCCGACTGTTCCTCCAGGATTGGATCAATATCAACTTATTGCATCTAGTGCAAGAAGAACGTCTGGTGTGGTTCTTGACATCTCATGATTGACTCAATTGCCTAAGCAAGTGATCTGCCAATCATGCACACCCCTCTCTACTTTAGTTTATAAGACACCTTTAGAGAGGGTGACTCCATTACCTGCAGGTACACTACCATGCCAGGAGTCGTCCATTCTAAATACTCTTAGAATGCTGTCAAAGTACCCTGTGGAGAAACCACTGTGTGACGACCAAAGTATAACCGATCGTAGTATAGGAATGTCACTTCCTATTTTGTGTATGTCATCCAAAACCCGGATATCACACCCTACTACCTTCTCAACAGATCCATCCCCTATTCTGATGACGTCAAACCTATGACTGTCACATCAGAAATAGATGATCTATCTCCGCTATATTTGCTTTAGTCTATAAATAGACATAAGCCACCTGTCCACCAATGCTTCCGCTGCTCCCACTGACTACGACAACCCTCTGGCAGAGTCATATAGACGTACACTTCTAAAGCTAGTTTAGAACGACGCTATACTCATCCTCCTGCCGGGTCTCACAGTCTGGAACAACAGCAATGGTAAGTCCGGGTAAACAAGAACCTCCCTGCCACCGTCCTTGAGCATACCGAAGTACCTCTCGAGTGCCTGAGGTTACCCACCATATCTGCGGAGTGGCTAATGGAATGTCAAATCAGATTGAATCTTTAGGTTCCTTATCAAATCTTCAGTAATCGTTTGCGGTTCTGGAATCGCTTCCAGTTCTACCATACTCCCACTACTGTTTTCTGAGAAATAACCATTTCCTTTTAAAATGTGGCGAGTTAAGAACAATATCACTATTGATCTTCTAGATGGTAGAAAGTCAACCCTCGTCATAGCCTGGGTCAACCCACAAACAGCCATTACAGAAACGCGCCTTGAGTTGTCCAGTGTCTGGTTTTAATCATAAGCCGGACAACTCCCCGTACCTTAACATCGTTAAGATATGAACTGTTCTATACCCAATATAGAACCAGAGGCACTGATTTAATTGAACCAGATTCAAATCATGCAGCTGTCTCCAGTGCATGTCAACTAAATGGAAGGAGGCCTATCAGCGTTACCCAACTTAGGAATGCTTCCAATTATGAGTAACCTGAAAGAGAAGCAAGTTCTCATTACTATCAACTGAATACCATACACAAGTATCTACATCTTCGATCACCTTGAAGAATCCCGATACTTGCAATTCCTGGTTCTCTACTCTATTCTTATACCAATAACTCCTCAAAACTCAGACCCTGTGTTTCTACGAAACATATGTCTAAGAACTAGAGAAGTTAAAAGTAAACAGAATATAGTATGGGGACCAACCCCTCTGTCCCAATGGACACTGGACAACATACAATACTCTGTATAAGTCCGCTGAGTCTAACAACTCTTTCACTGTGTGTCGTAGGTTGAAAACTGTACTTATGGTTAAGAAGAATTACACCGCTGTTTAATGCTCCTTACCTAACCATCCACTGATATAGGTAAATGTCATCGACATAATATCAAAAGGTATATCTCACTCTATGAAAATAGACGTACAGATATATCAATTTGAAATTGGTGCATAACAGCGGATATTCAAAACCAAATATTTGCCGACCGGCAAACAGCCCAGGTGATTTCCTCAAATATCACCGATTACAACGAATCCCGATATAATGAGGATGATCACCCAATTCCCAATAAGCTACTCCCACTCATCATCTGTAAAACCATACAGATGTGAGAATCATACCTGGTAAATACATACGCTGGAGTAAGTCTCTAATCGGGAAATCAGTTTTCTTTTAACAGTACACAGTGAAACTGAAACATTGAAATGTTTCGATGGGGTATCCTGGTGTTCCTAGTAATGCCTCTACCATTATCCAGATTCACAACTATAACCGCATAATTCTTTGCCACCTCTCCAAATCCCTTTATATGTCTTAAGTCGTTACCTTCTGCACACCCCTTAGGCCAAATGGTTTTCTTCCTTCCCTACCGTTCGGCACCAGCCTATGGTTTGGAAGAAGAATATCCAATAAGCATAATGGGTGTACTGTCCTAGTCCTAGGAGCACTCGCAATGCGAGAGAAGGTGAAGATAAAAGACAACCGAATAAACCTTATTCCTATTTCTCCTGGACCAGAATCCATCCCCGAACTGGAACAAGTTCCTTTCGAGTTCGTATATAACCATACGATGGAGTATCCAAATAAACTGTGGATCTTCGTAGTGATACGGAGTGTCCTGTAGAAATACAAAGGTGATTTAGGATTGGCGAAGAAATACTTGGTTCGGTCGTGAATAGCAGTCGCAATTTACTTTGCCCTCTTACTAATCCCTTGCTTTGTCTTAATCTTAATACCTTCTGCACACCATTTAGGCTAATTGGTTTTCTTCATTCCCTACCGGTCGGCACCAGCCTAAGGTTTGGAAGAAGACTATCCAATTTGCGTAATAGGTGTGCTATCTCTTAAACCAAGGAGTACTCGCAATGAGAGAAGGTGAAAAGAAAAGACAACTGAATAATCCTATTCGTTTTCTCCAGAACCAGAAACCATCCTCGAAGTCGTTCGAGTTCGTATATAACCATACGATGGTTTTGTCCAATGGAAGTGGACGTTCGTAGCAATACGGGGTGTCCTGGAGAAAAGGGTAAAAGTAGGAGTGGCAATGAGGTCTGCAACTCTGACAATCCAAAAGCCAGTGTTAAGAAGGTTCGGTCAACTTGGTCACTGAGTCATAGTCCAGGGTCGGGTCAATGGTCGTTGCCAGAGAGAGAGAAAAGAAACACTCAGCGTGCACTCTACCCAAGATCAGAATGGTTATCACTTTATCTAATCTGGAAACCTCCCACTGTACCGTCAAATTCTCCTCCAAACCTGAAAAAAGAATTAGTCGGGATCACCCGAGGAGTAAACCAACTCATCAGTGGGAATCAGGATCCAACTATCATCGCATGATAACTTGACGGAATCCACTCAAGTCACCACACTCCAGAAGGTATGCGCATACCTGGCAAGTTTCAGTTCTTTTGAAACTCCCGATGTGAATTTTACCCCTAGGACCCAAGTGACCTTGACACAGTCAACAAATCAAAGAGTCCTACTCAAGTTCAGCCCGTCATTATCCTGGATTGCATTAAACCCACCCGTACGAGCCCTTGACACAGTCAACAAGGCCGCACGACTGTCCTAACCAATCCCATTAATATGCTGCAAACAAACACTACTTAGCTACCGCACACTACGCCTTGACACAGTCAACAAACGCAGCACGAATACTAAGTAATACTTGTAAGAAATGACGGAGGGCTACGGCTGGTTCTTGGCGAAAAACCTTTAGCGTAATGAACTTGATATCGTTGAAGGAACTGCATAGCCTTTTATAAAAATATAGTGACGAAAACCTTTGCTAAAGAGGTCACTCCCGGTGAAGGGATCTCGGCTCTTTCCCCGTAGAATGAGGTGCAGGATATTCCAACTGAATACCACGATGCAAAGCAAAAGTAATCGGCTATAGTGAAGTTAATGCCCTGACGCAAACTTCTGTCCAAGGGGTCACTCCCGGTGAAGGGATCTCGGCCCTTGCCTCGTCGACTGAGGAGCAGGATATTCCAAATGAATACCACGATGCAAAACAAAAGTGAACGTCCTTGCAATAACAGCTTTTTGAAAAAGTGTTCCAACAACATCAGATTAGGTTTGTTTATCTTGCATTGATCCGAATCAACGCAGTCCCATCAAATGATCACACCACAAAGAACGAAAATATACTGACGTACGTATATGCCATCCGCATTTGCCACTGGGTCCCGTCATCACCCGTTAGGTTAGCTAACTAACGGCAGAGCGGGGACTGGACTAGCGCGGATGAAAAACATATACAACATCTACTAATATATATACCAATATATAGTATTTCGCTCAAGGCGTGAATAAAATGCAACATCACAGAAATGTACAGCATCACAGAATAATACAGATATCTGGAAGCCCCGGGTTTCACAGAGCCGCTGCTGAAACCCGACGTTCCCCTGGTCGTGTGGATAGCCTGTGCAATGAAAACCTAGACCCCTACGGGCGCGGCAAGTCACCCTCCAAAACCTGAAGCGAGGCAGCCCCCTTCAGCAACGTGAATGGACCACCCAGCACTTCACGGAATCCGGTAACTTGGGCACCCCTCCTGGGTCAACCTGTACCCCCTATGAGTGCGGCGAATAGCCCGCCAATTCCAGACTGAAGCCCCCCTCCGTCTCAATGCCCTGAGATGCGGGCCCGTTACCTTCTAGAACCCGGCTATCCGTGCACCCCTCCGCGGGGTAACCCTAGTACAGAAAGTAAAATATACAAACAACGGGTACATCGACCGCAACCAGGTCGTGTCCCAAAAGAATAATACAAACAGGCAGTGACGGCAGTCCACATGTCGGACGCTCGTCCCGCAATATCAAATGTACATAATAAAACAGAACTGTACTAACATTGCATCCAGGCTATCCCCCACGACCGATCCGCAACAACACAACATAAACATAGAACATCAACGTGAAAATCACGTTCGCAAATCCGTCTAACCGGGCTATAGCAGTTAGACAGGATTTACCGATCAAGTGATATTCACGGTCGCAGATATAATGTAAATACTGTGAAATAATGTGTTTAAAATATCCAATCAATCAAAAATTAACAAGTGGGCCCCCAAGTAATACTGTAGCACTCACAGAAAATCTGGGCCCAATTTTAATATTCCAAAACCCCCAAAAATAGTCCACAAGCCCACTGGAAAATTTCGACCCATTGATCCCTTAAACCTGCGGCGGATCAGCGGCAACAAGGGGGATTTTGCGGCGGATCCGCGCTATTCCTGAGAGATCAATGTCTCGAATTTTCCCAGATCTCTTAGAACTTCTAGTACATCAATTTTCTACAACCTGAAAAAATTTTCGAGCAAGAAAAAAAACAACAGAAAACTGATGTACACAATAACGCGGTTTTTGGAATTTTGGTCGATCAGATAAGAAAAACGCATTAGAACAAGCTAGACAAGGTTAATGGCGTGGCTCTGATACCATGTTGCGCCACGGCAGCGCCCCGGCCGTCTTACCGAGGCCAAATTGCGGAATCAAAAATTTTTCTAACTAGGAAACTGGCGCTACCGCGGACAAAGAAAACCCGGATCGTTAACCAATAACCGATACTAGCTAACAAGAGAAAGGGTGAGAGATATACCGAGTGATCCGAGTCCTCCGGTCTTCTCGTCATCGTCCCGATATTGTTGGAGATAGTGCCCTCAGAGTCAATTATTGGATCACAGGCACGTGATTGCAATGATTGAGGGAGGACCTATCCCGGTAGAACAGTCTTACTCGAGATGATAGTATGCTATCTGGTTTATCTTTATCATCGTGTACTGCTTTAGGTGACCTGACAGGTCGCTATTACACGTTGATAGAGCCCCTAGGATTCTTGCTTGACGACCAGCAGTATGATGGCGATCATATACGTGGGAGCTGGGGTCTATAAGCACATCCTTAAAAGGTCCCTAGTCGTAGGAGTTTCGAGACAGGGCATCGATACTCCATTAGTAGACTAGTGTATACAGTCGAGACCCCGACGAGGGGCGGTGGCCGGTCTCACAAGCCACTGGTGTCAGTTGGTTCACCTAAGATGTATACAGGTGCTCATTGAGTTATGAGTACACCGGACAGGACTCGCCGGGAACCTGCTAGTTGGGATTATACCAGACGTCAGATAGCAGTTCCCTGGTGACATGTGTACAGGTTAGTTCATCGACCTGAGATCGTCATTTGTCTCGTGTGAGTTCCCACTGTGCTTTGATTACTACCCAACCACGGCTCAAAGGAGTCATGCAAACAGGTTTTAGTTGGGTACAGTCCCGAGCCACATGGAGGCAGTGAGCGGATCTGCAGGGGTTCGTCTCTCCCGGTATTGGGGGTGAGGTCGCGCTGTGTCTAGGAGAGCCATTACGCAAAGCCCTCGGCCGAGGCAGGAGATTTACTGGTAGGTATTCCAGTAGTATCTCAGGGCGTTCTGGGCTACACTCCGACACGACTTGTACCGCTTTTGGGGGTCTGACTTTTACCAACCCCCTAGGCCCGACATGCGATCCTCATAGACGAACGGACCGGACTGTACGGATATTGTCACTGACAGGCTCAGTAGGGTGTCAGGATGAGTTTGCTCATCGACGTCCCTTTTGGTCAATAGCTAGTGGCCCGTTACGTATTGCCTTATACCTCTGACGTGCTAGTGGTTAAATCCACAGCCGTAGTATTGACGAGTCTTTAGAGTCCACCACACTTTCAGTTACTCAGCTTTCGGGCGAAACGCTGTAGAGGCCGTATGGAGATATGGCAGGGTCCGATCAGATATGTGCGGTATTGCACGGATCAGGATCGGACGGTTTGTACTAGAGGCCGTATAGTTATATGGCAGGGTTCGATCAGATACGTGCGGTATTGCACGGATCAGGATCGAACGAATATTACTAGCCGTCTTTGGTTTAAGCCGGATCCTAGTTTAGTACAGTGTAGATTTTGTCTCTTTGCATTTGTATCCGGACGGAATACAGATGCGGGTGTGTATGCACAGTATAGGGGTTTTCCTGTAATTTATTACGGGACCAGTTTTCTGGAGTTGCCAGTTTGCATTCCGTTCCGGCCGGTTTTCCTTTGTTCTTTCCCGGCCGGACTTTTCCGATGGAAGGGGGTTATTTGCAAGTTTGCAAATAACATTTGTGGAGGGGTTTTCTTGCAAAAGGATTTATTATGAGAGCATCTTTTCTTTTGCATCATTCTTGCATTTATTGTGAAGTGAATGGATTTGATTTGGGTATGGGTTTTGTTATGATGATGTTTGTATATGGACACCTCCTTACTTTATCCTACACTCACCTCCCTCTTTGATATAGTTTTGATCCCTCCACCATTCTCCACTAGAGATGGCCGGCCACTTCATGGAGGGTATGGGGTTGATTTCTTTTTTGGTGTGGCAAGAAATTAAGCATCCATCTCATTTTAGCTTGCTACCAAAATTCCCAAGTTGATATCTTGTTGATTCCTCCACCATGGCAACTACAAACCACATTGAGACAAAGCGCATTCTACAGCAAATCTTGGGCACGTCGACTAGCCAGCTTCGTGCCCGAGTTGCCTCGGTATTGAGGTGGGAGCCCGTAAAAGATACAGACGATGTGGTGCCCTTCCGGCAAGGAGGCGATGACCGGAGTTTCCGCAGGAGATCGGGACGATGACGAGAAGACCGGAGGACTCGGATCACTCGGTATATCTCTCACCCTTTCTCTTGTTAGCTAGTATCGGTTATTGGTTAACGATCCGGGTTTTCTTTGTCCGCGGTAGCGCCAGTTTCCTAGTTAGGAAAATTTTTGATTCCGCAATTTAGCCTCGGTAATACGGCCGGGGCGCTGCCGTGCCGAATCTACTCTCCTCACCTCGATCTCTCGGCGATCAACGATCTCCCTGATCAGGTGGTACCGCCTCAAAATGTGCCTGGACTTTTGATGGGACCTGGGTTCCTTCGCTAAAGCTATAGCGCCATTGTTGTCACAATATAGCGGTATTGGATCAACAATGGTAGGAACCACCTGAAGCACCGTGAGGAACTTCTTCATCCAGACAGCTTCCTTTGCGGCATCGCAAGCAGCTATGTACTCCGCTTCCATAGTTGAGTCAGCAACGGTTTCCTGCTTGGAGCTCTTCCAGCAAACCGCTCCTCCATTGAGGGTAAAGACATAACCCGACATGGACTTGGAGTCATCCTTGTCACTCTGGAATCTGGAATTAGCAAAGGCCTCAATCTGGAGGTCTTTTCCGCCATACACCAAGAACATATCCTTAGTCCTTCTCAAGTACTTGAGAATGTTCTTTTCTGCTATCCAGTGTTTCTCCCCTTGGTCCGACTGATACCGGCTTACAACGCTCAATGCGTATGATACATCTGGTCTGGTACACAACATCGCATACATTATAGCATACCGTAGATGCGTAGGGTATAGATGACATGCGAGCCCTTTCCAAATCAGTCATGGGAGACATCTCTTTCGAGAGGGTGATTCCGTGACAAGCCGGTAGATTATCGCGCTTTGAATCTCCCATACTGAATCGTTTCAATATGGTGTCGATGTACCTGGACTGCAAAGTCCCAACATTCTCTTAGATCTATCACGATAGATCTGGATCCCCAGAATGTAGTTGATATCGCCCAGGTCCTTCATGGAGAACCTCTGTGACAAGAATCCTTTGACTGACTGTAGCATAGGAATATCATTTCCTATTAGGAGAATGTCATTCATGTACAAGATGAGGAATTCCAAAGTTCTCCCTACAATATTACTGTAAATGCATGGTTCATCTGGATTCTTGATAAAGCCGAATTCATTGACAGTATCATCAAAGCAGATGTTCCTACTCCGCGATGCCTGCTTCAGTCCATAAATGGACTTAAGCAACTTGCACACTTTACCACTGCTCCCACTCTAAATGAAACCCTCCGGCTGATCCATATAGACACACTCTTCCAAATTTCCATTTAGAAAAGCCGTCTTTACGTCCATCTGCCAGATCTCATAATCATGGAAGGCAGCAATGGCAAGAAGGATCCGAATGGATTTGAGCATAGCCACTGGAGAAAAGGTCTCGCCATAGTCCAAACCAGGTCTTTGACGAAAACCCTTTGCAACAAGTCTAGCTTTATAGGTTTCAACCTGCCCATCTACACCAATCTTTTTTCTGAAGATCCATTTGCAGCCTACAGGTTTTACCCCTTCTGGAGCAATGTCCAAAGTCCAAACTTTGTTGGTGTACATGGACTCCATCTCGGTCCGCATTGCATCCAGCCATTTTACTGAGTCACCGCTCTGAATGGCTTGTTGGAAGCTAGTAGGCTCATCATTTTCAATGACGCAATCCTCTCGATCCCCGTCAATGAGAAAACCCTAGTATCTCTTGGGCGGATGAGACTGCCTACTACTCCTGCGGAGTGGCGCTGGGATGTCCGGTTCTCCTGAAACTTCTGGTTCTACCGAGCTTTCAGTAATCGCTTGTGGTTCTGGAATTTCTTCCAGTTCTATTGCTTTCCCACTTATCCGATTTTCTAAAAATTCAATTTCTAAGAAGTGGGCATGCTGAGAAACAAAAACCTTTTGTTCCTCTGCGGAATAGAAAAGATACCCCCTGGAGTTCTTGGGGTATCCCACAAACTTACACAGTACTGAGCGTGCCTCGAGCTTGTCCGCATGCTGCTTCTTTACAAAAGCTGGACATCCCCATATCTTAAGATACTTAAGACAGCATTTCTTCCTACTCCATATCTGATATGGGGTGGTAGGCACAGTCTTAGTTGGAGCCTTGTTCAAAAGATATGCAGCTGTTTCTAGTGCATAACCCCAGAAAGATCGCGGTAACTCAGCCTTACTCATCATGGAACGAACCATATCCAATAGAGTTTGATTCCGTCTTTCCGATACACCGTTGTGTTGTGGTGTGTATGGAGGATTAAGCTGAGAGAGAATTCCATTCTCTTTTAAGTAGCCCAGAAACTCGGCACTCAAGTATTCACCACCTCAATCAGATTTCAGTGTCTTGATACTTTTGCCTGTTTGTTTTTCAACTTCATTCTTGTATTCCCGAAATTTCTCAAAGGCCTCGAATTTATGCTTCATCAGGAAGACATGTCCATACCTAGAGAAATCATCCGTAAAAGTAATGAAGTATGAATAACCACTTCGCGCATGTGTAGACATTGGACCATACACGTCACTGTGTATGAGTCCCAAGAGCTCGCTCGCTCTCTCTTACTCCGTGTCCAGTGAACGGAATCTTTGTCATCTTTCCCATGAGACAAGATTCACAAGTAGGATAAGACTGATACTCGAACGGATTCAAGTATCCCTCTTTATGTAACTTTGTTAACTGTGTCTCATTAATGTGACCCAGTCTACAATGCCACAAGAAAGCCTGATTTGTTTCCGGAGACTTTCTTTTAAGTGTGTTCTGGACACTGAAAACCAGAGCTGGATTCAATACGTATATCCCGTTTTCTAATGTACCTGACCCAATCAGAACATGATTTAGGAGGATGTGGACCACATCACTTACAAAAGTAAAATCATATCCTTCTTTAGAAAGTAAGGATACAGATATGATATTACAAGTCACACTAGGTACATACAAACAGTCACGCAGAATCGATATCTGCCCAATTGTCAATCCAAGATGATATTCCCCTACGGATTCAGCGTCCATGCTCATTCCGTTGGCAACCCTGTGAGTAATATCACCTATCCTAATAACTCTACGGTTTCTCAGAGCCTGTAATGAATTACAGATGTGAGATCCTGATCCGGTATTTAATACCCAGGAAGTAGGGTTAATTGACATACAGTTTTCTACTACAAACACATCCGAAGCCGAAGCCACAACATGCTTTGAATCCTGGCTACTGGCTTTGCTATTCCTGCAATCCTTCTGCCAATGTTCATTCCCGTAACAATAAGAACGTTTCTCCTTTACTATATCCAGTACCGAAACTTTTGCCCTTCCCTTTCCTTCTACTTCCCTGGTTTCCTTCAGGGTATAAGTAGAGGGCAGAGACTGTAGAATCAAGTCAGTATTTGACCCGTTCTTCAACGTGGTCTTCAGGTCCGTGAGCTCATCAAAATATCTACTCTCTATAAGGACGTTGTCCCCTACAGATGACCCGAAAGCCAACCTCGCTTAAAACAATTCGTTCGAGGTCTCATATCCTGCGATACGAGATTGCTCTCCATATAAATCTTTGTTATGGAGGAAGATATAAACTAAGTCCATCTTCTCGTGCTGCCTCTGGTATGCACCATCAACTGAGGCCAACATGAGTCACTTGGCATTCGCATAGTCCTTTTCCAATGTCTTACGGATATCAACATCCGCGATAGTGGAAACTGGTCCTGAGACAGCAGGGATTTGATTAGTTAAGAGGTGTCCCAGCTTGTCATGGGTAATGGACATCTGGACAGACCTTTGCCAGTCATAACTGTCAGATTCAGTCATTTTATTATCTAGATGCAACCTATGTGTGGTCACTGGGTCGCTGCAATTAAGAGAGAGAGAAGAAAACACTCAGCATGATGCTCTTGCATGTTTAGATTGGTTTTTAATTTATCTAAACAGGATGGCTCCCATTGTTTCTCGAATCCTTCCTCAAACCATAAAAGAAGAATTAGTCGGGATCAATCTCACCGTACAATACTTACTTAACCGTTCAACTAGGCCAGTGTCGGTATTTCGAGGGAGGTTTTACGACGCTTTCGTTAAGTTCCTTAATTAAATAACCTCTTTTCCCTATGGGCGTAGCCCTGCTAACACCTTTCTTGACACCTACTTGGTTTATAGCATTGATCGTTAAGTGAAAAGTTTCCCGAGGAGTAGCGGATACTCACAGTAGGATCGGGATCCAAATATCATTGTGAGATAATGCTGAAGGAATCCTACCAACATTATCAAACTCCAAATGGTATGCAGCACTAGCAAGTTTCAGTTTCTTTAGAAACCCCCGATGTGGATTTTTGCCCCATGCTCTTAAGACCTTGACGAAGGTCAACAAATCATAAATCACATTTCAAGTTCAACCCATCATTGTCCAGGTTAATTTGAACCCACCCGTATATACCATTGAAGAAGGTCAACAAGGTAATACGACTGTCCCAAACCAACGCATCTATCTATGCTACATATGAACACCCAACAGCTACCAATCACTATGCCTTGATGAAGGTCAACAAACATAGCTTGAATACTATTGAATATTCATATAAAATGATGGAGGGCTACGGATGGTTTTGGAGAAACCGTGAACGTAGTGAACTTGATATAATCGAAGGAACATGATAGCTTTTAAAAGGGGTGGTTCAAGCTCCGCATTTTAAAAGTTTTCTGTTTTTAAAAGAAACCGAGTGGTTTTGAAATTGTTCCAACGATTTAACTTTGGTTTATTTTCTTTCATTAATTTAATGCGTCCCATCAATTAATCCTACCATTGCAGAAAACAACGAAAATATGACGTACGCTTATGCCATCCGCATTCGCCATGGGGCCCCGTCATCACCCGTTAGGTTACTTAACTAACGACAGAGCCGGGGCTGGACTAGCACGGATGCAAAACATAAGCAACGCCTACTAGATATCATATATATATATATACATTCGTCAGATGCAATGATAGCCATTCCAGATCACAGCTGAACACATTGGATATACCAGGAATCCGCGTTTCGTTCGAGCCTGCAACGAAAGACGGATTACACGGTCGCGATGAATAGCCAAACCCTACCCTAGACCCCTACGGGTGCGGCAAATTACCCGCCAAGTACCCGAAGTGGAGCAACCTCCCTCAACAACGTGAGTAGGCCACTCTGCACTTCA
The DNA here is from genome assembly GCA_030015575.1 of Agapanthus africanus. Taxonomy (NCBI): domain Eukaryota; kingdom Viridiplantae; phylum Streptophyta; class Magnoliopsida; order Asparagales; family Amaryllidaceae; genus Agapanthus; species Agapanthus africanus. Next base: position 165,373,914 of record CM057343.1, on the reverse strand, counting down.
AAATACCCGGTAGCTTATGCACCCTACCTTGGGTCTATCCTAGGAGCAAAAACAGTAAAAGAAATAATATACAATGGCGGCTACAACCTCATCCCGGATGTGCGGCCATAAAAATAATATTACATCAATTTACAAATTACATCAAATGAAAGATAAAGAAACTCTCATCTCACAAACCCCGACAATTCATCTGCGACAATCTAACAAGTTCATATACACAAACAAATATCACAGCTCACATGTCACGACCCGCAGGGTACGGAACGTGACTGGCACTTAAGTTTACGAAACGTCTCAAGACGTCCGTAAAATAAGTAAGCCAAAGCCCAGAAAACCAAAACCAAATAAGAAAAAGAGTGAAGAGAACCCAATCAATTGAAAGCGAGTTTATCAAATAAGTCATATAAAACCCTTTTTAAAAACAATACCAATTTTTCCGAAAATTTCGGCAGAGTTTCCTTTGTAAATACTGGCCCCCAAAATGGGTACAACAAGAATATATATGAATCCAACAAATAAGGCATCCCCAAGCGGGAGCTAGCTCTTCGCAACAAGGCGGTCACAAATCCCACGCAATTTAAAACAACAACATGCAAAATAATAATAAAGGAGCATGAGAAAACAGCATGTCGACTCAAGTGAGCTCGACCCCAAAATACCGCATAAAAAGTCCACAAATCTCACAGTCTCATCTCTAGGTCAATATACAACAATACTGATAGAAACAGTAGATGGAGTGCACTAGATACAAAGAATATACAAGGTGGTACAAAAATAATGATATAACCCACCTAAGAGCAAAACCTCGAGTCCAGGCAAAAGAGCAAAATAAGCAAGTGCGTCCGCCGCTACTGTACTGACGGAGCGGACCTCAAAAAGGCTGTGGCACAACGGGGGTGAGTTGCCAACTCGTGAGTAATAAATAACATCTACACAGGCTATCGAATGCATGCACACAAGCATCCTAGCATCTATAATACAGGTATGGCAGGACATAATGGCAGGTAGGTATGCAATATGAATATACTAGCAGGTATGAATGCAATGCGAATCAACTCGTGATCTGAATGTGTAAGTATAAGAAATCATGTTTTTCCCTTTAAGAATCTCTTTTGAAATACCAGCACAATACTAATAGAATCAACAAGAACCTGTGTCCAGCAACGACACCTCAAAACTATCACAAATCTCATATATCCATGTCATAGTGTCTCTGGCCTCAGCTATCCGGCTGACCCAGCTCAATATCAAAATCTCATCATCACGCGGACACGGTCGGTATCCTCTGGATATCCGCCGTGCCAAACAGTCACCGGTAGGTAATCCGTCCCCTGCCAGGCTCAACGTCAACACCACATTCATCTTGCCCCGGGGTACCATACCGGGCCCACCATGTACCCGTGACGGTTCCTCCACTCCTCGACACGGATCTCGAAAACCACAGCAAACTCATGGTGGACGACACTTTACATCACTAGAAAACCGCAATTACATATTTTAAAAACATAATAAGTTTAGAAATTTTGCGGCTTTCCCCCGAAATCCAGAAATATCATAAAATCTCAAGAAATCCTCATAAGTGCATATGTCAATGATAATGAATGCATATGATATCAATAATCAAGTTGCGATGCGTGATTAATAGACTAAGCATGAACAAATAATATGATGAGGTACATGCACATGAATAGCAATCCTACGATTTCATTTTAAGGAATTAAAGAAATAGCGCGAGTTTAAGTATCAATTATAGTAAAAGGTTTCAATTTAAAGGTTATCTAGTGTGGTGGCATGGCAATTACCAGGGTGTGTGTGTAAGCATGAATAGTGCTCGTGCTGCATATAAAAACCCTGGCAATGGTGCAGGTGTCCTATAAAATGGTTTCGTATATGTATGTCAATATAGGGCATGAATGTGGCAAATAATCATACAAGTATTACACCCCTAATTACTAACATCACTAAGAATCTTTTAAGTTACAAAAACTATCGGGCGGCTTGCGCCATCCAACGATAGTCCCCCGTAGATATTACATCTACTCACAGAAATCCCTAGCTAGTCACGTCCGATCACCGCTTTCCCCTTTCGAGCCGCGTCTGACGTCTCCGCGACCGAACCTGGAATTTACATCAATACCAAACATAAGGTTACATATCAAGAATGACGCAAAACCCAAACGAAAACACTAACGTTCACAAGCTAGGTACAACGTGCACAAGGTGCGCGGAACACACGCGAAAATCGCAAAAACTGCAAAAATCGCCGATTTGGTCGCTCGGCAAAACTAAAACCCGAATACTCAAAAATCCGCACTCACGCATCCTAAATGTCATAGGATAAGCCAATACAATCATCAAGATATCAAAACTAATTTATCACATACTTTTATCACAAAACTAGTAAGCACAAACATTCTAAAAAAAACGACGCAACATCGCCGTTATGCGATAAAGTGCTCACAATCCAACACAACATCCAACTAACCCACTAGATAGCCATTACATTAGTTTTAAACCATTAGCAATGCTTAAAAACCTAATTTCCATAAACAAAACCTTTCTTGATTTTGATAATTAGCAACCTTAATGAAAATTTCACACAACTTTAACATAGATTAGCCTAATATGAAGCCACTTAAGCAAAGTAACCATATAAATTGGTTAAGTAAACAACTAGGTTAATTAAAAAGACTTAATTGACTAAAACATGGTTTCAAGAAACCCTAGTTTAATTTTCAATCATTAACTAAAAAAAACTAGATTAGGATTAACACTAAAATTAACACTAAGCAACTAGATTAAAGTATTCTAACCATAAGAAATTAAAAGAGTAGAAATTATACCTCAAACCTATGGATCTAGCAAGAAGAAATTTGCCTCAATGATGGCCTCCTAGCACCATGATTCCAAGCAAGAGAGGTGAAGGAAAAAGGGATGAAGAATGGGGTTTTAATTTGTGAGTTTTAGCTTGAATTTTGGAACAACTTGATGAATTTTTGAACAAGATGAAAAGAAAAATGATGAAGAGGGGAGGGGCTGCAGATTTCGGCCAGAGGAGGGAGAGGGGAGTGGTGTGGGTGTATGGAAAAAGTCATGGTCAACCCCCCTCAAAGTCAAAGCACCATACCTTCAACATACAATATTTTAAACATACACATTCAACTCAATTCATCCTTAACAAAAGAATTTTAAAACAAAAGAGAGAGGGGGAATTTTCTGCAGTTTGGGACAGCCAAGGATATGTGAGGATGTGTGTGTGAGAGTGCACAAAATTTTTTTTGCAAAAAGACCCTCTACAAGTCCAAAATTGCAAGTTTAAGCTTAATTTCAATAAATTTCGTTTTCCATCTTAAAAATTAGTTAAAACTTAAAATAAAATACTAAAAATTTATGTTACAACTAGATTTTAATTAACATGATTTTAAAGCTTAATTTTAGCCCATTTAAATTTGTATTTATCGCTAATTTAATGTATTTTCTTACCGGCTTAAAATAATATTAAAAAATTGAAAAATAGGGAAATTTTTTTAAATGACCAAAATTTCATAAGTAACTCATTAGCTACTAAAAACAAAAAATTATCTATCCATTTTAGGTATAATTAGTTCTAAACTGCAAAATAACGAGAAAGACGGTTTTCGGAAAAATACCGAATTTTCACCGATTTTCAGAAAAACACCAAAACGAATTTTCAAGGCGCTACAATCTTCCCCCCTTAAAGAAATTCGGTCCCCGAATTTAAAAATATAACTACGCGTACCTTCAAAGAGATGGGGATATTTCTTCCTCATCTCGCTCTCGGTCTCCCAGGTAACCTCCTCGCTGCTCGGGCTACGCCAAAGGACCTTGACGGTTGGTATAATCTTCGATCTCAACTTCTTCACCTGCCGATCCAGGATGGCCATCGGCTGCTCTGGAAAAGAAAGGTCGCGCTCTAGCTGGACTGTCGGGTGCTGAATCGCATGCGAAGGGTCGTGAAGGTACTTGCGGAGCATCGAAACATGGAAGACGGGGTGAACATCGGGAAAGCTGGGTGGAAGAGCCAAACGATATGCAACAGCGCCGACACGCTCGAGGATTTCGAAGGGACCTACGAATCTAGGGCTAAGCTTCCCCTTTTGCCCAAAACGCATCACGCCCTTCATCGGAGAGACTTTCAGAAAAACATGGTCGCCAACTGCGAACTCCAATCTGCGACGGCGCCTGTCTGCATAGGATTTCTGTCTGCTCTGAGCTGCCCTCATCCGGTCTCGAATCAACTGAATCTTCGCTGTCGTCTCCTCAACAAGCTGCGGCCCCAAAATACTGCTCTCGCTGAGCTCTGTCCAACAGACGGGCGATCTGCATCTCCTCCCATACAATGCCTCGAAAGGTGCCATCTGAATAGTATCCTGGAAGCTGTTGTTATAGGAGAACTCCACTAGAGGTAAATAATGATCCCAGCTACCGCCGAAGTCTAAAACACATGCTCTGAGCATGTCCTCGAGAGTCTGAATGGTCCGCTCTGACTGTCCGTCGGTCTGCGGATGAAACGCTGTGCTGAAGCTCAAACGAGCGCCCAAAGCCTCCTGAAGTCTCTGCCAAAGTCGGCTGGTGAACTGGGTGCCTCGATCTGACACGATACAAGTCGGTACGCTATGTAGTCGCACGATCTCGTCAATGTAGACCTAAGCATACTGAGCGAAGCTGAAAGTCGTCTTCACTGGCAGGAAGTGAGCCGCTTTCGTCAATCTATCCATGATCACCCAGATGGAGTCGTACCCTCGACTGGTCCTGGGTAGACCCACAACGAAGTCCATCGAAATCTGCTCCCATTTCCACTCCGGAATGGGTAACGGCTGCAGCTCTCCTGCGGGCCTCTGGTGCTCGGCCTTGACTTGCTGGCAAGTCAGGCATCTCGATACAAACTCCGCAATGTCCCTCTTCATCCCGTCCCACCAGTAGGTCTCTCCCATATCATGGTACATCTTGGTGGAACCGGGGTGGACACTATACACTGATCGGTGTGCCTCCTCAAGAATGTCACGCCGTAATCCATCAGCATCTGGTACGCACAGTCTAGATCCATAGCGTAAAATCCCCTGATCGTCAATCACGAACTCGGAAAATATGCCCTGACCCATCTGTGCCATGATCTCCGAGCAACGGTCGTCACTGTGCTGTGCCTCATATATACGGTCAAGCAACTGTGGGCATGCACGAACATGCGCGAGCTGTCCCCCTGTCTGAGTGAACTCGAACTCAATTCGGATGTCGCATAAAATCTACCAATCTGCTGACGACTGCCTCTGCACTGCGCGCAAAAAGGATAGACTACCCCCGGGCCTCCTACTCAACGCATCTGCCACCACATTCGCCTTGCCTGGGTGATATAAGATCTCGCAGTCGTAGTCTTTCACCAACTCCATCCAACGACGCTGTCTGAGGTTCAGGTCTCGCTGCTGAAATATGTACTTTAAGCTCTTGTGATCAGTGAATATCTGACACGACTCACCGTATAGGTAATGTCGCCAAATCTTCAGTGCAAAGACCACTACAGCCATCTCCAAATCATGAGTAGGGTAGTTCTGTTCGTGCTTCTTCAACTGCCGAGAAGCATAAGAGATCACTCGGCCATGCTGCATCAGTACGCACCCTAATCCCACTCGCGAAGCATCACAGTAGACCACAAATCCGCCTGATCCCGAAGGCAAAGGTAATACCGGCGCCGTAGTCAAATAAGTCCGTAACTGCTGAAAACTGTGCTCGCACTCCTCTGTCCAAACGAAAGGAACTCTCTTCCGGGTCAAACCGGTCAAAGGTGCAGCTATACGGGAGAAGTCCTGAACAAAACGCCTGTAGCAGCCCGCCAGGCCTAGAAAACTATGGATCTCAGTAACCGATGTAGGTCGGGGCCACTGCTGAACAGCCTCAATCTTCTTCGGGTCCACACATATGCCGTCTCTCGTAACCACGTGACCTAAGAATCCGACGCTGTCCAGCCAGAAAGCACACTTGGAGAACTTTGCGAACAGCTGGTGCTCCCTCAGAGTCTGTAACGTAATCTGCAAGTGCTGCTCGTGCTCCGGGAGTACACCAAGATATCGTAGATAAACACGATGATGAACAAGTCAAGATACGGCCTGAATGTATGGTTCATCAAATCCATGAATGCTGCTGGGGCGTTGGTGAGTCCGAACGACATCACCAAAAACTCGTAGTGGCCGTAGCGCGTGCGGAAACCTGTCCTCGGTATATCCTCCTGTCGAACTCGCAGCTGATGGTATCCTGATCGCAAGTCGATCCTCGAAAAATACCCCGCACCCTGAAGCTGGTCGAACAAATCATCAATGCGTGGCAACGGATATCTGTTCCGAACGGTAACTTTGTTCAGCTGGCGGTAGTCGATACATAAGCTCAAACTTCCATCCTTCTTCTTGACAAACAGGACCGGAGCACCCCACGGAGAAACACTAGGTCGAATAAGCCCCTTATCTAACAAATCCTGCAACTGATCCTTCAGCTCTCGAAGCTCTGCCGGGGCCATCCGATAAGGCGGTATAGAAATAGGCCCCGAGCCGGAAATCAAATCAATGCAGAACTCAACATCGCGCTCAGGTGGTAGCCCAGGTAGCTCATCAGGAAAAACATCAGGGAACTCACAAACAACCGGGACCCGGTCCAACGGAACCTCTGCAGCTCGAGTATCATAAATATACGCTAAGAATCCCTGACATCCCTTCCGCAAGAGCTGACCAGCGCGAAGAGACGAAATCAAGCTGGGAAGGGTGACGCTGCGGTCTCCCTGAATAACAAGGACTGGCTCCCCCGGAAAGCTAATTCTGACTGCCTTCTCACGGCAGTCCACCGAATCATAACAAGTGGCTAGCCAATCCATGCCCAGAAGCACATCAAAGTCCAACATATCGAGGAGAATCAAATCAACCGATGAATCCCTCTCCCCGATACGAACGGAACACAATCGAAAAACAAAACGAGCGACAAACGACTCGCCTACCGGAGTACTAACAACAAGCGGATGATCTAACGACGAAGACTCATGGCCCAACATCGGTGCAAAGTGTGTAGAGACATACGAATGTGTGGAACCTGGGTCAAATAATACCCGCGCGTCGAAAGAACAAACTGGCAAGGTACCTGTCACAACGGCATTGGATGCCTGCGCATCCTGCGGTGTCAAAGCAAATACTCGGGCCTGTCCTCCACCGATAGCGGGCTGACCTCGACCTCGGCCTCTGCCTCCTCGTCCTCTCTGAACAGGACCGCCGCGTCCACGGCCTCTGGGTGCACCTAACTGGCGTGGAGCATCGCCAGTGATAGGAAGTAGGGCTCTCTGAGGAGGGGGTGGTGATGGTGGTAGGGTCACATGTGGAACTGTCGCTGCTCCCTGTCGTCTCGCCGGACAATCTCTGACAAGATGGTATGGACTCCCGCACCCAAAACACCCTGGCGACGGCTGCTGTCCCTAGGGATAAGAACCATATAACTGTTCCCGCCCAAATCCTCTGCCAGGCCTATCTCTCGGAAAGAATCTGGCGCGCTGCCTCTGAGACGGTACATCGGTGCGAATCCTCTTCGACCCAGAAACGGCCGAAGTCTGTGATATGCGTGCCTCCATCCGCAATGCCGTATCCATAGCAGCTGAATAAGTGTCGTAGTGCTGGGCGCCAATGGCAAGATATAGCTGGGCATCAAGTCCCCGTACGAACCTCTTCACCATCTTCTCTTCAGCATCCTCCAAATACTGAGCATATCGGGATAACTGTGTAAACTGGATGTCATACTCAGACACCGTCATCCCAGGTGGCTTGACTAAGGCCTCGAAGCTACGAGCTCTGGCGTCACGAACGCTCTCTGGGAGGAAACGAGCTAGAAAGACCGCTGTAAACTCGACCCAAGTCATAGGCGGTAGACCTGCAGCTCGACCTCTCAAGACTGACTCCCACCATGTCTGTGCGAGACCCTCTAGTCGAAAACTCGCAAGCTCTACCCATCGATCATCCGAACATCTCAGCGAACGGCAGATCCTGGCTAAACTGTCAAGGAACGTCTGTGGGTCCTCCGCTGCTTCGGTGCCGGTGAATACTGGAGGTCTCAGCCTCATGAAATCCTGTAGTGAAACCGGGATGGTCACGGTGGTAGTAGTAGGAGCAGGTATCATGGTCGTCTGTGATGTAGTAGGTACGTCATCCGGCCTCGGTGTACGACTGGCTGCAACTAGGGATCCTACCATATGACGTAGCTCCTGCATACTCCCCATCATCTGTCGCAACTCCTCCATACCAGTCTCGAGCCTATCCATACGGCCTGGGGAAGGTGGATCGGTCTGTCCCTGCGGCGTAGGCATACCACCCTGCTCAGTCCTAGTCTCGGACGAGCCAGCTCGAATCTCGTCTCGGGCGGCAGCCCTCTGTGCCCTCGTAGCCTTCGGCGGCATAGTGGCTGTTACAGGAAAATGGATAGTAAGAACAGTGCAATAGGATCATAGGATACACGGAATTGAAAAAGGAATTTTCAAGCAAGTATATCCTAAAGTCACTTAGGCGGAGTACCGTATCGCAAGTATGCCGCGGACATACACACGCTACGTTACCCTACTTAAGTCACTTACTCCATCTACCAAGGGTCATCCTACACTCAAAAAGGTAAAACCTATCGCTCTGATACCAACTTTGTCACGACCCGCAGGGTACGGAACGTGACTGGCACTTAAGTTTACGAAACGTCTCAAGACGTCCGTAAAATAAGTAAGCCAAAGCCCAGAAAACCAAAACCAAATAAGCAAAAGAGTGAAGAGAACCCAATCAATTGAAAGCGAGTTTATCAAATAAGTCATATAAAACCCTTTTTAAAAACAATACCAATTTTTCCGAAAATTTCGGCAGAGTTTCCTTTGTAAATACTGGCCCCCAAAATGGATACAACAAGAATATATATGAATCCAACAAATAAGGCATCCCCAAGCGGGAGCTAGCTCTTCGCAACAAGGCGGTCACAAATCCCACGCAATTTAAAACAACAACATGCAAAATAATAATAAAGGAGCATGAGAAAATAGCATGTCGACTCAAGTGAGCTCGACCCCAAAATACAGCATAAAAAGTCCACAAATCTCACAGTCTCATCTCTAGGTCAATATACAACAATACTGATAGAAACAGTAGATGGAGTGCACTAGATACAAAGAATATACAAGGTGGTACAAAAATAATGATATAACCCACCTAAGAGCAAAACCTCGAGTCCAGGCAAAAGAGCAAAATAAGCAAGTGCGTCCGCCGCTACTGTACTGACGGAGCGGACCTCAAAAAGGCTGTGGCACAACGGGGGTGAGTTGCCAACTCGTGAGTAATAAATAACATCTACACAGGCTATCGAATGCATGCACACAAGCATCCTAGCATCTATAATACAGGTATGGCAGGACATAATGGCAGGTAGGTATGCAATATGAATATACTAGCAGGTATGAATGCAATACGAATCAACTCGTGATCTGAATGTGTAAGTATAAGAAATCATGTTTTTCCCTTTAAGAATCTCTTTTGAAATACCAGCACAATACCAATAGAATCAACAAGAACCTGTGTCCAGCAACGACACCTCAAAACTATCACAAATCTCATATATCCATGTCATAGTGTCTCTGGCCTCAGCCATCCGGCTGACCCAGCTCAATATCAAAATCTCATCATCTCGCGGACACGGTCGGTATCCTCTGGATATCCGCCGTGCCAAACAGTCACCGGTAGGTAATCCGTCCCCTGCCAGGCTCAACGTCAACACCACATTCATCTTGCCCCGGGGTACCATACCGGGCCCACCATGTACCCGTGACGGTTCCTCCACTCCTCGACACGGATCTCGAAAACCACAGCAAACTCATGGTGGACGACACTTTACATCACTAGAAAACCGCAATTACATATTTTAAAAACATAATAAGTTTAGAAATTTTGCGGCTTTCCCCCGAAATCCAGAAATATCATAAAATCTCAAGAAATCCTCATAAGTGCATATGTCAATGATAATGAATGCATATGATATCAATAATCAAGTTGCGATGCGTGATTAATAGACTAAGCATGAACAAATAATATGATGAGGTACATGCACATGAATAGCAATCCTACGATTTCATTTTAAGGAATTAAAGAAATAGCGCGAGTTTAAGTATCAATTATAGTAAAAGGTTTCAATTTAAAGGTTATCTAGTGTGGTGGCATGGCAATTACCAGGGTGTGTGTGTAAGCATGAATAGTGCTCGTGCTGCATATAAAAACCCTGGCAATGGTGCAGGTGTCCTATAAAATGGTTTCGTATATGTATGTCAATATAGGGCATGAATGTGGCAAATAATCATACAAGTATTACACCCCTAATTACTAACATCACTAAGAATCTTTTAAGTTACTAAAACTATCGGGCGGCTTGCGCCATCCAACGATAGTCCCCCGTAGATGTTACATCTACTCACAGAAATCCCTAGCTAGTCACGTCCGATCACCGCTTTCCCCTTTCGAGCCGCGTCTGACGTCTCCGCGACCGAACCTGGAATTTACATCAATACCAAACATAAGGTTACATATCAAGAATGACGCAAAACCCAAACGAAAACACTAACGTTCACAAGCTAGGTACAACGTGCACAAGGTGCGCGGAACACACGCGAAAATCGCAAAAACTGCAAAATTCGCCGATTTGGTCGCCCGGCAAAACTAAAACCCGAATACTCAAAAATCCACACTCACGCATCCTAAATGTCATAGGATAAGCCAATACAATCATCAAGATATCAAAACTAATTTATCACATACTTTTATCACAAAACTAGTAAGCACAAACATTCTAAAAAAAACGACGCAACATCGCCGTTATGCGATAAAGTGCTCACAATCCAACACAACATCCAACTAACCCACTAGATAGCCATTACATTAGTTTTAAACCATTAGCAATGCTTAAAAACCTAATTTCCATAAACAAAACCTTTCTTGATTTTGATAATTAGCAACCTTAATGAAAATTTCACACAACTTTAACATAGATTAGCCTAAAATGAAGCCACTTAAGCAAAGTAACCATATAAATTGGTTAAGTAAACAACTAGGTTAATTAAAAAGACTTAATTGACTAAAACATGGTTTCAAGAAACCCTAGTTTAATTTTCAATCATTAACTAAAAAAAACTAGATTAGGATTAACACTAAAATTAACACTAAGCAACTAGATTAAAGTATTCTAACCATAAGAAATTAAAAGAGTAGAAATTATACCTCAAACCTATGGATCTAGCAAGAAGAAATTTGCCTCAATGATGGCATCCTAGCACCATGATTCCAAGCAAGAGAGGTGAAGGAAAAAGGGATGAAGAATGGGGTTTTAATTTGTGAGTTTTAGCTTGAATTTTGGAACAACTTGATGAATTTTTGAACAAGATGAAAAGAAAAATGATGAAGAGGGGAGGGGCTGCAGATTTCAGCCAGAGGAGGGAGAGGGGAGTGGTGTGGGTGTATGGAAAAAGTCATGGTCAACCCCCCTCAAAGTCAAAGCACCATACCTTCAACATACAATATTTTAAACATACACATTCAACTCAATTCATCCTTAACAAAAGAATTTTAAAACAAAAGAGAGAGGGGGAGTTTTCTGCAGTTTGGGACAGCCAAGGAGATGTGAGGATGTGTGTGTGAGAGTGCACAAAAATTTTTTTGCAAAAAGACCCCCTACAAGTCCAAAATTGCAAGTTTAAGCTTAATTTCAATAAATTTCGTTTTCCATCTTAAAAATTAGTTAAAACTTAAAATAAAATACTAAAAATTTATGTTACAACTATATTTTAATTAACATGATTTTAAAGCTTAATTTTAGCCCATTTAAATTTGTATTTATCGCTAATTTAATGTATTTTCTTACCGGCTTAAAATAATATTAAAAAATTGAAAAATAGGGAAAAAATTTTAAATGACCCAAATTTCATAAGTAACTCATTAGCTACTAAAAACAAGCAATTACCTATCCATTTTAGGTATAATTAGTTCTAAACTGCAAAATAACGAGAAAGACGGTTTTCGGAAAAATACCGAATTTTCACCGATTTTCAGGAAAACACCAAAACGAATTTTCAAGGCGCTACATCACAGATATGTATAACCCCCACTAATCGACGTATAGCGATTAGTAGACGTTCAATACATATATCACATCACAGAATATCCGATTAGCAAAATTACTTAGAATTTCGATCGATAACTTGATTTGAAACTACCCCAAGCACAACACAGTACTCAGCAAAATCTGGGCAGAAACAAACTATCTTAAAAATCACAAAACCATCACAGAGAACCCCTCAAGAAATTTGGTGCGCGGTTGAATCAACTCGGCCGCGGATCCGCGGCGGATCGCTTGGATCGGCCGTGGATTTGCGGTCTTCTGAGTGACTCAGGCGCCCAAATTTCTACAGTTTTCCCAAACAAACCTGCACGTATTTTTAAGGTCCTCTGAAAAAATTTTGGACCAGTTTCTAAAAACGACAGAAAAGTGCCTTTTTCGACGTGTTTTGCGGTTTTTTCCGGCGATCGAATTTCTAACACTTTGCTAACAAGTTAGTAATGGTTTAGCAAGGCTCTGATACCACTGTAAGTCCACGTTACCTACCCCGGTGCTTACGGGGAGGCGGAATAGGTAAAAAACAATTTTTTAACACAAGGTAACATGGACTAAAAACTTGAGGATCTTTGCCAAACCATTGTTAACAAACTACAAGAGGTTCTATCTACTATGCTCAAGAGATTATACCTCACGAACCAAGTCCTTCGGGTCTTCTTTCCGCTTCCCTCTTCGTCCATGCAAGTTCCAAGGATCGATCCGGATCTTGGTCACTTCCGCGGCCTCCTTGAGTCGAAGACGATCCACCCGAGAGTTTGTAATCCGAGCTCCACCTCAAGCCGAGGTAACTAGGGAAACAAGTATGCTACTCTTGATGTCCTAGGTGATGTAGAATATGATGGTGGATTTATTTGTCTATTTAAATCCTAATTATCTCAACACATGAGAACTAAAGGATTTCTTAGTGAGGAGGAGGAAGAAGAACAAAATATGAGAGCTCCAAATGAAGAGAGTGAATGCCAAAAGAATAATGAACCATGGAAAAAATAAAAACCAATCTTTTATCATAATTATGATGGCTAAGATTTATTTGACCACTATCATGTCTTGATAAAGCAAAAATCAAAAGAAGACTCTAGTGCTCTCATGAAAGATCCAAGTCAACAATGGTCAAAATGTCAACATGGTCAAAAGGTCAAAGCAATTAGCCATAACATAATTATTATTAAAAAGATTAGTAAATATTTTCCTCAGCTCATAATGGTTTTGACGAAACCAACGGTCAAACCCTAATGAGGAACCTCCTCCTTCTTCGCTCCTCACAACCATGCATACACACCCGCATCTGCATTCCGTAGAATGCGAATGCACAGAAGGTAAAACTAATCCATCCATACAATACTAGGATCCGGCTTAAACCAAAGCCCACTAGCATTGTCTGCCCGAACAGCATACGCGCACAAGAGCACGTAAGTGATCGTAGCCCTGCCGTAAAAACATACGGCCTCTGCACCTTTCACCCAGTGCAGGGAAACTCTCTGTGTGGGACTCTAAAGACTCGACACTACGCTGGCAGTGGCTTTAAAAATAGACCGCATGTGCCACTAGTTGTACGTAACGGTCCCCAGGTAGATGTCGATAAGAAGGCCGATGAGGTAAACCCATCCGAACTCCTACTGAGCATGAATGTGACAATCACCGTACAGTCCGGTCTGTTCCTCTGAGAGTATCGCATGGCGGGCCTAGGGGGCGGTAAACGTCAGACCCCTAATAGCGGTACAAGTCGTGCCGGAGTGTAACCCAGAACACCCTGAGAAACTACTGGAAATACTACCAGTAATTCTCGCTTGCCCTGGCCAGGGACCTTGTGTAATGGCTCTCCTAGACATAGCGCGATATCAACCCCTAATACCGGGAGAGACGAATCCTATCTGTTAGTTATATGTATGCCCTAGAGGCCATTACTGTACATATGATGTATATTGTAATGGATGCTTGGATATATATAGGGAGGACTTTCTTGCTCGACATGATAGTATGCTATCTGGTTGTACTTTATCTTAACATGTACTCTGATTGTCTCTATGTTACATGTTGATAAATCCCTTAGGATGAGTACTTGACTACCAGGACTATGATGTGGATCATATTAGTGGGGACAGTGTAGTCGCCAAGTACATCCTTCAAATGTTCCTAGTCGTGGGTGTATCGAGACAGGGCAACGATATACCAGAGTAGACCAACGTATGCACTTCTTGACCCATATGATGGGCGATGGGTGATCCTATATCCATTGGTGTTTGACATCAGAGAAGGTATACGGGTGATCAGTGGAGACTGGGTACACTGGACGGACTCGCCGAGAACTCCCAGATGGTATTATACCTCACGTCAGATGGCAGTTCTCTGGTGACACTGGTACAGAGTAGTCTGTAGACCCGAGATCGTCATAGAGTCTTGCGTGATTCCCACCGTGCTTTGATTTCCATCATACCACGTCCAAGAGGGCGTGAAAAAAGGTGGCTTTTGGGTACAGTCCCGAATCACATGGAGGCAATGAGCGATAGGAGGGGATTCGTCTCTCCCAGTATAGGGAGTTGATGTTGTGCTGTGTTCGATTGACTATAACTGGAAATTCCTGGCCAGGGTTGCAGAGATTTACTGGTAAGTATTATCAGTAGTTTCTCGAACTGTTATAGACCTCATATCGACACGACTTATCAAGCTACTGGGGTCTGACGTTTACCACACCTAGGCGAGATATGCGACATATAAGACGAAGAGAACGGACTGTACGGGAGTGTTACTGATTGGATTCGCAGGAGAATGTACATGCTTGCTTGTTGATCTTCTGATCGCTATATACCTGGGTGGCTGTTACGTTTAGCTGACCGCTTGAAGCCTGTGGGTGTTTTATATGATCATCACCTACTGCCGGCGTATTGACGATTCTTTAGAGTCCTACACAGAGCTTTCTTAACTCAGGCAAAACGGAGTAGGAGCACATATATGATATGTGCGGGACCGAGAACAACACGTGTATGTGATACAGTATTAGATTCTCGCGATATGATATATCGGCCGGGTATATGTGATATAGCCGGGTCATCGGATCAAGTGTTGATTCGATGAACTGATACAGATAATATTAGTCGGTTATTTGTGAAATAGCCGGATTATCGGATCAAGTGTTGATTCGATAATTTAATGTATAATTATATATTTGATATATTAAATTACATTAACTAATATAAGCTCACTAAAAGATTATTTTTCTCACTCGGGTAATACATTGATATATATGCGATATATGTTAATTGTATTATTTTATTTTGTTACAATAAATATTATATATGTGATATATAATATTGTAACATGATAGGGTTATTAATGAAACGTGATTAGTAGAGATTAAACATGATTAAGGTTTGATTTGGGTTAATATTTTCTAGAAGCTTCTAGAAGGTTTTTCTTTTGTTTCTTGCTAAAGATATTTGTAAAGATATTTGTTATGATATTTATTAACCCAACCCAACCCATGACCATGGTTAAGTCTTTATATGGGTTAAGTTATCATACTTAACCCATGGTTGCAATTCTAACCTTACCACACTTCATTATTCATCACAAAAAGGTTTGTTCTTCTTCTTCCTTCTTCTTTCTTTCATGAAAAGCTTTCTAGCTTTTTATGAAATGATGAAAATGAGTGAGTTAAAGAAAATAAATGAGAGCTAAAATCCTACTTCATCATCCTAATCTATCCTAGCCATTTAGATTAGGGTGTTCACTTCATTAGATGGTGAGAGCTTGTGTTAAAGAAACTTCAAGGTAGATCATCTTTGTTATCGAAGATCGGAAGCAAGCATGCATCTTTCTCTTCGTAGAGCCTCTCTAGAGTTCGGGAACATGATGATCGCAGCGAAGGGACCTCAACACGGAGCTTTAGAAATGAAGGACCGAACTACAAAGGTTGTAATCCCAAACTCTTAGATGTTAAAGTGTTTAACATGCTTTGTTTCACCTAATCTCTAGTTTAAAGATCTTGGTTAGGGTTGTTCGGCACGCCTAAATTTTAAATCGGGCATGGTTGATGCCTTATAGGCCCTTGTGAGAGTGCCTAGTAACCCTACAGTGGTATCAGAGCCAAGCGAGAGTTTTAGGCAAAGTCTAGGCGAAGTTTAACGTCCGATCGAACTCCGAATACACGTAAAACCCTAGTTTCTGGAAAAAATTTCAAAATGTGATTTTTTGTGCATTAAAACTACTCAAAAAAATCAGCAGGGAAATATAAGAATTACTGTGCAACACGTGCCACTGATCTCATTATAGCGCCGCGGAACCGCGGCCGTACCATGGCTTCCGCGGCGGTTCCGCGGCCAAACAATAGACTTATTGCTTGCGTTTTGCACAATAATGTCCATATGTAATTCCTGATTCTTCTGGGAATTTTTAATTTTACTCAAATGTTGAGTTTTCTTGGTTATTGGGAACTCGTTGATTCGTTCGGAAAGTTTAACTTCGTTTAAGTTTTTCCGGGTAATTTTAGAACGTGTTAAAAAGTTCAAACGGATATCAATAACTCACTTTTTCCCCTGTCGGAAAATTTTTCAAAATTTGGATTTTTTCTCGAGTTTGAAACTTCCGGAAAATCATGCAAGTAACATGGTGGACCCTCTAGAAGAACACAAACCTAAACTTGATTATGTGACCGTCTGAACTACCTCTGAACCTTAGGGTTTGGGACAGTACGGCGTTGCCACATGTGAGGCTTTAGCTTGACCCTTCTACGGCTGGACCATTGGTACTGTGGCATGTGATGGATATTTTTTGAACTCCGCTCAAGTGTTGAGCTATTTGGGAAATCTTGGGTGTTTGATTATTCGATCGGAAAGTTTAACACTGTCTTTTTATCTGGAATGTGATACAATATTTGGAATCCACAGGTACTTATGAGATAACTAATTTGAATGTTATAAATCTAGCAGTTTAGTCTCAAATGATCGGTTGCCACGAGATTTTGATGCGATCAAAAGTCCATCGCAATCACGTAGCGTACGCGGATACTCGCCGGGTAAACTTAATAGATAACCACGCCCCATAGCCCCGACCAAGTGACTGTAGGAGAACCCTGTCGCCAAAAGCATCCGTTCGGGTGCTTGCGGCAGCGGTGTTCCGCCTTAGTGCACTTCGTCGACGGCATCCAGGGGTGCGGCCGTCTACTAAAGTTTGCGACGAGCATCCGATCAGGATGTCGGGAATCTTGTTGAATTGCCCGACTTGATATTGAAAAGTGTTTTCGAGATCAAGACTGAAATACGGGGTTTATAATTGTTGGGCATTTGATGTCTAAGGAATTCATTTGGTTAGGCATGAGATGTCGAAGGAGGTTGCGGATTCCAACTGTTGTAGTTTTACACTTTCTTTTCTGCGACCGTAAGCGTAGTATGTGGTGTATCGCTGGCTTCGTTTCTATACATCAACGACAATCGGGATACGCATACTTGCTTACGTTGATGATATGAGATATTATGTGTTGCTGTGATTTGTTATATTGGATCGTCGTATTCTGAATAGCCGGGGTTGTATGTGAGATGAGCGTTTTTTCTTTTTCATTCATGTAAAATTCATTTGTATGTAATATTCTTTTATTGGGGCACTTCCGGGCTGAGGATGATGTCACCATTGTATATTATTTACTTTTCCGCATTAGGTAGACCCAAGGCGGGGAGCACAAGTAACCGGGTTCTAGGGTCCAATGGGAGACCATCTCGAGGAGTCGAGACCGGGTCTCCTAACCCTAGAATTGGCAGTGTTACTTGCCGCTCTCGTAGGGGTCTAGGGATGTGGGTTTGGCTATTCATTGCTACCGTGGAATCCGTGTTTTATACAGGCTCGTATCAAAACACGGACCTCCTAGAATATCCAATATTTCATATATGTTCTTCTGCTGCAATGTTCTGTGATGAGATCATATTACTGCCTGAGACAAATGTTTATATTATATATATATGAGATATATGTTATATTGCAAATTTCGTTTCAAATGTGATTCTTGTGAAGCATAATAAAATGGGACTTCATTAATGAGATTAATGAAACTAAAAGAAACCTAAAGATGTTGTAGAAACTTGTTTACAAACTGGTAGCTCTAGTTCTTGCTTTGCATAGCGGTATTCCTTGTAGAATATTCAGCACCTTATTCGATAAAGAAAGTGCCGAGATCCCTTCACCGGGAGTGACCTCTTTAGTGAAACTAGCAGATGCTACAAACTCGGTTTGTCTTTTGCTTGCTTCTATAGTTCTTGCTTTGCACAACGGTATTTGTGAAATATCCTGCACCTTATTCGATGTGGAAAGAGCCGACGATCCCTTCACCGGGAGTGACCTCTTTAGCAAAACTAGAAAAGGCCTCAAAAACATTCCATTCAAAATCACTCGATTCTACAATGATATCAAGTTCATTACGCAAAGGGTTTTCTTAAAAACCTGTTGTAGCCCTCCGTCATTTCAGATAAGTCCTACTTAGTATTCGTGCTACGTTTGTTGACCTCCGTCAAGGCGTAGTGTGCGGTAGCTAACTAGTATTTATCTGTTTATGCATATGTTGCAGATTGTTTTAGGGTAGACGTGCGGCCTTGTTGACCTCCATCAAGGGTCGTGTGGGTGGGTTTAATTCAATCAGGAAATGGCGGGTAGAACTTGACTAGCAGCCTATGGTTTGTTGACCTCCGTCATGGTCATAGGACGCTAGGGGTAAAATATTATTGGGAATTTCAAGTGTTGAAATTTGCAATGAGATTGCTTAACTTCTATGAGATAGTTGGATCCTGATACCTGCTGCGAGTAAGAGTTACTCCTGGGAGAGTTTTGCACATTACAATTAGCCGATCAAGTAGGTGTCTAGAAAGGTGTTAACGGGGTTACGCCACTGGGAAAACGAGGTTTATTTTAATTAGGTCCGTACGAAAGCGCGGGGAACCTCCCTCAAAGTACCAGCACTGGCCTAGCTGAATGATTGGCGCACTTGTAGGGTGTAATTAATCCCGGCTAGTCTTTCCTTTTAGGGTTGAAGGAAGATTTGACTAAAACAGTGGGAGACATCCTGATTAAATATATTGATAACCAATCTAATCTTATAAAAGCGCACGCTGAGTGTTTTCTTCTCTCTCTCTCCTGGTTACGACTATGTCACGCCTTAATCAAGATAATAATACGGATGTATTGATCGAACCCGCTTGTTATACTGCGCTAAAGGAACATTGGTCCCGCTCCAACTTATAATTGTTATAAGACAGAGCAGGAAATTGGGGATTACCAGAATTCCCGTTCCGCCCAAACGAAGAAAGTGCATGCTGATGCATCTTCTTCGGGTGTGTTCATTACCGAGAAACCGAGAACTGTTTCTCAGTATCCTTTACGTCCTGGGTATGAGATACCGGATCAGGATCCCAGTTATGTAATTTGTTACATGGGCTACAGATAGGTAGAGAACTGAGAACGGGTGATAAGTTTCAAGAGTTGTAAATGATGCAAGTGTTGCAGCCAAGTCTGTTGGCAGTTATCACCCTGTTTTATCAGAATACGTTGATTCTGAACGAATGTTATTAGATACCGAACCTGATATACAACATCATATCAGTCTCTTTATTAGTAAAGAAGGATATAATTTTGTATTGTTGGATAATGTTTTGAACATTTCCTATATCAAGAGTTGATCGGTTCAGGCACGTTATCTAAAAGCATAAACGTTCTAAATCAAACCACAGTTCTTAATGTACAGAACACACACAAGATGAAGAGTTCAGAAATGAACGAATCATTCTTGAGGTATTGTAGACTAGGTCATATCAATGCAACCCGACTAGCTGAAGTTACATAAAGATGCATATTTAAATTAGTTTGGATTTACATCTTGTAAAAACTTGCCAGTCATGTCACAAAGATAAGATGACCACAGCTCCGTTTATTGGAAACAGAGAAAGCGTTAGTGAACTCTTGGGATTGATAAATGCTGATGTATGAAGGTCCCCTGTCTACACATGCCAGGACCGGTTCTTTGTACTTCATTACATTCACTGATGATCTCTTAAGATTCAGACATATGTTCCTGTTGAAACACAAGTCCGAAACTTTTGAGATAATCACAGAATATAAGCTAGAAGTAAAGAACCAAAAATGGGTATAAGTATTATGTCCTTTGATGAGATCAAGGAGGAGAATACTTGAGCACGGGATTCCTGGACTATTCTAAAGGAGAATGAGATTCTCTCTCAGCATTACTCCTCCGAATACACCACAGCACGTCGGTGTATCGGGGCGGAGCAATCACACCCTATTTAATATGGTGCGCTCTATGATGAGTACTACTGAGTTTCCTATTTCCTTTTGGGAGTTATGCACTTGAAAAGCTGCATACCTATTGAATTGGGTTCCAATCAAATCAGTTGCCTACCACTTCATATGTGATATGGAATGGGAAGAGCCCATATCTTAAGTATGTTAAGATTTGGGGTTGTCCAGCCAATGTCTAAAAGCATAATCCGGACAAGCTCGAGGCAAAGTCAGTTCTGTAGAAGTTTGTTGGATAACCCAAGCATTCGCAAGGGAATATCTTCTACCTAACCGAGGAACAAAAGATGTTTTGTTTCTCAGCATGCCACCTTTGTGAAAGGGAATTTCTTGTGAAGAAATTATTGGTCATGAGGTAGAACTGGAAAGAGTTCCAGCTATACAAACTACAGCTGATGATTTGGTAGAACCAAAGGATTCAATAGTAACCAACGAACCTCAGGCTCTCCGCTGATCTAGTAGGGTTCCTCACCCACCTGAGAGATACTTCGGTTTCTCTATGACAGTGGGAGCGAGGATTACATCATGAGATGATGACCCAACTAGTTTCGAGCTGGCCATCAGGAGTGGGACCCTGTAAGAATGGCTGGATGCTTAGCGATCTGAGATGGAATCCTTATACACCGACAAAGTATGGACTTTGGTTGCTTTATCTAAAGGGTTAAATCCCCATCAGGAGCAAGTATATCTTGAGAAGATTACTTGGTGTACATGGAAAAGTTGAGACTTTCAAAGCTATGCTTAAATTCCATCCAGATCCTACTTGCCACGGCTACATACCATGACTACGATATCTGGCGGTTGGGTGTCATGACTGCTTTTCTAAAATGTTGATTTGGAAGAGAGCGTCTATAAGTACACAGCTAGAGGGCTTCATAGACAGTGGGAGCAGCGGAAACGTGTGCAAAATGTTTTATGTGAGAAATCAGGCATCGCGGAGTTGGAACATCTGTTTTGATGTGGTAGTCAAAAAGTTTGACTTCATCAAAATGGTAGATGAACCTTGTATATACAAAAAGATAGTAGGGAGTATAGTGATGATCCTTGTAGAGTATGAGGATGACATACTCTTGATAGGGATGGAGTTTCCTATGCTACGCTCGGTCAATCTCCGCTTATCACAAGGATTCTCCATATAGGATCAAGGTGATACCTCCTAAATCCTGGGTTATGGATCTATGAGATAGATCTATTTGGATGTTAGGATTCTCACTTGTTGTAGTGAGATGGTATCAATCGATCCTGGGGAGTGTAGGGTTGCTAGGCACGCGCACAAGGGTCTACGAGGCATCAACCATGCCCGAATAAAAATTTAGCCGTGCCGAACAACCCGAATACGGAACTTTAAACTAGAGATTAGGCGAAAACTAGCATGCTAAACACTTTAACACTAAGTGAGAGGGATTACAACCTTTGTAGATCCGGTCCTTCACTTCATATGCTCCGTGTTGTGGTCCCTTCGCTGCGATCATCGGGATCCGGACTCTCGAGAGGTTCCATGAAGAGAAAGATGCAACCTTTGCTTCCGATCTTCGATACTAAGATGATCTACCTTGAAGTTTCTTTAACACAAGCTAACACTCATGAAATGATGTGAACACCCTCATCTAAATGGAAAGGGAAGATGAGGATGATGAAGTAGGATTTTTGCTCTCTTTATTTATCTTCTTCTCATATTTATTCATCACTTTTGAAAAATCAAGCATGGTTTTTCATGAAAGAATGAAGGAAGAAGAAGATGAACATAATAATAATCCTTTTGTGATGAATAGGAAAAGGAGATAATGATCAATTATGCAACCATAGTTCACTTAACCATTGTAGAGATTTGATTAAGGTTAAAGGTTTGGTTAGGTTAAGGAAATATCTAGCATAATATCTTGACAAAGACAAAGAAAGAAAGCTTCTAGAAACTTCTAGAAAACCTTGACCCTAATCAAACCCTAACCATGTTTAATCTCTACTAAACAAGTTGCATAAGTTATCATATCATGTTACAATATTATATATCACATATATAATATTTATCGTAACCAAATAAAATAATACAATTAACATATATCGCATATATATCAATGTATTACCCGAGTGAGAAAAAGAATCTTTTAGTGAGCAAATATTAGTTAATGTAATTTAATATATCACATATATTATTATACATTAAATTATCGAATCAACACTTGATCCGACAATCCGGCTATATCGCATATAACCGACTAATATTTATCCGTACCGATTCATCGAATCAACACTTGATCCGATGACCCGGCTGATATCAAATATCGCGAGAATAGAATACGGTATCACATATCGCATTATCCTCGGTCCCGCACATATCACATATGTGCTCCTACTCCGTTTTGCCTGAGTCAAGAAACCTCTGTGTAGGACTCTAAAGAATCGTCAATACGCCGGCAGTAAGTGATGATCATATCAAACACCCACAAGCTGCAAGCGGTCAGCTAAACGTAACAGCTACCCAGGTATTGAGCGCTCAGAAGATCAACAAGCAAGCCTGTACATTCTCCTGTGAATCCAAACAGTAACACTCCCGTACAGTCCGGTCTCGTCGTCTGATATGTCGCATATCTCGCCTAGGGGTGGTAAACGTCAGACCCCGGTAGCTTGATAAGTCGTGTCGATATGAGGTCTATAACAGTTCGAGAAACTACTGATAACACTTACCAGTAAATCTCAGCAACCCTGGCCAGGGATTTCCGGTTATAGCCAATCGAACACAGCACAACATCAACTCCCTATACCGGGAGAGACGAATCCCCTCCTATCGCTCATTGCCTCCATGTGATTCTGGACTGTACCCAAAAGCCACCTTTTTTCACGCCCTCTTGGACGTGGTATGATGGAAATCAAAGCACAGAGGGAATCACACAAGACTCTATGACGATCTCGGGTCAACAGACTACTCTGTACCAGTGTCACCGGAGAACTGCCATCTGACGTATGGTATAACACCATCTGGGAGTTCTCGGCGAGTCCGTCCAGTGTACCCAGTCTCCACTCAGCACCCGTACACCATCCTTGATGTCAAACACCGATGGATATTGGATCATCCATCGCCCATCATATGGGTCAAGATGCGTATACGCTAGTCTACTCTGGTGTATTGATGCCCTGTCTCGATACACCCTCGACTAGGAACAGTTATTGTTGGAGATAGTGCCCTCAGAGTCAATTATTGGATCACAGGCACGTGATTGCAATTATTGAGGGAGGACCTATCCCGGTACGACAGTCTTACTCGAGATGATAGTTTGCTATCTGGTTTACCTTTATCATCGTGTACTGCTTTAGGTGACCTGACAGGTCGCTATTGCACGTTGATAGAGCCCCTTGGATTCTTGCTTGACTGCCGGCAGTATGAGGGCGATCATATACGTGAGAGCTGGGGTCTACAAGCATATCCTTGAAAGGTCCCTAGTCGTGGGAGATTCGAGACAGGGCATCGTTTCTCCAGAGTAGACTAGTGTATACAGTCGAGACCCCGACGAGGGGCGGTGGCCGGTCTCACAAGCCACTGGTGTCAGTTGGTTCACCTAAGATGTATACAGGTGCTCATTGGGTTATGAGTACACCGGACAGGACTCGCCGGGAACATGCTAGTTGGTCTTATACCTGACGTCAGATAGCAGTTCCAAGGTGACATGTGTACAGGTTAGTTCATCGACCTGGGGATCGTCATTTGTCTCGTGTGAGTTCCCACTGTACTTTGATTACTACCCTACCACGGCTCAAAGGAGTCGTGCAAACAGGTTTTAGTTGGGTACAGTCCCGAGCCACATGGAGGCAGTGAGCGGATCTTCGGGGGTTCGTCTCTCCCGGTATTGGGGGTGAGGTCGCGCTGTGTCTAGGAGAGCTATTACACGAAGACCTTGGCCAAGGCAGGAGATTTACTGGTAGGTATTCCAGTAGTATCTCAGGGTGTTCTGGGCTACACTCCGACACGACTTGTACCGCTTTTGGGGGTCTGACTTTTACCAACCCCCTAGGCCCGACATGCGATGCTCATAGACGAACGGACCGGACTGTACGGATATTGTCACTGACAGGCTCAGTAGGGTGTCAGGATGAGTTCGCTCATCGACTTCCCTTTTAGTCAATAGCTGGTGGCCCGTCACGTATTGGCTTATACCTCTGACGTGCTAGTGGTTAAATCCACAGCCATAGTATTGACGAGTCTTTAGAGTCCACCACACTTTCAGTTACTCAAGCTTTCGGGCGAAACGCTGTAGAGGCCGTATGGAGATATGGCAGGGTTCGATCAGATACGTGCGGTATTGCACGGATCGTGATCGGACGGTTTTTACTAGCCGGCTTTGGCTTAAGCCGGATCTTAGTATTTGATAATGTAGTTTTGTCTCTTTGCATTTGTATCCGGACGGAATACAAATGCGGGTGTGTATGCACAGTATCGGGGTTTTCCTGTATTTTTTTATGGGACCAGTTTTCTGGGGTTGCCAGTTTGCATTCCGTTCCTGCCGGTTTTCTCTTTTTCCTTCCCGGTCGGACTTTTCGTTGGAGGGTGTTAATTGCAAGTTTGCAATTAACATTTTGTGGAGGGGGGTTTATTGCAAAAGGATTAATTTAATATGATTGCATCTTTGCTCCTTGATGCATTAATTTGACATGAAAGAGTATGGGTTTTGTGGTGGGGCCGGCCACTGTTTGAGTGGTGTGAGGGGGCCGGCCATATCCTGTGAGGAGAGAGGGAGAGATGTTTAATTGTGTGAAAATTATCCTTCTTGATTTATTTTGGTGGACCCCCTCCATTTTTGTGTGCAGTGAAGGAATTCTTCATTCCTTTTTGGTATTAATTCCTTCATTCATTCATTCTGTGATGGCTTGCTTCATTTCTTATTTTTTTGTGTGAGCTCCAACAGAGGCCGGCCACTTCTTGTAATGAGAATGAGAGAGCTTTGATTTTGATGGCTTGCTCCATTTTTCTTCAAGCCTTCATGAAAATCATTGTGCACAAATTCCTCCATCATGGCAACCATCCTAAACCCCAAAGAGACAACTATACTACACATTCTACAGCAAATCTTGGGCACGTCGACTAGCCAGCTTCGTGCCCGAGTTGCCTCGGTATTGAGGTGGGAGCCCGTAAAAGATACAGGCGATGTGGTGCCCTTCCGGCGAGGAGGCGACGACCGGAGTTTCCGCGGGAGATCGGGACGACGACGAGAAGACCGGAGGACTCGGATCACTCGGTATATCTCTTCCCTATCTTCTAGTTAGCTTAGACTTGTTAATGGTTACGATCCGGGTGTTTAGTGCGTGGTGGTGCCGGTTTGCTAAGTCCGCAAAAATTAAAGTTTATCACCGTTTCCGCATTTGGCCGTCGGATTGACGGCCGAGGCTCCGCCGTGCACTTACAGTGGTATCAGAGCCTCGCCATTAACTTAGTCTAGCTTTGTGTAATGTGTTTTTCAGTTTCGATCGATCAAATGTTCCAAAACCCGTATTTTGATCACATCAGTTTTCTGTTGGAAATTTTTAGTGTCGAAAATTTTTTCAGGTTGTATAAAATTGATGTACTGGAAGATCTAAGAGTTCTGGAAAAAGTCGAGACACTGATCTCCTCAGGGGAGCGCGGAACCGCGGCAAAACCCTACTTGTTGCCGCGGTTCCGCCGCAGTATGGAGGATTCAGTGGGTCGAGTTTTTTCAGTGGGCTTCTGGGGTGATTTTAGGGGTTTTGGAATGTTAAATTTGGGCCCATTATTTCTGTGAGTGCTACAGTATTGCTTGGGAGCCCACTTGTTAATTTTTGATTGATCGGATATTTTAAACACATTTTTCACAGTATTTACATTATATCTGCGACCGTGAATGTCACTCGATCGGTAAATCCGGTCTGACTGCTATAGCCCGGTTAGACGGATTTGCGAACGTAACCTTCACGTTGATGTTCTATGTTTATGCTGTGATGTTGCGGATCAGTCGTGGGGATAGCCTGGATGCAATGCTAGTACAGTGTTGTTGTATTATGTACATTTGTTGTTGCGGGACGAGCGTCCGACATGTGGACTGCCGTCACTGCCTGCTTGTATTATTCTTTTGGGGCATGACCTGGTTGCGGTCGATGTACCCGTTGTATGTATATTTTACTTTCTGTACTAGGGTTACCCCGCGGAGGGGTGCACGGATAGCCGGGTTCTAGAAGGCAACAAGCCCGCATCTCATGGCATTGGGACGGAGGGGGCTTCACTCCAGGATTGGCTGGCTATTCGCCGCACTCGTAGGGGGTATAGGTTTTCTTTGCACAGGCTATCCACACGACCAGGGGAACGTCGGGTTTCAGTAGTGGCTCTGTGAAACCCAGGGATCCCAGATATCTGTTATGTTCTGTGATGCTGTACTTTTCTGTGATGTTGCATTTTATTCACGCCTTGAGCGAAATACTATATATTGGTATATATATTAGTAGATGTTGTATATGTTTTTCATCCACGCTAGTCCAGTCCCCGCTCTGCCGTTAGTTAGCTAACCTAACGGGTGATGACGGGACCCAGTGGCGAATGCGGATGGCATATACGTACGTCAGTATATTTTCGTTCTTTGTGGTGTGATCAATTGATGGGACTGCGTTGATTCGGATCAATGCAAGATAAACAAACATATTCTGATGTTGTTGGAACACTTTTTAAAAAGCTGTTATTGCAAGGACGTTCACTTTTGTTTTGCATAGTGGTATTCAGTTGGAATATCCTGCTCCTCAGTCGACGAGGCAAGGGCCGAGATCCCTTCACCGGGAGTGACCCCTTGGACAGAAGTTTGCGTCAGGGCATTAACTTCACTATAGCCAATTACTTTTGCTTTGCATCGTGGTATTCATTTGGAATATCCTGCACCCCATTCTACGGGGAAAGAGCCGAGATCCCTTCACCGGGAGTGACCTCTTTAGTAAAGGTTTTCGTCACTATATTTTCTAAAAAGCTATCCGTTCCTTCAACGATATCAAGTTCATTACGTTAAAGGTTTTCGCCAGAAACCATTCGTAGCCCTCCGTCGTTTCATATGGATAGTCAATAGTATTCAAGCTGTGTTTGTTGGCCATAGTCAAGGCACAGTGTTTGGTAGCTGTTGGTAATTCATATGCAGCATAGATAGATGCGTTGTTTTGGGACAGTCGTATAGCCTTGTTGGCCCTAGTCAAGGGCTTGTACGGGTGGGTTCAAATCAACCTGGACAATGACGGGTAGAACTTGACATGTGACTTATGATTTGTTGGCCTTAGTCAAGGTCATAAGAGCATGGGGCAGAAATCACATCGGGAGTTTCAAAAGAACTGAAACTTGCCAGATATGCGCATACCTTCTGGAGTGTGATACCGTGAGCGGATTCCGTCACGTTATCATGCGATGAGAGTTGGATCCCGATTCCCACTGATGAGTTGGTTTACTCCTCGGGTGACCCCGACTAATTCTTCTTTCAGGTTTGGAGGAGAATTTGAGATACAGTGGGAGGTTTCCAGATTAGATAAATTGGTAACCATTCTGATCTAGGATAGAGTGCACGCTGAGTGTTTCTTTTCTCTCTCTCTCTGGCAGCGACCATTGACCCGACCCTATGACTATGACTCAGTGACCAAGTTGACCGAACCTTCTTAACACTGGCTTTTGGATTAGCAGAGTTGCAGACCTCATTGCCACTCCTACTTTTACCCTTTTCTCCAGGACACCCCGTATTACTACGAACGTCCACTTCCATTGGACAAAACCATCGTATGGTTAGATACGAACTCGAAGGAATTCGAGGATGGTTTCTGGTTCTGGAGAAAATGAATAGGATTATTCAGTTGTCTTTTCTTTTCACATTCTCTCAGGTTGCGAGTACTCCTTGGTTTAGGAGTAGTACACCTATTACGCAAATTGGATAGTCATCTTCCAAACCATAGGCCGGTGCCGACCGGTAGGGAATGAAGAAAACCAATTAGCCTAAACGGTGTGCAGAAGGTATTAGGATTAAGACAAAGCAAGGGATTAGTAAGAGGGCAAAGTAAATTGCGACTGATATTCACGACCAAACCAAGTATTTCTTCGCCAATCCTAAATCACCTTTGTATTTCTCCAGGACACTCCGTATCACTACGAAGATCCACAGTTTACTGGATACTCCATCGTATGGTTATATACGAACTCGAAAGGAACTTGTTCCAGTTCGGGGATGGATTCTGGTCCAGGAGAAATAGGAATAAGGTTTATTCGGTTGTCTTTTATCTTCACCTTCTCTCGCATTGCGAGTGCTCCTAGGATTAGGACAGTACACCCATTATGCTTATTGGATAGTCTTCTTCCAAACCATAGGCTGGTGCCGAACGGTAGGGAAGGAAGAAAACCATTTGGCCTAAGGGGTGTGCAGAAGGTAACGACTAAAGACATATAAAGGGATTTGGAGAGGTGGCAAAGAGATATACGGTTACAGTTGTGAATCTGGAAGAGGCATTACTAGGAATACCAGGATACCCCAACGAAACATTTCAATGTTTCAATTTCACTGTGTACTGTTAAAGGAAAACTGATTTCCCAATTAGATACTTACTCCAGGGTATGTATTTACCAGTTATGATTCTCACATCTGTATGGTTTTACAGATGATGAGTGGGAGTAGGTTATTGGGAATTAGGTGATCATCCTCATTATATCGGGATTCGTTGTAATCGGTGATATTTGAGGAGATCACCTGGGCTGTTTGCCGGTCGGCAAATATTTGGTTTTGAATATCCGCTGTTATGCACCAATTTCAAATTGATATATCTGTACGTCTATTTTCATAGAGTGAGATATACCTTTCTGAAATTATGTCTACGACATTTACCTATATCAGTGGATGGTTAGGTAAGGAGCATTAAACAGCGGTGTAATTCTTCTTAACCATAAGTACAGTTTTCAACCTACGACACACAGTGAAAGAGTTGTTAGACTCGGCGGACTTATACAGAGTATTGTATGTTGTCCGGTGTCCATTAGGACAGAGGGGTTGGTCCTCATACTATATTCTGTTTACTTTTGACTTCTCTAGTTCTTAGACATGTGTTTCGTAGAAACACAGGGTCTGAGTTTTGAGGAGTTATAGGTATTTGAATAGAGTAGAGAACCAGGTGTAGCAAGTATCGGGATTCTTCAAAGTAATCGAAGATGTAGATACTTGTGTATGGTATTCAGTTGATAGTAATGATAAAGAGAAATTACTTCTCTTTCAGGTTACTCATAATTGGAAGCATTCCTAAGTTGAGTAACACTGATCGGCCTCCTTCCATTTAGTTGACATGCACTGGAGATAGCTGCATGATTTGAATCTGGTTCAATTAAATCAGTGCCTCTGGTTCTATATTGGATATAGAACAATTCATATCTTAACGTTGTTAAGGTACGGGGAGTTGTCCGGCTTATGATTAAAACCAGACACTGGACAACTCAAGGCACGTTTCTGTAATGGCTGTTTGTGGGTTGACCCAGGCTATGACGAGGTTGACTTTCTACCATCTGGCAGATCAATAGAAATATTGTTCTAGACTCGCCACAGTTTTATTAAAAATGGATTTTTTCAAAAACAGAAGTGGGAGTATGGTAGAACTGGAAGTGATTCCAGAACCGCAAACGATTACTGAAGATTTGATAAGGAACCTAAAGATTCAATCTGATTTGACATTCCATTGGCCACTCCGCAGATAAGGTGGGTAACTTCAGGCACCCGAGAGGTACTCCGGTAGCCTCAAGGACGGTGACAGGGAAGTTCTTGTTTACCCATACTTGCCATTGCTGTTGTTCCAGGCTGCGAGACCCGGCAGGAGGATGAGTATAGCGTCGTTCTGAACTAGTTTCAGAAGTGTACGTGTATATGACTCTGCCAGAGGGTTGTCATAGTCAGTGGGAGCAGCGGAAGCATTGGTGGACATCAGGCTTATGTCTATTTATAGACCAAAGCAGATGTAGCGGAGATAGATCATCTATTTCTGATGTGACAGTCATAGGTTTGACGTCATCAGAATAGGGGATGGATCTGTTGAGAAGGTAGTAGGAAAGGAAATTCCTATACTACGATCGGTTATACTTTGGTCGTCACACAGTGTTTTCTCCACAAGGGACTTGGACACAATATCAGACATACTGGTTACTAGATCTATGGTTTCTAGATCTAGATTTGGGTGGTTTCCCAATCAGGGTACTTTGACAACATTCTAAGAGTATTTAGAATGGACGACTCCTGGCACGGTAGTGTACCTGCAGGTGATGGAGTCACCCTCTCTAAAGGTGTCTTATAGACTAAAGGGGAGAGGGATGCGCATGATTGGCAGATCACTTGCTTAGGCAATTGAGTCAATCATGAGATGTCAAGTACCACACCAGATGTTGTTCTTGCACGAGATGCAATAAGTTGACATTGATCCAATCCTGGAGAAACAGTCGGAAGCAGTTTTAGAACATAAGTGGATGTTCTAGGGATATGATAACGACAGCCTCATTTGGGAGACAGTTATCATTCCAGGCTTCCAAGGTGACATGGACGAAAGGGAGGTTGTCAGAGTTATAGTTTTCCCTCTGACGAGGGGCAGTATTTTGGACAGGTGGTCCAAGGCAATACTGAGGGAGGCATGGCGCAGGATACTGATTAAGTTCAGTTGACGATACAGTCTAAGAAGTTTGGATTTGGAGTTCATTTATGAGCTAAGTCCCATCAGACATCCAGACAGTCTAAGACAGGTATTGCTCATTTCGGGAGATGGTTTTCTCCGCGAACTTGAGATATAGAGAGACATAGAAAGAAACTTCAGAGCGGATCCACTCACTGAGGCTATTCCTCGAACGCAAGAGTTTCGCAAACAGGCTTTGTGAGACTAACTAGTAGAGGAGTTGGGTGTTCGGTATCACACGGGCTGTGAGTATGCGACATCGCAATAATTAGCCTTGAGTGCAAGTGGGAGATTGTTGGAGATAGTGCCCTCAGAGTCAATTATTGGATCACAGGCACGTGATTGCAATGATTGAGGGAGGACCTATCCCGGTACGACAGTCTAACTCGAGATGATAGTTTGCTATCTGGTTTACCTTTATCATCGTGTACTGCTTTAGGTGACCTGACAGGTCGCTATTGCACGTTGATAGAGCCCCTAGGATTCTTTCTTGACTGCCGGCAGTATGAGGGCGATCATATACGTGAGAGCTGGGGTCTACAAGCATATCCTTGAAAGGTCCCTAGTCGTGGGAGATTCGAGACAGGGCATCGTTTCTCCAGAGTAGACTAGTGTATACAGTCGAGACCCCGACGAGGGGCGGTGGCCGGTCTCACAAGCCACTGGTGTCAGTTGGTTCACCTAAGATGTATACAGGTGCTCATTGGGTTATGAGTACACCGGACAGGACTCGCCGGGAACATGCTAGTTGGTCTTATACCTGACGTCAGATAGCAGTTCCAAGGTGACATGTGTACAGGTTAGTTCATCGACCTGGGGATCGTCATTTGTCTCGTGTGAGTTCCCACTGTACTTTGATTACTACCCTACCACGGCTCAAAGGAGTCGTGCAAACAGGTTTTAGTTGGGTACAGTCCCGAGCCACATGGAGGCAGTGAGCGGATCTTCGGGGGTTCGTCTCTCCCGGTATTGGGGGTGAGGTCGCGCTGTGTCTAGGAGAGCTATTACACGAAGATCTTGGCCAAGGCAGGAGATTTACTGGTAGGTATTCCAGTAGTATCTCAGGGTGTTCTGGGCTACACTCCGACACGACTTGTACCGCTTTTGGGGGTCTGACTTTTACCAACCCCCTAGGCCCGACATGCGATGCTCATAGACGAACGGACCGGACTGTACGGATATTGTCACTGACAGGCTCAGTAGGGTGTCAGGATGAGTTCGCTCATCGACTTCCCTTTTAGTCAATAGCTGGTGGCCCGTCACGTATTGGCTTATACCTCTGACGTGCTAGTGGTTAAATCCACAGCCATAGTATTGACGAGTCTTTAGAGTCCACCACACTTTCAGTTACTCAAGCTTTCGGGCGAAACGCTGTAGAAGCCGTATGGAGATATGGCAGGGTTCGATCAGATACGTGCGGTATTGCACGGATCGTGATCGGACGGTTTTTACTAGCCGGCTTTGGCTTAAGCCGGATCTTAGTATTTGATAATGTAGTTTTGTCTCTTTGCATTTGTATCCGGACGGAATACAAATGCGGGTGTGTATGCACAGTATCGGGGTTTTCCTGTATTTTTTTATGGGACCAGTTTTCTGGGGTTGCCAGTTTGCATTCCGTTCCGGCCGGTTTTCTCTTTTTCCTTCCCGGTCGGACTTTTCGTTGGAAGGTGTTAATTGCAAGTTTGCAATTAACATTTTGTGGAGGGGGGTTTATTGCAAAAGGATTAATTTAATATGATTGCATCTTTGCTCCTTGATGCATTAATTTGACATGAAAGAGTATGGGTTTTGTGGTGGGGCCGGCCACTGTTTGAGTGGTGTGAGGGGGCCGGCCATATCCTGTGAGGAGAGAGGGAGAGATGTTTAATTGTGTGAAAATTATCCTTCTTGATTTATTTTGGTGGACCCCCTCCATTTTTGTGTGCAGTGAAGAAATTCTTCATTCCTTTTTGGTATTAATTCCTTCATTCATTCATTCTGTGATGGCTTGCTTCATTTCTTATTTTTTTGAGTGAGCTCCAACAGAGGCCGGCCACTTCTTGTAATGAGAATGAGAGAGCTTTGATTTTGATGGCTTGCTCCATTTTTCTTCAAGCCTTCATGAAAATCATTGTGCACAAATTCCTCCATCATGGCAACCATCCTAAACCCCAAAGAGACAGCTATACTACACATTCTACAGCAAATCTTGGGCACGTCGACTAGCCAGCTTCGTGCCCGAGTTGCCTCGGTATTGAGGTGGGAGCCCGTAAAAGATACAGGCGATGTGGTGCCCTTCCGGCGAGGAGGCGACGACCGGAGTTTCCGCGGGAGATCGGGACGACGACGAGAAGACCGGAGGACTCGGATCACTCGGTATATCTCTTCCCTATCTTCTAGTTAGCTTAGACTTGTTAATGGTTACGATCCGGGTGTTTAGTGCGCGGTGGTGCCGGTTTGCTAAGTCCGCAAAAATTAAAGTTTATCACCGTTTCCGCATTTGGCCGTCGGATTGACGGCCGGGGCGCCGCCGTGCACTTACAGTTATAGGATGTACTCGTCGACTACCGTAGCCCCACTAGTATGATCTCATCATAGTCCCAGTAGTCGAGTACATATCCTAAGGGCTTTATCAACATGTAATATAGAGACAATCAGAGTACATGTTAAGATAAAGTACAACCAGATAGCATACTATCATGTCGAGCAAGAAAGTCCTCCCTATATATGTCCTAGCATCCACTACAATATACATCGTATGTACAGTAATGGCCTCTAGGGCATACATATAACTAACAATCTCCCACTTGCACTAGGGCCATCTGTTATGGTATCGCATACCCAACAATTAGCTGCGGTTGATGTATCTCATACTCAACCATCCCATAAAAGTCTCTACTGGGAAAAAGGCCTTCGTGAGTGGATCCGCGCTGTTGTCCTCTGTGTCTACTCTCCTAACCTTGATCTCCCTGGAGATCAACCATCTCTATGATCAGGTGATACTGCCTAAGAATTATATCTGGATTTCTGATGGGACGGTAGTTCCTTGGCTGAAGCCACAACTCCATTGTCACACAATGGTAGGAACGAAGTTCATCTTATGAACTTATATATATCCAGACTGCCTCTTTGGTAGTATCTTTGGTAATGATGTATCTTGCCTTTAATCTTCTAGAATGTCACGGTATCTAGCTTGGAACTTTTCCAACATACCGTCCCTCCACTGAGGGTGAAGACAATGCCTTCGACTGACATTCAGTCGTCCTTATCAGCCTGGAACCTTTCCAGTGATTCTCCCCAGGATCGATTGATACCATCTCACTACAACTAGTGAGTGTCCTAACATCCAATTAGATCTATCTCATAGATCCAAAACCTAGGATTTAGGAGGTATCACTTTGATCCTATATGGAGAATCCTTGTGATAAGCGGAGATTGACCGAGCGTAGCATAGGAAACTCCTTCCCTATCAAGAGTATGTCATCCACGTACTCTACGAAGATCACCACCATACTCCCTACTACCTTTTTGTATATACAAGGTTCATGTACCATTTTGATGAAGTCAAACTCTTTGACTACCACATCAAAACAGATGTTCCAACTCCGCGATGCCTGTTTTATCATATAAAACATCTTGCACACGTTTCCGCTGCTCCTACTGTCTACGAAGCCTTCTGGCTGTGTACTTATAGACGCTCTTTTCTAAAACATCATTTAGAAAGGCAGTCATGACATCCAACCGTCAGATATCGTAGTCATGGTATGTAGCCGTGGCAAGCAAGATCTGGATGGACTTTAAGCATAGCTTTGAAAGTCTCAACTTTTCCATGTACACCAAGTAATCTTCTCAAGATATACTTGCTCCTGATGGGGATTTAACCCTTCAGATAAAGCAATCAAAGTCCATACTTTGTCAGTGTATAAAGATTCCATCTAAGATCGATAAGCATCCAGCCATTCTTATAGAGTCCCACTCCTGATGGCCAGCTCGAAACTAGTTGGGTCATCATCTCATGATGCAATCCTCGCTCCCACTGTCATAGAGAAACCAAAGTATCTCTCAGATGGGTGAGGAACCCTACTAGATCGGCGGAAAGGCTGAGGTTCGTTGGAAACTATTGAATGCTTTGGTTCTATCAAATTATCAGCTGTAGTTTGTATAGCTGGAACATTTCCAGTTCTACATAACAGACCTTGTCTCGAACTTGTCTGGATTTTGCTTTTAGACATAGTCCGGACAACCCAAATCTTAACAAACTTAAGATATGGGCTCTTCCCTTTCCATATCACATATGAAGTGGTAGGTAACTGATTTGATTTGAACCCTATTCAATAGGTATGCAACTTCACAAGTGCATAACTCCCTAAAGGAAATAGGAAACTCAGTAGTACTCATCATAGAGCACACCATATCATATAGGGTGCTATTGCTCCGCCCCGATACACCGACGTGCTGTGGTGTATTCGAAGGAGTAATGCTGAGAGAGAATCTCATCCTCCTTTAGAATAGTCCATGAATTCCGTGCTCAAGTATTGTCCTCCTTGATCTTATCAAAGGACATAATACTTATACCCGTAT
Source organism: Agapanthus africanus (assembly GCA_030015575.1). NCBI lineage: Eukaryota > Viridiplantae > Streptophyta > Magnoliopsida > Asparagales > Amaryllidaceae > Agapanthus > Agapanthus africanus. The sequence goes on along the minus strand of CM057343.1, from coordinate 165,338,244 downwards.
TTTGGTTCTCTACTTCTAATTTATATTCTGTGAATATCTCAAAAGGTTCGGACTTGTGTTTCAACAGGAACATATGTCTGAATCTTGAGAGATTATCAGAGAATGTAATGAAGTACAAAGAACCGATCTTGGCATGCGTAGACAGGGGACTTTCATACATCAGCATGTATCAATCCCAAGAGTTCACTAACTCTTTCTCTGTTTCCAATAAACAGAGCTATGGTCATCTCATCTTTATGACATGACAGGCAAGTTTCACAAGATGTAAATTCAAACTAATTTAAATATGCATCTAAATGTAACTTCAGCTAGTCGGGTCGCATTGATATGACCTAGTCTACAATACCTCAAGAAGGATTCGTTCATTTCTGAACTCTTCCTCTTGTGTGTGTTCCGTACACTAAGAACTGTAGTTTGAGTTAGAACGTCAATGCTTTTAGATAACGTGCCTGAACTGATCAACTCTTGATATAGGAAATGTTCAAAACATTATCCAACAATACAAAATTATATCCTTTCTTTACTAATAAAGAGACTGATATGATTTTGTATATCAGGTTCGGTATCTAATAACATTTGTTCAGAATCAATGTATTCCGGTAATACAGGGTGACAGTGACCAACAGACTTGGCTGCAACACTTGCACCGTTTTCTGTCTCATGAAACTTATCACCCGTTCTCAGTTCTCTACCTATCTGTAGTTCATGTAACAGATTACATATACGGGATCCTGATCCGGTATCACATACCCAGGACGTAAAGGATACTGAGAAACAGTTCTATGTAATGAACACACCCGAAGATGATGCATCAACATGCACTTTCTTCGTTTGGGCGGCACGGGAAATCTGGTATTCCCCAATTTCCTGCTCTGTCTTATAACAATTATAAGTTGGAGCGGGACCAACGTTCCCCAGCACAGTATAACAAGCGGGTTCGGTCAAATATATCCGTATTATTATCTTGATTAAGGCGTGATATGGTCGCTATCTGGAGAGAGAGAAGAAAACACTCAGCGTATGCTCTTGCAAGATTAGATTGGTTATCTAATATATCTAATCAGGATGTCTCCCACTGTTTTAGTCAAATCTTCCTTCAAACCCTAAAAGGAAAGACTAGCCGGGATTAATTACGCGCTACAAATTCGCCAATCTTTCAGCCACGCCAGTGTCGGTACTTTGAGGGAGGTCCCCCGTGCTTTCGCACGAACCTAATTAAAGTAAACCTTGTTTTCCCAGAGGCGTAACCCCGTTAACACCTTTCTAGACACCTACTTGATCGGCTAATTGTAATGTGTAAAACTCTCCCAGGAGTAACTCTTACTCGCAGCGGGTATCGGGATCCAACTATCTCATAGAAGGTATGCAATCTTATTGCAAATTTCAACACTTGAAATTCCCAATAATATTTTGCCCCAAGCGTCCTATGACCTTGACAGAGGTCAACAAACCATAGGCTGCTAGTCAAGTTCAACCCGTCATTTCCTGATTGAAGTAAACCCACCCGCACGACCCTTGACAGAGGTCAACAAGGTCGCACGACTACCCTAAATCAATCACATCATATGCTTATACAGATAAGCACTAATTGGCTACCGCACACTACGCCTTGACAGAGGTCAACAAACGCAGCACGAATACTAACTAGTACTTATCTGAAATGACGGAGGGCTACGATAGGTTTTTCAGAAAACCTTTTGCGTAATGAACTTGATATCGTCGTAGAATCGAGTGATTTGAAATGGAGTGTTTTTGAGGCTTTTCTAGTTTTGCTAAAGGGGTCACTCCCGGTGAAGGGATCGTCGGCCCTTTCCTCATCGAATAAGGTGCGGGATATATCATATATATCACTGTGCAAAGCAAGAACTATAGAAGCAATCAAAAGACAAACCGAGGGGTGTAGCAACTGCCAGTTATTGCTAAAGGAGTCACTCCCGGTGAAGGGATCTCGGTCCTTTCCTTATCGAATAAGGTGCTGGATGTTCTACAAGGAACACCGCTATGCAAAGCAAGAACTAGAGCTACCAGTTTTTATAAACAAGTTTCTACAACATCTTAGGTTTCTTTTATTTCATTAATCTCATTAATGAAGTCCCATTTTATTATGCTTCACAAGCATCTCTTTTTAAACGAAATCTGCAATATAACATATATCTCATATATATAATATAAACATTCGTCTCAGGCAGTAATATGATCTCATCACAGAACATTGCAGCAGAAGAACATATATGAAATATTGGATATACTAGGACGTCCGTGTTTTCAATACGAGCCTGTATAAAACACGGATTCCACGGTCGCGATGAATAGCCAAACCCACATCCCTAGACCCCTACGAGAGCGGCAAGTAACACTGCCAATTCTAGGGTTAGGAGACCCGGTCTCGACTCCTCGAGATGGTCTCCCACTGGACCCTAGAACCCGGTTACTTGTGCTCCCCGCCTTGGGTCTACCTAATGCGGAAAAGTAAATAATATACAACGGTGACATCTTCCGCTACCTGGAAGTGCCCCAATAAAAGAATATTACATACAAATGAATATTACATGAATGAAAAATAAAAAACTCTCATCTAACATAAAACCCCCGGCTATTCAAAACGCGACGATCCAATATAACATATCACAGCAACACATAATATCACATATCATCAACGTAAGCAAGTATGCGTATCCTGATTGTCGTTGATGTATAGCAACGAAGCCGGCGATACACCACATACTACACTTACGGTCACAGAAAAGAAAGTGTAAAACTACAACAGTTGGAATCCGCAATCTCCTTAGACATCGCATGCCTAACTAAATGAATTCCTTAGACATCGCATGTCTACCAATTATAAACCCCGCATTTTAGTCTCATTATCGAAAACTCTTTTCAATATCAAGTCGGGCAATTCAACAAGATTCCCGATGTCCTGATCGAATGCTCGTCGCAAACTTTAGTAGACGGCCGCACCCCCGATACCGTCGACGAAGTGCACCAAGGCGGAACACCGCTACCGGGAGCACCCGAACGGATGCTTTCGGCGACGGGGTTCTCCTACAGTCACTTGGTCGGGGCTATGGAGTGAGGCTGTCTATTAAGTTTACCCGGCGAGTATCCGCGTACGCTACGTGATTGCGACGGACTTTTGATCACATCAAAATTCCGTGGCAACCGATCATTTGAGACTAAACTGCTATGTTTATAATATTCAAATCCGTTATCTCATAACTACCTGTGGATCAAATATTGTATCACATTCCTGATAAATAGACAAAGTTAAACTTTCCGATCGAATCATCAAACACCCAAGATTTCCCCAATATATCTCAACACTTGAAATCAGTTTAAAAACATCCATCACATGCCACAGTACCAATGGTCCAGCCGTAGAAGGGTCAAGCCAACGCCTCACATGTGGCACGCCGTACTGCCCCAAACCCTAAGGTTCAAAAGGCAGTTCAAGACGGTCACATAATCGAGTTAAGGTTTGTTGTCTTCTAGAGGGTCCACCGAGTTACTTGCATGACTTAGAACATTCTTAAACACGAGAAAAATTCCAACTTTTGAAAAATTTTCCGACAGGGGAAAAAGTGAGTTATTGATATCCGTTCGAACTTTTTAACAGTTTCTAAAAATTATCCGGACAAAACACATAGACAAAATTAGACAATCCGATCGAATATTCGAATCCCCAAAACAACCCCAGAAAAACTCAACTGTTGAGTAAAAATAAAAATTTCCAGAAGACTCAGCACATTAAGTTACTAATTACTGTGCAAAGCACGTGCAGTGATTCAGTACTTTGGCCGCGGAACCGCCGCACAAGCCAGGGTGGCGCCGCGGTTCCGCGGCTCTTCTATGGAATCAATGGCACGTGCTTCACAGTAATTCATCAAATTCCCTGCTGAATTTTTTGGCAATTTTTAATTCACAAAAATCCAAACTTTCAGAAAATTTCCAGAGAAGGGGTTTGTTCGAGTTTTCCGGGTTCGATCGAACTTCAAACTTCGTCTAGACTTCGCCTAAAGCTCTAGCTTGGCTCTGATACCAGTGTAGGGTTGCTAGGCACGCGCACAAGGGTCTACGAGGCATCAACCATGCCCGAATATAAATTTAGTCGTGCCGAACAACCCGAATACGGAACTTTAAACTAGAGATTAGGCGAAAACTAGCATGCTAAACACTTTAACACTAAGAGAGAGGGATTACAACCTTTGTAGATCCGGTCCTTCACTTCATATGCTCCGTGTTGTGGTCCCTTCGCTGCGATCATCGGGATCCGGACACTCGAGAGGTTCCACGAAGAGAAAGATGCAACCTTTGCTTCCGATCTTCGATACTAAGATGATCTACCTTGAAGTTTCTTTAACACAAGCTAACACTCATGAAATGATGTGAACACCCTCATCTAAATGGCAAGTGAAGATGAGGATGATGAAGTAGGATTTTTGCTCTCTTTATTTATCTTTTTCTCATATTTATTCATCACTTTTGAAAAATCAAGCAAGGTTTTTCATGAAAGAATGTAGGATGAAGAAGATGAACATAATAATAATCCTTTTGTGATGAATAGGAAAATGAGATGATGATCAATTATGCAACCATGGTTCACTTAACCATTGTAGAGATTTGACTAAGGTTAAAGGTTTGGTTAGGTTAAGGAAATATCTAGCATAATATCTTGACAAAGACAAAGAAAGAAAGCTTCTAGAAACTTCTCGAAAATCTTAACCCTAATCAAACCCTAACCATGTTTAATCTCTACTAAACAAGTTGCATAAGTTATCATATCATGTTACAATATTATATATCACATATATAATATTTATCGTAACCAAATAAAATAATACAATTAACATATATCGCATATATATCATTGTATTACCCGAGTGAGAAAAAGAATCTTTTAGTGAGCAAATATTAGTTAATGTAATTTAATATATCACATATATTATTATACATTAAATTATCGAATCAACACTTGATCCAACAATCCGGCTATATCGCATATAACCGACTAATATTTATCCGTACCGATTCATCGAATCAACACTTGATCCGATGACCCGGCTGATATCAAATATCGCGAGAATAGAATACGGTATCACATATCGCATTATCCTCGGTCCCGCACATATCACATATGTGCTCCTACTCCGTTTTGCCTGAGTCAAGAAACCTCTGTGTAGGACTCTAAAGAATCGTCAATACGCCGGCAGTAGGTGATGATCATATCAAACACCCACAAGCTGCAAGCGGTCAGCTAAACGTAACAGCTACCCAGGTATTGAGCGCTCAGAAGATCAACAAGCAAGCCTGTACATTCTCCTGTGAATCCAAACAGTAACACTCCCGTACAGTCCGGTCTCGTCGTCTGATATGTCGCATATCTCGCCTAGGGGTGGTAAACGTCAGGCCCCAGTAGCTTGATAAGTCGTGTCGATATGAGGTCTATAACAGTTCGAGAAACTACTGATAACACTTACCAGTAAATCTCAGCAACCCTGGCCAGGGATTTCCGGTTATAGCCAATCGAACACAGCACAACATCAACTCCCTATACCGGGAGAGACGAATCCCCTCCTATCGCTCATTGCCTCCATGTGGTACGGGACTGTACCAAAAAACAACCTTTTTGCACGCCCTCTTGGACGTGGTATGATGGAAATCAAAGCACAGTGGGAATCACACAAGACTCTATGACGATCTCGGGTAAACAGACTACTCTGTACCAGTGTCACCGGAGAACTGCCATCTGACGTATGGTATAACACCATCTGGGAGTTCTCGGCGAGTCCGTCCAGTGTACCCAGTCTCCACTGAGCACCCGTACACCATCCTTGATGTCAAACACCGATGGATATGGGATCATCCATCGCCCATCATATGGGTCAAGATGCGTATACGCTAGTCTACTCTGGTGTATTGATGCCCTGTCTCGATACACCCTCGACTAGGAACAGTTATAGGATGTACTCATCGACTACCGTAGCCCCACTAGTATGATCTCATCATAGTCCCAGTAGTCGAGTACATATCCTAAGAGCTTTATCAACATGTAATATAGAGACAATCAGAGTACATGTTAAGATAAAGTACAACCAGATAGCATACTATCATGTCGAGCAAGAAAGTCCTCCCTATATATGTCCTAGCATCCACTACAATATACATCGTATGTACAGTAATGGCCTCTAGGGCATACATATAACTAATAGGGAGAATCACTGGAAAAGGTTACAGGGTGATAAGGACGACTGAATGTCAGTTGCAGGTATTGTCTTTACCCTCAGTGGAGAGACGGTATGTTGGAAGAGTTCCAAGCTAGATACCGTGACTTACTAGACGATTAAAGGTAAGATACATAGTTACCAAGGATGCTACCAAAGAGGCAGTTTGGATATATATAAGTTCATGAGATGAACTTCGTTCCTGTCATTATGTGACAATGGAGTTGTGGCTTATGCCAAGGAACCCCCGTCCCATCAGAAATCCAGATATAATTCTTAGGCAGTATCACCTGACCATGGAGATGGTTGATCTCCAGGGAGATCGAGGTTAGGAGAGTAGACACAGAGGACAACAGCGCGGATCCACTCACAAAGGCCTTTTTCCCAATAGAGACTTTTATGGGATGGTTGAGTATGAGATACTTCAACCATAGCTAAATGTTGGGTATGTGATACCACAACAGATGGCCCTAGTGCAAGTGGGAGATTGTTAGTTATATGTTTGCCCTAGAGGCCATTACTGTACATATGATGTATATGGTAATGGATGCTTGGACATAAATAGGGAGGAATTTCTTGCTCGACATGATAGTATGCTATCTGGTTGTACTTTTTCTTAACATGTACTCTGATTGTCTCTATGTTACTTGTTGATAAAGCCCTTAGGATGAGTACTTGACTTCCAGGACTATGATGCGGATCATACTAATGGGGACAGTGTAGTCGCCAAGTACATCCTTCAAATGTTCCTAGTCGTGGGTGTATCGAGACAGAGTATCGTTATACCAGAGTAGACTAGCGTATGCGCTTCTTGACCCATATGATGGGCGATGGATGATCTCATATCCATTGGTGTTTGACATCAGATAAGGTATACGGGTGCTCAGTGGAGATTGGGTACACTGGACGGACTCGCCGAGAAGTCCCAGATGGTATTATACCACACGTCAGATGGCAGTTCTCTGGTGACACTGGTACAGAGTAGTCTGTAGACCCGAGATCGTCATAAAGTCTTGTGTGATTCCTACTGTGCTTTGATTTCCATCATACCACGTCCAATAGGGCGTGCAAAAAGGTGGCTTTTGGGTACAGTCCCGAATCACATGGAGGAAATGAGCGATAGGAGTGGATTCGTCTCTACCGGCATAGGGAGTTGATGTTGTGCTGTGTTCGATTGGCTATAACTGGAAATCCCTGGCCAGGGTTGCTGAAATTTACATGTAAGTGTTATCAGTAGTTTCTCGAGCTGTTATAGACCTCATATCGACACGACTTATCAAGCTACTGGGGTCTGACGTTTACCACCCCTAGGCGAGATATGCTATATATCAGACGAAGAGACCGGACTGTATGGGAGTGTTACTGTTTTGATTCGCAGGAGAATGTACAGGCTTGCTTGTTGATCTTCTGATCGCTCAATACCTGGGTGGCTGTTACATTTAGCTGACCGCTTGCAGCTTGTGGGTGTTTGATATGATCATCACCTACTGCCGGCGTATTGATGATTCTTTAGAGTTCTACACAGAGGTTTCTTGACTCAGGCAAAATGGAGTAGGAGCACATATATGAAATGTGCGGGACCGAGAACAATACATGTATGTGATAACGTATTAGATTCTCGCGATATGAGATATCGGCCGGGTATATGTGATATAGCCGGCTCATCGGATCAAGTGTTGATTCGATGAACTGATACAGATAATATTAGTCGGTTATTTGTGAAATAGCCGGATTATCGGATCAAGTGTTGATTCGATAATTTAATGTATAATTATATATTTGATATATTAAATTACATTAACTAATATAAGCTCACTAAAAGATTCTTTTTCTCACTCGGGTAATACATTGATATATATGCGATATATGTTAATTATATTATTTTATTCTGTTACAATAAATATTATATATGTGATATATAATATTGTAACATGATAGGTTTATTAATGCAACGTGATTAGTAGAGATTAAACATGATTAAGGTTTGATTTGGGTTAATATTTTCTAGAATCTTCTAGAAGGTTTTTCTTTTGTTTCTTGCTAAAGATATTTGTGAAGATATTTGTTATGATATTTATTAACCCAACCCAACCCATGACCATGGTTAAGTCTCTACATGGGTTAAGTTATCATACTTAACCCATGGTTGCAATTCTAACCTTACCACATTTCATTATTCATCATAAAGAGATTTGTTCTTCTTCTTCCTTCTTCTTTCTTTCATGAAAGGCTTTCTAGATTTTTATGAAGTGATGAAAATGAGTGAGTTAAAGAAAATAAATGAGAGCTAAAATCCTACTTCATCATCCTAATATATTCTAGCCATTTAGATTAGGGTGTTCACTTCATTATGTTAGTTATATGTGTTGGAGATAGTGCCCTCAGAGTCAATTATTGGATCACAGGCACGTGATTGCAATGATTGAGGGAGGACCTGTCCCAGTAGGACAGTCTTACTCGAGATGATAGTATGCTATCTGGTTTATCTTTATCATCGTGTACTGCTTTAGCTGACCTGACATGTCGCTATTACACGTTGATAGAGCCCCTAGGATTCTTGCTTGACCACCAGCAGTATGAGGGCGATCATATAAGTGGGAGCTGGGGTCTATAAGCACATCCTTAAAAGGTCCCTAATCATGGGAGTTTCGAGACAGGGCATCGATACTCCAGAGTAGACTAGTGTATACAGTCGAGACCCCGACGAGGGGCGGTGACCGGTCTCACAAGCCACTGGTGTCAGTTGGTTCACCTAAGATGTATACAGGTGCTCATTGGGTTATGAGTACACCGGACAGGACTCGCCGGGAACATGCTAGTTGGTCTTATACCTGACGTCAGATAGCAGTTCCCTGGTGACTTGTGTACAGGTTAGTTCATCGACCTGGGGATCGTCATTTGTCTCGTGTGAGTTCCCACTGTACTTTGATTACTACCCTACCACGCTCAAAGGAGACGTGCAAACAGGTTTTAGTTGGGTACAGTCCCGAACCACATGGAGGCAGTGAGCGGATCTTCAGGGGTTCGTCTCTCCCGGTATTGGGGGTGAGGTCGCGCTGTGTCTAGGAGAGCCATTACACGAAGCCCTCGGCCGAGGCAGGAGATTTACTAGTTGGTATTCCAGTAGTATCTTAGGGTGTTCTGGGCTACACTCCGACACGACTTGTACCGCTTTTGGGGGTCCGACTTTTACCAACCCCTAGGCCCGCCATGCGATGCTCATAGACGAACGGACCGGACTGTACGGATATTGTCACTGACAGGCTCAGTAGGGTGTCAGGATGAGTTTGCTCATCGACGTCCCCTTTGGTCAATACCTGGTATCCCGTTACGTATTGGCTTATACCTCTGACGTGCTAGTGGTTAAATCCACAACCAAGGTGTTGATGAGTCTTTAGAGTCCCCCACATTCAGTTACTCAAGCTTTCGGGCGAAACGCTGTAGAGGCCGTATAAAGATATGGCATGGTTCGATCTGATACGTGCGGTATTGCACGGATCATGATCGGACGGATAATACTAGCCGGCTTTGGTTTAAGCCGGATCCTAGTATAGTACAGTGTAGATTTTGTCTCATTGCATTTGTATTTCGGTCGGAATACAGATGCGGGTGTGTATGCACAGTATCAGGGTTTTCCTGTAATTTATTACGAGACCAGTTTTCTGGAGTTGCCAGTTTGTTTTCCGTTTCAGCCATTTTCATTTGTATCTTTCATTGGTCGAAAATTGGTGGAGGAGAGCTTATTTGCATTTGTGCAAATAAGCATTTGTGGAGGGTGTTCTTTGCATTTTGTTGTATCATGATGGTGAACCATCCCTTGACCATTTGACTTCTTCATCCATCATGACTTGATTTGTTCATGATGGCTTGACCATTTGGAGTCATCATGCTTGAGATGATGGTTGTGTTGGAGTGTTGGTTTAGGCTAGTGATCATTACTTTGCACGATAGCCTTTTCTCTCTCTCCTTTGGATAAGAGAATGAGACTCTCCCCCATTTTGACTCCCACTCTCTCATTCTCTCGACTCTCTACTCTCATGGCCGGCCAAGCATGTATGGGGGCTACCCATTTTATTTTGGTGGGGATTTTGGTATCTTTGGCTTTGTAAAATCCCTACAACTCCATCTTCAAAAGTCCATATCATTTCCTCCACCACAAAGGCAACTTCCACTACCCCAAAATGAGACACAAGTTCTACACACCATTCTACAGCAAATCTTGGGCACGTCGGCTCGCCAACTTCGTGCCCGAGTTGCCTCGGTATTGAGGTGGGAGCCCATAAAAGAAGCAGGCGACATGGTGCCCTTCCGGCGAGGAGGTGGGGACCGAACATTCCGTGAGAGATCGAGACGACGGCGAGAAGACCGGAGGACACGGATCGCTCGGTATATCTCTCTTCCCCATCTTGTAGTTAGCTAAGACTAGTTAATGGTACGATCCGGGTTTTAGTGCGCGGTGGTGTTGGTTTGAAAAATTAAAGTTAACCATCGCTTCCGCATTTAGCATCGGGATGGAGGCCGGAGCGCCGCCGTGCACTTACAGTGGTATCAGAGCCTCGCTATTAACTTAGTCTAGCTTTGTCTAATGTGTTTTACATTTCCGATCGAACAATTTTCTAAAAACCGTATTTTTCTTCACATTAGTTTCTGTCGAAATTTTTTGAAGTCCAAAATTTTTTCAGGTTGTCTCAGAATGATGTGCAGGGATTTTTAAGAGTTCTGTGAAAATTTGGGCTCGTGAACAGTCCGAACCACCGCGGAACCGCCGCCAAACCCATGCTTGGGCCGCGGTTCCGCCGCGACTTGAACTGTTCAGTCCCCCAAACTTTTGCAGAATTCTCCTGAGTTGAAAATAGGTTTTCTGGAATGTTATTTTTTGGGCCCAGAATTTGTTGATGTGCTACAGTAGTACTTGGGGCCCACTTGTTAAAATTTGATCGATCGGATATTTTAAACACATTATTTCACAGTATTTACATTATATCTGCGACCGTGAATGTCACTTGATCGGTAAATCCTGTCTAACTGCTATAGCCCGGTTAGACGGATTTGCGAACGTGACATTCACGTTGATGTTCTGTGTGTTGCTGTGATGTTGCGGATCGGTCGTGGGGGATAGCCTGGATGTAATGCTAGTACAGTTTTGTTGTATTATGTACATTTGATATTGCGGGGCGAGCGTCCGACATGTGGACTGCCGTCACTTCCTGATTGTATTATTATTTTGGGGCACGGCCAGGTTGCGGTCGATGTACCCGTTGTATGTATATTTTACTTTCTGTACTAGGATTACCCCGCGGAGGGGTGCACGGATAGCCGGGTTCTAGAGGGAAACAAGCCCGCATCTCATGGCATTGAGACGGAGGGGGCTTCACTCTAGAATTGGCAGGCTATTCGCCGCACTCGTAGGGGGTACAGGTTGACCCAGGAGGGGTGCCCAAGTTGCCGGATTCCGTGAAGTGCCGAGTGGTCCATTCACGTCGCTGAAAGGGGCTGCCTCGCTTCAGGTTTTGGCGGGTAACTTGCCACGCCCGTAGGGGTCTAGGATTTCATTGCACAGGCTATCCACACGACCAGGGGAACGTCGGGTTTCAGTAGTGGCTCTGTGAAACCCGGGGATCCCAGATATCTGTATTATTCTGTGATGTTGTACATTTCTGTGATGTTGCATTTTTATCACGCCTTGAGCGAAATATTATATATTGGTATATATATTAGTAGATGTTGTATATGTTTTGCATCCGCGCTAGTCCAGTCCCCGCTCTGTCGTTAGTTAGCTAACCTAACGGGTAATGACGGGACCCAGTGGCGAATGCGGATGGCATATACGTACATCAGTATATTTTCGTTCTTTCTGGTGTGATCAATTGATGGGACTGCGTTGATTCGGATCAATGCAAGTTAAAAACAAACCTTTTCTGATGTTGTTGGAACACTTTTCAAAAAGCTGTTATTGCAATGACGTTCTCTTTTGTTTTGCATCGTGGTATTCAGTTGGAATATCCTGCTCCTCAGACGACGAGGCAAGGGCCGAGATCCCTTCACCGGGAGTGACCCCTTGGACAAAAGTTTGCATCAGGGCAATGACTTCACTATAGCCGATTACTTTTGCTTTGCACCGTGGTATTCAGTTGGAATATCCTGCACCTCATTCTACGGGGAAAAAGCCGAGATCCCTTCACCGGGAGTGACCTCTTTAGCAAAGGTTTTCGTCACTATATTTTTATAAAGCTATCCGTTCCTTCAGCGATATCAAGTTCATTACGTTAAAGGTTTTCGCCAGAAACCATTCGTAGCCCTCCATCATTTCAGTTAAATATTCGGTAGTATTCAAGCTATGTATTTTGACCTCACGCCAAGGCATAATGATTGGTAGCTGCCGGGTATTTATCTGTTGCATAGATAGATGCGTTGGTTTGGGACAGTCGTACTACTATTTTGGCCTACGTCAAGGGTATGTACGGGTGGGTTCAAATCAACCTGGATAATGATGGGTAGAACTTGACATGTGACTTATGATATTTTGACCTCACGCCAAGGTCATAAGAGCATGGGGTAAAAATCACATCGGGAGTTTCTAAAGAAACTGAAACTTGCCAGATATGCGCATACCTTCTGGAGTGTGATGACGTGAGCGGATTCCGTCACGTTATCATGCGATGATAGTTGGATCCCGATTCCTACTGATGAGTTAGTTTACTCCTCGGGTGTTCCCGACTAATTCTTCTTTCAGGTTTGGAGGAGAATTTGACGGTACAGTGGGAGGTTTCCAGATTAGATAAATTGGTAACCATTCTGATCTAGGATAGAGTGCACGCTGAGTGTTTCTTTTCTCTCTCTCTTTGGCAGCGACCATTGACCCGACCCTAAGACTATGACTCAGTGACTAAATTGACCGAACCTTCTTAAACACTGGCTTTTGGATTGTCAGAGTTGCGAACCTCATTGCCACTCCTACTTTTACCCTTTTCTCCAGGACACCCCGTATTACTACGAACGTCCACTTCCATTGGACAAAACCATCGTATGGTTATATACGAACTCGAAGGAATTTATTCGAGGATGGTTTCCGGTTCTGGAGAAAACGGATAGGATTATTCAGTTGTCTTTTCCTTTTACCTTCTCTCAGGTTGCGAGTACTCCTTGGTTTAGGAGTAGTACACCTATTACGCAAATTGGATAGTCTTCTTCCAAACCTTAGGCTGGTGCCGAACGGTGGGGAATGAAGAAAACCAATTAGCATAACGATGGTGTGCAGAAGGTATTAAGTAAAGACATAACAAGGGATTAATAAGAGGGCAAAGTAAATTGCTACTGATATTCACGACCAAACCAAGTTTTTCTTCGCCAATCCTAAATCACCTTTGTATTTCTCCAGGACACTCTGTATCACTACGAAGATCCACAGTTTATTGGATACTCCATCGTATGGTTATATACGAACTCGAAAGGAACTTGTTCCAGTTCGGGGATGGATTCTGCTCCAGGCGAAATAGGAATAAGGTTTATTCGGTTGTCTTTTATCTTCACCTTCTCTCATTGCGAGTGTTCCTAGGATTAGGACAGTACACCCATTATGCTTATTGGATAATCTTCTTCCAAACCATAGGCTGGTGCCGAACGGTAGGGAAGAAAGAAAACCATTTGGCCTAAAAGGGTGTGCAGAAGGTAATGACTAAAGACATAGAAAGGGATTTGGAAAGATGGCAAAAAATTACACGGTTACAGTTGTGAATCTGAATTATGGAAGAGGCATTACTAGGAATACCGGGATACCCCATCGAAACATTTCAATGTTTCAGTTTCGCTCTGTACTGTTAAAGGAAAACTGATTTCCCGATTGGGTACTTACTCCAGGGTATGTATTTACCAGGTATGATTCTCACATCTGTATGGTTTTACAGATGATGAGTAAGAGTAAATTAATAGGAATTGGGTGATCATCCTCATTATATCGGGATTCGTTGTAATCGGTGATATTTGAGGAAGTCACCTGGGTTGTTTGCCGGTCGGCAAATATTTGGTTTTGAATATCCGCTGTAATGCACCAATTTCAAATTGATATATCTGTACGTCTATTTTCATAGAGTGAGATATACCTTTTGAAATTATGCCTATGACATTTACCTATATCAGTGGATGGTTAGGTAAGGAGCATTAAACAGCGGTGTAATTCTTCTTAACCATAAGTACAGTTTTCAACCTACGACACACAGTGAATGAGTTATCAGACTCAAGGGACTTATACAGAGTATTGTATGTTGTCCAGGGTCTATCAGGACAGAGGGGTTAGTCTCGTACTATATTCGGTTTACTTATGACTTCTCTAGTTTTTAGACAGGTGTTTCGTGGAAACACAGGGTCTGAATTTTGAGAAGTTATAGGTATTTGAATAAAGTAGAGAACTAGGTATTGCAAGTATCGGGATTCTTCAAAGTGATCGAAGATGTAGATACTTGTGTATGGTATTCAGTTGATAGTAATGGTTAAGAGAACTTGCTTATCTTTCAGGTTACTCATAATTGGAAGCATTCCCAAGTTGAGTAACGCTGATCGGCCTCTCTCCATTTACTTGACATGCACTGGGGACAGCTGCATGATTTGAATCTGGTTCAATTAAATCAGTGCCTCTGGTTCTATATTGGATATAGAACAGTTCATATCTTAACGATGTTAAGGTACAGGGAGTTGTCCGACTTATGATTAAAATCAGACTCTGGATAACTCAAGGCACGTTTCTGTAATGGCTGTTTGTGGGTTGACCCAGGCTATGACGAGGGTTGACTTTCTACCATCTGGAAGATTAATAGCGATATTGTTCTAGACTCGCCACAGTTTTAATAAAAATGGATTTTTTCAGAAAACAGTAGTGGGAGTATGGTAGAACTGGAAGTGATTCCAGAATCACAAACGATTACTGAAGATTTGATAGGAACCTAAAGATTCAATCTGGATTGACATTCCATTGGCCACTCCGCAGATAAGGTGGGTAACCTCAGGCACCCGAGGGGTACTTCGGTAGCCTCAAGGACGGTGACAGCGAGGTTCTTGTTTACCCACACTTGCGATTGCTGTTGTTCCAGGCTGCGAGACCCGGCGGGAGGATGAGTATAGCGTCGTTCTAAACTGGTTTTAGAAGTGTACGTCTATATGACTCTGCCAGAGGGTTGTCGTAGTCAGTGGGAGCAGCGGAAGCATTGGTGGACAGGTGGCTTATGTCTATTTATAGACTAAAGCAGATATAGCGGAGATAAATCATCAATTTCTGATGTGACGGTCATAGGTTTGACTTCATCAGAATAGGGGATGGATCTGTTGAGAAGGTAGTAGGGTGTGATGTCATAGTATTTGGATGGCATACACAGAGTAGGAAGTGATATTCCTATATTACGATTGGTTATACTTTGTTCGTCACACAGTGGTTTCTCCACATGGGACTTGGACATTATATGAGACATACTGGTTACTAGATCTATGGTTTTAGATTTAGATTTGGGTGGTTTCCCAATCTGGGCACTTAGACAGCATTCTAAGAGTATTTAGAATGGACGACTCCTGGCACGGTAGTGTACCTGCAGGTGATGGAGTCACCCTCTCTAAAGATGTCTTATAGACTAAAGGGGAGAGGGATGTGCATGATTGGCAGATCACTTGCTCAGGCAATTGAGTCAATCATGAGATGTCAAGTACCACACCAGATGTTATTCTTGCACTAGATGCAATAAGTTGACATTGATCCAATCCTGGAGAAACAGTCGGAAGCAGTTTTAGAACATAAGTGGATGTTCTAGGGATATGATAACGACAGCCTCATTCAGGAGACAATTATCATTCCAGGCTTCCAAGGTGACCTAGACGACAAGGAGGTTGTCAGAGTTATAGTTTTTCCTTCTGACGAGGGGCAGTATTTTGGACAGGTGGTCTAAGGCAATACTGAGGGAGGCATGGCGCAGGATACCGATTAAGTTCAGTTGACGATACAGTCTAAGAAGTTTGGATTTGGAGTTCATTTATGAGCTAGGTCCCATCAGACATCCAGACACATTCTAAGATAGGTATTGCTCATTTCGGGAGATGGGTTTCTCCGCGAACATGAGATATAGAGAGACATAGAAAGAAACTTCAAAGCGGATCCACTCACTGAGGCTATTCCACGAACGCAATAGTTTCGCAAGAGAGCTTTGTGAGACTGACTAGTAGAGGAGTTGGGTGTTCGGTATCACACGGGCTGTGAGTATGCGACATCGCAATATCTAGCCTTGAGTGCAAGTGGGAGATTGTTGGAGATAGTGCCCTCAGAGACAATTATTGGATCACAGGCACGTGATTGCAATGATTGAGGGAGGACCTGTCCCAGTAGGACAGTCTTACTCGAGATGATAGTATGCTATCTGGTTTATCTTTATCATCGTGTACTGCTTTAGCTGACCTGACATGTCGCTATTACACGTTGATAGAGCCCCTAGGATTCTTGCTTGACCACCAGCAGTATGAGGGCGATCATATAAGTGGGAGCTGGGGTCTATAAGCACATCCTTAAAAGGTCCCTAATCGTGGGAGTTTCGAGACAGGGCATCGATACTCCAGAGTAGACTAGTGTATACAGTCGAGACCCCGACGAGGGGCAGTGGCCGGTCTCACAAGCCACTGGTGTCAGTTGGTTCACCTAAGATGTATACAGGTGCTCATTGGGTTATGAGTACACCGGACAGGACTCGCCGGGAACATGCTAGTTGGTCTTATACCTGACGTCAGATAGCAGTTCCCTGGTGACTTGTGTACAGGTTAGTTCATCGACCTGGGGATCGTCATTTGTCTCGTATGAGTTCCCACTGTGCTTTGATTACTACCCTACCACGCTCAAAGGAGACGTGCAAACAGGTTTTAGTTGGGTACAGTCCCGAGCCACATGGAGGCAGTGAGTGGATCTTCAGGGGTTCGTCTCTCCCGGTATTGGGGGTGAGGTCGCGCTGTGTCTAGGAGAGCCATTACACGAAGCCCTCGGCTGAGGCAGGAGATTTACTGGTAGGTATTCCAGTAGTATCTTAGGGTGTTATGGGCTACACTCCGAAACGACTTGTACCGCTTTTGGGGGTCTGACTTTTACCAACCCCCTAGGCCCGCCATGCGATGCTCATAGACGAACGGACCGGACTGTACGGATATTGTCACTGACAGGCTCGGTAGGGTGTCAGGATGAGTTCGCTCATCGACGTCCCCTTTGGTCAATACCTGGTAGCCCGTTACGTATTGGCTTATACCTCTGACGTGCTAGTGGTTAAATCCACAACCAAGGTATTGACGAGTCTTTAGAGTCCCCCACATTCAGTTACTCAAGCTTTCGGGCGAAACGCTGTAGAGGCCGTATAGAGATATGGCATGGTTCGATCTGATACGTGCGGTATTGTATGGATCATGATCGGACGGATAATACTAGCCGGCTTTGGTTTAAGCCGGATCCTAGTATAGTGCAGTGTAGATTTTGTCTCATTGCATTTGTATTTCGGTCGGAATACAGATGCGGGTGTGTATGCACAGTATCAGGGTTTTCCTGTAATTTATTACGGGACCAGTTTTCTGGAGTTGCCGGTTTGTTTTCCGTTTCGGCCATTTTCATTTGTATCTTTCATTG
Organism: Agapanthus africanus; assembly: GCA_030015575.1. Classification (NCBI taxonomy): domain Eukaryota; kingdom Viridiplantae; phylum Streptophyta; class Magnoliopsida; order Asparagales; family Amaryllidaceae; genus Agapanthus; species Agapanthus africanus. The sequence goes on along the minus strand of CM057343.1, from coordinate 165,320,391 downwards.
GCCGAAAATTGGTGGAGGAGGGCTTATTTGCATTTGTGCAAATAAGCATTTGTGGAGGGTGTTCTTTGCATTTTGTTGTATCATGATGGTGAACCATCCCTTGACCATTTGAATTCTTCATCCATCATGACTTGATTTGTTCATGATGGCTTGACCATTTGGAGTCATCATGCTTGAGATGATGGTTGTGTTGGAGTGTTGGTTTAGGCTAGTGATCATTACTTTGCATGATAGCCTTTTCTCTCTCCTTTGGATAAGAGAATGAGACTCTCCCCCATTTTGACTCCCACTCTCTCATTCTCTCCACTCTCTACTCTCATGGCCGGCCAAGCATGTATGGGGGCTGCCCATTTTATTTTGGTGGGGATTTTGGTATCTTTGGCTTTGTAAAATCCCTACAACTCCATCTTCAAATTTCCATATCATTTCCTCCACCACAAAGGCAACTTCCACTACCCCAAAATGAGACACAAGTTCTACACACCATTCTACAGCAAATCTTGGGCACGTCGGCTCGCCAACTTCGTGCCCGAGTTGCCTCGGTATGGAGGTGGGAGCCCGTAAAAGAAGCAGGCGACGTGGTGCCCTTCCGGCGAGGAGGTGGAGACCGGACATTCCGCGAGAGATTGGGACGACGGCGAGAAGACCGGAGGACACGGATCGCTCGGTATATCTCTCTTCCCTATCTTGTAGTTAGCTAAGACTAGTTAATGGTACGATCCGGGTTTTAGTGCGCGGTGGTGCCGGTTTGAAAAATTAAAGTTAACCATCGCTTCCGCATTTGGCCTCGGGATGGAGGCCGGGGCGCCGCCGTGCACTTACAATATGTATGCCCTAGAGGCCATTACTGTACATACGATGTATATTGTAATGGATGCTTGGACATATAGAGGGAGGACTTTCTTGGTCGACATGATAGTATGTTATCTGGTTGTACTTTATCTTAACATGTACTCTGATTGTCTCTATGTTACATGTTGATAAAGCCCTTAGGATATGTACTCGACTACTAGGACTATGATGAGATCATACTAGTGGGGCCACGATAGTCGACGAGTACATCTTATAACTGTTCCTAGTCCAGGGTGTATCGAGACAGGGCATCGATACGCCAGAGTAGACTCGCGTATACGGATCTTGACCCATATGATGGGCGATGGATGATCCCATATCCATCGGTGTTTGACATCAAGGATGGTGTACGGGTGCTCAGTAGAGACTGGGTACACTGTACGGACTCGCCGAGAACTCCCAGATGGTATTATACCTCATGTCAGATGGCCGTTCTCCGGTGACACTGGTACAGAGTAGTCTGTTGACCCGAGATCGTCATAGAGTCTTGTGTGATTCCCACTGTGCTTTGATTTCCATCATACCACGTCCAAGAGGGTGTGCAAAAAGGTGGCTTTTGGGTACAGTCCCGAATCACATGGAGGCAATGAGCGATAGGAGGGGATTTGTCTCTCCCGGTATAGGGAGTTGATGTTGTGCTGTGATCGATTGGTTATAACTGGAAATCCCTGGCCAGGATTGCTGAGATTTACTGGTAAGTGTTATCAGTAGTTTCTCGAACTGTTATAGACCTCATATCGACACGACTTATCGAGCTACTTGGGTATGACGTTTACCACCCCTAGGCGAGATATGCGACATATCAGACGACGAGACCGGACTGTACGGGAGTGTTACTGATTGGATTCGCAGGAGAATGTACAGGCTTGCTTGTTGATCTTCTGATCGCTCAATACCTGGGTGGCTGTTACGTTTAGCTGACCGCTTGCCGCTTGTGGGTGTTTCATATGATCATCACCTACTGCCGGCGTATTGACGATTATTTAGAGTCCTACATAGAGCTTTCTTGACTCAGGCAAAACGGAGTAGGGGCACGTATGTGATATGTGCGGGACCGAGGATAATGCGATAAGAGATACCGTATTCTATTCTCACGATATATGATATCAGCCGGATCATCGGATCAAGTGTTGATTCGATGAATCGGTAAATGAGATATTAGTCGGTTATATACGATATAGCCGGATTGTCGGATCAAGTGTTGATTCGATAATTTAATGTATAATAATATATATGATATATTAAATTACATTAACTAATATTAGCTCACTAAAAGATTCTTTTTCTCACTCGGTTAATACATTGATATATATGCGATATATGTTAATTTTATTGTTTTATTTTGTTACAATAAATATTATATATGTGATATATAATATTGTAACATGATATGATAACTAATGCAACATGATTAGTGGAGATTAAATAAGATTAGGGTTTGATTTGGGTTAGTTCTTTCATGAACCTTCTAGAAGGTTTCTTTTTGTTTTTGTAAAGATATTTTGTTATGACTCATTCTTAACCCAACCCAAAACCCTAGCCCTAGTTAAATCTCTACAAAGGTTTAGTTAACCATGGTTGCATTATTCATCATCATCTTCTTTTCATTATTCATCACAAAAGAATTCTAATCATTATTCATCTTCTTCTTCATTCCTTCTTCATGGAAAAGCTTTCTAGGTTTTTCCTAAGTGATGATTTTGAGTGAGAATAAGAAAACAAAAGAGAGCTAAATTCCTACTTCATCATCCTTATCTATCCTTGCTATATAGATGATGGTGTTCACTTCATTTAGTGAGTGAGAGCTTGTGTTAATGAAACTTTAAGGTAGATCATCTTTGTTATCGAAGATCGGAAGCAAGCTTGCATCTTTCTCTTCATGGAACCTCTCGAGAGCCCGGAACTTGATGATCGCAGCGAAGGGACCTCAACACGGAGCTTATGAAGTGAAGGACAGGATCTACAAAGGTTGTAATCCCTCTCACTTAGTGTTAAAGTGTTTAACATGATTGTTTTCGCCTAAACTCTAGTATAAAGATCTTGGTTAGGATTGTTCGGCACGGCTAAATTTTTAATCGGGCATGGTTGATGCCTTGTAGACCCTTGTGCGTGTGCCTAGCATCCCTACAGTGGTATCAGAGCCAAGCTAGAGCTTTAGGCAAAGTCTAGACGAAGTTTAAAGTCCGATCGAACTCCGAATACCCGGTTTAGAACCCTCTCTAGATGTTTTCTAAAAATGTGATTTTTTTTTCATATTAAAAATACTCCAAAAAATCAGCTGGGAAATACAAGGATTACTGTGCAACACGTGCCACTGATCACATTAAAGCGCCGCGGAACCGCAGCCGTACCATGGCTTGTGCGGCGGTTCCGCGGCCAAAAAGTAGAATCATGGCACGTGGTTTGCACAGTAATGTCCGTCTGTAATTCCTGATTCTTCTGGGAAATTTTTAATTTGCTCAAGTGTTGAGTTTTCTGGGATCTATTGGGGACTCGTTGATTCGATCGGATAATTTAACTTCGTTTACGTTTTTCCCGGATAATTTTAGAAACTGTTAAAAATTTCGAACGGATATCAATAACTCACTTTTTCCCCTGTCGGAAATTTTTTCAAAAGTTGGATTTTTTCTCGAGTTTGAAACTTCCGGAAAATCATGCAAGTAATGGGGTGGACCCTCTAGAAGAACACAAAACTTAACTCGATTATGTGACCGTCTTGAACAGCCTCTAAATCTTAGGGTTTAAGGCAGAACGGCGTTGCCACATGTAAGGCGTTGGCTTAACCCTTCTACAGCTGGACCATTGGTACTGTGGCATGTGATGGATACTTTTTTGAACTCCGCTCAAGTGTTGAGCTATTTGGGAAATCTTGGGTGTTTGTTTATTCGATCGGAAAGTTTAACTCTGTTTATTTATCTGGAATGTGATACAATATTTGGAATCCACAAATAGGTTTGAGATAACTAATTTGAATATTATAAACATAGCAGTTTAGTCTCAGATGATCGGTTGCCACGGGATTTTGATGTGATCAAAAGTCCGTCGCAATCTCGTAGCGTACGCGGATACTCTCCGGGTAAACTTAATAGACAGCCACGCCCTATAGCCCCGACCAAGTGACTGTAGGAGAACCCCGTCGCCAAAAGCATCCGTTCGGGTGCTCGCGGCAGCGGTGTTCCGCCTTAGTGCACTTCGTCGACGACATCGGGGGTGCAGCCGTCTACTAAAGTTTGCGACGAGCATTCGATCAGGATATCGGGAATCTTGTTGAATTTCCCGACTTGATATTGAAAAGAGTTTTCGATAATGAGACTAAAATGCGGCGTTTATAATTGTTAGGCATGCGATGTCTAAGGAATTCATTTGGTTAGGCATGCGATGTCTAAGGAGGTTGCGGATTTCAACTGTTGTAGTTTTACACTTTCTTTTCTGTGACCGTAAGCGTAGTATGTGGTGTATCGCCGGTTTCGTTGCTATACATCAACGACAATCGGGATACGCATACTTGCTTACATTGATGATATGAGATATTATGTGTTGCTGTGATATGTTCTATTGGATCGTCGTGTTCTGAATAGCAGGGGTTTTTATGTGAGATGAGAGTTTTTCTTTTTCATTCATGTAAAATTCATTTGTATGCAATATTCTTTTATTGGGGCACTTCCGGGCTGAGAATGATGTCACCGTTGTATACTATTTACTTTTCCACATTAGGTAGACCCAAGGCGGGGAGCACAAGTAACCGGGTTCTAGGATCCAGTGGGAGACCATCTCGAGGAGTCGAGACCGGGTCTCTTAACCCTAGAATTGGCAGTGTTGCTTGCCGCTCTCGTAGGGGTCTAAGGATGTGGGTTTGGCTATTCATCACGACCGTGGAATCCGTGTTTTATACAGGCTCGTATTAAAACACGGACGTCCTAGTATATCCAATATTTCATATGTGTTCTTCTGCTGCAATGTTCTGTGATGAGATCATATTACTGCCTGAGACGAATGTTTATATTATATATATGAGATATATGTTATATCGTAGATTTCGTTTCAAATGTGATGCTTGTGAAGCATAATAAAATGGGACTTCATTAATGAGATTAATGAAACTAAAAGAAACCTAAGATGTTGTAGAAACTTATTTAAAAACTGGTAGCTCTAGTTCTTGCTTTGAATAGCGATGTTCCTTGTAGAGCATCCAGCACCTTATTCGATAAGGAAAGAGCCAAGATCGCTTCACCGGGAGTGACCTCTTTAGCGAAACTGACAGATGCTATAAACTTGGTTTGTCTTTTGATTGTTTCTATAGTTTTTGCTTTGCATAGTGGTATTTGTGAAATATCCTGCACCTTATTAAATAAGGAAAGAGCCGACGATCCTTTCACCGGGAGTGACCTCTTTAGCAAAACTAGAAAAGGCCTAAAAACATTCCATTTAAAATCACTCGATTCTACAACGATATCAAGTTCATTACGCAAAGAGTTTTCTTAAAAACCTGTCGTAGCCCTCCGTCATTTCAGATAAGTACTGGTTAGTATTCGTGCTGCGTTTGTTGACCTTAACCAAGGCGTAGTGTGCGGTAGCTGATTAGTGCTTATCTATATAAGCATATGATGCGATTGAGTTAGGATAGTCGTGCGACTTTGTTGACCTTACCCAAGGGTCGTGCGGGTGGGTTTAATTCAATCGGGAAATGACGGGTTGAACTTGGCTAGCACATATGATTTGTTGACCTTAGCCAAGGTCATAAGCTGTTAGGGGTAAAATATTATTGGGAATTTCAAGTGTTGAAATTTGCAATAAGATTGCATACCTTCTATGAGATAGTTGGATCCCGATACCCGCTGCGAGTAAGAGTTACTCCTGGGAGAGTTTTACACATTACAATTAACCGATCAAGTAGCTGTCTAGAAAGGTGTTAACGGGGTTACGCCCCTGGGAAAATGAGGTTTACTTTAATTAGGTCCGTGCGAAAGTACGGGGAACCTCCCTCAAAGTACCGGCACTGGCCTGGCTGAAAGATTGGCGAACTTGTAGAGTGTAATTAATCCCGGCTAGTCTTTCCTTTTAGGGTTTGAAGGAAGATTTGACTAAAACAGTGAGAGACATCCTGATTATATAAATTGATAACCAATCTAATCTTGTAAAAGAGCACGCTGAGTGTTTTCTTCTCTCTCTCTCTCCTGGTTACGACTATGTCAGGCCTTAATCAAGATAATAATACGGATATATTGACCGAACCCCTGTGCTAGGGAACGTTGGTCCCGCTCCAACTTATAATTGTTGTAAGACAGAGCAGGAAATTGGGGAATACCAGATTTCTCTTGCCGCCCAAACGAAGAAAGTGCATTGTTGATGCATCATCTTCGAGTGTGTTCGTAATAGAGAACTGTTTCTCAGTATCCTTTACGTCCTGGGTATGAGATACCGGATCAGGATCCCGTAAATGTAATTTGTTACATGGGCTACAGATAGGTAGAGAACTGAGAACTGGTGATAAATTTCATAAGATAGAAACGGTGCAAGTGTTGCAGCCAAGTCTGTTGGTAGTTATCACCATGTTTTACCAGAATACATTGATTCTGAACGAATGTTATTAGATACCGAACCTGATATACAACATCATATCAGTCCCTTTATTAGTAAAGAAAGGATATAATTTTGTATTGTTGGATAATGTTTTGAACATTTCCTATATCAAGAGTTGATCGGTTCAGGCACGTTATCTAAAAGCATAGACGTTCTAAATCAAACCACAGTTCTTAACGTACAGAACACATATAATAGGAAGAGTTCAGAAATGAACGAATCCTTCTTAAGGCATTGTAGACTAGGTCATATCAATGCGACCCGACTAGCTGAAGTTACATAAAGATGCATATTTTAATTAGTTTGAATTTACATCTTGTGAAACTTGCCGGTCATGTCACAGAGATAAGATGACCACAGCTCCGTTTATTTGAAACAGAGAAAGAGTTAGTGAACTCTTGGGATTGATACATGATGATGTATGTAAGGTCCCCTGTCTACACATGCCAGGACCGGTTCTTTGTACTTCATTACATTCACCGATTATCTCTCAAGATCCGGACATATGTTCCTGTTGAAACACAAGTCTTGAACTTTTGAGAAATTCAATGAATATAAGTTACAAGTAGAGAACTAAAAACGGGTATAATTATTATGTCCATTGATGAGATCAGAGGAGGAGAATACTCAAGCACGGGATTCCTGGACTATTCTAAAGGAGAATGAGGTTCTCTCTCAGCATTACTCGTATACACCATAGCACGATGATATATCGGGGCGGAGCAATTGCACCCTATATGATATGGTGCGCTCTATGATGAGTACTACTGAGTTTCCTATTTCCTTTTGGGAGTTATGCACTTGTGAAGATGCATACCTATTGAATAGGGTTAAAATCAAATCAGTTGCCTACCACTTCATATGTGATTTGGAAACGGAAAAGCCCATATCTTAAGTTTGTTAAGATTTGGGGTTTTCCGGCCTATGTCTAAAAGCATAATCCGAACAAGCTCGAGGCAAAGTCAGATCTATGGAAGTTTGTTGGATATCCCAAGCATTCGCAAGGGAATATCTTCTACCTAACCGTGGAAAAAAAGTTGTTTTGTTTCTCAGCATGCCACCTTTGTGAAAGGGAATTTCTTGTGAAGAAATAAGTGGTCATGATGTAGAACTGGAAAGAGTTCCAGCTATACAAACTGCAGCTGATGATTTGGTAGAACCAAAGGATTCAATAGTAACTAACGAACCTCAGCCTCTCCGCCGATCTAGTAGGGTTCCTCACCCACCTGAGAGATACTTCGGTTTCTCTATGACAGTGGGAGCGAGGATTGCATCATGAGATGATGACCCAACTAGTTTCGAGCAGGCCATCAGGAGTGAGACTCTGTAAGAATGGCTGGATGCTTAGTGATCTGAGATGGAATCCTTATACACCAACAAAGTATGTACTTTGGTTGCTTTATCTGAAGGGTTAAATCCCCATCAGGAGCAAGTATATCTTGAGAAGATTACTTGGTGTACATGAAAAAGTTGAGACTTTCAAAGCTATGCTTAAGTCCATCCAGATCCTACTTGCCACGGCTACATACCATAACTACGACATCTGGCGGTTGGGTGTCATGACTGCTTTTCTAAATGGTGATTTGGAAAGGAGCGTCTATAAGTACACAGCCAGAGGGCTTCATAGACAGTGGGAGCAGCGGAAACGTGTGCAAAATGCTTTATATGATAAAGCAGGCATCGCTGAGTTGGAACATCTGTTTTGTTGTGGTAGTCAAAGAGTTTGACTTCATCAAAATGGTAGATGAACCTTATATATACAAAAAGGTAGTAGGGAGTATGGTGATGATCCTCGTAGAGTACGTGGATGACATACTCTTGATAGAGAAGGAGTTTCCTATGCTACGCTCGGTTAATCTCCGCTTATCACAAGGATTCTCCATATAGGATCAAAGTGATACCTCCTAAATCCTGGGTTTTTGGATCTATGAGAAAGATTTAATTGGATATTAGGATACTCACTAGTTGTAGTGAAATGGTATCAATCAATCCTGGGGAGAATCACTGGAAAGGTTCGAGAGTGATAAGAACGACTGAATGTCAGTCGCAGGCATTGTCTTTACCCTCAGTGGAGGGACGATATGTTAGAAGAGTTCTAAGCTAGATACCATGACTTACTAGACGATTAAAGGCAAGATACATCGTTACCAAGGATGGTACCAAAGAGGCTGTCTGGATAGATACATGTTCATGAGATGAACTTCGTTCCTACCATTGTGTGACAATGGAGTTATGGCTTATGCCAAGGAACCCCCGTCCCATCAAAAATCCAGATATAATTCTTAGGCAGTATCACCTGATCATGGAGTTGGTTGATCTCCAGGGAGATCGAGGTTAGGAGAGTAGACACAGAGGACAACAGCGCGGATCCACTCACGAAGGCCTTTTTCCCAGTAGAGACTTTTATGGGATGATTGAGTGTGAGATACTTCAACCACAGCTAATTGTTGGGTATGCGATACCACAACAGATGGCCCTAGTGCAAGTGGGAGATTGTTAGTTATATGTATGCCCTAGAGGCCATTACTGTACATACGATGTATATTGTAATGGATACTTGGACATATATAGGGAGGACTTTCTTGCTCGACATGATAGTATGCTATCTGGTTGTACTTTATCTTAACATGTACTCTGATTGTCTCTATGTTACATGTTGATAAAGCCTTTAGGATATGTACTCGACTACTAGGACTATGATGAGATCATACTAGTGGGGCTATGGTAGTCGACGAGTACATCCTATAACTGTTCCTAGTCGAGGGTGTATCGAGACAGGGCATCGATACGCCAGAGTAGACTAGCGTATACGCATCTTGACCCATATGATGGGCGATAGATGATCCCATATCCATCGGTGTTTGACATCAAGGATGGTGTACGGGTGCTCAGTAGAGACTGGGTACACTGGACGGACTCGCCGAGAACTCCCAGATGATATTATACCTCACGTCAGATGGCAGTTCTCCGGTGACACTGGTACAGAGCAGTCTGTTGAACCGAGATCGTCAGAGAGTCTTGTGTGATTCCTACTGTGCTTTGATTTCCATCATACCACGTCCAAGAGGGCGTGCAAAAAGGTGGCTTTTAGGTACAATCCCGAATCACATGGAGGCAATGAGCGATAGGAGTGGATTCGTCTTTCCCGGTATCGGGAGTTGATGTTTTGCTGTGTTCGATTGGCTATAACTGGAAATCCCTGGCCAGGGTTGCTGAGATTTACTGGTAAGTGTTATCAGTAGTTTATCGAACTGTTATAGACCTCATATTGACACGACTTATCGAGCTACTAGGGTCTGACGTTTACCACCCCTAAGCGAGATATGCGACATATCAGACGACGAGACCGGACTGTACGGGAGTGTTACTGATTGGATTCGCAGGAGAATGTATAGGCTTACTTGTTGATCTTCTGATCGCTTAATGCCTGGGTGGCTGTTACGTTTAGCTGACCGCTTGCAACTTGTGACTGTTTGATATGATCATCACCTATTGCCGGCGTATTGACGATTCTTTAGAGTCCTACACAGAGGTTTCTTGACACAGGCAAAACGGAGTAGGGGCACGTATGCGATATGTGCGGGACCTAGAATAATGCGATATAAGATACCGTATTCTATTCTCATGATATATGATATCAGCCGGATCATCGGATCAAGTGTTGATTCGATGAATCGGTAAATGAGATATTAGTCGGTTATATGCGATATAGCCGGATTGTCGGATCAAGTGTTGATTCGTTAAGTTAATTTATAATAATATATATGATATATTAAATTACATTAACTAATACTAGCTCACTAAAAGATTCTTTTTCTCACTCGGGTAATACATTGATATATATGCGATATATGTTAATTGTATTATTTTATTTTGTTACAATAAATATTATATATGTGATATATAATATTTTAACATGATATGATAACTAATGCAATATGATTAGTGGAGATTAAACAAGATTAGGGTTTGATTTGGGTTAGTTCCTTCATGAACCTTCTAAAAGGTTTCTTTTTGTTTTTGTAAAGATATTTTTTTATGACTCATTCTTAACCCAACCCAAAACCCTAGCCCTAGTTAAATCTCTACAAAGCTTTAGTAAACCATGGTTGCATTATTCATCATTATCTTCTTTTCATTATTCATCATAAAAGAATTCTAATCATTATTCATCTTCTTCTTCATTCTTTCTTTATGGAAAAGCTTTCTAGGTTTTTCCTAAGTGATGATTTTGAGTGAGAATAAGAAAACAAAAGAGGGCTAAATTCCTACTTCATCATCCTCATCTATCCTTGCCATTTAGATGAGGGTGTTCACTTCATTTAGTGAGTGAGAGTTTGTGTTAATGAAACTTCAAGGTAGATCATCTTTGTTATCAAAGATCGGAAGCAAGCTTGCATCTTTCTCTTCGTGGAGCCTCTCGAGAGTCCGGAACTTGATGATCGCAGCGAAGGGACCTCAACACGGAGCTTATGAAGTGAAGGACAGGATCTACAAAGTTTGTAATCGCTCTCACTTAGTGTTAAAGTGTTTAACATGATTGTTTTCGCCTAAACTCTAGTAGACACGGCTAAAGTTTTAATCAGGCATGGTTGATGCCTTGTAGACCCTTGTGCGTGTGCCTAGCTTCCCTACACATTAGATGGCGAGAGCTTGTGTTAAAGAAACTTCAAGGTAGATCATCATTGTTATCGAAGATCGGAAGCAAGCATGCATCTTTCTCTTCGTGCAGCCTCTCTAGAGTTCGGGAACATGATGATCGCAGCGAAGGGACCTCAACACGGTGCTTTAGAAGTGAAGGACCGGACTACAAAGGTTGTAATCCCAAACTCTTAGATGTTAAAGTGTTTAACATGCTTTGTTTCACCTAATCTCTAGTTTAAAGATCTTTGTTAGGGTTGTTTTGCACGTCTAAATTTTAAATCGGGCATGGTTGATGCCTTATAGACCCTTGTGAGAGTGCCTAGTAACCCTACACTATCTAACCGCTACTGCCTCCATGTGCTTCGTGACTGCACCCAACTACTACCTGTTTGCACGACTCCTTTGGGCCGTAGTAGGGTAGTAATCAAAGTAAAGTGGGAACACACTCGAGGCGAAGTAGCAGTGTCAAGTCGACGGACTAAGCTGTATTCCTGTCACCTGGGAACTGTTATCTGATGATAGGTATAGTACTAACCAATAGTTCCCGATGAATCTTGTCCAGTGTACTCATAACCTAACGAGCACCCGCATACTATCTCCAGTACGACGTACTGATGGCTGTGGGACAGACCATCTCCCCTGCTGGGATGAGAAGCGCATACGCTAGTCTACTCCGGAGTATCGATACCCCGTCTCGATAATCCTACGACTAGGGACCTGTATAAAGATGTGCTTATAGATTACCCAGCCCCCACAAGTGTGACTGCCATCACAACGCTGGTAATCAAGCAAAGATCCTAAGGGCTCTACTAATATGTATAAGCGATATGCTAAAAGAAACACATGCACATATTAAAGTAGAAACAAACCAAGTAGCATACTACCATTTTGAGCAAGATTGTCTATAAAACTATGAGTATCCCAAGCTTCCATTAAGTAATATACAAACTAGTATGATACAGTAATAGCCTCTAGGGCATATACACTAACACGTACATCGTATTTTCGTTCTTTTGTGGTGTGATTAATTGATGGGACTGCATTGATTCGGATCAATGCAAGCTAAACAAACCTATTCTGACGTTGATGGAACATTTTTCAAAAAGCTGTTATTATAAGGACGTTCTCTTTTGTTTTGCACAGTGGTATTCGGTTATGAATATCCAGCACCTCAGTCGACGAGGCAAGGGCCGAGATCCCTTCACCGGGAGTGACCCCTTGGACAGAAGTTTGCGCCAGGGTAATAACTTCAATATAGTCGATTACTTTTTTCTTTGCATCGTAGTATTCAGTTGGAATATCCTGCACCTCATTCTACGGGGAAAGAGCCGAGATCCCTTCACCGGGAGTTACCTCTTTAGCAAAGGTTTTCGCCACTATATTTTTATAAAAAAGCTATTCGGTTCCTTCAACGATATCAAGTTCATTACGTTAAAGGTTTTTCGCCAAAAACCATTCATAGCCCTCCTTCATTTCAGAAAGGTAGCACTTAGTATTCATGCTATGTTTGTTGGCCTTCGTCATGGCATAGTGTATGGTAACTATTTGTTACCTTTCTGCAGCATAGATAGATGCGTTGGTTTGGCACAGTCGTACTACTATTTTGGCCTTCGTCAAGGGTATGTACGGGTGGATTCAAATTAACCTGGATAATGACGGGTAGAACTTGACATATGACTTATGATATGTTGGCCTTCGTCAAGGTCATAAGAGCATGGGGTAAAAATCACATCGGGGGTTTCTAAAAAAACTGAAACTTTCCAAGAATGCGCATACCTTCTGGAGTATGATAACTTGAGTGGATTCCATCACATTATCATGCGATGATAGTTGGATCCCGATTCCCACTGATGAGTTGGTTTACTCCTCGGGTGATCCCGACTAATTCTTCTTTGAGGTTTGGAGGAGAATTTGACGATACAGTGGGGGGTTTCCTGATTAGATTAATTGGTAACCATTCTGATCTAGTTTAGAGTGCACGCAGAGTGTTTCTTTTCTCTCTCTCTTTGGCAGCGACCATGGCCCGACCCTAGACTATGACTCAGTGATCAAGTTAACTGAACCTTCTTAAACACTGGCTTTTGGATTGTCAGAGTTGCATACCTCATTGTCACTCCTACTTTTACCATTTTCTCCAGAACACCCCGTATTACTACAAACATCCACTTCTATTGGATAAAACCATCGTATGGTTATATACGAACTCGAAGGAACTTGTTCCAGATTCGAGGATGGTTTCCGGTTCTGGAGAAAATGAATAGGACTATTCAGTCGTCTTTTCCTTTTACCTTCTCTCAGGTTGCGAGTGCTCCTTGGATTAGGACGGTACTCCTATTACGCTAATTGGATAGTCTTCATCCAAACCATAGGCAGTTGCCGAAAGGTAGGGCATGAAGAAAACCATTTAGCCTAAAAGATGTACAGAAGTTATTAAGTTAAGACAAATAAAGGGATTAGTAAGAAGGCAAAGTAAATTGCGACTGCTGTTCACGACCAAACCAAGTATTTCTTCGCCAATCCTATATCACCTTTGTATTTCTCTAGAACACTCTATATCACTACGAAGATCCACAGTTTATTGGATACTCCATCGTATGGTTATATACGAACTCGAAGGGACTTGTTCCAGTTCGGGGATGGATTCTGGTTCAGGAGAAATAGGAATAAGGTTTATTCATTTGTCTTTTATCTTTACCTTCTCTCACGTTGCGAGTGCTCCTACGATTAAGGGGGTACACCCATTATTCTTATTGGATAGTCTTCTTCCAAACCATAGGCTGGTGCCGAACGGTAGGGAAGGAAGAAAACCATTTAGCCTAAAGGGGTGTACATAAGGTAATGACTAAAGACATATAAAGGGATTTGGAAAGATGGCAAAGAAATATACGGTTATAGTTACGAATCTGATAATGGAAGAGGCATTACTAAGAATACCCGGATACCCCTTCGAAACATTTACATGTTTCAGTTTCATTGTGTATCGTTAAAAGAAAAACTGATTTCCCAATTAGTCCTTTCTCCAAGGTATGTATTTACCAGGTTTGATTCTCACATATGTATGGTTTTACAGATTATGAGTGGGAGTAAGTTATTGGGAATTGGGTGATCATCCTCATTATATCGGGATTCATTGTAATTGGTGATATTTGTGGAAATCGTCTGGGTTGTTTGCCGGACGGCAAATATTTGGTTTTGAATATCCGTTGTTATGCACCAATTTCAAATTGATATATCTGTACATTTATTTTTATAAAGTGAGATAACTTTTTGAAATTATGTCCATGACATTTACCTATATCAGTGGATGGTTAGGTAAGGAGCATTAAACAGCGGTGTAATTCTTCTTAACCATAAGTACAGTTTTCAACCTACGACACACGGGGAATGAGTTATTAGACTCAGGGGACTTATACAGAGTATTGTATATTTTCCAGTGTCCATTAGGACAGAGGGGTTGGTACTCGTACTATATTCTATTTACTTGTGACTTCTCTAGTTCTTAGACATATGTTTCGTAGAAATACAAGATCCGAGTTTTGAGAAGTTATAGCTATATGAATAAAGTAGAGAACCAGGTATTGCAAGTATCAGGATTCTTCAAGGTGATCGAAGATGTAGATACTTGTGTATGGTATTCAGTGGATAGTAATGATTTTGAGAAACTTGTTTCTCTTTCAGGTTACTCATATCTGGATGCATTCCTAAGTTGAGCAACGCTGATCGGCCTGTTTCCATTTAGTTGACATGCACTGGAAACAGCTGCATGATTTGAATCTGGTTCCAATTAAATCAGTGCCTCTGCTTCTATATTGGATATATAATAGTTCATATCTTAACATTGTTAATGTAGGGTTCCTAGGCACCCTAATGAGGTCTCACAAGGCATCAATCATGCCAATTTAAATTTTTACGGTGCCGAGAAACCCTAGAACGGATCGTTGGCTAGATTTCTAGGCGATAAAGCGAGCTAGTTTACAACTAAACTATAAGATAACGGAAATACAACCTTTGTAGATCCGGTGCTCCACCTCCATAGCTCCGCAACGAAGTCCCCTCGCTGTCCAAATGAATTCCCGGGCTCTAGCGTCGGCTTCGTCGTAGAAATGGCGAGCTAGGTCGTCGATGTCCATGCCGAAGATGATCTACGTCGAGGCATCGCTAGATCAAGCTCCACCTTCACCAAGTCATGAAAACTTGTGAAGGAAACACACTCTACTACTTGGCAAGAGGTAGAGGATGAAGAAATAGGAAGTGGGTAGACTTTAGAATTGGATTTCTCACTCATTTCCATCAATCACCATTGATGGAGCTTGCTTTCTTCAAGTGAAGAAAGGAAGAAGAAGAAGAATTATGTTATGATAAGTTTTTTTTAATATTGAAAAGAAAATCAATACTTATCATATCATGAACCATGGTCAAGTGTAGAGATTAAACTAGGGTTAATGGAGTGGTTAGGGTTAAGCATGAGACAAAATGGTCACTTTGGTCAAAGCTTCATGAAGCTTCAACTAGAAAACAAACAAAGCCACCATTTTCCTTATGCTTATCATTTTTCCAAAAATCAATAAATAAATAAATAAGTGAATAAAACATAACCCTAACCATTAACATGTAACCATAGTTTGATCTTTACATAAAAACCCTAGCAAACATGTATCATCAAACATGATACAATCAAGTGCACAAAAAGTATATCACATATACAATGTGCACATCCGAGTGAGAAAATCCATTTAAAGTGAACCAATACTAGTTAACGCAAAGTAATATATCAAATATATAATTATGCATTAAATCATTAAATCAACACTTGATTTAACGATCCGGTCATATCGCATATAACCGACTAGTATCCAATGTATCGGCTTATCGAATCAACCCTCGATTCGATAACTAGGTTATATCGCATATAACCATTCGACACATTCATCGCGAGAATAGAATACGGTATCACATACATGCATTATTCTCGGTCCCGCACATATCTCATATGCGCTCCTATTTCGTTTCGCTTGAGCCAGGAAACCTCTGTGTAGGACTCTAAAGACTCGTCAATATGCCGGCAGCAGGTGATAATCATATCAAACACCCACAAGCTGCAAGCGGTCTGCTAAACGTAACGGCCACCCGGGTATTGAGCGATCTGAAGATCGACGAGCAAGCACGCTCACACTCATATGAATCCAACCAGTAACACTACCGTACAGTCCGGTCTGATCGTCTGATATGTCGCATATCTCGCCTAGGGGTAGTAAACGTCAGACCCCAATAGCTCGATAAGTCGTGTCGATATGAGGTCTATAACACTTCGAGAAACTACTGGTAACACTTACCAGTAAATCTCAGCAACCCTGGCCAGGGATTTCCTGTTATAGCCAATGGAACACTGCGCAACATCAACTCCCTATACCGGGAGAGACGAATCCCCTCCTATCGCTCATTGCCTCCATGTGACTCGGGACTGTACCCAAAAACCACCGTTTTGCACGCCCTCTTGGACGTGGTAAGATGGAAATCAAAGCACAGTGGGAACCACACAAGACTCTATGACGATCTCGGGTCAACAGACTACTCTGTACCAGTGTCACCAGAGAACTGCCATCTGACGTGAGGTATAATACCATCTGAGAGTTCTCGGCGAGTCCGTCCAGTGTACCCAGTCTCTACTGAGCACCCGTATATCATCTCTGATGTCAAACACCAATGGATATGGGATCATCCATCGCCCATCTGTATGGGTCGAGAGGGTATACGCTCGTCTACACTGGTATATCGATGCCCCGTCTCGATACACCAACGACTAGGGACTTTGAAGGATGTACTTATAGACTATCTGTCCCCACTAGTATGATCTGCATCATAGTCCAGGTAGTTAAGTACCCATCCTAAGGGCTTTACCAACATGTAACAGAGAGACAATCAGTGTACACGTTAAGGTAAAGATCAACCAGATAGCGTACTATCATGTCGAGCAAGAAAGTCCTCCCTATATATGTCCCAGCATCCACTACAATATACATCCTATGTATAGTAATGGCCTCTAGGGCATACATATAACTAACAATCTCCCACTTGCACTAGGGCCATCTGATAGCAGTGGTTGCAGTATCTCATACTCAACCATCCCATAAAAGTCTCTCTCTGGGAACAGGCCTTTGTGAGTGGATCCGCTGTGTTGTCCTCTGAGTCTACTCTCCTAACCTCGATCTCCCTGGAGATCAACTATCTCCATGATCAGGTGATACTGCCTTAGAATATGTCTGGATCACTGATGGGACCTGCGTTCCTTGGTATAAGCCACAACTCCATTGTCACACAATGGGAGGAACATAGTTCATCTCATGAACCTATATACACCCAAACTGCCTCTTTGGTAGCATCTTAAGTAGCGATGTATCCTGCCTTTATCGTCTAGTATGTCACGGTATCTAGCTTGGAATTCTTCCAACATACCGTCCCTTTACTGAGGGTAAAGACAATGCCTGTGACTGACATTCAGTCGTCATTATCACCCTGGAACCCTTCCAGTGATTCTCCCCAGGATCGATTGATACCATCTCACTACAACTAGTGAGAATCCTAACATCCAATTAGATCTATCTCATAGATCCAAAACCCAGGATTTAGGGGGTATCATTTTGATCCTATATGGAGAATCAGTGTGATAAGCGGAGATTGACCGGGCGTAGCATAGGAAACTCCTTTCTTATCAAGAGTATGTCATCCACGTACTCTACGAGGATCAACACCATACTCCCTACTACCTTTTTGTATATACATGGTTCATCTACCATTTTGATGATGTCAAACTGTTTGACTACTATATCAAAATAGATGTTCCAACTCCGCGATACCTGCTTTATCTTATAAAGCATCTTGTGCACGTTTCCGCTGTTCCCACTGTCTACGAAGCCCTCTGGCTGTGTACTTATAGACTCTCTCTTCTAAAACATCATTTAGAAAAGCAGTCATGGCACCCAATCGCCAGATATCGTAGTCATGGTATGTAGCCGTGGCAAGTAGGATCTGGATGGACTTAAGCATAGCTACTTGAAAAGGTTTCATCATTATCCACACCTGGTCAATGATGCAAACTTTTAACAAGTCTAGCTTTGAAAGTCTCAACTTTTCCATCTATACCAAGTAATCTTCTCAAGATATACTTGCTCCTGATGGGGATTTAACCCTTCAGATATAGCAACTAAAGTCCATACTTTGTTGGTGTATAAGGATTCCATCTCAGATCGATAAGCATCCAGCCATTCTTACAGAGTCACACTCCTGATGGCCAGCTCGAAACTAGTTGGGTCATTATCTCATGATGCAATCCTCGCTCCCACTGTCATAGAGAAACAGAAGTATCTCTCAGGTGGGTGAGGAACCCTACTAGATTGGCGGAGAGGCTGAGGTTCGTTGGAATCTACTGAATCCTTTGGTTCTACCAAATCATCTGCTGTAGTTCGTATAGCTGGAACATTTCCAGTTCTACATAACAGATCTTGCCTCGAGCTTGTCCAGATTTTGCTTTTCAGACATAGGCTGGACAACCCCAAATCTCAACTACCTTGAGAGATGGGCTCTTCCCTTACCATATCACATATGAAGCGGTAGGCAACAGATTTGATCGGAACCTTTATTCAATAGGTATGCAGCTTCTCAAGTGTATAACCCTCTGAGGAAAAAGGTAACTCAGTAGTACTCATCATAGAGCACACCATATCAGATAGGGTGTATCTGCTCCACCCCGACATATCATCGTGCTATGGTGTATACGGAGGAGTAATGGTGAGAGAGAATCTCATTCTCCTTTAGAATAGTCCAGGAATTCCGTGCTCAAGTATTCTCCTTCTTGATCTCATCATAGGACATAATACTTATACCCGTATTTGGTTCTCTACTTCTAACTTATATTCTGTGAATATCTCAAAAGGTTCGGACTTGTGTTTCAACAGGAACATAGGTCTGAATCTCGAAAGATCATCTGAGAATGTAATGAAGTACAAAGAACCGGTCTTGGCATGTGTAGACAGGGGACCATTCATACATCATCATGTATCAGTCCCAAGAGTTCATTAACTCTTTCTCTGTTTCCATTAAACAGGGCTATGGTCATTTTATCTTTGTGACATGACTGGCAAGTTTCATAAGATGTAAATTCAAACTGATTTAAATATGCATCTATATGTAACTTCAGCTAGTCGGGTCGCATTGATATGACCTAGTCTACAATACCTCAAGATGGAATCGTTCAATTCTGAACTCTTCCTTTTGTGTGTGTTTCGTATACTAAGAACTGTAGTTTGATTTAGAACATCAATGCTTTTAGATAACGTGCCTGAACCGATCAACTTTTGATATAGAAAATGTTCAAAACATTATCCATCTATACAAAATTTTATCATTTATTTACTAATAAAGAGATAGATATGATTTTGTATATCAGGTTCGGTATCTAATAACATTCGTTCAGAATCAATGTATTGGTAATACAGGGTGACAGTGACCAACAGACTTGGCTGCAACTCTTGCCCCGTTTTCTGCCTCATGAAACTTATCACCCGTTCTCAGTCCTCTACCTTTCTGTAGCCCTATGTAACAGATTACATATCTGGGATCCTGATCTGGTATCACATACCCAGGACGTAAAGGATACTGAGAAACAGTTCTCTGTAATGAACACACCCGAAGATGATACATCAGCATGCACTCTCTTCGTTTGGGTGGCACGGGAATTCTGGTAATCCCCAATTTCCTGCTCTGTCTTATAACAATTATAAGTTGGAGCGGGACCAACGTTCCCCAGCTCAGTATAACAAGCGGGTTCGGTCAATAATCCGTATTATTATCTTGATTAAGGTATGCCATGGTCGCTACCAGAAGAGAGAGAGAAGAAAACACTCTGCGTGCGCTCTTGCAAGAATAGATTGGTTATTATTTTATCTAATCAGGATGGCTCCCACTACTTTTTATCAAATCTTCCTTCAAACCCTAAAAGGAAAGACTAGCCGGGATTAATTACACACTACAAGTTCGCCAATCTTTCAGCCAGGCCAGTGTCGGTACTTTGAGAGAGGTCCCCCGTGCTTTCGCACGAACCTAATTACTGTAAACCTTGTTTCCCCAAAGGCGTAACCTTGTTGACACCTTTCTAGACACCTACTTGATCGGCTAATTGTAATGTATAAAACTCTCCCAGGAGTAACACTTACTCGCAGCGGGTATCGGGATCCAACTATCTCATAGAAGGTATGCAATCTCATTGCAAATTTCAACACTTGAAATTCCCGATAATATTTTGCCCCTAGCGTCCTATGACCTTGACAGAGGTCAACAAACCATAGGCTGCTAGTCAAGTTCAACCCGTCATTTCCTGATTGAAGTAAACCCACCCGCACGACCCTTGACAGAGGTCAACAAGGTCGCACGACTACCCTAAATCAATCACATCATATGCTTATGCAGATAAGCACTAATCAGCTACCGCACACTACGCCTTGACAGAGGTCAACAAACGCAGCACGAATACTAACCAGTACATATCTGAAATGATGGAGGGCTACGACAGGTTTTTCTGAAAACCTATTGCGTAATGAACTTGATATCGTTGTAGGATCGAATGAATTTTGAAATGGAGTGTTTTTTTGGCTTTTCTAGTTTTGCTAAAGGAGTCACTCCCGGTGAAGGGATCGTCGGTCCTTTCCTCGTCGAATGAGGTGCGGGATATATCATATATATCACTGTGCAAAGCAAAAACTCTTAAAAGCAATCAAAAGAAAAACCGAGTGTGTAGCATCTGCCAGTTATTGCTAAAGGATTCACTCCCGGTGAAGGGATCTCGGTCCTTTCCTCATCGAATAAGGTGCAGGATATATCACATATACCTCTGTGCAAAGCAAGAACTGTAGCTACCTGTTTTATTTTGAAATTCGATTCTACAACATCTTAGGTTTCTTTTATTTCATTAATCTCATTAATGAAGTCCCATCATATAAGTACCTAATCATCACAGATAAATACGACGTACACTTATGCCATCCGCATTCGCCTCGATGTCCCCTCGTGCACCGTCAGGTTAGGTAACTAACGGCAGAGCGGGGCAGGGCTAGCGCGGGTGTAAAACATAAGTAACGTCTATATAATATATCATATATACTATATATAGTATCCATCACAGAACATCACATGATCACATCACAGATATCGCAGCAGAAGAAACATATGAAATATTGGATATACTAGGACGTACGTGTTTTCAATACGAGCCAGTATAAAACACGGATTCCACGGTCGTGATGAATAGCCAAACCCACACCCCTAGACCCCTACGAGAGCGGCAAGCAACCCTACCAATTCTAGAGTTAGGAGATCCAGACTCGACTCCTCGAGTTGGTCTCCCACTGGACTCCAGAACCCGGTTACTTGTGCCCTCCTCCTTGGGTCTATCCTAGTGCGGAAAAGTAAATAATATACAAAGGGTGACAACTTCCGCAACCTGGAAGTGCCCCAAATAAAAGAATATTACATACAGATTTTTACATGAATGAAAATGAAAAACACTCATCTCACATAAAAACCCCCGGCTATTCAAACACGACGATCCAATACAACATATCCAGCAACACATAACATCACATGTCATCAACGTAAGTAAATATGCGCATCCCAATTGTCGTTGACATATAGCAACGAAACCGGCGATATCACATATTACACTTACGGTCACAGAAAAGAAAGTGTAAAACTACAACAGTTGGAATCCGCAACCATCTCAGACATCGCATGCCTGACCAAATGAATTTCTTAAACATCGCATGCCTAACAATTATAAACCCCGCATTTTAGTCTCAAAATCGAAAACTCTTTTCAATATCAAGTCAGGCAATTCAACAAGATTCCCGACATCCTGATCGAATGCTCGTCGCAAACTTCAGTAGACGGCTGCACCCCTGATACCGTCGACGAAGTGCACCAAGGCGGAACACCGCTACCGTGAGCACCCGAACGGATGCTTTCGGCGACGGGGTTCTCCTACAGTCACTTGGTCGGGGCTATGGAGCGAGGCTGTCTATAAAGTTTACCCGGCGAGTATCCGTGTACGCTACGTGATTGCGACGGACTTTTGATCACATCAAAATTCCGTGGCAACCGATCAAGTGAGACTAAACTGCTATGTTCATAACATTCATTTAGTTATCTCATAACTACTTGTGAATTCCAATTATTGTATCACATTCCGGATAAATAGAAAATGTTAAACTTTCCGATCGAACTTTCAAACACCCAAGTTTTCCCGATACAGATCAACACATGAAACAAGTCTAAAAACATTCAGTTTGTGCCTCAGTACCAATGGTCCAGCCGTAGAAGGGTCAAGCCAACGCCTCACATGTGGCATGCCGTACTGCCCCAAACCCTAAGGTTCAAAGGGCAGTTCGAGACGGTCACATAATCGAGTTAAGGTTTGTTGTCTTCTAGAGGGACCATCGCGTTACTTGCACTACTTAGAACGTCTTTAAACTTCGGAAAAATCCAACACTTGGAAATTTCGCGACAGGGGAAAAATTGGGTATTTATATCCGGTCGAACTTTTTAACATATTCTAAAATTTATCCGGAAAACCTCATAGACAAAATCTGATACTCCGAATCCCCAAAACAACCCAGAAAATAAAACTCTGGAATAAATATTAAAAATTTCCAGAAAAACCAGCATAATAAAATAGGAGTTACTGTGCAAACAAGAATTGATGATGTCACCATATTGCCGCGGAACCGCCGCAGAAGCCAAGCTTCTGCCGCGGTTCCACCGCAGAAGCCAAGCTTCTGCCGCGGTTCCGCCGCATGTTTTACTGTTCATGAGAAACATTTTGCACCGTAATTCTTAGATTTCCCTGCTGATTTTTTTGCAATTTTTAATCTGGAAAAATCCCAGTTTTTGAAAAAAGGACAGAGAGCAATTTTGAAATGGGTTTTCCGGATCGTTCGGACTTCAAACTCCGTCTAGACTTCGCCTAAGGCTCTAGCTTGGCTCTGATACCACTGTAGGGTTCCTAGGCACCCTAATGAGGTCTCACAAGGCATCAATCATGCCAATTTAAATTTTTACGGTGCCGAGAAACCCTAGAACGGATCGTTGGCTAGATTTCTAGGCGATAAAGCGAGCTAGTTTACAACTAAACTATAAGATAACGGAAATACAACCTTTGTAGATCCGGTGCTCCACCTCCATAGCTCCGCAACGAAGTCCCCTCGCTGTCCAAATGAATTCCCGGGCTCTAGCATGGGCTTCGTCGGAGAAATGGCGAGCTAGGTCGTCGATGTCCATGCCGAAGATGATCTACGTCGAGGCATCGCTAGATCAAGCTCCACCTTCACCAAGTCATGAAAACTTGTGAAGGAAACACACTCTACTACTTGGCAAGAGTTAGAGGATTAAGAAATAGGAAGTGGGTAGACTTTAGAATTGGATTTCTCACTCATTTCCATCAATCACCATTGATGGAGCTTGCTTTCTTCAAGTGAAGAAAGGAAGAAGAAGAAGAATTATGTTATGATAAGTTTTTTTTTATTATTGAAAAGAAAATCAATACTTATCATATCATGAACCATGGTCAAGTGTAGAGATTAAACTAGGGTTAATGGAGTGGTTAGAGTTAAGCATGAGACAAAATGGTCACTTTGGTCAAAGCTTCATGAAGCTTCAACTAGAAAACAAACAAAGCCACCATTTTCCTTTATGCTTATCATTTTTCCAAAAATCAATAAATAAATAAATAAGTGAATAAAACATAACCCTAACCATTAACATGTAACCATAGTTTGATCTTTACACAAAAACCCTAGCAAACATGTATCATCAAACATGATACAATCAAGTGCACAAAAATTATATCACATATACAATGTGCACATCCGAGTGAGAAAATCCATTTAAAGTGAGCCAATACTAGTTAACGCAAAGTAATATATCAAATATATAATTATGCATTAAATCATTAAATCAACACTTGATTTAACGATCCGGTCATATCGCATATAACTGACTAGTATCCAATGTATCGGCTTATCGAATCAACCCTCGATTCGATAACTAGGTTATATCGCATATAACCATTCGACACATTCATCGCGAGAATAGAATACGGTATCACATACATGCATTATTCTCGGTCCCGCACATATCTCATATGCGCTCCTATTTCGTTTCGCTTGAGCCAGGAAACCTCTGTGTAGGACTCTAAAGACTCGTCAATACGCCGGCAGCAGGTGATGATCATATCAAACACCCACAAGCCGCAAGCGGTCTGCTAAACGTAACGGCCACCCGGGTATTGAGCGATCTGAAGATCGACGAGCAAGCCCGCTCACACTCCAGTGAATCCAACCAGTAACACTACCGTATAGTCCGGTCTGATCGTCTGATATGTCGCATATCTCGCCTAGGGGTGGTTAATGTCAGACCCCAATAGCTCGATAAGTCGTGTCGATATGAGGTCTATAACACTTCGAGAAACTACTGGTAACACTTACCAGTAAATCTCAGCAACCCTGGCCAGGGATTTCCTGTTATAGCCAATCGAACACTGCGCAACATCAACTCCCTATACCGGGAGAGACGAATCCCCTCCTATCGCTCATTGCCTCCATGTGACTCGGGACTGTACCCAAAAACCACCGTTTTGCACGCCCTCTTGGACGTGGTAAGATGGAAATCAAAGCACAGTGGGAACCACACAAGACTCTATGACGATCTCGGGTCAACAGACTACTCTGTACCAGTGTCACTAGAGAACTGCCATCTGACGTGAGGTATAATACCATCTGGGAGTTCTCGGCGAGTCCGTCCAGTGTACCCAGTCTCCATTGAGCACCCGTATATCATCTCTGATGTCAAACACCAATGGATATGGGATCATCCATCGCCCATCTGTATGGGTCGAGAGGGTATACGCTAGTCTACACTGGTATATCGATGCCCCGTCTCGATACACCCACGACTAGGGACTTTGAAGGATGTACTTATAGACTATCTGTCCCCACTAGTATGATCTGCATCATAGTCCAGGTAGTCAAGTACCCATCCTAAGGGCTTTACCAACATGTAACAGAGAGACAATCAGTGTACACGTTAAGGTAAAGATCAACCAGATAGCGTACTATCATGTCGAGCAAGAAAGTCCTCCCTATATATGTCCCAGCATCCACTACAATATACATCCTATGTATAGTAATGGCCTCTAGGGCATACATATAACTAACAGTTAAGGTACGGGAAGTTGTCCGGCTTATGCTTAAAAGCAGACTCTGGATAACTCAAGGCACGTTTCTGTAATGGCTGTTTGTGGGTTGACCCGGCTATGACGAGGGTTGATTTTCTACCATTTGGAAGATCAATAGTGATATTGTTCTTGACTCGCCACAGTTTTAATAAAAATGGATTTTATTTCCAGAAAATAGTAGTTGGAGTATGGTAGAACTGGAAGTGATTCCAGAACCGCAAACGATTAATGAAAATTTAATAGGATCTAAAGATTCAATCTGGATTGACATTCCATTGGCCACTCCGCTGATATGGTGGGTAACCTTAGGAACTCGAGAGGTACTTCGGTATGCTCAAGGACGGTGACAGGGAGGTTCTTGTTTATCCAGACTTGCCATTGCTGTTGTTCCAGACTGTGAGACCCGGCAGGAGGATGAGTATAGCGTCGTTCTAAACTAGCTTTAGAAGTGTACGTGTATATGACTCTGCCAGAGGGTTGTCGTAGTCAGTGGGAGCAGCGGAAGCATAGTGGACAAGTAGCTTATGTCTATTTATGGACTAAAGCAGATATAGCGGAGATAGATCATCTATTTCTGATGTGACGGTCACAGGTTTGACTTCATCAGAATAGGGGATGGATCTGTTAAGAAGGTAGCAGGGTGTGATGTCCTGGTATTTGGATGACATACACAGAGTGGGAAGTGAAATTCCTATAGTACGATCGGTTATACTGTGGTTGTCACACAGTGGTTTCTCCACATAGGGCTTGAATTTTATATCAGACATTCTGGTTACTAGATCTATGGTTTTAGATCTAGAATTGGTAGTTTCCTAATCTGGGTACTCAGACATCATTCTAAAGGTGTTTTAGAATGGACGACTCCTGGCACGGTAGTGTACCTGCAGGTGATGGAGTCACCCTCTCTAAAGGTGTCTTACAGACTAAAGGGGAGAGGGATGTGCATGATTGGCAGATCACTTGCTTAGGCAATTGAGTCAATCATGAGATGTCAAGTACCACACCAGATATTGTTTTTGCACAAGATGCAGTAAGTTGATATTAATCCTACCCTGGAGAGACATTCGGAAGCAGTTTTAGAACATTAGTAGATGTTCTAGGGATATGATAACGACAGCCTCCTTCGGGAGACGGTTATCATTCCAGGCTTCCAAGGTGACCTGGATGACAGAGTGGCTATCAGAGTTATAATTTTCCCTCTGACGAGGGGCAGTATTTTGGACAGGTGGTCCAAGCGGATACTGAGGGAGGTGTGGCACAGGATACTGATTAAGTTCAATTGACGATACAGTCTAAGAAGTTTGGATTTGGAGTTCATTTATGAACTTGGTCCCATCAGATATCCAAACATATTCTAAGACATGTATTGCTCATTTCGGGAGATGTCTTTCTCCGCGAACTTGAGATAAAGATAGACATAGAAAGAAACATTATGGCGGATCCACTCACTGAGGCTATTCCTCAAATGCAATAGTTTCGCAAATGGGCTTTGTGAGACTGGTCAGTAGAGGAGTTGGGTGTTCGGTATCACACGGGCTGTGAGTATACGAAATCGCAATAATTTGCCTTGAGTGCAAGTGGGAGATTTTTGGATATAGTGCCCTCAGAGTCAATTATTAGATCACAGGCATATGATTGCAATGATTGGGGGAGGACCTATACCGGTAGGACAGTCTTACTCTAGATGATAATATGCTCTCTAGTTTATCTTTATCATCGTGTACAGCTTTAGGTGACCTTACAGGTCACTATTGCTCGTTGATAAAGCCCATAGGATTCTTGCTTGACGGCCAGCAGTATGATGGCGATCATATACGTGGGAGCTGGGGTCCATAAGCACATCCTTAAAGTGGTCCCTAGTTGTAGGAGTTTCGAGATAGGGCATCGATACTCCATTAGTAGACTAGTGTATACAGTCGAGATCCCGACGAGGGGCGGTGGCTGGTCTCACAAGCTATTGGTGTCAGTTGGTTCACCTAAGATGTATACAGGTGCTCATTGGGTTATGAGTACACCGGACAGGACTTGCCGGGAACATGCTAGTTGGTATTATACCTGACGTCAGATAGCAGTTCCCTGGTGACATGTGTACAGGTTAGTTCATCGACCTGAGATCGTCATTTATCTCGTGTGAGTTCCCACTGTGCTTTGATTACTATCCTACCACGGCTCAAAGGAGTCATGCAAACAGGTTTTAGTTGGGTACAGTCCCTAGCCACATGGAGGGAGTGAGTGGATTGGCAGGGGTTTCGTCTCTCTAGGTATTGGAGGAGAGATCACGCTGTGTCTTAGAGAGCCATTACTCGAAGTCCTTGGACAAGGCAAGAGATTTACTGGTAGGTATTCCAGTACTATCTCAGGGTGTTCTGGGCTACACTCCGACACAACTTGTACCTCTTTTGGAGGTCTGACTTTTACCAACCCCTAGGCCCGACATGTGATGCTCATAGACGAACGGACCGGACTGTACGGATATTGTGACTGACAGGCTCAGTAGGGTGTCAGGATGAGTTCGCTCATCGACCTCCCTTTTGGTCAATACCTGGTAGCCCGTTACGTACGGCTAGTACTACTGACGTGTTAGTGGTTAAATCCACAGCAAAAGTATTGACGAGTCTTTAGAGTCCCCAACAGACAGTTTCTCAAGTTTCGGGCGAAATGTTGTAGAGGCCGTATGATATATGGCATGGTTCGATCATATACGTGCAGTAGTACACGGATCATGATCGGGCGGATCATACTAGTGGGCTTTGGTTTAAGCCGGATCCTAGTATTAGATTTGTTGGATTACTTTAGTCTCATCGCATTCGCATTCTGTCGGAATGCGGATGCAGGTATGTATATACAGGTGAGGGGTATCCTTGTGATCCGTCAGAAATTTACTTTAGATGTTGCCGTATCTTTTTATTGTTGTAAACATTTGGCTTAATGTTTACAAATGGAAATAATGAGCTAGAAATCATGATTTGGAGCATTAATTGTGACACATGCACAAGTGGTGACTCATGGTCTCTTTCTTTGTGCATGTGTCACATTATGTGATTGATTTGTAAGTTGAAATGAGAGGAAGAGAGAGAAGGGCAGCCATATCTCTTTGGGTTGGCTCTTGAGTTTAGTTCTAGTACTCTCACTCTCATTATCATCTCAACACACAAGAAAAAGAAAAGAAAACTTCTTCTTCCTCCTCTTCTTTCTTGAGCGCACTATCTCCTCACTAATGGCATCCACTAAATCCTCCATCCATACACTCTCATGCTTTGAGAATCAATGGATGCAAGAGACAAAGTTATCACACACATTCTCTACATCGCTTTGGACACGTTGGGTAGAAAACTTCGTGTCCGAGTTGCTTCGGACAAAGCGGGAGCCCGTAAAAAGACTCAAAGATGTGGTGCCCTTTCCGACAAGGAGACCGGAGATCGGAGATGCCGCGAGGAGTTAGGGATGGTGGCTAAAGACCGAAGGACACGGATCGATCGGTATAGCTTTTCTAACCTTTCTCTAGTTAGCTAGTTGCAGGTTAATGGTTGGATCCGGGATTAAAGTCTGCGATAGCGCCGGTTTCTAGTTTAGAAAAAGTTTTCGTTTTCGTATTTTGGCCTCGGACAGACGGCCGGGGCGCTACCGTAGACTTACACAAACAACCGTTGGCTCGCCTCTGAGCCCCTGCACAATTGGCCTCCTCGGCCTCTCAGCTCTCCCCCGGGCTATTGCAGAACCAAGATATCTCGGCCTTCCGATCGTCCCCGAGCCACCCTCCGAGCTCATCTTCCTCGGTCTCACCGACCGACCCGCAGCGTTGATCACAGGAACCTTCGCCATGGCTCCGCGAATCTCGCCATGCACGAGATATTCGCCACCCACAATCCCGTGTTCCACGCCATCACGATCCCCTATTAACGAGCCTGTCTCGTCATTAATGCCGGATCCCGCCTATCACACGGGTGTGACGCCAGGGGCGTAACGGCCAGTGACGCCAGGGGCGTAACGGACGGAGTTATTCTGGCGCCCGCCTGCCTGTTGCCACCACTATATAAACCCCTCTTTCAGAGGACTCAGGTAAGTCATTATTTCGTCACTAGGCCGTTACTCTGCTCAAATATCCGGTCTAACTTTATCGTCGGAGGGTCCTCGGTGGTACAACCACCCCGGGACTTCCTTGCAGGTAGCTCAGCCTCAACCACCTCAAACTCATTGAGATCCACACGCTTCAGGAGGAAACCTCTAACCCAATCTCAATCGTCCATCATCGCTTCCTGCATATCTACGGAAGGTAACATCTGAAGGAGATCCGGACCCTCCATCAGCTAGCGCCGTGTGTGGGAACTTCTTGATTCTACTGAACAAAGTTCATCTTCTGATCTCAACTCAATGGCGAGCTATCACCGCGACAATCCAAGCACTAGCCGTCGCTTCCCCCACAACGAAGGCATGGACGAATCTCCTCCCCTGAACACCATCAACGTCCTAACCGCACGGATAGATCGACTCGCGTCCGTCGTGGATGCGATCGTCCTTGTCCAAATGTTAGGGCAGGCCCCCCAGGTCGCCGCTCCGCCACCTCGGGACCGGGACCCCTATAGAGGGAGAGAAGACTCTGCTCGAGTCGGCACTGCCGACCACCGCCTTGCCGCCTACCACGGCCGCAGATCTCCCACGCCAACATATTCTATGAACCGCTAGGCGCCCCACAGTTCAACACCGAGATTCGTCGCCGGAGTGCCTCGCCCCGAGCCCCATCGCGTCTCTGTCCCTCCCAAGGAGGTGTCGGTCAGCTCGCCTGTACCCAGGCATGACCGACACCCCCTCCCTCGAAGGGGACGTGCGGACGGGACTCGTCACGGCAGCTCGAAGACTACCTCGCCGGGGGACCTAAGGAACCTCATCGAAAGGAACCGGGGCCGCGGCCAGACAGGTCTCCAACAGCAAAGGCCAAAGATCAGAATGCGCCGAATCATCGAGATACCACGGCCGACTCGACGCCCTCGAAAAGAAGATCGAAGGTATGCATCGGGAAGGTCGTCATTCGAGCGACGGGGCTAAGTACGCCGCCGACTCGCTCACAAAACCCTTCACCGAAGAGCAGCTCGCCATCCATGTCTCCTCCCGGAACAAGCCACTAAAGGTCTCTCTCTTCGACGGGAAGTCTGACCAGAAGGACCATTTGGATGCATTCACCGCGGGAAAGAGCTTCCAAGGCAACTCTGACACCGCCCAATACCAAGCTTTCCCAGCCACCCTTATCTGCTCCGGACGAGACTGGTTCCGAGGACTCGCGCCATGCTCGATCTCAACCTTCGATGAGCTGGCCACCCAATTCCTCGGCCACTTCTTCGGGAACTGATTGTAGGTAGGTTTTATGCGCTTTCGCTTTTAAAAGATGAATCAAAGAATTTTAGCCGCAGTCAAGAACGGCGTCGCTTGGTAGATAGCCGGTGAATACAGGTCGTTCCATAGGGATTTTGTGTATTTTCTATTTGTTCTAACGAGTTAATTCCAATTGGGGTTGGATTGGATTATCAATAAAAACTAAGGTAGATTTAGATTAGGATTAAAACCTTGCTAGGGTTAGGTTTAGATTAAGTTTGGAAATTCAATATTTCTCACCGTTTTCTATGCCCTAATTAAGATCTATTTATGTGTTAAGGTAATAATTAACAAAGGGGATTGGCACGATCGGGAAGAAACTATATTTCATCCTCTAGGTCCTTGTCCGTCCTTTCTCAATTCTTACCCTAACCTCCATGGAAAACATATACAACCGGTCTTTTAAACTACGGTATCACCGCTACCTCATGGGATAGGGTGCCGTAGTAAGCGGTGTGTGTATGTATGCATAGGGTCCTATTAAAACGTATGATGGGCTAGAAAGGAGTGAGAGACTTTCATCTCTCAAACCTTTCCTATTCCTAACCCTAACAAGTGAGGAACTACTCACTGATTAGGGAATTGATAAAAAAGACATTTTTATGTTTGTTTTCAATTCAATAACCTAATTATCTAAACTACGGCAAATGAATAAAAGTGCTAAACTAATTACTAGGGCAGATAAATAAACTTATACTAAGGCAGAAAAGAAATTAACTAGAGCATGGAAAGGAAAATCTTAGTTTATTTGATGCTCTCTTCAAGACATTACAGCGAATAAAAATTCTGAATTTGATGAATAAAAAGAGGCATCTCAAAAGAGGCACCCAAAAGAGGCACTCAAAAAGAGGCACACCCAAAAAAGAGCAGTAGGGTTCCTATTTATAGGGAATAGAACCCCTAGGGTTTACATCTGATCCATATCTAGAATTACAAAATTACCCTTAAGAAAACCGAGTCAATGCACCGACGCACCGACACGTGTGATGCACGGCCGCGGATCCTGTCACGACCCGAAAGAGCACGTGACTGGCCCTTGAACCATATGAAGTCTATAGGACCCCATCAGATCCAAGTAAGCAAAAAGGCCAGAAATCTAAAACCATTTTAAATAGTAACTAAAGAAAAACTGGTTTTTAAGAAGCAAAGAAAACATGTTTTGGAAATCAAAGTTTTTAAATAACTAAGCCGAAAACGCATTTTAAAAATATGTAGTCTTTTTTGAAAATTTCGGCAGAGTTTCCTTTGTAAAAACTAACCCCGATCGGGGTACAACAAGAAGGATATATATATGGAATGATAAAAGGCATCCCCAACTGGGAGCTAGCTCTCCGTCAATCGACGGTCACAACCACGCAAGCAATAATAATATACAACGCCAAAGGGCGAGGATCAAAGCTCAAAAAGAAACTCAAAACAGCCTGAAAACCATAATACTACAAGCGCGACTCTAAGGTCGAAATAATACATCACTGTGTCTAAGTCTGAAACAATATACAAGTTTTGGTTGATGGAATAACTAGATACATCTGAAAAGTACATGTACAAGGGTGGTTCGGATACAAAAGAAGCCACCTACCAAAGCTAGTCACCCGTATGGAAGCAGTGTGCCATAAAAGCCGCTATGGAATCTGTACGGCAAAAACCTGCAAGAACTGTGGCACAACGGGGGTGAGTTGCCAACTCGTGAATAGAAAATATCTACAAGTAGAGATCGAATGTATGACCCATCCTAGGTCAATACGATCAGATATATATAAACCTCAATATGAATAAGTCTGAAGCATGCTAAACTGGCAATGTAATCTCTATACATGAGTCTAGTGCCAAGTGCTCGTGCCAATGCCTCAGGTAATAGCATATCATAAATGTGAGGTATGATCAATGAAATCAAATCTGCATGTACTTGGATCCCGTCCACTCGTCACCCAATGACAATAACCATCATGCATGTAAATATCATCATCATATGCACGGAAATATGAGGATATAAACCACCTGTGTCCCTTGCGACACGTGAAAATCATGGAACCGGAGTGTCCAGCAACGACACTCGAAAACATCAAGAAAACTGTGCCCAGCATCGGCACGTAAATCCTCATATAACGGGCTCCGTCAGTCCGGACCAGCCCACGGGCTCCATATAAGTCTACGGTAGCGCCCCGGCCGTCTTTCAGACGCCAAATGCGGAACAAAAACTTTTATAACTGGCGCTATCGAATACTATAACCCGGATCTGCCATTAACGCTAAACTAACAATCTACAAAGAGGGAAGAAAGGTTATACCGAACGATCCGAGTCCTTTGTTCTTTAACCATCATCCCACGCTCCGTTGTGGCTGCTCCGATCTCGTCGATCTCCGATCTCCTCGTCCAGGTGGCACCATGTCATCGGATCTTTAAACGGGCTCCCGCCTCTGACTCGAGGCAACTCGGTCGTCAAGTTTGCTAAAAGAGACGACCAAGATTGATGTAGAGAACGAGTGGAATACTTTGTCTCGCTTCGTTCAAAGCCATGGACGAACGGTTAATGAAGTTGCCATTGGAATCGGGTGATGGAATGAAATGAGCTATGAAATTCCATACACCGAAACTATCATAATCTTTTCAACCAAGTCAAGTGAGATAGTCTCAAGAGAGGAGGGGAGGGGCCGGCCATCATATAGAGGTGGGGGGTGATGGTAGGAGAGGGGGAGGTGACAATAAGAGAAATATCTAGTGTGGACACAAAGTATGAACACAATTAATGAAAATGATGAATCATTAACCAAGTCATCATGCATTAATTGAATCATTAAATGCAACCATGAGTCACAAAACACCTCATCACTTCTAGAACCTTCTAGAAGCATCCACACTCATATCAAGAAAAGATTTATCCGTATTTAACCGAATGTTAAATACGGCTGATAGAAAACTGGAAACTGGCAACTTCCAAAAGTGATCCTGAAACGAATTTCAGGATAACCCCGAAACTGTATAAATATACCCGCATTTGTATTACGACCGAATACAAATGCAACTGAGACAAAGATATTATATCCACTCTGTATAATACATGGATCCGGCTTAAACCAAAGCCCACCAGTATTATCTGCCCGAAATATGACACGTGCGTAAACGCACGTGCATTTTCCGAACCCTGCCATAAAACCATACGGCATCTACAATGTTTCGCCCGAACTTGGGAAACTATCTGTGGGGGACTCTAACGACTCGTCAGTACCTTGGCAGTGGGTTTAACCACAAGCCGTCAGCGGCACTAGCTATGCATAACGGCTGCCCATGGACTGAACTCAAGGGAGGCCGATGAGCGAACTCATCTGGAAACCCTACTGATCCTAACAGTGACAATGTATATATAGTCCGGTCCGTTCGTCTATGAGTATCACATATCCGTCCTAGGGGGCTAATAACTTCAGACCCCCAATAGCTGTATAAGTCGTGTCGGAGACAAACCCTGAACACCCTGAGATACTACTGGAGTACCTACCAGTAAATCTCACCTGCCTTGGCCAAGAACTTGGTGTAATGGTTTTCCTAGACACAGCGCGACCTCCACCCCCAATACCGGGAGAGACGAATCCCCTGCCGATCCGCTCACGTGCCTCCATGTGGCTCGGGACTGTACCCAAAAACTTACTGTTTGCACGACTCCTTTGAGCCGTGGTAGGGTAGAAATCAAAGCACAGTGGGAACTCACACGAGACAAATGACGACCTCAGGTCGATGAACTAACCTGTACACATGTCACCAGGGAACTGCTATCTGACGGTATGTATAATACCAACCAGCAGGTTCCCGGCGAGTCCTGTCCGGTGTACTCATAACCCAATGAGCACCTGTATACATCTTAGGTGATTCTACTGACACCAGTGGCTTGTAAGACCGGCCACTGTCCCTCGTCGGGGTCTCGACTATATACACTAGTCTACTCCGGAGTATCGATGCCCTGTCTCGAAACTCCCACGACTAGGGACCACTATTAAGGATATGCTTATAGACCACCCAACTCTCACTTATATGATCGCCCTCATACTGTTGGTAGTCAAGCAAGATCCTAAGGGCTCTATCAAAGTGTAATCGTGATCAGTCACCTGAACCTATACACGACTGATAAAGGCAAACCAGATAGCATACTATCATCTCGAGTAAGACTGTCCTACCGGCATAGGTCCTCCTCAATCATTGCAATCACGTGCCTGCGATCCAATAATTGACTTTGAGAGCACTATATCCAACAATCTCCCACTTGCACTTAAGGCTAATTATTGCGATGTCGCCTACTCACAGCCCGTGTGAAACCAACACCCAACTCCCCTACTAATCAGTTTCACAAAGCCCGTTTGTAAAACTATTGTGTTCGAGAAATAGCCTCAGTGAGTGGATCCGCCCGGATGTTTCTTTCTATGTCTCTCTTAATCTCAAGCTCGCGGAGAAAGCCATCTCCCGAATTGAGTAATACCTGTCTTAGAATTTGTCTGGATATCTGATGGGACCTAGTTCATAAATGAACTCCAAATCCAAACTTCTTAGACTGTATCGATAACTGAACCTAATCAGTATCCTGCACCATGCCTCCCACAGTATCCTCTTGGACCACCTGTCCATAATACTGTCCCTCGTCAGAGGGAAAACTATAACTTTGATAATCTCTCTGTCATCCATGTCACCTTTGAAGCCTGGAATGATAACCGTCTCCCGAAGGAGGCTGCCGTCATCAAATCCCTAGAACATCCACTTATGTTCTAAAACTGCTTCCTTATGTTTCTCCAGGATTGGATTAATACAAACTTATTGCATCTAGTGCAAAAACAACATCTGGTGTGGTACTTGACATCTCATGATTGACTCAATTGCCTAAGCAAGTGATCTGCCAATCATGCACATCCCTCTCCCCTTTAGTCTGTAAGACACCTTTAGAGAGGGTGACTCTATCACCAGCAGGTACACCACCATGCCAAGAGTCATCTATTCTAAAAAACCATTAGAATACTGTCAAAATACCCACATTAGGAAACTACCCAAATCCAGATCTAAAACAAAAGATCTAGAAACCAGAATGTCTAATATTATATCCATATCCTGTCTAGAGAAATAACAGTGTGACGATCACAGTACAACCGATCATAGTATAGGAATTTTACTTCCTACTCTGTGTATGACATCCAAATACCAAGACATCACACCCTACTACCTTCTTAACTGATCCATCCCCTATTCTGATGAAGTCAAACCTATGACTGTCACATCAAAATTAGATGATCAATCTCCGCTATAACTGCTCTAGTCTATAAATAGACATAAGCTACTTGTCTAATATGCTTCCGCTGCTCCCACTGACCACAACAACCCTCCTACCGGGTCTCATAGCCTGGAACTACAGTAGTGTCAAGTCTGGGTAGATAAGAACCTCACTGTCACCGTCCTTTAGGCTACCGAAGTACCTCTCGGGTGTCTGAGGTGACCCACCAAATCTGCGGAGTGGCTAATGGAATGTCAAACCTGATGAATCTGTAGGTCCTATTAAATTTTCCATAATCGTTTGCGGTTCTGGAATCACTTCCAGTTCTACCATACTCCCACTACTGTTTTCTGAAAAAATCCATTTTACTAAAACTGTGGCGAGTTTAGAACAATATCACTATTGATCTTCCAGATGGTAGAAAGTCAACCCTCATCATAGCTTGGGCCAACCCACAAACTGCCATTACAGAAACATGCCCTGAGTTATCCAGAGTATGGTTTTAAGCATAAGCCGGACAACTCACCGTACCTTAACATCGTTAAGATATGAACCATTCTATATCCAATATAGAAACATTAGCACTTATTTAATTGGAATCAGATTCAAATCATGCAGCTGTCTCCAGTGCATATGAACTTTAATGGAGAGAGGCTAATCAGCATTACTCAACTTAGGAATCCAATCAATTATGAGTAACCTGAAAGAGAAACAAGTTTCTCAAAACTTTTACTATTATCTGAATACCAATCACAAGAATCTACATCTTCGACTCTTTGAAGAATCCCGATACTTGCGATATCTGGTCCTCTACTTTATTCTTATACCCACAACTTCTCAAAACTTAGACCTTGTATTTCTACGAAACACTAGTCTAAAAACTAGAGAAGTCATAAGTAAACAGAACATAGTACGAGGACCTACCCCTTTGTCCTGATGGACACTGGACAACATACAATACTCTGTATAAGTCCGCTGAGTTGAATAACTCAAAACCTGTGCGTCGTAGGTTGAAAACTGTACCCAGGCGATTTCCTCAAATATCACCAATTACAACGAATTCCGATATAATGAGGATGATCACCTAATTCCCAATAACTTCCTCCCACTCATCATCTGTAAAACCATACAGATGTGAGAATGAAACCTGGTAAATACATACCCTGGAGTAAGTATCTAATCGGGAAAACAGTTTTCCATTAACAATGCACTGAAACATGAAAATGTTTCGTAGGGGTATCCTGGTATTCATAGTAATTCCTCTTCCATAATCCAATTCATGACTTTAACCGTATATTTCTGTGCCATCTCTCCAAATCCCTTTATTTGTCTTTAGTCGTTACCTTCTGTACATCATCGTTAGGCTAAATGGTTTTCTTTCTTCCCTACCGTTCGGCACCAGCCTATGGTTTGGAAGAAGACTATCCAGTAAGCATAATAGGTGTACCCTCCTAAACCAAGGAGTACTCACATCTTGAGAGAAGGTGATGATAAAAGACAACTGAATAATACCTTATTCTTTTAAGGGTGAAATAGGACTGGCGATGAAGTACGCGGTTTGGTCGTGAATGATAACAGTCGCAACTTACTTTGCCCTCTTTCTAATCCCTTTATTTTGTCTTTACATATTACCTTCTGTACACCCTACTTAGGCTAATTGGTTTTCTTCATTCCCTACCTTTCGGCACCTGCCTACGGTTTGGAAGAAGACTATCCAATAAGCGTAATAGGTGTACTCTCCTAAACCAAGGAGCCCTCGCAACCTGAGAGAATGTGATAATAAAAGACAACTGAATAAACCAATTCTATTTCTCCTGAACCTTGATCCATCCTCGAAGGAGTCCGTTCGAGTTCGTATATAACCATACGATGGATCTATCCAATGGAAGTGGATGTCCGTAGTAATACAGGGTGTTCTGAGAAATGCAAAGGGTAAAAGAAGGAGTGGCAATGACTTATGCAACTCAGACAATCCAAAAGCCAGTATTTTAAGAAGGTTCGGTCAACTTGGTCACTGAGTCATAGTCTAGGGTCGGTCAAAGGTCGCTGCCAAAGAGAGAGAGAGAGAGAGAAAAGAAACACTCTGCGTGCACTCTAACCTAGATCAGAATGGTTATCACTTTATCTAATCCGGAAACCTCCCACTGTACTGTCAAATTCTCCCCTAAACCTGAAAGAAGAATCAATCGGGATCACCCGAAGAGTAAACCAACTCATCAGTGGGAATCGGGATCCAACTCTCATCGCATGATAACGTGACGGAATCCACTCACGTTATCACACTCCAGAAGGTATGCTCATGCCTGGAAAGTTTCAGTTTCTTTAGAAAGTCCCGATATAATTTTTACCCCATGCTCTTATGATCGTGACTAAGGGCCAACCCATCATAAGTCGCATGTCAAGTTCTTCCCATCATTATCTTGTTAATTTGAACCCACTCGTACTCGCCCTTGACTAAGGGACAACATGGCTGTACGACTGTCCCAAACCAACGCATCTATCTATGCAACATATGAACACCCCGGCAGCTACCAATCACTATGTCCTAGCTATAGGCCAGACCAACATAGCTTGAATACTACTGACCATTCATATGAAATGACGGAGGGCTACGGCTGGTTTTTGGCGAAAAACCTTTAACGTAATGAACTTGATCTCGTTGAAGGAACCTGATAGCTTTTTATAAAATATAGTGGCGAAAACCTTTGCTAAAGAGGTCACTCTCGGTGAAGGGATCTCGGCTCTTTCCTCGTGGAATGAGGTGCAGGATATTCCACTGAATACCGCGATGCAAAGCAACATATAATCGGCTATAGTGAAGTTATTACCCTGACGCAAAACTTCTGCCCAAGGGGTCAGTCCCGGTGAAGGGATATCGGCCCTTGCCCCGTCGAATGAGGTGCAGGATATTCCAACCGAATACCACTGTGCAAAACAAAAGGAAATATCTTTGTAATAACACCTTTTAAATTGTTCCAACAACATCCAAACAGGTTTGTTTTACTTTGCATTGATCAGAATCAATGCAGTCCCATCAATTAATCACACCAGAAAAGAACGAAAATAAAATGTATGTATATGCCATCCGCATTCGTCACTGGGTCCCGTCATCACTCATTAGGTTACTTAACTAACGACAGAGCGGGGACTGAACTAGCGCGGGTGTAAAACATATACAACATCTAATAGTATATAATCCAATATACAATAATCGCTCGAGGCGTGATAATATGCAACATTACAGAAAAGTAATAAGCATCACAGAACAATACAGATAATCTGGGATCCCCGGGTTTCACAGAGCCGCTGCTGAAACCTGAGGT
Organism: Agapanthus africanus; assembly: GCA_030015575.1. Classification (NCBI taxonomy): domain Eukaryota; kingdom Viridiplantae; phylum Streptophyta; class Magnoliopsida; order Asparagales; family Amaryllidaceae; genus Agapanthus; species Agapanthus africanus. Next base: position 165,281,102 of record CM057343.1, on the reverse strand, counting down.
TCCCCTATCGTGTGGATAGCCTGTGCAATGAAACCTAGACCCCTACGGGTGCGGCAAGTTACTCGCCAAAACCTGAAGCGAGGCAGCCCCTACAGCAAAGTGAATGGACCACCCTACACTTCACGGAATCCAGTAACATGAGCACCCCTCCTTGGGTCAACCTGTACCCCCTACGAGTGCGGCGAATAGTCTGTCAATTCTAGAGTGAGGCCCCTCTGCTTCTCAAAGCCATGAGATGCGGACCCGTTGCCCCCCAGAACCCGGCTATCCGTGCACCCTGTCGCGGGGTAAAACCTAGTACAGAAATGAAAAATATGTACAACGGGTACATCGATCTCGACCCGGTCGTGCCCCTAAACAATATTATACAATAGGCAGTGACGGCAGTCCACATGTTGGACGCTCGCCCCGCAATATCAAATGTACAAATAAACTCAAACTGCACTACTATTGCACACTGCTATCCACCACGACAAATCCGCAACATCACAGCACAACACAGAACATCAACGCGAATGTCACGTTCGCAAACCCGTCGAAAAGAACTATAGCAATCAGACGCGGTTTACCGATCAAATGACATTCACGGTCGGAGATATAATGTAAGTACTGTAAACTAACGCGTTTAAATTTCGATCGACTAAATATCACGAAGTGGGCCCCATGAACATCTGCTGCACAGTAACAAAATCTGGGCCCAAAAGATATATACCAAAAACCCCAATTTCCAGAGAATAAGTCACTGTGCAAATTTGGAGCAATGACCATACAGAATGGCCGCGGATGCGCGGTCAAACCCTAGGTTTGACCGTGATTCCGCGGCTGTCTTGTTGAGTCACGTGCCCAAATTTGTACGATATGCTTAGAAAACCCTGCACAACTTTCTGTGATATGCAAAATAATTTTAGGACTTGATTTTAAATCAACTGAAACTGTGAATGGAAATATAGCAGTTTTTGATATTCGGTCCGATCGATGTTTTAAACGCGTTAGCATAAGTTAGTAAAGCTTAATGGCGTGGCGCTGATACCATGTAAGTCTACGGTAGCGCCCCGGCCGTCTTTCAGACGCCAAATGCGGAACAAAAACTTTTATAACTGGCGCTATCATATACTATAACCCGGATCTGCCATTAACGCTAAACTAACAATCTACAAAGAGGGAAGAAAGGTTATACCGAACGACCCGTGTCCTTCGTTCTTTAACCATCATCCCACGCTCCGTTGCGGCTGCTCCGATCTCGTCGATCTCCGATCTCCTTGTCCAGGTGGCACCACGTCATCGGATTTTTAAACGGGCTCCCGCCTCTGACTCTAGGCAACTCGGTCGTCAAGTTTGCTAAAAGAGACGACCAAGATTGATGTAGAGAACGAGTGGAATACTTTGTCTCGCTTCGTCCAAAGCCATGGACGAACGGTTAATGAAGTGGCCATTGGAATCGGTGATGGAATGAAATGAGCTATGAAATTCCATACACCGAAACTATCATAATCTTTTCAACCAAGTCAAGTGAGAGAGTCTCGAGAGAGGAGGGGAGGGGCCGGCCATCATATAGAGGTGGGGGGTGATGGTAGGAGAGGGGGAGGTGACAATAAGAGAAATATCTAGTGTGAACACAAAGTATGAACACAATTAATGAAAATGATGAATCATTAACCAAGTCATCATGCATTAATTAAATTATTAAATGCAACCATGAGTCACAAAACACCTCACCACTTCTAGAACCTTCTAGAAGCATCCACACTCATCTCATGAAAAGATAAATCTGAATTTAACCGAATGTTAAATACGGCTGATAGAAAACTGGAAACTGGCAACTTCCAAAAGTGATCCTAAAACGAATTTCAGGATAACCCCGTAACTGTATAAATATACCCGCATTTGTATTACGACCGAATACAAATGCAACTGAGACAAAGATATTATATCTACTCTGCATAATACATGGATCCGGCTTAAACCAAAGCCCACCAGTATTATCTTCCCGAAATATGACACGTGCGTAAACGCACGTGCATTTTCCGAACCCTGCCATAAAACTATACGGCCTCTACAATGTTTCGCCCGAACTTGGGAAACTATCTATGGGGGACTCTAATGACTCGTCATTACCCTGGCAGTGGGTTTAACCACAAGCCGTCAGCGGCACTAGCTATGCGTAACGGCTGCCCATGGACTGACCTCAAGGGAGGCCGATGAGCGAACTCATCCGGAAACCCTACTGAGCCTAACAGTGACAATGTATATACAGTCCGGTCCGTTCGTCTATGAGTATCGCATATCCGGCTTAGGGGGCTAGTAACGTCAGACCCCCAATAGCTGTATAAGTCATGTCGGAGACAAGCCCTGAACACCCTGAGATACTACTGGAGTACCTACCAGTAAATCTCACCTTCCTTGGCCAAGGACTTGGTGTAATGGCTTTCCTAGGCACAGCGCGACCTCCACCCCTAATACCGGGAGAGACGAATCCCCTGCCGATCCGCTCAAGTGCCTCCATGTGGCTCGGGACTGTACCCGAAAACTACCTGTTTGCATGAATCCTTTCAGCCGTGGTAGGGTAGAAATCAAAGCACAGTGGGAACTCACACGAGACAAATGACGACCTCAGGTCGATGAACTAACTTGTACACATGTCACCAGGGAACTGCTATCTGACGATATGTATAATACCAATTAGCAGGTTCCCGGTGAGTCCTGTCCAGTGTACTCATAACCCAATGAGCACCTGTATACATCATAGGTGATCCTACTGACACCAGTGGCTTGTGAGACCGGCCACCGCCCCTCGTCGGGGTCTCGACTGTATACACTAGTCTACTCCGGAGTATCGATGCCCTGTCTCGAAACTCCCACGACTAGGGACCACTATTAAGGATATGCTTATAGACCACCCAACTCTCACTTATATGATCGCCCTCATACTGTTGGTAGTCAAGCAAGATCCTAAGGGCTCTATCAAAGTGTAATCGTGATTAGTCACCTGAACCTATACACGACTGATAAAGGCAAACCAGATAGCATACTATCATCTCGAGTAAGACTGTCCTACCGGCATAGGTCCTCTCAATCATTGCAATCACGTGCCTGCGATCCAATAATTGACTTTGAGGGCACTATATCCAACACTCCATCTGCGGAATCGGCCCTCGGCCCCAGCAGTACGCCCATATCCATCTATCGACTCTGGTCGGTATCCTCCGGATAACCGCCAGGTCCAAACAATCACCGGTAGGTACTCGCCCGCCTCCAGGCTCAATCGGCAAAGTCTATCGATCATATTGCCGAGGGGAACCATACCGGGTCCACCATGTACCCGCAATCGGCTCGTCCACTCCTCGAATCGGGTTTCACATGTCGCTCTCAGCACCGAGAAAACACATGGTGGACGCACTGAAATATCATATCAAGGGTAACCGGGTTTTTAAAACAGTTTCATATTCTCTTTTTCAATACCCACGGTCCCCAAATCCAGAAATATCATGGAAACAACATATCTCAATGCGTATCATCAGAAAGCATGATGTAGGCGACATGTAAAGGAAATGTAAGCATATCATTATGTCATGCAAGAATCATATACTGAATGCAACAGTACTACAGTGTAGTGATATGGCAATTATCGATGATGAAGTGTGTGAGCCGGCAAACAGTGTACGTGGAACATACGCATCATCGATAATGGTGTTGGTGTCCTAACAGCATGACTGTAATATATCAACAACACAAGCGATGCAATGCAAATAGCATGAATATGCGGAATTGAATAATCAACGCAACAGTAAAGAATCTACCTCAAAAACTATATCATGCAGCCTTGCCTTTTGAAATAAGACGAATCGGGGTTTTTGGTAAAATAAGGGCTACGGTGATTTAAGAACAGATGGTACATTTGAAAATATCCGTAGAATCCCTTTTTCCTATCTTTAAAATATCCCCGATTCATTAGTTTTGAAATAGGTATGACTCGGGTCTAGTCTACGCCTACTATGCGAACTACGGACCCAACTATCAAGTCAATCGGGAGGGGTATGAAAACCACCTAAATCTGAGTCGATATACACATATATATATATACAATAGTCGGTGATCCCGCCTCAATAGTATCACGTACGATACAATATATCATATAATATCCTCGAGTCATGAGTGCGGATCTAACATCAATATAAAGCTCGTACGGTAAATCGTCTTACGACATCTCAATAGCTGGGTACGGGTCAATATCACATTCATCTCATCACATATCAGGTATCACTACCATCATATCACATAGTCTAGGGTACAAGTCTATGTATAGTAACATCGATACCATCTATATAAATATGAATGCGGGGTAAAACACATGCCCAAAGGCCCGCTAAAACCACCATGTCGCATCTCAAATAAGAACTCTGTCATATCGCCGAATCTCACGGCCTCAATCAAACCTCATCGACTCATCTCAATCCCACGTATCATCCTCTAATCCCGTATATGAACACATAGTCCCATACCCATGTGTAGATATAAACACCTCCAAATGCGCACAGATAAAAGAAAGAATGTATGCAAGTATATGTGTGTACGTGTATGTGTGGGTGCAACCACTACTCTGGGGTTCCGCACTATACTAAACCAATACATCCTTATCATCAATAATCTTAAACAACACATAATAAATATACGTGTGTATACGTATTCGTATACATCACCACGGACTGCGGGGGTGCTATACGCCATCCACCCGACTTCTCTCCATAGATATAAATCTACTCACCTTGCTTCTTGTGTGCCAATGCCGATGTCGCCATTTTCATCTTCTTCGCCTCAACATCACGTAGGGTACCTACAAGTATATCAAAAATGCTAAAGCACATGAAAATCACATCGGAAAGCCATTACAGCACACGCTACTCGCATAGGTAAACACCTATCGTCTCGCATGCAAACACGATCAATATCCACTTGTCGTTGACGTCCAAATGCCACCCGACAGAAACGAATCACCAAATACCAAAATCCATGCTAAAACAAGTTGTAAATCATGCACCAACATAGGAAAATCAACCCAGATTTTACCCTGATTGGAACCAGACAAAATTGAACATGCCATGGGTCAAGACTACTGGAAATAGGGCGATGCACCAAAAACGAACCAAATCCCTCCTGCTCTGGCCGCAAATTGCGGCCAGAAGGATTAAATCTGCAGCCTGGGGAAGGAGGTAGGGGCTAGGGTTTGGTGTGGTAGTTCCAGGGTGCCTACACATCTCACTGTCAACTCAATTTTATTTTAGGGTTCTCGGAATGATAGCAGATTCCTAAATACGATCACAGATTCACAGTTTTTCCCGATATCGTCTCATAAATCCGTATTCTGGGTCTTATCTTCTTGTTTGGTTCTAAAGTAACATCCCAATAGGGTTCTAAGGTCACCACAATCCTCAATTTCACTTTACAACTCAAATTTACCCAAATCCTCTCTAGGGTTGTCCAAGGTGTACAAAACTTCGTCGAAACGACATCAAACTATAAAAGAGGCTTAATCACTAGAAATGATACAACAATTGTGAAGGAATTACCTCAATTGCGACTCATGAATCCTCAACATTGCCAATTCACAAACTTTCTTGGTCCAAATGGTTGCTTGAGGGCTTGTGCACATTTTTGGTGAAATGAGAGTGAAGTTTCGGAGTTGTTTTGAGTGTGATGGAGATGATTTTGTGAGGAGGGAGGGCAAGGAGGAAGCAGCAGCAACTGAAGAAGAGGGAGGGAGAGGAGAGAATGAGAGGATGAAGAATGCCCAAGTCAAAGCTAACCCCTCTTCTTTCTCTCTCACCCATACCTACTACCATTATTCTAATCTATCTATTTTCTTTTCTTTTCTTGTTTTCTTCTCACTCAAATAGTGAACCCAAAGCAAAGCCATGGTAACAAAATGTAACACAAGTGTAGAAAAAGATAAGTGCATGTTTTGCACAAAAATGCCAAAAATCCGATTAGCGATTTTTAATCGCGATTAGCACTAAATTAGCATATAACTAATCATAAAAACTTAAAAATGGCATAACTCCATAAAATACCCTATTTAGAATTTTCCATAATTTTTTCCCATTTATTTGTATTTAATTATACAGAAATATTAAAATATTCATTAAATTAATATTAAATTATAAAAATTCCAAAAAATAATATTTTATTATTTTGGAAACGTTACAATCTACCCTCCTTAAAGAAATTCGGTCCCCGAATTTAAATTTAAACCCCCAAATACTAAAATATTTCGATACAAATTCCATATCGCCGGGGCTCCGAATCATCAATACATAAAACATCATAGCGCAATGCATGCGCATGAGTACTGAGCAGATAACTCAAAAGCAAAACTCCGTCAAGCATCCCGCAATCATCGGAGTCATGGTCAAGATACAAATGTCAAATCCAATACAAAACCAATATGATATAGATCAGAACTATACATGTAGACATCCAACCTATACATGTGAATAGCTGATGTAAATACATGCCAAATCTTTTTAAGTCGCTGTGCGATGCGCATAACACTGCACAGTGGCGGACGTTTTTCATAAGAAAATCACCATATATGTATATATCTTTTGTTTACTATGTATGTTCCGCCGTTTTGAAAACAATTTAGAAGGGTTTCATTGTTTTTAAAACGTTTCGTGTCATATCAGACACGTAGGTATATATGCCGAGACTATAGTTTGCTTTTTGGGAATCCCTTCGATAACTATCAATGCAAGCAAGATATATCCAGGTACTGTCCTCTGACCAGTCCTGCTCAGTACGAAACGAATATCAAATATCATAAAAAAGTACTGCTCCAAAAGGAATAAATCCCAAAAATGCACATAACACCACCCCGTGCGTCTGGTGTGCACGGAAATCAAAATCCATATATGTGCCATACAGGTGCACAAAACAACATCTAGGTGCAACGGGTGTGCACGAAGTATCTGTCCTAGGCAACGTGTGTGCCTGACAGCCAAATCAGGTGCATCTGTCATGCACGAAGAATCTCGATTTAGTGCATCTGGTGTGCACCAAAATCGTATCTCAAAACATGCGCCCAACATGCGCGAAAATCCAAATCGGTGCATCCATCGTGCATGAATGAAAATCTAAACCCTGCGCACTCAACATGCACGGAATCACGAAATCCAATGGCAAACGCCGAACATGCGTAAGTCCAGTCAAAAGCACGGAGTGCAAGAATCATAATATCAGGGTCAAAGTCGAAGATATACAATGCGGCTCAATCAAAATCAAGTGTACCGTGATGGAAAATCTCACAACCGCGAGCATCAGCGTGCACAAATCAAATCAAAATACTAAAAGTACATGAAAACTATGCTGGAAGCGTAAATCAAATCACCGGCATAAAATAGGCATGAAATCACAATCAATACCTTAAGAGTAATAACTATGCGCAAGGTATAAATACCCAGTAGGTCCAACCATGGTGCACAAAATCAAATATCATGGAACTCAGTCATCAAGACTAAATCATGCAAATAGATCGCCCAAAATACCGAAATCCAATGTGACGGATACGTGATAATCAAATCACAAAATCACAAATCATAAATACCGCCGTCGGTATATACTCCTTCGAAGTCGAGAAGGTGTCGGTACATCCATTGCTAGCGGCGCAAGATATCTACTTGCCTCTTGCTCGCGGCTGGCGTCCTCTGCCTCTGGTTCCTTATCTTCCCTGTGGATTACCAATCTCGCAATCCATCGGCTCATCGGCCCGTCAGGTGTGCTAACGGAAACGATTCCGTTCTGGCACTTTTCCGGTCATCTCTCGGTCAATCCTCATGACTACTCGTAAGGCAGTACATCTCTGGCGCTGACCTCGGGTCCTCTGAATGCACATCACACATCTGCTCCTGGTGCAAATCTTATTGCAGCAGTGTACTGGAAGGAATCCTACTCAAGGTCTCTTCTGATCTCGCCTAAGCCAAACTGTACGGAGGCTGGTACTCTGGCATAATCTTTTCTCGCTCTCTGGACATCCGCGTCCTTAGTACAACATCTACTCGAAAGCTGGTCGCATCCCATCGCCTCTGTATGCTTATCCGACCTTTAACTTTAACGGGGAGTAGTAACAGCTCGTCTGTATCTCGCACGAACTTCTTATCCCGCTTGTCTGTATCATCGACCATTTCGACGTCACGTCTCTATCTGCGCACTGCAATGTCCTCGGCTACGGTCCATCCGAAGTCTCTCACACGCACTCGAAATCACGAACTCGGTATCTTCATCACTCAGTAGAAGATATCTAGCCGAACACGTCCTCAGCGTGCGTATCGCATCTCTAATGTCAGCGGAGTGGTACGTCATCTCGTCGAAATCTCGTGCGAACTATTTACTCCACTTGCTCCAATGTCGACTGATTCGGACTCGCTCATCATGGCTGCACGGACTACGGTCCAACGGCTATACTCGTATCTGGAGTCTCCCAAGCAGTGTGTCCCATCACAATATCCGAAAGATGTTGAACCATCCGATCGACTCGTCAGAACCTCATAATCCCCCAAGAGCTCAACATCATGGGTACAGTTTAATAGTATCGAGTACATAGCACAACATCAGTGGTCCAGCCGTAAAAGGGCAAACCCAAGCATCACTAATGGCGCCGCGGAACTGCCACAAACCCTAAGGTTCAAAGTCTTTCACACGGTCATTATGTCGAGTTAGGGTTTCATTCTTCTAGAGGGTCCATAGAATCGCTTGCATGTCTTTCCGAATACTTTGAACTTGGAAAATGGGTTCTTGACATTCGATCGTCTCAATCGACTCTTAACGAATCTACGAGAAGTCGTCTCTAGCTGGAATCAATCTACCTGATGACCTCGCATCGGGGTAAGCGAATGAACCACATGTCCTAGTCATTCATCTTCAGTGACTAGCGACTCACCATCATATCTTTAAGTATATGCTCAAGCTGTAGTAGCTCCAACATCTGGGGCGATATCTCATCATTCGCAACAACAACTGGCTCATCCGTCCGTACGCTGAACAGCGTCTCAATCATCATGAATAAGCGACCTATCAATGGTCATCACATCCTGGCTGGCCTCTATCAGTGGCTCAATCCTCTGGTACCAATCGGTACGTCCGAGACATCTCGTAAAAGCGATCTGTCAAACGCTCATGGCACGAAAGCACAATAAGACGATGCCTCTATATGCAATCGTATGTCTCTGGAAACACGCCCTGGTCAGTCCTCGTCCACGACGAGCTCATGCTGACGCAACTCGAGCCGTAGCTCACTCTGCCCGTGCAATCGTGGCAACAAAACTATAACCGGTATCGATAAGGATAGATCATAGGAAGGAATATAATACTGTGCAAGGAAATGTACATCCTAAGGTTTCTTAAGCGGAGTGGCATGTCGTAAGTATGCCGCGGAACATACGTACGGTACGTCCCTCTACTCAAGCTACCTACTCCATCAACCAAGGGTCATCCTATGCGACGAAAGTTCGGGTGTGATACCCCCTCGACTAAGTCTAAGTTCCGTAAGGTCAAGCCTAACTTCCATATATATATAACCGCCCTAGGCTCCACATAGTCAAACTTAGACTCGAACCAAGGTTAACCTAGCGCTCTGATACAAACTTTGTCACGACCCGAAAGAGCACGTGACTGGCCCTTGAACCATATGAAGTCTATAGGACCCCATCTGATCCAAGTAAGCCAAAAGCCCAGAAATCTAAAACCATTTTAAATAGTAACTAAAGAAAAACTGGTTTTTAAGAAGCAAAGAAAACATGTTTTGTTAATCAAAGTTTTCAAATAACTAAGCCGAAAACGCATTATAAAAATGTGTAGTCTTTTCTGAAAATTTCGGCAGAGTTTCCTTTGTAAAAACTAGCCCCGAACGGGGTACAAAAAGAAGGATATATATATGGAATGATAAAAGGCATCCCCAAGCGGGAGCTATCTCTTCGTCAATTGACGGGCATAACCACACAAGCAATAATAATATACAATGCCAAAGGGCGAGGATCAAAGCTCAAAAAGAAACTCAAAACAGCCTGAAAACCGTAATACTACAAGCGCGACTCTAAGGTCAAAATAATACATCACTGTGTCTAAGTATGAAACAATATACAAGTTTTGATTGATGGAATAACTAGATACATTTGAAAAGTATATGTACAAGGGTGGTTCTGATACAAAAGAACCCACCTACCAAAGCAAGTCACCCGTATGGAGGCAGTGTGCCAGAAAAGCCGCTATGGAATCTGTACGGCAAAAACCTGCAAGAACTGTGGCACAACGGCGGTGAGTTGCCAACTCGTGAATAGAAAATATCTACAAGCAGAGATCGAATGTATGACCTATCCTAGGTCAATACGATCAGATATATATAAACCTCAATATGAATAAGTCTGAAGCATGCTAAACTGGCAATGTAATCTATATACATGAGTGTAGTGCCAAGTGCTCGTGCCAATGCCTCAGGTAATAGCATATCATAAATGTGAGGTATGATCAATGAAATCAAATCTGCATGTACTTGGATCCCGTCAACTCGTCACCCAATGACAGTAACCATCATGCATGTAAATATCATCGGCATATGCATGGAAATATGAGGATATAAACCACCTGTGTCCCTCGCGACACGTCAAAATAATGGAACCGGAGTCTCCAACATCGACACTCGAAAACATCATGAAAACTTTGCCCAGCATCGGCATGTAAATCCTCATATAACGGGCTCCGTCAGTCCGGACCAGCCCACGGGCTCCATCTGCGGAATCGGCCCTCGGCCCCAGCAGTACGCCCATATCCATCTATCGAATCTGGTCGGTATCCTCCGGATAACCACCAGGTCCAACCAATCACCGGTAGGTACTTGCCCGCCTCCAGGCTCAATCGGCAAAGTCCATCGATCATCTTACCGAGGGGAACCATACCGGGTTCACCATGTACCCGCAATCGGCTCGTCCACTCCTCGAATCGGGTTTTACATGTCGCTCTCAGCACCGAGAAAACACATGGTAGACGCACTGAAATATCATATCAAGGGTAACCGGGTTTTTAAAACAGTTTCCTATTCTCTTTTTCAATACCCACGGTTCCCAAATCTAGAAATATCATGGAAACAACATACCTCAATGCGTATCATCAGAAAGCATGATGTAGGCGACATGTAAAGGAAATGTAAGCATATCATTATGTCATGCAAGAATCATATACTGAATGCAACAGTACTACAGTGTAGTGACATGGCAATTATCGATGATGAAGTATGTGAGCCGGCAAACAGTGTACGTGGAACATACGCATCATCGATAATGGTGCTGGTGTCCTAACAGCATGACTGTAATATATCAACAACACAAGCGATGCAATGCAAATAGCATGAATCTGTGGAATCAAATAATCAACGCAATAGTAAAGAATCTACCTTAAAAACTATATCATGCAGCCTTTCCTTTTGAAATAAGACGAATCGGGGTTTTTGGTAAAATAAGGGCTACGGTGTTTTAAGAACAGATGCTACGTTTGAAAATATCCGTAGAATCCCTTTTGCCTATCTTTAAAATATCCTCGATTCGTTAGTTTTGAAATAGGTATGACTCGGGTCTAGTCTACGCCTACTATGCGAACTACGGACCCAACTATCAAGTCAATCGGGAGGGGTATGAAAACCACCTAAATCTGAGTCGATATACACATATATATACAATAGTGGGTAATCCCGCCTCAATAGTATCACGTACGATACAGTATATCATATAACATCGTTGAGTCATGAGTGCGGATCTAACATCAATATAAAGCTCGTACGGTAAATCGTCGTACGGCATCCCAATAGCTGGGTACGGGTCAATATCACATTCATCTCATCACATATCAGGTATCACTACCATCATATCACATAGTCTAGGGTACAAGTCTAAGTCTAGTACCATCGATTCCATCTATATAAATATGAATGCGGGGTAAAACACATGCCCAAAGGCCTGCTAAAACCATCATGTCGCATCTCAAATACGAACTCTGTCATATCGCCGAATCTCACGGCCTCAATCAAACATCATCGATTCATCTCAATCCTACGTATCATCATCAAATCCCGTATATGAACACATAGTCCCATACCCATGTGTAGATATACACACCTCCAAATGCGCACAGATAAAAGAAAGAATGTATGCAAGTATATGTGTGGGTGCAACCACTACTCTTGTCATGACCCGAAAGTACGGAACATGACCGGGACTTAGGCTACGAACGTCTCAAGGCGTACGTGCCCTAAGTAAGCCGAGCCCAGAAATCCAAACCAAGAAAATTAGTGGAGTGAAAGAAAGACCATATGTAAATCAACCAGTTTTCAACATAATATACAACGCCTAAAGGCGAGGATCACAACAGAAAAGGGAACTCAACAACATGAAACCCAGAGAAATATAACGTGCGACTCTAAGGTCGAAATAATAAACACCACTGGTCTCTATCTCAAATAAGTACATGTTTGGTTGATGGAACTTCTAGATACAATTGAAATATAATATACAATGTATAATAATGGGTATGATACAAATAACCCACCCACTAGCAAGTAACCCGAAAGAGGTAGTGCCCGCAAAACCGTAATGAAACCTGTACGGCAACACCTGCAAAAAACAGGGGCACAACGGGGGTGAGTTGCCAACTCGTGAATAGAAAAACATCTATGAACAGAAAATCGCATGTATGACGCAATCCTAGGTCATACGATCAACATATATAAACCTCAAATGAATAAGTCTGAAGCATGCTAAGGTGGCAATGTAACATCTATACATGTATGTAGTGCCAAGTACTCGTGTCAGTGCCTCAGGTAATAACATGTCATAAATATGTGGTATGTCTGCATGAAGTAATATGATGATGTATCTAAATTGATATCAATACACTTATATTAGCGTCCCATTCCACTAATATTGGTGTAAGGGTATATATAACAGCGTCCTCATCCACTGTTATATATACGAATGAGGTATGATCGATGTAATCAATATGAATCAATGTCAGCTATAACATGAAGTCTAGTAGTATGTGGATATCTTCCAACTAGGTAATCAATGTCTGTAAATAGGTGGATCCCGTCCACGTGTCACCCAATGACAATAAGCATCATGCATGTAAATATCATAAAGTATATGCATGGAAACATGAGGATATAATCAAATCATGGAACCTGAGTGCCTAGCATCGACACTCGAAAACATCATGAACACCTGTGCTTAGCATCGACACGTAAATCCTCATGTATCTCAGGCGCCACACAGCCTTGTCGGCCCTCATATCCATCTCATGACTCCAGTCGGTATCCTCCGGATAACCGACGGGTCCCAAATATTATCACCGGTAGGTAGTACTCCCCTGCCGGGCTCACTGTCTAGCATATACGAGTCTTCTTGCTCCGAGGTACCTCACCGGGTCCACCATGTACCCACGATCGGTGCCTACCACTCCTCGAACCGGGTATACCCACACAAGCTCTCTGAAACCGAGAAAACTCATGGTGGACGCACTGAAATATCATATCAAGGGTAACCGGGTTTTTAAAACAATCATATTTTTTTCTTTTGAAATATCCACGGTCCCCAAATCCAGAAATATCATGGAAACAACATATCTCAATGCGTATAATAAAACATGATGTATGCGACATGTAAAGAAAGGTAAGCATATCAGTAAGTCATGCAGCATGGAATAGTAATGTGCACATGTCGAGGGAAACCGCTCTTTTTAAAATGAATCAGTTTTAAAGAATATCTTGCGGTTACCAAATCTCTAATCAAGCCAGAATCATCTATGTATGTGTACAGGTATAAGTGTACAATATGACATGCAAGAGTCACATCATGAATACAATAGTACTACAGTGTAGTGGCATGGCAATTATCGATGATGAAGTGTGTGAGCCAGCAAATAGTGTACGTGGAACATACGCATCATCGATAATGGTGCTGGTGTCCTAACAGCATGATAGTAATTATCTCAATTAACACAAGTAATGCGATGCAAATAATATGAATATGTGGAATCAAATAATCAACGCAATAGTGAAGAATCTACATCAATAGGTAAGTGTCATGCGGTTTTGCCTTTTTGAAATAAGACGAATCCGGGTTTTTAGTAAAATAAGGGCTATGGTGTTTTTAAGAAAAGTTGAGCCTTTCGAAATTATCTGTAGAATCCATTTTTGCGTGTCTTTAAAATATACTCCCGATTCGTTAGTTTTGAAATAGGTATACTCGGGTCTAGTCTGACATCTACTATACTAACTACTGATCTAACTATCAAGTCAATCGGGAGGGGTATGGAAACTACCTAAATCTGAGTCGATATATATATAAATATAAAGATAGTAGTCGGTGATCCCGCCTCAATAGTATCGCATACGATACCGTATATCATCTGACATCCTCAAGTCATGAGTGCGAATCAATCATCAATAAAAAGCTCGTACGGTAAATCGTCGTACGGCATCCCAATAGCTGGGTGCGGATCAATATCACAATCATCACATCAATTATCTGGTATCCTTATCATCATATCACGTAATCTGGGGTACTGATCTAAGTCTAGTACGAATCGATACCATCTACATAAGTATGAATGCGTGTGCGAAAGACACGTCAAAAGGCCCGCCAAAATCACATATCGTATCCCAAATACGAGTCACATCACATCACCGATATCATGGCACTATGCCCAATCTTATCGACTCACCTCCAATGTCCTCATCATCACAGTATAAACATAGCAAATATGCACGTATGTGCGTGTGGGTGTAAACCTATTCTAGGGTTCGCGACTTGGAACTACACTAGTTACTTCTAACCCTAATCTATGCATAGTACACCTAACACATCCTAAACAACTAAGTCACACATAAGCTGTCATATATATAAGTATAGTATATATGGTATACTAGACATCGGACTGCGGGGGTGTTATACGCCATCCACCCGACTTCTCCCCGTAGATATAAATCTACTCACATTTCTTTATGCGTGCCGGTGCCGATGTCGCCATTTGCATCTCCAACGCTTCGACGCCACGGGGGGTACCTACAAGGATATCACACGCTAAAACACATGAAAACCATGTCGGAAACCAAAATGGTGCACTCCACGCCCATAGGAAAAAACCTGTAGCCTCGCGTGCAAACACAGCCAATAACCGTCTGCCGTTGGCGTTCAAACGCCACCCGACAGAAACGAATCATCGAATACCAAAATCCATAAGAAAACAAGTCGTAAACCTTGCTCCAACTCAAGGAAATCAACCCATATTTTATCCTAACTGGAATCAGTCGAAACTAGACATACCCAGGGTCAAGTTTACATAAAATAGGGCCATGCACCAAAAACAAGGGGGTTTCCTCCTGCTCTGGCCTGAATTTGCGGCCAGAAGGAATAAAATGGTGGCCAGGGAGAGGAGGTGGGGTGTAGGGTTTTAGGTGTTGGTTTCTATCTGCTTACATACCTCACTGCCAAGTCAATATTATTTTAGGGTATCTCGGGTTGTAGCAGATTCCATAAAGGTCACAAAATCACTAAAATACGCCAAGTTGAAACTTTCAGGTAACTAACTGGAATCTGGGGTATTCTTGGTCAAAACGGTCTCAAATACATCTAATAAGGTTACCCTAACGATCAAAACCATCACTTGGCCACATCTCACTCAAAATCACTAAAACTAGCACTAGATCACAAAAATAACACTAAATTTCAGTTTTACGACCATAATCAAGCAAGAAAGGAGTTGGGTTGTGAGATTATACCTCAAGGGGGTCTTAGGATGAAGGAGAAGGGAGGATGAGGAGAAAGGGCTGTTGGTGGACTGTTGAGTTGCTCCTACAGCTGCTGGTGTTGCTTTTGCAGCTGATGTTGTAGTTGTTTTTCAACAGCAGTTTGTTGCTGTTGCTGTTGGTTTGGGTTGAGGTTGTGTTTGCTATAGCTTCAGCAGCTGTTTTTGTTGTTTTGTGGTGAGTTGTTATGGTTTTGGTGTGGGTATGGTGGTGTGGTGATGTTGCAATAATCTAGGGGCTGTTTCTGGTGTTTGAAAGATGTGGCTGCTGCTGTTGTTAATGTAGCAGCAGATGAAGAGGGGGGCTGTTTTGTGGCTGATGTAGGGTGTTGTTGTGTGGGGTGAAGTGAGGTTTATGATGGTGTGGTGTGAGTGAGAGGGAAAGATGTGAGAGGCAAAAAGTATTGAAATGAAATGGGGTGAAAAGTCTTGATATGAGATGAGTTAACCCCCATCATCCTCTCTCTCACTGGATGCTTGTCATGGCACATCCATCATGCCCCCCTCTCTCTCTCTCCTTCACAAGTCAACCCCCAACCCTAATCACCATTAACAAGCTAAAAACCCTTAATTAACCCACTTAACTTAACCAAAAGGTTTAGGCCATCAAGGTTGGCTAAACATGGTTAACACACCATGCTCATCTAAACATGGTAACCCTAGACTAACCCAAGCTAACATGCACAAGTGTGTGCAGTCCAGATAAAATTCCAATAAAATATTCATAAAACCAGATAAAATATTTAAAAGCCGTTTTGGTAAACTTTTTACCAAAAACCCTACATTAAACCCAATTACCACTAAATAACATATTTTAGAATTTCCATAATTTTTTGTCCAGAATTATCCCAAAATAATATTTTATTTTTCTGAAATGTTACAGTCTTCCCCCCTTAAATAAATTCGGTCCCCGAATTTAAATTTAAACCCCCAAATTCTAAAACATTTCAATAAAATGTCCAAGTCAACGGGGCTTCGAAACCATCAATACATAAAACGCATCGTAGCGCAATACATGCGCATGCGTAATGAGCAGATAACTCGAAATCAAAACTCCGTCAAGTATCTCGCAATCATCGGAGTCAAGGTGAAACACGAATGCCAAATCTAAGGCAAAACCGATATGCTAGAAATCGGAACTATACATGTAAATATCTTGAAGGGAATGCATGCCAAATTCTTTAAAGTCGATGTGCAATGAGCATAACACTGCACAGTGGTGGACGTCTCTATAAGAAAATAGCCATATACGTATATACCTTTTGTTTAACATTCACGACCCGCCGTTTTAAAAATAATTTAGAAGGGTTCCCTCGTTTCAAACGTTTCGTGTCGTATCGGACACATATGTAAATAATGAGACTATAGCTCGCTTACGGAAATCCCTTTGAAATCTATCAGTGCATGCAAAATATATCCAGGCACTGTCCTCTGACTAGTCCTGCTCAGTACGAAAACACATAGAAAATATCATAAAACGTACTGCTCCATAGAAACCAATTCAAAAGTGCATATGAAAACCCTGTGCGTCCGGTGCGCACGGAAATCAAAATCCATACATGTGCCAAGCGGGTGCACAGAAACCACATCAAGGTGCAACGATTGTGCACACAACATCGGTCATAGGCAACGTGCGTGCCTGACAGCAAAATCAGGTGCATCTGACATGCACGAAAAATCCCGATTTAGTGCATCTGGTGTGCACCAAATCTCATCTCATAATATGCGCCCAACATGCGCTAAAAATCCAAATCCGGTGCATCCATCATGCACGAAATCATGAAATCCAATATCAAGAGCCGAACACGCGCAAATCCAATCAGGTGCGTAAAGTGCACAAGACAATTATCGAGCATCACCATCGAAATCGAAGTCCAGTACATCCAAGTGCACAAAATACATGTCACTGCACTACAAGCATATGTAAACTATACAAAGTGCAAAACCAAATCGCGTTCGTGCATACGCACAAAATCAACTCAAATGTCTAAAATCCATAAAATCACAAACATGTGAAACCAAGGCACGAAAACGATATCAAGTGCAACAACTGTGCAAAATCGTAAATACTCCATAGGTGCAACCAAGGTGCATGAAAACAAATGTCATGAAACCCAATCATCAAAATCAGTCATGCGAATAGATCACCCAAAACATCGAAATCAAGTTTGGCGGAATAGTCCCGCTCAAGCGCATCCTCCAAGAATCTCTGGCCAACTGTCGTGGTTACTCATAGCATGCCTCGTCGACGATCCTGAACTCTGGCCTGCTGGTGTGCATAACATGACCCCTCCTGGGTCTAAGTCTTCTCTGTGGATTACCAATCTCATGATCCATCGGCTCATCGGCCCTGTCAGACGTGCTAACGGGGATGTTCCGTCATGGCACTTCTCTGGTCATCTCTCGGTCAATAATCGCGACCACTCGTGAAGCAACATGTCACTGGCGTCGGCCTCTGGCTCTCTGAATGCACGCGACACATCTGATCCTGGGTGCAAATATCATTGCAGCAGTGTCCTGGAAGGACTCCTGCTCAAGGTCTCCTCCAAATCTCGTCTCTGCCTAACTGTCCGGAAATCCTCATCCTTTACTATATCTACTTCTGCTCCGGAATGGCTGCATACTCACCGCGACTCCTTCTGGAAGGTATATCCAAGTACAATTCCTCGGCATTCGTATCGCATCTCTGGTGTCTGCGGAGTGGAACGTCATCATATCCAGATCTTGTATGAACCTCTTACTCTACTTTTCTCAAATGTCGACTGCTTCGGACTCGTCTCGTCGTGGCTGTATGGACTGAGCTCCAACGATTATCCTCGTATCTGGAGTCTCCCAAGAAGTGCATCTCACCATCTAGCATCCGAATTAAGTTGAGCCATCTGATCAATTTGTCAAGACCTCATAATCCCCCAAGAGCTCAACATCTTGGGTACAATATAATAGCATCGAGTATATACCACAGCATCGGTGGTCCAGCCATAGAAGGGAAAACCCAAGCCTCACTAATGGCGTCGCGGAACTGCCGCAAACTCTAGGGTTCAAAGGCTTTCACACGATCATTATGTCGAGTTAGGGTTTCATTCTTCTAGAGGGACCATAGAATTGCCTGTATGTCTTTCCGAATACTTTAAACTTGGAATAAGAGGTTTCTGACATTCGATCGTCTCTGTCGACTCTCAATATCTCCGCGTGAAGTCGTCTCAGCTGGAATCAATCTATCTGATGACCTCGCATCGGGGTAGCGAACGATACACATGTCCTAGTCATTCATCCTTGGTGACTAGCGGCCTTCTATCATCTCTTAGTACAACTCGTACTGCAATAGCTCCAACATCAGGGGCGATATCTCGTCGTTCACAGCAACAACTGGCTCCTTCGTCTGTACGCTGATCAGCGCCTCAATCCTCCAGGAAAGGCGATACATTGGCGGTCATCTCTAAATCAGACTGCTCTAGATCTGAGTAAGACTCCCCACACTGGAAATCTTCAACTCAACTAGGCCTGCTCCGGCGCATAAATCGGACGAACCACCTTCGTCTCTCAATTCGGGTAGACTAGCTATCATCTGTCTCATATCTGCCTGGAAGCTCCGGCGATCTCAGCTCGTAAGCTCCGGAAGCGACATCCTATCAATCTCAGCAACAGCTGGTTCATCTGCCTGCACGGTAGGCGACATCATAATCTCTGAGGTATGTTGTACATCGACAGTCCTCTCTCAACTGGCAGCTCTAACAATGGCCTGATCATCCGGTGCAAAACCAAGAAATCTCCTCCACAAGAGGTCACAATCATCAATACTAACTCGAGACGTTCCCACGTCATCAGAAAACACAATCAAAAGACACATCTCTACAATCGTGTATCGCCGGAATTACGCCCCGGTCAGTCTTTGTTCGTAACAAGCTCATGCTGACCGCAACTCTAGCCGTAGCTCTCCCTGCCCGTAATCGTGGCAGTAAAAACACAACGGGTACCGATGAGGCTAGATCAGGAATGAATATGATACTGAACAAAGAAATGTACAGCCTAAGGCTTCTTAAGTTGAGTGGCGTGTCGTAAATAAGCCGCAGACATACGCACAGTACGTCACTCTACTTTAGTCACCTATTCCATCAACCAAGGGTCATCCTACTCTCCGAAGGTAAAACCTAACGTTCTGATACCAACTTTGTCATGACCCGAAAGTACGAAACATGACCGGCACTTAGGCTACGAACGTCTCAAGGCGTACGTGCTCTAAGTAAGCCGAGCCCAGAAATCCAAACCAAGAAAAGCAGTGGAGTGAAGGAAAGACCATATGTAAATCAACCAGTTTGCAACATAATATACAACGCCTAAAGGCGTGGATCACAACAGAAAAGGGAACTCAACAGCATGAAACCCAGAGAAATATAACGTGCGACTCTAAGGTCGAAAGAATAAACACTACTGGTCTCTATCTCAAATAAGTACATGTTTAACTGATGGAACTTCTAAATACAACTGAAATATAATATACAATGTATAATAATGTGTATGATACAAATAACCCATCCACTAGCAAGTCACCCGAAAGAGGTAGTGCCCGCAAAACCGTAATGAAACATGTATGGCAACACCTGCAAGAAACTGGGGCACAACGGGGGTGAGTTGCCAACTCGTGAATAGAAAAACATCTACGAACAGAAAATCGCATGTATGACGCAATCCTAGGTCATACGATCAACATATATAAACCTCAAATGAATAAGTCTGAAGCAAGCTAAGGTGGCAATGTAACATCTATACATGTATGTAGTGCCAAGTACTCGTGCCATAGCCTCAGGTAATAACATGTCATAAATATGAGGTATGTCTGCATGAAGTAATATGATGAAGTATCTAAATTGATATCAATACATATATATTAGCGTCCCATTCCACTAATATTGGTGTAAGGGTATACATAACAGCGTCCTCATCCACTGTTATATATACGAATGAGGTATGATCGATGTAATCAATATGAATCAATGTCAGCTATAACATGAAGTCTAGTAGTATGTGGATATCTTCCAACTAGGTAATCAATGTCTGTAAATAGGTGGATCCCGTCCACGTGTCACCCAATGACAATAAGCATCATGCATGTAAATATCGTAAAGTATATTCATGGAAATATGAGGATATAATCAAATCATGGAACCTGAGTGCCTAGCATCGACACTCGAAAACATCATGAATACCTGTGCCTAGCATCGACACATAATTCCTCATGTATCTCAGGCGCCGCACACCTTGGTCGGCCCTCAGATCCATCTCATGACTCCAGTCGGTATCCTCCGGATAACCGACGGGTCCCAAATATTATCACCGGTAGGTAGTACTCCCCTGCCGGGCTCATCGTCTAGCATATACGAGTCTTCTTGTCCCGGGGTACCTCACCGGGTCCACCATGTACCCACGATCGGTGCCTACCGCTCCTCGAACCGGGTATACCCACACAAGCTCTCTGGAACCGAGAAAACTCATGGTGGACGCACTGAAATATCATATCAAGGGTAACCGGGTTTTTAAAACAATCACATTTTTTTCTTTTGAAATATCCACGGTCCTCAAATCCAGAAATATCATGGAAACAACATATCTCAATGCGTATAATCAAACATGATGTATGCGACATGTAAAGAAAGGTAAGCATATCAGTAAGTCATGCAACATGGAATAGTAATGTGCACATGTCGAGGGAAACCACTCTTTTTAAAATGAATCAGTTTTAAAGAATATCTTGCGGTTCCCAAATCTCTAATCACGCCAGAATAATCTATGTATGTGTACAGGTATAAGTGTACAATATGCCATGAAAGAATCACATCATGAATACAACAGTACTTCAGTGTAGTGGCATGGCAATTATCGATGATGAAGTGTGTGAGCCGGCAAATAGTGTACGTGGAACATACGCATCATCGATAATGGTGCTGGTGTCCTAACAGCATGAAGGTAATTATCTTAATAAACACAAGTAATGCGATGCAAATAATATGAATATGCGGAATCAAATAATCAACGCAATAGTGAAGAATCTACATCAATATGTAAGTGTCGTGCGGTTTTGCCTTTTTGAAATAAGACGAATCGGGGTTTTTAGTAAAATAAGGGCTACGGTGTTTTTAAGAAAAGATGCGCCTTTTGAAATTATCCGTAGAATCCATTTTTTCCTGTCTTTAAAAGATACTCCCGATTCGTTAGTTTTGAAATAGGTATGACTCGGGTCTAGTCTGACATCTAATATACTAACTACTGATCTAACTATCAAGTCAATCGGGAGGGGTATGGAAACCACCTAAATCTGAGTCGATATATATATAAATATAAAGATAGTAGTCGGTGATCCCACCTCAATAGTATCGCATACGATACCGTATATCATCTGACATCCTCAAGTCATGAGTGCGGATCAATCATCAATATAAAGCTTGTACGGTAAATCTTCGTACGGAATCCCAATAGCTGGGTGCCGGTCAATATCACAATCATCACATCAATTATCGGGTATCCTTATCATCATATCACATAATCTGGGGTACTGATCTATGTCTAGTACGAATCGATACCATCTACATAAGTATGAATGCGTGTGCGAAAGACACGTCCAAAGGCCCGCTAAAATCACATATCGTATCCCAAATACGAGTCACATCACATCACCGATATCATGGCACTATGCCCAATCTCATCGACTCACCTTCAATGTCCTCCAATATCCTCATCATCACAGTATAAACATAGCAAATATGCACATATGTGTGTGTGGGTGTAAACCTATTCTATGGTTCGCGACTAGGAACTACACTAGTTAATTCTAACCCTAATCTATGCATAATACACCTAACACATCCTAAACAACCAAGTCACACATAAACTATCATATATATAAGTATATTATATATGGTATACTAGACATCGGACTGCGGGGGTGCTATACGCCATCCACCCGACTTCTCCCCGTAGATATAAATCTACTCACATTTCTTTATGCGTGCCGGTGCCGATGTCGCCATTTGCATCTCCAATGCTTCGACGCCACGTGGGGTACCTACAAGGATATCACACGCTAAAACACATGAAAACCATGTCGGAAACCAAAATGGTGCACGTCACGCCCATAGGTAAAAACCTGTAGCCTCGCGTGCAAACACAGCCAATAACCCTCTGCCGTTGGCGTTCAAACGCCACCCGACAGAAACGAATCATCTAATACCAAAATCTAAACGAAAACATGTCGTAAACCATGCGCCACTCAAGGAAATCAACCCAGATTTTATCCTAACTTGAATCAGTCGAAACTAGACATACACAGGGTCAAGTTTACATAAAATAGGGCCATGCACCAAAAACGAGGGGGTTTCCCCTGCTCTGGCCGCAAATTGCGGCCAGAAGGAATAAAATGGCGGCCAGGGAGAGGAGGTGGGGTGTAGGATTTTGGGTGTTGGTTTCTATCTGCTTACATACCTCACTGCCAAGTTAATATTATTTTAGGGTATCTCGTGTTGTAGCAGATTCCATAATGGTCACAAAATCGACAAAATCACTAAAATACGCCAAGTCGAAACTTTCAGGTAACTAACTGGAATCTGGGGTATTCTTGGTCAAAATGGTCTCAAATACACCTAATAAGGTTACCCTAACGATCAAAACCATCACTTGGCCACATCTCACTGAAAATTAGTAAAACTAGCACTAGATCACAAAAATAACACTAAATTTCAGTTTTACGACCATAATCATGCAAGAAAGGAGTTGGGTTGTGAGATTATACCTCAAGGGGGTCCTAGGATGAAGGAGAAGGGAGGATGAGGAGAAAGGGCTGTTGGTGGACTGCTGAGTTGCTCCTACAGCTGATGGTGTTGCTTTTGCAGCTGATGCTGTAGTTGTTTTTCAACAGCAGTTTGTTGCTGTTGCTGTTGGTTTGGGTTGAGGTTGTGTTTGCTGTAGCTTCAGCAGCTATTGTTGTTGTTTTTTGGTGAGTTGTTGTGGTTTTGGTGTGGGTATGGTGGTGTGGTGATGTTGCAATAATTCTAGGGGCTGTTTCTGGTGTTTGAAAGATGTGGTTGCTGCTGTTGTTAATGTAGCAGCAGATGAAGAGGGGGGCTGTTTTGTGGCTAATGTAGGGTGTTGTTGTGTGGGGTGAAGTGAGGTTTATGATGGTGTGGTGTGAGTGAGAGGGAGAGATGTGAGAGGCAAAAAGTTTTGAAGTGAAATGGGGTGAAAAGTCTTGATATGAGATGAGTTAACCCCCATCATCCTCTCTCTCACTAGATGCTTGTCATGGCACATCCATCATGCCTCGCTCTCTCTCTCCTACACAAGTCAACCCCCAACCCTAATCACCATTAACAAGCTAAAAAACATTAATTAACCCACTTAACTTAACCAAAATGTTTAGGCCATCAAGGTTGGGTAAGCATGGTTAACCCACCATGCTCATCTAAACATGGTAACCCTAGACTAACCCAAGCTAACATGCACAAGTGTGTGCAGTCCAGATAAAATTCCAATAAAATATTCATAAAACCAGATAAAATATTTAAAAGCCGTTTTGGTAAACTTTTTACCAAAAACCCTACATTAAACCCAATTACCACTAAATAACATATTTTAGAATTTCCATAATTTTTTGTTTAGAATTTTCCCAAAATAATATTTTATTTTTCTGAAATGTTACAACTCTGGGGTTCTGCACTATACTAAACCAATACATCCTTATCATCAATAATCTTAAACAACACATAATAAATATACGTGTGTATACGTATTCGTATACATCACCACGGACTGCGGGGGTGCTATACGCCATCCACCCGACTTCTCCCCGTAGATATAAATCTACTCACCTTGCTTCTCGTATGCCGATGCCGATGTCGCCATTTTCATCTTCTTCGCCTCAAGATCACGTAGGGTACCTACAAGTATATCACAAACGCTAAAGCACATGAAAATCACATCGGAAAGCCAAAACAACACACGCTACTCGCATAGGTAAACACCTATCGTCTCGCATGCAAACACGATCAATATCCACTTGTCGTTGACATCCAAACGCTACCCGATAGAAATGAATCACCAAATACCAAAATCCATGCTAAAACAAGTAGTAAATCATGCACCAACATAGGAAAATCAACCCAGATTTTACCCTGATTGGAACCAGACAAAATTGCATATGCCATGGGTCAAGACTACTGGAAATAGGGCCATGCACCAAAAACGAACCAAATCCCTCCTGCTCTGGCCGCAAATTGCGGCCAGAAGGATTAAATCTGCGGCCTGGGCAAGGAGGTAGGGGCTAGGGTTTGGTGTGGTGGTTCCAGGGTGCCTGCACATCTCACTGTCAACTTAATTTTATTTTAGGGGTTCTCGGAGTGATTGCAGATTCCTAAATACGATCACAGATTCACAGTTTTTCCCGATATCGTCTCATAAATCTGTATTCTGGGTTTTAGCTTCAGGTTTGGATCTAAAGTAACATCCCACTAGGGTTCTAAGGTCACCACAATCCTCAATTTCACTTTACAACTCAAATTTACCCTAATCCTCTCTAGGGTTGTCCAAGGTGTACAAAACTTCGTCGAAACGACATCAAACTTTAAAAGAGGCTTAATCACTAGAAATGATACAACAATTGTGAAAGAATTACCTCAATAGCGACTCATGAATCCTCAACAGCGCCAATTGACAAACTTTCTTGGTCCAAATGGCTGCTTGAGGGCTAGTGCACATTTTTGGTGAAATGAGAGTGAGGTTTCGGAGTTGTTTTGAGTGTGATGGAGATGATTTTGTGAGGAGGGAGAGCAAGGGGGCAGCAGCAGCAATTGAAGAAGAGGGAGGGAGAGGAGAGAATGAGAGGATGAAGAATGCCCAAGTCAAATCTAACCCCTCTCCTTTCTCTCTCACCCATACCTACTACCATTATTCTAATCTATCCATTTTCTAATCTTTTCTTGTTTTCTTCTCACTCAAATAGTGAACTCAAAGCAAAGCCATGGTAACAAAATGTAACACAAGTATAGAAAAAGATAAGTGCATGTTTTGCACAAAAATGCCAAAAATCCGATTAGCGATTTTTAATCGCGATTATCACTAAATTAGCATATAACTAATCATAAAAACCTAAAAATGGCATAGCTCCATAAAATACCCTATTTATAATTTTCCATAATTGTTCCCTATTTATTTGTATTTAATTATACCGAAATATTAAAATATTCATTAAAATAATATTAAATTATAAAAATTCCCAAAAATAATATTTTATTATTTTGGAAACGTTACAGATCCGCGGCCATAAGCATGGTTTGGCCGCGGTTCTGCGGCCATTTGGTCGGCTTGCTGGCTCATTTCTTTATGTATACTTCATGTTGCTTTTTCCTTGTATTTTCTTCACTTGGTTCTTCAGAATGTCTTCTAATTTCTTCCAGATTTCCACAGTGCAGAAATGTTGTATACTTTTACCGTTTGCTTCATGTTGAAGTCTTGAATCATGTGCTGCCTTCATTCTTTGTGAAATCGAACTGTTTGTTGATCTTCGTTTGTCCCTCAAACTGTAGGCGGCATGACAAAGATTCTTCTATTTGTTGGTCGTGGTCTCACTTTTGTAGCGTTTATTCATCATTTTCACTGTATTGTTCCGAGAACCTGTAACCTGCAACTATTCAACAGACATGGATCAAAAGCACCTGTTTATTTGTAAAATGATTAAGAATGGGGAATATAATAATGCAAAATTATGATGTGAACAAATACCCCCAAACTTATCTTTTGCTCGTCCCGAGCAAAACTAGTTTTATTCTCGAAAAAGCCTAGCCTCACTTTCGCAGGGAAACGCGTGTTGGAGATAGTGCCCTCAGAATCAATTATTGGATCACAGGCACGTGATTGCAATGATTGAGGGAGGACCTGTGCCGGTAGGACAGTCTTACTCATGATGATAATATGCTATCTGGTTTATTTTTATCATCGTGTACTGTTTTAGGTGACCTTACAGGTCGCTATTACACGTTGATAGAGCACCTAGGATTCTTACTTGACTGCCAGCAGTATGAGGGCGATCATATACGTGGGAGCTGGGGTCTATAAGCACATCCTTAAAAGGTCCCTAGTCGTAGGAGTTTCGAGACAGGGCATCGATACTCCAGAGTAGACTAGTGTATACAGTCGAGACCCCGACGAGGGACAGTGGCCGGTCTCACAAGCCAATGGTGTCAGTTGGTTCATCTACGATGTATACAGGTGCTCATTGGGTTATGAGTACACCGGACATGACTCGCCGGGAATATACTAGTTGGTCTTATACCTGACGTCAGATAGCAGTTCCCTGGTGACATGTGTACAGGTTAGTTCATCGACCCGAGATCGTCATTTGTCTCGTGTGAGTTCCCACTGTACTTTGATTACTACCCTACCATGCTCAAAGGAATCGTGTAAACAGGTTTTAGTTGGGTACAGTCCCGAGCCACATAGAGGCAGTGAGCGGATCTTCAGGGGTTCGTCTCTCCCGGTATTGGGGGTGAGGTCGCGCTGTGTCTAGGAGAGCCATTACACGAAGTCCTTGGCCAAGGTAGGAGATTTACTGGTAGGTATTCCAGTAGTATCTCAGGGTGTTATGGACTACACTCCGACACGACTTGTACCGCTTTTGGGGGTCTGACTTTTACCAACCCCTAGGCCCGCCATGTGATGCTCATAAACGAACGGACCAGACTGTACGGATATTGTCACTGACAGGCTCAGTAGGGTGTCAGGATGAGTTCGCTCATCGACGTCCCTTTTGGTCAATACCTGGTAGCCCGTTACGTATGGCTAATACCTCTGACGTGCTAGTGGTTAAATTCACAGCCAAAGTATTGACGAGTCTTTAGAGTCCCCCACAGACAGTTTCTCAAGATTCGGGCGAAACGCTGTAGAGGCCGTTTGGATATATGGCAGGGTTCGATCATATACATGCGGTATTGCACGGATCATGATCGGACGGATAATACTAGCGGGCTTTGGTTTAAGCCGGAGCTTAGTATTGTACAGTGTAGATTTTGTCTCTTTGCATTTGTATTCAGTGGGAATACAAATGCGGGTATGTATATACGGTCGCGGGGTTTTCCTGTAATTTATTACGGGATCAGTTTTTTTGAAGTTGCCAGTTTGCATTCCGTTTCAGCCAGTTTTCCTTTCTTCCTTTCGTTGGCTGATAATTAATGGAGAGGATAATTTGCAAGTGTGCAAATTAGCAAATGTGGAGGGTTATATGTGGCATTTGGATTATATGATAGATATAGTATCTTTGCTTTTTTCTTCATCATGGTTTGCATTAAATTGGGATTGGATTTGAAGAGGATTAGATTAGAAATGGATGTGACATTATAACCTCATTATCATCACATTTTCCTTACACTCACCCATGATTTTCTTGTGCTCACCTCCCTTGTAATTTCTCCTCTCCATTCTTAGAGGGCCGGCCACATTCTTGTGAGGAGAGGGGTCATTTTGGTGGAGAGAAAAAAAATGCTCACCTCATATATTTTTGCTTGCTACAAAATTCTAGTTCATCTCCATTGTTTCATTCCTCCATCATGGCAACTTCATACCCCTTGAGACAAACATTACTACACTTAGCCTACAGCATCCTTGGGTACGTCGGCTCGCCAACTTCGTGCCCGAGTTGCCTCGGTCCAGAGGTGGGAGCCCGTAAAAGAACCCGTCGATGTGGTGCCCGTTCCGACGAGGAGATGAAGACCGGAGATTCCGCGAGGAGATCGGGATGGAAGTCGAATACCGAAGGACACGGATCGCTCGGTATAGCATTCTACCCATTCTCTAGTTAGCTAGCATTAGGTTAATGGCCCGATCAGGGTTTATAGTGCGCGGTAGTGCCAATTCTCTAGTTTGAAAAGTTTTTCGTTTCCGCATTCTGGTGTCTGATTGACGGCCGGGGCGCTGCCGTGCACTTACATTGGTATCAGAGCCACGCCATTAAGCTAGTCTAGCTTGCTCTAACGTGTTTACAAGTTCGATCAAACGGATTTACCAAAACTGCATTTTCAAAGTAACAGTTTCTGTCGATTTTATTTTGTGCTCCAAAAATTTTTCTGGGCTTGTCAAAAAATCGTGCAGGGTTTTTAGGGAACACTGTAGAAATTTGGTTAAATGACGTCACTGTATCACCGCGGAACTGCGGCCCTAACCCCCTTTCGGCCGCGGTTCCGCCGCAGAACAGTGAAGTCACTGTACCAAATTTCTTTGGGTGATTCCTGAGTTGAAAATGGGGTTTTTGGTATATTCTGTTTGGGCCAGATTTTCTTTGAGTGCTACAATTGTGCTTGGGGCCCACTTCGGAAAATTTAGTCGATCAAAAATTTTAAACATGTTAGTTCACAGTATTTACATTATATCTGCGACCGTGAATGTCATTTGATCGGTAAATCCTGTCTAATTGCTATAGCCCTTTTAGACGGATTTGCGAATGTGACATTCACGTTGATGTTCAGTGTTGTGCTGTGATGTTGCGGATTGGTCGTGGGGGATAACCTGGATGTAATGTTAGTACAGTTTTGGTATTTTTATGTACATTTGATGTTGCGGGGCGAGCGTCCGACATGTGGACTACCGTCACTGCCTGTTTGTATATTATTCTTTTGGGGCACGACCGGGCTGAGGTCGATGTACCCGTTGTATGTATATTTTACTTTCTGTACTAGGATTACCCGCGGAGGGGTGCACGGGTAGCCGGGTTCTAGAGGGCAACGAGCCCGCATCTCATGGCGTTGAGACGGAGGGGGCTTTACTCTAGAATTGGCGGGCTATTCGCCGCACTCGTAGGGGGTACAGGTTGACCCAAGGAGGGGTGCCCAAGTAACCGGATTCCGTGAAGTGCTGGGTGGTCCATTCACGTAGCTGAAGGGGGCTGCCTCGCTTCAGGTTTTGGCGGGTAACTTGCCGCGCCCGTAGGGGTCTAGGATTTCATTGCACAGGATATCCACCCGACCAGGGGAACGTCGGGTTTCAGTAGCGGCTCTATGAAACCCGGGGATCCCAGATATCTGTATTGTTCTGTGACGCTTATTACATTTCTGTGATGTTGCTTTTTTATTACGCCTTGAGCGAATATTATTGTTAGTTATATGTATGCCCTAGAGACATTACTATATATAGGATGTAAATTGTAGTGGATGCTGGGACATATATAGGTAGGACTTTCTTGCTCGACATGATAGTACGCTATCTGGTTACTCTTTATCTTAACATGTATACTTTCTGTCTCTCTGTTACATGTTGATAAAGCCTTTAGGATGTGTACTCGACTTCCAGGACTATGATGTAGATCATACTAGTGGGGCCTGGGTAGTCCATGAGTACATCCTTCAATGTTCCTTGTCGTGGGAATATCGAGACGGGGCATCGATATTCGAGAGTAGACTAGCGTATATCTTCTCGACCCATGTGATGGGCGATGGATGATCCCATATCCATTGGTGTTTGACATCAGAGATGGTATGCGGGTGCTCAGTGGTGACTGGGTACACTGAACGGACTCGCCGAGAACTCCCAGATGGTATTATACCTCACGTCAGATGGCAGTTCTCTGGTGACACTGGTACAGCTTAGTCTGTTGACCCGAGATCGTCATAGAGTCTTGTGTGTCTCCCACTGTGCTTTGATTTCCACCCTACCACGGCTCTACTGATTCGTGCAAACAGGTGGTTTTTGGTTACAGTCCCGATTCACATGAAGGCAATGAGCGATAGGAGGGGATTCGTCTCTCCCGGTATTGGGGGTTGATGTTGCGCTATGCTCGACTGGCCATAACTGGAAATTCCTGGCCAGGGTTGCAGTGATTTACTGGTAAGAGTTATCAGTAGTTTCATGCTATGTTATGGACCTTACGTCGGCATGACTTATCAAGCTACTGGGGTCTGACGTTTACCACCCCTAGGCGAGATATGCGACATATCAGACGAACAGACCGGACTGTACGGTAAGTGTTACTGGTTGGATTCACAGGAGTGTGAGCGGGCTTGCTCGTTGATCTTCTGATCGCTCAATACCCGGGTGGCCGTTACGTTTAGCAGACCGCTTGCGGCTTGTGGGTGTTTGATATAAAAATCACCTACTGCCGGCGTATTGACGAGTCTTTAGAGTCCTACACAGAGGTTTCCTGGCTTAAGCGAAACGAAATAGGAGCGCATATGAGATATGTGCGGGACCGAGAATAATACCAGTATATGATACTGAATTCTATTCTCGCGATTTGTATCATCGAACGGTTATATAAGATATAGCCGGGTTACCGAATCAAATGTTGATTCGATATATTGATACACTTGATATTAGTCGGTTATATGCAATATGACCGGATCATTAAATCAAGTGTTGATTTAATGATTTAATGTATAATTATATATTTGATATATTACTTTACATTAACTAGTATTTGTTTACTTAAGATTGATTTTCTCACTTGATGTGCACAAGTAGTATATGTGATATATTTTTGTGCACTTGATTGTATCATGTTTGATGATACATGCAAACTTGGGTGTGTGTATGCTATACACCATGTTTAGGTAAATGGTTAGGGTTTTATTTAATTTATTTATTTTTGGTTAAAAAGAAAAAACTAAATGGTTGCTTTTGTTTTATGCAAGAAGCTTCATGATGCTTCACGCATCTTTGAAAAAGGTAACCATTTTGTTTTTATTCCTTAACCTAACCATTTCACCTAAACCTTAGTTTATTCTCTACATTAGTTACCTCACCCATGGTTACTAAATGATAAGCATCACTTGATTTTCTATTTTGATATTATTCATTCATTATTTTCTTTCTTTCTTCTTCATCTTCTTCATGAAGAAGAAAACCATTGCTAGAAAATTCCAAATGATGAATCCAAGTGAGAAATCCAAATCCAAAGTGAACCCACTTCCTATTTCTTCATCCTCTATAACTTGCCATGTTGTATAGGGTGTTTTCTTCACAAGTTTCATGATTTAGTGAAGATGGAGCTTGAGTTTGAGTTGCCTCGACGTAGATCATCTTCGGATCGAAGTCAACGACCTAGCCCGATCATTTCTCCGACGAAACCATCGCTAGAGTCCGGGATCCCGATGATCGCAGCCGAGGGACGTCATCATGGAGCTGAAGATGTGGAGGACCGGA
This sequence comes from Agapanthus africanus, assembly GCA_030015575.1. NCBI lineage: Eukaryota > Viridiplantae > Streptophyta > Magnoliopsida > Asparagales > Amaryllidaceae > Agapanthus > Agapanthus africanus. Next base: position 165,249,098 of record CM057343.1, on the reverse strand, counting down.
TCTACAAAGGTTGTAGACACTTTCACTTGTAGTTAAGTTGTTAACTTGCATATTTTTTCACCTTACCTCTAGTATCGATCTTGTTTAGGGTTTCTCGGCACATAGAAAATTTTGATTTTGGCATGGTTGATCAGTTGTAGAACCTCATGGGTGTGCCTAGGAACCCTACAGTGGTATCAGAGCCTAGCTAGAGTTGTAGGCGAAGTGTAGACGTTGTTAGAAGTCCGATCGAACCCGAAACCCTAATTGAAAACCCTTCTCGGTATAATTTTTCAAAACTGTGATTTTTGTGAATTAAAAATATCCAAAAAATTCAGCAGGGAATTGTAGGAGTTACTGTGCAGCACGTGACCCTAACTCAACCAATGAGCCGCGGAACCGCGGCCCCACCCTGGCTTGCGCGGCGGTTCCGCGGCCATATTGGTGAGTTAGGCCACGTGGTTTGCACAGTAATTTATTTCTGGAATTGCTGTGTTTTCTGGGAATTTTTAAATTTTACTCAAGAGTTGAGTTTTCAGGGTTGTATTGGGAGTTCGAAGATTCGATCGGATTGTCTAATTTTGTCTATGTGTTTTTCCAGATAATTTAGAATATGTTAAAAAGTTCGACCGGGTATAGATACCCAATTTTTCCCCTGTCGGAAAATTTCCAAGTGTTGGATTTTTCCGTAGTTTAATAACGTTCTATGTAGTGCAAGTAACGCGATGGACCCTCTAGAAGACAACAAACCTTAACTCGATTATGTGACCGTCTTGAACTGCCCTTTGAACCTTAGGGTTTGGGGCAGTACGGCGTGCCACATGTGAGGCGTTGGCTTGACCCTTCTACGGCTGGACCGTTGGTACTGTGGCATGAAGTGAATGTTTTTTAAACTTATTTCATGTGTTGAGCTGTTTCGGGAAAACTTGGGTGTTTGATTGTTCGATCGGAAAGTTTAACATTTTCTATTTATCTGGAATGTGATACAATATTTGGAATCCACAAGTAGTTATGAGATAACTGAATGAATGTTATAAACATAGCACTTTAGTCTCACTTGATCGGTTGCCACGGATTTTTGATGTGATCAAAAGCCCGTCGCAATCACGTTGCGTACGCGAATACTCGCCGGATAAACTTAATAGACAGCTACACCCCATAGCCCTGACCAAGTGACTGTAGGAGAACCCCGTCGCCGAAAGCATCCGTTCGGGTGCTCGCGGCAGCGGTGTTCCGCCTTAGTGCACTTCGTCGACGGTATCGGGGGTGCGGCCGTCTACTAAAGTTTGCGACGAGCATTCGTTCAGGATGTCGGGAATCTTGTTGAATTGCCCGACTTGATATTGAAAAGAGTTTTCGATAATGAGACTAAAATGCGGGGTTTATAATTGTTAGGCATGCGATGTCTAAGGAATTCATTTGGTTAGGCATGCGATGTCTAAAGAGTTTGCGGATTCCAACTGTTGTAGTTTTACATTTTTTTTTCTGTGACCATAAGTGTAATATGTGATATCGCCGGTTTCGTTGCTATATGTCAATGACAATTGGGATGGGCATATTTACTTACGTTGATGACATGTGATGTTATGTGTTGCTGGATATGTTATATTGGATCATCGTGTTTGAATAACCGGGTTTTTTTTTATGTGAGATGAGTGTTTTTTCATTTTCATTCATGTAAAAAAAACTTGTATGTAATATTCTTTTATTGGGGCACTTCCAGGTTGTGGATGATGTCACCATTTGTATATTATTTACTTTTCCGCATTAGGATAGACCCAAGGAGGGGAGCACAAGTAACCGGGTTCTAGGGTCCAGTGGGAGACCATCTCGAGGAGTCGAGTCCAGGTCTCCTAACCCTAGAATTGGTAGGGTTGCTTGCCGCTCTCGAAGGGTCTAGGGGTGTGGGTTTGGCTATTCATCGCGACCGTGGAATCCGTGTTTTATACTGGCTCGTATCAAAAACACGGACGTCCTAGTATATCCAATATTTCATATGATTTTTTCTGCTGCGTTATCTGTGATGTGATCATGTGATATGTTCAGATAGATATTGTATATAGTATATATGATATATTATATAGACGTTGCTTATGTTTTACACCCGCGCTAGCCCTACCCCGCTCTGCCGTTAGTTACCTAACCTAACGGTGCAGACGGGACATCGAGGCGAATGCAGATGGCATAAGTGTATGTTATATTTATCTGTGATGTTTAGGTGGACTTAAATGTGAAAGGTTCCTAGGCACTCTAGTAAGGTCTCACAAGGCATCGAACATGCTAATTTAAAATTTTTGGTGCCGAGAAACCCTAGACTACGGATCTTTGCTAGAATTTTAGGCGAAAAGAAAAACTAGTTAACACTTAACTACTAGGATACGGAAATTACAACCTTTGTAGATCCGGATATCCACCTCCACGGCTCCGCAACGAAGTCTTCTCGCTGTCCATCTTGAAGCTTGGACTCTCGTGACGGCTTCATCGGAGAAACGTGCGGAATAGGTCGTCGGCTTTGTGTCAAAGACGATCTACGTCGAAGTTGCACAAACTCAAGCTCCGACTTCACAAACTTGTGAAACTTGTGAAGTAAACACCCAAAACAACTTGGCAAGAGGTAGAGGGTGAAGAAATAGGAGGTGGGTTCACTTTAGAATTGGATTTATCTCACTTTAACTCAAGTTGCCATTTTTGTAGCAAGCTTGAAGAAGAAGAAGATGATGAGCTCAAGAAAAGAATATGATAAGTCTTGTGATAAAATAAATTTTAAATCAAATACTTATCATAACTTGAACTAGGGTTAAGTGTAGAGAATTAACCATGGTCACTTGGATGGGTTAGGGTTAAGCATGAAGATAAGGATGGTTAGCAAAGTCAAAGCTTCATGAAGCTTCAACTTAAAACAAAAAGAGCCACCATTCTCATCATAATCCATTTAAAATAAATAAATAAACAAATAAATAAATAAATGAATATACAAAACCCTAATTATCATATTAACCATGGATTAATTCTATACACTTAACGAAATGATCAAGTATCATCAAACATGATATAAAAAAGTGCACGAAAGCATATCACATATACAATGTGCATCAAGTGAGAAAAATCCGTTTAAAGTGAACCAATACTAGTTAATGCAAAGTAATATATCAAATATATAATTATACATTAAATCATTAAATCAACACTTGATTCAATGATCTGGTTATATCGCATACAACCGACTAGTATGTAATGTATCGATTTATCGAATCAATGATTCGATAACAAGGTCATATCGAATATAACCAATCGAAACATATATCGCGAGAATGAAATGCGGTATCACATACATGCATTATTCTCGGTCCCGCACATATCTCATATGCGCTCCTATTTCGTTTCGCTTGAGCCAGGAAACCTCTGTGTAGGACTCTAAAGACTCGTCAATACGCCGGTAGCAGATGATGATCATATCAAGCACCCACAAGCCGCAAGCGGTCTGCTAAACGTAACGGCCACCCGGGTATTGAGCGATCAGAAGATCGACGAGCTAGCCCGCTCACACTCCTGCGAATCCGACCAGTAACACTTACCATACAGTCCAGTCTCTTCGTCAGATACGTCGCATATCAAGTCTAGGGGTGGTAAACGTCAGACCCCAATAACCCGATAAGTCGTGCCGATGTGAGGCTCGTAACGGGTCGAGAAACTACTGATAACACTTACCAGCAAATCTCTGATCAGCCCTGGCCAGGGACTTCCCTGTTACGGCCAATCGAGCACAGCGCAACATCAACTCCCAATACCGGGAAAGACGAAACCCCTCCTATCGCTCATTGCCTCCATGTGACTCGGGACTGTACCCAAAGACCACCGTTTTGCACGCCCTCATGGACATGGTAAGGTGGAGATCAAAACACAGTGGGAATCACACAAGACTCTATGACGATCTCGGGTCTACAGACTAATCTGTACAAGTGTCACCTGAGAACTGCCATCTGACGTGAGGTATAATACCATCTGGGAGTTCTCGGCGAGTCCGTCTAGTGTACCCAGTCTCCACTGAGCACCCGTACACCATCTCTGATGTCAAACACCAATGGATATGGGATCATCCATCGCCCATCACATTGGTCGAGAAGCGATACGCTAGTCTACTCTGGTATATCGATGCCCCGTCTCGATACACCCACGACTAGGGACCTTGAAGGATGTACTTATGGACTACCATGTCCCCACTAGTATAATCTGCATCATAGTCCATGTAGTCAAGTACAAATCCTAAGGGCTTTACCAACATGTAACTATAAGACAGTATAAAGAGACTAGTGTACATGTTAAGATAAATGGCAACCAGATAGCATACTATCATGTCGAGCAAGAAAGTAATCTCTATATATGTCCAAGCATCCAATATAATATACATAATCTGTACAATACTGGCCTCTAGGGCATACATACAACTAACAATCTCCCACTTGCACTAGGGCCAGCTGCTGTAGTATCTCATACCGAGCATCCCGAAGAGTCTCTCAAACTGTATCTGGGGATGGCCTTCGTTAGTGGATCCGCCGTGTTGTTCTTCGTGTCAACTCTCCTGACCTCGATCTCCCGGCGATCAACTATCTCCCGGATCAGGTGATACCGCCTCAGAATATGCCTGGATCGCTTATAGGACCTGGGTTCCTTGGCCAAAGCCACCGCTCCATTGTTATCGCAATACAAAGGTATTGGATGCTCAATGGATGGAACCACTCCAAGTTCAGTAATGAACTTCTTGACCCAGACAGCTTCTTTAGCAGCATCGTTGGCAGCGATGTATTCAGCCTCCATCGTCGAGTCTGCCACGGTTTCCTGCTTGGAACTCTTCCAGCTAACCGCCCCTCCGTAAAGGGTAAAGACAAAGCCCGACTGCGACTTAGAGTCGTCCTTATCACTCTGGAAGCTCGAATCGGTAAAGGACTCCACTTGGAGTTCTCCGTTACCATACACCAAGAACATATCTCTAGTCCTTCGCAAGTACTTGAGAATGCTCTTCACAGCTGTCCAGTGACTCTCTCCAGGATCAGCTTGATACCTGCTCACTACACTTAGTGAGTATGCTACATCGGGTCTGGTACATAGCATCGCATACATGATAGAGCCTACTGCCGAAGCATAGGGTATCCCTTGCATGCGAGCTCTCTCCAAATCAGTCTTGGGAGACATCTCTTTGGAGAGAGTGACTCCAGAGATCGTGGGCATATTCCCACGCTTGGACTCTTCCATACTAAACCTCTTTAGTATGGTGTCAATGTACCTGGATTGGGACAATCCCAAAATCCGTTTGGATCTATCTCTATAGATCCTGATCCCCAATATGCAGGAGGCATCACCAAGATCTTTCATTGAGAATCTTTGTGATAAGAAGAGCTTGACCGATTGCAGCATAGGAATATCATTTCCTATCAAGAGTATGTCGTCCACGTACAATACGAGGAAGACAACCTTACTCTCTGCCACCTTCTTGTAGATACATGGTTCATCTGGATTTTTGACGAAATCAAACTCTTTGATAACGACGTCAAAGCAGATGTTCCAACTCCGCGATGCTTGCTTTAATCCATAAATGGATTTAAGCAGCTTGCACACCTTCCCGCTGCTCCCACTGTCTACGAAGCCCTCTGGCTGAGTCATGTACACGCACTCTTCTAAATCACCATTTAGAAAGGCGGTCTTAACATCCATTTGCCAGATTTCGTAGTAATGAAAGGCAGCAATGGCAAGCATGATTCGGATGGATTTAAGCATAGCTACTGGAGAAAAGGTTTCGTCATAGTCCACACCTGGTCTTTGACGAAAACCCTTTGCTACAAGTCTAGCTTTGAAAGTCTCCACTTTCCCATCTACACCAAATTTCTTCTTGAAGATCCATTTGCTCCCAATGGGTTTTACCCCTTCAGGAGCAACTTCCAAAGTCCATACTTTGTTGGTGTACATGGAATCCATCTCGGACCGCATAGCATCCAGCCATTTCACTGAGTCCCCACTCGTGATGGCCTGCTCGAAGCTAGTTGGGTCATCATCCTCCATGATGCAATCCTCATTACCACCATCAATGAGAAAACCATAGTATCTCTCAGGTTGGCGAGGAACCCTACTAGATCGGCGGAGAGGCTGAGGTTCGTCGGGAGCTACTGAATCCTCTGGTTCCACTAAATTTTCAGTTTGAGTTTGTGTAGCCGGAATTTCTTCCAGTTCTACCTCATCGCCACTAATTTCTTTTGCAAGAAATTCCTTTTCTAAAAAGGTGGCATGTTGAGCAACAAACACCTTTTGTTGTTCACTGTGGTAGAATAGATATCCATACGAATTGCTTGGATATCCTACAAACTTACAAAGAACTGATCGTGCCTCGAGTTTGTCCGGGTTTTGCTTTTTAACATAAGCCGGACAACCCCATATCTTAACTCTTTTAAGAGATGGTCTCTTTCCATTCCATATCTCATATGGAGTGGTAGGCACAGATTTAGTTGGAACTCTATTCAATAGGTATATGGCTGTCTCCAGCGCATATCCCCAGAAGGAAATAGGTAACTCAGCTGTGCTCATCATAGAGCGCACCATATCTAATAGGGTGCGGTTCCTCCGTTCTGATACACCGTTGTGCTGTGGTGTATATGGAGGAGTCAGCTGAGAGAGAATCCCATTCTCTTTTAGGAAGTCCAGGAATTCATTGCTTAAGTATTCTCCTCCTCGATCAGATCGTAGGATTTTAATACTTTTTCCGGTTTGGTTCTCAACTTCTTGCTTATATTCCCTAAATTTCTCAAAAGCTTCTGATTTGTGTTTCATCAGGAACACATACCCGAACCTAGAGAGATCGTCAGTGAATGTAATGAAGTATGAAGAACCATCCCTGGCATGTGTAGACATGGGACCGCATACATCACTATGTATCAGTCCTAAGAGTTCGGTAACTCTTTCTCCGTGTCCCGTAAACGGAGTCTTGGTCATCTTGCCTTTGAGACATGACTGGCAAGTGTCATAGGATAAAAATTCAAACGGATTTAAATATCCATCCTTATGCAACTTAGCTAGTCGTGTCGCATTGATGTGACCCAGTCTACAATGCCACAAGAAGGATTCGTTGAGTTCAGAACTTTTCCTCTTGTGTGTGTTTGTTATGCTCAGAACTGTTGATTGGTTTAGAACATAAATGCCATTGCACAACGTGCCTGATCCAACCAACTTTTGGTTATGGAAAATGTTCATAACATTGTCCTGTAATACAAAATTATATCCCTCTTTACTTAATAAAGAAACCGATATAATGTTGCATATCAGGTTCGGCATGTAATAGCATTCGTTCAGAACCAATGTATTACCAGTTGGTAATACAAGGTGATATTCCCCGACAGTTTTAGCTGCAACAATTGCACCATTTCCAACTCTAATGTCTTTATCACCTTCTCCAAGTTCTCTACCTTTCCTAAGCCCATGTAACTGATTACATATATGGGATCCTGACCCGGTATCCAATACCCAGGACGTAGAGCAAATGGAGAAACAGTTCTCAGTAACGAACACACCCGAAGAAAATGCATCATCATGTACTTTCTTCATTCGGGTGGCATGGGAATCCTGGTATTCCCTTATATCCTGTTCAGTCCTATAACTCTTATAGGAAAGAACGGAACCAACGTTCCCCAGCACAGTATAACATGCGGGTTCGGTCAATACATCCATATTATTATCTTTATTAGGGCATGAAATGGTCGCTACCTGGAAAGAGAGAGAAGAAAACACTTTAGCGTATGCTCGTGCAAGATCAGATTGGTTATTATCTTATCTAATCAGGATGGCTCCTACTGCTTTTTATCAAATCTTCTTCCAAACCCTAAAAGGAAAGACTAGCCGGGATTAATTACACACTACAAGTTCGCCAATCTTTCAGCCAGGCCAGTGTCGGTACTTTGAGGGAGGTCCCCCGTGCTTTCGCACGAACCTAATTAATGTAAACCTCGTTTTCCCAGAGGCGTAACCTCGTTAACACCTTTCTAGACACCTACTTGATCGGCTAATTGTAATGTGTAAAACTCTCCCAGGAGTAACTCTTACTCGCAGTGGGTATCGGGATCCAACTATCTCATAGAAGGTATGCAATCTCATTGCAAATTTCAACACTTGAAATTCCCGATAATATTTTGCCCCTAGCAACTTATGACCTTGGCTAAGGTCAACAAATCATAAGCGCTAGTCAAGTTCAACCCGTCATTTCCTGATTGAATTAAACCCACCCGTACGACCCTTGGCTAAGGTCAACAAAGTCGCACGACTACCCTAACTCAATCACATCTCATGTTTTAGCAGATAAATACTAATTAGCTACCGTACACCACGCCTTGGTTAAGGTCAACAAACGCAGCACGAATACTAACTAGTCTTTATCTGAAATGACGGAGGGCTACGCAGGTTTTTCTGAAAACCATGAGCGTAATGAACTTGATATCGTTGTAGAATCAAAATGAAGTTTTGAAATGGAGTGATTTTGAGGCTTTTCTAGTTTTGCTAAAGGAGTCACTCCCGGCGAAGGGATCTCGGTCCTTTCCTCGTCGAATGAGGTGCGGGATATATCATATATATCACTGTGCAAAGCAAAAACCCAAAAGCAGTGAAAAGCATACCGAGTGTGTAGCATCTGCCAGTTATTGCTAAAGGAGTCATTCCCGGTGAAGGGATCTCGGTCCTTTCCTCATCGAATAAGGTGCAGGGTATATCATATATACCGCTATGCAAAGCAAGAACTGTAGCTACCTGTTTTATTTTAAAATCTGATTCTACAACATCTTAGGTTTCTTATCTTTCATTAATCACATTAATGAAGTCCCATCATTTAAATACCTAAACATCACAGATAGATATGACGTACACTTATGCCATCCGCATTCGCCTCGATGTCCCCTAGTGCACCGTTAGGTTAGGTAACTAACGACAGAGCAGGGCAGGGCTAGCGCGGGTGAAAAACATAAGTAACGTCTATATAATATATCATATATACTATATACTATATCCATCACAGAATCACATCACAGATATCGCAGCAGAATAAACATATGAAATATTGGATATACTAGGACGTCCGTGTTTTCAATACGAGCCAGTATAAAACACGGATTCCACGGTCGTGATGAATAGCCAATCCCACACCCCTAGACCCCTACGAGAGCGGAAAGCAACCCTGCCAATTCTAGGGTTAGGAAACCCGGACTCGACTCCTCGAGTTGGTCTCCCACTGGACCCCAGAACCCGGTTACTTGTGCTCCCCTCCTTGGGTCTATCCTAATGCGGAAAAGTAAATAATATACAAAAGGTGACATCTTCCGCTACCTGGAAGTGCCCTAAATAAAAGAATATTACATACAAGTTTTTACATGAATGAAAATGAAAAACACTCATCTCACATAAAAACCCCGGCTATTCGAATACGACGATCCAATATAACATATCCAGCAACACATAACATCACATGTCATCAACGTAAGTAAGTATGCATACCCCAATTGTCGTTGACGTATAGCAACGAAACCGGCGATATGAACATACTACACTTACGGTCACAGAAAAGAAAGTGTAAAACTACAACAATTGGAATCCGCAATCTCTTTAGACATCGCATGCCTAACAGTTACAAACCCCGCATTTTAGTCCCATCATCGAAAACTCTTTTCGATATCTTGTGAAACTAAACTGCTAGATCTATAACATTCATCCAGTTATCTCATAACTGATTGTGAATTCCAATTATTGTATCCAATTCCGGATAAATAGAATATATTAAACTTTCCGATCGAACATTCGAACACCCAAGTTTTCCCGACACCGATCAACACATGAAATAGGTTCAAAGACATTCACTTCATGCCTCAGTACCAACGGTCCAGCCGTAGAAGGGTCAAGCCAACGCCTCACATGTGACACGCCGTACTGCCCCAAACCCGAAGGTTCAAAGGGCAGTTCAAGACGGTCACATAATCGAGTTAAGGTTTGTGTCTTCTAGAGGGTCCATCGCGTTACTTGCACTACTTCGAACGTCTTTTAACCACAGAAAAATCCAACACTTGGAATTTTTTCGGCAGGGGAAAAGTTGGGTATTTGTATCCGGTCGAACTTTTTAACATATTCTGGAAATTATCCGAAAATATACAAAAGACGAAATTTGATAATCCGATCGAAATACCGAATCCCCAAAACATCCCAGAAAATTCAACTCTTGAATTAATACTAAAAATTTCCAGAAGACTCAGCACTACACTACATGAATTACTGTGCAAGCCACGTGCTGTAAATCAATACAATGGCCGCGGAAGCGCCGCGTTTTGTATAGTGGAGGCCGCGGATCCGCGCTTGGGTTGTGGAGTTATCAGCACGTGTTTCACAGTAACTCACTATATTCCCTGCTGAATTTTTTGGCAATTTTTAATATGGAAAAATCCACGTTTTTGAAAAAGTACAGAGAGCATGTTTGTAATGGGTTTTCGGGTTCGTTCGGACTTCAAACTCCGTCTGGACTTCGCCTAAGGCTCTAGCTAGTCTCTGATACCAGTGAAAGGTTCCTAGGCACTCTAGTAAGGTCTCACAAGGCATCGAACATGCCAATTTAAAATTTTTGGTGCCGAGAAACCCTAGACTACGGATCTTTGCTAGAATTTTAGGCGAAAAGAAAAACTAGTTAACACTTAACTACTAGGATACGGAAATTACAACCTTTGTAGATCCGGATATCCACCTCCACGGCTCCGCAACGAAGTCTTCTCGCTGTCCATCTTGAAGCTTGGACTCTCGTGACGGCTTCATCGGAGAAACGTGCGGAATAGGTCGTCGGCTTTGTGTCAAAGACGATCTACGTCGAGGTTGCACAAACTCAAGCTCCGACTTCACAAACTTGTGAAACTTGTGAAGTAAACACCCAAAACAACTTGGCAAGTGGTAGAGGGTGAAGAAATAGGAGGTGGGTTCACTTTAGAATTGGATTTATCTCACTTTAACTCAAGTTGCCATTTTTGTAGCAAGCTTGAAGAAGAAGAAGAAGATAAGCTCAAGAAAAGAATATGATAAGTCTTGTGATAAAATAAATTTTAAATCAAATACTTATCATAACTTGAACTAGGGTTAAGTGTAGAGAATTAACCATGGTCACTTCGATGGGTTAGGGTTAAGCATGAAGATAAGGATGGTTAGCAAAGTCAAAGCTTCATGAAGCTTCAACTTAAAACAAAAAGAGCCACCATTCTCATCATAATCCATTTAAAATAAATAAATAAACAAATAAATAAATAAATGAATATACAAAACCCTAATTATCATATTAACCATGGATTAATTCTATACACTTAACGAAATGATCAAGTATCATCAAACATGATACAAAAAAGTGCCCGAAAGCATATCACATATACAATGTGCATCAAGTGAGAAAAATCCGTTTAAAGTGAACCAATACTAGTTAATGCAAAGTAATATATCAAATATATAATTATACATTAAATCATTAAATCAACACTTGATTCAATGATCCGGTTATATCGCATACAACCGACTAGTATGTAATGTATCGATTTATCGAATCAATGATTCGATAACTAGGTCATATCGAATATAACCAATCGAAACATATATCGCGAGAATGAAATGCGGTATCACATACATGCATTATTCTCGGTCCCGCACATATCACATATGCGCTCCTATTTCGTTTCGCTAGAGCCAGGAAACCTCTGTGTAGGACTCTAAAGACTCGTCAATACGCCGGTAGCAGATGATGATCATATCAAGCACCCACAAGCCGCAAGCGGTCTGCTAAACGTAACGGCCACCCGGGTATTGAGCGATCAGAAGATCGACGAGCTAGCCCGCTCACACTCCTGCGAATCCGACCAGTAACACTTGCCATACAGTCCAGTCTCTTCGTCAGATACGTCGCATATCAAGTCTAGGGGTGGTAAACGTCAGACCCCAATAACCCGATAAGTCGTGCCGATGTGAGGCTCGTAACGGGTCGAGAAACTACTGGTAACACTTACCAGCAAATCTCTGATCAGCCCTGGCCAGGGACTTCCCTGTTACGGCCAATCGAGCACAGCGCAACATCAACTCCCAATACCGGGAGAGACGAAACCCCTCCTATCGCTCATTGCCTCCATGTGACTCGGGACTGTACCCAAAGACCACCGTTTTGCACGCCCTCATGGACGTGGTAAGGTGGAGATCAAAGCACAGTGGGAATCACACAAGACTCTATGACGATCTCGGGTCTACAGACTAATCTGTACAAGTGTCACCTGAGAACTGCCATCTGACGTGAGGTATAATACCATCTGGGAGTTCTCGGCGAGTCCGTCCAGTGTACCCAGTCTCCACTGAGCACCCGTACACCATATCTGATGTCAAACACCAATGGATATGGGATCATCCATCGCCCATCACATGGGTCGAGAAGCGTATACGCTAGTCTACTCTGGTATATCGATGCCCCGTCTCGATACACCCACGACTAGGGACCTTGAAGGATGTACTTATGGACTACCATGTCCCCACTAGTATGATCTGCATCATAGTCCATGTAGTCAAGTACAAATCCTAAGGGCTTTACCAACATGTAACTATAAGACAGTATAAAGAGACTAGTGTACATGTTAAGATAAATGGCAACCAGATAGCATACTATCATGTCGAGCAAGAAAGTCATCTCAATATATGTCCAAGCATCCAATATAATATACATAATCTGTACAATACTGGCCTCTAGGGCATACATACAACTAACAAAATGATGGGACTTCATTAATGTGATTAATGAAAGAAAATAAACCTAAAAGATGTTGTGGAATCGAATTTCAAAAATAAAACAGGTAGCTATAGTTCTTGCTTTGCATCGCGGTGTTCCTTGTAGAACATCTGCACCTTATTCGATAAGGAAAGGGCCGAGATCCCTTCACCGGGAGTGACCCCTTTAGCAATAACTGGCAGATGCTACAACCCTCGGTTTTTCTTTTGATTGCTTCTATAGTTTTTACTTTGCACAACGGTATATATGATATATCTTGCACCTTATTCGATGAGGAAAGGGCCGACGATCCCTTCACCGGGAGTGACCCCTTTAGCAAAACTAGAAAAGCCTAAAAAACACTCCATTTAAAAACCATTTAATTCCGCAACGAGATCAAGTTCAAAGCATTAAAGGTTTTATTAAAAACCATCCGCAACCCTCCATCATTTTAGGAAGTAGAGTACTTAGTATTCGTGCTGTGTTTGTTGACCATAGTCAAGGCACAGTGTACGGTAGCTAAGTGATGTCTTCCTACACCGCATATGATGCGATTAGTTAGGACAGTCGCGTGACTTTGTTGACCTTAGTTAAGGGTCATGTGGGTGGGTCTAATTAATCACGAAATGACGGGTAGAACTTGACTAGTGCTTATAATTTGTTGACCATAGTTAAGGTCATAAGTGCTAGGGGTAAAAACCTTTATCGGGTGTTTCAAATGTTTAAATTTGCAATGAGATTACATACCTTCTATATGATAGTTGGATCCCGATACCCACTGCGAGTAATTGTTACTCCTGGAAGAGTTTTGCACTTTGCAATTAGCCGATCAAGTAGGTGTCTAGAAAGGTGTCAACGGGGTTACGCCTCTGGGAAAACGAGGTTTATCATAATTAGGTCCGTGCGAAAGCACGGGGAACCTCCCTCAAAGTATCGACATTGGCCTAGCTTAAAGATTGGCGAACTTGTAGAGTGTAATTAATCCCGGCTAGTCTTTCCTTTTAAGGTTTGAAGGAAGATTTGATAAAAACAGTGGGAGCCATCCTGATTGGATAAAATAAATAACCAATCTAATCTTGCAAGAGCACACGCAGAGTGTTTTCTTCTATCTCTCTCCAGGTAGCGACCATATCACGCCTTAATCAAGATAATAATATGGATGTATTGGCCTAACCCGCTTGTTATACTGAGCTGGGGAACGTTGGTCCCGCTCCAACTTATAATTGTTATAAGACCGAGCAGGAATTAGGGGAAAACCAGGATTCCCATGCCGCCCAAACGAAGAAAGTGCATAAGATTCATCTCCTTCAGGTGCGTTCATTACAAAGAACTGTTTCTCAGTATCCTCTGCGTCCTGGGTATTTGATACCGGATCAGGATCCCAGATATGTAATCTGTTGCATAGGGCTACAGAAAGGTTGAAAACTGAGAACGGGTGATAAGTTTCATGAGACAAAAAACGGTGCAAGTGTTGCAGCCAAGTATGTTGGTCACTGTCACCCTGTATTACCAATACATTGATTCTGAACAAATGCTATTAGATACCGAACCTGATATACAAAATCATATCAGTCTCTTTATTAGTAAAGAAAGGATATAATTTTGTATTGTTGGATAATGTTTTGAACATTTCCTACATTTCAAAAGTTGATCGGTTCAGGCACGTTATCTAAAAGCATTGACGTTCTAAATCAAACTACAGTTCCTAGTATACAGAACACACACAAGAGGAAGAGTTCAGAAATGAACGAATCCTTCTTTAGGTATTGTAGACTAGGTCATATCAATTTGACCCGACTAGCTAAAGTTACATTTAGATGCATATTTAACTCAGTTTAAATTTACATCTTATGAAACTTGCCAGTTATGTCACAAAGATAAGATGACCATAGCTCCGTTTACTGAAAACAGAGAAAGAGTTAGTGAACTCTTGGGACTGATACATAGTGATGTATGAAGGTCCCCAGTCTACATATGCCAAGACTGGTTCTTTGCACTTCCTTACATTCTCTGATGATCTCTCAAGATTCAGTCATATGTTCCTGTTGAAACATAAGTCCGAACCTTTTGAGATATTCATAAAATATAAGTTAGAAGTAAAGAACCAAAAACCGGGTATAAGTATTATGTCCTATGATGAAATCAGGGAGGAGAATACTTGTGCATGGAATTCTTGGACTATTCTAAAGGAGAATGAGATTCTCTCTCAGCATCATTCCTCCGTATACACCATAGCACAACGGTATATCGGGGAAGAGCAATAGCACCCTATGAGATATGGTGTGCTCTATGATGAGTATTACTGAGTTACCTGTTTCTTTTAGGGGGTTATGCACTTGAGTAGCTGCATACCTATTGAATTAGATTCGAATCAAATCAGCGCCTACCACTCCATATAAGATATGGTATGGGAAGAACCTATCTCTTAAGTAAGTTAAGATTTGGGATTGTCCGGCCTATGTCAAAAGCAAAATCCAGACAAGATCGAGGCAAGGTCAGTTCTGTAGAACTGGAAAGGTTCCAGCTATACAAAACTGCAGCTGATTTGACAGGACCAAAGGATTCTATAGTCCCCGACGAACCTCAGCCTCTCCGCCGATCTAGCAGGGTTCCTCATCCGCCTGAGAGATACTTCGGTTTCTCGATGACAGTGGGAGCGAGGATTGCATCATGAGATGATGACCCAACTATTTTTGAGCAGGCCATCGAGAGTAGGGACTCTGTAAGAATGGCAGGATGCTTAGCGATCTGAGATGGAATCCATGTACACCAACAAAGTATAGACTTTTGTTGCTATATCTGAAGGGTTAAATCCCCATCAGGAGCAAGTATATCTTGAGAAGATTACTTGGTGTAGATGGAAAAGTTGAGACTTTCAAAGCTAGACATGTTAATGGTTTTCGTCATCGACCAGGCGTGGAAAATGATGAAACCTTTTCCAGTGGCTATGCTTAAGTCCATCCGGATCCTACTTGCCACGGCTACATACCATGATTACGATATCTCGTGGTTGGGTGTCATGACTTCTTTTCTAAATAATGATTTAGAAGAGAACGTCTATAAGAACACAGCCAGAGGGCTTCGTAAACAGTGGGAGCAGCGGAAACGTGTGCAAGTTGCTTTGAAGGATAAAACAGGCATCGTGGAGTTGGAACATCTGTTTTGATGTAGTAGTCATATAGTTTGACTTCATCAAAATGGTAGATGAACCTTGTATATACAAAAAGGTAGTAGGGAGTATGGTGGTGATCCTCGTAGAGTACGTAGATGACATACTCTTGATAGGGAAGGAGTTACCTATGCTACACACGGTCAATATCCTTTTATCACAAGGATTCTCCAAATAGGATAAAGATGATACCTCCTAAATCCTGGGATTTGGATCTATATGATAGATCTAAATGGATGTTAGGATTCTCACTAGGTTTAGTAAGATGGTATCAATCGATCCTGGGGAGAATCATTGGAAAGGTTCCAGGGTGATAAGGACGACTGAATGTCAGTCGCAGGCATTGTCTTTACCCTCAGTGGAGGGACGGTATGTTGGAAGAGTTCCAAGCGAGATACCGTGACAAACTAGACGATAAAGGCTGGTAACATCGCTATTAAAGATACTATCAAAGAGGCAGTTTGGGTGTATATTAGTTGATGAGATGAACTAGGTTCCTACCATTGTGTGATAATGGAAGTGTGGTTTTGGCCCAGGAACCCCGGTCCCATCAGTGACCCAGACATATTCTGAGGCAGCATCACTTGATCATGGAGATAGTTGATCTCCAGGGTGATCTAGGTAAGGAGAGTAGACTCAGAGGACAACATGGCGGATCCACTCACAAAGGCTTTTTCCTAAAGAGAGACTTTTATGGGATGGTTGAGTATTAGATATTGCAACCACTGCTACAGATGGCCCTAGTGCAAGTAGGAGATTGTTAGTTATATGTATGCCCTAGAGGCCATTACTGTACATAGGATGTATATTGTAGTGGATGCTGGGACATTTATAGGTAGGACTTTCTTCCTCGACATGATAGTACGCTATCCAGTTACTCTTTATCTTAACATGTATACTTTCTGTCTCTCTGATTACATGTTGATAAAGCCCTTAGGATATGTACTCGACTTCCAGGACTATGATGTAGATCATACTAGTGGGGCCTGGGTAGTCCATGAGTAATCCTTCAATGTTCCTACTCGTGGGAATATCGAGACGGGGCATCGATATTCCAGAGTAGACAAGCATATATCTTCTCGACCCATGTGATGGGCGATGGATGATCCCATATCCATTGGTGTTTGACATCAGAGATGGTATGTGGGTTCTCAGTGGTGACTGGGTACACTGAACGGACTCGCCGAGAACTCCCAGATGGTATTATACCTCACGTCAGATGGCAGTTCTCTGGTGACACTGGTACAGCTTAGTCTGTTGACCCGAGATCGTCATAGAGTCTTGTGTGTCTCCCACTGTGCTTTGATTTCCACCCTACCACGGCTCTACTGAGTCGTGCAAACAGGTGGTTTTTGGATACAATCCCGATTCACATGAAGGCAATGAGCGATAGGAGGGGATTCGTCTCTCCCGGTATTGGGGGTTGATGTTGCGCTATGCTCGACTGGCCATAACTGGAAATTCCTGGCCAGGGTTGCAGTGATTTACTGGTAAGAGTTATCAGTAGTTTCATGCTATGTTATGGACCTTACGTCGGCATGACTTATCAAGCTACTGGTGTCTGACGTTTACCACCCCTAGGCGAGATATGCGACATATCAGACGAACAGACCGGACTGTACGGTAAGTGTTACTGGTTGGATTCACAGGAGTGTGAGTGGGCTTGCTCGTTGATCTTCTGATCGCTCAATACCCGGGTGGCCGTTACGTTTAGCAGACCGCTTGTGGCTTGTGGGTGTTTGATATAAACATCACCTACTGCCGGCGTATTGACGAGTCTTTAGAGTCCTACACAGAGGTTTCCTGGCTCAAGCGAAACGAAATAGGAGCGCATATGAGATATGTGCGGGACCGAGAATAATACCAGTATATGATACTGAATTCTATTCTCACGATTTGTATCATCGAATGGTTATATAAGATATAGCCGGGTTACCGAATCAAATGTTGATTCGATATATTGATACACTTGATATTAGTCGGTTATATGCAGTATGACCGTATCATTAAATCAAGTGTTGATTTAATGATTTAATGTATAATTATATATTTGATATATTACTTTACATTAACTAGTATTTTTTCACTTAAAATTTATTTTCTCACTTGATGTGCACAAGTAGTATATGTGATATATTTTTGTGCACTTGATTGTATCATGTTTGATGATACATGCAAACTTGGGTGTGTGTATGCTGTACACCATGTTTAGGTAAATGGTTAGGGTTTTATTTACTTTATTTATTTTTGGTTAAAAAGAAAAAATAAATGGTTTCTTTTGTTTTATGCAAGAAGCTTCATGATGCTTCACGCATCTTTGAAAAAGGTAACCATTTTGTTTTTATTGCTTAACCTAACCATTTCACCTAAACCTTAGTTTATTCTCTACATTAGTTACCTCACCCATGGTTGCTAAATGATAAGCATCACTTGATTTTCTATTTTGATATTATTCATTCATTATTTTCTTTCTTTCTTCTTCATCTTCTTCATGAAGAAGAAAACCATTGCTAGAAAATTCCAAATGATGAATCCAAGTGAGAAATCCAAATCCAAAGTGAACCCACTTCCTATTTCTTCATCCTCTACAACTTGCCATGTTATATAGGGTGTTTTCTTCACAAGTTTCATGATTTAGTGAAGATGGAGCTTGAGTTTGAGTTGCCTCGACGTAGATCATCTTCGGCATCGAAGTCAACGACCTAGTCCGATCATTTCTCCGACGAAACCATCGCCAGAGTCCGGGATCCCGATGATCGCAGCGGAAGGACGTCATCATGGAGCTGAAGATGTGGAGGACCGGATCTACAAAGGTTGTAGACACTTTCACTTGTAGTTAAGTTGTTAACTTGGATGTTCTTTCGCCTTACCTCTAGTGTCGATCTTGTTTAGGGTTTCTCGGCACATAGAAAATTTTGATTTTGGCATGGTTGATCAGTTGTAGAACCTCATGGGTGTGCCTAGGAACCCTACAATTATATATTGATATATATACTAGTAGATGTTGTATATGTTTTGCATCCGCACTAGTCCAGTCCACGCTCTGTCGTTAGTTAAGTAACCTAACGGGTGATGACGGGACCCAGTGGCGAATGCGAATGGCATATACATGCATCATTATTTTCGTTCTTTATTGGTGTGAGCAATTGATGGGACTGCATTGATTCGGATCAATGCAAGCTAAACAAACCAATTCTGATGTTGTTGGAACATTTTTCAAAAAGCTGTTATTGCAAGGAAGTTCTCTTTTATTTTGCACAGTGGTATTCGGTTATGAATATCCAGCACCTCAGTCGACGAGGCAAGGGCCAAAATCCCTTCACCGGGAGTGACCCCTTGGACAGAAGTTTGCGTCAGGGAAATAACTTCACTATTGCTGATTACTTTTGCTTTGCATCGTGGTATTCAGTTGGAATATCCTGCACCTCATTCTACGGGGAAAGAGCCGAGATCCCTTCACTGGGAGTGACCTATTTAGCAAAGGTTTTCGCCACTGTATTTTTATAAAAGCTATCCGGTTCCTTCAACGATATCAAGTTCTTTACGTTAAAGGTTTTTCGCCAAAAACCACTCGTAGCCCTCCATCATTTCATATGGATAGTCAATAGTATTCAAGCTGTGTTTGTTGGCCAAAGTCAAGGCACAATGATTGGTAGCTATTGGATATTCATATGCAGCATAGATAGATGCGTTGGTTTGGGACAGTCGTACTGCCTTATTGGCCAAAGTCAAGGGTAGGTACAGGTGGGTTCAAATTAACCTGGAGAATGACGGGTAGAACTTGACATGTGACTTATGATTTGTTGGCCAAAGTCAAGGTCATAAGTGCATGGGGTAAAAATCACATCGGGAGTTTCTAAAAAAACTGAAACTTGCCAGATATGCGCATATCTTCTGAAGTGTGATAACGTGAGTGGATTCCATCACATTATCATGCAAAGATAGTTGGATCCCGATTCCCACTGATGAGTTGGTTTACTCCTCGGGCGATCCCGACTAATTCTTCTTTCAAGTTTGGAGGAGAATTTCATGTTACAGTGGGAGGTTTCCTGATTAGATAAATTGATAACCATTCTGATCTAGGTTAGAGTGCACGCTGAGTGTTTCTTTTCTCTCTCTCTTTGGCAGCGACCATGGCCCGACCCTTGACTATAACTCAGTGACCAATATTAACCGAACCTTCTTAAACACTGGCTTTTGGATTGTCAGAGTTGCAAACCGCTTTGCCACTCCTACTTTTACCCTTTTTTCCAGAACACCCCGTATTACTACGAACGTCCACTTCCATTAGACAAAACCATCGTATGGTTATATACGAACTCGAAGGAATTTATTCGAGGATGGTTTCTGGTTCTGGAGAAAACGAATAGGACTATTCAGCTGTCTTTTCCTTTTACCTTCTCTCAGGTTGCGAGTGCCCCTTAGATTAGGGGATAGTACACCTATTATGCAAATTGGATAGTCTTCTTACAAACCATAGGCAGGTGCCGACTGGTAGGGAATGAAGAAAACCAATTAGCCTAACGATGGTGTGCAGAAGATATTAAGTTAAGACAAATAAAGGGATTAGAAGGAGGGCAAAATAAATTGCGACTGCTATTCACGACTAAACCAAGTATTTCATTACCACTCCCACTTCACCTTTGTATTTCTCCACGACGCTCCGTATCACTACGAAGATCCACAGTTTATTGGATACTCCATCGTATGGTTATATACGAACTCGAAAGGAACTTGTTCCAGTTCGGGGATGGATTCTGGTTCAGGAGAAATAGGAATAAGGTTTATTCAGGTGTCTTTTATCTTCACCTTCTCTCGCATTGCGAGTGCTCCTAGGATTAGGACAGTACACCCATTACGCTTATTGGATAGTCTTCTTCCAAACCATAGGCTGGTGCCGAACGGTAGGGAAGGAAGAAAACCATTTACCCTAAGAGGGTGTACAGAAGGTAATGACTAAAGACATATGAAGGGATTTGGAGAGATGACAAAGAAATATAAGGTTACAGTTGTGAATCTGGATAATGGAAGAGGCATTACTAGGAATACACGGATACCCCTACGAAACATTTCAATGTTTCAGTTTTACTGTGCATTGTTAATAGAAAACTAATTTCCTGATTAGACACTTGCTCCAAGGAATGTACTTACCAGGCATGATTCTCACATCCGTATGGTTTTACAGATGATGAGTGGGAGTAAGTTATTGGGAATTAGGTGATTATCCTCATTATATCGGAATTCGTTGTAATTGGTGATATTTGAGGAAATCGCCTGGGTTGTTTGCCGGACGACAGATATTTGGTTTTGAATATCCGTTGTTATGCACCAATTTCAAATTGATATATCTGTATGTCTATTTTTATAGAGTGAGATATACCTTTTTGAAATTATGTCCATGACATTTACCTATATCAGTGGATGGTTAGGTAAGGAGCATTAAACAGCGGTGTAATTCTTCTTAACCATAAGTACAGTTTTCAACCTACGACACACAGCGAATGAGTTATTAGACTCAAGGGACTTATACAAAGTATTGTATGTTGTCTGGTGTCTATTAGGACAGAGGGGTTGGTCCTCGTACTATATTCGGTTTACTTATGACTTCTCTAGTTTTTAGACAAGTGTTTCGTAGAAACACAAGGTCCAAGATTTGAGAAGTTATAGGTATATGAATAAAGTAGAGAACCAGATGTTGCAAGTATCGGGATTCTTCAAGGTGATCGAAGATATAGATACTTGTGTATGGTATTCAGTTGATAGTAATGATTAAGAGAACTTGCTTCTCTTTCAGGTTACTCATAATTGGAAGCATTCCAAAGTTGAGTAACGTTGATCGGCCTTTTTCCATTTAGTTGACATGCACTCGAGACAGCTGCATGATTTGAATCTGGTTCAATTAAATCAGTGCCTCTGTTTCTGTATTGGATATAGAACAGTTCATATCTTGACATTGTTAAGGTACGGGGAGTTGTCCGGCTTATGCTTAAAACCAGACTCTGGATAACTCAAGGCACGTTTCTGTAATGGTTGTTTGTGGGTTGACCCAGGCTATGACGAGGGTTGACTTTCTACCATCTGGAAGATCAATAGTGATATTGTTCTTGACTCACCACAGTTTTAAATAAAATGGATTTTTTCAGAAAAACAGATATGGGAGTATGGTAGAACTGGAAGTGATTCCAGAACCGCAAACGATTACTGAAGATTTGATAAGAACCTAAAGATTCAATCTGGTTTGACATTCCATTGGCCACTCCGCAGATAAAGTGGGTAACCTCAGGCACCCGAGAGGTACTTCGGTATGCTCCAGGACGGTGACAGGGAGGTTCTTGTTTACCCAGACTTTCTATTGCTGTTGTTCCAGACTGTGAGACCCGGCAGGAGGATGAGTATAGCGTCATTCTAAACTAGCTTTAGAAGTGTACGTTTATATGACTCTTCCAGAGGGTTGTCGTAGTCAGTGGGAGCAGCGGAAGTATAGTGGACAGGTGGCTTATGTCTATTTATAGACTAAAACAGATATAGCGGAGATAGATCATCTATTTCTGATGTGACAGTCATAGGTTTGACTTCATCAGAATAGGGGATGGATCTATTAAGAAGGTAGTAGGGTGTGATGTCCTTGTATCTGGATGACATACACAGAGTAGGAAGTGATATTCCTATACTACGATCAGTTATACTTTGGTTGTCACACTGTGGTTTCTCCACATAGGAAATGGGTATTATATCAGACATTCTGGTTACTAGATCTATGGTTTTAGATTTAGATTTGGGAAGTGTCCCAATTAGGATACTTAGACAGCATTCTAAAGGTGTTTTAGAATGGATGACTCCAGCACGGTAGTGTACCTGCAGGTGATGGAGTCACCCTCTCTAAAGGTGTCTTATAGACTAAAGGGGAGAGGGATGTACATGATCGGCAGATCACTTGCTTAGGCAATTGAGTTGATCATGAGATGTCAAGTACCACACCAGATGTTGTTTTTGTAGTAGATGCAATAAGTTGATATTGATCCAATCCTGGAGGAACATTCGGAAGCAGTTTTAGAACATAAGTGGATGTTCTAGGGATATGATAACGACAGCCTCATTCGGGTGACGGTTATCATTCCAGGCTTCCAAGGTGACCTGGACGGCAGAGTGGCTGTCAGAGTTATAGTTTTCCCTCTGACGAGGAGCAGTAGTTTGGACAGGTGATCCAAGGGGATACTGAGGGAGGCATGGCGCAGGATACTGATTGGTTTCAGTTGACGATACAGTCTAAGAAGTTTGGATTTGGAGTTCATTTATGAGCTAGGTCCCTTCAGATATCCAGACATATTCTAAGACTTGTATTGCTCATTTCGGGAGATGGGCTTTCTCCGTGAACTTGAGATAAAGAGAGACATAGAAAGAAACATTAGGGCGGATCCACTCACTGAGGCTATTCCTCGAACGCAATAGTTTCGCAAACGGGTTTTTTGAGACTGATTAGTAGAGGAGTTGGGTGTTCGGTATCACATGGGCTGTGAGTATGCGACATCGCAATAATTAGCCTTGAGTGCAAGTGGGAGATTGTTGGAGATAGTGCCCTCAGAGTCGATTATTGGATCACAGGCACGTGATTGCAATGATTGAAGGATGACCTATGCCGGTAGGACGGTCTTACTCAAGATGATAGTATGCTATCTGGTTTATTTTTATCATCGTGTACTGTTTTAGGTGACCTTACAGGTCGCTATTACACGTTGATAGAGCCCTTAGGATTCTTTCTTGACTGCCAGCAGTATGAGGGCGATCATATACGTGGGAGCTGCGGTCTATAAGCACATCCTTAAAAGGTCCCTAGTCGTGGGAGTTTCGAGTCAGGACATCGATACTCCAGAGTAGACTAGTGTATACAGTTGAGACCCCGACGAGGGGCGGTGGCCGTTCTCACAAGCCACTGGTGTCAGTCGGTTCACCTAAGATGTATACAGGTGCTTATTAGGTTATGAGTACACCGGACAGGACTCGCCGGGAACATGCTAGTTGGTCTTATACCTGACGTCAGATAGCAGTTTCCTGGTGATATGTGTACAGGTTAGTTCATCGACCTGAGATCGTCATTTGTCTCGTGTGAGTTCCCTCTGTAATTTGATTACTACCCTACCACGCTCAAAGGAGTCGTGCAAACAGGTTTTAGTTGGGTGCAGTCCCGAGCCACATGGAGGCAGTGAGCGAATCTTCAGGGGTTCATCTCTCCCGGTATTGGGGGTGAGGTCGCGCTCTGTCTAGGAGAGCCATTACACGAAGTCCTTGGCCAAGGCAGGAGATTTACTGGTAGGTATTCCAGTAGTATCTCAGGGTGTTCTGGACTACACTCCGACATGACTTGTACCGCTTTTGGGGGTCTGACTTTTACCAAACCCCTAGGCCCGCCATGCGATGCTCATAGACGAACGGACCGGACTGTACAGATATTGTCGCTGACAGGCTCAGTAGGGTGTCAGGATGAGTTCGCTCATCGACGTCCCTTTTGGTCAATACCTGGTAGCCCGTTACGTTTGGCTAATACCTTTGACGTGCTAGTGGTTAAATCCACAGCCAAAGTATTGACGAGTCTTTAGAGTCCCCCACAGACAGTTTCTCAAGTTTCGGGAGAAACGGTGTACATGCCGTATGGATATATGGCAGGATTCGATCATATACATGCGGTATTGCACGAATCATGATCGGACGGATAATACTAGCGGGCTTTGGTTTAAGCCGGATCCTAGTATTGTACAGTGTAGATTTTGACTCTTTGCATTTGTATTCAGTGGGAATACAAATGCGGGTATGTATATACGGTCGCGGGGTTTTCCTGTAATTTATTACGAGATCATTTTTTTTGAAGTTGCCAGTTTGCATTCCGTTTCAGCCAGTTTTCCTTTCTTCCTTTCGTTGGCTGATAATTAATGGAGGGGCTAATTTGCAAGTGTGCAAATTAGCAAATGTGGAGGGTTATATGTGGCATTTGGATTATATGATAGATATAGCATCTTTGCTTTTTTCTTCATCATGGTTTGCATTAAATTGGGATTGGATTTGAAAAGGATTAGATTAGAAATGGATGTTACATTATAACCTCATTATCATCACATTTTCCTTACACTCACCCATGCTTTTCTTGTGTTCACATCCCTTGTAATTACTCCTCTCTATTCTTAGAGGGCCGGCCACAGTCTTGTGAGGAGAGGGTTCATTTTGGTGGAGAGAAAAAAAATGCTCAACTCATATATTTTTGCTTGCTACAAAATTCTAGTTCATCTCCATTGTTTCATTCCTCCATCATAGCAACTTCATACCCCTTGAGACAAACATTACTACACTTAGCCTACAGCATCTTTGGGCACGTCGGCTCGCTAACTTTGTGCCCGAGTTGCCTCGGTCCAGAGGTGGGAGCCCGTAAAAGAACCCGGCGATGTGGTGCCCGTTCCGACGAGGAGATGAAGACCGGAGATTCCGTGAGGAGATCGGGATGGAGGCCGAAGACCGAAGGACACGGATCGCTCGGTATAGCATTCTACCCATTCTCTAGTTAGCTAGCATTAGGTTAATGGCCCGATCCGGGTTTATAGTGCGCGGTATTGCCGGTTCTCTAGTTTGAAAATTTTTTCGTTTCCGCATTCCGGAGTCGGATTGACGGCCGGGGCGCTGCCGTGCACTTACAACGCGTTTGCACTGAGCTCGTGCAACAAACCATTAAACCTCTAGGTGTCCCTAGTAGAAGGAGTGTTATCTCCTGAGGGTTTTCAGCGGATACTACCCACATAATCCGATCAATTTGGCCCATTGACTTTCATTCTTTAATTCGGTGTTCTAGCAAGAAATTCTATTATCTTCAACTCAGAAATTATCAACCCATATTTTTCACGCTTCCTTATCATTTAACTTATGATTATATATGTTCTGTAAATTTACTTAGCTTTTAGCAACTTTTGAATTTTCCTTCTAAGGTTCCATCTCAACTTAGGAATTTTTATCATCTCTACTAAAAATATAAGTCCTATTTTTTATTCCTATCTCTCACCCAAACCACAATCATATACCCCTACGTGTGTGTATGTATCACCCCTACACTTGGAAATTCAATTCAAGCTCTAATACTCTTGTCCATCATCCAAAATACTTTTTTTGGTGAATTTTTAGATGAAATTGCTCACACATCCTTTATGTGACCGTTAATACTTCTTGTGGTACTAACGACCGATTACAAAATTTGTTTGCACATTAAGGCGTAATTCCTCGTCTTGTAATACCTAAGGCTTTAGCAGTGACTCCCAAACCAGTTGGTCTAAGGCACTAGGTGGTAAATCACCCTCGCTATAGATTTTTTTATTTTACGCAGCCTTAAGTAATTACAAAACTAGTGTTCATTTTTTATATCTCTTTATTCACACTTATAATTTTATTTTCCTTCATACTAAGGATTTTAGACAAGAGCATTTCAAGGTATCCTCTACTATTCCAAGTTTCACGGTTCGTGTTTGTGCAAGTTCTAGGGTATATATTTTTAGAATTTAGAATTAAGGTTCGGAATTATTTTTCAGACTTATACTCCAATAAAAATTTCAATACTCTTCCCTTATTTTAACTTAGCCCAAGAAGTGAACTCAAAATTTTCCTATTTCTAAGTAAACTATAGTAAACTATAAGGACATATATTTTCTACCGTTAAATTTTAAGAAAGGTTATCTTTAGGGTTTTTAATTTACTAAGTCTAGGATCTAGTTTTTCCTAGCTAGTTAACCGTCTTGTCAACCTTAAGTCAAATATGGCCAAAATTGAATTTTTCAATTTTTAAAATTTTTAAATTTTTTCAATTTTTATGGGTTTTTAAAATAAGTATGCAAATGCAAAAGGATACATGTGAATGCGAAGGAAGAAACCTTACCGAGCACACCCCCAAACTTAAACTTGACAGTGTCCTCACAGTCATGCCACACCAAGAGTGTCAAAATTGTCGGTGCTCCCCTGTTTATTTTTATTTTTATTTTTATTTTTTATTGTTAAAAGAAAAAGAAAATATATATACAAAAAGGTCCCCCAAACTTAAGTAAGACAGTGTTTCCACTGTTTAAGTGTTAAAGTTCGGAGTTAGGGAGGAGAAAAATACAGTATCAAGCTATACAAGGCCTTACACAGGCCAAAGGTTAGCACCAACCATTCAAAAATTTTATCGTTATAATGGTATGGTTGGTGAAAGAATGGAGTGTAAAGAAAAGAAATGAGAAACACACGAGATCGTGTGGAGATAGAAGCAGTATACGGTCTCGGTGGAGGAGAAGAATGGCGGAAGGGAAAAAGAAATGGTTGTGGTGGTTCGACTTTTTTGGGTGGAGGTTGGTTAATCACAAAATCCGTGTCATTTAGGAATGCAAGTTCGTCGGCGAAAATATCTTCGAAACTTTCATCGAAGGTTCGATTGAACGTTTCAATGTCAATAAGTGTCGCGCCAGAATTCAACACACTTGATTTTTCAAAAATTATGAAGGTAGGATAGTCGTAAGGCTCATTTACCTTATTTTCAAAAGAGTCTAAATCAAGTTGTTTTCCTACAATTATCGAACTCAAAATATCGGATTGTGATTCATTAACACTCGGTATCATTAAAGGGAAGATTAGAAGAAGAACCAGCGAAAGTGGGAGAAAGAAGTTGAATACGAACTTGAGGGTGGAGATGGAGTGTATAAATTAGCACATTTTGTAATGACCGATATGTAAAGAGCGATTGTGCTAATCTATCAACCCACTGAGAAATGAGGTCAATCCCTCAAGGTTCGTGAGAAAACATGGGTACGTCAAACTTGGTAAACCAGACATTGAAAATGAAAGGGATACAGTCTCGTGCGTGGTCGGAACAATGGAAAGGACGAAAGGGTGTGATTTAGGAAGGGTCACAGTTAAAGGTTCAGGAGGGTGTACAAAGTCAGTGGAAAGAACATGATGAATTGGAAAATCCGACCCATCAAACAAATTTGGTTTATCCTCAATAATTTCCTCAATATTCTCCTCAAAATTTAGCTTATCCATGCCATTCTCATCAAAATCTAGATGCATATGAAGTTCGGGAAAAATATTTAATGATTCGGAATAATGAATTGGAGAGAAAAACTCGGCCAAATCTGCGGGTTCATCATCCAAATTATTCCTTGCGTCAATATCCTCAATCAAGTGAAAATCAATTTTTGCAGACACCTCATCAAAAGTATGGATATTTATCAATTCAGGTTCTAGATTGGAGGTATAGAGGTCAAAAGGATTGGTGATGGTTTCACTTGAAAATGGCTCTTCACAATCTGGCAAATCAAGCACTACAAAGTCGCACAACTCATTAAACGTTTTATCTTCAACTGGTGAATCATTTGGGACACTTGATAGACATTCAAAACCGGAGTTGTGGGATTCAATTGGGGATGGGTAGGTTTGATTTGGAAGGGTGCACAGCTCACTCTCTTCACTCAAATTCTCAATCTGTCCAACCGCCTCATCATACATTGGAAAATTAAGAGCTAGTTGGAAACTAGCTACCGGGTCACTAGGTTGTAATAGGGCGGCAATGGACGCATCCAAATTCCTCATCTGTTGGTTTGTCGCTACAATATAAGCTTCCAACGACTGTTCCAGACTAGACATGGGTTGTGAAGGGGTTTCAGTAAAAGATTCAAAATTGTTTGGATTCTGGAAACTCCCAAATGGCTGTATAGAAGCAATGTCTAGGGAAGGTGCGAAAGTCGGGTAGGACTGGTAGCAATTGAATGGTTGGACAGGAGTAGGATCAACATTTGGATAAAAAGATGAATGGACTTATTGATCCCAAGAACTAGAAGTGTTGAAAGGAGTGAAAGATCGGTTACGAGATTGTTCAATATGTTCAGCAATAGACATGGGTTTCGGAGTTACCTTCGGACTCTCAAAAGGGGTATCAACGTAAGAAGGTGGTGAAGTTTGAAACGGTTGATACAAAGTGGATTGCGGAGTCCAACTGTTTTTCCTAGACGCTTCCATTCGATCTTTCAAAGAAATTTTGGGCATGGAGGGGTCGTCTGTAATTCGACCAAAACAATGCGTGTAGGAAGCAAAGTTTGGATGAGGGTACCTAGTTCAGCAAGAGTTTTGCGAGGTGGGGTACCCATGATGTAAGAAAGGAGAAAAGAATGTGATGTTTTTTTTTGTTTTTTTTAATTTTTTAATTTTTATTTTATTTATTTTTTAAAATTGGTTTTAAAGAAATTGTTTGTTTTTGGGTTTTGAAATTTTTGAAAGTGTTTTTTTAGAAAGAGTTTTTGCACAATTTGTACGGACTCCTACACACTTTCAATCAAATGGCGTCATTGTAGTATAATGGTGAGTATTCCCGCCTGTCACGCGGGTGACCCGGGTTCTATCCCCGGCAACGGCGCCATTTGATTGTTGGAGAATTTGCGTATGCGTTTTGAAATCAAAGAATAGAATATACCGCAATCAAGGACGGCGTCGCTTGGTAGCTAGCCGGTGAATACGGGTCGGTCCACAGGGATTTTGTGTATTTTCTATTTGTTCTAACGAGTTAATTCCAATTGGGGTTGGATTGGATTATCAATAAAAACTAAGGTTGATTTAGATTAGGATTAAAACCTTGCTCGGGTTAGGTTTAGGTTAAGTTAGGAAATTCAATATTTATCACCACTTTCTATACCCTAATTAATAACTATTTAGGTGTTAAGGTAATAATTAACAAAGGGGATTAGCACGATCGGGAAGAAACTATGTTTCTTCCTCTAGGTCCTTGTCCGTCCTTTCTCAATTATTACCCTAACCTCCATGGAAAACATATACAACCGGTCTTTTAAACTACGGTATCACCGCTACCTCATGGGATAGGGTGCCGTAGTGAGCGGTGTGTGTATGTATGCATAGAGTCCTATTAAAACGTATGATGGGTAAGAAAGGGGTGAGAGACTTTCATCTCTCAAACATTTCCTATTCCTATCCCTAACAAGTGAGGAACTACTCACTCATTAGGGAATTGATAAAAAGAGACATTTTTTATGTTTGTTTTTAATTCAATAACCTAATTATCTAATCAACGGCAAATGAATAAAAGTGTTAAACTAATTAATTAGGGCAGATAAATAAAATTATACTAGGGCAGAAAAGAAATTAACTAGGGCATGGAAAGGAAAAACTTACTTTATTTGATGCTCTCTTCAAAACATTACAGCTAATAAAAATTCTGAATTTGATGAATAAAAAGAGACATATCAAAAGAGGCACCCAAAAGAGGCACCCAAAAAGTGGCACACCCAAAAAAGAGCAGTAGGGTTCCTATTTATAGAGAATAGAAACCCTAGGGTTTACATCTGATCCATATCTAGAATTACAATAATACCCTTAAGAAAACCGAGTCAATGCACCGACGCACCGACCCGCACCGACACGTATGGGGCACGGCCGCGGATCCGCGGCCATAAGCATGGTTTGGCCACGGTTCCGCGACCATTTGGTCGGCTTGCTGGCTCATTTCTTTATGTATACTTCATGTTGCTTTTTCCTTCTATTTTCTTCACTTAGTTCTGTAAGTCCACGTTGCCCACCCCGGTGCTTGCGGGGAGGCGGAAAACGGAATAAAAAACGGATTTTTATGAGCTTAGGCAACATGGACTCTACTATGAAGGATCTTTGCTAAACAAAAACAAGCTAAAGCTAACTAGTAACTAGCTAAGTGCTAGAAAGGTTATACCTTGGGCTTTATGTCCTTCTCTCCTTGCTCCTTGGAGTGGTGGAAGGAGGTCACCTTAGTCGTCTTCTCCCGTCAAAGAAAGATCCACCCGAAAGCCTCAACCTTTGGCTTCAACTCCAAGCTAGAAGTAACTAGGGTGCAAGAAGTGCTAATCCTTGAACCCTAGATGAGAGTAGAGATTATCAAGAGAAGGTTTTTCTCAAGCTCAAGTGTTTCTCAACACATGAGAGGGGAGAGCTTGAGGGAGAGGAAGAACAAGAGAGAGAAAATAATATGATAGAATGAGAGAATAATAACCATTCTCACATATATGTGTGAATTATTGTAATTAGATAATTAGCTAGATAATTGTCATGGTTAATCAAGACATGACCATTATCATTTCATTTTTAATGCAATTTGCAAGGATCAAAGAGCGTCTTCCAAATGAAATGATGATGGTCAAAGTGTCAACAAGGTCAACAAGTCAAGATAGGTCAAATGATCAACAACCATAACCATGCACAATTATTAAACTAATATCAATTATCAATAATACACACATAAGCATTAGGGTTAATAAAATGACAATAGTCATTAACCCTAATCAAAGTCCTCTCCCTCTGTCTCAAGCAACTGTGCATACGCACCCGTATTCGTGATCCGAGGAACACGAATACAATGAGAAAAACCAATCCCCAATCATATACTAGGATCCGGCTTAAACCAAAGCCCGCTAGTATATGCTGTCCGGACAGCAAACGTGCACAAGTGCGCGGATGTGAACGAACCCTGTCGGAAAACCATGCGACCTCTACTCATTTTGCCTAAAGGCGAATAGCTCTCTGTGTGGGACTCTAAAGACTCGACACTACGCTGGCAGTGGGTTTAACCACAGACCGCAAGCGGCACTAGCTGTACGTAACGGTCCCCAGGTAGATGTCGATAAGAAGACTGACGAGGTGAACCCCATCTGAACTCCTACTGAGCCTGTATGTGACAATCTCCGTACAGTCCGGTCTGTTCGTCTGATACATCGCATGGCGGGCCTAGGGGGGCGGTAAACGTCAGTCCCCTAATAGCGGTACAAGTCGTGTCGGAGTGTAGCCCAGAACACCCTGAGATAACACTGGAAACCTACCAGTATATCTCGCTTGCCCTGGCCAGGGACTACTCGTGTAATGGCTCTCCTGGACACAGCGCGATGTCAACCCCCAATATTGGGAGAGACGAATCCTGTCTAACCGTCACTGCCTCCAAGTGCTTCGGGACTGCACCCAAAAACTACCTGTTTGCACGACTCCTTTAAGCCGTGGTAGGGTAGCGATCAAACTGCAGTGGGAACACACTCGAGGCGAAGTGACAGTGTCAAGTCAGCGGACTAAGCTGTACTCATGTCACCTGGGAACTGATAACTGACGATAGGTATAATACCAACCAACAGTTCCCGACGAGTCCTGTCCAGTGTACTCGTAACCTAACGAGCACCCGCATACTATCTCAAGTACGACGTACTGACGGCTGTGGGACAGACCGTCTCCCACGCTGGGATGAGAAGCGCATACGCTAGTCTACTCCGGAGTATCGATGCCCTGTCTCGATAGTCCAACGACTAGGGACCTGTATAAAGATGTGCTTATAGATCACCCAGCTCCCACGAGTGTGAACGCCATCACAACGCTGGTGATCAAGCAAAGATCCAAAGGGCTCTACTAATATGTATAACAGCGATATGCTAAAAGAAACACATGCACATATTAAAGCAGAGACAAACCAAGTAGCATACTTCCATTTCGAGCAAGATTGTATATACAACTGTGAATATCCCAAGCTTCCATCAAGTAATATACAAATTAGTATGATACAGTAATGGCCTCTAGGGCATATACACTAACAATTTCTTCAGAATGTCTTCTAGTTTCTTCCAGATTTCCACAGTGCAGAAATATTGTGGACTTTTACCGTTTGCTTCATGTTGAAATCTTGAATCATGTGCTGCCTTCATGCTTTGTGAAATTGAACTGTTTACTGATCTTCGTTTGTCCCTCAAACTGTAGGCGGCATGACAAAGATTCTTCTATTTGTTGGTCGTGGTCTCACTTTTATAGCGTTTTTTCATCATTTTCACTGTATAGTTCTGAGAACCTGTAACCTGCAACTATTCAACAGATATGGATCCAAAGCACCTATTTATTTGTAAAATGATTAAGAATGGGGAATATAATAATGCAAAATTATAATGTGAACAAGAACAGACGGAAGAAACGGACCGTCGACCATCTCTTTACAATCAAGAGCGAGCACAAAGAAACATTCAAAGGGTACGTCACTCGCTTCTACAACGCCCTTCTCGTGGTCCCTAAACATCGGGACGAGACGGTTATTACAGCCCTTAGGTCTGGACTTAGGCACAAGGAGTGGTTATGCTCCTTTGCATTAGCGCAACCTAAGACCGTGGCCTAGGTAAAGACCTGGACCGAGCGTGAGGTCCAGCTCGAGTCTAAGGTGAACGTAAATCTTCCCCGGGCAGAGAAAACTGACCAAAAGAAAAGAGCGAGGGAAGAGAAAAAAAGGCTTGAGCGGCCAAAGCCCTACTCCCCGAAGTTTCAGGAGTACACCCCGCTCAATGTCTCCCAGACGGTACTGCTAGAGGAAGCTAAAGGCGAGAGTTTCTTCAAGCTCCCCCCGGTCTCGCGCATGGCGGCAAAGCGCACC
This sequence comes from Agapanthus africanus, assembly GCA_030015575.1. Taxonomy (NCBI): domain Eukaryota; kingdom Viridiplantae; phylum Streptophyta; class Magnoliopsida; order Asparagales; family Amaryllidaceae; genus Agapanthus; species Agapanthus africanus. The sequence goes on along the minus strand of CM057343.1, from coordinate 165,215,738 downwards.
CGGGGCCCCTACCCCGGTTTCTACAGGTCGCAAGGCCACTCCACGAAGAGCTGTAAGCAGCTCCGAGACTACATCAAGGAGTTCATCCGTTTGGGACACCTGGCAGAGTACTTGCGGGACAAGCGGCAAGCTGACCGTGAGCAGGAGCAGCGTCCCCCTCCCAGCGAGTTGACAATCGGCCAAATCATGGTCATGTTGGTGGGGGGTACGTCGAGTACCTACGAGGCTCAGCACTCCACGCTGGTTGTGGAGGCCAACAACCATCCGAGGATATTTCCGCCCTACTGGCATGTACTTCTTTTACTAAGCCAATGTAAACTTTTCTCAAGATCTTTTAGTTTATATAATAAGAGGGTATCAATAAAACATTGCAAAAAGAAGTGTTTTGTTTATTCAAAAGGGTACTATAGGCTCCTCAGACGTACATCGAAAAAGAAAATTATAGTAGCGGGGGAAGTGGGTGCAGAGAACATTGCTTATGATACTCCGAGAATATTTCCGCCAGCCGAGCCCTCGCGGCCTTAGACCTCTGCCTCTGATGCCGTCCGCGAACGTCGGCATCGTGCCTCAATTGGTAGCACTCAAGGATGTGTGACACCGAGCGAACCCGCCGACCTGCAGAAATTAGGCCGAAGCACCGCAAAGACCGTAGCTTACCAACCGCCTCGCCCTTCAGCTGTTTGGACAAGGGGTTGTAGAGCCCTCGCGATGCCCTCCAGATGGAGTACATCAACAGCTGGAGCAGGGGGAGTGTCGGGAAGCAGTCAGACAAAATGATCCTTAATGCGGCCTATTACTAACTGCACCGTGTCCTCAGTGCAGTATTGATCGTAGAGGTACACGTCCTTGAAGTTTATGATGTCGGGGATGGTAAAAAGGAAGTCCTCCATTCTTACGTTTTGGGTGTCAAGGAATGACTGATCAACGTTCCCTCCGTTTTATAGCCCACATCGCCCCTGGAGTCCAACAGTCACTCGTTTCACCCACAACCGTACTGCCACGCGGCAGACATCGAACCTTTCTCGGCGAAATCGAAACGACGCGGCTCCGGCACTTCGCCTCCCTCACGCGTCCATAACATGTGTCGCCCACGACTGTCCCTCTTCCCGATACTCACACTGGGAAGGTTGGAAGAATCCTCACGTAACCTGATAGCAACCCTGCTCGTCCCATTCTTAAGGATCTAAGCCCTCGCCAAGAGGTAGCTGAGCAACTTCACAGCTAGGTCCATCCTTAGCAGGCCTCTCACGGTCCCTCCCACGCTAAGGATCAAAGCCCTCATCAAGAGGCAACCGAGAGGCTACCCTACTCGGTTATCCCTGGCTAGTAGTTCACTACCCCACGACACCAGGAATCAAAGCCCTCGCCAAGGGGCAGCTGAGCAGCTTCACTGCTCGGTCCATCCTTAGCAGGCCTCTCACGGCCCCTCCCGCACTAAGGATCAAAGCCCTCACCAAGAGGCAACCGAGCGGCTACGCTGCTCGGTTATCCCTAGCTGGTAGTTCACTACCCCATGACGCTAGGGATCAAAGCCCTCGCCAAGAGGCATCAAAGCGGCATCACTGCGCGGTCCATTCTTAGAAGACCTCTCACGGCCCCTCCCGCGCTAAGGATCCAAGCCTTCGCCAAGAGGCACCGGGCAGCAACCCTGCTCGGCCCGTCCTTAAGGATCTAAGCCCTCGCCAAGCGGCATCTGAGTAGCTTCACTGCTTGGTCCATCCTTAACATGCCTCTCACGGCCCCTCCCGCGCTAAGGATCAAAGCCCTCAATAAGAGGCAACCGAGCAGCTGCCCAGCTCGGTTATCCCTGGCTGGTAGTTCACTACCCCACGATGCCAGGGATCAAAGCCCTCGCCAAGAAGCAGCCGAGCAGCTTCACTGCTCGGTCCATCCTTAGAAGGCCTCTCACGGCCGCTCCCGCTCTAAGGATCAAAGCCCTCACCAAGTGGAAACCAAGCAGCTACCCTGCTCGGTTATGCCTGGCTGGTAGTTCACTACCATACGACGCCAGAGATCAAAGCCCTCACCAAGAGGCAGTAGAGCAGCCTCACTGCTCGTTCCATCCTTAGCAAGCCTATCACGGCCCCTCCCGCGCTAAGGATCAAAGCCCTCACTAAGAAGCAACCTAGCGGCTACCCTGCTCGGTTATCCCTGGCTGGTAGTTCACTACCCCACGATGCCAGGGATCAAAGCCCTCGCCAATAGGAAACTGAACGGCTTCACTGCTCGGTCCAACCTTAGCAGGCCTCTCACAACCCCTCCCGCGCTAAGGATCCAAGCCCTCGCCAAGAGGCACCGGGCAGCAACCTTGCTCCGCCCGTCCTTAAGGATCCAAGCCCTCGCCAAGGGGTACTGGGTAGTAACCCTGTTCGGCCCGTCCTTAGCAGGCCTCTTACGGCCCCGCCCGCGCTAAGGATCCAAGCCTTCGCCAAGAGGCACAGGGCAGCAACCCTGTTCGGTCCGTCCTCAGCAGGCCTCTTATGGCCCCTCCCGCGCTAAGGATCAAGCCCTCACCAAGAGGCACCGGGCAGCAATCCTACTCGGCCCTTTCTTAAGGATCTAAGACCTCGCCAAGAGGCAACCGGGCCCGCCCTTGTTCGGTTATCCATGGCTGGTAGTTCCCTACCAAATGAAGCCAGGGATCTAAGCTCTCACCAAGAGGCAGCTGAGCAGCTTCACTGCTCGGTCCATTCTTAGCAGGCCTCTCACGGCCCCTCCCGTGCTAAGTGTAACATCTTGAAATATTTTAGATAATTAATTAAGTTATTTAGTTAAATAGATAATGTTATTTAAATTTTGTTTGTAGTGAAGAGGGATTTTTAAATTAAAGTAGAAATAAATTAGTAAAGAAAATAATGTTTATATAATAACAGGGGTAATGAGGGGTTTATGTGAGAAAGTTAGTGTCCTTATGCTAATTAAAGTTGTATGAGGGTTTTTATGCAATTAGGGTTAGACAAAGGTTAAGGTTAAGATATACCTCCAAGACACCACACCTTAGGTGTTACCACACACACACATCCTCCTTGCATGAAACCGCCACCATCTTGTATGGTGACATTACCTACTGCCTTATCTCGTCTTATCTTTTAATTGTACCCATTTGATTCAGTTGATATATATTAAGTTGGGACAAATAAACTGGTTTAGAGAAAGAAAACATTTTAGAACTTACAAAAGAAAAAGAGAAGAGAGAAGAGAAGAAGAGAAGAAGAACTAGGTGCTAAGAATTTTCACCACCACCACCAAGCAAGAATCTTTGAGTTGTGCATCTTAGAGAAAATATTCTCAGTAATCTTTTGTAGGTATAATCTCTAAACTTTATAGAATTATAGTTCTGTACTGTTTAATATAGAAATCGGATATCGGATATATCGTATTTTGTGAAATATAGGCTCTGTGTTAAATATGCTATAATTTAGATGGTAATAAAAATAGTCAAACAGTGCCTTCATCTTATAAATTGGACATAGAATAACCCATAAAAAGACAGACCCATTCCCTCGGATTTTGGCCGGCGACAATTGCCAAAAATCCGATCTCGCCGGATTTTTAAGGGAGTTGGGTGTTGGGATTTTTAGGGTAGCTCTATATGTATGTATTAGGATGTTTGGTATTTCTAGTTTAAGTTATTTTTTTAGGATATGAAATCTGGAATCTAATATCTGAAATAGGGGTTAAAATTCTAAAACACGACACGGATGTTTCGTAACGTGTTTCTGTTTTCTGTTACGAACAGTGATTGGTTAAATTCTAGTTAGTATAGGTATTAGATAGTTTACAATCGTCATACGTAGTATAGTTAATACGTAAAACTTGTATTTTCATGTTTTCGCCGTATCGGAGTTTAGCCGTTTCTTATACAAATTATTGTCGATGTTAGATTTGAGTACGGGAACTTCGGAGGCTGCAAGGAAAGGAAAGAGATTAATGATTTCTGAATAGATTCGACGTATTCCGGTGAGTAGACTAAACATCTACCGGTGGATTATATATGGATGGCGTGATACGCCCGTAGTTTTAAGTTTACATTTAAATTGTTCCTTTGCATATAAGGTTTGATCGTATACATTCATATATATATCGTCATAATTGTTAGAACATTGCACAAATTATCGACGAGTCATGCTGCACATGCACCTATCTACATGTCACACTACACCTCGTCGATATTAACATGTCACATATACACTTAGTACTTATTATACTAAATATGATTCACATCATACCTTAAACATCAAGAATGGTAGTTATTTTGCATAAATGTCATCATGTTTCATCTTCAAGTATTTGTAGTTTTGATATATGATGCATTGGATTATTACGGATTTATAGTTTTGAGTTTTATACACTATCGAGTAGATTCAGTGATTCTTTATGTTGATGTGAGATGTCCACTATGAGATGTTGTTTTTATGATTTGGTTTTATTCCGGACCTAGTGGGGGAGCTATACAGTCGCTGATTTTTACGTTATCCAGATTGAGTGGGGGAGCTATACAGTCGGATTCATGGTGGATCCAGTCGAGACTGAGGGGCAGGAAAGTCGCATTTGAGGCCGAGAGCCTAGCGAGGATACTCGATACCGGAGACTGTTATGAAACACGGCGGATATCTAGGTGATACCGACCGGTGTTATTGGATGACAGGATCGTTCAGGGAACGATGCCTGATAGAAATAGAATATTTGTGTCGATATTGGACACGGAAAAATGAACCTTATTTGGAAATAGTTGATGAGATTTCAGTTTTGATTTATATACTTAGTAGTACATGTTCATGCTGCAAACTATTATCATCCATTATATTCATCCTTGTTGATATTAGTTCTACTTTGTCATACTTACATTATCAGCCGATATATGTTATTTTTATTCACTGAGTTGGCAACTCACCTCCCCCCGTTGTGCCATAGTTCCTTGCAGGAGTCGTGTAGACGCTAGCAACAGTGCGGATCCACTTATCAGCTTTTATCGCTCTTTTTGCTAGGTGGGTTACCTACACAGTAACCTCATATTTTGGTTTATGTATATTGAATCTAGTATTACTCCATCAGACCATGTATAATTGACTTAGAACGAGATGTAGTTGTATGTATCTTATTTTGACTGATGAGATCGTTTAGTTGTGTTAAATTACATTTCTTTACTTATGATTGAGATTCTTCATTTTGAGTGCCATATTATTTTGGTGTATTGATTTCCATTGGTTGGCATCGTTTTGCTCCCAACTAGGGATGCAACTTATTCACACATCCTATAACTGCTTATTTAATAATTAAAAAGGAAGTACTGTCAAAGTTTCAAAACCAGTTGTTTAAACTTCTATTATTTAAGAATCATTCGGCATGCTACTTCATTCTTGTACTTAAAAACTAAATATTTTCTAATTTCCGTAAAAAGGGTTTTGATCTTAGTTTTTGTCTTACTCAGATTGTGTTGATATCTTTAGATACCATAAAATATAAGTGTCGGTCACATCAAAACTTTGGGTCGTGAAAAAGTTGGTATCAGAGCTTAGGATTAACCATACGGAACCAAGTAGTGACTTGGAGTAAGTAGACTTAAGTTTCGTTACGTAGGATGACCTTTGGTTTGATGGAGTAGGTAATTTAGGATGAGTAGACTACCGTACATATGTTCCACGGCATATTTACGCTACGATACTCAGCCTAAGTAACCTTAGGTTGTATATATTGCTTAATCCTTCCTATTATTGCTGCTCCTATTCGTACACCTTATCAACTCTTGTTCTTGTTCCAGTTGCTACGGCTACGCGAGCTAGGTGAGCCGCAGACAGGGATGCAGCCAGGGGCGAATCCGCTTGTGACGGCGAGTGACGCACCGAACGTTCCGGCGGAACCTGAGCATGTTGATCCTCCGCCTCCAGACAAACTGACTAGGATAGAGGAGGGCATGATGGGTCTACAGCAAATGGTGGGACAATTGACCGAGGCCACCCGTGTTCAGAGGCATGATCAGGTACCGACGATCGTAGAACCCGATGAATAGCCTATGCAGACTGTCGCACTGGTAGGACCGAGAGTGATGGAGGTATCTCTTCCAAAGTTCATGAGGTTGAAGCCTCTGGTGTTTATAGAGACCGATGCAGCAGAGGATCCTCAGTCCTTTATTGATAGGATGGCCACGATTGGCAGGTCATTGCGATGTTCTGATGCGAGGTCGGTGGAGCTGACCATCTTTCGATTAGAGGGACTTGCCCAGACGTGGTGTGAGTCGATGGAGAGAGGGCGAGCTGCAGGTCTTCCTTCGATGTCATGGACGGAGTTTTCTGATATCTTCCTTGCCAGATTTCTTCTACAGAGCGTGAGGGACGCTAGAGCCAGCAGTTTTGAAGCATTGCAAAAAACTGCGAGTGTGTCGGTGGCAGAGTATGATTTAAAGTTCATCTAGTTGTCACGCTATGCTCCGTACTTAGTTCCCACGGAGGAGCACCGGGTGAAGAGATTTGTGAGGAGCATGGATACCCAGCTATTTCTTGCTATAGGCTCCCAGTATTTCGATACTTATGCGCAGGCCATGGACGCAGCTATGCGAGTGGAAGAGCGAGGCAGTGATTGTTCCGGAGCCAAAGAAGACCAGACCTATTAGGTCAGTTACTAGGCAGTTTGGCAGAGGTAGAGGCAGACACTTTCCAGGCCGCAGTTTTGGGCGAGGTTGGACCCAGGGCCAGATGTTCAGTTCGTACCCCGATGATCTTATGTCCCCATCTACATGTTTTAGTTGCGAACTTCAGTGCATTTCGCGAGGGATTGTAGACCCCTAGGAGGGACTGTTTTTCCACAGGCTGCTTTACCCCGTCCACCTTCTACTTCGATGGCCTTACATCCTCCCCCAGTTGGCACTATGCGCCAGGCTGTTGCACCGTGAGGTTAGGGCTTTGCAGGATGCTTTCAGAAAGGCCGAGGAGACCGAGGGAGAGGACGACAGGATGCGGGTAGGGGCCAGGCACAAGTTTTTGCACTGACTCCACAGGATGCCCAGGCATCCAACGCAGTTGTGACAGGTACACTAGCAGTATGTTCCTTGGATGCACATATTTTATTCGATCCCGGTTCTACACATTCTTACGATTCTGCACACTTTGCACTTTCTCTGGTGAGAGAGTCGTCGTTGTTAGAGTTACCGCTAGTCGTGATTACTTCTGTAGGAGATTCTTTTGTAGCTCAACACATATTTAGGTCTTGTTCAGTACGTATTAGTGATAGGGATTCATTAGTAGATTTGATTCTCCTAGATATGCTAGATTTTGATATACTTTTTGGTATGGATTGGTTGGCCGCTTGTCATGCTTATGTAGATTGTCGGGGAAAAGCGGTTAGATTCTGTTTTCCTGGTGAACCGATTTTTGTTGTGCTGGGAGACTGTAGTATAACTCCTTCCAACATGATTTCTGCTCTTTGTGCGGGACGGCTCTTGAAGAAGGGTTGTCGTGGGTTCTTAGCGTTTGTTCAAGACGTTGGAGCCACTGAAGTCCCGTTGGACCAGGTTCCGATCGTGCGAGAATTTCCGGATGTGTTTCCTGCTGAATTACCAGAATTACCGCCTGATCGCGATATCGAATATTGCATTGACCTGATTCTGGGTGCGGGGCCTATTTCTATACCACCTTATCGGATGGCCCCGACGAAGTTGAAGGAACTCAAGGGTCAGTTGCAAGAGTTGTTGGATAGAGAACTTGTTCGTCCAAGTGTATCACCGTGGGGAGCTCCTATCTTGTTCGTTAAAAAGAAGGACGGTAGCATGAGAATGTGCATCGACTATAGGAAGCTGAATTGAGTTACTGTGCGAAATAGGTATCCACTACCTCGTATCGATGACTTATTCGATCAGCTGCAAGGAGTTGGCTATTTCTCAAAGATTGATTTGCGGTCAGGGTATCACCAGTTGAGAGTTCGGAATAACGACATCCCGAAGACTGCTTTTCGCACACGATACGGGCATTACGAGTTTTAGGTGATGTCATTCGGGCTCACCAATACCCCAGCAGCTCTCATGGATATGATGAACCGCATTTTCAGGCCATTCCTTGATCAGTTTATTATTTTATTCATAGATGATATTCTTGTTTATTCCGGGAGCCGGGAGGAGCACGAGCAGCATTTGCGTATCACATTGCAGACCTTAAAGGAGCATCAGCTGTTCCCTAAATTCTCCAAGTGTGCGTTCTGGCTGGATAGTGGGGATTTCTTGGGCCACGTAGTTACAAGAGATAGTATACGTGTGGACCCAAAGAAGATCGAAGCAATACAGCACTGGCCCAGACCTGTATTAGTTATAGAGGTTCAAAGCTTCTTGGGTCTGACTGGTTACTACCGACGTTTTGTGTAGGATTTTTCTCGAATCGCTGCACCGCTGACCGGGTTGACCAGGAAGGAAGTTCCATTTCTTTGGACAGAGTCGTGTGAGCAGAGTTTCCAGCAGTTGAAGACTCGCTTGACGACTGCACCAGTATTATCTTTACCTTCTGGGTCAGGTGGTTTTGTTGTTTATTGTGATGCCTCTCGAGTGGGTTTAGGCTGTGTGTTGATGCAGCACGGCAGGGTCGTCGCTTATGCTTCGCGGCAACTGAAGAGGCATGAGCAAAACTATCCCACTCATGACTTAGAGAAGGCTACTGTGGTATTCGCACTGAAGATTTGGAGGCATTACTTGTATGGTGAGTCATGTCAGACTTTAACAGACCACAAGAGCTTGAAATATATTTTTTCAGCAGCGGGAACTGAATCTGAGGCCGCGTCGATGGATGGAACTCGTGAAGGATTACGATTGCGAGATTCTTAACCATCCAGGCAAAGTGAATGTTATAGCAGATGCTTTGAGTCGGAGGCCTGGAGGTATCTTATCTCATTTTTGCACTATGCAAAGACAGTCTTCTGCAGACTGGCAGATTCTGTGTCATAGCCGTGTACAATTTGAGTTCACATCGACAGGAGGACAGTTAGCTCATGTTCGCACCCATCCTAAGTTATTAGATCGTATTCGAGAGACACAGCCCGCAGATGCTCGTATGTCGGAGATCATGGATCAAGTTAGACAGGGTAAAGAGTCTGAGTTCGTGATAGATGACCATGGAGTATTACGATTTGGGACTCGTCTTTGTGTGCCCGATTCGGAAGGACTGAGACGTGAGATCTTAGAGGAGGCCCATCGGTCAGCATATAGTATTCTTCCTGGTTCCACCAAGATGTATCCTGACTTAAAAGAGGCCTATTGGTGGGAATACATGATGAGAGATGTCGTGGAGTTTGTGTCGAGATACTTGACTTGTCAGCAAGTCAAGGCCGAGCACCAGAGGCCGGCAGGAGAGTTGCAGCCCTTGCCTATTCCGGAGTGGAAATGGGAGAAGATCTCCATGGATTTCATTGTGGGTCTACCCAAGACTAGCAGAGGGTATGATTCCATCTGGGTGATTGTAGATTGATTGACAATGATAGCATACTTTCTTCCGGTGAAGACAACGTTTGGATATGCGCAGTATGCTCAGATCTATATTGATGAGATTGTGCGATTTCATGGTGTTCTGACGTGCATAATGTCCGATAGGGGTACACAGTTCACCAGCCGACTATGGCAGAAACTTCAAGAGGCTTTAGGTACCCGACTGAGTTTTAGTACAACTTTTCACCCGCAGACAGATGGTCAGTCAGAGCGGACCATACTGACTTTAGAGGATATGCTTCGAGCCTGCAGTTTTGATTTCGGTGGCAGTTGGGATCGTCACTTACCTTTGATAGAATTTTCTTACAACAACAGTTTTCAGGAGACGATCCAGATGGAACACTACGAAGCTTTATATCGGAGAGTGTGTCGATCACCTATTTGCTGGACAGAACTCGGCGAGAGTAGAATTTTAGGACCGCAGATAGTACAGGAGACTACAAAAAAGATCCAGTTGATACGGGAAAGAATGAGAGCGGCCCAGTGCAGACAGAAATCATATGCCGATCGACGCCGTCGCCGGCTTGAGTTTGATATGGGAGACCATGTGTTCCTTCGTGTATCTCCGATGAAGGGTGTGATGCGCTTCGGGAAAAAGGGGAAGCTCAGCCCCAGATATGTCGGACCGTATGAGATTCTGGAGAGAGTGGGAGCTGTAGCTTATCGTTTGGCACTTCCACCGAGTTTTCCCGATGTGCATCCAGTGTTTCATGTGTCTATGCTTCGTAACTATCTTCACGATCCCTCTCACGCGATTCAGTATCATACCTTACAGCTTGAGCAGGATTTATCCTACACATTGCAGCCAGTAGCTATCTTAGACCGACAGGCAAAGAAACTGAGGTCAAGGATACTTCCGTCTGTGAAGGTTCTTTAGCGAGGAACGAATCGCGAGGAGGTCACTTGGGAGGCCGAGAATGCGATGCGGAAGAAATTTCCCCATCTTTTTGAAGGTATGTGTAGTTAAGTTTTAAATTTGGGGACCGAATTTTCTTAAGGGGGGATATTGTAACATTTTGAAATATTTTAAATAATTAATTAAGTTATTTAGTTAAATAGATAATGTTATTTAAATTTTTATTGTAGTAAAGAGGGCTTTTTAAATTAAAGTAGAAATAAATTAGTAAAGAAAATAGTGTTTATATAATAACATGGGTAATGAGGGGTTTATGTGAGAAATTTAGTGTCCTTATGCTAATTAGAGTTGTATAAGCGTTTTTATGCAATTAGGGTTAGACAAGGGTTAAGGTTAAGATATACCTCCAAGACACAACAGCTTAGGTGTAACCACACACATACCTCCTCCTTACATGAAACCACCACCATCTTGTATGGTGACGCCACCTACTACCTTATCTCCTCTTATCTTTTAATTGTACCCATTTAATTCAGTTGATATATATTAAGTTGGGACAAATAAACTGGTTTAGAGAAAGAAAACATTTTAGAACATACAAAAGAAAAAGAAAAAAGAGAAGAGAAGAAGAACTAGGTGCTAAGGAATTTCACCACCACCACCAAGCTAGGATCATTGAGTTATGCATCTTGGAAGAAACCATCTCAATAATCTTCTATAGGTATAATCTTTAAACTTTATAGAATTTTAGTTCTGTACTGTTTAATGTAGAAATCGGATATCGGATATATCGTATTTTTTGAAATATAGGCTCTATGTTAAATTTGCTATAGTTTAGATGATAATAAAAATAATCAAACAGTGTCTTCATCTTATAAATTGGACTTAGAATAACCCATAGAAAGATGGACCCATTCCATCGGATTTTGGCCGACGACAATTGCCAAAAATCCGATCTCGCCGGATTTTTAGGGGAGTTGGGTATTGGGATTTTTAGGGTAGCTCTATGTATATGTATTAGGATATTTGGTATTTCTAGTTTAAGTTATTTTATCAGTATATGAAATCTGGAAGCTAATATCTGAAATAGGGGTTAAAATTCTAAAACATGACACAGATGTTTTGTAACGCATTTCTGTTTTCTTTTACGAACAGTGATTGGTTAAATTCCAGTTAGTATAGGTATTAGATAGTTTACAACAGTCATGCGAAGTATAGTTAATACGTAAAACTTGTATTTTCATGTTTTCGCCGTATCTGAGTTTAGCCGTTTCTTATACAAATTAATGTCGATGTTAGATTTGAGTACGGGAACTTCGGAGGCCGCAAAGAAAGGAAAGGGATTGATGATTTCTGAATAGATTCGATGTATTCCGATGAGTAGACTAAACATCCACCAGAGGATTATGTATGGATGGCGTGATACGCCCGCAGTTTTAAGTTTACATTTAAATTGTTCCTTTGCATATAAGGTTTGATCGTATACACTCATTTATATATATATATATATATATAGTCATAAATGTTAGAACACTGCACAAATTATCGACGAGTCAAGCTGCATGTGCACCTATCTACATGTTACACTACACCTCGTCGATATTAACATGTCACATATACACTTAGTACTTATTATACTAAATATGATTCACATCATACCTTAAACATCAAGAATGGTAGTTATTTTGCATAAATGTCATCATGTTTCATCTTCAAGTATTTATAGTATTGATATAAGATGCATTGGATTATTACGGAGTTATGGTTTTGAGTTTTATACACTATCGAGTAGATTCAGTGATTTTTTATGTTGATGTAAGATGTCCACCATAAGATATTATTTTTATGATTTGGTTTTATTCCGGACCGAGTGGGGGAGCTATACGGTCGCGGATTTTTATGTTATCTGGACTGAGTGGGGGATCTATACAATAGGATTTATGGTAGACCCGGTCGAGATCGAGGGGCTGGAAAGCCGCATTTGAGGCGGGGAGCCTAGCGAGGATACTCGATACCGGAGATAGTTGTCAATCACGGTGGATATCTAGGTGATACCGTCCAGTGCTATTAGATGACAGGATCGTTCGGGAAACGATGCCTGATGGAAATAGAAGATTTGTGTCGATGTTGGACACGGAAAAATGATCCTTATTTGGAAATAGTTGATGAGATTTCAGTTTTGATTTATATACTTAGTAGTACATGTTCATGCTGCAAACTATTATCATGCATTATATTCATCCTTATTGATATTAGTTCTAGTTCGTCATACTTACATTATCAGCCGATATATGTTAGTTTTATTCACTGAGTTGGAAACTCACCGCCCGTTGTGCCATAGTTCCTTGCAGGAGTCGTGTGGACGCGTAGCAGCAGCGCGGATCCACTTATCAGCTTTTATCGCTCTTTTTGCTAGGTGGGTTACCTACGCAGCAACCTCCTATTTTGGTTTATGTATATTAAATCTAGTATTACTCCATCAGACCCTGTATAATTGACTTTGAATGAGATGCAGTTGTATGTATTTTATTTTGACTGATGAGATCGTTTAGTTGTGTTAAATTACATTTCTTTTACTTATGATTAAGATTCTTCATTTTGAGTGCCATATTATTTTTGTGTATTAATTTCCACTGTTTGGCATCGTTTTGCTCCCAACTAGGGATGCAACCTATTCACATATCCTATAACTGCTTATTGAATAATTAAAAAGGAAGTACTGTCGAAGTTTCAAAACCAGTTGTTTAAACTTCTATTATTTAAAAATCATTCGGCATGCTACTTCATTCTTTTACTTAAAAACTAAATATTTTCTAATTTCCGTAAAAAGGGTTTTGATCTTGGTTTTTGGCTTACTCGGATTGTGTCGATATCTTTAGATACCATACAATCTAAGTGCCGGTCACATCCAAACTTTGGGTCGTGACACTGAGGATCAAGGCTCTCGCCAAGAGGCACCGGGCAGCAACCCGACTCGGCCCGACCTTAAGGTTCCAATCCTTCGCCAAGAGGCAACCGGGCTCACGATTGCTCGGTTAACCCTGGCTGGTAGCTCCCTACCCTACGACGCCAGGGATCTAAGCCCTCGCTAAGAGGCAACTGAGCAGCTTCTCTGCTCGGTCCATCCTCAGCAGGCCTCTTACGGCCCCTCCAGCACTAAGGATCGAAGCCCTCACCAAAGGCAACTGAGCAGCTACCCTGCTCGGTTATCCCTGGCTGGTAACTCACTATCCCAAGAAGCCAGGGATCTAAGCCCTCGCCAAGAGGCAACCGGGCGACAACCCTGCTCGGTCCATCTTTAGAGGATAACCCCATCGTATCTTCACTACGCGATCCCCACGTCGACTTCGGGGGCACGAAGATACTGACCTCTCACCGGTATTTGCACACTTAGGCAATTGGCAAAATGGTTAAATTCAACTCTATGTGCGGTCGCCAAATGAAATTCTCTAAGCTCAGCACCGTGCAAACAGAGATTTAACAACAAGCTAAAGGAAAAACTTCGCCAAACACCGCAAAAAAAAATACTTCATTCAAAAGTCTTTACAAAGATATTATTGGCACCCCGGCCTTACAAAAATGCCCGGAGGCTTACAAGATTCCCAAAGCAACAAAATATATAAGAAGACGGCGGGTTTCAGGTCTCAGGGCCGGGGGCAATCCCAAGGAGCACCGTGTCCGCCACGACCGGGGCTGCGTCTTGAGGATCGGCGCCTATCGCAGGTGCCTCGGCGCCGCCCCCACCGGGAGCCTCTTCCCCGATAGCGCTTCCAGGGTCTTCCCTTGCACTTCATCCCTACGAGGATACTCACCCCGGAGCTCTTTATCAGGGAACTCCGGCAACTGAGCCTTGACGGCGTCGAGGGCGTCATGCCAGACGAGGGTAGCGGTTGCGGCTAGGTCGGTGTAAAAATGGTTCGACTTCTTATAGTTCTCCACAGCCTTCGATGCTCTGAGCTCAGCTTGATTCATCACCTCCATCGCCGTGTCGCACTCCTTCCGGAGGGAGCACGCCGATTTCTTCAGGGTGCCGACGAGCACCTTGGAGTCCTCTATCTTGGCCTCGATGGCCCGGGCGGCCTCACGGTACCTGGCAACGTCCTTTTTCCCGGTCGCCATCTCTTCCTCGAGGACAACGACCATCGTCATCGCTGCCTCCAGCTCCAACTTTGAACTCTCCTCCAGCGAGGAGAACTCGCCCGCGGCTCATATCGCCGGGGCAATTTCCTCGTCCTCCATTTGGACGACGAGGGCGACGTGCTGGAGGACCTGAAGAAATCAAAAGGGGTTCAAAAAGGAAAGGGAGGCACCCAATCTGACGAATAATAAGTCGCTGAATGAAAACCCAAGAGAGGTGCGAGCACTAACCTGCACAGCCTCTTGGGCGATGGCCGCCATTTGCTCCATGAGAGTCCCCCGAGGGATTTTGCCCCGGGCCGACCTCTCCATCTCTGTCAGCAGGCTGTCGGCAATGGAGAGCCCTGAGGGCACCTCGAAGCGGAGGTCCCCCTCATTCACAAAGATCGGGGAGGTCGGGGTGCGCGGAACTGTCCTTTGAAACATCTTGAGGGACGACGCTGGGGAGCCAGCCTCTATCTCCGATGCCCCGTCCTATTGTTCCCGAACCCGCTTTCGGCTCGGCGCCTGGATGGACTCCGGGGCACTAGGCACATTCGAATGCCGGATGGAGCGGCTGCCGGGAGAGCCGGGGCCGACGTTGGACGGGAGGAACTGGCACCTCCAACCCTCAACCCCTTCTTCTGCTCGTGCATGGCCGCTCGGAATTTGCTCACGTCCATGGGTTCTGCACAAGACAAGGTACAACGGAGTCAGCAATGCAAGTAAAAAATAAAAAAAAATGCAAGTCTAAACAGATCGATTGTAAAATCCTAACTTACCCGCGAACTGGGCGAGTCAGAGCCCAGCCCAACTAAGGGCCTGCTCAGAAAGCTGCACGTCAGCCTAGGGAATGGGCTCCCACTCCGCCACTTTCGCCGTGTCGGGTTCGTTCGATTGACTCTCCCGCCGGCAGCTATCCCTAGACCACTGGGTGGGCACGGGCCAGTCCTCACCCTCGAGCGGCCCGATGAAGAAAACTTCTTCTTCCAATTATGTATGGAAGAAGGAACCACGACAACCCCCGACCCGGCAGCACTTCCTCGTTGTTTCCTAAAAGAGATGTATACCCACCTCGGCTCGCCCGTGCGAATGCCGGGGTGACTTTTGTAATAGAGAGAAGAGGCAAGGGTGCTCAGCCTGAAAGGGATCATGTGCAACTTCAAACGGAACAGGTGTTGGGCCACGGCAGCGCCCCGGCTGTCAAACCGACGCCATATGCGGAACAAAAACTTTTTACAAAACCGGCGCTACCGCAACCCAAATACCCGGATCATTCCATTAACCTCAAACTAGCAAAATGTAAAAGAGTTAGGAAAGATTATACCGATTGATCCGTGTCCTTCGGTCTTTAATCTTCGCACCAAGCTCCCCGCTGCTGCGCCGACGAAGTCCGCTCCCCGATCATGCCCGTCGAAGTGGCACCACGTTTATGAATCTTTATACGGGCTCCCGCCTCAAGACCGAGGCAACTCGGACATGAAGTTTGCTAGCCGACATGTCCAAGAGTGAAGTAGAGAGAGTGTGGAATATTTTGTCTCAAGAGTGAAGTTGCCAATTTTGTTGTGAGCAAGGAAATTTCTACAAAGAAAAATGAGTTTAGCTTGCAAATTGGGGTCGGCCATTTTTCACAGAAAAAGTGCTCTGTGGAAAAACTAAAGAGGGGAGTGTGAGTGTTCAGTGGTTAAATTAATCAACCCCTTCAAATAATATCCTACCCACTCCAACAATAAACCATGCTGCCCATGCTAAGCCCATCCCCCGCAATGACTTTCAAAAATTTTTGGCAGCCATAAATAAATGCTCACAAGCAAGGAAACAAAATGTGTGCACTAATAAATTAATGCATAAACAAAATTTTCCCGCTAAAAGTTTGTTGGAGATAGTGCCCACAGAGTCAATTATTGAATCACAGGCACGTGATTGCAATGATTGAGGGAGGACCTATACCGGTAGGACAGTCTTACTCAAGATGATAGTATGATATCTGGTTTATCTTTATCATCGTGTACTGCTTTAGGTGACCTTACGAGTCGCTATTACACGTTGATAGAGCCCCTAGGATTCTTTCTTGACTACCAGCAGTATGAGGGCGATCATATACGTGGGAGCTGGGGTCTATAAGCACATCCTTAAAAGGTCCCTAGTCATGGGAGTTTCGAGACAGGGCATCGATACTCCAGAGTAGACTAATGTATACAGTCGAGACCCCGACGAGGTGGCCAGTCTCACAAGCCACTGGTGTCAGTTGGTTCACCTAAGATGTATACAGGTGCTCATTGGGTTATGTGTACACCGGACAGGACTCGCCGAGAACCTGCTAGTTGGTATTATACCTGACGTCAGATAGCAGTTCCCTGGTGACATGTGTACAGGTTAGTTCATCGACCTGAGATCGTCATTTGTCTCGTGTGAGTTCCCACTGTGCTTTCATTACTACCCTACCACGCTCAAAGGAGACGTGCAAACAGGTTTTAGTTGAGTACAGTCCCGAGCCACATGGAGGCAGTGAGCGGATCTGCAGGGGTTCGTCTCTCCCGGTATTGGGGGTGAGGTCGCGCTGTGTCTAGGAGAGCCAGTACATGAAAAGTCCTTGGCCAAGGCAGGAGATTTACTGGTAGGTATTCCAGTAGTATCTCAGGGTGTTTTGGGCTACACTCGGACACAACTTGTACCGCTTTTGGGGGTCTGACTTTTACCAACCCCCTAGGCCTGCCATGCGATGCTCATAGACGAACGGACCGGACTGTACAGATATTGTCACTGACAGGCTCAGTAGGGTGTTAGGATGAGTTCGCTCATCGACGTCTCTTTTGGTCAATAGCAGGTAGCCCGTCACGTATGGCTAATACCTCTGACGTGCTAATGGTTAAATCCACAGCCATAGTATTGACGAGTCTTTAGAGTCCACCACACACAGTTACTCAAGTTTCGGGCGAAACGCTGTAGAGGCCGTATGGAGATATGGCAGGGTTCGATCAGATACGTGCGGTATTGCACGGATCATGATCGGAGGGATAATACTAGCGGGCTTTGGTTTAAGCCGGATCCTAGTATTGTACAGTATAGATTTTGTCTCTTTGCATTTTTATTCAGTGGGAATACAAATGCGGGCATGTATATGCAGTTGCGGGGTTTTCCTATAATTTATTACGGGATCAGTTTTCTGAAGTTGCCAGTTTGCATTCCGTTCCGGCCAGTTTTCCTTTGTTCCTTCACGGCCGGACTTTTTGATGGAGGGGGTTATTTGCAATTGTGCAATTAAGTTATTGTGGAGGGGGTGTCTTGCATTTGAGGGATTATGATATGACCATCATCATTATATTCTTTTTCCATCCACCCTTTTGCATTTATGAGATTAGAATGAGATGAGAAATGAAAGACTTTGATGTGACTATTTTTCCTTCTCATTTATCTCTCATTTCTCCTTTTGCATAATTGCAATTTTTCCTACACCATTTGAAAAGGGGGCCGGCCACATTCTTGAGGGAGGAGAGGGTTCATTTTTGATGTGTGGCATTTTTCCTCATCTCATTCCTTGCAAAAATAAGAGCACCATTATTTCTCCAAAGTTCTTCTCTCATTCCTCCATCATGGCAACTTCTATAACCCAAAGAGACAACCATTCTACACTAGTCTACAGCAAATCTTGGACACGTCGATTCGCCAACTTCATGCCCGAGTTGCCTCGGTCCAGAGATGGGAGCCCGTAAAAGAACCCGGCGATGTGGTGCCCGTTTCGACGAGGAGGCGACGACCGGAGATTCCGCGAGGAGATCGGAGTGGAGACGAAGACCGAAGGACATGGATTGCTTGGTATATCTCTCTGCCCATCTTTTAGTTTGCTAGTAGCTAGGTTAAAGGCCCGATCCGGGATTTTTGTGCACGGTGGTGCCAGTTTACTAGTTTGTAAAGTTTTTCGTTTCCGCGTCTTCGGCGTCGGATCGACGGCCGGGGCGCCGCCGTGCACTTACAAAGTTCACTGTGCAGCCGATGAAATTCCAGCAAGCACAAGGAATGAAGTTTTTAAAACATTTCTCACAAATTCAACTAAACTAAACTATAAACCAAAAGTTTAATCCGAGAAAAGAAATTTGGCAACTTCAAAAATAATCCTGTAACAAATTACAAGATTACCCCACAACTGTATATACATACCCGCATTTGTATTCCAACTGAATACGAAATGCAATGAGACAAAAATATTCCTACAATATAATACTAGGATTTGGCTTAAACCAAAACCCGCTAGTACTATCCGTCCGATCCTGATCCGTGCACAAGTGCACGAATATAATCGAACCCTGCCATAAAACAATACAGACTCTACAACGTTACGCCCGAACTTGGGAAACTTTCTATGGGGGACTCTAATGACTCATCAATATGCTAGCACAGGGTATAACCACTAGCACGTCAGAGTGTCACGACCCGAAAGTACGGAACATGACCGGCACTTAGACTACGAAATGTCTCGAGGCGTACGTAATCTAAGTAAGCCGAAAAACCCAGAAATCCAAACCAAGAAAAGTAGTAGAGTGAAGGAAAACCAATTTAAAATCAAGTGATTTTAATAGCATAAGCCGAGTTATGCGGTTTTAAAAACATCAAGTATTTCCTGAAAATTTCGGCAGAGTCTCCTTTGTAAATACTGGCTCCCAAACGGGATACAACATGAATAGTATACGAAATCAATAAAAAGGCATCCCCAAGCGGGAGCTAGCTCTTCGTCAATCGACGGTCACAACCACACAAGCAATATAATATACAACGCCAACGGCGAGGATTAAAATTCAAAAGGAAACTCAAAAACACAACAAAACCACAGAAATATAACGCGCGACTCTAAGGTCGAAGGAATAACATCACTGGTCTCCATCTCAAAATAAATACATGTTTGGTTGATGGAACTTCTAGATACAACAGAATAATGGTATACAAGATATATAATGGAGGTACGATACAAGTAAACCCACCTACTAGCAAATCACCCGAACGAAACTATGCCCGCAAAGAAGTAAAGAACCCTGTACGGTAAACCTGCAAGAAACTGGGGCACAACGGGGGTGAGTTGCCAACTCGTGAATAGAAAAACATCTACGAATAGAAATCGCATAAATAACGCAACCTAGGTCAATGATCATAATATATCCTCAAATATATGAATAACATGCAGCCTATAACAATGGCTAGGGTAATATCTAACCCGAGTGTGATCTCATATGCCCGTGTCAGTGCCTCAGGTAGCAATATATAATATGAATGAGGTATGAATGCATGGAACAGAATGCATGTACTGACGAAAACTGCTTTCATAAATCATTAAGATTTCTGTATTTTAAAAGTGAGGTACCATAAATGAAATCGGCATAAAACAGTGCCCAGCATCGACACAAAACAAGTGTCCAAATATCTCGATATCTCTGTATCACATTCTCTGTACCTCAATATCTCAAAATCTCAATATCTCAATCACAAAATCTAGGGCGCCGTCAATCCAGACCGGCCCCTACAATCCATCTCAAGACCACGACGGTATCCTCCGGATATCCGACGCGTCGGATAATATCACCGGTCGGTAGTGCTCCCCTGCCAGGCTCAACGTCAACAACACGATCCTCTTGCCCCGGGGTACCGCACCAGGCCCACCATGTACCCGAAACGGTTCCTCCACTCCTCGAATCGGGTCTCGAAATCCATCAGCAAACTCATGGTGGACGACTCATACATCATGGGAAAACCGCACTTTTTATTTTAAAAGAGAGAAAAGGTTTATTTATGTTTTTACGGTTTTCCTCCAAATCTAGAAAATCTCATGGAAATCCGAATCCAAAACCTCAATAACACGTAAAATAGTGAATATATGCATGAGAATCCATGAATGCGGCATAACAATGAATAACAGTATGCATGAAATAGCAGGTAATAACTACAATGTCTAAACTAACATATAAGGCAAGTACGCTAATATCATGTCTAAACTATTAGCTAACAGGCTATGTCAAGCAATAATATTTTCTAAGGTGTACGTGACATGGCAATTACCGATGAAGATGTGTGTGAGCCGGCAAGTAAGTGTACGTGGTACGTACGCATCATCGGTAATGGTGCTGGTGTCCTAACAGCATGATATCAATAATGGAGTATGAAACATAAAATAAGCATGCGATGCGAAGCGAACCACAATAATGAGCGGGAGCTGAATACTAGACGCAACTACAACTAATCTGCATTAATCTAATATAAGTCCTACAAATGGTGCCTTTTGAAATAACACGAATCATGGGGTTTTGAAAATAGGGGCTACGGTGTTTTTATGAAAATATACGTCTTTTGAAATATCCGTAGGATCCCTTGGGCTGTCTTTTAAAATACCCACGATTCGTTTGTTTTTGAAATAGGTAAGAATCGAATCTAATCTAACAACTAAACTAAACTAAAGGGCTAAGCTAACAAGCTGGACTACAGGTAAGGAAACCGCCTAACATCTGAGTCGATCCATATACATACCTGTATATATATTAGTCGGTGATCCCGCCTCAATAATATCATATCCGATACCATATCTATAATCAGACATCCCAAGTCAAGAGTGCGGATCAATCATCAAGATATAGCTCGTACGTAAATCCGTCGTACGGCATCCCCAAATCTAGGAACGGGTCAATATCATATTCCTCACACTATTCCTCTGGTATCCTCTTTATCCAAGATCATGTCTAGGGTACTGACCTATGTCTAGTACAATACTAATATCCTCAATATACTCATGATCTGACTACTGATCGACAATCTCGTACAAACCGATATCGTCAGCACATATCATCATCAAGGGGTATACATCGCCCGATACGGCCTAATATCAATATCCTAGCATATCATGCCTCATATCACGATCACATGTCGACCATTTTATTTATAACACTATTCACCCATATCGCCGCCCCAAGATCCGCTATAACACCAGGACGTACCTCAAGTACGAATCCTGCCATATCACCGATATCACAACCACAAAACAAATCTCATCGACTCAGCTCAATCCCAAGTATCATCCTCAAATCCGTATGTGAACACATAGTCCCATACCCATGTGAACACATAACTATAAAGAACCCCATGAGCACATATAAATAGAAATGTATGCAAGTATGTATGTGTGTATGTGTAGTGCAACACTACCCTAGGGTTCGCAACACTAAAATAATCCAACACACCAATATCCATCCTAAACATCGTTTTTAATCCCAAATAACATATAATAATTGTTGGTGTGTATACGCATCCGTATACACCACCACGGACTGCGAGGTTGCTATACGCCATCCACCCGACTTCTCCCCGTAGATATAAATCTACTCACCTAGTCCTCGCTAGCCGGTGCCGACGTCGCCACGCGCTTGCTTGTCGTCTCGAAGTCCTCATGGGTTACCTATATATCATAACGCACCGTATCGCATTAAAATCCGACTCATAACCAAAACGACTCACGAATCCCACATAGGTCAAAACCTATGGTTGCTTTCACAAATCGACCCAAAAACCCTCGACGTCGGCGTACAAACGCCAAACCATCGAGAAAACTCCCAACACACTCATTTGTACAGTTACAAGCACTAATTAAAATATAAAATAGCTTAAAATTCACAAAAACCCCAATTTCACTTAAAAAGTCATTTTTCCGAAAATCTAGCAAGCACAAATCACCGTTTTAGTACAAAACTCGATGTATAAACGAATCTAGCGGCCACAATATTCACTAAATATCTTAAATAAGTCATAAAAATAATTCCCATAATTTAATCTCGTTAAATTCCAAAAACCCTAAAATTTTAGTTTACAAAATACCTAAATTTTATAGCAAAATGCACAAACAACAATTTAGGTTGGATTTGCAAGATCTAAGTTGCTAAACAACAAATTAAGATGTTAATAATGTGATAAAAACCCTAACCATAATTTAATCTCACCTATATATGCATTTCATAAAAACCTAGTTTGCTATTTATACACTTATTACAAATTTAAATCAACAAAAACGCAAACTAGCAACTAGATTAGTTTTAGCAAGCAATTACATGTTAATCTACTCATTTTAACCATGATTACATGATAAGAACCCTAATTGCAATTCAAAACCCTTTCTTGAATTTTCTAAATAAGCAATAAACCTAATTAAACACCTACTTAGATTCACTTGAAGTATGATAGCAACAATTAAGCAACTAATCAATAATCAAACCATGGGACAAAGATTTATACCTCACAAAACTTGTAGATCTACTTGAAACTTAGCCTCCAAATTAGCTTCTATGCCCTAAGATCCATGCTAGATGGGCTAAAAAATAATGGGCAAGTGTTGGATTTGGATTTAGCTTTGATTTATTTGTGGATTTGAAGCAATTTTGGTGCATTTTTTGATGAGAAATGAGAAGGGGAAATGAAGGGGCTGCTGCTGTTGTGGGAGGGAAGGAAGCTCGGCCACAATGGGGGGAGAATGAGAGGAGAGAGAGTGAGGTAGGGAAAAAGTCATCTAGTCAACCTAAGGTCAAAGTCATACCTCTTTTTGACTTCATTCCTTACTCTTTCCTTTTTCTTTTCTCATTTCTTTTCTCATTTCTTTTCTCATGAAGTGTGAAGTGTGTGGGTGAGGGGCAGCCATGTCCTTGTGTGTGTGGGGGGGGGGGTGAGTGGGTTGGGAAAGTATAAATGTTATACCCCAATTCCCATTAACACTAATTTCACCGAAAAAAAGCCTTTTTCTTCGATATTTTTCTAAACCGTTTTGGCAAACAATTTCATTTCAAAAACCATATGATAAAATTTTATTTAATGTGTTATGATGCACAAAATTTGTTTCAACCCATTCCAATTTGTAATTTTCCCTAATTAAATGTATTAGTGACGGCTTAAAATAATTAATTTCGGAAAAAATTTCAGAAAATTTGAAATTTCACCACTGGCTCAATAAACACCAAATACTAGCAAATTCATAGCTAGAATATGTATATTTAATTTTATAATAAAGATATTTGTATTTGACTTTTTACAGAAAACCCACTTATTTTACCGTTTTTTCGAAATTTCACCGAAACGATTTTCAAAACGTTATAATCTTCCCACCTTAAAGAAATTCGGTCCCTGAATTTAAATTAAAACTCCCCCCCCCCAAATACTAAAATATTTCAGGCAAAACCATCAAATCGCCGGGGCTCCGAAATCATAAATACATAAACACATCATAGCGCAATGCATGCGCATGAGTAATGAGTAGATAACTCGAAATCAAAACTCCGTCAAGCATCCCGCAATCATCGGAGTCAAGGTGAAGACACGAATGCCAAATCTCAAGCAAGACCGATATGCTATAAATCGGAACTATACATGCAAATATCAGGAGGAAATGCATGCCAAATCCTTTAAGTTGCTGTGCAATGCACATAACACTGCACAGTGGCGGACGTCTATCATAAGAAAATAACTATATACATATATACCTTTGTTTGAAATGTACGTTCCGCCGTTTTGGGAAACAATTTAGAAGGGTCTCCTTGTTTTAAACATTTCGTGTCATATCAGACATGTAGGTAAATACTGAGACTATAGCTCGCTTTTTGGAAATCCCTTTAATAATTATCAATGCATGCAAAATATATTCAGGTACTGTCCTCTGACTAGTCCTGCTCAGTACAAAAACTCATAGCAATCATCATAAAAACGTACTGCTCTATAAGAAAAATCAATCCCAAAATACGCGTATGAATACTACGTGCGTCTGGTGCGCACAGAATTAAAATCCAAATATGTGACATACTTATGCACAGAAACAACATCTAAGTGCATCGGGTGTGCACGAAACATCTGCCGTAGGCAACATGTGTGCCTGACAGCAAAATCAGGTGCATCTGACATGCACGAAAAATCTCGATTTAGTGCATCTGGTGTGCACCAAAATCACACTTCAAAACATGCGCCCAACATGCGCGAAAATCCAAATCAGGTGCATCCATCGTGCATGAAATCATGAAATCCAATATCAAGTGCCGAATATACGCAAAATCCAATCAGGTGCACAAGGTGCACAAAACAAATATCGAACATCACCATCGAAATCGAAGTCCAGGGCATCTAAATGCACAACATACGTAACACTGCACTGCAAGCATATAAGAACTATACCGAGTGCAAAAACCAAATCGTGTGCGTATATACGCACAAATCAACTCAACTGTATGAAATCCATATAATCACAAACATGAGAACCAAGGCACGAAAACGATATCAAGTGCAACAACCGTGCAAAAATCGTAAATACTCAGCAGGTGCAACCATGGTCCATGAAGACAAATATCATGAAACTCAATCATCAAAATCAATCATGCGAATAAATCGCCTAAAATACGCAAATCAAGTATGGCGGAATAGTCCCGCTCAAGCACATCCTCCAAGAATCTCTGGCCAACTGCCGTGGTCACTCATAGCATGTCTCGTCGACGATCCTGAACTCTGGCCTGCCGGTGTGCATAACATGACCACTACTGGGTCCAAGTCTTCTCGTAATTTATTCCAGAAAGGTCCTATCGAGATCTCTCCCAAATCTCGTCTTTGCCGAACTGTCCGGAAGTCATCGTCCCTTACTAGATCTGTTCTCATTCTGGAACGGCTGCATACTCAACGCAACTCCTTCTGGAAGGTATATCCAAGTACAATGCCTCGGCATACGTATCGCATCTCTGATGTCAGCGGAGTGGAACGTCGTTTCATCTAGATCTGGTACGAACCTCTTACTTCACCTTTCTCTAATGTCGACCGCTTCGGACTCGTCTCATCGTGGCTGCATGGACTGAGCTCCAACGGCTATCCTCGTATCGGGAGTCTCCCAAGAAATGCATCTCACCACCTAGTATCCGAATTAAGTCGAGCCATCCGATCGAGTCGTCAAAACCTCATACTACCCCAAGAGCTCAACATCTTGGGCACAGTTTAATAGTATCGAGTACATACCACAGCATCGGTGGTCCAGCCGTAGAAGGGCAAACCCAAGCCTCACTAATGGCGCCGTAGAACTGCCACAAACCCGAAGGTTCAAAGGCTTTCACACGGTCATTAAGTCGAGTTAGGGTTTCATTCTTCTAGGGGGACCATAGAATTGCCTACATGTCTTTCCGACTACTTTAAACTTGGAATAATAGGTTTCTGACATTCGATCGTCTCTGTCGACTCCCAACGTCTCCGCGTGAAGTCGTCTCTAGCTGGAATCAATCTATCTGATGACCTCGCATCGGGGTAGCCGAACGATCCACATGTCCTAGTCATTCATCCTCGATAACTAGCGACCTTCTATCATCTCTTAGTACAACTCATTCTACACTAACTCCAGCATCTGGGGCAATATCTCGTCGTTCGCAGCAATAACTGGCTCGCTCGTTTGCACGCTGAACGGTGCCTCAATCATCAGGAGTAAGCAATACTTCAATGGTCATCAAAATCTGGCTGGCCTCTATCAGTGGCTCAATCCTCTAGTGCAAATCGGCACGTCCGAGTAATCTCATACAGCAATCCACCCAACGCTCGTGGCGCGAAGACACAATGAAAAGACAGATCTCTGCAATCGTATGTCGCCGGAATCATGCCCTGGTCAGTCCTCGTTCTTGACGAGCTCATGCTGACCGCAACTCTAGCCGTAGCTCTCCCTGCCCGTAATCGTGGCAGCAAAACCATAACTGGTACTGATGAGGCTAGATCAGAATGAATATAATACTGAGCAACGAAATGTACATCCTAAGGCTTCTTAAGTGGAGTAACGTATCGTAAATATGCCGCGGAACATACCTACGGTACGTCACTCTACTTTAGTCACCTATTCCATCAACCAAGGGTCATCTTACGCTCCGAAGGTAAAACCCAACGCTCTGATACCAACTTTGTCACGACCCGAAAGTACGGAACATGACCGGCACTTAGACTACGAAACGTCTCGAGGCGTACGTAATCTAAGTAAGCCGAAAACCCCAGAAATCCAAACCAAGAAAAGTAGTAGAGTGAAGGAAAACCAATTTAAAATCAAGTAGTTTTAATAGCATAAGCCGAGTTATGCGGTTTTAAAAACATCAAGTATTTCCTGAAAATTTCGGCAGAGTCTCCTTTGTAAATACTGGCTCCCAAACGGGATACAACATGAATAGTATACGAAATCAATAAAAAGGCATCCCCAAGCGGGAGCTAGCTCTTCGTCAATCGACGGTCACAACCACACAAGCAATATAATATACAACGCCAACGGCAAGGATTAAAATTCAAAAGGAAACTCAAAACCACAAGAAAACCACAGAAATATAACGCGCGACTCTAAGGTCAAAGGAATAACATCACTGGTCTCCATCTCAAAATAAATACATGTTTGGTTGATGGAACTTCTAGATACAACAGAATAATGGTATACAAGATATATAATGGGGGTACGATACAAGTAAACCCACCTACTAGCAAATCACCCGAACGAAACTATGCCCGCAAAGCCGTAAAGAACCCTGTACGGCAAACCTGCAAGAAACTGGGGCACAACGGGGGTGAGTTGCCAACTCGTGAATAGAAAAACATCTACGAATAGAAATCGCATAAATAACGCAACCTAGGTCAATGATCATAATATATCCTCAAATATATGAATAACATGCAGCCTATAACAATGGCTAGGGTAATATCTAACCCTTGTGTGATCTCATGTGCCCGTATCAGTGCCTCAGGTAGCAATATATCATATGAATGAGGTATGAATGCATGGAACAGAATGCATGTACTGACGAAAACTGCTTTCATAAATCAGTGAGATTTCTGTATTTTAAAAGTGAGGTACCATAAATGAAATCAGCATAAAACAATGCCCAGCATCGACACAAAACAAGTGTCCAAATATCTCGATATCTCTGTATCACAATCTCTGTATCTCAAAATCTTAAAATCTCAATATCTCAATCACAATATCTAGGGCGCCGTCAATCCAGACCGGCCCCTACCATCCATCTCAAGACCACGACGGTATCCTCCGGATATCCGACGCGTCGGATAATATCACCGGTCGGTAGTGCTCCCCTGCCAGGCTCAACGTCAACAACACGATCCTCTTGCCCCGGGGTACCGCACCGGGCCCACCATGTACCCGAAACGGTTCCTCCACTCCTCGAATTGGGTCTCAAAATCCATCAGCAAACTCATGGTGGATGACTCATACATCATGGGAAAACCGCACTTTTTATTTTAAAAGAGAGAAAAGGTTTATTTATTTTTTTGCGGTTTTCCTCCAAATCCAGAAAATCTCATGGAAATCCGAATCCAAAACCTCAATAACACGTAAAATAGTGAATATATGCATGAGAATCCATGAATGCGGCATAACAATGAATAACAGTATGCATGAAATAGCAGGTAATAACTACAATGTCTAAACTAACATATAAGGCAAGTACGCTAATATCATGTCTAAACTATTAGCTAACAGGCTATGTCAAGCAATAATATTTTCTAAGGTGTACGTGACATGGCAATTACCGATGAAGATGTGTGTGAGCCGGAAAGTAAGTGTACGTGGTACATACGCATCATCGGTAATGGTGCTGGTGTCCTAACAGCATGATATCAATAATGGAGTATGAAACATAATATAAGCATGCGATGCGAAGCGAACCACAATAATGAGCGGGAGCTGAATACTAGACGCAACTACAACTAATCTGCATTAATCTAATATAAGTCCTACAAATGGTGCCTTTTGAAATAACACGAATCATGGGGTTTTGAAAATAGGGGCTACGGTGTTTTTATGAAAAGATACGTCTTTTGAAATATCCGTAGGATCCCTTGGGCTGTCTTTTAAAATACCGACGATTCGTTAGTTTTTGAAATAGGTAAGAATCGAATCTAATCTAACAACTAAACTAAACTAAAGGGCTAAGCTAACAAGCTGGACTACAGGTAAGGAAACCGCCTAACATCTGAGTCGATCCATATACATACCTGTATATATATTAGTCGGTGATCCCGCCTCAATAATATCATATCCGATACCATATCTATAATCAGACATCCCAAGTCAAGAGTGCGGATCAATCATCAAGATATAGCTCGTACGTAAATCCGTCGTACGGCATCCCCAAATCAGGGTACGGGTCAATATCATATTCCTCACACTATTCCTCTGGTATCCTCTTTATCCAAGATCATAGTCTAGGGTACTGACCTATGTCTAGTACAATACTAATATCCTCAATATACTCATGATCTGACTACTGATCGACATTCTCGTACAAACTGATATCGTCAGCACATATCATCATCAAGGGGTATACATCGCCCGATACGGCCTAATATCAATATCCTAGCATATCATGCCTCATATCATGATCACATGTCGACCATTTTATTTATAACACTATTCACCCGTATCGCCGCCCCAAGATCCGCTATAACTCCAGGACGTACCTCAAGTACGAATCCTGCCATATCACCGATATCACAACCACAAAACAAATCTCATCGACTCAGCTCAATCCCAAGTATCATCCTTAAATCCGTATGTGAACACATAGTCCCATACCCATGTGAACACATAACTATAAAGAATCCCATTAGCACATATAAATATTAATGTATGCTAGTATGTATGTGTGTATGTGTAGTGCAACACTACCCTAGGGTTCGCAACACTAAAATAATCCAACACACCAATATCCATCCAAAACATCGTTATTAATCCCAAATAACATATAATAATTGTTGGTGTGTATACGCATCCGTATACACCACCATGGACTGCAGGGGTGCTATACGCCATCCACCCGACTTCTCCCCGTAGATATAAATCTACTCACTTGGTCCTCGCTAGCCGGTGCCGACGTCGCCATGCGCTTGCTTGTCATCTCGAAGTCCACATGGGTTACCTACATATCATAACGCACAGTATCGCATTAAAATCCGACTCATGACCAAAACGACTCACGAATCCCACATAGGTCAAAACCTATGGTTGCTTTCACAAATCGACCCAAAAACCCTCGACGTCGGCGTACAAATGCCAAACCATCGAGAAAACTCCCAACACACTCATTTGTACAGTTACAAGCACTAATTATAATATAAAATAGCTTAAAATTCACAAAAACTCCAATTTCACTTAAAAAGTCATTTTTCCGAAAATCTAGCAAGCACAAATCACCGTTTTAGTACAAAACTCGATGTATAAACTAATCTAGCGGCCACAATATTCACTAAATATCTTAAATAAGTCATAAAAACAATTTCCATAATTTAATCTCATTAAATTCCAAAAACCCTAAAATTCTAGTTTACAAAATACCTAAATTTTAACAATTATATAGCAAAATGCACAAACAACAATTTAGGTTGGATTTGCAAGATCTAAGTTGCTAAACAACAAATTAATATGTTAATAATGTGATAAAAACCCTAACCATAATTTAATCTCACCTATATATGCATTTCATAAAAACCTAGTTTGCTATTTATACACTTATTACAAATTTAAATCAACAAAAACGCAAACTACCAACTAGATTAGTTTTAGCAAGAAATTACATGTTAATCTACTCATTTTAACCATGATTACATGATAAGAACCCTAATTGCAATTCAAAACCCTTTCTTGAATTTTCTAAATAAGCAATAAACCTAATTAAACACCTAATTAGATTCACTTGAAGTATGATAGCAACAATTAAGCAACTAATCAATAATCAAACCATGGGACAAAGATTTATACCTCACAAAACTTGTAGATCTACATGAAACTTAGCCTCCAAATTAGCTTCTATGCCCTAAGATCCATGCTAGATGGGCTAAAGAATAATAAGTAAGTGTTGGATTTGGATTTAGCTTTGATTTTTTTGTGGATTTGAAGCAATTTTGGTGCATTTTTTGATGAGAAATGAGAAGGGGAAATGAAGGGGCTGCTGCTGTTGTGGGAGGGAAGGAAGCTCGGCCACAATGGGGGGAGAATGAGAGGAGAGAGAGTGAGGTGGGGAAAAAGTCATCTAGTCAACCCAAGGTCAAAGTCATACCTCTTTTTGACTTCATTCCTTACTCTTTCCTTTTTCTTTTCTCATTTCTTTTCTCATGAAGTGTGAAGTGTGTGGGTGAGGGGAAGCCATGTCCTTGTGTGTGTGTGTGTGTGAGAGAGAGAGTGGGTTGGGAAAGGATAAATGTTATACCCCAATTCCCATTAACACTAATTTCACCGAAAAAAGCCTTTTTCTTCGATATTTTTCTAAACCGTTTTGGGAAACCATTTCATTTCAAAAACCACATGATAAAATTTTATTTAATGTGTTATGATGCACAAAATTTATTTCAACCCATTCCAATTTTTAATTTTCCCTAATTAAATGTATTAGTGACGGCTTAAAATAATATTAAAATAATTAATTTCGGAAATTTTTTCAGAAAATTTGAAATTTCACCAGCGGCTCAATAAACACCAAACACTAGCAAATTCATAGCTAGAATATGTATATTTAATTTTATAATAAAGATATTTGTATTTGACTTTTTACAGAAAACCCCCTTATTTTACCGTTTTTTCGAAATTTCACCGAAACGTTTTTCAAAACGTTACACAGAGGTACTAGCTGTACGTAACGGTTGCCCATGTATTGATCGGAAGGGAAGATGACGAGTGAACTCATCCAGAAACCCTACTGAGCCTGATAGTGACAATATCCGTACAGTCCGGTCCATTCGTCTATGAGTATCGCATATAGGGCCTAGGGGCTGGTAAACGTCAGACCCCCAATAGCGGTATAAGTCGTGTCAGAGGGTAGCCCGGAACACCATGAGAAACTACTGGAATACCTACCAGTAAATCTCGATTACCCTGGCTAGAGATTTCGTGTAATGGCTCTCCTAAATACAGCGCGATCTTGCCCCCAATACCGGGAGAGACGAATCCCTGACGATCCGCTCACTGCCTCCATGTGGCTCGGGACTGTACCCAACTAAAACCTGTTTGCACGAATCCTTTGAGCCGTGGTAGGGTAGTAATCAAAGTACAGTAGGAACTCACACGAGACAAATGACGATCTCAGGTCGACAGACTAACCTGTACACATGTCACCTGGGAACTGCTATCTGACGATATATATAATACCAACTAGCATGTTCCCGGCGAGTCATGTCCGGTGTACTCATAACCCAATGAGCACCTGTATACATCTTAGGTGAACCAATTAACAACAATGGCTTGTGAGACCGACCACCGCCCCTCGTCGGGGTGTCGACTGTATACACTAGTCTACTCTGGAGTATCGATGCCCTGTCTCGAAACTCCCACAACTAGGGACACTTTAAGGATGTGCTTATAGACCCCAGCTCCCACGTATATGATCGCCGTCATACTACTGGCAGTCAAGCAAGAATCTTATGGGCTCTATCAACATGCAATAGTGAACTAAAGTATGTATACAATGATAAAGACAAACCAGATAGCATACTATCATCTCAAGCAAGACTGTCATATCGGTATAAGTGCTCCCTCAATCATTGCAATCACGTACCTGCGATCCAATAATTTACTTTGAGGGCACTATATACAACAATCTCCCACTTGCACTTAAGGCTAATTATTACGATGTCGCGTACTCACAGCTCATGTAATACCTAACATCCAACTCCTCTACTAATCTGTTTCACAAAGCTCGTTTGTAAAACTATTGTGTTCGAGAAACAGCCTCAATGAGTGGATCCGTCCTGATGTTTCTTTCTATGTCTCTCTTTGTCTCAAGTTCGCTGAGAAAGCCATCTCCCGAAATGAGCAATACCTGTCTTAGAATATGTCTGGATATCTGATGGGATCCAGTTCATAAATGAACTTCAAATCCATCAAAATTCTTAGACTGTATTGTCAACTGAATTTAATCAGTACCCTGCACCATGCCTCCCATAGTATCCACTTGGACCACCTGCCCAAACTACTGCCCCCTCGTCAGAGGGAAAAACTATAACTCTGATAGTCACTCTGTCATCCAGGTCACCTTGGAACCCTAGAATGATAACCGTCTCCCGAAGGATGCTGCTTTTATCAAATCCCTAGAACATCCACTTATTTTCTAAAACTGCTTCCGAACGTTTCTCCGGGATTGGATTAATATCAACTTATTGCATCTAGTGCAAAAACAACATATGATATTATATCCATATCCTATGTGGAGAAACTACTGTGTGACAACCACGGTATAACCGATCGTAGTGTAGGAATTTCACTTCCTACTATGTGTATGTCATCCAAGTACCAGGACATCACACCCTACAACCTTCTTAACAGATCCATCTCCTATTCTAATGAAATCAAAACCTATGACTGTCACATCAAAAATAGATTATCTATCTCCTCTATATCAGCTTTAGTCTTATAAATTAACGAGGCTCTACAAGGCATCGACCATGCCAAAATTTAATTTTTATGTGCCGAATAACACTAAGCAAGATCGTTAACTAGAGTTTAGGCGAAACTATTAGCAAGTAAACATCTTTACTCTAAAGGGAATACGAAATACAACCTTTGTAGATCGGTCCTTCACTTCTAAAGCTCCTTGATGAAGTCCCTTCGCTGCGATCAAGCTTCTCCCGGACTCTTGCATGGCTTCACGACGCGTGGGATGCGACTTTGCTTGAAGTGGGTTCTCTTTGGATTTTTAATTCTCACAAAGTTTCACTCTTTTTCAAAACCCTAGCAAACTATTTCTTTTGCTCAATGAAAAAGATGAACAAAATAAAGGAATGAGGATAATGATCAACTGTCAAGTGTAACCATGGTGAGTAAGTATCATATACTAACCCTTGTAGAGCTATAACCATAGCTAATTGATTATGGTTGGGTTAAAAGGAATCTAAGGTAAAGACAAACCTAGTAGACTTTGTCAAAGCAAGTTAAGCTTCTACAAGCTTCATGCTCATTCCAAAACTCCACTAATTTTGTAATTATCTTAAATAATCTTAACCCATCATAATTCATAGAATGGTGTATGTCTCATACACACAAGTCATGTGTATCATCTGTAGGGTTCCTAGGCACCCTATGGAGGTGTCACAAGGCATCAACCATGCCAATTTCAAATCTACGGTGCCGAGAAACCCTAGTGTACGGATCGTTGGCTAGATTTCTAGGCGAACAAAGTAACTAGTTAACACTTAACTAAGAGATACGGAAATACAACCTTTGTAGATCCGGTCCTCCACCTCCACGGCTCCGAGATGAGGTCCTCTCCGCTGTCCAAATCAAATCCGGGCTCTAGCGTCGGCTTCATCGGAGAATGGACGGGCTAAGTCGTCGACGACGTGCCGAAGATGATCTACGTCGAAGCATCGCTAGATCAAGCTCCAACTTCACCAAGTCTTAAAAACTTGTGAAGGAAACACACTCTACTACTTGGCAAGAGGTATAGGATGAAGAAATAGGAAGTGGGTAGACTTTAGTTTTGGATTTCTCACTCATATCATCAATCCACCATTGATGTAGTCTAGGTTTTTCTTCTTATGTTGAAGGAAGAAGAAGAAGAAAAAAAATTATATGTTATTTTTGAAAAGAATAAATAAATTTATTCTTATCATAATATTAACCTAAGTTAAGTGTAGAGAATTGACCAAGGTTAAAGAATGGTTAGGGTTAAGGAGATGAGACAAAAATGGTGACATAATGAAAGCTTCATGAAGCTTCATGTTGAAAACAAAACTAGCCACCATTTTTGACATCTTTTCCTTTTCTCATTTATCTTTTAAATGCAAATG
Organism: Agapanthus africanus; assembly: GCA_030015575.1. Classification (NCBI taxonomy): domain Eukaryota; kingdom Viridiplantae; phylum Streptophyta; class Magnoliopsida; order Asparagales; family Amaryllidaceae; genus Agapanthus; species Agapanthus africanus. Next base: position 165,181,512 of record CM057343.1, on the reverse strand, counting down.
AAAAGATAAATGAATGAATAAAAGAAAACCCTAATCATTCACTTAACCTAGGTTTAATTCATTACACTTAACAAAAATATATGCATCATCAAACATGATACAATCAAGTGCACAAAAATATATTGCATATACAATGCGCACATCCGAGTGAGAAAATCCATCTTAAGTGAACCGATACTAGTTAATGCAAAGTAATATATCAAATATATAATTATGTATTAAATCATTAAATCAACACTTGATTTAACGATCCGGTCATATCGCATATAACCGACTGGTATCATTAGTAACAACTTATCGAATCAACACTTGATCCGATAACCCGGCTATATCGTATATAACCGATCAATGTCACATATCGCGAGAATCGAATACAGTATCGCATACTGGTATCATTCTCGGTCCCGCACATATCTCATATGCACTCCTATTTCGTTTCGCTTGAGCCAGGAAACCTCTGTGTAGGACTCTAAAGACTCGTCAATACGCCGGCAGCGGATGGTGATCATATCAAACATCCACAAGCCGCAAGCGGTCTGCTAAACGTAACGGCCACCGGGGTATTGAGCGATCTGAAGATCGACGAGCAAGCCCGCTCATACTCCAGTGAATCCAACCAGTAACACTACCGTACAGTCCGGTCTGATCGTCTGATATGTCGCATATCTCGCCTAGGGATGGTAAACGTCAGACCCCAATAGCTCAATAAGTCGTGTCGATATGAGGTCTATAACACTTCGAGAAACTACAGGTAACACTTACCAGTAAATCTCAGCAACCCTGGCCAGGGATTTCCTGTTATAGCCAATCGAACACAGCGCAACATCAACTCCCTATACCGGGAGAGACGAATCCACTCCTATCGCTCATTGCCTCCACGTGACTCGGGACTGTACCCAAAAACCACCATTTTGCACGCCCTCTTGGACGTGGTAAGATGGAAATCAAAGCACAGTGGGAACCACACAAGACTCTATGGCGATCTCGGGTCAACAGACTACTCTGTACCAGTGTCACCAGAGAACTGCCATCTGACGTGAGGTATAATACCATCTGGGAGTTCTCGGCGAGTCCGTCCAGTGTACCCAGTCTCTACTGAGCACCCGTATATCATCTCTGATGTCAAACACCAATGGATATGGGATCATCCATCGCCCATCTGTATGGGTCGAGAAGGTACACGCTAGTCTACTCTGGTATATCGATGCCCCGTCTCGATACACCCACGACTAGGGACTTTGAAGGATGTACTTATGGACTACCATGTCCCCACTAGTATGATCCGCATCATAGTCCAGGTAGTCAAGTACAGATCCTAAGGGCTTTACCAACATGTAACAGAGAGACAATCAGTATACACGTTAAGGTAAAATTCAACCAGATAGCATACTATCATATCGAGCAAGAAAGTCCTCCCTATATACGTCCCAGCATCCACTACATTATACATCCTATGTACAGTAATGGCCTCTAGGGCATACATATAACTAACAATCTCCCACTTGCACTAGGGCCATCTGATAGCAGTGGTTGTAGTATCTCATAATCAACCATCCCATAAAAGTCTCTCTCTGGGAACAGGCCTTTGTGAGTGGATCTGCTGTATTGTCCTCTGAGTCTACTCTCCAAACCTTGATCACCCTGGAGATCAACCATCTCCATGATCAGGCGATACTGCCTTAGAATATGTCTGGATCACTGATGGGACCTGCGTTCCTTGGCATAAGCAACAACTCTATTGTCACACAATGGGAGGAATAAAGTTCATCTTATGAACCAATATAAACCTAAACAGCCTCTTTGGTAGTATCTTAAGTAGCGATGTATCCTGCCTTTATCATCTAGTATGTCACGGTATCTAGCTTGGAACTCTTCCAATATACCGTCCCTTTACTGAGGGAAAAGACAATGCCTGCGACTGACATTCAGTCGTCTTTATCACCCTGGAACACTTCCAGTGATTCTCCCTAGGATCAATTGATACTATCTCACTACAACTAGTCAGAATCCCAACATCCAATTAAATCTATCTCATAGATCCAAAACTCAGGATTTAGGAGGTATCACTCTGATCCTACACGGAGAATCTTTGTGATAAACGGAGATTGATCGAGCGTAGCATAAGAAACTCCTTCCCTATCAAGAGTATGTCATCCACGTACTCTACGAGGATCGTCACCATACTCCCTACTACCTTTTTGTATATACAAGGTTCATCTACCATTTTGATGATGTCAAACTCTTTGACTAATTCATCAAAACAGATGTTCCAACTCCGCGATGCCTGCTTTATCCTATAAAGCATCTTGCACACGTTTCCGCTGCTCCCTCTGTCTACGAAGCCCTCTGGCTGTGTACTTATAGACGCACTCTTCTAAAACATCATTTAGAAAAGCAGTCATGACACCCAACCACCAGATATCGTAGTTATGGTATGTAGCCGTGACAAGTAGGATCTGGATGGACTTAAGCATAGTCACTGGAAAAAGGTTTCATCATTATCCACGCCTGGTCAATGACGAGAACCTTTAACAAGTCTATCTTTGAAAGTCTCAACTTTTCCATTTACACCAAGTAATCTTCTCAAGATATACTTGCTCCTGATGGGGATTTAACCCTTCAGATATAGCAACTAAAGTCCATACTTTGTTGGTGTATATGGATTCCATCTCAGATCGCTAAGCATCCAGCCATTCTTACAGAGTCTCACTCTCGATGGCCTGCTCGAAGCTAGTTGGGTCATCATCTCATGATGCAATCCTCGCTCCCACTGTCATAGAGAAATCGAAGTTTCTCTCAGGTGGGTGAGGAACCCTACTAGATCGGCGGAGAGGCTGAGGTTCATTGGTAACTATTGAATCCTTTGGTTCTATCAAATCATCTGCTGTAGTTTGTATAGCTGGAACCTTTCCAGTTCTACATTACAGACTTTGCCTCGATCTTATCCGGATTTTTCTTTTAGACATTAGCCGGACAACCCCAAATCTTAACTAGCTTAAGACATGGGCTCTTCCCTTTCCATATCACATATGAAATGGTAGGCAACTGATTTGATTGGAACCCTATTCAATAGGTATGCAGCTTCTCAAGTGCATAACTCCCAAAAGGAAACAGGTAACTCAGCAGTACTCATCATAGAGCACACCTTATCATATAGGGTGTAATTACTCCAACCCGATATACCATCGTGCTATGGTGTATTCGGAGGAGTAATGCTGAGAGAGAATCTCATTCTCCTTTAGAATAGTCCAGTATTTCCGTGCTCAAGTATTCTCCTCCCTGATCTCATCATAGGACATAATACTTATACCTGTATTTTGGTTCTTTACTTCTAACTTATATTCTGTGAATATCTCAAAAGGTTCGGACTTGTGTTTCAACAGGAACATAGGTCTGAAACTCGAAAGATCATCAGAGAACGTAATGAAGTACAAAGAACCAGTCTTGGCATGTGTAGACAGGGGACCTACATACATCAACATGTATCATCCCAAGAGTTCATTAACTTTTTCTCTGTTTCCAGTAAACGGAGCTATGGTCATCTTATCTTTGTGACATGACTGGCAAGTTTCAGAAGATGTAAATTCAAACTGATTTAAATATGCATCTAAATGTAACTTTAGCTAGTCGGGTCACATTGATCTGACCTAGTCTACAATACCTCAAGAAGGATTCATTCATTTCTGAACTCTTCCTCTTGTGTGTGTTCTGTATACTAAAGAACTGTAGTTTGATTTAGAACATCAACGCTTTTAGATAACGTGCTTGAACCGATCAACTTTTGATATAGGAAATGTTCAAAACATTATCCATCTATACAAAATTTTATCATTTCTTTACTAATAAAGAGACTGATATGATTTTGTATATCAGGTTCGGTATCTAACAACATTCGTTCAGAATCAATGTATTGGTAATACAGGGTGACAGTGACCAACAGACTTGGCTGCAACACTTGCCCCGTTTTTTTCCTCATGAAACTTATCACCCGTTCTCAGTTCTCTACCTTTCTGTAGCCCTATGTAAAAAATTACATATCTGGGATCCTGATCTGGTATCACATACCCAGGACGTAAAGGATACTGAGAAACAGTTCTCTGTAATGAACACACCCGAAGATGATACATCAGCATGCACTCTCTTCGTTTGGGCGGCACGGGAAATCTGGTATTCCCCAATATCCTGCTCTGTCTTATAACAATTATAAGTTGGAGGGGGACCAACGTTCCCCAGCTCAGTATAACAAGTGGGTTCGGTCAATATTCCGTATTATTATCTTGATTAAGGCGTGATATAGTCGCTACCAGGAGAGAGAGAGAAGAAAACACTCAGCGTGCGCTCTGCAAGAATAGATTGGTTATTATTTTATCTAATCAGGATGGATCCCACTGCTTTTTATCAAATCTTCCTTCAAACCCTAAAAGGAAAGACTAGCCGGGATTAATTACACACTACAAGTTTGCCAATCTTTCAGCCAGGCCAGTGTCGGTACTTTGAGGGAGGTTCCCCGTGCTTTCGCACGAACCTAATTAATGTAAACCTCGTTTTCCCAGAGGCGTAACCCCGTTGACACTTTTCTAGACACCTACTTGATCGGCTAATTGTAATGTATAAAACTCTCCCAGGAGTAACACTTACTCGCAGCGGGTATCGGGATCCAACTATCTCATAGAAGGTATGCAATCTCATTGCAAATTTCAACGCTTGAAATTCCCGATAATATTTTGCCCTGAACGATCTATGACCTTGACAAGGTCAACAAACCATAGACCGCAAGTCAAGTTCAACCCGTCATTTCTTGATTGAATAAAACCCACCCGCACGACCCTTGACAAGGTCAACAAGGCCGCACGACTACCCTAACCCAATCTGCATCATATGCATAAGCAGATAAATACTGGTTAGCTACCGCACACTGCGCCTTGACAAGGTCAACAAACGCAGCACGAATACTAAACAGGATTTATCTGAAATGACGGAGGGCTACGACAGGTTTTTCTGAAAACCTATTCCGTAATGAACTTGATATCGTTGTAGGATCGAATGAATTTTTAAAATGGAGTGCTTTTGAGGCTTTTCTAGTTTTGCTAAAGGAGTCACTCCCGGTGAAGGGATCGTCGGTCCTTTCCTCGTCGAATGAGGTGCGGGATATATCATATATATCACTGTGCAAAGCAAAAACACTTAAAAGCAATCAAAAGACAAACCGAGTGTGTAGCATCTGCCAGTTATTGCTAAAGGAGTCACTCCCGGTGAAGGGATCTCCGTCCTTTCCTCATCGAATAAGGTGCAGGATATATCACATATACCTCTGTGCAAAGCAAGAATTGTAGCTACCTATTTTATTTTGAAATTCGATTCTACAACATCTTAGGTTTCTTTTATTTCATTAATCTCATTAATGAAGTCCCATCATTTAAGTACCTAAACATCACAGATAAATACGACGTACACTTATGCCATCCGCATTCGCCTCGATGTCCCCTCGTGCACCGTTAGGTTAGGTAACTAACGGCAGAGCGGGGCAGGGCTAGCGCGGGTGTAAAACATAAGTAACGCCTATATAATATATCATATATACTATATACTGTATCTATCAAAGAACATCACATGATCACATCACAGATATCGCAGCAGAAGAATCATATGAAATATTGGATATACTAGGACGTCCGTGTTTTCAATACGAGCCAGTATAAAACACGGATTCCACGGTCGTGATGAATAGCCAAACCCACACCCCTAGACCCCTACGAGAGCGGCAAGCAACCCTACCAATTCTAGAGTTAGGAGACCCGGACTCGACTCCTCGAGATGGTCTCCCACTGGACCCCAGAACCCGGTTACTTGTGCTCCCCTCCTTGGGTCTATCCTAGTGCGGAAAAGTAAATAATATACAAACGGTGACAACTTCCGCAACCTGGAAGCACCCCAATAAAAGAATATTACATACAAGTTTTTACATGAATGAAAATGAAAAACACTCATCTCACATAAAAAACCCCGGCTATTCAAACACGACGATCCAATATAACATATCCAGCAACACATAACATCACATGTCATCAACGTAAGTAAATATGCGCATCCCAATTGTCGTTGACATATAGCAACGAAACAGGCGATATCACATATTACACTTACGGTCACAGAAAAGAAAGTGTAAAACTACAACAGTTGGAATCCGCAACCTACATAGACATCGCATGCCTAATCAAATGAATTCCTTAGACATCACATGCCTAACAATTATAAACCCCGCATTTTAGTCTCAAAATCGAAAACACTTTTCAATACCAAGTCGGGTAATTCAACAAGATTCCCGACATCCTGATCGAATGCTCGTCGCAAACTTCAGTAGACGGCTGCACCCCCGATACCGTCGACGAAGTGCACCAAGGCGGAACACCGCTACCGTGAGCACCCGGACGGATGCTTTCGGCGACGGGGTTCTCCTAAAGTCACTTAGTCGGGGCTATGGAGTGAGGCTGTCTATTAAGTTTACCCGGCGAGTATCCGCGTACACTACGTAATTGCGAAGGACTTTTGATCACATCAAAATTCCGTGGCAACCGATCAAGTGAGACTAAAGTGCTATGTTTATAACATTCATTCAGTTATCTCATAACTTTTGTGAATTCCAATTATTGTAACCCATTCCAGATAAACAGAAAATGTTAAACTTTTCGATCGAACAGTCAAACACCCAAGTTTTCCCGATACAGCTCAACACATGAAATAAGTCTAACAACATTCAGTTCGTGCCTCAGTACCAACGGTCCAGCCGTAGAAGGGTCAAGCCAACGCCTCACATGTGGCACGCCGTACTGCCCCAAACCCGAAGGTTCAAAGGGCAGTTCAAGACGGTCACATAATCGAGTTAAGGTTTGTTGTCTTCTAGAGGGACCATCGCGTTACTTGCACTACTTAGAACATCGTTAAACTACGGAAAAATCCAACACTTGGAAATTTCCCGACAGGGGAAAAATTGGGTATTTATATCCGGTCGAACTTTTTAACATATTCTAAAAATTTATCCGGAAAGCCAAATAGACAAAATTTGATATCCCGATCGAAACACCGAATCCCCAAAACAACTGCAGAAAATTCAACTCTTGAATAATTTTTAAAAATACCCAGAGAACTCGGCACAGCAAACTAATAATTACTGTGCAAATTTTGGTCAACGACACAACAGTGTTGCCGCGGAACCGCCGCGCCACGTTGGCTAAGGCCGCGGTTCCGCGGCTGTTTGATGGAATTATGACCAAAATTTTTCACCGTAATTCTTAGAAAACCCTGCTTGTTTTTCTGCATATTTTTAATTTGGAAAAATCCCAATTTTTGGAAAAAGGACAGAGAGCATTTCGGGTTTGGGTTTTCGGGTTCGTTCGGGTTTCAAAATCCGTCTAGACTTCGCCTAAGGCTCTAGCTAGGCTCTGATACCACTGTAGGGTTCCTCGGCACCGTAGATTTGAAATTGGCATGGTTGATAATGAATGAATAAAAGAAAACCCTAATCATTCACTTAACCTAGGTTTAATTCATTACACTTAACAAAAAGATATGCATCATCAAACATGATACAATCAAGTGCACAAAAATATATCGCATATACAATGCGCACATCCGAGTGAGAAAATCCATCTTAAGTGAACCGATACTAGTTAATGCAAAGTAATATATCAAATATATAATTAAGCATGAAATCATTAAATCAACACTTTATTTAACGATCCGGTCATATCGCATATAACCGACTAGTATCATTAGTAACAACTTATCAAATCAACATTTGATCCGATAACCCGGCTATATCGCATATAACCGATCAATGTCACATATCGCGAGAATCGAATACAGTATCGCATACTGGTATCATTCTCGGTCCCGCACATATCTCATATGCACTCCTATTTCGTTTCGCTTGAGCCAGGAAACCTCTGTGTAGGACTCTAAAGACTCGTCAATACGCCGGCAGCGGATGATGATCATATCAAACATCCACAAGCCGCAAGCGGTCTGCTAAACGTAACGGCCACCCGGGTATTGAGCGATCCGAAGATCGACGAGCAAGCCCGCTCATACTTCAGTGAATCCAACCAGTAACACTACCGTACAGTCCGGTCTGATCGTCTGATATGTCGCATATCTCGCCTAGGGGTGGTAAACGTCAGACCCCAATAGCTCAATAAGTCGTGTCGATATGAGGTCTATAACACTTCGAGAAACTACAGGTAACACTTACCAGTAAATCTCAGCAACCCTGGCCAGGGATTTCCTGTTATAGCCAATCGAACACAGCGCAACATCAACTCCCTATACCGGGAGAGACGAATCCCCTCCTATCGCTCATTGCCTCCACGTGACTCGGGACTGTACCCAAAAACCACCGTTTTGCACGCCCTCTTGGACGTGGTAAGATGGAAATCAAAGCACAGTGGGAACCACACAAGACTCTATGACGATCTCGGGTCAACAGACTACTCTGTACCAGTGTCACCAGAGAACTGCCATCTGACGTGAGGTATAATACCATCTGGGAGTTCTCGGCGAGTCCGTCCAGTGTACCCAGTCTCCACTGAGCACCCGTATATCATCTCTGATGTCAAACACCAATGGATATGGGATCATCCATCGCCCATCTGTATGGGTCGAGAAGGTACACGCTAGTCTACTCTGGTATATCGATGCCCCGTCTCGATACACCCACGACTAGGGACTTTGAAGGATGTACTTATGGACTACCATTTCCCCACTAGTATGATCCGCATCATAGTCCAGGTAGTCAAGTACAGATCCTAAGGGCTTTACCAACATGTAACAGAGAGACAATCGGTATACACGTTAAGGTAAAGTTCAACCAAATAGCATACTATCATGTCGAGCAAGAAAGTCCTCCCTATATACGTCCCAGCATCCACTACATTATACATCCTATGTACAGTAATGGCCTCTAGGGCATACATATAACTAACAACATCAACCATGATACAATATGATAACACATTTTAACATATATCATATACATGTTAAAATAGTGTGCATGTGAGAAAAACCCTAAAGTGAACAAGTGTTAGCAAATGTAAATTAGTATATCTAATATACAATTATACACTTAATTATTAAATCAACACTTGACTCAATAATCCGGTCATATCTCATATAACCGGCTAACATCCATCGTATCAACTTATCGAATCAACACTTGATTCGATAACCCGGTCATATCATATATAACCTGACCGATACAAAAAGTCACGAGAATAGAATACGGTATCACATACGCGCATTTATTCTCGGTCTCGGACATGTCACATACGTGCTCCTATTTCATTTCTTCTGAGCCAGTAAAACCTCTGTATAGGACTGTAAAGACTCGTCAATACGCCGGCAGTAGGTGATGATCACATCACGCACCCACAAGCCGTCAGCGGTACTAGCTGGACGTAACGGCTACCCGGGTATTGAGCGATCAAAAGATCAGCAAGCAAGCCCGCTCCAACTCCTGTGAAAGCCTGCCGGTAACACTTCCCGTACAGTCCGGTCTCCTCGTCTGATATGTCGCATATCAAGTCTAGGGGTGGTTAACGTCAGACCCCAATAACCGATAAGTCGTGCCGATATGAGGCTCATAACGGGTCAAGAAACTACTGGTAACACTTACCAGTAAATCTCTAATCAGCCCTGGCCAGGGACATCCCTGTCACGGCCAATCGAGCACAGCGCAACATCAACCCCCAATACCGGGAGAGACGAAACCCCTCCTATCGCTCATTGCCTCCATGTGACTCGGGACTGTACCCAAAAACCACCGTTTTGCACGCCCTCATGGACGTGGTAAGGTGGAAATCAAAGCACTGTGGGAATCACACAAGACTCTATGACGATCTCGGGTCTACAGACTAACCTGCACAAGTGTCACCTGAGAACTGCCATCTGACGTAAGGTATAATACCATCTGGGAGTTCTCGGCGAGTCCGCCCAGTGTACCCAGTCTCCACTAAGCACCCGTATACCATCTCTGATGTCAAACACTAATGGATATGTGATCATCCATCGCCCATCTCATGGGTCGAGATGCGTATACGCTAGTCTACACTGGTGTATCGATGCCCCATCTCGATACACCCACGAATAGGGACCTTGAAAGATGTACTTATGGACTACCATGTCCCCACTAGTATGATCCGCATCATAGTCCAGGTAGTCAAATACACATCCTAAGGGCTTTACAAACATGTAATGATAAGACAGTACAAAGAGACAAGTATACATGTTAAAGTAAAGAGCAACCAGATAGCATACTATTATGACGAGCAAGAAAGTCCTCTCTATATATGTCCAAGCATCCAATATAATATACATCATCTGTACAATACTGGCCTCTAGGGCATACATACAACTAACAATCTCCCACTTGCACTAGAGCCAGCTGCTGTAGTATCGCATACCGAGCATCCTGAAGAGTCTCTCAAACTGTATCTGGGGAATGGCCTTCGTGAGTGGATCTGCTGTGCTATTCTTCGTGTCAACCCTCCTGACCTCGATCTCCCGGCGATCAACTATCTCCCGGATCAGGTGATACCGCCTCAGAATATGCCTCGATCGCTGATGGGACCTGGGTTCCTTAGCCAAAGACACCGCTCCATTGTTATCGCAATATAAAGGTATTGGATGCTCAATGGATGGAACCACTCCAAGTTCAGTAATGAACTTCTTGATCCAGACAGCCTCTTTGGCAGAATCGTTGGCAGCGATGTATTCAGCCTCCATCGTCGAGTCTGCCACGGTTTCTTCCTTGGAACTCTTCCAGCTAACCGCCCCTCCGTAAAGGGTAAAGAGAAATCCCGACTGCGACTTAGAGTCGTCCTTATCACTCTGGAAGCTCGAATCGGTAAAGGACTCCACTTGGAGTTCTCCGTTACCATACACCAAGAGCATCTCTTTAGTTCTTCGCAAGTACTTGAGAATGCTCTTCACAGCTGTCCAATGACTCTCTCCAGGATCAGCTTGATACCTGCTCACTACACTTAGTGAGTATGCTACATCGGGTCTGGTACATAGCATCGCATACATGATAGAGCCTACAGCCGAAGTATAGGGTATCCCTTGCATGCGAGCTCTCTCCAAATCAGTCTTGGGAGACATCTCTTTGGAGAGAGTGAGCCCTGAGATTGTGGGTAAAAACCCACGTTTGGACTCTTCCATACTAAACCTCTTTAGTATGGTGTCAATGTACCTGGATTGGGACAATCCCAATATCCGTTTAGATCTATTTCTATAGATCATAATTCCCAATATGCAGGAGGCATCACCAAGATCTTTCATTGAGAATCTTTGTGATAAGAAGAGCTTCACCGATTGCAGCATAGGAATGTCATTTCCTATCAAGAGTATGTCGTCCACGTACAATACGAGGAAGACAACCTTACTCTCTGCCACCTTCTTGTAGATACAAGGTTCATCTACGTTTTTTATGAAATCAAACTCTTTGATAACGACGTCAAAGCAGATGTTCCAACTCCGCGATGCTTGCTTCAATCCATAAATGGATTTAAGAAGCTTGCACACCTTCCCGCTGCTCCCACTATCTACGAAGCCCTCTGGCTGAGTCATGTACACGCACTCTTCTAAATCACCATTTAGAAAGGCGGTCTTAACATCCATTTGCCAGATTTCGTAGTCATGATATGCAGCGATGGCAAGCATGATCCGGATGGATTTAAGCATAGCCACTGGAGAAAAGGTTTCGTCATAGTCCACACCTGGTCTTTGACGAAAACCTTTTGTAACAAGTCTAGCTTTGAAAGTCTCTACTTTCCCATCTACACCAAGTTTTTTCTTGAAGATCCACTTACTCCCAATGGGTTTTACCCCTTCAGGAGCAACTTCCAAAGTCCATACTTTGTTGGTGTACAAGGATTCCATCTCGGACCGCATTGCATCCAGCCATTTCACTGAGTCTCCACTCATGATGGCCTGCTCGAAGCTAGTTGGGTCATCATCAACCAAGATGCAATCCTCGCTCCCACCATCAATGAGAAAACCGTAGTATCTGTCAGGTGGGTGAGGAACCCTACTAGATCGGCGGAGTGGCTGGGGTTCATCGGGAACTACCGAATTCTCTGGTTCTACTAAGTCTTCTGTTGGGGTTTGTGTTGCTGGAACCTCTTCCAGTTCTACCTCAATGCCACTAATCTGTTTTATAAGAAAACCTTTTTCTAAGAAAGTGGCATGTCGAGAAACAAACACCTTTTGTTCCTTGGGATGGTAGAAGATATACCCTTGTGAATTCTTGGGTTATCCTACAAACTTACATAAGACTGATCTTGCCTCGAGTTTGTCCAAATTTTGTCTTTTGACATAGGCCGGACAACCCCATATCTTAATATAATTAAGATGTGGTCTCTTCCCTTTCCATATCTCATATGGAATGGTAGGCACAGATTTGGTAGGTGTTAGTGTATATGCCCTAGAGGCCATTACTGTATCATACTAGCTTGTATATTACTTGATGGAAGCTTGGGATATTCACAGTTGTATAGACAATCTTGCTCAAAATGGTAGTATGCTACTTGGTTTGTCTCTACTTCAATATGTGCATGTGTTTCTTTTAGCATATCGCTTATATACATATTAGTAGAGCCCTTAGGATCTTTGCTTGATTACCAGCGTTATGATTGCGCTCACACTCGTGGGGGCTGGGTAATCCATAAGCACATCCTTATACAGGTCCCTAGTCGTTGGACTATCGAGACAGGGCATCGATACTCCAGAGTAGACTAGCGTATGCGCTTCTCATCCCAGCGGGGGAGACGGTCTGTCCCACAGCCGTCAGTATGTCGTACTTGAGATAGTATGCGGGTGCTCGTTAGGTTACGAGTACACTGGACATGACTCGTCGGGAACTGTTGGTTGGTATTATACCTATCGTCAGTTATCAGTTCCCAGGTGACATGAGTACAGCTTAGTCCACCGACTTGACACTGTCACTTCGCCTCGAGTGTGTTCCCACTGTACTTAGATTACTACCCTACCACGGCTCAAAGGAGTCGTGTAAACAGGTAGTAGTTGGGTGCAGTCCCGAAGCACTTGGAGGCAGTGACGGTTAGATAGGATTCATCTCTCCCGGTATTAGGGGTTGACATCGCACTGTGTCTAGGAGAGCCATTACACAAGTAGTCCCTGGCCAGGGCAAGCGAGATATACTGGTAGGTTTCCGGTGTTATCTCAGGGTGTTCTGGGCTTCATTCCGACATGACTTGTACCGCTGTTAGGGGACTGACATTTACCGCACACCTAGGCCCGCCATGCGATGTATCAGACGAACAGACCGGACTGTATGGAGATTGTCACATAAAGGCTCAGTAGGAGTTCGGATGGGTTTACCTCATCCGCCTTCTTATCGACATCTACCTGGGAACCGTTACGTACAGCTAGTGCCGCTTGCGGTCTGTGGTTAAACCCACTGCAAGCGTAGTGTCGAGTCTTTAGAGTCCCACCCAGAGAGTTTCCCTGTACTGAGCGAAACGTGTAGAGGCCGTATGGTTTTACGGCAGGGCTGCGATCACTTGCGTACACATGTGTGCGTATGTTGTTCGGGCAGGCAATACTAGTGGGCTTTGGTCTAAGCCGGATTCTAGTATTGCACTAATGGATTTGTTTTGTCTTCTGAGCATTCGCATTCTACGGAATGCGGATGCGGGTGTATATGCACAGATTTGCGGAGTGGAGAAGGAGGAGGTGCCTCATTAGGGTTTTGACAGTTAGTTCGGTCAAAACCATTATGAGCCGGAGACATTATTTACTAATCCTTTTATTGATAATTATGTTATGGCTAATTACATTGACCATTTGACCATCTTGACTTTGTTGACCGTTTGACCAAAGTTGACTAGGATCTTCTTGAAAGGTCTAAAGTATTCTTTGGTTTTCTTTTTCCTTTTTGTCATGAAAATGGTCATGTCATTTGTGCCATCAACTTTATCATGATAGGATTAGTAATGATGAAAATGATTATTATTGCAACCATGGTTGGGTTTTCTCTTGGTTAAGCTTTTCATTTGTTCATTCTCATTCTCTCTCATAGAAAAGAAATGAGAAACATTTCCATGGTTGCTCCTCCTTCTTCCTCCTCTTGATTCTTCCTTTGATCTCATGTGTTGAGAGAAAAAGGATTCCACTTGACAAACACATCCATACATCTTCTCTACACATCCTAGGGATTCTAGACTAGCAATCTCTTTGCCCTAGTTGCCTCGGCTCGAGGTGGAGCTCGGTGTACATCTCTCGGATGGATCGTCTTCGACTCAAGAAGGCCGCGGAGGTGCCCAAGGTCCGGATCGACACTTGGAGCTTGGATGAACAAGCGGGACAGCGGAATGAAGACCCGAAGGACCGGTTTCGTGAGGTATACTTTCTACAGCATAGTAGTTAAAGCCTCTAGTAGTTTACTAGTTACTAGTTTAGCAAAGATCCGTGCTTTAAGTCCATGTTGCCTTGCGCCAAATCATTATTTTTCGTTGTTTCCGCCTCCCCGTAAGAACAGGGATGAGCAACGTGGACTTACAGTGGTATCAGAGCCAGGCTAAACATAAACTAGTAAGTTAGCAAAGTGTTTAGAACATCGATCGGAAAAAAGTCGCAAAACACGTCCGCAAAACCTCAAGTTTCTGTCGATTTTCATACTGCTCAAAAAGTGATTTAAAATATATGAAAAATCGTCTCATGGTTTTGTGAAAACACTGCAGAAAAACGATCCAGTGAATCGATCAAACGACCGTGGTTCCACGGCAATGACATGCTCATTGCCGCGGTTCCGCCGCCGTTTTGACTCAGCACTGGATCGGATTTTGTGCAGTGTTTTAGTTTGGCTGTTTTGGGATTTTTAATGCATGTTTTTTCCACCCAGATTTTCCAGAGAGCAAATTGACTTTTGGGGTGGTTAAAAATCCGTATTTTGATCGGTATTCCGTACACTTTGGCTAATGGATATTATCTGTGATGTCATGTATGTATTGAACGTCCGCTAATCGCTATACGTCGATTAGTGGGGGTTATACATATCTGTGATCTATAATGTTGATGGTTTGTGTATATGAACTCGGTGGATTGTCGCGGATGAATAGCCGGGAATGGGTGTGAGATGAGAGTTTCTTTTTCTTTCATTTATTGTAAAATTTGTAAATTGTTGTAATATTATTTGTTTGGCCGCACAACTGGGTCGGGGTTGTAGCCGTCATTGTCTAATTTCTTTTTACTGTTTTTGCTCCTAGGATAGACCCAAGGTGGGGTGCACAAACTACCGGGTATCTCGAAGTGCCGAGTGGCCTACTCACGGTGTTGAGGGAGGTTGCTTCGCTTCGGGTACTTGGCGGGTAGTTTGCCGCACCCGTTGGGGTCTAGGGTGGGGTTTGGCTATTCATCGCGACCGTGTAATCCGCTTTTCGTTGCAGGCTCGAACGAATCGCGGATTCCTAGTACATCCAAAGTGTTCATCTGTGATCTGTAATGGCTATCATTGCTATATATCTATATATGATATCTATTTAGGCGTTGCTTATGTTTTTCAGCCGCGCTAGCCCAGCCCCCGCTCTGTCGTTAGTTAAGTAACCTAACGGGTGATGACGGGGCCCCGTGGCGAATGCGAATGGCATAAGCGTACGTCATAGTTTGGTTGTTTTCTACAATGGTAGGATTAAATGATGGGACACATTAAAAGAACTAATGCAAGAAAATAAACCAAGTAAAAGTCGTTGGAACACTTTGAAAACCACTCGGTTCTTTTCAAAAACCAGCATTTTAAACGCGGAGCTTGAACCACTCCTTTTAAAAGCTATCTCGTTCCATCGATTATATCAAGTTCACTACGTTCACGGTTTCGCCAAAACCATTCGTAGCCCTCCGTCATTTCATATGGACATTCAATAGTATTCAAGCTATGTTTGTTGACCTTCATCAAGGCATAGTGATTGGTAGCTATTGGGTGTTCATATGTAGCATAGATAGATGCGTTGGTTTGGGACAGTCATATTACCTTGTTGACCTTCGTCAAGGGTATATACGGGTGGGTTCAAATTAACCTGGATAATGACGGGTAGAACTTGACATGTGACTTATGATTTGTTGACCTTCGTCAAGGTCATAAGAGCATGGGGCAAAAATCCACATCGGGAGTTTCAAAAGTACTGAAACTTGCTAGCGCTGCATACAATTTGGAGTGTGATGATTCTGGTAGGATTCCTTCAGTTTTGTCACGCGATGATATTTGGATCCCGATCCTACTGTGAGTATATGCTACTCCTCGGGAACTTTCTCACTTAACGATCAATGCTATAAACCAAGTAGGTGACTAGAAAGGTGTTAGCGGGGCTACGCCCACAGGGAAAAGTGGTTACTTAATTAAGTAACTTCGCGAAAGCGTTGGAAAACCTCCCTCAAAGTACCGACACTGGCCTGGCTGAACGGTTAAGCAAGTATTGTACGGTGAGATTGATCCTGACTAATTCTTCCTTTATGGTTTGAGGAGGTATTCGAGAGATAGTGGGAGCCATCCTGTTTAGATAAATTAAAAACCAATCTAAACTTGCAAGAGCATCATGCTGAGTGTTTTCTTCTCTCTCTCTTAATTGCAGCGACCCAGTGACCGCACCTAGGTTACATCTAGATGATAAAATGACTGAATCTGACTGTTACGACTGGCAAAGGTCTGTCCAGATGTCCATTGCCCACGACAAGCTGGGACACCTCTTGACTGATCCAACCCCTGCCGTCTCAGGTCCAGTTTCCCCTGTCACGGATATTCATGTCCGCAAGACATCGGAAAGGACCTCTGCGAAAGCCAAGTGCCTCGTGTTAGCCTCAGTTGATGGTATATACCAGAGGCAGCACGAGAAGATGGACTCAGCTTCTATCTTCCTCCATAAGAAAGTTTTATATGGAGAGCAATCTCGTATCGCAAGATATGAGACCTCGAACGAATTGCTTCCAGCGAGGTTGGCTATCATGTCATCTGTAGGGGGCAACGTCCTTACAGAGACCAGCTCTTTTGAGCTCTCGGACCTGAAGACCACGTTGAAGAACGGGTCAGATGCTGACTTAGTTCAACAGTCTCTACCTACTACCCTAAAGGAAACCAGGGAAGTAGAAAGAAAGGGAAGGGCAGAAGTTTCAGGAACAGATGTAGTAAAAGAGGGATGTTCCTATTGTTACGGGAATGAACATGGGCAGAAGGATTGCAGGGCTTGTAAAGCCAGTAGCCAGAATTCGAAGCATGTTGTGGCTTCGCCTTCGGGTGCGTTTGTAATAGACAACTGTATGTCAGTTAGCCCTACTTCCTGGGTATTGGATACCGGATCAGGATCTCATATCTGTAATTCGTTACAGGCTCTGAGAAACCGTAGGGTTATCAGGAAAGGTGATATGACTCTCAGGGTTGCTAACGGAATGAGCATGTATGCTGTATCCGTAGGGGAATATCATCTAGGACTGACAACTGGGCAGATATTGATTCTGCGTGACTGTTTTTATGTACCAGGTGCGACTTCTAACATCATATCTGTATCCTTACTTTCTAAGGAAGGGTATGATTTTACTTTTGTAAGCGATGTAGTAAACATCCACCTAAATCAAATTCTGATTGGGTCAGGTACATTACAAAACGGAATATACGTATTGAATCAAGCTCAGATCTTCAGTGTCCAGAACACTTAAAAGAAAGTCTCCGGAAACAAATTAGGCTTTCTTATGGCATTGTAAACTGGGTCACATTAATGAGACACGGTTAACAAAGTTACATAAAGAGGGATACTTGAATCCGTTCGAGTATCAGTCTTATGCCACTTGGGAATCTTGTCTCATGGGAAAGATGACAAAGACTCCGTTTACTGGACACGGAGAAAGAGCAAGCGAGCTCTTGGGACTCATACATAGTGATGTGTGTGGTCCAATGTCTACACATGCGTGAAGTGGTTATTCATACTTCATTACTTTCACCGATGATTTCTCTAGGTATGGGCATGTCTTCTTGATGAAGCACAAATCCGAGGCCTTTGAGAAATTTCAAGAATACAAGAATGAAGTTGAAAAACAAACAGGCAAAAGTATCAAGACACTGAGATCTGATCGAGGTGGTGAATACTTGAGTGCCGAGTTTCTGGACTACTTAAAAGAGAATGGAATTCTCTCTCAGCTTACTCCTCCATACACACCACAACACAACGGTGTATCGGAAAGGCGGAATCGAACCCTATTGGATATGGTTCGTTCCATGATGAGTAAGGCTGAGTTACCGCGATCCTTCTGGGGTTATGCGCTAGAAACAGCTGCATATCTCTTGAACAAGGCTCCAACCAAGACTGTGCCTACCACCCCATATCAGATGTGGAGTGGGAAGAAACCCTGTCTCAAGTACCTTAAGACATGGGGATGTCCAGCTTTTGTAAAAAGGCAGCATGTGGACAAGCTCGAGGCACGCTCAGTACTGTGTAAGTTTGTGGGATACCCAAAGAACCCCAGGGGGTATCTTTTCTATTCCGCAGAGGAACAAAAGGTCTTTGTTTCTCAGCATGCCCACTTCATGGAAACTGAATTTTTAGAAAATCAGATAAGTGGGAGCGCAATAGAACTGGAAGAAATTCCAGAACCACAAGCTATTACTGAAAGCTTGGAAGAACCAGAAGTTTCAAGAGAACCGGACATCCCAGCGCCACTCCGCAGGAGTAGTAGGCAGTCTCATCCGCCCGAGAGATACTACGGTTTTCTCATAGACGGGGATAGAGAGGATTGCATCATGGATTATGGTGAGCCTACTAGCTTCCAGCAAGCCATTCAGAGCGGCAACTCGGTTAAATGGATGGATGCAATGCGGGCCGAGATGGAGTCCATGTACACCAACAAAGTTTGGACTTTGGACTTTGCTCCAGAAGGGGTAAAACCCGTAGGCTGCAAATGGATCTTCAGAAAGAAGATTTGTGTAGATGGGCAGGTTGAGACCTATAAAGCTAGACTTGTTGCAAAGGGTTTTCGTCAAAGACCTGGTTTGGACTATGACGAGACCTTTTCTCCAGTGGCTATGCAGAAATCCATTCGGATCCTTCTTGCCATTGCAGCCTTCCACGATTATGAAATCTGGCAGATGGACGTAAAGACGGCTTTCCTAAATGGAAATTTGGAAGAGTGTGTCTATATGGATCAGCCGGAGGGATTCATTCAGAGTGGGAGCAGCGGTAGAGTGTGCAAGTTGATAAAGTCCATCTATGGACTTAAGCAGGCATCGCGGAGTTGGAACATCTGCTTTGATGATACTGTCAAAGAATTCGACTTTATCAAAAACCCAGATGTACCATGCATTTACAGTAAGATTGTAGGGAGAACTGTAGTATTCCTCGTCTTGTACGTGGATGACATTCTCCTAATAGGAAATGATATTCCTATGCTACAGTCAGTCAAAGGATTCTTGTCACAGAGGTTCTCCATGAAGGACCTGGGCGATGCCAACTACATTCTGGGGATCCAGATCTATCGTGATAGATCTAAGAGGATGTTGGGACTTTCACAGTCAAGGTACATCGACACCATACTGAAAAGATTCAGTATGGAAGATTCCAAGCGCGGTAATTTACCGGCTTGTCACGGGATCACCCTCTCCAAAGAGATGTCTCCCAAGATTGATTTGGAAAGGGATCGCATGTCTATTATACCCTATGCTTCTGCGGTAGGCTCTATAATGTATGCGATGTTGTGTACCAAACCAGATGTAGCAAACGCATTGAGCGTTGTAAACCGGTATCAGTCGAACCCAGGGGAGAAACACTGGATAGTGGTAAAGAACATTCTCAAGTACCTAAGAAGGACTAAGGAGATGTTCTTGGTGTATGGCGGAAAAGATCTCCAGCTCGAGGCCTTTGCTGACTCCAGCTTCCAGAGTGACAAGGATGACTCCAAGTCCATGCCGGGTTATGTCTTTACCCTCAATGGAGGGGCGGTTTGCTGGAAGAGTTCCAAGCAGGAGACCCTTGCTGACTCAACTATGGAAGCAGAGTATATAGCTGCTTGCGATGCCGAAAAGGAAGCTGTCTGGATGAAGAAGTTTCTTACGGAGCTTCAGGTGGTTCCTACCATTGTTGATCTAATACCGCTGTATTGCGACAACAACGGAGCTATAGCTTTAGCGAAGGAACCCAGGTCCCATCAGAAGTCCAGGCACATTTTGAGGCGATACCACCTGATCAGGGAGATCGTAGATCGCCAGGAGATCGAGGTGAAGAGAGTAAATACGGAGAACAACACTGCAGATCCACTCACGAAGGCCCTACCCCAGACTCAGTTCGAGCGGCTGATCAAGATGATAGGTCTTCAATACGCCAGTACATGGCCTTAGTGCAAGTGGGAGATTGTTAGTGTATATGCCCTAGAGGCCATTACTGTATCATACTAGCTTGTATATTACTTGATGGAAGCTTGGAATATTCACAGCTGTATAGACAATCTTGCTCAAAATGGTAGTATGCTACTTGGTTTGTCTCTACTTCAATATATGCATGTGTTTCTTTTAGCATATCGCTTATATACATATTAGTAGAGCCCTTAGGATCTTTGCTTGATTACCAGCGTTGTGATGGCGCTCACACTCGTGGGGGCTAGGTAATCCATAAGCACATCCTTATACAGGTCCCTAGTCGTTGGACTATCGAGACAGGGCATCGATACTTCGGAATAGACTAGCGTATGCGCTTCTCATCCCAGCGGGGGAGACGGTCTGTCCCACAGCCCTCAGTACGTCGTACTTGAGATAGTATGCGGGTGCTCGTTAGGTTGCGAGTACACTGGACAGGACTCGTCGGGAACTGTTGGTTGGTATTATACCTATCGTCAGTTATCAGTTCCCAGGTGACATGAGTACAGCTTAGTCCGCCGACTTGACACTGTCACTTCGCCTCAAGTGTATTCCCACTGTACTTAGATTACTACCCTACCACGGCTCAAAGGAGTTGTGCAAACAGGTAGTAGTTGGGTGCAGTCCCGAAGCACTTGGAGGCAGTAACGGTTAGATAGGATTCGTCTCTCCCGGTATTGGGGGTTGACATCGCGCTGTGTCTAGGAGAGCCATTACCCAAGTAGTCCCTGGCCAGGGCAAGCGAGATATACTGGTAGGTTTCCAGTGTTATCTCCGGGTGTTCTGGGCTTCACTTCGACATGACTTGTACCGCTATTATGGGACTGACGTTTACCGCCCCCTAGGCCCGCCATGCGATGTATCAGACGAACAGACCGGACTGTACGTAGATTGTCACATACAGGCTCAGTAAGAGTTCGGATGGGTTTACCTCATCGGCCTTCTTATCGACATCTACCTGGGGACCATTACGTACAGCTAGTGCCGCTTGCGGTCTGTGGTTAAACCCACTGCCAGCGTAGTGTCGAGTCTTTAGAGTCCTACACAGAGAGTTTCCCTGCACTGAGCGAAACGTGTAGAGGCCGTATGGTTTTACGGCAGGGCTGCGATCACTTGCGTACACTTGTGTGCGTATGTTGTTCGGGAAGGCAATACTAGTGGGCTTTGGTTTAAGCCGTATTCTAGTATTGCACAGATGGATTTGTTTTGTCTTCTGAGCATTCGCATTCTACGGAATGCGGATGCGGGTGTGTATGCACAGATTTGCGGAGTGGAGAAGGAAGAGGTGCCTCATTAGGGTTTTGACAGTTGGTTCGGTCAAAACCATTATGAGCCGGGGACATTATTTACTAATCCTTTTATTGATAATTATGTTATGGCTAATTACATTGACCATTTGACCATCTTGACTTTGTTGACCGTTTGACCAAAGTTGACTAGGATCTTCTTGAAAGGTCTAAAGTATTCTTTGGTTTTCTTTTTCCTTTTTGTCATGAAAATGGTCATGTCATTTGTGCCATCAACTTTATCATGATAGGATTAGTAATGATGAAAATGAGTATTATTGCAACCATGGTTGGGTTTTCTCTTGGTTAAGCTTTTTATTTGTTCATTCTCATTCTCTCTCATAGAAAAGAAATGAGAAACATTTCCATGGTTGCTCCTCCTTCTTCCTCCTCTTGATTCTTCCTTTGATCTCATGTGTTGAGATAAAAAGGATTCCACTTGACAAACACATCCATACATCTCCTCTACACATCCTAGGGATTCTAGACTAGCAATCTCTTTGCCCTAGTTGCCTCGGCTCGAGGTGGAGTTTGGTGTACATCTCTCGGGTGGATCGTCTTCGACTCAAGAAGGCCGCGGAGGTGCCCAAGGTCCGGATCGACTCTTGGAGCTTGGATGAACAAGCGGGACAGCGGAATGAAGACCCGAAGGACCTGTTTCGTGATGTATACTTTCTACAGCATAGTAGTTAAAGCCTCTAGTAGTTTACTAGTTACTAGTTTAGCAAAGATCCGTGCTTTAAGTCCATGTTGCCTTGCGCCAAATCATTGTTTTTCGTCGTTTCCGCCTCCCCGTAAGAACCGGGATGAGTAACGTGGACTTACAGTAAGAACTCTATTCAATAGGTCTATGGATGTTTCAAGCGCATATCCCCAGAAGGAAATAGGTAACTCAGCTGTACTCATTATTGAGCACACCATATCTAATAGGGTGCGGTTCCTCCGTTCCGATACACCGTTGTGCTGTGGTGTATAAGGAGGAGTTAGCTGAGAGAGAATCCCATTCTCTTTTAGGAAGTCCAGTAATTCATTGCTCAAGTATTCACCTCCTCGATCAGATCGAAGGACTTTAATACTTTTGCCGGTTTGGTTCTCGACTTCTTGTTTATATTCTCTAAATTTCTCAAAAGCTTCTGATTTGTGTTTCATCAGGAACACATATCCGAATCTAGAGAGATCGTCAGTGAATCTAATGAAGTACGACTAACCATCCCTGGCATGTGTAGACATGGGACCGCATACATCACTATGTATCAGTCCCAAGAGTTCAGTAACTCTTTCTCCGTGTCTCGTAAACGGAGTTTTGGTCATCTTGCCTTTGAGGCATGACTGGCAAGTGTCATAAGATGAAAATTCAAACGGATTTAAATGTCCATCCTTATGCAACTTAGCTAGTCATGTCGCATTGATATGACCCAGTCTACAATGCCATAAGAAGGATTCGTTCATTTCTGAACTCTTCCTCTTGTGTGTGTTTGTTATGCTCAGAACTGTTGATTGATTTAGAACATAAATGCCATTGCACAACGTGCCTGATCCAACCAACTTTTGGTTAAGGAAAATGTTCATAACATTATCCTGTAATACAAAATTATATCCCTCTTTACTTAGTAAAGAAACCGATATAATGTTGCATATCAGGTTCGGCATGTAATAACATTCGTTTAGAACCAATGTATTACCAGTTGGCAATACAAGGTGATATTCCCCGACGGTTTTAGCTGCAACAATTGCACCATTTCCAACCCTTATGTCTTTATCACCTTCTCGAAGTTCTCTACCTTTCCTAAGCCCATGTAACTGATTACATATATGGGATCCTGACCCGGTATCTAATACCCAGGACGTAGAGCAAATGGAGAAACAGTTCTCTGTAATGAACACACCCGAAGAAAATGCATCAACATGTACTTTCTTCATTCCGGTGGCATGAGAATCCTGGTATTCCCCTATATCCTGTTCATTCCTATAACTCTTATAAGAAAGAACGGAACCAACGTTCCCCAGCACTGTATAACATGCGGGTTCGGTCAATACATCCATATTATTATCTTTATTAAGGCATGATATGGTCTCTACCTGGAGAGAGAGAGAGAAGAAAAACACTTTAACGTATGCTCTTGCAAGATCAGATTGGTTATTATCTTATCTAATCAGGATGGCTCCCACTGATTTTATCAAATCTTCCTTCAAACCATAAAAGGAAAGACTAGCCGGGATTAATTACACCCTACAACTTCGCCAATCTTTCAGCCAGGCCAGTGTCGGTACTTTGAGGGAGGTTCCCCGTGCTTTCGCACGGACCTAATTAAAGTAAACCTCATTTTCCCAGAGGCGTAACCTCGTTGACACCTTTCTAGACACCTACTTGATCGGCTAATTGTCCTGTGTAAAACTCTCTCGGGAGTAATAATTACTCGCAGTGGGTATCGGGATCCAACTATCTCATAGAAGGTATGCAATCTCATTGCAAATCTCAACACTTGAAATTCCCGATAAAATTTTGCCCCTAGCGTGCTGTGACCTTGACGCATGCCAAACAACCCATAGTCCGCTAGTCAAGTTCAACCCGTACAATTCGTGATTGAATTAAACCCACCCGTACGACCCTTGACGCATGCCAAACAACGCCGTACGAATAGCCTAATCCAATCGCATCTCATGCTACAGATAAGTAATAATCAGCTACCGTACACTACGCCTTGACGCATGCCAAACTACCGCAGCACGAATACTAAATATTACTTATCCGAATTGACGGAGGGCTACGCAGGTTTTTCAGAAAACCATAAGCGTAAAGAACTTGATATCGTCGTAGAATCAAGTGAATTTTGAAATGGAGTGATTTTGAGGCTTTTATTAGTTTTTCTAAAGAGGTCACTCCCGGTGAAGGGATCTCGGCTCTTTTCTTATGGAATAAGGTGCAGGATATATCATATACATCGCTATGCAAAGCAAAACTCCAAAAGCAGTCAAAAGTCAAACCGAGTGTTGTAGCATCTGCCAGTTTTGCTAAAGAGGTCACTCCCGGTGAAGGGATCTCGGCTCTTTCCCCATCGAATAAGGTGTAGGGTATATCATATATACCGCTATACAAAGCAAAACTGTAGCTACCCTTTTTATTTGAAAATTTGATTCTACAACATCTTTTAGGTTTCTTTTCTTTCATTAATCACATTAATGAAGTCCCATCATTTAAGTCACCTAAACATCACAGATAAATACGACGTACACTTATGCCATCCGCATTCGCCTCGATGTCCCCTCGTGCACCGTTAGGTTAGGTAACTAACGGCAGAGCAAGGCAGGGCTAGCGCGGGTGTAAAACATAAGTAACGCCTATATAATATATCATATATACTATATACAATATTTATCATAGAACATCACATGATCACATCACAGATATCGCAGCAGAAGAAACATATGAAACATTTGATATACTAGGACGTCCGTGTTTTATTTTGAGCCTCTATAAAACACGGATTCCACGGTCGCGATGAATAGCCAAACCCACACCCCTAGACCCCTACGAGAGCGGCAAGCAACCCTGCCAATTCTAGGGTTAGGAGACCCGGACCTGACTCCTCGAGTTGGTCTCCCACTGTACCCTAGAACCCGGTTACTTGTGCTCCCCTCCTTGGGTCTATCCTAGTGCGGAAAAGTAAATAATTTACAAAAGGTGACATCAACCTCGACCCGGAAGTGCCCCAATAAAATAATATTACATACATTTAAATTTTACATGAATGAAAATAAAAACTCTCATCTCACATAAAACCCCCCGGCTATTCAGAATGCGACGATCCAATATAACATATCCAGCAACACATAACATCACATGTCATCAACGTAAGTAAATATGCGCATCCCAATTGTCGTTGACATATAGCAACGAAACCGGCGATATCACATATTACACTTACGGTCACAGAAAAGAAAGTGTAAAACTACAACATTTGGAATCCACAATCTCTTTAGACATCGTAAATCCGAAATATCACCTATTTCGCATTTCATGCCTAACTGTATGAATTCCACATATTGTATCACATTCCAGATAAATAGACAGTATTAAACTTTCCGATCGAATAATCAAATACTCAAGATTTCCATAATAGCTCAACACTTGAGCGGAGTTTAAAGATTCCAGAATACGTCACAGTAGCAACGGTCCAGCCGTAGAAGGGTCAAGCCAACGCCTCACATGTGGCACGCCGTACTACCCCAAACCCTAAGGTTCAAAGGGCAGTTCAAGATGGTCACATAATCGAGTTAAGGTTTGTTGTCTTCTAGAGAGTCCGTCACATTTCTTGCATGTTTTTCCGAAAGATTCAAACCCGAGAAAAATTCAACACTTGAATGTTTTTCGTGCCGTGAAAAATTGAGTTAATGATATCCGTTCGAACATTTTAATATTTTCTAAATTATCCGGAATAACAGAACAAAATTAAATTCCCCGATCGAATCGATGATTACAAAATGAACCCCTGAATACTCAACACTTGAGTCAGATTTAAAAATCCCATAAAAATCCAACTAAAGAATTAAACATTACTGTGCAAACAGAATATCCTTATGTCACTGTACTGCCGCGGTTCCGCGGCACAAGCAGGTAATTGCCGCGGAACCGCGGTCGTCCGTACGGTTCAGGTGATCGTTTTGCATAGTATTGCTTAGAAAACCCTGCTGAATTTTTTATGTATTTTTAATTCAGAAAAATCACAGATTTGAAAAAATGTACAGAGAGGGTTTCATTTCGACGTTGTCGGGTTCGTTCGAAGTTTTAACTTCGTTAACACAACGCCTAATGCTCTAGCTAGACTCTGATACCACTATAGGGTTACTAGGCACACTAACGAGGCTCTACAAGGCATCGACCATGCCAAAATTTAATTTTTATGTGCCGAATAACACTAAGCAAGATCGTTAACTAGAGTTTAGGCGAAACTATTAGCAAGTAAACATCTTTACTCTAAAGGGAATACGAAATACAACCTTTGTAGATCGGTCCTTCACTTCTAAAGCTCCTTGATGAAGTCCCTTCGCTGCGATCAAGCTTCTCCCGGACTCTTTCATGGCTTCACGACGCGTGGGATGCGACTTTGCTTGAAGTGGGTTCTCTTTGGATTTTTAATTCTCACAAAGTTTCACTCTTTTTCAAAATCCTAGCAAGCTATTTCTTTTGCTCAATGAAAAAGATGAACAAAAGAAAGGAATGAGGATAATGATCAAGTGTCAAGTGTAACCATGGTGAGTGAGTATCATATACTAACCCTTGTAGAGCCATAACCATAGCTAATTGATTATGGTTGGGTTAAAAGGAATCTAAGGTAAAGACAAACCTAGTAGACTTTGTCAAAGCAAGTTAAGCTTCTACAAGCTTCATGCTCATTCCAAAACTACACTAATTTTGTAATTATCTTAAATAATCTTAACCCATCATAATTCATAGAATGGTGTATGTCTCATACACACAACTCATGTGTATCATCAACCATGATACAATATGATAACACATTTTAACATATATCATATACATGTTAAAATAGTGTGCATGTGAGAAAAACCCTAAAGTGAACAAGTGTTAGCAAATGTAAATTAGTATATCTAATATACAATTATACACTTAATTATTAAATCAACACTTGACTTAATAATCCGGTCATATCTCATATAACCGGCTAACATCCATCGTATCGACTTATCGAATCAACACTTGATTCGATAACCCGGTCATATCATATATAACCTGACCGATACAAAAAGTCGCGAGAATAGAATACGGTATCACATACACACATTTATTCTCGGTCTCGCACATATCACATACGTGCTCCTATTTCGTTTCGCCTGAGCCAGTAAAACCTCTGTGTAGGACTCTAAAGACTCGTTAATACGCCGGCAGTAGGTGATGATCACATAACGCACCCACAAGCCATCAGCGGTACTAGCTGGACGTAACGGCTACCCGGGTATTGAGCGATCAGAAGATCAGCAAGCAAGCCCGCTCCAACTCCTGTGAAAGCCTGCCGGTAACACTTCCCGTACAGTCCGGTCTCCTCGTCTGATATGTCGCATATCAAGTCTAGGAGTGGTTAACGTCAAACCCCAATAACCGATAAGTCGTGCCGATATGAGGCTCATAATGGGTCGAGAAACTACTGGTAACACATACCAGTAAATCTCTAATCAGCCCTGGCCAGGGACTTCCCTGTCATGGCCAATCGAGCACAGCGCAACATCAACCCCCAATACCGGGAGAGACGAAACCCCTCCTATCGCTCATTGCCTCCATGTGACTCGGGACTGTACCCAAAAACCACCGTTTTGCACGCCCTCATGGACGTGGTAAGGTGGAAATCAAAGTACAGTGGGAATCACACAAGACTCTATGACGATCTCGGGTCTACAGACTAACCTGCACAAATGTCACCTGAGAACTGCCATCTGACGAAAGGTATAATACCATCTGGAGTTCTCGGTGAGTCCGTTCAGTGTACCCAGTCTCCACTGAGCACCCGTATACCATCTCTGATGTCAAACACCAATTGATATGGGATCATGCATCGCCTATCTCATGCGTCGAGACGCGTATACGCTAGTCTACACAGGTGTATCGATGCCCTATCTCGATACACCCACGACTAGGGACCTTGAAGGATGTACTTATGGACTACCATGCCCCCACTAGTATGATCCGCATCATAGTCCAGGTAGTCAAGTACACATCCTAAGGGCTTTACCAACATGTAACGATAAGACAGTACAAAGAGACAAGTATACATGTTAAAGTAAAGAGCAACCAGATAGCATACTATCATAACGAGCAAGAAAGTCCTCTCTATATATGTCCAAGCATCCAATATAATATACATCATCTGTACAATACTGGCCTCTAGGGCATACATACAACTAACACCTAGTAATGTCTCTTCCATTATCAGATTCATGACTGTAACCGTATATTTCCTTGCCATCTCTCCAATTCTCTTTATTTGTCTTTACTCATTACCTTCTGTACACCATCGTTAGGCTAAGTGGTTTTCTTCCTTCCCTACCATTCAGCACCAGCCTATGGTTTGGTATAAGACTATCCAATAAGCATAATAGGTGTACTGTCCTAATCCTAGGAGCACTCGCAACCTGAGAGAAGGCAAAGATAAAAGACAACTGAATAAAGCTTATTCCTATTTCTCCTGAACCAGAATCCATCCTCTAAAAAGTTCTTTCGAGTTCGTATATAACCATACGATGGATTTATCCAATGGAATTGGATGTTCGTAGTGATACGGAGTGTTCTGGAGAAATACAAAGGTGAATTAGGAGCGACGATGAAATACGAGATTTGGTCGTGAATATTAACAGTCGCAATTTACTTTGCCCTCTTTCTGATCCCTTTATTTGTCTTTACTTATTACCTTCTGTACACCCAACTTAGGCTAATTGGTTTTCTTTATTCCCTACCTTTCGACACCTGCCTATGGTTTGGAAGAAGACTATCCAATAAGCGTAATAGGTGTACCCTTTCCTAATCCTAGGAGCCCTCACATCCTGAGAGAAGGTAAAAGGAAAAGACAACTGAATAATCCTATTCAATCTCTCCAGAACCAGAATCCATCCTCGAAGAAGTTCCTCCGAGTTCGTATATAACCATACGATGGATTTATCCAATGGAAGTGGATGTTTGTAATAATACGGGGTGTTCTGGAAAAACTCAAAGGGTAAAAGAAGGAGTGTCAATGATGTATGCAACTCAGACAATCCAAAAGCCAGTGTTTTAAGAAAGTTCAGTTAACTTGGTCACAGAGTTATAGTCTTGGGTCGGGTCATGGTCGCAGTCAAAGAGAGAGAAAAAGGAAACACTCTGCGTGCATTCTAACCTGAATCAGAATGGTTAATCATTTTATCCAATCAGGAAACCTCCCACTGTATCCTCAAATTCTCCTCCAAACCTGAAAGAAAAATTAGTCAGGAACACCCGAGGAGTAAACCAACTCATCAGTGGGAATCGGGATCCAACTATCGTCGCATGATAACTTGATGGAATCCACTCAAGTCACCACACTCCAGAAGGTATACGCATGCCTGGCAAGTTTCCTGTATGTTTGAAACTCACGATATGAATTTTACCCCAAGCAGTTTATGACATTGACAAAGGCCAACAAATTATAAACCATAAGTCAAGTTCAACCCGTCATTATCCTGGATTACTCTAGACCCACCCGCACAAACCCTTGACAAAGGCCAACAAGGTTATATGACTGTCCTAGATAATCGCAACTCAATGCAACAGACAAGTAATACCCAGCTACCGCACACTACGCCTTGACAAAGGCCAACAAACGCAGCACGAATATTAGGTACTACCTGAAAGAAATGACGGAGGGCTACGGCTGGTTTTTGGCGAAAAACCTTTAGCGTAATGAACTTGATATCGTCGAAGGAACCGTATAGTTTTTATAAAAATATAGTAGCGAAAACCATTGCTAAAGAGGTCACTCCCGGTGAAGGGATCTCGGCTCTTTCCCGTCGAATGAGGTGCAGGATATTCCAACTGAATACCACGATGCAAAGCAAAAAGTAATCGACTGTAGTGAAGTTATTCCCCTGACGCAAACCTCTGTCCAAGGGGTCACTCCCGGTGAAGGGATCTTGGCCCTTGCCTCGTCGAATGAGGTGCTGGATATTCATAACCGAATACCTCTATGCAAAACAAAAGAGAACTCCATTGTAATAACAGCTTTTTGAAAATTGGTTCCAACAACATCATATATATAGGTTTGTTTTTCTTGCATTGATAAGAATCAACGCAGTCCCATCAATTAATCACACCAGAAAAGAACGAAAATATGATGTACGTATATGCCATCCGCATTCGCCACTGGGTCCCGTCATCACCCGTTAGGTTACTTAACAAACAACAGAGAGGGGAATGGGCTAGCGTGGGTGTAAAACATATACAACATCTACTAGTATATATATCAATATATAATAATCGCTCCAGGTATGATAAATGCAACATCACAGAAAAGTAATAAGCATCACAGAATAATACAGATAATCTGGGAGCCCCGGGTTTCCTTTGATCCGCAAATGAAACCCGACGTTCCCCTGGTCGTGTGGATAGCCTGTGCAATGAAACTTAGACTTCTACGAGCGCGGCAAGTTACCCTCCAAAACTTGAAGCGATGCAGCCCCTTTAACAAAGTGAATGGACCACCCAGCACTTCACGAAATCCGGTAACTTGAGCACCCCTCCTTGGGTCAATCCTATACCCCCTACGAGTGCGGCGAATAGCCCGCCAATTCTAGAGTGAAGCCCCCTCCGTCTCAACGCCATAAGATGCGGGCCCGTGGCCCTCTAAAACCCAGCTATCCGTGCACCCCACCGCGGGGTAATACTAGTACAGAAAAGAAAATATATACAACGGGTACATCGACCTCAACCCGGTCGTGCCCCAAAAGAATAATATACAGACAGGTAGTGACGACAGTCCACATGTCGGACGCTCTCCCCGCAATATCAAATGTACAAATAAATCCAAACTGCACTGCCATTGCACAGGAGGTATCCACCACGACAAATCCGCAACATCACAGCACAGCATAGAACATCAACGTGAATGTCACGTTCGCAAACCCGTCTAAAAGAGCTATAGCGATTAGACAAGATTTACCCATCAAATGACATTCACGGTCGCAAATAGAAATGTAAGTACTGTAAACTAACACATTTAAAATCTCGATCGACAAAACTTCCCGAAGTAGGCCCCAAGTACAAATCCAGTACTCAAAATAATCTGGGCCAATTTTTTTTTTCCAGAAACCCCAATTCCAAGATGAAGACCACCAGAAGAAACTTGGTGCATTGAATCCCCATAATGGCGGCGGAACCGCGGCCAATATGTGGGTATGGCCGCAGTTCCGCGGCGTTCTTGAGGGAACAACTTGGAAATTTTCTACAGTGGTCTAACAAAAGCCTGCCTGATTTTCTGACGTGCCCAAAATAATTTTTAAACCAGTTTACAAATTCGACAGAAACTTAAGTTTTGAAATTGCGGTTTCGGAAATTTTTTTCGAACGGGCTTTTAAACATGTTAGAACAAGGTAGTGAGCGGTTAATAGTTTGGCTCTGATACCTTGTTGCGCCACGGCAGCGCCCCGGCCGTCAAACAGACGCCAAATGTGGAACAAAAACTTTTTACAAAACTGGCGCTACCGCAATCCAAATACCCGGATCGTTCCATTAACCGCAAACTAGCAAAATGTAAAAGAGTTAGGAAAGATTATATTGATCGATCCGTGTCCTTCGGTCCTTAATCTCCACACCAAGCTCCCCGCTGCTGCGCCGACGAAGTCCGCTCCCCGATCACGCCCGTCGAAGTGGCACAACATTTATGAATCTTTATACGGGCTCCCGCCTCAAGACCGAGACAACTCGGACATAAAGTTTGCTAGCCGACATGTCCAAGAGTGAAGTAGAAAGAGTGTGGAATATTTTGT
Organism: Agapanthus africanus; assembly: GCA_030015575.1. Classification (NCBI taxonomy): domain Eukaryota; kingdom Viridiplantae; phylum Streptophyta; class Magnoliopsida; order Asparagales; family Amaryllidaceae; genus Agapanthus; species Agapanthus africanus. The sequence goes on along the minus strand of CM057343.1, from coordinate 165,149,322 downwards.
CTCAAGAGTAAAGTTGCCAATTTTGTTGTGAGCATGGAAATTTCTACAAAGAAAAATGAGCTTAGCTTGCAAATTGGGTCGGCCATTTTTCACAGAAAAAGTGCTCTGTGGAAAAACTAAAGAGGGGAGTGTGAGTGTTGTGTGGTTAAATTAATCAACCCCTTCAAATAATATCCTACCCACTCCAACAATAAACCATGCTGCCCATGCACAAGCCCATCCCCCACAATGACTTTCCAAAAATTTTGGCAGCCATAAATAAATGGTCACAAGTAAGGAAACAAAATGTGTGCACTAATAAATTAATGCATACACAAAATTTTCCCACTAAAAGTTCACTGTGCAGCCCATGAAATTCCAGCAAGCACAAAGAATGAAGTTTTAAAAACATTGCTCACAAATTCAACTAAATTAAACTTTAAACCAAAAGTTTAATCCGAGAAAAAAAATTGGCAACCTCAAAAATAATACCGTAAAAAATTACAAGATTACCCCACAACTTTATATACATACCCATATTTGTATTCCGACTGAATACGAAAAGCAATGAGACAAAAATATTCTTACAATATAATACTAGGATCTGGCTTAAACCAAAACCCGCTAGTATTATCCGTCCGATCCTGATGCGTGCACAAGTGCACGAATATGATCGAACCCTGCCATAAAACAATACGGCCTCTACAACATTTCGCCCGAACTTGAGAAACTTTCTGTGGGGGACTCTAATGACTCATCAATACACTGGCACTGGGTATAACCGCTAGCACGTCAGAGGTACTAGCTATACGTAACGGTTACCCATGTATTGATCGGAAGGGAAGCTGACGAGTGAACTCATCCAGAAACCCTACTGAGCCTGACAGTGATAATATCCGTACAGTTCGGTCCGTTCGTCTATGAGTATCGCAAATAGGGCCTAGGGGGCTGGTAAACGTCAGACCTCCAATAGCGGTATAAGTCGTGTCGGAGAGTAGCCCAGAACACCCTGAGAAACTACTGGAATACCTACCAGTAAATCTCGATTATCCTGGCCAGAGATTTCGTGTAATGGCTCTCCCAAACAAAGCACGATCTCACCCCCAATACCGGGAAAGACGAATCCCTGACGATCCGCTCACTGCCTCCATGTGGCTCGGGACTGTACCCAACTAAACCTGTTTGCACGACTCCTTTGAGCCGTGGTAGGGTAGTAATCAAAGCACAGTGGGAACTCACACGAGAAAAATGACGATCTCAGGTTGACAGACTAACCTGTACACATGTCATCTGGGAATTGCTATCTGACGATATGTATAATACCAACTAGCAAGTTCCCGGCGAGTCATGTCCGGTGTACTCATAACGCAATGAGTACCTGTATACATCTTAGGTGAACCAACTGACACCAATGGCTTGTGAGACCGGCCACTGCCCCTCGTCGGGGTCTCGACTGTATACACTAGTCTACTCTGGAGTATCGATGCCCTGTCTCGAAACTCCCACAACTAGAGACACTTTAAGGATGTGCTTACAGACCCCAGCTCCCACATATATGATCGCCATCATACTACTTGTAGTCAAGCAAGAATCCTATGGGCTCTATCAACATGCAATAGTGAACTAAAGCATGTATACGATGATAATGACAAATCAGATAGCATGCTATCATCTCGAGCAAGACTGTCATATCGGTATAGGTCCTCCCTCAATCATTGCAATCACGTACCTGCGATCCAATAATTGACTTTGAGGGCACTATATCCAACAACAGAAACCCAAGGAGAATCCTCCAGGAGTTCGGCACTAGCTGACCCGGGGCTAACCCAAAATGATTCAGCGCTCTAACAACCCCGGGAGAGAAGGGCAGGCGCATTCCCGCCCAAAAGCGTTCCAGGTACTGGGCAATCTCCTAACCTGTACCTCATCTGCCGGATGGGAATTCACCCCCGCGCGCAAACGTGTATGTTTTGAAATATGAGATATGGTTTTAGGAAAACGGAATGCGCACGCGAGATCGTTCTCGTTTTACTATTTATAAATCGCAAGTGCACGGCGCGTTGTAGCGAGCCGGCAATCCCGGGTCGATCCGCAGGGAGTTATGTATTAAGTATTGTTGTTTAAGGTTAACAAATCAATGAATTGGGGTTTGTCACAAAAAATATAGAAAGAATACGAAAATACAGAAAACAAAGAAAGAAGGAAAACAAGTAAGAGAAGAATGGTTGTGGCTTGGTTCGGAAGATCGAATCGCAAAGTTTACCTCTACACTCCTTTGGTCATGAGTTGTCCGGCCTTATCTTGATCCCGGCATGGAGTACGACTTGTCAACGCGGTTGCGGAGCACAAACCGTTAAAGTCCGATATTCGCCGCAAAATACGAAACTGTTCCGTTTTGATCAGTTACCGTTCGTATGTCCGCGCTTCGGGTATCAACACTAAACTCAAGAGTTAGCAAGCATACCGCAACAACAAAAACACAAAGTGGTTAGAGAGAGCAAATGATATTAGTGTTGAGTTTGCTAAGAAGTTGTGATGGTATATTGTATATGAAATTAAGAGATTTGTCAAGTCCTTAATCACAAGATACGATATCCAAGCTTAGCGAACTTAACACTAAATAGATTTTACCTTAAACATTAGAAATGGGGAAAGGGAATGAATACGGTATATGAGGAGGTTACAAGTAACCATGTGTCAAAATACCATAGCATATCAATACATTAGCAATATTTAAGTTAGAATCATAAGTTAAGTATTTTAAACATAATCAAGAGGTGGAGGAGTCAAAGCCTTTCATCTCACTTGCTCACCCACACCACAACCAAAATGAAAGATTATTTAAACATGAATAAAAAAGCAAGTAATGAAAGCAAGTATAAAAAGAAAGCAACAATTTATTAATCTTTTGAAGAATTGAGATACACGATTATGATAGCTTGTTCAACCTCCTTAATGAAGCTCTCCAAAGAGAGCTTCAAGAGGGAAGAAGAAGAAGAAACCAGGTGAAGTTCACTCACCCTCAAGCTAAACCAAAAATAAACAAACTATCAAAATGTATTACATCTATTTGGCATGCCCATTTTATTTAGATCAGTTCTAGTATTTATAGGCTACAAAACAGAATAAACAAAAAATATACAAGTGATGATGTGGCTCTAAAAAACAATCAGAGAAAATATGGGGTCAAAAAGGGGTAGGGGACGAGGTCGCCGGATCTAGTGGTCTTCTCGCCGGCCGAAATCCGAGGAGGGGGCTCGTTCTGCAGTGGTGTGCTTATGTGCTCTCTCTAATTACTCTGGCACTGTTTGCTTGGTCAATTGTAACCTGGTTTGTATGCAGAGGAATGGAGGGAAACTTGGTCTTTACATCACATCCAAACTTTTTGCAATAAATGCATTCACACCTACTTGCACAAATTGTGTGCCCACATGTTTACCTCAAGATGCCAAGGCAGCCTACCATGGTCTATGGCAGCCCCCTACCTGGTCCATGGCATGTGCACACTTGTGTGTTGGACCAATTTTATACAAAAAATGTGTACACATATTTTATTTCCAAAAGAGCTCATGGGGTATCGATCGGTTTTCTGGTCTGCATGCAGTGTCGGCTCCCAAACGTCATATCCGTGATTTTGAGTATGTTTTCAATGTTGTATCACGAATACCTGTAAACTGTAATAACTGAGCAGACACTGATTAAAAGTACCGATAAATAGCAAAACAGATAACGAATGAGAGGTAATAAAATACAGTTTTATGAGATGAACAAATACCCCCAAACTTATCTTTTGCTCGTCCCGAGCAAAATAAAAAAAATCCTAACCTCACTTTCGCAGGAAACACGGTTGCACTGAGCACGTGTGACAAGCCGTTAAAGCTCTAGGTGTCCCTAGTAGGAGGAGTGTTGTCTCATGAGGGTTTTCAGCGGATTACACCCACAAAATCCAATCAAATTAGTAATGCGGAGAAACTATTGATTTTAAACCTAAAGTTAAGAATCAAAGCAAGAAGTTCTATCACCCAAGTTAGAAACATTAAACCCTATTTTTCACTCCTTGCAATTTGTTTAACAAAAGCTAATACGTGTCTTTTCGTGATTGTGCGGTAGTGTCGACAGGTTTTTAAAAACTTGATTAGGGTCATTGTGTCAAAAATTACGGACCAGGATAAACTTCTAAAGGATCACACGAGTTTGAAAGGAGTTAAGATATATCAGGTTCGGTATCTAACAACATTCGTTCATAATCAATGTATTCTGGAAATACAGGGTGATAACTACCAACAGACTTGGCCGCTATACTTGCACTGTTTCTATCTTATGAAATTTATCACCCGTTCTCAGTTCTCTACCTATCTGTAGCCCATGTAACAAATTACATATGCGGGATCCTGATCCGGTATCTCATACCCAGGACGTAAAGAATATTGAGAAACAGTTCTGTATAATGAACACACCCGAAGAAGATACATCAGCATGAACTTTCTTCATTTAGGTAGCACGGGAATTCTGGTAATCGCCTATTTCCTGTTCTGTCTTATAACAATTATAAGATGGAGCGGGACCAACGTTCCCCAGCTCAGTATAACAAGCGGGTTCGGTCAATTCATCCGTATTATTATCTTGATTAAGGCGTGACATAGTCGCAACCAGGAGAGAGAGAGAGAAGAAAACACTCAGCGTGCTCTTTTACAAGATTAAATTGGTTATCAATTTATCTAATCAGGATGTCTCCCACTGTTTTAGTCAAATCTTCCTTCAAACCGTAAAAGGAAAGACTAGCCGGGATTAATTACACCCTACAAGTTCGCCAATCTTTCAGCCAGGCCAGTGCCGGTACTTTGAGGGAGGTTCCCCGTGCTTTCGTACGGACCTAATTAAAATAAACCTCGTTTTACCAGGGGCGTAACCCCGTTAACACCTTTCTAGACACCTACTTGATTGGATAATTGTAATGTGTAAAACTCTCCTAGGAGTAACTCTTACTCGCAGCGGGTATCGGGATCCAACAATCTCATAGAAGATATGCAATCTCATTGCAAATTTCAACTCTTGAAATTCCCAATAATATTTTACCCCTAACCTCCTATGACCTTGACAAAGGCCAACAAACCATAGGATGCTTGTCAAGTTCAACCCGTCATTTCCTGATTGAATTAAACCCACCCGCACGACCCTTGACAAAGGCCAACAAGCTCGCATGACTACCCTAACTCAATCGCATCATATGCTTATATAAATAAGCAGTAATCAGCTACCGCACACTACGCCTTGACAAAGGCCAACAAACGCAGCACGAATACTGACTATCACTTATCTGAAATGACGGAAGGCTACGACGGGTTTTTAAGAAAACCCTTTGCGTAATGAACTTGATATCGTTGTAGAATTGAATGATTTTAATTGGAATGTTTTTTAGGCCTTTTCTAGTTTTGCTAAAGAGGTCACTCCCGGTGTAGGGATCGTCGGCTCTTTCCTCATCGAATAAAGTGCAGGATATTTCACAAATATCACTAAGCAAAGCAAAAAATATAGAAACAATCTAAAGACAAACCGAGTTTGTAGCATCTGCTAGTTTTGCTAAAGAAGACACTCCCGGTGAAGGGATCTCTGCTCTTTCCTTATCGAATAAGGTGTTGGATGTTCTACAAGGAACACCGCTATGCAAAACAAGAACTAGAGCTACCAGTTTTTAAACAAGTTTCTACAACATCTTTAGCTTTCTTTTAGTTTCATTAATCTCATTAATGAAGTCCCATTTTATTATGCTTCACAAGCATCACATTTGAAACGAAATCTGCAATATAACATATATCTCATATATATAATATAAACATTCGTCTCAGGCAGTAATATGATCTCATCACAGAACATTGCAGCAGAAAATAACATATGAAATATTGGATATACTAGGACGTCCGTGTTTTAATACGAGCCTGTATAAAACACGGATTTCATGGTCGTGATGAATAGCCAAACCCACATCCCTAGACCCCTACGAGAGCGGCAAGCAACACTGCCAATCCTAGGGTTAGGAGACCCGATCTCGACTCCTCGAGATGGTCTCCCACTGGACCCTAGAACCCGGTTACTTGTGCTCCCCGCCTTGGGTCTACCTAATGCGGAAAAGTAAATAATATACAATGGTGACATCATCCTCAGCCCGGAAGTGCCCCAATAAAAGAATATTACATACAAATGAATTTTAAATGAATGAAAAAGAAAAAGTCTCATCTCACATAAAACCCCCGGCCATTCAGAACGCGACGATCCAATATAACATATCACAACAACACATAATATCTCATATCATCAACGTAAGCAAGTATGTGTATCCCGATTATCATTGATGTATAGCAACAAAGCCGGCGATACACCACATACTACGCTTATGGTCACAGAAAAGAAAGTGTAAAACTACAACAGTTGGAATCCGCAACCTCCTTAGACATCGCATGCCTAACCAAATGAATTCCTTAGACATCACATGCCTAACAATTATAAACCCCGCATTTTAGTCTCTATATCGAAAACTCTTTTCAATATCAAGTCGGGCAATTCAACAAGATTCCCGACATCCTGCTCGAATGGTCATCGCAAACTTTAGTAGACGGCCGCACCCCCGGATGCCGTCGACGAAGTGCACTAAGGCGGAACACCGCTGCCGCGAGAACCCGAACGGATGCTTTTGGCGACGGGGTTCTCCTACAATCACTTAGTCGGGGCTATGGGGCATGGCTATCTGTTAAGTTTACCCGACGAGTATCTGCGTACGCTACGTGATTGCGATGGACTTTTGATCGCATCAAAATCCCGTTGCAACCGATCATCTGAGACTAAACTGCTATATTTATAACATTCAAATTAGTTATCTCATAACTACTTGTGGATTCCAAATATTGTATCACATTCCAGATAAATAGACAATATTAAACTTTCCGATCGAATAAACAAACACCCAAGATTTCCTAAATAGCTCAACACTTGAGCGGAGTTCAAAAAACATCTATCACATGCCACAGTACCAATGGTCCAGCCATAGAAGGGTCAAGCCAACGCGTCACATGTGGCAACGCCGTACTGCCCCAAACCCTAAGGTTCAGAGGCGGTTCAGACGGTCACATAATCGAGTTAAGGTTTGTGTTCTTCTAGAGGGTCTACAGCGTTACTTGCACGATTTTCCGAAAGTTTCAAACGCGAGAAAAAATCCAACTTTTGAAAATTTTCCGACAGGGGAAAAAGTGAGTTATTGATATCCGTTCGAACTTTTTAACACGTTCTAAAAATTACCCGGACAAAATTAAACGAAGTTAAACTTTCCGATCGAATTAACGAGCTCCCAATACAACCCAGAAAACTCAACACTTGAGTAGAATAAAAATTCCCAGAACAATCAGGAGATCTGTACGGATTTTACTGTGTGAAAACCAAAACCAAATTTCACTGTTTGGCCGCGGAACCGCCGCGCCAGCAAGGCTATTGGCGCGGTTCCGCGGCGCAATAAAGGAAATTTGGGCACTATTTTCACAGTAATCCATCAAATCACCTGCTGAATTTTCTGAGCATTTTTAATATGAAAAATTTCCAGAAAGGGGTAAAAACCGGGGTTTCGGGCTTCGATCGGACTTTAAACTTCGTCTAGACTTCTCCTAAAGCTCTTTCTTGGCTCTGATACCACTGTAGGGTTACTAGGCACTCATACAAGGTTCAACAAGGCATCAACCATGCCCGATTAAAAATTTAGACGTGCCGAACAACCCTAACCAAGATCTTTAAACTAGAGATTAGGCGAAACATAGCAAATAAACAACTTTACTTCTAACAGTTTGGGATTACAACCTTTGTAGTCCGGTCCTTCACTTCTAAAGCTCCATGTTGAGGTCCCTTCGCTGCGATCATCGAGTATCCGGACTCTCGAAAACCGCCATGAAGAGAAAGATGCAATCTTGCTTCCGATCTTCGATAACTAAGATGATCTACCTTGAAGTTTCTTTAACACAAACTCTCACTCACTAAATGAAGTGAACACCCTAATCTAAATGGCTAGGATAGATTAGGATGATAAAGTAGGATTTATGCTCACATTTATTTTCTATTTCTCACACTAAATCATCATATAAAGAAAACCTAGAAAGCTTTCTCAAAGCTCAAGGAAGAAGAAGAAGAATAAATATAATCCTTTTGTGATGAATAATGAAACTAATATGTGAGGTTAGAAATGCAACCATAGTTAAGAATGAATCCTTAACTCATGTAGAGAAACAGCCAAGGTAAAGGGGTTTGGGTTAGGTTAAGGAAATATCTTCACAAAATATCTTCACTAAAACAAAAAAGCAAAGTTTCTAGAAACTTCTAGAAAAGTTTAACCCAAATCAAACCCTAACCATGGTTAATCTCCACTAAACATGTTGCATTAATAACCATATCATGTTACAATATTATATATCACATATATAATATTTATTGCAACAAAATAAAATAATACAATTAACATATATCGCATATATATCAATGTATTACCCGAGTGAGAAAAAGAATCTTTTAGTGAGCTTATATCAGTTAATGTAATTTGATATATCAAATATATAATTATATATTAAATTATCGAATCAACACTTGATCCGATAATCCGGCTATTTCACAAATAACCGACTAATATAATCTGTATCAGTTCATCGAATCAACACTTGATCCGATGACCTGGCTATATCACATATACCCGGCCGATATCTCATATCGCGAGAATCTAATACGGTATCACATACACGTATTGTTCTCGGTCCCGCACATATTATATATGTGCTCCTACTCCGTTTTTCCTGAGCGAGGAAACCTCTGTGTAGGACTCTAAAGAATCGTCAATACGCCGGCAGTAGGTGATGATCATATCAAACACCCACAAGCTGCAAGCGGTCAGCTAAACGTAACAGCCACCCAGGTATTGAGCGATCAGAAGATCAACAAGAAAGCCTGTACATTCTCCTGCGAATCCATCAGTAACACTCCCGTACAGTCCGGCCTCTTCGTCTGATATGTCGCATATCTCGCCTAGGCGTGGTAAACGTCGGACCCCGGTAGCTTGATAAGTCGTGTCGATATGAGGTCTATAACAGTTTGAAAAACTACTGATAACACTTACCAGTAAATCTCAGCAACCCTGGCCAGGGATTTCCCATTATAGCCAATCGAACACTGCACAACATCAACTCCCTATACTGGGAGAGACGAATCCCCTCCTATTGATCATTGCCTCCATGTGATTCGGGACGTACCCAAAAGCCACCTTTTTGCATGCCCTCTTGGACGTGGTATGATGGAAATCAAAGCACAGTGGGAATCACACAAGACTCTATGACGATCTCGGGTCTACAGACTAACCTGTACCAGTGTCACCAGAGAACTGCCATCTGACGTGAGGTATAATACCATCAGGGAGTTCTCGGCGAGTCCGTCCAGTGTACCCAGTCTATACTGAGCACCCGTACACCATCCTTGATGTCAAACACCGATGGATATGGGATCATCCATCGCCAATCATATGGGTCAAGATGCGTATACACTAGTCTAATCTGGAGTATTGATGCCCTGTCTTGGTACTCCCACGACTAGGAACAGTTATAGGATGTACTCGTTGACTACCGTGGCCCCACTAGTATGATCTCATCATAGTCCCAGTATTTGAGTACACATCCTAAGGGCTTTATCAACATGTAACATAGAGACAATCAGAGTACATGTTAAGATAAAGAGCAACCAGATAGCGTACTATCATGTCGAGCAAGAAAGTCCCCCCTATATATGTCCAAGCATCCACTACAATATACATCATATATACAGTAATGGCATCTAGGGCATACATATAACTAACAAGATTGGGATGTGAAACCCGATTCGAGGAGCGGTAGGCACCGTCTGCGGGTACATGGTGGACCCGGTGAGGTACCCCGGGACAAGAAAACTTGTATTTGTTAGACGGTGAGCCTGGCAGGGGGGCACTACTTACCGGGGATAGTATTTGGACTCGGCGGTTATCCGGAGGATACCTACCGGAGTAGTGAGATGTATATGAGGGTCGATCTGAGGATGTGGCACTTGAGATATGAATATTTACGTGTCGATATTGGACACGGGTTTCATGATGTTTCGAGTGTCGATGCTGGACACTCAGGTTCCATGATTTTTTTATGTGTCGCGAGGGACACACGTTGATTTATATCCTCATACTTTCATGCATATATTTTAGGATATTTATATACATGACATTGTTTTATCATTGGTTGACACGTGGACGAGATCTACATGCATACTAGCATTGATTATATTGTTGGATGATATCCACATGCATACAGGCTTGATTATTACACTGTTGGCACATATACAAACACGGTCACCCTAGATATCAGAGTATTACCTTTATGATATAGTTGACCTAGGAATCGTTGTTTATTCGATTTCTACCTGTTGTTATTTTTCTACTCACGAGTTGACAACTCTCCCCCGTTGTGCCACAGTTTCTTGCAGGTTTTGCCGTACAGGTTTCGTTGCAGCTCTGCTGGCACACTGCTCTTTTTCGGGTGATTGTTTTGGTAGGTGGGTTCACTTGCATCGTGACCACCATTGCATTTTATTTATATTCAGTTGTATCTAGAAACTCCATCAACCAGGATTGTATATTTTATTAACCTTAGAAGACCAGTTGTATATTCTTTCGACCTTAGAGTCGCGCGTTGTATTATTATAGGTTTTCTTGATGTTTTGAGTTTCCTTTTGAGTTTTGATCCTCACCCTTGACGTTGTATGTTATATTGCTTGTGTCGTTGTGACCGTCAATTGATGAAGAGCTAGCTCCCACTTGGGGATCCTTTATTCATATTATGTATGTTGTACCTCTTTTGGGGCCAGTATTTACAAAGGAAACTATGCCGAAATTTTCAGAAAAGACTTGGGATTTTAAAAATGAAATACTTCGGCTAATGTTATTAAAACCACTTGTTTTAAAATAAGTTTTCATTACTTCTTCTTTAAAATGGTTTAGATTTCTGGGAATTTTGGCTTACTTGAATTAGATGGAGTCCTATAGACTTCATATGATTCAAGTGCCAGTCACTTGCCATTTCGGATCGTGACAGTACGCGATGTTATGTACCAAACGGATGCAGCTTACGCACTTAGTGTCGTAAGTAGGTATCAATCAGATCCCAGGGAGAAGCACTGGACAACTATGAAGAACATTCTTATGTACTTGAGAAGAACAAAAGAAATGTTCTTGGTGTATGGTAATGGAGAACTCCAGATGGAGTCCTTTACTAATTCGAGCTTCTAGAGTGATAAGGACGACAGTAAGTCGGTTTCAGGTTTTGTCTTCAACCTCAATTGAGGGGCGGTATGTTGGAAGAGTTCCAAGAAAGATACCATAGCAGACTCGACGATGGAGGCTGAATACATCGCTGCCAATGATGCTGCCAAAGAAGCTGTCGGGATGAAGAAGTTCATAGCTGAACTTGGTGTGGTTACATCCATTGAGCATCCAATACTTTTGTATTGTGATAACAATGGAACTGTGGATTTGGCCAAGGAACCCCGGTCTAATCAGCGATCAAGACATATTCTTAGGCGGTATCACATGATCCGAAAGATAGTAGATTGCTGGGAGATCGTGGTCCGGAGAGTCGACACGAAGGACAACACGGCGGATCCACTCATGAAGGCCCTCCCCCAGACGCAATTTGAGAGACTTCTATCTGATTGCACTTTATGTTGGAGTGTACTAGCACCTCTAGTTTGGTTTAAACAACATAAAGTCAAGAACTTTTAAAAAATTAAAGAGCTAATGCACACAAACACCAAATCGAACTAGAGATTAGGGTAAAACATAAGCTAAAAGAAGTATAAACTATGTGAGAGAGGACTACAACCATTGTAGACTACTCCTTCTCTCCTTGGACTCATTTGGCTCCACTAGAAAGCTTGGATCAACTCCGCTTGAAGTCCTTCGACGTCCACGATGATCCATCCGGAGTTTCTTTGCTCAAGCTCTTGCTTCACTAGGATGAAATGAAGTAAACAACCAATACTAGTTTGCTAGACTAATATTGATTGATGAAGTGGGAATTTTTCTCTCAAGAAAACCTTTCTTTTTCTTCTCTTTTTCAAACCCTAGAAAGAAATGAAGAAGAAGAAGAAGCATCTAGGGTTGAAGGCTCAAGTCAAGAATGAATAATAATAATGAACCATGGAGATATTATTAGATATTTAATCAAAATGAGAGTAAGTGGAATGGTGAGTCATTAGATAGATATTTTGAGAACAATGTAGAAGCATTGACGCATTTCCATTTAATTAAAAATCCAAATAAATCTCCAATATAAGTCTTGCACACCCATGTTTCATGTATCATCAACCATGATACCGCATTTATATATATACAAACATACACACACACACACACACACACACACACACACACACACATGTTAATATAAATGAGTAAGAAAGGAATTCATAAAAAGAGAATTAGTCATTTTATTAAATCAACAATTGATTTAATAACCCGGTCACATCACATATAACCCGACTAATGTAAACTGCTTGATTTAATTACGGCATCATATACACGTATCAAGCTCCCGCACATATCTGCATATGTGCCCCACTTCGTTTCGCCTGAGTTCGGAAAACCCATATATGGGACTCTAAGACTCGTCAATACGCTAGCAGTAGGTAGTGATCATATCAGATACCCACAAACCTGTAAGTCCACGTTACCTCTCCTGGTTCTTTCGGGCTTGCGGAAATGGTGAAAAACGATTTTTAGGGTTTGGGTAACAAGGACTACGAAAACGGATCTTGGCTAAACTACACACTAGCAACCTAACAAGAGAGTTGTCTACTCGGTTAGGGGTTATACCTCACTTGAACTCCTTCTTCTTGAACTCTTTGTAGTGGTTGGATGGTGCATTCCTCGTCGCCTTCTTTCGTCAAAGATGGATCCACCCGAGGGTTTCTTCCTTTGAGCTCCTTTCTCGAACTTTGAGAGAACTAGGGTATCCGGCTTGCTAAACCTTTTACCTTAGAGAGAGTAGAGAGTGTCTTAGGGTGTTTTATCTTTAAGGAGATGTTTCTCAACACATGAGATTTGTTCTCCTTGAACTAGAGGAGGAAGAAGATGAAGAGAAGAGAGAGGAAACAATATGATAGAATGAGATGGATTTTACAACCATAACATATATGTGATTTATCTAATAATAATATTAATTGAAAATGAAAAAGGTGATGGAAAGTTTGAAGAGACCATTATCATATCACAATAAATGTATTTTGCAAAGATCAAAGAGCATCTTGAAAGGTAATGATGATGGTCAATGTTTCAAACCTAATCAACTAGTCAACCTTGGCCAACAAGTTAACAAACCCAACCATGACACAATTTCATTTACATAATAATATTAATTGATAAATCACAAGATCATTAGGGTTTGGAAAAAGACGACTGTCAACAGTGCATATACACCCGTTCCAAAACCCTAATGAAAATCCTCTTCCTCCGTCTCAATCAACTGTGCATACACACCCGCATTCGTGTTCCGAGGAACGTGAATACTATGAGATAAAACTAACCCCAAAACATATACTAGGATCTGGCTCAAACCAGAGCCCGCTAGTAATATCCGTCCGGACTGCAAACGTGCACAAGTGCGCGGATGAGAACGAACCCTGTCGCAAAATCATGCGACCTATACTCTGTTTTGCCCAAAGGCGAATAACCCTCTGTATGGGACTCTAAAGACTCGACACTACGCTGGCAGTGGGTTTAACCACAGACCGCAAGCGGCACTAGCTGTGCGTAACGGTCCCCAGGTAGATGCCGATAAGAAGACGGACGAGGTGAAACCCATCTGAACTCCTACTGAGTCTGAATGTGACAATCTCCATACAGTCCGGTCTGTTCGTCTGATACATCGCTTGGCGGGCCTAGGGGAGGTAAACGACAGTCCCCTAATAGCGGTACAAGTCATGTCGGAGTGAAGCCCAGAACACCATGAGATAACACTGGAAACCTACCAGAATATCTCGCTTGCCCTAGCCAGGGACTACTCGTGTAATGGCTCTCCTAGACACAGCGCGATGTCAACCCCCAATACCGGGAGAGACGAATCCTGTCTAACCATCACTGCCTCCATGTGCTTCGGGACTGCACCCAACTACTACCTGTTTGCACGACTCCTTTGAGCCGTGGTAGGGTAGTAATCTAAGTAAAAATGGGAACACACTCGAGGCGTAGTGACAGTGTCAAGTCAGCGGACTAAGCTGTACTCATGTCACCTGGGAACTGATAACTGACGATAGGTATACTACCAACCAACAGTTCCCGACGAGTCCTGTCCAGTGTACTCGTAACCCAACGAGCATCCTCATACTATCTCCAGTATGATGTACTGATGGCTGTGGGACAGACCATCTCCCACACTACGATGAGAAGCGCATACGCTAGTCTACTCCGGAGTATCGATGCCCTCTCTCGATAGTCCTGCGGCTAGGGACCTGCATAAGGATATGCTTATAGATTACCTTACCCCCACTAGTGTGACTGCCATCACAACGCTGGTAATCAAGCAAAGATCCTAAGGGCTCCACTAATGTGTATAAGTTATATACTAAAATAAACACATGTACACATTGAAGTAGAAACAAACCAAGTAGCATACTACTATATTGAGCAAGATTGTCTATACAACTGTGAATATCCCAAGCTTCCATTAAGTAATATACAAACTAGTATGATACAGTAATGGCCTTTAGGGCATATACACTAACAATCTCTCACTTGCACTAAGGCCATGTACTGGCGTATCGAAGACCTATCATCTCGATCAGCCGCTCGAACTGAGTCTGGGGTAAGGCCTTTGTGAATGGATCTGCAGTGTTATCTTCTGAAGCAACCCTCCGAACCTCGATCTCCTTGCGATCCACGATCTCCCTGATCAGGTGATACCGCCTCAAGATGTGTCTGGATTTCTGATGGGACCTGGGTTCCTTTGCTAAAGCTATAGCCCCGTTGTTGTCGCAATACAGAGGTATTAGGTCAACAATGGACGGAACCACCTGAAGTTCTTTCAAGAACTTCCTTATCCAGACGGCTTCTTTTGCGGCATCAAATGCAGCGATATATTCCGCTTCCATAGTCGAGTCAGCAACGGTTTCCTGTTTGGAACTCTTCCAACACACCGCCCCTCCGTTGAAGGTAAAGACAAAGCCCGACATGGACTTGGAATCATCCTTGTCACTTTGGATGCTGGAGTCAGTAAAGGCCTCAATCTGGAGGTCTTTTCCGCCATACACCAAGAACATCTCCTTAGTCCTTCTCAGGTACTTGAGAATGTTCTTTACTGCTATCCAATGTTTCTCCCTTGGGTTTGACTGATACCGGCTTACCACACTCAGTGCATAAGCTACATCTGGTCTGGTACACAACATCGCATACATTATAGATCCTACCGCAGAAGCGTAGGGTATAATAGATATGCGATCCCTTTCCAAATCAGTCTTGGGAGACATCCCTTTGGAGAGGGTGATCCCGTGACAAGCCGGTAGATTACCGCGCTTGGAATCTTCCATACTGAATCTTTTCAGTATGGTGTCGATGTACCTTGACTGTGAGAGTCCCAGTATTCTCTTGGATCTGTCACGATAGATCCGGATCCCCAGAATGTATGAGGCATCACTCAGGTCTTTCATGGAGAACCTGTGTGACAAGAACCCTTCGACAGATTGTAGCATAGGAATGTCATTTCCTATTAAGAGAATGTCATCTACGTATAAAACGAGGAATACTACAGTTCTCGCTACAAATCTACTATAGATGCATGGTTCGTCTGGATTTTTGATAAAGCCAAATTCTTTAACCGTCTCATCAAAACAGATGTTCCAACTCCGCGATGCCTGCTTTAGTCCGTAGATGGACCTAAGCAACTTGCACACCTTTCCGCTGCTCCCACTCTGAATGAAACCCTCTGGCTGGTCCATATAGACACACTCCTCTAAATTTCCATTCAGAAAAGCGGTCTTTACGTCCATTTGCCAGATCTCATAATCGTGGAAGGCAGCAATGGCAAGAAGGATCCGAATGGATTTCAGCATAGCTACTGGAGAAAAGGTCTCGTCATAGTCCAAACCAGGTCTTTGACGAAAACCCTTTGCAACCAGTCTAGCTTTATAGGTCTCAACATGTCCATATACACCAATCTTCCTTTTAAAGATCCACTTGCATCCTATGGATTTTACCCCATCTGGAGCAACGTCCAACGTCCATACTTTGTTGGTGTACATAGACTCCATTTCGGTCCGCATTGCATCTAGCCATTTTACCGAGTCAACGCTCTGAATGGCTTGCTGGAAGGTAGTCGGCTCATCATAATCAATGATGCAATCCTCTCTATCCCCGTCTATGAGAAAACCGTAGTATCTCTCGGGCGGATGAGACTGCCTACTACTCCTGCGGAGCGGCGTAGGAATGTCATTTTCTTTTGAACCCTCTGGTTCCACTAAGCTTTCAGTAATAGTCTGTGGTTCTGGAATTTCTTCCAGTTCTATTGCGCTCCCACTTATCTGATTTTCTAAAAACTCAGTTTCCAAGAAGTGGGCATGACGAGAAACATAGATCTTTTGTTCCTCTTCACAATAGAAAAAATATCCCTTAGAGTTCTTTGGATATCCCACAAACTTGCACTGTACTGAGCGTGCCTCGAGCTTGTCCGCATGCTGCTTTTTGACAAAAGCTGGACATCCCCATGTCTTAATGTGATTAAGATAGGGTCTCTTCCCACACCACTTCTGATATGGTGTAGTAGGCACAGTCTTAGTTGGAACTCGGTTCAAAAGGTATGCAGCTGATTCTAGTGCATATCCTCAGAATGATCGCAGTAACTCAGCGTTACTCATCATGGAACGTACTATATCCAATAGGGTCCAGTTCCGTCTCTCCGATACACCGTTATGTTGCGGAGTGTATGGAGGAGTAAGCTGAGAGAGAATTCCATTCTCTTTTAAATAGTCCAGGAACTTGGCACTCAAGTATTCACCACCTCGATCCGATCTTAGAATCTTGATACATTTGCCAGTTTGTTTTTCTACTTCATTCTTATATTCCTGGAATTTTCCAAAGGCTTCGGACTTATGTTTCATTAAGAAGACATAACCGTACCTTGAAAAGTCATCCGTAAAAGTAATGAAGTAAGAATAACCGCTTCGCACATGTGTAGACATTGGACCACACACGTCGCTGTGTACGAGTCCCAAGAGCTCGCTCGCTCTTACTCCGTGTCCAGAGAACGGAGTCTTTGTCATCTTTCCTTTGAGACAGGATTGACAAGTAGCATACGATTGATATTCGAACGGATTCAAATATCCTTCTGTATGTAACTTCGTCAACCTTCTCTCATTGATGTGACCCAGTCTACAATGCCATAAGAAAGTCTGATTTATTTCCGGAGACTTTCTTTTGTGTGTATTCTGGACATTGAAAATCTGTGGTTGGTTTAGTACGTATATACCATTGCTTAATGTACCTGACCCAATCAGAACTTGATCAAGGTGAATGTTTACAACATTACTTACAAACGCAAATTCATAACCTTCTTTAGAAGTCAAAGATACAGAAATGATATTACATGTTGCGTTGGGTACAAAATAGCAATTACGCAAAACCAATACGTGTCCATCTGACAACCCCAGGTGATAGTCCCCCACGGCCTTAGCATCCATGCTAGCTCTGTTTGCAACTTTGAGGGTCATGTCACCTACCTTCAAAACCCTACGGTTTCTCAACGCCTGCAAAGAATTACAGATATGAGATCCTGATCCGGTATCCAAAACCCAGGAAGTAGAGTTTATAGATAAACAGTTTTCAATAACATATACACCTGAAGCTGAAGCCGCAACATGCTTCAGATCCTGTGTTCTGGCTTTCCAAGCCCTGCAATCTTTCTTCCAGTGTCCACTCTTGTGACAGTAAAAGCATTCTTCTTTATCCACAAGTTTCCCTGCTACCTTTGTTGCTTTCGCCTTTCCCTTCATATCCACTTTACTAACACCGCCCCTTGGTTTGGCGGAGGCTTTCTTCTTCTTTCCCTTGTCTTTCGCCTTGGACCTAGAAGATGAAGATCCTCCTACAAACAAAGTGGATGTTTCCCTACCTTTCTGTAGGGTGCCCTCTGCACTCCTCAGCATGTTGAGGAGCTCTGAAAGTTCAACTTCCTTTTCTTGCAAGTTGAAATTCAGAATGAACTGGGCGTAAGTGGAAGGAAGGGACTGAAGAATCAAGTCCGTATAGAGCTCATTCTCCAACGTGGTCCCAAGGTCCGCGAGCTCCTCAATGAAGCCAATCATCTTAAGCACGTGTTCCGCTACCGATGATCCGACGGCCAATCTTGCCGAAAACAACTTCTTCGACACTTCGTATCTGGCGATACGAGATTGCTCTCCATACAGTTCTTTTGTATGGAAAAATATGGATTCGAGGTCCATATTCTCATGCCTCCTCTGATGTTCGTTGTCCATAGAGGCAAGCACAAGGCATTTGGCCTTTGCGCTATCGATCCCCAAGTCTTACGGATTTCCTTATCCGCGACGCTGGAGGTGGGACCTGGGACGGGGGGAGCTTTGGTGGTAAGGAGATACCCCAACTTGTCGTAAGTGATTGCCATCTTGACATTCCTGAGCCAATCTTTGTAGTTTGGCCCTGTCAGTATGTTTTTATCTAGTAGTAACTTAAGTCCAGTCATGATGAATGGTCGCTGCAATTAGGAGAGAGAGAAGAAACACTTTAGCATGATGCTCTTGCAAGTTTAGAGTGGTTTTTAATTTGTCTAAACAGGATGGCTCCCACTGTCTCTCGAATCCCTCCTCAAACCAAAAAGGAAGAATTAGTCAGGATTAATCTCACCGTACAATACTTGCTTAACCGTTCGGACAGGCTGGTGTCGGTATTTCGAGGGAGGTTTTCCAACGCTTTCGCGAAGTTCCTTAATTTAAGAACCTCTTTTCCCTGGGGGCGTAGCCCCGCTAACACCTTTCTAGACACCTACTAGGTTTATAGCATTGATCGTTTAGTGAGAAATTTCCCGAGGAGTAGCATATACTCACAGTAGGATCGGGATCCAAATATCATTGTGTGGCAAAACTGAAGGAATCCTACCAGAATCATCACACTCCAAATGGTATGCAGCGCTAGCAAGTTTCAGTTCTTTTGAAACTCCCGATGTGGATTTTTTTTTGCCCTATGCTCTTATGACCTTGACTTTGGCCAACAAATCATAAGTCATATATCAAGTTCTACCCATCATTCTCCAGGTTAATTTGAACCCATCCGCACCTACCCTTGACTTTGGCCAACAAGGCAGTACGACTGTCCCAAACCAACACATCTATCAATGCTGCACATGAATGCCCAATAGCTACCAATCACTATGCCTTGACTTTGGCCAACAAACATAGCTTGAATACTATTGACCATCCATGTGAAACGATGGAGGGCTACGAATGGTTTTGGCGAAACCGTGAACGTAGTGAACTTGATATAATCGATGGAACGAGATAGCTTTTAAAAAGGAGTGGTTTAAGCTCCGCGTTTAAAAGTTATTTTGAAAAGAAACTGAGTGGTTTTTGAAAGTGTTCTAACGACTTTTACTTTGGTTTATTTTTCTTGCATTAGTTCTTTTAATGCGTCCGATCAATTAATCCTACCATTGCAGAAAACAACCAAAATATGACGTACGCTTATGCCATTCGCATTCGCCACGGGGCCCCGTCATCACCCGTTAGGTTACTTAACTAACGACAGAGCGGGGGCTGGGCTAGCGCGGCTGCAAAACATAAGCAACGTCTAAATAATATCATACATAGATATATTGCAATGATAGCCATTTCAGATCACAGATGAATACATTGGATATACTTTCTTCCTTTGAGCTCCTTTCTCGAACTTTGAGAGAACTAGGGTATCCGGCTTGCTAAACCTTTTACCTTAGAGAGAGTAGAGAGTGTCTTAGGGTGTTTTATCTTTAAGAAGATGTTTCTCAACACATGAGATTTGTTCTCCTTGAACTAGAGGAGGAAGAAGATGAAGAGAAGAGAGAGAAACAATATGATAGAATGAGATGGATTTTACAACCATAACATATATGTGATTTATCTAATAATAATATTAATTGAAAATGAAAAAGGTGATGGAAAGTTTGAAGAGACCATTATCATTTCACAATAAATGTATTTTACAAAGATCAAAGAGCATCTTGAAAGGTAATGATGATGGTCAATATTTCAAACCTAGTCAACTAGTCAACCTTGGTCAACAAGTCAACAAACCCAACCATGACACAATTTCATTTAATTAATAATATTAATTGATAAATCACAAGATCATTAGGGTTTGGAAAAAGACGACTGTCAACAGTGCATATACACCCGTTCCAAAACCCTAATGAAAATCCTCTTCCTCCGCCTCAATCAACTGTGCATACACACCCGCATTCGTATTCCGAGGAACATGAATACTATGAGATAAAACTAACCCCAAAACATATACTAGGATCTGGCAAAACATATACTAGGATCTGGCTCAAACCAGAGCCCGCTAGTAATATCCGTCCGGACTCCAAACGTGCACAAGTGCGCGGATGAGAACGAACCCTGTTGCAAAACCATGCGACCTCTACGCTGTTTTGCCCAAAGGCGAATAACCCTCTGTGTGGGACTCTAAAGACTCGACACTACGCTGGCAGTGGGTTTAACCACAGACCGCAAGCGGCACTAGCTGTGCGTAACGGTCCCCAGGTAGATGCCGATAAGAAGACGGACGAGGTGAAACCCATCTGAACTCCTACTGAGTTTGAATGTGACAATCTCCATACAGTCCGGTCTGTTCGTCTGATACATCGCATGGCGGGCCTAGGGGGCGGTAAACGCCAGTCCCCTAATAGCGGTACAAGTCGTGTCGGAGTGAAGCCCAGAACACCCTGAGATAACACTGGAAACCTACCAGTATATCTCGCTTGCCCTGACCAGGGACTACTCATGTAATGGCTCTCCTAGACACAGCACGATGTCAACCCCCAATACCGGGAGAGACGAATCCTGTCTAACCGTCACTGCCTCCAAGTGCTTCGGGACTGTACCCAACTACTACCTGTTTGCATGACTCATTTGAGCCGTGGTAGGGTAGTAATCTAAGTACAGTGGGAACACATTCGAGGCGAAGTGACAGTGTCAGGTCAGCGGACT
Source organism: Agapanthus africanus (assembly GCA_030015575.1). Classification (NCBI taxonomy): domain Eukaryota; kingdom Viridiplantae; phylum Streptophyta; class Magnoliopsida; order Asparagales; family Amaryllidaceae; genus Agapanthus; species Agapanthus africanus. The sequence continues at coordinate 165,128,067 of CM057343.1, read as the reverse complement.
AAGCTGTACTCATGTCACCTGGGAACTGATAACTGACGATAGGTATAGTACCAACCAACAGTTCCCGACGAGTCCTGTCCAGTGTACTCGTAACCCAACGAGCACCCGCATACTATCTCCAGTACGACGTACTGATGGCTGTGGGACAGACCATCTCCCACACTGGAATGAGAAGCGCATACGCTAGTCTACTCCGGAGTATCGATGCCCTCTCTCGATAGTCCTGTGACTAGGGACCTGCATAAGGATGTGCTTATAGATTACCCAGCCCCCACTAGTATGACTGCCATCACAACGCTGGTAATCAAGCAAAGATCCTAAGGGATCTACTAATGTGTATAAGTGATATACTAAAATAAACACATGTACACATTGAAGTAGAAACAAACCAAGTAGCATACTACTATATTGAGCAAGATTGTCTATACAACTGTGAATATCCCAAGCTTCCATTAAGTAATATACAAACTAGTATGATACAGTAATGGCCTCTACGAACAGAAGAACAACAAGGGAACCTATCAAAACTCCCGTCGAGCCATTGGTAACACTTACCGTACAGTCCGGTCTCTTCGTCTGATATGTTGCATATTGAGTCTAGGGATGGTATCATCGACCCCAATAGCTCAATAAGTCATGCCGATGTGGCATATGACAGTTCGAGAAACTACCAATAACACTTATCTGTTAATCTCATCAGCCCTGGCCAAGGACTTCGAGTCATAGCCAATCGTGCATAGCGCAACATCTACTCCCAATACCGGGAGAGACAAAACCCTTCCTATCGCTCATTGCCTCTATGTGTCTCAGGACTGTACCCAAAAACCACCTGTTTGCACGACTCAGTAGAGCAGTGGCAGGGTGGAAATCAAAGCACAGTGGGAGAAAACACAAGACTCTATGACGATCTCGGGTCTACAGACTAACCTATACCAGTGTCACCTGAGAACCGCTATTCGACGATAGGTATAATACCATATAGAAGTTCTCGGCGAGTCCGTTCAGTGTACCCAGTCTCCACTGAGCACCAGTATACAATCTTCGATATCAAACACCAATGGATATGGGATCATCCATCTCCCATCACATGGGTCAAGAAATGTATACGCTTGTCTACTCTGGAATATCGATGCCCTATCTCGATACACCCATGACTAGGAACATTTAAGGATATGCTTATAAACTACACATGCCCTACTATAATGATCTCCATCATAGTCATGGTAGTCAAGCTGATATCCTAAAGGCTTTATTAACATGTATCAAATGAACAGTATACACAATCAAGTGAACATGTTAAGATAAAGAGCAACCAGATAGCAAACTATCATGTCGAGCAAGAATGTCCTCTATATATTTATGTTGGAGGTAGTGCCCTCAGAGTCTATTATTGGATCACAGGCACGTGATTGCAATGATTGAGGGAGGACCTATCCCGGTACGACAGTCTTACTCGAGATGATAGTATGCTATCTGGTTTACCTTTATCATCGTGTACTGCTTTAGGTGACATGACATGTCGCTATTGCACGTTGATAGAGCCCCTAGGATTCTTGCTTGACTACCGGCAGTATGAGGGCGATCATATAAGTGAGAGCTGGAGTCTACAAGCATATCCTTAAAAGGTCCCTAGTCGTGGGAGTTTCAAGACAGGGCATCGATTCTCCAGAGTAGACTAGTGTATACAGTCGAGACCCCGACGAAGGGCGGTGGCCGGTCTCACAGGCCACTGGTGTCAGTTGGTTCACCTAAGATGTATACAGGTGCTCATTGGGTTATGAGTACACCGGACAGGGCTCGCCGGGAACATGCTAGTTGGTCTTATACCTGACGTCAGATAGCAGTTCCCAAGTGACATGTGTACACGTTAGTTCATCGACCTGGGGATCGTCATTTGTCTCGTATGAGTTCCCACTGTGCTTTGATTACTACCCTACCACGGCTCAAAGGAGTCGTGCAAACAGGTTTTAGTTGGGTACAGTCCCGAGCCACATGGAGGCAGTGAGCGGATCTTCGGGGGTTCGTCTCTCCCGGTATTGGGGGTGAGGTCGCGCTGTGTCTAGGAGAGCCATTACACGAAGTCCTTGGCCAAGGCAGGAGATTTACTGGTAGGTATTCCAGTAGTATCTCAGGGTGTTCTGGGCTACACTCCGACACGACTTGTACCGCTTTTGGGGGTCTGACTTTTACCCACCCCCTAGGCCCGACATGCGATGCTCATAGACGAACGGACCGGACTGTACGGATATTGTCACTGACAGGCTCAGTAGGGTGTCAGGATGAGTTCGCTCATCGACGTCCCTTTTGGTCAATAGCTGGTGGTCCGTTACGTATTGGCTTATACCTCTGACGTGCTAGTGGTTAAATCCACAGCCATAGTATTGACGAGTCTTTAGAGTCTACCACACTTTCAGTTACTCAAGCTTTCGGGCGAAACGCTGTAGAGGCCGTATGGAGATATGGCAGGGTCCGATCAGATACGTGCGGTATTGCACGGATCAGGATCGGACGGTTTGTACTAGTAGCCGTATAGGTATATGGCAGGGTTCGATCAGATACGTGCGGTATTGCACGGATCAGATACGTGCGGTATTGCACGGATCAGGATCGAACGGATATTACTAGCCGGCTTTGGTTTAAGCCGGTCCTAGTTTAGTACAGTGTAGATTTTGTCTCTTTGCATTTGTATCCGGACGGAATACAGATGCGGGTGTGTATGCACAGTATCGGGGTTTTTCTGTAATTTATTACGGGACCAGTTTTCTGGAGTTGCCAGTTTGCATTCCGTTCCGGCCGGTTTTCCTTCGTTCTTTCCCGGCCGGACTTTTTCGATGGAGGGGGTTATTTGCAATTGTGCAAATAACAATTTGTGGAGGGGTTTATTGCATAAGGATTTATTATGATAGCATCATTTCTTTTGCTCCATGCTTTTGCATTAAATGAGATTAGAAAGGGTATGGTTGGATTTAAATGAAGCATGGTGTATGTTTATGGATGTGGTCACCTCTTGATTTCTCCTACCCTCACCTCCCTTCATGATATATTCCTTTCCCTCCACCATTCCAAAAAGAAGAGGCCGGCCAATTTTTGTGAGAGAGAGGAGTTCATTTTTGGGCATGAGGGATTAATTCACATATCATTTTCATGCTTGCAAAATTCGTCACTTCATTCCAAAGTCCATTCATGTTTCCTCCATCCAAAGGCAACCGAACCCAAATGAGACATAGCCTCTACACTACACTTCCTACAGCAAATCTTAGACGCGTCGATTCGCCAGCTTCGCGCCCGAGTTGCCTCGGTATTGAGGTGGGAGCCCGTAAAAGCTACAGGCGATGTGGTGCCCTTTCCGACGAGGAGGAGACGGACGGAGATCCCGCGAGGAGATCGGAGTGGAGATGAAGACCGGAGGACTCGGATCAGTCGGTACATCTCTTCCCTTTCTTGTTAGTAGCTTAGACTTGTTAATGGTTACGATCCGGAGTTTAGTGCGCGGTGGTGCCGGTTTGCAAAGTCCGCAAAAATTAAAGTTTATCACCGCTTCCGCATTCCGGCGTCGGATTGAAGGCCGGGGCGCCACCGTGCACTTACAGTGGTATCAGAGACTCGCCATTAACTTCGTCTAGCTTGGTTTAATGTGTTTTACGTTTCCGATCGAACAAAATCCCGAAACCGCATTTTTCAAGCACATCAGTTTCTGTCGAATTTTTTTTGAGTCCAAAAATTTTTCAGGTTGTCTCAGAATGATGTACAGGGAGTTCTAAGACTACTGCAAAAATTTGGTAAAGTGATCATACCTTACGACCGCGGAAGCGCGGCCTTAGCCCCTCATTGGCCGCGCTTCCGCCGCAGGAATGAGGCTTCACTTCACCAATTTCTTTCAGTGGGCTTGTGGGCTTATTTTAGGGGTTTTGGGATATTAAAATTGGGCCCAGGTTTTCTGTGAGTGCTACAGTTTTGATTGGGGGCCCACTTGTTAAGGTTTGATCAATCGGAAAATTTTAAACACATTTTTCACAGTATTTACATTATATCTGCGACCGTGAATGTCACTCGATCGGTAAATCCGGTCTAACTGCTATAGCCCGGTTAGACGGATTTGCGAACGTGACTTTCACGTTGATGTTCTGTGTTTATGCTGTGATGTTACGGATCGGTCGTGGGGGATAGCCTGGATGCAATGCTACTACAATGCTGTTGTATTATGTACATTTGATATTGCGGGACGAGCGTCCGACATGTGGACTGCCGTCACTGCCTGTTTGTATTATTCTTTTGGGGCACGACCTGGTTGCGGTCGATGTACCCGGTGTATGTATATTTTACATTCTGTACTAGGGTTACCCCGCGGAGGGGTGCACGGATAGCCAGGTTCTAGAGGGCAACGGGCCCGCATCTCAGGGCATTGAGACGGAGGGGGCTTCACTCCAGGATTGGCTGGCTATTCGCCGCACTCGTAGGGGGTATAGGATTTCATTGCACAGGCTATCCATACGACCAGGGGAACGTCGGGTTTCAGTAGTGGCTCTGTGAAACCCGGGGATCCCAGATATCTGTATTGTTCTGTGATGCTGTACATTTCTGTGATGTTGCATTTTTATTCACGCCTTGAGCGAAATACTATATATTGGTATATATATTAGTAGATGTTGTATATGTTTTTTCATCCGCGCTAGTCCAGTCCCCGCTCTGCCGTTAGTTAGCTAACCTAACGGGTGATGACGGGACCCAGTGGCGAATGCGGATGGCATATACGTACGTTAGTATATTTTCGTTCTTTGTGGTGTGATCAATTGATGGGACTGCATTGATTCGGATCAATGCAAGTTAAACAAACCTATTCTGATGTTGTTGGAACACCTTTCAAAAAGCTGTTATTGCAAGGACGTTCACTTTTGTTTTGCATCGTGGTATTCATTTGGAATATCCTGCTCCTCAGTCGACGAGGCAAGGGCCGAGATCCCTTCACCGGGAGTGACCCCTTGGACAGAAGTTTGCGTCAGGGCATTAACTTCACTATAGCCGATTACTTTTGCTTTGCATCGTGGTATTCATTTGGAATATCCTGCACCCCATTCTACGGGGAAAGAGCCGAGATCCCTTCACCGGGAGTGACCTCTTTAGTAAAGGTTTTCGTCACTATATTTTCTAAAAAGCTATCCGTTCCTTCAACGATATCAAGTTCATTACGTTAAAGGTTTTCGCCAGAAACCATTCGTAGCCCTCCGTCGTTTCATATGGGTAGTCAATAGTATTCAAGCTGTGTATGTTGGCCAAAGTCAAGGCACAGTGTTTGGTAGCTATTGGGTATTCATATGCAGCATAGATAGATGCGTTGGTTTGGGACAGTCGTACTGCCATTTTGGCCAAAGTCAAGGGTATGTACGGGTGGATTCAAATTAACCTGGAGAATGACGGGTTGAACTTGACATGTGACTTATGATATGTTGGCCAAAGTCAAGGTCATAAGAGCATGGGGTAAAAATCACATCGGGAGTTTCAAAAGAACTGAAACTTGCCAGATATACGCATACCTTCTGGAGTGTGATAGCGTGAGCGGATTCCGTCACGTTATCATGCGATGAGAGTTGGATCCCGATTCCCACTGATGAGTTGGTTTACTCCTCGGGTGACCCCGACTAATTCTTCTTTCAGGTTTGGAGGAGAATTTGAGGTACAGTGGGAGGTTTCCAGATTAGATAAATTGGTAACCATTCTGATCTTGGTTAGAGTGCACGCTGAGTGTTTCTTTTCTCTCTCTCTGGCAGCGACCATTGACCCGACCCTAAGACTATAACTCAGTGACCAAGTTGACCGAACCTTCTTAACATTGGCTTTTGGATTGTCAGAGTTGCAGACCTCATTGCCACTTCTACTTTTACCCTTTTCTCCAGGACACCCCGTATTACTGCGAACGTCCACTTCCATTGGACAAAGCCATCGTATGGTTAGATACGAACTCGAAGGAATTCGAGGATGGTTTCCGGTTTTGGAGAAAACGGATAGGATTATTCAGTTTTCTTTTCCCTTATACCTTTTCTCAAGTTGTGAGTACTCCTTGGTTTAGGAGATAGTACACCTATTACGCAAATTGGATAGTCTTCTTCCAAACCTTAGGCTGGTGCCGACCGGTAGGGAATGAAGAAAACCAATTAGCCTAAACGGTGTGCAGAAGGTATTAAGATTAAGACAAAGCAAGGGATTAGTTAGAGGGCAAAGTAAATTGCGACTGATATTCACGACCAAGCCAAGTATTTCTTCGCCGATCCTAAATCACCTTTGTATTTCTCCAAGACACTCCGTATCACTATGAAGATCCACAGTTTATTGGATACTCCATCGTATGGTTATATACGAACTCGAAAGGAACTTGTTCCAGTTCGGGGATGGATTCCGGTCCAGGAGAAATAAGAATAAGGTTTATTCGGTTGTCTTTTATCTTCACCTTCTCTCGCATTGCGAGTGCTCCTAGGACTAGGACAGTACACCCATTATGCTTATTGGATAGTCTTCTTCCAAACCATAGGCTGGTGCCGAACGGTAGGGAAGGAAGAAAACCAATTGGCCTAAAGCGGTGTGCAGAAGGTAATGACTAAAGACATATAAAGGGATTTGGAGAGGTGGCAAAGAATTATACGGTTATAGTTGTGAATCTGGATAATGGTAGAGGCATTACTAGGAATACCAGGATACCCCATCGAAACATTTCAATGTTTCAGTTCAACTGTGTACTGTTAAAAGAAAACTGATTTCCCGATTAGACACTTGCTCCAGGGTATGTATTTACCAGGTTTGATTCTCACATCTGTTGTTAGTGTATATGCCCTAGAGGCCATTACTGTATCATACTAGTTTGTATATTACTTAATGGATGCTTGGGATATTCACCTTGTATATACAATCTTGCTCAAAATAGTAGTATGCTACTTGGTTTGTTTCTACTTCAATGTGTACTTGTGTTTATTTCAGTATATCACTTATACGCATTAGTGGAGCCCTTAGGATCTTTGCTTGATTACCAGCGTTGTGATGGCAGTCACACTAGTGGGGGCTGGGTAATCTATATGCACATCCTTATTCAGGTCCCTGGTCGCAGGACTATCGAGACAGGGCATCGATACTCCGGAGTAGACCAGCGCATGCGCTTCTCATCCCAATGTGGGAGACGGTCTGTCCCACAGCCGTCAGTACGTCGTACTTGAGATAGTATGCGGGTGCTCGTTAGGTTACGGGTACACTGGACAGGACTCGTCGGGAACTGACTAGTTGGTATTATACCTATCGTCAGTTATCAGTTCCCAGGTGACATGAGTACAGCATAGTCCGCTGACTTGACACTGTCACTTCGCCTCGGGTGTGTTCCCACTGTACTTTGATCACTACCCTACCACGGCTCAAAGGAGTCGTGCAAACAGGTGGTGGTTGGGTGCAGTCCCGAAGCACTTAGAGGCAGTGACGGTTAGACAGGATTCGTCTCTCCCGGTATTGGGGGTTGACATCGCGCTGTGTCTAGGAGAGCCATTACACGAGTAGTCCCTGGCCAGGGCAAACGAGATATACTGGTAGGTTTCCAGTGTTATCTCAGGGTGTATTGGGCTTCACTCCGGCACGACTTGTACCGCTATTGGGGGACTGACGTTTACCGCCCCCTAGGCCCGCCATGCGATGTATCAGACGAACAGACCGGACTGTACGGAGAATGTCACACTCAGGCTCAGTAGGAATTCAGATGGGTTTTCGCCTCGTCCGTCTTCTTGTCGGCATTACCTGGGGACCGTTACGCACAGCTAGTGCCGCTTGCGGTCTGTGGTTAAACCCACTGCCAGCGTAGTGTCGAGTCTTTAGAGTCCCACGCAGAAAGCCTTTCGCCTTTAGGCAAAAGAGTAGTGGTCGCATGGTATTGCGACAGGTCGCATGGTTTTGCGATAGGGTTCGATCACATCCGTGCACTTGTGCACGTGCAGTGTCCGGACAGTTTACACTAGCGGGCTTTGGTTTAAGCCAGATCCTAGTGTACCTTATGGGATTGGATTTATCCAGTTTGCATTCGTGTTCCTCGGAACGCGGATGCGGGTGTGTATGCACAGTTGACAGGGAGGCACAGACAGCGGATTCTCATTAGGGTTGTTGACAGTTGACCGTTGACTTTTTGACTTTTTGCTCAACCCTAATGAGAATATGATATGTGATTAACTATTATATTAATTAAGTATTATGGTGATCTGGTTGTTGACTTGTTGACTTTTGTTGACTTGTTGACTTTGTTGACTTGTTGACTTTTGTTGACTTGTTGACCGGTTGACTAGACTTGACTAGTTGACCATCATGATAACCATGGTTATCATTTCATGCCAAAGACTTTTACTTGCTTATTCATTTGAGTAAAATGAGTGCATGACATGATAAGGTTATGGTTGCTTCCTACCATCACATAAGACCTTTTTTGATATGATGAGTTATGATCACTTTGGATTATGAGAGGGTGAGAGAGAAAAGAGAGCCTCATTCTTTCTTGCTCATTCTCTCTCTTGTTCTTGAGCTCTCCTCTTGCTCTCACCCTCAACCTCTTGCTCCCTCTCTTGATCTATGGTTCTCTTGTCTCATGAGTTGAGAATCAAGAACCATAGATAAAATCCCATTCTAAATCATCTCTACTCATTCTAGTTCACTAGGTTTAGCAAACCAAGTGAACTAGTTTCTTCAAAGAACGAAGAAGGAGCTAAAGGTTGGAGCTTTCAAGTGGATCTATCTTCGGCGTACGGAGACAACGAGAAGGAGCCATCGAACCACCATCGGAGCTTGAAGAGAAGGAGTTCAAGTTTAGGTATAACCATCTTCATCCGAGTAGCTAAATATCTTTAGCTTAGTATGCTAGTTTTAGTTTAGGTAAAGATCCCGACCTAGCTTAGTCCATGTTGCCTCTTGCGTTAAAATTTTGATTTTATACCGTTTCCGCCTCCCCGTAAGAACCGGGGGTCGCAACGTGGACTTACATCTGTATGGTTTTACAAATGATGAGTGGGAGTAAGTTATTGGGAATTGGGTGATCATCCTCATTATATCGGGATTCGTTGTAATCGGTGATACTTGAGGAGATCACCTGGGCTGTTTGCCGGTCGGCAAATATTTGGTTTTGAATATCCGCTGTTGTGCACCAATTTCAAATTGATATATCTGTACGTCTATTTTCATAGAGTGAGATATACCTTTTGATATTATGTCGATGACATTTACCTATATCAGTGGATGGTTAGGTAAGGAGCATTAAACAGCGGTGTAATTCTTCTTAACCATAAGTACAGTTTTCAACCTACGACACACAGTGAAAGAGTTGTCAGACTCAGCGGACTTATACAGAGTATTGTATGTTTTCCAGTGTCCATTAGGACAGAGGGGTTGGTCCTCATACTATATTCTGTTTACTTTTAACTTCTCTAGTTCTTAGACATGTGTTTCGTAGAAAGACAGGGTCTAAGTTTTGAGGAGTTATAGGTATTTGAATAGAGTAGAGAACCAGGTGTAGCAAGTATCGGAATTCTTCAAAGTGATCGAAGATGTAGATACTTGTGTATGGTATTCAGTTGATAGTAATGATAAAGAGAAATTGCTTCTCTTTCAGGTTACTCATACTTGGAAGTATTCCTAAGTTGAGTAACGCTGATCGGCCTCTCTCCATTTGGTTTACATGCACTGGAGACAGCTGCATGATTTGAATCTGGTTAAATTAAATCAGTGCCTCTGGTTCTATATTGGATATAGTACAGTTCATATCTTAACATTGTTAAGGTACGGGGAGTTGTCCGGATTATGCTTAAAACCAGACTCTGGATAACTCAAAGGCACGGTTCTGTAATGGCTATTTGTGGGTTGACCCAGGCTATGACGAGGGTTGATTTTCTACCATCTGGATGAACAATAGCGATATTGTTCTAGACTCATCACAGTTTTATTAAAAATGGATTTTTTCAAAAACAGTAGTGGGAGTATGGTAGAACTGGAAGTGATTCCAGAACCGCAAACGATTACTGAAGATTTGATAAGGAACCTAAAGATTCAATCTGATTTGACATTCCATTGGCCACTCCGCAGATAAGGTGGGTAACTTCAGGCACCCGAGAGGTACTCCGGTAGCCTCAAGGACGGTGACAGGGAAGTTCTTGTTTACCCACACTTGCCATTGCTGTTGTTCCAGGCTGCGAGGCCCGGCAGGAGGATGAGTATATCGTCGTTCTAAACTAGCTTTAGAAGTGCACGTCTATATGACTCTGCCAGAGGGTTGTCGTAGTCAGTGGGAGCAGCGGAAGCATTGGTGGACATCAGGCTTATGTCTATTTATAGACTAAAGCAGATGTAGCGGAGATAGATCATCTATTTCTGATATGACAGTCATGGGTTTGACGTCATCAGAATAGGGGATGGATCTGTTGAGAAGGTAGTAGGGTGTGATATCCGGGTTTTGGATGACATACACAAGGTAGGAAGTGACATTCCTATACTACGATCGGTTATACTTTGGTCGTCACACAGTGGTTTCTCCACAAGGGACTTGGACACAATATCAGACATACTGGTTACTAGATCTATGGTTTTAGATCTAGATTTGGATGGTTTCCCAATCAGGGTACTTTGACAGCATTCTAAGAGTATTTAGAATGGACAACTCCTGGCACGGTAGTGTACCTGCAGGTAATGGAGTCACCCTCTCTAAAGGTGTCTTATAGACTAAAGTAGAGAGGGATGTGCATGATTGGCAGATCACTTGCTTAGGCAATTGAGTCAATCATGAGATGTCTAGTACCACACCAGATGTTGTTCTTGCACAAGATGCAATAAGGTAATATTGATCCAATCCTGGAGAAACAATCGGAAGCAGTTTTAGAACATAAGTGCATGTTCTAGGGATATGATAACGATAACCTCTTTGGGAGACAGTTATCATTCCAGGCTTCCAAGGTGACCCGGACGACAAGGAGGTTGTCAGAGTTATAGTTTTCCTTCTGACGAGAGGCAGTATTCTGGACAGGTGATCCAAGAAGATACTGAGGGAGGCATGGCGCAGGATACTGATTAAGTTCAGTTGATGATACAGTCTAAGAAGTTTGGATTTGGAGTTCATTTATGAGCTAGGTCCAATCAGACATCCAGACATTCTAAGACAGGTATTGCTCATTTCGGGAGATGGCTTTCTCCGCGAACTTGAGATATAGAGAGACATAGAAAGAAACTTCAGAGCGGATCCACTCACTGAGGTTATTCCTCGAACGCAATAGTCTTCCAAACAGGCTTTGTGAGACTGACCAGTAGAGGAGTTGGGTGTTCGGTATCACACGGGCTGTGAGTATACGACATCGCAATAATTAGCCTTGAGTGCAAGTGGGAGATTGTTGGAGGTAGTGCCCTCAGAGTCAATTATTGGATCACAGGCACGTGATTGCAATGATTGAGGGAGGACCTATCCCGGTACGACAGTCTTACTCGAGATGATAGTATGCTATCTGGTTTACCTTTATCATCGTGTACTGCTTTAGGTGACATGACATGTCGCTATTGCACGTTGATAGAGCCCCTAGGATTCTTGCTTGACTACCGGCAGTATGAGGACGATCATATAAGTGAGAGCTGGAGTCTACAAGCATATCCTTAAAAGGTCCCTAGTCGTGGGAGTTTCGAGACAGGGCATCGATTCTCCAGAGTAGACTAGTGAATACAGTCGAGACCCCGACGAGGGGCGGTGGCCGGTCTCACAGGCCACTGGTGTCAGTTGGTTCACCTAAGATGTATACAGGTGCTCATTGGGTTATGAGTACACCGGACAGGGCTCGCCGGGAACATGCTAGTTGGTCTTATACCTGACGTCAGATAGCAGTTCCCAGGTGACATGTGTACAGGTTAGTTCATCGACCTGGGGATCGTCATTTGTCTCGTGTGAGTTCCCACTGTGCTTTGATTACTACCCTACCACGGCTCAAAGGAGTCGTGCAAACAGGTTTTAGTTGGGTACAGTCCCGAGCCACATGGAGGCAGTGAGCGGATCTTCAGGGGTTCGTCTCTCCCGGTATTGGGGGTGAGGTCGCGCTGTGTCTAGGAGAGCCATTACACGAAGTCCTTGGCCAAGGCAGGAGATTTACTGGTAGGTATTCCAGTAGTATCTCAGGGTGTTCTGGGCTACACTCCGACACGACTTGTACCGCTTTTGGGGGTCTGACTTTTACCCACCCCCTAGGCCCGACATGCGATGCTCATAGACGAACGGACCGGACTGTACGGATATTGTCACTGACAGGCTCAGTAGGGTGTCAGGATGAGTTCGCTCATCGACGTCCCTTTTGGTCAATAGCTGGTGGCCCGTTACGTATTGGCTTATACCTCTGACGTGCTAGTGGTTAAATCCACAGCCATAGTATTGACGAGTCTTTAGAGTCTACCACACTTTCAGTTACTCAAGCTTTCGGGCGAAACGCTGTAGAGGCCGTATGGAGATATGGCAGGGTCTGATCAGATACGTGCGGTATTGCACGGATCAGGATCGGACGGTTTGTACTAGTAGCCGTATAGGTATATGGCAGGGTTCGATCAGATACGTGCGGTATTGCACGGATCAAGATCGAACGGATATTACTAGCCGGCTTTGGTTTAAGTCGGTCCTAGTTTAGTACAGTGTAGATTTTGTCTCTTTGCATTTGTATCCGGACGGAATACAGATGCGGGTGTGTATGCACAGTATCGGGGTTTTCCTGTAATTTATTACGGGACCAGTTTTCTGGAGTTGCCAGTTTGTATTCTGTTCCGGCCGGTTTTCCATCGTTCTTTCCCGGCCGGACTTTTCCGATGGAGGGGGTTATTTGCAATTGTGCAAATAACAATTTGTGGAGGGGTTTATTGCATAAGGATTTATTATGATAGCATCATTTCTTTTGCTCCATGCTTTTGCATTAAATGAGATTAGAAAGGGTATGGTTGGATTTAAATGAAGCATGGTGTATGTTTATGGATGTGGTCACCTCTTGATTTCTCCTACCCTCACCTCCCTTCATGATATATTCCTTTCCCTCCACCATTCCAAAAAGAAGAGGCCGGCCAATTTTTGTGAGAGAGAGGAGTTCATTTTTGGGCATGAGGGATTAATTCACATATCATTTTCATGCTTGCAAAATTCTTCACTTCATTCCAAAGTCCATTCATGTTTCCTCCATCTAAAGGCAACCGAACCCAAATGAGACATAGCTTCTACACTACACTTCCTACAGCAAATCTTGGACGCGTCGATTCGCCAGCTTCGCGCCCGAGTTGCCTCGGTATTGAGGTGGGAGCCCGTAAAAGCTACAGGCGATGTGGTGCCCTTTCCGACGAGGAGGAGACGGACGGAGATCCCGCGAGGAGATCGGAGTGGAGATGAAGACCGGAGGACTCGGATCAGTCGGTACATCTCTTCCCTTTCTTGTTAGTAGCTTAGACTTGTTAATGGTTATGATCCGGAGTTTAGTGCGCGGTGGTGCCGGTTTGCAAAGTCCGCAAAAATTAAAGTTTATCACCGCTTCTGCATTCCGGCGTCGGATTGACGGCCGGGGCGCCGCCGTGCACTTACAATTTACATGTCCAAGCATCCACTATACAAATAATGGCCTCTAGGGCATACATATATCCAAAAATCTCCCACTTGCACTAAGGCCAATTATTGGCGTATCTCATACCCAACATCTCAAAAAGTGGCTCATGTTGCGGCTGTGGAAGGGCCTTGGTGAGTGGATCAGCGGTGTTATTCTTTGTGTCTACTCCCCGAATGTCGATCTCGCGGCGATCAACTATCTTCCGGATCAAATGATATCGTATCAGGATGTGTCTGGACCGCTGATGGGACCTGGGCTCTTTGGCCAATGCCATAGCCTCATTATTATCACAATTCAATGCTATTGGATCAATAATGGTTGGAACTACTCCTAGTTCGAAAATGAACTTTCTCATCCAGATGGATTCCTTAGCAGCATCATTTGCAGTCTGGAACAGTGTTCTGTTTGGAACTACTCCTAGTTCAATAATGTACTCAGCTTCCATCATGGAGTCTGCAATAGTGTCCTGTTTGGAACTCTTCCAACAAACCGCCCTTTATTGAGGGTAAATACAAAACCCAAGATAGATTTGTTATCTTCCTTATCACTTTGGATGCTGGAATCGGTAAAGACCTCCATCTGGAGATCCCCATTACCATACACCAAGAACATTTCTATTGTCACGACCCGAAATTTGGCATGTGACGGCCCTTAAACCACGTAACGTCTACAGGCGTAACGAAATCTAAGTAAGCCGAAAACCCAGCAATCTAAACCATCAAAAGTAGTAAGTGAAAAGAACATTGTTAAAAACTTTTGGAATCTCAAGTAAAAATTCTTTAAAGTCCAAAATTACTTCCTTTAAAATTTGGCAGCACCTCCTTTGTAAAAACTAGCCCCAAAAAGGGCATATGCAAAAGATATAAGTATAGCATCCCCAAATGGGAGCAAACCACGCCCAAAGGCGAGAACAACCATCACAAGAAGATATACGACGCCATAGCAAAGAAAAGGACAATAGAGAGTGACAACAGCGTAAAAAATAAAGCTTCATAAAAGCCGGATCACACGAGCAAGACATCCAGAGTTACAAAACAATATACAATATCGTCCTCACATCTCGTATCTATGTCAATACATGAAACTAGTAGATGGAGAGAACTAGATACAATAGGATATACAATGAGCATCACAGGATAACCGCAAAACCAACTTATAGCAAAACTGCTCACGGTCAGCCGCAGCGGTATCCGCTTCAAAAGATGATATGATAAGAAGAAGCCTTGCCGTAACTGCTCTGAGGGACAACCTGCAAAACACTGGCACAACGGGTATGAGTTTCCAACTCGTGAATAGTAAATAACATCATGCAGGTAATCGCAGGTATGCACGTACTGCAATAATCTATCACAAGCAAGCTGATAGTATAATATGGCAATATGTATATGCAACAGTCATGAAAGGTACTCTATCAGGTATTACTAAAACATGAAGCAACGCATATCAATAAATGCTGAGTATGGGATAAAACATGTCATCATCACGAAATCCTCATCGTGGAAAGACCAGTGTCCATCAATGACACTCCGAATCCCAATATCTCAGGCACCGCATCCTCAGATCGGCCCTCATATCCTGTAAGTCTCATGGAACCTGAGTGTCCAATATCGAAACCCGAAAACATCATGAAAACTTGTGTCTAGGATCGACACGTAAATACTCATCTCTCAGGTGCCGTCACCAGGACCGGCCCTCATATCTGTACATATCACGGAACCTGAGTGTCCAACCTCGACACTCGCAATCCACATATTATGTCCGTATATCTCATGGAACCTGAGAGTCCAACATCGACACTCGCAATCCACATATCAAGTCCGTACATAACTCCGGTCGGTATCCCCCAGATAACCGCCGAGTCTAAATACTATCACCAGTAGGCAGTGCACCTCCCCTGCCAGGCTCATCAGCTTATCCATCGACATCCATTTCTTGCCCCGGGTACCATACCGGGTCCACCATGTACCCGCACACGGCCTCGTCCACTCCTCGCATCGGGTTTCTAACACAAGTCTCAGAACCGAGAAAACTCATGGTGGACGCACTGAAATATCATATCAAGAGGAACTGGGTTTTTCAAACAATGCATAATTTCATGAAATACCACAGTCCTCAAATCCAAAAAACATCATATGAAAATCCATATCTCAATGCGTAAATCCATGAAATATAATATATGCAACATAAAATAGTAATATGAGCATAACAAGGAAAAACCGCTATTTAAAAGCATCAAGTTATTAAATATATCATGCGGTTCCTAAATTCTCCAAAATCCAACGCAACATCATATAAGGGTGAACATGTAGCTATATCAAGATATGGGTATATACCTATCAATAATGATGTAATGCCATATAGGTGTATGTGTAACTATAGCAAGATATGTGGGTGTACATGTAAGTATGCAAGGCATATGTGTAAGCATATAGGTATGCAAGTATACTACATTTCATATGCTCAATGGAATCAGAATCCATGTCTCAATGTCCCTAACCAATACAATATCACGTATATATATGTGTGTTGTGCGTATCATGGCAATTACCGATAGTATGTGTTTGGTATACAATTAGTGCTCGTGCAACATGAACCGTCAATAATGGTGTTGTATCTCATTAATACTATGTCCATATGCAATAGGAAAATGAGGTATGCAACAATGGTACACATGCACAATCAATATCTATATACTTATAACTAATAATCATGTCATTGAATCTAGCCCAGACGCATAACGCAATGCGGGCGATTCCCCTGTAGATGTTAAATCTACTCATAGACGAACTTGGGCTAAGTAAAGCCAACTACTTTCTTTCCCTTCTTCGCAGTGTCCGAAGTCCCCGCCTGCAACCCTAAAATCATAAAACAATCATAACAAGTGCATATTAGCAATCGACCAATAACACGTACAAACTACGTTTGACCGACGCACCAACTCCAAACAAACTCTCAAGTGTTCGTTTAGTGGCTAACGTGCGTAGCGAAACTACGAAACCAACCCAAGAGCAAAAGCTACACAAAGTACGTGCACTGTGTCGGATAATGTAACGCGCGTAGTCGAAACATTAGAAACAAGCAAAGTGATCCCAGATTTTGTATACTGTCAAAACACAAAAATTAAACAGTACAAAACACTTCTAAATAACTGCAGATAGCTACCCTACAAAACCCAAGACCTAACTCCTCTAAAAAGCTTAGCTAGCCGGAATTTCCCAACATGTCGTCGGCAAAATCCGAGCATATGGGGTTCGTGCTTCAGGTGAAAGCTTAGGGTCTCTGGTAAAACACAACTACACTGCTTGATTTTTCAGTATACACTCGGGGCCACAGCAGATCACAGATATCCTATAATGACACTAAAATTACGATATGTGCACAAAACTATACTTTTAGTGTTCTAAACTGAAACTAATGAGCTACACAATACTATAACATCTATTTAACAGTTTAGAGGTTATACCTATCCACATTTGCTCAAAAGATCCTAACTTTCCAAGCTCCAAGGGATCCTAGTGGCTAAAACAAGACTTGTGAAGGGTTTTAGTGCGGTTTAATGAAGGTTTTGCAAGGATTAGTGAAGGAGTAGTGACGGTTTCAGTTGAGGGAAGAGAAGATGAAGAAATAATTGAGAAATAGATAGTGAGGTGAGAATGAGAGTGTGAGGTGAGATAATTGTGAGAGGGTGGGTGTAGGGTGAGTGTACCCTTGCGTTAACACTCACCCTCTCCATCATTAATGCAAGCATCCCTCCTCCATGAGTCACCTTGCCACCTCCCCCATTCCAAACTAGAAGATATCTCACACAACAAATATCTAGTGCAAGGTTAATCAAGGCATGGATTAGATTAAAGTGTCATGTCTACTAAACAAGGTTACCACAAAACAACCCCCATGATAACATGCACAAGTGTGTGTGACCAAAAACAAATAATAATAAAATATTGATTAATCTAAGTAAAACATTTGAAAACTATTTTAGTAAACTTTTTACCAAAAACCCGCATTATCGCTTAATTAATACTAATCGCATTCTAAGGTGTTACAATCTCCCCCCTGAAAGAAATTCGTCCCCGAATTTAAAATTCTTACTATCCGTACCTTTAAAAAGATGAGTGAAAACTTCCGCATCTCACTCGCAGCCTCCCAAGTGATCTCCTCGCTAGGCGGCTCTGCCAAAGAACCTCCACAGATTGCAAGACCTTTGACCGAAGTTTCTCCACCTGCCGATCCGCTATAACTATTGGCTGCTGGTGAACGAAAAGATCGCGTCCAAATGGTCTGTTGCTGAATCATGTGAGAAGGGTCATAAATGTAATTGTGAAGTATCGACACAAGGAATACGGGGTGAACATCCAAAATCTGGGTGGAAGTGCCAACGATAGGCAACGATACTAACTTGCTCAAGAATTTCAAAAGGACCTACAATCTGGGACTAAGTTTCCCTTCTTCCCAAAACTCGACACGCCATTCATCGGAAAAATATGTAGGAATACATGATCTCCCACTGCGAACTCAAGTCTGCGACAATGACGGTCGGCATAAGACTTCTGTCTGCACTGGACTGCTCTCATCCTGTACTGGATCATCTCCGATGTCTCTTGACTAGCTGGGGTCCGAAAATCCTGCTCCCGCAGAGTCGGTAAAACAGACTGGCGATCGACACAATCTACCATAAAAAGCCTAAAAAGGATGCCATCTGAATCGTCTCCTAATAACTGTTATTGTAGGAGAACTCTATCAATGGCAAGTGACGATCCCAACTGCCAACATCATTAAGCACGCACACACGAAGCATATCCTCCAGAGTCTGTATAGTCCGCTCTCACCATCGATCTATGGATGGGAAGCGGTGCTAAAGCTCAACCGGGTACTCAAGGCTTCCTGAAGCTTCTGCCAAAGACGTCTAGTGAACTGGATGCCTCCTTTTGATACAACGCATGAAGGAACTCCATGCAAATGCACAAACTTATCGAAAAACAACTGAGCATACTGAGCATAACCGAAAGTGGTCTTCACTGGAAGAAAGTGAGCCGCTTTCGTTAACCGGACAACAATCACCCAAATGGAGTCATACCCTTGACTAGACTTGGGTTAACCCACAACGAAATTCATGGAGATCTGCTCCCATTCCTACTCCAGAACGGTTAAAGGTTGCAACTCTCCTGCCGGTCTAAATGCTCTGCCTTAGCTCACTAACAAGTCAGGCACCTCAAAACGAAATCTAAAACATCACTCTTAATCCCTGCCCACCCGTAACCATCTCTCAAGTAACGTTACATCTTGGTGGAACTTGGGTGACTACTGAAAGCTGACTGATGTGCCTGCTTTAGCATCTCGCGTCTCTACCCATCAGTATTAAGTACACACAAATGAGTCCCTAAACGTAGCCCACCCTGGTCGATAATCAAGAACTCCGAATCTCTACCCTGCCGAACATGCTCAAAAATTTCGGACAAATGGGCATCGGCGGGGTGTGCCTCACGAAAATGATTCAGTAGAACTGGACGGGCACGGACATGAGCAAGCTGTCTCCCAGTAGAGGTGAACATAAACTGTACTCAGCAGTCGCACAAGAACTGTAAATCTGCAGAAGACTGTCTCTGAACTGCACTCAATTGGAACAAGCTAACCCCGGACCAACGTCCCAAAGCTTCAGCTACCACAATCGCCTTGCCCTGGGAAATAAAGGATCTCACAATCATAATC
Organism: Agapanthus africanus; assembly: GCA_030015575.1. Taxonomy (NCBI): domain Eukaryota; kingdom Viridiplantae; phylum Streptophyta; class Magnoliopsida; order Asparagales; family Amaryllidaceae; genus Agapanthus; species Agapanthus africanus. Next base: position 165,108,754 of record CM057343.1, on the reverse strand, counting down.
CTTCACAAGCTCCATCCAACGGCGCTGTCCTAAACTCAAATCCCGTTGCAGGAAGATTAAGCTCTGGCTGTCTGTGAAAATCTGACACAACACTTTGTACAAGTAGTGTCTCCAAATCCTCAGCGCAAGACCACCGCGGCCATCTCAAGATCATGAGTGGGATAATCCTTCTCATGCTTCTTCAATTGTCGAGAAGCATAAGCGATAACTCTATCATGCTGCATCAATACACAATCGAGCCCCACTCGCGAAACTTCACAGTAAACGACAAAGTCTCCTGATCCAGAAAGCAAAGATAGAACTAGTGCAGTCGTCCACCGAGTCTTCAACTGCTGAAAACTCTGCTCGTATGCCTCAGTCTAAAGAAAAAGAACCTCCTTCCTGGTCAGTCCGGTCAATGGTGCAGTGATACACAAGAAATCCTGGATGAAACGGCGGTAAAAACCGGCTAAGCCCAAAAGCTGCGGACCTCTGTCACTGATACAGGTCTGGACCAAAGCTGTACGGCCTCGATATTCCTCAGGTCCATATGAATACCGTCTCCCGTAACCACATGACCTAGGAAGTCAACACTATCAAGCCTGAAGGAACACTTCAAGAATTTAGAAAATAGCTGGTGCTCTCTCAATATCTGCAAAGAAATCCTCAAGTGCTGTTCATGTTCCTCGACTCTTGGAATAGACCAGAATGTCATCAATAAGACAATAATAAACTGGTCGAGGAACGGCCTGAAGAATCCGGTTCATCACATCCATGAATGCTCCTGGGGCATTGGTAAGTCCAAATGACAACACCAAAAATTCATAATGCCCGTAGCGCGTACGAAAAGCAGTCTTCGGAATGTCATCATTCCGAATCACAACTGATGATGACCTGATGACAAATCAAACATAGAAAAATGTCCCGCACCCTGGAGCTGATCAAAGAAATCGTCAATGCGAGGTAAAGGATACCTATTCCGCACCGTAACTCAGTTCAATTGACGATCAATCAATACACAACCTCAAACTGCCGTCCTACTTCTTAACGAATTGAATAGGAGCTCTCCAAGGCGAAACACTTGGAAGTACAAGTCCCCTAACAACCAACTCTTGCAGCTGATCCTTAAGCTCCCTAAACTCTGCCGGCTCATCTGGAACAACGTCGAAAAACTCTCGCACGATAGGAACCCGGTCCAACGAATCTACTGTGGCTCCAGTATCATGAATGAAATCCAAGAATCCTCGACATCCTCTCCTCAAAAGCCGACTAGCGAAAAAGGCTGAAATCAAGCTGTGAGGGGCGGCACCACGGTCCCCCTGCACAATAAGAACTGACTCGCAGGGGAAACAAAACCCGACAGTCTTCTCGCAGCAGTCCACAGACGCATAGCACGTAGCTAACTAGTCCGTGCCCAGGATAATGTCAAAGTCCAACATATCTAGAAGGATTCAATCGATGGACGAATCTCTATCTCCTATCCAATTGGCACATGACCGAAACACGTGTCACACAACAAAAGAATCTCTAAAAGGAGTAATTACAACAAACGGCTGATCTAGCATACACGACTCTCGGCCCAACCTCGGCATAAAGTGTATAGAACAAACGAGTGCATAGATCCTGAATTAAACAAACATGTGCATCAAAAGAACATACGAATAAGAATACCTGAAAACTCTGCATTGGACGCCTGCGCGTCCTGATGAGTAGAAGCAAATGCTCGTGCCTGCCTTCCACCTGCAACTGGCTGTACTCCTCCTATGCCATCCTGTTTTCTCTGAAGAAACCCTCTGCGACGACGACCTCTCTGAACATAATTCTGACGCGGATCAACAACAGGCGCAAAAGGCAACGCTGCCTGAGGTGAAGGAGGTAAGGTAAAACATGGTACTGCTACCCTTCTCTGGCGTACCACGGTACAATTCTTGACGAGGTGATGGAAACTCCTGCACCGGAAATATCCATACGATGACTGCTGACCCTCCTGGGGGTAAGAGCTGAACAACTGTCCTCGTCCCCAGCCTCAGCTACTCTCGCAAACCAAACGAAATCTGTCGCGGCGTCTAAGCATCTGTTATTGGGCTGATACACTTGTACGAGTCGTCCTCGTTCCTGAAACTTCCAAAGTCTCGGAAAGACGTTCCTCATCTAATAAGGATGCGTCCACTGCTGCTGTATACGTGACAAAATGCTGTGTGCTAATAGCAAGAAATAACTGTGTAACAGGGGTGGCAACCTCCTGTCACTGCGCTCGACTGGCCTCAACCAACGATCCCATCATCTGGCACAAATCCTGCATATCTGACTCTAGCCTAGCGATACAATCTATCAAAGGCGGATCAATCTGCTCCTGTACAACGAGCGTACCATCCTGGTCAGTCCTCATCTCAGACGAGCCAACTCTGACATCGGCTTTCGCTGCCTCTCTCTGTGCCCTCGTAATTATCGGCAGCATAATGGCTACAAATAGAAACAGGATTCGATAAGAACACGGAAATCGAATCACAAGGATCTATATAATCATGGAAGGAATTTCAAGCAATAAGTCCTAAGGTCACTTAGGCGGAGTACCATGTCGTAAGTATGCCGTGGACATACACACACTACGGCACTCTGCTAAAGCTACCTTCTCAATCATACCAAGGTCATCTTACACTCCGAAAGGTAAAACCTAGTGCTCTGATAACAACTTTGTCACAACCCGAAATTTAGCACGTGACGGCCCTTAAACCACGTAACATCTACAGGCATAACGCAATCTACGTAAGCCGAAAACCCAGCAATCTAAACCATCAAAAGTAGTAAGTGAAAAGAACATTGTTAAAAACTTTTGGAATCTCAAGTAAAAATTCGTTAAAGTCCAAATTTACTTCCTTTAAAATTTGGCAGTACCTTCTTTGTAAAAACTAGCCCCAAAAAGGGTACATACAAAAGATATAAGTAAAGCATCCCCAAACGGGAGCAAATCACACCCAAAGGAGGGAACAACCACCACAAGCAGATATACGACGCCGTAGCGAAGAAAAGGACAGTAGAGAGTGACAATAGCATAAAAAATAAAGCTGCATAAAAGCCGACTCACACGAGCACGACATCCAGAGTCACAAAACAATATACAATATCGTCCTCACATCTCGTCTCTAACTCAATACATGAAAGTAGTAGATGGAGAGAAATAGATACAATAGGATATACAATGAGCATCTTCAGATAACCGAAAAACCCACCTATAGCAAAACTGCTCACGGTCTAACGTAGCGGTATCCGCTGCAAAAAATGATACGATAAGAAGAATCCCTGCCGCGACTGCTCTGAGGGAGAACCTGCAAAACACTGTGGCACAACGTGGTTGAGTTGCCAACTCGTGAATAGTAAATAGCATCATGCACGTAATCACAGGTATGCACATACTGCGATAATCTATCACAAGAAAGCTGATAGTATAATATGGCAATATGTATATGCAACAGTCATGAAAGGTACTCTATCAGGTACTACTGAAACATGAAGCAATGCTTATCAATAAATTCTGAGTATGGGATAAAATATGTCATCCTCATGGAATCCTCATCGTGGAAAGACCAGTGTCCATCAATGACACTCCAAATCCCAATATCTCAGGCACTGCATCCTCAGATCGGCCCTCATATCCTGTAAGTCTCATGGAACCTGAGTGTCCAACATCGACACCCAAAAACATCATGAAAACTAGTGTCCAGCATCGACACGTAAATACAAATCTCTCAGGCGATGTCACCAGGACCGGCCCTCATATCTGTACATCTCACGGAACCTGAGTGTCCAACCTCGACACTCGCAATCGACATGTCATGTCCGTACATCTTATGGAACCTGAGTGTCCAACATCGACACTCGCAATCCATATATCATGTCCGTACATAACTCCGGTCGGTATCCCCCAGATGACCGCCGAGTCCAAATACTATCGCCGGTAGGCAGTGCACCTCCCCTGCCAGGATCATCGGCTTATCCATCGACATCCATTTCTTGCCCCGGTGTACCATACCAGGTCCACCATATACTCGCACACGGCCTCATCCACTCCTTGCATCGGGTTTCTAACACAAGTCTCAGAACCGAGAAAACTCATGGTCGACGCACTGAAATATCATATCAAGAGGAACCGGGTTTTTCAAACAATGCATAACTTCATGAAATACCACAGTCTTCAAATCCAGAAAACATCATATGAAAATCCATATCTCAATGCGTAAATCCATGAAATATAATGTATACAACATAAAACAGTAATATGAGCATAACAAGGAAAAACCGCTATTTAAATGCATCAAGTTTTTAAATATAACATGTGGTTCCTAAATTCTCCAAAATCCAACGGAACATCATATAAGGGTGAAAATGTAGCTATAGCAAGATATGGGTATATACCTATCAATAATGATGTAATACCATATAGGTGTTTGTGTAGCTATAGCAAGATATGTGGGTGTACATGTAAGTATGCAAGGTATATGTGTAAGCATGTAGGTATGCAAGTATACTACATTTCATATGCTCAATCGAATCAGAATCCATGTCTCAATGTCCCTAACCAATACAATATCACGTATGTATATGTGTTGTGCGTATCATGGCAATTACCGATGGTGTGAGTGTGGCATACAATTAGTGTTCGTGCAATATGAACCGTCAATAATGGTGTTGTATCTCATTAATACTATGTCCATATGCAATAGGAAAATGAGGTATGCAACAATGGTACACATGCACAATCAATATCTATATACTTATAACTAATAATCATATCATTGAATCTAGCCCAGACGCATAACGTAATGCGGGCGATTCCCCTATAGATGTTAAATCTACTCATAGACGAACTTGGGCTAAGTAAAGCCAACTACTTGCTCTCCCTTCTTCGCAACGTCCGAAGTCCCCGCCTGCGACCCTAAAATCATACAACATTCATAACAAGTGCATATTAGCAATCGACCAATAACACGTACAAACTACGTTTGATCGACGCACCAACTCCAAACAAACTCTCAAGTGTTCGTTTAGTGGCTAACGTACGTAGCGACACTACGAAACCAAGCCAAGAGCAACTGCTACACAAAGTACGCGCACCGTGTCGGATAACGTAACACGCGTAGTCGAAACACTAGGAACAAGCAAAGTGATCCCATATTTGTATACTGTCAAAACACAAATATTAAACAGTACCAAACACTTCTAAACAACTGCAGACAGCTACCCTATAAAACCCAAGCCCTAACTCCCCAGAAAAGCTTAGCTCGCCGGAATTTCCCTACATTTCGCCGGCCAAATCCGAGCCTATGGGGTTCGTTCTTCGGGTGAATGCTTAGGGTCTCTAATAAAACAAAACTACACTGCTAGATTTTCCAGTATACACTCGGGGTCACAGCAGATCACAGATATCCTATAATGACACTAAAAATACGATTTGTGCACAAAACTATACTTTTAGTGTTCTAAACTGAAACTAATGAGCTACACAACACTATAACACCTAATTAACAGTTTAGAGCTTATACCTATCCACACTTGCTCAAAAGATCCTAGCTTTCCAAGCTCCAAGGGATCCTAGTGGCTAAAACAAGACTTGAGAAGGGTTTTAGTGAGGTTTAATGAAGGTTTTGCAAGGTTTAGTGAAGGAGTAGTGAGGGTTTCAGTTGAACGAAGAGAAGATGAAGAAATAATTGAGAATGAGATAGTGAGGTGAGAATGAGAGAGTGAGGTGAGATAATGGTGAGAGGGTGAGTGTACCCTTGCATTAACTCTCTCCCTCTCCATCATTAATGCAAGCATGCCTCCTCCATGAGTCACCTTGCCACCTCCCCCATTCCAAACTAGAAGATATCTCACACAACAAATATCTAGTTCAAGGTTAATCAAGGCATGGATTAGATTAAAGTGTCATGTCCACTAAACAAGGTTAACACAAAACAACCCCCATGATAACATGTAAAAGTGTGTGTGACCCAAAACAATTAATAATAAAATAATGATTAATCTAAGTAAAACATTTGTAGACTATTTTGGTAAACTTTTTACCAAAAACCCGCATTATCCCTTAATTAACATTAATTGTATTCTAAGGTGTTACATCTTTAGTCCTTCGCAAGTACTTAAAAATGTTCATCACAGCTGTCCAGTGTTTCTCCCCTGGGTTGGATTGATACATGCTTACTGCACCTCGTGCATAAGCTACATCAGAACGAGTACATAACATCACACACATTATAGATCCTACTGCTGAAGCGTAAGGTATAATGCTCTTGCGGGCTCTCTCTTCATCAGTCTTCGGGCAAAAGTACTTGGAGAGAGTGATTCCATAACTAGCAGGGAAGGCACCTCGCTTGGAATCTTCCATACTAAACCTCTTCAGGATGGTGTTAATGTACCTTGATTGGGACAATCCCAAAAACCTTTTAGATCTATCCCTATAGATCTTAATGCCCAAAATATATGAGGAATCACCTAGGTCATTCATGGAGAACCTTTGTGACAAGAACAGATTGACTGATTGTAGAATAGTAACGTCGTTTCCTATTAAGAGAATGCCATCCACGTACAATACGAGGAATGTGACAGTACTTCCTACAATCTTCTTATAAATACAAGGTTCATCTGGATTTTTGAAAAAATCAAACTCTTTGATTGAATCATCAAAACAGATGTTCCAACTCCGTGATGCCTGCTTCAATCCATAAAGGGATTTAAGCAACCTACATGCTTTCTCGCTGCTCCCATAATCAGTGAAGCCCTCTGGCTGATCCATATAAACACATTCTTCTAAATCACCATTTAGAAATGCTGTTTTAACTTCATCTGCCTGATTTCATAGTCGTAGTGAGCAGCAATAGCAAGAAGGATCCTAATGGATTTAACCATTTCTATAGGAGAGAAAATTTCGTCATAGTCAAGTCCTGGTCTTTGAAGAAATCCTTTCGCTACAAGCCTTGCCTTATAGGTCTCTACCTGTCCATATACACCGATCTTTCTCTTAAAGATCCATTTGCACCCTACGGGTTTTACCCCAGAGGGTACAACATCCAAAGTCCATACTTTGTTGGTGTACATGAATTCCATTTCGGATTGTTTGTTTTTAATAAATTTTCTTGTGATGTTAACCTTCTGCAAAGGCAACTCGGAGTGTTTCATAGTCGTAATTCTAACAGTTTTTCGGGTTAATTTTATAGCACGTTTTAAAATCGACAGAAACCAGGTAATCTTGTTTCATGTTTCGGAGTTGTTTCGGTTTCATAATCCTATACAATCCGTCTAATTCTCTAGCTAGGCTCTGATACCACTGTAGGTTTCTTATGCACGGCAGCAATGTTTCAGGAGGCATCGTCCATGCCATTTTCAAATTTTTGTCATGCTAAAGAACTCTAATCTAGAATGTTTAACTAGAGAATCATATGAAATGTAATGTAAACTACATTACAACTAAGTGAACTAGGAATACAACCTTTGTAGACCAGTCCTTCACTTCAATAGCTCCATGTAGTAGTCCTTTCGCTCCAAGTAGTGATCTTCCGGACTCTGGCATGGCTTCACAAGAAGAAAGGAACGAACTTGCTCGTAGTCTTTGAGGCCGAAGATGATCTACGTCGAGGAGACACTAACCCAAGCTACTACATCACTAATGAGAGATTAGTGAAGCTAATACCCTATACTAAAGTGCTAATCTAGTAGAGCATGATGAAGTAGGATTTTTGCTCACTTTAGAATTGATTTTCTCACTTATTATAAGCTCTCTTACAAAACCTAGTGAGCTCTCTCTTGAGCATGAGGAAGAAGAAGATGATAATGGATGAAAGAGTGAATGGAAACCATGGGTGAGTTTGTATCATATACTAACTCATGTAGAGATATAACCATGGCTAAGTTATAATGGTTAAATTAATAAATATCTTATGTAAAACAAAATTAGTGGACTAAGTCAATGCATCCACAAGCTTCATGCATGTGACTAATTTCCAAACTAATTTGGATTTACTTTAAATATCTAAACCCTACATTATAATTAGTATGGTGTAAGTCTCATACACCGATGTAGTGTGTATGTAACGTTTTAGAAATCGTTTTGCGAGTTTTTCCGTTTTAGAGTAAATTTGTCGGTGTTTTCCCTTTTAACCCGATTGTGATCAAACTTCCGTAGAAACTTGCCGGCACTTATTTTAGCTAAAATAAAGCTAGTGCGCGAACTTTGGGAGTATATGGGAGGTTTTGGTTCAGATAGAATTTTTCCTAAATAAAATATTATTTTTAAGCGGTAAATTATGCACGTAAATCGGGAAATTTCTTCTCATGGGAATAAATTGAATCTTATCACTAAAATTTTTTGGAAGCTTCTTTTCTAAATATCTAGATATTTTTGAGTGCAAAAGGATTGGAATTAAGAAAGAAAAGAAAATGAATAAAAGGTGGCATTTTGCATTAAATGTGCATTAATTGATTTCTTTTGCTAGAAACTTCACTTTCTTTTTGCACAACCCCCCCCCCCCACCTCATGGCCCAGCCTGCCCCCTAATTTCTGCCCTCTTAATTTTCAAAGCTCATTTCATCTCTCTTTCACTCAAAAATGCTTCAAAATTTCCAAAATAAATCCACAAAAATCCTAAATAAAAATAAAACTATTAATTCTCTTCACTACTAGCTTGGATCTTCAAGAAAAACATCATTTTTGGAGAAAAAATGATGGATCTTGTTGCTTGTTTGTGTTCTTGAAGAGGTATAATTTTCAAGACCCTAATCTTAAATTGTTATGTTTAGATCTTTAAGTTAGCTAATTAAATGGTTATCATAACTTTAAATTCTTGATTTAATTCAATATTCTTTTTTTTTAGAAATTCAAGTTAGGGTTAAAGCTTTATTAAGTGTTTAATGTTAATTAAAGTGTTAATTTGAGATTAGGAAAACATAACCTAGTAGATGATGATAATTATTGTTAATTAATACTTTGTTTAATTGTGAAATATTGCTTACTAGGTTTTTGCTAAAACTTATTTAGCAAGTGTTAAAAATATAGAAATGGTTTGAATAGCTTAGTTAAGCAATTATAAGGTGTTTGTGAGCGCTAGATTTGTGTTAGGTTGATTCTAGTGCGAATTATTGCGATAAGTTGTTTATTAGGTTTCGTAGTTTTTCCGACGTGGGTTCAATTAGTCGTTGCGAGATTATATCTATTATATTCCTCGCATTTTATTTTGTTGTGTTGCACAATCGGGACGATCAGAGTCTAGACTTGGTGTTTCGTAGTTTAGCGACCCTAGTTAGGGTTTTGGCCGTTGTCGTGCGCGATAGATGCGCTAAGCTCGCAGTGTAATTTTCTGGGCGTTTTCATTGCGTTTCATTGTCTTTTCGTCGATGTAGGATATTTAGCTTATGTGATGTGTTTGTGAAATTTTAGGTTCACAAGCGGGGACTTCGGGCGCTGCGAACAAGAGGAAGCAGGTGGTCGGATTTTCTTAGCTCGAGACCATCAGTGAGTAGATTTAACATCTATAGGGGAATCGCCCGTATGGCGTTATGCGTCTGGGCTAGAAATGACTTGACTTGTCGCATATTCTATTTCATATTTAGAATTTGCGACTACACTTTATTGCTTAGATATTGTTGTGCTTGGACTAGTACCCTTAGGACACTGCACATATTATTGACGATTCATGTTGCACGAGCACTGATTGTATGCCACACACACCGTCAATAATTGCCATGTCACGTACAACCCACTTATAGATATGATATTGTTTGGTTAGGGACATTGAGACATTGATTCATATTTCTTTACGCATATGACATATACCATACCTGTATACCCACATGAATACACATATGCCTTGACATACTTACATGCTAGTTACCCGTATACCTATAGAGTATTGTACCATTAGCGATAGGTATATACACATATAATGACATAGCTACATGTATACTTTGCGTACATACTTACACTTATACCTGGAGGGTATATTACATCATTACTGATAGGTAGATATCTATATCTTGCTATACCTTTATATTTACACATATATCTGGTTATGGATACATATTTACCTTTACTTGATATTATTTAGAATTGGAGAAAATAGGAACCGCGTGATATTTTATATTAACTTGTTGCAGTTAATTAGCGGCTTTTCTTTTATATGGTTACATTAGAGTTTTATGTTGCGTATATTTTATTCATGGATTTTCGCATTGAGATATGGATTTTTCATGATGTTTTCTGGATTTAGGGATCGTGGTAGTTTCACGAAATTATGCATTATTTGAAAAACCCGGTTTCCCTTGATATGATATTTCAGCATCTACCATGAGATTTATCGGTTCTGATATATATACCCCATGCGAGGAGTCAGGGGCCGTATGAGGGTATATGGTAGGGCCCGGTATGGTTCCCCTCGGCAAGATGATCGACGGTCCATACCGATTGAGCCTGGAAGGTGGGAAAGTACCTACCGGTGATATTACCAATGACTCGGCGGTTATCATGGCGATACCGATGGGAGTCATGTGCGTATAGATACGTCGAGAGGCGACGGTCAGAGCTAGGCACTCGAGCTTTCGGTATAGCGTATGATACGTACCTATCAGGGTGCTAGTCTTGGTGACAGCACCGGATAGATCACTATTTTGTGTCGATGCTTGACACTTGGTTTTCATGATATTTTACTCCTAAGTATATATAACAGTGGAATGGGACGCTGTTATATATGCATATACATAGATATTAGTGGAATGGGACGCAAATATATATGTATACGTATAAATTCATATACTTCATCTTAATTATTCATGCAAATTATATATAGGATATAAGATATTTACATGATATTGGATTTTGTATGTAGGTGATTCATTTGATATTGGATACAGGATATTTATGAGATTGCTGATTTTGTACATTCAGGATATATGAGATTTATTCGATATTGTGCATTCTGGATTTGTGAGACTTATATTATATGAGAGCCAATTTGGGGGCTGATTTGAGGAATTGGGATTTGAATTGTCTTGATGGATTTTGATCCTACCACGATATCAGGATTCCGTGGAAATGACATATTTCATTCCATAATCCACATTTATTGTTTATGCACTGCTTCATGTATTAATAGTATCTGTTAGTGTACCTTTCATGATTGTTGCATTTACATACTTTATTTTATATGCATTGTTTCATGTATTAGTAGTACCTGCTAGCGTACCTTTCATGACTGTTGCATATATACACATTCATATCATTATTGCATGATTATTGCATACCGATTTTCCTATTATTGCTTCATGTGTTAATTATACCTGCCAGTGTACCTTCATGATTATTGCATTCATATGACCTTTTATTGCTATTAATTGCATATGTTAGATTCGCGTTGTACGTGCATACTTGCGATTATCTGCATATGTTATTTACTATCCACGAGTTGGCAAGTCACCCCCGTTGTGCCACAGTTTGTTTTGCAGGTTGTTTCCCAGAGTAGTCGAGACAGGCTATTCATATATATCTTATCATCTTTTGCTACGGATACCGCATCATGTCACAGTGTGCAGTTTGCTTTAGGTAGGTTTTGTGGTTATTCGTTGTTGTATTATATATTCGTTGTATCCCTGTACTCTCCATCTACTTCTTTCATGTTGACTTAGAGACTTGATGTGAGAACGATATTGTATAGTATTTTGTGACTTGGTTGTCTTTTATACAGTTCCTTTTATCGTCTTTTATTTCTTTGCTACGGCGTCGTATATCTGTTGTGGTGGTTGTTTTCCGCCTTTTGGCGTGGATTTGCTCCCGTCGGGGATGTTTTACTTTATATTTATGTTGTTCCTATTTTTGGGGTTGGTTTTTACAAAGGAGGTGCTGCCGAAATTTTCAAGAAAGTAAATTGGACTTAAAGAATTTATACTTGAGATTTTCAAAAGTTTAAACATTGTTTCTTATCTTTTCTTGTCTTTTAATGGTTTAGATTTCTGAGTTTTAGCTTTATTTTACTGCGTTACGCCTATAGACGTTGCGTAGCATTAGGGCCGTCACGTGCCAATTTCGGGTCGAGACAAAGTTGGTATCAAAGCGCTAGGTTTTACCTTTCGGAGTGTAGGATGACCTTGGTATGATGGAGTAGGTAGCTTAAGCAGAATAACGTAGTGTGTGTATGTCCGCGGCATACTTACGATGCGGTACTCCGCCTAAACTGACCTAAGTACAAATTGCTTGAAATTCCTTCCTTGATGACATATCCTTGTGATTCGATTTCCGTGTTCATATCGAATCTTATTTCTATTTATAGCCTTTGCCGCCGATGACTATGGGGACTCAGAGTGATGCAGCGAGGGCCGAGGTCAGGATTGACTCGGGTAGGACGAGGACTGACCAGGATGGCATGCTCGTTGCACAGGACCAGATGGATCCGCCTTCGACAAATAGTATCGCTAGGCTTGTGGCAGAGATGCAGGACATGCGCCAGACGATGAGTTCATTGGTTGAGGCCGTTCGAGCGCAGCGACAGGAGGTTGTCATCCCTGTTACTCAGTTCTTCCTTGCAATCAGCATGCAGCATTCCGTCACCTACATAGCACTAGTAGATGCGGCCCCAGTTGACGAGGCATGCCTTCCAGAGACTTTAGGAGTTCCGGAACAGTGGAGGACTACTACCGGTGTACCAGTACAGAGACAGAGGCCTAGTCGTCGAGACAGATTTCGTGACCGTCGTCGGAGTAGCAGAGGCTTAGGACGAGGACAGTCGTTCAGCTCTCATCCCCAGGAGGGTCAGCAGCCATCGTATGGATGTTTTCGATGCGGGGGCCTTCATCACCTCATCAGGGATTGTTCCTTAGCGCTGCGATAGGGTCGTTTTCAGAGAGGTCATGGACACGGAAGGTTCTCTCAGAGGGGACAGGTTGGCAGAGGAAGGATTTCAGCCAGTTGCTGGTAGGGGGCAGACATGAGAGTTTGCTTCTACTCATCGGGACGCGCGGGCGTCCAATGCAGAGTTTCCAGGTATTCTAAATTCGTATGTTCTGTTGATGTACTTGTTTGTTTTACACACTTATGCCGTGGTTGGGACGAGAGTCGGTTAGCTGGATCAGCCGTTTGTTGTGTTAACTTCTGTCAGCGATTCTTTTGTTGCGTGACACGTAATTCAGTCGTGTGACAATCGGATGGGATATAGAGATTCGTCCGTTGTTTTGATCCTTCTAGAGATGTTGGATTTCACGTTATCCTGGGCACGGACTGGTTACTTACGTGCTATGCGTCTGTGGACTTCTGTGAGAAAACAGACAGGGTTTGTTTTCCTGGCGAGTCAGTTCTTGTTGTGCATGGGAGGGCAGTGGTACCGCCTCACACAGCTTGAATTCAGCCTTTTTCGCTAGTCATCTTTTGAGGAGAAGATGTCGAGGATTCTTGGCGTTCATTCGTGATACCGGAGCCACAGTGGGTTTGTTGGACCGGCTTTCCTTCATGCGAGAGTTTTCCGACTTTGTTCCAAATGAGCCGGCGAAGCTTAGGGAGCTTAAAAATCTGCTGCAGAGTTGCTAGTTAGGTGGGGCTTGTGTGTCTGAGTGTTTCACATTGGGGAGCTCCTATTTCTGTTCGTCAAGGAGAAAGATGACAGTTTGAGGTTTTGTATTGACTGATCGTCAATTGAACCGGCTTACGGTGCGGATAGGTATCCTTTACCCCGCATTGACGATTTCTTCGATATGCTCCAGAGTGCGAGACATTTTTCGAAGTTTGTTTGGGATCAGGTCATCATTGTTGCGGGTTCGGAGTGATGACATTCCGAAGACTGCCTTGTGCGTGCTACGGGCTTTGTGTTTTTGGTTGTGTCGTTGGACTCACCAATGCCCTAGCAGCATTCGTAGATATGATGAAACAGATTTCTTTATTCCGTTCCTCGACCAGTTATGGTTATGTTATTGACGACATTCTTGTCTGTTCAATGTGTCGTGAGGGACAGGAGTAGCACTTAAGGATTTGTTTTGCAGACATTGGGAGAGCCCCAGCGGTTTGCTAGATTCTCGGAGTGTTCCTACAGGCTTGTTTGTGTGGACTCCTAGGTCTTGTAGTTATGGGAGACGGTTTTTGTGTGGTTCCGAGAAAGATCGAGGCTGTACAGCTTTGGTCCAGACTTGTGTGCGGGACAGAGGTCCGCATTTTTTTGGGCTTAGCAGGTTGTTACCGCCGTTTCGTGCAGTATTACTAGTGTATCGCTACACTATTGACTGGACAGATCGGAAAGGAGGTTCCTTTTTCTTTGGACCGAGGCATGCGTGCGGAGTTTTCGGCAGTTGAAGACCCGGTTAACAACTGCATCAGTTCTTTCTTTGCTTCTGGTTCGGGCGACTTTGTTGTTTAACTGTGATGTTTCGCGAGTGGGGATCGATTGTGTACTGAGGTGGCACATTCGAGTTATCACTTTTGCTTCCCGACATTTGGAGGAAGTACGGGCAGGATATCCCACTCATGATCTGGAGATGGCCGCGGTGGTTGTGCGTTGGAGATTTGGAAACACTACTTGTTCAGAGAGTCGTGTCAGATTTTCATGGACCACCAGAGCTTAATGTACATCTTCCTGCAGTGGATTTTGGTTGTTGAGACAGTCTTCTATAGATTTACAGTTCTTGTGCGATCGTTGAGTACAGCTTTAGTTCGCCTCTACTGAAGGGACAGCTTGCTCATGTCCGTGCCCTACCATTTTTCCTTAATCGCTTTTGCGAGGCACTGCCAGCCGATGCTCGTTCGTCTGAGATTCTGAGCATACTCGGCTGGGTAATGATTCGGAGTCATTGATTTATGACCAAGGTGTGCTACGTTTAGGGACGCGTTTGTGTACCTGTTGCTAATGGGCAGAGACGCGAAATCCTAGAGCAGGCACATCAGTCAACTTTCGGTGTTCATTCAAGTTCCACCAATTTGTAGCGTGACTTGTGAGATAGTTACGGGTGGGCAGGGATGAAGAGTGAAGTTTTGGATTTCGTTTCAAGGTGTCTGTCTTGTTGCATGCTAAGGTTGAGCATTTGAGACCGGCTGGAGAGTTGCAACCTTTAACCGTTCCGAAGTGGAAATGGGAGCAGATCTTCACGAATTTCGTTGTGGTGTCTACCCCGGTCTAGACAGGGTGTGACTCCATTTGGTGTTTGTTCTCCAGTAATGCTCAGTTTGCTCAGTTGTCCTTTGTTATGTTGTGCGTTGCACGGAGTTCCTTCATGGGCCATATCCAAATAGGGCACCCTATTCGCTTGCCGTCTTGGATAGGAACTTCAGGAAGCCTTGGGTACTGGTTGAGCTTTAGCTCCGTTTTTCCATCCGCAGGATGATGGTTTTGTGAGAGCGGGCTATACCGACTCTGGAGGATATGCTGGTACGTACGTATTAATTGTTGTCGGCCGTTGGGATCGTCACTTGCCATTGTTAGGATTCTCCTTCGATTGCTGTTATCAGGAGGCACTCCAATTGGCAACCTTTAAGTTTTGTTTGTTAGGTGGTGTCGATCTCCAGTCTATTTTTCTGACTCTGTGAGATTAGGATTTTTTGACCCCAGCTAGTCTAGAGACTTCGGAAATGATCCAGTTGGTTCAGGTCAGGATGATGACGGCCCAGTGCAGACAGAGGTCTTATGCCGACTGTTGTGGTCGCAGACTTGAGTTCGCAGTGGGAGCTCATGTATTCCTACGGATTTTTCCGATAAATGACGTGTTGAGTTTTGGGAAGCTTATCCCAGAATTGTAGGTCCTTTTAAGATCCTTAAAGTGAGTTAGTTTCGTTGCCTTTGATTTGGCACTTCCGCCCAGATTATTGAGTGTTCACCCCGTATTCCTTGTGTCAATACTTTGCAATTACCTTCATGACCTTTCTCACATGATTCAGCATCAGACCATTTGGCTTGGACGCGATCGTTTCGTTCACCGGCAGCCAATTGTATTAATGGCTCGGCCGGTGGAGAAACTTCGCTCAAGGGTCTTGCCATCTGTGAAGGGTTTTCTTGGACGTAGTCATATAGTGAGGTGATTACTTGGGAGGATGCGAGCGAGATTTGGGAGTTTTGTAATCTTCTCTTTGAAGGTACGCTTAGTGAAAATTTTAAATTCGGGGACGAATTTTTATAAAGGGGGGAGATTGTAACGTTTTAGAAATCGTTTTGCGAATTTTTCCGTTTTAGGGTAAATTTTTCGGTGTTTTCCCTCTTAACCCGATTGTGATCAAACTTCCGTAGAAACTTGCCGGCACTAATTTTAGCTAAAATAAAGCTAGTGCGCGAACTTTGGGGGTATATGGGAGGTTTTGGTTCAGATAGAATTTTTCCCAAATAAAATATTATTTTTAAGCGGTAAATTATGCACGTAAATCGGAAAATTTCTTCTCATGGGAATAAATTGAATCTTATCACTAGAAATTTTTGGAAGCTTCTTTTCTAAATATCTAGATATTTTTTAGTGCAAAAGGATTGGAATTAAGAAAGAAAAGAAAATGAATAAAAGGTGGTATTTTGCATTAAATGTGCATTAATTGATTTCTTTTGCTAGAAACTTCATTTTCTTTTTGCACAAAAGCCCCTTCACCTCATGGCCGAGCCTACCCCATAATTTCTGCCCTCTTAATTTTCAAAGCTCATTTCTTCTTCTCTTACACTCAAAAATACTTCAAAATTTCCAAAATAAATCCACAAAAATCCTAAATAAAAATAAAACCATTATTTCTCTTCACTACTTGCTTGGATCTTCAAGAAAAACATCATTTTTGAAGAAAAAATGATGGATCTAGTTGCTTGTTTGTGTTCTTGAAGAGGTATAATTTTCAAAACCCTAATCTTAAATTGTTATGTTTAGATCTTTAAGTTAATTAAATGGTTATCATAGCTTTAAATTCTTGATTTAATTCATCATTCTTTTTTTTTTTAGAAATTCAAGTTAGGGTTAAAGCTTGATTAAGTGTTTAATGTTAATTAAAATGTTAATTTGTGATTAGGAAAACATAACCTAGTAGATGATGATAATTATTGTTAATTAATATTTTGTTTAATTGTGAAATATTGCTTACTAGGTTCTTCCTAAAACTTATTTAGCAAGTGTTAAAAATATAGAAATGGTTTGAATAGCTTAGTTAAGCTATTATAAGGTGTTTGTGAGCGCTAGATTTGTGTTAGTTTGATTCTAGTGCGAATTATTGCGATAAGTTGTTTATTAGGCTTCGGGGTTTTTCCGACGTGGGTTCAATTAGTCGTTGCGAGGTTATATCTATTATATTCCTCTCATTTTATTTTGTTGTGTTGCGCAATCGGGACGATCATAGTCTAGACTTGGTGTTTCGAAGTTTAGCGACCCCAGTTAGCGTTTTGGCCATTGTCGTGCGCGATAGATGCGCTAAGCGCGCAGTGTAATTTTCTGGGTATTTCATCGTCTTTTCGTCGATGCAGGATATTTAGTTTATGTGATGTGTTTGTGAAATTTTAGGTTCACAAGCGGGGACTTCGGACGCTGCGAACAAGGGGAAGCAGGTGGTAAGATTTTCTTAGCTCGAGACCATCAGTGAGTAGATTTAACATCTATAGGGGAATCTGTAACATTTCAAAAAAATAAAATATTATTTTTGGGAATTTTTATAATTTAATATTAATTTTAATGAATATTTTAATATTTCGGTATAATTAAATGCCGATAAATGGGAAAAAATTTGGAAAATAATAGAAATTACTAAAAAGAGGGTGTTTTATGTGAATTATGCAAATTTTAAGTTTTTATGATTAATTATATGCTAAATTAGTGCTAATCACGATTAAAAATCGCTAATCGCGTTTTAAGCGTATTTTGTGCAAAACATGCACCGTATCATTTTTACACTTGTTACATATTTTTTTCCATGGTTTTCCTACATGTTTTTATCATGGTTGATGATTTATTAGAGAGGGGCAAAGAAAAGAAAAGAAAAAAGGAAAGGAATAGAATAATGGGTATGGGTGAGAGAGAGAAAGTGAGGGTTTACTTTGACCCAAGTCTTGGCCATTCCTCTTCATTGCCTTCACTCATTTCTCTCCCTCTCCCTCTTATTGCTGCTGCTGCTGCACTCTTGCTCTCCCTCTTCACAAAATCATCACAAACACATCCAAAAACAACCCAAAACCCTATCCCCATTTCACAAATTTTGTGCACAAGCTCAAGGGAAGCATATTGGACTAAAAAAGCAAGGATTTTGGCCACTTTGGGCAACTCAAGAATATTCTTGAGTTGCCAAATAAGGTAATTTCTGAACCATAAGCTTAGTGTTTCCTTTACTTATACACCCATGTTAGATTTGAACCGATATCGAGTGGTTTTGTGGACTTAGGAAAAACCTACTTAGGGTTGATGGGAATTGAGAGTGGTGATGCGTAATTAAGCTCAGTAGAGGCCACACAAACCCCCTAGTGCTAGAGTAAAGACCCAAACCAGAGACTAGAAACCCGGAATACGGATTTAGAAACCGATATCGGAATAATTGTGAATTCTGTGGATGTAAAATGGAATATGCTATCACCCCGAGACTCTGAAAATTATTTCGCAAGGACAGCGATACATTCAGGCACCTAGGAAGCTCCCACAAAAACCCTAGCCCATGGATCCTCTTTCTGGCCGCAGATTTAATCTGTATGGCCGCAAATTGCACCCTGGGTCCCATCAAATTGGTTCGTGTTGGTTCTGTAACTTTATTTCATGTACAATAGGCCCTTGGTATATGCAAAATTGTCTGATTTGACCTAGGGTGAAATCTGGGACCCTTTTCTGTAGTTGCTGTTTTGGATTCGTGTTTCGTTTCTCGTATTTTAAATTCTGGATTTGCGTATTGTGTTTTACCTCGATCACTTGACGTTTGCACGACGACATCGAGGGTTGTTTGATGGTTTAGAAAGCGTAGTCTATAGGTTCTAACCTATAGGCCTTAGCGCGTCGTTTGGTTTTCTCGATATGATTTTAAGATGCAATTGCGATGGTGTTATCTTGTAGTTACCTTCACGAGGGCTTCGTACGATGAAGAAGATGAAGGCGACGTCGACACCGACACGCAGGATGCAAGGTGAGTAGATTATATCTAAGGGGGAAATCGGGTGGATGGCGTATAGCACCCCCGCAGTTCGATGTTTAATATAGTATATATGTACCTTTTATGCGAGCTTATAGTGTGTCGTGGATATTTGAGATGAGATTAGGTGTACTATGATTAGATTAGGGCGTAGAAGTAAACTAGTATAATACCTAGTTGCGAACCCTAGAATTGGTTTACATCTACACGCACACATATGCTTATTTGTTATGGTTATACCTAGATGATGAGGATAGTGGATGATATTTGGAGATAAGTCGATGATATTGGGCATAGTGCCATGAGATCGGTGATATGATGTGATTCGTATTTGGGATACGACAGATGATTTTAGCGGGCCTTTAGACGTGTGTTCCACACATGCATTTATATTTATATAGACGGTATCGATTTGTACTAGACTTAGATCGGTACCCCAGATCATGAGATATGATGATAAGGATACCAGATAATTGATGAGATGAATATGATATTGACCCGTACCCAGCTTTTGGGATGCCGTACGATGATTTACCGTACGAGCTTTATATTGATGATAGATCCCCACTCATGACTCGAGGATGTCAAATGATATTGTATCGTACGCGGTACGTTTGAGGAGGGATCACCGATTATTATACTTATATATATATATATATATATATATATATATATCGACTCAGATTTAGGTGGTTTCCATACCCCTCCTGATTGACTTGTTAGTTAGAGCCGTAGTTTTGCTAGTAGATATTAGGCTAGGCTGAGGTCATACCTATTTCAGAAAAACTAATGAATCGGGAGTATTTTAAAGACAGTCAAAGGAATTCTACGGATATTTTCAAAAGACGCATCTTATCTTAAAAACAACGTAGCCCTTATTTTCCTAAAAACCCCGATTCGTTTTCTTTCAAATGGCAAAATAGTATGATATGAATGCATTGATGTAGCTTCTACACTATTGTGTTTATTATTCATTTGCTGCATATGCTTACTGTTTGCATCGCATTGCATGATAAATATAGTTATTGTTATATTAAACTCATGCTGTTAGGACACCAGCACCATTATCGATGATGCATATGTTCCCCGTACACCTGCTTGCCGGCTCACACACTTTATCATCGATAATTGCCTTGTCACTATACTGTAGTACTATTGCATTCAGGATATGACCCTTGCATGGCATACTCGTGTACTTACATATTGTACACTCATACTTGTGCACACATCTATTGTACATTCATACTCGTGTACTTACATATTGTACACTCATACTGGTGCACACATCTATTGTACACTCATACTCGTGCACCTACCTGTTGTACACTCATACTTGTACGCATACATATTTGCACATACATAGATGATTCTGGTTTGACTTGGAGATCTGGGAACCGCAAGATACTTTCTAAAACTGATTCATTTTAAAGAAGCGGTCTTCCCAAAATATGTGCATATTACTATTCCATATTGCATGATATACTGGTATGCTTACATTTGTTTTATATGTCGCATACATCATGCTTTCTGATTATACGCTTTGAGATATGTTGTTTCCATGATATTTCAGTGCGTCCACCATGTGTTTTCTCGGTTCTGAGAGTGGCATGTGAAACCCGATTCGAGGAGCGGTAGGCACCGTCTGCTGGTATATGGTGGACCCGTCTGCCTTGTCACTATACTGTAGTACTATTGCATTCAGGATATGACCCTTGCATGGCATACTCGTGTACTTACATATTGTACACTCATACTTGTGCACACATCTATTGTACATTCATACTCGTGTACTTACATATTGTACACTCATACTGGTGCACACATCTATTGTACACTCATACTCGTGCACCTACCTGTTGTACACTCATACTTGTACGCATACATATTTGCACATACATAGATGATTCTGGTTTGACTTGGAGATCTGGGAACCGCAAGATACTTTCTAAAACTGATTCATTTTAAAGAAGCGGTCTTCCCAAAATATGTGCATATTACTATTCCATATTGCATGATATACTGGTATGCTTACATTTGTTTTATATGTCGCATACATCATGCTTTCTGATTATACGCTTTGAGATATGTTGTTTCCATGATATTTCAGTGCGTCCACCATGTGTTTTCTCGGTTCTGAGAGTGGCATGTGAAACCCAATTCGAGGAGCGGTAGGCACCGTCTGCTGGTATATGGTGGACCCGGTGAGGTACCCAGGGGCAAGAAGACTCGTATATTCTAGACGGTGAGCCCGGCAGGGGAGTACTACCTACCGGTGATATTATTTGAGCTCGACGAATATCTGGGGGATACGGACCGGAGTTGAGAGATGATATAGGTCGATACGAACGGACGGCGCCCTATATATATATGAGGATTTACGTGCCGATGTTAGGCACAGGTTTCATGATGTTTTCGAGTGTCGATGCTTGGCACTCAGGTTCCATGATTTGATATGTCGCGAGCGACACATGTTGATTTACATCCTCATATTTCCATGCATACGTTTATGCTATTTACATGCATGATGCTTATTTTCATTGGGTGACAAGTGGACGATTTCCACATACGCATATTGACATTGATTACATTGATCACATAGTTGGATGATATCCACATACTCATAGACTTCCTGATATAGTTGACATTGATTACATTGATCATACCTCGTATTTTT
Organism: Agapanthus africanus; assembly: GCA_030015575.1. Classification (NCBI taxonomy): domain Eukaryota; kingdom Viridiplantae; phylum Streptophyta; class Magnoliopsida; order Asparagales; family Amaryllidaceae; genus Agapanthus; species Agapanthus africanus. Next base: position 165,087,029 of record CM057343.1, on the reverse strand, counting down.
GATATGTTACTACCTGAGGCACAGACACGAGCACTTAGTATTACACATAGTATAGATGTTTACCCTTGCCACCTTTTCATGCTTCAAACTTATTCATTTGAGGTTTATATGTATATATCTGATCGTATTGACCTAGGATTATGTCATGCATACGATTTCTACTCTGCGATGTTTTCTATTGATGAGTTGGGAACTCACCCCCGTTGTGCCACAGTTCTTACAAGTTTTGCCGTACAGGTTTCACTGCGGCTTTTCTGGCACACCGCTTCCTTTCTGGGTGATTGCATTGGTAGGTGGGTTCACTCGCATCGTGACCACCCTTGTATTTATTTTATCAGTTGTATCTAGTAATTCCATCAACCAAAACTTGTATATTGTTTCAGACTTAGAAAACCAGTTATGTATTATTTCGACCTTAGAGTCGCGCGTTGTAGTATTATGGTTTTCATGTTGATTTTGAGTTTCTTTTTGAGTTTTGATCCTCGCCTTTCGGCGTTGTATATCATATTGCTTGTGTGGTTGTGACCGTCGATTGACGAAGAGCTAGCTCCTGCTTGGGGATGCCTTTTCATTGTGTATATATATATTATTCATGTTGTACCCCATTCGGGGCCAGTATTTACAAAGGAAACTCTGCCGAATTTTTTAGAAAAGATATGGAGGATTTAAAATGCATATTCGGATTACCTATTTTAAAACCCTTGTTTTAAAAACTTGTTTTCTTCACTTCTTAAAAACTATTTCCTTTATTTATTACTTAAAAATGGTTTTAGATTTCTGGCCTTTTTGGCTTACTTGGATTAGATGGGGTCCTAAAGACTTCATATGATTCAAGTGCCAGTCACGCGCTATTTCGGGTCGTGACAAAGTTGGTATCAGAGCGCTAGGTTAACCTTGGTTCGAGTCTAAGTTTGACTATGTGGAGCCTAGAGCGTTTATATATATACGGAACTTAGGCTTGACTTTACGGAACTTAGACTTAGTCGAGGGGGTATTATACTCGAACTTTCGTCGCATAGGATGACCCTTGGTTGATGTAGTAGGTAGCTTGAGTAGAGTGACGTACCGTACGTATGTTCCGCGGCATATTTACGATACGCTACTCCGCTTAAAAAACCTTAGGATGTACATTTCCTTACACAGTATTATATTCATTCCTATGATCTATCCTTATCGATACTGGTTATGATTTTGCTGCCACGATTACACGGGCAAAGAGAGCTACGTCTAGAGTTGCGTCAGCTTGAGCTCGTCACGGACGAGGACTGACCAGGGCGTGATTCCAGAGACATACGATTGCATATGGAGTCATCATCTTTTTTGTGTTTTCGCGCCATGAGCATTTGACAGATCGCTGTTACGAGATTTCTTGGATGTGCTGATCGGCACCAGAGGATCAGGCTACTGCTAGAAGCAAGCCAGAGTGTGATGACCATTGATATGTCGCTTATTCGTGATGATTGAGGCGTTGTTCCGCGTACAGATGAATGAGCCAGTTGTTGCTGCGAATGACGAGATATCACCCAGATGATTGGAGCTACTGCAGCATGAGTATATACTTAGAGATATGATGGAAGGTCGCTAGTCATCCAAGGATGAAGGACTAGGACATGTGGTTTGTTCTCTTATCTCGATGCGAGGTCATCAGATTGATTAATTCCAGCTAGAGACGACTTCACGCAGGTTCGTTGGTAGTCGATGGAGACGATCGAATGTCAGGAACCCATTTTCAAGTTTAAAGTATTCGGAAAGACATGCAAGCGATTCTATGGACCCTCTAGAAGAATGAAACCCTAACTCGACATAATGACCGTGTGAAAGCCTTTGAACCTTAGGGTTTACGGCAGTTCCGCTGCGCCATTAGTGAGGCTTGGGTTTGCCCTTCTACGGTTGGACCGCCGACGCTGTGGTATGTACTCGATACTATTAAACTGTGCCCAAGATATTGAGCTCATGGGGGATTATGAGGTTTTGACGAATCGATCAAAAGGTTCGACATCTTTCGGATATCATGTGATGGGATACACTGCTTGGGAGACTCCAGATACGAGTATAGCCGTTGGAGCGCAGTCCATGCAGCCACGAGAAGAAGAGTCTGAATCAGTCGACATTGGAGCAGAGTGAAGTAAAGAGTTCGCACGAGATTTCGACGAGATGACGTTCCACTCCGCTGACATCAGAGATGCTGACGAGCTGTTGTTACTCCCCGTTAAGGTTAAAGGTCAGATATGTCTACAGAGGCGTTGGGATGCGACCAGTTTCCGAGGAAATGATGTGCTGAGGACGCAGATGACCAGAGAAGTGCCAGAACGGAATCGTCCCCGTTAGCACACCTGTCACGACCTGAAATAGCCCGTGACTGGCACTTGAATCATATGAAGTCTATTGGACCCCATCTAATTCAAGTAAGCCAAAAGCCCAGAATTCTAAAACCATTTTAAGGAGTAAATAAGAAAGTAGTTTGTAAGAAGTGAAGAAAAAAGGTTTTTAAAACAAGGGTTTTAAAATAGGTAAGCCGAATATGCATTTTAAATCCTCCATATCTTTTCTAAAAATTTCGGCAGAGTTTCCTTGTAAATACTGGCCCCGAACGGGGTACAACAAGAATGATATATATGCAATGATAAAAGGCATCCCCAAGCGGGAGCTAGCTCTTCGTCAATCGACGGTCACAACCACGCAAGTAATATAATATACAACGCCAAAGGGCGAGGATCAAAACTCAAAAGAAACTCAAAATCAATATGAAAACCATAATACTACAACGCTCGACTCTAAGGTCGAAATAATACATAACTGGTTTTCTATGTCTGAAACAATATACAAGTTTGGTTGATGGAATTATTAGATACAACTGAATAATACATATACAATGGTGGTTCTTATGCAAAGAACCCACCTATCAATGAAAACACCCAGAAAGGGAGTAGTGTGCCAGAAAAGCCGCAATGAAACCTGTGCGGCAAAACCTGCAAGAACTGTGGCATAACGGGGGTGAGTTACCAACTCGTGAATAGAAAATATCACAAAGTAGAAATCGTATGTATGACTCATCCTAGGTCAATACGATCATTAATAATATATCCTCAATGAATTAGTTTGAAGCATGATAAGGTGGCAATGTAACATCTATACATGAGTGTGGTGCCAAGTGCTCGTGCCAGTGCCTCAGGTAATAACATCATAAATATGAGGTATGATCAACGTCGACTATATCATGAAGTCTAAGAATATGTGGAAATCGTCCACGTGTCACCCAATGACAATAAGCAGCATGCATGTAAATATCATAAACATATGCATGGAAGTATGAGGATGTAAATCAATATGTGTCGCTCGCGACATATCAAATCATGGAACCTGAGTAGCAAGCATCGACACTCGAAACATCATGAAACCTGTGCCTAGCATCGGCACGTAAATCCTTATATATCGAGCTCCATCAGTCTGGATCGGCCCATATCATCTCTCAACTACGGTCGGTATCCTCCGGATATCCGCCGAGCTCAAATACAATCACCGGTAGGTACTAGCCACCCTGCCAGGCTCATCGTCTACTCCACGAAAAACATTTCTCGCCCCGGGAAACCATACCGGGTCCACCATGTACCCGCAATCGACCTCATCGCCTCCTCGAATCTGGTTTCACTTGTCGCTCTCAGCACCGAGAAAACACATGGTGGACGCACCGAAATATCATATCAAGGGTAACCGGGTTTTTAAAACAATTACATACTCTCTTTGAAATACCCACGGTTCCCAAATCTAGAAAAATCATGGAAACCACATATCTCAATGCGTATAATCAAAAGTATGATGTATGCGACATGTAAAAGAATGTAAGTATATCAATATATCATGCAACATGGAATAGTAATATGCACATATTAGGGAAACCGCTCTTTTAAAATGAATCAGTTTTAAAAAGTATCTTGCGGTTCCCAAATCTCCAAATCAAGCGAGAAATCATCTATGTTTGTGCAAATATGTAGGTGTACAAGTATGCCATGCAAGGGTCATATCCTGAATGCAACAGTACTACAGTGTAGTGGCATAGCAATTATCGATGATGAAGTGTGTGAGCCGGCAAGCAAGTGTACGTGGAACATACGCATCATCGATAATGGTGCTGGTGTCTTAACAGCATGGGTTTAATATACAATAAACTCATTTACACATGCAATGCTATGCGAAGAGCATGAATATGCGGAAATCGAATAATAAATGCAACAGTGACGTATCTGCATCAATATAAAAAGGTCCTACAATTTGCCATTTGAAATAAGACAAATCGGGGTTTTTAGTAAAATAAGGGCTACAGTGTTTTTAAGAAAAGATGCGTCTTTTGAAAATATCCGTAGAATCCCTTTGCCTATCCTTGAAATACACCCGATTCGTTAGTTTTTAAATAGGTATAACATCGGCCGAGTCTAACATCTACTAGCAAAACTATAGCTCTAACTAGCAAGTCAATCAGGAGGGGTATGGAAACCACCTAAATCTGAGTCGATATATATATATATATATATATATATAATAGTCGGTGATCCCGCCTCAAAGGTACCGCGTACGATACAAAATCATATGACATCCTCGAGTCATGAGTGCGGATTGTTAGTGTATATGCCCTAGAGGCCATTACTGTATCATACTAGTTTGTATATTACTTAAAGGAAGCTTGGGATATTCACCTTGTATATACAATCTTGCTCAAAATAGTAGTATGCTACTTGGTTTGTTTCTACTTCAATGTGTACATGTGTTTATTTTAGTATATCGCCTATACACATTAGTGGAGCCCTTAGGATCTTTGCTTGATTACCAGCGTTGTGATGGCAGTCACACTAGTGGGGCTGGGTAATCTATAAGCACATCCTTATGCAGGTCCCTGGTCGCAGGACTATCGAGACAGGGCATCGATACTCCGGAGTAGACGAGCGCATGCGCTTCTCATCCCAGTGTGGGAGACGGTCTGTCCCACAGCCGTCGGTACGTCGTACTTGAGATAGTATGCGGGTGCTCGTTAGGTTACGGGTATACTGGACAGGACTCGTCGGGAACTGACTAGTTGGTATTATGCCTATCGTCAGTTATCAGTTCCCAGGTAACATGAGTACATCTTAGTCCGCTGACTTGACACTGTCACTTCGCCTCGAGTGTGTTCCCACTGTACTTTGATTACTACCCTACCACGGCTCAAAGGAGTCGTGCAAACAGGTGGTAGTTGGGTGCAGTCCCGAAGCACTTGGAGGCAGTGACGGTTAGACAGGATTCGTCTCTCCCGGTATTGGGGGTTGACATCGCGCTGTGTCTAGGAGAGCCATTACACGAGTAGTCCCTGGCCAGGGCAATCGAGATATACTGGTAGGCTTCCAGTGTTATCTCAGGGTGTTTTGGGCTTCACTCCGACACGACTTGTACCGCTATTAGGGGACTGACATTTACCGCCCCCTAGGCCTTCCATGCGATGTATCAGACGAACAGACCGGACTGTACGGAGATTGTCACATTCAGGCTCAGTAGGAGTTCAGATGGGTTTCGCCTCGTCAGTCTTCTTGTCGGCATCTACCTGGGACCGTTACGCACAGCTAGTGCCGCTTGCGGTCTGTGGTTAAACCCACTGCCAGCGTAGTGTCGAGTCTTTAGAGTCCCACACAGAAAGCTATTCGCCTTTAGGCAAAAGAGTAGAGGTCGCATGGTTTTGCGGCAGGGTTCGGTCGCATCCGTGCACTTGTGCACGTACAGTGTCCGGACAGTTTACACTAGCGGGCTTTGGTTTAAGCCAGATCGTAGTGTACGTATTGGGATTGGATTTATCCAGTTTGCATTCGTGTTCCTCGGAACGCGGATGCGGGTGTGTATGCACAGTTGACGGAGAGACAGAGGCAGAGAATTCTCATTAGGGTTGTTGACCGTTGACAGTTGACTATTGACTTTTTGCTCAACCCTAATGAGAATATGATATGTGATTAACAATTATATTAATTAAGTATTACGGTGACATGGTTGTTGAGGGATTGACTTTGTTGACTTGTTGACTTTGTTGACCGGTTGACTAGGCTTGACTAGTTGACCATCATGATAACTATAGCTATCATTTCATGGCAAAGACTTTTGCTTGCTTGCTCTTTTGTGCAAAATGAGTGCATGAAATGATATGGCTATGGTTGCTTAAACCATCACATAATACTTGATTGATATGAGGTGTTATGATTGTTTTGGATTATGAGAGCCAAATGAGAAAAGTCTTCTCTCATTCTTTCATGCTCATTCTCTCTCTTGTTCTTGAGCTCTCATCTCCTCCTCTTGCTCTCCCTCTCTTGAGTCTATGGTTCACTTGTCTCATGAGTTGAGAACCAAGAACCATAGATAAAATCCCATACAAACTCTTCTCTACTCACTCTAGTTCACAAGGTTTAGCAAACCGAGTGAACTAGTTTCTTCAAAGTTCGAAGAAGGAGCCAAAGGTTGAAGCTTTCAGGTGGATCTATCTTCGGCGCAAGGAGACGACGGGGAGAAGCCGATTCGGACGACCATCGAAGCTTGAAGACGAAGGAGTTCGAGAAAAAGAAAGGTATAACCCCCTAACCGAGTAGTTAGCAACTCGTAGTTAGGTTGTTAGTTAGATGTTTAACAAAGATCCGGTTTTGAGTCCATGTTACCACCTCTAGAAAAATCGTTTTTCACCAAATTCCGCATGCCCGAAAGTACCGGGAGAGGTAGCATGGACTTACAGTGGTATCAGAGCCTAGTTAAACTCTATCTAACATGTTAGCAAAGTAGCTAGAAGATCGATCAAAGAAAAAGTCCCGAAATGAACCCCGTTTTCAAACTTGCTGTCGATTTTTTATGTTCTATAAAAATAATAAATCATGCATCAAAAATCGACTCAGGGTTTTTAGAGTGCACTGTAGAAAGACGGTTCCCTGATCTCATCATTGCACCGCGGAAACGCGGCAATAGCTTCCTATTGCCGCGGTTCCGCGGCCGTCTTGGCTCCTCTCTGGTTGTTCTTTGCTACAGTGTGCTTATAGGGGTATTTTAGGAATTTTGGTATATGTATTTTCAGCCCAGATTTTCCAGAACGAAAATTTTTTGTTTGGGGCCTAAAAATCCGTATTTTTGATCGAACTTCTAAAAGACTTAAGCTGACGGTTTTTTCTGTAATGTGATATTTGTATGGAACGTCTACTAATCGCTATATGTCGATTAGTGGCGGTTATACAAATCTGTGATCTGTAATGTCATTGGAATGTGTATATGAATTCATTGGATTGTCGCGGGTGAATAGCCGGGGGTTGTGAGACGAGAGTTTTCTTTTCTTTCAATTCATGTAAATTTGTAAATTGATGTAATAATTATTTGTATGACCGCACAACCGGGTCGGGGTTGTAGCCGTCATTGTATAATTTCTTTTTACTGTTTTTGCTCCTAGGATAGACCCATGGAGGGGGTGCACAAACTACCGGGTATGCCGAAGTGCCGAGTGGCCTACTCATGGAGATGAGAGAGGTTGCTTCGCTTCGGGTACTTGGCGGGTAGTTTGCCGCACCCGTAGGGGTCTTGGGTGGGGTTTTGGCTATTCACCGCGACCGTGTAATCTGCTTTTCGTTACAGGCTCGTACGAATTGCAGGTTCCTAGTATATCCAATGTGTTCATCTGTGATCTGAAATGGCTATCATTGCAATATATATATATATATATATATATATATGATATTATTTAGGCGTTGCTTATGTTTTACAGCCGCGCTAGCCCAGCCCCCACTCTGTCGTTAGTTAAGTAATCTAAGGGGCAATGACGGGGCCCCGTGGCGAATGCGAATGGCATAAGCGTACGTCATATTTTGGTTGTTTTCTGCAATGGTAGGATTAAATGATGGGACGCATTAAAAGAACTAATGCAAGAATATCACGCATTAAAAGAACTAATGCAAGATAATAAACCAAGTAAAAGTCGTTGGAACACTTTCGAAAAACCACTCGGTTCTTTTCAAAATCAACTTTTAAAATGCGGAGTTTGAGCCACTCCTTTTAAAAGCTATCTCATTCCATCGACTATATCAAGTTCACTACGTTCACGGTTTTGCCAAAACCATTCGTAGCCCTCCATCATTTCAGTTAAATATTCGGCAGTATTCAAGCTATGTATTTTGACCTCACGCCAAGGCATAGTGATTGGTAGCTGCCGGATATTTATCTGTTGCATAGATAGAATGCGTTGGTTTGGGACAGCCGTACTACCATTTTGGCCAACGTCAAGGGTAGGTACGGGTGGATTCAAATTAACCTGGATAATGATGGGAAGAACTTGACATGTGACTTATGACATTTTGACCTCACGCCAAGGTCATAAGAGCATGGGGCAAAAATCCACATCGGGAGTTTCAAAAGAACTGAAACTTGCTAGTGTTGCATACCATTTGGAATGTGATGATTCTGGTAGGATTCCTTCAGTTTCGTCACGCGATGATATTTGGATCCCGATCCTACTGTGAGTATATGCTACTCCTCGGGAAATTTCTCACTTAACGATCAATGCTATAAACCAAGTAGGTGTCTAGAAAGGTGTTAGCGGGGCTACGTCCTCAGGGAAAAGAGATTATTTAATTAAGGAACTTCGCGAAAGCATTGGAAAACCTCCCTCGAAGTACCGACACTAACCTGGCTGAACGGTTAAGCAAGTATTGTACGGTGAGATTGATCCTGACTAATTCTTCCTTTTTTGGTTTGAGGAGGGATTCGAGAAACAGTAGGAGCCATCCTGTTTAGACAAACTAAAAACCACTCTAAACTTGCAAGAGCATCATGCTGAGTGTTTCTTCTTCTCTCTCCTAATTGCAGCGACCAATCGACATGACTGGACTTAAGTTACTTCTAGATAAAAACATACTGACAGGGCCAAACTACAAAGATTGGCTCAGGAATGTCAAGATGGCAATCATTTACGACAAGCTGGGGTATCTTCTTACCACCAAAGCTCCCCCTGTCCCTGGTCCCACTTCCAGCGTCGCGGATAAGGAAATCCGTGAGACTTGGGAGATTGATAGAGCGAAGGCCAAGTGCCTCGTACTTGCCTCTATGGACAATGAACATCAGAGGAGGCACGACAATATGGACTTGGAATCCATATTTCTTCATACAAAAGAACTGTATGGAGAGCAGTCTCGTATCGCAAGATACGAAGCGTCGAAAAAGTTATTTTCGGCAAGGATGGCCGTCGGATCATCAGTAGCAGAACACGTGCTTAAGATGATCGGCTACATTGAGGAGCTCGCGGACCTAGGGACCACATTGGAGAGTGAGCTCTATACGGACTTAGTTCTCCAGTCCCTTCCTTCCACTTACGCCCAGTTTATACTGAACTTCAACTTACAAGAAAAAGAAGTTGAACTTTCAGAGCTCCTCAACATGCTGAGGAGCGCAGAGGGCACCCTACAGAAAGGTAGGGAAACATCCACTTTGTTTGTAGGAGGATCATCTTCTTCTAGGTCCAAGGCGAAAGCCAAGGAAAAGAAGAAGAAAGCCCCCGCCAAACCAAGAGGCGGTGTTAGTAAAGTGGATACGAAGGGAAAAGCTAAAGTAACAAAGAAGGCGGGGAAGCTTGTGGATAAGGAAGAATGCTTCTATTGTCATAAGAAAGGACACTGGAAGAATGATTGCAGGGCCTGGAAGGCCAGAACACAGGAATTGAAGCAGGTTGCAGCTTCAGCTTCAGGTGTGTATGTTATTGAAAACTGTCTTTCAATAAACTCTACTTCCTGGGTATTGGATACCGGATCAGGATCTCATATCTGTAATTCTTTGCAGGCGTTGAGAAACCGTAGTGTTTTGAAAGCAGGTGACATGACCCTCAGAGTTGCGAACGGAGCTAGCATGGATGCTAAGGCCGTGGGGGACTATCACCTGGGAATGTCAGATGGACATGTTTTGGTTTTGCGTAATTGCTTTTTTGTACCCGACAAAACTTGTAATATCATTTCTGTATCTTTAGTTTCTAAAGAAGGTTATGAATTTGCGTTTGTAAGTAATGTTGTAAACATTCACCTTAATCAAGTTTTGATTGGGTCAGGTACATTGAGCAATGGTATATACGTATTAAACCAACCACAGATTTTCAATGTCCAGAATACACACAAAAGAAAGTCTTCGGAAATAAATCAGACTTTCTTATGGCATTGTAGACTGGGTCACATCAATGAGAGAAGGTTGACTAAGTTACATACAGAAGGATATTTGAATCCGTTCGAATATCAATCGTATGCCACTTGTCAATCCTGTCTCAAAGGAAAGATGACAAAGACTCCGTTCACTGGACACGGAGTAAGAGCGAGCGAGCTCTTGGGACTCGTACACAGCGACGTGTGCGGTCCAATGTCTACACATGCGCGAAGCGGTTATTCTTACTTCATTACTTTTACGGATGACTTTTCAAGATACGGTTATGTCTTCTTAATGAAATATAAGTCCGAAGCCTTTGGAAAATTCCAGGAATATAAGAATGAAGTAGAAAAACAAACCGGCAAAAGTATCAAGATCCTAAGATCGGATCGAGGTGGTGAATACTTAAGTGCCGAGTTCCTGGACTATTTAAAAGAGAACGGAATTCTCTCTCAGCTTACTCCTCCATACACTCCGCAACATAACGGTGTATCGGAGAGACGGAACCGAACCCTATTGGATATGGTGCGGTCCATGATGAGTAACGCTGAGTTACCGCGATCATTCTGGGGGTATGCGCTAGAATCAGCTGCATACCTTTTGAACCGAGTTCCCACTAAGACTGTGCCTACCACACCTTATGAGTTATGGAGTGGGAAGAAACCCTATATACAAATCTGAAGATCTGGGGATGTCCAGCTTTTGTCAAAAAGCAGCATGCGGACAAACTCGAGGCACGCTCAGTACTGTGCAAGTTTGTGGGATACCCAAAGAACACTAGGGGGTATCTTTTCTACCACGCAGAGGAACAAAAAGTCCTTGTTTCTCGTAATGCCCACTTTCTAGAACACCAGTTCTTAGAAAAGGAAATTAGTGGGAGCACAGTAGAACTGGAAGAAATTCCAGAACCACGAGCTATTACTGAAAGCTTAGTGGAACCAGAGGGTTCAAAAGAACAGGACATTCCTACGCCGCTCCGCAGGAGTAGTAGGCAGTCTCATCCGCCCGAGAGATACTACGGTTTTCTCATAGACGGGGATAGAGAGGATTGCATCATAGATTATGATGAGCCTACTAGCTTCCAGCAGGCCGTTCAGAGCGTTGACTCAGTAAAATGGCTGGATGCAATGCGGACCGAAATGGAGTCCATGTACTCCAACAAAGTATGGACGTTGGACATTGCTCCAGACGGGGTAAAACCCGTAGGATGCAAGTGGATCTTCAAAAGGAAGATTGGTGTAGATGGACAGGTTGAGACCTATAAAGCTAGACTTGTTGCAAAGGGTTTTCGTCAAAGACCTGGTTTGGACTATGACGAAACTTTTCTCCAGTGGCTATGCTGAAATCCATTCGGATCCTTCTTGCCATTGCTGCCTTCCACGATTATGAGATCTGGCAGATGGACGTAAAGACCGCTTTTCTAAATGGAAATTTAGAGGTGTGTGTCTATATGGACCAGCCAGAGGGTTTCATTCAGAGTGGGAGCAGCGGAAAGGTGTGCAAGTTGCTTAAGTCCATTTACGGACTAAAGCAGGCATCGCGGAGTTGGAACATCTGTTTTGATGAGACGGTCAAGGAATTTGGCTTTATCAAAAATCCAGATGAACCATGCATCTATAGTAGATTTGTAGCGAGAACTGTAGTATTCCTCGTTTTATACGTGGATGACATTCTCTTAATAGGAAATGGCATTCCTATGCTACAATCTGTCAAGGGGTTCTTGTCACACAGGTTCTCCATGAAAGACCTGGGTGATGCCTCATACATCCTGGGGATCCGGATCCATCGTGATAGATCCAAGAGGATATTAGGGCTTTCACAATCTAGGTACATCGACACCGTACTGAAAAGATTCAGTATGGAAGATTCCAAGCGCGGTAACCTACCGGCTTGTCACGGGATCACCCTCTCTAAAGAGATGTCTCCCAAGACTGATTTGGAGAGGGATCGCATGTCTATTATACCCTACGCTTCTGCGGTAGGCTCTATAATGTATGCGATGTTGTGTACCAGACCGGATGTAGCTTATGCATTGAGTGTGGTAAGACGGTATCAGTCTAACCCTGGGGAGAAACACTGGATAGCAGTAAAGAACATTCTCAAGTACCTGAGAAGGACTAAAGAGATGTTCTTGGTGTATGGCGGAAAAGACCTCCAGATCAAGGCCTTTGCTGACTCCAGCTTCCAGAGTGACAAGGATGATTCCAAGTCCATGTCGGGTTTTGTCTTTACCCTCAATGGAGGGGCGGTGTGTTGGAAGGTTCCAAACAGGAAACCGTTGCAGACTCGACGATGGAAGCGGAATACATCGCTGCATCTGATGCCGCAAAAGAAGCTGTCTGGATGAGGAAGTTCTTGAAAGAGCTTCAGGTGGTTCCGTCCATTGTTGATCCAATACCTCTGTATTGCGACAACAACGGGGCTATAGCTTTAGCGAAGGAACCCAGGTCCCATCAGAGATCCAGACACATCTTGAGGCGGTATCACCTGATCAGGGAGATCGTAGATCGCCAAGTGATCGAGGTTCGGAGAGTCGCTTCAGAAGATAACACTGCAGATCCATTCACCAAGGCCTTGCCCCAGACTCAGTTCGAGCGGCTGATCGAGATGATAGGTCTTCGATACGCCAGTACATGGCCTTAGTGCAAGTGGGAGATTGTTAGTGTATATGCCCTAGAGGCCATTACTGTATCATACTAGTTTGTATATTACTTAATGGAAGCTTGGGATATTCACCTTGTATATACAATCTTGCTCAAAATAGTAGTATGCTACTTGGTTTGTTTCTACTTCAATGTGTACATGTGTTTATTTTAGTATATCGCCTATACACATTAGTGGAGCCTTTAGGATCTTTGCTTGATTACCAGCGTTGTAATGGCAGTCACACTAGTGGGGCTGGGTAATTTATAAGCACATCCTTATGCAGGTCCCTGGTCGCAGGACAATCGAGACAGGGCATCGATACTCCGGAGTAGACTAGCGCATGCGCTTCTCATCCCAGTGTGGGAGACGGTCTGTCCCACAGCCGTCGGTACGTCGTACTTGAGATAGTATGCGGGTGCTCGTTAGGTTACGGGTACACTGGACAGGACTCGTCGGGAACTGACTAGTTGGTATTATGCCTATCGTCAGTTATCAGTTCCCAAGTAACATGAGTACAGCTTAGTCCGCTGACTTGACATTGTCACTTCGCCTCGAGTGTGTTCCCACTGTACTTTGATTACTACCCTACCACGGCTCAAAGGAGTCGTGCAAACAGGTGGTAGTTGGGTGCAGTCCCGAAGCACTTAGAGGCAGTGACGGTTAGACAGGATTCGTCTCTCCCGGTATTGGGGGTTGACATCGCGCTGTGTCTAGGAGAGCCATTACACGAGTAGTCCCTCGCCAGGGCAATCGAGATATACTGGTAGGCTTCCAGTGTTATCTCAGGGTGTTTTGGGCTTCACTCCGACACGACTTGTACCGCTATTAGGGGACTGACGTTTACCGCCCCCTAGGCCCGCCATGTGATGTATCAGACGAACAGACCGGACTGTACGGAGATTGTCACATTCAGGCTCAGTAGGAGTTCAGATGGGTTTCGCCTCGTCAGTCTTCTTGTCGGCATCTACCTGGGGACCGTTACGCATAGCTAGTGCCGCTTGCGGTCTGTGGTTAAACCCACTGCGAGCGTAGTGTCGAGTCTTTAGAGTCCCACACAGAAAGCTATTCGCCTTTAGGCAAAAGAGTAGAGGTCGCATGGTTTTGCGACAGGTCGCATGGTTTTGCGGCAGGGTTCGGTCGCATCCGTGCACTTGTGCACGTACAGTGTCCGGACAGTTTACACTAACGGGCTTTAGTTTAAACCAGATCGTAGTGTACGTATTGGGATTGGATTTATCCAGTTTGCATTCGTGTTCCTCGGAACGCGGATGCGGGTGTGTATGCACAGTTGACGGAGAGACAGAGGCAGAGAATTCTCATTAGGGTTGTTGACCGTTGACAGTTGACTATTGACTTTTTGCTCAACCCTAATGAGAATATGATATGTGATTAACAATTATATTAATTAAGTATTATGGTGACATGGTTGTTGAGGGATTGACTTTGTTGACTTTTGTTGACTTGTTGACTTTGTTGACCGGTTGACTAGGCTTGACTAGTGGACCATCATGATAACTATAGCTATCATTTCATGGCAAAGACTTTTGCTTGCTTGCTCTTTTGTGCAAAATGAGTGCATGAAATGATATGGCTATGGTTGCTTAAACCATCTCATAATACTTGATTGATATGAGGTGTTATGATTGTTTTGGATTATGAGAGCCAAATGAGAAAAGTCTTCTCTCATTCTTTCATGCTCATTCTCTCTCTTGTTTTTGAGCTCTCATCTCCTCCTCTTGCTCTCCCTCTCTTGAGTCTATGGTTCACTTGTCTCATGAGTTGAGAACCAAGAACCATAGATAAAATCCCATACAAACTCTTCTCTACTCACTCTAGTTCACAAGGTTTAGCAAACCGAGTGAACTAGTTTCTTCAAAATTCGAAGAAGGAGCCAAAGGTTGAAGCTTTCAGGTGGATCTATCTTCGGCGCAAGGAGACGACGGGGAGAAGCCGATTCGGACGACCATCGAAGCTTGAAGACGAAGGAGTTCGAGAAAAAGAAAGGTATAACCCCCTAACCGAGTAGTTAGCAACTCGTAGTTAGGTTGTTAGTTAGATGTTTAACAAAGATCCGGTTTTGAGTCCATGTTACCACCTCTAGAAAAATCGTTTTTCACCAAATTCCGCATGCCCGAAAGTACCGGGAGAGGTAGCATGGACTTACACGGATCTATCATCAATATATAGCTCGTACGGTACATCTGACGTACGGCCTCCCAAATCTGGGTACGGGTTAAATGTCACATGTATCACACTATTCATCTGGTATCCTCTTTATCAAATATCATGATCCGGGGTACTGACCTACGTCCAGTACAATAATGATACCATCTATGTATGCATGCGTGTGTATGAAACGCTATGTCAAAGGACCCGCTAAAACATCGTGTCGTATCTCAAATACGAACCCTGTCATATCACCGATCTTACGGCCTCAAATCCAATCTCATCGACTCATCTTAAATCCCAAGTAATATCCTCATAATCCGTGTATATGTATACGTTTATATATACATATACATAGTCCTATACTCATGTGTATATATATATATACATACATATCCCCATATACACATAGGTAAAAGAATGAGTGTAGGCAAGTATGTGTGTGCGAGTATGGGTGCAACCACTACTCTAGGGTTTCGCAACTAGCACTAAACCAACCCAAGAACGCCTAGAATCCATCTTTATCATCAATAAACTCAAATCAGCATATTGTTAGTTATATGTATGCCCTAGAGGCCATTACTGTACATACAATGTATATTGTAATGGATGCTTGGACATATATAGGGAAGACTTTCTTGCTCGACATGATAGTATGCTATCTGGTTGTACTTTATCTTAACATGTACTCTGATTGTCTCTATATTGCATGTTGATAAAGCCCTTAGGATGTGTACTCGACTACTGGGACTATGATGAGATCATACTAGTGGGGCCACGGTAGTCGACGAGTACATCCTATAATTGTTCCTAGTCGAGGGTGTATCGAGACAGGGCATCGATGCACCAGAGTAGACTAGCGTATACGCATCGTGACCCATATGATGGGTGATGGATGATCCCATATCCATCGGTGTTTGACATCAAGGATGGTGTACGGGTGCTCAGTGGAGACTGGGTACACTGGACGGACTCGCCGAGAACTCCCAGATGGTATTATACCTCACGTCAGATGGCAGTTCTCCGGTGACACTGGTACAGAGTAGTCTGTTGTCCCGAGATCGTCATAGAGTCTTGTGTGATTCCTACTGTGCTTTGATTTCCATCTTACCATGTCCAAGAGGGCGTGCAAAAAGGTGGCTTTTAGGTACAGTCCCGAATCACATGGAGGCAATGAGCGATAGGAGGGGATTCGTCTCTCCCGGTATAGGGAGTTGATGTTGCGCTGTGTTCGATTGGCTATAACCGGAAATCCCTGGCCAGAGTTGCTGAGATTTACTGGTAAGTGTTATCAGTAGTTTCTCGAACTGTTATAGATCTCATATCGACACGACTTATCGAGCTACTGGGGTCTGACGTTAACCACCCCTAGGCGAGATATGCGACATATCAGACGACGAGACCGGACTGTACGGGAGTGTTACTATTTGGATTCACAGGAGAATGTGCAGGCTTGCTTGTTGATCTTCTGAGCGCTCAATACCTGGGTGGCTGTTACGTTTAGCTGACCGCTTGCAGCTTGTGGGTGTTTGATATGATCATCACCTACTGCCGGCGTATTGACGATTCTTTAGAGTCCTACACATAGGTTTCTTGGCTCAGGAAAAACGGAGTATGGGCACATATGTGATATGTGCGGGATTGAGGATAATGCGATATATGATACCGTATTCTATTCTCGCGATATTTGATATCAGCCGGGTCATCGGATCAAGTGTTGATTCGATGAATCGGTAAATGAGATATTAGTCGGTTATATGCGATATAGCCGGATTGTCGGATCAAGTGTTGATTCGATAATTTAATGTATAATAATATATATGATATATTAAATTACATTAACTAATATTAGCTCACTAAAAGATTCTTTTTCTCACTCGGGTAATACATTGATATATATACGATATATGTTAATTGTATTATTTTATTTTGTTACGATAAATATTATATATGTGATATATAATATTCTAACATGATATGATAACTAATGCAACATGTTTAGTGGAGTTTAAACATGATTAGGGTTTGGATTAGGGTTAAGACTTCTAGTAGATTCTAGAAGGTTTCTTTTTGTCATGATAAAGATATTTGTGTTGATATTTATCTATGACTCATACTTAACCCAACCCAAACCCTAGCCCTTGGTTAATTCTCTACAATGGTTTAGTCAACCATGGTTGCATTATTCACCATATTAATCCTTTCATTATTCATCACAAATGAAATGGATCACTATTCTTCTTCTTCTTCCTCCTTTTGCAAAGCTTTCTTGCTTTTATTTATGATGAAAAATGAGTGAGTAAATGAAAATAAAAGAGAGCAATAATCCTACTTCATCATCATCATCTATCCTTGCCATTTAGATGAGGGTGTTCACTTCATATTATAAGTGTTAGCTTGTGTTAACGAAACTTCAAGGTAGATCATCTTTGTATCGAAGATCGGAAGTAAGACTGCATCTTTCTCTTCGTGGAACCTCTCGAGAGTCCGGAACACGATGATCGCAGCGAAGGGACTTCAACACGGAGCTTTAGAAGTGAAGGAACGGATCTACAAAGGTTGTAATCCCTCTCACTTAGTGTTAAAGTGTTTAACATGCTTGTTTTCGCATAAACTCTAGTTTAAAGATCCGGCTTTGGGTTGTTCGGCACAGCTAAATTTTTAATCGGGCATGGTTGATGCCTTGTAGACCCTTGTGACAGTGCCTAGCAACCCTACACATATAATATATATATATATGTGTGTGTGTGTGTGTGTGTGTATACATAATCGTATACATCACTATGAACTGCGGGGGTGGTATACGCCATCCACCCGACTTCCCCCGTAGATATAATCTTCTCACACTGCTTCTTGTGTGCCGATGTCGCCATCTTCATCTTCAACGTCTCGACATCACGTGGGGTACCTACACATATAACGTATCGTATCACGTTAAAATCAAATTCAAAGACGAAACGACACACGAAAACCAAAACGATACGCTTAAAAGGCTATAGGTTAGAACCTATGGACTACTCTTTCAAAACCACCAAATAACACTTGATATAGACGTACAAACGTCAAGCGATCAAGTACAATACCAAATATCAAAACTTGAATTCATAAACAACACTAAATACAAGGCAGAAACTAAGAAAACATGCCCCAGATTTTAGTTCAGGTCCAAAGTAGGTGAACAAACAATACTGGGATGAAGTATAGGGTGTATATGAGCTATGGAAACAACCTGGACACCCTCACCCACCCAGGGGCTGGCCACATCCCTATAAAAACCGGCCTCCCCGATTTTGGGGAAGAAGTGGGGCCTCGAACTTGCAGGGGGGTCTCCTATGGTCTCAAATTGGTCCCTGGAGTTGTTTGTTTATCTCGTTTTGGTCCCGGTTCACTCCAGATTTCCCTGCACCCTCAAAGTCATCACAAACCGACATTAAAGTTCCGTAATTCCATATTTTTGTGTTTCAGGTTATGTATATGTGTTTGGTCTGGGTTTAAAACATTGTAGGGGGGCTTAAGGTCACCAAACACACTCAAGTTCACCACCCTTCTCAACTTAAACCCTAACCTTCTCTAGTAATGCCCAAAGTGCACTAAACTACCCAACATCGATTTCAAACTTGAATTGAGGCTTAAGCACAAGAAATACAACTCTAATTGTGAAGGAATTACCTCTTAAGACCCTCATGAATCCTCAACAGCACCAAAATGACTACTTTCTTGGTCCAAAGGCATGCTTGTGACCTTGTGTACAATTTTTGTGAAATAGGAGTGGGGTTTTGAGATGTTTATTGAGGTGTTTTGGGGGATTTTGTGAAGAGGGAGAGAGGGGCAGCAGCAATAGCAGCAATGGAGGAGGAAGAGGAGAGAGATGTGTGAATAATTGGAGAGTGATGGCTCAAGACCAAGTCAACATAACCCTCACCTTTCTCTCTCTTCACCATACCTATTATTCTAATCCAAAACCTTTTCTTTTTCTTTTCAAATTCCATTTTCCTTCTCTCTCAAATAGTAAACCCAAAGTAAAAGCAATGCAAAAATGTAACAAGTGTAAAAATGATATGTGCATGTTTTGCACAAAACACCCCCAAAATCCGATTAGCGATTTTTAATCGCGATTAGCACTAAATTAGCATATAATTAATCATAAAAACTTAAAAATGGCATAATTCACATAAAACACCATATTTTAGAATTTTCTATAATTTTTCCCAATTTAGCGGTATTTAATTATACCGAAATATTAAAATATTCATTTAAAATTAATATTAAATTATAAAAATTCCCAAAAATAATATTTTATTTTTTTGAAATGGTACAACACCTGACAGGGCCGATGAGCCGATGGATTGCGAGATAGGTAATCCGCAGAGAAGATAAGGACCCAGAGACAGAGGACGCCAGACCGTGAGCAGGAGGCAAGTAGATATCTTGCGCTGCTAGCATTGGATGCACCGACACCTTCTCGACTGCGAAGGAAGAAATATCGACGTCGGTATTTATGATTTGTGATTTTGGTGATTCGATTATCACGTATCCGTCATCTTGGATTTCGGTATTTTGGGAGATCTATTCGCATGATTTAGTCTTGATGGCTGAGTTCCATGATTTCTGTTTTCGTGCACCATGGTTGCACCTACTGGGTATTTATATGTTGCGCATAGTTATTACGCTTGAGGTATTGATTATGATTTCATGCCTATTTTATTCCGGTGATTTGATTTATGCTTCCAGCATAGTTTTCATGCTCTTTTAGTGTTTTGATTTGGATTTTCGCGCGTATTGGGCGCATGTTTTGAGATACGATTTTGGTGCGCACCAGATGCACTAAATCGGGATTCCTTGTGCAGGTTAGATGCACCTGATGTTGCTGTTAGGCACACACGCTGCCTATGACAGATGTTTCGTGCACACCCGTTGCACCTAGATGATGTTTCTGTACACATGTATGGCACATAAAAGGATTTTGATTTGCGTGCGCACCAGACGCACAGGGTATTCTTATATACATTTTTGGGATTTATTCCTTATGGAGCAGTACATTTTTATGATATTTTCTATTTGTTTTCGTACTGAGCAGGACTAGTCAGAGGACATTGCCTGGATATACTTTTCATGCATTTCCTTCAGTTATATACATGTATGGATTTGCTGTTTACATGTATAGTTCTGATTCATATCATAGTGGTTTTATTTTGGATTTGACATTTGTGTCTTTACCATGACTCCGATGATTGCGGGATTCTTGACGGAGATTTGATTTTGAGTTATCTGCTCATTGTTTATGAACATGCATTGCGCTATGATGTGTTTTATGTGTTGATGATTTCGGAGCCCCGACGACTTAGACTTTCTATTGAAATGTTTTAGTATTTGAGGGGTTTAAATTTAAATTCGGGGACCGAATTTTTTTAAGGGGGGAATCTGTAACATTTCAAAAAATTAAAATATTATTTTTGGGAATTTTTATAATTTAATATTAATTTTAATGAATATTTTAATATTTCGGTATAATTAAATACCGATAAATGGGAAAAAATTTGGAAAATAATAGAAATTACTAAAAAGTGGGTGTTTTATGTGAATTATGCAAATTTTAAGTTTTTATGATTAATTATATTCTAAATTAGTGCTAATCACGATTAATAATCGCTAATCGCGCTTTAAGCGTATTTTGATCAAAACATTCACCGTATCATTTTTACACTTGTTACATATTTTTTTCCATGGTTTTCCTACATGTTTTTATCATGGTTGATGATTTATTAGAGAGGGGCAAAGAAAAGAAAAGAAAAAAAGGAAAGGAATAGAATAATGGGTATGGGTGAGCGAGAGAAAGTGAGGGTTTACTTTGACCCAAGTCTTAGCCATTCCTCTTCATTGCCTTCACTCATTTCGCTCCCTCTCCCTCTTGTTGTTGTTGCTGCTGCACTCTTGCTCTCCCTCTTCACAAAATCATCACAAACACGTCCAAAAACAACCGAAAACCCTATCCCTATTTCACAAATTTTGTGCACAAGCTCAAGGGAAGCATATTGAACCAAGAAAGCAAGGATTTTGTCCACTTGGGGCAACTCAAGAATTTTCTTGAGTTGCCAAATAAGGTAATTTCTGAACCATAAGCTTAGTTTTTCCTATACCTATACCCCCATGTTAGATTTGAACCGATATCGAGTGGTTTTGTGGACTTAGGAAAATCCTACTTAGGGTTGATGAGAATTGAGAGTGGTGATGGGTAATTAAGCTCAGTAGAGGCCACACAAACCCCCTAGTGCTCGAATAAAGACCCAAACCAGAGAATAGAAACCCGGAATACGGATTTAGAAACCGATATCGGAAGAATTGTTAATTCTGTGGATGTAAAATGGAATCTGCTATCACCCCGAGACTCTGAAAATTATTTTGCAAGGACAGTGATACATGCAAGCACCTAGGAAGCTCCCACCAAAACCCGAGCCCCTGGATCCTTTTTCTGGCCGCAGATTTAATCTGTATGGCCACAAATTGTGGCCTGGGTCCCACCAAATTGGTTCGTGTTGGTTCTGTAGCTTTATTTCATGTACAATAGGTCCTTAGTATATGCAAAATTGTCTGGTTTGACCTAGGGTGAAATCTGGGACCCTTTTCTGTAGTTGCTGTTTTGGATTCGTGTTTCGTTTCTCGTATTTTAAATTCTGGATTTGCGTATTGTGTTTTACCTCGATCAGTTGAAGTTTGCACGACGACATCGAGGGTTGTTTGATGGTTTAGAAAGCGTAGTCTATAGGTTCTAACCTATAGGCCTTAGCGCGTCGTTTGGTTTTCTCGATATGATTTTAAGATGCATTTGCGATAGTGTTATCTTGTAGGTACCTTCACGAGGGCTTCATATGATGAAGAAGTTGACGGCGACGTCGACACCGACATGCAGGATGCAAGGTGAGTAGATTATATCTACGGGGAAAGTCGGGTGGATGGCGTATAGCACCCCCGCAGTTCGATGTTTAGTATAGTATATATGTACTTTTTATGCTAGCTTATAATGTGTCGTGGATATTTGAGATGAGATTAGGTGTACTATGATTAGATTAGGGCGTAGAAGTAAACTAGTATAGAACCTAGTTGCGAACCCTAGAATAGGTTTACATCCACACGCACACACATGCTTATTTGTTATGGTTATACCTACATGATGAGGATAGTGGATGATATTTGGAGATGAGTCGATGATATTGGGCATAGTGCCATGAGATCGGTGATATGATGTGATTCGTATTTGGGATACGACAGGTGATTTTAGCGGGCCTTTAGACGTGTGTTCCACACACACATTTATATTTATATAGACGGTATCGATTTGTACTAGACTTAGATCAGTACCCTAGATCATAAGATATGATGATAAGGATACCAGATAATTGATAAGATGAATATGATATTGACCCGTACCCAGCTTTTGGGATGCCGTACGATGATTTACCGTACGAGCTTTATATTGATGATAGATCCGCACTCATGACTCGAGAATGTCATATGATATTGTATCGTACGCGGTACGTTTGAGGCGGGATCACCGACTATTATACTTATATATATATATATATATATATATATATATCGACTCAGATTTAGGTGGTTTCCATACCCCTCCTGATTAACTTGTTAGTTAGAGTCGTAGTTTTGCTGGTAGATGTTAGGCTAGGCTGAGGTCATACCTATTTCAGAAAAACTAACGAATCAGGAGTATTTTAAAGACGGGCAAAGGAATTCTACGGATATTTTTAAAAGACGCATCTTTTTTTAAAAACACCGTAGCCCTTATTTTCCTAAAAACCCTGATTCGTCTTCTTTCAAATGGCAAAACAGTATGATATGAATGCATTGATGTAGCTTCTACACTGTTGTGTTTATTATTCATTTGCTACATATGCTTACTGTTTGGATCGCATTGCATGATAAATATAGTTATTGTTATATTAAACTCATGCTGTTAGGACACCAGCACCATTATTGATGATGCATATGTTCCACGTACACCTGCTTGCCGGCTCACACACTTCATCATCGATAATTGCCATGTCACTACACTGTAGTACTGTTGCATTCAGGATATGACCCTTGCATGGAATACTCGTGTATTTACATATCGTACACTCATACTTGTGCACACATCTATTGTACATTCATACTCGTGTACTTACATATTATACACTCATACTGGTGCACACATCTATTGTACACTCATACTCGTGCACCTACCTGTTGTACACTCATACTTTTATGCATACATATTTGCACATACATAGATGATTCTGGTTTGACTTGGAGATCTGGGAACCGCAAGATACTTTCTAAAACTGATTCATTTTAAAGAAGCGGTCTTCCCTAAATATGTGCATATTACTATTCCATGTTGCATGATATACTGGTATGCTTACATTTCTTTTATATGTCGCATACATCATTCTTTCTGATTATACACATTGAGATATGTTGTTTCCATGATATTTCTGGATTTGGGAACCGTGGGTAGTTTAAAAGAAAGCATGCATTGTTTGAAAAACCCGGTTACCCTTGATATGATATTTCAGTGCGTCCACCATGTGTTTTCTCGGTTCTGAGAGTGGCATGTGAAACCCGATTCGAGGAGCGGTAGGCACTGTCCGCGGGTACATGGTGGACCCGGTGAGGTACCCCGGGGCAAGAAGACTCGTATATGCTAGACGGTGAGCCCGGTAGTGGAGTACTACCTACCGGTGATATTATTTGAGCTCGGCGGATATCTGGGGGATACCGACCGGAGTTGATAGATGATATAGGCCGATCCGGACGGACGGGGCCCTATATATATATGATAATTTATGTGCCGATGTTAGGCATAGGTTTCATGATGTTTTCGAGTGTCAATGCTTGGTAGTCAGGTTCCATGATTTGATATGTCGCGAGCGACACATGTTGATTTACATCCTCATACTTCCATGCATACGTTTATGATATTTACATGCATGATGCTTATTGTCATTGGGTGACAAGTGGACGATTTCTACATACACATATTGACATTGATGACATTGATCACATAGTTGGATGATATCCACATACTTATAGACTTCCTGATATAGTTGACATTGATTACATTGATCATACCTCATATTTTTGATATGTTACAACCTGAGGCATTGACACGAGCACTTGGTATTACACATAGTATAGATGTTTACCCTTGCCACCTTTTCATGCTTCAGACTTATTCATTTGAGGTTTATATGTATATATCTGATCGTGTTGACCTAGGATTATGTCATGCATACGATTTCTACTCTGCGATGTTTTCTATTCACGAGTTGGCAACTCACCCCCGTTGTGCCACAGTTCTTGCAGGTTTTGTCGTAAAGGTTTCATTGCGGCTTTTTTGGCACACCGCTTCCTTTCTGGGTGATTGCATTGGTA
Organism: Agapanthus africanus; assembly: GCA_030015575.1. Taxonomy (NCBI): domain Eukaryota; kingdom Viridiplantae; phylum Streptophyta; class Magnoliopsida; order Asparagales; family Amaryllidaceae; genus Agapanthus; species Agapanthus africanus. Next base: position 165,062,630 of record CM057343.1, on the reverse strand, counting down.
GGTGGGTTCACTCGCATCGTGACCACCCTTGTATTTATTTTATCAATTGTATCCAGTAATTCCATCAACCAAAACTTGTATATTGTTTCAGACTTAGAAAACTAGTTATGTATTATTTCGACCTTAGAGTCGCGCGTTGTAGTATTATGGTTTTCATGTTGATTTTGAGTTTCTTTTTGAGTTTTGATCCACTCCCTTCGGCGTTGTATATCATATTGCTTGTATGGTTGTGACCGTCGATTGACGAAGAGCTAGCTCCCGCTTGGGGATGCCTTTTCATTGCGTATATATATATTATTCATGTTGTACCTCGTTCGGGGCCAGTATTTACAAAGGAAACTCTGCCGAAATTTTTAGAAAAGATATTGAGGATTTAAAATGCATATTCGGCTTACCTATTTTAAAACCCTTGTTTTAAAAACTTGTTTTCTTCACTTCTTAAAAACTATTTCCTTTATTTATTACTTAAAAATGGTTTTAGATTTCTGGGCTTTTTGGCTTACTTGGATTAGATAGGGTCCTATAGACTTCATATGATTCAAGTTCCAGTCATGGGCTATTTCGGGTCGTGACATAATCGCCCGCATGGTGTTATGCGTCTGGGCTAGAAATGACTTGACTTGTCGCATATTCTATTTCATATTTAGAATTTGCGACTACACTTTATTTCTTAGATATTGTTGTGCTTGGACTAGTACCTTTAGGACACTACACATATTAGTGACGATTCATGTTGCATGAGCACTGTTTGTATGCCACACACACCGTCAATAATTGCCATGTCACGCACAACCCACTTATAGATATGATATTGTTTGGTTAAGGACATTGAGACATTGATTCATATTTCGTTACGCATATGACATATAGCATACCTGTAACATTTTCAAAAATATAAAATATTAATTTTGGGAATTTTTATAATTTAATATTATTTTATTGATTATTTTAATATTAAATCTATAATTAAATGCAAATAAATAGGAAAAATTTGAGAAAAATTATGGAAAATTCTAAAATAGGGTAAATTAGCGAATTATGACATTTTTAAGTTTTTGTGATTAGTTTGACACTAATTTAGTGCTAATCGCGATTAAAATCGCTAATCGGGTTTTTTGGCAATTTTGTGCAAAACTTGCACATATCATTTTTATCACACTTGTGCATTTTTCTCTCATGTTATTTGGAGCTACTATTCTTGTGAGAAGGGTTTTGGAGAAAAAGAAAAAGAGAAAAGAAAATAGGTATGGTGAGAGAGAGAGAGTAGGTGAGGACTTTGACTAAAACCTTAGCCTTTTCTCATCACTCTCCTCCTCATTTCTCTCCCTCTCCCACCATTTGCTGCTGCTGCTCCTGCACCCCCTTTCCCTCCCTTTTCAACTCCTCACTTCACCTCAAAAACAACCTCAAAACCACATGTCCATTTCATTAAAGTTGTGCAAAATCCCTAGATCTACACATGGAGCTAAAGAAGCAAGGATTTTGGCCACTAGGGGCAACTCAAGAAAATTCTTGAGTAGCTAATGGAGGTAATTTCTGAACCATTAGTTTAGCTATAGCATTTCCCTTACCCCATGTTTAGTTTAGAATTGAAATTGTGTGATATTATGGACTTGGTGAAAACCTAGTTAGGGTTTGAGAGGAACTTGTGTTGTATTATGAAATTGAGCTCAGTAGAGGTCTTACCAACACCCTAGTGTATGAATTGGAACCCCAAACCTGAAGCTGAAACCAGAATACGGATTTTAGAAACCAATATCGGGGAAAATCTGGAATCTGTCACTGTGATTGAGAATCTGCTAACACCCTGAGACTCCTAAAATAATATTGAGTGGACAGTAAGATGTGCAGGCACCAGAGAGGCAACACCCAAAACCCTAGCTCCCCACTCCACCTTCAGGCCGCCAAAATCCCCTTTCTGGCCGCAAATTGCGGCCAGACCAGTGAGGAATCTCCTCGTTTTCTGTGCACAGCCCCAGTTCCTGTAGTGTTGACCCAGGGTACTTCTAGTTTTGATAGATTCTATCTAGGGTAAAATCTGGGACATATATCCTAAGTTGCTATTTTGGATTCGTGTTTCCGTATTCCGTATTTTTGATTCTGAAATGGTGGAATGTGTTTTGCCTCGACTATTTGGCGTTTATACGACGATATAGAGGATTTATTGATGGTTTTGAAAGCGTGCCATAGGTTCTCACCTATAGGCCCCCTTATCGTATCGTTTTGGATTTCCTGCGCCGTTTTAGCTTGGATTTGGTTTTAATGCGCATATACGATATTTGATGTGTAGGTACCCACGAAGACTTCGGGGCGACATGCAAATGCGTGGTGATGTCCGCAAATGATGATGCAAGGTGAGTAGATTATATCTACAGGGGGAAGTCGGGTGGATGGCGTATAGCACCCCCGCAGTCCGTAGATAGATTACTATGTAGTTTATTGTGATAATAAGTGTATTATGGATAGTATAGGGTTAGAAGTGACTAGTGTAGTTCATAGTCGCGAACCCTAGGATAGAATTACACCTACACACACCCTTGCTTATTACTTGTACTTGCACGGTGTTTGATGATGGGGGATGACTTTGGAGATGAGTCGATGATGCGGGCTTGGTGCCGTGAAGATCGGTGATTTGATACGATTCATATGTGGGATATGACTTATGATTCTTTCTTGCGGGCTTGGGATATGTGTTTACCCCCGCATGCATACTTTATTGATGGTATCGATTTGTACTAGACATAGAGTAGTACCCCCAGATTATATGATCTGATGATAGTGATACCTGTTATGTGACGAGATAGTGAGATGTTGACCTGTACCCAGTTTTTGGGGATGCCGTACGATGATTTACCATACGAGCCGATATTGACGATAGATCTGCACTCATAACTCGAGGATTCTTACGATATGACATTGAGGCGGGATCACCGACTATATATCTATATACATTGACTCAGATTTAGGTGGTTTCCACACCTACCCCTCCTGATCGACCTTATACTTAGATGTAGTTTGCATAGTAGATACTTCACTGTGATGTCGACTACTAGATTTCTGCATCTTCATGCTATTCGCATTGCTGGCATATATTCATTGCTATATTATTATCATGCTGCTAGGACACCAGCACCATTATCGATGATGCGTATGCTCCACGTACACTTTTTGCCGGCTCACACACTTCATCATCGATAATTGCCATGCCACTGCACTGTAGTACTGTTGCATCCATGATATGATTCTTGCTTGGCATATTGTACACATGTACCTGTACACAATCATAGATGATTCATTCTAAAGGGGCGGTTTCCCTCGACATATGCACATTACTATTCCATGTTGCATGATTTCCGATATGATTACCTTTCTTTACATGTCGCATACATCATGGATTGATTGCATAGCACATCGCATTGGATTTATTCTTGATGTGGATTTTCATGTGATTTCTGATTTTGAGGACCGTGGGATTATTTAAGAAAAGATGCTTTATTATGAAAAACCCGGTTCCCTTGATATGATATTTGGGGCGTCGCCCCGTATTTTCTCGGTGCTAGAGGCATGTATTGAGAGAGGGATGACCCGGACTGACGGATTCCCGATGTATTGAGAGAGGGATGACCCGGACTGACGGATTCGTGATATATACTCTGAGAGAGGGCTGACCCGGAATGACGGATGCCCGATGTATTGAGAGAGGGATGACCCGGACTGACGGATTCCCGATATATACTCTGAGAGGGGGCTGACCCGGAATGACGGACGCCCGATGTATTGAGAGAGGGATGACCCGGACTGACGGATTCCCGATATATATATACTTGAGAGAGGGGGCTGACCCGGAATGACGGATGCCCGGTACAGGAGGATTTACGTGTCGATGCTAGGCACGGGTTTCATGATGTTTTTCCATGATTTTGTTTATATCCTCACATTGCATACATGATGCTTATTGTCATTGGGTGACGGGTGGACGGGTTCCACATATTCACAGACATGGATCATATACAGACTGGATTTACACTGATCATACTTCATTGGTATATATAACAGGGTATGAGGGCGCTGTTATATATACCCTTACACCAATATTAGTGGTATGAAACGCTAATATATGTGTATTGATATCATTGATATTTCATCATATTTACTTCATGCAGACATACTTTATACTGATGACATGTTATTACCTGAGTACCTGGCACTACATACATGATTATATGTTACCTTGCCACCTTATTACACTCAGATGTACTCTTGTGGATTGTATTACTGATCGTTGACTTAGGTTTATGTCTTGCATTCGGTTTCTGCTTGTAGATGTTTCTATTCACGAGTTGGCAACTCACCCCCGTTGTGCCACAGTTCTTGCAGGTTCTGCCGTACAGGTTCCATTGCGGCATTTCTGGCACACTACCTTCTTGCGGGTGATTTGCTTTGGTAGGTGGATTCTTTCGCATCAAGAACCACCATTGTATTTATTTATTTCATTGTATCTAGAATTTCCATCAACCAAAACTTGTATATTGTTTCAGACCTAGACTAGTGATGTATTATTCGACCATAGAATCGCGCTTAGTAGTATTGCGGTTTTCTTGTTGCTTGAGCTTTCTTTTGGTTTTGATCCTCGCCACTTGGCGTTGTATATTATATCATTGCGTGGTTGTGACCGTCGATTGACGAAGAGCTAGCTCCCGCTTGGGGATGCCTTTATCATTGCATATATATATTGTTATCCTTGTTGTACCCCATTCGGGGCCAATTTTACAAAAGAAACTCTGCCGAAATTTTTAGAAAAGACTGTACCGTTTTAAATTGCATATTCGGCTTAGTTATTTAAAAACCTTGATTTCCAACATGTTTTTCTTTACTCCTTTAAACAAATTTCTTTACTTATTCTTAAAATGGTTTTAGATTTCTGGGCTTTTGGCTTACTTGGATCAGATGGAGTCCTATAGACTTCATATGGTTCAAGGGCCAGTCACGTGCTCTTTCGGGTCGTGACAAAGTTGGTATCAGAGCGCTAGGTTGACCTTGGTTCGAGTCTAAGTTTGACTATGTGGAGCCTAGGGAGTTATTTATATACGGAACTTAGGCTTGACCTTACGGAACTTAGACTTGGTTGAGGGGGTATTAGACCCGAACTTTCGTCGTATTAGGATGACCCTTGGTTGATGGAATAGGTGACTAAAGTAGAGTGACGTACCGTTGGTATGTTCCGCGGCATACTTACGACACGCCACTCCGCTTAAGGAACCTTAGGATGTGCATATTTTTCGAGATCAGTGATTCTCTTTATATCCAGGATTATTCATCCATTGAGATTCCCGATTCTATTAGTTTCATGATCATACCGTCATTGATGCTGTTCCTTCCTATGATCATGTATCCACTTTGGATCTGTTGTTTCCCTTCTGGCCACGATGTGCTCTCTTTGATACTCGATTGAGGTTCCTGTCACCATGTTTGAGCGCAGTTTGGGCTGCTGCTAGGGTTACGGCCGGTGTGAGCTCGTCTGGTACGAGGGCCGACCATTGTGTTTTCGGGTGACATGGGAACGTCTCGAGTTAGTATTGGTGATTTTGACCTCTAGTGGAGGCGAGTGCTTGGTCTTGCACCGGACGATCGGGCTATTGTTAGAGCTGCCAGTTGAGAGAGGACGGTTGATATACAGCATACCTCAGAGATTGTGATGTCGCCTACCGTGCAGACAGATGGACCAGCTATTGCTGAGATTGACAGGATGTTGCTTTCGGAGCTTACGAGCTGAGATTGCCGGAGATTTCAGGCAGGTATGAGACAGATGTGAGCTAGTCTAGCCGATTTGAGAGACGAAGGTGATTCGTCCGATTTTGCGCCAGAGCGGGCCCAGTTGAGTTGAAGATTTCCAGTGTGGAGAGTCTTGCTCAGATCTAGAGCAGACCGATTCAAAGATGACCGCCAATGTGTTGCCCTTCCTGGAGGATTGAGGCGCTGTTCGGCGTACAGGCGAATGAGCCAGTTGCTGCTGCAAATGATGAGATATCGCCCAGATGGTTGGAGCTACTGCAGCATGAGCATGTTCTTGGAGACGTGATAGTGAGTCGCTAGTCACCTGAGGATAAATGACTAGGACATGTGGTTCGTTCGGTTACCGATGCGAGGTCATCAGATAGATTGTTTCCGGCTAGAGACGACTTCACGCAGGTTCGTTGAGAGTCGATTGAGACGATCGAATGTCAGGAGCCCATTTTCCAAGTTTAAAGTATACGGAAAGACATGCAGGTGATTCTATGGACCCTCTAGAAGAATGAAACCCTAACTCGACTTAATGACCGTGTGAAAGCCTTTGAACCTTCGGGTTTGCGGCGGTTCCTCGGCGCCATTAGTGAGGCTTGGGTTTGCCCTTCTACGGCTGGACCACCGACGCTGTGGCATGTACTCGATACTATTAAACTGTGCCCGAGATGTGAGCTCTTGGGGGATTATGAGGATCTGACGAGCCGATCGGTTGGTTCGACATCTTTCGGATATCGTGATGGGACACTACTTGGGAGACTCCAGATGCGAGCGTAGCCGTCGGAGCGCAGTTCGTGCAGCCATGATGAGACGAGTCCGAATCAGTCGATATTAACGCAGAGTGAAGAAAAGAGTTCGTACGAGATGACGTCCCACTCCGCCGACATCAGAGATGTGATATGCACCCAGAGGCGTGGTATATGGATATATCTTCCAGAAAGAAGCGCGATAAGTATGCAGCCGTTCCGGAATAAGCTTTAGCTTCAGCATTGGATGATGACTTCCGGGCAATTCGGCAGGAATGAGATTTGAGAAAGGGACCCCGACAGGACCTTTCTGGAATACGATACGAGGAGACCTAGACCCGGGAGTGGTATTGCGCACACCCAGCGGGACGAGAGGTTCGTGTGAGACACTGACGAGCTGCCATTACTTCCCGTCGAGACTAGAGACCTGATATGCTTACAGAGACGTTGGGATGTGACCAGTTTCCGAGAAAAATTTTGTGTTGAGGACACAGATGTCTCTCCAGTGTAAGGAGGTTGTGTAAGAGTACCAGCCTCCGTACAGATCGGCATAGGCATGTTTGGAAGAGACCTTGAGCAGGATTCCTTCCAGGGCGTTGCTGCAATGATGTTTGCACCCAGGATCAAATGTGTGACGTGCTTTCAGAGAGCCAGAGGCCGACGCCAGTGATATGCTGCCGTACGAGTAGTCGTGAGGTTTGACCGAGAGATGACCAGAGAAGTGCCAGAACGGAATCGTCTCCGTTAGCACACCTGACAGGGCCGATGAGCCGATTGACTGCGAGATAGGGAATCCGCAAAGAAGATAAGGACCCAGAGTCAGAGGACGCCAGACCGTGAACAAGAGGCAAGTAGATATCCTGCGCTGCTAGCAGTGGATGCACCGACTCCTTCTCGACCTTGAAGGAGGAACTACCGACGACGGTATTTATGATTTGTGATTTTGTGATTCGATTATCACGTATCCGTCATTTTGGATTTCGGTATTTTGGGGGTTCTGTGTGCATGATTTAGTTTTGATGATTGAGTTTCATGATATTGGATTCATGCACCCACTGGATATTTATATATTTTGCGCAGAGTTATTACATTTGAGATATTGATTGAGATTTCATGCCAACCGTATGCAGTGATTTGATTTGCACTTCCAGCGTGGTTTTCATGCACCTTAAGTGTTTTGATATACGATTTTGGTGCATGCCAGATGCACTAAATCGGGATTCTTCGTGCATGTCACATGCATCTGATTTTTTTTTCTGTCAGGCACACACGTTGCCTAAGACAGATGTTTCGTGCACACCAGTTGCACCTAGATGTTGTTTTGTATACCTGTTTGACACATTTATGGATTTTGATTCCTTGCGCACCAGACGCATAGGATATTCTTATATATGCATTTTGGGATTGATTTCTAGTAGAGCAGTACATTTTATGATATTCTCTCTGTATTGATATTTTCGGAGCCCCGACAAATTGGATTATTACTGAAAATGTTTTAGTATTGGGGGTTTAAATTTAAATTCGGGGACCGAATTTCTTTAAGGGGGGTAAATTGTAACATTTTCAAAAATATAAAATATTAATTTTGGGAATTTTTATAATTTAATATTATTTTATTGATTATTTTAATATTAAATCTATAATTAAATGCAAATAAATAGGAAAAATTTGAGAAAAATTATGGAAAATTCTAAAATAGGGTAAATTAGCGAATTATGACATTTTTAAGTTTTTGTGATTAGTTTGACACTAATTTAGTGCTAATCGCGATTAAAATCGCTAATCGGGTTTTTTGGCAATTTTGTGCAAAACTTGCACATATCATTTTTATCACACTTGTGCATTTTTCTCTCATGTTATTTGGAGCTACTATTCTTGTGAGAAGGGTTTTGGAGAAAAAGAAAAAGAGAAAAGAAAATAGGTATGGTGAGAGAGAGAGAGTAGGTGAGGACTTTGACTAAAAACCTTAGCCTTTTCTCATCACTCTCCTCCTCATTTCTCTCCCTCTCCCACCATTTGCTGCTGCTGCTCCCGCACCCCCTTTCCCTCCCTTTTCAACTCCTCACTTCACCTCAAAAACAACCTCAAAACCACATGTCCATTTCATTAAAGTTGTGCAAAATCCCTAGATCTACACATGGAGCTAAAGAAGCAAGGATTTTGGCCACTAGGGGCAACTCAAGAAAATTCTTGAGTTGCTAATGGAGGTAATTTCTGAACCATTAGTTTAGCTATAGCATTTCCCTTACCCCATGTTTAGTTTAGAATTGAAATTGTGTGATATTATGGACTTGGTGAAAACCTAGTTAGGGTTTGAGAGGAACTTGTGTTTTATTATGAAATTGAGCTCAGTAGATGTCTTACCAACACCCTAGTGTATGAATTGGAACCCCAAACCTGAAGCTGAAACCAGAATACGGATTTTAGAAACCAATATCGGGGAAAATCTGGAATCTGTCACTGTGATTGAGAATCTGCTAACACCCTGAGACTCCTAAAATAATATTGAGTGGACAGTAAGATGTGCAGGCACCAGAGAGGCAACACCCAAAACCCTAGCTCCCCACTCCACCTTCAGGCCGCCAAAATCCCCTTTCTGGCCGCAAATTGCGGCCAGAACAGTGAGGAATCTCCTCGTTTTCTGTGCACAGCCCCAGTTCCTGTAGTGTTGACCCAGGGTACTTCTAGTTTTGACAGATTCTATCTAGGGTAAAATCTGGGACATATATCCTAAGTTGCTATTTTGGATTCGTGTTTCCGTATTCCGTATTTTTGATTCTGAAATGGTGGAATGTGTTTTGCCTCGACTATTTGGCGTTTATACGACGATATAGAGGATTTATTGATGGTTTTGAAAGCGTGCCATAGGTTCTCACCTATAGGCCCCCTTATCGTATCGTTTTGGATTTCCTGCGCCGTTTTAACTTGGATTTGGTTTTAATGCGCATATACGATATTTGATGTGTAGGTACCCACGAAGACTTCGGGGCGACATGCAAATGCGTGGTGATGTCCGCAAATGATGATGCAAGGTGAGTAGATTATATCTACAGGGGGAAGTCGGGTGGATGGCGTATAGCACCCCCGCAGTCCGTAGATAGATTACTATGTAGTTTATTGTGATAATAAGTGTATTATGGATAGTATAGGGTTAGAAGTGACTAGTGTAGTTCATAGTCGCGAACCCTAGGATAGAATTACACCTACACACACCCTTGCTTATTACTTGTACTTGCACGGTGTTTGATGATGGGGGATGACTTTGGAGATGAGTCGATGATGTGGGCTTGGTGCCGTGAAGATCGGTGATTTGATACGATTCATATGTGGGATATGACTTATGATTCTTTCTTGCGGGCTTGGGATATGTGTTTACCCCCGCATGCATACTTTATTGATGGTATCGATTTGTACTAGACATAGAGTAGTACCCCCAGATTATATGATCTGATGATAGTGATACCTGTTATGTGACGAGATAGTGAGATGTTGACCTGTACCCAGTTTTTGGGGATGCCGTACGATGATTTACCGTACGAGCCGATATTGACGATAGATCCGCACTCATAACTCGAGGATTCTTACGATATGACATTGAGGCGGGATCACCGACTATATATCTATATATATATACATTGACTCAGATTTAGGTGGTTTCCACACCTACCCCTCCTGATCGACCTTATACTTAGATGTAGTTTGCATAGTAGATACTTCACTGTGATGTCGACTACTAGATTTCTGCATCTTCATGCTATTCGCATTGCTGGCATATATTCATTGCTATATTATTATCATGCTGCTAGGACACCAGCACCATTATCGATGATGCGTATGTTCCACGTACACTTTTTGCCGGCTCACACACTTCATCATCGATAATTGCCATGCCACTGCACTGTAGTACTGTTGCATCCATGATATGATTCTTGCTTGGCATATTGTACACATGTACCTGTACACAATCATAGATGATTCATTCTAAAGGGGCGGTTTCCCTCGACATATGCACATTACTATTCCATGTTGCATGATTTCCGATATGATTACCTTTCTTTACATGTCGCATACATCATGGATTGATTGCATAGCACATCGCATTGGATTTATTCTTGATGTGGATTTTCATGTGATTTCTGATTTTGAGGACCGTGGGATTATTTAAGAAAAGATGCTTTATTATGAAAAACCCGGTTCCCTTGATATGATATTTGGGGCGTCGCCCCGTATTTTCTCGGTGCTAGAGGCATGTATTGAGAGAGGGATGACCCGGACTGACGGATTCCCGATGTATTGAGAGAGGGATGACCCGGACTGACGGATTCCCGATATATACTCTGAGAGAGGGCTGACCCGGAATGACGGATGCCCGATGTATTGAGAGAGGGATGACCCGGACTGACGGATTCCCGATATATACTCTGAGAGGGGGCTGACCCGGAATGACGGACGCCCGATGTATTGAGAGAGGAATGACCCGGACTGACGGATTCCCGATATATATATACTTGAGAGAGGGGGCTGACCCGGAATGACGGATGCCCGGTACAGGAGGATTTACGTGTCGATGCTAGGCATGGGTTTCATGATGTTTTTCCATGATTTTGTTTATATCCTCACATTGCATACATGATGCTTATTGTCATTGGGTGACGGGTGGACGGGTTCCACATATTCACAGACATGGATCATATACAGACTGGATTTACACTGATCATACTTCATTGGTATATATAACAGGGTATGAGGGCGCTGTTATATATACCCTTACACCAATATTAGTGGTATGGGACGCTAATATATGTGTATTGATATCATTGATATTTCATCATATTTACTTCATGCAGACATACTTTATACTGATGACATGTTATTACCTGAGTACCTGGCACTACATACATGATTAGATGTTACCTTGCCACCTTATTACACTCAGATGTACTCTTGTGGATTGTATTACTGATCGTTGACTTAGGTTTATGTCTTGCATTCGGTTTCTGCTTGTAGATGTTTCTATTCACGAGTTGGCAACTCACCCCCGTTGTGCCACAGTTCTTGCAGGTTCTGCCGTACAGGTTCCATTGCGGCATTTCTGGCACACTACCTTCTTGCGGGTGATTTGCTTTGGTAGGTGGATTCTTTCGCATCAAGAACCACCATTGTATTTATTTATTTCATTGTATCTAGAATTTCTATCAACCAAAACTTGTATATTGTTTCAGACCTAGACTAGTGATGTATTATTCGACCATAGAGTCGCGCTTAGTAGTATTGCGGTTTTCTTGTTGCTTGAGCTTTCTTTTGGTTTTGATCCTCGCTACTTGGCGTTGTATATTATATCATTGCGTGGTTGTGACCGTCGATTGACGAAGAGCTAGCTCCCGCTTGGGGATGCCTTTATCATTGCATATATATATTGTAATCCTTGTTGTACCCCATTCGGGGCCAATTTTACAAAAGAAACTCTGCCGAAATTTTTAGAAAAGACTGTACCGTTTTAAATTGCATATTCGGCTTAGTTATTTAAAAACCTTGATTTCCAACATGTTTTTCTTTACTCCTTTAAACAAATTTCTTTACTTATTCTTAAAATGGTTTTAGATTTCTGGGCTTTTGGCTTACTTGGATCAGATGGAGTCCTATAGACTTCATATGGTTCAAGGGCCAGTCACGTGCTCTTTCGGGTCGTGACAATACCTGTATACCCACATGCTTATACATATGCCTTGACATACTTATATGCTAGTTACCCGTAAACCTATAGAGTATTGTACCATTAGCGATAGGTACATACACATATAATGACATAGCTACTTGTATACTTTGCATACATACTTACACTTATACCTGGAGGGTATATTACATCATTACTGATAGGTAGATATCTATATCTTACTATACCTTTTTGTTTACACATATATCTGGTTATGGCTACATGTTTACCTTTACTTGATGTTATTTAGAATTGGAGAAAATAGGAACCGCATGATATTTTATATTAACTTGTTGCAGTTAATTAGAGGCTTTTCCTTTATATGCTTACATTACAGTTTTATGTTGCGTATATTTTATTCTTGGATTTTCGCATTGAGATATGGATTTTTCATGATGTTTTCTGGATTTGGGGACCGCGGTAGTTTCATGAAATTATGCATTATTTGAAAACCCCGGTTTCCCTTGATATAATATTTCAGCATCCACCATGAGATTTATCGGTTCTGATATATATACCCCATGCGAGGAGTCAGGGGTCGTATGAAGGTACATGGTGGGGCCCGGTACGGTTCCCCTCGGCAAGATGATCGACGGTCCATTCCGATTGAGCCTGGAAGGTGGGCAAGTACCTACCAGTGATATTACCAATGACTCGGCGGTTATCATGGGGATACCGACGGGAGTCATGCGCGTATAGATACGTCGAGAGGCGAGGGTCAGAGCTAGGCAATCGAGCTTTCGGTATAGCGTATGATACGTACCTATCAGGTTGCCAGTCTTGGTGACATCACCTGATAGATCACTTATTTGTGTCGATGTTTGACACTTGGTTTTCATGATATTTTACTCCTAAGTATATATAACAGTGGAAGGGGACGCTGTTATATATCCATATACATATATATTAGTGGAATGTGATGCTAATATATATGTATACGTATAAATTCATATACTTCATCTTAATTATTCATGCAAATTATATATAGGATATAAGAGATTTACTTGATGTTGGATTTGGGATATAGATGATTCATTTGATATTGGATACAGGATATTTATGAGATTGCTGATTTTGTACATTCAGGATATATGAGATTTTTTCGATATTGTACATTCAGGATTTGTGAGACTTATATGATATGAGAGCCAATTTGGGGGCTGATTTGAGGAATTGGGATTTGGATTGTCTTGATGGGTTTTGATCCTACCACGATGTCAGGATTCCGTGGAAATGACATATTTCCTTCCATACTCCACATTTATTGTTTATACACTGCTTCATGTATTAATAGTACATGTTAGTGTACATTTCATGATTTTTGCATTTCGTACTTCATTTTATATGCATTGTTTCATGTATTAGTAGTACCTGCTAGCGTACCTTTCATGACTGTTGCATATATACATATTCATATCATTATTGCATGATTATTGCATACCGATTTTCATATTATTGTTTCATGTATTAATTGGACCTGCTAGTGTACCTTCATGATTATTGCATTCATATGACCTTTTATTGCTATTAATTGCATATGTTAGATATGCGCTGTACATGAATACTTGCTATTACCTGCATATGTTATTTACTATTCATGAGTTGGCAACTCACCCCCGTTGTGCCACAGTTGGTTTTGCAGGTTATTCCCAAGAGTAGTCGAGGCAGGCTATTCATCTATCTTATCATTTTTTGCTACAGATACCGCATCAGCTCACAGTATGCAGTTTGCTTTAGGTGGGTTTTGTGGTTATTTGTTGTTGTATTGTATATTCATTGTATCTCTGTACTCTCCATCTACTACTTTTATGTTGACTTAGAGACTTGATGTGAGGACGTATTGTATAGTATTTTGTGACTTGGTTGTCTTTTATACATTTCCTTTTTATCGTCTTTTATTTCTTCGTTACGGCGTCGTATATCTGTTGTGGTGGTTGTTTTCCTCCTTTTGCCGTGGATTTGCTCCCGTTATGGATGTTTTACTTCATATTTATGTTGTACCCAATTTTAGGGTTGGTTTTTACTAAGAAGGTGCTGCCGAAATTTTCAAGAAAGTAAATTGGACTTAAAGAATATATACTTGAGATTTTCAAAAGTTTAAACAATGTTTCTTATCTTTTCTTGACTTTTAATGGTTTAGATTTCTGGGTTTTGGTTTTCTTTTACTGCGTTATGCCTGTAGACGTTGTATAGTATTAGGGCCGTCACGTGCCAATTTCAGGTCGTGATAGTGTATCATCAAGCATGACACTAAAAATGTACATTAATATTGTCACGGCCCGAATGTACGGAACGTGACCGGCACTTAAATTACAAAGTGTCTAGAGGCGCTACGTAATCTAAGTAAGCTGAAGCCCAGAAATCTAAACCATTTAAAAGAAGAATTAAAGGAAAACATGTTTAAAAGCAATAACAAATTTCTCAAAAATTTCGGCAGAGTCTCCATTGTAAAAACTGGCACCAAATGGGTATAAATAAGAATATATACAAAAGCAATAATAAAGGCATCCCCAAGCGGGAGATAGCTCATCGCCAATTGGCGGTCACAACCACAAGCAAAATAATATACAACGCCGAAGGGCGAGGAACAAAACTCAAAAGAAAACCATAATAATACAAGCGCGACTCTAAGGTCGAGATAAAAACAACTGGTCTTCTAAATCTACCAATAATACAAGCCTGGTTGATGGAGCTTACTAGATACAAATGAAATAATAAAAGTACAACGGCGGTCCCGATACAAGTGAACCAACCTACCAAGCAATCACCCTGAATGAAATAGTGTGCCAGCAAGCCGCCAAGGAAACCTGTACATCGAAACCTGAAAGAAAATTTGGCACAACGGGGGTGAATTGCCAACTCGTGAGTAGAAGACATCTGCGAGTAGAAATCGCATGCACGACGATCTCGTAGGTTATAATAATATACTTACATAACATTAAACATCTAGTAGTGATAGGGTAATAGGCTAAGCACAAGTGTAATACTCGGTGCTCGTGTCAGTGTCACTAAGTAATAATATGTCATATGTATGCGTATGATCTATGAATGCATCATGAATGAAACAGTCCAAACAGGGCCCAACGCGTCATAAATAACCGGTAGGTAGTGCTCCCCTGCCGGCCTCAACGCCATCATCTGCGATCTTCTTGCCTTGGGGTACCATATCGGGCCCATCATATACCCGCAGATGGTGCATCCCCCTCCTCGAATCGGGTATATGATACTGCTCATGAACCAAGAAAACTCATGGTGGACAGCACACACATCACATCATGAGAAAACCGCAGTTTTGCTTTTTAAAATAATAATAAGTTATGAAATTGTTGCGGTTTTCCCCAAAATCCAGAAATCTCATAGAAAATCCGAAATCCCATGAATCATGAGTAAATAAATAATAAGTATCGGCATAAGTCCCACAATACTGCATGATAGTATGAATATGTAAATGCATGAAGTGTCTAAGTAATAAATGCAGTGTCCAAACTAGCACATGAGAGCAATCACACAATATTATGTGGGAACTAGCATTTAGTTGATTATACCAATAAAAATAATATGTTCTAAAGTGTACGTGATATGGAAATTACCGATGATGATGTGTGTGAGCCGGCAAATAAGTGTACGTAGAACATGCGCACATCGGTAATGGTGCTAATGTCCTAACAGGCAGGGTTTCATATTGACTAAAGAAACATATTTATGAACATGCAATGCGATGAATACAACATGAATATAACGGTGAATGTGTAGTAAACGCACAACTAAAGAACACATACTAATTACAAGTCATACAGTTTCTTGTTTGAAAAAGCACAAATCATGGTTTTTAGAAAATTAGGGGCTACATGGTTTTTAAAGAAAAGATACGTCCTTTGAAAAATCCGTAGTATCCCTCAGGCCGTCCTTAAAAATGCGCACGATTCGTTAGTTTTGAAAATAAGTATGACTCGAGCCTAAACTAACATTTACCTAACCGACTAAGGGACTAAACTAAAGAGACTAGTCGAAAGGTTAGAAAAATCCATCTAAAGTGTGAGTCAAGGTCTCATATAGTCGACGATCCAGCCTCAATAGCGTCACGTACATAGTACGACTTCCTCGAGTCAAGAATGCGGATCAATCATCACCTCTATACCACGTACGGTAAAATCTATCGTACGACATCCCAAAATCGGGGCATGGTCAACTATCATATATACATCATCATTCGTATAGTAACATCATCAAACACCATCATGGTCAAGGGTACCATACTACGATCGCATACATTCTAATATCATCATATATATATCATCTGTGTGAATATCCATCGTCAAATTATGCCTTAAAATATCATGTCATATATCATACAGTGATTAAGTCATAGATTACAGTCTGGGTTCTATTTTAGAGTCTCATACATTTCAATGTCATCAATACAATTTATCGTTTATATATAAATATATATATATATTCTCATTGCCCAACGATTCGCTAATATCATAACACATCTCATGTCATAACTCGATCATATATCCAATATCTCACGGCATCATGCCCAGTCATATCGACTCATCCCCCGAGATCATATAACATCCTCATATCACGTGTATATGTTATTTATATATATACATATAGAAACCTACACACATTCATACACACACACACACACACACACACACACACACACACACATATACACCAAGTCAAGTGTTTGTGTGTTTGCTTGTGTGTGTCTACATGAAACCTACAAATTCCTTCCAGGGTAATCATCCTCTGGTTAAGTCCTTCTAAATCAGTCTAATCCAAATAAAGTCTTCAATAGTACCCTACTCGTCAAGAATTTAAGGTCACGTCCGACTTCCTAATAATAGTACATAATATCCTTATTCTACGTTTGCGGGGGTGCTATACGCCATCCACCCGACTTCCCCCGTAGATATACATCTACTCACCTGATCCTTGTCAGCCGAAGTCGATGTCGCCATTCTCTTCTTCATCGTCCAAAATCCACGTAAGGGGTACCTATAGCAAACATATATAATATCGTAAACCGAAATCACGGAGAAAAACAAAACAGCGCACGGAACGCGCATAGGTTAAAACCTATGACCCGCTCAAGCAAAATAACCAAATAACTCTCGAGATCGGCGTACAAACTCTGATTGATCGAGAAAAACCCAAACACACCAATTGGGGTTTCACAATCACCAATTATAATATGAAATAGATTGCAACTCATTAAAACCTCAAAATAAATCAAATCAATTTATTTCCGAAAACCTAGAAAGCACATAATTATTATTTTAATTCAAAACTTGATGTTTTAAGAAAACTAATGACCATAATATTCACTAAATATCATAACTAAGTCATACAAACCATCACCATAATTTAATCTCAACAATTTGTATTAAATCTAAAATTCTAGTTTGCAAAAATATCCAATTTAAACACTTTTTAAAGAAAAATTCACAATTCAACAACTACGCTTGGTTTTGCATGAACTAAAGTATTAAAATACAATTTATAACGTTAATAATGTCATGAAACCCTAATTAGATTTTAATCCCAATTATTTAATCAATTTCAAAAAACCTAGTTAGCAAAATTAGCATAATTAGCAAAATTTTAAACTAACAATTAGCAACTAGTAACTAGATTAGGTTTTGCATTCCATTAACATGTTAATCTCCTCATTAAAACCATGAATAATCAATAAAACTCCTCACTTGATCACAAACCCTAATCTTGAATTTTCAAATTTGAAATTAAAACCTAATTAAGCATCATGATTATTTTAATTGAACTAATTAAACATCAAATAACAATTTGGTTTAAGATTATACCTCCAAACCATGAGATCAAACATGCAACCTAGCCTCCAAGATGCTAACTTTGCTCCAATATCCAAGCTTATTTGGTCAAAGAATAAAGGGTATGGGTTAAATGATGAATTAGTGGAGTTTTAATTTGATTTTTGATGAAATTTTTGATGATTTTTGATGAGAAAAGGAGTTGGGGAAAAATGGGGCTGCCAAGGGGTTAGGCTCAGCCAAGACTAGGGTGAGGGAAAGAGTGAAGTGTGAGTGTGTGGAATTGTGTGGAAACATCCTTAATGAATGCATTTTTTCACTTAAAACCTTAATTATATAATTTTTTTCTAATTTAAACCTTTTCCTACAAAAGTCAAGAACCATGGAAAATTTTGAGAAAGGATTTTCCATGTTACACACTTGATTCTAATATGTCATGGCTCACTTTTGTAAAATTAATCCAATCAAATTTGTATTTATCGCTAATTAAATGTACAATTAAAAGCTTATGTAAATATTTGAATTTAATTAATTACGGAAAATATTTTAGTAAGATAATAATTTATAAGTCACTAAATAAACACCATTTACTAGTGATTATATAGTTAAAATAGGCATATTTAAATTTATATTGAAAAATAATTGTAGTTGAGTTTTACGAAAAATACGGTTTATTTTACCGATTATTAGAAAATTCACCTAAAGGATTTTATTTAATTATTTATTTATTTATTTTTAAAACGTTACAATCTTCCCCTCTTAAAGTAATTCGCTCCCCGAATTTAAATTAAAACTCTCCCCAAATACTAAAACATTTAGCAAAGCACTCAAATCGTCGGGGCTCCGAAATCATCAATACATAAAGCACATCTTAGCGCATTGCATGCGCATGAAAAACAAGTACATAACTCAAAATCAAAACTCCGTCATGCATAACACAATCATCGGAGTTATGGTAAAAATACAATGTTAAGGTCCAATACGAAAACCAACATGATATCCATCAAAACTATAACTTGTATAAAGTACGCATCGTTATAAAATCTTTCAACATCGGAAAAGAAATGCATGCAAAAATAGCTAGGTACTGTTCTCAGAACAGTCCTGCTCGGTTACTATACCAAAGTAAATATCATAAAAACGTACTGCTCAAGATGAAATCAGCCTCAAATACAGCATACAAAAACTCCACGACGTGCGTCCGGTGTGCACGAAAATCGAAATCAAATACCGATGCTATGACTATGCACAGAAACGAAACTGAATGCAATAGGTGTGCACCAAAAACATCTGTCAAGTGCAACGGGCATGCACGACAACAATATTAGGTGTATCTAACTGCACAAAACCCCGATTTAGTGCATCTGGTGTGCAAAAAATCGCATCAAGTGCGCCAAGTGTGCGCAAGAATCTCAATCAAGTGCACATGGTGCACGAAAACAAAAATCGAATATCCAAAATCGAAATCAGTGGTATATGACATACACCGAATCAAAATCAAGTATACCACGATAGATAAACTTACAACCACATGCATCAATGTGCACAAAAACAAATAAAAGTACGAAAAGTGCATGAAAACTATACCGAAAGCATAAGTCCAAAATCATGTGCAACCCATGTACACGAAATTAAATCAATTAAATCCAGGTGTATGAAATCAAAATCAAACATCTCCTAATGTATATAACAATCAAATTAGGTGTAATGGGTATGCACAAAACGAACCTCAAAACAACTGATACATGGTATACTAATCGAGTGCAATGAATGTGCACGTAGGAAATACCAATCAAAAGATGAAATCCTCAAAATACCAAAATCCAAACAACGGAAATGTGATATTCAAATCACCAAATCGCAAATCGTAACACCGACATCAATATTCTCCTTTTTTCTCTGGTGTCGACTGATTCGAATTCGTCTCTTCGTAGCTGTATGAACGGCACTACAAACGGCTATACTCATATCTAGAGTCTCCCACATAATCTATCCCTTCACCTAATATCCGGACTACGTTAAACTTTTCGATCGATTCATCAAAATCACAAAATTCCCCAGAGCTCAAAACTCAAGTACAGTTTAAAAATATCCAGAACATGCCCTAGCAACTGCGGACCAGCCGTAGAAGGGCAAACCTAAGCCTCACTAATGGCACCGCGGAACTACCGCAAGCCCTAAGGTTCACCATCTTGCTCAAGTTCATTATGTCGAGTTAAGGTTTCATTCTTCCAGAGGGTCTATAGAAATACCTGCATGTTCTTCCGAATACCTTAAACATAGGAAAATGGGTTTCTGACATTCGTTCAAACTTTTTAACTTCGTCTGGAAGATATGTGAATACCCTTCGTCCGCACAAACAATGCTTCAACCCTCAAGAATAGACAATACCCTAACGGTCATCGCATTCTAGCCGTAGCTCTCTCTGCCCGTGCGACCGTGGTAATAGAAACCACCATCCGATATCGACGAAGATAGATCAAAGGAACGAATAGAATACGGTGCAAAGAAATGTACATCCTAAGGCTTCTTAAGCAGAGTAGCGTATCGTAAGTATGCCGTGGATCATACCCACGGTACGTCATTCTACCTAAGTCACCTACTCCATAAACCAAGGTCAACGTAGACTTAGACAAAGGTTAAACCTAGCGCTCTGATACCAACTTTGTCACGACCTGAAGGTACGGAACGTGACTGACACTTAAATTACGAAGTGTCTAGAGGCGCAACATAATCTAAGTAAGCCGAAGCCCGGAAATCTAAACCATTTAAAAGAAAAGTAAAGGAAAACATGTTTAAAAGCAACATCATATTTCTCAAAAATTTCGGCAGAGTCTCCTTTGTAAAAACTGGCCCCAAACGGGTACAAATAATAATATATACAAAAGCAATAATAAAGGCATCCCCAAACGGGAGCTAGCTCTTCGCCACTTGGCGGTCATAACCACAAGCAAAATAATATACAACGCCGAAGGGCAGGGAACACAACTCAGAAGAAAACCAAAATCCACCAGAAAACCATAATAATAGAAACGTGACTCTAAGGTCGAGATAAAAACAACTGGTCTTCTAAATCTACCAATAATACAAGTCTGGTTGATGGAGCTTACTAGATACAAATGAAATAATAAAAGTACAACGGCGGTCCCGATACAAGTGAACCAACCTTCTAAGCAATCACCCTGAATGAAATGGTGTGCCAGCAAGCCGCCAAGAAATTTTTACATCGAAACCTGAAAGAAAATTTGGCACAACGAGGGTGAGTTGCCAACTCGTGAGTAGAAGACATCTACGAGTAGAAATCGCATACACGGCGATCTCCTAGGTCAGAATAATAACCTTACATAACATTAAACATCTAGTAGTGATAGGGTAATAGGCTATGCACAAGTGTAATACTCAGTGCTCGTGTCAGTGTCACTAAGTAGCAATATGTCATATGTATGCGTATGATGTATGAATGCATCATGAATGAAATAATCCACCAAGAAATCTGGATAATCTGATATAAGAAAATAGGTAATTTTATCTCAGTAAAATTTCTTCTGAAATAACTGAAGTATCATAAATGAAATCTATGGAAATCCGTGTCAAGCATCGACACAAAGCATGTAAACCTCAATGTCTCGATATCTCATATCTCTATATCTCGATCTCATTTCTCTGTATCTCAAATCTCATATCTCTGTATCTCAAATCTCAATATCTCAGGCTCCGGCCGTCCGGATCGGCTCATATCATCAGATTACACGACTATGGTCAGTATCCTCCGGATATCCGCCGCGTCACAAATAACCGGTAGGTAGTGCTCCCCTACCGGGCTCAACGCCCTCATCTGCGATCTTCTTGCCCCGGGGTACCATACCGGGCCCACCATGTACCCGCAGACGGTGCATCCCCCTCCTCGAATCGGGTATATGATACTGCTCAAGAATCGAGAAAACTCATGGTGGACAGCACACACATCACATAATGAAAAAACCGCAGTTTTGCTTTTTAAAGTAATAATAAGTTATGAAATTGTTGCGGTTCTCCCCAAAATCCAG
Source organism: Agapanthus africanus (assembly GCA_030015575.1). Classification (NCBI taxonomy): domain Eukaryota; kingdom Viridiplantae; phylum Streptophyta; class Magnoliopsida; order Asparagales; family Amaryllidaceae; genus Agapanthus; species Agapanthus africanus. The sequence continues at coordinate 165,040,546 of CM057343.1, read as the reverse complement.
AAATCTCATAGAAAATCCGAAATCCCAAGACTCATGAGTAAATAAATAATAAGTATCGGCATAAGCCCCACAATACAACATGATAGTATGAATATGTAAATGCATGAAGTGTCTAAATAATAAATGTAGTGTCCAAACTAGCACATGAGAGCAATCGGACAATATTATGTTGGAACTAGAATTTAGTTGATTATACCAATAAAAATAATATGTTCTAAAGTGTATGTGACATGGTAATTACCGATGATGATGTGTGTGAGCCGGAAAATAAGTGTACGTGGAATATGCACGTCATCGATAATGGTGCTGGTGTCCTAACAGGCAGGGTTTCATATTGACTAAAGAAACATATGTATGAACATGCAATGCGATGAATACAATATGAATATAACGGTGAATGTGTAGTAAACGCACAACAAGAGAATACATACTAATTACGAGTCATATAGTTTGTTGTTTGAAAAAGCACAAATCGTGGTTTTAAGAAAATTAGGGGCTACGGGGTTTTTATAGAGAAGATACGTCCTTTGAAAAATCCGTAGTATCCCTCAGGCTGTCCTTAAAAATGCGCACGATTCGTTGGTTTTGAAAATAAGTATGACTCGAGCCTAAACTAACATTTACCTAACCGACTAAGGGACTAAACTAAAGAGGCTAGTCAAAAGGTAAGAAGAATCCACCTAAAGTCTGAGTCAAGGTCTCAAGTAGTCGGCGATCCAGTCTCAATAGCGCCACGTACATAGTACGAATTCGTCGAGTCAAGTGTGCGGATCAATCATCACCTCTATACCTCGTACGGTAAAATCCATCGTACGGCATCCCAAAATCGGGGTATGGTCAACTATCATATATACATCTTCATTCGTATAGTATCATCATCAAACACCATCATGGTCAAGGGTACTATACCACGATCGCATAAATTCTAATATCATCAAGCATATATCATATGTGTGAATATACATCGTCAAATGATCCCTTAAAATATCATGTCATATATCATACTGTGATTAAGTCACATATTACAGTCTGGGTTCTATTCTAGAGTCTCATACATTTCAATGTAATCAACACATTTTATCGTTATATATAAATATATATATATTCTCATTGCCCAACGACCCGCTAATATCATAACACATCTCATGTCATAACTCGATCATATATCCAATATCTCACGACATCATGCCTAGTCATTTCGACTCATCCCCCGAGATCATATAACATCCTCATATCACGTGTATATGTTATTTATATATATAGATATAGAAATCTACACACATTCGTATATATATATATATATACACACACACACACATATACACCAAGTCAAGTGTATGTGTGTGTGCATGTGTGTGTTTACATGAAACCTATGAACTCCCTCCTGGGCAATCATTCTCTGGTTAAGTCCTTCTAAATCAGTTTAATCCAACTTAAATTCTTCAATAGTACCCTACTCGTCAAGAATCTAAGGTCACGTCCGACTTCCTAATAATAGTACATAATAACCTTATTCTACGTTTGCGGGGGTGCTATACGCCATCTACCCGACTTCCCCCGTAGATATACATCTACTCACCTGGTCCTTGTCTGCCGAAGTCGATGTCGCCATTCACTTCTTCATCGTCCGATATCCATATAAGGGGTACCTATAGAAAACATATATAATATCGTAAACCGAAATCACGGACAAAACCAAAACAGCGCACGTAACGCGCATAGGATAAAACCTATGACCCGCTCATGCAAAATAACCAAATAATTCTCGACATCGGCGTACAAACTCCGATTGATCGAGAAAAACCCAAACACACCAATTAGGGTTTCACAATCACCAATTATAATATGAAATAGATTGCAACTCATTAAAACATCAAAATATATCAAATCGATTTATATCCGAAAACCTAGAAAGCACTTAATTATCGTTTTAATTCGAAACTTGATATTTAAACAAAAATAATGACCATAATATTCACTAAATATCATAACTAAGTCATACAAAACATCACCATAATTTAATCTCAACAATTTGTATTAAATCTAAAATTCTAGTTTGCAAAAATATCCAATTTAAACACTTTTTAAAGCAAAATTCACAATTCAACAACTAAGCTTGGTTTTGCATGAGCTAAAGTATTAAAATAAAATTTATAATGTTAATAATGTCATGAAACCCTAAATAGATTTTAATCCCAATTATTTAATCAATTTCAAAAAACCTAGATAGCAAAATTAGGATAATTAGCAAAATTTTAAACTAACAATTAACAACTAGTAACTAGATTAGGTTTTGCATTCCATTAACATGTTAATCTCCTCATTAAAACCATGAATAATGAATAAAAATCCTCACTTGATCACAAACCCTAATCTTGAATTTTCAAATTTGAAATTAAAACCTAATTAAGCATCATGATTATTTGAATTGAAGTAATTAAATATCAAGTAACAATTTGGTTTAAGATTATACCTCCAAACCATGAGATCAAACATGCAACCTAGCCTCCAAGATGCTAACTTTGATCCAAGATCCAAGCTTATTTGGTCAAAGAATAAAGGGTATGGGTTAAATGATGAATTAGTGGAGTTTTAATTTGATTTTTGACGAAATTTTTGATGATTTTTGATGAGAAGAGAAGTTGGGGAAAAATGGGGCTGCCAAGGGGTTAGGCTCAACCAAGAATAGGGTGAGGGAAAGATTGAAGTGTGAGTGTTTGGAATTGTGTGGAAACATCCTTAATGAATGCATCTTTTCACTTAAAACCTTAATTTTAAATTTTTTTCTAATTTAAACATTTTCCTAGAAAAGTCGAGAACCATGGAAAATTTTGAGAAAGGATTTTGCATGTTACACACTTTATTCTAATATGTCATGGCTCACTTTTGTAAAATTAATCCATTCAAATTTGTATTTATCGCTAATTAAATTTACAATTAAAAGCTTATGTAAATATTTAAATTTAATTAATTAAGGAAAATATTTTAGTAAACTAATAATTTATAAGTCACTAAATAAACACCATTTACTAGTAATTACATAGTTAAAATAGACGTATTTAAATTTATAATGAAAAATAACTGTAGTTGAGTTTTATGGAAAATACGGTTTATTTTACCGATTATCAGAAAATTCACTTAAAGGATTTTATTTATTTATTTATTTATTTTTAAAACGTTACAATCTTACCCCCTTAAAATAATTCGGTCCCTGAATTTAAATTAAAACTCTCCCCAAATACTAAAACATTTAACAAAACACTCAAATCGTCGGGGCTCCGAAATCATCAATACATAAAACACATTTTAGCGCAATGCATGCGCATGAAAAACAAGTACATAACTCAAAATCAAAACTCCGTCAAGCATAACGCAATCATCGGAGTTATGGTGAGAATACAATGTCAAGGTCCAATACGAAAACCAACATGATATACATCAAAACTATAACTTGTATAAAGTACGCATCGTTATAAAATCATTCAACATCGGAAAAGAAATGCATACAAAAACACCTAGGTACTGTTCTCAGAATAGTCCTGCTCGGTTACTACACCAAAGTAAATATCATAAAAACGTACTGCTCAAGATGAAATCAGCCTCAAATACAGCATACAAAAACACCACCACGTGCGTCCGGTGTGCACGAAAATCGAAATCAAATACGGATGCTATGACTATGCACAGAAACGAAACTGAATGCAACGGGTGTGCACCAAAAACATCTGTCAAGTGCAACGGGCGTGCACGACAACAATATCAGGTGCATCTAATCTGCACAAATACCCCAATTTAGTGCATATGGTGTGCACAAAATCGCATCAAGTGCGCCAAGTGTGCGCAAGAATCTCAATCAAGTGCACATGGTGCACGAAAACATAAATCGAATATCCAAAATCGAAATCAGCGATATACGACATACACCGAATCAAAATCAAATATACCGCGATAGATAAACTTACAACTTCATGCATCAATGTGCACAAAACCAAATAAAAGTACGAAAAGTGCATGAAAACTATACCGAAAGCATAAGTCCAAAATCATGTGCAACCCATGTACACGAAATTAAATCAATTAAATCCAAGTGTATGAAATCAAAATCAAACATCTTATAATGTATATAACTATCAAATTAGGTGTAATGGATATGCACAAAACGAACATCAAAACAACTGATACATGGAACACTAATCGAGTGCAATGAATGTGCACGTAGGAAATACCAATCAAAAAACGAAATCCTCAAAATACCAAAATCCAAACAACGAAAATGTGATATTCAAATCACCAAATCGCAAATCGTAACACCGACGTCAATATGCTCCTCTTTCCTCTGGTGTTGACTGATTTGATCTAGTCTCTTCATAGCTGTATGAACGGCGCTACAAACGGCTATATTCATATCTAGATTCTCCCACGTAATCTATCCCTTCACTTGATATCCGGACTACATTGAACTTTTCGATCGATTCATCAAAATCCCATAATTCCCCCAGAGCTCAACACTCAAGTACAGTTTAAAAATATCCAGAACATGCCCTAACATCTGCGGACCAGCCGTAGAAGGGCAAACCCAAGCCTCACTAATGGCACCGCGGGACTACCGCAAACCCTAAGGTTCACCAGCGTTCTCATGGTCATTATGTCGAGTTAGGGTTTCATTCTTCTAGAGAGTCCATAGCAATACCTGCATGTTCTTCCGAATACATTAAACTTAGGAAAATGGGTTTCTGACATTCGTTCAAACCTTTTAACTTCGTCTGGACGACATGTGAATACCCTTCATCCGCACGCTAAACAATGATTCAACCCTCCAGAATAGACAATACCCTAATGGTCATCGTATTCTAGCCGTAGCTCTCTCTGCCCGTGCGACCGTGGTAATAGAAACCACCATCCGATATCGACGAAGATAGATCAAAGGAACGAATAGAATACGGTGCAAAGAAATGTACATCCTAAAGCTTCTTAAGCGGAGTAGCGTATCGTAAGTATGCCGCGGATCATACCCACGGTACGTCACTCTACCTAAGTCACCTACTCTATCAACTAAGGTCAACGTAGACTTAGACAAAGGTTAAACCTAGCGCTCTGATACCAACTTTGTCACGACCTGAAGGTACGGAACATGACCGACACTTAAATTACGAAGCGACTAGAGGCGCAACATAATCTAAGTAAGCCGAAGCCCAGAAATCTAAACCATTTAAAAGAAGAAGTAAAGGAAAACATGTTTAAAAGCAACATCAAATTTCTTAAAAATTTCGGCAGAGTCTCCTTTGTAAAAAATGGCCCCAAACGGGTACAAATAAGAATATATACAAAAGCAATAATAAAGGCATCCCCAAGCGGGAGCTAGCTCTTCGCCAATTGGCGGTCACAACCATAAGAAAAATAATATACAACGCCCAAGGGCAGGGAACAAAACTCAGAAGAAAACCAAAATCCACCAGAAAACCATAATAATACAAGCGTGACTCTAAGGTCGAGATAAAAACAACTGGTCTTCCAAATCTACAAATAATATAAGTCTGGTTGATGGAGCTTACTAGATACAAATGAAATAATAAAGGTACAACGGCGGTCCCGATACAAGTGAAACAACCTTCGAAGAAATCACCCTGAATGAAATGGTGTGCCAGCAAGCCGCCAAGGAAACCTGTACATCGAAACCTGAAAGAAAATTTGGCACAACGGGGGTGAGTTGCCAACTCGTGAGTAGAAGACATCTGCGAGTAGAAATCGCGTGCACGGCGATCTCCTAGGTCACAATAATATACTTACATAACATTAAATATCTAGTTGTGATAGGGTAATAGGCTATGCACAAGTGTAATACTCATTGCTCGTGTCAGTGTCACTAAATAGCAATATGTCATATGTATGCGTATGATGTATGAATGCATCATGAATGAAATAATCCACCAAGAAATCTGGATAATCTGATATAAGAAAATAGGTAATTTTATCTCAATAAAATTTCTTCTGAAATAACTGAAGTATCATCAATGAAATCCATGGAAATCCGTATCAAGTATCGACACAAAGCATGTAAACATCAAAGTCTCGATATCTCATATCTCTATATCTCAATCTCATATCTTTGTATCTCAAATCTCATATCTCTGTATCTCAAATCTCAATATCTCGGGCTCCGGCCTTCCGGATCGGCCCATCTCATCAGATTACACGACTATGGTCGGTATCCTCCGGATATCCTCCGCGTCACAAATAACCGGTAGGTAGTGTTCCCCTGCCGGGCTCAACGCCCTCATCTGCGATCTTCTTGCCCCGGGGTACCATACCGGGCCCACCATATACCCGCAGACGATGCATCCCCCTCCTCGAATCGGATATATGATACTGCTCAAGACCCGAGAAAACTCATGGTGGAAAGCACACACATCACATAATGAGAAAACCGCAGTTTTTCTTTTTAAAATAATAATAATATGTTATGAAATTGTTGCGGCTTTCCCCAAAATCCAGAAATCTCATAGAAAATCCGAAATCCCAAGAATCATGAGTAAATAAATAATAAGTATCGGCATAAGCCCGACAATACTGCATGATAGTATGAATATGTAAAAGCATGAAGTGTCTAAGTAATAAATGCAGTGTCCAAACTAGCACATGAGAGCAATCGCACAATATTATGTTGGAACTAGCATTTAGTTGATTATACCAATAAAAATAATATGTTCTAAAGTGTATATGACATGGTAATTACCGATGATGATGTATGTGAGCCGGCAAATAAGGGTACGTGGAACATGCGCATCATCGGTAATGGTGCTGGTATCCTAACAGGCAGGGTTTCATATTGACTGAAGAAACATATGTATGAACATGCAATGCGATGAATACAATATGAATATAACGGTGAATGTGTAGTAAACGCACAACTAGAGAATACATACTAATTACGAGTCATACAGTTTGTTGTTTGAAAAAGCACAAATCATGGTTTTTAGAAAATTAGGGGCTACGGGGTTTTTAAAGAAAAGATACGTCCTTTGAAAAATCCGTAGTATCCTTCAGGCTGTCCTTAAAAATACGCACGATTCGTTAGTTTTGAAAATAAGTATGACTCGAGCCTAAACTACATTTACCTAACCGACTAAGGGACTAAACAAAAGAGACTAGTCGAAAGGTAAGAAGAATCCACCTAAAGTTTGTGTCAATGTCTCAAGTAGTCGGCGAACCAGTCTCAATAGCGTCACGTACATAGTACGAATTTCTCGAGTCAAGTGTGTGGATCAATCATCACCTCTATACCTCGTATGATAAAATCCAACATACGGCATCCCAAAATCGGGGTATGGTCAACTATCATATATACATCATCATTCATATAGTATCATCATCAAACACCATCATGGTCAAGGGTACTGTACTACGATCGCATACATTCTAATATCATCAAACATATATCATCTGTGTGAATATACATCGTCAAATGATCCCTTAAAATATCATGTCATATATCATACTGTGATTAAGTCACATATTACAGTCTGGGTTCTATTCTAGAATCTCATACATTTCAATGTCATCAACACATTTTATCGTTTATATATAAATATATATATATATATATATTATCATTGCCCAACGATCCTCTAATATCATAACACATCTCATGTCATAACTCGATCATATATCTAATATCTCACGGCATCATGCCCAGTCATATCAACTCATCCCCCGAGATCATATAACATCCTCATATCACATATATATGTTATATATATATATACATATAGAAACCTACACACATTCATACACACACACACACAAAGTCAAGTGTATGTGTGTGTGTGTGTGTCTACATGAAACCTAAGAATTCACTTCAGGGCAATCATCCTCTGGTTAAGTCCTTCTAAATCAGTCTAATCCAACAGAAACTCTTCAATAGTGCCCTACTCGTCAAGAATCTATGGTCACGTCCGACTTACTAATAATAGTACATAATATCCTTATTCTACGTTTGCGGGGGTGCTATACGCCATCCACCCGACTTCCCCCGTAGATATACATCTACTCACCTGGTCCTTGTCTGCCGAAGTCAATGTCGCCATTCTCTTCTTCATCGTCCGAAGTCCACGTGAGGGGTACCTATAGCAAACATATATAATACTGTAAACCGAAATCGCGGACAAAACCAAAACGGCGCACGAAACGCGCATAGGTTAAATCCTATGACCCGCTCATGCAAAATAACCAAATAACCATCGACATCGGCGTACAAAGGCCGATTGATCGAGAAAAACCCAAACACACCAATCGGGATTTCACAATCACCAATTATTATATGAAATAGATTGCAACTCATTAAAACCTCAAAATAAATCAAATCGATTTATTTCCGAAAACCTAGAAAGCACTTAATTATCATTTTAATTCGAAACTTGATGTTTTAACAAAACTAAGGACCATAATATTCACTAAATATCATAACTAAGTCATACAAAGCATCACCATAATTTAATCTCATCAATTTGTATTAATTATAAAATTTTAGTTTGCAAAAATATCCAATTTAATCACTTTTTAAAGCAAAATTCACAATTCAACAACTACGCTTGGTTTTGCATGAACTAAAGTATTAAACTACAATTTATAATGTTAATAATGTAATGGAACCCTAATTAGATTTTTATCCCAATTATTTAAATCAATTTCTAAAAACCTAGTTAGAAAAATTAGCAAAATTTGAAACTAACAATTAGCAACTAGTAACTAGATTAGGTTTTGCATTCCATTAACATGTTAATCTCCATATTAAAACCATGAATAATCAATAAAAATCATCACTTGATCACAAACCCTAATCTTGAATTTTCAAATTTGAAATTAAAACCTAATTAAGCATCATGATTATTTGAATTGAAGTAATTAAACATCAAGTAACAATTTGGTTTAAGGTTATACCTCCAAACCATGAGATCAAACATACAACCTAGCCTCCAAGATGCTAGCTTTGCTCCAAGATCCAAGCTTATTTGGTCATAGAATAAAGGGTATGGGTTAAATGATGAATTAGTGGAGTTTTAATTTGATTTTTGATGAAATTTTTGATGATTTTTTGATGAGAAGAGGAGTTGGGGAAAAATAGGGCTGCCAAGGTGTTAGGCTCGGCCAAGACTAGGGTGACAAAAAGAGTGAAGTGTGAGTGTGTGGAATTGTGTGGAAACATCCTTAATGAATGCATCTTTTCACTTAAAACCTTAATTATATAAATTTTTCTAATTTAAACCTTTTGGTAGAATAGTCTAGAACCATGGAAAAATTTGAGAAAGGATTTCGCATGTTACACACTTGATTCTAATATGTCATGGCTCACTTTTGTAAATTTAACCCATTCAAATTTGTATTTATCGCTAATTAAATGTACAATTAAAAGCTTATGTAAATATTTGAATTTAATTAATTACGGAAAATATTTTAGTAAACTAATAATTTATAAGTAACTAAATAAAAACTATTTACAAGTAATTATATAGTTAAAATAGGCATAATTAAATTTATATTTAAAAATAAGTGTAGTTGAGTTTTACGGAAAATACGGTTTATTTTACCGATTATCAGAAATTTCACCTAAAGGATTTTATTTATTTATTTATTTTTAAAACGTTTCAAATATATATCACATATATAATAGATGCACACAAGTGAGAATAAGGAATGTTTAAGTGAGTTAATATTAGTTAATGTAATCTAGTATATCATATATACAATCATACATTAAATTATCAAATCAACACTTGATTTAATAATCCGGCTATATCACATACAACCGAATAATATAATCTGTATCAACTTATCGAATCAACACTTGATTCGATAACCCGGCTATATCACATATAACCGACCGTTACAAATAATTCGCGAGAATAAAATATGGTATCACATACACGTATTATTTTCGGTCCCGCACATATCACATATGTGCCCCTACTCCATTTTGCCTGAGCCAGTAAAACCTATGTGTAGGACTCTAAAGACTAGTCAATACTCCGGCAGTATGTGATGATCATATCAAGCACCCACAAGCCGTCAGCGGTACTAGCTAGACGAAACGGCTACCAGGGTATTAAACGATCGGAAGATCAACAAGCAAGCCCACTCTAGCTCCTGTAAAGCTTTTCAGTAACACTACCGTACAGTCCCATCTCTTCGTCTGAGATGTCGCATATCCAGTCTAGGGGTAGTAAATGTCAGACCCTAATAACTCGATAAGTTATGCCGATACGAGGCTCATAACGGGTCAAGAAACTACTGATAACACATACCAGTAAATCTCTAAATCAGCCCTTGCCAGGGACTTCCAGTTATAGCCAATCGAGCATAGCACGGCATTTACCCCCAATACCGGGAGAGACGAAATCCTTTCCTATCACTCATTGCCTCCATGTGACTCGGGACTGTACCCAAAAACCACCGTTTTGCACGTCCTCTTGAACGTGGTAAGGTGGAAATCAAAGCACAGTGGGAATCACACAAGACTCTATGACGATCTTGGGTCTACAGACTAACCTGTACCAGTGTTACCAGAGAACTGCTATCTGACGTCAGGTACAATACCAACTAAGAGTACTCGGCGAGTCCGTCCAGTGTACCCAGTCTCCACTGAGCACCCGTATACCAACTCTCATGTCAAACACCAATGTATATGGGATCATCCATCGCCCATCTCATTTGTCGAGAAGCGTATACGCTAGTCTACTCTGGTATATCGATGCCCTGTCTCGATACACCCACGACTAGGAACATTAAAGGATGAACTTATGGACTACCATGGCCCCACTAGTATGATCTGCATCATTATCCTGGTAGTCAAGTACATATCCTAAAGGCTTTACCAACATGTGACCATGGGACAATATCAAGAGACAAGTGTACTTGTTAAGATAAAGAGCAACCTGATAGCATACTATCATGTCAAGAAAGAAAGTCATCTCGATATATGTCCAAGTATCCACTATAATATACATCATATGTACAATAATGGACTCTAGAGCATACATACAACGAACAATCTCCCACTTGCACTAGGGCCAGCTGTTGTAGTATCGCATACCCAACATCCCGAAGAGTCTCTCAAACTGTATCTAGGGAATGGCCTTCGTAAATGGATCCGCTGTGTTGTTCTTCGTGTCAACCCTTCTGACCTCGATCTCTCGGCGATCAACTATCTCCCGGAATAGATGATACCGTATCAGAATATGCCTGGATCGCTGATGGGACCTGGGTTCCTTGGCCAAAGCCATCGCTCCATTGTTATCACAATACAAACGTATTGCATACTCAATGGATGGAACCACTCCAAGTTCAGTTATGAACTTCTTCATCCAGACAGCCTCTTTGGCAGCATCGTTGGCAGCGATGTATTCAGCCTCCATCATCGAGTCTGTCACGGTTTACTGCTTGGAACTCTTCCAGCATACCGCCCCTCCATTGAGGGTATAGACAAATCCCGAGTGCGACTTAGAGTCGTCCTTATCTTTCTGGAAGCTCTAATCGGTAAATGACCCACTTAGAGTTCTCCATTACCATACACCAAGAGCATCTCTTTAGTCTATCTCAAGTACTTGAGAATGTTATTCACAGCTGTCCAGTGACTCTTTCCTGGATCTGCTTGATACCTACTCACTACACATAGTGAGTATGCTACATCGGGTCTGGTACATAGCATCGCGTACATGATAGAGCCCACTACCGAAGCATAAGGTATCCCTTCCATGCGAGCTCTCTCCAAATCGGTCTTGGGAGACATCTTTTTGGAGAAAGTGAGTCCTGAGATCGTGGGTAAAAACCCATGCTTGGATTCTTCCATATTAAACCTCTTTAATATGGTGTCAATGTACCTGTATTGGGACAATCCCAGTATCCATTTAGATCTATCTCTATAGATCTTAATCCCCAAGATGTAGGAGGCATCACCTAGATCTTTCATTGAGAATCTTTTTGATAAGAAGAGCTTGACCGATTGCAGCATAGGAATATCATTTCTTATTAAGAGTATGTCATCCACGTACAATATGAGGAAGACAACCTTACTCTCTGCCACTCTTGTATATACAAGGTTCATCTATGTTTTTGACGAAGTCAAACTCTTTGAAAACGACATCAAAACAGATGTTCCAACTCTGCGATGCCTGCTTTAACCCGTAGATGGATTTAAGCAGCTTGCACACCTTTCCGCTGCTCCCACTGTCTATGAAGCCCTCTAGCTGAGTCATGTACACGCTCTCCTCTAAATCACCATTTAGAAAGCCGGTCTTAACATCCATTTGCCAGATTTCGTAGTCATGGTACGCAGCAATGACAAGTAGGATCCGGATGGACTTAAGCATAGCCACTGGAGAAAATGTTTCGTCATAATCCACACCTGGTCGTTGACGAAAACCCTTTGCAACAACTCTAGCTTTGAAAGTCTCAACTTTTCCATCTACACCAAGTTTCTTCTTAAAGATCCATTTGCTCCCAATAGGTTTTACCCCTTCAGGAGCAACTTCCAAAGTCCATACTTTATTGGTGTACATAGATTCCATCTCAGATCGCATTGCATCCAGCCACTTCACAGAGTCCCCACTCGTGATGGCCTGCTCGAAGCTAGTTGGGTCATCATCCTCCATGATGCAATCCTCGCTTCCACCATCAATCAGAAAACCATAGTATCACTCAGGTGGATGAGTAACCCTACTAGATCGGTGGAGAGGCTGAGGTTCGTTGGGAACTATCGAATCCTCGGGTTCCACTAAATCTTCAGTTGTAGTTTGTTCTGCTGGAACTTCTTCCAGCGCTGGAACTTCTTCCAGCTCTACCTCTTTGACACTAATTTCTTTTTCAAAAGATTCATTTTCTAAAAAGGTGGCATGGTGAGCAACATACACCTTTTGTTGTTCACTGTGGTAGAATACATATCCATTTGAATGTTTAGGATATCCAACAAACTTACAAAGAACGGATCGTGCCTCGAGTTTGTCCGGATTTTGCCTTTTGACATAGGCCGGACAACCCCATATCTTAACTCGTTTAAGACATGGTCTCTTCCCACTCCATATCTCATATGATGTGGTAGGTACAGATTTTGATGGAACCTGATTCAATAGGTATGCTGCTACTTCAAGCGCATAAACCCAAAAGAAAATAGGTAACTCAGCGGTGCTCATCAAAGAGCGCACCATATCTAATAGGGTGCGATTCCTTTCGTTCCGATACACCATTATGCTGTGGTGTATACGAAGGAGTAAGCTGAGAGAGAATCCCATTCTCTTTTAGATAGTCCCGGAACTCATTGCTCAAGTATTCTCCTCCCCGATCTAATCGTAGGTTTTAATACTTTTACCCTTTTGGTTCTCGACTTCGTGCTTATATTCTTTGAATTTCTCTAAAGCTTCAGACTTGTGTTTCAACAGGAACGCATGTCCATATCTTGAGTGATCGTCAGTGAATGTAATGAAGTACGAGGAACTATCCCTAGCATGTGCAGACATGGGACCACATATATCACTATGTATTAGTCCCAAGAGTTCCGTAACTCTTTCTCCATGTCCACTAAATGGAGTTTTGGTCATCTTGCCTTTGAGACATGACTGGCAAGTGTCATAAGATGAAAATTTGAACGAATTCAAATATCCATCCTTATGTAACTTAGCTAGTCGTGTCACATTGATATGACCTAGTCTACAATGACACAAGAAGAATTCGTTCATTTCTGAACTCTTCCTCTTATGTGTGTTTTGTATGTTAAGAACTGTGGTTTGATTTAGAACGTATATGCCATTAATTAACGAGCCTAATCCAATCAACTTTTGATTCGGGAAGATGTTCATAACATTATCCTGTACTACAAAATCATATCCTTCTTTACTTAATAAACAAACAGATATAAGATTACATATCAGGGTCGGTATGTAATAGCATTCGTTCAGAATCAATGTATTACCATTTGGTAATACAACATGATATTCGCCAACTGCTTTGACTGCAACATTTGCACCATTCACTACTCTTACGGAATGATCACCTATTTCTAGTTCTCTACCTTTCCTTAGCCCATGTAACATATTACGTATGTGGGATCCCGATCCGGTATCTAATACCCAGGACGTAAAGTGAACTGAGAAACAGTTCTCAATAACAAACACACTGGAAGAAGATGCATCAACATGCTTATTCTTCGTTTGGGCGGCGTGAGAATCTGGATACGTCCCTATTCCTTGCTCGGACTTATAACAATTATAAGTTGGAGAGGGACCAACGTTCCCCTGCTCAGTATAACAAGCGGGTTCGGTCAATACATCCATATTATTATCTTGATTAAGGCCTGACATGGGCGCTACCTGAAGAGAGAGAGAAGAAAAAACATTAGCGTATTCTCTTGCAGGATCAGATTGGTTATTATTTTATCTAATCAGGATGGCTCCCACTGTTTTTATCAAATCTTCCTTCAAACCCTAAAAGGAAAGACTAGCCGGGATTAATTACACCTTACAAGTTCGCCAATCTTTTAGCCAGGCCAGTGTTGGTACTTTGAAGGAGGTTCCTCGTGCTTTCGCACGGACCTAATTAAAATAAACCTCGTTTTCCCAGAGGCATAACCCCGTTAACACCTTTCTAGACGCCTACTTGATTGGCTAATTGTCATGTGTAAAACTCTCCCCGGAGTAACTCTTACTCGCAGTGGGTATCGGGATCCAACTATCTCATAGAAGGTATACAATCTCATTGCAAATTTCAACACTTGAAATTCCCGATAATATTTTTCCCCTAGCATCCTATGAACTTGACAGAGGTCAACAAATCATAGTGCACTAGTCAAGTTCAACCCGTCATTTATGATTGAATCAAACCCAGACAGAGGTCAACAAGGTCGTACGACTACCCTAATCTAATCTTATCACATGCTTTACAGATAAGCATTAATCAGCTACCGCACACTATGCCTTGACAGAGGTCAACAAGCGCAGCACGAATACTAAATTATACTTATCTGAAATGACGGAGGGCTACGACAGGTTTTTATGAAATCCTTTTGCGTAATGAACTTGATATCGTTGTAGAATCGAGTGATTTTGAAAAGGAGTGTTTTTTAGGCTTTTACTAGTTTCGCTAAAGAGGTCACTCCCGGTGAAGGGATCTCGGCTCTTACCTTATCGAATAAGGTCCAGGATATTTCATAAATACTGCTATGCAAAGGAAGAACTATAGAAGCAATCAAAAACAATACCGAGTGTTGTAGCATCTGCTATATTTTTCTAAAGAGGTCACCCCGGTGAAGGGATCTCAGCTCTTTCCTTATCAAATAAGGTGCTGGATATTCTACAAGGAATACCGCCATGCAAAGCAAAAACTAGAGCTGCCCTTTTTGAAAATTTGATTCTATAATATCTTTTAGTTTTCTTTTCTTTCATTAATCTTATTAATGAAGTCACATCATTTATGCTTCCTAAGAATCAGAGAAGAAACGAAAATACAACGTACGCTTATGCCATCAGCATTCGCCACAGTGTCCCGTTATGCACCGTTAGGTTACTTAACTAACGGCATAGCGGGGCGAGACTAGCGCGGGTGCAAAACATAAGCAACGTTTATTATATATCATATATACAATAATAAAACATTCGTCTCAGATATATGTAGTGATCACATCACAGAATATCAGCAGCAGAAGATAACATATAAAATAATGGATATACTAGGAGGTCCGTGTTTTATTTTGAGCCTGTATAAAACACGAATTCCACGGTCGCGATGAATAGCCAAACCCACATCCCTAGACCCCTATGAGAGTGGCAAGCAACCTTACCAATTCTAGAGTTAGGAGAGCCGGACTCGACTCCTCGATATGGCATCCCACTGGACTCTAGAACCCAGTTACTTGTGCTCCCCTCCTTGGGTCTATCATAATGCGGAAAAGTAAATAATATACAACAATGGTGACATCAACCTCAACCCTGAAGTTCCCCAATAAAAGAATATTACATACAATAAATTTTACATGAATGAAAAATAAAAAAAACTCATCTCATATAAAACCCCGGCTATTCCAAAAGCGATGATCCATTATAACATATCACAGCAACACATAACATCACATGTCATCAACGTAAGTAAATATGCGTATCCTAATGGTCGTTAACATATAGCAACGAAACCAGCGATACACTACATATTACACTTACGGTGGCAGAAAAGAAAATGCCAAACTACAACATTTGGAATCCATAATACCCCTAGACATCATAAACCCAAAATATCACATATTTTGGATTTCATGCCTAACTATATGAATTCTATATATTGTATCACATTCCAGAAAAAGCTAGACGATGTTAAACATTCCGATCGAATTAACAAACTCCCAAAATTTCCCAAAAAGCTCAACAATTGTGCGTAGTTTAAAAATACTCAGTACATGCCACAACTCCTATGAACCAGCCGTAGAAGGGTCAACCAATGCCTCACATGTGGCACCGCTGAACTACCACAAACCCTAGGGTTTAGTGGTGGTTCTGACGGTCACATAATCGAGTTAGGGTTTCGTTCTTCTAGAGGGTCCACAGAATCGCTTGGATTATTTTCTGAAAGTTTTAAACTAAGGAAAAATCCAACACTCAGAAAATTTCCAGTAAGGGCAAAAGTAGGTTATTGATATCCATTCGAACTTTTTAACACCGTCTAAAATTAACCCAAAAAACTGTTAGAATTACACTATGAAACACTCCGAGTTGCCTTTGCAGAAAGTTTAAATCACATGAAAATTTAGCAAAAACAAACAACACCAGAAACACCAAAACCCAGGGACTGGAACACAGTGCAAATTTCAACCCTGAACTCCATTCGAAAACTGAGCAGGCCGGTTTTATTGGCCCTGTGGCCGGCTAAATTCCGAGGTCTGGGGCTAGAATTTATACTGTATTCATATTGTATCTCATACAACATTTTGCACTTGTTTAAAAAAAATTTAGAGCACGTTTTAAAATCGACAGAAACTAGGTAATCTTGTTTCATGTTTTGGAGTTGTTTCGGTTTCGTAATCCTACACAATCCGTCTAATTCACTAGCTAGGCTCTGATACCACTTGTATGTATGCCCTAGAGACCATTATTGTATATATGATGTATATTATAGTGGATGCTTGTACATATATAGAGAGGACTTTCTTGCTCGATATGACAGTATTCTATCTTGTTGCTCTTTATCTTAACATATATACTTGTCTCTTGATACTGTCTCATGGTTACATATTGGTAAAGCTCTTAGGATGTGTACTTGACTACCAGGATTATGATGCAGATCAAACTAGTGGGGCCATGGTAGTCCATAAGTTCATCCTTTAATGTTCCTAGTCATGGGTGTATCGAGACATGGTATCGATATACCAGAGTAGACTTGTGTATACGCTTCTCGACCCATAAGATGGGCGATGGATGATCCCATATCCATTGGTGTTTGACATCAGAGTTGGTATACGGGTGCTCAGTGGAGACTGGGTACACTGGATGGACTAGCCGAGAACTCCAAGATGGTATTATACCTGACGTCAGATAGCAGTTCTCTGGTGACCCTTGTACAGGTTAGTCTGTAAACCCGAGATCGTCATAGAGTCTTGTGTGATTCCCACTATGCTTTGATTTCTACCTTACCACGTTCAAGAGGATGTGCAAAACGGTGGTTTTTGGGTACAGTCCTGAGTCACAAGGAGGCAATGAGCGATAGGAGGGGATTTCGTCTCTCCCGGTATTGGGGGTAGATGTCGTGTTGTGCTCGATTGGCTATAACTGGAAGTCCCTGGCCAGGGCTGATTTAGAGATTTACTGGTAAGTGTTATTAGTAGTTTCTCGACCCGTTATGAGCCTCGTATCGGCATGAATTATCGAGTTATTTGGGTCTAACGTTTACCACCCCTAGACTGGATATGCGACATCTCAAACGAATAGACCGGACTGTACGGTAGTGTTACTGATAGGCTTTACAGGAGCTAGTGCGGGCTTGCTTGTTTCTCTTCTGATCGCTCAAAACCCGGGTAGCCGTTACGTCCAGCTAGTACCGCTGACAGCTTGTGGGTGCTTGATATGATCATCACCTACTGTCGGCTTATTGACGAGTCTTTAGAGTCCTACACAGAGGTTTTACTGGCTCAGGCAAAACGGAGTAGGAGCACATATGTGATATGTGCGGGACCGAGAATAATACGTGTATGTGATACCGTATTCTATTCTCGTGATTTATTCGTATCGGTCGGTAATATGTGATATAGCCGGGTTATCGAATCAAGTGTTTATTCGATAAGTTGATACAGATTATATTAGTCGGTTGTATGTGATATAGCCGGATTATTAAATCAAGTGTTGATTTGATAATTTAATATATGATTGTTTATGTGATATACTAGATTACATTGACTAATATTAACTCACTTAAACATTTCTTTTTCTCTCTTGTGCGCATCTATTATATATGTGATATATATTAATGTACATTTTTAGTGTCATGCTTGATGATACACACTACATGGGTGTATGCACCATACTAATTATAATGTAGGGTTTAAATATTTAAAGTAAATCCAAATTAGTTTAGAAATTAGTCACATGCATGAAGCTTGTAGAAGCTTGTGGATGCATTGACTTAGTCCATAAATTTTGTTTTACTTGAAATATTTATTAACCTAACCATTATAACTTAGCCATGGTTATATCTCTACATGAGTTAGTATATGATACAAACTCACCCATGGTTGCCATTCACTCTCTCATCCATTATCATCTTCTTCTTCCTCAAGCTCAAGAGAGAGCTCACTAGGTTTTGTGAGAGAGCTTAAAATAAGTGAGAAAATCAATTCTAAAGTGAGCAAAAATCCTACTACATCATCCTCCACTAGATTACCACATTAGTATAGGGTGTTAGCTTCACTAATCTCTCATTAGTGAAGTAGTAGTTTGGGTTAGTGTCTTCTCGACGTAGATCATCTTCGGCCTCGAAGACTTCAAGCAAGTTCGTTCCTTTCTTCTTGTGAAGACATGCTAGAGTCTGGAAGATCACTACTTGGAGCGAAGGGACTACTCCACGGAGCTATTGAAGTGAAGGACCGGTCTACAAAGGTTGTATTCCTAGTTCACTTAGTTGTAAAGTAGTTTATATTTCATTTCGTATGATTCTCTAGTTAAACATCCTAGGTTAGAGTTCTTTAGCATGACAAAAATTTGAAAATGGCATGGACGATGCCTCCCAAAACTTTGCTGTCGTGCATAAGAAACCTACACGTATCTCATGGCATCCAACAACTTCACCGAGTCACCACTCGTGATAGCTTACTGAAAACCAGTAGGGTCATCATCATCCATGAAGCAATCTTCTCTATCACCATCAATGAGAAACCAATAGTATCTCTCCGATGGGCGAGAAGTCCTACTAGATCTACGGAGTGGCTGAGGTTCATGAGGTTCTATTGCATCATCAGGTTCAACCAATTCGCCATTTGTAACTTGTGTCTCTCGAACTTCTTCTAGTTCTACCACATTGCCATCAGTATTTGTAAAAATTTCATTTTCTAAAAATGTGCCATGTTGAGAAACAAACACTCTTTGTTCCTCCTTGTGGTAGAAAAGATATCCATACGAATGTTTTGGATATCCCACAAATTTACACTGAACCGACTGTGTCTCGAGTTTATCTGGATTCTGCTTTTTGATAAAAGCCGGATAACCCCATATCCTAACTCGTTTAAGTGAGGTCTCTTCCCATACCATATCTTATATGGAGTGGTAGACACGGTCTTGGTTGGAACCCTGTTCAACAGATATGTTGCATTTTCCAATGCATGCCCCCAAAATGAAAGTGGTAACTCAACATCATTCATCATGGACCATACCATATCTAATAGGGTACGATTCCTCCGTTATGACACACCATTGTGATGTGGTGTGTAAAGGGGAGTGAGCTGAGAGAGAATCCCATTCTTTTTTAGGAAGTCCGAAAACTCTGTACTCAGATACTCTCCACCTCGATCTTATCGAAGTTTCTTGATGCTCAAGCCTGTTTGTTTTTCTACTTCAAGTTTGTACTCCGTGAACTTCTCGAATGCTTCGGAATTATGTTTCAATAAGAACACGTGTCCGAATCTTGAGAAATCATCAGTAAAAGTGATGAAATAAGAAAAACCTCCTCTAGCATGTATGGACATTGGTCCGCATACATCGCTATGTATGAGGCCTAAGAGTTCTGTAGCTCTCTCTCCGTGTCCAGTAAATGGAGTTTTGGTCATTTTACCTTTGATACAGGCTGACAAGTCGCGTAAGATTTATATTCAAAAGGATTCAAATATCCATCTTTATGTAGCTTGTTTAGTCTTGTTTCGTTAATATGACCAAGTCTACAATGCCAAAGAAAAGCTTCATTTATATCTGAAAATTTTCTTTTATTTGTGTGTTGTATGTTGAAAACTGTGTGTTGATTTAGGACGTATATCCCGTTATTATATGTACCATACCCAATCAACTCTTGATTTAGGTTAATGTTTATAACATTATTTTGCAACACAAAATGATATCCTTCATCGTCTAACAAAGAAACAAATATTATATTACATAGCATGCTTGGTACATAATAACATGGGTTCAAAACTAATATACATCCCGATAGCAACCCCAGGTGATACTCTCCCACTGACATCGCATGTACATTGGAACCATTTCAAACCTGGAGAGTGTGATCACCAGTCTTCAAAACTTTGCTATTTCTGAGTCCCTGCATACAATTGCAGATGTGAGAACCCGAACCAATATCTAATACCCAAGAAGCAAAGTTTATAGAAAAACAGCTTTCAGTCACGAACACACCTGAAGCAGAAGCATCAGCAAGCTTATTTTTCTTGAGATCAGCAAGGTACATAGCACAATTGCATTTCCAGTGTCCTGACTTGTGGCAGAAAAAACATTTCCCTTTTCCACTTGCAGCCCCGGATTTGTCTTTCCCCTTCGCCTTTTCAACTCCACCTTTCGGTTTGGTGGGTTTCTTCTTCTTCCTTCCCTTGGCATTGGCTTTTGGGACGGAAGAGGAAGATGTCCCAGCAAGCAGAGCAGGAGTTTTTGCTGTCTTAACCGTGCTCTCGTCACTTCTCAACATATTGAGAAGTTCAGATAGTGACCTCTCCAAATTGTGCATATTGAAGTTCACTATAAATGGAGCAAAGGCAGGGGAAGAGACAGTAGAACAATATCAACATATTGTTCGTTCTCCATGGTCCATCCCATGTCCTCAAGTTCTTCTATATGACCTATCATCTTTAAGACGTGTTCACCTACTGATGTGCCGGCAGTTATCCTCATCTGAAAAAATTTCTTTCATGCCTCGTAACGTAAAGCACGAGATTGCTCCCCATACAACTCCTTTGTATGAAGAAAGATGGATTGAACATCCAACTTCTCATGTTGCTTCTGATGTTCATTGTCCATTGAAGCAAGCATGAGGCATTTGGCCATGGCACAATCAATATCCTATGACTTGCGGATCTCCTTATCCGCAGTGGATGAATCAGGACCTGGGACAGGAGGGGCTTCAGTAGTGAGGACATACGTTCCTCAGCAATTCCTTATAATCAGGTCCCGTCAGTTTATTTTTATCTAGTAGAAGCTTAAGCCCAGTCATTGGTATCTGCCATTAGGAGAGAGAAAAGAATACATTCAACGAAAGATCTTGCAAATATTAGATCGGTTATTATCTTATCTAATCGATGTCTCCCACTGCTTTTATCAAATTTTCCTTCAAAACATAAAAAGAAAATTAGCCAGAATTAATTACATTCTACAACTTTGCTAACCGTTCAACCAGACCAGTGTCGGTACTTTGAGGGAGGTTCCCGGTGCTTTCACACAGACCAAATTAAAATTAACCTCATTTTCCTAGAGGCATAATCCCGCCGACACCTTTCTAGACACCTAATGGGTTAGCTAATTGTAAAGTGCAAAACTCTCCTTGGAGTAACTTTTACTCACAGTGGGATCCGGATCCAACTATCCCATAGAAGGTATGCAATCTCATTGCAAATTTCAACTCTTGAAACTCCCGATATGGTTTTTACCCCTAGAACTTATGATCTTGGCTATGGTCAACATATCATAAGCACTAGTCAAGTTCTACTCATCATTTCGTGATCAATTAGATCCATTCATATGACCCTTGACTATGATCAACATAATCATATGAATGCCCTAACTAATAGCATCATATGCTGTGTAGGAAGACATCACATAGCTACCGTACACTACGTCTTGACTATGATCAACATACGTAGCACGAATACTAAGTACTCTCCTTCCTAAAATAACGGAGGCTTGCGGATGGTTTTTAAGAAAACCTTTAACACTTTGAACCTGATCTCGTTGTAGAATCAAATAGTTTTTAAAAGGAGTGGCTTAAGCTCGGCATTTCTGAAACATGCTTTTTCATAAAAGTCCGAGTGAGATTCAAATTCGATTCTGCAACATCTTTTGGGTTTCTTTTTCTTTACATTAATCTCATTAATGTAGTCCCGTCATTTAAGTTCCTAAGCCATCACAGAAAAGAAACGAAAATAGAACGTACGCTTATGCCATCCGTATTCGCCACGGGGTCTCGTCATGCACCGTTAGGTTGCTTAACTAACGGCAGAGCGGGGGTAGGACTAGCACAGATGCAAAACATAAGCAACGTTTATTATATATCATATATATAATAATAACATTCGTTTCAGCACATAAGTGATCACATCACAGATTAACAGCAGCAGAAGCACATATATGAAGATATAGGATATACTAGGAATTCCGTAATATATATTTAGCCAACAATAAAAAATACAGATTCCACGGTCGTGATGAATAGCCAAGCCCACACCCATAGACCCTTACGAGAGTGGCAAGCGACCCTACCAATTATGGAGTTAGGAGACCCGGTCTCGACTCCTCGAGATGGCCTCCTACTGGACTCCAGAACCCGGTAACTTGTGCTCCTCATCTTAGGTCTATCTTAATGCGGAAAAGTAAATAATATACATCAATGGCGACATCATCCTTAACCCGGAAGTGCCCCGATAAAAGAATATTACATACAATGAATTTTATATGAATGAAAAGAAAAACTCTCATCTCACATAAAACCCCCGGCCATTCAAGCATGATGATCCTATATATCATATCACATCAACACATAACATCACATGTCATCAACGGAAGTAAATATGCGTATCCCAACTGTCGTTGACGTATGGAAACGAAACCGGTGATACACCATATATTGCACTTACGGTTGCAGAAAAGAAATATCAAACTACAACAGTTGGAATCCACACTTTCCTTAGACATCATAAACCAAGAATATCTCATATCCCGGAATTCATGCCTAACACTGTAGATCTTATATTTTAAGTCTCAAAAATGAAAACATCTTTTCAAAAGAAATCGGGTAATTCAGCAAGATTCCCGATATCCTACGAGAACAAAATGTTAGATTTATGAATAACCAATTAATTTTCTCAAAACTAATTAGTGTAGATTCCAAATATTGTATCACATTCAGAATGACTAGGCGATGTTAAACATTTTAATCAATTCATCAAAACACCCACTGATCTCAGAGAGCACAAACTTGTGCTTGATTTAAAAATTCCCAGAGAGTGCCAATATTACCAACGGGTCAGCACAAGAAGGGACTGTCCAAGCCTTACCAACGGCGTTGTGGAACCGCCACAAAAACCAAGATTTAGCTGTGGTTTCGCAGTCGTTGTGTCGAGTTAGGCGCTCGTTCTTCTTGGGGATCCACAGAACGCCCTGCACTATTTTCTGAATATTTTTAAACCTAAAAATTCCAACACTTGAAAAAATTTCCAGTGAGCAAGGGAAAAATGTAATTTTGATGTTCGATTGAGTTTTTTAACGTCGTCTAGGTTACCCTAAAGCTCTAGCTTGGCTATGATACCATGTTGGAGTGTACTAGCACCTCTAGTTTTGTTTGAACAACATAAAGTCAAGAACTTTTAAAAAATTAGAGAGCTAATGCACACAAACACCAAATCGAACTAGAGATTAGGGTAAAACATAAGCTAAAAGAAGTCTAAACTAAGTGAAAGAAGACTAAGGAAAACATAAGCTAAAAGAAGTCTAAACTAAGTGAAAGAGGACTACAACCTTTGTAGACTACTCCTTCTCTCCTTGGACTCCTTTGGCTCCACTAGAAAGCTTGGATCAACTCCGCTCGAAGTCCTTCGACGTCCACGATGATCCACCCGGAGTTTCTTTGCTCAAGCTCTTGCTTCACTATTCTAGGATGAAATGAAGCAAACAGCCAATATTAGTTAGCTTGACTAATATTGATTGATGAAGTGAGAATTTTTCTCTCAAGAAAACCTTTCTTTTTCTTCTCTTTTTCAAACCCTATAAAGAAATGAAGAAGAAGAAGAAGGAACTAGGGTTTAAGGCTCAAGTCAAGAATGAATAATAATAATGAACCATGGAGATATTATTAGA
Source organism: Agapanthus africanus (assembly GCA_030015575.1). Classification (NCBI taxonomy): domain Eukaryota; kingdom Viridiplantae; phylum Streptophyta; class Magnoliopsida; order Asparagales; family Amaryllidaceae; genus Agapanthus; species Agapanthus africanus. Next base: position 165,016,028 of record CM057343.1, on the reverse strand, counting down.
TATTTAATCAAAATGAGAGTGAGTGGAATGGTGAGTCATTAGCTAGATATTTTGAGAACAATGTAGAAGCAATGACTCATTTCCATTTAATTAAAAATCCAAATAAATCTCCAATATAAGTATTGCACACCCATGTTGCATGTATCATCAACCATGATACCCCATTTATACACGCACACACATACACACATATATATATTAATATATATATATATATATATATATATATATATATGTAAATATAAATGAGTGAGAAAGGAATTCATAAAAAGAGAATTAGTCATTTTATTAAATCAACAATTTATTTAATAGCCCGGTCACATCACATATAACCGGACTGATGTAAACTGCTTGATTCAATTACGGCATCATATACACACATCAAGCTCCCGCACATATCTACATATGTGCCCTACTTCGTTTCGCCTGAGTTCGGAAAAACCTATATGGGAATGTAAGACTCGTCAATATGCCAGCAGTAGGTAGTGATCATATCAGATACCTACAAACCGTCAGCGGTACTAGCTGCACGTAACGGCTCCTAGGTATTGTACGAACAGAAGAACAACAAGCGAACCTGTCAAAACTCATATCGAGCCATTGGTAACACTTACCGTATAGTCCGGTCTCTTCATCTAATATGTTGCATATTGAGTTTAGGGATGGTATCGTCGACCCCAATAGCTCAATAAGTCATGCCGATGTGGCATATGATAGGTCGAGAAACTATTGATAACACTTATCAGTAAATCTCATAAGCCCTGGCCAGGGACTTCAAGTCATAGCCAATCGCGCATAGCACAACATCTACTCCTAATACCGGGAAAGACGAAACCCCTCCTATCGCTCATTGCCTCCATGTGTCTCATGACTGTACCTAAAACCACCTGTTTGCATGACTCAGTAGAGCCGTGGTAGGGTGGAAATCAAAACACAGTGGGAGAACACACAAGACTCTATGACGATCTTGGGTCTACAGACTAACATATACCAGTGTCACCTGAGAACTGCAATTCGATGATAGGTATAATACCATATAGGAGTTCTCGGCGAGTCCGTTCAGTGTACCCAGTCTCCACTGAGCACTCGTATACAATCTTCGATGTCAAACACCAATGGATATAGGATCATCTATCGCCCATCAAATGGGTCAAGAAACGTATACGCTAGTCTACTCTAGAATATCAATGCCCCGTCTCGATACACCGACAACTAGGAACATTTAAGGATATACTTATAAACTATACATGCCCCACTAGTATGATCTCCATCATAGTCATGGTAGTCAAGCTAATATCCTAAGGGCTTTATCAACATGTATGAAATTAACAGTATACACAATCAAGTGAACATGTTAAGATAAAGAGTAACCAGATAGCATACTATCATTTCGAGGAAGAATGTCCTCTCTATATATATATGTCCAAGCATCCACTATACAAATAATGGACTCTAGGGCACACATATATCCAATACTTTATCTTAACATGTACCTTTGTATTATTATATTGTCTCTCTGATACATGTTGATAAAGCCCTTACGATGTTAGCTTGACTACCAGGATTATGATGCAGATCATACTAGTGAGCCTTGTGTGGTCCACAAGCACATTCTTCAATCGTTCCTAGTCGAGGAAGTATCAAGACAGGGTATCGATATTCCATAGTAGACTAGTGTGTACGTTTCTTGACCCTATATGGGGGCGGTAGTTGATCCCATAACCATTGGTGTTTGACATCAAAGATTGTACACAGGTGCTCATTAGAGAATGGGTACATCGAACAAGACTCGCCGAGAACTCCTAGATGGTACCATACCAATCGTCAGATAGCATTTCTCTAGTGGCACTGGTACATGTTAATCTATAGACCCGAGATCGTCATAGAGTCTTGTGTGGTTCCCACTATGCTTTGATTTACTCCCTACCATGGCTAAAAGGAGTCATGCAAACAGGTGTATTTTAGATACGGTCCTGAGTCACATAGAGGCAGTGAGCGATAGGAGTGGTTTCATCTCTCTCGGTATTAGGAGTTGATGTTGCGCTATGCTCGATTGGCTATAACAGCAAGTCTCTGGCCAGGGTTGATGAGATTTACTGATAAGCGTTATCAGTAGTTTCTCGAATGGTTATTGTCTACACATCAGCATGACTTATCAAGTTACTAGGGTCTGACGATTTTACCCCTAGACTTGATAAGCGACATATCAGACGAAGAGACCGGACTATACGGTAAGTGTTGCTTATAGGCTTTGCGAGAGTTTGGACAAGCTTGCTTGTTGATCTTCTATTCGCTCAATACCTGGGTAGCCGTTACGTCCAGCTAGTATCGCTGACGTCTTGTGGGTGACTGATTTGATCATTACCTACTGCTGGCATATTGATGAGTCTTTAGAGTCCCACATAGAGATTTCCTAGCTCAAGCGAAACGAAGTAGGGCACATATGGTGATATGTGCGGGAGCTTGATTAAATACGTGTATGTGATACCGTATTCTAATCTCGCGATATGTGATATCAGTTAGAATATATGTGATATAACCGGATTCTTGAATCAAGTGTTGATTCAATGATATGTTATATGTGATATACATATAATTCATATTAGTCGGTTATATATGATATAATCCGATTATTGAATCAAGTGTTGATTTAATAATTTGATATATATATTTATATTTGATATATTAATATATATTAACTAATATTGTGCCCACTTAAAGATTTTCTTCTTTTGAAATACATTTAATATATATATGTGATATATATTAATATATGTATTTATATATTGTGTCATGGTGGATGATACATTGGACATGGGTGTATGAGACTCATACCAAAACTAAATATAATTTGGGTGAATATTTATCTGGAGTTAATTCAAAATGAGGTGGAAATGAGCATGGCTTAGATGCTTGTGGAAGCATGTAGAAGCCATGACTCATCCCACTTGTTTTGTTTGCACTCTAGATATTTTTATAACCCTAGCCATTATCTTTATCCCATGGTTAACTCTCATTCCATCACTTGAGATATTTCCCTCACCTTAGTTCTTCTTCTTCCTCTAATTAGCTCTCTAGCTTTTCATGAGGTGAGAAAAGAAAAAGAGAAAGTGATTTCTAAAGTGAGCAAAATTCCTACTTCATCCACCTACTCTCATCTAGCCTATAAGATTAGGTTGTTTCCATCACTAATTTTTTGATTAGTGAAGAGGTAGCTTGAGTTAGAATAACTTCAAGGTGGATCATCTTCGGCCTTGAAGACGACGAAGCAAGCTCGTTCTTTTCACCAAGTGGAGCCTAAGAAGAGTTCGAGGGACCACTACTTAGAGCTAAAGGACTACTACTTGGAGCTTTAGAAGTGAAGGACTTGTCTACAAAGGTTGTATTCTCTATTCACTTAGTGTAAAACTTGTTTACAAACCCTAATTCTCCAGTTCGATTCTAGGTTAGTAGAGCTTAGCCCACTAGATTTTTTAAAATTGCATAGTTGATGCCTTTAGAAATCTAGTGGTGCTAAGACATACTTTCAAGTGGGAGCATGGTAGAATTGGAATTGATTCCAGAACCACAAACGATTACTAAAAACTTAGTAGAACCTAAAGATTCAATTGGATTCGACAATCCATTAGCCACTTAGCAGATTTGGTTGGTAACATCAGGCACCCGAGAGGTAATTCGGCCTCCTCAAAGACGGTGATAGGGAGGTTTTTGATGACCCAAACTTGACACTACTGCTATTCTAGACTATGAGGTCTGGCAGGAGGATGAGTATAACGTCGTTCTAAATAAGCTTTAGAAGTGCATGTGTATATGACTCTGCCAGAGGGTTGTTATAGTTAGTGGGAGTAGCCGAAGAATAGTAGGAAAGTAGCTTATGTCAATTTATAGACTAAAGTAAGTACAGCGGAGATAGATCATCAAGTTTTGATATGACAGTCATAGAGTTTGACTTCATCAGAACAAAAGATGGACCTGATATGAAAGTAATAGGGAGTGATTTCCTAGTATTTGAATGACATGCTCTTAATAGGAAATGATTTTCATATACTACGATCGGTTATACTGTGGTTGTCACAAGGTGTTTCTCCACACAGGATCTGGATAAAATATCAGGGATTCTGGTAACTAGATCCGTGGTTTTAGATCTAGATTTGGAAAGTGTCCTAATTTGTTTACTTGACAATATTGTTATGTGTTTTAGAATGGACGACACCTGTCGTGGTGGTGTACCCGCAGGTGATAGAGTCATCCTCTCTAAGAGATGCCTTCTAGACTGATGAGAGGAGGGATTTGCATGATTGGCATATATCTTGCTTAGGCAATTGAGTCAATCATAAGATATCAAGTACCACACCAGATATTGCTTTTGCACTAGCTACAATAAACATATATATATATATATATATAAATCCAATCCTGGAGAAACGTTGGGAGGCAGTTATGAACATAAGTGGATGTACTTGGTAAATGGTAACGGAAGCCTCCTTAAGGAGGCGGTTATCATTTCTGGCTTCCAAGGTGACCTAGATGACAGCGTGGCTGTTAGAGTTATAGTTTTCCCTCTTACGAGAGGCAGTATGTTGGACAGGTGGTCCAAGCAGATACTGAGGAAGGTATTGTAGCATTGTATAGCACGACAGGAAGGTTTCGGGAGGCATCGTCCATGCCAATTTCAAATTTTTGTCGTTCTAGCTAACACTAACCCTAGGTTCTTAACTAAAGAATCATACAGTCGATAAAGTAAACAACTTTACTTCTAAGTGATTAGAGATTACAACTTTTGTAGTCCGTTCCTTCACTTCATAAGCTCCAAGTAGTGGTCCTTTCGCTGCGATCCAAGAACTCCCGGACACATGAGAAGCTCCACAAGGCGTATGGTGCATGCTTTCTTGTAGTCTTCGAAATCCAAGATGATCTACTTCGAGGAAACACGAACTCAAGCTATCTCTTCACTAATATGAAATTAGTGAAGCCAGCACACTAAACTATATGGCTAGTATAGAAAAGGATGATGAATTAGGAAGTGGGCTCTTTCTTTTTCTCATTTTATTTCATCACATGGAAAAAGCTAGCAAGCTTTTCTGAGGAAGAAGAAGATGAACAAGTGATGAATGAATTAGATTGGGTTAGAAATGCAACCAAGGGTTAGTTTATGTCATGGCTAACCCATATAAAGAATAAACCATGTGCTAGGGGTAAAGGTTAGGTTAATAAATATCATAAGAGAAAACAAAAGAGGTGGACTTAGTCAATGTTCTACAAGCTTCATCCAAAAGATCAACTATGAAAAATTCAACAATTTTGAATTTCCTTAATAATAAATATAAACCCTAACATTAACCCTAGCATGGTATAAGTCTTATACATCCATGTTGTATGTGTAACCTATCTTGTCACAATGATATATATCACATATATATTGTTTATGAACAAAAGAAAATAATACAATTAACATATATCACACATATATCAATGTATCATCAAGTGAGAAAAAGTAATTCTTAAGTGAGCTAATATTAGTTAATGTAATTTAATATATCAAATATATAATTCTACATTAAAATATTAAATCAATACTTGATTTAATAATCCGGCTATACTACATATAACTGACTAATATCAAATGCAACAACTTATCGAATCAACACTTGATTCGACAATCTGGCTATATCACATATAACCGACCAATGCCACAAGTCGCGAGAATAGAATATGGTATCACATACGCGCATGAATATCGATCCCGCACATATAACATATGTGCCTCTACTCCGTTTCGCCTGAGCCAAGAAACCTCTGTGTAGAACTCTAAAGACTCGTTAATACGCCGGCAGTAGGTGATGATCATATCAATCACCTACAAGCAGCAAGCGGTCAGCTAAACGTAACGGCCACCCGGATATTGAGCGATCAGATGATCAACAAGCAAGCCTATACATACTCATCCGAATCCAATCAGTAACACTACCGTAAAGTTAGGTCTCTTCGTCTGATATGTCGCATATCCAGTCTACGGGTGGTAAACGTCAGACCCCAGTAACCTATAAGTCGTGTCGATGTGAGGCTCATAACGGGTCGAGAAACTACTGATAACACTTATCAGAATATCTCCATATCAGCCATAGCCAGGGACTTCCAGTTATAGCCAATCGAACACAGCGCAACATCAACCCCCAATACCGGGAGAGACGAAACCCCTCCTATCGCTCATTGCCTCCATGTGATTTGGGACTGCACCCAAAAGCCACCGTTTTTCATGTTGTCATGAACGTGGTAAGGTGGAAATCAAAGCACAGTGGGAATCATACAAGACTCTATGACGATCTCGGGTCTACAGACTAACCTGTACCGTTTCACCCGAGAACTGCTATATGACGATAGGTATAATACCATCTTGGAGTTCTCGGCGAGTCCATTCAGTGTACCCATTCTCCACTGAGCACTTGTGTACCATCTTTGATGTCAAACACCAATGGATGTGGGATCATCCATCGCCCATCATATAGGTCAAGTTGCGTATACGCTAGTCTACTCTGGAGTATCGATGCCAAGTCTCGATACACCCTCGATTAGGAACAATTATAGGATGTACTCGTGGACTACCCTGGCCCCACAAGTATGATCTGCATCATAGTCTTAGTAGTCAAGTACATATCCTAAAGGCTTTATCAACATGTGAGAGCAAGACAGTAACACAATACAAGTCAACATGTTAAGACAAAGAGCAACCAGATAGCATACTATAATATCGAGCAAGAAAGTCCTTTCGATATATATCCAAGCATCCACTATAATATACATCATGTGTACAATAATGGCCTCTAAGGCATATACATATCTAACAATCTCCCACTTGCACAAATGTCACGACTTGAAAAGTACGGAACATGATCGGCACTTAAATTACGAAACGTCTCGAGGCGTACGTAATCGAAGTAAGCCAAAACCCAGAAATCAAAACCAAAGAAGCAGTAGAGTGAAGGAAAAACCAATTTAAAGCAAGTAGTTTTAACAACATAGGCCGAAGTATGTATTTTTAAAATCTCAAATATTTTCTAAAAATTTCGGCAGAGTCTCCTTTGTAAAAACTGGCCCCCAAACGGGATACAACATGAATAGTATACGAAATGATAAACGGCATTGATTGAATGAAATCTCGGTGTGTAAGTAAAAAAGTGTAAGAAATCACAACCAAAGAAATTTTTGACCGCAATCAATAACGGTGTCAATTGTAGCGCGTTAGTGAGTGCGGATCGTCCACAGAGATGTGTGTTTTGCTTGCTATTGTTTTAGATGAGTCGAAATGAAAAGAAGAAAAGAAAAAGATTCATGAATTTTGAAATTTAGTTTTAAGAATTTTAAATAAATACTAAAGATCAAGAATCGAGAATCAACAATTATCCAAATTGAATTAGTTATCAAGATTTGAAATGAGGCTCGTAGGAATCGATCGAATCGATAGTAGTGATGAAAACTTGTGGTTACGTTTTCTTATCCATTGATGATTTGATGCTTGATCGATGAATGATCAATGAGAATTATGGATTTCTTGCGGAAACTAGGGTTTCATCATCTATCCCTTGTCCTTTCGTTGATTTCATTCACATTCTAGCCTCTAGTAAATTCAAGCATCGATCGTGGGTCACTAATTAAGAGCGAAAACATTCAAGGAAGCATCGCTCGAAACTAGGTTGTCGATTCTTCAATTTACTAGAGTTTACAAAACTCATAGGACTTAAGAACCGTTTCAAGATTTGTAACATCATCATTTATTGATTCTCTCGACTCCTTCACGAGCGGAGTCTTTACTCAAGCATCATATCAAAGAACACAATCAAGAATTGAGATCTAATTATATTGCTCAAATATAAAAGTAAGCAAGATAAAGAATTTCACTTTTTATTTGTCAACAATTTTGTTACAATTCCCTCAAGATCTACAAGTTTCGAGGAAAGAACTAGATCGTAGATTTGGCTCCGCACGTCTCCGTGAGTCGCGGATCGTCTTGAGGATCACTTGCTCGGATGAAGATCGGCTTAGCTCCTAAAAGGTTGATATCTTCTTTCTTGAATTGTACTCGGAGATCTTGAATTTTGGCTTTGGATTTTGGATTAGGGTTAGGGTTTGAATGCACAAGTTGTGCCACTCAACTTGTGCGATTTTGGCTCAATTTTCAACCACAAACAATGAACAATTAATGAACTAAAATTCCCAAAACCCTAGATCTGGATTTCCTTTTATAACAATCTCAACCCTAGATCTAGAATTCAAAATTCAAATTTTCCTCCTAAAAGTTTGTTAGAGAGAGGCTTCTAGAAGAAGTTTGTTGGAGGGAATATTCTAAAATAAGGTATATTCTAGGGCTAGGTTGTTAGGCCGAGCCTTCTGGATGAAGCCACGTGTGATTCTGGAATCTTCTGGAAGCTGAGGCCGTTACATAAGTCACGTGGAGGAAATCTGAGGAGATGACGTCATCATAGTGCCGCGGATCCGCGGCGGGAATTGGCCTTTGGCCGCGGATCCGCGGCGCTTTAGAGGCCTTGCTGCTTGAAACTTCTGTGTTATTCTTGGGATGACATTTTGGCACTATTATGATGTGTAGAATCTTTTTATGCTTTCTCTTTCACTGCCAGATCACAAGTCTTGGACTTGGCATATGTTTGTCAGCACTTTTAACTGTTTCGGATTTTCTCCTGAAATTTCCTGCACAGATTCTCGAGACAAGTGTTGCGCTATACAAAGATTATGCGATGCAATGATAAACACTCAATTTCCCTCAGAAATGTCGGTTTTAATATATAACACAAGTTATTTGGTATTTTACAGTCAATTTGCTAATATGTGCTATATTAATACCGAACACCTCTAGATGAGTGCAAATGGTAGGGAAATTGACGTGTTAAAAATGCAATATTTTCGACTGATCAAATTCCCCCAAACTTATTTTCGGTCGTCTCTAGCGAACTGTTTTATTAAAAAGAGAAGGAGAAAATAAAGAAAGAGAAAAACTAACTATCACACTTTCGTAGGCAACGCAATTGCACAGAGTACGTGCAACAAGCCTTTAAACCTTTAGGTGTCCCTAATAGGAGGAGTGTTGTCTCCTGAGGGTTTTCAGCGGATTGCACCCACAAAATCCAATAATAAAAGGAAGACTGTGAATATTACATTCAAAGATAAGAATTGGAAAAGAAAGACTTTGAAAATAAGAGAATACAACTATGCTAGTTTTTCGGTTGTCATGAGCCCAATCTTAATAGTCAAGAAAAGATGTCAGAAATCACATCATCCCTTAATAAAACATCGTATTTATTCTTCATTCCTATCTTTCTTCCAAACATCGATCATATAACCCTACGTGTGTGTAATAGACATCCCTGCACTCGGAGAATTCAATTCAAGCTATCATACTCTTGTCCATCTGCCTCAGTACTTTTTAATTTGATGAATATTTAGATTATTTTGCTCACACATTTTCATGCGGTCGTTAATACTTCTTGAGGTACTAACCCACCGATTACTCATGTGCTTGCATGTTAGGTGTATTTTCCTCGTCTTCCACCACCTAAGGCTTAGCAGTGACTCCCAGACCAGTTGGTCTAAGGCACTAGGTGATGAAGCACCCTCGCTATATTTTTTTATTGCGGCCTTGGCGATAACAAAACCAGTGTTCATTTTTCTGCACCTTTTTATATTGTATTCATTTTTTTTTCTTCATACTTTGGCTTTTAGACAAGAGCATTTCCAGGTATCCTCTACTATCCCGAGTTTCAAGACGTGTATAAGTGCGTATAGTAGGGTATCATCGTTCAAAATGTTTGGCTTTTAGAATAGGAACTATTTTTCAGACTTATTTTTATCCTCAGATTAGTGACTTCCTTTATCTTACTAACCTTTGGGACAACGGCTCATAACTACTTATTACTAGTTCGTATAAGAAAACTTCTAATTTTCTTGGTTTTCTTAAATTTTTCTAATCTTTTGGATGTAATTTTTCACTATCCAATCTTTTATTATCTTATTTATGTACAAAAAATTTTTATTATTTTTTTTTTAAAAAAATTAAAATTTTTTATAGGTTTTATAAGTTTTAAATGATATGTTTTGTGCTTATGCGAAGTATGCGAAGTGATGCGAAAATAAGCACAAACCTCCCCCAAACTTGTTTTCAACAGTGTCATCGCTCTTGCTATCTGCTAAACCTCCAAAAACCTGTAAGTTTGGAAGGACATTTATTAATGGGGGCAAAATATTTAAGTGAAGATCCTCCCCCAAACTTATTTTTGGCTCTCTATATTGAGGACAACAGTTATTTCAAGAGCCAAAAATACACCCCCCCTCAAACATGAGTTAGACAATTCGAAGCATTTTAAGAGGGGGTGAGTCATTTGGTCAAAGTAAGACCTTACAAAGACCAAAAGTTAACACCAACCATTCAAAGATTTTATCGGTAAAGCGTATAGGTTGGTGGAAGAATGTGTTGTATCGTATCAAGAAAAAGTGAAGGAGGGATAAGAGATGGTCTGGAAAGGTTTTGAATTTTAAATTAGAGAAAGAAAAAAAGGAAATGAATGTGAATGATTAGGAAGAAGGAATGGTGGCGGTTCAACTTCTCTAAGTGGAGGTCGATTAATCACAAAATCCGTGTTGTTTAAAAACTCAAGTTCGTCAGCAAAAAGTTCTTCAAAACTTTTATCAATGGTGTGATCGAACATTTTGCTGTCAAAAAGTTCTGTACCAGAATTTATCATACTTGATTTATCAAAATATGTGGAGGTGAAAAACTCATCTACCTAATTTTCAAAAATATCCAAATCAAGTTGGCTTTCTGGGCTTGTCGAACTTGAACTATCGGATTGTGATTCATCAACACTCACTATCATTTCAGGGACAGAAGAAGAACCAGAGAGAGTGGAAGATGAAATGGGTGAACGTATCGATGTGTCGAGTGTTGGTAAACCATATGTGGGAGATGAAGGCTGAGTTTCGGTCTGATCTTCGGGTATACGAATATCAACAATTTCAAGACGTATTTGGGGTTCGGGAAGAATTAAAGGCTCAAGATGATGACCACAAGGAAGTGAAAGGATCTGATGAATTGGTGGGACAAACTCATCCAAAGTTTTGGGTTCATCAATCAATATATCCCGACGTCGATCACCTCATTCAAGTGAAGGTTAAAATTCTCAAACACCTCATCAAAAGCACGGTTTTCAACCAGTTTTGGTTCAAGAGTGGAGGTGTAGAGATCACAAGTTTTTGGCATGGTTTCACTTGGAATGGACCCTTCGCAGTTGGGTAAATCAATCATTGCATTATTACACAACTTGTCATACATTCTATCATCAATTGGTGAATCCTTTGGTGCACTCGATGAATCTGTGAAAATGGAGTTGTGGATTTCAGTTTGGAAAGGGAATGTTTAATTGGGAAAGGTGTACATCTCTCTCTCACTACCCAAATTCTCGTTTTGTCCCATGCCCGAATTATATACTGGAAAATTTTAGGCTGGTTCGGGATTATTTGCTTGCATCCATGCTGTTACCCTCCTAAATTGGTTCATCAATTCCACATATTGCTCTAATGTCTGCTCAAGACTAGACTTCGGTCGATAAGGAGTTTCAGGATAAGATTGAAATTCTTGTGGACAGTTAAAACTTCCAAATGACTGATCAGAAGGACCGTTTAGAGAATGTGGAAAAGTCAGATTTGATTGATAGGAACAGAATGGTTGTGAAAATTGGGTAGGAGTCGGGTCAAAGTTATGATAAGAAGAATTTTGATATTGGTTCGTTGGTTGGTTATTGGACATCATACATGCCACAAACCGCCTATCAAACTCTTCTTTGGAAAGTGGAGGTGAAGGTTGATATTGGTCCGGGTTGAAGCTTTGGCCTCTAGCCCTAGCTATATGCTTAGCAATGGACATTCGTCTCGGGGCTTCCTCACTCGGGGTATCAACAGGAACGGGTGTGGAATTGGGATACGGTTGATAGGAGTTCGTATTGAAACTTTGGCTTCTAGCCCTAGCTATATGCTCAGCAATGGACATTCGTCTCGGGGCTTCCTCACTCGGGGTATCAACAGGAACAGATGTGGAATTGGGATACGGTTGATAGGATCTAGACTGAGGTGGCCAACTGTTTCTTCCTGCTTGTTCTATACGATCTTTTATGGACATGGAAGAGCCGGATGGTATACCGAAGGGATTACGAAAACATTTAATATCTGGTTGTGGACACCAATGCTCGGCAAGAGATTTTCTATTTGGGTCACCCATTGTAAGAAGAGAAAAGGGGGGAAAAGGGTAAAAAGGTAAAAAGAGGTGGGGGGAGAAATTAATTGGTTTGTTTGAAAAAGAAACGGAGTTTTGAAAACTCACACAAACACGCACAATCAACCCTATTATCTAATGGTCACCTAGGTCATGTCTCTAGACCGCTCCTAACTGCCAGAAGACAAATCGCAGGATCAATCCTCTATTGCCTCTTTGTCCCTCCTGTGGCCAGGTAAGTACCAGGTAAGTGGGAGGTTCTCCACTACGTAAGTAGTGGGCCTAATTAAGTAACCACTTGCCTTAGACACACTTGCCTTAGACACCACAAAAGAAATGCGGATGAGCAATAGATTACCCACGACCTCCTTCTGTCCTAAGTGAGCGCGACGGTCCTTAGAGTTATGTCTAGATATTTTTTAATTAATAAGGGTGATGCGGATGCAAGTTTTTGATTTCCGGGGCTTAGGAAGGGTAATGAACTCCCCACCTAATCTGAAATTGGTCGTGCCCCTTAATTTCCGTATTAATATATGCAAATAACCAATTTCAAGAACGCAACAAATTTATTGTTTAGCAGCGCTGAATTTTGCAAAGAATCCTGCCAGAAATTGATTATTGGACAAGATCAGAGAGAAGAGGGGAACACAGAGAACATACCTGAGAATTTTGGAAAAGAGAAAGCCCTAAACAGCGGCGGTTCCGCCGCAAAAACCACACAACGGCCGCGGATCCGCGGTGCTCTGGGGAGATTAGGGTTTGGAAAAATTCCTGTAGGTCCCTGTACTTCTCTGTATTCTGTAAAACTCCCCTGAATCTTGATTCCCTCAGTAGAATAATTCCAAATTCCCTCACAAAAATTCAGACGCTAAAGTTAAGCACACGATGCGAATCTTGAATGAAAATTTGATGGAATAATAATTTTTTCAACTCAAATAACAAAAACAAAAAAAATAGCACACATCCCCGGCAACGGCGCCATTTGATTGAATGAAATCTCGGTGTGTAGGTAGAAAAGTGTAAGAAATCACAACCAAAGAAATTTTTGACCGCAATCAATAACGGTGTCAATTGTAGCGCGTTAGTGAGTGCGGATCGTCCACAGAGATGTGTGTTTTGCTTGCTATTGTTTTAGATGAGTCGAAATGAAAAGAAGAAAAGAAAATGATTCATGAATTTTGAAATTTAGTTTTAAGAATTTTAAAGAAATACTAAAGATCAAGAATCGAGAATCAAGAATTATCCAAATTGAATTAGTTATCAAGATTTGAAATGAGGCTCGTAGGAATCGATCGAATTGATAGAAGTGATGAAAACTTGTGGTTACGTTTTCTTATCCATTGATGCTTTGATGCTAGATCGATGATGATCAACGAGAATTAAGGATTTCTTGCGGAAACTAGGGTTTCATCATCTATCCTTTGTCCTCTCATTGATTTCATTCACATTCTAGCCTCTAGTAAATTCAAGCATCGATCGTGGATCACTAATTAAGAGCGAAAACATTCATGGAAGCATCGCTCGAAACTAGGTTGTCGATTCTTCAATTTACTAGAGTTTACAAAACTCATAGGACTTATGAATCGTTTCAAGATTTGTAACATCATCATCTATTGATTCTCTCGACTCCTTCACGAGCGGAGTCTTTACTCAATCATCATATCAAAGAACACAATCAAGAATTGAGATCTAATCATAATGCTCAAATATAAAAGTAAGCAAGATAAAGAATTTCACCTTTTATTTGTCAACAATTTTGTTACAATTCTCTCGAGATCTACAAGATTCGAGGAAAGAACTAGATCGTCGATTTGGCTCCGCACGTCTCCGTGAGTCGCGGATCGTCTTGAGGATCACTTGCTCGGATGAAGATCGGCTTCGCTCCTAAAAAGTTGATAGCTTCTTGCTTGAATTTTACTCGGAGATCTTGAATTTTGGCTTCGGATTTTGGATTAGGGTTAGGGTTTGAATGCACAAGTTGTGTCACTCAACTTGTGGGATTTTGGCTCAATTTTCAACCACTAACAATGAACAATTAATGAACTAAAATTCCCAAAACCCTAGATCTAGATTTCCTTTTATAACCATCTCAACCCTAGATCTAGAATTCAAAATTCAAATTTCCCTCCAAAAAGTTTGTTAGAGAGAGGCTTCTAGAAAAAATTTGTTGGAGGGAATATTCTAAAATAAGGTATATTCTAGGGCTAGGTTGTTAGGCCGAGCCTTCTGGATGAAGCCACGTGTGATTCTGGAATCTTCTGGAAGCTGAAGCCGTTACATAAGTCACGTGGAAGAAATCTGAGTAGATGACATCATCATAGTGCCGCGGATCCGCGGCGGGAATGGGCCTTTGGCCGCGGATCCACGGCGCTTTAGAGGCCTTGCTACTTGAAACTTCTGTGTTATTCTTGGGATGACATTTTGGCACTTTTATGATGTGTAGAATCTTTTTATACTTTCTCTTTCACTGCTAGATCACAAGTCTTGGACTTGGCGTATGTTTGTCAGCACTTTTAACTGTTTCAGCTTTTCTCCTGAAATTTCCTGCACAGATTCTCGAGACAAGTGTTGTGCTATACAAAGATTATGCGATGCAATGATAAACACTCAATTTCCCTCAGAAATGTCGGTTTTAATATATAACACAAGTTATTTGGTATTTACAGTCAATTTGCTAATATGTTCTATATTAATACCGAACACCTCTAGATGAGTGCAAATGGTAGGGAAATTGACGTGTTAAAAATGCAATATTTTCGACTGATCAGGCGTCCCCAATCGGGAGCTAGCTCTTCGTCAATCGACGGTCACAACCATGCAAGCAATATAATATACAACGCCGAAGGGCGAGGATCAAAACTCGAAAGAAAACCTAAAATCAACATGAAAACCATAATAATACAACACGCGACTCTAAGGTCGAAAGAATAACAAGTTCGGTCTTCTATCTCTATCAAATATACAATCTGGTTGATGGAGTTTTACTAGATACAACTCAAATAACAATATACAATGGTGGTCCTGATGCAAAAGAACCCACCTACCAAAGCAATCACCCGGGAGGAACATTGTTCCAACAAAGCTGCAATGAAACCCGTACGGCAAAACCTGCAAGGAACTGTGGCACAACGGGGGTGAGTTGCCAACTCATGAGTAGAAAACATCTACGAGTAGAAATCAAATGTATGACATAAATCCTAGGTCATACAATCAAACAATATCCTCAAATAATATCCGGGTCCATCTATGTATGAGTGTAATACTACATGCTCGTGTCAGTGCCTCAGGTACCAACATTTCAGATATATGATGTATGAATTCATAACGAACAAAAACAGAATACATCATGAATGAGACAACTGTTTTCTTTAATTAATGAGACTTTTGTAAGTATATAAATCGAGTATTATCAATAAAATCAAGAGAGAAATCAGCGTCAAGCATCGACACCAAAACATAAATCTCAATATCTCAAAATCTGATTATCTCAATATCTCAAATCCCAATATCTCAGGCATCCGTATCATCTGCGGGATCGGCCCACGGGCTCTGTCAGCACGGATCAGCCTGTATCCATCTCATGACTCCGGTCGGTATCCTCCGGATAACCGACGAGTCCCAATAATATCACCTGTAGGTAGCACCCCCTGCCAGGCTCATCATCCTCCATGAAATCACTCTCGCCTCGAGGTACCTCACCGGGTCCACCATATACCCAAAACGGTTACAACTCCTTCTCGAATCGGGTCTCGAAATCCAACAGCTATCATGAAAACTCATGGTGGACGACTCATACATCATGAGAAAACCGCAATTTGCATTTTAAAAAGAGGGAGAGAGAAGTTTATATATATTCTTGCGGTTTTCCCCCAAATCCAGAAATCTCATGTAAATCCGAAATCATCAAAATCATGATACCAATAAACAGTGAATACCGGCATAAATCTGCTTAATACTGCATAACCAATGATATATGAATGCACCAAATATCATGCAATGAATGCAATATTTAAACTAGCATATGGAAGCTATAACATATTGCGACTATCAGCTATCAAGCTATGTTAATGAAAATGTATTTTCTAAAGTGTACGTGACATGGAAATTACCGATGATGATGTGTATGAGCCGGCAAGTAAGTGTATGTGGAACATGCGCATCATCGGTAATGGTGCTGGTGTCCTGACAGCATGGTTCATAATCACTAAGTACACAATAAACATGTAATGAGACGATAACAACATGATAAATGTCAATGAATAGTAATTGCAACAATAATATGCGGAACATGAATGATAATGTAACAATAAGGAATTGACATCGCTACACCTGTGTTATACTGTTTTGCCGTTTGAAATAGTACGAATCGTAGTGTTTTGAAAATAAGGGCTACGGTGTTTTTTAAGAAAAAGGTACGTCTTTTGAAATATCCGTAGTCCCCTTGACATGTCTTTAAAATCCTCACGATTCGTTAGTTTTGGAAATAGGTATGACTCGGTCCAGTCTAACATCTACTAAGTAACTACAGGTCTAACTAACAATCAATACGTATGTTAACCGATAGACGGTGACTAAGTGGCGCTTTTAGTTTCATATATGAGTATCGATGAGAATATGAAGGTTTCATATTATCATCGAGTATCATGTATTGGTTTTAACTTGAACATCTTGAATCACTCTCTAATGATGCGTTTGTTATGCATTCGTGTTGTATGTGTAACATGATTTTAAACCATTGAGATCAAGATTGATAGAACTGATCATCATACATTGCAATTGTTGGATATATATGCCCTAGAGGCCTACATTGTATAGGATGCTTGGGATATGTATGTACATGACAGTCTTGCTTGATATGATAGTACGCTATTTGGTTTGACTTTGTCTTAACGTATGATATTTTTTACTTGGTATTTATATATATATATGTTGATAAAGCCCATAGGGTGTTTTGTCTGACTACCGGCGTTGTGATGGCAGTCATACTAGTAGGAGCTGGATAGTCAATAGGCACACCCTTAGATGTCCCTGGTCGCAGGAGTATCGAGATTGGGCATCGATACTCCGGAGTAGACTAGTGTATACATATCTAGACCCTGACGAGAGGCAATGGATTGGTCCCGCAACCATTGGTGGTGTTCACCTAAGATTGTATACAGATGCTCACTGGGTGTGAGTACACCGGACAGGACTCGCCGAGAACTGACTGGATGGTATTATACCTAACGTCTGATAGCAGTTCTCAGGTGACATGTGTGCAGATAGTCCGTTGACTTAAAGTCATCATTTGTCTCGTGTGAGTTCCCACTGTGCTTTGATTATTACCCTACCACGGCTCAAAGGAGTCGTGCAAACAGGTTTCAGTTGGGCACAGTCTCGAGCCACGTGGAGGCAGTGAGCGACTGTTAGGGATTCGTCTCTCTCGGTATAGGGAGTTGATATCGCACTGTAGTCGGTTGGTCATTACCATAAGTCCCTTGCCAGGGCTGATTGAGAATTACTGATGGAATGATCAGTAGATTCTCGGATGGTCTTGAACCATACTGACACGACTTGTACGGTTATTAGGGGTCTGACGTCCACCACCTCCCTAGACCATACATGCGATACTCTTAGACGAACATACCGGACTACGCGGATATTGTCACAGACAGGCTCAGTAGGATTTCAGATGGGTTACCTCATCAGCTTTCTTATCGACAACTACCTGGGGACCGTTACGTACAGCTAGTGCCGCTTGCGGTCTTTGGTTAAACCTACTGCCAGCGTAGTAGTTGAGTCTTTAGAGTCCTACATAGAGATTTCCCAAACCCAGGCGAAAAGATATAGAGGTTGTATGGTTTTACGACAAAGGTTCGGACGCATACGTGTTTGAACGCACGTACGACATTCGGACAGTTTTTACTAGCCGGCTTTGGTTTAAGCCAGATTCTAGTATAAGGTTATTGGATTTATACAGTCTAAAGTTTTTCCGTGTTTTCACGGATGAGAGGGGCGTTCTCGTAATTTTCTGAGAAGCTTCTAGAAGGATGTGACATGGAGGGAGAGGTGGCATTTTCATTTAATGATTTAGTGACTCATTGTGAGTGATTCATCATGTCATTAATGCATTATTAAATGCTTAATGACTCACATAATGAATCACCCACTTGCATTAATGAAACATGATGAATAATCTCATATTATTCATTTCTTTTTATTCATTATGTTCCATATATCAAGTGAGAAGCTATTTCATTATTATTTTTTATTATCATTATCATCTTCTCACTCTCTCTCTTCAAGTTCTCTCTCCTTCACCAAACCTAATCCTACCCTCATGAGTTGAGAACAAGGATTAGGAAAGACTAATTACTCCATAACCTATCTCTACATCACCTTAGCTACTCTATTTAGCAACTAGAGAAACTAAGTAACCTCAAGTTTAAAGGTTATAGCTTGGATTAGGGTTCTCGGGTGGATCGTCTATCACGGAAGAAAGCCGAAGAGGACGTGGAGATCCAAAGAGGCCGTAGATAACATTAAGACGAAGGACTAGAACTGTTTGGTATAATCTCTTAACATAGTAGTTTAGAACTCTATAGTTTTTGTTAAAACTTGTTTAGCAAACGATTCATACGGTTATTCGATGTTTAATCATAAAACAAGATTGTTATTCATATTTCTGCCTCCCCATAAGTATTGGGGTGTTGAACATCGACTTACAGCAATGGCATTCATCTACCAAAAACTATTATTGCAATGGCATTCATCTATAACAATCAACAATTAAAACTACAAATGTAGGATACTGATATCATAAAGCGTTATACGCAACATATGAATTCACATGGCTGAAACATGCATCAAAAAACATGTTCATCCAAAAGAAAGGCCACTGTCAACAAATATAGACAAAGGATTATTATATTAACTATGAAACATATTAGAAAAAGGATAGAAGTTCAAGATGTTATAATACGATGATAATCAAAGCAGTTGCGTACAAATGCTAAAACCGAATATGTGACACGATATTCTTGTAAAGATAGACATGTATTAAAAGAGGAGACGCCCAAGTAAAATCCATAACTAAATCCCTATCTTGCCCTTCCTTTTCTTCAAATCAGAAATGTGCCTTTTTTTTTGAAATTATATATAGCTAAAACAAAGAAGGTCCTACAATTCTAAGCATTTCCAATTACAACGGCCCATCCTCAAAATCCAAAATCTTATGAGCATCTTATGCAATTAGCAAACATATTCAACCGAAAACACCCTCAAAATTTCCACCAGAATAAAAATCCTTTGCATACTCAAACCCTAACCAGATCAAATTAAGGGACTACTCAGACCCACAGTTTAAATCAATCAAAAATATCCAAAATCAGACACGGGGTCTTTGGATACCTACCAAATGCCAGGTCCCATGACTCTAAAAACAAAACCCCAACATGCCCAACGGCTAAAAGTTCCACAAAACAGTCTCCGTTTCCAAGAAAATTTGAGAATGACAAATAAAATTATTAATTAAACTGGGCTTTACTAACATTATTAGTCCAGTTTCCAACACCTTCTCAAACTAGACACATTTTCCTCTTATGATCATCGTCAACATTTCAATTAACCAGCTTAATGCTAATTAGAATGGAAATTAACTTAGACCCTGAAATCCAAAACCCCAACCCTAACCCTAACCCTAACCCTAACCCCAACAGCAACTCCCTGCCGGACCCTAACCCCAACCGCAGCCCCAGCCCGAGCCCCAACCCTAACGCTAACCGCATCCCGAGCCCGAGCCCCAACCCCAACCACAGCCCGAGCCGCATCCCGAGCCCGAGCCCCAGCCCCAGCCCCAGCCCTAGCCCGCAGCCCCAGCCCCAATCAAAAATTTGAGTAATTGAAGATTTCCTTACCTGTGCAGAGGCGACGACGAGAACGGAGATGAGCCGGCGCTGGAGACGATGAAAGCAGGCGGTGGCTACGACGAATCGGCGGCGCTGGCGACGACGAGAACGACGATCGATCGGCGGGAACGAGGGTTTGGGAATTTTTTCTTCGCGCGAGAATTAGGAATAATGAGCGTAGGGATCAATCTGAGCTTTTAACTTAAATCCCTATTTAGATACCCCTACGGATAAGTCTGTAGGTTCTTGGTTTGCGGCTCCGTAAGGGCAAACAACAATTTAAGATTTAATAATTTTTATATAAATATGTAAGGACCGTAGGGGCAACCTTTTGGACCTACGGATTAATCCGTAGGGCGAAAGTAAAATTGCCCCTACGGATGTCGTTATTCGTAGGGGCAACCCCCTATTTTAGTAGTGTAAATCTGAGTCGATATATATATATATATATATATATATAATAGTCGGTGATCCCGCCTCAATAGTATCCCATACGATACCCTATATAATATGACATCCTCAAGTCAAGAGTGCGGATCTATCATCAATATATAGCTCGTACGGTAAAACCGTCGTGCGGCCTCCCAAATCTGGGTACGGGTCAAATATCACATTTATCTCATTATTCGTCTGGTATCCTTTCCATCATATATCATGATCTGCGG
The DNA here is from genome assembly GCA_030015575.1 of Agapanthus africanus. Taxonomy (NCBI): domain Eukaryota; kingdom Viridiplantae; phylum Streptophyta; class Magnoliopsida; order Asparagales; family Amaryllidaceae; genus Agapanthus; species Agapanthus africanus. The sequence continues at coordinate 164,995,203 of CM057343.1, read as the reverse complement.
ATACTGATCTAAGTCTAGTACAATACTGATACCATCTATGTAACGCATGCGTGTGTATGAAAACATCACGCCTAAGGAACCCGCTAAAATATCATGTCGTATCTCAAATACAAATCATATCATATCACCGACCTCATGGCCCTAAGCCCAATCTCATCGACTTATCTCCAATCCCAAGTACTTATCCTCAAAATCCATGTAAATATATATATATATATATATATATATATATATATATATACATATCCCCATTTACGCACAAGTAAAATAAACGTATGCATGTATGTGTGTACGTGTGGGTAAAAACCTATTCTAGGGTTCGCGGCTAAGAAGCTAAACTAAGCTACTTCTAACTATCCTAAACTAAACCATAAACACAAAATCATATCTTGATAATCATCCTCGTATCATAAAACACCTATATAAACATATATATCATAAACTATACTACGGACTGCGGGGGTGCTATACGCCATCCACCCGACTTCCCCCGTAGATATAATCTACTCACCTCGATCTTGCTTGCTGGAGTCGATGACGCCACGCTCATTCTCTTCGTCTCGAAGTCCACATGGGGTACCTACGTATTATAACCCATCGTATAGCATTAAAATCCGACTCATGACCAAAACGACACACGAATCTCACATATGTCAAAACATATGATTTGCTCTCTCAAATCAACCCAAAAACCCTCGACATTGGCGTACAAACGCCGAGTGATCGAGAAAAACTTAAACGCACCATTCGTGGTTTCATAACACACTAAGTTTATATGAAATAGGGTTTAAATCATCAAAACATCAAATTCGCTTTAAAAGCTATTTTTTTCCAAAACCTAGTACGCAAAATTAACCGCTTTAATACAACGTCTTGATGTTTTAGCAAAACTAGTGGCCACAATATTCACTAATTACCTTAAATAGGACACATAAACATTTACTAGATTTTTAATCTCGCTTAATATATTAATCCAAAAACCTAGTTAGCACAAATTCCCATTTTAGTTCAAAACTTGGTGTTTTAACCAATCTAAATATTTTAACAATTCTTGTGGCTATAATGTTCATTAAACATCTTAATTAAGTCATACCAATGTTAATTAGATTTTAAACTTACCTCTTAATATTAATCTCAAAAATCTAGTTTGCATAAAAATCCCAATTTGGGCAAAATAAATGTAACAAATTTGAAATTTAGCAATTTGGTTAGGTTTTAGCATGCTCAAGATGTAAAGCTACACATCACAACCAACATCAAGTAATCAAACCCAAGCTCCAATTCAAAACCCTTCTCTTGATAATTTTTCCATGAAATTAAACCTTAATTAAATACCTAATTAGGTTAGATTAAGATAATTTAGCAACAACTAAAACATGGGTTAAGATTATACCTCAAAGATCATGAGATCCCACATGCAACTTGTCTCCAAAATGCAAACTTTTCACCAAGATCCATACTGTAATAGCCAAGAAATAATGGGTAAGGCTTGGATTTTGATTTTGTGAGGATCTTGTGTTGATTTTTGAAGGATGTTGTGAGGGTTTTTGAAGTGAAAATGGGATCAAAAATGGGGGGGGGGCTGCTTGAGGGAGGGCTCGGCCAGCAGGGATAGGGAAGGAGTGTGGGGTGTGTGGGTGTGGGGAAAGAAAATCCAAGTCAAGAAAAGATACCCCAAGTCAACACACAACTTCTTCTCTCTTTATTCTTTTCTTTTCTTTTCTTTTCATTTGTTTTTTTCTTTAATTTGGAGGGAAGAGTGGGGAGGGGCTGCTGCTAATTGGGGAGAGGGGAGGCACGACCAAAGTGGGGGGGGGGGAGGGGGGAGAGAGTGATGTTGGAATCAACAAGTCAACAAAAGTCAAAGCCCATACCTCATTTATCTACTGTGTTTCTTTCTTTTCCTTTGTTTTATTCTTCTCTTTTGTGAAATGGGACCAAGTTTTAGGACTGCCAAAGGCTTGGCTAGTAGCCTAGGTGGGAGGAGAGAGGGTGTGGGTGAGTGTGGGTGAGGGAAAAATGATAAATGTTATACCCCAATTCCCATTTAATTTATTTTCACCATTTAAGCATTTTTCTTCGATATTTTCTAAAACCATCTAAATAATTTCTTTTCATTTCAAAAACAATATTTTAGATGTTAGTTTAATATGTCATGATGCACAAAATTTGTATCAACCCATTTCAATTTGTAATTATCCCTAATTAAATGTATTAGTGACGACTTAAAATAATATTAAAATAATTAAATTCAGAATTTTTTTTAGTAAACTAGAAATTTTACAATTGGCTCAATAAACACCAAATACTAGCAATTACATAGTTAGAATATTTATATTTAATTTTATATTAAAAGATATTTATATCTCGATTTTTACAGAAAACGCCCGTTATTTTACCGATTAACCGAAATTTCACCTGAACGATTTTCAAAACGTTACAACAAAGGCCAACTGTTGTAGTATCCCATACCCAGCATCCCGAAGAGTCTCTCAAATTGTATCTGGGGTATGGTCTTGGTGACTGGATCCGCAGTGTTGTCCTTCGTGTCAACTTTCGTAACTTCGATCTCGCGGCGATCAACAATCTCCCGGATCAGATGATACCGCCTCAGAATATGCCTAGATCTCTGATGGGACCTGAGTTCCTTGGCCAAAGACACAACTCCATTGTTATCACAATACGAAGGTATTGGATGCTCAATGGACGGAACCACTCCAAGTTCGTTTATGAACTTCTTGATCCAGACAGCCTCTTTGGAAGCATCGTTGGCAGCGATGTATTCAGCCTCCATCGTCGAGTCTGCCACGGTTTCCTGCTTGGAACCCTTCCAGCATACCGCCCCTCCATTGAGGGTAAATACAAATACCGACTGTGACTTAGAGTCGACCTTATCACTTTGGAAGCTCGAATCGGTAAAGGACTCCACTTGGAGTTCGCCGTTACCATACACCAAGAACATCTCTTTAGTCCTTCTCAAGTACTTGAGAATGTTCTTCATAGCTGTCCAGCGACTCTCTTCCGGATCTTCTTGATACATACTCACTACACTTAGTGAGTATTCTATATCGGGTCTGGTACATAGCATCGCGTACATGATAGAGCCTACTGCCGAGGCATAGGATATCCCTTGCATGCGAGCTCTTTTCAAATCAGTCTTAGGAGACAACTCTTTAGAGAGAGTGAGTCCAAAGATCGTGGGTAAATTCCCACGCTTGGATTCTTCCATACTAAACCTCTTTAGTATGGTGTCAATGTACCTAAATTGGGACAATCCTAGTATCCGTTTAGATCTATCTCTATAAATCTTAATCTCCAAGATGCAGGAGGCATCACCTAGATCTTTCATTGGGAATCTATGTGATAAGAAGAGCTTGATCGAGTGCAGCATAGGAACATCATTTCCTATCAAGAGTATGCCATCCACGTACAATACGAGAAAGACAACCTTACTCTCTGCCACCTTCTTGTATATACAAGGTTCATCTACGTTCTTGATGAAGCCAAACTCTTTGATTACCACATCAAAATAGATGTTCCATCTCCGTGATGCTTTCTTTAACACGTAGATGGATTTAAGTAGCTTGCACACCTTCGTGCTGCTCCCACTGTCTACGAAGCCCTCTGGCTGAGTCATGTACACGCATTCTTCTAAATCACCATTTAGAAAGGCATTCTTAACATCCATCTGCCAGATTTCGTAGTCATGGTATGTAGCAATGGCAAGTAGGATCCGGATGGACTTAAGTGTAAGTCTACGGTAGCGCCATGGCCATCTATCCGAGGCCAAACGCGGAACAAAAACTTTTACTAAACCGGTGCTAACGCAGACTTTCACCCGGATCGTGCCATTAATACTAAACTAGCTAACTACAAAGATGATAGAATGGCTATAACGATAGATCCGTGTCCTTCGGTCTTTAGCCACCATCCCTAGCTCCTTGCGGCATCTCCGATCTCGCTCGATCTTCGGTCTCCTCATCGATAAGGGCACCACATCAAGAAGTCTTTTTACGGGCTACCGTTTCAAACCGAAGCAACTCGGATATGAAGTTTGCTAGCCGACATGTCTAAGGTGAAGTAGAGAATGTGTGTGATAACTTTGTCTCTAAACATCCATTGATTCTCAACACATGAGATTGTATGGATGGAGGATGAAGATGAAGCCATGGTGGAAAATGTGACCTAGAGAAGAAGATGAAGAAGAGCTCTTTTTGTTATTGTGTCGGAATGAATTGTGAGAGTGCTAGAATGAAATCTCAAGACCAACCCCAAGCTTAATGGCTGCCCTCTCTCTCCTCTCATATCATTTCAACACAATAATCAATCAAAAAATTTGACAATGCACAAAAAATAAGACCATGAATCATCACCAATGCACATGCCTCATTTAATGCCCATTCATCATGATTTCCACTCCCAATTTCCACCACTAAACATTTAGACCAAAATGTTTAATCCAAAAAAGAGAATGGCAACATCTAAAGTAAACTCATGACAGATCACAAGGATACCCCTCACCTGTATATACATACTTGCATCCGCATTCCGACTGATTGCGAATACAATGAGACTAAAGTATTCCAACAAATCTAATACTAGGATTCGGCTTAAACCAAAGCCCACTAGTAGGATCCGTTCGATTATGATCCGTGCATAAGTGCACATATATGATCGGACCCTGCCTTAAAACCATACGGCCTCTACAACGTTCCGCCCGAACTTAGGAAACTTTCTGTAGGGGACTTTAAAGACCCGTCAATACGCTCTCAGTGGGTTTAACCACAAGCACGTCAGTGGCACTAGATGTACGTAACAGCTACCCATCTATTGACCAAAAGGGAGGACGATGAGCGAACTCATCCTGAAAGCCTACTGAGCCTATCAGTGACAATATCCATACAGTCCGGTTCGTTCATCTATGAGTATCGCAAATCGGGCCTAGGGGCTGTAAACGTCAAACCCCTAAAAGCGGTATAAGTCGTGTCGGAGTGTAGCCCAGAACACCCTGAGATACTACTGGAATACCTATCAGTAAATCTCACTTTCCTTTGCCAAAGACTTCGTGTAATGGCTCTCCTAGACACAGCGCGATCTCACCCCCAATACCGGGAGAGACGAATCCCTGCCGATCCGCTCACTGCCTCCATGTGGCTCGGGACTGTACCCAACTAAAACCTGTTTGCACGACTCCTTTGAGCCGTGTTAGGGTAGTAATCAAAGCATAGTAGGAACTCACACGAGACAAATGACGATCTCAGGTCGATAGACTAACATGTACACATGTCACCAGGGAACATCTATCTGACGACAGGTATAATACCAACTAGCATGTTCTCGGCGAGTCCTGTCCGGTGTACTCATAACCCAATGAGCACTTGTATACGTCTTAGGTGAACCAACTGACACCAATGGCTTGTAAGACCACCCATCGCCCCTCTTCGGGGTCTCGACCGTATACACTAGTCTACTCATGGAGTATCGATGCCCAGTCTCGAAACTCCCACGACTTGGGACACTTAAGGATGTGCTTATAGACTACCCAACTCTCACGTATATGATCTCCATCATACTTCTGGTAGTCAAGGAAAAATCCTAAGGGCTCTATCAACGTGTAATAGTGATCTGTAATATCACCTAAAGCATGCACGATGATAAAGACAAACCAGATAGCATACTATCATCTCGAGTAAGACTGTCCTACCGGTATAGGTCCTCCCTCAATCATTGCAATCATGTGCCTGCGATCCAATAATTGCCTTTAAGAGACATATATCCAACAATCTCCCACTACCACTCGAGGCTAATTATTGCGATGTCGCATACTCACAGCCCGTGCGATATCGAACACCCAACTCCTCTACCAATCAGTTTCACAAAGCTCATTTGCGAAACTATTGCGTTCGAGAAATAGCCTCAGTGAGTGGATCCGTCCGGATGTTTCTTTCTATGTCTCTCTTAATCTCAAGTTCGTGGAGAAAGCCATCTCCCGAAATGAGCAATACTTGTCTTAGAATATGTCTGGATATCTGATGGGACCTAGTTCACAAATGAAATCCAAATCCAAACTTCTTAGACTGTATCGTCAACTGAACATAATCAGTATCCCGCGTCATGCCTCCCTCAGTATCCGCTTGGACCACCTGTCCAAACAACCACCCCTCGTCAGAGGGAAAACTAAAACTCTGATAGTCATTCTATCATCCAGGTCACCTTGGTAGCCTGGAATGATAACCGTCTCCCGAAGGACGCTGTCGTTATCAAATCCCTAGAACATCCACTTATGTTTTAAAACTTCATCCGAACGTTTCTACAAGATTGGATTAATATCTGAACTTATTGCAGCTCGTGCAAAAAACAACATCTGGCGTGGTACTTGACATCTCATTATTGACTCAATTGCCTTAGCAAGTGATATGTTAATCATGCACATCCCTCTCCCTTTTAGTATGTAAGACACCTTTAGAGAGGGTGACTCCATCACCTGCAGGTACACCACCATGCCCGGAGTCATCCATTCTAAAACACCTTTAGAATGCTGTCTAAGTACCCAGATTGGGAAACTACCCAAATCTAGATCTAAAACAATAGATCTAGTAACCAGAATGCCCGATATTATATCCATATCCTATGTGGAGAAAATAATGTGTGACAACCACAGTATAACCAATCGTAGTATAGGAATATCACTTCCTACTCTGTGTATGTCATCCAAATACCAGGACATCACACTCTACTACGTTCTTAACGGATCCATCTCCTATTCTGATGAAGTCAATAACCTATGACTGTTACATCAAAAATTAGATGATCTATCTCCGCTATATATGCTTTAGTCTATAAATAGACATAAGCTACTTGTCCACTATACTTCCGCTGCTCCCACTGATTACGACAACCCTCTAGCAGAGTCATATACACGTACACTTCTAAAGCTAGTTAAGAACGATGCTATACTCATCCTCCTTCTGGGTCTCATAGTCTGGAACAGCAGCAATGGTAAGTCTGGGTAAATAAGAACCTCCCTGTCACCGTCCTTGAGGATACTGGAGTACCTCTCGGGTGCCTGAGGTTACCCATTATATCTGCGGAGTAGCTAATGGAATGTCAAACCTGATTGAATTTTTAGGTCCTATTAAATTTTCAGTAATCGTTTGCGGTTCTGGAATCACTTCCAGTTCTACTATACTCCCACTACTGTTTTCTGAAAAAGTCCATTTTACTAAAACTGTGGCGAGTCAAGAACAATATCACTATTGATCTTCCAGATGGTAGAAAATCAACCCTCGTAATAGCCCGGGTTAACCCACAAACTGCCATTACAGAAACGTGCCTTGAGTTATCCAGTGTCTGGTTTTATGCATAAGGCGGACAACTCCATATACCTTAACATTGTTAAGATATTAACTGTTCTATATCCAATATAGAAATAGAGGCACCGATTTAATTGGAACAAGATTCAAATCATGCAGTTGTCTCAAGTGCTTGTCAACAAAATGGAGAGAAGCCGATCGGCATTACTCAACTTAGGAGTGCATCCAATTATGAGTAAGCTGAAAGAGAAACAAGTTTCTCAAAACCATTACTATCAACTGAATACCTCACACAAGTATCTACATCTTCGATCACCTTGAAGAAACCCGATACTTGCAACACGTGGTTCTCTACTTTATTCTTGTACCTATAACTTCTCAAAACTTGGAACTTGTATTTCTTTGAAACACATGTCTAAAACTAGAGAAGTCATAAATAAATAGAATATAATACGAGCACCAACCCCTTTGTCCAAATGGACACTGGACAACATACAATACTCTGTATAAGTCCTCTGAGTTGAATAACTCAAACCCTGTGCGTCGTAAGTTGAAAACTGTACTATGGTTATGAAGAATTACACCGTTGTTCAATGCTCCTTACCTAACCATCAACTGATATAGGTAAATATCATGGACATAATTTCAAAAAGTTATATCTCGCTTTATAAACGTATAGATATATCAGTTTGAAATTGGTGCATAATAGCGGAAAATCAAAACCAAATATTCGCCGTCCGGCAAAAACCCAGGCGATTTCCTCAAATATCACCAATTACAACGAATTCCGATATAATGAGGATGATCACCTAATTCCCAATAACTTACTCCCACACATCATCTGCAAAACCATACAGATGTGAGAATCAAACCTGGTAAATACATACCCTGGAGTAAGGACCTAATTGGGAAATCAAATCTCCATTAACAACACATAGTGAAACTAAAACATGAAAATGTTTCGTAGGGTTTCCAGGTATTCCTAGTAATGTCTCTTCCATTATCCTGAATCATGACTATAACCGTATATTTCTTTGCCATCTCTCCAAATCCTTTTATATGTCTTTAGTCATTACCTTCTGTATACCTCCTTAGGCTAAATGGTTTTCTTCCTTACCTACTGATGTTAGTGTATATGCCCTAGAGGCCATTACTGTATCATACTAGTTTGTATATTACTTAATGGAAGCTTGGGATATTCACAGTTGTATAGACAATCTTGCTCAATATAGTAGTATGCTACTTGGTTTGTTTCTACTTCAATGTGTACATGTGTTTATTTTAGTATATCACTTATACACATTAGTGGAGCCCTTAGGATCTTTGCTTGATTACCAGCGTTGTGATGGTAGTCACACTAGTGGGGGCTGGGTAATCTATAAGCATAAACTTATGCAGATCCCTAGTCGCAGGACTATCGAGAGAGGGCATCGATACTCCGGAGTAGACTAGCGTATGTGCTTCTCATCCCAGTGTGGAAGATGGTTTGTCCCACAGCCATCAGTACGTCGTACTGGAGATAGTATGCGGGTGCTGTTCACACCATAATATTGCATTATTATATTCCCCATTCTTATTCTTTTTACAAATAAAACAGGTGCTTTTGATGCATGTCTGCTACATGTTACAGGTTACAGGTTCTTAGACAGAAAACAGTGAAAACGATGTAAAGACGATGAAAAGGTGGACTTTGACCAACAAATAGAAGACTCTTGATCAAGCCTACATCAAACATAAAATTCACAGAGTACAAGGCAATGCAAGGTCCAAGATTACAAAGCGAACGGTTAAAAGCCCACCGCAATTATTCACTGGAGATCTGGAAGAAACATAGAAGCTATTTTAATAAAGAACCAAATAATAAGGAAGCCCAAAGATCCAAGGCCCAAGACTTTCTTTTAAAGAGACAAAGACATAAAATTTTACCAAAGCTTGAAGTCTACTTTGACTAGGTCTTCCTAAGGATGTTTTGGTAAATGTAGACATCCAAATCAATTGTAACCTAGGGTTTCCTATTCTCTATAAATAGGAACTCTACTCATTGTATTTTCTTATGCCTCCTTTTAATAATAAATTGAGAATTCTTTATGGAGAGTATCGGTGTTTCTTTTCAATTCATGAATTCAGATCTGACAACCCTGTGTTGATGATTGGAGAGATGCATCTGTAAGTAGATTAAATTCCTTGCTCTAGTTTAGATTTCAATTCTTGCCCTAGGTAATTTTTATTCTCTGCCCTAGATAGATGTTTTTAAATTCCCTAATGAGCGAGTAGTTTCCTCGCTTGTTAGGGTTAGGAATGGGGAAGGATTTGAGAGACGAAGATCTCTCATCTCTTTTCTTTGCCAATCTTTTATGAAAATTAGAACTCCATGCATACCTTCTTATTCCGCTCCCTACGACACTCTACCCTCAAGGTAACGGTGATTCCGTAGTCTAAAGGCCCGGATTTTAAGGTTTTCCATGGAGGTTAGGGTAAAGATTAAGAAAGGAAGGACAAGGATCTAGAGGAAAAATCAATCTTCCCAATCATCCTAATCCCCTTTGTTAAGATTTACCATAACACTAATATGATATCTTTAATTAAAGGCAATGGAAAGAGATGTAGATCTTTGTTTACCAAATTTTTCCTAAACCTAATCCTAGCAAGTTTCTAATCCTAGTATCATACAACTTCAATTTTTAGATTTAATAATCAATCCGAACACCCTTCGGAATTAACTCGTTAGCGCGATTAGGAAATTCACAACATCCCTGTGGACCGACCCGTACTCACCGGCTAGCTGCAAAGCGACGCCGTTCTTGATTGCGGTTACAAATATTTTTGATCTATCTTTTAGAAAGCGCAAGCACGCTAAATCAAACCAATCAAATGGCGCCGTTGCCGGGGATGGCGTAGAACTTTCCTTTTTGCAATTTCGGGTTAATCTTAAATTAAAAAAAAATCATAAAAATCTGAAAAATCAAAAAAATATAAATATATATAATCTGTTATTTTTGGAAGGGATACTGTGTTGTTTGAATTTTTGCAGGATGTACAGAATCGGATCTGAAAAATTCCAGAAGGTGAAACAGAAATTAGAAGATCGAAACAGAAGGGGAATTAAATAACAGAACAGAGCAATTTTTCTGCAGACCTAATTCCACCACCAAGCCGCGATTCCGCGGCCAAAACCCACCTTAGGCCGCGGAACCGCGGCCTTCCTGTCGAATCGTCGCAACAAAATTTTTCTGGGATCCAAACAGTTCAGGGGACCGCGGAACCGCGGTGTTAGAGCGCATTTGCCGCGGAATCGCGGCTATCTCGAGGCTTCATCTTGGAAATTTTTTTCTGTAAGCCCCACTGTTTCTTCTCTGTACATTTTGAAATATCTTTTCTGAAAATTCCTGCAGGATTCCGTGCGCTATAAAAATATTTCCGCTTCCAAATAACGATCTTGTGCAGGATTTTTGGGCCCCACTCAAAATTGAAATTGATTGCAAGTAATCTTTTTTGTTGCATATCTTTTCTCGAATATCTTTTTGCAATAATTTTTTCCAAATAAAGATTCTTGTGATATGCTTCAAATAATAACCAATTGCAAGTAATATTTTGCTGTTGCATATCTTTTCTATAAAATATTTTGCTGTTGCATATCTTTTCTCTAAAATCTTTTTGCAACAAAATTTTTTCCAAATAAAGATAAAGAAAAAAAAATCAATGAAAAATGAAAATAAAAAGGACAAATATTTTATAGAACTTGCAAAAATTTTTTGCCCCAAATAAATCTTACACCAACCACCATTCCTTCTTGTCACCTTTCTTCTTCTAACATGGGTACCCCACATAACAAATCACTTGCCGAACTTTGGTATCCCGAACCTAATTTTGCGTCGTTTGGCAATTTGTTCGATCAATTTAAAGATGATCCTTCCTTGCCTAAAATATCTTTGAAAGATCAAATAGAGGCGTCTAGGAGAAACAATTCGACTTTTCAACCCACTTTGTGTCAACCAAGTCAACTTTCACCACTTCCATATGTTGATACCACTCTTTCGAGTCCTTCTGTCACTCCTAAGCCGATGACCATTGCTGAGAATATTGCTCAATCTCGCAGTCGATCTTTCACCCCTCTCCACTCATCCAGTTCTAGAGATCAACACGACTATTCACCTTTTTATCCATATGTTGACCCTACCCCTGCCCAACCACCCACTTCCTACCAGTCTTACCCGACCTTCCCACCTTCACTAGACACTGCTTCTACACAGCCTTTTGGGAGTTTCACATATCCAAACAATTTCGAATCTTTTGCCGAAACCCCTTTACCACCAAAGTCTAGTTTGGAAGAGGCGTTGGAGGCGTATATCGCAGCAACAAACAAAATGGTTAGGAATGTGGAAGCGTCCGTGGCCGCCCTTATGCAACCTGCTGAACCGGTAGCTAGTTTCCAACTAGCTCTAAATTTTTCAATGTATGAGAAGGCGGTTGGACTGAGTGAGAATGAGAGAGGATTTCTAAATCAAACCTACCCTTATCCAATTGAAGCCCACAACTCCAGTTTTCCATTGAATGTCCTAAATGATTCACAAGTTCAAAATAAAAACGAGTTGTGCGACTTTGTAGTGTTTGATTTGCCAAATTGTGAAGAACCCTTTTCGAGTGAAACCACACCTAATCCTTTCGATCTTTACACCTCCCATCTAGAACCTAAATCGATAAACATCCATGCTTTTGAGGAGGTGTCTAAAGATATTGACTTTCACTTGATTGAGGATATAGACGCCAGGAATATTTCGGATGATGAACCTGTCGATTTAATTGAAATTTTATGTTCAAATCATCATCCCGAGTTATTAAATGTTTCTCCCGAATCTCATATGCGTCTTGATTTTGATGATAATGGCATGGATGAGTTGAATATTGAGGAGAATTATGAGTTGAATATTGAGGAGAATAGTGAGGATCATATTGAGGTTGAACCATTTTTCTTTGATGTGTCGGATTTTCCAATTCATCCTCTTGAACCTTTAACTAAATCACCCTCCCTCCTTTCCATCGTTCCGACCACGCTCATTTCACGCTTGACGACTGTGAGCTTGAAAACTTTTCCTTTGAATCTGACACAGTTCTTACAGCCGATGACACTTACGAGTGTTTCACTTTTTCGGACGATGTTGAAGTCTCACCGCCCAAGTTTGAGTCCTTTGCATTTTCAGATGAGTTAGTTAAGCCATCAGACTCGGTTGCTTACAGTCGTTTCGAACCATTGATGGAATCTTTCCAGTTCGACACAGTTTACTACGGTGAGAATGAGACCATCCCTAATTCACTCCCTTTCGTCTCTCCTATTGTCCCGACCGTACAAATGACCGTTACGCTTTCATCTCCGATACCAAGTTCGGCATACCCAGGTTTTCTTGCGAATCTTGAGAGATTTGATCCCATTTCTCGACGAGTAGATAGGTTAGCGCAATCGCTTATAACATATCGGTCATCACATATTGCGCTAATTTATTCACTCAATTTATACCCTCAAGATCGTACTCCACTTCCTTCTTCTTTTCGCCATTCTTCTCCCCCACCGAGACCATATTCTCTTCTTCCCATTCGGTCTCGTGTGTTTCTCATTTCTTACCTTTACACCCCATTCTTTCACCAACCCTACCATTACCACGATAAGATCTTTGAATGGTTGGTGCTAACCTTTGGTTTGTGTAAGGCCAAGCTTAAGTTTGGGGGGAACCTTGTTGTATATATGTATATATTTTTTTTTGGTTTTTTTTTCTATAAAAAAATATTTAAAAAATTCAAAAAAATATAAATAAAAAAAATTGTAAATAAATAAACAGGGGAGTGCCGACATTTTGACCCTCTTGGTTTAGTATGACAGTGAGGACACTGTCAAGTTCAAGTTTGGGGGTATGCTCGGTACGTCTTTTTCCTTCGCATTCATTTGTACATATTTTTGCATTTGCATACTTATTTGAAAACCTATAAAAATTGAAAAATTTCAAAAATTATAAAAATTAATGTATTCAATTTTGGCCTAATTGACTTGAGTTTCACAAATAGGTTAACTAGTTAGGAACAACTAGATCTTTGACGTAGTAAATTAAAAACCCTAAAAATAAGCTTCCTTAAAGTTTAACGGTAGAGAGTATATGCCTTGTAGTTTATTTAGAAATAGGCAAATTTTGGGTTCACTTCTTGGGCTAAGTCAAAATGAGGGAAAAATATTGAAGCTTTTATTAGAGTATAAGTTTGAAAAATAGTTCCTAGATTAAGTCTAGATTCTGAAAACGTATACCCTACAATTTGCACAATTACGCACCTTGAAACTTGGAATAGTAGAAGAGACCTTGAAATTCTCTTGTCTAAAGTCCTTAGTGCAATGAAAATAAAATATATATATATATATATCAGTGTGAATAAAGAATAAAAAAATGGACACTGGTTTTTGTGATTACTTAAGGCTGTAAAAATAGAAAAATATTTAGCGAGGGTGCTTCATCACCTAGTGCCTTAGACCAACTGGTTTGGGAGTCACTGCTAAAAGCCTTAGGTGTTGCAAGACTAGGAATTACGCTTTAAAGTGCAAACATATCTTGTAATCGGTTGTTGGTACCTCAAGAAGTATTAACGGTCGCATGAAGGATGTGTAAGCAAAATTCAATTAAAAATTCACCTACTAATAAGTACTTTGGACAACGGACAAGGGTATGATTGCTTGATTTGAATTTCCAAGTGTAGGGGTGATTTTTACACACACGTGGGGATATGTGATTGGAGTTTAGATGAGAGAAAGGAGTGAAGAATAGAACTTGTATCTTTAGTAAGGGTTGATAGAAATTCCTAAGTGGAGATGGAACCCTAGAAGGAAAACTTAAGAAATGCCGAAAGCTAAGTAGATCTACATAACATATATAATCTTAAGTTAAATAATGAGGAAGTGTGAAGAATGTGGGTGGATAATTTGCGAGTCAAAAGATAATAGAATTCCTTGTTAGAAAACCTAATTGGAGAACAAAAGTCAATGGGCCAAATTGATAGGATTTTGTGGGTGTAATCCGCTGAAAACCCTTAGGAGACAACACTCCTCCTACTAGGGACACCTAGAGGTTTAACGGCTTGTTGCACGAGCTCAGTGCAATCGCGTTTCCCTGCGAAAGTGCGGTTAGGATTTTAGCGAATAAAAATAAGTTTGCTCGAGGATGAGCAAAAGATAAGTTTGGGGGTATTTGTTCACACCATAATATTGCATTATTATATTCCCCATTCTTATTCTTTTTACAAATAAAACAGGTGCTTTTGATGCATGTCTGCTACATGTTACAGGTTACAGGTTCTTAGACAGAAAACAGTGAAAACGATGTAAAGACGATGAAAAGGTGGACTTTGACCAACAAATAGAAGACTCTTGATCAAGCCTACATCAAACATAAAATTCACAGAGTACAAGGCAATGCAAGGTCCAAGATTACAAAGCGAACGGTTAAAAGCCCACCGCAATTATTCACTGGAGATCTGGAAGAAACATAGAAGCTATTTTAATAAAGAACCAAATAATAAGGAAGCCCAAAGATTCAAGGCCCAAGACTTTCTTTTAAAGAGACAAAGACATAAAATTTTACTAAAGCTTGAAGTCTACTTTGACTAGGTCTTCCTAAGGATGTTTTGGTAAATGTAGACATGCAAATCAATTGTAACCTAGGGTTTCCTATTCTCTATAAATAGGAACTCTACTCATTGTATTTTCTTATGCCTCCTTTTAATAATAAATCGAGAATTCTTTATGGAGAGTATCGGTGTTTCTTTTCAATTCATGAATTCAGATCTGACAACCCTGTGTTGATGATTGGAGAGATGCATCTGTAAGTAGATTTAATTCCTTGCTCTAGTTTAGATTTCAATTCTTTCCCTAGGTAATTTTTATTCTCTGCCCTAGATAGATGTTTTTAAATTCCCTAATGAGTGAGTAGTTTTCTCGCTTGTTAGGGTTAGGAATGGGGAAGGATTTGAGAGACGAAGATCTCTCATCTCTTTTCTTTGCCAATCTTTTATGAAAATTAGAACTCCATGCATACCTTCTTATTCCGCTCCCTACGGCACTCTACCCTCGAGGTAACGGTGATTCCGTAGTCTAAAGGCCCGGATTTTAAGGTTTTCCATGGAGGTTAGGGAAAAGATTAAGAAAGGAAGGACAAGGATCTAGAGGAAGAATCAATCTTCCCAATCATCCTAATCCCCTTTGTTAAGATTTACCATAACACTAATATGATATCTTTAATTAAAGGCAATGGAAAGAGATGTAGATCTTTGTTTACCAAATTTTCCCTAAACCTAATCCTAGCAAGTTTCTAATCCTAGTATCATACAACTTCAATTTTTAGATTTAATAATCAATCCGAACACCCTTCGGAATTAACTCGTTAGCGCGATTAGGAAATTCACAACATCCCTGTGGATCGACCCGTACTCACCGGCTAGCTGCAAAGCGACGCCGTTCTTGATTGCGGTTACAAATATTTTTGATCTATCTTTTAGAAAGCGCAAGCACGCTAAATCAAACCAATCAGTTGCTCGTTGGGTTACGAGTACACTGGACAGGACTCGTCGGGAACTGGTTGTTGGTACTATACATATCGTCAGTTAACAGTTCCCAGGTGACAAGAGTACAGCTTAGTCCGCTGACTTGACACTGTCACTTCGCCTCGAGTGTGTTCCCACTGTACTTAGATTACTATCCTACCACGGCTCATAGGAGTCATGCAAACAGGTAGTAGTTGGGTGCAGTCCCGAAGCACTTGGAGGCAGTGACGGTTAGACAGGATTCGTCTCTCCTGGTATTGGGGGTTGACATCGCGCTGTGTCTAGGAAAGCCATTACACGAGTAGTCCCTGGCCAGGGCAAGCGAGATATACTGGTAGGCTTCCAGTGTTATCTCAGGGTGTTCTGGGCTTCACTCCGACATGACTTGTACCGCTATTAGAGGACTGGCATTTACCGCCCCTAGGCCCGCCATGCGATGTATCAGACGAACAGACCGGACTGTATGGAGATTGTCACATTCAGACTCAGTAGGAGTTCAGATGGGTTTCACCTCGTCCGTCTTCTTATCGGCATCTACCTGGGGACCGTTACGCACAGCTAGTGCCGCTTGCGGTCTGTGGTTAAACCCACTGCCAGCGTAGTGTCGAGTCTTTAGAGTCCCACACAGAGGGTTATTCTCCTTTGGGCAAAACAGAGTAGATGTCGCATGGTTTTGCGACAGGGTTCGTTCTCATCCGCGCACTTGTGCACGTTTGGAGTCCGGACGGATATTACTAGCGGGCTCTGGTTTGAGCCAGATCCTAGTATATGTTTTGGGGTTAGTTTTATCTCATAGTATTCATGTTCCTCGGAACACGAATGCGGGTGTGTATGCACAATTGATTGAGGCGGAGGAAGAGGATTTTCATTTGGGTTTTGGAACGGGTGTATATGCACTGTTGACAGTCGTCTTTTTCCAAACCCTAATGATCTTGTGATTTATCAATTAATTTTATTAATTAAATAAAATTGTGTCATGGTTGGGTTTGTTGACTTGTTGACCAAGGTTGACTAGTTGACTAGGTTTAAAACATTGACCATCATCATTACCTTTCAAGATGCTCTTTGATCTTTGCAAAATACATTTATTGTGATATGATAATGGTCTCTTCAAACTTTCCATCACCTTTTTCATTTTCAATTTATATTATTATTAGATAAATCACATATATATTATGGTTGTAAAATCCATCTCATTCTATCATATTGTTTCTCTCGCTTCTCTTCATCTTCTTCCTCCTCTAGTTCAAGGAGAACAAATCTCATGTGTTGAGAAACATCTTCTTGAAGATAAAACAACCTAAGACACTCTCTACTCTCTCTAAGGTAAAAGGTTTAGCAAGCCGGATACCCTAGTTCTCTCAAAGTTTGAGAAAGGAGCTCAAAGGAAGAAACCCTCGGGTGGATCCATCTTTGACGAAAGAAGGCGACGAGGAACACTACAAAGAGTTCAAGAAGAAGGAGTTCAAGTGAGGTATAACCCCTAACCTAGTAGACAACTATCATGTTAGGTTGCTAGTGTGTAGTTTAGCCAAGATCCGTTTTCGTAGTCCATATTACCCAAACCCTAAAAATCGTTTTTCACCATTTCCGCAAGCCCGAAAGAACCGGGAGAGGTAACGTGGACTTACAGTGGTATTAGAGCCTAACTAAATACACCCTAGCATGTTAGCAAAGTATTTAGAATATCAACCGAACGAAAAAACCGCAAAACACCCCAGAAAACCCTAGATGCTGCCGATTTTTTTCTGCTCTAAAAATAAAAAATCATGTCTTAAAAATCAGCTCAGGCTTTTCTATAAACAGGCAAGAAAAACGATCGCACGAGCAGACCGACTCGCCGCGGTTCCGCGGCCGAGTTGACTCGGCCGTGGATCGTTTCTCCTGCAGATTGTTTCTGGGGGTATTTTGTGATTTTTGGGATGGTTTGTTTCTGCCCAGATTTTCCAGAGAACAAGTTGGTTTTTAGGGTGGTTACAAATCCGTATTTTTGGTCGATTTTCTGTGGACTTTGGCTAATGGTTATATCTGTAATGTTTTATATGTATTGAACGTCTACTAATCGCTATACGTCGATTAGTGGGGGTTATACATATCTGTGATCTGTGATGTTGATGGTTTGTGTATATGAATTCGTTGGAATGTCGCGGATGAATAGCTGAGGGGAATTGTGAGATGAGAGTTTTGTTTATCTTTCAATTCTTGTAATATGTAAATTGATGTAATATTATTTTTGGCCGCACAACCGGGTCGGGGTTGTAGCCGTCATTGTATAATTTCTTTTTACTGTTTTTTCTCCTAGGATAGACCCAAGGTGGGGTGCACAAACTACCGGGTATCTCGAAGTGCCGAGTGGCTTACTCACGTTGTTAAGGGAGGTTGCTCCACTTCGGATATTTGGCGGGTAGTTTGCCGCACCCGTAGGGGTCTAGGGTGGGGTATTGGCTATTCATCGCGACCGTGTAATCCGCTTTTCGTTACAGGCTCGTACAAATTGCGGATTCCTAGTATATCCAATGTATTCATCTGTGATCTGAAATGGTTATCATTGCAATATATTTATGTATGATATTATTTAGACGTTGCTTATGTTTTGCAGCCGCGCTAGCCCAGCCCCCGCTCTGTCGTTAGTTAAGTAACCTAACGGGTGATGACGGGGCCCCGTGGCGAATGCGAATGGCATAAGCGTACGTCATATTTTGGTTGTTTTCTGCAATGGTAGGATTAATTGATGGGACGCATTAAAAGAACTAATGCAAGAAAAATAAACCAAAGTTAAAGTCGTTGGAACACTTTCAAAAACCACTCGGTTTCTTTTCAAAATAACTTTTAAACGCGGAGCTTAAACCACTCCTTTTTAAAAGTTATCTCATTCCATCGATTATATCAAGTTCACTACGTTCACGGTTTCGCCAAAACCATTCGTAGCCTTCCGTCGTTTCACATGGATGGTCAATAGTATTCAAGCTATGTTTGTTGGCCAAAGTCAAGGCATAGTGATTGGTAGCTATTGGGCATTCATGTGCAGCATAGATAGATGTGTTGGTTTGGGACAGTCATACTGCCTTGTTGGCCAAAGTCAAGGGTAGGTGCGGGTGGGTTCAAATTAACCTGGAGAATGACGGGTAGAACTTGACATGTGACTTATGATTTGTTGGCCAAAGTCAAGGTCATAAGAGCATGGGGCAAAAAATCCACATCGGGAGTTTCAAAAGAACTGAAACTTGCTAGCGCTGCATACCATTTGGAGTGTGATGATTCTGGTAGGATTCCTTCAGTTTTGCCACGCAATGATATTTGGATCCCGATCCTACTGTGAGTATATGCTACTCCTCGGGAAATTTCTCACTAAACGATCAATGCTATAAACCTAGTAGGTGTCTAGAAAGGTGTTAGCGGGGCTACGCCCCCAGGGAAAAGAGGTTCTTAAATTAAGGAACTTCGCAAAAGCGTTGGAAAACCTCCCTCGAAGTACCGACACCAGCCTGGCCGAACGGTTAAGAAAGTATTGTACGGTGAGATTAATCCTGACTAATTCTTCCTTTTTGGTTTGAGGAGGGATTCGAGAGACAGTGGGAGCCATCCTGTTTAGACAAATTAAAAACCACTCTAAACTTGCAAGAGCATCATGCTAAAGAGTTTCTTCTCTCTCTCCTAATTGCAGCGACCATTCATTATGACTGGACTGAAATTACTACTAGATAAAAACATACTGATAGGGCCAAACTACAAAGATTGGCTCAGGAATGTCAAGATGGCAATCACTTACGACAAGTTGGGGTATCTCCTTACCACCAAAGCTCCCCTCATCCCAGGTCCCACCTCCAGCGTCGCGGATAAGGAAATCCGTAAGACTTGGGAGATCGATAGCGTGAAGGCCAAATGCCTTGTGCTTGCCTCTATGGACAACGAACATCAGAGGAGGCATGAGAATATGGACCTCGAATCCATATTTCTCCATACAAAAGAACTGTATGGAGAGCAATCTCGTATCGCCAGATACGAAGTGTCGAAGAAGTTGTTTTCGGCAAGATTGGTCGTCGGATCATCGGTAGCGGAACACGTGCTTAAGATGATTGGCTTCATTGAGGAGCTCGCGGACCTTGGGACCACGTTGGAGAATGAGCTCTATACGGACTTGATTATTCAGTCCCTTCCTTCCACTTACGCCCAGTTCATTCTGAATTTCAACTTGTATGAAAAGGAAGTTGAACTTTCAGAGCTCCTCAACATGCTGAGGAGTGCAGAGGGCACCCTACAGAAAGGTAGGGAAACATCCACTTTGTTTGTAGGAGGATATTCATCTTCTAAGTCCAAGGCGAAAGCCAAGGGAAAGAAGAAGAAAGCCCCCGCCAAACCAAGGGGCGGTGTTAGTAAAGTGGATACGAAGGGAAAGGCGAAAGCAACAAAGGTAGCGGGGAAACTTGTGGATAAAGAAGAATGCTTTTACTGTTACAAGAGTGGACACTGGAAGAAAGATTGCAGGGCTTGGAAAGCCAGAACACAGGATCTGAAGCATGTTGTGGCTTCAGCTTCAGGTGTATATGTTATTGAAAACTGTCTATCTATAAACTCTACTTTCTGGGTATTGGATACTGGATCAGGATCTCATATCTGTAATTCTTTGCAGGCGTTGAGAAACCGTAGGGTTTTGAAGGCAGGTGACATGACCCTCAAAGTTGCAAATGGAGCTAGCATGGATGCTAAGGCCGTGGGGGACTATCACCTGGGGTTGTCAGATGGACACGTTTTGGTTTTGCGTAATTGCTATTTTGTACCCAACGCAACATGTAATATCATTTCTGTATCTTTGACTTCTAAAGAAGGTTATGAATTTGCGTTTGTAAGTAATGTTGTAAACATTCACCTTAATCAAGTTCTGATTGGGTCAGGTACATTAAACAATGGTATATACGTACTAAACCAACCACAGATTTTCAATGTCCAGAATACACACAAAAGAAAGTCTCCGGAAATAAATCAGACTTTCTTATGGTATTGTAGACTGGGTCACATCAATGAGAGAAGGTTGACGAAGTTACATACAGAAGGATATTTGAATCCGTTCGAATATCAATCGTATGCCACTTGTCAATCCTGTCTCAAAGGAAAGATGACAAAGACTCCATTCATTGGACACGGAGTAAGAGCGAGCGAGCTCTTGGGACTCATACACAGCGACGTGTGCGGTCCAATGTCTACACATGCGCGAAGCGGTTATTCTTACTTCATTACTTTTACGGATGACTTTTCAAGGTACGGTTATGTCTTCTTAATGAAACATAAGTCCGAAGCCTTTGGAAAATTCCAGGAATATAAGAATGAAGTAGAAAAACAAACCGGCAAAAGTATCAAGATTCTAAGATCGGATCGAGGTGGTGAATACTTGAGTGTCGAGTTCCTGGACTATTTAAAAGAGAATGGAATTCTCTCTCAGCTTACTCCTCCATACACTCCGCAACATAACGGTGTATCGGAGAGACGGAACCAGACCCTATTGGATATGGTATGTTCCATGATGAGTAACGCTGAGTTACCGCGATCATTCTGGGGATATGCACTAGAATCAGCTGCATACCTTTTGAACCGAGTTCCAACTAAGACTGTGCCTACTACACCATATCAGATGTGGTGTGGGAAGAGACCCTATCTTAATCACATTAAGACATGGGGATGTCCAGCTTTTGTCAAAAAGCAGCATGCGGACAAGCTCGAGGCACGCTCAGTACAGTGCAAGTTTGTGGGATATCCAAAGAACTCCATGGGATATTTTTTCTATTGCGAAGAGGAACAAAAGATCTATGTTTCTCATCATGCCCACTTCTTGGAAACTGAGTTTTTGGAAAATCAGATAAGTGGGAGCGCAATAGAACTGGAAGAAATTCCAGAACCACAGACTATTACTGAAAGCTTAGTGGAACCAGAGGGTTCAAAAGAAAATGACATTCCTACGCCGCTCCGCAGGAGTAGTAGGCAGTCTCATCCGCCCGAGAGATACCACGGTTTTCTCATAGACGAGGATAGAGAGGATTGCATCATTGATTATGATGAGCCGATTAGCTTCCAGCAAGCCATTCAGAGCGTTGAATCGGTAAAATGGATGGATGAAATGCGGATCGAAATGGAGTCCATGTACACCAACAAAGTATGGACGTTGGACGTTGCTCCAGATGGGGTAAAACCCGTAGGATGCAAGTGGATCTTCAAAAAGAAGATTGGTGTAAATGGACAGGTTGAGACCTATAAAGCTAGACTGGTTGCAAAGGGTTTTCGTCAAAGACCTGGTTTGGACTATGACGAGACCTTTTCTCCAGTAGCTTTGCTGAAATCCATTCGGATCCTTCTTGCCATTGCTGCCTTCCACGATTATGAGATCTGGCAAATGGACGTAAAGACCACTTTTCTAAATGGAAATTTAGAGGTGTGTGTCTATATGGACCAGCCAGAGGGTTTCATTCAGAGTGGGAGCAGCGGAAAGGTGTGCAAGTTGCTTAAGTCCATCTACGGACTAAAGCAGGCATCGCGGAGTTGGAACATCTGTTTTGATGAGACGGTCAAAGAATTTGGCTTTATCAAAAATCCAGATGAACCATGCATCTATAGTAGATTTGTAGCGAGAACTGTAGTATTCCTCGTTTTATACGTGGATGACATTCTCTTAATAGGAAATGACATTCCTATGCTACAATCTGTCAAAGGGTTCTTGTCACACAAGTTCTCCATGAAAGACCTGGGTGATGCCTCATACATTCTGGGGATCCGGATCTATCGTGACAGATCCAAGAGGATACTGGGACTCTCACAGTCAAGGTACATCGACACCATACTGAAAAGATTCAGTATGGAAGATTCCAAGCGCGGTAATCTACCGGCTTGTCACGGGATCACCCTCTCCAAAGAGATGTCTCCCAAGACTGATTTGGAAAGGGATCACATGTCTATTATACCCTATGCTTCTGCGGTAGGCTCTATAATGTATGCGATGTTGTGCACCAGACCAGATGTAGCTTATGCACTGAGTGTGGTAAGCCGGTATCAGTCAAACCCAGGGGAGAAACATTGGATAGCAGTAAAGAACATTCTCAAGTACCTGAGAAGGACTAAGGAAATGTTCTTAGTGTATGGCGGAAAAGACCTCCAGATTGAGGCCTTTTCTGACTCCATCTTCCAAAGTGACAAGGATGATTCCAAGTCCATGTCGGGCTTTGTCTTTACTCTCAACGGAGGGGCGGTGTGTTGGAAGAGTTCCAAACAGGAAACCGTTGCTGACTCGACTATGGAAGCGGAATATATCGCTGCATCTGATGCCGCAAAAGAAGCCGTCTGGATAAGGAAGTTCTTGAAAGAACTTCAGGTGGTTCCGTCCAGTGTTGACCCAATACCTCTGTATTGCGACAACAACTGGGCTATAGCTTTAGCAAAAGAACCCAGGTCCCATCAGAAATCCAGACACATCTTGAGGCGGTATCACCTGATCAGGGAGATCGTGGATCGCAAGGAGATCGAGGTTCGGAGGGTTGCTTCAGAAGATAACACTGCAGATCCATTCACAAAGGCCTTACCCCAGACTCAGTTCGAGCGGCTGATCGAGATGATAGGTCTTCGATACGCCTGTACATGGCCTTAGTGCAAGTGGGAGATTGTTAGTGTATATGCCCTAGAGGCCATTACTGTATCATACTAGTTTATATATTACTTAATGGAAGCTTGGGATATTCACAGTTGTATAGAAAATCTTGCTCAATATAGTAGTATGCTACTTGGTTTGATTCTACTTCAATGTGTACATGTGTTTATTTTAGTATATCACTTATACACATTAGTGGAGCCCTTAGGATCTTTGCTTGATTACCAGCGTTGTGATGGCAGTCATACTAGTGGGGGCTGGGTAATCTATAAGCACATCCTTATGCAGGTCCCTAGTTGCAGGACTATCGAGAGAGGGCATCGATACTCCGGAGTAGGCTAGCGTATGCGCTTCTCATCCCAGTGTGGGAGATGGTCTGTCCCACAGCCATCAGTACGTCGTACTAGAGATAGTATGCGGATGCTCGTTGGGTTACGAGTACACTGGAAAGGACTCGTCGGGAACTGTTAGTTGGTACTATACCTATCGTCAGTTATCAGATCCCAGGTGACATGAGTACAGCTTAGTCCGCTGACTTGACACTGTCACTTCCCCTCGAGTGTGTTCCCACTGTACTTAGATTACTACCCTACCATGGCTCAAAGGAGTCGTGCAAACAGGTAGTAGTTGGGTGCAGTCCCGAAGCACTTGGAGGCAGTGACGGTTAGACAGGATTCGTCTCTCCCGGTATTGGGGGTTAACATCGCGCTGTGTCTAGGAGAGCCATTACACGAGTAGTCCCTGGCCAGGGCAAGCGAGATATACTGGTAGGTTTCCAGTGTTATCTCAGGGTGTTCTGGGCTTCACTCCGACACGACTTGTACCGCTATTAGGGGACTGGCGTTTACCGCCCCTAGGCCCGCCATGCGATGTATCGGACGAACAGACTGGACAGTATGGAGATTGTCACATTCAGACTCAGTAGGAGTTCAGATGGGTTTCACCTCGTCCGTCTTCTTATCGGCATCTACCTGGGGACCGTTACGCACAGCTAGTGCCGCTTGCGGTCTGTGGTTAAACCCACTGCCCACGTAGTATCGAGTCTTTAGAGTCCCATACAGAGGGTTATTCGCCTTTGGGCAAAACAGAGTAGAGGTCGCATGGTTTTGCGATAGGGTTCGTTCTCATCCGCGCACTTGTGCACGTTTGGAGTCCGGACGGATATTACTAGAGGGCTCTGGTTTGAGCCAGATCCTAGTATATGTTTTGGGGTTAGTTTTATCTCATAGTATTCATGTTCCTCGGAACACGAATGCGGGTGTGTATGCACAGTTGATTGAGGCGGAGGAAGAGGATTTTCATTAGGGTTTTGGAACGGGTGTATATGCACTGTTGACAGTCGTCTTTTTCCAAACCCTAATGATCTTGTGATTTATCAATTAATATTATTAATTAAATGAAATTGTGTCATGGTTGGGTTTGTTGACTTGTTGACCAAAGTTGACTAGTTGACTAGGTTTGAAACATTGACCATCATCATTACCTTTCAAGATGCTCTTTGATCTTTGCAAAATACATTTATTGTGATATGATAATGGTCTCTTCAAAATTTCCATCACCTTTTTCATTTTCAATTAATATTATTATTAGATAAATCACATATATGTTATGGTTGTAAAATCCATCTCATTCTATCATATTGTTTCTCTCTCTTCTCTTCATCTTCTTCCTCCTCTAGTTCAAGGAGAACAAATCTCATGTGTTGAGAAACATCTCCTTGAAGATAAAACACCCTAAGACACTCTCTACTCTCTCTAAGGTAAAAGGTTTAGCAAGCCGGATACCCTAGTTCTCTCAAAGTTCGAGAAAAGAGCTCAAAGGAAGAAACCCTCGGGTGGATCCATCTTTGACGAAAGAAGGCGACGAGAAAAGCACCATCCAACCACTACAAAGAGTTCAAGAAGAAGGAGTTGAAGTGAGGTATAACCCCTAACCGAGTAGACAACTCTCTTGTTAGGTTTCTAGTGTGTAGTTTAGCCAAGATCCGTTTTCGTAGTCCATGTTACCCAAACCCTAAAAATCGTTTTTCACCATTTCCGCAAGCCCGAAAGAACCGGGAGAGGTAACGTGGACTTACAACTGATTGATCTTATCTTTGTGTGTAGGTTTAGAAAATGAATAGAATTCACAATCAAAGAATTATTTGACCGCAATCAATAACGGTGTCGGATGTAGCGCGTTAGTAAGTGCGGATCGTCCACAGGGATTGTGCTATTCGTTCGTATTTTGTTTTGTTTGAATTGAAAATTTAAAAGTAAAGCAAAAATGATTCAAGATTTATATCGATGAATTTCAAGAATCAACTAAATCAAATCAAGAATCAAGAAAGCGATAAACATCAAGAATCAAGTATTGATAGAATTCTATTAGATTTAAGTTTCAAGATTTGAAGTAAAGCTCGTAGGAATCGATTAGATCGTAGATGTGAAGAAGACTAGAAATTAATGTTTCTTATCTATTAACGAATTGATGTAGATTCATTGAGGATCGAGGATCTTGCGAAGAATTAGGGTTCCTCATCCTATCCTTTGTCCTTTCGATGAATAACATTCACTAGATAGCTTCTAGGAAATCGAATGATCAATCGTTGATCTCTAGATCGTGCGAAAAGAATCAAGAATGCATTTCACATCGATCTAGATCATCGATCATTCAATTTTCAAGAATTTACAATCATTTTAAGACTTAAGAAAACATTTAAAGATTCATCAACATCATTATTCTACAATCATTTCGATTCCTCCACGAGCGGAGTTTTACTCGAGCATCATCACGAAGAATACATTCAAGAATTGAATATGAATCATAATGCTCGAATTGAAATATAACCAAGTTTAAAAAATCTTCACCTTTATTATATCAACAATTAGTTACAACTCTCAAGAACTACAAGAGGAAGGAACTTTGATCGTCAAATCTAGCGTCGCTCGGCTCCTTGAGTCGTGGATCTGCTTGGATCTCGTGCTCCGTTGAAGTCCGGTTTCGCTTCTAAAGGTTGGTTGAAGACTTGCTTGCTAGAACTCAAAGGATCTTGAATTTGGTTTCTTGATTAGGGTTAGGGTTTGACACAAGTTTTGTCACTAAACTTGTGGGAGGAGGAAGAACTAACTATTGATTGAAGATTAGATCTAGGATTTAACCCCCAAGATTGATTAATGATTCGGAAGAAGTTTAACCCTAGATCTAGGCTCCTATTTATAGACCATCAAAACCCTAGATCTAGGATTCAGATTTGAATTTCCCTCCAAAAGTTTGTTAGCTAAAGAGGCTTCTAGATGTAGTTAGTTAGGGGTAGCTTCTAGAACTAGTTTGTTAGGAGTTTGATTAGCTTAATTAATCAACCATGCTGATCTGGCAGAAGCTTCGAGAGAAATCTGGAATTTGACGTGTCTTGATGAGGTGTACCCACTGAGAGAGGAATAATGAAGCAAAAATGGCAGCTTGATGATGTCACCTCGCCGCGGATCCGCGGCGCAAGCAGGCTCCCGCCGCGGATCCGCGGCGCTTTATGGGCCTTGGTGCCTGTTTCTTCTTGTGCTTGCTTGGGCTGACTTATGGGCCTTTATCTGATATGTTGAATTTAATAGATCTCTCTATATTGCTACCAGCTATCAGGTCTTTGAGTTGGCGTAATTTTGATCAGCTCTTTTCCTATTTTGGCTCTGTTCCTCTGGAATTTCCTGCACAGACTTCGAAATACAAGTTGCGCAATATAGGAATGATGCGATGCCATAAAATACAGTCAATTTCCCTTATAGTGCCGGTTTTAAAGTCTAACACATGCAAACTGATCTTTTACGACTGTTTTGCTAATATGTGCTATATGAATGCCGAACACTTCTAGATGAGTGCAAATGATAGGGAAATTGCCGTGTTAAAAATGCAGTATTTTCGACTGATCAAATCCCCCAAACTTATTTTCGATCCTCTCGAGCGAACTGTTTTATTAAAAAGAGAAGGAGAAAATAAAGAAAGAGAAAAACTAACTAGCACACTTTCGTAGGCAACACGATTGCACTGAGCACGTGCAACAAGCCTTTAAATCTCTAGGTGTCCCTAGTAGGAGGAGTGTTGTCTCCTGAGGGTTTTCAGTGGATTGCACCCACAAAATCCAAAAGTAAAAGGAAGATCATGAAATTTACATTTAAAGACAAGAATTGTAAAAGAAAAGCTTTGAAAATTAGGGTTTCCAACTAAGCTAGCTTTTCGGTTGTCATGAGCCATATCTTAATAGTCATGAAAAGATGTTAGAAATTACGTCCTCTCTCAATAAAATATCGTCTTATTCTTCATTCCTATCTTTCTTCCAAACATCGATCATATAACCCTGCGTGTGTATAAAGACATCCCTACACCCGGAGAATTCAATTCAAGCTATCATACTCTTGCCCATCAGCCTCAGTACTTTTTAATTAATGAATATTTATATGAAGTTGCTCACACACTTTCATGCGACCGTTAATACTTCTTGAGGTACAAACCGACCGATTACTCATGTGCTTGCTTATTTGGTGTTTTTCCTCATCTTGCACCACCTAAGGCTTAGCAGTGACTCCCAGACCAGTTGGCCTTAGGGCACTAGGTGAAGAAGCACCCTCGCTATATTTTTTTATTGCTGCCTTGGCGATAACAAAAACAGTGTTCATTTTTCTCACCATTTTTATATTTTCTTCATTTTTTTATTTCCTTCATACATTGGCTTTAAGACAAGAGCATTTCAAGGTATCCTCTACTATCCCGAGTTTCAAGACGTGTGTAAGTGCGAATAGTAGGGTATCAACGTTCAAAATGTTTGGCTTCCAGAATAGAAACTATTTTTCAGACTTATTTTTATCCTCAGATTAGTGACTTCCTTCATCTTACTAACCCTTGGGACAACGGCTCATAACTACTTATTACTAGTTCGTATAAGAAAACTTCTAATTTTCTTGGTTTTCTTAAATTTTTCTAATCTCATGGGTGTAATTTTTCACTATCTAAACTTTTATTATCTTATTTATGTACAAAAAAAAAATTATTTTTGATTTTTTAAAAATTTTTTATTGGTTTTTAAATGTTTTGTGCTTATGCAAAGTATGATGCAAATGATGCGAAAATAAGCACAAACCTCCCCCAAACTTGTTTCCAACAGTGTCCTCACTGTTTCCATCCGCTAAATCTCAAAAAAACTGTAAGCTTGGGAGGAACTTATTAGTGGGGGCAAAATATTTAAGTGAAGAACCTTCCCCAAACTTATTCTTGGCTCATCATTTTGTAAAAATTTTCTTTTCAAGAGCCAGATTATACCCCCCAAACTTGAGTTATGCAATATTAATCTTTGAAAATCAAATGAGGGGGTCAAAAATCAGTGGTCGATGCCAAGCTTTGCAAAGACCGAATGTCAACACCAACCATTCGAAAATTTTATCAATGCAGTGCTCTGGTTGGTGGAAGAAGAAGTGGGGAAATGGTAAGGGGTGGAAAAGAATGTGTGTGCGTCTCATTTTGGAGAGACGATGTAGTGAATGTGATGGATTGCGCGCATTCTTTTTACAGTTCAAAAGAAGGGGTGGAGGTTCAATTTCATTGATTGGGAGATGATTCATCTCAACACCCGTGTCATTCAAAAATGCGAGTTCATCAGCGAAGATCTCCTCAAAAGTTTCATCAATACCCCGAATAATAATGTCGTCACAAAGTGCGGGGTGATCTTCAGACTCTAAAAGCAGTTCATAATCGGTGTTAGTTGTTGACCCGGACAACTCGGTGGAAGAGTCCGTATGTGTATGATACATAATTGGGTCAAACAATAACGTATGAAAAGAGTCTAGATCGGTATCAGGAGGATCATCAAATTCGCTGCTGTCGACGTCTATTAAGTCGACAGAACAGACATGAGCAGTAGGTTCGGAGGGTACACTTCCTAACTTGTAAATGTTCAGCTCTATTGACCAATTCCCGAAGGATAGGGTCATAGAACCATTACGACAGTTGATGATAGCGTTGGAAGTGGCCAAAAAAGGGCGATCTAAAATCACCGGAATTTGATTCCGTGGGTTCGTTACAGGCTGTGTATCAATTACAATAAAGTCCACAGGGAATATAAATTCCCCGATTTTTATTAACACATCCTCCAGTTCACCCCTAGGTTTGGTGATCGATCGGTCAGCCATCTGAAGAGTGCAATGGGCTGGTTTCAACTCTCCGATCCCTACCTGCTCATAGACTGAGAAAGGAAGCAGGTTAACACTTGCTCCAAGGTCAAGTAGAGCACGGTTGATGTGTTTCTACCCAATAGAAATGGAAATAGTAGGATATCCAGGATCCTTACGTTTCCTTGGTAATTGTTGGGGGAAAGTTGTGTCTACTGTCTTTGCTATGAATATCTTCTTGGGCACTTGAGTCTTCCTCTTTCTAGTGCACAAGTCTTTAAGAACTTTCGCATAAGCGGGGACTTGTTGGATAGCATCTAGAAGAGGGATGTTGATGTTAACCTGTTTCAAGATTTCGGAGATCTTCTCCATTTGTGGACTTGGTCTGTTTCATCTTAACCAATTTGGGTAAGGAGGTTGTGCAATAAGCGCTGGGTCTATCAAAGGAGAAGGAAGTGTGTGTGGACCCGATCCCAGAATAGAAGTGGGGATCGTCCGTGGAGAACTAGAAGAGATGGGCTGAGGTGGCGAGCCTTGTGGGAAACGAAGAATAGGCTCGCAAGAAGTGTTAGTTGTATGTATGCCCTAGAGGCCAGTATTGTACAGATGATGTATATTATATTGGATGCTTGGACATATATAGAGATGACTTTCTTGCTCGATATGATAGTATGCTATCTGGTTGCTCTTTATCTTAACATGTATACTAGTCTCTTTATGCTGTCTTATAGTTACATGTTGGTAAAGCCTTTAGGATGTGTACTTGACTACCTGGACTATGATGAGGATCATACTAGTGGGGACATGGTAGTCCATAAGTACATCCTTCAAGGCCCCTAGTCGTGGGTGTATCGAGAAGGGGCATCGATATACCAGTGTAGACTAGCGCATACGCTTCTCGACCCATGAGATGGGCGATGGATGATCCCATATTCATTGGTGTTTGACATCAGAGATAGTATACGGGTGCTCAGTGGAGACTGGGTACACTCGACGGACTCGCCGAGAACTCCCAGATTGTATTATACCTCACGTCAGATGGCAGTTCTCAGGTGACACTTGTGCAGATTAGTCTGTAGACCCGAGATCGTCATAGAGTTTTGTGTGATTCCCACTGTGCTTTGATTTCCACCTTACCACGTTCATGAGGGCGTGCAAAACGGTGGTTTTTGGGTACAGTCCCGAGTCACATGGATGCAATGAGCGATAGGAGGGGTTTCGTCTTTCCCGGTATTGGGGGTTGATGTTGCACTGTGCTCGATTGGCCGTAATAGGGAAGTCCCTGGCCAGGGCTGATTAGAGATTTACTGGTAAGTGTTACCAGTAGTTTCTCGACCTGTTATGAGCCTCACATCGGCACGACTTATCAGTTATTGGGGTCTGACGTTTACCACCCCTAGACTTGATATGCGACATATCAGACGAGGAGACCGGACTGTACGGGAAGTGTTGCCGGTTGGCTCGACGGGAGTTGTAGCCGGTTCGCTTGTTCTCTTCTGATCGCTCAATACCCGGTGGCCGTTACATTTAGCTGACCACTTGCGGCTTGGGGGTGCTTGATATGATCATCACCCACTGCCGGCGTATTGACGAGTCTTAGAGTCCCACAATGGAGTTACCTAGTCCAGGCGAAACGTTGTGGTGCGCGTATGCGATATGTGCATGGACCCGATTAAAATGCGCGTATAGGATACCGTATATTAATCGGGCGGCTTGCTTTTGGTGGGGTCATATGTGATATGGACGGATTGATAAATCATGTGTTGATTTATTATTTAACCATTAGTTTCTCACTTGAAATCCTTTCTTGAGTTTGATGGATGTATGCATGCATGTATGCCTTCTATATAGATTCATGCACATTTGGATGTACATACACACATACATACATACATACATCCTTCATGGTTGTACATACATGAAAATGGTGGCAATATAAGACTCACACCATGGTTTTATATATGGATTTTATTGCATTTGATTTAAAACAAAAAGGAAAAAGGAAAATGGTTATCGTTGATTTGTTTCTACACTCTTCTTTTGACCTAACCATCCTCACCCACCTTTTAACCTTGGGTAAACTTTCCTTTTGTGCTTTAACTCAAGTTCAATAAGATATTCATTGTTTAACCATGGTTTGAGATGAGAACAAGAAAATATATATACATATATTTTCATTTTTCTTAACAAGAGTTATTCTTTTCACTCTTGTAAAAGATATAGCCATCATCTTCTTCTTCCTCTCTCATTTGCTCTCTAGATTTTTGTAGTGAGCAATATACTCATCAAGTTAGGATTTTGAAGTGAGAAAGAGAACCACAACATCATTCTACACAAGTCTAGCCCACTTGTTTGGAGTGTTAGCTTCATTTCATTCTCTTGATCGGGTGAAGTTGCAAGCTTGGACAAAGCGGACTCCGGGTGGATCATCGGTGACCGAGAGGAGTTCAAGCGGACCTGTTTCCAAACCCCAAGTAGCCGAGGAGTCTAGCGTAGGGAGCTACAAAGGTTGTACTCTCAAAACCCTAGCTTTTCTTGCTTATGTTGATATGCAAAATTTCGAAACCCTAATTTTCTAGGAACGATTCAATGATCGTTAACTTAGCACCCTAAAAAATTCCATCTTTTGTACATGTGATGCTTCCAATCCCTTCATGAGGTTCTAGGCTAACGCAACATTGGTATCAGAGCCGACCTAGAACATTAGGCGACAATTTTACGAAGTAAAAAATTCGATCGAACCAAAATACGACATTATAGAACCCTCTCTGGACATTTTTCCGAATCTGGTTATTTTCAGAATTAAAAAATATGTAAAAAATAGAGCAGGGAATTCTAAGATATACTGTGAAAAATGAAACCCTAATTCGACAATTCCACCGCGGAACCGCGGCCATAGCTTGCTACGGCCGCGGCTCCGCGGCCGTACAGAGCCCTTAAGGTTTCATTTTTGCTACAGTGTATTCTTGTCTGCTTTTAGATGGTTTTGGGTATTTTTAATCTGAATTTAGTTCTGTAAATTCTGGAGATGGTTTTGGACTCGTCGATTCGATCGGAATTTTCATTTCGTGGCTTTTCCGGATAAATTAGAAAGTATTGAAGTGTTTGAACGAGTATCATTTGCTCACTTTTCACGGGGTTTAAATATTTTGGAGATACGTGCAAGTTTTGTGGTGGACCCTCTAGAAGACAACAAACCTTAACTCGATTATGTGACCGTCTTGAACTGCCCTTTGAACCTTAGGGTTTGGGGCAGTACGGCCTGCCACATGTGAGGCGTTGGCTTGACCCTTCTACGGCTGGACCGCTACTACTGTGTCACACTCCGGGTTTTTGAACTCCGCTAAAGTGTTGAGCTTTAGGGAATCTTGGGTATTTGATCGTTCGTTCGAAACATTAATACTGTCTAATTATCTGGAATGTGATGCAATGTGTGGAATTCATATTACTAGACATGAAATACGAAGTTTGTGATATTTCGCATTTACGATGTTTAAAGAGAATTTGGATTCCAGATATTGCAGTTTTACACTTTCTTTTCTGTGACCGTAAGTGTAGTATGTCGATATCGCCAGTTTCGTTGCTATACATCAACGATAATTGGGGTACGCGTACTTACTTACGTTGATGATATATGATATTATGTGTTGCTGAGATATGATGTGCAGGATTGTCGCGATTGAATAGCCGGGTGGTTTTATGTGAGATGAGAGTTTTATATTTTCATTCATGTAAATTCAAATGTAATGGAATATTCTTTTATTTGGGGCACTTCCGGGTTGAGGTCGATGCTACCTGTGTTGTATATTATTTACTTTTCCGCATTAGGATGGACCTAAGGAGGGGAGCACAGGTGACCGGGTTCTGGGGTTCAGTGGGAGGCCATATCGAGGAGTCGAGACCGGGTCTCCTAAACTCCAGAATTGGTAGGGTCGCTTGCCGCTCTCGTAGGGGTCCAGGGTGTGGGCTTGGCTATTCATCGCGACTGTGGAATCCGTATTTTCTATTGTTGGCTAGATACTAAATACGGACGTCCTAGTATATCCCATATTATATCTATGTTTCTGCTGCGATATCTGTGATGTGATCATGTGATGTGCTGTGATAGATACTTTATATAGTATATATGATATATTATATAGACGTTACTTATGTTTTGCACCCGCACTAGCCCTGCTCTGCTCTGTCGTTAGTTACCTAACCGAACGGTGCATGAGGGGACATCGAGGCGAATGCGTATGGCATAAATGTACGTCGTATTTATCTGTGATGTTTAGGTGACTTAAATGATGGGACTTCATTAATGTGATTAATGAAAGAAAAGAAACCTAAAATATGTTGTAGAATCAAATTTTAAAATAAAACGGTAGCTACAGTCTTGCTTTGCATAGCGGTATATATGATATACCCTGCACCTTACTCGATGGGGAAAGAGCCGAGATCCCTTCACCGGGAGTGACCTCTTTAGCAAAATTGGCAGATGCTACAACACTCGGTTTGACTTTTGATTGCTTTTGGAGTTTTGCTTTGCATAGTGATATATATGATATATCCCGCACCTTATTCGATAAGGAAAGAGCCGAGATCCTTTCACCGGGAGTGACCTCTTTAGCAAAACTAATGAAAGCCTCAAAATCACTCCATTTCAAAAAATTCACTTGATTCTACAACGATATCAAGTTCATTATGCTTATGGTTTTCTGAAAAACCTGCGTAGCCCTCCGTCATTTCAGATAGATATTATTTAGTATTCATTCTATATTTGTTAACTTAGTCAAGGCGTAGTGTACGGTAGCTAAATAATGTTTATCTATTACAACATGAGATGTGATTGGATTAGGGCATTCGCACGGCCTTGTTGACTCAGTCAAGGGTCGTACGGGTGGGTTTAATTCAATCGAGAAATGTACGGGTTGAACTTGACTTGCGATTTATGGTTTGTTGACTTAGTCAAGGTCATAGATCGCTAGGGGCAAAAGCATTATCGGGAATTTCAAGTGTTGAAATTTGCAATGAGATTGCATACCTTCTATGAGATAGTTGGATCCCGATACCCACTGCGAGTAATTGTTACTCCTGGGAGATTTTTACACAGGACAATTGGCCGATCAAGTAGGTGTCTAGAAAGGTGTCAAGGGGGTTACGCCTCTGGGAAAACGAGGTTTACTTTAATTAGGTCCGTGCGAAAGCACGGCGAACCTCCCTCAAAGTACCGACACTGGCCTGGCTGAATGATCGATGAAGTTGTAAGGTGTAATTAATCCCGGCTAGTCTTTCCTTTTAAGGTTTGAAGGAAGATTTGATAAAAAACAGTGGGAGCCATCCTGATTAGATAAGATAATAACCAATCTGATCTTGCAAGAGCATACGCTAAAGTGTTTTCTTCTCTCTCTCTCCAGGTAGAGACCATGTCATGCCCTAATCAAGATAATAATATGGATGTATTGACCGAACCCGCATGTTATACTGTGCAGGGGAACGTTGGACCCGTTCTATCTTATAAGTGTTATAAGACTGAACAGGAAACAGGAGAATATCTGGATTCTCACGCCGCCCAAACGGAGAACATGCATGATGATGCGCCTTCTTCGGGTGTGTTTGTTGTTGAGAACTGTTTTTCAGTTCACCTTACGTCCTGGGTATTAGATACCGGATCAGGATCCCACATATGTAAGCAGTTACATGGGCTACGGAAAGGTAGAGAACTGGGAAAAGGTGATCATTCCGTTCAAGTAGGGAATGGGGCAAATGTTGCAGCTAAAGCAGTTGGCAAATATCACCTGGTATTACCAAGTGGTGATACACTAGTGCTGAATGAGTGCTATTATATACCGAACATGATGTGCAACATTATATCAGTTTCTTTATTAAGTAAAGAAGGATATAATTTTGTAGTAAAGGATAATGTTATGAACATATTCCTAGATCAAAAGTTGATTGCATCAGGCTCGTTACATAATGGCATATTCATTCTCAATCAAAATACAGTCCTCAATATACAAAACACATACAAGAGGAAAAGCTCAGAAATGAACGAATCCTTCTTGTGGCATTGTAAACTTGGCCATATCAATGAGACACGGCTAGCTAAGTTACATAAGAATGGATATTTGAATTCATTCGAATTATCATCTTATGACACTTGCCATTCATGTCTCAAAGGAAAGATGACCAAAACTCCGTTTAGTGGACACGGAGAAAGAGTTACTGAACTCTTAGGACTGGTACATAGTGATGTATGCGGTCCTATGTCTACACACTCCAGAAACGGTTCTTCCTACTTCATTACATTCACCGACGATCTCTCTAGATACGGGCATGTGTTCCTATTGAAACACAAGTCTGAAGCTTTTGAGAAATTCAGAGAATATAAGCACGAAGTAGAGAACCAAACGGGAAAAAGTATTAAGATTCTTCGATCTGATCGAGGAGGTGAATACTTAAGCATTGAATTCCTAGATTATCTAAAAGAGAATGGGATTCTCTCTCAGCTTAGTCCTCCTTATACACCACAGCACAACGGTGTATCGGAACGAAAGAATCGCACCCTATTAGATATGGTGCGCTCAATGATGAGCAATGCTGAGTTACCTATTTCCTTTTGGGGGTATGCGCTTGAGACAGCCATATACCTATTGAATCTGGTTCCGTCTAAATCTG
Organism: Agapanthus africanus; assembly: GCA_030015575.1. Lineage (NCBI taxonomy): Eukaryota > Viridiplantae > Streptophyta > Magnoliopsida > Asparagales > Amaryllidaceae > Agapanthus > Agapanthus africanus. Next base: position 164,958,901 of record CM057343.1, on the reverse strand, counting down.
TACCTACCACACCATATGAGATATGGAGTGGGAAGAGACCATATTTTAAACGAATTAAGATATGGGGTTGTCCGGCCTATGTCAAAAAGCAAAATCCGGACAAACTCGAGGCACGATCAGTTCTTTGCAAGTTTGTGGGATATCCAAAGAATTCTCAAGGATATTTTTTCTACCAAGCTGAGGAACAAAGAGTGTTTGTTGCTCAACATGCCACCTTTTTGGAAAGAGAATTTCTTGCAAAAGAGATTAGTGGCGAAGAGGTAGAGCTGGAAGAGGTTCCAGCACCACAAACTACAACTGATGATTTAGTAGAACCAGAGGATACAGTAGTACCCGACGAACCCCAGCCTCTCCGCCGATCTAGTAGGGTTTCTCGTCCACCTGAGAGATACTACGGTTTTCTCATTGACGGTGGAAGCGAGGATTGCATCATGGAGGATGATGACCCAACTAGTTTCGAGCAGGCCATCACGAGTAGAGACTCAGTAAAATGGCTGGATGCAATGCGGTCCGAGATGGAATCCATGTACACCAACAAAGTGTGGACTTTGGAAGTTGCTCCTGAAGGGGTAAAACCCATTGGGAGCAAGTGGATCTTCAAGAAAAAACTTGGTGTAGATGGGAAAGTGGAGACTTTCAAAGCTAGACTTGTTGCAAAGGGTTTTCGTCAAAGACCAGGTGTGGACTATGACGAAACCTTTTCTCCAGTAGCTATGCTTAAATCCATCCGGATCATGCTTGCCATCGCTGCATATCATTTCTACGAAATCTGGCAAATGGATGTTAAGACCGCCTTTCTAAACGGTGATTTAGAAAAGTGTGTGTACATGACTCAACCAGAGGGCTTCGTAGACTGTGGGGGCAGCGGGAAGGTGTGCAAGCTGCTTAAATCCATTTATGGATTAAAGCAAGCATCGCGGAGTTGGAACATCTGCTTTGACGCCGTTATCAAAGAGTTTGATTTCGTCAAAAACGTAGATGAACCTTGTATCTACAAGAAGGTAGCAGAGAGTAAGGTTGTCTTCCTCGTATTGTACGTGGACGACATACTCTTGATAGGAAATGACATTCCTATGCTGCAATCGGTCAAGCTCTTCTTATCACAAAGATTCTCGATGAAAGATCTTGGTGATGCCTCCTGCATATTGGGGATTAGCATCTATAGAGATAGATCCAAACGGATATTGGGATTGTCCCAATCCAGGTACATTAACACCATACTAAAGAGGTTTAGTATGGAAGAATCTAAGCGTGGGAACTTACCCACGATCTCTGGAGTCACTCTCTCCAAAGAGATGTCTCCCAAGACTGATTTGGAGAGAGCTCGCATGCAAGGGATACCATATGCTTCAGCTGTAGGCTCTATCATGTATGCAATGCTATGTACCAGACCCGATGTAGCATACTCACTAAGTGTAGTGAGTAGGTATCAAGCTGATTCTTTAGAGAGTCACTGGACAGCTGTGAAGAGCATTCTTAAGTACTTGCGAAGGACTAAAGAGATGCTCTTGGTTATGGTAACGGAGAACTCCAAGTGGAGTCCTTTACCGATTCGAGCTTCCAGAGTGATAAGGACGACTCTAAGTCGCAGTCGGGATTTGTCTTTACCCTTTACGGAGGGGCGGTTAGTTGGAAGAGTTCCAAGCAGGAAACCGTGGCAGACTCGACGATGGAGGCTGAATACATCGCTGCCAACGATGCTGCCAAAGAGGCTGTCTGGATCAAGAAGTTCATTACTGAACTTGGAGTGGTTCCATCCGTTGAGCATCCAATACCTTTGTATTGCGATAACAATTGAGCGGTGGATTTGGCCAAGGAACCCAGGTCCCATCAGCGATCCAGGCATATTCTGAGGCGGTATCACCTGATCCGGGAGATAGTTGATCGCCGGGAGATCGAGGTCAGGTGGGTTGACATGAAGAATAACACAGCGGATCCACTCACGAAGGCCATTCCCCAGATACAGTTTGAGAGAATCTTCGGGATGCTCGGTATGCGATACTACAGCAGCTGGCCCTAGTGCAAGTGGGAGATTGTTAGTTGTATGTATACCCTAGAGGCCAGTATTGTACAGATGATGTATATTATATTGGATGCTTGGACATATATAAAGATGACTTTCTTGCTTGATATGATAGTATGCTATCTGGTTGCTCTTTATCTTAACATGTATACTAGTTTCTTTATGCTGTCTTATAGTTACATGTTGGTAAAGCCCTTAGGATGTGTACTTGACTACCTGGACTATGATGAGGATCATACTAGTGGGGACATGGTAGTCCATAAGTACATCCTTCAAGGTCCCTAGTCGTGGGTGTATCGAGAAGGGGCATCGATATACCAGTGTAGACTAGCGTATATGCTTCTTGACCCATGAGATGGGCGATGGATGATCCCATATCCATTGGTGTTTGACATCAGAGATGGTATACGGGTGCTCAGTGGAGACTGGGTACACTGGACGGACTCGCCGAGAACTCCCAGATGGTATTATACCTCACTTCAGATGGCAGTTCTCAGGTGACACTTATGCAGATTAGTCTGTAGACCCGAGATCGTCATAGAGTATTGTGTGATTCCCACTGTGCTTTGATTTCCACCTTACCACGTTCATGAGGGCGTGCAAAACGGTGGTTTTTGGGTACAGTCCAGAGTCACATGGAGGCAATGAGCGATAGGAGGGGTTTCGTCTCTCCCGTTATTGGGGGTTGATGTTGCACTGTGCTCGATTGGCCGTAACAGGGAAGTCCCTGGCCAGGGCTGATTAGAGATTTACTGGTAAGTGTTACCAGTAGTTTCTCGACCCGTTATGAGCCTCACATCGGCACGACTTATCGGTTATTGGGGTCTGACGTTTACCACCCCTAGACTTGATATGCGACATATCAGACGAGGAGACCGGACTGTACGGGAAGTGTTACCGGTTGGCTCGACAGGAGTTGTAGCAGGTTCGCTTGTTCTCTTCTGATCGCTCAATACCCGGGTGGCCGTTACGTTTAGCTGACCGCTTGCAGATTGGGGGTGCTTGATATGATCATCACCCACTGCCGGCGTATTGACGAGTCTTACATCCCACAATGGAGTTACCTAGTCCAGGCGAAACGTTGTGGTGCGCGTATGCGTTATGCGCATGGACCCGATTAAAATGCGCGTATAGGATACCGTATATTGATCGGGCGGCTTGCTTTTGGTGGGGTCATATGTGATATGGCCGGATTGATAAATCAAGTGTTGATTTATCATTTAACCATTAGTTTCTCACTTGAAATCCTTTCTTGAGTTTGATGGATGTATGCATGCATGTATGCCTTCTTTATAGATTCATGCACATTTGAATGTACATACACACATACATACATACATACATCCTTCATGGTTGTACATACATGAAAATGGTGGCAATATAAGACTCACACCATGGTTTTATATATGGATTTTATTGCATTTGATTTAAAACAAAAAGGAAAAAGGAAAATGGTTATCGTTGATTTGTTTCTACACTCTTCTTTTGACCTAACCATCCTCACCCACCTTTTAACCTTGGGTAAACTTTTCTTTTGTGCTTTAACTCAAGTTCAATAAGATATTCATTGTTTAACCATGGTTTGAGATGAGAACAAGAAAATATATATACATATATTTTCATTTTTCTTAACAAGAGTTATTCTTTTCACTCTTGTAAAAGATATAGCCATCATCTTCTTCTTCCTCTCTCATTTGCTCCCTAGATTTTTGCAGTGAGCAATATACTCATCAAGTTAGGATTTTGAAGTGAGAAGGAGAACCACAACATCATTCTACACAAGTCTAGCCCACTTGTTTGGAGTGTTAGCTTCATTTCATTCTCTTGATCGGGTGAAGTTGCAAGCTTGGACAAAGCGGACTCCGGGTGGATCATCGGTGACCTAGAGGAGTTCAAGCGGACCCGTTTCCAAACCCCAAGCAGCCGAGGAGTCTAGCATAGGGAGCTACAAAGGTTGTACTCTCAAAACCCTAGCTTTTCTTGCTTATGTTGATATGCAAAATTTCGAAACCCTAATTTTCTAGAAACGATTCAATGATCGTTAACTTAGCACCCTAAAAAATTCCATCTTTGGTACATGTGATGCTTCCAATCCCTTCATGAGGTGCTAGGCTAACCCAACAAGAAGGTGGTGGGGTAGAAGAACTGGGGTCAGAATTAGATGTAGAGGTTGAAGGAAAGGTCTCAGCCGGGGTATCATTGATAGATTTTTCAGTGTCATCAATCTCTTCCCCAACGTGATTGTCAAGCACTCTTCCAGATCTCAACGTGGTGATTGCATTCACATGATGTGAATAGCCAGGATTGGGTAAGGGTTGAGCTGGAAGTTTCCCTTTCTCTCTTGCACTCATTTCGGCTTTTAATCTTGCAATTTCTGCTTCCATCGATTTAATACTCTCGCTTTGGGACGCAGAGTTTTTCTCAATTTTATCGACAGAAGACTTCATTTCAGCCGAAACTTGCATGATATTTGTTAAGACCAAATTCATGTATTGTGCAAATGAAGAGGATTCATCAGTCCCGGTCAACTGTAAAGGACTAGACAGTGCAGGTGTGTTGACCGGATATTGGAAGTTTTGTGCTTGGAAGGGGTGCTGACTCAATTATGGTGGTTGCTGTTGTGGTGGAGAGACCCTTTGGAAATTGTGTTGGTTTGGAACAATATTTTGATTTTGTGATTGGTTCCAAGCAAAATTTGGGTGATTTCTCCAACCCTGATTATATGTGGAAGAAAATGGATCGTTCCTAGGTCTTTGAAATGCGGCATTGGTATGCTCGTGACCTTGAAACGGACATTCTTCCGTCAAATGAGAAGGATCAAAACAGCATCCACATACAGTTTTGGAGAGTGACATTTGATTTAGGGCGGCGGCTAAAAATTTGTTTTCCATAGTCTCGAGTTTCTTGTGTATAGCTGAAATGTCAGCTCTAACTCCTATGGAAATATCATTGCCATCTCTAGACGACTGACTCACACCCTCCCACTGTAAAGATTTTTCAGCGAAATCTTCTAGAAATTTCCAGGCTTCCCCATCATCTTTGGTCATGAAGTTGCCTTGACACATGGATTCAAGGGTCTGTCTTGTGTTAGGATTAATGCCCTCATAAATGATTCTACACAGTTCCCATCTAGGGATTCCGTGATGTGGACATTGGAATAACAGATCCTTGAAGCGTTCAAGACATTTTGAAAATGGTTCATTTAGAAGCTGGGTGAATTGATTTATTTCGCTACGGACTCGAGCTATTTTATGATGTGGGTAGAATTTCTTAAGGAATGCTTTGACGAATTCTCCCCAGTTTGAAATGGAATGTGCGGTAGTGTTATACAGCCACTTCTCGGCTATATCGCACAAGGTGAATGGGAGAAGACGTAGACGCATAGCATCCATAGAAAGCTGTGAGGTACCCATCATTGCACATACATTTTCAAATTTGGTGATAAAGGAATATGCGTCTTCAGACTCGAGACCGTGAAATTTTGGTAGAAGGTTGATGTATTGGGGTTTAATTTCAAAATTTTCCCCGTTGGCTGGTGGAATGGAAAGACAGGTCGAATGGGGACCTCGTGTAGGATAGCACCTATCTTGGAGAGAGATGCGGGGTGGATTCTGCGCACTAACGGACGGTGGCAGAGTAGTGGTAAGGAAGTTCGATGGAGACGGATCCATCGATGTGGGTGTGGTGGTGGGTAAAGAAAAGGTAAATGTAGAAATACCGACTTTTGGGTCGATCAGGGAAACGCGGACTTAACGGGCACTAGAATCCCGTGTCCAGCCTATCTTGCACTAAAAAGGGTTAGTACAAGCGGCAGCGTGAATTATAATTAGGGGTAATGAATGAATGATTGCGGTGTTTGTTTTGAAAAATGATACGGATTTTTGAAAATATGATGCAAGCACAACAAATGCAACACACAAAACCCGAATTCTAGGGGTCACCTAGGTCAAATCTCTAGACCGCTCCTAACTGCCAAAAGACAAGTCACAGGATAAATCCTCCACTGCCTCTTTGTCTCTCCTGTGGCTAGGTAAGTGCTAGGTAAGTGGGAGGTTCTCCAATACGTAAGTAGTGGGCCTAATTAAGTAACCACTAGCCTTCGACACACTTTCCTTAGACACCACAAAAGAAATGCGGATAAGCAATGAATTACCCACGGCCTTCTTCTATCCTAAGTGAGCGCGACGGTCCTTAGAGTCATCTCTAGATTTCTTTTAGTTAATGAGGGTCAATGCGGATGCAAATTTTGCGATTTTCGGGGCTTAGGAAGGGTAATGAACTCCCCACCTAATCTGGATTTGGTCTTTGCCCCTTAAATTCCATATTAATATGCAAACAACCAAAAATCAAAACACGCACAATTTATTTTACTTTTTGCAGCGCTGCGATTTATTTGCAAAGAAACTTGCACAAAATGTTAATTGGAGCAGATTTAGGAGAAGATAAGAAAGTTAGAGACTCACAGAGCAAATTTGGTGGAGTGATGGCGTCAGAACGCGGCGGAAACGCGGTGGGAGCTCTCTATTGCCGCAGAAACGCGCAAGCCCCTGCAGTTAATTTCGCTACCGCATCACGGTAAGCACTTTCTCCTTCTCCAGATGGTCACTTCGTGTCGTGTATGTTTGTTTTATTTTTGGTTGCCCGTGGATTGTATACGGAGACTAATTTATGTTGTTGCCCGTAGGGCGTGGATTACTCCAAATCCATATCTTCTTAAATTTGGGTTTGGGTTTGGTTTAAGGATCATTAAGCTCATTTGAGACTAAGATCAATTTAAACGTTTGTTGATGATACGTTAATCTAATTTTAGACAAAGATCCACTCAACAGGATCATTTAGATCCAACAAAAGAGCATATGGGCTCTATTGTTTTAGTTTAGGGACTTTGCGATCCATAAGTTTAAGGACATCATAGTCCGTGGAGTTTAAAGACATCATAGTCTGTAAAGTTTAAAGATATCATTGTCTATGAGTTTAAGGACCTCACAGTCCATTGTAGTTTAGATACATCATAGTCTGTCAGGTTTAAGGACATCATAGTCTATAAGTTTAAGGACCCCACAGTCCGTAAATTTTAAGGACGTCATAGTCCATGAGTTTAAGGACCCTACAGTCCGTGGAATGTCTGGTTGTCGGGACACATCACCTCTCTGAATACGTTAAAGGATTACAACAACAAATATCAGAGGAGTGAAGAGATGTACCCTTGAACCAATATTGTTTGGGAGATCTGTAGTCCAATTTGGGAGTAAGATCAAAGATTTGTGAGCATATGGGCTCAATTAATCTGAATTAGAGATCTGTGGCCAACTTAGGCTCGGCCCATTCAGTTAAAATGATGACATTGGTTTGGTCTTTGACAATTGTTTTTGTCTCTTATTGAGTGCTGAACACTCATTAAAGCTCTGGAGGTTTATTTAAAAAAACATTTTATGTTCTCTCAGCGCACACGTGAGGAGCACGTGGTGCGCTTGGCGATGAGCGGCGGTCAATGAGCACATAGCTCTTCTGTTAAGTAGCACACACGTGAGGACCACGTGGCGCGCTTGGCACTGATCACCAGTCAATGAGCGCAGAGCGCTTCTATTAAGTAGCGCACACGTGAGGAGCACATGGCGCGCTTCGCGCTGAGAGCCAGTTAATGAGCGCAGAGCTCTTCTGTTAAGTAGCGCACACATGAGGAGCACGTGGTGCGCTTGGCGCTGAGCGCCAGTCAACGAGCGCAGAGCGCTTCTGTTAAGTAGCGCACACGTGAGGATCACGTGGCACGCTTGGCGCTGAGAGCCAGTCAATGAGCGCAGAGTGCTTCTTTAAATTTGGAGCGTTAAGGCTCTGTAGCGCTGTGCGCTAGATTTGGAGTACTGAAACGCTTCGTTTAATTGGAGCGTTATGGCTCTTTTTAGGCAACTTTGCTTTCTAAGAATTAAATTCTCCCTTATAAGAGACTTTGTCTCATGGATCTAAAACAAAGTTTTTATTTTCTAGGAGATATTTCAATCTCTTATGTTTTTGGTGAAAGGCTTTTCCTTTATGGATCTATGATTCTAAGAGAATTGAATTATTCTCCCCCTTTTTATAGTGAGATGTTATGATCTTTTTGTGAAAGACATTTTCCTTATAGATCTATGATCTAGCATTAGAACTAAGTTCTTTTTCTGATGAGATGCTTTGATCTTTTTATTTTATCTTGAAGAAATTCTTCTTCTGCCAAGAGCTTGGGCTTCTCTCTGAACATTCTCAAAGTTTGTGTGTGTGTGGGTGGGGGGGGTTCCTCTGTATCAGACATGAAGTCTTGGGGCCTTAATATAGTGAAGGCCGATTTATTGAATCAGTTGAAGAGATCTTTTCTCTAATTGATTTGGAGATTTCCCCACCGTTGGATCTTTGATCCTAGGGCTTCTATTTTACATAAAGAAATCTTATTGTTCTAACAAGATTGAGAAAATCTTTCCCCATACAGAATTTATTCTACATCTTGGTGATTTTTAATCACCATTGGATTTTTGATCCAACGGCAGGGGACATTTAGTTTCAGCGCTAGCGCTCTCATTCTTTGCACGTGAGCGTTGCAACAGAGTTTTTAACTCTTAGCACCGGCGCTGCTAGCTGTAGTGCTCTCGTGCTTTACACGTGAGTGTTCATATCAGATTTTTGCATTTTTATACCGCCCAATTTTTATCACATTGCTTATCGGTAGATACTCTTGAGCCGTGTTTGCTAGTCAATTGCAGGATACAGCTTCTCGGTTCTAAAACGGTGAAATTCAGGGAAAACACAACAAAATCCGGGTTCCTGCCAACCACAGATAAAACATGGGTCTCCGCTCTTTATCCGTCTGTTGCCACACACCAGTTTAAGAGACAAAATGGCAAATCAATGTCATTTTCATGCACAAGGCTCCATGGCAACACAAGATCCAAGAAATCTACACGGAGCTCAAGAAAATCATGGCAAAAAGATCCACATCCAATCACCTTTTGGTCTACTAAAATTCTGGAAGAAATGTGGAAGGATTATCAGAAAAAAAACATATGCCAAACTACAGACAACATCAGACCAGGGGGGCCCACAAAATACGAGGAGCCAAATCCTCTATTAGGCCGCGGAACCGCGGCCGTACAGCCTGGTCGGCTGAAGACATTGCAGGGGCAGTTTGGTATTTTTATGAAGACTCAGAATTTTGCCCTAGGATTTCAGTTGCCTGCCTATAAATAGTCCAGAACTTGCCAAATCCAAGGGTGGATAATCTTGTATTTTTCTAGGTTTTAGAATACTTGTTCTTCTTCCTCTTCTCATCTCTTCTCCATTGAAAAACTTGTAGTGAGCTTTTGTGAGTGAAGAATGATGAATAAAGAAGTTCATTTTATTATCAAACTTGTCTTGCTCTTATGTTAAATGCTTGTAATTTTCATTTGTTAACTTAGTTGTTGTTATTTCTTGTTGTTTCTTTCTTTCTCTTTTTCTTTATCCTTAAATCAACCATGATGCTTACGCTTGATCCTTGCCAAGGTGAGGTCGCAAATAGCTAGTTGTTATCTTCTAATCTCTTTCTTTCTATCTTCCTGTTTGTTTTGTTTTCTTTTCGTTATGATGTGTGAGTAGTTTCCATACTTGTTAGGGTAGGATAAGGGAAGTTTGAGAGAAGGAAATCTCTCTCACTCTTTCCTTGCCCAACATCTTAAATCGACTCCCGTTAATTGAACCACAATCCGCTCCTTACGGCAACCTATCCTACATGATAGCGGTGATTCCGTAGTGAGACCGGTTGTGGTTGAATTAACCGGAGGTTATGGCTAAGAGCCAAGAACGGACGGACAAGAACCAAAAGGAAGTACTTGAGCGTTGGAAAGCCTAGCTTATACTCGCAAGTTCCTTCCTAGTCGTGCTAATCCCCGTTGTTGCCGATTACCGTAACACCGATATTAAGAGTGGCAACGAAAGAAGTGAGCGACTCCTAACTCAAACTAACCTAATCCTAACCCTAACAAGCTCTCTTTACATATCATTCTAACACTTAGATAATCACAAACAAATCTGGACTTTCGGACTTAACTCGTTAAAGCACATAGAAAAAGATTCCCATCTCCCTGCGGACGACCCGTACTCAACCGGCTAGCTACAAGCGAAACCGTTTTGATTGCGGTAATTAACTAAACTTGAACACGCATAATCTCTACCAATCAGTGAGCGCTGCAACAGAGTCTTTGACTCTGAGCGCTGGCGCTGCTAGCGTTCTCGTGCTTTGCACATGAGTGCTGCAACAGAGTCTTTGACTCTTAGCGCTGGCACTATTATGAAGCGCTGCTTCATTTCAAATTTCAAAATTTGAACAGAGCTTTGCTCTGATTGGGGAAACAGAACCCAACTATCATCGCATGATAACCTGATGGAATCCGCTCACGTTATCACAGTCCAGAAGGTATGCGCATGCCTGGCAAGTTTCCTGTATGTTTGAAAATCCCGATGTGATTTTTACCCCATGCTCTTATGACCTTGACGATGGCCAACATATCATAAGTCACATGTCAAGTTCTGCCCATCATTGTCCAGGTTAATTTGAACCCACCCGTACGTACCCTTGACGAAGGCCAAAATAGTAGTACGATTGTCCCAAACCGACGCATCTATCTATGCATCAGAAAAGTAACAAATTGCTACCATGCATTATGCCATGACAAATGCCAACAAACATAGCATGAATACTAAGTGCTACCCGTCTAAAATGACGGAGGGCTACGAATGGTTTTTGGAGAAAAACCATTAACGTAATGAACTTGATATCGTTGAAGGAACCGGATAGCTTTTTACAAAAAATATAGTGGCGAAAATATTTGCTAAAGAGGTCACTCTCGGTGAAGGGATCTCGGCTCTTTCCCCATAGAATGAGGTGCAGGATATTCCAACTGAATACCGCGATGCAAAGCAAAAGTAATCGACTATAGTGAAGTTATTATCCTAACTCAAACTTCTGCCCAAGGGGTCACTCCCGATGAAGGGATCTCGGCCCTTACCTCATTGAATGAGGTGCTGGATATTCGAAACTGAATACCATTGTTTAATACAAAAGAGAACGTCCTTGCAATAACAGCTTTTTGAAAATTGTTCCAACAACATCGAATAGGTTTGTTTTCCTTGCATTGATCCGAATCAACGCAGTCCCATCAATTAATCACACCAGAAAAGAACGAAAATAAAATGTGCATATATGCCATCCGCATTAGCCACCGGGTCCCGTCATCACCCGTTAGGTTACTTAACTAATGACAGAGCGGGTACTGGAATAGAACGGGTGTAAAACACATACAACATCTACTAGTATATATATATATCAATATACAATAATCGCTCTAGGCGTGATAAATGCAACATCACAGAAATGTAATAGGCATCACAGAACAATACAGATATCTGGGAGCCCCGGGTTTCCTTTGAGCCGCAAGCGAAACCCGACGTTCCCCTGGTCGTATGTATAGCCTATGCAATGAAACCTACACCCCTACGAGTGCGGCAAGTTACCCGCCAAAACCTGAAGCGAGGCAGCCCCCTTCAGCAAAGTGTATGGACCATCTAGCACTTCAAGGAATCCGGTAACTTGAGCACCCCTCCTTGGGTCAACCTGTACCCCCTATGAGTGCAGTGAATAGCCTGTCAATTCTACAGTGAAGACCCCTTCGTCTCAAGGCTATGAGATGCGGGCTCGTTGCCCTCTAGAACCCGGCTATCCGTGCACTCCACCGCGGGGTAATCCTAGTACAGAAAAGAAAATATGTACAACGGGTACATCAACCTCAACCCGGTCGTTCCCCAAAAGAATAATATACAAATAAGCAGTGATGGCAGTACACATGTTGGACGCTTGCCCCGCGATATCAAATGTACAAATAAATCCAAACTGCACTACCATTACATGCAAGCTATCCACCACGACAATCCACAACATCCCAGCACACCACAGAACATCAACGTGAATGTCACGTTCGCAAACCGGTCTAAAAGGACTATAGAAATTAGACAAGATTTACCGCTCGAATAACATTCACGATCACAGATATAATGTAAGCACTATGAACTAACATATTTCAAATTCTGATCGACAAAATTTCTCGAAGTGGGCCCCAAGCACAAATCCAGTACTCTAACAAATCTGGGCCCAAACAAAATATTCCAAAAACCACAATTCCAAATAAAAGACCACCTAAAGAAAAATGGTGCAATGAAGCCCCAGAATGGCAATGGAACCGTGGCCAAAACATAGGTAAGGCCGCGTTTCCGCGGCGTTCCTGTAGGATCACTCTACCAAATTTCTACAGTAGTCTTAGAAAAGCCTGCATGATTTTCTGAAATACCCAAAATAATTTTTAGACCATAAAAAAAATTAGACAGAAACTTCATGAAATGGAATCGTAGTTTTGGAAATTTCGTTCGATCGATATTTTAAACATGTTAGAATTAGCTATTATGAGTTAATGGCGTGGCTCTGATACCATGTAAATCTACGGTAGCGCCCCGGCCATCTATCCGAGGCCAAACGCGAAACAAAAACTTTTACTAAACTGGCGCTAACGCAGACTTTCATCCGGATCGTGCCATTAACACTAAACTAGGTAACTACAACGATGATAGAATGGCTATACCGATCGATCCGTATTCTTCGGTCTTTAGCCACCATCCCTATCTCCTCGCGGTATCTCCAATCTCGCTCAATCTTTGGTCTCATCGTCGAAAAGGGCACCACATCAAGAAGTCTTTTTACGGGCTCCCGCTTCAAATCGAAGTAACTCAGACATGAAGTTTGCTAGCCGACAGGTCCAATGTGAAGTAGAGAATGTGTGTGATAACTTTGTCTCTAAACATCAATTGATTCTCAAGTCATGAGATTGTATGGATGGACGTTGAAGATGAAGCCATGGTGGAAAATGTGAGCTAAAGAAGAAGATGAAGAAGAGCTCTTTTTGTTATTGTGTTGGAATGAATTGTGAGAGTGCTAGAATGAAATCTCAAGACCAACCCCAAGCCTAATGGCTGCCCCTTCTCTCTCCTCATATCATTTCAATACAATAATCAATCAAAAAAGTTGACATTGCACAAAAAATAAGACCATGAGTCATCACCCATGCACATGCCTCATTTAATGCCCTTCATCATGATTTCCACACACAATTTCCACCACTAAACATTTAGACCAAAAATTTTAATCCAAAAAGTGAATGGCAACATCTAAAGTAAACTCGTGACGGATCACAAGGATACCCCTCACCAGTATATACATACTTGCATCCGAATTCCGACTGAATGCGAATACAATGAGACTAAAGTAATCCAACAAATCTAATACTAGGATCCGGCTTAAACCAAAGCCCACTAGTAGGATCTGTCCGATCATGATCCATGCACAAGTGCACGTATATGATCGAACCCTGCCATAAAACCATACGACCTCTACAACGTTTCGCCCGAACTTGGAAAACTTTCTGTGGGGGACTCTAAAGACTCGTCAATACGCTGGCAGTGGGTTTAACAACAAGCACGTTAGTGGCACTAGCTGTACGTAACGGCTACCCATGTATTGACCAAAAGGGAGGCTGATGAGCTAACTCATCCTGAAACCCTGCTGAGCCGATCAGTGACAATACCCGTACAGTCCGGTCCGTTCGTCTATGAGTATCGCATATCGGGCGTAGGGGGCTGGTAAACGTCAGACCTCCAAAAGCGGTATAAGTCGTGTTGGAATGTAGCACAGAACACCCTGAGATACTACTGGAATACCTACTAGTAAATCTTACTTGCCTTGGCCAAGGACTTCGTGTAATGGCTCTCCTAGACACAGCGCGATCTCACCCCCAATACCGGGAGAGACGAATCCCCTGCCGATCCGCTCATTGCCTCCATGTGGCTCGGGACAGTACCCAACTAAAACCTGTTTGCACGACTCCTTTGAGCCGTGGTAATGTAGTAATCAAAGCACAGTGGGAACTCACACGAGAAAAATGACGATCTTAGGTCGATAGACTAACCTGTACACATGTCACCAGGGAACTTCTATCTGAAGATTGGTATAATACCAACTAGCATGTTGTAACGTTTTGAAAATCGTTTCGGTGAAATTTCGAAAAATCGGTAAAATAAGGGGGTTTTCTGTAAAAAGTCAAAATACAAATATCTTATTATAAAAATTAAATATACATATTCTAGCTATGTAATTGCTATTATTTGGTGTTTATTGAGCCGCTGGTGAAATTTCAAATTTTCTGAAAAAAATATTATTTTATTATTATTTTAAGCCGTCACTAATACATTTAATTAGGGAAAATTACAAATTGGAATGAGTTGAAACAAATTTTGTGCATCATAAAACATTAAATAAAATTTTATCATGTGGTTTTTGGAACGAAATCATTTGCCAAAACGGTTTAGAAATTATTGAAGAGAAAAGGCTTTTTTTTAGCGTAAATGGATGTTTGGGATATTGTATTTATCATTTTTCATCACCCCACACCCGTACCCATACCCACACACCCCCATTCACTTCTCCCCTTGGCTGAATTCAGCAGCCCCCATCTTTTTTCCGCACTTGAATTTCAAAGGAAAAGAAATGAAAGAAAAGAAAAGAAAATGGAGAAATGAGGTGGACCTTTGACCTTGAATTGACTTTGACTTCTCCCCCCACTTTCTCTACCTCCCTCTCTCTCCTCTCCCCCTCCCATTCCAGCCGACCCCCCCTGTCCTACTGCAGCAACAGCCCCCCCCCCATTTCCCTTCTCTTTTCTCTTCAAAACTTCATCAAAAATTGCCCCAAAATCCATTAAAAAAATCCCAAAACCCAAATCCGACTCCTACCCATTTTAGCTTAGCCCGTATAGCATGGATCTTTGTGAAAAGAGAGCATTTTGGGAGGCCATGGATGCTTGTGGATCTTCAAATGTTTTTGGGTATAATTCTAAAACATTTTTTCTTAATTTGTTACTAATTTCTTAAAGCTAATTTAATTAAGTGTTAATTTGGTTTATGTGAGTTTAATTGCATGATTAAAGATTTCAAGTTAGGGTTTGTTGTGGAAATGAGTTGTGTTTGATTGTGTATGGTTTAGTGAGGTGGATTAACATATTTAGTTTTGTAGAAAACTAATCTAGTTGTTAATTACAAGTTGTTACTTGAAAAATGTCCAAATTAAGCTTTTTGTTGCAAACTAGTTTTTTTGATTTAATTCGAAATATGAGATTAAAAATATGGTTAGGGTTTTTATCATATTATTAACTTTATTAAGTGTAGTTTAACACTTTAGTTCATGGAAATCCAACCTAAATTGTAGTTTGTGCATTTTTGCTATGAAATTGTTAAAAAGGGTATTTTGTAAACTAGAATATTAGGGTTTTTGGAATTTAATGAGATTAAATTCCAGAAATTGTTTCTATGACTTATTTAAGATATTTAATAAGTATATTGGCCGCTACATTCATTTAAACATCATGTTTTGTACAAAAACGGCGAAATGTGCTTGCTAGATTTTCGGAAAAATGACTTTTTAAGTGAAATTAGTGTTTTTGTGAGTTTTAACCTAGTTCATATTAAAATTAGTGTTCGTGAATGTGCAAATGAGTGTGATTGGATTTTTCTCGGTGGTTTGACGTTTGTACATCGACATCGAGGGTTGGTTTGGCTATTCTTGCATGCGTAGGCGATGGGTTTGGACCTATGCATGATACGCGTGCCGATTTGATTTTCGTATGCCGTTTCAATTTCGAATTTAGTTTTAATGCGATATGGTGCGTTATGATATGTAGGTACCCCCCATGTGCACTTCGAGACGACAAGCAAGCGCGTGGCGATATCGGCACCGGCTAGCGAGGACCGGGTGAGTAGATTTATATCTACGGGGAGAAGTCGGGTGGATGGCGTATAGCACCCCCGCAGTCCGTGGTGATGTATACGGATGCGTATACACACCAACAATTTATGATATGTTGTTAGGATTTATTATTGATGATTTTAGATGGATATTGGTGTTGGATTGGTGCATGGTTACGAAACCTTAGGTAGTGGGTGCACTACACTTACACATACACACATATACATACTTGCATACATTCCTTATTTCATATGTGCGTGTATGGGAATATATATTTATGTGTTCACATGGGTATGGGACTATGTGTTCATATACTGGATTTGAGGATAGTATTTGGAATTTGAGATGAGTCGATGAGATTGGGCTTGAGGCCAGGAGATCGGTGATGTGATTTGGTTCGTATTGAGATACGACATGATGTTTTAGCGGGTCTTCTGACGTAGTAATTCTTACACCCGCATGCATACATAGATGGCATCAATATTGTACTAGACGTAGGACATTATTCCGGATCATGATATTTGATAAAGAAGATACCAAATGAATAGTATGATTGATGTGACTTTGACCCGTACCCAGATTTGGGGATGCCGTACGACGGATTTACGTACGAGCTATATATTGATGATTGATCCGCACTCTTGACTTGGGATGTCTGATTATAGATATGGTATCGGACATGATATTATTGAGGCGGGATCACCGACTAATATATATACAGGTATGTATATACATCGACTCAGATGTTAGGCGGTTTCCTTACCTGTAGTCCAGCTGGTTAGCTTAGCCCTTTAGTTTAGTTTAGTTGTTAGATTAGATTCGATTCTTACCTATTTCAAAAACTAACGAATCGTGGGTATTTTAAAAGACAGCCCAAGGGATCCTACGGAGATTTCAAAAGACGTATCTTTTCATAAAAACACCGTAGCCCCTATTTTCAAAACCCCATGATTCGTGTTATTTCAAAAGGCACCATTTATAGGACTTATATTAGATTAATGCAGATTAGTTATAGTTGCATCTAGTTTTCAGCTTCCGCTCATTATTGTGGTTCGCTTCGCATCGCATGCTTATATTATGTTTCGTACTACATTATTGATATCATGCTGTTAGGACACCAGCACCATTACCGATGATGCGTATGTACCACGTACACTTACTTGCCGGCTCACACACATCTTCATCGGTAATTGTCATGCCACGTACACTTTAGAAATACTATTGCATTGACATAGGTTAGCTAATAATTTAGACATGATATTAGTGTCCTCGCCTTATATGCTAGATTAGACATTGTAGATATTACTTGTTACTTTATGCATGTTAATATTCATTGTTATGCCGCATTCATGGATTTTTATGCCGATATGCACTGTTTACATGCTGTTGAGGATTGGATTCAGATTTCTATGAGATTTTCTGGTTTTGGGGGAAAACCGCAAAACTTATATAAGCTTCTTTCTCTCTTTAAAATAAAAAGTGCGGTTTTCCCAAGCTGCATGAGTCGTCCACCATGAGTTTGCTGATGGATTTCGAGACCCGATTCGAGGAGGCGGATGAACCTTTTCGGGTACATGGTGGACCCGGTAAGGTACCCCGGGGCAAGAAGCGCGTGATGATGACGATGTGAGCCTGGCAAGGGAGCACTACCTACCGGTGATTTTACCCGACGCGTCGGATATCCGGAGGATACCGTCGTGGTCTTGAGATGGATGGTAGGGGCCGGTCTGGACTGACGGCGCCCTAGATATTGAGGTACAGAGACTGTGATACAGAGATATCGAGATATTGGGATTACGTTTTGTGCCGATGCTAGGCACTGTTTTATACTGATTTCATTATGATACCTCATTTTAAAAATACAAAGGAAATCTCACTAAATTATGGAAACAGTTCTTCATTTACATGTATTCTGTTTTCATGCATTCATACCTCATTCATATGATATATTGCTACCCTTGGGCACTGACACGGGTACATGAAATTACACTCGGGTTAGATATTTACCTTAGCCTTGTTATAGGCTGCTGGTTATATATATTTGAGGATGTATATTGATCGTATGACCTAGGATTGCGTCATACATGCGATTTCTATTCGTAGATGTTTTTCTATTCACGAGTTGGCAACTCACCCCCGTTGTGCCCCAGTTTCTTGCAGGTTTTGCCGTGCAGGTTTAATTACGGCTTTGCGGGCTCAGTTTCATTCGGATGACTTGCTAGTAGGTGGGTTTTTCTTGTATCGTACCCATCATATTACCTTGTATAATATTATTCCGTTGTATCTAGTAAATTCCATCAACCAAACATGTATTTATTTTGAGATAGAGACCAGTGATGTTATTCCTTCGACTTTAGAGTCGCGCGTTATTTTTTCTGCGGTTTTCTTGTGGATTTGAGTTTCCTTTTGAATTTTGATCCTCGCCGTTGGCGTTGTATATTATATTGCTTGTGTGGTTGTTTGACGAAGAGCTAGCTCCCGCTTGGGGATGTCTTTTTATTGATTTCGTATACTATTCATGTTGTATCCCGTTTGGGAGCCAGTATTTGCAAAGGAGACTCTGCCGAAATTTTCAGTAAATTTTGATGTTCTTAAAAACCGCATAATTCGGCTTATGCTATTAAATTTACTTGTTTTAAATTGGTTTTCCTTCACTCTACTTCTTTTCTTGGTTTGGATTTCTGGGTTTTCGGTTTACTTAGATTACGTACGTCTCGAGACGTTTCGTAGTTTAAGTGCCGGTCATATTCCGTACTTTCGGGACGTGACAAAGTTGGTATCAGAGCGTTAGGTTTTAACCTTCGGAGCGTAGGATGACCCTTGGTTGATGGAATAGGTGACTAAAGTAGAGTGACGTACCGTTGGTATATTCCGCGGCATATTTACGACACGCCACTCCACTTAAGAAGCCTTAGGATGTATATTTCCTTGTTCAGTATTATATTCCTTCCTGATCTAGCCTCATCGTTACCAGTTTGGTTTTGCTGCCACGATTTCGGACAGGGAGAGCTACGGCTAGAGTTGCGGTCAACAGGAGCTCGTCACAAACGAGGACTGACTAGGGCGTGATTCCGGCGACACCCAATTGCAGAGATGTGTCTTTTTACTGTGTTTCCGCGCCATGAGCGTTTGGCGGATCGCCTTTATGAGGTTACTCGGAGGTGCTGATCGACACTAGAGAATTGAGCCAATGATGGAGGCCAGCCAGATTTTGATGACCGTTGGTGTGTTGCTTACTCCTGATGATTGAGGCACGGTTCAGCATGCAGACGAGTGAGCCAGTTATTGCTGCGAACGACGAGATATCGCCCCAGATGTTGGAGCTATTGCAGTATAAGTTGTACTAAAAGATGATAGAAGGTCGCTAGTCATCGAGGATGAATGACTAGGACATGTGGATCGTTCGCCTACCCTGATGCGAGGTCATCAGATAGATTGATTCCAGCTAGAGACGACTTCACGCGGAGACGTTGGGAGTCGACATTGACGATCGAATGTCAGAAACCTATTATTCCAAGTTTAAGGTAGTCGGAAAGACATGCAGGCAATTCTATGGTCCCTCTAGAAGAATGAAACCCTAACTCGACTTAATGACCGTGTGAAAGCCTTTGAACCTTAGGGTTTGCGGCAGTTCTGCGGCGCCATTAGTGAGGCTTGGGTTTGCCCTTCTACGGCTGGACCACCGATGCTGTGGTATGTACTCGATACTATTAAACTGTACCCAAGATGTTGAGCTCTTGGGGGATTATGAGGTTTTGACGAATCGATTGGATGGCTCGACTTAATTCGGATGCTAGGTGGTGAGATGCATTCTTGGGAGACTCCAAATACGAGGATAGCCGTTGGAGCTCAGTCCATGCAGCCACGACGAGACGAGTCCGAAGCAGACGACATTAGAGAAAAGTGGAGTAAGAGGTTCGTACCAGATCTAGATGAGATGACGTTCCACTCCGCCGACATCAGAGATGCGATGTGCATGCCGAGGCATGGTACTTGGACTTACCTTCCAGAAGGAGTCGCGATGAGTATGCAGTCGTTCCATAGCAAGATGCAGATATAGGAAAGGACAACGACTTCCGGACAGTTGGCAGAGACGAGGCATGGAATAGACCGTGAGCAGGATTCCTTCCAGGCCACTGATGCAATGATTTTTGCACCCAGGATCAGATGTGTCACGTGCATTCAGAGAGCCAGAGGCCGACGCCAGTGATATGCTGCCTTGACAGGGCCGATGAGCCGATGGATTATGAGATTGGTAATCCACGGAGAAGACTTGGACCCAGGAGTGGTCATGTTACGCACACCAGCAGGCCAGAGTTCATGATCATCGACGAGACGTCCCACTAGTGACCGCGACAGTTGGCCCGAGATTCTTAGAGGATGCACTTGAGCGGTACTGTTCCTCCATTATTGATTTCGAAGTTTTGGGTGATTTATTCGTATGATTTGATTTTGATGATTGAGGATTTACGATCTTTGCACAGTGTTGCACTTGATATCGTTTTCGTGCTTTAGTTTCACATGTTTGTGATTTTATGGTTTTAAACAGTTGAGTTGGTTTTGTGCGTATGCATGCACACGAATTGGTTCCTGCACTCTGTATAGTTATTATATGCTTGCAGTGTGCACTGGACTTCGATTTCGATTGTGATACTCGATATTTGTTTTGTGCACCTTGTGCACCTGATTGATTTTGTGCACGTTCGGCGCTTGATATTGGATTTCATGATTTCGTGCACGATGGATGCACCTGATTTGGATTTTCGCGCATGTTGGGCGCATGTTTTGAAGGGTGATTTTGGTGCACACCAGAGGCACTAAATTGAGAATTTTTCGTGCATGTCAGGTGCACCTGATTTTGCTGTCAGGCGCACCTGATTTTGCTGTCAGGCACACATGTTGCCTACGACAGATGTTTCGTGCACACCCGATGCACTTAGATGTTGTTTCTGTGCGCATGTATGGCACATTCATGGATTTTGATTTCCGTGCGCACCAGACGCACGTAGCATTCATGTGCATATTTTAGGATTGATTTCGTATAGAGCAGTACGTTTTATGATATTGCTATGTGTTTTCGTACTGAACAGGACTAGTCAGAGGACAGTACCTGAATATATTTTTGCATGCTTTGATAGTTATTGAAGGGATTTCCAAAAAGCGAGCTATTGCCTCAGTATTTACCCACGTGTCTGATATGACACGAAATGTTTAAAACAAGGAGACCCTTCTAAATTGTTTCCAAAACGGCGGAACGTACATTTCAAACAAAGGTATATATGTATATAGTTATTTTCTTATGATAGACGTCCGCCACTGTGCAGTGTTATACGCGTTGCACAGCGACTTAAAGAGATTTGGCATGCATTTCCTTCAGATACTTACAGATATAGATTCGATATTTACATGTATAGTTTCGAATTATGTCAGATTGGTTTTGATTTGGATTTGGCATTGATGTCTTCTCCATGACACCGATGATTGCGGGATGCTTAACGGAGTTTTGATTTGAGTTATATGCTCATTTTTCAAGCGCATGCGCTGCGCTACGATTTGTTTTATGTAGTTACAATTTCGGTGCCCCGACGACTTGATGGTTTTTCTTAGATGTTTTAGTATTTGGGGGAGTTTGAATTTAAATTCGGGGACCGAATTTCTTTAAGGGGGGAAGATTGTAACGTTTTGAAAATCGTTTCGGTGAAATTTCGAAAAATCGGTAAAATAAGGGGGTTTCTATAAAAAGTCAAAATACAAATATCTTATTATAAAAATTAAATATACATATTCTAGCTATGTAATTGCTATTATTTGGTGTTTATTGAGCCGCTGGTGAAATTTCAAATTTTCTGAAAAAAATATTATTTTATTATTATTTTAAGCCGTCACTAATACATTTAATTAGGGAAAATTACAAATTGGAATGAGTTGAAACAAATTTTGTGCATCATAAAACATTAAATAAAATTTTATCATGTGGTTTTTGGAACGAAATCATTTGCCAAAACGGTTTAGAAATTATTGAAGAAAAAAGGCTTTTTTTTAGCGTAAATGGATGTTTGGGGTATTGTATTTATCATTTTTCATCACCCCACACCCGTACCCACACCCACACACCCCCATTCACTTCTCCCCTTGGCTGAATTCAGCAGCCCCCATCTTTTTTCCCCACTTGAATTTCAAAGGAAAAGAAATGAAAGAAAAGAAAAGAAAATGGAGAAATGAGGTGGACCTTTGACCTTGAATTGACTTTGACTTCTCCCCCCACTTTCTCTACCTCCCTCTCTCTCCTCTCTCCCTCCTATTCCAGCAGACCCCCCCCTCTCCTACTGCAGCAACAGCCCCCCCCATTTCCCTTCTCTTTTCTCTTCAAAACTTCATCAAAAATTGCCCCAAAATCCATCAAAAAAATCCCAAAACCCAAATCCGACTCCTACCCATTTTAGCTTAGCCCGTATAGCATGGATCTTTGTGAAAAGAGAGCATTTTGGGAGGCCATGGATGCTTGTGGATCTTCAAATGTTTTTGGGTATAATTCTAAAACATTTTTGCTTAATTTGTTACTAATTTCTTAAAGCTAATTTAATTAAGTGTTAATTTGGTTTATGTGAGTTTAATTGCATGATTAAAGATTTCAAGTTAGGGTTTGTTGTGGAAATGAGTTGTGTTTGATTGTGTATGGTTTAGTGAGGTGGATTAACATATTTAGTTTTGTAGAAAACTAATCTAGTTGTTAATTACAAGTTGTTACTTGAAAAATGTCCAAATTAAGCTTTTTGTTGCAAACTAGTTTTTTTGATTTAATTCGAAATATGAGATTAAAAATATGGTTAGGGTTTTTATCATATTATTAACTTTATTAAGTGTAGTTTAACACTTTAGTTCATGCAAATCCGACCTAAATTGTAGTTTGTGCATTTTTGCTATGAAATTTTTAAAAAGGGTATTTTGTAAACTAGAATATTAGGGTTTTTGGAATTTAATGAGATTAAATTCCGGAAATTGTTTCTATGACTTATTTAAGATATTTAATAAGTATATTGGCCGCTACATTCATTTAAACATCATGTTTTGTACAAAAACGGCGAATTGTGCTTGCTAGATTTTCGGAAAAATGACTTTATAAGTGAAATTGGGGTTTTTGTGAGTTTTAACCTAGTTCTTATTAAAATTAGTGTTCGTGAATGTGCAAATGAGTGTGATTGCATTTTTCTCGGTGGTTTGACATTTGTACATCGACATCGAGGGTTGGTTTGACTATTCTTGCATGCGTAGGCGATGGGTTTGGACCTATGCATGATACGCGTGCCGATTTGATTTTCGTATGCCGTTTCGATTTCAAATTTAGTTTTAATGCGATATGGTGCGTTATGATATGTAGGTATCCCCCATGTGGACTTCGAGACGACAAGCAAGCGCGTGGCGACATCGGCACCGGCTAGCGAGGACCAGGTGAGTAGATTTATATCTACGGGGAGAAGTCGGGTGGATGGCGTATAGCACCCCCGCAGTCCGTGGTGATGTATACGGATGCGTATACACACCAAAAATTTATGATATGTTGTTAGGATTTATTATTGATGATTTTAGATGGATATTGATGTTGGATTGGTGCATGGTTACGAAACCTTAGGTAGTGGGTGCACTACACTTACACATACACACATATACATACTTGCATACATTCCTTATTTCATATGTGCGTGTATGGGAATATATATTTATGTGTTCACATGGATATGGGACTATGTGTTCATATACTGGATTTGAGGATAGTATTTGGAATTTGAGATGAGTCGATGAGATTGGGCTTGAGGCCAGGAGATCGGTGATGTGATTTGGTTCGTATTGAGATACGACATGATGTTTTAGCGGGTCTTCTGACGTAGTAATTCTTACACCCTCATGCATACATAGATGGCATCAATATTGTACTAGACGTAGGACATTATTCCGGATCATGATATTTGATAAAGAAGATACCAAATGAATAGTGTGATTGATGTGACTTTGACCCATACCCGGATTTGGGGATGCCGTACGACGGATTTATGTACGAGCTATATATTGATGATTGATCCGCACTCTTGACTTGGGATGTCTGATTATAGATATGGTATCGGACATGATATTATTGAGGCGGGATCACCGACTAATATATATACAGGTATGTATATACATCGATTCAGATGTTAGGCGGTTTCCTTACCTGTAGTCCAGCTGGTTAGCTTAGCCCTTTAGTTTAGTTTAGTTGTTAGATTAGATTCGATTCTTACCTATTTCAAAAACTAACGAATCGTGGGTATTTTAAAAGACAGCCCAAGGGATCCTACGGAGATTTCAAAAGACGTATCTTTTCATAAAAACACCGTAGCCCCTATTTTCAAAACCCCATGATTCGTGTTATTTCAAAATGCACCATTTGTAGGACTTATATTAGATTAATGCAGATTAGTTATAGTTGCGTCTAGTTTTCAGCTTCCGCTCATTATTGTGGTTCGCTTCGCATCGCATGCTTATATTATGTTTCGTACTACATTATTGATATCATGCTGTTTGGACACCAGCACCATTACCGATGATGCGTATGTACCACGTACACTTACTTGCCAGCTCACACACATCTTCATAGGTAATTGTCATGCCACGTACACTGTAGAAATACTATTGCATTGACATAGGTTAGCTAATAATTTAGACATGATATTAGTATACTCGCCTTATATGCTAGATTAGACATTGTAGATATTACTTGTTTCTTCATGCATGTTAATATTCATTGTTATGCCGCATTCCTGGATTTTTATGCCGATATGCTCTGTTTACATGCTATTGAGGATTGGATTCGGATTTCTATGAGATTTTCTGGTTTTGGGGAAAAACCGCAAAACTTATATAAGCTTCTTTCTCTCTTTAAAATAAAAAGTGCGGTTTTCCCATGCTGTATGAGTCGTCCACCATGAGTTTGCTGATGGATTTCGAGACCCGATTCGAGGAGGCGGATGAACCGTTTCGGGTACATGGTGGACCCGGTAAGGTACCCCGGGGCAAGAACCGCGTGATGATGACGATGTGAGCCTGGCAGGGGAGCACTACCTACCGGTGATTTCACCCGACGCGTCGGATATCCGGAGGATACCGTCGTGGTCTTGAGATGGATGGTAGGGGCCGGTCTGGACTGACGGCGCCCTAGATATTGAGGTACAGAGACTGTGATACAGAGATATCGAGATATTGGGATTACGTTTTGTGCCGATGCTAGGCACTGTTTTATGCTGATTTCATTATTATACCTCATTTTAAAAATACAAAGGAAATCTCACTAAATTATGGAAACAGTTATTCATTTACATGTATTCTGTTTTCATGCATTCATACCTCATTCATATGATATATTGCTACCCTTGGGCACTGACACGGGTACATGAGATTACACTCGGGTTAGATATTTACCCTAGCCTTGTTATAGGCTGCTGGTTATATATATTTGAGGATGTATATTGATCGTATGACCTAGGATTGCGTCATACATGCGATTTCTATTCGTAGATGTTTTTCTATTCACGAGTTGGCAACTCACCCCCGTTGTGCCCCAGTTTCTTGCAGGTTTTGCCGTACAGGTTTAATTACGGCTTTGCGGGCTCAGTTTCATTCGGGTGACTTGCTAGTAGGTGGGTTTTTCTTGTATCGTACCCATCATATTACCTTGTATAATATTATTCTGTTGTATCTAGTAAATTCCATCAACCAAACATGTATTTATTTTGAGATAGAGACCAGTGATGTTATTCCTTCGACCTTAGAGTCGCGCGTTATTTTTTCTGCGGTTTTCTTGTGGATTTGAGTTTCCTTTTGAATTTTAATCCTCGCCGTTGGCGTTGTATATTATATTGCTTGTGTGGTTGTGACCGTCGATTGACGAAGAGCTAGCTCCCGCTTGGGGATGCCTTTTTATTGATTTCGTATACTATTCATGTTGTATCCCGTTTGGGAGCCAGTATTTGCAAAGGAGACTCTGCCGAAATTTTCAGTAAATTTTGATGTTCTTAAAAACCGCATAATTCGGCTTATGCTATTAAAACTACTTGTTTTAAATTGGTTTTCCTTCACTCTACTTCTTTTCTTGGTTTGGATTTCTGGGTTTTCGGTTTACTTAGATTACGTACGCCTCGAGACGTTTCGTAGTTTAAGCGCCGGTCAAGTTCCGTACTTTCGGGACGTGACACATGTTCCCGGCGAGTCTTGTCCAGTGTACTCATAACCCAATGAGCACCTGTATATGTCTTAGGTGAACCAACTGACACCAATGGCTTGTGAGACCAGTCATCGCCCCTCGTCGGGGTCTCGACCGAATACACTAGTCTACTCATGGAGTATCGAGGCCCTGTCTCGAAACTCCCACGACTAGGGACACATAAGGTTGTGCTTATAGACTACCCAACTCTCATGTATATGATCGCCATCATACCGCTGGTAGTCAAGCAAGAATCCTAAGGGCTCTATCATCGTGTAATAGTGATCTGTAATGTCACCTAAAGCATGTAAACGATGATAAAGACAAACTAGATAGCATACTATCATCTTGAGTAAGACCGTCCTACCGGTATAGATCCTCCCTCAATCATTGCAATCACGTGCCTGCAATCCTATAATTGACTTTGAGGGCACTATATCCAACATTAAGCATAGCAACTGGAGAAAAGGTTTCATCATAATCCACACCTGGTCATTGACGAAAACGTTTTGCAATAAATCTAGTTTTGAAAGTCTCAACTTTTCCATCTACAACAAGTTTCTTCTTAAAAATCCATTTGCTCCCAATGGGTTTTACCCCTTCAGGAGCAAATTCAAAAGTCCATACTTTGTTGGTGTACATGGATTCCATCTCAGATCGTATTGCATCCAGCCATGAAACATTTCAGAAAAATAAAATATTATTTTTGGGAATTTTTATAATTAAATAATAAATATTGTGAATATTTTAATAATGCGGTATAATTAAATACTGATAAATTGGGGAAAATTTGGAAAATTACAGAAATTACTGAAATGAGGGTGCTTTATTGGATTTAAGCAAATTATGAAATTTTATGATTTATTATACACTATTTTAATGCTAATCGCGGTTAAATATCGCTAATCGCGCATTAAGCTTGTTTTGTGCAAAACATGCACCATATTATTTTTACACTTGTGTTACATTTTCCTACATGGCTTTCTCTTCATTGTCATTCATGGTTTTGGTTTTATGTGAGAAGTGAAAAGAAAAGGAAAAGAAAAGAAAAGAAAAGGATATTAGTAAAGAATTGGGTTTGGGCATGAGAGAGAGTGAGGTGAGGGGGTCAACCTTGGACCATGGCCTTTATCCCTTCAATATTTCCTCTTCATTTCTCCTCTCCCCTCTTAAGAGTTGCTGCCTCCTCCATCCCCCTCCACTTCATCCTCACAAACAACTTCAAAACATCATCTCCTCTTCACAATATTTGTGCACAAGCTCACAAGCAACATTTTGGACCAAGAAAGCAAGGATTTTGGACACTTGGGCAACTCAAGAAAATTCTTGAGATGCCAAATGAGGTAATTTCTGAACCATTAGTGTATTTTTTCTATTTATTTGCATGCATGTTAACTTAGAATCGATATTGTGCGGTTTAGTGAACTTAGAAAATACCAAGTTAGGGTTTGAGAATTCTTGAGTCGTGATGTGTAATTGAGGTTAGTAGTGACCTTAAACCCCCTTTAGTGATATCATAATGGACTAAAACCTGAGACTTAAACCCCAAATACGAACTTTGAAATTCTGTAGACACGGAAACTGCGGAAATTGTGATGAGAAAATTGAATCTGCTAACACTAGAGGACCTGGAAAATTATTTAGCAAAGACAGTGATAGATACAGGCAACCTAAGAGTCACCAATGAAACCCTAGCCCTAACACCCTCTCCATGGCCGCAAATATATTCATTCTGGCCGCAATTTGCGGCCATACCTGGTTCAAATTGGTTCGTATTGGTTCTGTAGCTCCATCTCCAGAAAATTAGACCCTCCATATGTGCAAAATTGGCTAATTTCACTTAGGGTAAAATCTGGGACTATTTTCATGAGTTGTTGTTTTGATTCAGGGTTATAATTTTCGTATTTTCGATTATGGATTTTAGTATTTGTGTTTTACCTCGATCACTTGACGTTTGTACGACGATATCGTGGGTTGTTTGGTGATTTGAAAGGCGTAGTCTGTAGGTTCTAACCTATAGGCTTTTAGCGTGTCGTTTTGGTTTTGATTTAGATTTTAATGCAATATGATAAGTTGTGACATGTAGGTACCCTCAGGTGGACTTCAGGACGACAAGAAAGCGCACGACGATGTCGGCAACGGCAAGCGAAGAGCAAGGTGAGTAGATACACATCTACGGGGGAAGTCGGGTGGATGGAGTATAACACCCACGCAGTTCGTAGTATAGTGTATGGTATATATTATATGGATATATTTATATGTTATTCTGGGATTTTAACTATCTAGATAGACTTTGGGAGTCATGCATAAAATTAGTGTACTTGGATGATAGCGTCGTTAATTAGTGTAGTCGCGAACCGTAGAATGAGGTTTACACCCACACGCACACACATGCTTACTTTGTTTTACTTGTGAGTATATGGGGATATGTATATATGTATACACACATAGGTATAGGACTATGTATATATATATACATATACTTATACATGGATGATGAGGATTGTACATGGTATTTGGAGATGAGTCGATGAGATTGGGCATGGTGCCATGAGATCGGTGATATGATGTGGTTCGTATTAGGAGATACGACATGAGATTTTAGAGGGCCTTTAGACGTGTGCTTCATACACACATATATTTGCAGATGGTATCAGTTTGTACTAGACTTAGATCAGTACCCCCAGTTCATGAGATATGATGATAAGGATACCAGATAAATGATGAGATGAATGTGATATTTGTCCCGTACCCAGATTTGGGATGTCGTACGACGGATTTACGTACGAGCTATATATTGATGAGAGATCCGCACTCTTGACTTGAGGATGTCATAATATATATTGTATCGTATGTGATACTATTGAGGCAGTATCACCGACTATTATATTTATATGTATCGACTCAGATTTAGGTGGTTCCCTTACCTTTCGATTAGTCCTGTAGTTCACTTATAGAAGTTAGACAAGAATTGAGTCAGACCTATTTCAAAACTAACGAATCGTGAGTATTTTAAAGACAGGCCAAGGGATTCTATGGATATTTTCAAAAGACGCATCTTTTCTTAAAAACACTGTAGACCTTATTTTTCTAAACACCACGATTCGTGTTATTTCAAATAGAAAAACTTTATGACTTATATATATTGTTGTGGATTCTTCACTGTTGTGTTTATTATTCTATTTCAGCATCTTCTTGCTATTCGCATCGCATTGCATGTTTAAATGTATCTATTATTATGTTAAACCCATGCTGTCAGGACACCAGCACCATTATCGATAATGTGTATGCTACACGTACACCTGCTTGCCGGCTCACACACTTCATCATCGATAATTGACATGTGACTACACAGTAGGATTGTTGCATCAGGATATAACTCCTTTCATGACATACTTGCGTACATACATATTGTACACCGTATTTGCGCACATAGATATTGTACACCATACTTGCGTACATACATATTGTACACCATACTTGCGCACATACATACTGTACACCATACTTGCGCACATACATATTGTACACCATACTTGCGCACACACATATTGTACACTCATACTTGCATATATACCCACTTGTACATCCATATTGGCGCACATACATATTGTACACTCATACTGACATATATACCCACTTGCACATCCATATTAGCGCACATACATATCTTGTGCATTCATGCCTACGTATATACACATTTGTACTTACATAGATGATGCCGGCTTGATTTTAGAGAATTGGGGACCGCATGTTATATTTTAAAAACTGGATCCATTTAAAAGAGCGATTTTCCCTTAATATGTCATATCACTGTTTCATATTGCATGATATTTGGATGTGCTTACATTTCTGTTATATATCTCATACATCATACTTTATGATTAAACGCATTGAGATATGTTGTTTTCATGAGATTTCTGGATTTGAGAATCGTGGCTATTTCAAAAGAGAGCATTTACTGTTTTAAAAACCCGGTTTCTCTTGATTTGATATTTCAGTGCATCCACCATGCGTGTAGCACCCTTGAATGTGATTAGTGATTATTTATGCTTTAAGGTGGGTTTTATTAATTATAATTAGCTTAGTGTTCACTTAATTAGAAATTTTCCGTAATTACTTTTTCCTAAGCAAAAAAAAATTAGTTGTGTAGCATGCACATTTTAACCCTAGGTTAAGTTTTAACATGTCTACCATTCTTCTTTTCCCTCTTTGTCCCAATTTCTTTTTGTAACCCCAAAACAAAAATAAAACTATTAAAGAAAATAGAAAATAATTAATAAAGAGGAATGGTGGGATATTATATTGAGGCATGGGCTTTTGACTTCTTTGCATACACTCTCTCTCTCTAATACTTGCAGCAGCAGCAGCAATCCCAGCAGCAGCAGCAACAAAGCCCTCCCTTTTCCCTCTTCTTCTTCTTCTTCTCATTCTTGCATCCAAGCACATTTCCATATCAAAAATCCATCTTTTCTTCACTAAACCTCTTGTTAAACACCCCAAAACCCTTCCCTTTTTGGTTCTTGATGCAAGGCCAGCAAGATTGATCCTTCCTAGGACCAAGTTGAGTTATAAAGCCTACCATATTTACCTCTTTGCTAAAGTTGTAGTGTGGTTAGCTTAAATTAGTGTTTTAATGGGTTTTTGTGCTAATTATTGTTAGTGTATATGGCCTAGGGGCCATTATTGTATCTTACTAGCATGTATATTACTTAATGGAAGCTTAGGATATTCACAGTTGTATTGACAGTCTTGCTAAACATGGTAGTATGCTACTTGGTTTTTTCTACTTTAATATGTGCATATGTTTCTTGTAACGTATCACTTATACATATTAGTAGAGCCCACAGGATCTTTGCTTGATTACCAGCGTTGTGATGGCAGTCACACTAGTGGAGGCTGGGTAGTCTATAAGCAACATCCTATACTTGTCCCTAGTCAGAGGATTATCGAGACAGGGAATCGATATTCCAGAGTAGACTAGTGTG
Organism: Agapanthus africanus; assembly: GCA_030015575.1. NCBI lineage: Eukaryota > Viridiplantae > Streptophyta > Magnoliopsida > Asparagales > Amaryllidaceae > Agapanthus > Agapanthus africanus. The sequence continues at coordinate 164,927,813 of CM057343.1, read as the reverse complement.
TACGCTTCTCATCCCAGTTTGGGAGATGGTCTGTCCCACAGCCATCAGTACGTCGTACTGGAGATAGTATACAGGTGCTCGTTGGGTTACGGGTACACCGGACAGGACTCGCAGGAGAACTGACTGGATGGTATTATACCTAACGTCAGATAGCAGTTCTCAGGTAACATATGTGCATATAGTCTGTTGACTTAAGGTCGTCATTTGTCTCGTATAAGTTCCCACTGTGCTTTGATTACTACCCTACCACGGCTCAAAGGAGTCGTGCAAACAGGTTTTAGTTGGGTACAGTCCCGAGCCACATGGAGGCAGTGAGCGACTGTTAGGGATTCGTCTCTCCCGGTATAGGGAGTTGATATCGCACTGTGATCGGTTGGTCATTACCATAAGTCCCTGGCCAGGGCTGATGGAGAATTACTGGTGGAATGATCAGTAGATTCTCAAATGGTCATGAGCCATACCGGCACGACTTGTATGGGTATTAGGTGTCTGACGTTCTCCACCTCCCTAGACCATACATGTGATACTCTTAGAAGAACAGACCGGACTGCGCGGATATTGTCACGGACAGGCTCAGTAGGAGTTCGGATGGGTTATTTCATCGGCCTTCTTATCGACATCTACCTGGGGACCGTTACGTACAGCTAGTGCCACTTGCGGTCTATGGTTAAACCCACTGCCAGCGTAGTGTCGAGTCTTTAGAGTCCCACACAGAGAGTTTCCCTGCTCCAGGCGAAACGATATAGAGGTCGTATGGTTTGACGACAGGGGTTCGAACGCATACGTGTTTAAACGCACGTACGACGTTCGGACAGTTTTTACTAGCCGGCTTTGGTTTAAGCCAGATTCTAGTATCAGGTTATTGGATTTATACAGTCTAAAGTTTTTCCGTGTTTTCACGGATTGGAGGGGCGTTCTCGTAATTTTCCTGGAAGCTTCTAGAAGCATGGTGACTTGGGGGTTAAGGTGGCATAAGCATTTATTGCTTAATGACTCATTTTTGTGATTCATCCTTAGAGTTAATGCTTCATTTATTGAGCTTATGACTCATATGATGAATCACACAAGGTGAATGCATCAACCATGATGATTAATCATTTATATTATTTATTTGATAAATTGTTATGGTTGTTATATTCTAATGAGTTCATTTTCAATATCATTCTTATCATCACCTTCTCTCTCCTCAAGCTCTCTCATTCTTGAAACCCTAACTCCTAACCTCTCATGTGTTGAGATCAAGGGTTAACTAGACTAATACTTCCATAACCTCACTCTATATCCCCTAGGTAGCTTAAATTAGCACTTTGAGCAACCTGGTTATCTCAAGTTAGAGATCAAGCTTGGAGTAGGAGCTCTCGGGTGGATCGTCTTTGACTCGAGGAGGCCGTTGAGGTGCCGATGTTCCAAGGAGCCTACGAGGAGTGGAGGACATTGATGAAGACCCAAAGGACACGTAACGTGATGTATAACTTCGAATCCGAGTAGTTAAACCTCTCGTAGTTTGCTAGTAACGGTTTAGATACGATTCATGCGCTCAAGTCCGTGTTACGAAGCTTTGATAATCGTTTTTCATATATTCCGCCTCTCCGCAAGTTCGTGGGTTATGTGTCATGGACTTACAGTGGTATCAGAGCCAACTAAACCATTACTAGCTTGTTAGCAACTAATTAGACTTTCGATCGACGGAAAAACGCGAAAAACGAAAACCTAACCCTAACAGTTTCTGTTAATTTTAAACATGTCGAAAAAAATATTTGATATGCCTTAAAATTCACAGCAGGGAAATATAAGAAATCTGGGAAAATACGATGTTCTAACTCGGCAAGATGGCCACGGATCCGCGGCAAGATGGTGCTTTTGGCCGCAGATCCACGGCGGAGTCAACTCCGAGTTGACTCGGATTTTCACAGAAATTCATATTTTTTGGTTTTTTGTTTTCCTGTATATTATGTTTCTGCCCAGGTTACTTCAGTGCTGGTTTGCTTTTGGGGTAGACACGGAAAAAGGTAGTCGATCGATGTTCTAAATTAATTGCTAATCGAGTTTTTTATCTGTAATGTTTAATGTGTTCGTAAACCTCCCCTAACTACTAGTATGTCGGTTGGCAGGGGGTTGCACATTTCTTTAATGTTTACTGTTTGTGTATATGGACTTGATTGGAATGTTGTGATGATTAGCCAGGGTTTGAAATGTGTTTTATATTCATTCATTCAATGTAATTGTAATATGATGTAATATTCTTTTGCGGGGCACATCCAGGTTGCGGTTGTAGCCACCATTGTATTATTTCTTTTTACTGTTTTTGCTCCTAGGATAGACCCAAGGTGGGGTGCACAAACTACCCGGTACTTTGAAGTGTTTAGTGGCCTACTCACGTTGTTGAGGGAGACCGCTTCACTTCGGGTACTTGGCGGGTAGTTTTCCGTGCCCGTAGGGGTCTACGGTGGGGTAATGGCTATTCATCACAACTGTGTAATCCGTCTTTTATTGCAGGCTCAAAGCAAATGCAGATTGCTAATATATCCAATAAAGTTCATCTGTGATCTGGAATGCCTATTATTGCGTCTGACGAATGTACAATATCTATATATGATAGCTATTAGACGTCACTTATGTTTTACACCCGCGCTAGCGCAGCCCCCGCTCTGTCGTTAGTTAAGTAACCTAACGGGTGATGACGGGACCCCGAGGCGAATGCGGATGGCATAAGAGGACGTGGTATTTTCATTGTTTTCTACAATGATAGGATAAATGATGGGACGCATTATTATAATGCAAATAAAATAAACCAAAGTTAAATCGTTGGAACAAATTTAAAGGAAACCACTCGGTTATTTTAAAAGATCGAAATTTTTTAATTGCGGAGCTTTAACCACTCCTTTTAAAAAGTATCAGATTCCTTCGATTATATCAAGTTCACTACATTCACGGTTTTTCCAAAAACATTCGTAGCCCTCCGTCATTTTGTATGAATATTCAATAGTATTCAAGCTATGTTTGTTGACCTTCGTCAAGGCATAGTGATTGGTAGTTGTTGGGTGTTCATATGCAGTATAGATAGATGCGGTGGTTTGGGACAGTCGTATTACCTTGTTGACCTTCGTCAAGGGTATGTACGGGTGGGTTCAAATTAACCTGGATAATGACGGGTAGAACTTGACATGTGACTTATGATTTGTTGACCTTCGTCAAGGCCATAAGAGCATGGGGCAAAAATCCACATCGGGAATTTCTAAAGACACTGAAATTTGCAGAGAGATGCATACCAATTTGGAGTTTGATGAATGTTGGTAGGATTCCTTCAACATTATCATACGATGATATTTTGGATCCCGATCCAACTGTGAGTATATACTACTTATCAGGACATTCGTCACTTAACGATCAATGCTATAAACCAAGTAGGTGCCTAAAAAAGTGTCAGCGGGGCTACGCCCCCAAAGAAAAGAGGTTCTTTAGTTAAGGAACTTCGCGAAAGCGTTGGAAAACCTCCCTCGAAGTATTGACACTAGCCTGGCTGAACGGTTAAGCAAGTATTGTACGGTGAGAATAGTCCTGGCTAATTCTTCTTTTATGGTTTGAAGAAGGATTCGAGAAACAGTGGGAGCCATCCTGTTTAGATAAATTAAAAACCACTCTAAACTTGCAAGGGCATCATGCTAAAGTGTTTTCTTCTCTCTCTCTCTTAATTGCAGCGACCCTGTAACTATAACTAGGTTACATCTAGATAACAATTTGACTTAATCTGACTTATATGACTGGCAGAGGTCTGTCCAGATGTCCATTGCCTATGACAAGCTGGAGCACCCTATTGAGGGACGTTCCTATTGTTATGGGATTGGGCATAGGCAGAAAGATTACAGGGATTTGGAAGTTAGTAGCCAGGATACGAAGCATGTTATGGCTTCAGCCTCAAGTGTGTTAGTAATTGAGAACTGTTTGTCAATTAACTCTACTTCCTGGGTACTAGATACCGGAGCAGGATCTCATATATGTAATTCATTACATGCTTTGAGAAACCGTAGAGTTATAAAGGTAGGTCATTGGTCTCTCAGAGTTGCAAACGGAATGAGCGTGGACGCTGAATCCGTAGGAGAATATCGCCTAGGTTTGACAAGTGGGCAGATATTGATTCTACGTAATTGTCTGTATGTACCTAGTATGACTTGTAATATCATATCAGTGTCCTCAATTTCGAGAGAGGGATATGATTTTTCATTCGTAAGCGATGTAGTACACATCCACCTAAATAAAGTTCTGATTGGGTCTGGTACATTAGATAACGGCATATACGTATTGAATCAAGTTCAGGTTTTCAATATCCAGAACACACTTAAAATGAAGTATCCGGAATTAAATCAGGCTTTCTTATGGCATTGTAGACTAGGTCACATCAATGAGAGAAGGTTGACTAAGTTACATAAAGAAGGATATTTGGATCCGTTCGAATATCAAACATATGCAACTTGTCAATCCTGTTTCAAAGGAAAGATGACAAAGACTCCGTTCACTGGACACGGAGTAAGAGCAAGCGAGCTCATGGGACTCATACACAGTGACGTGTGCGGTCTAGTGTTTACACATGCGAGAGGTGGTTATTCCTACTTCATTACTTTTACGGATGATTTCTCTAGGTATGGATATGTCTTCTCAATGAAGCATAAATCCGAGGCCTTTGAGAAATTCCAAGAATACAGGAATGAAGTGGAAAAACAAACATGCAAGACTATAAAGACACTAAGATCTGATCGAGGTGGTGAATACTTAAGTGCCGAGTTCCTGGGTTACTTAAAAGAGAATGGAATTCTCTCTCAGCTTACTCCTCCATACACACCACAACACAACGGTGTATCAGAAAGGAGGAATCAAACCCTATTGGATATGGTTCGTTCCATGATGAGTAAGGCTGAGTTACCACGATCTTTCTGGGGTTATGCGCTAGAAACAGCTGCATATATTTTGAACAAGGTTCCAACCAAGACTGTGCCTACCACACCATATCAGATGTGGAGTGGGAAGAAACCCTGTCTTAAGTATCTTAAGACATGGGGATGTCCAGCTTTTGTAAAGAAGCAGCATGCGGACAAGCTCGAGGCATGCTCAGTACTGTGTAAGTTTGTGGGATACATAAAGAACTCCAGGGGGTATATTTTCTATTACGCAGAGGAACAAAAGGTTTTTGTTTCTCAGCATCCCCACTTCTTGGAAACTGAATTTTTTGAAAATCAGTTAAGTGGGAGCGCAATAGAACTAGAAGAAATTCTAGAACCACAAGCTATTACTCGAAGCTTGGAAGAACCAGAAGTTTCAAGAGAACAGGACATCCCAACGCCATTCCGCGGGAGTAGTAGGCAGTCTCATCTGTCCGAGAGATACTACAGTTTTCTCATAGACGGGGATAGAGAGGATTGCACTATTGACTATGATGAGCCTACTAGCTTCCAGCAAGCCATTCAGAGCGGTGACTCTGTAAAATAGCTGGATGCAATGCGGACCGAAATGGAGTCCATGTACACTAACAAAGTATGGACTTTGGACATTGCTCCAGATGGGGTAAAACCCGTAGGATGCAAATGGAACTTCAGAAAGAAGATTGGTGTAGATGGCCAGGTTGAAACCTGTAAAGCTAGACTTGTTGCAAAGGGTTTCCGTCAATGACCTGGTTTGGACTATGACGAAACCTTTTCTCCTGTGGCTATGCTCAAATCCATTCGGGTCCTTCTTGCTATTTCTGCCTTCCACGATTATGAGATCTGGCAGATGGACGTAAAGACGGCCTTTCTAAATGGAAATTTGGAAGAGAGCGTCTATATGGATCAGCCAGAAGGATTCATTCAGAGTGGGAGCAGCGGTAAAGTATGCATGTTGCTTAAGTCCATTTATGGACTAAAGCAGGCATCTCGGAGTTGGAACATCTGTTTTGATGATGCTGTCAAAGAATTTGACTTTATCAAAAATCCAGATGAACCATGCATATACAGAAAGATTGTAGAAAGAGCTGTAGTATTCCTCGTCTTGTACGTAGATGACATTCTCCTAATAGGAAATGATATTCTTATGTTACAGTCAGTCAAAAGATTCTTGTCACTAAAGTTCTCCATGAAAGACTTGGGATATGCCACCTACATTCTGGGGATCCAGATCTATCGTGATAGATCTAAAAGGATGTTGGGACTTTCGCAGTCCAGGTACATAGACACCATATTGAAAAGATTCGATATGGAAGATTCTTAGCGCGGTAACCTACCGGCTTGTCACGGAATCACCCTCTCCAAAGAGATGTCTCCCAAGACTGATTTGGAAAGGGATCGCATGTCGATTATACCCTACGCTTCAGCGGTAGGCTCTATAATGTATGCGATGTTATGTAACAGACCAGATGTAGCATACGCATTGAGCGTTGTAAGCCGGTATCAGGCAAAACCAGGGGAGAATCACTGGATAGCAGTAAAGAATATTCTCAAGTACCTGAGGAAGACTAAGGAGATGTTCTTGGTGTATGGCGGAAAATACCTCTAGATGGAGGCCTTTGGCGACTCCGGCTTCCAGAGTGACAAGGATGACTCCAAGTCCATGTCGGGTTATGTCTTTAACCTCAATGGAGGTGCGGTCTGTTGGAAAAGCTCCAAGCTGGAGACCGTTGCTGACTCAACAATGGAAGCGGGGTACATAGCTGCTTGCGATGCCGCAAAAGAAGCTTTCTGGATGAAAAGGTTCCTCACAGAACTTCAGGTGGTTCCTAGCAGTGTTGATCCAATACCTCTGTATTGTGACAACAATGACGCTATAGCTTTAGCAAAGGAACCCAGGTCCTATCAGAAGTCCAGACAAATCTTAAGGCGGTATCACCTGATCAGGGAGATCGTAGATCGCCGGGAGATCGAGGTGAAAAGAGTAGAGATGGAGAATAACATTGTTGATCCATTCACAAAGGCCATTCCTCAGACGCAGTTCGAGAGGCTATTCGAGATAATAGGTCTACGATATGCCAGCTCATGGCCCTAATGCAAGTGGGAGATTGTTAGTGTTTATGCCCTAGGGGCCATTATTGTATCATACTAGCATGTATATTACTTAATGGAAGCTTGGGATATTCACAGTTGTATTGACAGTCTTGCTAAACAAGGTAGTATGCTACTTGGTTTTGTCTACTTTAATATGTGCATATGTTTCTTGTAACGTATCACTTATACATATTAGTAGAGCCCTCAGGATCTTTGCTTGATTACTAGCGTTGTGATGGCAGTCACACTAGTGGGGGCTGGATAGTCTGTAAGCAACATCCTATACTTGTCCCTAGTCGTAGGATTATCGAGACAGGGCATCGATAATCCAGAGTAGACTAGTGTGTACGCTTCTCATCCCAGTTGGGGAGATGGTCTGTCCCACAGCCATCAGTACGTCGTACTGGAGATAGTATACAGGTGCTCGTTGGGTTACGGGTACACCGGACAGGACTCGCAGGACAACTGACTGGATGGTATTATACCTAACGTCAGATAGCAGTTCTCAGGTGACATGTGTGCAGATAGTCTGTTGACTTAAGGTCGTCATTTGTCTCGTGTAAGTTCCCACTGTGCTTTGATTACTACCCTACCACGGCTCAAAGAAGTCGTGCAAACAGGTTTTAGTTGGGTACAGTCCCGAGCCATATGGAAGCAGTGAGCGACTGTTAGGGATTCGTCTCTCCCGGTATAGGGAGTTGATATCGCACTGTGATCGGTTGGTCATTACCATAAGTCCCTGGACAGGGCTGATAGAGAATTACTGGTGGACTGATCAGTAGATTCTCAAATGGTCATGAGCCATACAAGCACGACTTGTACGATTATTAGGGGTCTGACGTTCTCCACCTCCCTAGACTATACATGCGATACTCTTAGACGAACAGACTGGACTGCGCGTATATTGTCACGGACAGGCTCAGTAGGAGTTCGGATGGGTTATCTCATCGACCTTCTTATCGACATCTACCTGAGGACCGTTACGTACAGCTAGTGCCACTTGCGGTCTATGGTTAAACCCACTGCCAGCGTAGAGTCGATTCTTTAGAATCCCACACAGAGAGTTTCCCTACTCCAGGCGAAACGATATAGAGGTCGTATGGTTTTACGACAAGGGTTCGAACGCATACGTATTTAAACGCACGTATGACATTCGGACAGTTTTTACAAGCCGGTTTTGGTTTAAGCCAGATTCTAGTATTAGGTTATTGGATTTATACAGTGTAAAGTTTTTCCGTGTTTTCACGGATTGGAGTGGCGTTCTCGTAATTTTCCGGGAAGCTTCTAGAAGCATGGTGACTTGGGGGTTAAGGTGGCATAAGCATTTATTGCTTAATGACTCATTTGTGTGATTCATCCTTAGAGTTAATGCTTCATTTATTGAGCTTATGACTCATGTGATGAATCACACAAGGTGAATGCATCAACCATGATGATTAATCATTTATATTTTTTATTTGATAAATTGTTATGGTTGTTATATTCTAATGGGTTCATTGTCAATATCATTCTTATCATCACCTTCTCTCTCCTCAAGCTCTCTCATTCTTGAAACCCTAACCCTAACCTTTCATGTGTTGAGATCAAGTGTTAGCCAGACTAATACTTCCATAACCTCACTCTATATCCCCTAGGTAGCTTAGATTAGAACTTTGAGCAACCTAGTTATCTCAAGTTAGAGATCAAGCTTGGAGTAGGAGCTCTCGGGTGGATCGTCTTTGACTCGAGGAGGCCATTGAGGTGCCGATATTCCAAGGAGCCTACGAGGAGTGGAGGACAGCGATGAAGACCCGAAGGACAAGTAACGTGAGGTATAACTTCGAATCCGAGTAGTTAAGCCTCTCGTAGTTTGCTAGTAACGGTTTAGATACGATTCATGCGCTCAAGTCCGTGTTACGAAGCTTTGAAAATCGTTTTTCGTATATTTCGCCTCCCCGCAAGTTCGTGGGGTGCGTGACATGGACTTACAATTATGTGGTTTAAGTGGAGATTAAGTTAAATTAGGGTTTTTATGGTTTGATTAACTTAATTAGGTGCCATTAATGTTGTTTAAACCAAGTTAATTTCTCAGGTTACACTAAAATACCATTTTGTATCAAATTAGTGTTAATTAGCGTTTTAGTGTAGATTTTTAGCTTTTTGGGATTTGCTATTGACCCGTGTGCTTCAGACAAAATCTGAGTTAACTGGAGCATACACTTTAGACCTTGACTACACACGAAGCACGGGACCCCAATTCCCCAAATTGGCCGCAAATTAATGGGTTCTGGCCGCAATTTGCGGCGAGATGAAGGTTCTGGGTGTCGGGGTTTGGTCTGGGTGAGTCTGCTACATATTTAAGGTCTTTGGTGTATACAACTTTTTCTAATTCTGTCTGTATCTAAATCTGGAGCAAAATACCATATTTCCTATACTTTTAAGCTTGCGCGACACGTGTGTTATGTGTGTGGGTTTAGTGTTTGCTGCGTGTCACCGCGTGTCGGGGTAGTTTCAGACGCGTATTCACACGTTTTAGCGTATCGGATTCACATGCGTTTAGTTCGCGACGCGGATTTCTCGTTTGGTTTTGATATCGCGTTTTTCCAAGATTTTAGCTTATGTGTATTCTTTGTGTAAATTCTAGGTTCGCAGGCGGGTACGTCGGACACCGCAAGGAAGGGGAAGTAAGTAGTCGGCTACACTTAGCACGAGACCACGACGAGTAGATTTAACATCTACAGGGGAATCGCCCGCATGGCGTTATGTGTCTGGGCTAGAGATATTAATATTGTCGCATTTTCTATTTCATACATATAGTTTGCCCATACCCTTATTGCTTAGTGATTGCTGTGATTCGACTAGTATCCTTAGGACACTGCACATATTATTGATGACTTATGTTGCACGAGCACTGATTGTGTGCCACACACACAGTGAATAATTGCTATGTTATGCACAATACACATACATGTATGATATCGTTTGGTTTGGAACATTGAGACATTGATTCATATTTCTTTACGCATATGACATATAGCATACATGTATACCTACATGCTTACACATATGCCTTGACATAGCTACATGTTTACCTTTACTTGATGTTATATAGATTTGGAGAATTTAGGAACCGCATGTTTTATTTTATAATTTGTTGCAGTTAAATAGCGATTTTTCCTTATATGCTCATATTACTGTTTCATGTGCATATATTATATTCATGGATTTGGCTTTGAATTATGGTTTTCATATGATGTTTTCTCGGTTGTTTTACTCCTGTGTGTGTGTATATATATATATATATATCAGTGGTATGGGACGCTGATATATATATGTATACCCATCGTATATATATATATATATATCAGTGGTATGCGACGCTGATATATATATATATATATATATATATATATACATACATACAAATATACTTATTCATTATATGAGGGGCCTATATGGTCGATGAGAGGGGCCTATGTGCTCAGGGCCTATGTGCTCGATATGAGGGGCCTATATGGTCGATGAGAGGGGCCTATGTGCTCGATATGAGGGGCCTATATGGTCGATGGGAGGGGCATATGTGCTCGATATGAGGGGCCTATATGGTCGATGAGAGGGGCCTATGTGCTCCATATGAGGGGCCTATATGGATGATGAGAGGGGCCTATGTGCTCGGGGCCTATGTGCTCGATATGAGGGGCCTATATGGTCGATGTGTGGGTCCTATGTGCTCAGGGCCTTTGTGCTCGATATAGTATTTTATATACATCATCATATTTATTCATGCTATTATATTTAGGTTATATGAGATTCACTTGATATTGGATTTGGGATATAGGAGATTTATTTGAGATTGGATACAGGACATATATGAGATTGCTGATTTTGTACATTCAGGATATATGAGACTTACATGATATGAGAGCCAATTCGGGGGCTGATTTGAGGATTTGGAATTTGGATTGTCTTGATGGATTTTGGTCCTACCACGATGTCAGGATTCCGTGGAAATGACATGTTTCATTCCATACTTCACAGTTATTGTTTATGCACTTCTTCATGCATTAGTTGTATCTGTTAGTGTACCTTTCATGACTGTTGCATATATACATTGTCATATTACTATTGTTTCATATATTAGTTGTGCCTGCTAGTGTACCTTTCATGATTATTGCATTCATATGATCTCTTATTACTATTAGTTGCACATGTTAGATTCGCGCTGTACGTGCATACTTGCGATTACCTGCATATGTTATTTACTATTCACGAGTTGGCAACTCACCCCCGTTGTGCCACAGTGTTTTGCAGGTTCTTCCCCAGAGTAGTCGAGGCAGGCTATTCATTTATCTCATCATCTTTTGCTGCGGATACCGCTTCAGCTCATAGTGTACAGTTTTGCTTAGGTGGGTTTTGTGGTTATCCTTTTTTTGTTGTATATTCGTTGTATCCATGTACTCTCCATCTACTACTTCATGTTTGACTTAGAGACTTGATGTGAGGATGATATTGTATATTATTCTGTGACTTGGAGATCTTTTCTACAGTTTTCTTTTATCGTCATTTATTTCTTCGCTACGGCGTCGTATATCTGTTTTGGTAGTTGTTTTCCGCCTTTGGGCGTGCATTTGCTCCCGTTTGGGGATGTTTTCCTTTTATCTTTGTTGTACCTATTTTTGGGGTTAGTTTTTACAAAGGGGGTGCTGTCAAAATTTTAAAGGAAATAAAGTTGGACTTTTAAAGAATTTGGGTTGAGATTTCAAAGGTTTTGAAAATACTATTATTTCTTACTACTTTGATGGTTTAGATTGCTGGGTTTTCGGCTTACTTAAATTGCGTTACCCCTGTAGACGTTGCATAGTTTAAGGGCCGTCACGTGCCAAATTTCGGGTCGTGACAAAGTTGGTATCAGAGCGCTAGGTTTTACCTTTCGGAGTGTAGGATGACCTTGGTATGATGGAGTAGGTAGCTTAAAGCAGAGTAACGTACCGTGTGTATGTCCGCGGCATACTCAGGATGCGGTGCTCCGTCTAAAGTGACCTAAGTACAAAATTGCTTGAAATTCCTTCATTGATGATTCATATCTTTGTGATTCGATTTCCGTGTTCTTATCGAATCTTGTTTCTATTTATAACCTTGAAGCCGATGACTATGGGGACTCAGAGGGATGCAGTGAGGGCCGATGTCAGGATTGACTCGGGTAGGACGAGGACTGACTGGGATGGTATGCTCGTAGCACAGGACCAGATAGATCCGCCTTCGACAGATAGTATCGCTAGGCTTGTGGCAGAGATGCAGGACATGCGCCAGACGATGAGTTCATTGGTTGAGGCTGTTCGAGCGCAGCGACATGAGGTTGTCACCCCTGCTACCCAGTTGTTCCTTGCGATTAGCATGCAGCATTCCGTCACATACATAGTACCAGTGGATGCAGCCCTAGTTGACAAGGCATGCCCTCCAGAGACTTTGGGAGTTCCGGAGCAGAGGAGGACTCGTGCAGGTGTGTCAGCCCCGAAACATAGGTTCAGCCGCCGTGACAGATTTCGTGACTGTCATGGGAGTAGCAGAGGCTTGGGATGAGGTCAGCTTTTTAGCTCGTATTTCCATGAGGGTCGGCAGCCATGGAGGGGATGCTATCGGTGCGGGGACCTTCATCACTACATCAGGAGTTGTTCCCTAACACCGCATCAGGGTCGTGGATGCGGAGGGTTCGCTCAGAGGGGACAGGTTGGTAGAGGAGGAGTTCAGCCAGTTGCGGGTAAGGGGCAGATACGAGGGTATGCTTCCACTCATCGGGACGTGCGGACGTCCAATGCAGAGTTTTCAGGTATTCTTAATTCGTATGTTCTGTTGATGTACTTGTTTGATTTACACACTTTGTGCCGTGGTTGGGACGAGAGTCGTGTTAGGTAGATTAGCCGTTTGTTGTGTTAATTTCTGTCATCAATTCTTTTGTTGCGCGACACGTATTTCAGTCGTGTGCCAATCGGATAGGAGATAGATATTCGTCCATCGTTTTGATCCTTCTAGAGAAGTTGGATTTGACGTTCTCCTGGGCACAGACTGGTTAGCTACGTGCTAGGCGTCTGTGGACTACCACGAGAAAACAGTCTGGTTTGTTTTTCCCGGCAAGTCAGTTCTTGTTGTGCTGGAGGACAGTGGTGCCGCCTCTCACAGCTTGAATTCAGCTTTTTTTTTCACTAGTCGGCTTTTGAGGAAAGGATGTCGAGGATTCTTGGCGTTCATTTATGATACCGGAGCCACAGTGGGTTTGTTGGACCGGGATCCTTCGTGCGAGAGTTTTCCCGACGTTGTTCTAGATGAGCCGGCGAAGCTTAGGGAGCTTAAGGATTCAGCTGCAGAGTTGTTTGTTGGGGGGCTTGTGCGTCTGAGTGTTTCGCATTGGGGAGCTCCGATTTCTGTTCTTCAAGGAGAGAGATGGCAGTTTGAGGTTGTGTATTGTTTGATCGTCAATTGAACCGGTTTACGGTACGGATAGGTATCCTTTACCTCGCATTGATGATTTCTTCGATCAGCTCCAGAGTGTGAGACATTTTCTAAGTTTGTTTGGGATCAAGTCATCATTGTTGCGGGTTCGGAGTGATGACATTCCGAAGACTGCCTTGTGTGTGCTACGGGCATTGTGTGTTTTGGGTGGCGTCATTGGACTCACCAATGCCCTAGCAGCATTCGTAGATATGATGAACCGGATTTCTACAGGCCGTTCCTCGACCAGTTATTGTTGTGTTATTGACGACATTCTGGTCTATTCAATATGTCGTGAGGGATAGGAGTAGCACTTGAGGATTTGTTTTGCAGACATTGGGAGAGCCCCAGCGGTTTGCTAGATTCTCGGAGTGTTCCTTCAGGCTTGATTGTGTTGACTCTTAGGTCTTGTAGTTATGGGAGATGGTTTTTGTATGGTTCCGAAGAAGATCGAGGCCATACAGCTTTGCCCCAGAATTGTGTATGGGACGGAGGTCCGCAGATTTTTGGGCTTAGCAGGTCTTATCGCCGTTTCGTGCAGGATTGCTAGTGTAGTGCTACACCGCTGACTGAACTGACCGGAAAGGAGGTTCCTTTTTCTTTAGACTGAGGCATGCGTGCGGAGTTTTCGGCAGTTGAAGACCCGGTTAACAATTGCATCAACTTTTTTTTCTTTCTGGTTCGGGCGACCTTATTGTTTAACTGTGATGTTTCGCGAGTGGGGCTCGACTTTGCGTTGATGCGGCATTATAGAGTTATCGCTTTTGCTTCCTTACATTTGGAGGAAGTACTAGCAGGATATCCCACTCATGATCTGGAGATGGCCGTGGTGGTCTTGTGTTAGAGTTTTGGAAACACTACTCGTTCGGAGAGTCGTGTCCGATTTTCATGGACCACCAGAGCTTAATGTACATCTTCCTGCAGCGGGTTTTGATTGTTGAGACAGTCTTCTACAGATTTACAGTCTTTGTGCGATCGTTGAGTACAACTTAAGTTCGCCTCTACTGAGGGGACAGCTTGCTCATGTCCGCGCCCGACCACTTTTCCTTAATCGCTTTCGCGAGGCACTGCCCGCCGATGCTCGGTTGTCAGAAATTCTGGAGCATACTCTGCTGGGTAAAGATTCGGAGTCCTTGATTTGTGACAAGGGTGTGCTAAGTTTAGGGACGCGTTTGTGTACCTGATACTATTGGGAAGAGACGCGAAATCCTAGAGCAGGCACATCAGTCAGCTTTCTGTGTTCATTCAAGTTCCACGAACATTTGACGTGACTTGTGAGATAGTTACGGGTGGGCAGGGATGAAGAGTGAAGTTTCAGATTTCGTTTCTAGGTGTCCGTCTTGTTGTGAGCTAAGGTTGAGCATCTGAGACCGACTGGAGAATTGCAACCTTTAACAATTCCGGAGTGTGAATAGGAGCAGACCTCCACGAATTTTGTTATGGTGTCTACCCAGGACTAGACAAGGTGTGACTCCATTTGGTGTTTGTTGTCTGGTTATAATCGGTTTTCTCGGTTGTTCTTTGTTAAGTTTGTGCGTTGCACAGAGTTCCTTCCCGCGTGTATCCAATTGAGGTACCCTTTTCGCTTGTCATCTTGGGCAGGAGCTTCAGGAAGCCTTGGGTACTGGTTGAGCTTTAGCTCCGCTTTTCCATCCACAGGAAGAGGCTGTGAGAGCGGTCTATACAGACTCTGGAAGATGTGCTTGTGCGTGCGTACTAATTGTTGTCGGCAGTTAGGATCGTCACTTGCCATTGTTAGGGTTCTCCTTCGATAGTAGTTATCAAGAAGCACTCCTATTGGTAACCTTTAGGTTTAGTTATTAGGTCGTGTTGATCACCAGTCTATTCTTATGACTCTGCGTAAGTAGGATTTTTGGGACCCTAGCTAGTCTAGAGACTTCGGAGATGATCCGGTTGGTTCAGGTCAGGATGAGAACATCCCAGTGCAAACAGAAGTCTTATGCCGACCGTGGTGGTCGCAGACTTGAGCTCGCAGTGGGAGATCATGTATTCCTACGGATTTTCCGATAAATGACGTGTTGAGTTTTGGGAAGCTTATTCCAGAATTGTAGGTCCTTTTGAGATCCTTAGAGCGAGTTAGTTCTATTGCCTTTAATTTGGCACTTCCGCCCAGATTATTGAGTATTCACCCCGTATTCCTTGTGTCGATACTTTGCAATTACCTTCATGACCTTTCTCACATGATTCAGCATCAGACCATTAACTTTGGACGCGATCTTTCGTTCACCAGCAACCAATTGTGTTAATGGCTCGGCAGGTGAAGAAACTTCGATCAAAGGTCTTGCCATCTGTAAAGGTTCTTTGGCGCAGCCCGAATGGTGAAGAGATCACTTGGGAGGCCAAGGGCGAGATGCGAGAGAAATTCCCTCATCTCTTTGAAGGTACGCGTAGATATATTTTAAATTCGGGGACGAATTTTCTTTAAGAGGGGAAGATTGTAGTATCCTTGAGTATGATTAGTGATTATTTATGCTTTAATGTGGGTTTTATTAATTATAATTAGCTTAATGTTCACTTAATTAGAAATTTTCCTTAATTAATTTTTCCTAAGCAAAAAAAAAGTAGTGTAGCATGCACATTTTCACCCTAGGTTAAGTTTTAACATGTCTACCATTCTTCTTTTCCCTCTTTGTCCCAACTTCTTTTTTTAACCCCAAAACAAAACTAAAACTATTAAAGAAAATATAAAATATAAAATAATTGATAAAGTGGCATGGTGGGATATTATATTGAGGCATGGGCTTTTGACTTCTTTGCACACACACTCACTCTCTCTCTCTCTCTCTAATACTTGCAGCAGCAGCAGCAATCCCAGCAGCAGCAGTAACAAAGCCCTCCCTTTTCCCTCTTCTTCTTCTTCTTCTTCTTCTTCTCATTCTTCCATCCAAGCACATTTCCATATCAAAAATCCATCTTTTCTCCAATAAACCTTTTGGTAAACACCCCAAAACCCTTCCCTTTTTGGTTCTTGATGCAAGGCCAACAAGATTGATACCTCCTAGGACCAAGTTGAGTTATAAAGCCTACCCTTTTTACCACTTTGCTAAACTTGTAGTGTGGTTAGCTAAAATTAGTGTTTTAATAGGTTTTTGTGCTAATTATGTGGTTTAAGTGGAGATTAAGTTAAATTAAGGTTTTTATGGTTTGATTAACTTAATTAGGTGCCATTAATGCTGTTTAAACCAAGTTAATTTCTCAGGTTACACTAAAATACCATTTTGTATCAAATTAGTGTTAATTAGCGTTTTAGTGTAGATTTTTAGCTTTTTGGGATCTGCTATTTACCCGAGTGCTTCAGACAAAATTTGAGTTAACTGGAGCATACTCTTTAGACCTTGACCACACACACGAAGCATGGGACCCCAATCCCCCAAATTGGCCGCAAATAAATGGGTTCTGGCCGCAATTTGCGGCCAGATGTGGGGTCTGGGTTTTGGGGTTTGGTCTGGGTGAGTCTGCTACATATTTAAGGTCATTGGTGTTTGCAACTTTTTCTAATTCTGTCTGTATCTAAATCTGGAGCAAAATACCGTATTTCCTATACTTTTAAGCTTGTGCGACATGTGTGTTATGTGTGTGGGTTTAGTGTTTGCTGTGTCTCACCGCGTGTCGGGGTAGTTTCAAACGCATATTCACACGTTTTAGCGTATCGGATTCACACGCGTTTAGTTCGCGACGCGAGTTTCTTGTTTGGTTTTGATATCGCGTTTTTCCAGGATTTTAGCTTATGTGTATTCTTTGTGTAAATTCTAGGTTCGCAGGCGGGTACGTTGGACGCCGCAAGGAAGGGGAAGTAAGTAGTCGGCTACACTTAGCACGAGACCACGGTGAGTAGATTTAACATCTATAGGGGTATCGCCCGCATGGCGTTATGCGTCTGGGCTAGAGATATTAATATTGTCGCATTTTCTATTTCATATATATAGTTTGCGCATATCCTTATTGCTTTGTGATTGTTGTGCTTCGACTAGTATCCTTAGGACACTGCACATATTATTGATGACTTATGTTGCACGAGCACTGATTGTGTGCCACACACATAGTCAATAATTGCTATGTTACGCACAATACACATACTTATATGATATCGTTTGGTTAGGGACATTGAGATATTGATTCATATTTCTTTACGCATATGACATATAGCATACCTGTATACTTACATTCTTACACATATTCCTTGACATAGCTACATGTTTACCTGTACTTGATGTTTTATAGCTTTGGAGAATTTAGGAACCGCATGTTTTATTTTATAATTTGTTGCAGTTAAATAGCGATTTTTCGTTATATGCTCATATTACTGTTTCATGTGCATATATTATATTCATGGATTTGGCTTTGAATTATGGTTTTCATATGATGTTTTCTGGATTGTTTTACTCCTGCGTATATATATCAGTGGTATGGGACGCTGATATATATATGTATACCCATCGTATATACATATCAGTGGTATAGGATGCTGATATATATATATGTATGTATGTATGTATGTATGTATGTATGTATATATATATACACACACACACATATACATACATACATACATACATACAACAACAACAACTGAGCCTTTTATCCCAAGCATATGGAGTAGGTTACATGAACCAACATGAGAATCACACCGGGTCTAGCACGTGAATCATCTGTCTCCACTCACTTCTATCGAACAATATACTTTCATTGAGTCCTTTGGCAACCATATCGTTTCGTATCACCTCCATCCATGTTTTCTTCGGTCTCCCTTTTTCCCTTTTGCCATTGCCCATATCGAGAGTATCTATTCGTCGAACCGGTGCTTCCATAGGTCCGCGTCGTACATGACCAAACCATCTTAGCTAGTTTTCCCGCATCTTCTCCTCCACAGGTGCTACACCAACTTTTGCATGAATATCCTCATTTCGCACCATATCTTTTCTAGTGTTACCGCACATCCAACGAAGAATGCGCATCTCCGCTACGTGCATCTTCTGTGTACGATGCTTCTTAGTGTTGGGGTAAAAATTTACACCCCGGTTGACCGAGTCAAAGTCAAGGTCAACCCCTAAGCTAGGTGGGCCTAAGCCCAGGTCAAGCAGGCCCATGCCCAAGTCGAGCCCGTGGCCAGCCTCCTCCATGCCAAAATATAGATCATGTAATAAATAATTTTTATGTAATTTTTTTATACATGAATGGATGCAAAATGGGCATAAGGCCAATATTTTGTAAGCCCATGGCTTATGTGCAAAAAGAAATGACACATGAGATATGGGATGGCTAAAATGCCATTTTGTGAAGCCCAAGGGGCTATATGTAATTATTTAAGCCTATAAAAGGCAACATGATGATGAATAAAGCAGCACTTTTTCCATTCTCTCAAAAACCTAGGGTTTGTGCCTCTTTCCCCTTTCTGAAGGTTTCAAACCTTCTTCCTTTTTTGTGAATTAAATCAAGAGTTTTACTCTTCCTTTTTCAAAACTAAATAGTTTTTCACCATAAAACCCACCAAGGGGAGCTTGGATCTGTCATTAGATCCCAAAAGAAAAGATTTTTAGATCTCACATCTCTTGATCTTCAAGATCCGGCCAAACCACAGGAGGAAGAAGAAGAACCCCCTTAATCAGCTTCAACACATCTTATGAGTTTAACTCCAAATATATATATATATATATATATAACAAATATTTCTTTTCTGAAGCATAGCTTCTATTTCTGGGACCTAAAGCCTCTTTTTTCCTCGCCGACGCCCAAGCGCTCAAGCACCGAGCGCACACGTGCCGACACGTGGCGCGCTAGCGCTCGAGCTCAAAGCGCCCACGAGCCGACACGTGGCGCGCTCGCGCTCGATCGCAAAGCGCCCACGCACCGACACGTGGCGCGTTTGCGCCCTGCGCTCGAGCGCAAAGCGCCCACGTGCCGACACGAGGCACGCTTGCGCTCAAGCGCACTGCGCTCGAGCGCAAAGTGCCCACGTGCCGACACGTGGCGCGTTTGCGCTCCAGCGCTCTGTGCCTGAGCGCAAAGCGCCCACGTGCCGACACGTGGCGCGCTTGCGCTTAAGCGCACTGCGCCCGAGCGTAAAGCGCCTACGTGCCGACACGTGGCGCGCTTGCACTCCGGCGCTCTGCGCCCGAGCGCAAAGTGCCCATGTGCCGACACGTGGCGCGCTTGCGCTCGAGCGCCCAACGCTCATGCGCAAAGCGTCCATGTGCTGACACGTGGTGCGCTTGCGCCTAAGCGCACAGCGCTCGAGGCGCTGGCCCCCACGCATCCTTTAACCCGTTTATCATATGTACACATACACATACTCCACGACACTGCCCGTGTTAGGAAAAAATTTCTAACGGGGCGCTGCCCGCACCCCTCAAGGGGGCTGTTAGCCCCCTTGAACCCTAGCCTGCTATCCGGGTAGCGGGACCCCCGTAAAAACTCTGCGTGGCTCCCGATATATCCAAACCCCTTTTTCAAAACACAACGCACGTACACTGCACATTGCGTTCGCATGACCAGTTTAACCCGTTAATCGGAGGTTCCCTCACCCTAAAGGCGAGGGGTAATTAACGACAGCTTAGTCCGCGGCTGCCGGAGATTCGGATCCCCACAATCAATAATCCCTGGCCTACTCTTGGTAGGGGGAATCTGTAGTATACGCTTGACAAGTGCGCGCGTATTCCCATCTGAATGGGGTGACGAAAATCACCCTACAGATTCTGGCACGCCCGGTGGGACCAATCTCTCCTCCTATATTTCGGGATAAACGTTCATGCGAACTCAATCAATTTACATGTCTATATTTATACTAAAATAATGCTCTTTCATGCAGGTTTTCAAGCAATCGCCTTTCAACAATGTCTCCAATGATGAACTCAGCTCCCATCTCTTACACGATGAAGATGGACTCCAGGACGGTCCTCCCAGCCAATCTTGGGCGACAGTGGGAGGAGCCGCTGCTACCATTCGGCTCTATTCTGTTCATGCCCGCTAACGCAATTCCCGCTCCTCAAGCTCCAGCAATAGACAGATCGGTCTCGAAAGGAAAGAGACCAAATGTGGTGATCTCGAGGGCGCCCCAACCCAAAAGCAAGTTGGTGTCTGAACGACTTTCCTTGGCCCCAACTGGGGGCAAGGCCATCCACACCAACAAAGCTACAACACGTCTTGAGCAATATCCAGCGGCGCCTCCGACAACTGCTCGATTGGGTGTCTTCTCAAGCCTCCCCATCACTCAGCCTATGGCGGCTCCCCGAAGAGCAGAAGCCTGCCAAGCGCTTAAGGCAGAGAAGCTGCTCGGATATAGAGCCAACAAAAGGGCTAGGGCTATGGCCATGTTAAAATTTATAAATTTCCAAAGCCCGGACCGCTCCGCGAAACCAGCTGCCAGTGCTGATATAATGGCTGAATGTGTTATCCACACTGTCTAAATGGCCGGATATGAAGAAATGAACCCTCCTCTTCTTCACAGCCATGGTAATGATATGGTTGACGCTACCTAGCATCGGCTCGATCCAAATGATGAAGAGCCCGCTCAGGCCGATAAGCCAGAGGAGCCCGTGGTTCCTGTGGAATTGGGCTCAGGCAATAAAGATTACCTGGTTGTCATAGCCGGAACTACAGAACAAGCATTATTCCAATGGCTTCAAAGGCAATTTCAGGACAGGGAAGAGAACATGGCCGAGGTCTATTCCAAAGTCGACAAGTTGGCAAACGTCGTGGCAGATCTCGCGACCCAAGTCGCCCGATTGCAATTATAGCAGAATCAAATTTTGGTTCATGAGCCAGGGATTGATACCCGGAGGCAGCCAACTGATACCCCCTTCAACCTAAGGGTGGAGCGCCTTCACGGAAAACGGCCGCAATCAGCCTCCAGTCCCTCCGACACATACGCCGGGGGGGAATCGCCTCTGAAAGAGAAACTGGAGAAAGTCTATTCCTTCAAAAGGGAAAAAGTCCACAAGATATTCAGGGACGCCCTAAGAAACGGTCTACAACTGTCGGAATCATAGAGACCGCAAGAAGCGAATATGACCGACGACCCAGAATATTGCCCCTATCACAGGGTGATAAGTCATGCCATTTAGGACTGCTTCGTCTTCAAAGATTGGGTCGAAAGGCAATACAAGACGGGAGAGATAGAACTGTCTAAAGGTGCGTTAGCAAACAGTCAAGCTACGACCTCCGATTTCATGCAGATGGAGACCGGAGCCTTTCGGGAACCTAATCCTCCCAGACATGTGCCATTATCTCAAAAGGGCGAACCAAAGACCGATCGGCATCGAGGACCAGCATCAGTAAAGGCACCTACTCAAATGGAGAGAAAGAAGAAGGTATACTCCTTCAAGAGGGATGAAGTCCGCAAAATATTCATGGACGCCTTGAACAACGGTCTGCAACTGCCTGTTCCAAAGAGGCCACAGGAAATGAACATGACCGGCAATCCCATATACTGCCCATATCATAGAGTGGTGGGTCATACCATCGAAGACTGCTATATTTTCAAAGATTGGGCAGAGGACCAATATAAGCTTGGAAAAACCTCACAATCCTTGGATGTATCGGCAAGCCATGGAGCTAGGTCATCAACACAGCTCCGCCAAGATCAAAGTTCAAGGAGCTGGGATAAGCAAAGATGACCCCCACGTCGTTAAACTGGGAACCGTCGACCTCTAAGTCATTAAACTGGGAATGTAAAAAAATATATATGTATGTATATAAACAAAAAATGTGTAAATAAAAGAAAAATAAAGAAAAGCCGAAATGATGGGGCAACTCGCAAAAAAAATCAGCGAGTAAAGATAAACATGAAAATAAAGCCGAAATGATGGGGCAACCGCGAATAAATAGCCGAAATGATAGGGCAATCGTGACTTTCGCGATAAGAAAAGCTGAAATGATAGAGCAATCATGGTAAAACAAAAAAAAAACAACAAAAAAAAACAACTGGCGAATGATGAGTTGCTTCTGGTACCATATTCTAGTGCAGCGATGCAGACGCCAACAAAAATCCATTTTTTCAAAATTCTTCCGGCCCTACGGCCAGTCCCTAAATTGACTGCCGTATACAATCCACGGGCTCAAATAATTCTCATCATACCCATGCCCCACCATAATCACCAGTTACGCGGCTGGTCTCCGCCTTTGGAGTTATGCTCCATTGAGAAGACCCACTCATGTGTCCTCACGATACATGAGGAGAACAAACCTTTGTTGGATCCTTACGACTCACAAAGGAAAAACACACTTAGGAGTCCTCACGACTCCTAAGGAGAAAATACACCTGCGGGATCCACACGACTCGTGGGGAGAAAATGCTTTTATCGGACCCTCACAACCCATAAAATTGCAAAGCCTTAGGCGATAGGGACCTAAACCCATTTCCTAAGCCATCGCTCCGCCAACAAGAGTAGGCAAATGGTGAATTGCTCCTGGCACCTCTGCTTCAGTGTTAGCAACGCTGATGCCGGCCCCTACCCCAAAATTCCAAGCTCGCCATCAATAGACCTCTAAGTCGTTAAACTGGAAACAGTAGACCTTTAAGTCTCTAAACTGGGAACAGATGACCACCAAGTCGTTAAACTGGAAACAGATGACCACCAAGTCGTTAAACTGGAAACAGATGGCCTCTATGTCGTTAAACTGGAAACCGATGACCTCTATGTCGTTAAACTGGAAACAGCAGACCTCTAAGTCTCTAAACTGGAAACAGATGACCACCAAGTCGTTAAACTGGAAACAGATAACCTCTAAGTCGTTAAACTGGAAACAGATGACCACCACGTCGTTAAACTGGAAACAGATGACCGCTAACTCGTTAAACTGGGCACCACAGACCCCTAAGTCTTTAAACTGGAAACAGATGACCGCTAAGTCGTTAAACTGAAAACAGTCGACCTCTAAGTCATTAAACTGGGAACGAGGGAAATCCACTCATGTGTCCTCACGATACATGAGGACAACAAACCTTTGTGGGATCCTTACGACTCACAAAGGAAAAACACACTTAGGAGTCCTCAAGACTCCTAAGGAGAAAATACACCTGTGGGATCCTTACGACTCGCAGGGAGAAAATGCTTTTATGGGACCCTCACGGCCCATAAAATTGATAAGCCTTAGGCGATAGGGATCTGAACTTCTCTCATATGCTATCGCTCCCCAATTCCCAAGTGGCGAATGGTGAGTCACTCCTGGTACCATATCCCAGTGCAGCGATGCAGACGCCAGCCAAATTCCAAATCCCAACGGCGAATGATGAATCGCTCCTGGTACCATATTCCAATGCAGCGATGCAGACGCCAACAAAGACCCAAAATACTTTTGGCCCTACGGTCTGGATCATACATCCTGCAAAACCGTATACAATCCACGGGCGTAAAATAATCCCAGTCCCTCCTAAGTCCTACCGGTGAGACCACATTCAAAGTCCCACCAAAAAAAAAAAAGAATAGAAATAAAAAAGGCATGTCCACAAGCAAAATGGGCACGGATGAAAACCCGAAAGGGCTCCGTGAGTAAAAACAGCAGGACTGCCGGCGAGTTTGTGAAAACCCGAAAGGGCGCACACTCGTAAAAAAGAGATGAAATGCACTCGCAAAGTCCTCTCAACTTTGTGAGAAGAAAATTCCCGCGTGAGATCCTTACGACTCACAAAGGAGCAACACCCTTAGGAGCCCCACGACCCTAAGGAGAAAATACACCTATGAGATCCTTTCGACTCGTAGGGAGAAAATGCTTTTATGGGACCCTTACGGCCCATAAAATTGAAAAGTCTTAGGTGATAGGGACCTAAAACCTGTTTCCTAAGCCATCGTTCCCTAATAAGCAAATGCAAATGATGATTCGCTCCTGGTACCATATTCCAGTGTAGCGATGCTGATGCCAAACAAAAAGAAAAACCAATTCCCAAATCCTCTCGGGGCAAATGATGAGTTGCTCCTGGCATTATTCCAGTGCAGCAATGCAGATGCCAAATAAAAAAAAAACCAATTCCCAAATCCTCCCGGGGCAAATGATGAGTTGCTCCTGGAATTATTTCAGTGCAGCAATGCAGATACCAAACAAAAACCCCAGTTCCCAAATCCTCTCAAAGACAGATGATGATTCGCTCCCGGTACCATATTCCAGTATAGCGATGCTGATGTCAACTCAAATCAAACCAACAGTCCCTGCGGCAGAATCATGCTTCGCCTCAGGCGTATCTGCCTTCAATGTCGGAATTATGCTTCGACTCGGAATAAATCAGCGACACTCTGTGCCGGGGAAAAGTCGATCAGCGACACTCCGTGCAGGGGAAAAGTCAACTCGACACTCCGCGCCGGGGAAAAGTCGATCAGCGACACTCCGTGCCGGGGAAAAGTCAACCTGACACTCCGCGCCGGGGAAAAGTTGATCAGCGACACTCCGTACCGGGGAAAAGTCAACCAGCGACACTCCGCGCCGGGGAAATGTCGATCAGCGATACTCCGTGCCGGGTGAAAGTCAACCCGACACTCCGTGCCGGGGAAAAGTCGATCAGCGACACTCCGTGTCGGGAAAAGTCAACCCGACACTCCGCGCCGGGGAAATGTCGATCAGCGACACTCCGTGCCGGGGAAAAGCAAACCTGACACTCCGCGCCGGGGAAAAGTCGATCAGCGACACCCCGTGCCGGGGAAAAGTCAACCAGCGCACTCCGTGCCGGGGAAAAGTCAACCCGACACTCCACGCCGGGGAAAAGTCGATCAGGGACACACCGTGCCAGGGAAAAGTCAACCCGACACTACGCGCCGAGGAAAAGTCGATCAGCGACACTCCGTGCCGGGGAAAAGTCAACCAGCGACACTCCGCGCCGGGGAAAAGTCGATCAGCGACACTCCGTGCCGGAGAAAAGTAAACCCCACACTCCGCGCCGGGGAAAAGTCGATCAGCGCCACTCCGTGCCGGGGAAAAGTCGACCAGCGACACTCCGTGCCGGGGAAAATTCGATCAGCGACACTCCGTGCCGGGGAAAAGTCAACCAGCGACACTCCGCGCCGGGGAAAAGTCGATCAGCGACACTCCGTGCTTGGGAAAAGTCGATCAGCGACACTCCTTGCCGGGGAAAAGTCAACCCGCGACACTCCGCGCCGGGGAAAAGTCGATCAGCGACACTCCGTGCTAGGGAAAAGTCAACCAGCGACACTCCGCGCCGGGGCAAAGTCGATCAGCGACAAGCTGTGCCGGGAAAAAGTCGATCAGCGACACTCCGTGCCGGGGAAAAGTCAATCAGACACTCCGTGCCGGGGAAAAGTCGATCAGCGACACTCCGTGTCGGGGAAACATCAAGCAGACACTCCGTGCCGGGGAAAAGTCAACCAGCGACACTCCGCGCCGGGGAAAAGTCGATCAGCGACATTCCGTGCCGGGAAACGTCAAGAAGACACTCCGTGCCGGGGACACGTCAACCAGCGATACTCTGCATCGGGGAAACGTCCAACACAGACACTCTGCATCGAGTAAACGTCCAACACAGACACTCCGCATCAAGGAAACGTCCAACAGCGACACTCTGTTTCGGGGATACGTCAACCAGCAGACACTCCGCGCCGGGGAAACGTCGACCAGCGACGCTCCGTCTCCGGGAAATGTCAAGCAGACACTCCTTCTCGGGGACTCGTCAACCAGCCGATACTCCGCCTCGGGGAAACGTCGACCAGCGACACTCCGCGCCGAGGGCACTTCAACGAAATCATTCCGGGCTAGGGAAACGTCTACCACGAACACTCTGTCTTGGAGACACGTCAAGCGTCGGCCGTCCATGTCGTAAAAAGGGAAGTGTGTCCCAAAAAGTGGGAACCAAAGCAAGTCGCCTCCATGCAAAAGAAGCTCCATCAATTTCATGCACACGACCCACATGTGCGGTGTGCATTCATTGATGGGGGGCAATTTGTTGGGGTAAAAATTTACACCCCGGTTGACCCAGTCAAAGTCAAGGTCAACCCCCAAGCTAGGTGGGCCCAAGCCCAGGTCAAGCGGGCCCATGCCCAAGTCGAGCCCGCGGCCAGCCTCCTCCATGCCAAAATATAGATCATGTAATAAATAATTTTTATGTAATTTTTTTATACATGAATGCATGCAAAATGGGCATAAAGCTAATATTTTGTAAGCCCATGGCTTATTTACAAAAAGAAATGACACATGAGCCATGGGATGGCTAAAATGCCATTTTGTGAAGCCCAAGGGGCTATATGTAACTATGTAAGCCTATAAAAGGCAACATGATGATGAATAAAGCAACACTTTTTCCATTCTCTTAAAAACCTAGGGTTTGTGCCTCTTTCCCCTTTCTGAAGGTTTCAAACCTTCTTCCTTTTTTGTGAATTAAATCAAGAGTTTTACTCTTCCTTTTCCAAAACTAAATAGTTTTTCACCATAAAACCCACCAAGGGGAGCTTGGATATGTCATTAGATCCTAAAAGAAGAGATTTTTATATCTCACATCTCTTGATCTTCAAGATCCGGCCAAACCACAGGAGGAAGAAGAAGAACCCCCTTAATCAGCTTCAACACTTCTTAGGAGTTTAACTCCATATATATATATATATATATAACAAATATTTCCTTTCTGAAGCATAGCTTTTGTTTCTAGGACCTAAAGCCCCTTTTTCCTCGCCGGCGCCCAAGCGCTCAAGCGCCGAGCGCCCACGTGCCGATACGTGGCGCGCTAGCGCTCAAGCACAAAGCGCCCACAAGCCGACACGTGGCGCGCTAGCGCTCGAGCGCAAAGCTTCCACGCGTCGACACGTGACGCATTTGCATTCCAGCGTGCTGCGCTCGAGCGCAAAGCGCCCACGTGACGACACGTGGCACGCTTGCGCTCCAGCGCACTGCGCTCGAGCGCAAAGCGCCTACGTGCCGACACGTGGTGCGTTTGCGCTCCAGCGCTCTATGCCCGACCGCAAAGCGCCCACTTGCCGACACATGGCGCGCTTGCGCTCAAGCGCACTGCGCCCGAGCGCAAAGCGCCCACATGCCGACACGTGGCGCGCTTGGGCTCCAGCGCCTTGCACTCAAGCGCAAAGCGCCCACATGCCGACACGTGGCGCGCTTGCGCTCGAGCGCCCAGCGCTCATGCGCAAAGCGCCCATGTGCGGACACGTGGTGCGCTTGCGCCTAAGCGCACAACGCTCGAGGAGCTGGCCCCCACGCATCCTTTAACCCGTTAATCATATGTACACAAACACATACTCCACGACACTGCCCTTGACCCCTAGCCCGCTATCTGGGTAGCGGGACCCCCATAAAAACTCTGCGTGGCTCCCAATATATCCAAACCCCTCTTTCAAAACACAATACATGTACACTGCATATTGAGTTCGCATGACCAGTTTAACCTGTTAATCGGAGATTCCCTCGCCCCAAAGACGAGGGGTAATTAACGGCAGCTTAGTCCGCGGCTGCCGGAGATTCGGATCCCCACAATCAATAAACCCCGGCCTACCCTTGGCAGGGGGAATCTGTAGTATACGCCTGACAAGTGCGCGCGTATTCCCATCTCAATGGGGTGACGAAAAACACCCTACACTTAGGAGCCCAGCATTCTGTACCATATAATAAAGCAGGCCGAATAGCACTCCAATAAAACTTCCCTTTCAATTTTAACGGAAAGTTACGATCACACAAAATCCCTGTTGCACTCCTCCATTTCATCCAACCAGCTTGGATCATTTGATTACCATCACTATCGATCTCCCCATTCTTTTGGATGATGGAACCTAGATATCTAAACTGGTCGCTCGGTGATATGTCTTGCCCTTCCAATATTATACCAATATGGTTTTGACTTCTCTGGCTACTAAATTTGCAGTGCATATATGCTATCTTGGACCTGTTCAATCTGAATCCCCGAGATTCCAATGTTTGCCTCCATAATTCCAATTTGGCATTAACCCCTGCTTTCGTCTCATTTACTAGAACAATATCATCAGCGAATAGCATACACCAAGGTACCTCATCTTGGATAGTTCTAGTAAGCTCATCCATCACAATGGTAAATAGGAATGGACTTAATGCAGATCCTTGATGTAAACCAATAGTAATCGGAAAATCACTCGTTAAGCCGCCGCAAGTTCTGACATTTGCCAATACTCCATCGTACATATCCTTGATTATGTCAATATACTTAACGGGGACCCCCTTCTTCATCATTGTCCCCCATAATACCTCTCTAGGTACCTTGTCGTACGCTTTTTCTAAATCAATAAATATCATATGCAAATCTCTTCTCCTCTCTCGAAAACGCTCCACAAGTTGACGAAGCAAATGAATAGCCTCTGTCGTCGATCGTCCAGGAATGAACCCAAACTGGTTCTCTGTTATCTTAATATCCTTCCTTAGCCTGTGTTCAATCACTCTCTCCCAAAGTTTCATGGTGTGATACATCAGTTTTATTCCACGGTAGTTTGAGAAACTTTGAATGTCACCCTTGTTCTTATAGATAGGTACAAGGATACTTTTCCTCCATTCATTTGGCATCTTTTTGGTCCGCCAAATCTTATTAAACAG
This sequence comes from Agapanthus africanus, assembly GCA_030015575.1. Taxonomy (NCBI): domain Eukaryota; kingdom Viridiplantae; phylum Streptophyta; class Magnoliopsida; order Asparagales; family Amaryllidaceae; genus Agapanthus; species Agapanthus africanus. Next base: position 164,898,822 of record CM057343.1, on the reverse strand, counting down.
ATCTGTCAGCCATTTAACGCCTATTTCTCCTAAGCATCTCCAAATCTCGATAGGAATCCCGTCAGGACCAACCGATTTTCTAAAACCCATTCTGTTCAAAGCTTCTTTAACCTCAGGAAGTCTTATTTTACGCATGAAATCACGGTTTATATCTTGAGATTGAATGACAAGTCCATCCAAATTCTTAGTAAAGCTCTCATTGAACAATTTGTCAAAATAATCTCTCCATCTTTCCTTGATATCCTTATCTCGAACTAAAACCTTCTGATTTTCATTTTTGACACACTTCACCGCACATAAGTCTCTAGTCTTCGTTTCCCGCTTCCGAGCAATCCGGTATATATCATTTCAGTCTCTATAGTGTCTAATTTCTCGTACACCTCCTTGTAGACCTTAGATTTAGCTTCCCGAATAGCTTTCTTAACTTCCTTTTTAGCCATTTTGTACTTCTCAAATCTCTCCACATTTCTACTTTTCATCAAATCTTTATAAGAATCCCTTTTAATTTTAATAGCAGCCTTTACATCTTCATTCCACTATGATATGTCCTTAGATGGTGGAGCACCACCTCTTGACTCACCAAGTAGATCTCTAGCTACCTTCTTGATACAACTAGCCATTTTGTTCCATGTTTTGTCTGGATCATCTTCCGACTGCCAATCCGCTTCTTGTACTACACGATCTATAAAAGCCCTTTGGTTACCTTCTTTCAATCGCCACCATTTAATTTTAGGCTCTACCTTATGTCTAATCTTCCTAGATTCTCTTCTAAATCGAAAATCTAGAACTAAAAGTGTATGTTGAGTGGTTACACTCTCACCTGGCACTACCTTACAGTCGATACAACAACCTCTATCTATTCTTCTCGTCAGAAAAAAGTCTATTTGACTAGCACTTGATCCGCTCATAAAAGTGATAAGGTGGGAATCTCTTTTCCTAAACCAGGTGTTTGCTAAGATCAAGTCATAAGATAAAACAAAATCGAGAATCGAGTCACCTACTTCATTATATGAGGGGCCTATATGGTTGATGAGAGGGGCCTATGTGCTCGATATGAGGGGCCTATATGGTCGATGAGAAGGGCCTATGTGCTCTGGGCCTATATGCTCGATATGAGGGGCCTATATGGTCGATGAGAGGGGCCTATGTGCGCGGGGCCTATGTGCTCGATATGAGGGGCCTATATGGTCGATGAGAGGGGCCTATGTGCTCGATGTGAGGGGCCTATATGGTCGATGTGTAGGGCCTATATGCTCGGGGCTTATGTACTCGATATAGTATTTTATATACATCATCATATTTATTCATGCTATTATATTTAGGTTATATGAGATTCACTTGATATTGGATTTAGGATATAGGAAATTTATTTGAGATTGGATACAGGACAAATATGAGATTGCTGATTTTGTACATTCAGGATATATGAGACTTACATGATATGAGAGCCAATTTGGGGGCTGATTTGAGGATTTGGAATTTGGATTGTCTTGATGGATTTTGGTGCTATCACGATGTCAGGATTCCGTGGAAATGACATGTTTCATTCCATACTTCACTGTTATTGTTTATGCACTTCTTCATGCATTTGTTGTATCTGTTAGTGTACCTTTCATGACAGTTGCATATATGCATTGTCATATTACTATTGTTTCATGAATTAGTTGTGCCTGCTAGTGTACCTTTCAAGATTATTGCATTCATATGATCTCTTATTACTATTAGTTGCACATGTTAGATTCGCGCTGTACGTACATGTTGGATATATGTATGCCCTAGAGGCCATTATGTGATAGTGGATGTATTTATACATGTGTGTATATATATATATAAATATATATATATATATATATATTCAGTGTACATTCTTGCTCGACATGATAGTATGCTATCTGGTTCTTTTTTATCTGCCATGTTGATTTGATCATGCTTTTATTCATTCATACATGCTGATAAAGCCCTGAGGATATCGGCTTGACTACTGTGATTATGATGGAGATCATACTAGTGGGATATCTGTAGTTTATAAGCATATCCTGGAATGTCCCTAGTCGTAGGTATATCAAGACGGGGCATTGATATACCAGAGTAGACTAGCGTATATGATACTAGACCCATACGATGGGCGATGAATGTTCCCACATTCATCGATGTTTGACATCGAGATCATATACGGGTGCTCAGTGGTGACTGGGTACACTGGACGGACTCACCGAGAACTCCTATATGGAATTATATCTATCGTCGGATAGCAGTTCTCAGGTGACACTGGTACAGGTTAGTCTGTAGACCCGAGATCGTCATAGAGTCTTGTGTGCTCTCCCACTGTACTTTGATTACCACCCTACCACGGCTCTACTGAGTCGTGCAAACAGGCGGTCGTTGGGTACAGTCCCAAGACACACGAAGGCGATGAGCGATAGGAGGGGTTTCGTCTCTCCCGGTATTGGGAGTAGATGCTGTGCAGTGCTCGACTGGCTATATCAGTAAGTCCCTAGCCAGGGCTGTTGAGATTTGCTGATAAGTGTTATCAGTAGTTTCTCGATCTGTTATAGACCTTTCATCGGCACGACTTATTGAGTTATTGGGGTCGACGTTACCATCCCTAGACTCGATATGCAGCATATCTGACGAAGAGACCGGACTGTACGGTAGTGTTGCCGGTTGGCTCGACAGGAGTTGTAGCAGGTTCGCTTGTTTTCTTCTGATCGCTCAATACCCGGGTGGCCGTTACGTTTAGCTGACCGCTTGCGGCTTGGGGGTGCTTGATATGATCATCACCCACTGCCGGCGTATTGACGAGTCTTAGAGTCCCACAAAGGAGTTGCCTAGTCCAGGCGAAACGTTGTGGTGCGCGTATGCGATATGCGCATGGACCCAGTTAAAATGCGCGTATGAGATACCGTATATTAGTCGGGCAGCTTGCTTTTGGTCGGGTCGTATGTGATATGACCGAGTTGATAAATCAAGTGTTGATTTATGATTTAACCATTAGCTTCTCACTAGAAATCCTTTCTTATCCTTTTTGGATGTATGCATGCATGTATGCATTCATTCTTGTTCATGCACATATGGATGTGCATGCACACATGCATACATACATCATTCTATCATGGTTGTATATACATAGAAAATGGTTGCAATATAAGACTCACACCTTAGTTTTATATATGGATTATTATTTCTATTTGGGTTAAAACAAAATGAAAAAGGAAAGGATAATTCATGGTTTGATTCTACACTCTTCTTCAACTAACCATGCTCACCTACTAATTAACCATGAGTTAATCTTCCTCTTTTGTTTTAACTCAAGTGAAATAAATATCCATATAATATAACCATGGTTTGAGATGAGAAGTGAAAAATATATTTACATATATTTTTCATTTTTCTTGTAAGATTATCTTTTTCTCTTCTTCTTAAAAAGCCATCATCTTCTTCAACCTTGCTTTTTTGCTCTCTAGATCTCTCGAGTGAGCAAAATACTCAACAAGATAGGATTTTGAAGTGAGAAAAAGAACCACAACACCATTCTACACAAGTCTTTCCCACTTGTTTAGAGTGTTAGCTTCATTTCTTTCTCTTTCTCTTGATAAAGTGAAGTTGCAAGCTTGGACAAAGGAGCTTCGTGTGGATCGCCGTGGACGCTAGAAGACTTCAAGCTAACCGTTTTCCAACTCTCAAGTGTCCAAGGAGTCTAGCATAAGGAGCTACAAAGGTTGTACTCTCAAAACCCTAGCCTTTGTTATTTGTGGTGTGGTTTAAAGTTATGAAACCCTAATTTTCTAGGATTGATTCTTTGTGTGTTCACTTAGCACTCTAAAAACTTAATTTTTGTGACATGTGATGCTTCCAAACCTCTCATAGGGTGCTAGGTAAACCTAATATTGGTATCAGAGCCGACCTAGAATATTAGGCGACACTTTAGCGAAGTAAAAACTCCGATCGAACCGAAATACGGATTTTCGGGACACTCTCTGGACATTTTTTGAAAACTGTTATTCTCCAGAATTAAAAATATGCAAAAAATTCAGCTGGTAAATCTAAGAACAACTGTAAAAAACGATGCCATGAAAAGTACATTCCACCGCGGAACCACGGCAAGAGCCTGCTTGGGCCGCGGTTCCGCGGCCGTACGGATGAATTATTATGTCGTTTTTGTACAGTTACTGTTTTGTCTGCTTGTATATTTTTTGGGGTATTTTTAATCTGAATTTAGTGCTGTATGTTCTGGAGATTGTTTTAAATTCTATGATTCGATCCGAATTTTAATTTCGTGTTTTTTTTCCGGGTAACTTAGAAAGTATTAAAAAGTTCGAACGAGTATTATTAACTCACTTTTTCACGGGGTTTAAATCTTTCGGAAACACGTTCAAGTTTTGTGGTGGACCCTCTAGAAGACAACAAACCTTAACTCGATTATGTGACCGTCTTGAACTGCCTTTTGAACCTTAGGGTTTGGGAAGTACGGCATGCCACATGTGAGGCGTTGGCTTGACCCTTCTACGGCTGGACCGCTTCTACTGTGTCACACTCCCGGTTTTTGAACTCCGCTCAAGTGTTGAGCTTTGGGGAATTTTGAGTATTTGATCATTCGATCGAAAACTTTAATACTGTCTATTTATCTGAAATGTGATACAATATGTGGAATTCATATAGTTAGGCATGAAATACGAAGTATGTGATATTTCGCAATTACGATGTCTAAAGAGAATGTGGATTCCAAATATTGTAGTTTTACACTTTCTTTTCTGTGACCGTAAGTGTAGTATGTTCGATATCGCCGGTTTCGTTGCTATGTATCAACGACAATCGGGGTAAGCATACTTACTTACGTTGATGATATATGATATTATGTGTTGCTGAGATATGATGTTCAGGATTGTCGCGATTGAATAGCCGGGGGGTTTTATGTGAGATGAGAGTTTTATTTTTCATTCATGTAAAATTCAAATGTAATGTAATATTCTTTTATTTGGGACACTTCCGGGTTGAGGTTGATGTCACCAGTGTTGTATATTATTTACTTTTCCGCATTAGGATAGACCCAAGGAGGGAGCACAAGTTACCGGGTTCTGGGGTTCAGTGGGAGGCCATCTCGAGGAGTCAAGACCGGGTCTCCTAAACTCCAGGATTGGTAGGGTCGCTTGCCGCTCTCGTAGGGGTCTAGGGTGTGGGCTTGGCTATTCATCGCGACCGTGGAATCCGTATTTTCTATTGTTGGCTAAATACTAAATACGGACATCCTAGTATATCCCACATTATATATATGTTTCTGCTGCCTGTGTTCTGTGATATCTGAGACGAATGATATATTATATATGAGATATATAGTAGACGTTGCTTATGTTTTACACCCGCGCTAGTCCCATCCCGTTATGCCGTTAGTTAAGTAACCTAACGGTGCATAACGGAACACTGTGGCGAATGCGGATGGCATAAGCGTACGTGTTATTTTCGTTTCTTTTCTGTGATTGGCTTAAGGACTTAAATGATGGGATTACATTAATATGATTAATGTAAAGAAAATAAACCTAAAAAGATGTTGTAGAATCAGATTTGAAAACCACTCGGCTCTTTATGAAAAAGCTATATTTCAAAACTGCGGAGCACAAGCCACTCCTTTTGAAAACCATTTAATTCTACGACGATATCAAGTTCAAAGCGTTAAAGATTTTCTTAAAAATCATCTGCAACCCTCCGTCATTTTAGGAAGTAGAGTACTTAGTATTCGTGCTACGTTTGTTGACTTTAGTTAAGGCATATTGTACGGTAGCTAAGTGATGTCTTCCTACACTGCATATGATGCAGATTAATTAGGACATTCATGCGACTTTGTTGACCATAGTTAAGAGTCATATGGGTGGGTCTAATTGATCAAGAAATGACGGGTAGAACTTGACTGGTACTTATGATTTGTTGACCATAGTTAAGATCATAAGTACTAGGGGTAAAAATCACATCGGGAATTTCAAGTGTTGAGATTTGCAATGAGATTGCATACCTTCCATATGCTGGTTGGATCCCGATCCCACTGTGGGCAATAGTTGCTCCTAGGAGTGTTTTGCAGTTTACAATTAGCTAACTCATTAGGTGTCTAGAAAGGTGTTAACGGGGCTACGCCTCTGGAAAAACGAGGTTTACTTTAATTAGGTCTGTGCGAAAGCACGGGGAACCTCCCTCAAGTACCGACACTGGCCTGGCTGAACGGTTAGCGAAGTTGTAGACTGTAATTAATCCTGGCTAGTTTTCTTTTTAAGGTTTGAAAGAAAAATTTGATTAAAGCAGTGGGAGACATCGATTAGACAAGATAATAACCAATTTGATCTATGCAAGAGCTTTCGCTGAGTGTATTCTTTTCCCTCTCTTAATGGCAGATACCAATGACTGGACTCAAGCTTCTACTAGATAAAAACAAACTGAATGGGACCAATTATAAAGACTGGCTGAGAAATCTGAAAATAGCCTTGACTTATGGTAAAGTATCATATGTCCTCACGGCTCCAGCCCCGCCCGTCCCTGGCCCAAAATCCTCAGTTGCGGATATTGAAGTCCGCAAGTCATGGGATGCTGACTGTGCCACGGCCAAATGCCTCGCGCTTGCATCGATGGACAATACACATCAAAAGCAGCACGAGAATATGGACATTCAAACCATATTCCTCCATACAAAGGAGTTGTATGGAGAGCAATCCCGCGTATTACGATATGAAGCATCAAAGAAATTGTTTCAGATGCGAATGGCCCCTGGCACACCGGTAGGAGACCATGTTCTGAATATGATAGCTCTTATAGAAGAGCTTGAGGACCTTGGATGGACAATGGACAATGAAAAATATACGGATATTATTCTGCAGTCTCTCCCCTCCACCTTTGCTCAATTCATAGTTAACTTCAACATGCACGGCATGGAGAAGGAACTACCTGAACTCCTTAATATGTTAAGGAGTGCAGAGAGCACTATGAAATCAGTAAAAACTCTCGTTATGAATATTGGACAATCTTTCTCTTCTCGCCCAAAGGCTAAAGCCAAGGGAAAGAAAAAGAAGAAGCCCACCAATCCTAAGGGTGGAGTTAAAAAGGTGAAGGGAAAGGAAAAGTCTAAAGCTGGAGACTCGGGGAAAGGTGAATGTTTTCATTGCCACAAAGCATGACATTGGAAGCGCAACTGTACAGAGTACTTAAATCTCAAGAAGAAGCATGGGGATGCTTCCGCTTCAGGTGTGTTTGTGACAGAAAACTGTTTTTCAATAAACTCTGCTTCCTGGGTATTAGATACCGGTTCTGGTTCTCACATTTGCAATTCTATGCAGGGGCTGAGAAATAGCAAAGTGTTGAAGACAGGTGACCATACTCTCCGCGTTGGAAATGGTTCCAATGTACATACAGTCGCAGTGGGAGAGTATCACTTGGGGTTGCCATCTGGGTGTATATTGGTTTTGAACCTATGTTATTTTGTACCAAGTATGCTTTGTAATATAATATCTGTTTCTTTGTTAGACAATGAAGGATATAATTTTATATTGCAGAACAATGTTATGAACATTCACCTGAATCAAATGTTGGTTGGGTATGGTACGCTTAATAACGGGATATATGTCCTAAATCAACATACAGTTTTCAGTATACAACACACTAATAAAAGAAAACTTTCAGAATTAAATGAAGCTTTTCTTTGGCACTGTAGACTTGGTCATATTAACGAAACAAGACTAAACAAGTTACACAAAGATGGATATTTAAACCCTTTTGAATATAAATCTTATGCGACTTGCCAGTCTTGTATACAGGGTAAAATTACCAAAACTCCATATACCAGACACGGAGAAAGATCTACTGAGCTCCTAGGCCTCATACATAGTGATGTATGCGGGCCAATGTCTACACAGGCTAGAGGCAGTTTTTCATACTTCATTACGTTCACTGACGATTTCTCACGATTCGGTCATGTATTTTTATTAAAGCACAAGTCCGAAGCTTTCGAGAAATTCATTGAATATAAACAAGAAGTAGAAAAACAAACCGGCTTGAGTATCAAAATGCTTCGATCAGATCGAGGTGGAGAGTATCTCAGTATGGAATTTGCAAACTTCCTAAAAGAGAATGGGATTCTCTCTCAGCTCACTCCTCCTTACACACCACAGCACAACGGTGTGTCAGAACGACGGAATCGGATCCTATTAGATATGGTCCGTTCCATGATGAGTGATGCTGAGTTACCCGTCTCATTTTGGGGGCATGCATTGGAAACAGCAGCGTTTCTTTTGAACATGGTTCCAACCAAAACCGTGTCTACCACACCATATGAGATATGGCATAGGAAGAGACAATCTCTTAAAAGAATTAAGATTTGGGGTTGCCCGGCCTATGTTAAAAAGCAGAATCCAGACAAACTCGTGATACGGTCGGTCATGTGTAACTTTATGGGATATCCAAAGAACTCTTATGGATATCTATTCTACCACAAGGACGAACAAAAGGTGTTTGTTTCTCAGTATGCCACATTCTTAGAAAAAGAGTTTTTCACAGATAAAGATGATGGCAAGGTGGTGGATCTAGAAGAGGTTCTAGAGACACAAACTACAAATGATGACTTGGTTGAACCGGCTGTTGTAATAGAAACTGAGGAACCTCGGCCACTCCGTAGGTCTGGTAGGACTTCTCGCCCACCGGAGAGGTACTACGGTTTACTCATTGATGGTGACAGAGAAGACTGCATCATGCAGGAGGATGACCCTACCAGTTTTCAGCAAGCTATCACGAGTGGTGACTCTGTGAAGTGGCTGGATGCCATGAGATCCGAAATGGAGTCTATGTACACTAACAAAGTTTGGACTTTGGACGTTGTACCCCCTGGGGTAAAACCTGTGGGATGCAAATGGATCTTTAAAAGAAAGATTGGTGTAGATGGGCAGGTAGAGACCTACAAGGCAAGACTTGTGGCGAAGGGTTTTCGTCAAAGACCAGGTTTGGACTATGACGAGACTTTTTCGCCCGTAGCCATGCTTAAATCCATTCGGATCCTACTTGTTATTGCTGCTCACTATGACTATGAAATCTGGCAGATGGACGTTAAAACAGCATTTCTAAATGGAGATTTAGAAGAATGCGTTTATATGGATCAGCCAGAGGGCTTCATTGATAGTGGGAGCAGCGGGAAAGCATGTAGATTGCTTAAATCCATATATGGGTTAAAGCAGGCATCACGAAGTTGGAACATCTGTTTCGATGATGTTATCAAAGAGTTTGATTTCATCAAAAATCCAGATGAACCTTGTTTTTATAAGAAGGCTGTAGGAAGAGCTGCCACATTCCTCGTATTGTACGTGGATGACATTCTTCTGATAGGAAATGATATTCCTATGCTAAAGTCGGTCAAATCTTTCTTATCACTAAGGTTCTCCATGAAGGACCTGGGTGATGCCACATACATCCTGGGCATAAGGATCTATAGGGATAGATCCAAAAAGTTATTGGGATTGTCCCAAACCAGGTACATCAACACCATCCTAAAAAGGTTTAGTATAGAAGACTCCAAGCGGGGTGCCTTACCCGCTTGCCATGGGGTCACTCTCTCCAAGGATTCTTGTCCAAAGACCGATGAAGAGAGAGCTCGCATGAGCATTATACCCTATGCTTCGGCAGTAGGATCTATAATGTATGCGATGTTATGTACACGCCCAGATGTAGCTTATGCACTTAGTGTTGTGAGCAGGTATCAATCCAACCCAGGGGGGAATCACTGGATAGCTGTGACGAACATTCTTAAGTACTTGCGAAGGACTAAAGAATTGTTCTTGGTGTATGGTAATGGAGATCTCCAAATGGAGGCCTTTACCGATTCGAGCTTCCAGAGCGATAAGGACGACATCAAATCTAACTCAGGGTTTGTATTTACCCTCAATGGAGGGGCGGGAAGTTGGAAGAGTTCTAAACAAGATACCGTTGCAGACTCTACGATGGAGGCTGAGTACATTGCTGCAAATGATGCCGCCAAGGAAGCCGTCTGGATGAGGAAGTTCGTCTCGGAGCTAGGAGTAGTTCCAACCATTATTAATCCAATACCATTATATTGTGATAATAATGGGGCTATGGCATTAGCCAAGGAGCCCGGGTCCCATCAGCGGTCCAGACACATCCTGAGGCGCTTTCATTTGATCCGGGAGATTGTAGATCGCCGCGAGATCGAGATTAAGAGAGTAGACACAAAGAATAACGCCGCGGATCCACTCACCAAGGCCCTCCCTCAGCCGCAGCATGAGCGACTTTTTGAGATGTTGGGTATGAGATACGCCAATAACTGGCCTTAGTGCAAGTGGGAGATTGTTGGATATATGTATGCCCTAGAGGACATTATGTGATAGTGGATGTATTTATACACGTATTATATATATATATTCAGTGTACATTCTTTCTCGACATGATAGTATTGTTGGACATAATGCCCTCAGAGTCAATTATTGGATCACAGGCACGTGATTGCAATGATTGAGGGAGGACCTATCCGGGTAGGACAGTCTTACTCAAGATGATAGTATGTTATCTGGTTTACCTTTATCATCGTATACTGCTTTAGGTGACCTTACAGGTCACTATTGCGCGTCGATAGAGCCCCTAGGATTCTTGCTTGATTGCCGGCAGTATGAGGGCGATCATATACGTGGGAGCTGGTAGTCTATAAGCACATCCTTAAAAGGTCCCTAGTCGAGAGAGTTTCGAGACATGGCATCGATACTCCAGAGTAGACTAGTGTATACAGTCAAGACCCCCGACGAGGGGCGGTGGTCGGTCTCACAAGTCACTGGTGTCAGTTGGTTCACCTAAGATGTATACAAGTGCTCATTGGGTTATGAGTACACCGGACAGGACTCGCCGGGAACATGCTAGTTGGTTTTATACCTGTCGTCAGATAGCAGTTCCCTGGTGGCATGTGTACAGGTTAGTTCATCGACCTGAGATCGTCATTTATCTCGTGTGAGTTCCCACTGTGCTTTGATTACTACCCTACCACGCTCAAAGGAGACGTGCAAACAGGTTTTAGTTGGTACAGTCCCGAGCCACATGAAGGAAGTGAGAGGATCTGCAAGGGTTCGTCTCTCCCGGTATTGGGGGTGAGGTCGCGCTGTGTCTAGGAGAGCCATTACACGAAGTCCTTGGCCAAGGCAGGAGATTTACTGGTAGGTATTCCAGTAGTATCTCAGGGTGTTCTGGGCTACACTCCAACACGACTTGTACCGCTTTTGGGGGTCTGACTTTTACCAACCCCCTAGGCCCGCTATGCGATGCTCATAGACGAACGGGCCGGACTGTACGTATATTGTCACTGACAGGCTCAGTAGGGTGTCAGGATGAGTTCTCTCATCGACTTTCCTTTTGGTCAATAGCTGGTAGCCCGTCACGTATGGCTAATACCTCTGACGTGCTAGTGGTTAAATCCACAGCCATAGTATTGACGAGTCTTTAGAGTCCACCACACACAGTTACTCAAGTTTCGGGCGAAACGCTGTAGTGGCCGTATGGAGATATGGCAGGGTTCGATGAGATACGTGACGTATTGCACGGATCGTGATCGGAAGGATTTTACTAGTGGGCTTTGGCTTAAGCCGGATCCTAGTATTAGATAGTATAGATTTTGTCTCTTTGCATTTGTTTTCAGTGGGAATACAAATGCGGGCATGTATATGCAGTCGCGGGGTTTTCCTGTAATTTATTACGGGATCAGTTTTCTGAAGTTGCCAGTTTATTTTCCGTTCCGGCCAGTTTTCCTTTGTTCCTTCCCGCCGGACTTTTCCGATGGAGGGGGTTATTTGCAGTTGTGCAAATTATCTTTTGTGGAAGGGTTTCTTGCATTTGTGGCATTATGATAGGTTAAGCATCTTTGCTTTTTCATGATGGTTTAGCATTAATGAGATTAGAATGGATTAGAAGTTGATTTGATAATGTTATCATTGCCTTTTGGATGTGGTCACCCATTCTACTTTTCTTACACTCACCTCCCTTCATGCTTGAGTTTTTCTCTTCCTCATTTTTCATATAGGGGGCCGGCCACTTAGGGAGAGGAATGAGAGAGTTCATTTTCTTGTGGTGGGATTTTATTCATCTCATTCTTCATGCTTGCAAAATGATACACCTTCCTCTTCTCCAAAGTTCTTTCTCTTCTCCATCATCTTTATGGCAACTTCAAACCCCAAATAGACATACCTCTCTACACTATTCTACAGCATTCCTTGGACGCGTCGGCTAGCCAACTTCGCGCCCGAGTTGCCTCGGTCCAGAGGTGGGAGCCCGTAAAAGAACCTGGCGATGTGGTGCCCGTTTCGACGAGAAGGCGACGACCGGAGATTCCGCGAGGAGATCGGAGTGGAGGCGAAGACCGAAGGACACGGATCGCTTGGTATAGCCTTCTATCCCATCTTGTAGTTTGCTAGTAGTTAGGTTAATGGCCCGATCCGGGTTTCTAGTGTGCGGTGTTGCCGGTTTTCTAGTTTCAAAAGTTTTTCGTTTCCGCATTCCGGCGTCGGATTGACGGCCGGGGTGCCGCCGTGCACTTACAGTGGTATCAGAGCCACGCCATTAACCTAGCCTTGCTTGCTCTAGTATGTTTAGAACTCGATCGAACAAAATTCCCAAAAACCGTATTTTTCTTGCATCAGTTTTCTGTCGAAATTTTTTTAGCTCCAAAAATTTTTCAGGGTGTTGCAGAAATATGTGCAGGGTGTTCTAAGACTTCAGGAAAAATTTGGTGGCATGATTCGACTTTTCCACCGTGGAACCGCGGCCAAACACATGCATTTGCTGTGGTTCCGCGGCCATAATGACCCCTTATTGCACCATTTTTTTTCCAGTGGGTCCTAGTCTGTGAAATGGGGTTTTTGGAACATTCCTTTTGGGCCCAGATTTTTTGTGAGTGCTACAGTAGTGCTTGGTGCCCACTTCGGTAAATTTGTTCGATCGGATATTTTAAACATGTTAGTTCACAGTATTTACATTATATCTGCGACCGTGAATGTCACTTGATCGGTAAATCCTGTCTAACTGCTATAGCCCTTTTAGACGGATTTGCGAACGTGACATTCACGTTGATGTTCTGTGTTGTGCTGTGATGTTGCGGATTGGTCATGGGGGATAGCCTGGATGCAATGGTTGTACAGATTTGGTTGTATTATGTACATTTGATATTGCAGGGTGAGCGTTCGACATGTGGACTGCCGTCACTGCCTGATTGTATATTATTCTTTTGGGGCACGACCGGGTCGAGGTTGATGTACCCGTTGTATGTATATTTTACTTTCTGTACTAGGATTACCCCAAGGTGGGGTGCACGGATATCCGGGTTCTTGAGGACAACAAGCCCGCATCTTCATGGCATTGAGATGGAGGGGCTTTACTCTAGAATTGGCGGGCTATTCACCGTACTCGTAGGGGGTACAGGTTGACCCAGGAGGGGTGCCCAAGTTACCGGATTCCGTGAAGTGCTGGGTGGTCCATTCACGTTGCTGAAGGGGGCTGCCTCGCTTCAGGTTTTGGCGGGTAACTTGCCGCGCCCGTAGGGGTCTAGGGTTTCATTGCACAGGCTATCCACACGACCAGGGGAACGTCGGGTTTCAGTAGCGGTTCTATGAAACCCGGGGGATCCCAGATATCTGTATTGTTCTGTGATGCTTATTACATTTCTGTGATGTTGCATTTTATCACGCCTGAAGCGAATATTATATATTGATATATATATATACTAGTAGATGTTGTATACGTTTTGCACCCGCGCTAGTCCAGTCCCCGCTCTGTCGTTAGTTAAGTAACCTAATGGGTGATGACGGGACCCAGTGGCGAATGCGGGTGGCATATACGCACATCATTATTTTCGTTCTTTATTGGTGTGATCAATTGATGGGACTGCATTGATTCGGATCAATGCAAGCTAAACAAACCTATTCTGATGTTGTTGGAACACTTTTCAAAAAAAAAGCTATTATTGCAAGGACGTTCTCTTTTGTTTTGCATCGTGGTATTCAGTTGGAATATTCTGCTCCTCAGTCGACGAGGCAAGGGCCGAGATCCCTTCACCGGGAGTGACCCCTTGGACAAAAGTTTGCGTCAGGGCAATAACTTCACTATAGCCGATTACTTTTGCTTTGCATCATGGTATTTATTTGGAATATCCTGCACCTCATTCTATGGGGAAAGAGCCGAGATCCCTTCACCGGGAGTGACCTCTTTAGCAAAGGTTTTCGTCACTATATTTTAAAAAGCTATCCGGTTCCTTCAACGATATCAAGTTCATTACGTTAAAGGTTTTTGCCAGAAACCATTCGTAGCCCTCCGTCGTTTCATATGGATAGTCAATAGTATTCAAGATGTGTTTGTTGGCCAAAGTCAAGGCACGGTGATTGGTAGCTGTTGGATATTCATATGCAGCATAGATAGATGCGTTGGTTTGGGACAGTGGTACTTCCTTGTTGGCCAAAGGCAAGGGTAGGTACAGGTGGGTTCAAATTAACCTGGACAATGACGGGTAGAACTTGACATGTGACTTATGATTTGTTGGCCAAAGTCAAGGTCATAAGAGCATGAGGTAAAAATCACATCGGGAGTTTCTAAAGAAACTGAAACTTGCCAGATATGCGCATACCTTCTGGAGTGTGATAATGTGAGCGGATTCTGTCACGTTATCATGCGATGATAGTTGGATCCCGATTCCCACTAATGAGTTGGTTTACTCCTCGGGTGATCCCGACTAATTCTTCTTTCAGGTTTGGAGGGGAATTTGACGGTACAGTGGGAGGTTTCCAGATTAGATAAATTGGTAACCATTCTGATCTAGGTTAGAGTGCACGCTGCGTGTTTCTTTTCTCTCTCTCTTTGGCAGCGACCATTGACCCGACCCTAAGACTATGACTCAGTGACGAAAATTAACCGAACCTTCTTTAACATTGGCTTTTGGATTGTCAGAGTTGCAAACCTCATTGCCACTCCTACTTTTTACCCTTTTCTCCAGGACACCCCGTATTACTACGAACGTCCACTTCCATTGGACAAAACCATCGTATGGTTATATACGAACTCGAAGGAATTTATTCGAGAATGGTTTCCGGTTCTGGAGAAAATGGATAGGACAATTCAGTTGTCTTTTCCTATTACCTTCTCTCAGGTTGCGAGTACTCCTTGGTTTAGGAGATAGTACACCTATTACGCAAATTGGATAGTCTTCTTCCAAACCATAGGCAGGTGCCGACCGGTAGGGAATGAAGAAAACCAATTAGCCTGACGATGGTGTACAGAAGGTATTAAGTAAAGACATAACAAGGGATTAGTAAGAGGGCAAAGTAAATTGCGACCGCTATTCACGACCAAACCAAGTATTTATTCGCCAATCCTAAATCACCCTTGTATTTCTCCAGAACACTCCATATCACTACGAAGATCCACAGTTTATTGGATACTCCATCGTATGGTTATATACGAACTCGAAAGGAACTTGTTTCAGTTCGGGGATGGATTCTGGTTCTGGAGAAATAGGAATAAGGTTTATTCGGTTGTCTTTTATCTTCACCTTCTCTCGCATTGCGAGTGCTCCTAGGATTACAGTACACCCATTATGCTTATTGGATAGTCTTCTTCCAAACCATAGGCTGGTGCCGAACGGTAGGGAAGGAAGAAAACCATTTGGCCTAAAGGGGTGTACAGAAGGTAATGACTAAAGACATATAAAGGGATTTGGAAAGATGGCAAAGAATTACACGGTTACAGTTGTGATTCTGGATAATGGAAGAGGCATTACTAGGAATACCGGGATACCCCATCGAAACATTTCAATGTTTCAGTTTCACTGTGTACGGTTAAAGGAAAAATGTTTTCCCGATTTGATACTTACTCCAGGGTATGTATTTACCAGGTATGATTCTCACATCTGTATGGTTTTACAGATGATGAGTGGGAGTAAGTTATTGGGAATTAGGTGATCATCCTCATTATATCGGGATTCGTTGTAATCGGTGATATTTGAGGAAGTCACCTGGGTTGTTTGCCGGACGGCAAATATTTGGTTTTGAATATCCGCTGTCATGCACCAATTTCAAATTGATATATCTGTACGTCTATTTTTATAGAGTGAGATATACTTTTTTGAAATTATGTCTACGACATTTACCTATATCAGTGGATGGTTAGGTAAGGAGCATTAAACAGCGGTGTAATTCTTCTTAACCATAAGTACAGTTTTCAACCTACAACACACAGGGAGTGAGTTATTAGACTCAAGGGACTTATACAGAGTATTGTATGTTGTCCAGTGTCCATTAGGACAGAGGGGATGGTCCTCGTACTATATTCGGTTTACTTATGACTTCTCTAGTTTTTAGACAGGTGTTTCGTGGAAACATAGGGTCCGAATTTTGAGAAGTTATAGGTATATGAATAAAGTAGAGAACCAGGTGTTGCAAGTGTCGGGATTCTTCAAGGTGATCGAAGATGTAGATACTTGTGTAGGGTATTCAGTTGATAGTAATGATTAAGAGAACTTGCTTCTCTTTCAGGTTACTCATAATTGGAAGCATTCCTAAGTTGAGTAACATTGATCGTCCTTTTTCCATTTAGTTGACATACACTGGAGACAGCTGAATGATTTGAATCAGGTTCAATTAAATCAGTGCCTCTGTTTCTGTATTGGATATAGAACAGTTCATATCTTAACGATGTTAAGGTACGGGGAGTTGTCCGGCTTATGCTTAAAACCAGACTCTAGATAACTCTAGGCACGTTTTCTGTAATGGCTGTTTGTGGGTTGACCCAGGCTATGACGAGGGTTGATTTTCTACCATCTGGAAGATCAATAGTGATATTGTTCTAGACTCGCCACAGTTTTATTAAAAATGGATTTTTTCAGAAAAACAGTAGTGGGAGTATGGTAGAACTGGAAGTGATTCCAGAACCGCAAACGATTACTGAAGATTTGATAAGGAACCTAAAGATTCATTTTTGTTTGACATTCCATTGGCCACTCCGCAGATAAGATGGGTAACCTCAGGCACCCGAGAGGTACTCCGGTAGCCTCAAGGACGGTGACAGGGAAGTTCTTGTTTACCCAGACTTACCATTGTTGTTGCTCCATACTGTGAGACCCGGCAGGAGGATGAGTATAGCGTCATTCTAAACTAGTTTTAGAAGTGCACGTGTATATGACTCTGCCAGAGGGTTGTCGTAGTCAGTGGGAGCAGCGGAAGCATTAGTGGACAAGTAGCTTATGTCTATTTATAGACTAAAGCAGATATAGCGGAGATAGATCATCTATTTCTGATGTGACAGTCATAGGTTTGACATCATCAGAATAGGGGATGGATCTGTTAAGAAGGTAGTAGGGTGTGATGTCCTGGTATTTGGATGAGATACACAGAGTAGGAAGTGATATTCCTATACTACGATCAGTTATACTTTGGTTGTCACACAGTGGTTTCTCCACATAACAATTGGATATTATATCAGACATTCTGGTTACTAGATCTATGGTTTTAGATCTAGATTTGGGTGGTTTCCCAATCTGGGTACTTGACAACATTCTATGAGTATTTAGAATGGACGACTCCTGGCACGGTAGTATACCTGCAGGTGATGGGGTCACCCTCTCTAAAGGTGTCTTACAGACTGAAGGGGAGAGGGATATGCATGATTGGCAGATCACTTGCTTAGGCAATTGAGTTGATCATGAGATGTCAAGTACCACACCAGATGTTGTTTTTGCAGTAGATGCAATAAGTTGATATTGATCCAATCCTTGAGAAACAGTCGGAAGCAGTTTTAGAACATAAGTTGATGTTCTAGGGATATGATAACAGCATTCTCCTTGAGGAGACAGTTATCATTCCAGGCTTCCAAGGTGACCTGGTGGGCAGAGTGGCTGTCAGAGTTATAGTTTTCCCTCTGACGAGGGGCAGTATTTTGGACAGGTGGTCCAGGTGGATACTTAGGGAAGGCATGGCGCAGGATACTGATTAAGTTCAGTTGACGATACTGTCTAAGAAGTTTGGATTTGGAGTTCATTTATGAACTAGGTCCCATCAGACATCCAGACACATTCTAAGACAGGTATTGCTCTTTTCGGGAGATGGGTTTCTCCGCGAATTTGAGATAAAGAGAGACATAGAAAGAAACAACAGAGCGGATCCACTCACTGAGGCTATTCCTCGAACGCAATAGTTTCGCAAACGAGCTTTGTGAGACTGACTAGTAGAGGAGTTGGGTGTTCGGTATCACACGGGCTGTGAGTATGCGACATCGCAATAATTAGCCTTGAGTGCAAGTGGGAGATTGTTGGAGATAATGCCCTCAGAGTCAATTATTGGATCACAGGCACATGATTGCAATGATTGAGGGAGGACCTATCCCGGTAGGACAGTCTTACTCAAGATGATAGTATGTTATCTGGTTTACCTTTATCATCGTGTACTGCTTTAGGTGACCTTATAGGTCACTATTGCGCGTCGATAGAGCCCCTAGGATTCTTTCTTGACTGCCGGCAGTATGAGGGTGATCATATACGTGGGAGCTGGTAGTCTATAAGCACATCCTTAAAAGGTCCCTAGTCGAGGGAGTTTCGAGACAGGGCATCGATACTCCACAGTAGACTAGTGTATACAGTCGAGACCCCGACGAGGGGCGGTGGCCGGTCTCACAAGCCACTGGTGTCAGTTGGTTCACTTAAGATGTATACAGGTGCTCATTGGGTTATGAGTACACCGGACATGACTCGCCGGGAACATGCTAGTTGGTCTTATACCAGTCGTTAGATAGCAGTTCCCTGGTGACATGTGTACAGGTTAGTTCATCGACCTGAGATCATCATTTGTCTCGTGTGAGTTTCCACTGTGCTTTGATTACTACCCTACCACGCTCGAAGGAGACGTGCAAACTGGTTTTAGTTGGGTACAGTCCCGAGCCACGTGTAAGTGCACGGCGGCGCCCCGGCCTCCATCCCGAGGCCAAATGCGGAAGCGATGGTTAACTTTAATTTTATTGAACTGGCACCACCGCGCACTAAAACCCGGATCAAACTATTAACTAGTCCTAGCTAACTACAAGATAGGGAAGAGAGATATACCGACTGATCCGAGTCCTCCGGTCTTCTCGTCGTCGTCCCGATCTCCTGCGGAAACTCCGGTCGTCGCCTCCTTGCCGGAAGGGCACCAGATCGTCTGCATCTTTTACGGGCTCCCACCTCAATACCGAGGTAACTCGGGCACGAAGCTGGCTAGTCGACGTGCCCAAGATTTGCTGTAGAATGTGTAGTGCTCAAGTCTCATTTGGGGTTTTAGGAATTGCCATATTGGTGGAGGTATGATACATGAACTTTTTCTAGGCGAACTTGGGGATTTTTCTAACATGAAAGGAACAAAAATCCCCACTAGAAATTCTTGGACAGCCCCCCCTCAATGAATGGCCGGCCATGGCTCTAGTATGGAGAGAATGAGAGTGTAGGAAAAAGTCAAGGGGGAGGAAAGGTCATCATGCAAGAGAGAGAAAAGGGGGATGATAACAAACAATGATCACCAAGCAAACCCTCACTCCACCAACCAATCAACAACCATCATGAAAACAAAAAGTCAAGCCATCATGGTCAAAAGAAGTCAAATGATGGTGCAAGTATCATGATACAACAAAATGCAAACACCCCCTCCACAAATACTTATTTGCACAAATGCAAATAAGCCCTCCTCCACCAATCTTCGGCCAATGAACGATACAAAGGATATCGGCCGAAACGGGAAGCAAACTGGCAACTCCAGAAAACTGGTCCCGTAATAAATTACAGGAAAACCCCGATACTGTGCATACACACCCGCATTTGTATTCCGACCGAAATACAAATGCAATGAGACAAAGTCTACACTGTACTATACTAGGATCCGGCTTAAACCAAAACCGGCTAGTGAAAACTGTCCGATCCTGATCCGTGCAATACCGCACGTATCTGATCGAACCCTGCCATATATCCATACGGCCTGTAGTACAAACTGTCCGATCCTGATCCGTGCAATACCGAACGTATCTGATCGGACCTTGCCATATCTCCATACGGCCTCTACAGCTTTTCGCCCGAAACATGAGTAACTGAATGTGGGGGACTCTAAAGACTCGTCAACACCTTGGTTGTCGATTTAACCACTAGCACGTCAGAGATATAAGCCAATACGTAACGGGCTACCAGGTATTAACTAAAAGGGACGTCAGTGAGCGAACTCAGCCTGACAACCCTACTGAGCCTGTCAGTGACAATATCCGTACAGTCCGGTCCTTCGTCTATGAGCATCGCATGGCGGGCCTAGGGGATTGGTAAAAGTCAGACCCCCAAAAGCGGTACAAGTCATGTCGGAGTGTAGACCAGAACACCCTGAGATACTACTGGAATACCTACCAGTAAATCTCCTTGCCTCAGCCGAGGGCTTCGTGTAATGGCTCTCCTAGACACAGCGCGACCTCACCCCTAATACCGGGAGAGACGAACCCCTGAAGATACGCTCACTGCCTCCATGTGGCTCGGGACTGTACCCAACTAAAACCTGTTTGCACGACTCCTTTGAGCCGTGGTAGGGTAGTAATCAAAGTACAGTGGGAACTCACACAAGACAAATGACGATCCCCAGGTCGATGAACTAACCTGTACACATGTCACCAGGGAACTGCCATCTGACGTCTGGTATATGACCAACTAGCATGTTCCCGGTGAGTCCTGTCCGGTGTACTCATAACCCAATGAGCACCTGTATACATCTTAGGTGAACCAACTGACACCAGTGGCTTGTGAGACCGGCCACCGCCCCTCGTCGGGGTCTCGACTGTATACACTAGTCTACTCTGGAGTATCGATGCCCTGTCTCGAAACTCTCACGACTAGGGACCATTTAAGGATATGCTTATAGACTGCCAGCTCCCACGTATATGATCGCCCTCATACTGCTGGTGGTCAAGCAAGAATCCTAGGGGCTCTACAAACGTGTAATAGCGACCTGTAAGGTCACCTAAAGCAGTACACGATGATAAAGGTAAACCAGATAGCATACTATCATCTCGAGTAAGACTGTCCTATCGGGATAGGTCCTCCCTCAATCATTACAATCACTTGCCTGTGATCCAATAATTGACTCTGAGGGCACTATCTCCCACACCACATGGAGGCAGTGAGCGGATCTGCAGGGGTTCATCTCTCCCGGTATTGGGGGTGAGGTCGCGCTGTGTCTAAGAGAGCCATTACATGAAGTCCTTGGCCAAGGAAGGAGATTTACTGGCAGGTGTTCCAGTAGTATCTCAGGGTGTTTTGGGCTACACTCCAACACGACTTGTACCGCTTTTGGGGGTCTGACTTTTACCAACCCCCTAGGCCCGCCATGAGATGCTCATAGAAGAACGGGCCGGACTGTACGGATATTGTCACTGACAGGCTCAGTAGGGTGTCAGGATGAGTTCGCTCATCGACGTCCCTTTTGGTCAATAGCTGGTAGCCCGTCACGTATGGCTAATACCTCTGACGTGCTAGTGGTTAAATCCACAGCCATAGTATTGACGAGTCTTTAGAGTCCACCACACACAGTTACTCAAGTTTCGGGTGAAACGCTGTAGAGGCCATATGGAGATATGGCAGGGTTCGATCAGATACGTGCGGTATTGCACGGATCGTGATCGGACGGATTTTACTAGTGGGCTTTGGCTTAAGCCGGTTCCTAGTATTAGATAGTGTAGATTTTGTCTCTTTGCATTTGTGTTCAGTGGGAAGACAAATGCGGGCATGTATATGCAGTCGCGGGGTTTTCCTGTAATTTATTACGGGATCAGTTTTCTAAAGTTGCCAGTTTGTTTTTCGTTCCGGCCAGTTTTCCTTTGTTCCTTCCCGGCCGGACTTTTCCGATGGAGGGGGTTATTTGCAGTTATGCAAATTATCTTTTGTGGAGGGGTTTCTTGCATTTGTGGCATTATGATAGGTTAAGCATCTTTTCTTTTTCATGATGGTTTAGCATTAATGAGATTAGAATGGATTAGAAGTTGATTTGATAATGTTATCATTGCCTTTTGGATGTGGTCACCCATTCTACTTTTCCTACACTCACCTCCCTTCATGCTTGAGTTTTTCTCTTCCACATTTTTCATATAGGGGGCCGGCCACTTAGGGAGAGGAATGAGAGAGTTCATTTTCTTGTGGTGGGAATTTATTCATCTCATTCTTCATGCTTGCAAAATGATACACCTTCCTCCTCTCCAAAGTTCTTTCTCTTCTCCATCATCTTTATGGCAACTTCAAACCCCAAAGAGACATACCACTCTACACTATTCTACAGCATTCCTTGGATGCGTCGGCTAGCCAACTCCGCGCCCGAGTTGCCTCGGTCCAGAGGTGGGAGCCCATAAAAGAATCCGGCGATGTGGTGCCCGTTTCGACGAGAAGGCAACGACCGGAGATTCCGCGAGGAGATCGGAGTGGAGGCGAAGACAGAAGGACACGGATCTCTTGGTATAGCCTTCTATCCCATCTTGTAGTTTGCTAGTAGTTAGGTTAATGGCCCCATCCGGGTTTCTAGTGCGCGGTGGTGCCGGGTTTCTAGTTTGAAAAGTTTTTCGTTTCCGCATTCCGGCGTCGGATTGACGGCCGGGGTGCCGCCGTGCACTTACATGTATGCTATCTGGTTCTTCTTTATCTGACATGTTGATTTGATCATGCTTTTATTCATTCATACATGCTGATAAAGCCCTGAGGATATCGGATTGACTACTGTGATTATGATGGAGGTCATACTAGTGGGACATCTGTAGTTTATAAGCATATCCTGGAATGTCTCTAGTCGTAGGTATATCAAGACGGGGCATTGATATACCAGAGTAGACTAGCGTATATGATACTAGACCCATACGATGGGCGATGAATGTTCCCACATTCATCGATGTTTGACATCGAGATCATATACGGGTGCTCAGAGGTGACTGGGTACACTGGACGGACTCACCGAGAACTCCTTTATGGAATTATATCTATCGTCGGATAGCAGTTCTCAGGTGACACTGGTACAGGTTAGTCTGTAGACCCGAGATCGTCATAGAGTCTTGTGTGCTCTCCCACTGTACTTTGATTACCACCCTACCACGGCTCTACTGAGTCGTGCAAACAGGTGGCCGTTGGGTACAGTCCCGAGACACACGAAGGCGATGAGCGATAGGAGGGGTTTCGTCTCTCCCGGTATTGGGAGTAGATGCTGTGCTTTGCTCGACTGGCTATATCAGTAAGTCCCGGGCCAGGGTTATTGAGATTTGCTGATAAGTGTTATCAGTAGTTTCTCGATCTGTTATAGACCTTTCATCGGCACGACTTATTGAGTTATTGGGGTCGACGTTACCATCCCTAGACTCGATATGCAGCATATCTGACGAAGAGACCGGACTGTACGGATGTTTTGTCGGTTGGCTCGACAGGAGTTGTAGCAGGTTCGCTTGTTTTCTTCTGATTGCTCAATACCCGGGTGGCCGTTACGTTTAGCTGACCGCTTGCGGCTTGCGGGTGCTTGATATGATCATCACCTACTGCCGGCGTATTGACGAGTCTTAGAGTCCCACAAAGGAGTTGCCTAGTCCAGGCGAAACGTTGTGGTGCGCGTATGCGATATGCGCATGGACCTAGTTAAAATGCGCGTATGAGATACCGTATATTAATCGGGCGGCTTGATTTTGGTCGGGTCGTATGTGATATGACCGGGTTGATAAATCAAATGTTGATTTATAATTTAACCATTAGCTTCTCCCTAGAAATCCTTTCTTATCCTTTTTGGATGTATGCATGCATGTATGCATTCATTCTTGTTCATGCCCATATGGATGTGCATGCACACATGCATACATACATCATTCTATCATGGTTGTATATACATAGAAAATGGTGGCAATATAAGACTCACACCTTGGTTTTATATATGGATTATTATTTCTATTTGGGTTAAAACAAAATGAAAAAGGAAAGGATAATTCATGGTTTGATTCTACACTCTTCTTCAACTAATCATGCTCACCTACTAATTAACCATGAGTTAATCTTCCTCTTTTGTTTTAACTCAAGTGAAATAAATATCCATATAATATAACCATGGTTTGAGATGAGAAGTGAAAAAAATATATACATATATTTTTCATTTTTCATGTGAGATTATCTTTTTCTCTTCTTCTTAAAAAGCCATCATCTTCTTCAACCTTGCTTTTTTGCTCTCTAGATCTCTTAAGTGAGCAAAATACTCAACAAGATAGGATTTTGAAGTGAGAAAAAGAACCACAACACCATTCTACACAAGTCTTGCCCACTTGTTTAGCGTGTTAGCTTCATTTCTTTCTCTTGATAAAGTGATGTTGCAAGCTTGGACAAAGGAGCTTCGGGTGGATCGTCGTGGATGCTAGAAGACCTCAAGCTAACCGTTTTCCAACTCTCAAGTGGCCAAGGAGTCTAGTATAGGGAGCTACAAAGGTTGTACTCTCAAAACCCTAGCCTTTGTTACTTGTGGTGTGGTTTAAAGTTATGAAACCCTAATTTTCTAGGATTGATTCTTTGTGTGTTCACTTAGCACTCTAAAAACTTAATCTTTGTGACATGTGTTGCTTCCAAACCTCTTATAGGGTGCTAGGTAAACCTAACAGTGCATACTTGCGATTACCTGTATATGTTATTTACTATTCACGAGTTGGCAACTCAACCCCGTTGTGCCACAGTATTTTGCAGGTTGTTCCCCAGAGTAGTCGAGGTAGGCTATTCATGTAAGTGCACGGCGGCGCCCCGACCGTCAATCCGACGCCGGAATGCGGAAAAGAAACTTTTTACTTTAAGTTTTGAACCGGCACCACCGCGCACTATAAAACCCGTATCGGGCCATTAACATAGTCCTAGCAAACTAGAGAAGGGGTAGAGAGATATACCGAGCGATCTGTGTCCTTCGGTCTTCTCGTCGTCGTCCCGATCTCCCCGCGGAATCTCCGGTCTTCATCTCCTCGTCGGAAGGGCACCACATCGACGGGTTCTTTTACGGGCTCGCACCTCTGGACCGAGGCAACTCGGGCACGAAGGTGGCGAGCCGACGTGCCCAAGAATTGAAGTAGAATAGTGTAGTGCTATGTCTCATTGGGTTTTTAAGAAGTTGCCTTTTGGTGGAGGAAATGAACTAAACTTTTGGAGATAGAACTTTGGGATTTTTGTGCAGCCAAAAGATCAAAAATCCCCTACCAAAATTTTGGGACAGCCACCATACAACTTGGCCGGCCCCTCTCTTAAGGAATAAGAGAATGGAATGCAAGAGAATCAAATGAGTGAGTGAGCCAATAATCAAGAGAGAGAGAAGGGTTATGATGAGAAATCATCACCAACCAAATCCAACACTCTACAAACTAATCATAACCCAAAAGTCAAGCAATGATGATGCCCAATCATGAAGCAAGAAGTCAATGCATGGTGGAACCATCATGACACTACAACATGCAAATAACACCCTCCACAAATCAAATTTGCATGCTTGCAAATAAGCCCTCCTCCACCAATTATCAGCCAAGGAAAGGAAGAAAGGAAAACTGGCTGAAACGGAAAGCTAACTGGCAACATCAGAAAACTGATCCCGTAATAAATTACAGGAAAACCCCGCTACAGTATATACATACTTGCATTTGTATTGCGGCCGAATACAAATGCAATGAGACAAAATCTACACTATACAATACTAGGATCCGGCTTAAACCAAAGTCCGCTAGTATTATCCGTCCGATCATGTTCCGTGCAATACCGCACGTGTATGATCGAACCCTGCCATATCTCCATACGGCCTCTACAGCGTTTCGCTCGAAACTTGAGAAAACGGTCTGTGGGGGACTCTAAAGACTCGTCAATAGTTTGGTTGTGGATTTAACCACCAGCACATCAGAGGTATTAGCCATACGTAACGGGCCACCAGGTATTGACCAAAAGGGACGTCGATGAGCGAACTCATCCTGATACCCTACTGAGCCTGTCAGTGACAATATCCGTACAGTCCGGTCCATTCGTCTATGAGCATCGCATGGCGGGCCTAGGGGGTTGGTAAAAGTCAGACCCCCAAAAGCGGTACAAGTCGTGTCGGAGTGTAGCCCAGAACACCCTGAGATACTACTGGAATACCTACCAGAAAATCTCCTGCCTTGTCCAAGGACTTCGTGTAATGGCTCTCCTAGACACAGCGCGACCTCACCCCCAATACCGGGAGAGACGAACCCCTGCAGATCCGCTCACTGCCTCCATGTGGCTCGGGACTGCACCTAACTAAAACCTGTTTGCACGTCTCCTTTGAGCATGGTAGGGTAGTAATCAAAGTACAGTGGGAACTCACACGAGACAAATGACGATCTCAGGTCGATGAACTAACCTATACACATGTCACCAAGGAACTGCTATCTGACGTCAGGTATAAGACCAACTAGCATGTTCCCGGCGAGTCCTGTCCGGTGTACTCATAACCCAATAAGCACCTGTATACATCTTAGGTGAACCAACTGACACCAGTGGCTTGTGAGACTGGCCACCGCCGCTCGTCGGGGTCTCGACTGTATACACTAGTCTACTCTGGAGTATCGATGCCCTGTCTCGAAACTCCCACGACTAGGGACCTTTTAAGGATGTGCTTATAGACCCCAGCTCCCACGTATATGATCGCCATCATACTGCTGGCAGTCAAGCAAGAATCCTATGGGCTCTATCAACGCGCAATAGTGACCCGTAAGGTCACCTAAAGCAGTACACGATGATAAAAATAAACCAGATAGCATACTATCATCTTGAGTAAGACTGTCCTACCGGTATAGGTCCTCCCTCAATCATTGCAATCACGTGCCTGTGATCCAATAATTGACTCTGAGGGCACTATCTGCAACAATCTCCCATATGCACTCAAGGCTAATTATTGTGATGTTGCATACTCACAGCCCGTGTGATACTGAACACCCAACTCCTCTATTAATCAGTCTCACAAAACCCGTTTGCGAAACTATTGCGTTCGAGTAATAGCCTCAGTGAGTGGATCCGCCTTGATGTTTCTTTCTATGTCTCTCTATATCTCAAGTTCGCGGAGAATGCCATCTCCCGAAATGAGCAATACCTGTCTTAGAATGTGTCTGGATGTCTGATGGGACCAAGCTCATAAATGAACTCCAAATCCAAACTTCTTAGACTGTATCGTCAACTGAACTTAATCAGTATCCTGCGTCATGCCTCCCTCAGTATCCCCTTGGAGCACCTGTCCAAAATTCTGCCCCTCGTCAAAAGGAAAACTATAACTCTGAAAACCAATCTGTCATCCAGGTCACCTTGGAAGCCTGGAATGATAACTGTCTCCCGAAAGAGACTGCTGTTATCATATCCCTAGAACATTCACTTATGTTCTAAAACTGCTTCTGTTCGTTTCTCCAGGATTGGATCAATATCAATTTATTTCATCCACTGCAAAAACAATATCTGGTGTGGTACTTGACATCTCATGATTGACTCAATTGCCTAAGCAAGTGATCTGCCAATCATGCACATCCCTCTCCCCTTTAGTCTGTAAGACACCTTTAGAGAGGGCGAATCCATCACCTGCAGGTATACTACCGTGCCAGGAGTCATCCATTCTAAAAACTCTTAGAATGCTGTCTAAGTACCCTAATTGGGAAACCACCCAAATCTAGATCTATAGATCTAGTAATGTCTTGATATTATACCCAATTCCTATATGGAGAAACCACTGTGTGACAACCAAAGTATAACCGATCGTAGTATAGAAATATCACTTCCTACTCTGTGTATGTCATCCAAATACCAGGACATCACACCCAACTACCTTCTTAATAGATCTATCCCCAATTCTGATGAAGTCAAACCTATGACTGTCACATCAGAAATAGATGATCGATCTCCGCTATATCTGCTTTAGTCTATCAATAGACATAAGCCACTTGTCCACCAATGCTTCCGCTGCTCCCACTGACTACGAAAACCCTCTGGCAGAGTTATATACACGTACACTTCTAAAGCTAGTTTAGAACGACGCTATACTCATCCCCTTGCCGGGTCTCACAGCCTGGAACAACAGCAATGGCAAGTCAGGGTAAACAAGAACCTCCCTGTCACCGTCCTTGAGGCTACCGGAGTACCCCTCGGGTGCCTGAGGTTACCCACCGTATCTGTGGAGTGGCCAATGGAATGTCAAACCAAATTGAATCTTTAGGTTCTTATCAAATTTTCAGTAATCGTCTGCGGTTCTGGAATCACTTCCAGTTCTACCATACTCCCACTATTGTTTTATGAAAAAATCCATTTTTGTTAAAACTGTGGCGAGTCAAGAACAATATCACTAATTATCTTCCAGATGGTAGAAAGTCAACCCTCGTCATAGCCTGGGTCAACCCACAAACAGCCATTACAGAAACGTGCCTTGAGTTATCCAGAGTCTGGTTTTAATCATAAGCCGGACAACTCCCCGTACCTTAACAATGTTAAGATATGAACCGTTCTATACCCAATATAGAAACAGAGGCACTGATTTAATTGAACCAGATTCAAATCATGCAGCTGTCTCCAGTGTATGTCAACTAAATGGAAAGAGGCCGATCAGCATTACTCAACATAGGAGTGCTTCCAATTATGAGTAATCTGAAAGAGAAGCAAGTTCTCTTAATCATTACTATCAACTGAATACCCTACACAAGTATCTACATCTTCGATCACCTTGAAGAATCCCGATACTTGAAATACCTGGTTCTCTACTTTATTCATATACCTATAACTTCTCAAAACTCAGACCTTGTGTTTCTACGAAACACTTATCTAAGAACTAGAGAATTCATAAGTAAACCGAATATAGTACGAGGACCAACCCCTCTGTCCTAATGGACACTGGACAACATACAATACTCTGTATACGTCCCTTGAGTCTGATAACTCAATCCCTGTGTGTCGTAGGTTGAAAACTGTATCTATGGTTAAGAAGAATTACACCGCTGTTTAATGCTCCTTACCTAACCATCCACTGATATAGGTAAATGTCATGGACATAATTTCAAAAAGGTATATCTCACTTTATAAAAATAGACGTACAGATGTATCAATTTGAAATTGGTGCATAACAGCGGATATTCAAAACCAAATATTTGCCGTCCGGCAAACAACCCAGGCGATTTCCTCAAATATCACCAATTACAACGAATTCCGATATAATGAGGATGATCACCTAATTCCCAATAACTTACTCCCACTCATCATCTATAAAACCATACAGATGTGAGAATCATATCTGGTAAATACATACCTTGGAGCAAGGGCTAATTGGGAAATCAGTTTTCTTTTAACAATACACAGTGAAACCGAAACATTGAAATGTTTTATAGGGGTATCCTGGTATTCCTATTAATGCCACTTCCATTATCCAGATTCACAACTGTAACCGTATAATTCTTTTCCATCTCTCCAAATCCCTTTATATGTCTTTAGTCATTATCTTCTGTACCTTTAGGCCAAATTGTTTTCTTCCTTCCCTACCGTTCGGCACCAGCCTATGGTTTGGAAGAAGACTATCCAATAAGCATAATGGGTGTACTATCCTAATCCTAAGAGCACTCGCAATGCGAGAGAAGATGAATATAAAAGACACCTGAATAAACCTTATTCCTATTTCTCCTGAACCAGAATCCATCCCCGAACTGGAACAAGTTCCTTTCGAGTTCGTATATAACCATACGATGGAGTATCCAATAAACTGTGGATCTTCATAGTGATACGGAGTGTTCTGGAGAAATTCAAAGGAGATGTGGGAGTGGCGATGAAATACTTGGTTTGGTCGTGAATAGAAGTCGCCATTTACTTTGCCCTCTTACTAATCCCTTGATATGTCTTTACTTAATACCTTCTGTACACCATCGTTATGCTAATTGGTTTTCTTCATTCCCCACCGTTCGGCACCAGCCTAAGGTTTAGAAGAAGACTATCCAATTTGCATAATAGGTGTACTATATCCTAAACTATGGAGTACTCGCATCCTGAGAGAAGGTAAAAGGAAAAGACAACTGAATAGTCCTATTCGTTTTCTCCAGAACCGGAAACCATCCTCGAATAAATTCCTTCGAGTTCGTATATAACCATATGATGGTTTTATCCAATGGAAATGGACGTTCGTAGTAATACGGGGTGTCCTGGAGAAAAGGGTAAAAGTAGGAGTGGCAATGAGGTTTGCAACTCTTATAATCCAAAAGCCAGTGTATAAGAAGGTTCGGTCAACTTTGTCACTGAGTCATAGTCAAAGGTCGGGTCATGGTCGCTGCCAAAGAGAAAGAGAAAAGAAACACTCAGCGTGCACTCTAACCTAGATCAGAATGGTTGTCACTTTATCTAATCAGGAAACCTCCCACTGTAACGTCAAATTCTCCTCCAAACCTGAAAGGAGAATTAGTCGGGATCACCCGAGGAGTAAACCAACTCATCAGTGAGAATCGGGATCCGACTATCATCGCATGATAACGTGACGAAATCTGTTCACGTTATCACACTCCAGAAGGTATGCGCATATCTGGCAAGTTTCAGTTTCTTTAGAAACTCCGATGTGATTTTTATCCCATGCTCTTATGACCTTGGCGTGAGGTCAAAATGTCATAAGTCACATGTCAAGTTCTACCCATCATTATCCAGGTTAATTTGAACCCACCCGTACCTACCCTTGACGTAGGCCAAAATGGCAGTACGACTGTCCCAAACCAACGCATTCTATCTATGCAACAGATAAATATCCGGCAGCTACCAATCACTATGCCTTGGCGTGAGGTCAAAATACATAGCTTGAATACTACCGAATATTTAACTGAAATGATGGAGGGCTACGAATGGTTTCTGGCGAAAACCTTTAACGTAATGAACGTGATATAGTTGAAGGAACTGGATAGTTTTATAAAAATATTGTGGTGAAAACCTTTGCTAAAAAGGTCACTCCCGGTGAAGGGATCTCGGCTCTTTCCCCGTAGAATGAGGTGCAAGATATTCCAACTGAATACCACGATGCAAAGCAAAAGCAAACGACTATAGTGAAGTTATTGCCCTGACGCAAACTTCTATCCAAGAAGTCACTCCCGGTGAAGGGATCTCGGTCCTTGCCTCGTCGACTGAGGTGCTGGATATTCATAACCGAATACCACTGTGCAAAACAAAAGAGAACGTCCTTGCAATAACAGCTTTTTGAAAAATGTTCCAACAACATCAGAATAGGTTTGTTTAGCTTGCATTGATCCGAATCAATGCAGTCCCATCAATTGATTACACCAATAAAGAACGAAAATAATGATGTACGTATATGCCATCCGCATTCGCCACTGGATCCCGTCATTACCCGTTAGGTTACTTAACTAACGACAGAGCGGGGACTGGACTAGCGCGGATGCAAAACATATACAACATCTACTAGTATATATATCAATATATAATATTCGCTCAAGGCGTGATAAAATGCAACATCACAGAAATGTAATAAGCATCACAGAACAATACAGATATCTGGGATCCCCGGGTTTCATAGAGCCGCTACTGAAACCCGACGTTCCCCTGGTCGTGTGGATAGCCTGTGCAATGAAATCCTAGACCCCTACGGGCGCGGCAAGTTACCCGCCAAAACCTGAAGCGAGGCATCCCCCTTCAGCAACGTGAATGGACCACCCAGCACTTCACGGAATCCGGTAACTTAGGCACCCCTCCTTGGGTCAACCTGTACCCCCTACGAGTGCGGCGAATAGCCCGCCGATTCTAGAGTGAAGCCCCCTCCATCTCAACACCATGAGATGCGAGCCCATTGCCCTCTAGAACCCGGCTATCCGTGCACCCCACCTTGGGGTAATCCTAGTACAGAAAGTAAAATATACATACAATGGGTACATCGACCTCACCCCGGTCGTGCACGAAAAGAATAATATACAAACAGGCAGTGACGGCAGTCCACATGTCGGATGCTCGCCCCGCAATATCAATTGTACATATAAAACGAAACTGTACTAACATTGCATCCAGGCTATTCCTCACGACCAATCCGCAACATCACAGCATAACACAGAACATCAACGTGAATATCACGTTCACAAATCCGTCTAAAAGGGCTATAGCAGTTAGACAGGATTTACCGATCAAATGACATTCACGGTCACAGATATAATGTAAATACTGTGAACTAACATGTTTAAAATTTTTGATCGACTAAATTTTCCCAAGTGGGCCCCAAGCATAACTGTAGCACTTAAAGAAAATCTGGGCCCAAACAGAACATTCCAAAAACCCCATTTTCAACTCAGGAGCTCTTTGTAAAATTTTGGTGCACTGAACAGTTAAAGTGGCGGCGGAACCGCGGCCCAAGGATGGGTTTGGCCGAGGTTCCGCGATGGAATAGTGAGTTCACGTGACCAAATTTTTACAGAATGCTTAGAATTCCCTGCACGTATTTCTGCAATGTACTGAAAAAATTTTCGAGCCAAAAATAAATCGACAGAAAACTGATGCATTTGAAAACGTGGTTTCGAAAAATCCGATCGATCGAACTTGTGAACATGTTTGACCAAGCTAGACTAGGTTAATGGCGTGGCTCTGATACCATGTAAGTGCACGGCGGAGCCCCGGCCGTCAATCCGACGCCGGAATGCGGAAACGAAACTTTTTACTTTAAATTTTGAACCGGCACCACCAGGCACTATAAAACCCGGATCGGGCCATTAACATAGTCCTAGCAAACTAGAGAAGGGGTAGAGAGATATACCGAGCGATCCGTGTCCTTCGGTCTTCTCGTCGTCGTCCCGATCTCCACGCGGAATCTCCGGTCTTCATCTCCTCGTCGGAAGAGCACCACATCGCCGGGTTCTTTTACAGGCTCCCATCTCTGGACCGAGGCAACTCGGGCACGAAGTTGGCGAGCCGACGTGCCCAAGAATTGCAGTAGAATAGTGTAGTGCTATGTCTCATTGGGGTTTTAAGAAGTTGCCTTTTGGTGGAGGAAATGAACTAAACTTTTGGAGATAGAACTTTGGGATTTTTGTGAGGCCAAAAGATCAAAAATCCCCTACCAAAATTTTGGGACAGCCACCATACAACTTGGCCGGCCCCTCTCTTGAGGAAGAAGAGAATGGAATGCAAGAGAATCAAATGAGTGAGTGAGCCAATAATCAAGAGAGAGAGAGGGGGGTTATGATGAGAAATCATCACCAACCAAATCCAACACTCTATCAACTAATCATAACCCAAAAGTCAAGCAATGATGATGCCCAATCAGGAAGCAAGAACTCAATGCATGGTGGAACCATCATGACACTACAACATGCAAATAACACCCTCCACAAATCAAATTTGCATTCCTGCAAATAAGCCCTCCTCCACCAATTATCAGCCAATGAAAGGAAGAAAGGAAAACTGGCAGAAACGGAAAGCAAACTGGCAACTTCAGAAAACTGATCCCGTAATAAATTACAGGAAAACCCCGCTACACTATATACATACTTGCATTTGTATTGCGACCGAATACAAATGCAATGAGACAAAATCTACACTATACAATACTAGGATCCGGCTTAAACCAAAGCCCGCTAGTATTATCCGTCCGATCATGATCCGTGCAATACCGCACGTATATGATCGAACCCTGCCATATCTCCATTCTGCCTCTACAACATTTCGCCCGAAACATGAGAAAACGGTCTGTGGGGGACTCTAAAGACACGCCAATACTTTGGTTGTGGATTTAACCACTAGCACGTCAGAGGTATTAGCCATACGTAACGGGCTACCAGGTATTGACCAAAAGGGACGTCGATGAGCGAACTCATCCTGATACCCTACTGAGCCTGTCAGTGACAATATCCGTACAGTCCGGTCCGTTCGTCTATGAGCATCGCATGGCGGGCCTAGGGGGTTGGTAAAAGTCAGACCCCCAAAAGCGGTACAAGTCGTGTCGGAGTGTAGCCCAGAACACCCTGAGATACTACTGGAATACCTACCAGTAAATCTCCTGCCTTATCCAAGGACTTCGTGCAATGGCTCTCCTAGACACAGCGCGACCTCACCTCCAATACCGGGAGAGACGGACCCCTGCAGATCCGCTCACTGCCTCCATGTGGCTCGGGACTGTACCCAACTAAAACCTGTTTGCACGTCTCCTTTGAGAGTGGTAGGGTAGTAATCAAAGTATAGTGGGAACTCACACGAGACAAATGACGATCTCAGGTCGATGAACTAACCTGTACACAAGTCACCAGGGAACTGCTATCTGACGTCAGGTATAAGACCAACTAGCATGTTCCCGGCGAGTCCTGTCCGGTGTACTCATAACCCAATGAGCACCTGCATACATCTTAGGTGAACCAACTGACACCAGTGGGTTGTGAGACCGGCCACCGCCCCTCGTCGGGGTCTCGACTGTATACACTAGTCTACTCTGGAGTATCGATGCCCTGTCTCGAAACTCCCACGACTAGGGACCTTTTAAGGATGTGCTTATAGACCCCAGCTCCCACATATATGATCGCCATCATACTGCTGGCAGTCAAGCAAGAATCCTAGGGGCTCTATCAACGCGCAATAGGGACCTGTAAGGTCACCAAAAGCAGTACACGATGATAAAGATAAACCAGATAGCATACTATCATCTTGAGTAAGACTGTCCTACCGGTATAGGTCCTCCCTCAATCATTGCAATCACGTGTCTGTGATCCAATAATTGACTCTGAGGGCACTATCTCCAACAATTCATCTATCTCATCATCTTTTGCTGCGGATACCGCTTCAGCTCATAGTATGCAGTTTTGCTTAGGTGGGTTTTGTGGTTATCCATTTTTTTTATTGTATATTCGTTGTATCCTTGTACTCTCCATCTACTACTTCATGTTTGACTTAGAGACTTGATGTGAGGACGATATTGTATATTATTCTGTGACTTGGAGATCTTTTATATAGTTTTCTTTTATCGTCATTTATTTCTTCGCTACGGCGTCGTATATCTGTTGTGGTGGTTGTTTTCCGCCTTTGGGCGTGTATTTGCTCCCGTTTGGGGATGCTTTCCTTTTATCTTTGTTGTACCCATTTTTAGGGTTAGTTTTTATAAAGGGCATGCCGTCAAAATTTTAAAGGAAATAAAGTTGGACTTTTAAAAAATTTGGGTTGAGATTTCAAAGGTTTTGAAAATACTATTATTTCTTACTACTTTGATTGTTTAGATTGCTGGATTTTCGGCTTACTTCAATTGCGTTACGCCTGTAGACATTGCGTAGTTTAAGGGCCGTCACGTGCCAAATTTCGTGTCGTGACAATGCTTTTTCTCGGTTCTGAGACGTATGATATGTGAAACCCGATTCGAGGAGTTGGATGAGGCCGATTGCGGGTACATGGTAGACCCGGTATGGTACCCCGGGGCGAGAACGGATTGATGTGCTGAAGACGGTGAGCCTAGCAGATGGACTACTACCTACCGGTGATAGTATTTGGGCTCGGCGGATATCCAGAGGATACCGACCGAAGTCGAGAGATTATATGGGCCGATCCGGACTGACGGAGCCCGTGGGCCGATACGGACTGACGGAGCCCGATATATGAGGATTTACGTGCCGATGCTGGAAACGGGTTTCATGATATTTTCGAGTGTCGATGCTGGACACTCAGGTTCCATGATTTTGATGTGTCGCAAGGGACATACATTGATTTATATCCTCATACTTTCATGCATATGCTTTTATGACATTTACATGCATGATGTTGTTGCGTCATTGGTTG
This sequence comes from Agapanthus africanus, assembly GCA_030015575.1. Classification (NCBI taxonomy): domain Eukaryota; kingdom Viridiplantae; phylum Streptophyta; class Magnoliopsida; order Asparagales; family Amaryllidaceae; genus Agapanthus; species Agapanthus africanus. The sequence goes on along the minus strand of CM057343.1, from coordinate 164,863,040 downwards.
ACACGTGGACATGATCCACACGCATACATGCATTGATTACATAGTTGGATAATATCCATATACTTATAGACTTCATGATATAGTTGACACTGATTCATGTTGATTACATTGATCATACCTCATATTTATGATATGTTGCTACCTGAGGGACATACACGAGCACTTGGTATTACACTGATGTATAGATGTTTACCCTTGCCACCTTATCATGCTACAGACTTTATCATTTTGAGGATATATATATTACTGATCGTATTAACCTAGGTTTGAGTCATACATACGATTTCTGCTCTGTGATGTTTTCTACTCACGAGTTGGCAACTCACCCCGTTGTGCCACAGTTTCTTACGGGTTTTGCCGTACAGGTTTCCTTGCGGGTTTTGCCGTACAGGTTTCGTTACGGCTTTGCTTGCACACTGCCTCCATTTCGGGTGATTTGCTTTAGTAGGTGGGTTCACTTATATCTTGACCACCATTGTACTTTATTTATTCAGTTGTATCTAAAAACTCCATCAACCAGACATGTATATTTATTAGACTTAGGAGACTATTTGTTTATTCTTTCGACCTTAGAGTCGCGCGTTGTATTATTAGGGTTTTTGTAACACCCTTGTTCATTTATACCAGTTCTAGTTCATGTATTTCTTTATTTATGGTATTTTCCTGTTTACTGTGTTTTGGGTGCGAATAGTGTTTTGACATCTGTATTTGCATCCGACCCGACCCGCTTGCTTGAAACCTGTCTTGATTCATGTTTATGATCTATCCTGACTTGTTGCGTAGACTCTTGCACATTCATTTTAATTTATTCATTGCATTCTCGCATTATATCTGGCATCTGCATTTTTATATATAACATTTAAAGTCACATAAGGTATTTTAAAAATACATTGCATGGCCTGCATGATACCCCTGAACCTGTGGTAGCATCTGCGCATCTTTTTCTCATCCCGTTAAGTGAAACGGATTTGTTTGGATGGCTACGCGCATGTACGTGCATCCGATCTTAGGGGTATGGTTTTTCGTTACCCGGATATCCGATTTTAATTTTGGTCGAGTTGTATATTTTTCATATTTTGAAACTGAATTTTAGACCCGTCCCGGATGTATTTTGGTCTAAGTTTGTATTTACTAGAAAATTTAATTTTATTAATATTTAATTAACAGTTTAAAAAAATTTATAACTAAAAGATTTTTTTAAAAACTAAACTTTAATAATTAATCTTTTTTAACTAACAGTACATTCTCTCTCTGTCTATCTCTCACTCTCTTCCTTATTCCTCTCTCTCGGCCTTTCTTTCTCCTCTCGCGGTGAACGAGATCCGCTCACCTCCCTTCTCCACTAAGGTTACCTCACTCCTTCAATTCTTTCCTTTCTTCCTCGTTACCTTAAAAACCCTCACGAGAGCGAGAAAACACAGAACCCAAAACCTCGTCATCTTCCCCTCAACATCTCCTCAACCCCGTCATCATCCTAATCTTCTCCGACTCACCACTCCTCTCTTCTTCCTCATCATCACTCCTCACCTCCTAACTCACCTCCTTTCCATGCATGAACCCGAGCCCTTCCCTGCACACACCCTCATCGCCAGAGCCTCGCCTGCACACCCTCACGCAGGCGACCCCTCGTCACCACACCCATCATCCTCCTCCATGTTCCTCTCCCCGACTCCTCCTCGACTACCTCCTCCTCTTCTCGCCCACTCTTTCCCCGACACCCAACCGACTTACCCCTGCACCCTAGGAGTCTGGCAACAGCAAACCACGCCTGAACCCTCATCGCCGGAGCTCCGACCGCGTCGTCACCCTAGCCTCCGCCTCCTCTGTTCCAAACCCAGAGAACCTATCTTCTTTTCTTCTCCTTCTTCTTCTTCATTCTTCTTTCTTGTTCTTGATCTTGTTTCACATTTTTCCGGTGATCACCGTCGGAGCTGAGCCACTGCCGACGACCCAGAAGACGTTCTCGTGCAGCGTGGTCACTTCTTGCATTGGCTGGTTCCGTTCCAAGCACGCGTGTGTGCATCACAACTTTTACCGACATCCGACACGCCGTACGTATCCATCATGTGATCCGATCGAGGCAAGTTAATCTTGCTACATGCTATATTACTATATTCTATATCCATTTGAATAATAACACTCCATAATGATTAGTTATGCATCTACATTATCATTTCGGCATGTTTTACCGTTTTCAGACATCCTTATGCGTCCGTACAATTTATTTCCCATTTAGTGCATACAAACTTATCTTGTTACATACTATACTACAATATACTGCATCCAATTGAATATTTCCATTTCATAATATTTAGTTGTGCATCCCGCATTTACCAGTTTATCATTTTACTGTTATATGACGTCCGTACACATCAATATCATTATTTATATATCTAGTCGCATGCTAAATCATCTTGCCACATGCTAGGTATAATATTATGCATCCATATGAGTAAAATGTTACCCGTTCATCCCATTGTACCTCCATACTAAAGTATTACTGTTTTCGGATACCCGTTTGCATCCATATCATTTAAAATATATATAACTGCATCTATAAATCAAATTAATTCATATTATTATTATAGTAACACCCCATGCTTAAAAAAGTGCATACTAATCAGTATTGGAACTGTAAGTGTAACCCCTAATCGATATTTGTGCATCCATACCATTAATTCTATATCTATTCGCATACCATGTCACATTATTAAATATTGTTGTTATATTGATACCCCATGCTTGATATTGTGCATCCTGCTTGGTCATGGTGTAACCCCTGGTAGATATTCGTGCACCCATTCTTTTATCGTACATCCGTATTCTACCCTGATTCTATACTTGCTACATTTTACTGTTGGGAACCAATTTGATACATATACACTACCAGACATGACCTGATATATAATTACTTGACTTGATACCTGATCATGTTTCTAATGCCGACAATCCTGACATGTTGTCCCGATGGACATATCCTGTTGTCTGTATAGACAAACATGTACCTGCTTGATCCTGTGTTGGCATTAGCTCCAGATTTATCAATACCTGACTTGAACACATAACCTGGGGGTATGGGGAAATTAATGATGAAACCTGACTTGTAACTCGACAGTTTGATGCTTATACTGATCAGTTTTATGGGCTAGGCCAGCCCGGGGATGCTGCTGCTAACATCATTCATTTGTACATGTTTCCTGTTTAGTGCCTAGCGGCATGTCTCAGTTTCAGCCCGAGAATCTGGACCGTGGTTCCGGGCATGCACGAGATACTATTGAGTTACATCGACGATTCATTAAATTGATTTCACAGAATTGAGAGTAGTTAACCCAGTATTTAGTTCAGATTACTCACTGCACGTCGCATGTGCTTTTACCCTTCAATATTCCATATTTATGTTACTGTTATACCTTTATTACTGTTCATACTCATGCCTGCATGTCTTGCTACCCCCTGATTATATTATTGTTGATATTATGACGCACTGACTTCTGGGTTTTGCATGGTCCAGTTCCTCTACCTTTTGTCACAGGCTGATCAGGAGTATTTCCACCGTCAGGCTGAGCAGTGAGGATCCTGTTAGTATCCATTTAGTTTAGTTATTTCCGTACTTTCCAGATGTTACTGTTCATTGGATTTATTGCTTCTGCACAATATTTCTTAACTCGTTTATTCTGGCATATGGACATGTACTAGATAGTTTATTTTACTTTCCTGTTCTTGATATCTTATAGACAGCCGTAATGTGACTGCGGAGGGATGTTTCCTATCCATAGGTAGCATGGTTGGCTCTGTCACGTGCTGATCTTAGAGCACTCTGTGAAGCGGGGCATGACAGGGTTTGTTTGGTATCAGAGGCATATGATTTAGGTTTATCGGGTTTGATTCTTTTGTAGTTGGGTATTGGACCCAATACACGAATCAGAATACTCGTGATTAGGAACATGTCCTGCCACATTATTCTCGTGATTCTAGAATCTTTCTTTCTCTTTATCTTTTCTCTTGACGATATGCAAACAGCTTTGCATCTCTGCTTGAAATCCTTTTGGTTCCTTATTGTTTCTCTCTAGGGTTTGGGCGACTTGAATGGAGTTATGTGATTGTACCCATGAACTGCAGCATGGTTACAATGAGGCACTCTATTTAAGTAACTTGGAGTCCTGGTCTTGATTCATGATTGAAATATTTCTTTGGTTCTTTCAGTTTCATTGCTTACCAGTTCATGTTTTGCAGATTTCTTGGTGATCGATACCTGCAGTTATGATGTTGTCTTGGGAATGGACTTTCTCGGCACTTTCCATGCTCATATTGATTGTAGGGCAAAGAAAGTGATTTTCTAAATTCCCGGACATCCGGAGTTTGTTTTTGCTGGAGGTAGCTGTTCTGTCAGGCCAGTCGAGTTTAGGACTAGGCCTACAAATAATGTTCTTTCATCAATGGAAGTTGATAAGAAGGAAGCGCCAGCTGTAGTTTGAGAGTTCATGGACGTGTTCAAGGACATCTCGGGTTTATCACCAAAACGAGATATGGAGTTCGCGATCGATCTTGTTCCTGGTGCAGCACCAATCTCAAAGGCGTACTATCAAATGGAACCAGTGGAGTTGGAAGAAGCAAAGAAACAGGTTACCGAATTGCTTGAGAAGGATTGGATTCGCAGCAGCAATTCACCTTGGGGAGCTCTAGTTCTTCTAGTAAAGTAGAAAGTGTTAGTGTATATGCCATAGAGGCCATTACTGTATCATACTAGTTTGTATATTACTTAATGGAAGCTTGGGATATTCACCTTGTATAAACAATCTTGCTCAATATAGTACTATGCTACTTGGTTTGTTTCTACTTCAATGTGTACATGTGTTTATTTTAGTATATCACCTATACACATTAGTGGAGCCCTTAGGATCTTTGCTTGATTACCAGCGTTGTGATGGCAGTCACACTAGTGGGGGCTGGGTAATCTATAAGCACATCCTTATGCAGGTCCCTAGTCGCAGGACTATCGAAACAGGGCATCGATACTCCGGAGTAGACTAGCGCATGCGCTTCTCATCCCAGTGTGGGAGACGGTCTGTCCTACAGCCGTCAGTACGTCGTACTGGAGATAGTATGCGGGTGCTCGTTGGGTTACGAGTACACTGGACAGGACTCGTCAGGAACTGACCGGTTGGTATTATACCTATCGTCAGTTATCAGTTCCCAGGTGACATGAGTACAGCTTAGTCCGCTGACTTGACACTGTCACTTCGCCTCGAGTGTGTTCCCACTGTACTTTGATTACTACCCTACCACGGCTCAAAGGAGTCGTGCAAACAGGTAGTAGTTGGGTGCAGTCCCGAAGCACTTGGAGGCAGTGACGGTTAGACAGGATTCGTTTCTCCCGGAATTGGGGGTTGACATCGCGCTGTATCTAGGAGAGCCATTACACGAGTAGTCCCTGGCCAGGGCAATCGAGATATACTGGTAGGCTTCCAGTGTTATCTCAGGGTGTTTTGGGCTTCACTCCGACACGACTTGTACCGCTATTAGGGGACTGACGTTTACCGCCCCCCTAGGCCCGCCATGCGATGTATCAGACGAACATACCGGACTGTACGGAGATTGTCACATTCAGGCTCAGTAGGAGTTCAGATGGGTTTCACCTCGTCAGTCTTGTTGTCGGCATCTACCTGGGGACCGTTACGCACAGCTAGTGCCGCTTGCGGTCTGTGGTTAAACCCACTGCCAGCGTAGTGTCGAGTCTTTAGAGTCCCACACAGAAAGCTATTCGCCTTTAGGAAAAAGAGTAGAGGTCGCATGGTTTTGCGACAGGTCGCATGGTTTTGAGGCAGGGTTCGATCACATCCGTGCGCTTATGCACGTACAGTGTCCGGACAGTTTACACTAGCGGGCTTTGGTTTAAGCCAGATCGTAGTGTACGTATTGGGATTGGATTTATCCAGTATGTATTCGTGTTCCTCGAAACGCGGATGCGGGTGTGTATGCACAGTTGACGGAGAGACAGAGGCAGAGGATTCTCATTAGGGTTGTTGACCGTTGTCTGTTGACTATTGACTTTTTGCTCAACCCTAATAAGAATATGATATATGATTAACAATAATATTAATTAAGTATTGTGGTGACATGGTTGTTGAGGGGTTGACTTTGTTGACTTGTTGACTTTGTTGACCGGTTGACTAGGTTGGACTAGTTGACTATCATGATGACAATGGTTATCATTTCATGGCAAAGACTTTTTTACTTGCTTGTTTCTCTTGTGAGAAATGAGTGCATGAAATGATTTAGCCATTTTGACTTGAACCATTTTTCACAATACTTGATTATTATTTTTGTGATGATGGTTTTGGATTATGAGAGCCAAGAGAGAAAAGCCTTCTATCATTCTATCATTCTCATTCTCTCTCTTGTTCTTGAGCTCTCATCTCCTTCCTCTTTCTCTCCCTCTCTTAGTCTATGGTTCACTTGTCTCATGTGTTGAGAACCAAGAACCATAGAGAAAATCCCAACACACTCTTCTCTACTCACTCTAGTTCACAAGGTTTAGCAAACCAAGTGAACTAGTTTCTTCAAAGATCGAAGAAGAAGCCAAAGGTAGAAGCTTTCGAGGTGGATCTATCTTCGGCGCAAGGAGACGACGGAGTGAAGCCGATCCGGACAACCATCGAGGCTTGAAGACGAAGGAGATCAAGAAAGAAAGGTATAACCCCCTAACCGAGTAGTTAACAACTTCTAGTTAGGTTGTTAGTTAGATGTTTAACAAAGATCCGGTTTTGAGTCCATGTTACCACCTCTAGAAAAATTGTTTTTCACCAAATTCCGCATGCCCGAAAGTACCGGGAGAGGTAGCATGGACTTACAGTGGTATCAGAGCCTAGTTAAACACTACCTAACATGTTAGCATAGTAACTAGAAATTCGATCGGAGAAAAAGTTGCGAAATACACCCGGATTTCAAACATTCTGTCGATTTTCAAAGTGCTGCAAAAATTATTTGAGATATACCAAAAATCGACTCAGGGTTTTTAGAAGAAACTGCAAAAATTCGACCCACTGAATCGATCAACGCGCCGTGGAACCGCGGCCGAGTTGACTCGGTCGTGGGGTTTTATTTTTGTAGTTTTTTCATAGGGGTATTTTGGGATTTTTGGAATATGTATTTTCTGCCCAGATTTTCCAGAACGAAAATTTTGTGTTTGGGACCTGAAAATCTGTATTTTTGATCGAACTTCTAAAAGACTTTAGCTGACGGGTTTTTCTGTGATGTGATATTTGTATTGAACGTCTTCTAATCGCTATATGTCGATTAGTGGGGGTTATATAAATCTGTGATCTGTAATGTTATTGGAATGTGTATATGAATTCATTGGATTGTCGCGGGTGAATAGCCGGGGGTTGTGAGACGAGAGTTTTCTTTTCTTTCAATTCATGTAAATTTCTAAATTGATGTAATAATTATTTATATGGCCGCACAACCGGGTCGGGGTTGTAGCCGTCATTGTATAATTTCTTTTTACTGTTTTTGCTCCTAGGATAGACCCATGGAGGGGGTGCACAAACTACCGGGTATGCCGAAGTGCCGAGTGGCCTACTCACGGAGATGATGGAGGTTGCTTCGCTTCGGGTACTTGGGGGGTAGTTTGCCGCACCCGTAGGGGTCTTGGGTGGGGTATTGGCTATTCACCACGACTGTGTAATCTGCTTTTCGTTACAGGCTCGTACGAATTGCGGGTTCCTAGTATATCCAATGTGTTCATCTGTGATCTGAAATGGCTATCATTGCAATATATATATGATATTATTTAGGCGTTGCTTATGTTTTACAGCCGCGCTAGCCCAGCCCCTGCTCTGTCGTTAGTTAAGTAACCTAACGGGTAATGACGGGGCCCCGTGGAGAATGCGAATGGCATAAGCGTACGTCATATTTTGGTTATTTTCTGCAATGGTAGGATTAAATGATGGGACGCATTAAAAGAACAAATGCAAGAATATCACGCATTAAAAGAACTAATGCAAGAAAATAAACCAAGTAAAAGACGTTGGAACACTTTCGAAAAACCACTCGGTTCATTTCAAAACTAACTTTTAAATGCGGAGTTTGAGCCACTCCTTTTAAAAGCTATCTCGTTCCATCGACTATATCAAGTTCACTACGTTCACGGTTTCGCCAAAACCATTCGTAGCCCTCCGTCATCTCACATAAATAGTCAATAGTATTCAAGCTATGTATGTTGGCCAAAGTCAAGGCATAGTGATTGGTAGCTATTGGGTATTCATGTGTAGCATAGATAGATGCGTTGGTTTGGGACAGTCGTACTGCCATTTTGGCCAAAGTCAAGGGTAGGTACGGGTGGATCCAAATTAACCTGGAGAATGACGGGTAGAACTTGACATGTGACTTATGATATTTTGGCCAAAGTCAAGGTCATAAGAGCATGGGACAAAAATCCACATCGGGAGTTTCAAAAGAATTGAAACTTGCTAGTGTTGCATACCATTTGGAGTGTGATGATTCTGGTAGGATTCCTTCAGTTTCGTCACGCGATGATATTTGGATCCCGATCCTACTGTGAGTATATGCTACTCCTCGGGAAATTTCTCACTTAACGATCAATGCTATAAACCTAGTAGGTGTCTAGAAAGGTGTTAGCGGGGCTACGCCCCCAGGAAAAAGAGGTTCTTAAATTAAGGAACTTCGCGAAAGCGTTGGAAAACCTCCCTCGAAGTACCGACACCAGCCTGGCCGAACGGTTAAGCAAGTATTGTACGGTGAGATTGATCCTGACTAATTCTTCCTTTTTGGTTTGAGGAGGGATTCGAGAAACAGTGGGAGCCATCCTGTTTAGACAAACTAAAAACCACTCTAAACTTGCAAGAGCATCATGCTGAGTGTTTCTTCTTCTCTCTCCTAATTGCAGCGACCAATCGACATGACTGGACTTAAGTTACTTCTAGATAAAAATATACTGACAGGGCCAAACTACAAAGATTGGCTCAGGAATGTCAAGATGGCAATCACTTACGACAAGCTGGGGTATCTTCTTACCACCAAAGCTCCCTCTGTCCCAGGTCCCAAAACCAGCGTCGCGGATAAGGAAATCCGTAAGACCTGGGAACTAGATTGCGCGAAGGCCAAGTGCCTTGTGCTTGCCTCTATGGACAATGAACATCAGAGGGACACGAGAATATGGACCTTGAATCCATATTTCTCCATACAAAAGAACACTATGGAGAGCAGTCTCGTATCGCAAGATACGAAGTGTCGAAGAAGTTATTTTCGGCAAGGTTGGCCATCGGATCATCGGTAGCGGAACACGTGCTTAAGATGATTGGCTTCATTGAGGAGCTCGCGGAACTTGGGACCACGTTAGAGAACGAGCTCTATACGGACTTGATTCTCTAGTCCCTTCATTCCACTTACGCCCAGTTTATCCTGAACTTCAACTTACAAGAAAAAGAAGTTGAACTTTCAGAACTCCTCAACATGCTGAGGAGTGCAGAGGGCACCCTACAGAAAGGTAGGGAAACATCCACTTTGTTTGTAGGAGGATCTTCCTCTTCTAGGTCCAAGGCGAAAGCCAAGGGAAAGAAGAAGAAAGCCCCCGCCAAACCAAGCGGCGGTGTTGGTAAAGTGGATACGAAGGGAAAGACAAAAGCAACAAAGAAAGTGGGAAAGCTTGTGGATAAGGAAGAATGCTTCTATTGTCATAAGAAAGGACACTGGAAGAATGATTGCAGGGCTTGGAATTCCAGGACACGGGAATTGAAGCAGGTTGCGGCTTCAGCTTCAGGTGTGTATGTTATTGAAAAATGTCTTTCAATAAACTCTACTTCCTGGGTATTGGATACCGGATCAGGATCTCATATCTGTTATTCTTTGCAGGCGTTGAGAAACTGTAGGGTTTTGAAAGCAGGTGACATGACCCTCAGAGTTGCAAACGGAGCTAGCATGGATGCTAAGGCCGTGGGGGACTATCACCTGGGAATGTCAGATGGACATGTTTTGGTTTTGCGTAATTGCTTTTTTGTACCCGACGCAACTTGTAATATCATTTCTGTATCTTTAGTTTCTAAAGAAGGTTATGAATTTGCGTTTGTAAGTAATGTTGTAAACATTCACCTTAATCAAGTTTTGATTGGGTCAGGAACATTGAGCAATGGTATATACGTATTAAACCAACCACAGATTTTCAATGTCCAGAATACACACAAAAGAAAGTCTCCGGAAATAAATCAGACTTTCTTATGGCATTGTAGACTAGGTCACATCAATGAGAGAAGGTTGACGAAGTTACATACAGAAGGATATTTGAATCCGTTCGAATATCAATCGTATGCCACTTGTCAATCCTGTCTCAAAGGAAAGATGACAAAGACTCCGTTCACTGGACACGGAGTAAGAGCGAGCGAGCTCTTGGGACTCGTACACAGCGACGTGTGCGGTCCAATGTCTACACATGCGCGAAGCGGTTATTCTTACTTCATTACTTTTACGGATGACTTTTCAAGGTACGGTTATGTCTTCTTAATGAAACATAAGTCCGAAGCCTTTGGAAAGTTCCAGGAATATAAGAATGAAGTAGAAAAATAAACCGGCAAAAGTATCAAGATTCTAAGATCGGATCGAGGTGGTGAATACTTGAGTGCCGAGTTCCTGGACTATTTAAAAGAGAACGGAATTCTCTCTCAGCTTACTCCTCCATACACTCCGCAACATAACGGTGTATCGGAGAGACGTAACCGAACCTTATTGGATATGGTACGGTCCATGATGAGTAACGCTGAGTTACCGCGATCATTCTGGGGGTATGCGCTAGAATCAGCTGCATACCTTTTGAACCGAGTTCCTACTAAGACTGTGCCTACTACGCCATATGAGATGTGGTGTGGGAAGAGACCCTATCTTAACCACATTAAGACATGGGGAAGTCCAGCTTTTGTCAAAAAGCAGCATACGGACAAGCTCGAGGCACGCTCAGTACAGTGCAAGTTCGTGGGATATCCAAAGAACTCCAAGGGATATTTCTTCTACTGCGAAGAGGAACAAAAGGTTTTTGTTTCTCGTCATGCCCACTTTCTAGAACACCAGTTCTTAGAAAAGGAAATTAGTGGGAGCGCAGTAGAACTGGAAGAAATTCCAGAACCACGAGCTATTACTGAAAGTTTAGTGGAACCAGAGGGTTCAAAAGAACAGGAAATTCCTACGCCGCTCCGCAGGAGTAGTAGGCAGTCTCATCCGCCCGAGAGATACTACGGTTTTCTCATAGACGGGGATAGAGAAGATTGCATCATAGATTATGATGAGCCTACTAGCTTCCAGCAGGCCGTTCAGAGCATTGACTCGGTAAAATGGCTGGATGCAATGCGGACCGAAATGGAGTCCATGTACACCAACAAAGTATGGACGTTGGACATTGCTCCAGACGGGGTAAAACCCGTAGGATGCAAGTGGATCTTCAAAAGGAAGATTGGTGTAGATGGACAGGTTGAGACCTATAAAGCTAGACTTGTTGCAAAGGGTTTCCGTCAAAGACCTGGCTTGGACTATGACGAAACCTTTTCTCCAGTGGCTATGCTGAAATCCATTCGGATCCTTATTGCCATTGCTGCCTTCCACGATTATGAGATCTGGCAAATGGATGTAAAGACCGCTTTTCTAAATGGAAATTTAGAGGAGTGTGTCTATATGGACCAGCCAGAGGGTTTCATTCAGAGTGGGAGCAGCGGAAAGGTGTGCAAGTTGCTTAAGTCCATCTATGGACTAAAGCAGGCATCGCGGAGTTGGAACATCTGCTTTGATGAGACAGTCAAGGAATTTGGCTTTATCAAAAATCCAGATGAACCATGCATCTATAGTAGATTTGTAGCGAGAACTGTAGTATTCCTCGTTTTATACGTGGATGACATTCTCTTAATAGGAAATGACATTCCTATGCTACAATCTGTCAAGGGGTTCTTGTCACACAGGTTCTCCATGAAAGACCTGGGTGATGCCCATACATCCTGGGGATCCGGATCCATCGTGATAGATCCAAGAGGATATTAGGACTCTCACAGTCCAGGTACATCGACACCATACTGAAAAGATTCAGTATGGAAGATTCCAAGCGCGGTAACCTACCGGCTTGTCACGGGATCACCCTTTCTAAAGAGATGTCTCCCAAGACTGATTTGGAGAGGGATCGCATGTCTATTATACCCTACGCTTCTGCGGTAGGCTCTATAATGTATGCGATGTTGTGTACCAGACCGGATGTAGCTTATGCACTGAGTGTGGTAAGCCGGTATCAGTCAAACCCAGGGGAGAAACACTGGATAGCAGTAAAGAACATTCTCAAGTACCTGAGAAGGACTAAGGAGATGTTCTTGGTGTATGGCGGAAAAGACCTCCAGATCGAGGCCTTTGCTGACTCCAGCTTCCAGAGTGACAAGGATGATTCCAAGTCCATGTCGGGTTTTGTCTTCACCCTCAATGGAGGGGCGGTGTGTTGGAAGAGTTCCAAACAGGAAACCGTTGCATACTCGACGATGGAAGCGGAATACATCGCTGCATCTGATGCCGCAAAAGAAACTGTCTGGATGAGGAAGTTCTTGAAAGAACTTCAGGTGGTTCCGTCCATTGTTGATCCAATACCTCTGTATTGCGACAACAACGGGGCTATAGCTTTAGCGAAGGAACCCAGGTCCCATCAGAGATCCAGACACATCTTGAGGCGGTATCACCTGATCAGGGAGATCGTGGATCGCCAGGAGATCGAGGTTCGGAGGGTCGCTTCAGAAGATAACACTGCAGATCCATTCACCAAGGCCTTGCCCCAGACTCAGTTCGAGCGGCTGATCGAGATGATAGGTCTTCGATACGCCAGTACATGGCCTTAGTGCAAGTGGGAGATTGTTAGTGTATATGCCATAGAGGCCATTACTGTATCATACTAGTTTGTATATTACTTAATGGAAGCTTGGGATATTCACCTTGTATAAACAATCTTGCTCAATATCGTAGTATGCTACTTGGTTTGTTTCTACTCAATGTGTACATGTGTTTATTTTAGTATATCACCTATACACATTAGTGGAGCCCTTAGGATCTTTGCTTGATTACCAGCGTTGTGATGGCAGTCACCTTAGTAGGGGCTGGGTAATCTATAAGCACATCCTTATGTAGATCCCTAGTGGCAGGACTATCGAGATAGGGCATCGATACTCCGGAGTAGACTAGCGCATGCGCTTCTCATCCCAGTGTGGGAGACGGTCCGTCCCACAACCGTCAGTACATCGTACTGGAGATAGTATGCGGGTGCTCGTTGGGTTACGAGTACACTGGACAGGACTCGTCGGGAACTGACCGGTTGGTATTATACCTATCGTCAGTTATCAGTTCCCAGGTGACATGAGTACAGCTTAGTCCGCTGACTTGACACTGTCACTTCGCCTCGAGTGTGTTCCCACTGTACTTTGATTACTACCCTACCACGGCTCAAAGGAGTCGTCCAAACAGGTAGTAGTTGGGTGCAGTCCCGAAGCACTTGGAGGCAGTGACGGTTAGACAGGATTCGTCTCTCCCGGTATTGGGGGTTGACATCGCGCTGTATCTAGGAGAGCCATTACACGAGTAGTCCTTGGCCAGGGCAATCGAGATATACTGGTAGGCTTCCAGTGTTATCTCAGGGTGTTTTGGGCTTCACTCCGACACGACTTGTACCGCTATTAGGGAACTGACGTTTACCGCCCCCTAGGCCCGCCATGCGATGTATCAGACGAACAGACCGGACTGTACGGAGATTGTCACATTCAGGCTCAGTAGGAGTTCAGATGGGTTTCACCTCGTCAGTCTTCTTGTCGGCATCTACCTGTGGACCGTTACGCACAGCTAGTGCCGCTTGCGGTCTGTGGTTAAACCCACTGCCAGCGTAGTGTCGAGTCTTTAGAGTCCCACACAGAAAGCTAATCTCCTTTAGGCAAAAGAGTAGAGGTCGCATGGTTTTGCGACAGGTCGCATGGTTTTGCGGCAGGGTTCGATCACATCCGTGCGCTTATGCACGTACAGTGTCCGGACAGTTTACACTAGCGGGCTTTGGTTTAAGCCAGATCGTAGTGTACGTATTGGGATTGGATTTGTCCAGTATGTATTCGTGTTCCTCGGAACGCGGATGCGGGTGTGTATGCACAGTTGACGGAGAGACAGAGGCAGAGGATTCTCATTAGGGTTGTTGACCGTTGTCTGTTGACTATTGACTTTTTGGTCAACCTTAATGAGAATATGATATATGATTAACAATAATATTAATTAAGTATTGTGGTGACATAGTTGTTGAGGGGTTGACTTTGTTGACTTGTTGACTTTGTTGCCCGGTTGACTAGGTTGGACTAGTTGACCATCATGATGACAATGGCTATCATTTCATGGCAAAGACTTTTTTACTTGCTTGTTTCTCTTGTGAGAAATGAGTGCATGAAATGATTTAGCCATTTTGACTTGAACCATTTTACACAATACTTGATTATTATTTTTGTGATGATGGTTTTGGATTATGAGAGCCAAGAGAGAAAAGTCTTCTATCATTCTATCATTCTCATTCACTCTCTTGTTCTTGAGCTCTCATCTCCCTTCTCTTGCTCTCCCTCTCTTAGTCTATGGTTCACTTGTCTCATGTGTTGAGAACCAAGAACCATAGAGAAAATCCCAACACACTCTGCTCTACTCACTCTAGTTCACAAAGTTTAGCAAACCAAGTGAACTAGTTTCTTCAAAGATCGAAGAAGAAGCCAAAGGTAGAAGCTTTCGAGGTGGATCTATCTTCGGCGCAAGGAGACGACGGAGTGAAGCCGATCCGGACAACCATCGAGGCTTGAAGACGAAGGAGATCAAGAAAGAAAGGTATAACCCCCTAACCGAGTAGTTAACAACTCCTAGTTAGGTTGTTAGTTAGATGTTTAACAAAGATCCGGTTTTGAGTCCATGTTACCACCTCTAGAAAAATTGTTTTTCACCAAATTCCGCATGCCCGAAAGTACCGGGAGAGGTAGCATGGACTTACAGAAAGATGGCACAAGGAGGATGTGCATCGATTATCGAGAATTAAACCGGGTGACTATTAAGAACAAGTATCCGATCCCTCGCATTGGCGAATTATTCGAGCAACACAGTGGCGTGAGGGTATTCTTGAAGCTGGATTTGCGATCCGGATATCATCAGGTCCGAGTTAAATCAGAAGATATTTGCAAGACTGCGTTGCGAACTCAGTATGGACAATATGAGTATTTAGTGATGCCATTCGGAGTCACGAATTCACCGGCGATATTTATCGACTTGATAAACCGAATCTTTTCACCATTCTTGGACCAGTTTATAGTGGTGTTCATCGATGATATTCTGGTCTACTCGAGGAGCATTGAAGAGCATGCGGAACACTTGAAGATCGCACTGCAGACAATGATGCAAGAAAGATTATATGCAAAGATGAGCAAGTGCGAGTTTTGGCTTGAAGAAGTGAAGTTTTTGGGGTATGTTGTATCCGGAGATGGAATCGCCGTTGATACCGAGAAGATTGCAGCAGTTCGAGATTGGCCGATTCCGAAGAACGTAGCAGAGATCAGAAGTTTTATTGGACTTGCCGGCTATTACAGAAGGTTCGTGGAGAATTTTGCTCATTTAGCTGAGCCTTTTGTTTGGTTTACCTAGCACCTCATGAAGGGTTTGGAAGCATCACATGTACCAAAGATTAAAATTTTAGGGTGCTAAGTAAGCATACAAAGAATCATTCCTAGAAAAATTAAGGTTTCTAAAACAACACTTCAACACAAGTAGATTAAGCTAGGGTTTTGAGAGTACAACCTTTGTAGCTCCTTACGCTAGACTCCTCGGCTACTTGGGGTTTGGAAAAAGTCCGTTTGAACTCCTCTAGGTCCACGATGATCCATCCGGAGTCCGCTTTGTCCAAGCTTGCAACTTCACTTTATCAAGAGAATGAAATGAAGCAAACACTCTAAACAAGTGGGCAAGAATTGTGTAGAATGGTGTTGTGGTGGCTTTTCTCACTTCAAAATCCTAACTTGATGAGTAATTTGCTCACTAGATAAATCTAGAGAGCCAAAGATAAAGGAGGAAGAAGATGGTGGCCTTTTAGAATAAGAGAAAAGTTAAACTCACTTAAGAAAATAGAAAATATATCTATATATATTTTTTTACCTCTCATCTCAAGCCATGGTTGAACAATAAGAATATTATTGAACTTGAGTTAAAACCCAAAAGGAAAGTTAATCCATGGTTAAATGGTGGGTGAGCATGGTTAGGTCAAAGAAGAGTGTAGAAAGAAACCATGAATTATCCTTTCCTTTTCTTTTTGTTTTAAATCAAATGCAATAATAATTCATATATATAAAACCATGGTGTGAGTCTTATATTGCCACCATTTTCTTTGTATATACAACCATGAAGGATGATGTATGTATGTATGTGTGCATGCACATCCATATGTGCATGAATCAAGAAAGAATGCATACATGCATGCATACATCCAAAAATACAAGAAAGGATTTCTTGTGAGAATCTAATGGTTAAATGATAAATCAACACTTGATTTATCAATCCGGCCATATCACATACGACCCAACCAAAAGCAAGCCGCCCGATTAATATACGGTATCTCATACGCGCATTTTAACCGGGTCCATGCGTATATCGCATACGCGCACCAGAACGTTTCGCCTGGACTAGGTAACTCCTTTGTGGGACTCTAAGACTCGTCAATACGCCGGCAGTGGGTGATGATCATATCAAGCACCCCCAAGCCGCAAGCGGTCAGCTAAACGTAACGGCCACCCGGGTATTGAGCGATCAGAAGAAAACAAGCGAACCTGCTACAACTCCCGTCGAGCCAACCGGCAACACTACCAGCGCAGTCCGGTCTCCTCGTCTGATATGCCGCATATCAAGTATAGGGGTGGTAAACGTCAGACCCCGATAACCGATAAGTCGTGCCGATGTGAGGCTCATAACGGGTCGAGAAACTACTGGTAACACTTACCAGTAAATCTCTAATCACCCCTGGCCAGGGACTTCCCTGTTACGGCCAATCGAGCACAGCGCAACATCAACCCCCAATACCGGGAGAGACGAAACCCCTCCTATCGCTCATTGCTTCCATGTGACTCGGGACTGTACCTAAAAACCACCGTTTTGCATGCCCTCATAGACGTGGTAAGGTGGAAATCAAAGCACAGTGGGAATCACATAAGACTCTATGACAATCTAGGGTCTACAGACTAACCTGCACAAGTGTCACCTGAGAACTGCCATCTGACGTGAGGTATAATACCATCTGGGAGTTCTCGGCGAGTCCGTCCAGTGTACCCAGTCTCCACTGAGCACACGTATACCCTCTCTGATGTCAAACACCAATGGATATGGGATCATCCATCGCCCATCTCATGGGTCGAGAAGCGTATACGCTAGTCTACCCTGGTATATCGATGCCCCGTCTCGATACACCCACGACTAGGGACCTTGAAGGATGTACTTATGGACTACCATGTCCCCACTAGTATGATCCGCATCATAGTCCAGGTAGTCAAGTACACATCCTAAGGGCTTTACCAACATGTAACTGTAAGACAGTATAAAGAGACAAGTATACATGTTTAGATAAAGAGCAACCAGATAGCATACTATCATATCGAGCAAGAAATTCATCTCTATATATGTCCAAGCATCCAATATAATATACATCATCTATACAATACTGGCCTCTAGGGCATACATACAACTAACAATCTCCTACTTGCACTAGGGCCAGCTGCTGTAGTATCGCATACCGAGCATCCCGAAGAGTCTCTCAAACTGTATCTGGGGAATGGCCTTCGTGAGTGGATCCGCTGTGTTATTCTTCGTGTCAACCCTCCTGACCTCGATCTCCCGGCGATCAACTATCTCCCGGATTAGGTGATACCGCCTCAGAATTTGCCTGGATCGCTGATGGGACCTGGGTTCCTTGGCCAAAGCCACCGCTCCATTGTTATCACAATACAAAGGTATTGGATGCACAATGGATGGAACCACTCCAAGTTCAGTAATGAACTTCTTGATCCAGACAGCTTCTTTGGCAGCATCGTTGGCAGCGATGTATTCAGCCTCCATCGTCGAGTCTGCCACGGTTTCCTGCTTGGAACTCTTCCAGCTAACCGCCCCTCCGTAAAGGGTAAAGATAAATCCCGACTGCGACTTAGAGTCGTCCTTATCACTCTGGTAGCTCGAATCGGTAAAGGACTCCACTTGGAGTTCTCCGTTACCATACACCTAGAGCATCTCTTTAGTCCTTCGCAAGTACTTGAGAATGCTCTTCACAGCTGTCCAGTGACTCTCTCCAGGATCAGCTTGATACCTGCTCACTACACTTAGTGAGTATGCTACATCGGGTCTGGTACATAGCATCGCGTACATGATAGAGCCTACAGCCGAAGCATAGGGTATCCCTTGCATGCGAGCTCTCTCCAAATCAGTCTTGGGAGACATCTCTTTGGAGAGAGTGACTCCAGAGATCGTGGGTAAGTTCCCACGCTTGGATTCTTCCATACTAAACCTCTTTAGTATGGTGTCAATGTACCTGGATTGGGACAATCCCAATATCCGTTTGGATCTATCTCTATAGATCCTAATTCCCAATATGCAGGAAGCATCACCAAGATCTTTCATTGAGAATCTTTGTGATAAGAAGAGCTTGACCGATTGCAGCATAGGAATGTCATTTCCTATCAAGAGTATGTCGTCCACATACAATACGAGGAAAACAACCTTACTCTCTGCCACCTTCTTGTAGATACAAGGTTCATCTACGTTTCTGACGAAATCAAACTCTTTGATAACGACGTCAAAGCAGATGTTCCAACTCCGCGATGCTTGCTTTAATACATAAATGGATTTAAGCAGCTTGCACACCTTCCCGCTGCTCCCACTATCTACGAAGCCCTCTGGCTGAGTCATGTACACGCACTATTCTAAATCACCGTTTAGAAAGGCAGTCTTAACATCCATTTGCCAGATTTCGTAATCATGATATGCATCGATGGCAAGCATGATACGGATGGATTTAAGCATAGCCACTGGAGAAAAGGTTTCGTCATAGTCCACACCTGGTCTTTGACGAAAACCCTTTGCAACAAGTCTAGCTTTGAAAGTCTCCACTTTCCCATCTACACCAAGTTTTTTCTTGAAGATCCACTTGCTCCCAATGGGTTTTACCCCTTCAGGAGCAACTTCCAAAGTCCATACTTTGTTGGTGTACATGGATTCCATCTCGGACCGCATTGCATCCAGCCATTTCACTGAGTCCCCACTCGTGATGGCCTGCTCGAAGCTAGTTGGGTCATCATCCTCCATGATGCAATCCTCGCTTCCACCATCAATGAGAAAACCGTAGTATCTCTCAGGCGGATGAGAAACCCTGCTATATCGGCGGAGAGGCTGGGGTTCGTCGGGTACTACTGAATCCTCTGGTTCTACTAAATCATCTGTTGTAGTTTGTTCTGCTGGAATTTCTTCTAGTTCTACCTTAATGCTACCAGTATGTTTCATAAGAAAACCTTTTTCTAAGAAAGTGGCATGTCGAGAAACAAACACCTTTTGTTCCTCGGAGTGGTAGAAGATATACCCTCGCGAATGTTAGGGATATCCAACAATCTTACATAGAACAGACCTTGCCTCGAGCTTGTCCGGATTTTGTGTTTTAACATAGGCCGGACAACCCCATATCTGAATAAAATTAAGACATGGTCTCTTACCATTCCATATCTCATATGGAGTGGTAGGCACTGATTTGGTTGGAACTCTATTCAATAGGTATGCAGCTGTCTCCAATGCATATCCCCAGAAGGAAATAGGTAACTCAGCTGTACTCATCATAGAGCGCACCATATCTAATAGGGTGCGATTCATCCGCTCCGATACACCGTTGTGCTGTGGTGTATAAGGAGGAGTAAGCTGAGAGAGAATCCCATTCTCTTTTAGATAGTCTTGTAATTCGTTGCTTAAGTATTCTCCTCCTCGATCAGATCGAAGGATCTTAATACTTTTGCCCGTTTGGTTCTCTACTTCGTGTTTATATTCTCTGAATTTCTCAAAAGCTTCAGACTTGTGTTTCATTAAGAACACATATCTGAATCTTGAGAGATCGTCAGTGAATGTAATGAAGTAGGAAGAACCATTCCTGGCATGCGTAGACGTGGGACCGCATACATCACTATGTACCAGTCCTAAGTGTTCCGTAACTCTTTCTCCGTGTCCACTAAACGGAGCTTTGGTCATTTTTCCTTTGAGACATGAATGGCAAGTATCATAAGATGATAATTCGAATGAATTCAAATATCCATCTTTATGTAACTTAGCCAGTTGAGTCGCATTGATATGACCAAGTCTACAATGCCACAAGAAGGATTCGTTTATTTTTGAACTTTTCCTCTTGTGTGTGTTTTGTATATTGAGGGCTGTATTTTGATTTAGAATGAATATGCCATTATGTAATGAGCCTGATGCAATCAACTTTTGATCTCGGAATATGTTCATAATATTATCCTTTACTACAAAATTATATCCTTCTTTACTTAATAAAGAAACTGATATAATGTTGCACATAATGTCCGGTATATAATAGCACTCATTTAGAATCAGTGTATCACCACTTGGTAATACTAGGTGATATTCGCCAACGGCTTTGGCTGCAATATTTGCCCCATTCCCTACTTGAACGGAATGATCACCTTTTCCCAGTTCTCTACCTTTCCGTAGCCCATGTAACATTTTACATATGTGGGATCCTAATCCGGTATACCCAGGACGTAGGGTGAACTGAGAAACAGTTCTCAATAACTAACACACCTGAAGAAGATGCATCAACATGCATGTTCTTTTGGGCGGCTTGAGAATCCAGATATTCTCCTATTCCCTGTTCAGTCTTATAACTCTTATAAGAAAGAACGGGTCCAACGTTCCCCTGCTCAGTATAATAAGCGGGTTCAGTCAATACATCCATATTATTATCTTGATTAAGGCATGACATGGTCGCTACCTGGAGAGAAAGAGAAGAAAACACTTTAGCGTATGCTCTTGCAAGATCAGATTGGTTATTATCTTATCTAATCAGGATGGCTCTCACTGTTTTTATCAAATCTTCCTTCAAACCCTAAAAGGAAAGACTAGCCGGGATTAATTACACCCTACAACTTCGCCGATCTTTCAGCCAGGCCAGTGTCGGTACTTTGAGGGAGGTTCTCCGTGCTTTCGCACGGACCTAATTAAAGTAAACCTCGTTTTCTCAGAGGCGTAACCCCGTTGACACCTTTCTAGACACCTACTTGATCGGCTAATTGTCCTGTGTAAAACTCTCCCGGGAGTAACAATTACTCGCAGTGGGTATCGGGATCCAACTATCCCATAGAAGGTATGCAATCTCGTTGCAAATTTCAACACTTGAAATTCCCGATAATGCTTTTTCCCCTAACGTCCCATGACCTTGACGGAGGCCAAACTACCCATAGGGCGCTAGTCAAGTTCAACCCGTCATTTCTTGATTGAATTAAACCCACCCGTATGACCCTTGACGGAGGCCAAACTACGCCGTACGAATACACTAATCCAATCGCATCATATGCTAGCAGATAAGCACTAGTAAGCTACCATACACTATGCCTTGACGGAGGTCAAACTACCGCAGCATGAATACTAAGCAGTACTTATCTGAAATGATGGAGGGCTACGGAGGGTTTTTTTAGAAAAACCATGAGCGTAATGAACTTGATATCGTTGGAGAATCATGTGAATTTTGAAATGGAGTGATTTTGAGGCTTTTATTAGTTTTTCTAAAGAGGTCACTCCCGGTGAAGGGATCTCGGCTCTTTCCTTATGGAATAAGGTGCAGGATATATCATATCCATCACTATGCAAAGAAAAACTCCAAAAGCAGTCAAAAGTCAAACCGAGTGTTATAGCATCTGCCAGTTTTGCTAAAGAGGTCACTCCCGGTGAAGGGATCTCGGCTCTTTCCCGATCGAATAAGGTGCAGGGTATATCATATATACCGCTATGCAAAGCAAAACTCCAAAAGCAGTCAAAAGTCAAACCGAGTGTTGTAGCATCTACCAGTTTTGCTAAAGAGGTCACTCCAGATAAAGGGATCTCGGCTCTTTCCCCATCGAATAAGGTGCAGGGTATATCATATATACCACTATGCAAAGCAAGACTGTAGCTACCCTTTTTGAAAAAATTTGATTCTACAACATCTTTTAGGTTTCTTTTCTTTCATTAATCACATTAATGAAGTCCCATCATTTAAGTCACCTAAACATCATAGATAAATACGACGTACACTTATGCCATCCGCATTCGCCTCGATGTCCCCTCGTGCACCGTTACGTCAGGTAACTAACGACAGAGCAGGGCAGGGCTAGTGCGGATGTAAAACATAAGTAACATCTATATAATATATCATATATACTGTATACTGTATTTATCACAGAACATATCTAATGATCACATCACAGATATCGCAGCATAAACATAGATATAATGTGGGATATACTAGGACGTCCGTATTTAGTATTTAGCCAACAATAGAAAATACGGATTCCACAGTCGCGATAAATAGCCAAGCCCACACCCTGGACCCCTACGAGAGCGGCAAGCGACCCTACCAATTCTGGAGTTTAGGAGACCCGGTCTCGACTCCTCGAGATGGCCTCCCACTGAACCCCAGAACCCGGTCACCTGTGCTCCCCTCCTTGGGTCCATCCTAATGCGGAAAAGTAAATAATATACAACACTGGTGGCATCAACCTCAACCCGGAAGTGCCCCAAATAAAATAATGTTACATTACATTTGAATTTACATGAATGAAAATAAAACTCTCATCTCACATAAAACCCCCGGCTATTCAATCGCGACAATCTTGCACATCATATCTTAGCAACACATAATATCATATATCATCAACGTAAGTAAGTATGCGTACCCCAATTGTCGTTAATGTATAGCAACGAAACTGGCAATATCGACATACTACACTTACGGTCACAGAAAAGAAAGTGTAAAACTACAATATTTGGAATCCACATTCTCTTTAGACATCGTAAATGCGAAATATAACATATTTCGTATTTCATGCCTAACTATATGAATTCCACATATTGTATCACATTCCAGATAAATAGACAGTATTAAAGTTTTCGAACGAATGACCAAATACCCAAAATTCCATAAAGCTCAACACTTGAGCGGAGTTCAAAAACCCGGAGTGTTACACAGTGGTAGCGATCCAGCCGTAGAAGGGTCAAGCCAACGCCTCACATGTGGCACGCCGTACTGCCCCAAACCCTAAGGTTCAAAAAGCAGTTCAAGACGGTCACATAATCGAGTTATGGTTTGTTGTCTTCTAGAGTGTCCACCACAAAACTTGCACGTATTTCCGAAAGATTTAAACCCCGTGAAAAAGTGAGTAAATGATACTCGTTCGAACAATTCAATACTTTCTAATTTACCCGGAAAAGACACGAAACCAAAATTCCGATCGAATCACCGACTCCAAAACAATCTCCAGAACATACAGCACTAAATTCAGATTAAAAATCCCCAAAAAAATATACAAGCAGACAAAACAATTACTGTATAAAAACGACAAATTGATTCATCCGTACGGCCGCGGAACCGCGGCCCAAGCAGGCTATTGCCGCTGTTCCGCGGTGATAAGTACTGTTCATGTCATCGTTTTTTACATGTGTGCTTAGATTTCCCTGCTGAATTTTTTAAGGATTTTTAATTCTGAAAAATAACAGTTTTGAAAAAAAGTCCAGAGAGCATTAAAAATCCGTATTTATCGGTTCGATCGGAGTTTTAACTTCGTTAAAGTGTCGCCTAATGTTCTAGGCTGGCTCTGATACCAATGTTGGGTTTACCTAGCACCTCATGAAGGATTTGGAAGCATCACATGTACCAAAGATTAAAATTTTAGGGTGCTAAGTAAGCATACAAAGAATCATTCCTAGAAAAAATTAGGGTTTCTAAAACAACACTTCAACACAAGTAGATTAAGCTTGGGTTTTGAGAGTAAAACCTTTGTAGCTCCCTACGCTAGACTCCTCGGCCACTTGGGGTTTGGAAAAAGTCCGCTTGAACTTCTCTAGGTCCACGATGATCCACCCGGAGTCTGCTTTGTCCAAGCTTGCAACTTCACTTTATCAAGAGAATGAAATGAAGCTATTACTCTAAACAAGTGGGCAAGACTTGTGTAGAATGGTGTTATAGTGGCTTTTCTCACTTCAAAATCCTAACTTGATGAGTAATTTGCTCACTAGATAAATCTAGAGAGCCAAAGATAAAGGAGGAAGAAGATGGTGGCCTTTTAGAATAAGAGAAAAGTTAAACTCACTTAAGAAAATAGAAAATATATCTATATATATATTTTTTACCTCTTATCTCAAACCATGGTTGAACAATAAGGATATTATTGAACTTGAGTTAAAACCCAAAAGGAAAGTTAATCCATGGTTAAATGGTGGGTGAGCATGGTTAGGTCAAAGAAGAGTGTAGAAAGAAACCATGAATTATCCTTTCCTTTTCCTTTTTGTTTTAAATCAAATGCAATAATAATTCATATATATAAAACCATGGTGTGAGTCTTATATTGCCACCATTTTCTTTGTATAGACACCATGAAGGATGATGTATGCATGTATGTGTGCATGCACATCCATATGTGCATGAATCAAGAAAGAATGCATACATGCATACATACATCCAAAAATACAAGAAAGGATTTCTAGTGAGAATCTAACGGTTAAATGATAAATCAACACTTGATTTATCAATCCGGCCATATCACATACGACCCAACCAAAAGCAAGCCGCCCGATGAATGTACGGTATCTCATACGCGTATTTTAACCGGGTCCATGCGCATATCGCATACGCGCATCACAACGTTTCGCCTGGACTAGGTAACTTCTTTGTGGGACTCTAAGACTCGTCAATACGCCTGCAGTGAATGATGATCATATCAAGCACCCCCAAGCCGCAAGCGGTCAGCTAAAGGTAACGGCCACCCGGGTAATGAGCGATCAGAAGAAAACATGCGAACCTGCTGCAATTCCCGTCGAGCCAACCGGCAACACTACCCGCGCAGTCCGGTCTCCTCGTCTGATATGTCGCATATTAAGTCTAGGGGTGGTAAACGTCAGACCCCAATAACCGATAAGTCGTGCCGATGTGAGGCTCATAACGGGTTGAGAAACTACTGGTAACACTTACCAGTAAATCTCTAATCAGCCCTGGCCAGGGACTTCCCTGTTACGGCCAATCGAGCACAGCGCAACATCAACCCCCAATACCGGGAGAGACGAAACCCCTCCTATCGCTCATTGCCTCCATGTGACTCGAGACTGTACCCAAAAACCACCGTTTTGCACACCCTCATGGACGTGGTAAGGTGGAAATCAAAGCACAGTGGGAATCACATAAGACTCTATGACGATCTAGGGTCTACAGACTAACCTGCACAAGTGTCACCTGAGAACTGCCATCTGACGTGAGGTATAATACCATCTTGGAGTTCTCGGCGAGTCCGTCCAGTGTACCCAGTCTCCACTGAGCACCCGTATACCCTCTCTGATGTCAAACACCAATGGATATGGGATCATCCATCGCCCATCTCATGGGTCGAGAAGCGTATACGCTAGTCTACCCTGGTATATCGATGCCCCGTCTCGATACACCCATGACTAGGGACCTTGAAGGATGTACTTATGGACTACCATGTCCCCACTAGTATTATCCGCATCATAGTCCAGGTTGTCAAGTACACATCCTAAGGGCTTTACCAACATGTAACTATAAGACAGTATAAAGAGACAAGTATACATGTTTAGATAAAGAGCAACCAGATAGCATACTATCATATCGAGCAAGAAAGTCATCTCTATATATGTCCAAGCATCCAATATAATATACATCATCTATACAATACTGGCCTCTAGGGCATACATACAACTAACACCTTTGACCAAGCTTTTGCGCAAGGAAGTACCGTTTTTATGGACAGATAAGTGTGCGTCAGATTTTGAGGCATTGAAGCAAAGATTGATAACCGCTCCTATTTTGACCGTACCAGACAGTTCCGGAAGATTGGTTATTCACAACGACGCATCTGGGAAAGGTTTGGGTTGTGTTTTGATGCCGTACGGGAAAGTTATAGCTTACGCATCGAGACAGTTGAAGATCCATGAGAAGAATTACCCAACTCATGATTTGGAGGTTGCAGCAGTGATTTTCGCTTTGAAGATTTAGAAACACTACTTATTGGGTGAAAGGGTCGAAGTATTCACCGATCACAAAAGCCTAAAGTACGTGTTATTGCAGAAAGAGCTTAACATGAGGCATCGTAGATGGTTGGAGCTGATGGCTGACTACGATCTTGATCTTTAGTACCATCCGCGGAAGTTAATGTTGTGCCGGATGTGCTTAGTCGGTTGCCAACGATTCGGATGTTGACTGCACAGAAGGAGCTTATCGATGATTTTCGGAGATTTCAGTTAGAGATCGTGCTACCGCATTCTTCGGGATAGTTGATGCAGCTGCAAGTACAGTCGTCATTGATCGAGAGTATTAAAGCAGCGCAGTCGCAGGATCCAAGATTGCAGAAGTTTCGAGAAAAAGTAGAAGCGGGACTTCGAACGGACTTGTTAATTCATGAAGATGGTTCGTTGCGGTATTGTAGCCGTTTGTGTGTGCCAAAAGAGATATTCGCGAAGAAGTTATGAAGGAGGCACACAGTTCCACATATTCCGAACATTCAGGAGGCACGAAGATGTACCGTGATCTAAGACGGCATTTCTGGTGGGAAGGCATGAAAAGGGAGATCGCCCTTTCTGTAGCGAAGTGCTTGGTGTGTCAGCAAGTTAAGGCTGAACATCAAAGGGTTTCTGGTTTATTGCAACAACTACCGATTTCTCAATAGAAGTGGGAACATATAACCATGGATTTCATGACAGCTCTACCGCGGAGTCCAAAGGGCAACAATGCAGTTTAGGTGATTGTTGACCGATTGACTAAGGCAGCTCATTTCATTCCATTTCGAGTTGGCCAATCAACGGAAGCGTTAGCAGAATGGTACATGTACGAGATTGTGATATTGCATGGAGTACCTGTGAGCATCGTATCCGACCGTGACACCCGATTCTTATCACACTTCTAGAGGAGTTTACAGGAATGTTTGGGGACGCAATTGAAGTTTAGCACCGCTTATCATCCTCAGAAAGATAGCCAGTCGGAGAGAACGATCCAAACTCTTGAAGACATGTTGAGAGCTTGCATGTTAGACTTCAAGGTTCATGGGAGGATCATCTACACTTGGTGGAGTTTTCGTACAACGACAGTTTTCAGGCGACTATTCAGATGGCTCCATTCGAAGCGTTTTATGGTTGCAAGTGTCGCTCACCTGTTTGTTGGGACGATATTGAAGAGCGAAGATGGTTGGGACCATATTTGATCGTGCAAACAGTAGAGAAAGTTAGCACTATCCGGAATCACATGAAGGCAGCACAAGATCGGCAGACGACTTGGGCCTATACATCGAGAAGTCCTCTAGAGTTCGCTGTTGGTGATCTTGTATTCTTGAAGATATCACCGACTAGAGGAGTGGTTCGTTTTGGGAGTCGAGGCAAGCGTAGTCCTCGATTCGTGGGGCCTTTCGAGATTATGGAGCATGTTGGAGAAGTGGCTTGCCGATTGTCTTTACAACAATCTTTGGCGAATGTTTATGACATGTTTCATGTATCCCAACTCCGTAAGTATATTCGAGATGAAACACACGTACTAGATCTTTCGGAGCTGACTGTTAGGGAGGATTTGACCTTTAAGGAGCGACCGATGTCGATTGTTGATCGAAGAGAAAAGGTCCTCAAGAACAAGGTTATCATTCTCGTACTTGTTTCATGGGGGAATCACTCGCACGGAGAATCGATTTGGGAACGAGAAGACAAGATTCAACAGAAGTTTCCACACCTATTCCTGTAGTTTCATGTTTGCTTATCTTTTCTTGTTCCTGGAATTTCGAGGACGAAATTATTTTGGTAGTTGGGTATAATGTAACACCCTAGTTCATTTATACCAGTTCTAGTTTATGCATTTCTTTATTTATGGTATTTTCCTGTTTTACTGTGTTTTGGGTGCGAATAGTGTTTTGACATCTGTATTTGCATCCGACCTGACCCGCTTGCTTGAAACCTGTCTTGATTCATGTTTATGATCTATCCTGACTTGTTATGTAGACTCGTGCCCTTTCATTTTAATTTATACATTGCATTCTCGCATTATATCTGGCATCTGCATTTTTATATATAACATTTAAAGTCACAAAAAATATTTTAAAAATACATTGCATGGTCTGCATGATACCCCTGACCCTGTGGTAGCGTCCGCGCATCTTGTTCTCGTCCCGTAAAGTGAAACGAACTTGTTTGGATGGCTACGCGCACGTACGTACATCCGTTCTTAGGGGTATTCATTTTCATTACCCGGATATCCGATTTTAATTTTGGTCGACATGTATATTTTTCATATTTTGAAACTGAATTTTAGAACCGTCCCGGGCGTATTTTGGACTAATTTTGTATTTACAAGAAAATCGAATTTTATTAATATTTAATTAACAGTTTAAAAATTTTTATAACTAAAAGATTATTCTAAAAAGTAAACTTTAACAATTAATCTTTTTTAACTAAACGTTCATTCTCTCTCTCTCTCTTTTTCTCTCTCTTACTTATTCCTCTCTCTCTCTCCTCTCTTTCTCTCTCTTCCTTTCTCTTTCCTCTCGCGGTGAACGAGATCCGCTCACCTCCCTTCTCCACTAAGGTTACCTCACTCCTTCAATTCTTTCCTTTCTTCCTCGTTACCTTAAAAACCCTCACGAGAGCGAGAAAACCCAGAACCCAAAATCTCGTCGTCTTCCCCCCATCATCACCTCGACCCCGTCGTCATCCACATCTTCTCCGACTCACCTCTCCTCTCTTCTTCCTCATCATCTCTCCTCACCACCTAACTCAACTCATTTCCCTGCATGAACTCGAGCCCTTCCCTGCACATACCCTCGTGGCCAGAGCCTCGCCTACATACCCTCACGCCGGCAACCCCTCGTCACCACCCCCGTCATCATCCTCCATGTTCCTCTCCCCGATTCTCCTCGACTACCTCCTCCTCTTCTCGCCCTCTCTTTCCCCGATACCCAACCGACTTACCCCTGCACCCTAGGAGTCCGGCCACTGCAACCCTAGCCTGAACCCTCATCACCGGAGCTTCGACCGCGTCGTCACCCTAGCCTCCGCCTCCTCTATTCCAAACCCAGAGAACCTATCTTCTCTTCTTCTCCTTCTTCTTCTTCATTCTTCTTTCTTGTTCTTGATCTTGTTTCATATTTTTCCAGGGATCACCGCCGGAGCCGTGCCGCTGCCGACGACCCAGAAGACGTTCTCGTGCAGCGTTGTAACTTCTTGCATTGGCTGGTTCCATTCCGGGCACGCGTGTGTGCATCGCAACTTTTACCGACATCCGACGCACCATACGTATCCTTCGTGTGATCCAATCGAGGCAAGTTAATCTTTCTACATGCTATATTACTATATTCTATATCCATTTGAATTATAACACTCCATAATGATTAGTTATGCCTCCATATTATCATTTCGACATGTTTTACTGTTTTCGTACATCCGTATGCATCCGTACAATCTATTTCCCATTTTAGTGCATACAAACATATCGTGTTACATACTATACTACAATATACTGCATCCAATTGAATATTTCCATTTCATATTATTTAGTTGTGCATCCCGCATTTACCAGTTTATCATTTTACTGTTAAATGATGTCCGTACAAATCAATATCATTATTTACATATTTAGTCGCATGCTAAATCATCTTGCCACATGCTAGGTATAGTATTATGCATCCATATGAGTAAAATGTTACCCGTTTATCCTATTGTACATCCATATTAAAGTTTTACTGTTTTCGGATGCCCGTTTGCATCCATATAATTTAAAATATATATAACTGCATCTATAGATCAAATTAATTCATATTATTATTATAGTAACACCCCATACTTAATAAAGTGCATCCTAATCAGTATTGGAACTGTAAGTGTAACCCCTAATCGATATTTGTCTATCCATACCATTAATTCTATATCTATTCGCATACCATGTCACATTATTACATATCGTTGTTATATTGACACCCCATGCTTGATATTTTGCATTCTGCTTAGTCATGGTGTAACCCCTGGTAGATATTCGTGCACCCGTGCTTTTATCGTACATCCGTATTCTACCCTGATTCAATACTTGCTACATTTTACTGTTGGGCACCCGTTTTATACATGTACACTAGCTGACATGACCTGATATATCATTACTTGACTTGATACCAGATCCTGTTTCTAATGCCGACAATCCTGGCATGTTTTCCCGATGGACATATCCTGTTATCTGTATAGACAAACATGTACCTGCTTATCCGGTGTTGGCATTAGCTCCAGATTTATCAATACCCGACTTGAACACAAACTTGTGGGTATGGGGAAATCAATGATGAAACCTGACTTGTAACTCGACAGTTCGATACTTCTACTGATCAGTCTTATGGGCTATGCCAGCCCGGGGATGCTGCTGCTGACATCATTCATTTGTACATGTTTCCTGTTTAGTGCTTAGCGGCATGTCTCGGTTTCAGCCCGAGAATCTGGACCGTGGTCCCGGGCATGCACGGGATACTATTGAGTTACATCGACGATTCATTAAATTGATTTCATATAATTATGAGTAGTTAACCCAGTATTTAGTTCAGATTACTCACTGCACGTCACATGTGCTTTTACCCTTCACTGTTCCGTATTTATGTTACTCTTATACCTTTATTACTTTTCATACTCGCGCCTTCATGTCTTTCTACCCCCTGATTATATTATTGTTGATATTTTGATGCACTGACGTCTGGGTTTTGCATGGCCCAGATTCTCTATCTTTGTCGCAGGCTGATCAAGAGTATTTCCGCCGTCAGGCCGAGCAGTGAGGATCCTGTTAGTTTAGTTATTTCCATACTTTCCAGATGGTACCGTTCATTGGATTTATTGCTTCCGCACATTATTTCTTAACTCGTTTATTCTTGCATATGGACATGTACTAGATAGTTTATTTTACTTTCCTGTTCTTGATATCTTTTAGACAGCCGTAATGTGACTGCGGAGGGATGTTTTCTATCCACAGGTAGCATGGTTGGCTCTGTCACGTGCCGATCTTAGCGCACTCTGGGAAGCGGGGCGTGAAAGTTTTCTTGATATTTCGAGTTTTCTTTTGTGTTTTGATCCTCGCCCTTCGGTGTTGTATATTATATTTGCTTGCGTGGTTGTGTCCGTCGATTGACGAAGATCTAGCTCCCGCTTGGGGATGCCTTTTATCATTGTGCATGTATTATTCACGTTGTACCCCGTTTGGGGCCAGTATTTACATAGGAAACTCTGCCGAAATTTTCAGAAAAAAACTTGAGATTTTAAAATTGTAGACTTCGGCTTATATATTAAAAACCCCTTGTTTTGAAACATGTTTCTTCACTTCTTTCATTAAATGGTTTAGATTTCTGCGATTTCTTGGCTTACTTGAATTAGATAGGGTCCTTACACTTCATATGATTCAAGTGCCAGTCACGTGCCATTTCGGGTCGTGACAAAGTTGATATCAGAGCGCTAGGTTAATCATGGTTCGAGTCTATGTTTGACTATGCGGAGCCTAGAGCGTTTGTATATATTCGGAACTTGGGCTTGACCTTACGGAACATAGACATAGTCGAGGGGGTATTAGACCCGAACTTTCATCGCGTAGGTTGACCATGGTTGATGGAGTAGGTGACTTTAGTAGAGTGACGTACCGTGTGTATGTTCCGCGGCATACTTACGATACGCTACACCGCGTAAGGAACCTTAGGATGTACAATTCCTTGCACAACATTATATTCATTCATGTTCTATCCTCATCGATATCTGTTTATGGTTTTGCTGCCACAATTACATGAGCAGAGAGAGCTACGGCTAGAGTTGCATCAGCACAAACTCGTCACGAACGAGGACTGACCAGGGCGTGATTCCAGGGACACACGATTGCATAGATGTATCGTCCTATTGTGTTTTCGTGCCATGAGTGTTGGATGGATCGCTTTTATGAGATTTCTCGAAAGTGCAGATCAGCACCAGAGGATCAGGCCACTGCTAGAGGCCAGCCAGCATGTGATGACCGTCATTGCACCGATTATTTTGATGATTGAAGCACTGTTCAGCATGCGGACGAATGAGTCAGTCGTTACTGCGAATAACGAGATATCACCCCAGATGTTTGAAGATAACGCCGCATGAGTTATGCTTAGAGATATGATAGAAGATCGCTAGTCACCTAAGGAGGAATGACTAGGACATGTGATTCGTTGCCTACCCCGATGCGAGGTCATCAGATTGATTGATTCCAGCTAGAGACGACTTCACGCGGGTACGTTGGGAGTCGATAGAGATGATCAAATGTCAGAAGCCTATTTTCCAAGATCAAAGTATTCAGAGACAAATGCAAGTAATGCTATGGACTCTCTAGAAGAATGAAACCCTAACTCGACATAATGACCATGAGAACGCTTTGAAACCTCACGGTTTGGGGCAGTTCAGCGGTGCCATTAGTGAGGCTTGGGTTTGCCCTTCTATGGTTGGTCCACAGGCATTGTGGCATGTACTGGAATACTATTAAACTATAGCCAAGATGTTGAGCTCTTGGGGGATTATGATACTTTGACGAATCGATCGAAAGGTTCGACATCATTCGGATATCATGTGATGGGATACATTGCTTGGGAGACTCCAGATACGAGTATAGCCATTGGAGCGCAGTCCAAGCAGCCACGAAGAGACGAGTCTGAAGCAGTCGACATTAGAGAATGTAGGGTTCCTAGGCACACTAGTGAGGTCTCGCAAGGCATCGAACATGCCCATTTCAAATTTTAACGTGCCGAGAAATCCTAAACTACGGATCGTTTGCTAGAAAACAAGGCGAAAAAGCTAACCAGTTAACACTTAACTACAAGATACGGAAATACAACCTTTGTAGATCCGGTGCTCCACCTCCATAGCTCCGCTACGAAGTCCTCTCCGCTGTCCAATTTGAATCTGGGCTCTAGCGTCGACTTCATCGGAGAATAAGCGAGCTAGGTCGTCGATGTCCATGCCGAAGATGATCTACGTCGAGGCATCGCTAAATCAAGCTCCGACTTCATCAACTCAAGAAACTTGTGAAGAAAACACACTCTACTACTTGGCAAGAGGTAGAGGATGAAGAAATAGGAAGTGGGTTCAATTTAGAATTGGATTTCTCACTCTTTATCATCAATCACCATTGATGAAGAAAGCTTTTTCTTCATGAAAGAAGATGAAGAAGAAGAAGAATAGTTATGATAAGTTAATTCAAAAAGAAAAATAATAATAGAATACTTATCATAACTAAACCATGGTCAAGTGTAGAGACTAAACTAGGGTTAGTGGGAATTGTTAGGGTTAAGGATGAGATAAGAATGGTTGACTTTATCAAAGCTTCATGAAGCTTCAACTAAAGAACAAATAAAGCCACCATTCTTTTCTCTTTTCCATTTATTTTCCAAAATGTATAAACAAATAAATAAATGAATAAATAAGTAATGGAAAATAAAACCCTAACCACTCTCACAACCATGGTTTAATCTTCACACAAAACACAAGTTAGCATGCATCATCAAACATGATACATACAAGTGCACAAAAATATATCACATATACAATGTGCACAATCCAAGTGAGAAAATCTGTTTAAAGTGAACCAATACTAGTTAGTGCAAAGTAACATATCAAATATATAATTATGCATTAAATCATTAAATCAACACTTGATTCAATGATCCGGTCATGTCGCACACAACTGACTAGTATTCAATGTATCGGCTTATCGAATCAACGCTTGAATCGATAACTAGGTTATATCGCATACAACCTTTCCGATACATTCATCGCGAGAATGTAATACAGTATCACATACACGTATTATTCTCGGTCCCGCACATATCTCATATGCGCTCCTATTTCGTTTCGCTTGAGCCAGGAAACCTCTGTGTAGGACTCTAAAGACTCGTCAATACGCCGGCAGCAGGTGATGATCATATCAAACACCCACAAGCCGCAAGTGGTCTGCTAAACGTAACGGCCACCCGGGTATTGAACGATCTGAAGATTGACGAGCAAGCCCGCTTACACTCCGGTGAATCCGGCCAGTAACACTACCGTACAGTCCGGTCTGATCGTCTGATATGTCGCATATCCTGCCTAGGGGTGGTAAACGTCAGACCCCAATAGCTCGATAAGTCGTGTCGATATGAGGCTCATAACGGGTCGAGAAACTACTGGTAACACTTACCAGCAATTCTCTGATCAGCCCTGGCCAGGGACTTCCTGTTATAGCCAATCGAACACAGCGCAACATCAACCCCCTATACCGGGAGAGACGAATCCCCTTCTATCGCTCATTGCCTCCATGTGACTCGGGACTGTACCCAAAAACCACCATTTTGCACGCCCTCTTGGACGTGGTAAGATGGAAATCAAAGCACAGTGGGAACCACACAAGACTCTATGACGATCTCGGGTCAACAGACTACTCTGTACCAGTGTCACCAGAGAACTGCCATCTGACGTGAGGTATAATACCATCTGGGAGTTCTCGGCGAGTCCGTCCAGTGTACCCAGTCTCTACTGAGCACCCGTATATCATCCCTGATGTCAAACACCAATGGATATAGGATCATCCATCGCCCATCTGTATGGGTCGAGAAGCTACACGCTAGTCTACTCTGGTATATCGATGCCCCGTCTCGATACACCCACGACTAGGGACTTTGAAGGATGTACTTATGGACTGCCATGTCCCCACTAGTATGATCCGCATCATAGTCCAGGTAGTCAAGCACACATCCTAAGGGCTTTACCAACATGTAACAGAGAGACAATCAGTATACACGTTAAGGTAAAGTTCAACCAGATAGCATACTATCATGTCGAGCAAGAAAGTCCTCCCTATATATGTCCTAGCATCCACTACAATATACATCGTATGTACAGTAATGGCCTCTAGGGCATACATATAACTAACAATCTCCCACTTGCACTAGGGCCATCTGATAGCAGTGGTTGTAGTATCTCATACTCAACCATCCCATAAAAGTCTCTCTCTGGGAACAGGCCTTTGTGAGTGGATCCGCTGTGTTGTCCTCTGAGTCTACTCTCCTAACCTCGATCTGCCTGGAGATCAACCATCTCCATGATCAGGTGATACTGCCTTAGAATATGTCTAGATCACTGAGGGGACCGGCGTTCCTTGGCATAAGCCACAACTCCATTGTCACACAATGGGAGGAACATAGTTCATCTCATGAACCAATATACACCCAAACATCCTCCTTGGTAGCATCTTAAGTAGCGATGTATCCTGCCTTTATCTTCTAGTATGCCACGGTATCTAGCTCGGAACTCTTCCAACATACCGTCCCTCCACTGAGGGTAAAGACAATGCCTGTGACTGACATTCAGTCGTCATTATCACCCTGGAACCCTTCCAGTGATTCTCCCCAGGATCGATTGATACCATCTCACTTCGACAAGTGAGAATCCTAACATCCATTTAGATCTATCTCATAGATCCAAAATCCAGGAGTTAGTAGGTATCATTATGATCCTATGTGGAGAATCAATGTGATAAATGGAGATTGATCGAGCGTAGCATAGGAAACTCCTTCCCTATCAAGAGTATGTCATCCACGTACTCTACGAGGATCGTCACTATACTCCCTACTACCTTTTTGTTTATACAAGGTTCATCTACCATTTTGATGATGTCAAACTCTTTGACTAATCCATCAAAACAGATGTTCCAACTCCACGATGCCTGCTTTATCCTATAAAACATCTTGTACACGTTTCCGCTGCTCCCACTGTCTACGAAGCCCTCTGGCAGTATACTTATAGACGCACTCTTCTAAAACATCATTTAGAAAAGCAGTCATGACACCCAACCACCAGATATCGTAGTCATGGTATGTAGCCGTGACAAGTAGGATCTGGATGGACTTAAGCATAGCTACTTGAAAAGGTTTCATCATTATCCATACCTGGTCGATGACGAAAACCTTTAACAAGTCTAGCTTTGAAAGTCTCAACTTTTCCATCTACACCAAGTAATCTTCTCAAGATATACTTGCTCCTGATGGGGATTTAACCCTTCAGATATAGCAACCAAAGTCCATACTTTGTTGGTGTATAAGGATTCCATCTCAGATCACTAAGCATCCAGCCATTCTTACAGAGTCCTACTCCTGATGGCCAGCTCGAAACTAGTTGGGTCATCATCTCATGATGCAATCCTCGCTCCCACTGTCATAGAGAAACCGAAGTATCTCTCAGGTGGGTGAGGAACCCTACTAGATCGGCGGAGAGGCAGAGGTTCGTTGGTATCTACTGAATCCCTTGGTTCTATCAAATCATCTGCTGTAGTTCGTATAGCTGGAACTTTTCCAGTTCTACATTACAGACCTTGCCTCGAGCTTGTCCGGATTTTGCTTTCAGACATAGGCCGGACAACCCCAAATCTTAACCAACTTAAGATATGGGCTCTTCCCTTTCCATATCACATATGAAGTGGTAGGCATCTGATTTGATTCGAACCCTATTCAATAGGTATGCAACTTCTCAAGTGCATAACACCCAAAAGGAAATAGGAAACTCAGTAGTACTCATCATAGAGCACACCATATCAGATAGGGTGTATCTGCTCCGCCCTGACATACCATCGTGCAATGGTGTATACGGAGGAGTAATGCTGAGAGAGAATCTCATTCTCCTTTAGAATAGTCCAGAAATTCCATGCACAAGTATTCTCCTCCTTGATCTCATCATAGGACATAATACTTATACCCGTATTTTGGTTCTCTACTTCTAACTTATATTCTGTGAATATCTCAAAAGGTTCGGACTTGTGTTTCAGCAGGAACATAGGTCTGAATCTTGAGATTATCAGAGAATGTAACGAAGTACAAAGAACCAGTCTTGGCATGTGTAGACAGGGGACCTTACATACATCATCATGTATCAGTCCCAAGAGTTCATTAACTCTTTCTCTGTTTCCAATAAACAGAGCTATGGTCATCTTATCCTTGTGACATGACTGGCGAGTTTCACAAGATGTAAATTCAAACTAATTTAAATATGCATCTTTATGTAACTCTAGCCAGTCGGGTCGCATTGATCTGACCTAGTCTACAATACCTCAAGAAGGATTCGTTCATTTCTGAACTCTTCCTCTTGTGTGTGTTCCATATACTAAGAACTGCAGTTTGATTTAGAACGTTAATGCTTTTAGATAACGTGCCTGAACCGATCAACTTTTGATATAGGAAATGTTCAAAACATTATCCATCAATACTAAATTATATCCTTTCTTTTCTAACAAAGAGTGTGATATGATTTGGTATATCAGGTTCGGTATCTAATAACATTCGTTCAGAATCAATGTATTGTAATACAGGGTGACAGTGACCGACAGACTTGGCTGCAACTCTTGCCCCATTTTCTGCCTCATGAAACTTATCACCCGTTCTCAGTTCTCTACCTTTCTGTAGCCCTATGTAACAGATTACATATCTGGGATCCTGATCTGGTATCACATACCCAGGACGTAAAGGATACTGAGAAACAGTTCTCTGTAAAGAACACACCCGAAGATGATGCATCAGCATGCACTCTCTTCGTTTGGGCGGCACGGGAATTCTGGTAATCCGCAATTTCCTGCTCTGTCTTATAACAATTATAAGTTGGAGCGGGACCAACGTTCCCCAGCTCAGTATAACAAGCGGGTTCGGTCAATAATCCGTATTATTATCTTGATTAAGGCGTGATATGGTCGCTACCTGGAGAGAGAGAGAAGAAAACACTCAGCGTGCGCTCTTGCAAGAATAGATTGGTTATTATTTTATCTAATCAGGATGGCTCCCACTGCTTTTTATCAAATCTTCCTTCAAACCCTAAAAGGATAGACTAGCCGGGATTAATTACACACTACAAGTTCGCCAATCTTTCAGCCAGGCCAGTGTCGGTACTTTGAGGGAGGTCCCCCGTGCTGTCGCACGAACCTAATTAATGTAAACCTCGTTTTCCCAGAGGCGTAACCTCGTTAACACCTTTCTAGATACCTACTTGATCGGCTAATTGTAATATGTAAAACTCTCCCAGGAGTAACTCTTACTCGCAGCGGGTATCGGGATCCAACTATCTCATAGAAGGTATGCAATCTCATTGCAAATTTCAACACTTGAAATTCCCGATAATGTTTTGCCCCGAACGATCTATGACCTTGACAAGGTCAACAAACCTTAGACCGCAAATCAAGTTCAACCCGTCATTTCTTGATTGAATCAAACCCACCCGCACGACCCTTGACAAGGTCAACAAGGCCGCACGACTACCCTAACCCAATCTGCATCATATGCATAAGCAGATAAATACTGGTTAGCTACCGCACACTGCGCCTTGACAAGGTCAACAAACGCAGCACGAATACTAAACAGGATTTATCTGAAATGACGGAGGGCTACGACAGGTTTTTCTGAAAACCTATTGCGTAATGAACTTGATATCGTTGTAGGATCGAATGAATTTTGAAATGGAGTGTTTTTTAGGCTTTTCTAGTTTTGCTAAAGGAGTCACTCCCGGTGAAGGGATCGTCGGTCCTTTCCTCGTCGAATGAGGTGCGGGATATATCATATATATCACTGTGCAAAGCAAAAACTCTTAAAAGCAATCAAAAGACAAACCGAGTGTGTAGCATCTGCCAGTTATTGCTAAAGGAGTCACTCCCGGTGAAGGGATCTCGGTCCTTTCCTCATCGAATAAGTTGCAGGATATATCACATATACCGCTGTGCAAAGCAAGAACTGTAGCTACCTGTTTTATTTTGAAATTCGATTCTACAACATCTTAGGTTTCTTTTATTTCATTAATCACATTAATGAAGTCCCATCATTTAAATACCTAAACATCACAGATAGATATGACGTACACTTATGCCATCCGCATTCGCCTCGATGTCCCCTCGTGCACCGTTAGGTTAGGTAACTAACGACAGAGCAGGGCAGGGCTAGCGCGGGTGTAAAACATAAGTAACGTCTATATAATATATCATATATACTATATACTATATCTATCACAGAACATCACATGATCACATCACAGATATCACAGCAGAAGAATCATATGAAATATTGGATATACTAGGACGTCCGTGTTTTCAATACGAGCCAGTATAAAACACGGATTCCACGGTCGTGATGAATAGCCAAACCACACCCCTAGACCCCTACGAGAGCGGCAAGCAACCCTACCAATTCTAGAGTTAGGAGACCCGGACTCGACTCCTCGAGTTGGTCTCCCACTGGACTCCAGAACCCGGTTACTTGTGCTCCCCTCCTTGGGTCTATCCTAGTGCGGAAAAGTAAATAATATACAACGGGTGACAACTTCCGCAACCTAGAAGCGCCCCAATAAAAGAATATTACATACAAGTTTTTACATGAATGAAAATGAAAAACACTCATCTCACATAAAAACCCCCGGCTATTCAAAACACGACGATCCAATATAACATATCCAGCAACACATAACATCACATGTCATCAACGTAAGTAAATATGCGCATCCCAATTGTCGTTGACATATAGCAACGAAACCGGCGATATCACATATTACACTTACGGTCACAGAAAAGAAAGTGTAAAACTACAACAGTTGGAATCCGCAACCATCTCAGACATCGCATGCCTGACCAAATGAATTCCTTAGACATCACATGCCTAATAATTATAAACCCCGCATTTTAGTCTCATTATCGAAAACACTTTTCAATATCGAGTCGGGCAATTCAACAAGATTCCCGACAGTCTGATCGAATACTCGTCGCAAACTTCAGTAGACGGCCGCACCCCCGATACCGTCGACGAAGTGCACCAAGGCGGAACACCGCTACCGCGAGCACCCGGTCGGACGCTTTCGGCAACGGGGTTCTCCTACAGTCACTTGGACGGGGCTATGGAGTGAGGCTGTCTATTAAGTTTACCCGGCGAGTATCCGCGTACGCTACGTGATTGCAACGGACTTTTGATCACATCAAAATTCCGTGGCAACCGATCAAGTGAGACTAAACTGCTACGTTTATAACATTCATTCAGTTATCTCATAACTTCTTGTGAATTCCAATTATTGTATCCCATTCCAGATAATTAGAAAATGTTAAACTTTCCGATTGAACATTCGAACACCCAAGTTTTCCCGATACAGATCAACACATGAAACAAGTCTAACAACATTCCGTTCATGCCTCAGTACCAACGGTCCAGCCGTAGAAGGGTCAAGCCAACGCCTCACATGTGGCACGCCGTACTGCCCCAAACCCGAAGGTTCAAAGGGCAGTTCAAGACGGTCACATAATCGAGTTAAGGTTTGTTGTCTTCTAGAGGGTCCATCGAGTTACTTGCACTATTTAGAACGTCGTTAAACTACGGAAAAATCCAACACTTGGAAATTTCCCGACAGGGGAAAAATTGGGTATTTATATCCGGTCGAACTTTTTAACATATTCTAAAATTTATCCGGAAAGCCACACAGACAAAATTTGATACTCCGATCGAAACACCGAATCCCCAAAACAGCTCCAGAAAATTCAACTCTTGAATAATATATTAAAATTATCCAGAAAACACAGGAGTCAAATATATCAATTACTGTGCAAACAGAAGTCAACGATTCAACTTAACTGCCGCGGAACCGCCGCTCCACGTGGGGTAATGCCGCGGTTCCGCGGTAGGTTGACGGAGTTAGGGCTCCGTTTTGCACAGTTATTCATAAAACACCCTGCTGTAATTTCTGAATATTTTTAATGTGAAAAAGACCAGTTTTTGGAAAAAGGACAGAGAGCATATTTGTGATCGGGTTTCGGGTTCGTTCGGACTTCAAACTCCGTCTGGATTTCGCCTAAGGCTCTAGCTAGGCTCTAATACCACTGTAGGGTTCCTAGGCACACTAGTGAGGTCTCGCAAGGCATCGAACATGCCCATTTCAAATTTTAACGTGCCGAGAAACCCTAAACTACGGATCGTTTGCTAGAAAACTAGGCGAAAAAGCTAACTAGTTAACACTTAACTACAAGATACGGAAATACAACCTTTGTAGATCCGGTGCTCCACCTCCATAGCTCCGCTACGAAGTCCTCTCCGCTGTCCAATTTGAATCCGGGTTCTAGCGTCGACTTCATCGGAGAATAAGCGAGCTAGGTCGTCGATGTCCATGCCGAAGATGATCTACGTCGAGGCATCGCTAAATCAAGCTCCGACTTCATCAAGTCAAGAAACTTGTGAAGAAAACACACTCTACTACTTGGCAAGAGGTAGAGGATGAAGAAATAGGAAGTGGGTTCAATTTAGAATTGGATTTCTCACTCTTTATCATCAATCACCATTGATGAAGAAAGCTTTTTCTTCATGAAAGAAGATGAAGAAGAAGAAGAATAGTTATGATAAGTTAATTCAAAAAGAAAAATAATAATAGAATACTTATCATAACTAAACCATGGTCAAGTGTAGAGACTAAACTAGGGTTAGTGGGAATGGTTAGGGTTAAGGATGAGATAAGAATGGTTGACTTTATCAAAGCTTCATGAAGCTTCAACTAAAGAACAAATAAAGCCACCATTCTTTTCTCTTTTCCATTTATTTTCCAAAATGTATAAAAAAATAAATAAATGAATAAATAAGTAATGGAAAATAAAACCCTAACCACTCTCACAACCATGGTTTAATCTTCACACAAAACACAAGTTAGCATGCATCATCAAACATGATACATACAAGTGCACAAAAATATATCACATATACAATGTGCACAATCCAAGTGAGAAAATCCGTTTAAAGTGAACCAATACTAGTTAGTGCAAAGTAACATATCAAATATATAATTATGCATTAAATCAACACTTGATTCAATGATCCGGTCATGTCTCACACAACCGACTAGTATTCAATGTATCGGCTTATCGAATCAACGCTTGAATCGATAACTAGGTTATATCTCATACAACCTTTCCGATACATTCATCGCGAGAATGTAATACGGTATCACATACACGTATTATTCTCGGTCCCGCACATATCTCATATGCGCTCCTATTTCGTTTCTCTTGAGCCAGGAAACCTCTGTGTAGGACTCTAAAAACTCGTCAATACGCCGGCAGCAGGTGATGATCATATCAAACACCCACAAGCCGCAAGCGGTCTGCTAAACGTAACGGCCACCCAGGTATTGAACGATCTAAAGATCGACGAGCAAGCCCGCTCACACTCCAGTGAATCCGACCAGTAACACTACCGTACAGTCCGGTCTGATCGTCTGATATGTCGCATATCTTGCCTAGGGGTGGTAAACGTCAGACCCCAATAGCTCGATAAGTCGTGTCGATATGAGGCTCATAACGGGTCGAGAAACTACTGGTAACACTTACCAGCAATTCTCTGATCAGCCCTGGCCAGGGACTTCCTGTTATAGCCAATAGAACACAGCGCAACATCAACCCCCTATACCGGGAGAGACGAATCCCCTCCTATCGCTCATTGCCTCCATGTGACTCGGGACTGTACCCAAAAACCACCATTTTGCATGCCCTCTTGGACGTGGTAAGATGGAAATCAAAGCACAGTTGGAACCACACAAGACTCTATGACGATCTCGGGTCAACAGACTACTCTGTACCAGTGTCACCAGAGAACTGCCATCTGACGTGAGGTATAATACCATCTGGGAGTTCTCGGCGAGTCCGTCCAGTGTACCCAGTCTCTACTGAGCACCCGTATATCATCCCTGATGTCAAACACCAATGGATATGGGATCATCCATCGCCCATCTGTATGGGTCGAGAAGCTACACGCTAGTCTACTCTGGTATATCGATGCCCCGTCTCGATACACCCACGACTAGGGACTTTGAAGGATGTACTTATGGACTACCATGTCCCCACTAGTATGATCCGCATCATAGTCCAGGTAGTC
This sequence comes from Agapanthus africanus, assembly GCA_030015575.1. Classification (NCBI taxonomy): domain Eukaryota; kingdom Viridiplantae; phylum Streptophyta; class Magnoliopsida; order Asparagales; family Amaryllidaceae; genus Agapanthus; species Agapanthus africanus. The sequence goes on along the minus strand of CM057343.1, from coordinate 164,819,817 downwards.
AAGCACACATCCTAAGGGCTTTACCAACATGTAACAGAGAGACAATCAGTATACACGTTAAGGTAAAGTTCAACCAGATAGCATACTATCATGTCGAGCAAGAAAGTCCTCCCTATATATGTCCTAGCATCCACTACAATATACATCGTATGTACAGTAATGGTCTCTAGGGCATACATATAACTAACAGAGAAAAGTGGAGTAAGAGGTTCGTACGAGATCTTGATGAGATGATGCTCCACTCCCCCGACATCAGAGATGTGATACTTGATATTTGTTTTTGTGCACCATGGTTGCACCTACTGGGTATTCATATTTTGTGCATAGTTATTACCCTTGAGATATGCTTTATACACCGTTGTGTTAATTTATGATTTGTGCATAGTTATTGCACTTAATATCGTTTTTGTGCCTTGGTCGCACATGTTTATGATTTCATGGATTTCATACAGTTGGGTTGATTTTGTGCATATGGTACGCACACGATTTGGTTGTTGCATTCGGTATAGTTCATATATGCTTGCAGTGCATTGATACGTATTTTGTGCACCACAGTTGCACCTGACTTCGTTTTGATGTCATTTGAGATATTGATTGTGATTTCATACCTAGGGCATGCATATGATTTGACTTGTTCTTTCGGCATAGTTTTCATGCACTTTTAGTATTTTGATTTGATTTGTGCACGCTGACACACATGGTTGTGAGATTATATACCGCGGTATACCTGATTTAGATTGAGCTATATTGTATATCGTCGATTTCGATCATGATATTGATGTTGATTTCGTGCACTTTGTGTGACTGATTTGGATTTTCGCACATGTGGGGAGCATGTTATGAGATGCGATTTTGGTGCACACCAGATGCACTAAATCGAGATTCTTCGTGCATATCAATGCACCTGATATTGCTGTCAGGTACACCCGTTGCCTTGGACAGGTGTTTCGTGCACAACTGTTGCACTTAGATTTTGTGTCTGTGCACATGTAGGGTACATTTTTTGATTTTGTTTTCCATGCGCACCAGACGTACGTAGTATTCGTATGCATATTTTGGGATTGATTTCTTATGGAGCAGTACGTTTTTATGATATTTGCTATTTGTTTTCGTACTGAGCATGACTAGTCAGAGGACAGTACCTGGACATATTTTTCATGCATTGATAGTTTTCGAAGAGATTTCCAAAAAGGGAGCTATAGTCGCAGTATTTATCTACGTGTCTGATATGACACGAAATGTTTAAAATAAGGAAACCCTTCCAAATTGTTTTCAAAATGGCGGGACGTACATATTAAACAAAAGATATATACATATATGGTTATTTTCTTACAATAGACGTCCGCCACGGTGCCGCGATACGCGCATCACACAGCAACATGAAAAGAGTTTTGCATGCATTCCTTTCAAATGTTTTAATGATGTTTACATGCATAGTTGATGTATATCATGTTGATTTTCGTTTTGGGCTTTGACATTGGTGTCTTCGCCATAACACCGATGATTGCGGGATGCTTGACAGAGTTTTGATTTTGGTTTATACACTCGTTTTTCATGCGCGTGCATTGCGCTACGATGTGTTTTATGTATTTATGATTTCAGAGCCCCGACGACATGGCCATTTTACTGAAATGTTTTAATATTGAGGGGTTTAAATTTAAATTCGGGGACCGAATTTCTTTAAGGGGGGAAGATTGCAACATTTCATAAAAATAAAATATTATTATTGGGATTTTTATAATTAAATAATAAATATTGTGAATATTTTAATAATGCGGTATAATTAAATACCGATAAATTGGGGGAAATTTGGAAAATTACTGAAATTACTGAAATGAGGGTGCTTTATTGGATTTAAGAAAATTATGAAATTTTATGATTTATTATATACTATTTTAATGCAAATCGCGGTTAAATATCGCTAATCGCGTATTAAGCTTGTTTTGTGCAAAACATGCACCATATCATTTTTACAGTTGTGTTACATATTCCTACATGACTTTCTCTTCATTTTCATTCATGGTTTTGGTTTTATGTGAGAAGAGAAAAGAAAAGGAAACGAAAAGAAAAGAAAAGGTTATTAGTAAAGAATTGGGTATGGGCATGAGAGAGAGTGAGGTGAGGGGGTCAACCTTGGACCTTGGCCTTTATCCCTTCAATATTTCCTCTTCATTTCTCCTCTCCCCTCTCAAGAGCTGTTGCCTCCTCCATCCCCCTCCACTTCATCCTCACAAACACCCTCAAAACAACTTCAAAACATCATCTCCTCTTCAAAAAATTTGTGCACAAGCTCACAAGCTACACTTTGGACCAAGAAAGCAAGGATTTTGGACACTTGGGGCAACTCAAGAAAATTCTTGAGTTGCCAAATGAGGTATTTCTGAACCATTACTGTAGTTTTTCCATTTTCTTTGCGTCCATGTTAACTTAGAATCGATATTGTGTGGTTTCGTGAACTTAGAAAATTCCAAGTTAGGGTTTGAGAATTCTTGAGTCGTGATATGTAATTGAGGTTAGTAGTGATTTTAAACCCCCTTTAGTGATATCATATTGGACTAAAACCTGAGAATTAAACCCTAAATAAGAACTTTGAAATTCTACAGATACGGAAATTGTGGAAATTATGATGAGAAAATTGAATCTACTAACACTAGGGGACCTGGAAAATTATTTAGCAAAGACAGTGATACAAGCCGGAAACCTAGGAGCCACCAATGAAACCCTAGCCCCAACAATCTTTCCATGGCCGCAAATATATTCGTTCTGGCCGCAATTTGCGGCCAGACCTGGTTCAAATTGGTTCGTATTGGTTCTGTAGCTCCATCTCCACTAAATTAGACCCCCATATGTGCAAAATTGACTAATTTCATTTAGGTTCAAATCTAGGACTATTTTCATGAGTTTCTGTTTTGATTCGGGGTTATATTTTTCATATTTTGGATTCTGGATTTTATTATTTGTGTTTACCTCGATCACTTTATGTTTGTACGACGATATCGAGGGTTGTTTGGTGGTTTGAAAGGCGTAGTCCGTAGGTTCTAACCTATAGGCTTTTAGCGTGTCGTTTTGGTTTTGATTTGGATTTTAATGTGATACGATACGTTGTGACATGTAGATACCCTCATGTGGACTTCGGGACGACAAGCAAGCGCGAGGCGACGTCAGCAACGGCAAGTGAAGAGCAAGGTGCTACATACACATCTACGGGGGAAGTCGGGTGGATGGCGTATAGCACCCCCGCAGTTCATAGTATAGTGTATGGTATATATTATATTGATATATTTATATGTTATTGTGGGATTGTGACTATCTAGATAGACTTAGGGAGTCATGGATAAATTTAGTGTACTTGGATGATAGCGTCGTTAGTTAGTGTAGTCGCGAACCCTAGAATGAGGTTTACACCCACACGCACACACATGCTTACTTTGTTTTACTTGTGCGTATATGGGGATATGTATATATGTATACACACATAGGTATGGCACTATGTATATATAAACGTATACTTATACGTGGATGATGAGGATTGTACATGTTATTTGGAGATGAGTCGATGAGATTGGTCATAGTGCCATGAGATCGGTGATATAATGTGGTTTGTATTAGGAGATACGACATGGTATTTTAGCGGGCCTTTAGACGTGTGCTTTATACACGCATATATATGCAGATGGTATCAGTTTGTACTAGACTTAGATCAGTACCCCCAGTTCATAAAATATGATGATAAGGATACCAGATAAATGATGAGATGAATGTGATATTTGACCCGTACCCAGATTTGGGATGCCGTATGAAGGATTTACGTACGAGCTATATATTAATGAGAGATCCGCACTCTTGACTCGAGGATGTCATAATATATATTGTATCGTATGTGATATTATTGAGGCGGGATCACCGACTATTATATTTATATGTATCGACTCAGATTTAGGTGGTTCCCTTTCCTTTCGATTTATCCTGTAGTTCACTTATAGACGTTAGACAAGAATCGAGTCAAACCTATTTCAAAACTAAAGAATCATGAGTATTTTAAAGACATGCCAAGGGGTCTTATGGATATTTTCAAAAGACGTGTCTTTTCTTAAAAACACTGTAGCCCTTATTTTTCTAAACACCACAATTCGTGTTATTTCAAATGGCAAAACTGTATGACACATATATATTGATGTGGATTCTTCACTGTTACGTTTATTATTCATTTTCAGCATATTCTTGCTATTCGCATCGCATTGCATGTTTAAATGTATCTATTGTTATGTTAAACCCATGATGTCAGGACACCAGCACCATTATCGATGATGTGCATGCTCTGCGTACACCTGCTTGCCGGCTCACACACGTCATCATCGATAATTGCCATGTCACTACACAGTAGGATTGTTGCATCAAGATATGACTCCTTACATGACATACTTGTGTACATACATTTTGTACACCGTATTTGCGCACATACATATTGTACACCATACCGTACATACATATTGTACACCATACTTGCGCACACACATATTGTACACCATACTTGCGCACACACATATTGTACACCATACTTGCGCACATACATATTGTACACCATACTTATGCACACACATATTGTACACTCATACTTGCGTATATACCCACTTGTACATCCATATTGGCGCACATACATATTGTACACTCATACTTGCGTATATACGCACTTGTACATACACATTGGCGCACATACATATCTTGTGCATTCATGCCTACATGCATACATATTTGTACTTATATAGATGATGCTGGCTTTGATTTTGGAGAATTGGGGACCGCATGTTATATTTTAAAAACTAGATCCATTAAAAACAGCGGTTTTCCCTTAATATGTCATATCACTGTTCCATATTGCATGATATTTGGATATGCTTACATTTCTGTTATATATCGCATACATCGTGCTTTATAATTACACGCATTGAGATATGTTGTTTTCATGAGGTTTCTGGATTTAAGAACCGTGGCTATTTCAAAAGAAAGCATGTACTGTTTTAAAACCCCGGTCTCTTTTGATATGATATTTCAGTGCGTCCACCATGCGTTTTCTCGGTTCTGAGACGTATGGCATGTGAAACCCGATTCGAGGAGTTGGATAAGGCCGATTGCGGGTACATGTTGAACCTGGTATGGTACCCCGGGGAGAGAACAGATTGTTGTGCTGAAGACAGTGAGCCTGGCAGAGGGACTACTACCTACCGATGATAGTATTTGGGCTCGATGGATATCCGTAGGATACCGCCCGGACTCGAGAGATGATATGGGCCGATCCAGATTGACGGATCCCGTGGGCCGATTCGGACTGACGGAGCTCGATATATGATGATTTACGTGCCGATGCTGGGCACGGGTTTCATGATATTTTCGAGTGTCGATGCTGGACACTCAGGTTCCATGATTTTGATGTGTCGCGAGGGACACACGTTGATTTATATCCTCATACTTTCAAGCATATGCTTTTATGAAATTTGCATGCATGATGTTGTTGCGTCATTGGTTGACACGTGGACGAGATTCACATGCATACAAGCATTGATTACATAGTTGGATGATATCCACATACTTATAGACTTCATGATATAGTTGACACTGATTCATGTTGATTACATTGATCATATCTCATATTTATGATATGTTTCTACCTGAGCCACTGACACGAGCACTTGGTATTACACTGATGTATAGATGTTTACCCGTGCCACCTTATCATGCTTTAGACTTTACCATTTTGAGGATATATATATTACTGATCGTATTGACCTAGGTTTGATTCATACATACAATTTCTGCTCTGTGATGTTTTCTACTCACGAGTTAGAAACTCACCCCCGTTGTGCCACAGTTTCTTGCAGGTTTTGCCGTACAGGTTTCGTTACGGCTTTGCTAGCACACTGCCTCCATTCCGGGTGATTTGCTTTGGTAGATGGGTTCACATGTATCGTGACCACCATTGTACTTTTTTTATTCAGTTGTATCTAGAAACTCCATCAACCAGACATGTATATTTATTAGACTTAGAATTCCAGTTGTTTATTCTTTCGACCTTAGAATCGAGCGTTGTATTAATAGGGTTTTCTTGATATTTTGAGTTTCCTTTTGAGTTTTTATCCTCGCCCTTCGGCGTTGTATATTATATTTGCTTGCGTGGTTGTGACCGTCGATTGACGAAGAGCTAGCACCTGCTTAGGGATGCCTTTTATCACTGTGCATGTATTATTCATGTTGTACCCCGTTTGGGGCCATTATTTACAAAGTAAACTCTGCCGAAATTTTCAGAAAAGGCTTGAGATTTTAAAAATGCATATTTCGGCTTATCTTATTAAAAACCCCTTGTTTTAAAACATGTTTTCTTCACTACTTTCTTTAAATGGTTTAGATTTCTGGGATTTCTTGGCTTACTTGAATTAGATGGGGTCCTATAGACTTCATATGATTCAAGTGCCAGTCACGTGCATTTCGGGTCGTGACAAGCCATTTCACAGAAATGCACTTGTGATGGCCTGCTCGAAGCTAGTCGGGTCATCATCTTCCATGATGCAATCCTCCCTCCCACCGTCAATGAGAAAACCGTAGTATCTCTCAGGTGGATGAGGAACCCTACTAGATTGGCGGAGCAGCTGGGATTCGTCGGGAACTATCGAATCCTCTGTTTCCACTAAATCTTCAGTTGTAGTTTGTGCTGCTGGAACTTCTTCCAGCTCTATCTCTTCGCCACTAATTTCTTTTGCAAGAAATTCCTTTTCTAAAAAGGTGGCATGTTGAGAAACAAACACTTTTTGTTCCTCGCCGTGGTAGAAAAGATATCTATGTGAATGTTTGGGATATCCCATAAACTTGCAAAGAACTGGCCGTGTATTGAGTTTGTCCGGATTTTGCCTTTTGACACAGGCTGGACAACCCCATATCTTAACTCGTTTAAGACATGGTCTCTTCCTACTCCATATCTCATATGGGGTGGTAGGTACAGATTTATATGGAACTTTATTCAATATGTATATTGCTGTCTCAAGCGATTAACCCAAAAAGGAAATAGGCAACTCAGCGATGCTCATTATAGAGCGCACCATATCTAATAGGGTGTGATTCCTCCGTTCTGATTCACCGTTGTGCTGTGGTGTATATGGAGGAGTAAGCTGAGAGAGAATCCCATTCTATTTTATATAGTCCAGGAACTCATTGCTCAAGTATTCTCCGCCTCGATCAGATCGAAGAATCTTAATACTTTTACCCGTTTGGTTCTCGACTTCATGCTTATATTCTTTGAATTTCTCAAAAGATTCAGACTTGTGTTTTAACCAGAACACATGTCCGTATCTTGAGAGATCGTCAGTGAATGTAATGAAGTACGAGGAACCATTCCTGGCATGTGTAGACACGGGACCGCATACATATCTATGTATCAGTCCTAAGAGTTCCGTAACTCTTTCTCCGTGTCCACTAAATGTATTTTTGGTCATCTTGCCTTTGAGACATGACTGGAAAGTATCATAAGATGATAATTCAAACGGATTCAAATATCCATCTTTATGTAATTTAGCTAGTCGTGTCACATTGATATGACCTAGTGTACAATGCCACAAGAAGGATTCGTTCATTTCTTAACTCTTCCTCTTGTGTGTGTATTGTACATTAAGAACTGTGGTTTAATTTAGAATGTATATGCCATTATTTAACAAGCTTGATCCAATCAACTTTTGATTTAGGAAGATATTCATAACATTATCCTGTACTACAAAATTATATCCTTCTTTACTTAATAAAGAAACTGATATAAGATTGCATATCAGGGTCGGAATGTAATAGCATTCATTCAGAATCAATGTGTTACCATTTGGTAATATAAGGTGATATTCGCCAACTGCTTTGGCTGCAACATTTGCACCATTCTCTACTCTTATGGAATGATCACTCTCTCCCGGTTCTCTACCTTTCCTTAGCCCATGTAACATATTACATATGTGGGATCCCAATCCGATATCTAATACCCAGGACGTAGAGTGAACTGAGAAATAGTTCTCGATAACTAACACACCCGAAGATGATGCATCAACATGCTTATTCTTCGATTGGGCGGCATGGGAATCCGGATATTCCCCTATTTCCTGCTCTGTCTTATAACAATTATAAGAAAAAACAGAACCAACGTTTCCCTGCTCAGTATAATAAGCGGGTTCGGTCAATACATCCATATTATTATCTTGATTAAGGCCTGACATGGTCGCTACCTGGAGGGAGAGAGAGAAGAAAACACTTTAGCTTATGCTCTTGCAAGATTAGATTGGTTATTATCTTATCTAATCAGGATGGCTCCCACCGTTTTCATCAAATCTTCCTTCAAACCCTAAAAGGTAAAACTAGCCGGGATCAATTACACTATACAAGTTCGCCAATCCTTCAGCCAGGCCAGTGTTCGTACTTTGAGGGAGGTTCCCCATGCTTTCGATCGGACCTAATTAAAATAAACCACGTTTTCCCAGAGGCATAACCCGTTAATACCTTTCTAGACACCTACTTGATCGGCTAATTGTCATGTGTAAAACTCTCCCAGGAGTAACTCTTACTCGCAGTGGGTATCAGGATCCAACTATCTCATAGAAGGTATGCAATCTCATTGCAAATTTCAACACTTGAAATTCCCGATAATACTTTTGCCCCTAACATCCTATGACCTTGACAAAGGCCAACAAACCATATAACGCCAGTCAAGTTCAACCCGTCATTTCCTTATTGAATTAAACCCACCCGTATGACCCTTGACAAAGGCCAACAAGGTCGTATGACTACCCTAATCCAATCGCATCATATGCATAAGCAGATAAGCACTAGTCAGCTACCGCACATTACGTCTTGACAAAAGCCAACAAACGCAGCACGAATACTAAATAATTTTTATCTGAAATGACGGAGGGCTACGACAGTTTTTTATGAAAACGTTTTGCTTAATGAACTCAATATTATTGTAGAAACAAGTGATTTTGAAAAGGAGTGTTTTTTAGGATTTTATTAGTTTTGCTAAAGAGATCACTCCCGGTGAAGGGATCGTCGGCTCTTTCCTTATCGAATAAGGTGCAGGATATTTCACAAATACCACTATGCAAAGAAAGACCTATAGAAGCAATCAGAAACAAAACCGAGTGAGTTATAGCATCTGCTTGTTTCGCTAAAGAGGTCACTCCCGGTGAAGGGATCTCAGCTCTTTTCCTTATCGAATAAGGTGCTGGATATTCTACAAGGAATACCGCTATTCAAAGCAAAAACTAGAGCTACCCTTTTTTTATAAATTTGATTCTATAACATATTTTATGTTTCTTTTCTTTCATTAATCTCATTAATGACGTCCCATCATTTATGCTTCCTAAGCATCACAGAAGAAACGAAAATACAACGTACGCTTATGCCATCCGCATTCGCCACAGTGTACCGTTATGCAGCGTTATGTTACTTAACTAACGGCATAGCGGGGCGGGACTAGCGTATGTGCAAAACATAAGCAACGTTTATTATATATCATACATACAATAATAAAGCATTCGTCTCTGATATATGTAGTGATCACATCACAGAATATCAGCAGCAGAAGATAACATATGAAATATTGGATATACTAGGAGGTCCGTGTTTTATTTTGAGCCTGTATAAAACACAGATTCCATGGTCGCGATGAATATCCAAACCCACATCCCTACACCCATATGAGAGCGGCAAGCAATCCTCTAAATTCTATGGTTAGGAGACCCGGTCTCGACTCTTCAAGATGGCCTCCCACTGGACCATAGAACCCAATTGCTTGTGCTCTCCTCCTTGGGTCTATCCTAACGCGGAAAAGTAAATAATATACAATGGTGACATCATCCTCAACCCGGAAGTGCCCTAATAAAAGAATATTACATACAATGAATTTTACATGAATGAAAACAAAAACCCTCATCTCACATAAAAACCCGGCTATTCTAAACACGACGATCCAATATAACATATCACAGCAACACATAACATCACATGTCATCAACGTAATTAAATATGCGTATCCTAATTGTCGTTGACATATAGCAACGAAAATGGCGATACACCACATATTACACTTACGATCGCAGAAAAGAAAATGTCAAACTACAACATTTGGAATCCACAATCTACTTTAGACATCGTAAACCAGAAATAACACATACTTCGGATTTCATGCCTAACTATAAGAATTCCACATATTGTATCACATTCCAGAAAAAGCTAAACGATGTTAAACAATCCGATCGAAACAACAAACACCCAAAATTTCCCAAAAAGCTCAACAATTGAGCGCAGTTCTAAAAGTACTCAATACATGCCATAGTAACTATGAACCAGCCGTAGAAGGGTCAACCAATGCCTCACCTGTGGCACCGTGGAACTACCGCAAACCCTAGGGTTTAGCAGCGGTTCTTACGGTCACAGAATCAAGTTAGGGCTTCGTTCTTCTAGAAGGTCCACCACATCACTTGCACGATATTTGAATGTTCTTTAATAATGAAAAATCCAACTCTTGGAAAATTTTCCGGCGAAAGTTAAAGTGGGCATTTGATATCCGATCGAACTTTTTAACACCATTTAAAATAACCCGAAAACGAACTAGAATTATGAATACGAAAGACTCCGAATTGCCTCTGTAAAAAGATAACATCAAATGTAAATTTAGCAAAAACAAACAACACCTGAAATACCAAACCCAGAGACTGGAACACACTACAAAACTCAACCGCAGACTCCCTCCAAAAACCAAGCAGGTCGGAATTTCTTGCTCTGTGGCCGGCCAAAATCCGGCGAGGGTGGTGAATTTTGTACTGTGTTCATGTTATATCACATAAAACATTCTGCAGTTGTTTTAAAAAAAATTGACTCTTAGAAAATTTCGACAGAAACTAGAGTCCGATGTTTCAAGTTTCGGAGTTGTTTCGGTTTCATAATCCTACACTATCCCTATAATTCTCTAGCTAGGCTCTGATACCACTGTAGGGTTGTATAGCACGACAGCAAGGTTTCGTGAGGCATCGGCCATGCCAATTTCAAATTTTTGCCGTTCTAGCTAACCCTAACCCTAGGTTCTTAACTAAAGAATCATACGAAATCGATAAAGTAAACAACTTTACTTCTAAGTGATTAAAGATTACAACTTTTGTAGTCCGTTCCTTCACTTCATAAGCTCCAAGTAGTGGTCCCTTCACTGCGATCCAAGAACTCCCGGACTCTTGAGAACCTCCATAAGGCGTATGGTGCATGCTTGCTTGTAGTCTTCAAAATCTAAAATGATCTACTTCGAGAAAACACGAACTCAATTTATCTCTTCACTAATATGAAATTAGTGAAGCCAACACACTAAATTATATGGCTAGTATAGAAGAGGATGATGAGGTAGGAAGTGGGATTTCTTTAGTTTTCTTTTTCTCACTTTGTTTCATCACATGGAAAAAAGCTAGCAAGCTTTTATGAGGAAGAAGAAGATGAACAAGTGATGAATGAATTAGATTGGGTAAGAAATGCAACCAAGGGTTAGTTTATGTCATGGATAACCCATATAGAGAATAAACCATGTACTAAGGTCAAAGGTTAGGTTAATAAATATCTTAAGAGAAAACAAAAAAGGTGGACTTAGTCAATGTTCTACAAGCTTCATCCAAAAGATTAACCATGACAAATTCCACAATTTTGAATTTCCTTAATAATAAATATAAACCTTAACATTAACCCTAGCATGGTATAAGTCTCATACATTCATGTTGCATGTGTAACCTAGCATGTCACAATGATATATATCATATATATATTATTTATAAACAAAAGAAAATAATACAATTAACATATATCACATATATATCAATGTATCATCAAGTGAGAAAAAATAATTCTTAAGTGAGCTAATATTAGTTAATGTAATTTAATATATCAAATATATAATTCTACATTAAATTATTAAATCAATACTTGATTTAATAATCCGGCTATACTACAGATAACCGACTAATATCAAATGCAACAACTTATCGAATCAACACTTGATCCGATAATCCAGCTATATCACATATAACCGACCAATGTCACAAGTCGCGAGAATAGAATGCGGTATCACATACGCGCATTAGTCTCGGTCCCGCACATATCACATAAGTGCTCCTACTCCATTTCTCCTAAGCTAGGAAACCTCTGTGTAGGACTCTAAAGACTCGTCAATACGCTGGCAGTAGGTAATGATCTATCAATCACCCACAAGCCGCAAGCGATCAGCTAAACATAACGGCCACCCGAGTATTGAGTGATAAGAAGATCAACAAGCAAGCATGTACATACTCCTGCGAATCCAATCAGTAACAATACCGTATAGTCCGGTCTCTTCGTCTGATAAGTCGCCTATCCAGTCTAGTGGTGGTAAACGTCAGACCCCAGTAACCGATAAGTCATGTCGAAGTGAGGCTCATAACGGGTCAAGAAACTAATGATAACACTTACCAGATGATCTCCATATCAGCCCTGGCCAGGGACTTCAAGTTATAGCCAATCGAACACAGCGCAACATCAACCCCCAATATCGGGAGAGACGAAACCCCTCCTATCGCTCATTGCTTCCATGTGATTCGGGACTGCACCCAAAAGCAACTATTTTGCACGTTCTCATGAACTTGGTAAGGTGGAAATCAAAGCACAATGGGAACCACACAAGACTCTATGACGATCTCGGGTCTATAGACTAACCTGTACCAGTGTCACCAGAGAACTGCTATCTGATGATAGGTATAATACTATCTAGGAGTTCTCGTCGAGTCCGTTCAGTGTACCCAGTCTCCATTGAGCACCCGTGTACCATCTTTGACGTCAAACACCAATGGATGTGGGATCATACATCACCCATCATATGGGTCAAGATGCATATACGCTAGTCTACTCTGGAGTATCGATGCCCTGTCTCGATACACCCTCGACTAGGAACAATTATAGGATGTACTCGTGGACTACCCTCTCCCCACTAGTATGATCTGCATCATAGTCCTAGTAGTCAAGTACATATCCTAAGGGCTTTATCAACATATAAGAGCAAGACAGTAACACAATACAAGCCAACCCGATAGCATACTATCATATCGAGCCAGACAATCCTCTCTATATATATCCAAGCATACACTATAATATACATCATATGTAAAATAATGGCCTCTAGGGCATATATATATATATATATATATATATATATATATATAATAGGCATAGCGCAGGATACTGAATAAATTAAGTGGATGATACGGTCTAAGAAGTTTGTTGGATTTGGAGTTCATTTGTGAACTGGGTCCCATCAGATATCCAGACAAATTCTAAGACAGGTATTGCTCAATTCGGGAGATAGTCTTTCTCCGTGAAGTTGAGATATAGAGAAAGAAAGATAGAAACGTTAGAACGGATCGACTCACTGAGTCTATTTATCGAACGCAATAGTTTCACAAACGAGCTTTACGAGACTGATTAGTAGAGAAGTTGGGTGTTCGGTATCATACGGGCTGTGAGTATGCGACACCACAATAATTTGCCTTAAGTGCAAGTGGGAGATTGTTGGCTATAATGCACTCAAGTCAATTATTTTAATCGCAGGAACACGATTGTGATGATTGAGGGAGGCCTATACGGATAGAACAGTTTTACTCGAGATGATAGTATGCTATCTGGTTTGTCTCTGTCGTTATGTGGTATTACAGATCACTATTATATGTTGATAGAGCTCATAGGATTCTTGCTTGACTACCAGCATTATGATGGCAATCCTATACGTGGGAGCTGGGTGGCTTATAAGCACATTCTTAAATGTCCCTAGTCGAGGGAGTATCGAGACTGGGAATCGATAATCCGGAGTAGACTAGTGTATACTTTTCAAGACCCCGACGAGGGGCGGTGGCCGATCTCACAAGCCATTGGTATCAGTTTTTCACCTAATATAGTATACAAGTGCTCATTGGGTTACAAGTACACTGAACGGACTCGCCAGGAAAATTCTAGTTGGTATTATACCTATTGTTAGATAGCAGTTCCCAGGTGACATGGGTAGAGGTTAGTCTGTCGACCTGAGATCATCATTTGTCTCGTGTGAGTTCCAAATGTGCTTTGATTACTACCCTACCACGGCTCAAAGGAGTCGTGCAAACAGTTTTTAGTTAGGTACAGTCCCGAGACACATGGAGGCCGTGAGCGGATCGTCGGGGACTCGTCTCTCCCGGTATTGGGGGTTGATGTTGCGCGGTGCATGGATGGCCATCAATAGAAATCCTCGGCCAAGGTAGACGAGAATTACTGATTTGGATCAGTAGTTTCTCAGTGGGTGATGGGCTTCATACCGACACGAAATATTGCGTTATTAGGGGTCTGATTTTATCCACCCCCTAGACTCGATATGCGATACTCTTAGATGAACAGACCGGACTGTATGGATATTGTCACGGACAGGCTCAGTAGGGGTTCCGATGAGTTTGCTTGTCGGCCTTCCTTTCACTCAGTACCTGGGTATCCGTTACGTATAGCTAGAGTCGCTGACGTGCTTGTGGTTAAACCCACTGCCATCGTATTGATGAGTCTTTAGAGTCCCACACAGAGGGTTTTCCTGGTTCAGGAGAAACGAAGTAGTAGCCGTATTGGATACGTGCATGGTTCCGATCGATTGATTGTACTATTGTAATATTTCAGAAATATAAAATATTACTTTTGGAAATTTAATATTAAAATAATATATTTCACGAAAACTATTCAATTTGCGAATAGGGATTTTTCGTAAAATGGTATAAGTATATACCAATATTTGGAAATTAATAGGAGATTAAAATGATTTATTTATTTTAATGATATTTATCGGATTTTGGCCAAATCCGTGTATTTTTACATTTTTCCAGGGATAGTGCACCATGTCATTTGCATGTTGTGTTTGTGTTTGTGACACGTGAGTTGTGAGATTTAGGAAAAGAGAAAAGAAAAGAAAAGCAAAGAGAGAAAGGGTTATGAGTGTGAAAAGAAAAGAATAGATGCCTTGGTTAAAAGAGAGAAGAAACAAAAGTTGATATTTTGAGACAGAGTAGGGTAAGAGAGAGTGAGCATAAGAGAGGGAGAGAGAGACTTGGCTGCCCCATTCTTCAATTCCCATTGTTTTCTTCATGTTTTTCTTCATCTCCTTCATTCTCACTCTACCTCCATATATCATCTCCAAATACTTTCCAAAATCTCATGCCCACTTAACAATAAACATCCACAAACTCATTCTAAACCCTTTGAACCATTTAAGTTTGGATTTTGAAGCCTTTGGGTAACTCAAGAATTTTCTTTAGTTGCCAAATGAGGTAATCCCTTCACTTTAAAATTAGTGTTTATGTTTAAATATCCTAGTTTAGTTTAGAAATCGATTTAGTGAGTTATGTGATTTTGGAAATTTCCAAGTTGCTGTTAAGTTGTGAATATAGGTTTAGTGAGTGTTTTCAAGACCTTTGAGTTTGCTTTGCTGGACCAGAAAATAGAATAGAATCCGAAACACGAAGTTAGAATTTTTCTATGTCGGTTTTGTGAAACCTAAAGGCCTACACGGTATCTGGAGCTACCTGGGGTATTTATAAGAAAATCAAACAAGTGCAATAACCTAGATAGACCAGCAGAAAACCACCACATAAGTACGAACCCGTTTCTCCCTACTTAGACCGGCGAGGCCGGATTTTTGGGTGATGTCGCCAGACCCCCTATCTCCTATGGTGTTGTAGTTTTGCCTGAAGCTCACATACCCAATAACCTATCCCATGTACTTTCTTGTTTAGTCTCAATTTACCTGAGCCAAAATCTGGGAAGTAATTGAGAGTGTTTTGGCTTTGTTTTCCAATATGTAAATTCTTTGTTTTTATATTTGAGATTTGAATTGGTCGTGTAGGGTTACTAGGCACTAGAACAAAATTCTATAAGGCATCAACCATGCCAAAATCTAATTTTTCATGTGCCGAACAACCCTAACAAAGATCTTAGACTAGAGATTAGGCGAAATAGAGCAAGTAAACAACTTTACTTCTAAGAGTTAGGGATTACAACCTTTGTAGTCCGTTCCTTCACTTCTAAAGCTCCGTGTTGAGGTCTCTTCGGCGCGATCATCATATACCCGGACTCTAGAGAGGCTCCATGAAGAGAAAGATGCAAGCTTGCTTCCGATCTGCAATAACAAAGATGATCTACCTTGAAGAAACTCAAACCCAAGCTCTTGCTTTGCTAATCAAGTATTAGCAAAGAAAACACCCTAATCTAAGTGGAAAGAATAGATGTGGATGATGAAGTAGGAATTTAGCTCTCATTTGTTTTCAATTTCTCACTCATTTTCATCACATAATCAAAAGCTAGAAAGCTTAAGGAGGAAGAAGAAGATGAAGTCTTTTGTGATGAATAATGAATTGTTATTCTAATTACAAATGTAACCCATGGTTAAAAATGAAAGGGCTAACCATTGTAGAGAATTAACTAAGGTAAAGGGTTTGGGTTGGGTTAGGAAATATCTCCAAAAATATCAACACATAATATCTTAGCTTAAAACAAAACAAAAGCTTCTAGAAGCTTCATGAAAGAGCTAACCCAAATCAAACCCTAACTGTGTTTAATCTCCACTAATCATGTTGCATTTGTAATCATATCTTTTTACAATATTATATATTATATATACAATATTTATTGTAACAAAATAAAATAATACAATTAACATAAATCACATATATATCAATGTATTACCCGAGTGAGAAAAAAGAATCTTTAAGTGAGCTTATATTAGTTAATGTAATTTAATATATAAAATATATAATTATACATTAAATTATCGAATCAACACTTGATCCGATAATCTGGCTATTTCATAAAAAACCGACTAATATAATCTGTATCAGTTCATCGAATCAACACTTAATCTGATGACGCGGCTATATCACATATACCCGGCCGATATCTCATATCGCGAGAATCTAATACGGTATCGCATACACGTATTATTCTCGGTCCCGCAGATATCACATATGTGCTCCTACTCCGTTTTCCTGAGCTAGGAAACCTCTGTGTAGCACTCTAAAGAATCGTCAATACGCCGGCAGTAGGTGATGATCATATCAAACACCCACAAGCTGCAAGCGGTCAACTAAACGTAACAGCCACTCAGGTATTAAGCAATCAGAAGATCAATAAGCAAGCCTGTACATTCTCCCGTGAATCCAACCAGTAACGCTTTCGTACAGTCCGGTCTCTTCGTCTGATATGTCGCATATCTCGCCTAGGGGTGGTGAACGTCAGACCCCAGTAGCTTGATAAGTCATGTCGATATGAGGTCTATAAGAGTTCGAGAAACTACTGATAACACTTACCAGTAAATCTCAGCAACCCTGGCTAGGGATTTCCTGTTATAGCCAATCGAACACAGCGCAACATCAACTCCCTATACCGGGAGAGACGAAACACCTCCTATCGCTCATTGCCTCCATGTGATTCGAGACTGTATGTCACGACCCAAATGTGGCACGTGACCGGCACTTAAATCACGTGACTTCTAAAGATATCGACGCGGTTCAAGTAAGCCAAAAACCCGGAAACTAAACCCTTTAGAAAATATTTGAGGTGAGGTTTAAATAATCGTCCTAAAAAATCCATTTAAAATAACATCGATATTTAACTAAATATATTGAAAAACATTTATGACGTTTTGAAAACTTAACATCACTTCCTTTTTATTTTAATAAAACCCAATACAACATAACAACATAGCATCCCAACGGTAGCTAGTCTCCACGTACAAACAATGGAGCAACCAACAATCTATAACAGAAGTCGACTCTAAAGAGTGCGCATCACTACACATATACTCTAAGTCTTGCTTCTATGTCCATATTATATCATTTCTAAGTTGATGGATTTTCCGCTAGATACAATAATATATGAACAATCAAGAGTGAGTATGATACAATAATAACTCACTTACCCATCAATCCTCAAAAGAATGTGTGCCCAAGTCGCTGATAATCCAAGTGGTAGAAACTGTGGCATAACGGGGATGAGTTGCCAACTCAGTGAATAAAAGTACATCTAAAGGTAGAAATCGAAATGCATGACGATACCTAGGCCGTAAGTATAGTCCTATCATAATCAGTATCAATATACTATATGATATGCATATGTACAATAATTACTATCATGCAATCCCAAATATAGTACCTCAATATCATATGAGTCAAAATCATGAATCTATAATCCATATTGGAATTCCCGTTTTGTCTATGAATATCTATACAAATATATGTAGCTACTGTTCCCCCGGATCATTCCTGATGAATCCAATAATTAATATCTAACTGTGTACCTCAAGATAATGACCATATCAATATATACAAATATATATAGATTTCCAGCATCGACATCGAAATCCGAAATCTCTCGTGTCCAGCATCGACACGTAAATACAGATACCGTCCACACCATCTCAACAGATGATCGCCACCCGATATGCTGGCTACGATCAGTATCCCCAGGATATCTGCCGTATCCGATTGAACCCCGGTCAGTATCTTCTGGATAGCTGCCGTGCTCAATTCTATCTCCAGAATCGAGTATCCTCATTAGGCTCCCCCGCCTCAATGCGGTTATCCTGCCCCTCGGTCTCGATCCGGGTCCACCATGTATCCGACTGTATATCTCCACCACTCAGTCCGGATATTTCAAAAATCCGGAACCGTATAGCTACCCCACCCGGTCCGGAATCAAAATCAGGAAACACAAAACTCATGGTGGACGTTTAACTCATCATATCAAAATATCAAGTAAGAAATAAAAATACTTGCATAGATTATATTGATGATATAATATATATATACATATATAACAGTGTCCCATACCACCGATATATATCTGTAGGGTTACTAGGCACAAGCACAAGGGTCTATAAGGCATCAACCATGCCCGATTTAAAATTTAGCCATGCCGAACAACCCTAAACCAAGATCTTAGACTAGAGATTAGGCGAAAACAATCATGTTAAACACTTTAACACAAAGTGAGAGGGATTACAACCTTTATAGATCCGGTCCTTCACTTCTAAAGCTCTGTGTTGATGTCCCTTCGCTGCGTTCATCGTGTTTCGGACTCTTGAAAGGCTCCACGAAGAGAAAGATGCAAGCTTGCTTCCGATCTTCGATAAAAAAGATGATCTACCTTGAAGTTTCATTAACACAAGCTCTCACTCACTAAATGAAGTGAACACCCTCATCTAAATGGCAAGGATAGATGAGGATGATGAAGTAGGATTTTTGCTCTCATTTGTTTTCTATTCCTCACTCATTTTCATCACAAGAATCAAAGCTAGTAAGCTTTGCAAGAAGGAAGAAAAAGATGAACAATGAATAATCCTTTTGTGATGAATAATGAATGTTGTGATAAGGTTAGAAATGCAACCATGGTTCAAGAGAGATGGAGTAACTCATGTAGAGATTTAACTAGGGTTAAAGGGTTGGGTTGGGTTAAGCAAATATCACAAAATATCCAAGTCAAAGCCAAAGCTTCAAGAAGCTTCTTGAAAGCTTCATGAAGACTTAACCCTAAGCTCAATTAAACTCCACAAAGCATGTTGCATTAATAACCATATCATGTTACAATATTATATATCACATATATAATATTTATTGTAACAAAATAAAATAATACAATTAACATATATCGCATATATATCAATGTATTACCCGAGTGAGAAAAAGAATCTTTGAGTGAGCTAATATTAGTTAATGTAATTTAATATATCACATATATTATTATTCATTAAATTATCGAATCAACACTTGATCCGACAATCCGGCTATTTCACAAATAACCGACTAATATAATCTATATCAATTCATCCAATCAACACTGATCCGATGACCCGGCTATATCGCATATAACCGGCCGATATCTCATATCGCGAGAATCTAATACGGTATCATATACACGTATTGTTCTCGGTCCCGCACATATCACATATGTGCTCCTACTCCGTTTTGCCTGAGCCAAGAAACCTCTATATAGGACTCTAAAGAATCGTCAATACGCCGGCAGTAGTTGATGATCATATCAACACCAACAAGTAATAAGCGATCAGCTAAACGTAACAGCCACCCAGGTATTGAGCGCTGAGAAGATCAAAAAGCAAGCCTGTACATTCTCTTGTGAATCCAGTCAGTAACACTCCCGTACAGTCCGGTCTCTTCGTCTGATATGTCGCATATCTCGCATAGGGGTGGTAAACGTCAGACCCCAGTAGCTTGATAAGTCGTGTCGATATGAGGTCTATAACCGTTCGAGAAACTACTGATAACACTTATCAGTAAATCTAAACAACCTTGGCCAGGGATTTCCAGTTATAGCCGATCAAACACAGCGCAACATCAACTCCCTATACCGGGAGAGACGAATCCCCTCCTATCGCTCATTGCCTCCATGCGATTCGGGACTGTACCCAAAAGCCACCTTTTTGCACACCGTCTTGGACGTGGTATGATGGAAATCAAAGCACAGTAGGAATTACACAAGACTCTATGACGATCTCGGGTCAACAGACTACTCTGTACCAGTGTCACCAGAGAACTGCTATCTGACGTGAGGTAAAATACCATCTGGGAGTTCTCGGCGAGTCCGTCCAGTGTACCCAGTCTCTACTGAGCACCAATACACCATCCATGATGTCAAACACCGATGGATATAGGATCATCCATCGCCCATCATATGGGTCAATATGCGTATACGCTAGTCTACTCTGGTGTATCGATGCCCTGTCTCGATACACCCTCGACTAGGAACAATTATATGATGTACTCGTCGACTACCGTGGCCCCACTAGTATGATCTCATCATAGTCTCAGTAGTCGAGTACATATCCTAAGGGCTTTATGAACATGTAATATAGAGACAATCAGAGTACATGTTAAGATAAAGGGTAACCAGATAGCGTACTATCATGTCGAGCAAGAAAGTCCTCCCTATATGTCCAAGCATCCACTACATTATATATCGTATATACAGTAATGGCCTCTAGGGCATACATATAACTAACAATCTCCCACTTGCACTAGGGCCATCTGTTGTGGTATCACATACCCAACAATTACCTGCGGTTGAAGTATCTCATACTCAACCATCCCATAAAAAGTCTCTACTGGGAAAAAGGCCTTTGTGAGTGGATCCGCGCTGTTGTCCACTGTGCCTACTCTCCTAACCTCGATCTCCCTGGAGATCAACCATCTCCATGATCAGGTGACACTGCCTAAGAATTATATCTGGATTTCTGATGGGATGGGGGGGGTTCTTTGGCATAAGCCACAACTCCATTGTCACACAATGGTAGGAACGAAGTTCATCTAATGAACTTATATATCCAGACTGCCTCTTTGGTAGCATCCTTGGTAACGATGTATCTTTCCTTTAATCGTCTAGTAAGTCACGGTATCTAGCTTGGAACTCTTCCAACATACCGTCCCTCCACTGAGGGTAAAGACAATGCCTGCGACTGACATTCAGTCGTCCTTATCACCCTGGAACCATTCCAGTGATCCTCCCTGGGATCCATTGATACCATCTCACTACAACTAGTGAGAATCCTAACATCCAATTAGATCTATCTCATAGATCCAAAACCCGGGATTTAGGAGGTATCACTTTGATCCTATATGGAGAATCATTGTGATAAGTGGAGATTGACCGAGCGTAGCATAGGAAACTCCTTCCCTATCAAGAGTATGTTATCCACGTACTCTACGAGGATCACCACCATACTCCCTATTACCTTTTTGTATATACAAGGTTCATCTACCATTTTGATGAAGTCAAAATCTTTGACTACCACATCAAAACAGACGTTCCAACTCCGTGATACCTGCTTTATCACATAAAACATCTTGCACACGTTTCCACTGCTCCCATTGTCTATGAAGCCCTCTAGCTGTGTACTTATAGACGCTTTGTTCTAAAACATCATTTAGAAAAGCAGTCATGACACCCAACCGCCAGATATCGTAGTCATGGTATGTAGCCGTGGCAAGTAGGATCTGGATGGACTTAAGCATAGCTTTGAAAGTCTCAACTTTTCCATGTACACCAAGTAATCTTCTCAAGATATACTTGCTCCTGATGGGGATTTAACCCTTCAGATAAAGCAACCAAAGTCCATACTTTGTTGGTGTATAAGGATTCCATCTCAGATCACTAAGCATCCAACCATTCTTACAGAGTCCCACTCCTGATGCCTGCTCGAAAATAGTTGGGTCATCATCTCATGATGCAATCCTCGCTCCCATTGTCATAGAGAAACCGAAGTATCTCTCAGTGGGTGAAGAACCCTACTAGATCGACGGAGAGGCTGATGTTCGTTGGAAACTATTGAATCCTTTGGTTCTACCAAATCATCAGCTGTAGTTTGTATAGCTGGAACTCCTTCCAGTTCTACCTCATGAACAATAATTTCTTCACAAGAAATTCCCATTCACAAAGGTGGCATGTTGAGAAACAAAACATCTTTTGTTCCTCGGTTAGGTAGAAGATATTCCCTTGCTAATGCTTGGGATATCCAACAAACTTCTACAGAACTGACTTTGCCTCGAGCTTGTCCAGATTATGCTTTTAGACATAGGCTGTACAACCCCAAATCTTAACAAACTTAAGATATGGGCTCCTCCCATTCCATATCACATATGAAGTGGTAGGCAACTGATTTGATTGGAACCCTATTCAATAGGTATGCAGCTTCTCAAGTGCATAACTCCCAAAAGGAAATAGGCAACTCAGTAGTACTCATCATAGAGCACACCATATCATATAGGGTGTGTTTGCTCCGCCCCGATACACCGACGTGCTGTGGTGTATATGGAGGAGTAATGCTGAGAGATAATCTCATTCTCCTTTAGAATAGTCCAGGAATTCCGTGCTCAAGTATTCTGCTCCTTGATCTCATCAAAGGACATAATACTTATACCCAGTTGTTGGTTCTCTACTTCTAGCTTATATTTATTGAATTTCTCAAAAGTTCCAGACTTGTGTTTCAACAGGAACATATGTACGGATCTTGACAGATAATCAGTGAATGTAATGAAGTATAAAGAGCCGGTCTTGGCATGTGTAGACAGGGGACCTTCATACATCAGCATGTATCAATCCCAAGAGTTCACTAACTCTTTCTCTGTTTCCAACAAACAGAGCTGTGGTCATCTTATCTTCGTGACATGACCGGCAAGTTTCATAAGATGTAGATTCAAACAAATTTAAATATGCATCTTTATGTAACTTCAGCTAGTCGGGTCGCATTGATATGACCTAGTCTACAATGCCTCAAGTAGGACTCGTTCATTTCTGAACTCTTCCTCTTGTGTGTGTTCTGTATACTAAGAACTGTGGTTTGTTTTAGAACGTCTATGCTTTTAGATAACGTGCCTGATTCGATCAACTCTTGATATAGGAAATGTTCAAATCATTATCCAACAATACAAAATTATATCCATCTTTACTAATAAAGAGACTGATATGATTTTGTATATCAGGTTCGGTATCTAATAACGTTTGTTCAGAATCAATGTAATCTGGTAATACAGGGTGATAACTGCCAACAGACTTGGCTGTAACACTTGCATCCTTTCCAACTCTTGAAACTTATCACTCGTTCTCAGTTCTCCACCTATCTGTAGCCCATGTAACAAATTACATTTGCGGGATCATGATCCGGTATCTCATACCCAGGACGTAAAGGATACAGAAAAACAGTTCTCGGTAATAAACAAACCCGAAGAAGATGTACCAGCATGCACTTTCTTCGTTTGGGTGGCACGGGAATACTGGTAATCCCCAATTTCCTGCTCTGTCTTATAACAATTATAAGTTGGAGCGGGACCAACGTTCCTTAGCGCAGTATAACAAGCCGGTTCGGTCAATACATCCGTATTATTATCTTGATTAAGGCGTGACATAGTCGCTACCAGGGGAGAGAGAGAAGAAAACACTCAGCGTGCGCTTTTACAAGATTAGATTGGTTATCAATTTTTCTAATCAGGATGGCTCTCACTGTTTTAGTCAAATCTTCCTTCAAACCCTAAAAGGAAAGACTAGCCGAGATTAATTACACTCTACAAGTTCGCCAATCTTTCAGCCAGGCCGGTGCCGGTACTTTGAGGGAGGTTCCCCGTACTTTCGCACGGAACTAATTTACGTAAACCTCGTTTTCCCAGGGACGTAACCCCGTTAACACCTTTCTAGACACCTACTTGATCGGCTAATTGTAATGTGTAAAACTCTCCCAGGAGTAACTCTTACTCGCAGCGGGTATCGGGATCCAACTATCTCATAGAAGGTATGCAATCTTATTGTAAATTTCAACACTTGAACTTCCCAATAATATTTTACCCCTAGCGTCCTATGACCTTGACGAAGGCCAAACTACCCATAGTCCGCTAGTCAAGTTCAACCCGTTCATTTCTTGATTGAATTAAACCCACCCGCACGACCCTTGACGAAGGCCAAACTACGCCGTACGAATACGCTAATCCAATCGCATCGTATGCTAGCAGATAAGCACTAGTTAGCTACCGTACACTACGCCTTGACGAAGGCCAACCGCAGCACGAATACTAAGTAGTACATATCTGAAATGATGGAGGGCTACGACAGGTTTTTAAGAAAACCCTTTGTGTAATGAACTTGATATCGTTGTAGAATCGAGTGATTTTTTGTAAAGGAGTGTTTTTGAGGCTTTTTCTAGTTTTGCTAAAGAGGTCACTCCCGGTGAAGAGATCGTCGGCTGTTTCTTCATCGAATAAGGTGCAGGATATTTCATAAATATCACTATGCAAAGCAGAAACTATAAAAAAAATCAAAAGACAAACCGAGTTTGTAGCATCTGCTAGTTTCGCTAAAGAGGTCACTCCCGGTGAAGGGATCTCGGCTCTTTCCTTATCGAATAAGGTGCTGGATGTTCTATAAGGAACACCGCTATGCATAGCAAGAACTAGAGCTACCAGTTTTTAAACAAGTTTCTATAACATCTTTAGGTTTCTTTTATTTCATTAATCTCATTAATGAAGTCCCATTTAATTATGTTTGACAAGCATCACATTTGAAATTAAATCTGCAATATAACATATATCTCATATATATAATATAAACATTCGCCTCAGGCAGTAATATGATCTCATCACAGAACATTGCAGCAGAAGAACGTATATGAAATATTTGATATACTAGGATGTCCGTGTTTTAATACGAGCCTGTATAAAACACGGATTCCACGGTCGCGATGAATAGCCAAACCCACATCCCTAGACCCCCTACGAGAGCGGCAAGAAACACTTCCAATTCCAGGGTTAGGAGACCCGGTCTCGACTCCTCGAGATGGTCTCCTACTGGACCCTAGAACCCAGTTACTTGTGCTCCCCGCCTTGGGTCTACCTAATGCGGAAAAGTAAATAATATACAATGGTGACATCATCCTCAGCCCGGAAGTGCCCCAATAAAAGAATATTACATACAAATGAATTTTACATGAATGAAAAAGAAAAACTCTCATCTTACATAAAACCCCCGGCTATTCAAAACGTGACGATCCAATATAACATATCACAGCAACACATAATATCTCATATCATCAACGTAAGCAAGTATACGTATCCCGATTGTCGTTGATGTATAGTAACGAAGCCGGCAATACACCCCATACTACGCTTACGGTCACAGAAAAAAAGTGTAAAACTACAACAGTTGGAATCCGCAACCTCCTTAGACATCGCATGCCTAACCAAATGAATTCCTTAGACATCGCATGCCTAACAATTATAAACCCCGCATTTTAGTCCCATTATCGAAAACACTTTTCAATATCAAGTCGGGCAATTCAACAAGATTCCCAACCTCCTGATAGAATGCTCGTCGCAAACTTTAGTAGACGGCCGCACCCCCGGATGTCGTCGACGAAGTGCACTAAGGCGGAACACCGCTGCCGCGAGCACCCGAACGGATGCTTTTGGCGACGGGGTTCTCCTACAGTCACTTGGTCGGGGCTATGGGGCGTGGTTGTCTATTAAGTTTACCCGGCGAGTATCCGCGTATGCTACGTGATTGCAATGGACTTTTGATCACATCAAAATTCCGTGGCAACCGATCATCTGAGACTAAACTGCTATGTTTATAACATTCAAATTAGTTATCTCATAACTTTTTATAGATTCCAAATATTGTATCACATTCCAGATAAAAAGACAGTGTTAAACTTTCCGATCTAATAATCAAACACCCATGATTTCCCAAATAGCTCAACACTTTAGCGGAGTTCAAAAAGTATCCATCACATGCCACAGTACCGATAGTCCAGCCGTAAAAGGGTCAAGCCAACGCCTCACATGTGGCAACGCCGTACTGCCCTAAACCCTAAGGTTCAGAAGCAGTTCAAGACGGTCACATAATCGAGTTAAGGTTTGTGTTCTTCTAGAGGGTCCACCGCGTTACTTGCATGATATTCCGGAAGTTTCAAACTCGAGAAAAAATCCAACTTTTGAAAAATTTTCCGACAGGGGAAAAAGTGAGTTATTGATATCCGTTCAAACTTTTTAACAGTTTCTAAAATTATCCGGAAAAAACTTAAACGATGTTAAATTATCCGATCGAATCAACGAGTTCCCAATACAACCAAGAAAACTCAACACTTGAGTATAAATTAAAAACACCTAGAATCATCAGGAAGTACCTACGGTTATTACTGTAGAAACCCGAGCCCATAAACTTACTGTTTTTCCGCGGAACCGCCGCGCAAGCAGGGGTACGGCCGCGGTTCCACGGCGCAATGAAGGTATTGTGAGGAAGTTTTTTACAGTAATTCCTAAAATACCCTGCTGATTTTTTTGAGTATTTTTAAAACGAAAAAATCAACAGTTTTGAATAATTTCCAGAAACTAGGGTATATCGGGTATTCGAAGTTCATTCGGACATTAAACTTCGCCTAAAGCTCTAGCTTGGCTCTGATACCACTGTAGGGTTACTAGGCACAAGCACAAGGGTCTATAAGGCATCAACCATGCCCAATTTAAAATTTAGCCGTGCCGAACAACCCTAAACCAAGATCTTAGACTAGAGATTAGGCGAAAACAAGCATGTTAAGCACTTTAACACTAAGTGAGAGGGATTACAACCTTTGTAGATCTGGTCCTTCACTTCTAAAGCTCCGCGTTGAGGTCCCTTCGCTGCGATCATCGTGTTCCGGACTCTCGAGAGGCTCCACGAAGTGAAAGATGCAAGCTTGCTTCCGATCTTCGATAACAAAGATGATCTACCTTGAAGTTTCATTAACACAAGCTCTCACTCACTAAATGAAGTGAACACCCTCATCTAAATGGCAAGGATAGATGAGGATGATGAAGTAGGATTTTTGCTCTCATTTTTTTTCTATTTCTCACTCATTTTCATCACAAGAATCAAAGCTAGTAAGCTTTGCAAGAAGGAAGAAAAAGATGAACAATGAATAATCCTTTTGTGATGAATAATGAAAGTTGTGATAAGGTTAGAAATGCAACCATGGTTCAAGAGAGAAGAAGTAACTCATGTAGAGATTTAACCAGGGTTAAAGGGTTGGGTTGGGTTAAGCAAATATCACAAAATATCACAAAATATCCAAGTCAAAGTCAAAGCTTCAAGAAGCTTCTTGAAAGATTCATGAAGACTTAACCCTAATCCAAACCCTAACCTCAATTAAACTCCAAAAAATATGTTGCATTAGTAACCAAATCATGTTACAATATTATATATCACATATATAATATTTATTGTAACAAAATAAAATAATACAATTAACATATATCGCATATATATCAATGTATTACTTGAGTGAGAGAAAAAATCTTTTAGTGAGCTAATAATAGTTAATGTAATTTAATATATCACATATATTAGTATACATTAAATTATCGAATCAACACTTGATCCGACAATCCGGCTATTTCACAAATAATCGACTAATATAATTTGTATCAATTCATCGAATCAACACTTGATCCGATAACCCGGCTATATCACATATAACCGTCCGATATCTCATATCGCGAGAATCTAATACGGTATCACATACACATATTGTTCTCGGTCCCGCACATATCACATTTGTGCTCCTACTCCGTTTTGCCTGAGCCAAGAAACCGCTGTGTAGGACTCTAAAGAATCGTCAATACGCCGGCAGTAGGTGATGATCATATCAAACACCCACAAGCAGCAAGCGGTCAGTTAAACGTAACAGCCACCCAGGTATTGAGCGCTCAGAAGATCAACAAGAAATCCTGTACATTCACTTGTGAATCCAGTCAGTAACACTCCCGTACAGTCCGGTCTCTTCGTCTGATATGTCGCATATCTCGCCTAGGGGTGGTAAACGTCAGACCCCAGTAGCTTGATAAGTCGTGTCGATATGAGATCTATAACAGTTCGAGAAACTACTGATAACACTTACCAGTAAATCTCAATAACCCTAATCAGGGATTTCAAGTTATAGCCAATCTAACACAGCGCAACATCAACTCCCTATACCGGGAGAGACGAATCCCCACCTATCGATCATTGCCTCCATGCGATTCGGGACTGTACCCAAAAGCCACCTTTTTGCACGCCGTCTTGGACGTGGTATGATGGAAATCAAAGCACAGTGGGAATTACACAAGACTCTATGACGATCTCGGGTCAACAGACTACTCTGTACCAGTGTCACCAGAGAACTGCCATCTGACGTGAGGTATAATACCATCTGGGAGTTCTCGGCGAGTCCGTCCAGTGTACCCAGTCTCTACTGAGCACCCGTACACCATCCTTGATGTCAAACACCGATGGATATGGGATCATCCATCGACCATCATATGGGTCAAGATGCATATACGCTAGTCTACTCTGGTGTATCGATGCCCTGTCTCGATACACCCTCGACTAGGAACAGTTATAGGATGTACTCGTCGACTACCGTGGCCCCACTAGTATGATCTCATCATAGTCCCAGTAATCGAGTACATATCTTAAGGGCTTTATCAACATGTAACATAGAGACAATCAAAGTCTATGTTAAGATAAATGGTAACCAGATAGCGTACTATCATGTCGAGCAAGAAAGTCCTCCCTATATATGTCCAAGCATCCACTACATTATACATCGTATGTACAGTAATGGCCTCTAGGTCATACATATAACTAACAATATCATCAGGAGTAAAATATCCAGAAAATCCATAAGAATCAAATACAGCATTTATAGTATTAATATTCGTAACTTACAACAGGAATACAGAAAACAACATAATTACATCACATAATTATAGATTTCAATTCTACCGTGTCATGGTACTACTAATGATGTGTAGTGTAGCATATGCATCTGTGCTCGTGCAACATGGCAATCATTAGTATTTGTGCAAGTGTTCTACGGTGTAACATCCTATTTATTTTAATTCAAATATAACAGCACGGTTCTATAGTGACAAAGAAGTACCAATGAGGTGTAGTGTAACATATATTCACGTGCTTGTGCAACATAATTCTCATTGATATTTATGCGGTGTTCTATCAGAGTGTGCGTAATCGCAGAAACGTATAATATGAATAATATAATGCAAACATGTAAATTAATCTAAACGTAACTATTATAATTACTTGCTATGAGCTATACCATTATCTTTAGAAATGATCGAAGCGTTAAGTTTAAAATAAGGAAGCTGCCCTAGATTTAAAATAGATATTCGTTATAGAAACTGGCACGCATCCGTATATTTTATTTAAAAGACAACGAATCATAGATTTAAAAAGAATATAGCTCACATAAGTATTACATCCTAAAACAGAATATAACCTAACTCTATGAGTCAAAAGATAAACTGGCCGTATTCGGCACACAAATTTCATCATTTCCAATACGCATAAATCCTTGTATTATAACTCATCATATCACTATATCCATATTATCTTAAGTACGACACGATTCCTCGTACAAACTCATCAAATCATATCCATGTCGTACGGATCTAATCATTATGCACATGTCTCCCTTAAAACTAGATATGAACTTTATGCAATGAAGGACATATAAGATACGATACTATATCAATGTCTTGAATAACTATTATACTAACTAGCAATCATAATAATATTTATAAGGTTGCGGGGGTGCTATACGCCATCCAACCGACTTCCCAGTAGATATAAATCTACTCAACAACTTAGAAACTCGCTGAATCCACGCTGCTATATTGCCAACTCCGTGTCGGAATCCTCGAATCGTACATATATTCGTATTTAAATCGCATAGAAGTAGATATCATATTAAAAACCAAAACAACAAGCTAAACGTCCGTAGGTTAGAACCTACAGCACACTTAACCCAAAAACGACAATATACTTCTGTCGTTCACGTATAAACGTCAACGGTTCAGTTTCAACATCGAAATATGGAATCTCCGTATCGTAAATATCAGAATTTTGGTAAAACCATTTAAAACATTCCCAGATTTCTCTGTATGAATAATTAGGCAAAATAAACAATACAGAGATTTATAAAATACCAAAACAACGTTACAAAAGAGAAACCAACACCAAACTCTCAAGAGGGGCCGGCGTCGCCGGAATTTTTAAGGTGGTCGCCGGATTTTGTGCTGAGTTTGGGGCTCTGGTTTAAAGTGTAATCTTCTAGTTTGCACATTATACTTTTGATCTTACTAGTTTTTCTAGTGATTATGCTTATTAGTTCCAGATTCATTTTCAGTGGTTAAATTATCACAAAAACTTAGCTTAGGATACTGCACAACTAAACATGCTATGTGTCGTATATATAATTTCACTCCTAAACTGATATTAGCTTACAGATTTAACACACTAAAAAACTAACTTGTTTAAACAATACCAATTATCCTAGTATAGATATATGTAGTTACCCTAAAATTTCCAACACCCAAATCCCTATAAAAACCGGCGAGATCGGAATTTTTCTAAGGGTCGCCGGCCAAAATCCGAGGTCATGGGCTCGTATTCCTATGGTTTATTCTAAGTCTAGTATATAAGATTTTGTAGTTGTTTGTTTAGTTTACTTACCAACTAAACTATAGCAGACTCTAACAGAGACTCACTTATCACAATACGATATCAAATTTGAAACAGAAACTGAATTGAACAGAGCTACATAATTTGAAAGGAGAGGAAGATATACCTATGGATAATTGTGTATAATAGAACACCATCTTCTAATTTATATGCTGAACCATCTAGGATAGGTAATAGATCAAGCTTGTTGATGTGCACAAGTTGATGAAGAGATTTATATATTTTTACTTGGATTTAAGAATACTTAGGAGTTTCTTGATTTTGGGCTGAAGAATGAATTGTTTTCAGTTGGAATTGTTACTGAAATTCTATATGTTATGGGTAAATGAAGTGAAGAGCTTTGTGGAGAAAGCATGTGGTGTGGAGGGAGAGGTGGAGGTGGCATGAGAGGAAGGAGGTTGTGGCACTTGGTAAAGCATGGATGATTCATGCAAGGAGGAGGTGTTAGATTGGAAGAATGAGGTGTAAAGCTAGGAAGAAGGAGGTGTAAGGTTATAAGTAAGGGTGAAAATGAGGTGTTTGTATGTAATTTAGCATAAATGTTATATGCCATCCTTAATAAAAATATAACAATAAATAAAAACCTTCATATAAAAAATTTAATTTCATATAACATAAAGGATATAAAATGATAAATCTATTACTTAATTATTATTAGCTTAGTGACAAATACCATGTCATGATAAAATAATTAAAATATCACTTTCTTGATATCACCTTCTTTATTCATATTTTTCAAAATAATTACATTTTTCGGATATGAATCCGATACACAATTTCAAAAGAGATATCACTTCTGTAAAAATATCAATTTCATTACTTTATAATAAAATTTATAATTAACTCTTCTTAATTTTCCAAAATGTTACTGTCTCTCCCCCTTAAAGAAATTTGGTCCCCGAATTTAGTTTAAACCTCTTTCTTAAAACGTTTTCTCAATCCTATGAACTCATTTCAAAACAAATTCCCGGGTTTCAAATTTTAAAACATAAAATTTGTTCGATATAACAAGACTCCAAAGTCCCATATGAGCTAAAAATGTATCGCAATGCAACGGTGTGCGTGAAAACTCAAAAGATAATTTTTCATAACTGTAACACTAGCGGTCGCCATGAGGATTACTCCAGTTATGAAGAAAAAAATTGTGCCAAATACAAAAACTGTTGTGTATCCTAAGTACACAAAATCAATGCCGTAATCATAATGCAATATCAGTGCATACGACCAAGCTAAAAAATCTAATCTATCACATATCCTACACAATGCAAATCAATAAAACCAAATCAACCCTTAATGGTTTTGTATGTAAGTTTCAAACCACACTTCACGGTGTGCACAAAAACAACATCGCCAAGTGCAACAGGCGTGCACGAAATGATATCAACCGTATCTAAAAGTATATAAAATAATACCAAGTGCATCATGGTGCACCAAAAATCAAATCCAAGTGCATCAGAGTGCACAATTAAATCTCAAGTGCATCGGAGCCCACAAAACTAAAATCTAGTATCCCCCTGATATATATATAAATTTTTAACCATGTGCATATGACGTCCACGAAAACTCAGTGTAGTGTATTCATTGTACACAACACTCCAAACGAGTGCAGTCTTCTTGTACTAAAATCTTAACAAGTGCACCTGGTGTGCACAAAGCATAAGTCAAAGTGAAATTATTGTACATAGAAATCTCATCAAGTGCACCTGGTGTGCACAAAACATAATTTGATCCTCAAATCCTTAAAATACTTATATCAAAATTACAGACGTCGAGTTGTCCTTTTTCCAATGTTTGAAAAAGAATATTTTTAGATTAAGAAAATAAATCGAATTCAAAGGACATCGAAGCATACTCTCTTTAATGTCAGAAGGTATTTATACCACCGGAATTGGCATAATAAGAATTATTACTTGCCGTCGGCCACGTTCTAACGTCTCTTGTCTCTGAATTCTGGTTCTTCATACAGATCTCTAATATCATAGCTTCTTGATGCGATCGTCTGGTGAGGAGCAACAACACCATTTCTCTTATTATGGATACATCCCATCATACTTTCTTGATCAGTAGTCCAGTCCTTTGTGACGTAACATGTTGATAACGGAGTCTCTGTCCTCGACTTGTATGCTTACAACTAATCCCAGTCCAATCTCATTTATTATAAGTTCCTGGAAGAGAAACCATCAAGTCTTTTTCTAAAATCATTTATCCAGCCTGCCCGGAACTAGCACTTATTTCTTGACCTGCTTTTCCTTTTATAACCATTGTCATCCCTTTTGATTTCCTCCTGAAAGTGTAGTCGTATATGTCATCAAATCTTTGATATCAACTATGAAGAACAACCGCCCTCTAAACTTCGCACCATTCTCCTGTCTATAAATTTCCTGTATCAATCACTTAAGAAGCGTATCTGCATAGTCACGCTAATTGCAAGTCATACTTGGTTATGACCAAACTCAGAGTCTTACAAACTCGGAAACACGAATCTGTCACTTCTGCTACTCTGTAGAAGACTCTGGCTAATCTCACCTTCGAAAGCTCTTTCCAATCTGTCGGATGAAAACTTACTGCATGATCTCTTTCTTGAACGACTTGCATCTGGTCTAAACAAGACTAAACGAAAGAAACTAACTAACTTCCTTAACTTTACCTCGAAGCGCCACTATGGATTAAAAGTCCTAACCATCTCACTTCTAATCGGCTACGAATCCTTCTGATTCATTTATACTTGTAAACGTCGTCTACTTTTAACTTCATGAACTCTGGAAGAAATATCTCAATAACTTCAGCAGTGATTGGTACCGTTGTCTGAACAGTACGCGACACCACGATCTTTGAAGAGGAGAAAACATCATGCCTCATGCCCGGTCAATCTTCATTAATGGTCCTACCATCTGGTGCGGATCCCGAAGAAACTCAATCCACTATTAGAACTCGATCAATTATGAATAAAAGACGTGTCTCTATATCATCGGAAAGTCAACTCGGTCAGTCCTTGTCCCAGACAAGTCTGCTCTGACCGTATCTCTAACTGTAGCCCTCTCAGCCCTCATAAACATGGTGATCGAAACAATCAATCATGCACTGACGAAGATAGATCAACGGAAAGAATAGAAGAAAGATCTCAAAATATAAATCCTAAGGTAAATTAGGTGGGGTATCATATCGTAAATATGTCGCGGAACATATGTACGGTAGGTCACACTACTTAGTACTTACTCCATCAACAAGGGTCATCCTATATAACGAAAGTTCAGGTATAAGACCCCCAAAGTCAAGTCTATGTCCTATAAGGTCAAGCCTAGGTAACAAAATGTATTCCCAGACTCCATATAGTCAACCTAGACTCGAACAAAAGTTAAACCAAACGCTCTGATACCACCTTTGTCACGACCCAAATGTGTTGCGTGACCGGCACTAAAATCAAGTGACATCTAAAGACATCGACGCGGTTCAAGTAAGCCAAAACCCGGAATCTAAACCCTTTTGAAAATATTTGAGGTGAGGTTTAAATAATCGTCCTACAAAATCTGTTTAAAATAACATCGATATTTAACTAAATATATTGAAAAACATTTATGACGTTTTGAAAACTTAACATCATTTCCTTTGTATTTTAATAAAACCCGATACAACATAACAACATAGCATCCCAACGGGAGCTTGTCTCCACGTACAAACAATGGAGCAACCAACACTCTATAACAGAAGTCAACTCTAAAGAGTGCGACATCACTACACATATACTCTAAGTCTTGCTTCTAAGTCCATAATATATCATTTCTATGTTGATGGAGTTTCCGCTAGATATAAGAATATATGAACATTCAAGAGTGAGTACGATACAATAATAACTCACTTACCCATCAATCCTCAAAAGAATGTGTGCCCAAGCCGCTGATAATCCAAGCGGTAAAACCTGTAAGAAACTGTGGCACAACGGGGATGAGTTGCTAACTCAGTGAATAAAAGTACATCTAAAAGTAGAAATCGAAATGCATGATGATACCTAGGCCGTAAGTATAGTACTATCAAAATAAGTATCGATATACTATATGATATGCATATGTATAATAATAACTATCATGCAATCCCAAATATAGTACCTCAATATCATATGAGTCAAAATCATGAATCTATAATCCGTATTGGAATTCCCTTTTTGTCTATGAATATCTGTACAAAATGTGTAGGTACTGTTCCCCCGGATCAGTCCTGATGAATCTAATAATTAATATCTAACTGTGTACCTCACGATAATGACCATATCAATACATACAAATATATATAGATGTACAGCATCGACATCGAAATCCGAAATCTCTCGTGTCCAGTATCGACACGTAAATACAGATACCGTCGACACCATCTCAACAGATGATCGCCACCCGATATCCTGGCTACGATCAATATCCCCTGGATATTTGCCGTACCCTATTGAACCCCGGTCAGTATCCCCTGGATAGCTGCCGTGCTCAATTCTATCTCCGGAATCGAGTATCCTCGTTAGGCTCCCCCGCCTCAATTCGGCTATCCTGCCCCTCGGTCTCGATCCGGGTCCACCATGTATCCGACTGTATATCTCCACCACTCAGTCCGGATATTTCAAAAATCCGGAACCGTATAGCTACCCCACCCGGTCCAGAATCAAAATCAGGAAACACAAAACTCATGGGGGACGTTTAACTCATCATATCAAAATATCAAGTAAGAAATAAGAATACTTACATAGATTATATTGATGATATATTATATATATACATATATAAAAGTGTCCATGCCACCGATATATATCATCAGGAGTAAAATATCCAGAATATCCATAAGAATCAAATACAGCATTTATAGTATTAATATTCGTAACTTACAAAAGGAATATAGAAGACTACATAATTACATCACATAATTTTAGATTTCAATTCTACTGTGTCATGGTACTACTAATGATGTGTAGTGTAGCATATGC
Source organism: Agapanthus africanus (assembly GCA_030015575.1). NCBI lineage: Eukaryota > Viridiplantae > Streptophyta > Magnoliopsida > Asparagales > Amaryllidaceae > Agapanthus > Agapanthus africanus. Next base: position 164,783,717 of record CM057343.1, on the reverse strand, counting down.
ATCTGTGCTCGTGCAACATGGCAATCATTAGTATTTGTGCAAGTGTTCTACGGTGTAACATCCTATTTATTTTAATTCAAATATAACAGCACGGTTCTATAGTGACATAGAAGTACCAATGAGGTGTAGTGTAACATATATTCACGTGCTTGGGCAGCATAATACTAATTGGTATTTATGCGGTGTTCTATCAGAGTGTGCATAATCGCAGAAACGTATAATATGAATAATATAATGCAAACATGTAAATTAATATAAACGTAACTATTGTAATTACTTTCTATGAGCTATACCATTATCTTTAGAAATGATCGAAGCGTTAAGTTTAAAATAAGGAAGCTGCCCAAGATTTAAAATAGATATTCGTTTTAGAAACTGGCACGCATCCGTGTATTTTATTTACAAGACAACGGATCATAAATTTTAAAAGAATATAGCTCATGCAAGTATTATATCCTAAATAAGAATATAACCTAATTCTACGAGTCAAAAGATAAATTGGCCGCATTCGGCACACAAAGTTCATCATTTCCAATTCGCATAAATCCTTGTATTATAACTCATCATATCGCTATATCCATATTATCTTAAGTACGGCACGATTCCTCGTACAAAGTCATAAAATCATATCCATGTCGTACGGATCTAATCATTATGCACATGTCTCCCTTAAAACTAGATATGATCTTTATGCAATGAAGGACAAATAAGATACGATACTATATCAATGTCTTGAATAACTATTATACTAACTAGCAATCATAATAATATTTATAAGGTTGCGGGGGCGTTATACGCCATCCACCCGACTTCCCCAGTAGATATAAATCTACTCACCAATTTAGAAGCTCGTTGAATCCATGTTGCTATATCGCCAACTCCGTCTCGGAATCCTCGAATCGTACCTATATTCTAATTTAAATCGCATAGAAGTAAATATCATATTAAAAACCAAAACAACAAGCTAAACATCCATAGGTTAGAACCTACAGCACACTTAACCCAAAAACAATAATATACTTCTGTCGTTAACGTATAAACGTCAACGGTTCAGTTTCAACATCGAAATATGGAAGCTCCGTATCGTAAATATCAGAATTTTGGTAAAACCATTTAAAACATTCCCAGATTTCTCTGTATGAATAATTAGGAAAAATAAACAATACAGAGATTTATAAAATACCAAAACAAAGTTACAAAAGAGAAACCAACACCAAATTCTCAAGAGGGGCCGACGTCGCCGGAATTTTTAAGGTGGTCGCCGGATTTTGTGCTGAGTTTGGGGCTCTTGTTTAAAGTGTAATCTTCTAGTTTGCTCATTATACTTTTGATCTTGCTAGTTTTTCTAGTGATTAAGCTTAGTAGTTCCAGATTCACTTTCAGTAGTTAAATTATCACAAAAACTTAGCTTAGGATACCGCACAACTAAACATGCTATGTGTCGTATATATAATTTCACTCCTAAACTGATATTAGCTTACAGATTTAACACACTAAAAAACTAACTTGTTTAAACAATACCAATTATCCTAGTATAGATATATGGAGTTACCCTAAAATTTCCAACACCCAAATCCCTATAAAAACCGGCGAGATCGGAATTTTTCTAAGGGTCGCCGGCCAAAATCCGAGGTCATGGGCTCGTATTCCTATAGTTTATTCTAAGTCTAGTATATAAGATTTTGTAGTTGTTTGTTTAGTTTACTTACCAACTAAACTACAGCAGATTCAAACAGAGACTCACTTATCACAATACGATATCAAATTTCAAAGAGAAACTGAATTGAACAGAGCTGCATAATTTGAAAGGAGAGGAAGATATACCTATGGATAATTGTGTATAGTAGAACACCATCTTCTAATTTATATGCTGAACCATCTAGAATAGGTAATAGATCAAACTTGTTGATGTGCACAAGTTGATGAAGAGACTTATATATTTTTACTTGGATTTAAGAATACTTAGGAGTTTCTTGATTTTGGGCTGAAGAATGAATTGTTTTCAATTAGAATTGCTACTGAAATTCTATGTGTTATGGGTAAATGAACTGAGGAGCTTTGTGGAGAAAGCATGAGGTGTGGAGGGAGAGGTGGAGGTGGAATGAGAGGAAGGAGGTTGTGGCACTTGGTGAAGCATGGATGATTCATGCAAGGAGGAGTTGTTATATTGGAAGAATGTGGTGTAAAGCTAGGAAGAAGGAGGTGTAAGGTTATAAGTAAGGGTGAAAATGAGGTGTTTGCATGCAATTTAGCATAAATGTTATATGCCATCCTTAATAAAAATATAACAATAAGTAAAAACCTTCATATAAAAAATTTAATTTCATATAACATAAATAATATAAAATGATAAATCTATTACTTAATTATTATTAGCTTAGTGACAAATACCATGTCATGATAAAATAATTAAAATATCACTTTCTTGATATCACCCGCTTTATTCATATTTTTCAAAATAATTACATTTTTCGGATGTGATTCCGATACACAATTTCAAAAGAGATATCACTTCCGTAAAAATATCAATTTCATTACTTTATAATAAAATTTATAATTAACTCTTCTTAATTTTCCAAAATGTTACAGTCTCTCCCCCTTAAAGAAATTTGGTCCCCGAATTTAGTTTAAACCTCTTTCTTAAAATGTTTTCTCAATCCAATTAACTCATTTCAAAACAAATTCCCGGGTTTCAAATTTTAAAACATAAAATTTGTTCGATATAACAAGACTCCAAAGTCCCATATGAGCTAAAAATGTATCGCAACGCAACGGTGTGCGTGAAAACTCAAAAGTTAATCTTTCATAACTGTAACTCTAGCGGTTGCCATGAGAATTACTCCAGTTATGAAGGAAAAAACTGTGCCAAATACAAAAATTGTTGTGTAACCTAAGTACACAAAACCAATGCCGTAATCGTAATGCAATATCAGTGCATACGACCAAGCTAAAAAATCTAATCTATCACATATCCTACACAGTGCAAATCATTAAAACCAAATCAACCCTTAATGGTTTTGTATGTAAGTTTCAAACAACACTTCACGGTGTGCACAAAAACAACATCGCCAAGTGCAACAGGCGTGCACGAAATGATATCCACCGTATCTAAAAGTATATAAAATAATACCAAGTGCATCGTGGTGCACCAAAAATCAAATCCAAGTGCATCAGAGTGCACAATTAAATCTCAAGTGTGCATCGTGGTGCACCGAAAATCAAATCCAAGTGCATCAGAGTGCACAATTAAATCTCAAGTGCATCGGAGCCCACAAAACTAAAATCTAGTATCCCCCTGATATATATATAAATTTTTAACCATGTGCATATGACGCGCACGAAAACTCAGTGTAGTGTATTCATTGTACACAACACTCCAAACGAGTGCAGTCTTCTCGTATTAAAATCTTAACAAGTGCACCTGGTGTGCACAAAGCATAAGTCAAAGTGAAATTATTGTACATAGAAATCTCATCAAGTGCACCTGGTGTGCACAAAACATAATTTGATCCTCAAATCCTTAAAATACTTATATCAAAATTACGGACGTCGAGTTGTCCTTTTTCCAATGTTTGAAAAAGAATAATTTTAGATTAAAAATAAATAAATCGAATTCAAAGGACATCGAAGCATACTCTCTTTAATGTCAGAAGGTGTTTATACCACCGGAATTGGCATAATAAGAATTATTACTTGCCGTCTGCCACGTTCTAACGTGTCCTGTCTCTGAATTCTGGTTCTTCTTGCAGATCTCTAATAACATAGCTTCTTGATGCGATCGTCTGGTGAGGAGCAACAACACCATTTCTCTTATTATGGATACATCCCATCATACTTTCTTGACCGGTAGTCTAGTCCTTTGTGATGTAACATGTTGATAACGGAGTCTCTATCCTCGACTTGTATGCTTACAACTACTCCCAATCCAATCTCATTTATTATAAGTTCCTGGAAGTGAAACCATCAAGTCTTTTGCTAAAATCATTTATCCAGCCTGCCCGAAACTAGCACTTATTTATTGACCGGCTTTCCCTTTTATAACCATTGTCATCCCTTTTGATTTCCTCCTGAAAGTGTAGTCGTATATGTCATCAAATCATTGATATCAACTGTGAAGAACAACCGCCCTCTAAACTTCGCACCATTCTCCTGTCCATAAATTTCCTGTATCAATCACTTAAGAAGCGTATCTGCATAGTCACGCTAATTGCAAGTCATACTTGGTTATGACCAAACTCGGAAACACGAATCCGTCACTTCAGCTACTCTGTAGAAGACTCTAGCTAATCTCACCTTCGAAAGCTCTTTCCAATCTGTCGGATGAAAACTTACTGTATAATCTCCTTCTTGAACGACTTGCATCTGGTCTAAACAAGACTAAACGAAAGAAACTAACTAACTTCCCCAACTTTACCTTGAAGCTCCACTATGGATTAAAAGTCCTAACCATCTCACTTCTAATCTGCTACGAATCCTTCTGATTCATTTATACTTGTAAACGTCGTCTACTTTTAACTTTATGAACTCTGGAAGCAATATCTCAATAACTTCAACAGTGATTGGTACCGTTGTTTGAACAGTACGCGACACCACGATCTTTGAAGAGGAGAAAACATCATGCCTCAAGTCCGGTCAATATTCATCAATGGTCATACCATCTGGTGCAGATCCCGAAGAAACTCAATCCACTATTAAAACTCGATCAATTATAAATAAAAGACGTGTCTCTATATCATCGTAAAGTCAACCCAGTCAGTCCTTGTCCCAGACAAGTCTGCTCTGACCGTATCTCTAACTGTAGCCCTCTCAGCCCTCATAAACATGGTGATCGAAATAATCAATCATGCACTGACGAAGATAGATCAACGGAAAGAATAGAAGAAAGATATCAAAATATAAATCCTAAGGTAACTTAGGTGGAGTATCATATCGTAAATATGCCGCGGAACATATGTACGGTACGTCACACTACTTAGTACCTACACCATCAACAAGGTTCATCCTATATAACGAAAGTTCGGGTATAAGACCACCAAAGTCAAGTCTAATGTTAGTGTATATGTCCTAGAGGCCATTACTGTATCATACTAGTATGTATATTACTTGATGGAAGCTTGGGATATTCACAGTTGTACAAACAATCTTGCTCAATATAGTAGTATGCTACTTGGTTTGTCTCTGCTTTAATGTGTACATGTGTGTTTATTTATTATATCACCTATACGCATTAGTAGAGCCCTTAGGATCTTTGCTTGATTACCGGTGTTGTGATGGCGATCACACTCGTGGGGGCTGGGTAATCCACAAGCATATCCTTATACACGTCCCTAGTCGTGGGATTATCGAGATAGGGCATCGATACTCCAGAGTAGACTAGCATATGCGCTTCTCATCCCAGCACGGGAGACGGTCTGTCCCACAGCCGTCAGTATGTCGTACTTGAGATAGTATGCGGGTGCTCGTTAGGTTACGAGTACACTGGACAAGACTCGTCGGGAACTGATGGTTGGTATTATACGTATCGTCAGTTATCAGTTCCCAGGTGACATGAGTACAGCTTAGTCCGCTGACTTGACACTGTCACTTCGCCTCAAGTGTGTTCCCACTGTTCTTTGATTACTGCCCTACCACGATTCTACTGAGTCATGCAAACAGGTAGTAGTTGGGTGCAGTCCCGAAGCACTTGGAGGCAGTGACGGTTAGACAGGATTCGTCTCTCCCGGTATTGGCGGTTGACATCGCGCTGTGTCTAGGAGAGCCATTACACGAGTAGTCCCTGGCCAGGGCAAGCGAGATATACTGGTAGGTTTCCAGTGTTATCTCAGGGTGTACTGGGCTTCACTCCGACACGACTTGTACCGCTATTAGGGGACTGGCGTTTACCGCCCCCCTAGGCCCGCCATGCGATGTATCAGACGAACAGACCGGACTGTACGGAGATTGTCACATACAGGCTCAGTAGGAGTTCGGATGGGTTTACCTCATCGGCCTTCCTATCGACATTTACCAGGGGACCGTTACGTACAGCTACTGCCGCTTGCGGTCTGTGGTTAAACCCACTGCCAGCGTAGTGTCGAGTCTTTAGAGTCCCACACAGAGAGTTTCCCTGCACTGAGCGAAACGTGTAGAGGCCGTATGGTTTTACGGCAGGGCTGCGATCATTTACGTACACTTGTGTGCGTGTGGTGTTCGGGCAGGCAATACTAGTGGGCTTTAGTTTAAACCGGATCCTAGTATTGCACGGATGGATTTGTTTTGTCTTCTGTGCATCCGCATTCTACGGAGTGCGGATGCAGGTGTGTATGCACAGTTTTCCGGAGCGTTGAAGGAGGAGTTGCCTCATTAGGGTTTTGATAGTTGATTCGGACTCATCAGGGTTTTGGCAGTTCGTTTGGTCAAAACCATTATGAGCCGCGGACATCATTTACTAATCCTTTTTAGTGATAATTTTATGATGGCTAATTGCATTGACCATTTGACCACCTTGATCTCTCTTGACTTTGTTGACCGGTTGACAGGGTTGACCATTGACTTTCAAGAGAGATCTACACTCTTCTTTTTTTTTCTTTTTCTATTTTGATTATGATAATGGTCATTCCAATGTAGCCATCAAACTTTATCTTGATGGGATTAGTAATGATAATGTTTTTGAATTATTGCAACCATGGTTACTTTTCTTTAGTTCATAATTTCTTTCTCATTCTCTCTCTTGCTTTTTCAAGTGAGAAGAAAAAGAAATGAACCATGGTTGCTAGCTCCTCCTTCTTCTTCCTCCTCTTGATTCATCTTTTGATCTCATGTGTTGAGAGATAAAGATCTCACAAAGACAAAACCATCCCTTCATCACTTCTACACAACCTAGGGCTTCTAGATTAGCAATCTCTTTGCCCAAATTACCTCGGCTCGAGGTGGAGCTCAGTGTACATCTCTCGGGTGGATCGTCTTCGACTTAAGGAGGCCGCGGAGGTGACCAAAGTCCGGATCAAGCCTCGGAGCAAGCAAGGAGAAGAACAACAAGAAGAGAAGGAGTTCAAGTTGAGGTATAACCCCTAACCGAGTAGATAAATCTCTAGTTAGGATGCTAGTGTATTGTTTAACAAAGATCCGGCTTTTACGGTCCATGTTGCTATGCTTAGAAAAAATTTTGTTTTACCGATTCCGCAACCCCGAAAGTACCGGGAGAGGTAACGTGGATCTAACAGTGGTATCAGAGCCTAACTAAACACACCCTAGCATGTTAGCAAAGTGTTTAGAATTTCGACCGGACAAAAAACCGCAAAATCACCCCGAAAAATTCAGTTTCTGTCGATTTTCAGATCTGTTCCAAAATCAATAAATCATATACTAAAAATCGGCTCAGGCTTTTTATAGAATACTGAAGAAAAATGGTCACCTAACTCGGTTAAAGAGCCGCGGTTCCGCGGCATAAGCTTGCTTATGACGCGGAACCGCGGCCTAGTTAACTCGGTTGGCGATTTTCTTTTCTGCAGTATTCTTATATGGGTATTTTCGGATTTTTGATATATGACTTTTCTGCCCAGATTTTCCAGAAAGCAAAATTTGTTTTTGGGGCTCAAAAATCCGTATTTTTGGTCGATGTTCTGTAGAGTTTGGCTAATGGTTATATCTGTAATGTTATATGTGTATTGAACGTCTACTAATCGCTATACATCGATTAGTGGGGGTTATACATATCTGTGATCTGTAATGCTGATGGTTTGTGTATATGAACTCGTTGGATTGTCGCGGATGAATAGCCGGGATGGATGTGAGATGAGTGTTTCTTTTTCTTTCATTCATGTAATAAATTTGTAAATTGATGTAATATTATTTGTATGACCGCACAACCGGGTCGGGGTTGTAGCCGTCATTGTATAATTCTTTTTACTGTTTTTGCTCCTAGGATAGACCCATGGAGGGGGTGCACAAACTACCGGGTATCTCGAAGTGCCGAGTGGCCTACTCACGGCGTTGAGGGAGGTTGCTTCACTTCGGGTACTTGGCGGGTAGTTTGCTGCACCCGTAGGCGTCTTGGGTGGGGTATTGACTATTCATCGCGACCGTGTAATCCGCTTTTTGTTGCAGGCTCGAACGAATCGCGGGTTCCTAGTATATCCAAAGTGTTCATCTGTGATCTGGATTGGCTATCATTGCTGTATATCTATATATAATAACTATTTAGGCGTTGCTTATGTTTTACAGCCGCGCTAGCCCAGCCCCCGCTCTGTCGTTAGTTAAGTAACCTAACGGGTGATGACGGGGCCCCGTGGCGAATGCGAATGGCATAAGCGTACGTCATATTTTGGTTGTTTTCTGCAATGGTAGGATTTAAATGATGGGACGCATTAAAAGAACTAATGCAAGAAAATAAACCTAAAAGACGTTGTTGGAACAATTTTTCAAAAGCTTTTATTATAAGGACGTTCACTTTTTGTTTTGCATCGAGGTATTCGGTTATGAATGCCCAGCACCTCATTCGACGAGGCAAGGGCCGAGATCCCCTCATCGGGAGTGACCCCTTGGACAAAAAGTTTGCGTCAGGGTGATAAATTCACTATAGTCGATTATTCTTGCTTTGCATCGAGATATTCATCTTATGAATGCCCAGCACCTCACTCGATGAGGAAAGAGCCGAGATCCCTTCACAGGGAGTGACCTCTTTAGCAAAAAGATTTCGCCACTATATTTTCAAAAAGATTGCCAGGTTCTTTCAACGATATCAAGTTCAATACGTTAAAGGGTTTTTCGCCAAAAACCCAGCCGTAGCCCTCCGTCATTTCTTACAAGTAACACTTAGTATTCGTGCTGCGTTTGTTGACTCCGTCAAGGCGTAGTGTATGGTAGCTAAGTGCTGCTTGTTTGTATCGGTATATGGGATTGATTAGGACAGTCGTATAACCTTGTTGACTTCGTCAAGGGTTATGCGGGTGGGTTTAATGCAATCCAGATAATGACGGGTTGAACTTGACTAGGACTCTTTGATTTGTTGATTCCGTCAAGATCACTTGGGTCCTAGGGGCAAAAACTACATCGGGAGTTTCTAAAGTAACTGAAACTTGCAGATTTAGCATACCTTCTGGAGTGTGGTGACTAGAGTGGATTCCATCTAGGTTATCACACAATGACAGTTGGATCCCGATCCCACTGATGAGTTGGATTACTCTCGGGAGATTATTTCACTTAACGATCAATGCTATAAACCTAGTAGGTGTCTAGAAAGGTGTTAGCGGGGCTACGCCCCCAGGGAAAAGAGGTTCTTAAATTAAGGAACTTCGCGAAAGCGTTGGAAAACCTCCCTCGAAGTACCGACACTAGCCTGGCTGAAAGATTAAGCAAGTATTGTGACGTGAATTAAATCCTGACTAGTTCTTCTTTTAAAAGGTTTTAAGAAAGAATTTGAGGAAACAGTGGGAGACATCCTGGTTAGATAAACTAATAAACCAATCTAATCTTGCAATAGCGCATGCTGAGTGTTTCTTTTCTCTCTCTCCAGGTAGCAACCATTTCACGCCCTAATTAAGATAATAAAATGTATCGCTTGACCGATCCGAATTCTTATTCGGGGCTGGGGAACGTTGGTTCAGCTCTAACTTGTGACAACAGTCACAAGTATGAGCAAGGGAAAGGGGATTGTATGGATTCCAAGGATACCCAGTTGAAGAAGAAGCATGGTTTTGCATCTACTTCAGGTGTTCTTGTAATTGAGAACTGTTTTACGGTCAGCCCTACCTCCGGGGTACTTGATACCGGATCAGGTTCTCATATCCGTAATTTATTACAGGGACTGAGAAAAAGTAGGAATGTTGCACCGGGTGATATGTTGCTCAGAGTAGCGAACGGAGCACAAGTTAATGCGGCAGCCGTCGGTGAATATCACCTAGTATTGCCAAATGGCAAGACTATAATTTTGAACGATTGCTACTATGTACCCTCTATGGTTTGCAACATCATATCAGTTTCTTTACTCGATAAAGATGGATATAACTTTGTTCTTGATAGGAATATCATGAACATTTACCTTCATAAGGTACTGGTTGCAGAGGGTACACTGTGTAATGGTATCTACGTTCTAAATCAGAATACAGTTCTCAATATACAAAACACACGCAAGAGGAAGAATTCAGATACGAATGAATCCTACTTGTGGCATTGTAGACTTGGTCATATCGGAGAGAAAAGACTGAGTAAGTTGCATAAAGATGGACTCTTGAATACGTTCGAGTTTTCATCTTATGAAACTTGTCAGTCTTGTCTCAAAGGGAAGATGACTAAATCTCCGTTCACCGGACATGGAGAAAGAGCAACAGAGCTCTTTGGACTCATACACAGTGATGTATGTGGTCCGATGTCTATACATGCAAGGGGTGGGTTCTCGTACTTCATCACATTCACAGATAATCTCTCTAGGTTCGGATATGTGTATCTGATGAAACACAAATCTGAAGCTTTTGAGAAATTCAAGGAATTCAGAAAGGAAGTAGAGAACCAGACTGGAAAAAGTATCAAGATCCTCCGGTCTGATAGAGGAGGGGAGTACTTAAGCACGGAATTCCTAGATTACTTAAAAGAGAATGGTATTCTCCCTCAGCTTACTCCTCCTTATACACCACAGCACAACGGTGTTTCGGAGCGGAGGAATCGTACCCTATTGGATATGGTTCGCTCCATGATGAGTAGTGCCGAGTTGCCTCTTTCAATTTGGGGACATGCGCTTCAGACAGCAGCATACCTACTAAATTATGTAGCATCCAAATCTGTGCATAGGACTCCATATGAAATATGGAGTGGGAGAAATCCGTATCTTAAGCGATTTAAGATATGGGGTTGTCCGGCCTATGTGAAAACACAGAAACCGGACAAACTGGAGGCACGGTCAGTTCTGTGTAAATTTGTGGGATATCCTAAAGACTCACTAGGATATCTGTTCTACCACACTGAGGAACAGAAGGTGTTTGTATCTCGCCACGCTACCTTCTTAGAAAGGGAGTTTCTTGCAAAAGAAACTAGTGGGAGTTCGGTAGAACTGGAAGAAATTCAGCGACCACAAAATGTAACTGAAAATTTGGAGGAACCGCTAGATTCAATAACCCCAGACGAACCTCAGCCACTCCGAAGATCTGGTAGGATTTCTCATCCGCCCGAGAGATACTACGGTTTTCTCATAGACGGGGATCGAGAGGATTGCATCTTGGAAGAAGATAACCCTACCAGTTTCAGGAATGCCATTATCAGTAGGGACTCTGATAAGTGGCAGGAAGCAATGCAATCCGAAATGGAGTCCATGTACGCCAATAAAGTATGGACCTTGGATATTGCTCCACCTGGGGTAAAACCCGTTGGATGCAAATGGATCTACAAAAGGAAACTTGGTGTAGATGGGCAGGTGGAAACCTATAAGGCTAGACTCGTTGCAAAAGGTTTTCGTCAAAGACCTGGTTTGGACTATGACGAAACTTTTTCTCCGGTGGCTATGCTCAAATCCATTCGGATCCTACTTGCCATTGCTGCCTTCCATGAATATGAAATCTGGCAGATGGATGTTAAAACGGCTTTCCTAAACGGTTGTTTGGAAGAGTGCGTTTACATGGATCAGCCAGAAGGTTTCGTAGACAGTGGGAGCAGCGGGAAGGTGTGCAAGTTTCTTAAATCCATTTATGGATTAAAGCAGGCATCGCAAAGCTGGAACATCTGTTTTGATGAGGCAATCAAGGAATTTGATTTCATCAAGAACGAAGATGAACCCTGTGTTTATAAGAAGATTGTAGGACGAACTGTCGTATTCCTAGTCTTGTACGTGGAAGACATTCTTTTGATAGGAAATGACATTCCTATGCTACAATCGGTCAAGCTATTTTTGTCACAAAGGTTCTCCATGAAGGACCTGGGTGATGCCTCGTACATTCTGGGGATCAAGATCTATAGAGATAGATCCAAGAGACTGCTAGGACATTCGCAGTCCAGGTACATAGAGACCGTACTAAAGAGATTTAGTATGGAGGGTTTCAAGCGCGGTAACATACCTGCATTGCACGGAATTACCCTCTCCAAGAAGATGTCTCCTAAGACTGACGAGGAGAGGGTTCGCATGAGCACTATACCCTACGCTTCGGCGGTAGGATCTATAATGTATGCGATGCTATGTACAAGACCAGATGTAGCTTACGCGCTGAGCGCGGTAAGCCGGTATCAATCAGACCCAGGGGAGGACCACTGGACAGCAGTGAAGAACATTCTCAAGTACCTGAGAAGGACTAAGGAGATGTTCCTGGTTTACGGTAATGGAGACCTCAGGGTCGAGTCCTTTACTGATTCAAGCTTCCAGAGTGACAAAGATGACAGCAAGTCTGTCTCGGGTTTTGTGTTTACCCTCAACGGAGGGACGGTATGTTGGAGGAGTTCCAAACAGGATACCGTCGCAGACTCGACGATGGAGGCTGAATACATTGCTGCAAGCGATGCCGCAAAAGAGGCGGTCTGGATGAAGAAGTTCATTAGTGAACTTCAGGTGGTTCCGTCCATTGTTGACCCAATACCTTTGTATTGCGATAACAATGGGGCTATAGCTTTAGCAAAGGAACCAAGGTCCCATCAGAAATCTAGGCACATCTTAAGGCGGTATCACCTGATCAGGGAGATCATTGATCGCCAGGAGATCGAGGTACGGAGAGTGGACACAAAGGACAACACAGCGGACCCATTCACGAAGGCCTTACCCCAGACTCAGTTCGAGCGGCTGATCGAGATGATAGGTCTTCGATACGCCAGTACATGGCCTTAGTGCAAGTGGGAGATTGTTAGTGTATATGCCCTAGAGGCCATTACTGTATCATACTAGTATGTATATTACTTGATGGAAGCTTGGGATATTCACAGTTGTACAGACAATCTTGCTCAATATAGTAGTATGCTACTTGGTTTGTCTCTGCTTTAATGTGTACATGTGTGTTTATTTATTATATCACCTATACGCATTAGTAGAGCCCTTAGGATCTTTGCTTGATTACCGGCATTGTGATGGCGATCACACTCGTGGGGGCTGGGTAATCCACAAGCACATCCTTATACACGTCCCTAGTCGTGGCATTATCGAGATAGGGCATCGATACTCCGGAGTAGACTAGCATATACGCTCCTCATCCCAGCACGGGAGACGGTCTTTCCTACAGCCGTCAGTACGTCGTACTTGAGATAGTATGCGGGTGCTCGTTAGGTTACGAGTATACTGGACAGGACTCGTCGGGAACTAATGGTTGGTATTATACCTATCGTCAGTTATCAGTTCCCAGGTGACATGAGTACAGCTTAGTCCGCTGACTTGACACTGTCACTTCGCCTCAAGTGTGTTCCTACTGTTCTTTGATTACTGCCCTACCACGATTCTACTGAGTTGTGCAAACAGGTAGTAGTTGGGTGCAGTCCCGAAGCACTTGGAGGTAGTGACGGTTAGACAGGATTCGTCTCTCCCGGTATTGGGGGTTGACATCGCGCTGTGTCTAGGAGAGCCATTACACGAGTAGTCCCTGGCCAGGGCAAGCGAGATATACTGGTAGGTTTCCAGTGTTATCTCAGGGTGTACTGGGCTTCACTCCGACACGACTTGTACCGCTATTAGGGGACTGACGTTTACCGCCCCCTAGGCCCGCCATGCGATGTATCAGACGAACAGACCGGACTGTACGGAGATTGTCACATACAGGCTCAGAAGGAGTTCGGATGGGTTTACCTCATCGGCATTCTTATCGACATCTACCTGGGGACCGTTACGTACAGCTAGTGCCTCTTGCGGTCTGTGGTTAAACCCACTGCCAGCATAGTGTCGAGTCTTTAGAGTCCCACACAGAGCGTTTCCCAGCACTGAGCGAAACGTGTAGAGGCCGTATGGTTTTACGGCAGGGCTGCGATCATTTACGTACACTTGTGTGCGTGTGGTGTTCGGGCAGGCAATACAAGTGGGCTTTGGTTTAAGCCGGATCCTAGTATTGCACGGATGGATTTGTTTTGTCTTCTGTGCATCCGCATTCTACGGAATGCGGATGCAGGTGTGTATGCACAGTTTTCCGGAGCGTTGAAGGAGGAGGTGCCTCATTAGGGGTTTGACAGTTGATTCGGACTCATCAAGGTTTTGGCAGTTCGTTTGGTCAAAACCATTATGAGCCGCGGACATCATTTACTAATCCTTTTTAGTGATAATTTTATGATGGCTAATTGCATTGACCATTTGACCACCTTGACCTCTCTTGACTTTGTTGACCGGTTGACCGGGTTGACTATTGACTTTCAAGAGAGATCTACACTCTTCTTTTCTTTTTCTTTTTCTATTTTGATTATGATAATGGTCATTTCAATGTAGCCATCAAATTTTATCTTGATGGGATTAGTAATGATAATGTTTTTGAATTATTGCAACCATGGTTACTTTTCTTTAGTTCATAATTTCTTTCTCATTCTCTCTCTTGCTTTTTCAAGTGAGAAGAAAAAGAAATGAACCATGGTTGCTAGCTCCTCCTTCTTCTTCCTCCTCTTGATTCATCTTTTGATCTCATGTGTTGAGAGATAAAGATCTCACAAAGACAAAACCATCCCTTCATCACTTCTACACAACCTAGGGCTTCTAGATTAGCAATCTCTTTGCCCAAATTACCTCGGCTCGAGGTGGAGCTCGGTGTACATCTCTCGGGTGGATCGTCTTCGACTCAAGGAGGCCGCGGAGGTGACCAAAGTCCGGATCAAGCCTCGGAGCAAGCAAGGAGAAGAACAACAAGAAGAGAAGGAGTTCAAGTTGAGGTATAACCCCTAACCGAGTAGATAAATCTCTAGTTAGGATACTAGTGTATTGTTTATCAAAGATCCGGCTTTTACGGTCCATGTTGCCATGCTTAGAAAATTTTTTGTTTTACCGATTCCGCAACCCCGAAAGTACCGGGAGAGGTAACGTGGACCTAACATCTAAGTCCTATAAGGTCAAGCCCAGGTAACAAAATGTATTCCCAGACTCCATATAGTCAACCTAGACTCGAACAAAAGTTAAACCAAACGCTCTGATACCAACATTGTCACGACCCAAATGTGGTACGTGACCGGCACTTAAATCACGTGACATCTAAAGACATCGACGCGGTTCAAGTAAGCCAAAACCCGGAATCTAAACCCTTTCGAAAATATTTGAGGTGAGGTTTAAATAATCGCCCTACAAAATCTGTTTAAAATAACATCGATATTTAACTAAATGTATTCAAAAACATTTATGACGTTTTGAAAACATAACATCATTTCCTTTGTATTTTAATAAAACCCGATACAACATAACAACATAGCATCCCAACGGGAGCTTGTCTCCACGTACAAACAATGGAGCAACCAACACTCTATAACAGAAGTCAACTCTAAAGAGTGCGACATCACTACACATATACTCCAAGTCTTGCTTCTAAGTCCATAATATATCATTTCTAAGTTGATGGAGTTTCCGCTAGATACAAGAATATATGAACATTCAAGAGTGAGTACGATACAATAATAACTCACTTACCAATCAATCCTCAAAAGAATGTGTGTCCAAGCCGCTGATAATTCAAGCGGTAAAACCTGTAAGAAACTGTGGCACAATGGGGATGAGTTGCCAACTCAGTGAATAAAAGTACATCTAAAAGTAGAAATCGAAATGCATGATGATACCTAGGCCGTAAGTATAGTCCTATAAAAATCAGTATCGATATACTATATGATATGCATATGTATAATAATAACTATCATGCAATCCCAAATATAGTACCTCAATATCATATGAGTCAAAATCATGAATCTATAATCCGTATTGGAATTCCCTTTTTGTCTATGAATATCTGTACAAATATGTGTAGGTACTGTTCCCCCTGATCAGTACTGATGAATCCAATAATTAATTACATTTTTTGAATATGATTCCGATACTCAATTTCATAAGCGATATCACTTCCGTAAAAATATCAATTTCATTCCTTTATAATAAAATTTATAATTAACTCTTCTTAATTTTCCAAAATGTTACACTGTACCCAAAAGCCACCTTTTTGCATGCCCTCTTGGACGTGGTATGATTGAAATTAAAGCACAGTGGGAATCACACAAGACTCTATGACGATCTCGGGTCTACAGACTAACATGTACCAGTGTCACCAGAGAACTGCCATCTGACGTGAGGTATAATACCATCTAGGAGTTCTCGGCGATTCCGTCCAGTGTACGCAGTCTCCACTGAGCACCCGTATATCTTCTCTGATGTCAAACACCAATGGATATGGGATCATCCATCGCTCATCATATGACTCAAGAAGCGCATACACTAGTCTACTCTGGAGTATTGATGCCCTGTATCGGTACTCCCATGACTAGGAACATTTGAAGGATGTACTTGGAGACTACACTGTCCCCACTAGTATGATCTGCATCATAGTCCTGGTAGTCAAGTACTCATCCTAAGGGCTTTATCAACATGTGGCATAGAGACAATCAGAGTACATGTTAAGATATAGAGTAACCAGATAGCATACTATCATGTTGAGAAAGAAAGTCCTCCCTATATATGTCCAAGCATCCACTACAATATACAATGTATGTACAGTAATGGCCTCTAGGGCATACATATAACTAACAATCTCCCACTTGCACTAGGGCCATCTGTTGTAATATCTCATACCCAACAATAAGCTATGGTTGAAGTATCTCATACTCAACCATCCCATAAAAGTCTCTACTGGGAAATAGGCCTATGTGAGTGGATCCGCGCTGTTGTCCTCTGTGTCTACTCTTCTAATCTTGATCTACCTAGAGATCAACATCTCCATGATCAGGTGATACTGCCTTAGAATATGTCTGGATCTTTGATGGGACGGGGGTTCCTAGGCCTTAGCCACAACTCCATTGTCACACAATGGCAGGAACGAAGTTCATCTCATGAACTTATATATATATATCCCAACTTTCTCTTTGTTAGCAGCCTTGGTAATGATGTATCTTGCCTTTAATCGTCTAGTATGTCATGGTATCTAGCTTGGAACTCTTCCAACATACCGTCCCTCCACTGAGGGTAAAGACAATGCCTGTGACTGACATTCAGTCGTCCTTATCACCCTGGAACCTTTCCAGTGATTCTCCCCAGGATCGATTGATACCATCTTACTACAACTAGTGAGAACCATAACATCCAATTAGATCTATCTCATAGATCCATAACACAGGATTTAGGAGGTATCACCTTGATCCTATATGGAGAATCTTTGTGATAAGAGGAGATTGACCGAGCGTAGCATAGGAAACTCCTTCCTTATCAAGAGTATGTCATCCACGTACTATACGAGGATCACCACCATACTCTCTACTACCTTTTTATATATACAAGGTTCATCTACCATTTTGATGAAGTCAAACTCTTCGACTACCATCAAAACAGATGTTCCAACTCCGCGATGCCTGATTTATCCCATAAAACATCTTGCACACGTTTCCGCTGCTCCCACTTTCTACGAAGTCCTCTGGCTGTGTACTTATAGACGCTCTCTTCCAAATCATCATTTAGAAAAGCAGTCATGACACCCAACCACTAGATATCATAGTTATGGTATGTAGCAGTGGCAAGTAGGATCTGGATGGACTTAAGCATAGCTTTGAAAGTCTCAACTTTTCCATGTACACCAAGTAATCTTCTCAAGATATACTTGCTCCTGATGGGGATTTAACCTTTCAGATAAAGCAACCAAAGTCCATACTTAATTGGTGTATAAGGATTCCATCTCAGATCGCTAAGCATCCAGCCATTCTCATAGAGTCACCACTCCTGATGTCCTGCTCGAAACTAGTTGGGTCATCATCTCATGATGCAATCCTCACTCCTGCTGTCATAGAGAAACCGAAGTATACCTCAGGTGGATGAGGAACCCTACTAGATCGGCAGAGAGGCTGTGGTTCGTTGGGATCTATTGAATCCTCCGGTTCTACCAAATCATCAGCTGTAGTTTGTATAGCTGGAACTCCTTCCAGTTCTACCTCATGACCATTAATTTCTTCACAAGAAATTCCCTTTTTCTCAAAAAGTGATATGCCGAGAAATAAAACATCTTTTTTTCCTCGGTGTGGTAGAAGATATTCCTGTAAGTCCGCGGCGGCGCCCCGGCCGTCGATCCGACGCCGGAAACGCGGAAACAAAAACTTTGCAAACTAGCAAACCGGCACCACTGCGCACTTTTAACCCGGATCGGGCCATTAACCTAGCTACTAGCAAACAACAAGATGGGAAGAGAAGTATACCAAGCGATCCGTGTCCTTCGGTCTTCGTCTCCACTCCGATCTCCCGCGGAAACTCCGTTCATCTCCTCCTCGTCGGAAAGGGCACCACGTAGGCGAGTTCTTTTACGGGCTCCCACCTCTGGACCGAGGCAACTCGGGCGCGAAGTTGGCTAGCCGACGCATCCAAGGAATGCTATAGACAAGTGTAGAAAACATGTCTCTTTGGGGTGAAGTTGCCTTTGATGGAGGTGAAGAAATGATCTTTGAAAAGGATTGGAGCTCTCATTTTTCATGCATAGAATGATATGAAGATTTTTCCCTTCATCAAAATGAAATCAATCATCTCACTCCCTCAAAAAGTGGCCGGCCTAAAACTTGTGATGATGGGGGAAAAAGAATAATCATCCAAAAAGAGAAAATGAAAATGAATAATGGAATAAAAAGGTCACACCAATTTCTATTCTCATCACATCCAAATCCAATCTTAAAAACCAAAGGAAAAGACCAATAAAGAATCTCATGATGACAAGAAGCCACAAATCACAATAAACCCCTCCACAAATAAGTTATTTGCACTCTTGCAAATTACCCCCTCCATCGGAAAGTCCGGCCGCGAAAGAACAAAGGAAAACCGGCCGGAATAGAATGCAAACTGGCAACTTCAGAAAACTGATCCCGTAATAAATTACAGGAAAACCCCGCTACTGCATATACATGCCCGCATTTGTATTCCAACTGAACACAAATGCAAAGAGACAATATCTACACTATCAAATACTAGGATCCGGCTTAAGCCAAAGCCGGCTAGTAAAAACCGTCCGATCATGATCCGTGCAATACCGCACGTATCTGATCGAACCCTGCCATATCTCCATACGGCCTCTACAGCGTTTCGCCCGAAACCTGAGTAACTGTGTGTGGTGGACTCTAAAGACTCATCAATACTATGGTTGTGGATGTAACCACTAGCACGTCAGAGGTATTAGTCATACGTGACGGGCCACCAGCTATTGACCAAAAGGGACGTCGATGAGCGAACTCATCCTGACACCCTACTGAGCCGGTCAGTGACAATATCCGTACAGTCTGGTCCGTTCGTCTATAAGCATCATGTGGCGGGCCTAGGGGGTTGGTAAAAGTCAGACCCCCAAAAGCGGTACAAGTCGTGTCGGAGTGTAGCCCAGAACACCCTGAGATACTACTGGAATACCTACCAGCAAATCTCCTGCCTTGGCCAAGGGCTTTTCATGTTCTGGCTTTCCTAGACACAGCGCGACCTCACCCCCAATACCGGGAGAGACGAACCCCTGCAGATCCGCTCACTGCCTCCATGTGGCTCGGGACTGTACCCAACGAAAACCTGTTTGCACGTCTCCTTTGAGCGTGGTAGGGTAGTAATCAAAGCACAGTGGGAACTCACACGAGACAAATGACTATCTCAGGTCGATGAACTAACCTGTACACATGTCACCAGGGAACTGCTATCTGACGTCAGGTATAATACCAACTAGCAGGTTCCCGGCGAGTCCTGTCCGGTGTACTCATAACCCAATGAGCACCTGTATACATCTTAGGTGAACCAGCAGACACCAGTGGCTTGTGAGACCGGCCACCGCCCTTCGTCGGGGTCTCGACTGTATACACTAGTCTACTCCGGAGTATCGATGACCTGTCTCGAAACTCCCACGACTTGGGACCTTTTAAGGATGTGCTTATAGACCTTAGCTCCCACGTATATGATCGCTCTCATACTACTGGTAGTCAAGCAAGAATCCTAGGGGCTCTATCAACGTGTAATAGCGACTCGTAAGGTCACCTAAAGCAGTATACGATGATAAAGATAAACCAGATAGCATACTATCATCTTGAGTAAGACTGTCCTACCGGGATAGGTCCTCCCTCAATCATTGCAATCACGTGCCTGTGATCTAATAATTGACTCTGAGGGCACTATCTCCAACAATCTCCTACTTGCACTCAAGGCTAATTATTGCGATGTCGAATACTCACAGCCCGTGTGATACCGAACGCCCAACTCCTCTACTAGTCAGTCTCACAAAGCTCGTTTGCGAAACTATTGCGTTCGAGGAATAGCCTCAGTGAGTGGATCCGCTCTGATGTTTCTTTCTATGTCTCTCTTTATCTCAAGTTCACGGAGAATGCCATCTCCCGAAATGAGCAATACCTGTCTTAGAATGTGTCTGGATATCTGATGGGACCTAGCTCATAAGTGAACTCCAAATCCAAACTTCTTAGACTGTATCGTCAACTGAACTTAATCAGTATCCTGCGCCATACCTTCCCTCAGTATCCACCTGGACCATCTGTCCAAAATACTGCCCCTTGTCAGAGGGAAAACTATAACTCTGATAACCACTCTGCCATCCAGGTCACCTTGGAAGCCTTGAATGATAACCGTTTCCCGAAGGAGAATCCTGTTATCATATCCCTAGAACATCTACTTATGTTCTAAAACTGCTTCCGATCGTTTCTCCAGAATTGTATTAATATCAACTTATTGCACCTACTGCAAGAACAACATCTAGTGTGGTACTTGACATCTCATGATTGACTCAATTGCCTAAGTAAGTGATCTGCCAATCATGCGTATCCCTCTCCCCTTTAGTCTGTAAGACACCTTTAGAGAGGGTGACTCCATTACCTGCAGGTACACTACCATGCCAGGAGTCGTCCATTCTAAATACTCTTAGAATGCGGTCAAAGTACCCAGATTGGGAAACCACCCAAATCTAGATCTAAAACCATAGATCTAGTTACCAGAATGTCTGATATAATATCCAAGTCCTGTGTGGAGAAACCACTGTGTGACGACCATAGTATAACCGATCGTAGTATGGGAATATTACTTCCTACTCTGTGTATGTCATCAAATACCAGGACATCACACCCTACTACCTTCTTAACAGATCCATCCCCTATTCTGATGAAGTCAAACCTATGGCTGTCACATCAGTAATAGATGATCTATCTCCGCTATATCTGCTTTAGTCTATAAATAGACATAAGCCTGATGTCCACCAATGCTTCCGCTTCTCCCATTGACTACGACAACCCTCTGGCAGAGTCATATAGACGTACACTTCTAAAGCCAGTTTAGAACGACGCTATACTCATCCTCCTACCGGGTCTCACAGTCTGGAACAACAACAATGGAAAGTCTGGGTAAACAAGAACCTCCTTGCCACCGTCCTTGAGCATACCGAAGTACCTCTCGAGCGCCTAAGGTTACCCACCATATCTGCTGAGTGGCCAATGGAATGTCAAACCAGATTGAATCTTTAGGTTCTTATCAAATCTTCAGTAATCGTTTGCGGTTCTGGAATCACTTCCAGTTCTACCATACTCCCACTACTGTTTTCTGAAAAAATCCATTTTTAATAAAACTGTGGCGAGTCAAGAACAATATCACTATTGATCTTCCAGATGGTAGAAAGTCAACCCTCGTCATAGCCCGGGTCAACCCACAAACAGCCATTACAGAAACGTGCCTTGAGTTGTCCAGTGTCTGGTTTTAAGCATAAGCCGGACAACTCCCCGTACCTTAACAATGTCAAGATATGAACTGTTCTATATCCAATATAAAAACAGAGGCACTGATTTAATTGAACCAGATTCAAATCATGCAGCTGTCTACAGTGCATGTTAACTAAATGGAAGGAGGCCGGTCAGCGTTACTCAACTTAAGAATTCTTCCAATTATGAGTAACCTAAAAGAGAAGCAAGTTCTCTTAATCATTACTATCATCTGAATACCATATACAAGTATCTACATCCTCGTTCACCTTGAGGAATCCCGATACTTGCAATATCTGGTTCTCTACTTTACTCTTATACCTATAACTTCTCAAAACTTCGACCTTGTGTTTCTACGAAACACCTGTCTAAGAACTAGAGAAGTTATAAGTAAACCGAATATAGTACGAGGACCAACCCCTCTATCCTAATGGATACTGGACAATATACAATACTCTGTATAAGTCCCTTGAGTCAAATGACTCATTCACTGTGTGTCGTAGGTTGAAAACTGTACTTATGGTCAAGAAGAATTACACCGTTGTTCAATGCTCCTTACCTAACCATCCACTGGTATAGGTAAATGTCATAGACATAATTTCAAGAAGGCATATCTCACTCTATAAAAATAGACGTACAGATACATCAACTTGAAATTGGTGCATAACAGCGGATATTTAAAACCAAATATTTGCCGACCGGCAAACAACCCAGGTGAGTTCCTCAAATATCACCAATTACAACGAATCCCGATATAATGAGGATGATTACCTAATTCCCAATAACTTACTCCCACTCATCATCTGTAAAACCATACAGATGTGAGAATCATACCTGGTAAATACATACCCTGGAACAAATGTCTAATTAGGAAATCAGTTTTCTATTAACAGTACACAGTGAAACTGAAACATTGATATATTTCGATGGGGTATCCTGGTATTCCTAGTAATGCCTCTTCCATTATCCGGATTTACAACTGTAACCGTATAATTCTTTGCCATCTCTCCAAATCCCTTTATATGTCGTTAGTCATTACCTTCTGTACACCCCTTTAGGCCAAATGGTTTTCTTCCTTCCTTATCGTTCGGCACCAGCCTATGGTTTGGAAGAAGACTATCCAATAAGCATAATGGGTGTACTGTCCTAATCCTAGGAGCACTCACAATGCGAGAGAAGGTGAAGATAAAAGACAACCGAATAAACCTTATTCCTATTTCTCCTGAACCAGGATCCATCCCCGAACTGGAACAAGTTCCTTTCGAATTCGTATATAACCATATGATGGATTATCCAATAAACTTGGGATCTTCGTAGTGATATGGAGTGTCCTGGAGAAATACAAAGGTGATTTAGGATTGGCGAAGAAATATTTGGTTTGGTCGTGAATAGCAGTCGCAATTTACTTTGCCCTCTTACTAATCCCTTTATTTGTCTTAACTTAATACCTTCCGTACACTGTTTTAGGCTAATTGGTTTTCTTCATTCCCTACCGGTCGGCACCTGCCTATGGTTTGGAAGAAGACTATCCAATTTGCGTAATAGGTGTACTATCTCCTAAACCAAGGAGTACTCGCAATCTAAGAGAGAAGGTAAAAGGAAAAGACAACTGAATAGTCCTATTCGTTTTCTCCAGAACCGGAAACCATCCTCGAATTCCTTCGAGTTTGTATATAACTATATGATGGTTTTGTCCAATGGAAGTGGACGTTCATAGTAATATGGGGTGTCCTGGAGAAAAGGGTAAATGTAGGAGTGGCAATGAGGTTTGCAACTCTGACAATCCAAAAGCCAGTGTTAAGAAGGTTCGGTCAACTTGGTCACTGAGTCATAGTCTAGGGTCGGGTCAATAGTCGCTGCCAAAGAGAGAGAGAGAGAAAAGAAACACTCAGCATGCACTCTAACCTAGATCAGAATGGTTATCACTTTATCTAATCTGGAAACCTCCCACTGTAACGTTAAATTCTTCACCAAACCTGAAAGAAGAATTAGCCGGGATCACCCGAGGAGTAAACCAACTCATCAGTGGGAATCGGGATCTAACTATCATCGCATGATAACGTGACGGAATCCGCTCACGTTATCACACTCCAGAAGGTATGCGCATATCTGGCAAGTTTCAGTTTCTTTAAAAACTCCCGATATGGATTTTTGCCCCATGCTCTTATGACCTTGACTTTGGCCAACATATCATAAGTCACATGACAAGTTCTACCCGTCATTCTCCAGGTTAATTTGAACCCACCCGTACAAGCCCTTGACTTTGGCCAACAAAGCTATACGACTGTCCAAAACCAACGCATCTATCTATGCTGCATATGAACACCCAACAGCTACCAAACACTGTGCCTTGACTTTGGCCAACATACACAGCTTGAATACTATTGACTATCCATATGAAACGACGGAGGGCTACGAATGGTTTCTGGCGAAAACCTTTTACGTAATGAACTAGATATCGTTGAAGGAACCGGATAGCTTTTTAAAAATATAGTGACGAAAACCTTTGCTAAAGAGGTCACTCCCGGTGAAGGGATCTCGGCTCTTTCCCCGTAGAATGAGGTGCAGGATATTCCAACTGAATACCACGATGCAAAGCAAAAGTAAACGGCTATAGTGAAGTTATTGCCCTGACGCAAACTTTTGTCCAAGGGGTCACTCCCGGTGAAGGGATCTCGGCCCTTGCCTCGTCGACTGAGGAGCAGGATATTCCAACTGAATACCACTGTGCAAAACAAAAGTGAACGTCCTTGCAATAACAGCTTTTTGAAAAATGGTCCAACAACATCAGAATAGGTTTGTTTATCTTGCATTAATCCGAATCAACGCAATCCCATCAATTGATCACACCACAAAAGAACGAAAATAATGATGTATGTATATGCCATCCGCATTCGCCACTGGGTCCCGTCATCACCCGTTAGGTTACTTAACTAACGACAGAGCGGGGACTGGCCTAGCGCGGATGCAAAACATATACAACATCTGCTAGTATATATATCAATATATAATATTTCGCTCAAGGCGTGATAAAGTGCAACATCACAGAAATGTACAGCATCACAGAATAATAAAGATATCTGGGATCCCCGGGTTTCACAGAGCCGCTGCTGAAATCCGACGTTCCCCTGGTCGTGTGGATAGCCTGCGCAATGAAAATCCTAGACCACTACGGGCGCGGCAAGTTACCCGCCAAAACCTGAAGCGAGGCAGCCCCCTTCAGCAACGTGAATGGACCACCCATCACTTCACGGAATCCGGTAACTTGGGCACCCCTCCTGGGTCAACCTATACCCCCTACGAGTGCGGTGAATAGCCCTCCAATTCTAGAATAAAGCCCCATCCGTCTCAACACCATGAGATGCGGGCCCGTTGCCCTATAGAACCCGGCTATCCGTGCACCGCTCCGCGGGGTAATCCTAGTACAGAAAGTAAAATATACGTACAACGGGTACATCGACCTCGACCCGGTCGTGCCCCAAAAGAATAATACAAACAGGCAGTGACGGCAGTCCACATGTCGGACGCTCGCCCCGCAAAAACAAATGTACATAATACAACAAAAACTGTACTACCATTGCATCCAGGCTATCACCCACGACCAATCCGCAACATCACAGCACAACACAGAACATCAACGTGAATGTCACATTCGCAAATCCGTCTAAAAGGGCTAAAGCAGATAGACTGGATTTACCGATCGAATGGCATTCACGGTCGCAGATATAATGTAAATACTGTGAACTAGTATGTTTAAACTTTTTGATCGATCAAAATTACCTCAGTGGGCCCCAAGCAGTACTGTAGCACTCACAGAAAATGTTGGCCCAAAAAGAATATCCCAAAACCCCTATTTCCAACCCAAAAGCCTACTGTTAAAATTTGGTGCGTTGAAAAGTCAAAGTGGCGGTGGAACCGCGGCCAATGCGTGGGTTTGGCCGCGGTTCCGCGGTGGAATAGTGACATCACGCCACCAAATTTTCACAGAATGCATATATTACCCTGCACGTGTTTCTGAAACAACCTGAAAAATTTTTGGAGCCAAAAAAATTTCGACAGAAACATGAAGCATTGGAAAATACGGGTTTTGGGGATTTTGTTCGATCGAGTTCTAAACATACTAGAGCAAGCTAGGCATGGTTAATGGCGTGGCTCTGATACCAATGTAAGTTCACGGCGGCGCCCCGGCCGTCGATCCGATGCCGGAAACGCGGAAACAAAAACTTTGCAAACTAGCAAACCGGCACCACCGCGGACTTTTAACCCGGATCGGGCCATTAACCTAGCTACTAGCAAACAACAAGATGGGTAGAGAAGTATACCAAGTGATCCGTGTCCTTCGGTCTTCGTCTCCACTCCGATCTCCCGCGGAAACTCCGTTCATCTCCTCCTCGTCGGAAAGGGCACCACGTAGCCGAGTTCTTTTACGGGCTCCCACCTCTGGACCGAGGCAACTCGGGCGCGAAGTTGGCTAGCCGAAGCGTCCAAGGAATGCTATAGGCAAGGGTAGAAAACATGTCTCTTTGGGGTGAAGTTGCCTTTGATGGAGGTGAAGAAATGATCTTTGAAAAGGATTGGAGCTCTCATTTTTCATGCATAGAATGATATGAAGATTTTTCCCTTCATCAAAATGAAATCACTCATCTCACTCCCTCAAAAAGTGGCCGGCCTCAAACTTGTGATGATGGGGGAAAAGGAATAATCATCCAAGAAGAGAAAATGAAAATGAATAATGGAATAAAAAGGTCACACCAATTTCTATTCTCATCACATCCAAATCCAATCTCAAAAAGCAAAGGAAAAGACAAATAAAGAATCTCATGATGACAAGAAGCCACAAATCACAATAAACCCCTCCACAAATAAGTTATTTGCACTCTTGCAAATTACCCCCTCCATCGGAAAGTCCGTCCGCGAAAGAACAAAGGAAAACCGGCCGGAACGGAATGCAAACTGGCAACTTCAGAAAACTGATCCCGTAATAAATTACAGGAAAACCCCGCTAC
The DNA here is from genome assembly GCA_030015575.1 of Agapanthus africanus. Classification (NCBI taxonomy): domain Eukaryota; kingdom Viridiplantae; phylum Streptophyta; class Magnoliopsida; order Asparagales; family Amaryllidaceae; genus Agapanthus; species Agapanthus africanus. Next base: position 164,756,916 of record CM057343.1, on the reverse strand, counting down.
TGCATATACATGCCCGCATTTGTATTCCAACTGAACACAAATGCAAAGAGACAATATCTACACTATCAAATACTAGAATCTGGCTTAAGCCAAAGCCGGCTAGTAAAAACCGTCCGATCACGATCCGTGCAATACCACACGTATCTGATCGAACCCTGCCATATCTCAATACGGCCTCTACAGCGTTTCGCCCAAAACCTGAGTAACTGTGTGTGGTGGACACTAAAGACTCGTCAATACTATGGCTGTGGATGTAACCACTAGCACGTCAGAGGTATTAGCCATACGTGACGGGCCACCAGCTATTGACTAAAAGGGACGTCGATGAGCGAACTCATCCTGACACCCTACTGAGCCTGTCAGTGACAATATCCGTACAGTCCGGTCCGTACGTCTATGAGCATCGCATGGCGGGCCTAGGGGGTTGGTAAAAGTCAGACCCCCAAAAGCGGTACAAGTCGTGTCGGAGTGTAGCCCAGAACACCCTGAGATACTACTGGAATACCTACCAGCAAATCTCCTGCCTTGGCCAAGGACTTTTCATGTTCTAGCTCTCCTAGACACAGCGCGACCTCACCCCCAATATCGGGAGAGACGAACCCTTGCAGATCCGCTCACTGCATCCATGTGGCTCGGGACTGTACCCAACTAAAACCTGTTTGCACGTCTCCTTTGAGCGTGGTAGGGTAGTAATCAAAGCACAATGGGAACTCACACGAGACAAATGACGATCTCAGGTCGATGAACTAACCTGTACACATGTCACCAGGGAACTGCTATCTGACGTCAGGTATAATACCAACTAGCAGGTTCCCGGCGAGTCCTGTCCGGTGTGCTCATAACCCAATGAGCACCTGTATACATCTTAGGTGAACCAACTGACACCAGTGGCTTGTGAGACCGGCCACCGCCCCTCGTCGGGGTCTTGACTGTATACACTAGTCTACTCCGGAATATCGATGCCCTATCTCGAAACTCCCATGACTAGGGACCTTTTAAGGATGTGCTTATAGACCCCAGCTCCCACGTATATGATCGCCCTCATACTGCTGGTAGTCAAGCAGGAATCCTAGGGGCTCTATCAACGTGTAATAGCGACTCGTAAGGTCACCTAAAGCAGTACACGATGATAAAGATAAACCAGATAGCATACTATCATCTTGAGTAAGACTGTCCTACCGGGATAGGTCCTCCCTCAATAATTGCAATCACGTGCCTGTGATCCAATAATTGACTCTGAGGGCACTATCTCCAACAATTCCCTTGCAAATTTTTGGGATATCCAACAAACTTCCACGGAACTGACCTTGCCTCGAGCTTGTCTGGATTTTGCTTTTGACATAGGCCGGACAACCCCAAATCTTAACTTCTTTAAGAGATGGGCTCTTCCCATACCATATCATATATGGAGTGGTAGGCATTTGATTTGTTTGCAACCCTATTCAATAGGTAAGCAACTTCTCAAGTGCATAACCCCAAAAGAAAATAGGCAACACAGTAGTACTCATCATAGAGCACACCATATCACATAGGGTGCGATTGCTCCGCCCCGATACACCGACGTGATGTGGTGTATACGGAGGAATAATGTTGAGAGAGAATCTCATTCTCCTTTAGAATAGTCCAGGAATTCTGTGCTCAAGTATTCTCCTCCTTGATCTCATCAAAGGATATAATACTTTTACCCGTTTTTAGTTCTTTACTTCTAACTTATATTCTGTGAATATCTCAAAAGCTTCGGATTTATGTTTCAACAGGAACATATGTCTGAATCTTGAGAGATCATCAGTGAATGTAATGAAGTACAAAGAACCGGTCCTGGCATATGTAGGCAGGGGACTTTCATAAATCAGCAGGTATCAATCCCAAGAGTTCAGTAACTCTTTCTCTGTTTCCAATAAACGGAGCTATGGTCATCTTTTCTTTGTGACATGACTGGCAAGTTTTACAAGATGTAAATCCAAACTAATTTAATTATGCATCTTTATGTAACTTCAGCTAGTCGGGTCGCATTGATATGGCCTAGTCTACAATGCCTCAAGAAGAATTCGTTCATTTCTGAACTCTTCCTCTTGTGTGTTCTTTGTACGGTAAGAACTGTGGTTTGATTTAGAACGTCTATGCTTGTAGATAACATGCCTGAACCGATCAACTCTTAATATAGGAAATGTTCAAAACATTATCCAACAATACAAAATTATATCCTTCTTTACTAATAAAGAGACTGATATGATGTTGTATATCAGGTTCGGTATCTAATAAAATTCGTTCATAATCAATGTATTCTAGTAGTACAGGGTGATAACTGCCAACTACTTGGCTTGCAACAATTGCACCGTTTCTAACTTTTGAAACTTATCACCCGTTCTCAGTTCTCCAACTATCTACAGCCCATGTAACAAATTACATTTGCGGGATCCTGATCCGGTATATCATACCCAGGACGTAAAGGATACTGATAAACAGTTCTCGGTAATGAACACACCCGTAAATGATGCATCAGCATGCACTTTCTTCGTTTGGGCGGCATGGGAATTCTGGTAATCCCCTATTTCTTGCTCTGTCTTATAACAATTATAAGTTGGAGCGGGACAAACGTTCCCTAGCGCAGTATAACAAGCGGGTTCGGTCAATACATCCGTATTATTATCTTGATTTAAGGCGTGACATGGTCGCTACCTTGAGAGAGATAGAAGAAAACACTTAGCGTATGATCTTGCAAGATTAGATTGGTTATTAATATATCTAATCAAGATGTCTCCCACTATTTTAGTCAAATCTTGCTTCAAACCCTAAAAGGAATGACTAGCCGGGATTAATTACACTCTACAAGATCGCCAATCTTTCAGCCAGGCTAGTGCCGGTATTTTGAGGGAGGTTCCCTGCGCTTTTGCACGGACCTAATTAAAATAAACCTCTTTTTCCCATAGGCATAACCCCGTTGACACCTTTCTAGACACCTACTTGATCGGCTAATTGTAATGTGTAAAACTCTCCCAGGAGTAACTCTTACTCGCAGCGGGTATCGGGATCCAACTATCTCATAGAAAGTATGCAATCTCATTGCAAATTTCAACTCTTGAAATTCCCAATAATATTATACCCCTAACCTCTTATGACCTTGACAAAGGCTAACAAACCATAAGATGCTAGTCAAGTTCAACCCGTCATTTCCTGATTGAATTAAACCCACCCGCACGACCCTTGACAAAGGCCAACAAAGTCGCATGACTACCCTAACTCAATCACATCATATGCTTATACAGATAAGCACTAATCTGCTACCGCACACTACGCCTTGACAGAGGTCAACAAACGCAGCACGGATACTAACTATTACTTATCTGAAATGACGGAGGGCTACGACAGGCCTTTAAGAAAACCCTTTGCGTAATGAACTTGATATCGTTGTAGAATCGAGTGATTTTAAATGGAATGTTTTGAGGCCTTTTCTAGTCTTGCTAAAGAAGTCACTCTCGGTGAAGGGATCTCGGCTCTTTCCTCATCGAATAAGGTGCAGGATATTTCACAAATTCACTATGCAAAGTGGAAACTATAAAAACAATCAAAAGACAAACCGAGTTGTAGGGTGTTTTTCGTCACCCCATTGAGATGGGAATACACGCGTGGTTGTCAGGCGTACTACAGATTCCCCCTGCCTAGGGTAGGCCTGGGTTTAATGATTGTGGGGATCCGAATCTCCGACAGCCGCGGACTAAACTGCCGTTAATTACCCCTCGCCTTTGGAGCGAGGGAACCTCCGATTGACGGGTTAAACTGGTCATGCGAACACAATGTGCAGTGTGAATGCGATGTGTTTTGAAAGGGGGTTTTGGATATGTCGGAAGCCACGCAGAGTTTTTACGGGGATCCAAAGGATGCGTGGGGCCAGCGCCTTGGGCGCTGTGCGCCCAAGTGCTATGCGCTCAGGCGCTAGCATGCCACGTGTCGGCACGTGGGCGCCCTGCGCTTGAGCGCAGGGCGCTGTAGCGCAAGCGTGCCACGTGTCGGCACATGGGCGCCCTGCGCTTGAGCGCAGGGCGCTGTAGCGCAGGCGCGCGCTTCAACGCCTGACGCTCGAGCGGAAGTGCGCCACGTGTCGGCACGGGGGCAACTTGCGCTTGAGCGCTGGGCGCTTGAGCGCAAGTGCGCCACGTGTCGGCACGGGGGAGACATGCGCCAGAGCGCTGTGCGCTTGAGCGCAAGCGCGCTACGTGTCGGCACGGGGGCGACTTGCGCTCGAGCGCAAGCGCGCCACGTGACGGCACTGGGGCAACTTGCGCTCGAGCGCTTGCGTTGGAGCGCAAGCGCGCCACGTGTCGGCACTAGGGCGACTTGCGCTCGAGCGCAAGCGCGCCACGTGTTGACACGTGGGCGCTTTGCGCTCGAGCGCTTTGCGCTCGAGCGCTGGGCGCTGTTGTGCGAGCGCGCCACGTGTCGGCATGTGGGCGCTCTGCGCTTGAGATTGGAGCGCTTGAGCACAAGTGTGCCACGTGTCGGCACGTGGGCGCTCTGTGCTTGAGTGTCGGCGAGGAAAAGATGCTTTTAGCCTAAAAAGATTCTCGAAAGAGAAATCAGAGTGGAGTTGGACTCCTAAGTGTGTTTTTGGGGTTAATGGAAGGGGTTCTTCTTCCTCCTCTGTTAGCTGGATCATGAAGATCAAGAGATGTGAGATCTCAAAATCTCTCCTTTTTGGGATCTAAAGACGGATCCAAGTTCCCCTTTGTGGGTTTGGTGGTGAAAAACTATCTTATTTTTGAAAAGGAAGAGTAAAACTCTTGATTTAATTCAAAAGAAAGAAGAAGGTTTAAGACCTTCAGAAAAGGGAAAGAAATACAAACCCTAGGTTTTTTTTTGAGAGAGTATGAAAGTCTTTTTTTTTTATTCATCATGTTGCCTTTTATAGGCTTACATATTTACATATAGCCCCTTGGGCTTCACAAAATGGCATTTTTGCCTATCCCATGGATCATGTGCCATTTCATTTTTGCACATAAGCCGTGGGCTTACAAAAATTTGACTTTATGCCCATTTTACATACATTCATGTATAAAAAATTACATAAAAATTATTTATTACATGATCTATATTTTAGCATGGAGGAGGCTAGCCGCGGACTCGACTTGTGTATGGGCCCGCTTGACCTGGGCTTGGGCCCACCAGGCTTGGGGTTGACCTTGACTTTGACTCGGTCAACGGGGGTGTAAATTTTTACCCCAACAAAGTGTCCCCCCATCAATAAATGCACACCGCACATTTGAGTTGTGTGCATGAAATTGATGGATCTTGAAGCTGAACTTCGAGGTGGAACATCATTCCGGAGGTGAAGCATCATCCCGGGGAGCATGATTCCCGGGGTTCGGAGCATCATTCTGATTCGCGGAGCATAATTTCAAGGTCGGAGTATCCCTCGGGGAGCGTGATTCCCAGGGATCGGAGCATCATTCTGATTTGTGGAGCATAATTCCAGGGATCGGGGCATCATTCCGATTTGTGGAGTATAATTCCAGGATCGGAGCATCATTCCGATGAGCGAAGCATGATTCCAGGGTTCGGAGCATCATTCCGAAGAGCGGAGCATGATTCTACGGATCGGAGCATCATTCCAAAGAGCGGAACATCATTCCAGGATTCGGAGCATCATTCCGAAGAGCAGAGCATGATTCCAGGGATCAGAGCATCATTCCAAAGAGCGGAGCTTAATTCTAGAGATTGGAGCATCATTCCGAAGAGCGGAGCATAATTCCAGAGATCGGAGCATCGTTCCGAAGGGGGGAGCATAATTCCAGGGTTCGGAGCATCGTTCCGAAGGGCGGAGCATAATTCCAGAGAGCGGAGCATCATTCCGATGATCGGAGCATGATTCCAGGATTCGGAGCATCATTCCGAAGGGCGGAGCATGATTCCAGAGTTCGGAGCATCTTTCCGAAGAGAGGATCATAATTCCAGAGATTGGAGCATCATTCCGATGATCGGAGCATCATTCCAGGATTCGGATCATCTTTCCGAAGGGCGGAGCATGATTCCAGAGTTCGGAGCATCTTTCCGAAGAGCGGAGCATAATTCCAGAGATCGGAGCATCATTCAGATGATCGGAGCATGATTCCAGGATTCGGAGCATCATTCCGAAGGGCGGAGCATGATTCCAGAGTTCGAAGCATCTTTCCGAAGAGCGGAGCATAATTCCAGAGATCGGAGCATCATTCCGATGATCGGAGCATGATTCCAGGATTCGGAGCATCATTCCGAAGGGCGGAGCATGATTCCAGAGTTCGGAGCGTCTTTCCGAAGAGCGGAACATAATTCCAGAGATCGGAGCATCATTCCGATGATCAGAGCATGATTCCAGGATTCGGAGCATCATTCCGAAGGGCAGAGCATAATTCCAAGGTTCGGAGCATCGTTCCGAAGGGCGGAGCATGATTCCAGGATTTGGAGCATCTTTCCGAGGAGTGGAGCATGATTCCAGGGTTCGGAGCATCATTCCGAGGATCGGAGCATGATTCCAGGGATCGGAGCATCGTTCCAAAGAGCGGAGCATAATTCCACGGTTCGGAGCATCATTCCGAAGAGCGGAGCATGATTCCAGGGTTCGGAGCATCATTCCGAAGAGCGGAGCATGATTCCAGAGATCGGAGCATCATTCCGAAGCACGGAGCATGATTCCATAGATCGGAGCATCATTCCGAAGCGCGAAGCATGATTCCAGAGATCGGAGCATCATTCCGAAGGGCGGTAGACATCCTGACTAAAGCATAATTTTGATGCAAAGGTTGATTCCTAGGCGAAGTATAATTCCGACAGGGAAGGAAGGTACTCCGAGGCAAAGTATGATTCCGACACGGGGTACATTCTGAGACAGAGCATGATTCCGGCGCAGAGCTTGTTGGCCGACTTGATTCCGAGACGAAGCATAATTCCGGCAGGGAAGGCAGATACACCGAGGCGAAGCATCATTTCGACACGGGATGTATTCTGAGACGAAGCATAATTCCGACGAGGAGGTCGTTATCCCGAGGCGAAGCATGATTTCGACACGGGGTAAATTCTGGGACGAAGCATGATTCCGCCGCAAAGGTTGTTGGTTTGATTTGATTTGGGTTGACATCAGCATCGCTACACTGGGATATGGTACTAGTAGCGAATCATCATTTGTCATGAGAGGATTTGGGGATTGGTTTTTTTTGTTTGGCATCAGCATCGCTACACTGGAATATGGTACCATGAGCGACTCATCATTCGCCGCTTGGGATTTAAGTTTGGAATTTGGTTGGCGTCTGCATCGCTGCACTGGAATATGGTACCAGGAGCGACTCATCATTCACCACTTGGGGATTGGGGAGCGATGGCTTAGGAGACAGGTTTAGGTCCCTGTCACCTAAAGCTTTTCAATTTTATGGGCCGCGAGGGTCCCATAAAAGCATTTTCTCCCTACGAGTCATAAGGATCCCGCAGGTGTATTTTCTCCTTAGGAGTCGTGAGGACTCCTAAGTGTGTTTTTCCTTTGTGAGTCGTAAGGAACCCACAAAAGTTTTTTCTCTTCATGTATCGTGAGGACACATGAATGGGTCTTCTCAATGGATCATAATTCCAAAGGCGGAGACCAGACGCGTAACTGGTGGTTGCGGTGGGGCATGGGTATGCTGAGAATTATTTGAGCCTGTGGATTGTATACGGTAGTCAATTTTTGGACTAACCGTAGGGCTGGGAGAATTTTGAAAAAATGGATTTTGGTTGGCGTCTGCATCGCTACACTGGAATATGATACCAGGAGCGACTCATCATTCGCCGTTGTTTTGTTTGTTTTTGTTTTACCGCGATTGCTTTATCCTTTCAGCTTTTCTTATCGCGAAGGTCGCGATTGCCCTATCATTTCGGCTATTTATTCGCGGTTGCCCCATCATTTCGGCTTTATTTTCATCTTTATTTTACTCGCTGATTTTTATTGCGAGTTGCCCTATCATTTCGGCTTTTCTTTATTTTTCTTTTATTTACACATTTTTTTGTTTATTTACATATATATATATATATATATATATATTTTTATAATCCCAGTTTAATGACTTAGAGTTCGATTGTTCCAAGTTTAATGACGTGGTGGTCGACTTTTCCCAGTTTAATGACGTGGTGGTCGATTGTTTTCAGAGAAAGGTAGATGTCTGAGAGAATCAGTTTCACGAAGAACTTCGGTCTCCGTTTGTATGAAATTGGCGGTCGCATCTGGATTGTTTGTTAACACGCCTTTAGACAGTTCTATCTCTCATGCCTTGTATTGCTTTTCGACCCAATCTTTGAAGACGAAGGAGTCTTCAATGGCATGACCTATCACTCTGTGATAGGGGCAGTATTTGGGGTCGTCGGTCATATTCGCTTCCTACGGTCTTTTTGACTCTGGCAGTCGTAGACCGTTCTTCAGGGCGTCTTTGAATATTTTACGGATTTTGTCCCTTCTGAAGGAATAGACCATATCTAGCTTCTCTTTGAGCGGAGATTCTTCTCCCTCTCCGAACACTGGCTTTCGAGGCTGGTTGGCGCTAGGCCCGCTCATCGCTTGCATATTTCAGTTAGCCGAAATGTTGAAAGATTCAGAATCATCGGAGTTTCCGCCTTTGCGATTATCGTCCTTTCGGTTTCTCCAGGACCTATTGTTATTTTGGGAATCCGAGGAGGACTCCTGCTTTGAGCGCTCCAGCATCTGAACATTCCTGGTCAGCTCTTGGAATGTTTTGAGACCCGTGGTGCATAGAAACGGGGCCATCCAATTGTTGAGATTTCCGACGAGGAGATTGTTAGTTATGTATATACCCTAGAGGCCATTGTTGTACATATGATGTATATTATGATGGATGCTTGGATATATATACAGAGAGGACTTTCTTGCTTGTCATGATAGTATGCTATTTGGTTTCACTTTATCTTAACATGTTGACTTGTATTGGTTTACTGTCTTTCTCTCACATGTTGATAAAGCCCTTAGGATCTGTACTCGACTACTGGGATTATGATGAGATCATACTAGTGGGGCCACGGTAATCGATGAGTACATCCTATAAATGTTCCTAGTCGAGGGTATATCGAGACAGGGCATCGATACACCAGAGTAGACTAGCGTATACGCATCTTGACCCATATGATGGGCGATGGATGATCCGATATCCATCGGTGTTTGACATCAAGGATGGTGTACGGGTGCTCAGTGGAGACTGGGTACACTGGACGGACTCGCCGAGAACTCCCAGATGGTGATATACCACACGTCAGATGGCAGTTCTCCGGTGACACTGGTACAGGGAAGTCTGTAGACCCGAGATCGTCATAGAGTCTTGTGTGATTCCCACTGTGTTTTGATTTCCACCTTACCACGTCCAAGACGGCGTGCAAAACGGTGGCTTTTGGGTACAGTCCCGAATCATATGGAGGCAATGAGCGATAGGAGGGGATCCGACTCTCCCGGTATAGGGAGTTGATGTTGTGATGTGTTCGATTTTCTATAACTGGAAGTCCCTAGCCAGGGCTGATACAGAGATATACTGGTAAGTGTTACCAGTAGTTTCTTGACCTGTTATGAGCCTCACATCGACACGACTTATCGGTTACTAGGGTCTGACGTATACCGCCCCTAGACTTGATATGCGACATATCAGACGAACAGACCGGACTGTACGGGAGTGTTACTGATTGGATTCACAGGAGTACGGACAGGCTAGCTTGTTGATCTTCTGATCGCTCAATACCTGGGTGGCTGTTACGTTTATCTGACCGCTTGCAGCTTGTGGGAGTTTGATATGATCATCACCTGCTACCGGCGTATTGACGATTCTTTAGAGTCCTACACAGAGGTTTCTTGGCTCAGGAAAAACGGAGCAGAGGCACATATGTGATATGTGCAGGACCGAGGATAATGCGATATGAGATACCGTATTATATTCTCGCGATATTTAGATATGAACCGGGTCATCGGATCAAGTGTCGATTCGATGAATCGGTACATGATATATTAGTCGGTTTTATTCGATATAGCCGGATCGTCGGATCAAGTGTGGATTCGATGATTTAATGTATAATGATATATATGATATATTGTATTACATTATCTAATATTGGCTCGCTTTATTATTTTATTTTCTCACCGGATTAATACATTGGTATATATGCGATATATGTTAATTGTATTATTTTCTTTTGTTGCAAATATATAATATATATGTGATATATATTATTGTGACATGATATGATTTATTATGAAACATGTTTAAGGATGATAAAAAGGGATTAGGGTTTGATTAGGGTTAGCTCCTTCTTGTTCTTTCTAGAAGGATTCTCTTTTTCTTGGTTAAGATATTATGGTTGATACTTATCCTTGACTCATACTTAACCTAACCAAACCCTAGCTCTAGTTTATTCTCTACAAAGGTTTAGCCTCTCATCCTTGACCATGGTCTGATAATCAATCATATACTCTTATCTACTATTCATCACAAAAGGATTATTCTTATTATTCTTCATCTTCTTTTCTCTTGAGTTTGAGAGAGAGCTCACTTGTGATGTCTTTTGTGATGAGTTTTTGTGAGAAAATGATATAAAAAGAAAGCATAAATACTACTCCATCATCCTCATCTAATCTAGCCCTTTAGATTAGGGTGTTCACCTCATTAGAGTGAGAAAGCTTGGGTTATAGCAACTTCGACGTAGATCATCGGAGAAGCGGAACACTACAAGCTAGCATGGATCGTTCGAGTCGTGGAGCCTCTCTTGAGTCCGGGAGATCGTGGATCACGGCGAAGGGACTTCTACTCGGAGCTTGTGAAGCGAAGGAGCGGACTACAAAGGTTGTAATCCCTCACACTTTGGTTTAAAGATGTTATCTTGCATGTTAAACCCTAATAATCTAGTAAAGATCCCGGCTTTGGGTTGTTCGGTACATGTAAAATTTTATTCGGGCATGTTTAATGCTTTATGAACCTTCACAAGAGTGCCTAGGAACCCTACAGTGGTATCAGAGCCTAGCTAGAGCATTAGGCGATGTGTTAACGAAGTTAAAACTCCGAACGAACCCGGATACATCATTTCAAACCCCTCTCTGGACAATTTTTTAAATCTGGGATTTTTCTGAATTAAAAATACCTAAAAAAATCAGCAGGGAAACATAAGCACTTCTGTGAAAAATGAGCCCCTGTTCCGTACAAACCGTCGCGGAACCGCGGCCGTACCTCGCTTGGGCCGCGGATCCGCGGCAGTATTGCGGAATCAAGGACTAATTTTTGCACAGTTATTTCTCTTTCTGTGATTTAATTTTTATGGGTATTTTCAATCTGACTCAAGTGTTGAATCGATCGGAATATTTAAATTCGTTATTATTTTCGGATATTTAGAAACCGTTAAAAAGTTCAAACGGATATCATTAACTCACTTTTTCCCGAAACGAAAAATTTTCAAGTGTTGAATCTTTTCTCGAGTTTAAATCTTTCGGAAATGCGTGCAAGTTTTTTTGGTGGACCCTCTAGAAGAAAACAAACCTTAACTCGATTATGTAACCGTCTTGAACTGCCTTTTGAACCTTCGGGTTTGGGGCAGTACGGCGTGCCACATGTGAGGCGTTGGCTTGACCCTTCTACGGCTGGACCGCTACTACTGTGACACATTCCGGATTATTTGAACTCCGCTCAAGTGTTGAGCAATTTAGGAAATTTTGGGTATTTGATTATCTGTTCGGAAAGTTTAATACTGTCTATTTATCTGGAATGTGATACAATATGTGGAATTCATTGTGTTAGGCATGAAATGCGAAGTATGTGATATTTCATATTTACGATGTCTAAAGTGATTGTGGATTCCAAATATTGTAGTTTTACAAATTTTTTCCGTGACCGTAAGTGTAGTATGTAGTTGTATTGCCGGTTTTCGTTGCTATACGACAACGACGATCGATGTATGCATACTTACTTACGTTGATGATATGTGATATTATGTGTTGCTGTGATATGTTATATTGGATCGTCGTGTTCTCAATAGCCGGGGGTTTTATGTGAGATGAGGGTTTTTATTTTCATTCATTTAAAATTCATTTGTATGTAATATTCTTTTATTGGGGCACTTCCGGGATGAGGTTGATGTCACCCTTGTATATTATTTACTTTTTCGCATTAGGTAGACCCAAGGAGGGGAGCACAAGTAACCGGGTTCTAGGGTCCAGTGGGAGGCCATCTCGAGGAGTCGAGACCGGGTCTCCTAACCCTAGAATTGGCAGTGTTACTTGCCGCTCTCGTAGGGGTCTAGGGATGTGGGTTTGTCTATTCATCACGGCCGTGGAATCCGTGTTTTATACCGGCTCGTATTGAAAACACGGACATCCTAGTATATCCAATATTTCATATATGTTCTTCTGCTGCAATGTTCTGTGATGAGATCATATTACTGCCTGAGACGAATGCTTATACTATATATATATATATATGCTGATATATAAATATTACTGCTTTCGTTTCTTCTGTGATGCTTAGGAAGCATAAGCTGATGGGATTTTTTATTAATGAGATTAAAAAAAAGAAAAGAAACCTAAAAGATGTTGTAGAAACAAAAACTTTATAAAAAGGGGTAGCTACAGTTTTGCTTTGCATAGTGGTATATATGATATACCCTGCCCCTTATTCGATGAGGAAAGAGCCGAGATCCCTTCACCGGGAGTGACCTCTTTAGCGAAACTGGCAGATGCTACAAAACTCGGTTTGTCTTTTGATTGCTTTTAGAGTTTTGCTTTGCACAGTGATATATATGATATGTCCTGCACCTTATTCGATGAGGAAAGAGCCGAGATCCCTTCACCGAGTGTGACCTCTTTAGCAAAACTAATGAAAGCCTAAAAAACGCTCCATTTCAAAATTTCACATGATTCTACGACGATATCAAGTTCATTACGCTCATGGTTTTCTGAAAAACCTGCGTAGCCCTCCGTCATTTCAGATAAAGACTAGTTAGTATTCGTGCTACGTTTGTTGACTATGTTAAGGCGTAGTGTGCGGTAGCTAATTAGTACTTATCTGCTAAAACATGAGATGTGATTGGATTAGGGTAGTTGTACGACTTTGTTGACTATGTTAAGGGTCGTGCAGGTGGGTTTAATTCAATCGGGAAATGACGGGTTGAACTTGGCTAGCAATTATGATTTGTTGACTATGTTAAGGTCATAAATTGCTAGGGGAAAAATATTATCGGGAATTTCAAGTGTTGAAATTTGCAATGAGATTGCATACCTCCTTTGAGATAGTTGGATCCCGATACCCGCTGCGAGTAAGAGTTACTCCTTGGAGAGTTTTACACAGGACAATTAGCCGATCAAGTAGGTGTCTAGAAAAGTGTTAACGGGGTTACGCCTCTGGGAAAATGAGGTTTACTTTAATTAGGTCCATGCGAAAGCACGGGAACCTCCCTCAAGTACCGACACTGATCTGGTTGAAAGATTGACGAAATTGTAGGGTGTAATTAATCCCGGCTAATCTTACCTTTTAGGGTTTGAAGGTAGATTTGATAAAAACAGTGGGAGACATCCTGATTAGATAAGATAATAACCAATCTAATCTTGCAAGAGCATACGCTAAAGTGTTTTCTTCTCTCTCTCTCCAGGTAGCGACCATGTCAAGCCATAATCAAGATAATAATATGGATGTATTGACTGAACCCGCTTATTATACTGAGCAGGGGAACGTTGGACCCGTTCTTTCATATAAGAGTTATAAGACTGAACAGGGAATAGGGGAATATCTGGATTCTCAAGCCGCCCAAAAGATCGTGCATGTTGATTCATCTTCTTCAGGTGTGTCAGTTATTGAGAACTGTTTCTCAGTTCACCCTACGTCCTGGATATTAGATACCGGATCAGGATCCTACATATGTAAATTGTTACATGGGCTACGAAAAGGTAGAGAACTGGGAAAAGGTGATCATTCCGTTCAAGTAGGAAACGGTGCAAGTATTGCAGCCAAAGCAGTTGGCGAATATCACCTTGTATTGCCAAGACGTAATACACTGATTCTAAATGAGTGCTATTATATACCGAACATGATGTGCAACATTATATCAGTCTCTTTATTAAGTAAAGAAGGATATAATTTTGTAGTAAAGGATAATGTTATGAACATATTCCTAGATCAAAAGTTGATTGCATCAGGCTCGTTACATAATGGCATATTCATTCTAAATCAAAATACAGTCCTCAATATACAAAACACACACAAGAGGAAAAGTTCAGAAATGAACGAATCCTTCTTGTGGCATTGTAGACTTGGTCATATCAATGCAACACGACTGGCTAAGTTACATAAGGATGGTTATTTGAATCCGTTCGAATTATCATCTTATGATACTTGCCATTCATGTCTCAAAGGAAAAATGACCAAAGCTCCGTTTAGTGGACACGGAGAAAGAGTTATTGAACTCTTAGGACTGGTACATAGTGATGTATGCGGTCCCATGTCTACGCATGCCAGGAACGGTTCTTTCTACTTCATTACATTCACTGACGATCTCTCTAGATTCGGACATGTGTTCCTGATGAAATACAAGTCTGAAGCTTTTGAGAAATTCAGAGAATATAAGCATGAAGTAGAGAATAAAACGGGCAAAAGTATTAAGATTCTTCGATCTGATCGAGGAGGTGAATACTTAAGCAATGAGTTCCTAGATTATCTAAAAGAGAATGGGATTCTCTCTCAGCTTACTCCTCCTTATATACCACTGCACAACGGTGTATCGGAACGGAGGAATCGCACCCTATTAAATATGGTGCGCTCTATGATGAGCGAGGCTGAGTTGCCTATTTCCTTTTGGGGTTATGCGCTTGAGACAACAGCATACCTATTGAATCAAGTTTCGTCTAAATCTGTGCCTACCACACCATATGAGATATGGAGTGGGAAGAGACCATATTTTAAACGAGTTAAGATATGGGGTTGTCCGGCCTATGTCAAAAGGCAAAATCCAGACAAGCTCGAGGCACGGTCTGTTCTTTGCAAGTTTGTGGGATATCCTAAGAATTCCTAAGGATATTTTTTCTACCACGCTGAAGAACAAAAATTGTTTGTTTCTCAATATGCCACCTTTTTAGAAAAGGAATTTCTTGCAAAAGAAATTAGTGGCAAAGATGTAGAGCTGGAAGAGGTTCCAGAAACACAAATTGCAACTGAAGATTTAGTAGAACCAGAAGATTCAGTAGTACCCGATGAACCCCAGCCTCTCCGCCGATCTAGTAGGGTTTCTCGTCCACCTTAGAGATACTACGGTTTTCTCATTGATGGTGGAAGCGAGGATTGCATCATAGAAGATGATGACCCGACTAGTTTCGAGCAGGCCATCACGAGTGGTGACTCTGTGAAATGGCTGGATGCAATGCGATCTGAGATGGAATCCATGTACACCAATAAAGTATGGATTTTGGAAAATGCTCCTGAAGGGGTAAAACCCATTGGGAGCAAGTGGATTTTTAAAAAGAAATTTGGTGTAGATGGAAAAGTTGAGACTTTCAAAGCTAGACTTGTAGCAAAGGGTTTTCGTCAAAGACCAGGTGTGGATTATGACGAAACCTTTTCTCCAGTGGCTAAGCTTAAGTCCATCCCGATCTTACTTGCCATTGCTGCATACCATGACTAAGAAATTTGGCAAATGGATGTTAAGACCGCCTTTCTAAATGGTGATTTAGAAGAGTGCGTGTACATGACTCAGCCAGAGGGCTTCGTAGATAGTGGGAGCAGCGGAAAGGTGTGCAAACTACTTAAATCCATTTATGGGTTAAAGCAAGCATCGCGGAGTTGGAACATCTGTTTTGATGTAGTAGTCAAAGAGTTTGACTTCATCAAAAACATAGATGAACCTTGTATCTATAAGAAGATAGCAGAGAGTAAGGTTGTTTTCCTCGTATTGTACGTGGATGACATACACTTGATAGGAAATGATATTCCTATGCTGCAATCATTCAAGCTCTTCTTATCACAAAGATTCTCAATGAAAGATCTAGGTGATGCCTCCTGCATATTGGGGATTAGGATCTATAGAGATAGATCCAAAAGGATACTGGGATTGTCCCAATCCAGGTACATTGACACCATACTAAAAAGGTTTAGTATGGAAGAATCCAAGCGTGAGAACCAACCCATGATCTCTGGACTCAGTCACTCCAAAGAGATGTCTCCCAAGACTGATTTGGAAAGAGCTCGCATGCAAGGGATACCCTATGCTTCGGCAGTAGGCTCTATCATGTATGCGATGCTATGTACCAGACCCGATGTAGCATACTCACTAAGTGTAGTGAGTCGGTATCAAGCAGATCCTGGAGAAAGTCACTGGACAGCTGTGAAGAACATTCTCAAGTACTTGCGAAGGACTAGAGATATGTTCTTGGTGTATGGTAACGGAGAACTTCGGGTGGAGTCCTTTACCGATTCCAGCTTCCAAAGTGATAAGGATGACTCTAAGTCGCACTCGGGATTTGTCTTTACCCTCAATGGAGGGGCGGTATGTTGGAAGAGTTCCAAACAGGATACCGTTGCAGACTTGACGATGGAGGCTGAATACATCGCTGCCAACGATGCTGCCAAAAAGGCTGTCTGGATGAAGAAGTGCATTAGTGAACTTGGTGTGGTTCCATCCATTGAGAATCCAATACCTCTGTATTGTGATAACAATGGAGCCGTGGCTTTGGCCAAGGAACCCAGATCCCATCAGAAGTCCAGACATATTCTGAGGCGGTATCACCTGATCAGGGAGATAGTTGATCGCCGGGAGATCGAGGTCAGGAGAGTAGATATGAAGGACAACACTGCGGATCCACTCACGAAGGCCATTCCCCAGATACAGTTTGAGAGATTATTCGGGATGCTAGGTATGAGATACTACAGCAGCTGGCCTTAGTGCAAATGGGAGATTGTTAGTTATGTATATGCCGTAGAGGCCATTGTTGTACATATGATCTATATTATGATGGATGCTTGGATATATACAGAGAGGACTTTCTTGCTCGTCATGATAGTATGCTATTTGGTTTCACTTTATCTTAACAGTTGACTTGTATTGGTTTACTGTCTTTCTCTCACATGTTGATAAAGCCCTTAGGATCTGTACTCGACTACTGGGATTATGATGAGATCATACTAGTGGGGCCACGGTAGTCGATGAGTACATCCTATAAATGTTCCTAGTCGAGGGTATATCGAGACAGGGCATCGATACACCAGAGTAGACTAGCGTATACGCATCTTGACCCATATGATGGGCGATGGATGATCCCATATCCATCGGTGTTTGACATCAAGGATGGTGTACGGGTGCTCAGTGGAGACTGGGTACACTGGACGGACTCGCCGAGAACTCCCAGATGGTGATATACCATACGTCAGATGGCAGTTCTCCGGTGACACTGGTACAGGGTAGTCTGTAGACCCGAGATCGTCATAGAGACTTATGTGATTCCCACTGTGTTTTGATTTCCACCTTACCACGTCCAAGAGGGCGTGAAAAACGGTGGCTTTTAGGTACAGTCCCGAATCACATGGAGGCAATGAGCGATAGGTGGGGATTCGTCTCTCCCGGTATAGGGAGTTGATGTTGTGCTGTGTTCGATTGGCTATAACTGGAAGTCCCTGGCCAGGGCTGATATAGAGATATACTGGTAAGTGTTACCAGTAGTTTCTCGACCTGTTATGAGCCTCACATTGACACGACTTATCGGTTACTGGGGTCTGACGTATACCACCCCTAGACTTGATATGCGACATATCAGACGAACAGACCGAACTGTACGGGAGTGTTACTGATTGGATTCACAGGAGAACGGATAGGCTAGCTTGTTGATCTTCTGATCGTTCAATACCTGGGTGGTTGTTACGTTTAGCTGACCGCTTGCAGTGTTTGATATGATCAGCACCTGCTGCCGGCGTATTGAAGATTCTTTAGAGTCCTACACAGAGGTTTCTTGGCTCAGGAAAAACAGAGTAGAGGCACATATGTGATATGTGCAGGACCGAGGATAATGCGATATAAGATACCGTATTATATTCTCATGATATTTAGATATGAACCGGGTCATCGGATCAAGTGTTGATTCGATGAATCGGTACATGATATATTAGTCAGTTATATTCGATATAGCCGGATCGTCGGATCAAGTGTTGATTCGATGATTTAATGTATAATGATATATATGATATACTGTATTACATTATCTAATATTGGCTCGCTTTATTATTTCATTTTCTCACCGGATTAATACATTGATATATATGCGATATATGTTAATTGTATTATTTTCTTTTGTTGCAAATATATAATATATATGTGATATATATTATTGTGACATGATATGATTTATTATGAAACATGTTTAAGGATGATAAAAAGGGATTAGGGTTTGATTAGGGTTAGCTCCTTCTTGTCCTTTCTAGAAGGATTCTCTTTTGTCTTGGTTAAGATATTATGGTTGAAACTTATTCTTGACTCATACTTAACCTAACCAAACCCGAGCTCTAGTTTATTCTCTACAAAGGTTTTGCCTCTCATCCTTGACCATGGTTTGATAATCAATCATATACTCTTATCTACTATTCATCACAAAAGGATTATTCTCATTATTCTTCATCTACTTCTCTCTTGAGTTTGAGAGAGAGCTCACTTGTGATTTCTTTTGTGATGAGTTTTCGTGAGAAAATGATATAAAAAGAAAGCATAAATACTACTCCATCATCCTCATCTAATCTAGCCCTTTAGATTAGGGTGTTCACTGTAAGTCCATGCTACCTCTCCCGGTACTTACGGGCTTGCCGAATTTGATGAAAAACGATTTTCTAGAGGCGGTAACATGGACTCAAAATGGATCTTTGTTAAACAATCTACCTAACAACCTAACTACGAGTTGTTAACTACTCGGTTAGGGGGTTATACCTTTCTTTCTTGAACTCCTTCTTCTTCATCTCTTGATGGTGTGCGGATTGGCTTCACCCCGTCGTCTCCTTGCGTCGAAGATCGATGCACCCGAAAGCTTCTACCTTTGGCTTCTTCTTCGAACTTTGAAGAAACTAGTTCACTTGGTTTGCTAAACCTTGTGAACTAGAGTGAGTAGAGGAGAGTGTGATGGG
Source organism: Agapanthus africanus (assembly GCA_030015575.1). NCBI lineage: Eukaryota > Viridiplantae > Streptophyta > Magnoliopsida > Asparagales > Amaryllidaceae > Agapanthus > Agapanthus africanus. The sequence continues at coordinate 164,737,798 of CM057343.1, read as the reverse complement.
ATTTTCTCTATGGTTCTTGCTTCTCAACACATGAGACAAGTGAACCATAGACAAGAGAGAGAGCAAGAGGAAGAGGGTGAGAGCAAGAGAATGGGAGAGCTCAAAACCAAGAGAGAGAAAAATCATGAAAGAAATTGAGCCTCTCTTTTCTCTTTCATCCTCTCATAATCCAAAAGCATCATGAGCCATAATGTTAATCAAGTATTATTATGTGATGGTTCATATCATGTCAAAGGAAATATCATTTCCATGCACTCATTTTGCAAACCACAACAAGCAAGCAAAAGTCTTTGCATGAAAATGACAACCATTGTGATGATGATGGTCAACTAGTCCAACCTAGTCAACCGGTCAACAAAGTCAACAAGTCAACAAAGTCAACCCCTCAACAACCATGTCACTATAATACTTAATTAATATTATTGCTAATTATATATCATATTCTCATTAGGGTTGAGCAAAAAGTCAATAGTCAACAGTCAACGGTCAACAACCCTAATGAGAATCCTCTGCCTCTGTCTCTCTGTCAACTGTGCATACACACCCGCATCCGCGTTCCAAGGAACACTAATACATACTGGATAAAACCAATACCAAAACGTACACTAGGATCTGGCTTAAACCAAAACCCGCTAGTGTTAACTGTCCGGACACTGTACGTGCACAAGTGCACGGATGTGACCGGACCCTGTCGCAAAACCATGCGACCTGTCGCAAAACCATGCGACCTGTCGCAAAACCATGCGACCTCTACTCTTTTGCCTAAAGGCGAATAGCTTTCTGTGTGGGACTCTAAAGACTCGACACTACGCTGGCAGTGGGTTTAACCACAGACCGCAAGCGGCACTAGCTGTGCGTAACGGTCCCCAGGTAGATGCCGACAAGAAGACTGACGAGGTGAAACCCATCTGAACTCCTACTGAGCCTGAATGTGACAATCTCCGTACAGTCCGGTCTGTTCGTCTGATACACCGCATGGCGGGCCTAGGGGGCGGTAAACGTCAGTCCCCTAATAGCGGTACAAGTCGGTCGGAGTGAAGCCCAATACACCCTGAGATAACACTGGAAACCTACCAGTATATCTCTCTTGCCCTGGAAAGGGACTACTCGTGTAATGGCTCTCCTAGACACAGCGCAATGTCAACCCCCAATACCGGGAGAGACGAATCCTGTCTAACCGTCACTGCCTCCAAGTGCTTCGGGACTGCACCCAAAAACTACCTGTTTGCACGACTCCTTTGAGCCGTGGTAGGGTAGTAATCAAAGTGCAGTGGGAACACACTCGAGGCGAAGTGACAGTGTCAAGTCAGCGGACTAAGCTGTACTCATGTCACCTGGGAACTGATAACTGACGATAGGTATAATACCAACCGGTCAGTTCCCGACGGGTCCTGTCCAGTGTACTCGTAACCTAACGAGCACCCGCATACTATCTCAAGTACGACGTACTGACGGCTGTGGGATAGACCGTCTCCCGAGCTGGGATAAGAAGCGCATACGCTAGTCTACTCCGGAGTATCGATGCCCTGTCTCGATAGTCCTGCGACTAGGGACCTGCATAAGGATGTGCTTATAGATTACCCAGCCCCCACGAGTGTGACTGCCATCACAACGCTGGTAATCAAGCAAAGATCCTAAGGGCTCTGCTAATATGTATAAGCGATATGCTAAAAGAAACACATGCACATATTAAAGTATAAACAAACCAAGTAGCATACTACCATTTTGAGCAAGATTGTATATAGAAGGTGAATATCCCAAGCTTCCATTAAGTAATATACAAACTAGTATGATACAATAATGGCCTCTAGGGCATATACACTAACAATCTCCCACTTGCACTAAGGCCATGTACTGGCGTATCGAAGACCTATCATCTCGATCAGCCGCTCGAACTGAGTCTGGGGTAAGGCCTTCGTGAGTGGATCAGCAGTGTTATCTTCCGTATTTACTCTCTTCACCTCGATCTCCCGGCGATCAACGATCTCCCTGATCAGGTGGTACCGCCTCAAAATATGCCTGGACTTCTGATAGGACCTGGGTTCCTTCGCTAAAGCTATAGCGCCGTTGTTGTCACAATACAACGGTATTGGATCAACACTGGTAGGAACCACCTGAAGTTCCGTGAAGAACTTCTTCATCCAGACAGCTTCCTTTGCGGCATCGCAAGCAGCTATATACTCCGCTTCCATGGTTGAGTCAGCAACGGTTTCCTGCTTGGAACTTTTCCAGCAAACCGCCCCTCCATTGAGGGTAAAGACATAACCCGACATGGACTTGGAGTCATCCTTGTCACTCTGGAAGCTGGAGTCAGCAAAGGCCTCAATCTGGAGGTCTTTTCCGCCATACACCAAGAACATCTCCTTAGTCCTTCTCAGGTACTTGAGAATGTTCTTTACTGCTATCCAGTGTTTCTCCCCTGGGTTCGACTGATACCGGCTTACAACGCTCAATGTGTATGCTACATCTGGTCTGGTACACAACATCGCATACATAATAGAGTCTACCGCAGATGCGTAGGGTATTGATGACATGCGAGCCCTTTCCAAATCAGTCTTGGGAGACATCTCTTTGGAGAGGGTGATTCCGTGACAAGCCGGTAGCTTACCGCGCTTGGAATCTTCCATAATGAATCGTTTCAGTATGGTGTCGATGTACCTTTACTGTGAAAGTCCCAACATCCTCTTAGATCTATCACGATAGATCTGGATCCCCAGAATGTAGTTGGCATCGCCCAGGTCCTTCATGGAGAACCTCTGTGACAAGAATCCTTTGACTGACTGTAGCATAGGAATATCATTTCCTATTAGGAGAATGTCATCGACGTACAAGACGAGGAATACCACATTTCTCCCTACAATCTTACTGTAAATGCATGGTTCATCTGGGTTTTTGACAAAGTCGAATTCTTTGACAGTATCATCAAAGCAGATGTTCCAACTCCGCGATGCCTGCTTGAGTCCATAGATGGACTTGAGCAACTTGCACACTTTACCGCTGCTCCCACTCTGAATGAATCCCTCTGGCTGATCCATATAGACGCACTCTTCCAAATTTCCATTTAGAAAAGCCGTCTTTACGTCCATCTGCCAGATCTCATAATCGTGGAAGGCAGCAATGGCAAGAAGGATCCGAATGGATTTAAGCATGGCTACCGGAGAAAAGGTCTCGTCATAGTCCAAACCAGGTCTTTGACGAAAACCCTTTGCAACGAGCCTAGCTTTATAGGTTTCAACCTGCCCATCTACACCAATCTTCTTTCTGAAGATCCATTTGCAGCCTACGGGTTTTACCCCTTCTGGAGCAAAGTCCAAAGTCCAAACTTTGTTGGTGTACATGGACTCCATCTCAGTCCGCATTGCATCCAGCCATTTTACCGAGTTACCGCTCTGAATGGCTTGCTGGAAGCTAGTAGGCTCACCATAATCCATGGTGCAATCCTCTCTATCCCCGTCTATGAGAAAACCGTAGTATCTCTCGGACGGATGAGACTGCCTACTACTTCTGCGGAGCGGCGTAGGAATGTCCGGTTCTCCTGAAACGTCTGGTTCATCCAAGCTTTCAGTAACAGCTTGTGGTTCTGGAATTTCTTCCAGTTCTATTGCGCCCCCACTTATCTGATTTTCTAAAAATTCAGTTTCCAAGAAGTGGGCGTGCGGAGAAACAAAAACTTTTTGTTCTTCTGCGGAATAGAAAAGATACCCCCTGGAGTTCTTTGGGTATCCCACAAACTTACACAGTACTGAGCGTGCCTCGAGCTTGTCCGCATGCCGCTCTTTTACAAAGCTGGACATCCCCATACCTTAAGATATCTAAGACAGGGTTTCTTCCCACTCCACATCTGATATGGGGTGGTAGGCACAGTCTTGGTTGGAGCCTTGTTCAAGAGATATGCAGCTGCTTCTAGTGCATAACCCCAGAAAGATCGCGGTAACTCAGCCTTACTCATCATGGAACGAACCATATCCAATAGGGTCCGATTCCGCCTTTCCGATACACCGTTGTGTTGTGGTGTGTATGGAGGAGTAAGTTGAGAGAGAATTCCATTCCCTTTTAAGCAGTCCAGAAACTCGGCACTCAAGTATTCTCCATCTCGATCCGATCTTAGGATCTTGATACTTTTGCCGGTTTGTTTTTCAACTTCATTCTTGTATTCTTGAAATTTCCCAAAGGCCTCGGATTTGTGCTTCATTAAGAAGACATGTCCATACCTAGAGAAATCATCTGTGAAAGTAATGAAGTATGAATAACCACTTCGCGCATGTGTAGACATTGGACCACACACATCACTGTGTATGAGTCCCAAGAGCTTGCTCGCTCTTTCTCCGCGTCCAATGAACGGAGTCTTTGTCATCTTTCCCATGAGACAAGATTCACAAGTGGCATAAGACTGATACTCGAACGGATTCAAGTACCCTTCTTTATGTAACTTAGTTAATCGTGTCTCATTAATGTGACCCAGTCTATAATGCCATAAGAAAGCCTGATTTGTTTCCGGAGACTTTCTTTTAAGTGTGTTCTGGACACTGAAAATCTGAGCTTGATTTAACACGTATATTCCGTTCTGTAATGTACCTGACCCAATCAGAACTTGATTTAGGTGGATGTGTACTACATCACTTACAAAAGTAAATTCATATCCTTCCTTAGAAAGTAAGGATACAGATATGATATTACAAGTCGCACCTGGTACATACAAACAGTTACGCAAAATCAATATCTGCCCAGTTTTCAGTCCAAGATGATATTCCCCTACGGATTCAGCATCCATGCTCATTCCATTAGCAACCCTGAGGGTCATATCACCTTTCCTGATAACCCTACGGTTTCTCAGAGCCTGTAACGAATTACAGATATGAGATCCTGATCCGGTATCCAATACCCAGGAAGTAGGGTTAACTGACAAACAGTTCTCAATTACAAACACACTCGAAGCCGAAGCCACAACATGCTTCGAATTCTGGCTACTTGCTTTGCAAGCCCTGCAATCCTTCTGCCAATGTTCATTCCCGTTACAATAGGAACGTCCCTCTTTTACTACATCCAGTCCTAAAACTTTTGCCCTTGCTTTTCCTTTTTCTTCCCTGGTTTCCTTCAGGGTATAAGCAGAGGGCAGGGACTGTAGAATTAAGTCAGTACTTGACCTATTCTCCAACGTGGTCTCTAGGTCCGTGAGCTCAAAATAGCTGGCCTCTATAAGGACGTTGTCCCCTACAGATGACCCGACAGCCAACCTCGCTTGAAGCAATTCGTTCGAGGTCTCATATCTTGCGATACGAGATTGCTCTCCATATAAATCTTTGTTATGGAGGAAGATAGAAACTGAGTCCATCTTCTCGTGCTGCCTCTGGTTTGCACCATTAACTGAGGCTAACACAAGGCACTTGGCTTTCGCACAATCCTTTTTCGATGTCCTACGGATGTAAATATCCGTGACAGGGGAAACTGGACCTGAGACGGTAGGGGTATGATCAGTTAAGAGGTGTCCCAGCTTTTTATGGGCAATGGACATCTGGACAGACCTTTGCCAGTCATAACAGTCAGGTTCAGTCATTTTAGTATCTAGATGTAACCTAGGTGTGGTCACTGGGTCGCTGCAATTAAGAGAGAGAGAAGAAAACACTCAGCATGATGCTCTTGCAAGTTTAGATTGGTTTTTAATTTATCTAAACAGGATGGCTCCCACTGTCTCTCGAATCCCTCCTCAAACCATAAAGGAAGAATTAGTCGGGATCAATCTCACCGTACAATACTTGCTTAACCGTTCAGCCAGGCTAGTGTCGGTACTTCGAGGGAGGTTTTCCAACGCTTTCGCGAAGTTCCTTAATTAAATAACCTCTTTTCCCGGTGGGCGTAGCCCCGCTAACACCTTTCTAGACACCTACTTGGCTTATAGCATTGATCGTTAAGTGAGAAATTTCCAGAGGAGTAGCATATACTCACAGTAGGATCGGGATCCAAATATCATTGCATGACAAAACTGAAGGAATCCTACCAGAATCATCACACTCCAAATGGTATGCAGCGCTAGCAAGTTTCTGTTCTTTTGAAACTCCCGATGTAGATTTTTGCCCCATGCTCTTATGACCTTGACGAAGGTCAACAAATCATAAGTCACATGTCAAGTTCTACCCGTCATTATCCAGGTTAATTTGAACCCACCCGTATATACCCTTGACGAAGGTCAACAAGGTAATACGACTGTCCCAAACCAACGCATCTATCTATGCTACATATGAACACCCAACAGCTACCAATCACTATGCCTTGACGAAGGTCAACAAACATAGCTTGAATACTATTGAATATTCATACGAAACGACGGAGGGCTACGAATTGTTTTGGCGAAACTTTGAACGTAATGAACTTGATATAATCGAAGGAACGAGATAGCTTTTAGAAGGAGTGGCTCAAGCTCCGCTTTTAAAAGTCAGTTTTGAAAAGAACCGAGTGGTTTTTCGAAAGTGTTCCAACGATTTTTACCTGGTTTATTTTCTTGCATTAGTTCTTTTAATGCATGATATTCTTGCATTAGTTCTTTTAATGCGTCCCATCATTTAATCCTACCATTGCAGAAAACAACCAAAATATGACGTACGCTTATGCCATTCGCATTCGCCACGGGGCCCCGTCATTACCCGTTAGGTTACTTAACTAACGACAGAGCGGGGGCTGGGCTAGCGCGGCTGTAAAACATAAGCAACGCCTAAATAATATCATATATAGATATATTGCAATGATAGCCATTTCAGATCACAGATGAACACATTGGATATACTAGGAACCCGCAATTCGTACGAGCCTGTAATGAAAAGCAGATTACACGGTCGCGGTGAATAGCCAATACCCCACCCAAGACCCCTACGGGTGCGGCAAACTACCCGCCAAGTACCCGAAGCGAAGCAACCTCCCTCAACTCCGTGAGTAGGCCACTCGGCACTTCGGCATACCCGGTAGTTTGTGCACCCCCTCCATGGGTCTATCCTAGGAGCAAAAACAGTAAAAAGAAATTATACAATGACGGCTACAACCCCGACCCGGTTGTGCGGCCATACAAATAATTATTACATCAATTTACAAATTTTCATGAATTGAAAGAAAAGAAAACTCTCGTCTCACAACCCCCGGCTATTCACCCGCGACAATCCAATGAATTCATATACACATTCCAATAACATTACAGATCACAGATTTGTATAACCCCCACTAATCGACATATACCGATTAGCAGACGTTCAATACAAATATCACATCACAGAAAAACCCGTCAGCTTAAGTCTTTTAGAAGTTCGATCAAAATTACGGATTTTCAGGCCCCAAACACAAAATTTTCGTTCTGGAAAATCTGGGCAGAAAATACAAATTCCAAAAATCCCAAAATACCCCTATGAACAAACTGCAAAAATAAAACCCCACGACCGAGTCAACTCGGCAGCGGTTCCGCGGCGGGAGCAAGCTCCCGCCGCGGAAACGCGGCACGTTGATCGATTCAGTGGGTCGAATTTTTGCAGTTTCTTCTAAAAACCCTGAGTCGATTTTTGGTATATCTCAAATAATTTTTGCAGCACTTTGAAAATCGACAGAAAGTTTGAAATCTGGGTGTATTTCGCGACTTTTTCTCCGATCGAATTTCTAGTTACTATGCTAACATGTTAGGTAGTGTTTAACTAGGCTCTGATACCACTGTAAGTCCATGCTACCTCTCCTGGTACTTACGGGCTTGCGGAATTTGATGAAAAACGATTTTCTAGAGGCGGTAACATGGACTCAAAACGGATCTTTGTTAAACTATCTACCTAACAACCTAACTACAAGTTGTTAACTACTCGGTTATGAGGTTATACCTTTCTTTCTTGAACTCCTTCTTCTTCATCTCTTGATGGTGTACGGATTGGCTTCACCCCGTCGTCTCCTTGCGCCGAAGATCGATCCACCCGAAAGCTTCTACCTTTGGCTTCTTCTTCGAACTATGAAGAAACTAGTTCACTTGGTTTGCTAAACCTTGTGAACTAGAGTGAGTAGAGGAGAGTGTGATGGGATTTTCTCTATGGTTCTTGCTTCTCAACACATGAGACAAGTGAACCATAGACAAGAGAGAGAGCAAGAGGAAGAGGGTGAGAGCAAGAGAATGGGATAGCGCAAAACCAAGAGAGAGAAAAATCATAAAAGAAATTGAGCCACTCTTTTCTCCTTCATCCTCTCATAATCCAAAAGCATCATGAGCCATAATGTTAATCAAGTATTATTATGTGATGGTTCATATCATGTCAAAGGCAATATCATTTCCATGCACTCATTTTGCAAACCACAACAAGCAAGCAAAAGTCTTTGCATGAAAATGACAACCATTATGATGATGATGGTCAACTAGTCCAACCTAGTCAACCGGTCAACAAAGTCAACAAGTCAACAAAGTCAACCCCTCAACAACCATGTCACTATAATACTTAATTAATATTATTGCTAATTATATATCATATTCTCATTAGGGTTGAGCAAAAAGTCAATAGTCAACAGTCAACGGTCAACAACCCTAATGAGAATCCTCTGCCTCTGTCTCTCCGTCAACTGTGCATACACACCCGCATCCGCGTTCCAAGGAACACGAATACATACTGGATAAAACCAATCCCAAAACGTACACTAGGATCTGGCTTAAACCAAAGCCCGCTAGTGTTAACTGTCCGGACACTGTACGTGCACAAGTGCACGGATGTGACCGGACCCTGTCGTAAAACCATGCGACCTGTCGCAAAACCATGCGACCTCTACTCTTTTGCCTAAAGGCGAATAGCTTTCTGTGTGGGACTCTAAAGACTCGACACTACGCTGGCAGTGGGTTTAACCACAGACCGCAAGCGGCACTAGCTGTGCGTAACGGTCCCCAGGTAGATGCCGACAAGAAGACTGACGAGGTGAAACCCATCTGAACTCCTACTGAGCCTGAATGTGATAATCTCCGTACAGTCCGGTCTGTTCGTCTGATACATCGCATGGTGGGCCTAGGGAGGTGGTAAACGTCAGTTCCCTAATAGCGGTACAAGTCGTGTCGGAGTGAAGCCCAATACACCCTGAGATAACACTGGAAACCTACCAGTATATCTCGCTTGCCCTGGCCAGGGACTACTCGTGTAATGGCTCTCCTAGACACAGCGCGATGTCAACCCCCAATACCGGGAGAGACGAATCCTTTCTAACCGTCACTGCCTCCAAGTGCTTCGGGACTGCACCCAAAAACTACATGTTTGCACGACTCCTTTGAGCCGTGGTAGGGTAGTAATCAAAGTGCAGTGGGAACACACTCGAGGCGAAGTGACAGTGTCAAGTCAGCGGACTAAGCTGTACTCATGTCACCTGGGAACTGATAACTGACGATAGGTATAATACCAACCGGTCAGTTCCCGACGAGTCCTGTCCAGTGTACTCGTAACCTAACGAGCACCCGCATACTATCTCAAGTACGACGTACTGACGGCTGTGGGACAGACAGTCTCCCGAGCTGGGATAAGAAGCGCATACGCTAGTCCACTCCGGAGTATCGATGCCCTGTCTCGATAGTCCTGCGACTAGGGACCTGCATAAGGATGTGCTTATAGATTACCCAGCCCCCACGAGTGTGACTGCCATCACAACGCTGGTAATCAAGCAAAGATCCTAAGGGCTCTACTAATATGTATAAGCGATATGCTAAAAGAAACACATGCACATATTAAAGTAGAAACAAACCAAGTAGCATACTACCATTTTGAGCAAGATTGTATATACAAGGTGAATATCCCAAGCTTCCATTAAGTAATATACAAACTAGTATGATACAATAATAGCCTCTAGGGCATATACACTAACATTTATCTCATTAGAGTGAGAAAGCTTGGGTTATAGCAACTTCGACGTAGATCATCGGAGAAGCGGAACACTACAAGCTTGCATGGATCGTTCGAGTCGTGGAGCCTCTCTTGAGTCCGGGAGATCGTGGATCGCGGCGAAGGGACTTTTACTCGGAGCTTGTGAAGCGAAGGAGTGGACTACAAAGGTTGTAATCCCTCACACTTTGGTTTAAAGATGTTATCTTGCATGTTAAACCCTAATAATCTTGCAAAGATCCCGGCTTTGGGTTGTTCGGCACATGTAAAATTTTATTCGGGCATGTTTGATGCTTTATGAACCTTCACAAGAGTGCCTAGGAACCTTACAGAGACTGACAGATTGGTCCTGCTCTATCGGCGGTTCGCATTTGACAGAGAGATTGCGCCATCGGGTTATAAAATCCGTGCTGCTTTCGTTGTTCTTGGGCTTGGTCCTTACGAGCTCGGCAATGGTGATCTTATCGCTGACGCCCATGAATCTTTGTCGAAACAAAGATTCCATTTGGACGAAAGTAGTAACGGAGCCATCCGGTATGCTCGCGTACCAGTCGAAAGCAACATCGGTCAAGCTATTAACGAACTGGCGGAGGAGAAGCGCATCATTGCCCCCAGTATTCCCGCATGAGGCTTTGAAGTGGGCGATGTGCTGATTCGCATTTCCTGACCCATCGAATCTTCCGAATTTGGGGATGACATAGCCGCTAGGAAATTCTACCAGATCATACTGAGCAGGATATGGTCTTCCACTACTGCTGATATCTTTTTGCGCTTCGGCTTCGGCTACCAAGGTTTCGACTTTGTTGGGAACCAAATCCATGATTTGATTTTGAGTTAGCGGGCTACTGTCATCTGTAGCCAAAACATTTCCCGAGATAGGATGCGACTGATTTTCATGTAGTTCGCCCACTTTTGGATTTGAGGGAATAGGCGTCGGCTGCTTTGGGACACCATTTCCCGGTTCACGAGCAGAGCCCTCCACTTGATTGGGCGGCTGAGAGGCAAGTCGGGCCGTGAGCTGCATCATGACATTCGTCAAGTCATCGATTTTGGAGTAGAGTTTGGCCATCTCCTTGTCTTTGTCTCTGAGCTGCTTTCGGAGCTCTTGAAGCAGCTCTTGCTCCGCGGTCCTGGGGCGGAAAGTCGGCTCTTCTTCGCTTTCCGAGCCCGACTCCTCATGGACCGAAGGGTCTTTCTGCTTATCAGCCTCACTGGGAAGGTCTTCATTACCTTCCAAAGGAGGCTGGCCTTGGGATGTGGCAGCCATATTCACGCCAGATTGGATTTGGGATGTGGCAGCCATATTCACGCCAGATTGGATTTGGGATGTGGTGGCCCCGTCCTTGCTCTTGCTGCGCGTGCCCACCATGTAGACAGTGTGGACCTCATATCCAGTTGTCTCTTTCTCATTGGCGGAGAGCATAAAGAAGACACCCGATCGAGCAGTGGTCAAGAGAACCGCTGGAGCTTGCTCGGGACGCGTTTTAGCTTTGTTGGTGTTGATGGCCTTGCCCCCAGCTGGGGCCAAGGAAAGTCGTTCAGACAACGACTTGCGTTTGGGTTGGGGCGCCGTTGAGATTACCACATTTGGTCTCCTGCCTTTCGAGACCGGTTTGTCTGCCACCGGGGCTTCAGGAGCTGGGATGGCGCCAACTGGCATGAACATAATAGAGCCGAATGGTAGCAGCGGCTCCTCCCATTGTCGCCCGAGACTGGCCGGAAGGACCGTCCTAGAGTCTATCCTTATTGTGTAGGAGACGGGAGCTGAGTTCATCATCGAAGACATCGTCGGAAGGTGATTGCTCGAAAATCTGCATGAAAAAGCATTATTTTTAGTATAAATACAGGTATGTATATTGATTGAGTTTGCATGAACGCTTAACCCGAAATATGGGAGGAGAGATTAGTCCCACCGGGCGTGCCAGAATCTGTAGGGTGTTTTTCATCACCCCATTGAGATGGGAATATGCACGCGCTTGTCAGGCGTACTACAGATTCCCCCTGCTTAGGGTAGGCCGGGGTTTAATGATTGTGGGGATCCGAATCTCCGGCAGCCGCGGACTAAACTGCCGTTAATTACCCCTCGCCTTTGGAGCGAGGGAACCTCCGATTGACGGGTTAAACTGGTCATGCAAACTCAATGTGCAGTGTGCATGCGATGTGTTTTGAAAGGGGGTTTCGGATATGTCGAGAGCCACGCAGAGTTTTTACAGGGACAGTGTCGTGGTGTATGTGTGTGTGCACATATGTATGCATATGTGTATATATATATATGTATATATGCATATATATATATATATAAAAGAAAGAGGGGGAGAAGGCATCCAAAGGATGCGTGGGGCTAGCGCCTTGGGCGCTGTGCGCCCAAGTGCTATGCGCTCAGACGCTAGCGTGCCACGTGTCGGCACGTAGACGCTCTGCGCTTGAGCGTAGGGGGTTGTAGCGCAAGCGCGCCACGTGTCGGCACATGGGCGCTTTGCGCTTCAGCGCATGACGCTCGAGCGCAAGTGCACCACGTGTCGGCACGGGGGCGACTTACGCTTGAGCGCTGGGCGCAAGTGCGCCACGTGTCGGCACGGGGGTGACTTGCGCCAGAGCGCTGTGCACTTGAGCACAAGCGCGCCACGTGTCGGCACGGGGGCGACTTGCGCTCGAGCGCTTGCTCTTGAGCGCGCCACGTGTCGGCACTGGGGCGACGTGCGCTCGAGCGCTTGCGCTCGAGCGCAAGCGCGCCACGTGTCGGCACTGGGGCGACGTGCGCTCGAGCGTAGGGCATTGTTGTGCGAGCACGCCACGTGTCGGCACATGGGCGCTCTGCGCTTGAGCGCAAGCGCGCCACGTGTCGGCATGTGGGCGCTCTGCGCTTGAGCGCCGGCGAGGAAAAGAGGCTTTTAGCCTAAAAAGATTTTCGGAAGAGAAATCAGAGTGGAGTTGGACTCCTAAGTGTGTTTTTGGGGTTAATGGAAAGGGTTCTTCTTCTTCCTCCTCTGTTAGCTGGATCTTGAAGATCAAGAGATGTGAGATATCAAAATCTCTCCTTTTTGGGATCTAAAGACAGATCCAAGTTCCCTTTTGTGGATTTGGTGGTGAAAAACTATCTTGTTTTTGAAAAGGAAGAGTAAAACTCTTGATTTAATTCAAAAGAAAGAAGAAGTTTTAAGACCTTCAGAAAAGGGAAAGAAATACAAACCCTAGGTTTTTTTTTTGAGATAATGAAAGTCTTTTTTTTATTCATCATGTTGCCTTTTATAGGCTTACATATTTACATATATCCCCTTGGGCTTCACAAAATGGCATTTTTGCCTATCCCATGCCTCATGTGCCATTTCATTTTTGCATATAAGCCTTGGGCTTACAAAAATTTGGCTTTATGCCCATTTTACATACATTCATGTATAAAAAATTACATAAAAATTATTTATTACATGATCTATATTTTAGCATGGAGGAGGCTGGCCGCGAACTCGACTTGGGCATGGGCCCGCGTGACCTGGGCTTGGGCCCACCTGGCTTGGGGTTGACCTTGACTTTGGCTCGGTCAACGGGGGTGTAAATTTTTACCCCAACACGAGTTTGTAGCATCTGCTAGTTTCGCTAAAGAGGTCACTCCCGGAGAAGGGATCTCGGCTCTTTCCTTATCGAATAAGGTGTTGGATGTTCTACAAGAAACACCGCTATGCAAAGCAAGAACTAGAGCTACCTGTTTTTGAGACAAGATTCTACAACATCTTTAGGTTTCTTTTAGTTCCATTAATCTCATTAATGAAGTCCCATTTTATTATGCTTCACAAGCATCACATTTGAAATGAAATCAGCAATATAACATATATCTCATATATATAATATAAACATTCATCTCAGGAAGTAATATGATCTCATCACAGAACAATGCAACAGAAGATAACATATGAAATATTGGATATACTTGGATTTCCGTGTTTTATGCGAGCCTGTATAAAATGCGGATTCCACGGTCGCGATGAATAGCCAAACCCACATCCCTAGACCCCTACGAGAGCGGCAAGCAACACTGGCAATTCTAGGGTTAGGAGACCCGGTCTCGACTCTTCGAGATGGTCTCCCACTGGACCCTAGAACCCGGTTACTTGTGCTCCCCGCCTTGGGACTACCTAATGCGGAAAAGTAAATAATATACAATGGTGACATCATCCTTAAGCCGGAAGTGCCCCAATAAAAAAGAATATTACATACAATGAATTTTACATGAATGAAAATAGAAACCCCCATCTCACATAAAACCCTCGGCTATTCAGAACACGACGATCCAATATAACATATCACAGCAACACATAATATTGCATGTCATTAACGTAAGTAAATATGCGTAACCCAATTGTCGTTGATGTATAGCAACGAAACCGGCGATACACCGCATATTACACTTACGGTCGCAGAAAAGAAAGTGTAAAACTACAACAGTTGGAATCCGCAACCTCCTTAGACATCTCATGCCTAACCAAATGGATTCCTTAGACATTGCATGCCTAACAATTATAAACCCCGCATTTTAGTCTCGATCTCGAAAACACTTTTCAATATCTAGTCGGGCAATTCAACAAGATTCCCGACATCTTGGTCGAATGCTCGTCGCAAACTTTAGTAGACGGCTGCACCCCCGGATGCCGTCGACGAAGTGCACTAAGGCGGAACACCGCTGCTGCGAGCACCCGAACGGATACTTTTGGCGACAGGGTTCTCCTTCAGTCACTTGGTCGGGGCTATGGGGCGTGGCTATCTATTAAGTTTACCCGGCAAGTATCCGCGTACGCTACGTGAATGCGACGGCCTTTTGATCACATCAAAATCCCGTGGCAACCGATCAAATGAAACTAAACTGCTAGATTTATAACATTCAAATTAGTTATCTCATAACTACTTGTGGATTCCAAATATTGTATCACATTCCAGATAAATAGACAATATTAAACTTTCCGATCGAATAAACAAACACCCAAGATTTCCCAAATAGCTCAACACTTGAGCGGAGTTCAAAAAGTATCCATCACAAGCCATAGTACCAATGGTCCAGCCATAGAAGGGTCAAAGCAACGCCTCACATGTGGCAACGCCGTACTGTCCCAAACCCTAAGGTTTAGAGGCGGTTCAGATGGTCACATAATCGAGTTAAGGTTTGTGTTCTTCTAGAGAGTCCACCGCGTTACTTGCACGACTATGAATGTTCTTTAATTAAGGAAAAAATCCAACACTTGGAAATTTTCCGGCAGGGGAAAAAGTGAGTTATTGATATCCGTTCGAACTTTTTAACACGTTCTAAATTACCCGGAAAAATTTAAACGAAGTTAAACTTTCCGATCGAATCAACGAATAAAAAAGATCTCCAGAAAACTCAACACTTGAGTAATATTAAAAAATCCTAGAAGCAAGCAAAATTAACCAAGAATAAACCCCAGAAGTGGTAGCACGAAACTATTGAAGATGGCCGCGGAACCGCCGCCAAACGCATAATTTGACCGCGGTTCCGCGGTCCAATGAGGGAAATAGTGCTCCGTACTTCACAGTAATTCTTAGAATTCCCTGCTTAATTTTCTAAGTATTTTTAATACAGAAAAAATCAACATTTTAAAAAATTTCCACAGAGGGGGTCTAATTCGACGTTTCGGGGTTCGATCGGACTTTAAACTTCGTCTAGACAAAGCCTAAAGCTCTAGCATGGCTCTAATACCACTATAGGGTTACTAGGCACTAGAACAAGGTTCTACAAGACATCAACCATGCCAAAATGTAATTTTTCATGTGCCGAACAACCCTAACCAAGATCTTAGACTAGAGATTAGGCGAAACAATGCAAGTAAACAACTTTACTTCTAAAAGTTAGGGATTACAACCTTTGTAGTCCATTCCATCACTTCTAAAGCTCCGTGTTGAGGTCCCTTCGCCGCGATCATCATGTACCCGGATTCTAGAGAGGCTCCATGAAGAGAGAGTTGCAAGCTTGCTTCCGATGTTCAATAACAAAGATGATCTACCTTGAAGAAACTCAAACCCAAGCTCTTGCTTTGCTAATCAAGTATTAGCAAAGTAAACACTCTAATCTAAGTGGCAAGAATAGATGAGGATGATGAAGTAGGAATTTAGATCTCATTTGTTTTCAATTTCTCACTCGTTTTCATCATATAATCAAAAGCTAGAAAGCTTAAGGAGGAATAAGAAGAAGTCTTTTGTGATGAATAATGAATTGTTATTATAATTACAAATGCAACCCATGGTTAAAAATGAAAGGGCTAACCATTGTAGAGATTTAACTAAGGTAAAGGTGTAACATTTCAGAAAATATAATATATTATTTTTGGGAATTTAATATTAAAATAATATATTTCCCGAAAACTGCCCATTTGTGAAATTGGGGTTTTCGAAAAAGCGTATAAATATATACCAATAATTATGAAATAAATAGAAGTTAAAATGATTTATTCATTTAAATATATATTTAAAGGATTTGGCACTTTTAAAATTTATTATATACAGTTTCGATAAAAACCCGAATAATGCACTGCTAATCGCGATTAAGCCAAATCCGCGTTTTTTTACAGTTTCCATGGTTAGTGCACCATGACATGTTCATTTTGTTACATGTTTCATTTTTATTTAGGCTTTATATTAGGGTTTATTGGTGGAAAGAAAAGAGAAATGATTAAAGGAAAAGTCAAGGGGGACATAATGAGTGGTTAGGGTACTTTGGAGAGAGAAGAGAGAGTGTGTATTAGTGAGAGAGAGGGGGGGCTGCTGCATCATTTCATATCCCCACCATTTTTCATCTCCCTCCTCATCCTTTCAACCCCACAACCCTCCTCAAAGAACCCTAGATCTACCTCCAATAAATCCTCAAAACCCTACACACCCTTCACAAATATTAATCCCCTCTTCAACCTCTACACATGGGACCAAGAAAAATTCAGTTTTGATGATCTTGGGGGATTCATGGATGCTATATGAGGTAATCCCTTCACAAATTAGGGTAGTTTTTCATTTACTTTAGTGCTTATATGTGTTTAGATGTGATATTGTGAAGATTAGTGAGATATTGGGAAACCCTAGAAAAGGGTTGAGTGTTTGTTGAAATTGGTGATGTGTAGTGGCTGCCTACAAGCCATAGTGGTGTTTTACTGACCTGGAATGGGGGATGAAACACAAAATACGGATTTGGGATTTGATTTCATGTCGATTTGTGTGATTTTAGAGGGTATTTTGAAATCTGGAGCAACCCGGGGACACTAGAAATGATTTTGGGCTTACTGAGAGTCGTGCAGGAACCTAGGAAGCTACCACCAAGACCTGAGACCCAAACCCTAACCTATGGCTGCAGATTTAATCATTCATGCCGCAATTTACGGCCAGAGTAGGGTAGAATGGTTCCAGATTTGGTCCATGGCTCCTTTTGCACTAAATTAGACCCCTCCTATATGCAATTTTGGCTAATTGTCACCTGGGGAAAATCTGGAAGCATTTTGGTGTGCTTTAGGCGATGTTTTCCGTATTTTTAAATGCACTTTCTTGATATTTGGATTTGTATTTGGTTGTCGGGTGTTCGTACATCGACAACAGGGGTTGTTTGTTTGAATTGCACATTTAGGCCATAGGTTCTAACCTGTGAGCACACTGTGCGCTGTATCGGTTTTCTTCATCGATTTTAATACTTATTGCGATTGGTTATTATTGTTGGTACCCTCGCATGGATTCCGAGGCGAAGAAGCGCGGCGTCATCGATTTCGGAGAACGAAAACCAGGTGAGTAGATCTATATCTACCGGGGAAGTCGGGTGGATGGCGTATAGCACCCCCACAAACTTTTGATGGAATACCGATTTATAGAGTATGGTTAGGAAACCTAGATTAGGAAACTAGGGTTAGAATATAGATAGCTATGTAGCCATATTAGAAACTAGAGGATAGTTAAGTGTGATATGCTGCTGCTACTACCCTAGGATGATATTTAGCGATATAACCGCTTAGGGTACTGTAGGACTAGATAGCCGATGTAGATGCGTCATCCGAACCATACCTTTTTCTAAACCAAAGAATCGTATGTATCTTGAGGGATGTTACGGATTTTCAAAAGATATCTTTTCTTTAAAAACACCGTAACCACTGTTTTCAAAACTACGATTCACTTCTTTAAAAATCCGATTGTATGGTTCGGGTGTGTTTGTTAGATTTGATACTTATACTTAGTAGAGATAGCATGTTTATGTAAACTTGACATGATATGAGACATAAATGCGATGAAAGAATACAATACGAATTTGATGATATGATGAGATGATGATATGATACGATAATATACGGATGCGAGTCGATCGAGATGATTTATACCCTGCCGGTCCCCTAATATGAGATTATTGCAGATGCGACCCGGGACATAGGTATATAGGGATAAACATACATTTATAGAATGTTGTGAATCATGGATGATAGGCCGTATGTGATATTAGGCCGTACCCTCATTTGTCGTATAAGATGATATGATCCCTTTTAGTATAATGCCGCCGCACGATGATATTCCGTGTGTGATGAGTTGACTTGATGATTGATCCCTACCCTTGACTAGAGGTTGTCGTACGATGGATTATACCGTACGCGATGTTATTGTGTTAGATGTCGATTGATAGATTCACTGACTCGGACATATAATAGTTACGTATACCTTGTAGCTGTTAGCCGATGATTTACCTTGTGCTGCATTCATGATATTATTATTGCATCGCATATACCTGTTATAGTACACCTGCACCATTATCGATGATGCGTTTGTACACGTACACATATTTGCCGGCTCACACACTTCATCATCGATAATTGCTATGTCACTACACAGTAGGGTTGCTGCATCATGACATATACATTGATACACCCATACTTGTGCACATACACATTGTATATTCATATTTGTGCACACATACTTGGTACAACTATACTTGCGCATATACATATTGTACCTACATAGACATCCGATAAAATTGGGAAACGCGTGATATACTCTAAAAACTGGAATCATTTTAAAGGAGCGGTTTTCCTCTTAATATGTCATATCACTATTCCATTTTGCACGATACACGGATATGCTCGCATTACTTTTTACATGTCGCATACATCATGCTCTATTATTTTACGCATTATATTTGATTTATGTGATTTCTGGATTTGGGAACCGGAATACTATTTTAAGAAAATACGCACTGTTTAAAAACCCGGTTTCTCTTGATATGATATTTTAGTGCGTCCACCATGTGTTTTCTCGGTACTAGAGCGATATATGAGAGAGGGCAGACCCGGACTGACGGATGCCCGATATATGAGAGAGGGCTGACCCGGACTGACGGAAGCCCGATATATGAGAGGGGGCTGACCCGGACTGACGGATGCCCGATAGATGAGGATTTACGTGCCGATGCTGGGCACTGTTTTCATGATGTTTTCCAGTGTCGATTCTAGGCACTCAGGTTCCATGATTTTGATGTGTCGGGAGGGACACCGTTGATATATATATCCTCATACTTTCATGCATGCCCTTTTATGACATTTACGTGCATATAAACATTGATATTATGGTTGGACGGGATCCACCAGCATGCATACATACACTGATTACATGGGTGGACGAAATCCACATGCATGTAGATATTGACCACCTTGTTGGCACATATACGACCCGGTCACCCAAGATATCATAGTATTACCTGTATGATATAGTTGACCTAGGAGTCGTTGTTTATTCGATTTCTACTTGTAGATATATTTATATTCACGAGTTGGTAACTCACCCCTGTTGTGCCATAGTTCTTGCAGGTTGACCGCTTGGATCAGTAGCGGTTTCGCGGGCACACAGTTCCATTCGGTTGTTTTGCGTTGGTAGGTGGGACATTGTATCGTACCCACTCTTGTACTATATTTCATATTGTATCTAGTTAACTCCATCAATCAATCAAAAGTTGTAACTGTTTAAGGGATGAGACTTAGTGAGACTTGTACTTGCGAGATTTGAGCGATGGGTTTTATATTCACTTTTGGGGTTATATTTTGCTCATTTCTTTACTCTTTTGTGGTGAACTTCGCTGTTGGGCGTCGTATACTTATTTATACTGTATTGCATGGTTGTGATCCGCCGTTTGGCGAAGAGCTAGCTCCCGCTTGGGGATGCCATTATTCTCACTATGTATTTGTGGTTTTGGATCAAAATATACAAAGGAGATGCTGCCGAAATTTTAAAAGGGGAAACATGTTTTCAAACTAGTAAATTTCACTTGCATCATTCACGTTCCTTTTCTATACTTTAAGAAAACTTGTTTTCATTATACCTTTATTTCAAAACCTCACCTCCCTTATTTTACTAAAAAGGTTTAGATTTCTGGGTTTCAGCTTACTTGAATTTCGTTACGCCTTTAGACATTGCGTGATTCAAGTGCTGGTCACGAGCTAATATTTCGGGTCGTGACAAAGTTGGTATCAGAGCGCTAGGTTTAACCTTTGTTCGAGTCTATGTTTGACTATGCGGAGTCTAGGGCGGGTAGGTATTTCGTAACCTAGGCTTGACCTTAAGGAACTTAGACTTGAACGGAGGGGTATTAGACCCGAACTTTCGTTTCATAGGCTCACCCTGATTGATGGAGTAGGTAGCTTGAGTAGAGTGACGTACCGTACGTATGTTCCGCGGCATATTTACGATACAATACTCCACTTAAGAAGCCTTAGGATGTACATATTTTTGGAGACTTATGATTCTCTTCGTATCCCTGATTATACATCCCATGGAGATCCTCGATTCTATTAGTTTCATGATCATACTTTCATTGATGATGTTCTTTCTTATGATCATGTATCCATTCTGGATCTGTCGTTTTCTTTCTTGCCGTTGATCTGCTCTCTTCGATACTCGATTGAGGTTCCTGTCACTATAGTTTGAGCGCAGTTTAAGCTGCTGCTAGTGTTGCGGTCAGGGCGAGCTCGTCTGGTACGAGGGCCGACCATTGTGTTTTCTGGTGACATGGGAACGTCTCGAGAAAGTATTTTGTTGTGACCTCTTATGGAGGCGAGTGCTTGGGTTTTCCCTTCTACGGCTGGTCCAGAGGTGCTGTGGTATGTACCAGATATTTTTAGATTGTGCTCAGGTGTTGAGCCTTCGGGAAATTTTGGGACCTTGTTAACTCGATCGAAAGGTTTGACGTCGTCCGGATATCATGTGATAGGAGATCAGCAAGTTGACCAGCTTTGAATGGAGCACCTCACCCAGATGCGTTGTGAGTTGATCGAGGACGGACGAGTATTGAGTATTCCTCCGATGGTTGGGACGAGTTCCCGAGGACATGTTCGGCCAGATATCTTCTACAGAGTGATGAAGTTACAGAGTACGCGATTTCGAGTCCGTGCGAGATATTTCGGATTGACCGTGGACGAGGACAGTTGCAGTGCGCAGAGAAGCATGGCTTGACGTCATAGTGGACGACGATAAAGAAAAGTGGAACTAGAGGTTCGTGCGAGACACTGACGAGCTGTCATTACTTCCCGTCGAGATCATAGATGCGATACGCATGTAGAGGCGTTGGGATACGGCCAGTTTTCGACGAAAGGTGTGCGGAACACGCAGATGTCCAGAAAACGAAGAAGGGTTATGTAAGAGTACCAGCCTCCGTACAGTTCGGCTTAGGCGAGATCGGAAGAGAGCTTGATCAGGATTCCTTCCGGGACACTGCTGCAATGATATTTGCACCCAGGATTAGAGGTGTCGCGTGTATTCAGAGAGACAGGGGCCGACGCCAGTGACGTGCTGCTTTACGAGTGGTCGTGATGATTGACCGAGAGATGACCAGAGAAGTGCTAGAGCGGAATCATCCCCGTTAGCACACCTGACAGGGCCGATGAGCTGATAGATTGCGAGATTGGTAATCCGCAGAGAAGATAAGGACCCAGAGACCGAGGATGCCAGACCGTGAACAGGAGGCAAGAGGATGTTCTTGTTCTGCCAGTTTCTAGGCGCACCGATTTACTTCTCGACATTGTAGGAGGTGTACCTCGATGTCCTTTGTTGCGATTTGCGTTTGTGATCTGAGTATCACGCTTATATCGCTTGGATTTGAGTTTTGATGACGGGTTTCTTGATATTGATTTCGTGCACCATGGCTGCACCTACTGAGTATTTACATTTTGCGCATAGCTATCGCACCTTATATGTATTTTATATACATCGTTGTGTTGATTTGAGATTCGTGCCTATCCATTGCTTTCGATGTTGATTTTGCACCTCCGTAGCATGTGTTTATGATTTCATGGATTGCATACGGATGATTTGATTTCTGCACTCGGTATAGCTTATATGTGCTTGCAGTGCATTGATATGTGTTTTGTGCACGCAGTTGCACACGTTTACGATTTTATACACCTTGGTACACCCGATGTTGCTTTTTATGCGCATTTGAGTTATGGATTTGTATTCGTATTTCGGTGCACATCGGATGCACTGGATTGAGATTTTTGTGCACTTTAGATGCACTTGATATTGCTGCCGTGCACACCCGTTGCCCTGGACAAATGCTTTCGTGCACACCCGTTGCACGTAGTTTGGGTTTTTGTGTGTATTATGGCACCTGTATTTGGATTTGATTCCCATGCGCACCAGACGCATGTGATTTTGGATACGCCTTTTAAGGCTGATTTTGCTTTTGAGCACTTTGTTTTCATGTTGGGCACTATATTGTATAGTAGCCAAACAGGACTGATCTGAGGGCAGTACCTGAGTAATTTGCATGCATTAAAGGATTACCAAAGGGTTTTTAAGAGGAGCTATAGTCTAGCTATTTTCTCAAGTGTCCGTGAACGACACGAACGTTTGTAAAGGAAAACCTTTTGGGATGCTTTGAAATCGACGGAACGTGTATTTAAGAAAACATATGTGGACATATATCATTATTTTAAAATGAGCATCCGTCAGTTATGCCGGGAGTTACGCATTCCCACGGCGATTTAGAAAAAATTTTGCATGTGTTTTAGTCAGATTTTGGAGTTTTTCAAATATGCGTACTATACACGTATTATAGTATTTGACTAGTGTATATTGGATTTCAGTAGTGGATTTCGAGATCTGCATCTCTATTGTAACTCCGAGGATATGAGTGCAAATCCGATGATTTGCGTGACGCTTGACGGAGTTCAATTTTGAGTTTTTACTCGTTTTTATGCGCACTGGACGCGCTGTGTTATTTCTGCATTTTCCATGACTTCGGAGCCCCGTTGTTTTGAGCCGATTTTTGAAACGGTTTAGATATTGGGGGTTTAAATTTAAATTCGGGGACCGAATTTATTTAAGGAGGGAAGATTGTAACATTTCAGAAAATATAAAATATTATTTTTGGGAATTTAATATTAAAATAATATATTTCCCGAAAACTGCCCATTTGTGAAATTGGGGTTTTCGAAAAAGGTTATAAATATATAACAATAATTGTGAAATAAATAGAAGTTAAAATGATTTATTCATTTAAATATATATTTAAAGGATTTGGCACTTTTAAAATTTATTATATGTAGTTTCGATAAAAACCCGATTAATGCACTGCTAATCGCGATTAAGCCAAATCCGCGTTTTTTTACAGTTTCCATGGTTAGTGCACCATGACATGTTCATTTTGTTACATGTTTCATTTTTATTTGGGCTTTATATTAGGGTTTATTGGTGGAAAGAAAAGAGAAATGATTAAAGGAAAAGTCAAGGGGGACATAATGAGTGGTTAGGGTACTTTGGAGAGAGAAGAGAGAGTGTGTATTAGTGAGAGAGGGGGGGCTGCTGCCTCATTTCATATCCCCACCATTTTTCAACTCCCTCCTCATCCTTTCAACCCACAACCCTCCTCAAAGAACCCTAGATCTACCTCCAATAAATCCTCAAAACCCTACACACCCTTTACAAATATTAATCCCCTCTTCAACCTTTACACATGGGACCAAGAAAAATTCAGTTTTGATGATCTTGGGGGATTCATGGATGCTATATGAGGTAATCCCTTCACTAATTAGGGTAGTTTTTCATTTACTTTAGTGTTCATATGTGTTTAGATGTGATATTGTGAAGATTAGTGAGATATTGGGAAACCCTAGAAAAGGGTTGAGTGTTTGTTGAAATTGGTGATGTGTAGTGGCTGCCTACAAGCCTTAGTGGTGTTTTACTGACCTGGAATGGGGGATGAAACACAAAATACGGATTTGAGATTTGAGTTCATGTCAATTTGTGTGATTTTAGAGGATATTTTGAAATCTGGAGCAACCCGGGGACACTAGAAATGATTTTGGGCTTACTGAGAGTCGTGCAGGCACCTAGGAAACTACCACCAAGACCTGAGCCCCAAACCTCAACCCATGGCCGCAGATTTAATCATTCTGGCCGCAATTTGCGGCCAGAGTAGGGTAGAATGGTTCCAGATTTGGTCCATGGCTCCTTTTGCACTAAATTACACCCCTCCTATATGCAGTTTTGGCTAATTGTCACCTGGTGAAAATCTGGAAGCATTTTGGTGTGCTTTAGGCGATGTTTTCCATATTTTTAAATTCACTTTCTTGATATTTGGATTTGTATTTGGTTGTCGGGTGTTCGTACATCGACAAAAGGGGTTGTTTGTTTGATTTGCACATTTAGGCCATAGGTTCTAACCTGTGAGCACACTGTGCGCTGTATCGGTTTTCTGCATCGATTTTAATACTTATTGCGATTGGTTATTATTGTAGGTACCCTCGCATGGATTCCGAGGCGAAGAAGCGCGGTGTCATCGATTTCGGAGAACGAAAACCAGGTGAGTAGATCTATATCTACCGGGGAAGTCGGGTGGATGGCGTATAGCACCCCCACAGACTTTTGATGGAATACCGATTTATAGAGTATGGTTAGGAAACCTAGATTAGGAAACTAGGGTTAGAATATAGATAGCTATGTAGCCATATTAGAAACTAGAGGATAGTTAAGTGTGATATGCTGCTACTACTACCCTAGGATGATATTTAGCGATATAACCGCTTAGGGTACTGTAGGACTAGATAGCCGATGTAGATGCGTCATCCGAACCATACCTTTTTCTAAACCAAAGAATCATATGTATCTTTTAAATGTATATCTTGAGGGATGTTACGGATTTTCAAAAGATATCTTTTCTTTAAAAACACCGTAACCCCTGTTTTCAAAACTACGATTCATTTCTTTAAAAATCTGATTGTATGGTTCGGGTGTGTTTATTAGATTTGATACTTATACTTAGTAGAGATAGAATGTTTATGTAAACTTGACATGATATGAGACATAAATGCGATGAAAGAATACAATACGAATTTGATGATGATATGATACGATAGTATACGGATGCGAGTCGATCGAGATGATTTATACCCTGCCGGTCCCCTAATATGAGATTATTGCAGATGCGACCCGGGACATAGGTATATAGGGATATACATACATTTATAGAATGTTGTGAATCATGGATGATAGGCCGTATGTGATATTAGGCCGTACCCTCATTTGTCGTATAGGATGATATGATCCCTTTTAGTATAATGCCGTCGCACGATGATATTCCGTGTGTGATGAGTTGACTTGGTGATTGATCCTTACCCTTGAATAGAGGTTGCCGTACGATGGATTATACCGTACGCGATGTTATTGTGCTAGATGCCGATTGATAGATTCACTGACTCGGACATATGATAGTTACGAATACCTTGTAGCTGTTAGCCGATGATTTACCTTGTGCTGCATTCATGATATTATTATTCATCGCATATACTTGTGATTGTACACCTGCACCATTATCGATGATGCGTATGTACACGTACACATATTTGCCGGCTCACACACTTCATCATCGATAATTGCCATATCACTACACAGTAGGGTTGCTGCATCATGACATATACGTTGATACACCCATACTTGTGCACATACACATTCTATATTCATATTTATGCACACATACTTGGTACAACTATACTTGCGCCTATACATATTGTACCTACATAGACATCCGGTAAAATTGGGAACCGCGTGATATACTCTAAAAACTGGAATCATTTCAAAGGAGCGGTTTTCCCCTTAATATGTTATATCACTATTCCATGTTGCACCATACACGGATATGCTCGCATTTCTTTTTACATGTCGCATACATCATGCTCTATTATTTTACGCATTAGATTTGATTTATGTGATTTCTGGATTTGGGAACCGGAATACTATTTTAAGAAAATACGCACTGTTTAAAAACCCGGTTTCTCTTGATATGATATTTCAGTGCGTCCACCATGTGTTTTCTCGGTGCTAGAGCGATATATGAGAGAGGGCTGACCTGGACTGACGGATGCCCGATATATGAGAGAGGACTGACCCGGACTGACGGATGCCCGATATTTGAGAGAGGGCTGACCCGGACTGACGGATGCCCCATATATGAGAGGGGGCTGACCCGGACTGACGGATGCCCGATAGATAAGGATTTACGTGCCGATGCTGGGCACTGTTTTCATGATGTTTTCGAGTGTCGATGCTAGGCACTCAGGTTCAATGATTTTGATGTGTCGGGAGGGACACCGTTGATATATATATCCTCATACTTTCATGCATGCCCTTTTATGACATTTACGTGCATATAGACATTGATATTATGGTTGGACGGGATCCACCGGTATGCATACATACACTGATTACATGGGTGGACGAGATCCACATGCATGGAGATATTGACCACCTTGTTGGCACATATACGACCCGGTCACCCTAGATATCATAGTATTACCTGTATGATATAGTTGACCTAGGAATCATTGTTTATTCGATTTCTACTTGTAGATATATTTCTATTCACGAATTGGTAACTCACCCCCGTTGTGCCACAGTTCTTGCAGGTTGACCGCTTGGATCAGTAGCGGTTTCGCGGGCACACAGTTCCATTCGGGTGTTTTGCATGGGTAGGTAGGACGTTGTATCGTACCCACTCGTGTACTATATTTCATATTGTATCTAGTTAACTCCATCAATCAATCAAAAGTTGTAATTGTATAAGGGATGAGACTTAGTGAGACTTGTACTTGCGAGATTTGAGCGATGGGTTTTATATTCACTTTTGGGGTTATATTTTGCTCATTTCTTTACTCTTTTGTGGTGAACTACGCCGTTGGGTGTCATATACTTATTTATACTGTATTACGTGGTTGTGATCCGCCGTTTGGCGAAGAGCTAGCTCCCGCTTGGGGATGCCATTATTCTTATTATGTATTTGTTGTTTTGGATCAAAATATACTAAAGAGGTGAGGCCGAAATTTTAAAAGGGGAAACATGTTTTCAAACTAGTAAATTTCACTTGCATCATTCACGTTCCTTTTCTATACTTTAAGAAAACTTGTTTTCATTATACCTTTATTTCAAAACCTCACCTCCCTTATTTTACTAAAAAGGTTTAGATTTCTGGGTTTCAGCTTACTTGAATTTCGTTACGCCTTTAGACGTTGCGTGATTCAAGTGCTGGTCACGAGCTAATATTTCGGGTCATGACAAAAGGGTTTGGGTTGGGTTAGGAAATATCTCCAAAAATATCAACACATAATATCTTAGCTTAAAACAAAACAAAAGCTTCTAGAAGCTTCATGAAAGAGCTAACCCAAATCAAACCCTAAGTATGTTTAATCTCCACTAATCATGTTGCATTTGTAATCATAACTTGTTACAATATTATATATCATATATACAATATTTATTGTAACAAAATAAAATAATACAATTAACATATATCACATATATATCAATGTATTACCCGAGTGAGAAAAAAGAATCTTTAAGTGAGCTTATATTAGTTAATGTAATTTAATATATCAAATATATAATTATACATTAAATTATCGAAACAAGACTTGATCCGATAATCCGGCTATTTCATAAATAACCGTCTAATATAATCTGTAAAAGTTCATCGAATCAACACTTGATCCGATAACCCGGCTATATCACATATACCCGGCCGATATCTCATATCGCGAGAATCTAATACGGTATCGCATACACGTATTATTCTCTGCCCCACACATATCACATATGTGCTCCTACTCCATTTTTCCTGAGCCAGGAAACCTCTGTGTAGGACTCTAAAGAATCGTCAATACGCCGGCAGTAGGTGATGATCATATCAAACACCCACAAGCTGCAAGCGGTCAGCTAAAGGTAACAGCCACCCAGGTATTGAGCAATCAGAAGATCAGCAAGAAAGCCTGTACATTCTCCCGTTAATCCAACCAGTAACACTCCCGTACTGTCCGGTCTCTTCGTCTGATATGTCGCATATCTCGCCTAGGGGTGGTGAACGTCAGACCCTAGTAGCTTGATAAGTCGTCTCGATATGAGGCCTATAATAGTTCGAGAAACTAATGATAACACTTACCAGTAAATCTCAGCAACCCTGGCCAGGGATTTCCAGTTATAGCCAATCGAACACAGCGCAACATCAACTCCCTATACAGGGAGAGACGAAATCCCTCCTATCGCTCATTGCCTCCATGTGATTCGGGACTGTACCCAAAAGCCACCTTTTTGCATGCCTTCTTGGACGTGGTATGATGGAAATCAAAGCACAGTGGAAATCACACAAGACTCTATGACGATCTCGGGTCTACAGACTAACCTGTACCAGTGTCACCAGAGAACTGCCATCTGACGTGAGGTATAATACCATCTAGGAGTTCTCGGCGAGTCCGTACAGTGTACCCAGTCTCCACTGAGCACCCATATACCTTCTCTGATGTCAAACACCAATGGATATGGGATCATCCATCGCCCATCATATGGGTCAAGAAGCGCATACGCTAGTCTACTCTGAAGTATCGATGCACTGTCTCGGTACTCTCATGACTAGGAACATTTGAAGGATGTACTTGGCGACTACACTGTCCCCACTAGTAGGATCTGCATCATAGTTCTGGTAGTCAAGTACTCATCCTAAGGGCTTTATCAACATGTGATATAGAGACAATCAGAGTATATGTTAAGATAATGAGTAACCAGATAGCATACTATCATGTCGAGCAAGAAAGTTCTCCCTATATATGTCCAAGCATCCACTACAATATACAATGTATGTACAGTAATGGCCTCTAAGGCATACATATAACTAACAGGTCATTCGATTTTTGTACATCAACGTCGACGGTTGTTTGGTTGATCTTTCATGCGTAAACTATAGGTTCTAACCTATAAGCAATCTGTGTGCCGTATCAGTTTTCGGATATTGGATTTGATTGTATCGCATTTTTGTATTGATTGTAGGTACCTTCGCGTGGACTTCCGAGATGACGAAGCACATCGACATAGGTTAAGTGAGGAGTTTAGCAGGTCAGTAGATTTATATCTACGGGGGAAGTCGGGTGTATGGCATATAGCATCCCCGCAACCATTGATATGGAAGATCGTTTTATAATTATATTTTGATAAAGGATATACTACGAGCTTAAGATAACCCGATTATAGGATTTAGTAAGAGTTAGTAAGAGATGATATCATAAAGGTTGACACTAATAAATATATTGGCTGGAGAATAGAATATAGGTATATAAGATAATATGATGTGGGATATTGAGATGATAGATATAGATGACTCAGATTGATATTTGAGAATATGAAATGAGAAGTGAATCATGATAAATATGAATTGAAAGATGACAATTATGGTTTGATAATGATAGGATAAGAGATCGAGATCGATAAACACGACACGAATTGAGATAGAGATGTTATGAAATTAATAAGATATGACGTATGTGCAAGATATTAGTATATGGGATTGATACAAATATGATTGAGATATATATGTGTGTGTGTGTGAGAATAATGAGTGATATACCGTACGAGACTTTAGATCCGTACCCTCATTGTTGTTGTAACACTTTAGAATGCGATTAGTGGTTAATTAAGAGAAAATATGGTTTTTAGTAAAAAGTTTACCAAAACGGTTTGCAAATATTTTATAAAACTTAATGAAGATTTTATTAGAATTTAATTGGGCTTGCACACACATGTGCAAGTTAACCGAGGGCTAAATTGGGGTTAAACCATGCTTAGTAGCCATGGCGCCTTAACCATTTCTTCAGATAAATAGGTATTTAAATTAAGTGTTTTAATTCAAAAAAAATACTTTTTAACTTCCTTTTGGGGTTGACTTAGAGAAGGAGGTGTAAGTCCATGCTGTAAGTCCATATTGCGACCCCCGGTTCTTACGGGGAGGCGGAAACGGTATAAAAAACGAATTTTTTATCGCAAGAGGCAACATGGACTAAACTATGGTCGGGATCGTTACCTAAACTAAAACTAGCATACTAAGCTAAAGATATTTAGCTACTCGGATAGAGATGGTTATACCTAGTTTGTCTTGAACTCCTTCGTCTTCAAGCTCCGGTGGTGATCCGATGGCTCCTTCTCTCGTCGTCTCCGTACGCCGAAGATAGATCCACTTGAAAGCTCCAACCTTTAGCTCCTTCTTCGGTCTTTGAAGAAACTAGCTCACTTGGTTTGCTAAACCTAGTGAACTAGAATGAGTAGAGATGATTTAGAATGGGATTTTATCTATGGTTCTTGATTCTCAACTCATGAGACAAGAGAACCATAGATCAAGAGAGGGAGCAAGAGGTTGAGGATGAGAGCAAGAGGAGAGCTCAAGAACAAGAGAGAGAATGAGCAAGAAAGAATGAGCAAGTATTTTGTCTCTCACCCTCTCATAATCCAAAGCAATGATAACTCATCATATCAACAAAAGTCTTATGTGATGGTTGAAGTAACCATAACCTTATCATGTCATGCACTCATTTTACTCAAATGAACAAGCAAGAAAAAAGTCTTTGGCATGAAATGATAACCATGGTTATCATGATGGTCAACTAGTCAAGCCTAGTCAACCGGTCAACAAGTCAACAAAAGTCAACAAGTCACCAAAGTCAACAAGTCAACAAAAGTCAACAAGTCAACAACCATATCACCATAATACTTAATTAATATAATAGTTAATCACAAATCATATTCTCATTAGGGTTGACCAAAAAGTCAAAAAGTCAACGGTCAACTGTCAACAACCCTAATGAGAATCCGCTGCCTCTGCCTCCCTGTCAACTGTGCATACACACCCGCATCCGCGTTCCGAGGAACACGAATGCAAACTGGATAAATCCAATCCCATAAGGTACACTAGGATCTGGCTTAAACCAAAGCCCGCTAGTGTAAACTGTCCGGACACTGTACGTGCACAAGTGCACGGATGTGACCGAACCCTGTCGCAAAACCATGCGACCTGTCGCAATACCATGCGACCTCTACTCTTTTGCCTAAAGGCGAAAAGCTTTCTGTGTGGGACTCTAAAGACTCAACACTACGCTGGCAGTGGGTTTAACCACAGACCGCAAGCGGCACTAGCTGTGCGTAACGGTCCCCAGGTAATGCCGACAAGAAGACCGACGAGGCGAAACCCATCTGAACTCCTACTGAGCCTGAGCGTGACATTCTCCGTACAGTCCGGTCTGTTCGTCTGATACATCGTATGGCGGGCCTAGGGGGCGGTAAACGTCAGTCCCCCAATAGCGGTACAAGTCGTGCCGGAGTGAAGCCCAATACACCCTGAGATAACACTGGAAACCTACCAGTATATCTCGTTTGCCCTGGCCAGGGACTACTCGTGTAATGGCTCTCCTAGACACAGCGCGATGTCAACCCCCAATACCGGGAGAGACGAATCCTGTCTAACCGTCACTGCCTCCAAGTGCTTCGGGACTGCACCCAACCACCACCTGTTTGCACGACTCCTTTGAGCCGTGGTAGGGTAGTGATCAAAGTACAGTGGGAACACACCCGAGGCGAAGTGACAGTGTCAAGTCAGCGGACTAAGCTGTACTCATATCACCTGGGAACTGATAACTGACGATAGGTATAATACCAACTAATCAGTTCCCTACGAGTCCTGTCCAGTGTACCCGTAACCTAACGAGCACCCGCATACTATCTCAAGTACGACGTACTGACGGCTGTGGGACAGACCGTCTCCCACACTGGGATGAGAAGCGCATGCGCTGGTCTACTCCGGAGTATCGATGCCCTGTCTCGATAGTCCTGCGACCAGGGACCTGAATAAGGATGTGCTTATAGATTACCCAGCCCCCACTAGTGTGACTGCCATCACAACGCTGGTAATCAAGCAAAGATCCTAAGGGCTCCACTAATGCGTATAAGTGATATACTGAAATAAACACAAGTACACATTGAAGTAGAAACAAACCAAGTAGCATACTACTATTTAGAGCAAGATTGTATATACAAGGTGAATATCCCAAGCATCCATTAAGTAATATACAAACTAGTATGATACAGTAATGGCCTCTAGGGCATATACACTAACAATCTCCCACTTGCACTAAGGCCATGTACTGGCGTATCGAAGACCTATCATCTCGATCAGCCGCTCGAACTGAGTCTGGGGCAAGGCCTTGGTGAATGGATCTGCAGTGTTGTCTTCTGAAGCGACTCTCCGAACCTCGATCTCCTGGCGATCTACGATCTCCCTGATCAGGTGATACCGCCTTAAGATGTGCCTGGATTTCTGATGGGACCTGGGTTCCTTCGCTAAAGCTATAGCCCCGTTGTTGTCGCAATACAGAGGTATTGGATCAACAATGGACGGAACCACCTGAAGTTCTTTCAAGAACTTCCTCATCCAGACAGCTTCTTTTGCGGCATCAGATGCAGCGATGTATTCCGCTTCCATCGTCGAGTCTGCAACGGTTTCCTGTTTGGAACTCTTCCAACACACCGCCCCTCCATTGAGGGTAAAGACAAAACCCGACATGGACTTGGAATCATCCTTGTCACTCTGGAAGCTGGAGTCAGCAAAGGCCTCGATCTGGAGGTCTTTTCCGCCATACACCAAGAACATCTCCTTAGTCCTTCTCAGGTACTTGAGAATGTTCTTTACCGCTATCCAGTGTTTCTCCCCTGGGTTAGACTGATACCGGCTTACCACACTCAGTGCATAAGCTACATCCGGTCTGGTACATAACATCGCATACATTATAGAGCCTACCGCAGAAGCGTAGGGTATAATAGACATGCGATCCCTCTCCAAATCAGTCTTGGGAGACATCTCTTTAGAGAGGGTGATCCCGTGACAAGCCGGTAGGTTACCGCGCTTGGAATCTTCCATACTGAACCTCTTCAGTATGGTGTCGATGTACCTGGACTGTGAAAGTCCTAATATCCTCTTGGATCTGTCACGGTAGATCCGGATACCCAGAATGTACGATGCATCACCCAGGTCTTTCATGGAGAACCTGTGTGACAAGAACCCCTTGACAGATTGTAGCATAGGAATGTCATTTCCTATTAAGAGAATGTCATCTACGTATAAAACGAGGAATACTACAGTTCTCGCTACAAATCTACTATAGATGCATGGTTCATCTGGATTTTTGATAAAGCCAAATTCTTTGACCGTCTCATCAAAGCAGATGTTCCAACTCCGCGATGCCTGCTTTAGTCCATAGATGGACTTAAGCAACTTGCACACCTTTCCGCTGCTCCCACTCTGAATGAAACCCTCTGGCTGATCCATATAGACACACTCCTCTAAATTTCCATTTAGAAAAGCGGTTTTTACGTCCATCTGCCAAATCTCATAATCGTGGAAGGCAGCAATGGCAAGAAGGATCCGAATGGATTTCAGCATGGCTACTGGAGAAAAGGTTTCGTCGTAGTCCAAGCCAGGTCTTTGACGAAAACCCTTTGCTACCAGCCTAGCTTTATAGGTCTCAACCTGTCCATCTACACCAATCTTCCTTTTGAAGATCCACTTGCATCCTACGGGTTTTACCCCGTCTGGAGCAATGTCCAACGTCCATACCTTGTTGGTGTACATGGACTCCATTTCGGTCCGCATTGCATCCAGCCATTTCACTGAGTCAACGCTCTGAACGGCCTGCTGGAAGCTAGTAGGCTCATCATAATCTATGATGCAATCCTCTCTATCCCCGTCTATGAGAAAACCGTAGTATCTCTCAGGCGGATGAGACTGCCTACTACTTCTGCGGAGCGGCGTAGGAATGTCCTGTTCTTCCGAACCTTCTGGTTCCACTAAACTTTCAGTAACAGTCCGTGGTTCTGGAATTTCTTCCAGTTCTACTGTGCTCCCACTTATCTGGTTTTCCAAAAACTCAGTTTCCAAGAAGTAGGCATGACGAGAAACAAGAACTTTTTGTTCCTCTTCACAGTAGAAGAAATATCCTTTTGAGTTCTTTGGATACCCCACAAACTTGCACTGTACTGAGCGTGCCTCGAGCTTGTCCGCATGCTGCTTTTTGACAAAAGCCGGACATCCCCATGTCTTAATGTGCTTAAGATAGGGTCTCTTCCCACACCACATTTCATATGGTGTGGAAGGCACAGTCTTAGTCGGAACTCGGTTCAAAAGGTACGCTGCTGATTCTAGCGCATACCCCCAGAATGATCGCGGTAACTCAGCATTACCCATCATGGACCGCACCATATCCAATAGGGTGCGGTTCCGTCTCTCCGATACACCGTTATGCTGCGGGGTGTATGGAGGAGTAAGCTGAGAGAGAATTCCGTTCTCTTTTAAATAGTCCAGGAACTCGGCACTTAAGTATTCTCCACCTCGATCCGATCTTAGAATCTTAATACTTTTGCCGGTCTGTTTCTCTACTTCATTCTTATACTCCTGGAATTTTCCAAAGGCCTCGGACTTATGTTTCATTAAGAAGACATAACCGTACCTTGAGAAGTCATCCGTAAAAGTAATGAAGTAAGAATGTCCGCTTCGGGCATGTGTAGACATTGGACCGCACACGTCACTGTGTACGAGTCCCAAGAGCTCGCTCGCTCTTACTCCATGTCCAGTAAACGGAGTCTTTGTCATCTTTCCCTTGAGACAGGATTGACAAGTGGCATACGACTGATATTCGAACGCATTCAAATACCCTTCTGTATGTAACTTCGTCAACCTTCTCTCATTGATGTGACCCAATCTACAATGCCATAAGAAAGTCTGATTTATTTCTGGAGACTTTCTTTTGTGTGTATTCTGGACATTAAAAATCTGTGGTTGGTTTAACACGTATATACCATTACTCAGAGTACCTGACCCAATCAATACTTGATTAAGGTGAATGTTTACAACATTACTTACAAACGCAAATTCATAACCTTCTTTAGAAACTAAAGATACAGAAATGATATTACAAGTTGCGTTGGGTACAAAAAAGCAATTACGCAAAACCAAAACATGTCCATCTGACATTCCCAGGTGATAGTCCCCCACGGCTTTAGCATCCATGCTAGCTCCGTTTGCAACTCTGAGGGTCATGTCACCTGCTTTCAAAACACTACGGTTTCTCAACGCCTGCAAAGAATTACAGATATGAGATCCTGATCCGGTATCCAATACCCAGGAAGTAGAGTTTATTGAAAGACAGTTTTCAATAACATACACACCTGAAGCTGAAGCTGCAACCTGCTTCAATTCCTGTGTTCTGGCCTTCCAGGCCCTGCAATCATTCTTCCAGTGTCCTTTCTTATGACAATAGAAGCATTCTTCCTTATCCACAAGCTTCCCCGCTATCTTTGTTGCTTTGCCTTTTCCCTTCGTATCCACTTTACCAACACCGCCCCTTGGTTTGGCGGGGTCTTCTTCTTCTTTCCCTTGGCTTTCGCCTTGGACCTAGAAGAAGATGATCCTCCTACAAACAAAGTGGATGTTTCCCTACCTTTCTGTAGGGTGCCCTCTGCGCTCCTCAGCATGTTGAGGAGCTCTGATAGTTCAACCTCTTTTTCTTGTAGGTTGAAGTTCAGTATAAACTGGGCGTAAGTGGAAGGAAGGGACTGGAGAACTATATCCGTATATAGCTCACTCTCCAATGTGATCCCTAGGTCAGCGAGCTCCTCAATGAAGCCGATCATCTTTAGCACATGCTCGGCTACTGATGATCCGACGGCCATTCTTGTCGAAAATAACTTTTTCGACGCTTCGTATCTTGCGATACGTGATTGCTCTCCATACAGTTCTTTTGTATGGAGCAATATGGACTCCATGTCCATATTCTCATGCCTCCTCTGATGTTCGTTGTCCATCGAGGCAAGCAGGAGGCACTTGGCCTTCGCGCTATCAATCTCCCAAGTCTTGCGGATTTCCTTATCCGCGACACTGGAAGTTGGACCAGGGACAGGGGGAGCTTTGGTGGTAAGAAGATACCCCAGCTTGTCATAAGTGATTGCTATCGTGACATTCCTGAGCCAATCTTTGTAGTTTGGCCCTGTCAGTTTGTTTTTATCTAGGAGTAACTTAAGTCCAGTCATGTTGATTGGTCGCTGCAATTAGGAGAGAGAAGAAGAAACACTCAGCATGATGCTCTTGCAAGTTTAGAGTGGTTTTTAGTTTGTCTAAACAGGATGGCTCCCACTGTTTCTCGAATCCCTCCTCAAACCATAAAGGAAGAATTAGTCAGGATCAATCCCACCGTACAATACTTGCTTAACCGTTCAGCCAGGCCGGTGTCGGTACTTCGAGGGAGGTTTTCCAACGCTTTCGCGAAGTTCCTTAATTAGAGAACCTCTTTTCCCTGGGGGCGTAGCCCCGCTAACACCTTTCTAGGCACCTACTAGGTTTATAGCATTGATCGTTAAGTGAGAAATTTCCCGAGGAGTAGCATATACTCACAGTAGGATCGGGATCCAAATATCATCGCGTGACGAAACTGAAGGAATCCTACCAGAATCATCACACTCCAAATGGTATGCAAATCTAGCAAGTTTCAGTACTTATGAAACTCCCGATGTGGATTTTTGCCCCATGCTCTTATGACCTTGACTTTGGCCAACAAATCATAAGTCACATGTCAAGTTCTGCCCGTCGTTCTCCAGGTTAATTTGAATCCACCCGCACCTACCCTTGACTTTGGCCAACAAGGCAGTACGACTGTTCCAAACCAATGCATCTATCTATGCTGCACATGAATACCCAATAGCTACCAATCACTGTGCCTTGACTTTGGCCAACAAACACAGCTTGAATACTATTGACTATTCATGTGAAACGACGGAGGGCTACGGATGGTTTTGGCAAAACCGTGAACGTAGTGAACTTGATTTGGTCGATGGAACGAGATAGCTTTTAAAAGGAGTGGCTCAAGCTCCGTATTTAAAAGTTGTTTTGAAAAGAACCGAGTGGTTTTTCGAAAGTGTTCCAACGACTTTAACTTGGTTTATTATCTTGCATTAGTTCTTTTAATGCGTGATATTCTTGCATTAGTTCTTTTAATGCGTCCCATCATTTAATCCTACCATTGCAGAAAACAACCAAAATATGACGTACGCTTATGCCATTCGCATTCGCCACGGGGCCCCGTCATTACCCGTTAGGTTACTTAACTAACGACAGAGCGGGGGCTGGGCTAGCGCGTCTGTAAAACATAAGCAACGCCTAAATAGTAAGCAATGATAGACATTACAGATCACAGATGAATGCATTGGATATACTAGCAATCCGCAATCCTTTCGAGCCTGAAACGAAAAGCGGATAACACGGTCGCGGTGAATAGCCAAATACCCCACCCAAGACCCCTACGGGTGCGGCAAACTACCCGCCAAGTACTCGGTAGTTTGTGCACCCCTCCATGGGTCTATCCTAGGAGCAAAAACAGTAAAAAGAATTATACAATGACGGCTACAACCCCGACCCGGTTGTGCGGTCAAACAAATAATAATTATTACATCAATTTACATTTACAATGAATGAAAGAAAAACAAAAGCTCATCTCACATCCACCCCGGCTATTCACCCGCGACAGTCCAACACATTCATATACACATTCCAGCACATTACAGATCATGTATAACCCCGACTAATCGACTTATAGCGATTAGCCGACGTTCAATACATGCAAGCATCACAGATATAACCATCATAGTCAAAGTGCAGTGAAGTTCGGAAAAAATACGGAATTACAGGACCCCAAAAGGAAATTTCTTTTCTGGAAAATCTGGGCACATATAATATATTTTAAAAATCCCAAAACCAACACACAAACACACTGCACGAAAAACGATGCAGAGAAGACACCAAGTCGCGGCGGTTCCGCGGCGGCTAAGAAGGGTCACGCGGCGGAAGCGCGGCACTTTAGGCGAATCACTGTATCGTTTTTCTTGGGTGTTCACACAAAACCCTGAGCCGAATTTACAAGTGTAAAGTTTTTCATTTTGAGTAGAAAAAATTTCAACAGAAACTCAGTTTTTGTGATTATCCGGTTTTGTGATTTTTTTCGGTTCCGAACTTCGTTACACTTCACTACTAAGCTAGTTTAAGTTTAGTTAGGCTCTGATACCACTGTAAGTCCATATTGCGACCCCCGGTTCTTACGGGGAGGCGGAAACGGTATAAAAAACGAATTTTTTATCGCAAGAGGCAACATGGACTAAACTATGGTCGGGATCGTTACCTAAACTAAAACTAGCATACTAAGCTAAAGATATTTAGCTACTCGGATAGAGATGGTTATACCTAGTTTGTCTTGAACTCCTTCGTCTTCAAGCTCCGGTGGTGATCCGATGGCTCCTTCTCTCGTCGTCTCCGTACGCCGAAGATAGATCCACTTGAAAGCTCCAACCTTTAGCTCCTTCTTCGGTCTTTGAAGAAACTAGCTCACTTGGTTTGCTAAACCTAGTGAACTAGAATGAGTAGAGATGATTTAGAATGGGATTTTATCTATGGTTCTTGATTCTCAACTCATGAGACAAGAGAACCATAGATCAAGAGAGGGAGCAAGAGGTTGAGGATGAGAGCAAGAGGAGAGCTCAAGAACAAGAGAGAGAATGAGCAAGAAAGAATGAGCAAGTATTTTGTCTCTCACCCTCTCATAATCCAAAGCAATGATAACTCATCATATCAACAAAAGTCTTATGTGATGGTTGAAGTAACCATAACCTTATCATGTCATGCACTCATTTTACTCAAATGAACAAGCAAGAAAAAAGTCTTTGGCATGAAATGATAACCATGGTTATCATGATGGTCAACTAGTCAAGCCTAGTCAACCGGTCAACAAGTCAACAAAAGTCAACAAGTCACCAAAGTCAACAAGTCAACAAAAGTCAACAAGTCAACAACCATATCACCATAATACTTAATTAATATAATAGTTAATCACAAATCATATTCTCATTAGGGTTGACCAAAAAGTCAAAAAGTCAACGGTCAACTGTCAACAACCCTAATGAGAATCCGCTGCCTCTGCCTCCCTGTCAACTGTGCATACACACCCGCATCCGCGTTCCGAGGAACACGAATGCAAACTGGATAAATCCAATCCCATAAGGTACACTAGGATCTGGCTTAAACCAAAGCCCGCTAGTGTAAACTGTCCGGACACTGTACGTGCACAAGTGCACGGATGTGACCGAACCCTGTCGCAAAACCATGCGACCTGTCGCAATACCATGCGACCTCTACTCTTTTGCCTAAAGGCGAAAAGCTTTCTGTGTGGGACTCTAAAGACTCAACACTACGCTGGCAGTGGGTTTAACCACAGACCGCAAGCGGCACTAGCTGTGCGTAACGGTCCCCAGGTAATGCCGACAAGAAGACCGACGAGGCGAAACCCATCTGAACTCCTACTGAGCCTGAGCGTGACATTCTCCGTACAGTCCGGTCTGTTCGTCTGATACATCGCATGGCGGGCCTAGGGGGCGGTAAACGTCAGTCCCCCAATAGCGGTACAAGTCGTGCCGGAGTGAAGCCCAATACACCCTGAGATAACACTGGAAACCTACCAGTATATCTCGTTTGCCCTGGCCAGGGACTACTCGTGTAATGGCTCTCCTAGACATAGCGCGATGTCAACCCCCAATACCGGGAGAGACGAATCCTGTCTAACCGTCACTGCCTCCAAGTGCTTCGGGACTGCACCCAACCACCACCTGTTTGCACGACTCCTTTGAGCCGTGGTAGGGTAGTGATCAAAGTACAGTGGGAACACACCCGAGGCGAAGTGACAGTG
Source organism: Agapanthus africanus (assembly GCA_030015575.1). Taxonomy (NCBI): domain Eukaryota; kingdom Viridiplantae; phylum Streptophyta; class Magnoliopsida; order Asparagales; family Amaryllidaceae; genus Agapanthus; species Agapanthus africanus. Next base: position 164,697,849 of record CM057343.1, on the reverse strand, counting down.
TCAAGTCAGCGGACTAAGCTGTACTCATGTCACCTGGGAACTGATAACTGACGATAGGTATAATACCAACTAATCAGTTCCCTACGAGTCCTGTCCAGTGTACCCGTAACCTAACGAGCACCCGCATACTATCTCAAGTACGACGTACTGACGGCTGTGGGACAGACCGTCTCCCACACTGGGATGAGAAGCGCATGCGCTGGTCTACTCCGGAGTATCGATGCCCTGTCTCGATAGTCCTGCGACCAGGGACCTGAATAAGGATGTGCTTATAGATTACCCAGCCCCCACTAGTGTGACTGCCATCACAACGCTGGTAATCAAGCAAAGATCCTAAGGGCTCCACTAATGCGTATAAGTGATATACTGAAATAAACACAAGTACACATTGAAGTAGAAACAAACCAAGTAGCATACTACTATTTAGAGCAAGATTGTATATACAAGGTGAATATCCCAAGCATCCATTAAGTAATATACAAACTAGTATGATACAGTAATGGCCTCTAGGGCATATACACTAACACATGCCACCTCTCCCGGTACTTTCGGGTATGCGGAATTTGGTGAAAAACGATTTTCTAGAGGCGGTAACATGGACTCAAAACCGAATCTTTGTTAAACATCTAACTAACAACCTAACTAGGAGTTGTTAACTACTCGGTTAGGGGGTTATACCTTTCTTTCTTGAACTCCTTCGTCTTCAAGCCTCGATGGTTGTCCGGATCAGCTTCACCCCGTCGTCTCCTTGCGCCGAAGATCGATCCACCCGAAAGCTTCTACCTTTGGCTTCTTCTTCGAACTTTGAAAAAACTAGTTCACTTGGTTTGCTAAATCTTGTGAACTAGAGTGAGTAGAGGAGAGTGTGATGGGATTTTCTCTATGGTTCTTGCTTCTCAACACATGAGACAAGTGAACCATAGACAAGAGAGAGACCAAGAGGAAGAGGGTGAGCGCAAGAGAATGGGAGAGCTCAAAACCAAGAGAGAGAAAGATCATGAAAGAATGAGCCTCTCTTTTCTCTTTCACCCTCTCATAATCCAAAAACATCATGAGCCATAATGTTAATCAAGTATTATTATGTGATGGTTCATATCATGTCAAAGGCAATATCATTTCCATGCACTCATTTTGCAAACCACAACAAGCAAGCAAAAGTCTTTGCATGAAAATGACAACCATTGTGATGATGATGGTCAACTAGTCCAACCTAGTCAACCGGTCAACAAAGTCAACAAGTCAACAAAGTCAACCCCTCAACAACCATGTCACTATAATACTTAATTAATATTATTGCTAATTATATATATATCATATTCTCATTAGGGTTGAGCAAAAAGTCAATAGTCAACAGTCAACGGTCAACAACCCTAATGAGAATCCTCTGCCTCTGTCTCTCCGTCAACTGTGCATACACACCCGCATCCGCGTTCCGAGGAACACGAATACATACTGGATAAAACCAATTCCAAAACGTACACTAGGATCTGGCTTAAACCAAAGCCCGCTAGTGTTAACTGTACGTGCATAAGTGCACGGATGTGACCGAACCCTGTCGCAAAACCATGCGACCTGTCGCAAAACCATGCGACCTTTACACTTTTGCCTAAAGGCGAATAGATTTCTGTGTGGGACTCTAAAGACTCGACACTACGCTGGCAGTGGGTTTAACCACAGACCGCAAGCGGCACTAGCTGTGCGTAACGGTTCCCAGGTAGATGCCGACAAGAAGACTGACGAGGTGAAACCCATCTGAACTCCTACTGAGCCTGAATATGACAATCTCCGTACAGTCCGGTCTGTTCGTCTGATACATCGCATGGCGGGCCTAGGGGGCGGAAAACGTCAGTCCCCTAATAGCGGTACAAGTCGTGTCGGAATGAAGCCCAATACACCCTGAGATAACACTGGAAGCCTACCAATATATCTCGCTTGCCCTGGCCAGGGACTACTCGTGTAATGGCTCTCCAAGACACAACGCGATGTCAACCCCCAATACCGGGAGAGACGAATCCTGTCTAACCGTCACTGCCTCCATGTGCTTCGGGACTGCACCCAACTACTACCTGTTTGCTCGACTCCTTTGAGCCGTGGTAGGGTAGTTACCAAAGTACAGTGGGAACACACTCGAGGCGAAGTGACAGTGTCAAGTCAGCGGACTAAGCTGTACTCATGTCACCTGGGAACTGATAACTGAAGATAGGTATAATACCAACCGGTCAGTTCCCGACGAGTCATGTCCAGTGTACTCGTAACCTAACGAGCACCCGCATACTATCTCCAGTACGACGTACTGATGGCTGTGGGACAGACCATCTCCCACTCTGGGATGAGAAGCGCATGCGCCAGTCTACTCCGGAGTATCGATGCCCTGTCTCGATAGTCCTGCGACTAGGGACCTGCATAAGGATGTGCTTATAGATTACCCAGCCCCCACTAGTGTGACTGCCATCACAACGCTGGTAATCAAGCAAAGATCCTAAGGGCTCCACTAATGTGTATAGGTGATATACTAAAATAAACACATGTACACATTGAAGCAGAAACAAACCAAGTAGCATACTACTATTTTGAGCAAGATTGTCAATACAAGGTGAATATCCCAAGCTTCCATTAAGTAATATACATACTAGTATGATACAGTAATGGCCTCTAGGGCATATACACTAACAATCTCCCACTTGCACTAAGGCCATGTACTGGCGTATCGAAGACCTATCATCTCGATCAGCCGCTCGAACTGATTCTGGGGTAGGGCCTTCGTGAGTGGATCTGCAGTGTTATCTTCTGAATTTACTCTCTTTACCTCGATCTCCCGTCGATCAATGATCTCCCTGATCAGGTGGAACCGCCTCAAAATGTGCCTGGACTTCTGATGGGACCTGGGTTCCTTCGCTAAAGCTATAGCGCCGTTGTTGTCACAATACAGCGGTATTGGATCAACACTGGTAGGAACCACCTGAAGTTCCGTGAGGAACTTCTTCATCCAGACAGCTTCCTTTGCGGCATCGCAAGCAGCTATGTACTCCGTGTAGGGTTCCTAGGCATCCTAAGGAGGTCTCACAAGGCATCAACCATGCCAATTTCAAATTTAAACGGTGCCGAGAAACCCTAGAACGGATCGTTGGCAAGATTTCTAGGCGAAACAATAAACTTGTTAACACTTAACTACAAGTAAACGGAAATACAACATTTGTAGATCCGGTGCTCCACCTCCATAGCTCAGCAACGAAGTCCCCTCGCTGTCCTAGTGAATTCCCGGGCTCTAGCATCGGCTTCATCGGAGAATAGGCGGGCTAGGTCATCGACGACGTGCCGAAGATGATCTACGTCGAGACATCGCTAGATCAAGCTCCAACTTCACCAAGTCAAGAAAACTTGTGAAGGAAACACACTCTACTACTTGGCAAGAGGTAGAGGATGAAGAAATAGGAAGTGGGTAGACTTTAGAATTGGATTTCTCACTTGTTTTCATCAATCACCATTGATGAAGCAAGCTTCTTCAAGTGAAGAAGATGAAGAAGAAGAAGATGAATATATTATCTCTCCTTTTCAAAAAGGAAATAATAAGAATACTTATCATAATGTAACCATGGTGAAGTGTAGAGAATCAACTAGGGTTAAGTGGAGTGGTTAGGGTTAAGCATGAGACAAAATGGTGACTTAGTCAAAGCTTCATGAAGCTTCAACATACAAGTCCAAAATGAGCCACCATTTCATTTCTTTATGCTTAATATTTTTCCAAAAAGAATAAATGGATAAATAAATGAGAAAAAGAAATGAAACCCTAACCACTTAAGTAACCATGGTTTAATTCTTTACACAAACCCAAACTAGCATGTATCATCAAACATGATACAATCTTGTGCACAAAAAATATATCATATATACAATGTGCACGAACCAAGTGAGAAAATCCATTTAAAGTGAACCAATACTAGTTAATGCAAAGTAATATATCAAATATATAATTATGCATTAAATTATTAAATCAACACTTGATTTAACGATCAGGTCATATCGCATATAACCGACTAATATCCAATGTATCGATTTATCGAATCAATCTTCGATTCGATAACTAGGTTATATCGCATACAACCATTCGACACATTGTTCACGAGAATGAAATACGGTATCACATACACGCATTATTCTCGGTCTCGCACATATCTCATATGCGCTCCTATTTCGTTTCGCTTGAGCCAAGAAACCTCTGTGTAGGACTCTAAAGACTCGTCAATACGCCGGCAGCAGATGATGATCATATCAAACATCCACAAGCCTAAGGGCTTTACCAACATGTAATAGAGAGACAATCAATGTACACGTTAAGGTAAAGAGCAACCAGATAGCATACTATCATGTCGAGCAAGAAAGTCCTCCCTATATATGTCCCAGCATCCACTACAATATACATCCTATGTACAGTAATGGCCTCTAGGGCATACATATAACTAACAATCTCCCACTTGCACTAGGGCCATCTGTAGCAGTGGTTGTAGTATCTCATACTCAACCATCCCATTAAAGTCTCTCTCTGGGAACAGGCCTTTGTGAGTGGATCCGCTGTGTTGTCCTCTGAGTCTACTCTCCTAACCTCAATCACCCTGGAGATCAACCATCTCCATGATCAGGTGACACTGCCTTAGAATATGTCTGGATCACTGATGGGACCGGCGTTCCTCGGCATAAGCCACAACTCCATTGTCTCACAATGGTAGGAACGTAGTTCATCTCATGAACCAATATACACCCAGACTGCCTCTTTGGTAGCATCTTAAGTAGCGATGTATCCATCCTTAATCGTCTAGTATGTCACGGTATCTATCTTGGAACTCTTCCAACATACTGTCCCTTTACTGAGGGAAAAGACAATGCCTGTGACTGACATTCAGTCTTTATCACCCTGGAACCCTTCCAGTGATTCTCCCCCGGATCGATTGATACCATCTCACTACAACTAGTGAGATTCCTAATGTCCATTTAGATCTATCTCATAGATCCAAAAACCCAGGATTTAGGAGGTATCAGTTTGATCCTATATGGAGAATCATAGTGATAAGCGGAGATTGACCGAGCATAGCATAGGAAACTCCTTCCCTATCAAGAGTATGTCATCCACGTACTCTACGAGGATTACCACCATACTCCCTACTACCTTTTTGTATATACAAGGTTCATCTACCATTTTGATGATGTCAACTTCTTTGACTACTTCATCAAAACAGATGTTCCAACTCCGCGATGCCTGCTTTAATCCTATAAAGCATCTTGCACACGTTTCCGCTGCTCCCACTGTTTACGAAGCCCTCTGGCTGTGTACTTATAGACGCACTCTTCTAAAACATCATTTAGAAAAGCTGTCATGACACCCAACCACCAGATATCGTAGTCATGGTATGTAGCCGTGGCAAGTAGGATCTGGATGGACTTAAGCATAGGTACTTGAAAAGGTTTCATCATTATCCACAGGTGGTCAATGATGCAAACTTTTAACAAGTCTAGCTTTGAAAGTCTCAACTTTTCGATGTACACCAAGTAATCTTCTCAAGATATACTTGCTCCTGATGGGTTTTTAACCCTTCAGATATAGCAACCAAAGTCCATACTTTGTTGGTGTATAAGGATTCCATCTCAGATCGCTAAGCATCCAGCCATTCTTACAGAGTCACACTCCTGATGGCCAGCTCGAAACTAGTTGGGTCATCATCTCATGATGCATTCCTCGCTCCCACTGTCATAGAGAAACCGAAGTATCTCTCAGGTGGGTGAGAAACCCTACTAGATCGGCGGAGAGGCTGAGGTTCGTTGGAATCTACTGAATCCTTTGGTTCTACCAAATCATCTGTTGTTGTTTGTATAGCTGGAACCTTTCCAGTTGTACACAACAGACCTTGCCTCGAGCTTGTCCGGATTATGCTTTTAGACATAGCCCGGACAACCCCAAATCTTAACTAACTTAAGATATGGGCTCTTCCCATACCATATCTCATATGGAATGGTAGGCAACTGATTTGATTTGAACCCTATTCAATAGGTATGCAGCTTCTCAAGCGCATAACTCCCAAAAAGGAAACAGGTAACTCAGTAGTACTCATCATAGAGCACACCTTATCATATAGGGTGTGATTGCTCCGCCCCGATATACCATCGTGCTATGGTGTATACGGAGGAGTAATGCTGAAAGAGAATCTCATTCTCCTTTAGAATTATCCAGGAATTCCATGCACAAGTATTCTCCTCCTTGATCTCATCATAGGACATAATACTTATACCCGTATTGGTTCTCTACTTCTAACTTATATTCTGTGAATACCTCAAAAGGTTCGGACATGTGTTTCAACAGGAACATAGGTCTGAATCTTGAGAGATTATCAGAGAATGTAACGAAGTACAAAGAACCGGTCTTGGCATGTGTAGACAGGGGACCTTACATACATCAACATGTATCATCCCAAGAGTTTACTAACTCTTTCTCTGTTTCCAATAAACAGAGCTATGGTCATTTTATCTTTGTGACATGACTGGCGAGTTTCACAAGATGTAAATTCAAACTAATTTAAATATGCATCTTTATGTAACTCTAGCTAGTCGGGTCACATTGATATGACCTAGTCTACAATGCCTCAAGTAGGATTCGTTCATTTCTGAACTCTTCCTCTTGTGTGTGTTCAGTATACTAAAGAACTGTAGTTTGATTTAGAACATCAACGCTTTTAGATAACGCGCCTGATCCGATCAACTTTTGATATGGGAAATGTCCAAAACATTATCCAACAATACAAAATTTTATCATTTCTTTACTAATAAAGAGACTGATATGATTTTGTATATCAGGTTCGGTATCTAATAACATTCGTTCAGAATCAATGTATTTGGAATACAGGGTGACAGTGACCAACAGACTTGGCTGCAACACTTGCCCCGTTTTCTGCCTCATGAAACTTATCACCCGTTCTCAGTTCTTCTACCTTTCTGTAGCCCTTTGTAACAAATTACATATCTGGGATCCTGATTTGGTATCAAATACCCAGGACGCAGAGGATACTGAGAAACAGTTCTTTGTAATGAACACACCCGAAGATGATGCATCAGCATGCACTCTCTTCGTTTGGGCGGCACGGAAATTCTGGTAATCCCCAATTTCCTGCTCTGTCTTATAACAATTATAAGTTGGAGCGGGACCAACATTCCCCAGCTCAGCATAACAAGCGGGTTCGGTCAATATTCCGTATTATTATCTTGATTAAGGCGTGATATGGTCGCTACCTGGAGAGAGAGAGAAGAAAACACTCAGCGTGCGCTCTTGCAAGAATAGATTGGTTATTATTTTATCTAATCAGGATGGCTCCCACTGCTTTTTATCAAATCTTCTTTCAAACCCTAAAAGGAAAGACTAGCCGGGATTAATTACACACTACAAGTTCGTCAATCTTTCAGCCAGGCCAGTGTCGGTACTTTGAGGGAGGTGCCCCGTGCTTTCGCACGGACCTAATTAATGTAAACCTCGTTTTCCCAGAGGCGTAACCTCGTTAACACCTTTCTAGACACCTACTTGATCGGCTAATTGTAATGCGTACAACTCTCCCAGGAGTAACTCTTACTCGCAGCGGGTATCGGGATCCAACTATCTCATAGAAGGTATGCAATCTCATTGCAAATTTCAACACTTGAAATTCCCGATAATATTTTGCCACGAACGATCTATGACCTTGACAAGGTCAACAAACCATAGACCGCAAGTCAAGTTCAACCCGTCATTTCTTGATTGAATCAAACCCACCCGCACGACCCTTGACAAGGTCAACAAGGCCGCACGACTGCCCTAACCCAATCTGCATCATATGCATAAGCAGATAAATACTGGTTAGCTACCGCACACTGCGCCTTGACAAGGTCAACAAACGCAGCACGAATACTAAACAGGATTTATCTGAAATGACGGAGGGCTACTGCAGGTTTTTCTGAAAACCTATTGCGTAATAAACTTGATATCGTTATAGGATCGAATGAATTTTAAAAATGGAGTGCTTTTGAGGCTTTTCTAGTTTTGCTAAAGGAGTCACTCCCGGTGAAGGGATCGTCGGTCCTTTCCTCGTCGAATGAGGTGCGGGATATATCGTATATATTACTGTGCAAAGCAAAAACACTTAAAAGCAATCAAAAGACAAACCGAGTGTGTAGCATCTGCCAGTTATTGCTAAAGGAGTCACTCCCGGTGAAGGGATCTCGGTCCTTTCCTCATCGAATAAGGTGCAGGATATATCATATATACCGCTGTGCAAAGCAAGAACTGAAGCTACCTGTTTTATTTTGAAATTCGATTCTACAACATCTTAGGTTTCTTTTATTTCATTAATCTCATTAATGAAGTCCCATCATATAAAATACCTAAACATCACAGATAAATACGACGTACACTTATGCCATCCGCATTCGCCTCGATGTCCCCTCATGCACCGTTAGGTTAGGTAACTAACGGCAGAGCGGGGCAGGGCTAGCACGGGTGTAAAACATAAGTAACGTCTATATAATATATCATATATACCATATACTGTATCTATCACAGAACATCACATGATCACATCACAGATATCGCAGCAGAAGAAACATATGAAATATTGGATATACTAGGACGTCCGTGTTTTCAATACGAGCCAGTATAAAACACGGATTCCACGGTCGCGATGAATAGCCAAACCCACACCCCTAGACCCCTACGAGAGCGGCAAGCAACCCTACCAATTCTAGAGTTAGGAGACCCGGACTCGACTCCTCGAGTTGGTCTCCCACTGGACTCCAGAACCCGGTTACTTGTGCCCTCCTCCTTGGGTCTATCCTAGTGCGGAAAAGTAAATAATATACATCAACGGTGACAACTTCCGCAACCTGGAAGCGCCTCAATAAAAGAATATTACATACACGTTTTTACATGAATGAAAATGAAAAACACTCATCTCACATAAAAACCCCCGGCTATTCAAACACGACGATCCAATATAACATATCCAGCAACACATAACATCACATGTCATCAACGTAAGTAAATATGCGCATCCCAATTGTCGTTGACATATAGCAACGAAACCGGCGATATCACATATTACACTTACGGTCACAGAAAAGAAAGTGTAAAACTACAACGGTTGGAATCAGCAACCACCTCAGACATCGCATGCCTGACTAAATGAATTTCTTAGACATCGCATGCCTAACAATTATAAACCCCGCATTTTAGTCTCATTATCGAAAACTCTTTTCAATATCAAGTCGGGCAATTCAACAGGATTCCCGACATCCTGATCGAATGCTCGTCGCAAACTTTAGTAGGCGGCCGCACCACCGACGCCGTCGACAAAGTGCACCAAGACGGAACACCGCTGCCGCGAGCACCCGAACGGATGCTTTCAGCTACGGGGTTCTCCTACAGTCACTTGGTCGGGGCTATGGAGTGAGGCTGTCTATTAAGTTTACCCTGCGAGCATCCGCGTACGCTACGTGATTGCGACGGACTTTTGATCACATCAAAATTCCGTGGCAACCGATCAAGTGAGACTAAAGTTCTATGTTTATAACATTCATTCAGTTATCTCATAACTCTTTGTGAATTCCAATTATTGTATCCCATTCCGGATAATTAGAAAATGTTAAACTTTTCGATCGAACAGTCAAACACCCAAGTTTTCCCGATACAGCTCAACACATGAAATAAGTCTAACAACATTCAGTTCGTGCCTCAGTACCAACGGTCCAGCCGTAGAAGGGTCAAGCCAACGCCTCACATGTGGCACGCCGTACTGCCCCAAACCCTAAGGTTCAAAGGGCAGTTCAAGACGGTCACATAATCGAATTAAGGTTTGTTGTCTTCTAGAGGGTCCATCGCGTTACTTGCACTACTTAGAACGTCGTTAAACTACAGAAAAATCCAACACTTGGAAATTTCCCGACAGGGGAAAAATTGGGTATTTATATCCGGTCGAACTTTTTAACATATTCTAAAATTTATCCGGAAAGCCACACAGACAAAATTTGATACTCCGATCAAAACACCGAATCCCCAAAACAACTCCAGAAAATTCAACTCTTGAATAAATTTTAAAAATACCCAGAGAACTCAGCACCTGAAACAATGAATTACTGTGCAAACAGTTAGGGCTGACGTCACAATTGTGCCGCGGAACCGCCGCCTAAGCTAGGCTTATGCCGCGGTTCCGCCGCCGATTACACTGTTCATGCAAAAATTTTTGCGCCGTAATTCTTAGATTTCCCTGCTGAGTTTTCTGCATATTTTTAATTTGGAAAAATCCACGATTTTAGAAAAAGTACAGAGAGCAATTTTTGGGGTTGGGTTACGGTTCGATCGGGTTTTAAATTCCGTCTAGACTTCGCCTAAGGCTCTAGCTAGGCTCTGATACCACTGTAGGGTTCCTAGGCATCCTAAGGAGGTCTCACAAGGCATCAACCATGCCAATTTCAAATTTAAACGGTGCCGAGAAACCCTAGAACGGATCGTTGGCTAGATTTCTAGGCGAAACAATAAACTTGTTAACACTTAACTACAAGTAAACGGAAATACAACCTTTGTAGATCCGGTGCTCCACCTCCATCGCTCCGCAACGAAGTCCCCTCGCTGTCCTAGTGAATTCCCGGGCTCTAGCGTCGGCTTCATCGGAGAATAGGCGGGCTAGGTCATCGACGACGTGCCGAAGATGATCTACGTCGAGGCATCGCTAGATCAAGCTCCAACTTCACCAAGTCAAGAAAACTTGTGAAGGAAACACACTCTACTACTTGGCAAGAGGTAGAGGATGAAGAAATAGGAAGTAGGTAGACTTTAGAATTGGATTTCTCACTTGTTTTCATCAATCACCATTGATGAAGCAAGCTTCTTCAAGTGAAGAAGATGAAGAAGAAGAAGATGAATATATTATCTCTCCTTTTCAAAAAGGAAATAATAAGAATACTTATCATAATGTAACCATGGTGAAGTGTAGAGAATCAACTAGGGTTAAGTGGAGTGGTTAGGGTTAAGCATGAGACAAAATGGTGACTTAGTCAAAGCTTCATGAAGCTTCAACATACAGGTCCAAAATGAGCCACCATTTCATTTCTTTATGCTTAATATTTTTCCAAAAAGAATAAATGGATAAATAAATGAGAAAAAGAAATGAAACCCTAACCACTTAAGTAACCATGGTTTAATTCTTTACACAAACCCAAACTAGCATGTATCATCAAACATGATACAATCTTGTGCACAAAAAATATATCATATATACAATGTGCACAAACCAAGTGAGAAAATCCATTTAAAGTGAACCAATACTAGTTAATGCAAAGTAATATATCAAATATATAATTATGCATTAAATTATTAAATCAACACTTGATTTAACGATCCGGTCATATCGCATATAACCGACTAATATCCAATGTATCGATTTATCGAATCAATCTTCGATTCGATAACTAGGTTATATCGCATACAACCATTCGACACATTGTTCGCGAGAATGAAATACGGTATCACATAGACGCATTATTCTCGGTCTCGCACATATCTCATATGCGCTCCTATTTCATTTCGCTTGAGCCAGGAAACCTCTGTGTAGGACTCTAAAGACTCGTCAATACACCGGCAGCAGATGATGATCATATCAAACATCCACAAGCTGCAACGGTCTGCTAAACGGAATGGCCACCCGGGTATTGAGCGATCAGAAGATCGACGAGCAAGCCCGCTCACACTCCAGTGAATCCAACTAGTAACACTACCGTACAGTCCGGTCTGATCGTCTGATATGTCGCATATCTCGCTTAGGGGTGGTAAACGTCAGACCCCAATAGCTCGATAAGTCGTGTCGATATGAGGTCTATAACAGTTCGAGAAACTACTGGTAACACTTACCAGTAAATCTCAGCAACCCTGGCCAGGGATTTCCGGTTATAGCCAATCGAACACAGCGCAACATCAACCCCCTATACCGGGAGAGACGAATCCCCTCCTATCGCTCATTGCCTCCATGTGACTCGGGACTGTACCCAAAAACCACCGTTTTGCATGCCCTCTTGGACATGGTAAGATGGAAATCAAAGTACAGTGGGAACCACACAAGACTCTATGACGATCTCGAGTCAACAGACTACTCTGTACCAGTGTCACCAGAGAACTGCCATCTGACGTAAGGTATAATACCATCTGGGAGATCTCGGCGAGTCCGTCCAGTGTACCCAGTCTCTACTGAGCACCCGAATGTCAAACACCAATGGATATGGGATCATCCATCGCCCATCTGTATGGGTCGAGAAGGTATACGCTAGTCTACTCTGGTATATCGATGCCCCATCTCGATACACCCACGACTAGGGACTTTGAAGGATGTACTTATGGACTACCATGTCCCCACTAGTATGATCTGCATCATAGTCCAGATAGTCAAGTACACATCCTAAGGGTTTTACCAACATGTAATAGAGAGACAATCAATGTACACGTTAAGGTAAAGAGCAACCAGATAGCATACTATCATGTCGAGCAAGAAAGTCCTCCCTATATTTGTCCCAGCATCCACTGCAATATACATCCTATGTACAGTAATGGCCTCTAGGGCATACATATAACTAACACTCCGCTTCCATAGTTGAGTCCGCAACGGTTTCCTGCTTGGAACTCTTCCAGCAAACCGCCCCTCCATTGAGGGTAAAGACATAACCCGACATGGACTTGGAGTCATCCTTGTCACTCTGGAAGCTGGAGTCAGCAAAGGCCTCAATTTGGAGGTCTTTTCCACCATACACCAAGAACATCTCCTTAGTCCTTCTCAGGTACTTGAGAATGTTCTTTACTGCTATCCAGTATTTCTTCCCTGGGTTCGACTGATACCGGCTTACAACGCTCAATGCGTATGCTACATCTGGTCTGGTACATAACATCGCATACATAATAGAGCCTACCGCAGATGCGTAGGGTAATGATGACATGCGAGCCCTTTCCAAATCAGTCTTGGGAGACATCTCTTTGGAGAGGGTGATTCCGTGACAAGCCTGTAGGTTACCACGCTTGGAATCTTCCATACTGAATCGTTTCAGTATGGTGTCGATGTACCTTGACTGTGAAAGTCCCAACATCCTCTTAGATCTATCACGATAGATCTGGATCCCCAGAATGTAGTTGGCATCGCCCAGGTCCTTCATGGAGAACCTCTGTGACAAGAATCCTTTGACTGACTGTAGCATAGGAATATCATTTCCTATTAGGAGAATGTCATCGACGTACAATACGAGGAATACCACATTTCTTCCTACAATCTTACTGTAAATGCATGGTTCATCTGGGTTTTTGACAAAGTCGAATTCTTTGACAGTATCATCAAAGCCGATGTTCCAACTCCGTGATGCCTGCTTGAGTCCATAGATGGACTTAAGCAACTTGCACACTTTACCGCTGCTCCCACTCTGAATGAATCCCTCTGGCTGATCCATATAGACGCACTCTTCCAAATATCCATTTAGAAAAGCCGCCTTTACGTCCATCTGCCAGATCTCATAATCGTGGAAGGCAGCAATGGCAAGAAGGATCCGAATGGGTTTAAGCATGGCTACCGGAGAAAAGGTCTCGTCATAGTCCAAACCAGGTCTTTGACGAAAACCCTTTGCAACGAGCCTAGCTTTATAGGTTTCAACCTTCCCATCTACACCAATCTTCTTTCTCAAGATCCATTTGCAGCCTACAGGTTTTACCCCTTCTGGAGCAAAGTCCAAAGTCCAAACTTTGTTGGTGTACATGGACTCCATCTCGGTCCGCATTGCATCCAGCCATTTTACCGAGTCACCGCTCTGAATGGCTTGCTGGAAGCTAGTAGGCTCACCATAATCCATGGTGCAATCCTCTCTATCCCCGTCTACGAGAAAACAGTAGTATCTCTCGGGCGGATGAGACTGCCTACTACTCCTGCGGAGCGGCGCAGGAATGTCCGGTTCTCCTGAAACTACCGGCTCTTCCAAGCTTTCAGTAATAGCTTGTGGTTCTGAAATTTCTTCCAGTTCTATTGCGCTCCCACTTATATGATTTTCCAAAAATTCAGTTTCCAAGAAGTGGGCATGCGGAGAAACAAAAACTTTTTGTCCTTCTGCGGAATAGAAAAGATACCCTCTGGAGTTCTTTGGGTATCCCACAAACTTACACAGTACTGAGCGTGCCTCGAGCTTGTCCGCATGCTGCTTTTTTACAAAAGCTGGACATCCCCATACCTTAAGATACTTAAGACAGGGTTTCTTCCCACTCCACATCTGATATGGGGTGGTAGGCACAGTCTTGGTTGGAGCCTTGTTCAAGAGATATGCAGCTGCTTCTAGTGCATAGCCCCAGAAAGATCGCGGTAACTCAGCCTTACTCATCATGGAACGAACCATATCCAATAGGGTCCGATTCCGCCTTTCCGATACACCGTTGTGTTGTGGTGTGTATGGAGGAGTAAGTTGAGAGAGAATTCCATTCTCTTTTAAGTAGTCCAGAAACTCGGCACTCAAGTATTCTCCACCTTGATCCGATCTTAGAATCTTGATACTTTTGCCGGTTTGTTTTTCAACTTCATTCTTGTATTCTTGAAATTTCCCAAAGGCCTCGGATTTGTTCTTCATTAAGAAGACATGTCCATACCTAGAGAAATCATCTGTGAAAGTAATGAAGTATGAATAACCACTTCGCGCATGTGTAGACATTGGACCACACACATCACTGTGTATGAGTCCCAAGAGCTTGCTCGCTCTTTCTCCGCGTCCAGTGAACGGAGTCTTTGTCATCTTTCCCATGAGACAAGATTCACAAGTGGCATAAGACTGATACTCGAACGGATTCAAGTACCCATCTTTATGTAACTTAGTTAATCGTGTCTCATTAATGTGACCCAGTCTACAATGCCATAAGAAAGCCTGATTTGTTTCCGGAGACTTTCTTTTAAGTGTGTTCTGGACACTGAAAATCTGAGCTTGATTTAACACGTATATTCCATTCTGTAATGTACCTGACCCAATCAGAACTTGATTTAGGTGGATGTGTACTACATCGCTTACAAAAGTAAATTCATATCCTTCCTTAGAAAGTAAGGATACAGATATGATATTACAAGTCGCACCTGGTACATACAAACAGTTACGCAAAATCAATATCTGCCCAGTTGTCAGTCCAAGATGATATTCCCCTACGGATTCAGCATCCATGCTCATTCCGTTAGCAACCCTGAGGGTCATATCACCTTTCCTGATAACCCTACGGTTTCTCAGAGCCTGTAACGAATTACAGATATGAGATCCTGATCCGGTATCCAATACCCAGGAAGTAGGGTTAACTGACATACCGTTCTCAATTACAAACACACTCGAAACCGAAGCCACAACATGCTTCGAATTCTGGCTACTGGCTTTGCAAGCCCTGCATTCCTTCTGCCAATGTTCATTCCCGTTATAATAGGAACGTCCCTCTTTTACTACATCCAGTCCTGAAACTTTTTCCTTTGCTTTTCCTTTTTCTTCCCTGGTTTCCTTCAGGGTAGAAGCAGAGGGCAGGGACTGTAGAATTAAGTCAGTACTTGACCTATTCTCCAACGTGGTCTCCAGGTCCGTGAGCTCAAAATAGCTGGCCTCTGTAAGGACGTTGTCTCCTACAGATGACCCGACAGCCAACCTTGCTTGAAGCAATTCGTTCGAGGTCTCATATCTTGCGATACGAGATTGCTCTCCATATAAATCTTTGTTATGGAGGAAGATAGAAACTGAGTCCATCTTCTCGTGCTGCCTCTGGTTTGCACCATTAACTGAGGCTAACACGAGGCACTTGGCTTTCGCACAATCCTTTTCCGATGTCCTACGGATGTAAATATCCGTGACAGGGGAAACTGGACCTGAGACGGTAGGGGTATGATCAGTTAAGAGGTGTCCCAGCTTGTCATGGGAAATGGACATCTGGACAGACCTTTGCCAGTCATAACGGTCAGGTTCAGTCATTTTATTATCTAGATGTAACCTATGTGTGGTCACTGGGTCGCTGCAATTAAGAGAGAGAGAAGAAAACACTCAGCATGATTCTCTTGCATGTTTAGATTGGTTTTTAATTTATCTAAACAGGATGGCTCCCACTGTCTCTCGAATCCCTCCTCAAACCATAAAGGAAGAATTAGTCGGGATCAATCTCACCGTACAATACTTGCTTAACCGTTCAGTCAGGCTAGTGTCGGTACTTCGAGGGAGGTTTTCCAACGCTTTCGCGAAGTTCCTTAATTAAATAACCTCTTTTCCCTGGGGGCGTAGCCCCGCTAACACCTTTCTAGACACCTACTTGGTTTATAGCATTGATCGTTAAGTGAGAAATTTCCCGAGGAGTAGCATATACTCACAGTAGGATCGGGATCCAAATATCATTGCGTGACAAAACTGAAGGAATCCTACCAGAATCATTACACTCCAAATGGTATGCAGCGCTAGCAAGTTTCAGCTCTTTTGAAACTCCCGATGTGGATTTTTGCCCCATGCTCTTATGACCTTGACGAAGGTCAACAAATCATAAGTCACATGTCAAGTTCTACCCGTCATTATCCAGGTTAATTTGAACCCACCCGTATATACCCTTGACGAAGGTCAACAAGGTAATACGACTGTCCCAAACCAACGCATCTATCTATGCTACATATGAACACCCAATAGCTACCAATCACTATGCCTTGACGAAGGTCAACAAACATAGCTTGAATACTATTGAATATTCATACGAAACGACGGAGGGCTACGAATGGTTTTGGCGAAACCTTGAACGTAGTGAACTTGATATAATCGAAGGAACGAGATAGCTTTTAGAAGGAGTGGCTCAAGCTCCGCATTTAAAAGTTAGTTTTGAAAAGAACCGAGTGGTTTTTCGAAAGTGTTCCAACGATTTTCACTTGGTTTATTTTCTTGCATTAGTTCTTTTAATGCGTGATATTCTTGCATTAGTTCTTTTAATGCGTCCCATCATTTAATCCTACCATTGCAGAAAACAACCAAAATATGACGTACGCTTATGCCATTCGCATTCACCACGGGGCCCCGTCATTACCCGTTAGGTTACTTAACTAACGACAAAGCGGGGGCTGGGCTAGCACTGCTGTAAAACATAAGCAACGACTAAATAATATCATATATAGATATATTGCAATGATAGCCATTTCAGATCACAGATGAACACATTGGATATACTAGGAACCCGCAATTCGTACGAGCCTGTAACGAAAAGCAGATTACACGGTTGCGGTGAATAGCAAATACCCTACCCAAGACCTCTACGGGTGCGGCAAACTACCCGCCAAGTACCCGAAGCGAAGCAACCTCCCTCAACCCCGTGAGTAGGCCACTCGGCACTTCGGCATACCCGGTAGTTTGTGCACCCCCTCCATGGGTGTATCCTAGGAGCAAAAACAGTAAAAAGAAATTATACAATGACGGCTACAACCCCGACCCGGTTGTGCGGCCATACAAATAATTATTACATCAATTTACAAATTTACATGAATTGAAAGAAAAGAAAACTCTCGTCTCACAACCCCCGGCTACTCACCCGCGACAATCCAATGAATTCATATACACATTCCAGCTACATTACAGATCACAGATTTGTATAACCCCCACTAATCGACATATAGCTATTAGCAGACGTTCAATACAAATATCACATCACAGAAAAACCCGTCAGTTTAAGTCTTTTAGAAGTTCGATCAAAAATACGGATTTTCAGGCCCCAAACACAAAATTTTCGTTCTGGAAAATCTGGGCAAAAAATACATATTCCAAAAATCCCAAAATACCCCTATGAACAAACTGCAAAAATAAAACCCCACGACCGAGTCAACTCGGCCGCGGTTCCGCGGCGGGAGCAAGCTCCCCCCGCGGAAACGCGACGCCTTGATCGATTCAGTGGGTCGAATTTTTGCGGTTTCTTCTAAAAACCCTGAGTCGATTTTTGGTATATCTGAAATAATTTTTGCAGCACTTTGAAAATCGACAGAAAGTTTGAAATCCGGGTGTATTTCGCTACTTTTTCTCCGATCGAATTTCTAGCTACTATGCTAACATGTTAGATAGAGTATAACCTGGCTCTGATACCACTGTAAGTCCATGATACCTCTCCCGGTACTTTCGGGTATGTGGAATTTGGTGAAAAATGATTTTCTAGAGGCGGTAACATGGACTCAAAACCGGATCTTTCTTAAACATCTAACTAACAACCTAACTAGGAGTTGTTAACTACTCGGTTAGGGGGTTATACCTTTTTTTCTTGAACTCCTTCGTCTTCAAGCCTCGATGGTTGTCCGGATCAGCTTCACCCCTTCATCTCCTTGCGCCGAAGATCGATCCACCCGAAAGCTTCTACCTTTGGCTTCTTCTTCGAACTTTGAAGAAACTAGTTCACTTGGTTTACCAAATCTTGTGAACTAGAGTGAGTAGAGGAGAGTGTGATAGGATTTTCTCTATGGTTCTTGCTTCTCAACACATGAGACAAGTGAACCATAGACAAGAGAGAGAGCAAGAGGAAGAGGGTGAGAGCAAGAGAATAGGAGAGCTCAAAACCAAGAGAGAGAAAGATCATGAAAGAATGAGCCACTCTTTTCTCTTTCACCCTCTCATAATCCAAAAACATCATGAGCCATAATGTTAATCAAGTATTATTATGTGATGGTTCAAATCATGTCAAAGGCAATATCATTTCCATGCACTCATTTTGCAAACCACAACAAGCAAGCAAAAGTCTTTGCATGAAAATGACAACCATTGTGATGATGATGGTCAACTAGTCCAACCTAGTCAACCGGTCAACAAAGTCAACAAGTCAACAAAGTCAACCCCTCAACAACCATGTCACTATAATACTTAATTAATATTATTGCTAATTATATATATATCATATTCTCATTAGGGTTGAGCAAAAAGCCAATAGTCAACAGTCAACGGTCAACAACCTTAATGAGAATCCTCTGCCTCTGTCTCTCCGTCAACTGTGCATACACACCCGCATCCGCGTTCTGAGGAACACGGATACATACTGGATAAAACCAATCCCAAAACGTACACTAGGATCTGGCTTAAACCAAAGCCCGCTAGTGTTAACTGTCTGGACACTGTACGTGCATAAGTGCACGGATGTGACCGAACCCTGTCGCAAAACCATGCGACCTGTCGCAAAACCATGCGACCTCTACACTTTTGCCTAAAGGCGAATAGCTTTCTGTGTGGGACTCTAAAGACTCGACACTACGCTGGCAGTGGGTTTAACCACAGACCGCAAGTGGCACTAGCTGTGCGTAACGGTCCCCAGGTAGATGCCGACAAGAAGACTGACGAGGTGAAACCCATCTGAACTCCTACTGAGCCTGAATGTGACAATCTCCGTACAGTCCGGTCTGTTCGTCTGATACATCGCATGGCGGGCCTAGGAGGGCGGAAAACGTCAGTCCCCTAATAGCGGTACAAGTCGTGTCGGAGTGAAGCCCAATACACCCTGAGATAACACTGGAAGCCTACCAGTATATCTCGCTTGCCCTGGCCAGGGACTACTCGTGTAATGGCTCTTCTAGACACAGCGCGATGTCAACCCCCAATACCGGGAGAGACGAATCATGTCTAACCGTCGCTGCCACCAAGTGCTTCGGGACTGCACCCAACTACTACCTGTTTGCACGACTCCTTTGAGCCGTGGTAGGGTAGTAACCAAAGTACAGTGGGAACACACTCGAGGCGAAGTGACAGTGTCAAGTCAGCGGACTAGGCTGTACTCATGTCACCTGGGAACTGATAACTTACGATAGGTATAATACAAACCGGTCAGTTCCCGACGAGTCCTGTCCAGTGTACTCGTAACCTAACGAGCACCCGCATACTATCTCCAGTACGACGTACTGATCGCTGTGGGACAGACCATCTCCCACTCTGGGATGAGAAGCGCATGCGCCAGTCTACTCCGGAGTATCGATGCCCTGTCTCGATAGTCCTGCGACTAGGGACCTGCATAAGGATGTGCTTATAGATTACTGTAACCCTTCGAAAATCGTTTAGGCAGTTTTTCGGTAATCGGCTTATTTTTCGGCTTTTTTCCGTAAAAAGTCAAAATAGGTATTTTCATTGTAGACCTAATTATACAAAATTTAGATAAGATATTACTATAATTTTTTCACTAAAATGTCACTTATAATTTTCTAGTTAAATAAAAAAAATTTCGTAATTAATTTTTTTTTTAATATTTTAAGCTTTTTAAAATACATTAAATTAGTGATAAATACAAATTTAATTAGGTAAATTTCATAATTAGGAATCTTTATAAGCTAAAATAGGGTGCTAATAAATTGTATCATGACTTGCTAAGATTTTAGTTTTATGGTTGGAAAATTGTGAAAAAATGAAGTAAAAAGGGGTCTTTTTGTAAAAAGTTGATGTGAAATGCATTAAATGAGATTTGAGGGATCTTTTTGACCTAGAAACTTATCCAAAAATCCCACACCATCTCCTCTAGCTGCTGGCCGACCCCATTCTGCAGAAATTCCCCTTGGTTCTCACTTCTTTTTGCTTCAAATTTCATGCCAAAATTCATAAAAAATCCACAAATTCATTAACCCATTCAAAGCTAAACCCTAATCCACTCTCTCCTCAACCAAAATTAGTTCAAAAATTAGAGAAAGGAGGCTTCTTTGGTGGCTTGATCATGCTAGGGTTCCACTTGTGAGATGAAATTCTAAACTAGTTTGTTAACTTGTAGTTTAATTGTGATAAAAATTGATATTTGAAGCATTAATTTAGTTGTAATTAATTGTTCATAAAAATCAAGAATGGGATTGATTTTGAACTAGGGTTTGAAGCATGGTTGATGGATTAAGTTAGGGCTTTGGTTACCTAATTGATTCCAGCTAGAGACGACTTCATGCGGAGACGAGTTGTACTAATAGATGATAGAAGGTCGCTAGTCACCCGAGGATGAATGACTAGGACAGGTGGTTCGTTCGCCTACCCCGATGCGAGGTCATCAGATAGATTGATTCCAGCTAGAGACGACTTCATGCGGAGACGTTGAGAGTTGACAGAGACGATCGAATGTCAGCAACCTATTATTCCAAGTTTAAAGTATTTGGAAAGGCACGCAGGCGATTCTATGGACCCTCTAGAAGAATGAAACCCTAACTCGACTTAATGACCGTGTGAAAGCCTTTGAACCTTAGGGTTTGCGGCAGTTCCGTGGCTCCATTAGTGAGGCTTGGGTTTGCCCTTCTACGGCTGGACCATCGATGCTGTGGTACGTACTCGATACTGTTAAACTCTACCCAAGATGTTGAGCTCTTGGGGGATTATGAGGTTTTGACAAATCAATCGGATGGTTCGACTTCATTCGGATACCGGTGGTGAGATGCATTTCTTGGGAGACTCCAGATACGAGGATAGCCGTAGGAGCTCAGTCCATGCAGCTACGACGAGACGAGTCCGAAGCACTCGACATTAAGGAAAGTAGAGTAAAAGGTTCGTACGAGATCTTGATGAGACGACGTTCCACTCTGCCGACATCAGAGATGCGATACGCATGCTGAGGCATTGTACTTGGATATACCTTCCAGAAGGAGTCGCGATGAGTATGCTGCCATTCCGGAACAAGAACAGATCTAGTAAGGGACGATGACTTCCGGACAGTTCGGCAGAGACGAGATTTGGGAGAGATCTCGATAGGACCTTACTGGAAGAAATTACGAGAAGACTTGGACCCAGGAGTGGTCATGTTATGCACACCGGCAGGCCAGAGTTCAGGATCGTCGACGATACATGTTATGAGTGACCACGACAGTTGGCCATAGATTCTTGGGGGATGTGCTTGAGCGGGACTATTCCGCCATATGTGATTCAGTATTTTGGACGATTTATTCGCATGACTGATTTTGATGATTGAGTTTCATGATATTCGTTTTCATGTACCATGGTTGCACCTACTGAGTATTTACGATTTTTGCACAGTTGTTGCACTTGATATCATTTTCGTGCCTTGGTTTCGCATGTTTATGATTTTATGGGTTTCATACAGTTGAGTTGATTTTGTGCGTATGTACGCACACGATTTGGTTTTTGCACTCGGTATAGTTCATATATGCTTGCAGTGCAGTGTTACGTATGTTGTGCATTTAGATGCACTGGACTTCGATTTCGATAGTGATGTTCGATATTTGTTTTGTTCACCTTGTGCTCCTGATTGGATTTTGCGCATATTCGGCGCTTGATATTGGATTTCATGATTTCGTGCACGATGGATGCACCTGATTTGGATTTACGCGCATGTTGGGCGCATGTTTTGAGGTGCGATTTTGGTGCACACCAGATGCACTAAATCGAGATTCTTCGTGCATGTCAGATGCACCCGATTTTACTGTCAGGCACCCACGTTGCCTATGACAGATGTTTCGTGCACACCCGATGCACTTAGATCTTGTTTCGGTGCACATGTTGGCACATATATGGATTTTGATTTCTGTGCGCACCAGACATATGTAGTATTCGTATGCATATTTTGGGATTGATTTCTTATGGAGCAGTACATTTTTATGATGATTGCTATGAGTTTTTGTACTGAGCCGGACTAGTCAGAGGACAGTACCTGAATATATTTTGCATGCATTGATAGTTATTGAAGGAATTTCCAAAAAGAGAGCTATAGTCTCAGTATTTACCTACGTGTCTGATATGACACGAAATGTTTAAAACAAGGAGACCCTTCTAAATTGTTTCCAAAACGGCGGAACGTACATATTAAACAAAGGATATATATATATGTAGTTATTTTCTTACAATAGACGTCCGCCACTGTGCAGTGCTGCGAGCATCGCACAGCGATTTGAAGAAGATTTGGCATGCAGTGCTTCCAGATGTTTTAATGATGTATATCATATTGATTTTCATTTTGGATTTAGACATTGTGTCTTCACCATGACTCCGATGATTGCGGGATGTTGTATGGAGTTTTGATTTTGAGTTACATGCTAATTTTTCATGCGCATGCGCTGCGCTACGATTTGTTTTATGTATTTATGACTTCGGAGCCCCGACGACTTGATGGTTTTGCTTAGATGTTTTAGCGTTTGGAGGGGGGTTAAATTTAAATTCGGGGACCGAATTTCTTTAAGGGGGGAAGATTGTAAAGTTTTGAAAATCGTTTCGGTGAAATTTCGGAAAATCGGCAAAATAAGGGGGTTTTCTGTAAAAAGGCAAAATATATATATGTTTATTTTAAAATTAAATATACATATTCTAGCTATGTAATTGCTAGTATTTGGTGTTTATTGAGCCACTGGTGAAATTTCAAATTTTCTGAAAAATTTTCCGAAAATTATTATTTTAATATTAATTTAAGCCGTCACTAATACATTTAATTAGGGAAAATTACAAATTGGAATGGGTTTATAAAATTTTTATAATTCTTGACACACTAAACTGATATGTAAAATATTGTTTCTGAAACGAAATGGTTTGCCAAAACGGTTTGGAAAATATCGAAGAAAAAAAGGCTTAAATAGTGAAATTAGTGTAAATAGATGTTGGGGTATATCATTTATCATTTTTCCCTCACCCACACCCTCTCTCCTCTCCCCAAATCAGCAGCCCAAGTTTCCCCCTCCTCATTTCCCCACTTGTTTTGCCCAAAAGAAATGAAAAGAAAAAGGAAATGAAAGAATAAATGAATATATAAGTATGGGCTTTGACCTTTGGTTGACTTGATATCATTTTCCCCACTTGACTCTCTCTCCTCTCTCCCACAACTCCTGGCCGAGCTCCCCTCCTCCAACAGCAGCAGCCCACTCTTTTTTCTCACCTCATTTCACACCCAAATCCAATAAAAAATGCTTCAAAATCAACACAAAAATCCCACAAAATAAAAATCCAACTCCTACCCATTTTTACTTAGCCTCTCAAGCATGGATTTTGGTGAAAAGTTTTCAAATTGGAGGTTAAGATTTTCATGCTAGATCTCAAATCTTGTGAGGTATAAATCTTGACCTTTTCTTAAATTGTTGTTTGAATACTTTAAATCAAGCATAATTAGTTAATAGTTTGGGTTTAATTGAATGTTTTGAAAAATATAGTAAGGGTTTGTGATTTCAATTAGGGTTTTTATTATATTATTAGGGATGCAAGGTTTAGTTTAACATCTTAATGTATATAAAACCTAGTTTGGTTGATTAAATTGCACTTGTTATTTGTAATTTGTCCAAATTGCTTAAATTGCAAACTAGATTTTTGTAAACTATGCATTTGATTAAGAGAAAAATGTGATTAGGTTTTTCATGACTTTATTAACATTTTAAATTGTAGTTCAATGCTTTAGGTCATGCAAATCCAAGCTAGATTGTTGTTTGTGCATTTTTACTATAAAATTGTTAAAATTGGTTATGTATGCAAACTAGATTTTTGAGATTGATATTAAGAGTTAAGTTTAAAATCTAATTATCATTGGTATGACTTAATTAAGATGTTTAGTGAGCTTTATGGCCGCTAGATTTGTTTAAACGTCGAGTTTGTACTAAAACGGTAAATTTTTTCTTGCTAGATTTTCGGAAAAATGGTTTTTAAAGTGAGTTTGGGGTTTTTGTAAGTTTTAACCCATTTTATATTATAATTAGTGTTCGTGAATGTGCAAATGAGTGTGATTGGGTTTTTCTCGATGGTTTGATGTTTGTACATCGACATCGAGGGTTGGTTTGGCTATTCGTGCATGCGTAGGCGATAGGTTTTGACCTATGCGTAATACGCGTACCGATTTGATTTTCATATGCCGTTTCGATTTCGAATTTGGATTTTAATGCGATACGGTGCGTTATGACATGTAGGTACCCTATGTAGACTTCGAGACGACAAGCAAGCACGTGGCGACGTCGGCACCGACGAGCGAGGACCAGGTGAGTAGATTTATATCTACGGGGAGAAGTCGGGTGGATGGCGTATAGCACCCCCGTAGTTCGTAGTGATGTATACGAATACGTATACACACATATATTTTGATTATATATTTTATGTTGATATGAGACTTGATGATAAAGGTAGATTCTAGGTATTCATGGATTAGTTTAGTGTTAGTTGCGAAACCCTAGAGTAGTTGTTACACCCACACACAAACATGCATACATCTATGTTATTACCTGTGCGTATATGGGGAGATGTGTTTATGTGTTCACCTGGGTATGGGACTAGGTGTTCACATACTGGATTTGCGGATGATACTTGGGATTGAGATGAGTCGATGAGATTCGAGTTGAGGCCGTGAGATCGGTGATATGGCAGGATTCGTACTTGAGATACGTCCTGATGTTATAGCGGATCTTTGGATGACAATGCCATGTGAATAGTGATATTAGTAGTGTACTAGACGTAGGTCAGTACCCCAGATGATGATCTTGATAAAGAGGATACCAGATGAACAGTGTGATGAGTATGATATTGACCCGTACCCAAATTTGGGGATGCCGTACGATGGATTTACGTACGAGCTATATATTGATGATTGATCCGCACTCTTGACTTGGGATGTCTGATTATAGATATGGTATCGGATATGATATTATTGAGGCGGGATCACCGACTAATATATATACAGGTATGTATACGTATCGACTCAGATGTTAGGCGGTTTCCTTACCTGTAGTTCAGCTTGTTAGTTCAGCCGTATAGTTTAGTGTAGTTGTTAGACTAGATTAGACTCCTACCTATTTCAAAACTAACGAATCGTGGGTATTTTAAAAGACAGGTCAAGGGATTCTACGGATATTTCAAAAGACGTATCTTTTCTTAAAAACACCCTAGCCCTTATTTTCAAAACACCGCGATTCGTGTTATTTCAAAAGGCACTATTGTAGGACTTATATTAGGGTAATGCAGTTTAGTTATCGTTGTGTCTAGTATTCAGCTCCCGCATATTATTGCTGTTGCTCCGCATCGCATACTTATTGTAATTCATATTTCATTATTGATATCATGCTGTTAGGACACCATCACCATTACCGATGATGCGTATGTACCACGTACACTTACTTGCCGGCTCACACACATCTTCATCGGTAATTGCCATGTCACGTACACTTAGAAAATACTGTTACATTGACATAGCCTGTTAGCTAATAGTTTAGACATGATATTAGTGTACTTGCCTTATATGCTAGTTTAGACATTGTAGTTATTACCTGCTACTTCATGCATACTTTTATTCATTGTTATGCCGCATTCATGGATTCTCATGCATATATTCACTATTTTACGTGCTATTGAGGTTTTGGATTCGGATTTCCATGAGATTTTCTGGATTTGGGGGAAAACCGCAAAACTTATACAAACTTCTTCTCTCTCTTTTTAAATGAAAAGCGCGGTTTTCCCATGATGTATGAGTCGTCCACCATGAGTTTGCTGATGGATTTCGAGACCCGATTCGAGGAGACGGATGAACCGTTTCGGGTACATGGTGGACCCGGTAAGGTACCCCGAGGCAAGAAGCGCGTGATGATGACGATGTGAGCCTGGCAGGGGAGCACTACCTACCGGTGATTTTACCCGACGCGTCGGATATCCGGAGGATACCGTCGTGGTCTTGAGATTGATGGTAGGGGCCGGTCTGGACTGACGGCGCCCTAGATCGTGAGATTGACATACAGAGATTTTGAGATATTGAGGTACAGAGATTGCGACACAGAGATATCGAGAGATTTGGATACTTGTTTTGTGTCGATGCTAGGCACTGTTTATGCTGATTTCATTTATGATACCTCGTTTATAAAAAGATACAGAAATCTCACTAATTTATGACAGCAGTTTTCATCAGTACATGCATTCTGTTTCATGCATTCATACATCATCCATATGATATATTGCTACCTAAGGCACTGACACAGGCACATGGGATTACACTCGGGTTAGATATTTACCCTAGCCATTGTTATAGGCTGCATGTTATATATTTGAGGATATATTATGATCGTTGACCTAGGATTGCGTTGTTCATGCGATTTCTGTTCGTAGATGTTTTTCTACTCACGAGTTGGCAACTCACCCCCGTTGTGCCACAGTTTCTTGTAGGTTTTGCCATACAGGTTTCATTACGGCTTTGCTGGCACTGCTTCTTTCGGGTGACTTGCTAGTAGGTGGGTTTATTGGTATCGTACCCATCATATTACTTTGTATAATATTATTCAGTTGTATCTAGTAAATTCTATCAATCAAACATGTATTTATTTTGAGATAGAGACCAGTGATGTTATTCTTTCGACCTTAGAGTCGCGCGTTATATTTCTGTTGATTTCTTGTGGTTTTGAGTTTCCTTTTGAGTTTTGATCCTCGCCCTTGGCGTTGTATATTATATTACTTGTGTGGTTGTGACCGTCGATTGACGAAGAGCTAGCTCCCGCTTGGGGATGCCTTTTATTGATTTCGTATACTATTCATGTTGTATCCCGTTTGGGGGCCAGTATTTACAAAGGAGACTCTGCCGAAATTTTCAAGAAGTATTTGATATTTTTTTAAAACGCATAATTCGTCTTATGCTAATAAAACTACTTGATTTAAATTGGTTTTTCCTTCACTCTACTACTTTTCTTGGTTTGGATTTCTGGGTTTTCAGGTTACTTAGATTACGTACGCCTCGAGAAGTTTCATAGTTTAAGTGCCGGTCATGTTCCGTAATTTCGGGACGTGACAAAGTTGGTATCAGAGCGTTAGGTTTTACCTTCGGAGCGTAGGATGACCCTTGGTTGATGGAATAGGTGACTAAAGTAGAGTGACGTACCGTTGGTATGTTCCGCGGCATACTTACGATACGCTACTCCACTTAAGAAGCCTTAGGATGTACATTTCTTTGTTCAGTATTATATTCATTCCTGATTCAGCCTCATCGGTACCAGTTATGGTTTGCTTCCACGATTACGGGCAGGGAGAGCTACGGCTAGAGTTGCGGTCAGCATGAGCTCGCCACGAACGAGGACTGACCAGGGCGTAATTCCGGCGACACACGATTGCGGAGATGTGTCTTTTTATTGTGTTTTCGCGCCACGAGCGTTGGGTGGATTGCTGTATGAGATTACTCACACGTGCAGATCACCCCCAGAGGATTGAGCCAATGACAGAGGCCAACCAGATTTTGATGACCGTTGGTGTATTGCTTATTCATGATGATTGAGGCACTGTTCAGCGTGCAGACGAGTGAGCCAGTTATTGCTGCGAACGACGAGATATTGCCCCAGATGTTGGAGCTATTGCAGGACGAGTTGTACTAATAGATGATAGAAGGTCGCTAGTCACCTGAGGATGAATGACTAGGACAGGTGGTTCGTTCGCCTACCCCGATGCGAGGTCATCAGATAGATTGATTCCAGCTAGAGACGACTTCATGCGGAGACGTTGAGAGTTGACAGAGACGATCGAATGTCAGCAACCTATTATTCCAAGTTTAAAGTATTTGGAAAGGCATGCAGGCAATTCTATGGACCCTCTAGAAGAATGAAACCCTAACTCGACTTAATGACCGTGTGAAAGCCTTTGAACCTTAGGGTTTGCGGCAGTTTTGCGGCGCCATTAGTGAGGCTTGGGTTTGCCCTTCTACGGCTGGACCATCGATGCTGTGGTACGTACTCGATACTGTTAAACTGTACCCAAGATGTTGAGCTCTTGGGGGATTATGAGGTTTTGACAAATCAATCGGATGGTTCGACTTCATTCGGATGCCCGGTGGTGAGATGCATTTCTTGGGAGACTCCAGATACGAGGATAGCCGTAGGAGCTCAGTCCATGCAGCCACGACGAGACGAGTCCGAAGCACTCGACATTAAGGAAAGTGGAGTAAGAGGTTCGTACGAGATCTTGATGAGACGACGTTCCACTCCGCCGACATCAGAGATGCGATACGCATGCTGAGGCATTGTACTTAGATATACCTTCCAGAAGGAGTCGCGATGAGTATGCTGCCATTCCGGAACGAGAACAGATCTAGTAAGGGACGATGACTTCCGGACAGTTCGGCAGAGACGAGATTTGGGAGAGATCTCGATAGGACCTTTCTGGAAGAAATTACGAGAAGACTTGGACCCAGGAGTGGTCATGTTATGCACACCGGCAGGCCAGAGTTCAGGATCGTCGACGATACATGTTATGAGTGACCACGACAGTTGGCCATAGATTCTTGGGGGATGTGCTTGAGCGGGACTATTCCGCCATATGTGATTCAGTATTTTGGACGATCTATTCGCATGACTGATTTTGATGATTGAGTTTCATGATATTCGTTTTCATGTACCATGGTTGCACCTACTGAGTATTTACGATTTTTGCACAGTTGTTGCACTTGATATCATTTTCGTGCCTTGGTTTCGCATGTTTATGATTTTATGGGTTTCATACAGTTAAGTTGATTTTGTGCGTATGTACGCACACGATTTGGTTTTTGCACTCGGTATAGTTCATATATGCTTGCAGTGCAGTGTTACGTATGTTGTGCATTTAGATGCACTGGACTTCGATTTCGATAGTGATGTTCGATATTTGTTTTGTGCACCTTGTGCACCTGATTGGATTTTGCGCTTATTCGGCGCTTGATATTGAATTACATGATTTCGTGCACGATGGATGCACCTGATTTGGATTTACGCGCATGTTGGGCGCATGTTTTGAGGTGCGATTTTGGTGCACACCAGATGCACTAAATCGAGATTCTTCGTGCATGTCAGATGCACCCGATTTTGCTGTCAGGCACCCACGTTGCCTATGACAGATGTTTCGTGCACACCCGATGCACTTAGATCTTGTTTCGGTGCACATGTTGGCACATATATGGATTTTGATTTCCGTGCGCACCAGACATACGTAGTATTCGTATGCATATTTTGGGATTGATTTCTTATGGAGCAGTACGTTTTTATGACGATTGCTATGAGTTTTTGTACTGAGAAGGTCTAGTCAGAGGACAGTACCTGAATATATTTTGCATGCATTGATAGTTATTGAAGGAATTTCCAAAAAGCGAGCTATAGTCTCAGTATTTACCTACGTGTCTGATATGACACGAAATGTTTAAAACAAGGAGACCCTTCTAAATTGTTTCCAAAACGGCGGAACGTACATATTAAACAAAGGATATATATATATATATATATATATATATGTAGCTATTTTCTTACAATAGACGTCCGCCACTGTGCAGTGCTGCGAGCATCGCACAGCGATATGAAGAAGATTTGGCATGCAGTGCTTCCAGATGTTTTAATGATGTATATCATATTGATTTTCATTTTGGATTTAGACATTGTGTCTTCACCATGACTCCGATGATTGCGGGATGTTGTATGGAGTTTTGATTTTGAGTTACATGCTCATTTTTCATGCGCATGCGCTGCGCTACGATTTGTTTTATGTATTTATGACTTCGGAGCCCCGACGACTTGATGGTTTTGCTTAGATGTTTTAGCGTTTGGAGGGGGGTTTAATTTAAATTCGGGGACCGAATTTCTTTAAGGGGGGAAGATTGTAACGTTTTGAAAATCGTTTCGGTGAAATTTCGGAAAATCGGCAAAATAAGGGGTTTTTTTGTAAAAAGTCAAAATATAAATATGTTTATTTTAAAATTAAATATACATATTCTAGCTATGTAATTGCTAGTATTTGGTGTTTATTGAGCCACTGGTGAAATTTCAAATTTTCTGAAAAATTTTCCGAAAATTATTATTTTAATATTATTTTAAGCCGTCACTAATACATTTAATTAGGGAAAATTACAGATTGGAATGGGTTTATAAAATTTTTATAATTCATGACACACTAAACTGATATGTAAAATATTGTTTCTGAAACGAAATGGTTTGCCAAAACGGTTTGGAAAATATCGAAGAAAAAAAGGCTTAAATAGTGAAATTAGTGTAAATAGATGTTGGGGTATATCATTTATCATTTTTCCCTCACCCACACTCACCCACACCCTCTCTCCTCTCCCCAAATCAGCAGCCCAAGTTTCCCCCTCCTTATTTCCCCACTTGTTTTGCCCAAAAGAAATGAAAAGAAAAAGGAAATGAAAGAATAAATGAATATATAAGTATGGGCTTTGACCTTTGATTGACTTGATATCATTTTCCCCACTTGACTCTCTCTCCTCTCTCCCACAACTCCTGGCCGAGCTCCCCTCCTCCAACAGCAGCAGCCCACTCTTTTTCCTCACCTCATTTCACACCCAAATCCAATAAAAAATGCTTCAAAATCAACACAAAAATCCCACAAAATAAAAATCCAACTCCTTCCCATTTTTACTTAGCCTCTCAAGCATGGATTTTGGTGAAAAGTTTTCAAATTGGAGGTCAAGATTTTCATGCTAGATCTCAAATCTTGTGAGGTATAAATCTTGACCTTTTGTTAAATTGTTGTTTGAATACTTTAAATCAAGCATAATTAGTTAATAGTTTGGGTTTAATTGAATGTTTTGAAAAATATAGTAAGGGTTTGTGATTTCAATTAGGGTTTTTATTATATTATTAGTGATGCAAGGTTTAGTTTAACATCTTAATGTATATAAAACCTAGTTTGGTTGATTAAATTGCACTTGTTATTTGTAATTTGTCCAAATTGCTTAAATTGCAAACTAGGTTTTTGTAAACTATAAATTTGATTAAGAGAAAAATGTGATTAGATTTTTCATGACTTTATTAACATTTTAAATTTTAGTTCAATGCTTTAGGTCATGCAAATCCAAGCTAGATTGTTGTTTGTGCATTTTTGCTATAAAATTGTTAAAATTGGTTATGTATGCAAACTAGATTTTTGAGATTGATATTAAGAGTTAAGTTTAAAATCTAATTATCATTGGTATGACTTAATTAAGATGTTTAGTGAGCTTTATGGCCTCTAGATTTGTTTAAACGTCGAGTTTTGTACTAAAACGGTAAAAAAAATCTTGCTAGATTTTCGGAAAAATGGCTTTTAAAGTGAGTTTGGGGTTTTTGTAAGTTTTAACCCATTTTATATTATAATTAGTGTTCGTGAATGTGCAAATGAGTGTGATTGGGTTTTTCTCGATGGTTTGACGTTTGTACATCGACATCGAGGGTTGGTTTGTCTATTCATGCATGCGTAGGCGATAGGTTTTGACTTATGCGTGATACGCGTGCCGATTTGATTTTCATATGCCGTTTCGATTTCGAATTTGGATTTTAATGCGATACGGTGCGTTATGACATGTAGGTACCCCATGTAGACTTCGAGACGACAAGCAAGCACGTGGCGACGTCGGCACCGACGAGCGAGGACTAGGTGAGTAGATTTATATCTACGTGGAGAAGTCGGGTGGATGGCGTACAGCACCCCCGTAGTTCGTAGTAATGTTTACGAATACGTATACACACATATATTTTGATTATATATTTTATGTTGATATGAGACTTGATGATAAAGGTAGATTCTAGGTGTTCATGGATTAGTTTAGTGTTAGTTGCGAAACCCTAGAGTAGTTGTTACACCCACACACGCACACACACACATGCATACATCTATGTTATTACCTGTGCGTATATGTGGAGATGTGTTTATGTGTTCACCTGGGTATGGGACTAGGTGTTCACATACTGGATTTGCGGATGATACTTGGGATTGAGATGAGTCGATGTGATTTGAGTTGAGGCTGTGAGATCGGTGATATGGCAAGATTCGTACTTGAGATACGTCCTGATGTTATAGCGGATCTTTGGATGACAATGTAAGTGCACGGCGGCGCCCCGGCCGTCAATCCGACGGCCAAATGCGGAAGCGGTGATAAACTTAAAATTTTACTTGGACTGGAAAATCGCCGCGCACTAATACCCGGATCGAACCACTAATTAGTCCTAGCTAACAATAAGATGAGAAAGAGATATACCGACGATCCAAGTCCTCCGGTCTTCTCATCATCGTCCGGATCTCCTGCGGAATGTCCCGTCTCCTCCTCGTCGCCGGAAGTGCACCACATCGCCTACTTCTTTTACGGGCTCCCACCTCAATGCCGAGGCAACTCGGGCACGAAGCCGGCTACTCGACGTGCCCAAGATTTGCTGTAGAATGTAGTGTGGATCTATATGTCTCATTTGGGGTTTGTGGAGTTGCCTTTTTGGTGGAGGGATTGAACAAGAAGTATATGGAGGAGCTTGGAGAACTTTGGTGCATGAAAAATGAACAACATTTTCCCCACCTCATGAAATGAATCCCATCCTCTATCAAGGAATGGCCGCGCCCCCCCCTTTGGTGTGATTGGAGAGAGAGTAAGGTCAAGGGGGTGGGTGGAATGCAATGATGCAAGGAAGTAATGATGAAAGAAAAACAAATGATCACAAGGAAATCCACACTCCATCAACAACATCAACTCAACAAAGTCAAGCCATCATGATAGCTAGAAGTCAAGGTCAATGAGAGACTATCATGATACAACAATAAGCAAATACGCCCTCCACAAATACTTATTTGCAACAATGCAAATAAGCCCTCCTCCACCAATCTTCGGCCAATGAACGGAACAATGGAAATCGGTCGAAACGGAAAGCAAACTGGCAACTCCAGAAAACTGGTCCCCTAAAAAATTACAGGAAAACCCCGATACTGTGCATACACACCCGCATCTGTATTTCGACCGAAATACAAAATGCAATGAGACAAAATTCACACTGTACTATACTAGGATCCGGCTTATACCAAAGCCGGCCAGTAATATCCGTTCGATCCTGATCCGTGCAATACCGCACGTATCTGATCGAACCCTGCCATATATCCATACGGCCTATAGTACAAACTGTCCGATCCTGATCCGTGCAATACCGCACGTATCTGATCGGACCTTGCCATATCTCCATACGGCCTCTACAACCTTTCGCCCGAAAGCTTGAGTAACTGAATGTGGAGGACTCTAAAGACTAATCAACACCTTGGTTGTGGATTTAACCACTAGCACGTTAAAGGTATAAGCCAATACATAACGGGCTACCAGGTATTGACCAAAAGGGACGTCTGTGAGCGAACTCAGCCTGACTCCCTACTGAGCCTGTCAGTGACAATATCCGTACAGTCCGGTCCGTTCATCTATGAGCATCGCATGGCGGGCCTAGGGGGTTGGTAAAAGTCAGACCCCCAAAAGCGGTACAAGTCGTGTCGGAGTGTAGCCCAGAACACCCTGAGATACTACTAGAATACCTACCAGTAAATCTCCTTGCCTCGGCCGAGGGCTTCGTGTAATGGCTCTCCTAGACACAGCACGACCTCACCCCCAATACCGGGAGAGACGAACCCCTGAAGATGCGCTCACTGCCTCCATGTGGCTCGGGACTGTACCCAACTAAAACCTGTTTGCACGACTCTTTTGAGCCGTGGTAGGGTAGTAATCAAAGTACAGTGGGAACTCACACGAGACAAATGACGATCCCCAGGTCGATGAACTAACCTGTACATATGTCACCAGGGAACTGCCATCTGACGTCTGGTATATTACCAACTAGCATGTTCCCGGCGAGTCATGTCCGGTGTACTCATAACCCAATGAGCACCTGTATACATCTTAGGTGATCCAACTGACACCAGTGGCTTGTGAGACCGGCCACTGCCCCTCGTCGGGGTCTCGACTGTATACACTAGTCTACTATGGAGAATCGATGCCCTGTTTTGAAACTCTCATGACTAGGGACCTTTTAAGGATATGCTTATAGACCCCCAGCTCCCACTTATATGATCGCCCTCATACTGCTGGTGGTCAAGCAAGAATCCTAGGGGCTCTATCAACGTGTAATAGCGACGTGTCAGGTCACTTAAAACAGCACACGATGATAAAGGTAAACCAGATAGCATACTATCATCTCGAGTAAGACTGTCCTACCGGGATAGGTCCTCCCTCAATCATTGCAATCACGTACCTGTGATCCAATAATTGACTCTGAGGGCACTATCTCCAACAATCTCCCACTTGCACTCAAGGCTAATTATTGCGATGTCGCATACTCACAGCCCGTGTGATACCGAACACCCAACTCCTCTACTAGTCAGTCTCACAAAGCTCGTTTGCGAAACTATTGCGTTCGTGGAATAGCCTCAGTGAGTGGATCCGCTTTGTTGTCTCTTTCCATGTCTCTCTATATCTCAAGTTCGCGGAGAAAGCCATCTCCCGAAATGAGCAATACCTGTCTTAGAATGTGTCTGGATGTCTGATGGGACATAGCTCATAAATGAACTCCAAATCCAAACTTCTTAGACTGTATCGACAACTGAACTTAATCAGTATCCTGCGCCATGCCACCCTTCAGTATTGCCTTGGACCACCTGTCCAAAATACTGCCCCTCATCAGAAGGAAAGCTATAACTCTGACAACCTCCTTGTCGTCCATGTCACCTTGGAAGCCTGGAATGATAACTGTCTCCCGAATGAGGCTGTCGTTATCATATCCCTAGAACATCCACTTATGTTCTAAAACTGCTTCCGACCGTTTCTCCAGGATTGGATCAATGTCAACTTATTGCATCTAGTGCAAGAACAACATCTGGTGTGGTACTTGACATCTCATGATTGACTCAATCGCCTGAGCAAGTGATCTGCCAATCATGCACATCCCTCTCCCCTTTAGTCTGTAAGACACCTTTAGAGAGGGTGACTCCATTACCTGCAGGTACACTACCGTGCCAGGAGTCGTCCATTCTAAATACTCTTAGAATGCTGTCTGAGTACCCAGATTGGGAAACCACCCAAATCTAGATCTAAAACCATAGATCTAGTAACCAGTATGTCTGACATAATATCCAAGTCCTGTGTGGAGAAACCACTGTGTGACGACCAAAGTATAACCGATTGTAGTATAGGAATTTCCTTTCCTACTCTGTGTATGTCATCCAAATACCATGATATCAAACCCTACTACCTTCTCAACAGATCCATCCCCTATTCTGATGAAGTCAAACCTATGACTGTCACGTCAGAAATAGATGATCTATCTCCGCTACATCTGCTTTAGTCTATAAATAGACATAAGCTACCTGTCCACCAATGCTTCCGCTGCTCCCACTGTCTACGACAACCCTCTGGCAGAGTCATATACACGTACACTTCTAAAGCTAGTTTAGAACGACGCTATACTCATCCTCCCGCCGGGTCTCGCAACCTGGAACAACAGCAATGGTAAGTGTGGGTAAACAAGAACTTCCCTGTCACCGTCCTTGAGGCTACCGTAGTACCTCTCGAGTGCCTGAAGTTACCCACCGCATCTGCGGAGTGGCCAATGGAATGTCAAACCAGATTGAATCTTTAGGTTCCTATCAAATCTTCAGTAATCGTTTGTGGTTCTGGAATCACTTCCAGTTCTACCATACTCCCACTTACTGTTTTCTGAAAAAATCCATTTTTATTAAAACTGTGGCGAGTTTAGAACAATATCGCTATTGTTCATCCAGATGGTAGAAAGTCAACCCTCGTCATAGCCTGGGTCAACCCACAAACAGCCATTACAGAAACGTGCCTTGAGTTGTCCATTGTCTGGTTTTAAGCATAAACCGGACAACTCCCCGTACCTTAACATCGTTAAGATATGAACTGTTCTATGTCCAATATAGAAACAGAGGCACTGATTTAATTGAACCGGATTCAAATCATGCAACTGTCTCCAGTGCATGTCAACAAAATGGAAGGAGGCCGATCAGCGTTACTCAACTTAGGAATGCTTCCAATTATGAGTAACCTGAAAGAGAAGCAATTTCTCTTAATCACTACTATCAACTGAATACCCTATACAAGTATCTATATCTTCGATCACTTTGAAGAATCCCGATACTTGCTATACCTGGTTCTCTACTCTATTCAAATACCTATAACTTCTCCAAATTCGGACCCTGTGTTTCCACGAAACAATTGTCTAAAAACTAGAGAACTCATAAGTAAACCGAATATAGTACGAGGACCATCCCCTCTGTCCTGATGGACCCATGGACAACATACAATACTCTGTATAAGTCCCTTGAGTCTGATAACTCATTCACTGTGTGTCGCAGGTTGAAAACTGTACTTATGGTTAAGAAGAATTACACCGCTGTTTAATGCTCCTTACCTAACCATCCACTGATATAGGTAAATGTCGTAGACATAATTTCAAAAAGGTATATCTCACTCTATGAAAATAGACGTACTGATATATCAATTTGAAATTGGTGCATAACTGCGGATATTCAAAACCAAATATTTGCCAACCGGCAAACAGCCCAGGTGATTTCCTCAAATATCACCGATTACAACGAATCTCGATATAATGAGGATAATCACCCAATTCCGAATAACTTACTCCCACTCATCATCTGTAAAACCATACAGATGTGACAATCGTACCTGGTAAATACATACCCTGGAGTAAGTATCTAATCGGGAAATCAGTTTTCTTTTAACAGTACACAGTGAAACTGAAACATTGAAATGTTTCGATGGGGTATCCCGGTATTCCTAGTAATGCCTCTTCCAGATTCACGACCGTAACCGTATAATCCTTTGCTACCTCACCAAATCCCTTCATATGTCTTTAGTCATTACCTTCTGCACACCCCTTTAGGCCAAATGGTTTTCTTCCTTCCCTACCGTTCGGCACCAGCCTATGGTTTGGAAGAAGACGATCCAATAAGCATAATGGGTGTACTGTCCCAATCCTAGGAACACTCGCAATGAGAGAGGGTGAAGATAAAAGACAACCGAATAAACCTTATTCATATTTCTCCTGAACCAGAAACCATCCCCGAACTGGAACAAGTTCCTTTCGAGTTCGTATATAACCATACGATGGAGTATCCAATAAACTGTGGATCTTCGTAGTGATACGGAGTGTCCTGGAGAAATACAAAGGTGATTTAGGATTGGCGAAGGAATACTTGGTTTGGTCGTGAAAATCTGTTGCAATTTACTTTGCCCTCTTACTAATCCCTTGCTTTGTCTTAACCTAATACCTTCTGCACACCATTGTTATGCTAATTGGTTTTCTTCATTCCCTACCGGTCGGCACCTGCCTATGGTTTGGAAGAAGACTATCCAATTTGCGTAATAGGTGTACTATCTCCTAATCCAAGGGGTACTCGCAACTTGAGAGAAGGTAAAAAGGAAAAGACAACTGAATAATCCTATCCGTTTTCTCCAGAACCGGAAACCATCCTCGAATAAATTCTTTCAAGTTCGTATCTAACCATACGATGGTTTTGTCCAATGGAAGTGGACGTTCGTAGTAATACGGGGTGTCCTGGAGAAAAGGGTAAAAGTAGGAGTGGCAATGAGGTTTGCAACTCTGACAATCCAAAAGCCAGTGTTGAGAAGGTTCGGTCAACTTAGTCACTGAGTCATAGTCTTAGGGTCGGGTCAAATGGTCGCTGCCAAAGAGAGAGAAAAGAAACACTCAGCGTGCACTCTAACCTAGATCAGAATGGTTACCAATTTATCTAATCTGGAAACCTCCCACTGTACCTCAAATTCTCCTCCAAACCTGAAAGAAGAATTAGTCGGGATCACCCGAGGAGTAAACTAACTCATCAGTGGGAATCGGGATCCAACTATCATCGCAAGATAACGTGACGGAATCCGCTCACGTCATCATACTCCAGATGGTATGCGCATATCTGGCAAGTTTCAGTTCTTTTGAAACTCCCGATGAGATTTCTGCCCCATGCTCTTATGACCTTGACGAAGGCCAACAAATCATAAGTCACATGTCAAGTTCTACCCTTCATTCTCCAGGTTGATTTGAACCCACCCGCACAAGCCCTTGACGAAGGCCAACAAGGCTATACGACTGTCCCAAACCAACGCATCTATCTATGCTGCAGAAAGGCAACAAGCAGCTACCATACACTATGCCTTGACGAAGGCCAACAAACATAGCATGAATACTACGTGCTACCCGTCTGAAATGACGGAGGGCTACGAATGGTTTCTGGCGAAAACCTTTAACGTAATGAACTTGATATCGTTGAAGGAACGGATAGCTTTTAAAAATATAGTGACGAAAACCGTTGTTAAAGAGGTCACTCCCGGTGAAAGGATCTCGGCTCTTTCCCCGTAGAATGAGGTGCAGGATATTCCAACTGAATACCACGGTGCAAAGGAAAAGTAATCGGCTATAGTGAAGTTAATGCCCTGACGCAAACTTTTGTCCAAGGGGTCACTCCCGGTGAAGGGATCTCGGCCCTTGCCTCGTCGACTGAGGAGCAGGATATTCCAACTGAATACCACGATGCAAAACAAAAGAGAACGTCCTTGCAATAACAGCTTTTTGAAAAGTGTTCCAACAACATCAGATAAGGTTTGTTTTTAACTTGCATTGATCCGAATCAACGCAGTCCCATCAATTGATCACACCACAAAGAACGAAAATATACTGATGTACGTATATGCCATCCGCATTCGCCACTGGGTCCCGTCATTACCCGTTAGGTTAGCTAACTAACGACAGAGCGGGGACTGGACTAGCGCGGATGCAAAACATATACAACATCTACTAATATATATACCAATATATTATATTCGCTCAAGGCGTGAATAAAATGCAACATCACAGAAATGTACAGCATCACAGAAACAATACAGATATCTGGGATCCCCGGGTTTCACAGAGCCACTGCTGAAACCCGACGTTCCCCTGGTCGTGTGGATAGCCTGTGCAATGAGAACCTAGACCCCTACGGGCGCGGCAAGTCACCCTCCAAAACCTGAAGCGAGGCAGCCCCCTTCAGCGCCGTGAATGGACCACCCAGCACTTCACGGAATCCGGTAACTTGGGCACCCCTCCTGGGTCAACCTGTACCCCCTACGAGTGCGGCGAATAGCCCACCAATCCTAGAGTGAAGCCCCCTCCGTCTCAATGCCATGAGATGCGGGCTTGTTGCCCTCCAGAACCCGGCTATCCGTGCACCCCTCCGCGGGGCAATCCTAGTACAGAAAGTAAAATATACATACAACGGGTACATCGACCGCAACCAGGTCGTGCCCCAAAATAATAATACAATCAGGCAGTGACGGCAGTCCACATGTCGGACGCTCGCCCCGCAATATCAAATTTACATAATACAACAAAACTGTACTAGCATTGCATCCAGGCTATCCCCCACGACCGATCCGCAACATCACAGCAAAAACAGAACATCAACGTGAAAGTCACGTTCGCAAATCCGTCTAACCGGGCTATAGCAGTTAGACCGGATTTACCGATCAAGTGACATTCACGGTCGCAGATATAATGTAAATACTGTGAAATAATGTGTTTAAAATATCCGACCGATCAAAATTTAACAAGTGGGCCCCAAAATAATACTGTAGCAGTTAAAGAAATTATGGGCCCAAAATTAATGTTCCAAAACCCCTAAAATAAGCCCAGAGGCCCACTGAAAAAATCCGACCCATTGAACCTTTCATTCTGCGGCGGAACCGCGGCCCCAGGTGGGTATTGGCCGCGGTTCCGCGCTCTGACTGAAAAGTCAACGGCTCGAATTTTCCCAGAAGTCTTATGTCATCCCGTACAGTACTTTTATACAACCTGAAAAATTTTTGGGGACCAAAAAATTTGAACAGAAAACTGTCGTGAGCAAATACGGGTTTTTGGACATTTCGATCGATCGGAACTGAAAAACATATTACACAAAGCTAGACTAAGTTAATGGGGAGGCTCTGATACCACTGTAAGTGCACGGCGGCGCCCCGGCCGTCAATCCGACGGCCAAATGCGGAAGCGGTGATAAACTTAAAATTTTACTTGGACTGGCAAACCGCCGCGCACTAATACCCGGATCGAACCACTAATTAGTCCTAGCTAACAATAAGATGAGAAAGAGATATACCGACGATCCAAGTCCTCCGTTCTTCTCATCATCGTCCGGATCTCCTGCGGAATGTCCCGTCTCCTCCTCGTCGCCGGAAGTGCACCACATCGCCTACTTCTTTTACGGGCTCCCACCTCAATGCCGAGGCAACTCGGGCACGAAGCCGGCTACTCGACGTGCCCAAGATTTGCTGTAGAATGTAGTGTGGATCTATATGTCTCATTTGGGGTTTGTGGAGTTGCCTTTTTGGTGGAGGGATTGAACAAGAAGTATATGGAGGAGCTTGGAGAACTTTGGTGCATGAAAAATGAACAACATTTTCCCCACCTCATGAAATGAATCCCATCCTCTATCAAGGAATGGCCCCCCCCTTTGGTGTGATTGGAGAGAGAGTAAGGTCAAGGGGGTGGGTGGAATGCAATGATGCAAGGAAGTGATGATGAAAGAAAAACAAATGATCACAAGGAAATCCACACTCCATCAACAACATCAACTCAACAAAGTCAAGCCATCATGATAGCTAGAAGTCAAGGTCAATGAGAGACTATCATGATACAACAATAAGCAAATACCCCCTCCACAAATACTTATTTGCAACAATGCAAATAAGCCCTCCTCCACCAATCTTCGGCCAATGAACGGAACAATGGAAATCGGCCGAAAAGAAAAGCAAACTGGCAACTCCAGAAAACTGGTCCCGTAATAAATTACAGGAAAACCCCGATACTGTGCATACACACCCGCATCTGTATTTCGACCGAAATACAAAATGCAATGAGACAAAATTCACACTGTACTATACTAGGATCCGGCTTACACCAAAGCCGGCCAGTAATATCCGTTCGATCCTGATCCGTGCAATACCGCACGTATCTGATCGAACCCTGCCATATATCCATACGGCCTATAGTACAAACTGTCCGATCCTGATCCGTGCAATACCGCACGTATCTGATCGGACCTTGCCATATCTCCATACGGCCTCTACAACCTTTCGCCCGAAAGCTTGAGTAACTGAATGTGGGGGACTCTAAAGACTCATCAACAC
This sequence comes from Agapanthus africanus, assembly GCA_030015575.1. Taxonomy (NCBI): domain Eukaryota; kingdom Viridiplantae; phylum Streptophyta; class Magnoliopsida; order Asparagales; family Amaryllidaceae; genus Agapanthus; species Agapanthus africanus. The sequence continues at coordinate 164,655,962 of CM057343.1, read as the reverse complement.
CTTGGTTGTGGATTTAACCACTAGCACGTTAGAGGTATAAGCCAATACATAACGGGCTACCAGGTATTGACCAAAAGGGACGTCTGTGAGCGAACTCAGCCTGACTCCCTACTGAGCCTGTCAGTGACAATATCCGTACAGTCCGGTCCGTTCGTCTATGAGCATCGTATGGCGGGCTTAGGGGGTTGGTAAAAGTCAGACCCCCAAAAGCGGTACAAGTCGTGTCGGAGTGTAGCCCAGAACACCCTGAGTTACTACTAGAATACCTACCAGTAAATCTCCTTGCCTCGGCCGAGGGCTTCGTGTAATGGCTCTCCTAGACACAGCACGACCTCACCCCCAATACCGGGAGAGACGAACCCCTGAAGATGCGCTCACTGCCTCCATGTGGCTCGGGACTGTACCCAACTAAAACCTGTTTGCACGACTCCTTTGAGCCGTGGTAGGGTAGTAATCAAAGTACAGTGGGAACTCACACGAGACAAATGACGATCCCCAGGTCGATGAACTAACCTGTACACATGTCACCAGGGAACTGCCATCTGACTTCTGGTATATTACCAACTAGCATGTTCCCGGCGAGTCCTGTCCGGTGTACTCATAACCCAATGAGCACCTGTATACATCTTAGGTGATCCAACTGACACCAGTGGCTTGTGAGACCGGCCACCGCCCCTCGTCGGGGTCTCGACTGTATACACTAGTCTACTATGGAGAATCGATGCCCTGTCTTGAAACTCTCACGACTAGGGACCTTTTAAGGATATGCTTATAGACCCCCAGCTCACACTTATATGATCGCCCTCATACTGCTGGTGGTCAAGCAAGAATCCTAGGGGCTCTATCAACGTGTAATAGCTGTAAGTGCACGGCGGCGCCCCGGCCGTCAATCCGACGCCGGAATGCGGAAGCGGTGAATAACTTAAATTTTGCGGACTTTGCAAACCGGCACCACCGCGCACTAAACTCCGGATCGAACCATTAACTAGTCTAAGCAATCTACAAGAAAGGAAAGAGATATACCGACGATCCAAGTCCTCCGGTCTTCATCTCCAATCCGATCTCCTCGCGGGATCTCCGTCCGTCTCATCCTCGTCGCCGGAAGTGCACCACGTTGCCTACATCGTTTACGGGCTCCCACCTCAATGCCGAGGCAACTCGGGCACGAAGCCGGCTACTCGACGTGCCCAAGGTTCGCTGTAGAATATGTAGTCCTCAAGTCTCACTTTGGGGTTGTGGAATTGCCATTTGGTGGAGGAATGATACTTGGAGCTTTTGGGATTGATCTTGTGGGATTTTTGTAACATCAAATGAGCTAAAAAACCCACCCAAAAATTGGGACAGCCCCCTCTAAGGGAGTGGCCGGCCATGGCTTGGTGAGAGGAGAGAATGGAGTGAGTGCTCAAAATGAAAGAGGATAGCCACAACCATAATGCAAGGGAGAGAGAGAAAGGTCATGATATCAAGAGATGATTACAAACCCAAACCCACACTCCACCAACAATCATCAACAACCATGATTGTCAACAAAGTCAAGCCATCATGATAAAGCTAGAAGTCAAGGTCAATGAGAGACTATCATGATACAACAATAAGCAAAGAACCCCTCCACAAACACTTATTTGCAACAATGCAAATAAGCCCTCCTCCACCAATCTTCGGCCAATGAACGGAACAATGGAAATTGGCCGAAACGAAAAGCAAACTGGCAACTCCAGAAAACTGGTCCCGTAATAAATTACAGGAAAACCCCGATACTGTGCATACACACCCGCATCTGTATTTCGACCGAAATACAAATGCAATGAGACAGAATCTACACTGTACTATACTAGGATCCGGCTTAAACCAAAACCGGCTAGTAATATCTGTTCGATCCTGATCCGTGCAATACCGCACGTATCTGATCGAACCCTGCCATATAACCATACGGCCTATAGTACAAACTGTCCGATCCTGATCCGTACAATACCGCACGTATCTGATCGGACCTTGCCATATCTCCATACGGCCTCTACAACCTTTCGCCCGAAAGCTGAGTAACTGTAAATGTGGTGGACTCTAAAGACTCGTCAATACTATGGCTGTGGATTTAACCACTAGCACGTCAGAGGTATATGCCAATACGTGACGGGCCACCAGCTATTGACCAAAAGGGACGTCGATGAGGAAGCTCACCCCGACACCCAACTGAGCCTGTCAGTGACAATATCCGTGCAGTCCGGTCCGTTCGTCTATGAGCATCGCATGGCGGGCCTAGGGGGTTGGTAAAAGTCAGACCCCCAAAAGCGGTACAAGTCGTGTCGGAGTGTAGCCCAGAACACCCTGAGATACTACTGGAATACCTACCAGTAAATCTCCTTGCCTTGGCCAAGGACTTTGTGTAATGGCTCTCCTAGACACAGCACGACCTCACCCCCAATACCGGGAGAGACGAACCCCTGAAGATACGCTCACTGCCTCCATGTGGCTCGGGACTGTACCCAACTAAAACCTGTTTGCACGACTCCTTTGAGCCGTGGTAGGGTAGTAATCAAAGTACAGTGGGAACTCACACGAGACAAATGACGATCCCCAGGTCGATGAACTAACCTGCACACATGTCACCAGGGAAATGCCATCTGACGTCTGGTATATGACCAACTAGCATGTTCCCGGCGAGTCCTGTCCGGTGTACTCATAACCCAATGAGCACCTGTATACATCTTAGGTGATCCAACTGACACCAGTGGCTTGTGAGACCGGCCACCGCCCCTCGTCGGGGTCTCGACTGTATACACTAGTCTACTAATGGAGTACCGATGCCCGGTCTCGAAACTCCCACGACTAGGGACCTTTTAAGGATATGCTTGTAGACCCCCAGCTCCCACTTATATGATCGCCCTCATACTGCTGGTGGTCAAGCAAGAATCCTAGGGGCTCTATCAACGTGTAATAGCGACATGTCAGGTCACCTAAAACAGTACACGATGATAAAGGTAAACCAGATAGCATACTATCATCTCAAGTAAGACTGTCCTACCGGGATAGGTCCTCCCTCAATCATTACAATCACGTACCTGTGACCTAATAATTGACTCTGAGGGCACTATCTCCAACAATCTCCCACTTGCACTCAAGGCTAATTATTGCGATGTCGCATACTCACAGCCCGTGTGATACCGAACATCCAACTCCTCTACTAGTCAGTCTCACAAAGCTCGTTTGCGGAACTATTGCGTTCGAGGAATAGCCTCAGTGAGTGGATCCGCTCAGTTGTTCCTTTCTATGTCTCTCTATATCTCAAGTTCGCGGAGAAAGCCATCTCCCGAAATGAGCAATACCTGTCTCAGAATATGTCTGGATGTCTGATGGGACCTAGCTCATAAATGAACTCCAAATCCAAACTTCTTAGACTGTATCGTCAACTGAACTTAATCAGTATCCTGCGCGCCATGCCTCCCTCAGTATTGCCTTGGACCACCTGTCCAAAATACTGCCCCTCATCAGAAGGAAAACTATAACTCTGACAACCTCCTTGTCGTCCGTGTCACCTTGGAAGCCTGGAATGATAACTGTCTCCCGAATGAGGCTGTCGTTATCATATCCCTAGAACATCCACTTATGTTCTAAAACTGCTTCCGACTGTTTCTCCAGGATTGGATTAATGTCAACTTATTGCATCTAGTGCAAGAACAATATCTGGTGTGGTACTTGACATCTCATGATTGACTCAATTGCCTAAGCAAGTGATCTGCCAATCATGCACATCCCTCTCCCCTTTAGTCTGTAAGACACCTTTAGAGAGGGTGACTCCGTTACCTGCAGGTACACTACCGTGCCACGAGTCGTCCATCCTAAATACTCTTAGAATGCTGTCAAGTACCCTGATTGGGAAACCACCCAAATCTAGATCTAAGACCATAGATCTAGTAACCAGTATGTCAGATATAATGTCCAAGTCCATGTGGAGAAACCACTGTGTGACGACCAAAGTATAACCGATCGTAGTATAGGAGTTTCCTTTCCTACTTTGTGTATGTCATCCAAATACCAGGATATCACACCCTACTACCTTCTCAACAGATCCATCCCCTATTCTGATGAAGTCAAACCCATGACTTTCACGTCAGAAATAGATGATCTATCTCCGCTACTGGTGCTTCAGTCTGTAAATAGACATAAGCTACCTGTCCACCAATGCTTCCGCTGCTCCCACTGACTACGACAACCCTCTGGCAGAGTCATATAGACGTGCACTTCTAAAACTAGTTTAGAACGACGCTATACTCATCCTCCCGCCGGGTCTCGCATCCTGGAACAACAGCAATGGCAATTGTAGGTAAACAAGAACTTCCCTGTCACCGTCCTTGAGGCTACCGTAGTACCTCTCGGGTGCCTGAAGTTACCCACCGTATCTGCGGAGTGGCCAATGGAATGTCAATCCAGATTGAATCTTTAGGTTCCTTATCAAATCTTCAGTAATCGTTTGTGGTTCTGGAATCACTTCCAGTTCTACCATACTCCCACTACTGTTTTCTGAAAAAATCCATTTTTATTAAAACTGTGGCGAGTCTAGAACAATATCGTTATTGTTCATCCAGATGGTAGAAAGTCAACCCTCGTCATAGCCTGGGTCAACCCACAAACAGCCATTACAGAAACGTGCCTTGAGTTGTCCAGTGTCTGGTTTTAATCATAAACCGGACAACTCCCCGTACCTTAACATCGTTAAGATATGAACTGTTCTATATCCCATATAGGAGCAGAGGCACTGATTTAATTGAACCAGATCCAAATCATGCAACTGTCTCCAGTGCATGTCAACTAAATGGAAGGAGGCCAGATCAGCGTTACTCAACTTAGGAATACTTCCAATTATGAGTAACCTGAAAGAGAAGCAATTTCTCTTAATCATTACTATCAACTGAATACCATACACAAGTATCTACATCTTCGATCTCTTTGAAGAGTCCCGATACTTGCTACACCTGGTTCTCTACTCTATTCAAATACCCATAACTTCTCCAAATTCGGACCCTGTGTTTTCACGAAACACTTGTCTAAAAACTAGAGAAGTCATAAGTAAACCGAATATAGTACGAGGACCAACCCCTCTGTCCTGATGGACCCTGGACATCATACAACACTCTGTACAAGTCCCTTGAGTCTGATAACTCACTCACTGTGTGTCGTAGGTTGAAAACTGTACTTATGGTTAAGAAGAATTACACCGCTGTTTAATGCTCCTTACCTAACCATCCACTGATATAGGTAAATGTCGTAGACATAATTTCAGAAAGGTATATCTCACTCTATGAAAATAGACGTACAGATATATCAATTTGAAATTGGTGCATAACTGCGGATATTCAAAACCAAATATTTGCCGACCGGCAAACAGCCCAGGTGATTTCCCAAAATATCACCGATTACAACGAATCCCGATATAATGAGGATGATCACCCAATTCCCAATAACCTACTCCCACTCATCATCTGTAAAACCATACAGATGTGAGAATCATTCCTGGTAAATACATACCCTGGAGCAAGTGTCTAATCGGGAAATCAGTTTTCCTTTAACTGTACACAGTGAATCTGAAACATTGAAATGTTCCGATGGGGTATCCTGGTATTCTTAGTAATGCCTCTTCCAGATTCACGTCTGTAACCGTATAGTTCTTTGCCACCTCTCCAAATCCCTTCATATGTCTTTAGTCATTACCTTCTGCACACCCCTTTAGGCCAAATGGTTTTCTTCCTTCCCTACCGTTCGGCACCAGCCTATGGTTTGGAAGAAGACTATCCAATAAGCATAATGGGTGTACTGTCCCAATCCTAGGAACACTCGCAATGAGAGAGGGTGAAGATAAAAGACAACCGAATAAACCTTATTCCTATTTCTCCTGAACCAGAATCCATCCCCGAACTGGAACAAGTTCCATTCGAGTTCGTATATAACCATACGATGGAGTATCCAAATAAACTGTGGATCTTCGTAGTGATACGGAGTGTCCTGGAGAAATACAAAGGTGATGTGGGAGTGGTAACGAAATATTTGGTTTGGTCGTGAATATCTGTTGCAATTTACTTTGCCCTCTTACTAATCCCTTGCTTTGTCTTAACTTAATACCTTCTGCACACCATCGTTAGGCTAATTGGTTTTCTTCATTCCCTACCGGTCGGCACCAGCCTAAGGTTTGGAAGAAGACAATCCAATTTGCGTAATAGGTGTACTACCCCTAAACCAAGGAGTACTCGTAACCTGAGAAAGGGTAAAAGGAAAAGACAACTGAATAATCCTATCCGTTTTCTCCAGAACCTGAAACCATCCTCGAATAAATTCCTTCGAGTTCGTATCTAACCATACGATGGTTTTGTCCAATGGAAGTGGACGTTCGTAGTAATACGGGGTGTCCTGGAGAAAAGGGTAAAAGTAGGAGTGGCAATGAGGTTTGCAACTCTGACAATCCAAAAGCCGGTGTTAAAGAAGGTTCGGTCAACTTGGTCACTGAGTCAAAGTCTTAGGGTCGGGTCAAATGGTCGCTGCCAAAGAGAGAGAGAAAAGAAACACTCAGCGTGCACTCTAACCTAGATCAGAATGGTTACCAATTTATCTAATCTGGAATCCTCCCACTGTACCTCAAATTCTCCTCCAAACCTGAAAGAAGAATTAGTCGGGGTCACCCGAGGAGTAAACTAACTCATCAGTGGGAATCGGGATCCAACTATCATCGCATGATAACGTGACGGAATCCGCTCACGGTATCACACTCCAGAAGGTATGCGCATATCTGGCAAGTTTCAGTACTTTTGAAACTCCCGATGTGATTTCTGCCCCATGCTCTTATGACCTTGACTTTGGCCAACATATCATAAGTCACATGTCAAGTTCTACCCGTCATTCTCCAGGTTAATTTGAATCCACCCGTACCTACCCTTGACTTTGGCCAAAATGGCAGTACGACTGTCCCAAACCAACGCATCTATCTATGCTGCATATGAATACCCAATAGCTACCAATCACTGTGCCTTGACTTTGGCCAACATACACAGCTTGAATACTATTGACCACCCATATGAAACGACGGAGGGCTACGAATGGTTTCTGGCGAAAACCTTTAACGTAATGAACTTGATATCGTTGAAGGAACGGATAGCTTTTTAGAAATATAGTGACGAAAACCTTTGCTAAAGAGGTCACTCCCGGTGAAGGGATCTCGGCTCTTTCCCCGTAGAATGGGGTGCAGGATATTCCAACTGAATACCACGGTGCAAAGCAAAAGTACTCGGCTATAGTGAAGTTAATGCCCTGACGCAAACTTTTGTCCAAGGGGTCACTCCCGGTGAAGGGATCTCGGCCCTTGCCTCGTCGACTGAGGAGCAGGATATTCTAATGAATACCACGATGCTAAACAAAAGTAAACGTCCTTGCAATAACAGCTTTTTGAAAAGTGTTCCAACAACATCAGATTAGGTTTGTTTTTAACTTTGCATTGATCCGAATCAATGCAGTCCCATCAATTGATCACACCAAAAAGAACGAAAATATACTGATGTACGTATATGCCATCCGCATTCGCCACTGGGTCCCGTCATTACCCGTTAGGTTAGCTTACTAACGACAGAGCGGGGACTGGACTAGCGCGGATGCAAAACATATACAACATCTAATAATATATATACCAATATATTATATTCGCTCAAGGCGTGAATAAAATGCAACATCACAGAAAATGAACAGTATCACAGAAACAATACAGATATATGGGATCCCCGGGTTTCACAGAGCCGCTGAAACCCGACGTTCCCCTGGTCGTGTGGATAGCCTGTGCAATGAAATCCTAAACCCCTACGGGCGCGGCAAGTCACCCGCCAAAACCTGAAGTGAGGCAGCCCCCTTCAGCGCCGTGAATGGACCACCCAGCACTTCACGGAATCCGGCAACTTGGGCACCCCTCCTGGGTCAACCTGTACCCCCTACGAGTGCGGCGAACAGCCCGCCAATCCTAGAGTGAAGCCCCCTCCGTCTCAATGCCATGAGATGCGGGCTTGTTGCCCTCCAGAATCCGGCTATCCGTGCACCCCTCCGCGGGGCAATCCTAGTACAGAAAGTAAAATATACATACACCGGGTACATCGACCGCAACCAGGTCATGCCCCAAAATAATAATACAATCAGGCAGTGACGGCAGTCCACATGTCGGACGCTCGCCCCGCAATATCAAATGTACATAATACAACAGCACAGTACTAGCATTGCATCCAGGCTATCCCCCACGACCGATCCGCAACATCACAGCAAATACATAGAACATCAACGTGAAAGTCACGTCCGCAAATCCGTCTAACCGGGCTATAGCAGTTAGACCGGATTTACCGATCGAGTGACATTCACGGTCGCAGATATAATGTAAATACTGTGAAAAATGTGTTTAAAAAATTTCCGATTGATCAAACAATTAACAAGTGGGCCCCAAAGAAAACTGTAGCACTCACAGAAACAATTGGCCCAACTTTAATATTCCAAAGCCCATATTTTAAGCCCAGAAGGCCTCTGTAAAAAAATGGTGAAGTGATGTGAATAGTGCGCGGCGGAAGGGCCGCACAAAGGTGGTTTTCGCGGCGGTTCCGCGCTCCAACTGTGGAGTTACTTCATCAAATTTTTACAGAACTCTTAGATTATCCAGTTCATCAATATTTTACAACCTGAAAAATTTTTCGAGACTGAAAAATTTCAACAGAAACTGTCGTGGGTAAAATGCAGTTTTGGAACTTTTTGATCGATCGGAAATTCAAACACATTACACAAAGCCAGACTAAGTTAATGGCGAGGCTCTGATACCACTGTAAGTGCACGGCGGCGCCCCGGCCGTCAATCCGACGCCGGAATGCGGAAGCGGTGAATAACTTAAATTTTGCGGACTTTGCAAACCGGCACCACCGCGCACTAAACTCCGGATCGAACCATTAACTAGTCTAAGCAATCTACAAGAAAGGAAAGAGATATACCGACGATCCAAGTCCTCCGGTCTTCATCTCCAATCCGATCTCCTCGCGGGATCTCCGTCCGTCTCATCCTCGTCGCCGGAAGTGCACCACGTTGCCTACATCGTTTACGGGCTCCCACCTCAATGCCGAGGCAACTCGGGCACGAAGCCGGCTACTCGACGTGCCCAAGGTTCGCTGTAGAATATGTAGTCCTCAAGTCTCACTTTGGGGTTGTGGAATTGCCATTTGGTGGAGGAATGATACTTGGAGCTTTTGGGATTGATCTTGTGGGATTTTTGTAACATCAAATGAGCTAAAAAACCCACCCAAAAATTGGGACAGCCCCCTCTAAGGGAGTGGCCGGCCATGGCTTGGTGAGAGGAGAGAATGGAGTGAGTGCTCAAAATGAAAGAGGATAGCCACAACCATAATGCAAGGGAGAGAGAGAAAGGTCATGATATCAAGAGATGATTACAAACCCAAACCCACACTCCACCAACAATCATCAACAACCATGATTGTCAACAAAGTCAAGCCATCATGATAAAGCTAGAAGTCAAGGTCAATGAGAGACTATCATGATACAACAATAAGCAAAGAACCCCTCCACAAACACTTATTTGCAACAATGCAAATAAGCCCTCCTCCACCAATCTTCGGCCAATGAACGGAACAATGGAAATTGGCCGAAACGAAAAGCAAACTGGCAACTCCAGAAAACTGGTCCCGTAATAAATTACAGGAAAACCCCGATACTGTGCATACACACCCGCATCTGTATTTCGACCGAAATACAAATGCAATGAGACAGAATCTACACTGTACTATACTAGGATCCGGCTTAAACCAAAACCGGCTAGTAATATCTGTTCGATCCTGATCCGTGCAATACCGCACGTATCTGATCGAACCCTGCCATATAACCATACGGCCTATAGTACAAACTGTCCGATCCTGATCCGTACAATACCGCACGTATCTGATCGGACCTTGCCATATCTCCATACGGCCTCTACAACCTTTCGCCCGAAAGCTGAGTAACTGTAAATGTGGTGGACTCTAAAGACTCGTCAATACTATGGCTGTGGATTTAACCACTAGCACGTCAGAGGTATATGCCAATACGTGACGGGCCACCAGCTATTGACCAAAAGGGACGTCGATGAGGAAGCTCACCCCGACACCCAACTGAGCCTGTCAGTGACAATATCCGTGCAGTCCGGTCCGTTCGTCTATGAGCATCGCATGGCGGGCCTAGGGGGTTGGTAAAAGTCAGACCCCCAAAAGCGGTACAAGTCGTGTCGGAGTGTAGCCCAGAACACCCTGAGATACTACTGGAATACCTACCAGTAAATCTCCTTGCCTTGGCCAAGGACTTTGTGTAATGGCTCTCCTAGACACAGCACGACCTCACCCCCAATACCGGGAGAGACGAACCCCTGAAGATACGCTCACTGCCTCCATGTGGCTCGGGACTGTACCCAACTAAAACCTGTTTGCACGACTCCTTTGAGCCGTGGTAGGGTAGTAATCAAAGTACAGTGGGAACTCACACGAGACAAATGACGATCCCCAGGTCGATGAACTAACCTGCACACATGTCACCAGGGAAATGCCATCTGACGTCTGGTATATGACCAACTAGCATGTTCCCGGCGAGTCCTGTCCGGTGTACTCATAACCCAATGAGCACCTGTATACATCTTAGGTGATCCAACTGACACCAGTGGCTTGTGAGACCGGCCACCGCCCCTCGTCGGGGTCTCGACTGTATACACTAGTCTACTAATGGAGTACCGATGCCCGGTCTCGAAACTCCCACGACTAGGGACCTTTTAAGGATATGCTTGTAGACCCCCAGCTCCCACTTATATGATCGCCCTCATACTGCTGGTGGTCAAGCAAGAATCCTAGGGGCTCTATCAACGTGTAATAGCGACATGTCAGGTCACCTAAAACAGTACACGATGATAAAGGTAAACAAGATAGCATACTATCATCTCGAGTAAGACTGTCCTACCGGGATAGGTCCTCCCTCAATCATTACAATCACGTACCTGTGACCTAATAATTGACTCTGAGGGCACTATCTCCAACAATAGCGACGTGTCAGGTCACTTAAAACAGTACACGATGATAAAGGTAAACCAGATAGCATACTATCATCTCGAGTAAGACTTTCCTACCGGGATAGGTCCTCCCTCAATCATTGCAATCACGTACCTGTGATCCAATAATTGACTCTGAGGGCACTATCTCCAACAGACAATGCCATGTGAATAGTGATATTAGTTGTGTACTAGACGTAGGTCAGTACCCCAGATGATGATCTTGATAAAGAGGATACCAGATGAACAGTGTGATGAGTATGATATTGACCCGTACCCAGATTTGGGGATGCCGTACGATGGATTTACGTACGAGCTATATATTGATGATTGATCCGCACTCTTGACTTGGGATGTCTGATTATAGATATGGTATCGGATATGATATTATTGAGGCGGGATCACCGACTAATATATATACAGGTATGTATACGTATCGACTCAGATGTTAGGCGGTTTCCTTACCTGTAGTTCAGCTTGTTAGTTCAGCCGTATAGTTTAGTGTAGTTGTTAGACTAGATTAGACTCCTACCTATTTCAAAACTAACGAATCGTGGGTATTTTCAAAGACAGGTCAAGGGATTCTACGGATATTTCAAAAGACGTATCTTTTCTTAAAAACACCGTAGCCCTTATTTTCAAAACACCGCGATTCGTGTTATTTCAAAAGGCACTATTGTAGGACTTATATTAGGGTAATGCAGTTTAGTTATCGTTGTGTCTAGTATTCAGCTCCCGCATATTATTGCTGTTGCTCCGCATCGCATACTTCTTGTAATTCATATTTCATTATTGATATCATGCTGTTAGGACACCATCACCATTACCGATGATGCGTATGTACCACGTACACTTACTTGCCGGCTCAAACACATCTTCATCGGTAATTGCCATGTCACGTACACTTAGAAAATACTGTTACATTGACATAGCCTGTTAGCTAATAGTTTAGACATGATATTAGTGTACTTGCCTTATATGCTAGTTTAGACATTGTAGTTATTACCTGCTACTTCATGCATACTTTTATTCATTGTTATGCCGCATTCATGGATTCTCATGCATATATTCACTATTTTACGTGCTATTGAGGTTTTGGATTCGGATTTCCATGAGATTTTCTGGATTTGGGGGAAAACCGCAAAACTTATACAAACTTCTTCTCTCTCTTTTTAAATGAAAAGCGCGGTTTTCCCATGATGTATGAGTCGTCCACCATGAGTTTGCTGATGGATTTCGAGACCCGATTCGAAGAGACGGATGAACCGTTTCGGGTACATGGTGGACCCGGTAACGTACCCCGGGGTAAGAAGCGCGTGATGATGACGATGTGAGCCTGGCAGGGGAGCACTACCTACCGGTGTTTTTACCCGACGCGTCGGATATCCGGAGGATACGGTCGTGGTCTTGAGATTGATGGTAGGGGCCGGTCTGGACTGACGGCGCCCTAGATAGTGAGATTGACATACAGAGATTTTGAGATATTGAGGTACAGAGATTGCGACACAGAGATATCGAGAGATTTGGATACTTGTTTTGTGTCGATGCTAGGCACTGTTTATGGTGATTTCATTTATGATACCTCGTTTATAAAAAGATACAGAAATCTCACTAATTTATGACAGCAGTTTTCATCAGTACATGCATTCTGTTTCATGCATTCATACATCATCCATATGATATATTACTACCTGAGGCACTGACACAGGCACATGGGATTACACTCGGGTTAGATATTTACCCTAGCCATTGTTATAGGCTGCATGTTATATATTTGAGGATATATTATGATCGTTGACCTAGGATTGCGTTGTTCATGCGATTTCTGTTCGTAGATATTTTTCTACTCACGAGTCGGCAACTCACCCCCGTTGTGCCACAGTTTCTTGTAGGTTTTGCCGTACAGGTTTCATTACGGCTTTGCTGGCACTGCTTCTTTCGGGTGACTTGCTAGTAGGTGGGTTTATTGGTATCGTACCCATCATATTACTTTGTATAATATTATTCAGTTGTATCTAGTAAATTCCATCAATCAAACATGTATTTATTTTGAGATAGAGACCAGTGATGTTATTCTTTCGACCTTAGAGTCGCGCGTTATATTTCTATTGATTTCTTGTGGTTTTGAGTTTGCTTTTGAGTTTTGATCCTCGCCCTTGGCGTTGTATATTATATTACTTGTGTGGTTGTGACCGTCGATTGACGAAGAGCTAGCTCCCGCTTGGGGATGCCTTTTATTGATTTCGTATACTATTCATGTTGTATCCCGTTTGGGGGCCAGTATTTACAAAGGAGACTCTGCCGAAATTTTCAAGAAGTATTTGATATTTTTTTAAAACGCATAATTCGGCTTATGCTAATAAAACTACTTGATTTAAATTGGTTTTTCCTTCACTCTACTACTTTTCGTGGTTTGGATTTCTGGGTTTTCGGCTTACTTAGATTACGTACGCCTAAAGACGTTTCGTAGTTTAAGTGCCGGTCATGTTCCATACTTTCGGGACATGACATTTAGTGTAAGTGGGAGATTGTTGGATATGTATGCCCTAGAGGCCATTATTGTATAGTACTAGTTTGTATAATACATTTTGGAAGCTTGGGATATATACACGGATTTACGACAGTCTTGCTCGATATAGTAGTATGCTACTTGGTTTGTTTCTATCTTAATATGTGTATATGTTTCTTTTAACATATCGCTAATACAAATTGATGGAGCCCTTAGGATCCTTGCTTGACTACCGTCGTTGTGATGGCGATCACACTAGTGGGGGCTGGGTAGTCTACAAGCACATCCTTATTTTGGTCCCTAGTCGAAGGATTATCGAGACAGGGCATCGATACTCCAGAGTAGACTGGAGCATACGCTTCTTATCCCAGCAGGGAAGATAGTCCGTCCCACAGCCATCAGTATGTCGTACTGGAGATAGTATGCAGGTGCTCGTTATGTTACGAGTACACTGGACAGGACTCGTCAGGAACTGTTGGTTGGTATTATACCTATCGTTACTTAACAGTTCCTAGGTGACATGAGTACAGCTTAGTCCATTGACTTGAAACTGACACTTCGCCTCGATTATGTTCCCACTGTTCTTAGATTATTACCCTACCACGGCTCTATTGAGTCATGCAAACAGGTAGTAGTTGGGTGCAGTCCCGAAGCACTAGGAGGAAGTGACAGTTAGAAAGGATTCGTCTCTCCCGGTATTGGGAGTTGATATCGCGCTGTGACTAGGAGAGCCATTACACATAGTCGTCCCTGACCAGGGCAAGCGAGATTTACTGGTAGTGTTTCCATTAGTTTCTCAGGGTGTTATGGGCTACACTCCGACATGACTTGTACCGCTATTAGGGTTTGACGTTTACCACCCCCTAGGCCCGACATGCGATACTCTTAGATGAACAGACCGGACTGTATGGAGATTATCACATTCAGGCTCAGTAGGAGTTCGAATGGGTTCACCTCATCGGTCTTCTTATCGGCATCTACCTGGGGATCGTTACGTACAGCTAGTACCGCTAGCGGCCTGTGGTTAAACCCACTGCCAGCGTAGTGTCGAGTTTTTAGAGTCCCACACAGAGGGTTGTTCGCCTTTGGGCAAAACAGAGTAGAGGTCGTATGGTTTTGCGACGGGGTTCGTTCACATGCGCGCACTTGTGCACGTTTGGTGTCCGGGCAGTTTTTACTAGCAGGCTTTGGTTTAAGGCAGATCCTAGTATTTGTTTTGGGATTGGTTTTATCTCATTGTATTCGTGTTCCTCGGAACACGGATACGGGTGTGTATGCACAGTCGACAGAGGCAGAGGAATCTCATTAGGGTTTTTGACAGTTGACTTTTTCTAAACCCTAATGAGAATGAGAAATATGATTAATAATATTAATTAAGGATAATTGTGCCATGGTTAGGTTGACCGTTTGACTTTGGTTGACCATTTGACTTTTGTTGACCTGTTGACAATGATCATTTCTTTTGCAAGATGCTTCTTGATTCTTGCAAATTGCATTAAATGTGAAATGATAATGGTCATTTCAACTAACTATCACAATTTTCTTTAGTTATTATTATTATTATTATTATCATTATCATTGAAGGGTTGTGTTTTTCCTTGCTCACTCTTTCTTTCTCTTTCATGCTTTGCTCTCCCTTTTCCTCTCTCAAAGCTCTCTTCTTTCATGTGTTGAAAAACATGAGCTTTGTGAGATAAAACCATCAATACAACACTCTACTCATTCTAGGGTTCTTAGTCTAGCAAGACAAGCACTCTAGTTGCTTCTTGGTTGAGGTAGGAGCTCAAGATAGAGGCCTTCGGGTGGATCTTTCTTCGGCAAAAAGAAGACGAAGAGGAGGAGCCATCTACACCACTCCAAAGAGTAAGCAAGAAGGAGGTCCACAACAAGAAGAGAAGGAGTTTAAGATCTAGGTATAACCATCTAACCTAGTAGCTAAAACTTCTAGTTAGTTTGTTAGTTTTTGTTAGCAAAGATACTCTATTCTTAGTCCATATTACCTTGTGTTAAAAATCCGGTTTTTACTTATTCCGCCTCCTCGTAAGCACCGGGGTCGGTAACGTGGACCTAACAGATACTTCGCAGATACCTTCATGACCCTTCTCATATGATTCAGCACCAGACCGTTCAGCTTGAGCGCGATTTTTCGTTCACCGAGCAGCCAGTAGTGATATTGGACTCACAGGTGAAGAAATTTAGATCGAAGGTCTTGCCGTTTGTGAAGGTTCTTTGGCGCTGCCTAAATAGTGAGGAGATCACTTTGGAGGCGGAGGGCAAGATGCGGAAGAAATTCCTTAATCTCTTTGAAGGTACGCCTAGTAAAAATTTTTAATTCGGGGATGAATTTCTTTAAGGGAAAGATTGTAACACATTAGAATGTGATTAGTGGTTAATTAAGCGAAAATATGGATTTTAGTAAAAAGTTTACCAAAACGGTTTGCAAATATTTTATAAAAATTAATGAATATTTTATTAGAATTTATTGGGCTTGCACACACATGTGCATGTTAACCTAGGGCTAATTTGGGGTTAAACCATGCTTAGTAGCCATGATGCCTTAACCATTTCTTTAGATAAATAGGTATTTAAATTAAGTGTTTTAATTAAAAAAAAAATATACATTTAAACTTCCTTTTGGGGTTGACTTAGAGAAGGAGGAAGAGAGAGAGAGAGGAGGCGAAGCATGCATGGCATTTAATGAGGAGAGAGAATGAGCCATGCTTGGTCCCCTAAACCCCCTCTCACTCTCTCTCTATTCTTTTGAATCTATTTTCTTT
Organism: Agapanthus africanus; assembly: GCA_030015575.1. NCBI lineage: Eukaryota > Viridiplantae > Streptophyta > Magnoliopsida > Asparagales > Amaryllidaceae > Agapanthus > Agapanthus africanus. The sequence goes on along the minus strand of CM057343.1, from coordinate 164,639,596 downwards.
CCCTCAAAAATTTTAGCTCATTTCTCTCCCTTGGCCGAACACTTCAGTCCCCTTTACAAACCTCACCCCAAATTTCCAAGATCCCCACTAACCTTCTTCAAAATTCACACTACACCCTTCTCAAAACTTAAGCCAAAGCCCATGCAGACCACTTGGAGCTAGGAAAGTAGGAGTTTTGAGCAAGTTTGGGAATGTAGTCTTCTTCTTACTGTTAATTAGTTAGTTGATATGTTGTTGTGTCTTATAATTCATGTTTGAACCTTAAAGTTCCAGTTTTTGCTTTAATATCGTATTTTTGTGTCGTGTTTTGGATACTTGTAGTCTGTTGTGAGCCCGAGACTTTTTGCTTAACCTGAACAATGTAAAAGTGTAGACCTAGCTACCCTGAGTATGTACCTAAAGTTTGGGACCTACCTGGGTGGTTTTGGCCGGCGGCTAGGGGGAGGAATCCGGCGACCTCAGCCTGGGAAGGGGCTGGGGACTTGAACTTTTTAGAGTAGCTATCTGCTATGGTTTAGGGGTTTTTGGAACTGTTTGATCTTTTAGTAATGCCTGTGAGAAAAATCTGGGATAGTATAGCTAGTTTAGTGTGTTGTGAGCTAGATGATGAATTGGTGGTTTGGATGGAATTTAAATTAAGCTAGGGTTTTTTGGGTTAGATTAACTATTTTATGTATTGTTTGTACTACTTAATCAAAGTATTTTCACTTGCTTACGTAAGTGTACCTAATTGTTGCAGTTTAGTGTTGTTTAAAACGTTTTTAAATCCAAGTGATAGGATACTGTGTATCTGCTATATCTGCAGTGATTTTCTTTTGTATCAAACATATACTGAGTGATGTGCAGGCTTTTTAGAACATTGTGTAGGATTTTTATCAAGTTTCCCTACCCCAAATCCGGCGACTCCCCATATATTTCCGATCTCGCTGGCCTCCTGTAGGAGTCTGGATTTGGTTCTTTGCATGAGGGTGCCTGCATGTTTTCTTGGTGTTTGGTGTTGCTAGTTTGATTAGTTTTTGCTTCAGGTGAAATCTGGGACCAACTACCTAAATTAGGGTTTTGTGACTTACGCGACACGTACGTTACGAGATGGTTTGGGTGTTGCTGTGCGTCACAGTGTGTTGCTGTGTGTCATAGCACGTCGGGGAGGTTTTTGGCGTATGTACACACGTTTTGGCATATAGTGTACACACACGTTTAGCTTGTGACGCTAGTTTCTCGTTTGGTCTTGATATTCCGTTTTTGCAGGATTTTAGCTTATGTGCGTTACTTTGTGTAAATTCTAGGTTCGCAGCCGGGTACTTCGGACACCGCAAAGAAAGGGAAGGAGGTGGTCGGGTACACTTAGCACGAGATCACGATGAGTAGACTTAAAATCTACGGGGAAATCGCCCGTATGTCGTTATGCATCAGGGCTTGATAGGATGTTGTAGCCACATGTTACATTCGTATAATTATAAGTTATGCATATGTACCATAGTTGCATACCCCTCTCTTGTTGCATATGGACATAGTAGTTATGAGACACCGCACTTTTACTAACGGTTCATGCTGCACAAGCACAAATTGTATGTTACACACACAGTTAATAATTGCTATGACACTCGCACTATAGAATTGCTATGAACCACACATCGTTTAGCTTACCTCATCCATGATGATTAGACATGATTCTGTTCCTATTGATGCACATACATATAGTACCCTCATTCTTGCTTATATACCCACTTGTACATCTATATTGGCACATATGCATAATATACACTCATACTTGCGTATGTATACCTTGTGCATTCATACATACATATTTCACATACATAGATGATACTTGCTTAATTTCTAAAGAAAAGCGGACCACATGAAATATTTTCAAAACTGGATCCATTTTAAAGAGCGGTTTTCCCCTTTTTACATGTAGTACGATTTTATGCGGCATACGACACTTTGCATGGATTTACGCATTGAGTTTTGGATTCATGTGATTTCCGGATTTGAGAACCGTGGTATTATTTTAAGAAAGTATGCACTGTTTTGAAAAAAAACGGTTTCTCTTGATATGATATTTTAGTGCGTCCACCATGCGTTTTCTCGGTTCTGAGACGTGTGACATCTGAACCCGAATCGAGGAGCTGGATGAGGCCGATTACGGGTACATGGTGGACCCGGTATGGTACCCTGGGGCAAGAAAGGGATGCTGTGTATACAGACGCTGAGCCTGGCAGAGGGACTACTACCTACCGGTGATTGGTTAGACCTGGAGGTTATCCAGAGGATACTGAACAGAGTCGAGAGATGGATATGGGCCGACCCATAATGCCGGGGCCGAGGGCCGATTCGGCAGACGGAGCCCCTGGGCCGATCCGGACTGATGGAGCCCGATATATGAGGATTTGCGTGTCAATGCTGGACACAAGTATTTCATGATATTCTCGAGTGCCGATGTTGGGCACTAATGTTTTCCATGAGATTTATAGGATATGAGGGCCGATTAGATTGACGGCGCCTGTTTTTTACTAGGATTCGGGGTGTATCGGGTGGACACCGGGTATTTTTCCACGATGATGATTTATGCAGATGATATTTTATCCCATGCTCAGTATTCGTAGATATGCATTGCATCATGTAATTGTAGTACCTGATAGTGTACCTTGCATGATTATTGTATACCCAGATTACCATATTGATGTTATCAGATCGCACATGTTAGAGCATCACAGTACGTGTATACTCGCGATTACCTTTATATGTTGTTTACTATTCACGAGTTGGAAATTCACCCCCGTTATGCCACAGTGTTTGCAGGTCGACCCTCAGAGTAGTTGCGGCAGGGCTACTTCCTTGTATCTTTTGCTACAGATACCACTGCAATTGGCATGTGAGCCGTTTGCTTATAGGTGGGTTTTTTCGGTATCCATTTATTTTCCATCTGTACACTCTATTGTATCGAGTACTCTCCATATACCATTTCATGTATTGACTTAGAGACCGGTTGTGAGGACAATATATATTATTTTATATTCTGGATGTCGAGCTCATGTGAGCCGGATTTATTTATGCAGTTTTACTTTTCATGCTGTTTTTCTCTTACATTGTTCATTTCTTCGCTACGGCGTCGTATATTATTCTTGTGGTGGTTATTTCCGCCGTTGGGCATGATTGCTCCCGTTTGAGAATGCTTTATTCTTGTTATCAGTCATTTTACTTATATCATGGGTTGTACCCATTTCGGGGCTAGTTTTTACCAAGCAGGTGCTGCCGAAATTTTAAGAAAATAACTTAAACTTTAAAGATTTTCACTCAAGGCTTCCTAAATGTTTTAAATTAATTTTTCATTACTCGCTACTTTTAATGGTTTTGATTTCTGGGTTTCGGCTTACTTAGTCGCGTTACGCCTGTAGACGTCACATGATTAAGTGCCGGTCACGGGCCGAACTTTGGGTCGTGACAGTTGTGTAAGTCGATAGATTCCCTATTCTGTTTGATGTTACCATATGATGGATTGCTGTACGCGATATGTTTCACCGGATGATTGATCCGTGCTTATAATTTGAGAATGACGATTGAGGATTATTGTCATATCGGATGTTATGAGGCGGGATCGCTAATGTTAAGATGCCACTTAAATCATATTTATTTCCAAAACTGACGAATCGTATGCATCTTTTAAACGGAAACTTTATGGGACGCTACGGGTTTCCAAATGATGTCTTTTTCTAAAAACACCGTAGCACCCACTTTCAAAACTATGATTCGTATCTTTTAAAAAGTTACCGTATGGTTCATGTGTAGATAGCTATACCCATTTATTGTTCATGTTGTGTAGGATATTGCCCCTCGTGATGTACATACCACGTGTCGGTATTTAATGCTATATGACATTAATTGCTAGTGCACATGCACAATTACCGTTGATGCGCATGTTACACATACACAGATTTGCCGGCTCACACACATTCTTCATCGGTAATTGCCATGTTACTTATACAGTAGAATTGTCATGCCATTTACACAGGAGAACTATCCTATCATGATATAAATCCTAAAAGTAAAAGTACATTCATTGTTCAGTACTATCACTTGACATGCTTGCATGATATACCTGATATGCTCATATTACTACTGTATGTTGCTTACATTGTACCTTATGGTTATATACTTGCATGATATACTCGATATGCTCATATTACTACTCTATGTTGCATACATTGTACCTTATGGTTATATGCTTGCATGATATACTCGATATGCTCATATTACTACTCTATGTTGCATACATCGTACTTATCGTTATATGCATTGAGATGTTTTTTTATGAGATCTCTCGATTTGAGAACCGAGCTATATTTCAAAGGAAATGGTGTATTATTATAAAAACCCGGTTTCTCTTGATATGATATTTCGAGACGTCCACCATGAGTTTCCTCATTTCTAAGCTTGTTTTCGAGACCCGATTCGAGGAGTTGGCGGATGCCGTTTGCGGTTACATAGTGGACCCGGTATGGTAGCCCGGTGCAAGAAATGATTTTTGTGGTGTATAAGATGAGCCTAGCAGTGGGAACACTACCTACCGGTGATTGTATAGAGCTCGGCGGATATCTGGAGGATACCGTTTTGGAGTTATGATATGAGATGGATATGATGGCCGATCTGAGTATGCGGCGCCTGCGATGAGATATATAAGGGCCGATCTGAGTATGCGGTGCCTGAGATATGAGGATTTATGTATCGATGCTGGACACGGGTTTCATGATGTTTCAAGTATCGGTGTTGGACACTCAGGTTCCATGATTTTGATGTGTCGTTGATGGATACACGTAGTTGGTATCCTCATCTATATATACAGGCTTATGTTTTCATGATGTTTCAAGTGTCGGTGTGGGACACTCAGGTTCCATGATATTGTTTGTGTCATTGATGGACATGTAGATGATATCCACTTGCGTACCGGCATATGATGTTGGATGTTTATTTATATATGTCATTGGATTGACTCGATTGTTGACATATTTGCGTACTTGGTCACCCTAGATATCATAGTATTACCTTCAGGATATAGTGACATAGGAAATCATTATTTTATTCGATTTCTACTTGCTGATGTTTTCTACTCACGAGTTGGCGACTCACTCCCGTTGTGCCACAGTTGTTGCAGGTTTGACCGCTTGGGATCAGTTGCGGTATTGCTGGCACACAGCTTCATCTAGGGTTTTTTCTTTGGTAGGTGGGACACACATTGGATCATGCCCACTCTCGTATATATTATTCTGTTATATCTAGATAAACTCCATCAGATTAGAAACTAGAGATTGTATTATTGGTAGACCTAGTCAGACTTGGGTATTGTGCGAAACTTAGAGCGATAGGTTTATGATCGCTTTCTTGAGTTTTGATGTCTTGCTTCTTTATTTGTTCTTTCTGGGTTGATTCTTCACCGTTGGACGTCATATATATGTTATTTCATGGTTGTGATTCCGCCAGTTGGCGAAGAGCTAGCTCCCGCTTAGGGATGCCTATATATTGTTTTGTATATGTTTTTGGATCAAAATATACAAGGAAGGTGCTGCCCAAATTTTTAAAAGACAAAACATGATTCATTATACCTTTATTTCAAAACTGCACCCCCGCTATTTTCCACAAAAAAGTTTAGATTTTCCGGGCTTCGGCTTACATGATTTACGTCACGCCTTTAGGCGTTGTGTAATTTAAATGCCGGTCACATGCTAAATTTTGGGTCGTGACAAAGTTGGTATCAGAACGTTAGGTTTAACCTTGGTTTGTGTCTGGGTTTGACTATGCGGAGTCTAGGGCGTATATATTTCGGAACCTAGGCTTGACCTTACAGAACATAGACTTAACAGGGGGGTATTACACACGAACTTTCGTTTCAGAGGTTGACCTTGATTGATGGAGTAGGTAGCTTGAGTAGAGTGGCGTACCGTACGTATGTTCCGCGTCATATTTACGATACGATACTCCACTTAAGAAACCTTAGGATGTACTTATCTTGAGATCTGTGATACTATTCGTTCCTAGGATCATATAACCATTTAGGATCTGTTGATTTCTTTCATTCATTTGATCTATCTTTATCGATACCTGTTTGAGGTTCCTATAACCATGGTTTGAGCGCAAAGAGAGCTGCTGCTAGTGTTGCTGTCAGGGCGAGCTCATCATGGACGAGGGCTGACATGTTGTTTCTGGTGACATAGGGGACGTGTAAGTATAGTGTTGTGTTGTGATCTCTCGTTTGAGGCGAGTGTTCGGTTTTGCACCGGATGATCGGGCCATTGATAGAAGCTGCCAGATTGAGAGGACTGTTGATGTACAGCCTACCTCAGAGATCGTGATGTTGTCTACCATGCAGACAGATGACCCAGCTGTTGCTGAGATTGATAGGATGTCGATTCCAGAGTTTATGAGCTGAGATCGCTGGAGCTTTCCGACAGATATTTGACAGGAGATATCTAGTCTATCTCAAGTGGAGCGACGGTTATGATTCTCCAGATTTGATGTGCCAATGCAGGCTCAGTTGAGTTGAAGAATTCCAGTTGAAGGATCTTGCTTGGATCTAGAGTAGATCGATCAAGAGAGGACGTTGTTTGTCGGATGCTCCGATGTGAGATCGGTAAGTTGACCAGTTTCGGATAGAAAGACCTTACCCAGATGCGTTGTGAGTTGATCGAGAACGAACGAAAAATGTGTATTCCTCCGATGATTTGGACGAGTTCCCGAGGACGTGTTCGGCTAGATATCTTCTACAGAGTGGTGAAGATACCGAGTTCTTAATATCTAGTTCGTGTGAGAGACTCAAAATTGACTGTAGCCAAGAACGGATTGCAATATGCAGACAATAAGAGATGACGTCGAAGTGGACGATAATAAAGACGAGTGGAACAAGAGATTCGTGTGAGATGTTAGCGAGCGGTTGTTACTCTCCGTTGATGCCAAAGGATTGATATGTGTGCAGAGGAGTTAGATACAGCAAAATTTTAGAGGAAAGTCGTGCTGAGGACACAGCTGTCCGGTTATGTGAAAAGAGTTAAGCAAGAGTGCCAACCATTGTATATTTCGGCATATGTGAGATCAGAAGAAGCCATGTGTAGGTTCTTTCCACGACACCGCAGCGATAAATTCGTGCACCCAGGATCAGTTATATCGTGCGTATTCAGAGGGCCAAATACCGCCGTCAGTAATGTGCCGTTGAGAGTGGTCATGTTGATTGGTCAAACGGTGATCAAAGGAGTTCCAGGGCGGGACTGTTCCATTAGTACACCTGAACAGGTCGACGAGCAGAAGGATCGTGAGATTGTTAATCCATAGAGAAAATAGGGAACCTAGAGACCGAAGACGCCAGATCGTAAGCAGGAGGCAAGTAGATGATTTTGCTCTGCCAGCTTAGGGCGCGGCATATTTTTCGACATTGTAGGAGGTGTACCTCAATGTAATTTATTGCGATTTATGTTTTGCGATCCGAGTATCACACTTTTGTCTCTTCGACTTGAGTTTCGATGATTGGGTTTCATGATTTATGTTTTGTGCCCCATGGCTGCACCTATAGGAGATTTATACTTTGTGCACATTGATTGCGCTTGATTTATGTTTTATACGCCGCTACATTGAGATTTATGATTTGTGCATATCTATTGCACTTGGTATCGATTTGTGCCTTCTTTGCACGTATTTATGGTTTTGTGGATTCGATACTGTCGATTTGATTTCGTGCATATTGTATGCACTTGCCTTCACTTATGCACTCGGTATAGCTTTTATGTGCTTGCAGTGCATTGGTTCATGTTTTGTGCACACAGTTGCACATGTTTATAATTCTATACACCTTGGTATACTCAGTGTTGTTTCTGTGAGCATTTAAGATAATTTTATTGACACGACCCGAAATTTAGTTCGTGACCGGCACTTAACTCACGCCACGTCTAAAGGCGTAACGTAAATCAAGTAAGCCGAAGCCTAGAAATCTAAAACCTTTTTAAGAAAATAAAAGAGGTGAAGTTTTGAAATAAAGGTACGATGAAATCAAATATTTTCTTAAATGCATAGGTAAAGGAACATGAAAAATGCAAGCGGATTTACTAGTTGAAAAACATGATTCGGCTTTTAAAAATTTGGGCAGCACCTCCCTTAAATATTTTGATCCAAAAACCACATACACAAGATAATATAAACGGCATCCCCAAGTGGGAGCTAGCTCTTCGCCAATCGGCGGAATCACAACCAAGCAAATCATAAAACATGTATACGACGCCCAATGGCAAAGATCAACACAAAGGATAATGAGTAAAGAAACACATCAACCCAATAAGCGAACATAAACCCTCGCTCTAAGTCTCGCAAGCACAAGTCTCACTAAGTCTTACTACATATACAAATACTAGCTTCTGATTGGTGGAGTTGACTAGATATAAAAGGAATAATAATACGAGAGTGGCATGATACAACATGTACCAACTACAAAAGCAAGACACCCGAATGCAAGCTGTATGCCAACGGTGCCGCTACCGATCCATGCGGTCAACCTGCAAGAACTGTGGCACAACGGGGGTGAGTTGCCAACTCGTTGCAGGGTTGCCTAGCGTAGAAGCAAGGTTTCGGGAGGCATCGTCCTTGCCAATTTCAAAAATTTGCCGTTCTAGCTAACCCTAACACTAGAATCGTAACTAGAAAATCCGACGATACTAAATGTAAACACTTTACATCTAAGTGAATGAGGAAATACAACCTTTGTAGACCAGTCCTTCACTTCTAAAGCTCCATGTCATAGTTCCTTCGCTGCGAGTTGTGAAAACCCGGACTCAAGTAAGGGTTCACATGAATAAACGAACAAGCTTGCTTAATGTCTTCGAGGCCGAAGATGATCTATGTTGACGAGACTTGAGCTCATGCTAACTCTTCACTAATAGTGAAATTAGTGAATCAAACACGCTAAACTAAATGTCTAATAGTAGACGATGATGAAGTACGAAGTGGGCTCACTTTACTTTTATTTTTCTCATAATATTTCGTCACTTCTCAAAACCCTAGAAAGCTTTTTGAGCTCATGAAGAAGATTAATCCCAAGTGATGAAAGGATGAAGAGAATGAAACTCTCATGAGGTTAAAAATGCAACCATGGTGAGATAATGTCAAGCCTAACTCATGTAGAGAATAAACCATGACTTGTGGTTAAGGTTAGGTTAACAAATATCTTAAGCAAGACAAACAAGTAGACTTGGTCAATGTTCTACAGGCTTCATCCAAGCTTGAAACATTATCCACTAATTTGTAATAACTTAATGATAAATATTAACCATAACATAAACCCTAGCATTGTATAAGTCTCATACACCCTTGTTGTATATGTAACCTAGCATGACACATGAATATATATCACATATATATTTATGTGTAAAAAGAAAACAATACATATATCACATATATGTAAAGTGTATCAAATATGAGAAAAAGAAATACTTAAGTGAGCTAATATTAGTTAATGTACTGTAATATAAGTAATATATAATTATACATTAAATTATTAAATCAACACTTGATTTAATAATCCGGCTATATACTGTATAACCGACTAATATCAAATGCAACAACTTATCGAATCAATACTTGATCCGATAACCCGGCTATATCACATATAACCGAACAATGTCATAAGTCATGAGAATAGAATGCGGTATCACATACGCGCATTAATCTCGGTCCTGCACATATCACATATGTGCTCCTACTCCGTTTCGCATGAACCAGGAAACCTCGGTGTAGGAAACTAACGACTCGTCAATACGCCGGCAGTAGGCGATGATCATATCAAACACCCACAAGCTGCAAGCGATCTGCTAAACGTAACGGCCACCCAGGTATTGAGCAATCAGAAGATCAACAAGAAAATCTGCTCATACTCATGCGAATCCAATCAGTAACACTACCGTACAGTCCGGTCTCTTCATCTGATATGTCGCATATCACAGCCTAGGGGTGGTATAACGTCAGACCCCAGTAGCCTGATAAGTCATGTCGATGCAAGGTCCATATCGGTTTGAGAAACTACCGATAACACTTACTAGAAAATCTCAGCAACCCTGGCCAGAGATTTCCTATTATGGCCAATCGGACATAGCGCAACATCAACTCCCAATATCGGGAGAGACGAAACCCCTCCTATCGCTCATTTCCTCCATGTAACACGGGAATGATCCCCAAAACCAGCTTTTTGCACAATCTCTTGACCGTGGTATAGTGGAAATCAAAGCACAGTAGGAATCACACAAGACTATATGACGATCTCGGGTCTACAGACAAACCTGTACCAGTGTCACATGAGAACTGCTATCCGACGATAGGTATAATACCATCTAAAGTTCTCGGTGAGTCCGTCCAGTGAACCCAGTCTCCACTGAGCACCCATATACCTTCTCTGATGTCAAACACCAATGGATGTAGGATCATCCATCACCCATCATATGGGTCGAGAAGCATATACGCTAGTCTATTCTGGAGTATCGATGCCCTGTCTCGATACACCCATGACTAGGAACATTTGAAGGATGTACTTACCAACTACCCTGTCCCCACTAGTATGATCTGCTTCATAATCCTGGTAGTCAAGTACCCATCCTAAGGGCGTTATCAACATGTAATAGAAAGACAATAAGTGTACATGTTAAGATAAAGAGCAACCAGATAGCATACTATCATATCGAGAAAGAAAGTCCTCCCTATATATGTCCAAGCATCTACTACAATATACATCCTATGTACAGTAATGGCCTCTAAGGTATGCATATAACTAACAATCTCCTACTTGCACTAAGGCCATCTGTTGCAGTATCCAATATCGAACAATATAGCAGTAGTTATAGTATCCCATACTCAACCACCCCAAAATCCCTCAAATAGTATTTAGGGAAGCATTCCTTGGTAAGTGGATCTGCCGTGTTAATCTCAAAGTCTACTCTCCTTACCTCGATCCCTTGGAGATCAACCAACTCCCTGATCAGGTGATATTTACCTCAGAATATGTCTGGATCGCTGATGGGACCTGTGTTCCTAGGCTAAAGCCACAACTCCATCGTTCTCACAATAACAGTTATTGGACGCTCCATGGTAGGAACCTTGTTCATCTCATGAAAAAGAAATTCCCAGACAGCCACTTTGGCAGCATCATTGGTAGCAATATATTCAGCCACTATCGTCTAGTATGTCTTGGTATCTAGCTTGTAACTCTTCCAACATACCTTCCCTCCACTAAAGGTAAAGACAATGCCTATGACTGACTCTCAGTCGACCTTATCACTATGGAAGCTCTAACCAAGAATATTCTTTTATTGCTTCTCAAGTACTTAAGAATGTCCTCCCTAGCTGTCCAGTGATTCTCCCAAGATCCGATTGATACCTGATCACTACACCTATTGAGTCATCTACATCAGGTCTGGTACATAACATCACATACATGATAGAGCCTACTACCAAAGCATAGGGTATCCTTTCTATGTGAGCTCTCTCTAAATCAGTCTTAGAAAACATCTTTTTGGAGAGAGTGATTCTTGAGTAAGTAGGCGAACCGCCACGCTTAGAATCTTCCATTCTAAACCCCTTTACTATGGTGTTAATGTACCTAGATTTGGGACACTCCGAACATCCACTTAGATCTATCACCATAAATCATAATCCACAAGATATAGTAAGTATCATCCAGATCTTCCATTGAGAATCCTCGTGATAAGAGGAGCTTGACCGAGTGAAGCATAGGAAACCATTTCTTATCAAGAGTATGTTATCTACGTACAATACGTGGAAGACAACCTTACTCTCTACAACCTTCTTGTATATACAAGGTCCATCTACCTTTTTGATGAAGTCAAACTCTTTGACTGCCGTATCAAAACAGATCTTCCAACTCCGTGATGCATGCATTAATCTTGGTGGACTTAAGCATAGCTTTGAAAGTCTCAACTTTTCCATCTACACTAAGAATCTTCTCAAGATCTATTTGCTCCCAATGAGTTTTACCCTTCCAGGTGCAACATTCAAAGTCATACTTTGTTGGTGTATATGGATTCCATCTTTGATCGCATAGCTTCCAGCCATTTCACTGAGTCCCTACTCGTGATGGCCTGCCTGAACCTAGCTGGGCCATCATCTACCATGATGCAATCATCGCTCCCACTGTCACCGAGAAGACCGTAGTATATCTCAAGTGGATGAGGAACCCTACTAGATTCGCGGATAGACTGAGGTGCGTTGGAGATTATTGAATCTTTTACTTTCACCAAATTATCAGCTGTTAGTTTGTCTAGCTGGAACTCCTTCCAGTTCTACCTTATGACCATAAATTTCTTCACAAGAAATTCCTTTTCTAAAAAGGTGGCATGCCGAGAAAGAAAACATCTTTTGCTCCTCAGAGTGGTAGAAGATATTCCCTCGCAAATGTTTGGGATATCCTAACAAACTTGTACAGTCCTGACCTTGCCTCGAGCTTGTCCGGATTCTCCCTTTCAACATAGGCCGGACAACCCCATATCTTAACTCGTTTAAGACATGGTCTCTTCCCATTGCATATCTCATATATAGTGGTAGGCACTGATTTCGATGGAACCCCATGCAATAGGTATGCAGCTTCTTTAGTGAATAACACCAAAAGAAAACAGGTAACTCAGTAGTACTCATCATAGAGCGCACCATATCTCATAGGGTGCGATACCACCGCCCCGATACACCGTTGTGCTGTGGTGTACTCGAAGGAGTAAGCTGAGAGAGAATCACATTCTCCTTTAAGAAAATCCAGGAACTCTATGCACAAGTATTCTTCTCCTCGATCACATCGAATGACTTAATACTTCTACCCGTCTGGTTCTTAACTTCAAGCTTATATTCCTTGAATTTCTCAAAAGTTTCAGACTTGTGTTCCAACAGGAACATATGTCCGAATCTCGAGAGATGATCAGTGAATATAATGAAGTATGAAGAACCATCTTTGGCATTTGTAGAAATAGGACCGTATACATCATCATGTATCCGTCCCAAGAGTTTAGTAACTCTTTCTCTGTTTCTGGTAGACGGAGCATAGGTCATTTTACCTTTAAGACAAGACTGGCAAGTAGCATAAGATGAAAATTCGAACAGATTCTTATATTCATCTTTATGTAACTTAGCTGGTCATGTCGTATTGATATGACCTAGTCTATAATGCCTCAAGAAGGATTCGTTCATTTCTGAACTATTCCTCTTGTGTGTGTTCTAGATACTTTGAACTGTGGTTTGATTTAGAACGTATATGCTATTATATAACGTGCCTGATCGAATCAACTCTTGATTCAGGAGAATGTTCACAACATTATCCTCCAATACAGAATTATATCCTTCGTTAACTCAATAAAGAAACTGATGTAATGTTGTATATCAGGTTCGGTATCAATAACATTTGTTCAGAATCAATATATCTAATATAAGGTGATATCTGCCAACTTGTTTGGCTGCAACACTTGCACCATTCTCTACACTTAGAGATATATCACCTATTCTCAGTTCTCTATCTTTCTGTAGCCCATGTAACATATTACATAGGCAGGATCCTGATCCGGTATCATATACCCAGGACATAGAGGATACTGAATAGTTCTCGTTAATGAACACACCCGAAGAAGATGCATCAACATGTACTTTCTTCGATTGGGTGGCATGCGAATCTGGATATTCCCCTATTTCCTGCTCGAACTTATAACAATTATAAAATAGAGCGGAACCAACGTTCCCTAGCTCAGTATAATAAGCAGGTTCGGTCAATGCATCCATATTATTATCTTGATTAAGGCATGACATTGTTGCTACCAGGAGAGAGAGAGAGAAGAAGAAAACACTCTGCGTGCGCTCTTGCAAGATCAGATTGGTTATTATTTTATCTAATCAAAATGGCTCCCACTGTTCTTATCAAATCTTCCTTCGAACCCTAAAAGGTAAGTGTAACATTTCAGAAAAATAAAATATTATTTTTGGGAATTTTTATAATTAAAATAATAAATATTATGAATATTTTAATGATGTGGCATAATTAAATACCGATAAATTGAGAAATATTTGGAAATTGATAAGAATTATTGAATTGAGGGTGTTTTATATGATATGAAAATTTATAGATTTTTAAATACTCATTTCTAAAAGGGTTAAGTGCTAAACTAGATTAATTTTCACTAATCTTGCGTTAATCCGGTTTATGTGCATATGACATGAACCATGACATATTTCAAAACACATTTTTCAATCTGCATGAACCATGGCATCTTGTTTTTCTTTTATATGTATATGGTTTTATTTGTTTTTGGTTCTAAAAGAAAAGAAAAAGAAAAGAAAAGAAAATATTAAAGAATGAAGTATTGGCATGAGAAAGAAGAGAGAGAGATGAGGGGTCATTTGACCATGGCTCACAATTGTTTTTCCCTCATTTTCTTCATCATTTTCCCCTCCATCTCCTCACTTGGCTGCCCTCCTCCCTCCACCACCTCAACCCCCTCACAACACCATCAAAAATACATTAAAACACTTCATTCCTTTCATTAAAAGCTTGCATAAGCTCACTACAAGTATGGAGAACCAAGCAAGTTAGGATTTTGAGCACTTGAGGCAACTCAAGAATTTTCTTGAGTTGCCAAATGAGATATTCCCTTCACCATTAGTGTAGTAATGCATTTCCATTAGCTTCTAGTTTAGTTTAGAGTTGATTTAGTGAGGTTTAGTGATCTTGGAAATTTCCAAGATGAAGTTTAGGGCATGAATTGGTTTGTGAAGGTGTAATTGAGGGTTAATCATGGCTGCAACCACTGTATTGATTGTATCTTGAACTAAAACAAAAGATTTAAACCCAAGACTTGAACTTAGAAACCCCGATATCGGAAGATTGTGGGAATTGTGTTGATATTTAGTCATCTGCTTTGACCCGGGGCACCTGAAAAATATTTAGCGATTACTGAGAGGTGTGCAGGCAACCTAGAAGCTAACCCCAAAACCTGAGAGCCCCACTCCAAGTTCTGGCCACTAATTATCTCTTTTTGTCTGCAAATTGCGGCCTTGGTACGATGGAATCACCTCGTGCTTGGTCCATGGCTCCATTTAAGGCAATTTAGACCTACCCCATATGCATAATTAGCTAACTTCACCTAAAACAAAATCAGGAAGTGTTTTCTTATGTTGCTACTTTGGTTTTGCGATTATTTATGCCTTGGATTTTAGTATTTGGGTTTTCACTCGGAGGTGTGACGTTTGCACGTCAATCTCGATGGTTGTTTGGTTATTCTTGCATGCGTAGACCATATGTTCTAACCTATGTGTGTTTTGTGTACCGTTTTGGTTTTCATCCACATGTTTCAGTTTATGATACTATATGTGATATGTGTAGGTACCCATGTAGACGTTGTATGATAAGGAGGAGCAAGGCGACATCGACATCGGCAAACAAGGATCAAGGTGGCTAGATATATATCTACGGGAGGAAGTCGGGTGGATGGCGTATAGCACCCCCGCAGTTCGTAGTGTAGCATATTATATATTATATATTTATATATGTGTTTTTGTGAAACGTGGATAATTAGCAAGAAAGAATTTAGGAGAGCATGTGTTAGTTTTAGTGTAATTCGACGAAACGTTTTTAGTTAGTTTTTAGTCGCGAACCTTAGAATAAGGTATACACACACACACATGCACACACGGGATATGTTTTGGTGTATATGATATATGTATATCTATATATATATGTGGTTGTGTTGCTATATATATATATGTATATATATATATATATACGTATACACGTATGATGAGGATAGTAAATGATACTTGGAGATGAGTCGATGTGATTGAGCATGATGCCGTGAGATCGGTGATGTGAATTGGGTCGTGTTATGATATACGACATGATATAATAGCGGATCGAATGGGCGATGTGATTTTATTCACACGCGGATATATGTTGGATGGTATCGGTATGTACTAGACTATTGATCAGTACCCTAGTTCATGATATTATGATGATGCTACCATATGAATAATGTGTTATATGTGATATTCGACCCGTACCCCGATTTTGGGGTGCCGTATGAGGGATTTACCGTACGAGATATAATTATGATAATAGATCCGCACTCTTGACTCGAGGAGGTCGTATTATATGTTTATCGTGCGTGACGCTATTGAGTCGGGATCACCGACTACTAGATATATCGACTCGGACTTAGGTGGTTTTCCTTACTCTTTTGTTTAGTCTCTTAGGTTCGTCCTGTAGTTTATTCGGTAGATGTTAGACTGGGCTCGAGTCATACTTATTTTCAAAACTAACGAATCGTGAGTATAATTTAAAGACAGGCCGAGAGATACTACGGATCTTTCAAAGGACGTACCTTTTCTTAAAAACACCATAGCCCCTATTTTCTAAAATCACAATTCGTGCTATTCCAAATGTCAAAAGTGTATGACTCGTAGATATATACGTATATGCTTACATGTTGCGTTTACTATTCATTCTCCATTACATTTATGTTATTCTTATCGTACTGCATGCTTATACACGTGTTGTCTTTTGTTATTATGAACCCATGTTGTCAGGACACCGACACCATTACCGATGATGCGTATATCCACGAACACTTGCTTGCCGGCTCACACACACCATCATCGATAATTGCCATGTCACGTACACTTAGATAATATTACTTCATCAATATAAATTGCAAGCTGGTAGTTCTACATAGTACTAGTACGCTTGCTTTTATATGCTAGATTTGAAATTGCATTTATTACTGAGATACTTCATGCAATTATATCTATTCATTGTTATTGACTCTCGATATTGGGATTTCGGATTTTCCATGAGATTTCTGGATTTGGAGAAACCGCAAAGATTTTATAAGCTCATTATGAATTTTAAAGATAGAAATTGCGGTTTTCTCATGATATGATGTGAGATGTGTCCACCATGAGTTTTCTAGGCCCTTGAGCTGTTAGTTATATGTATGCCCTAGAGGCCATTACTGTACATATGATGTATATTGTAGTGGATGCTTGGACATATATAGGGAGGACTTTCTTGCTCGACATGATAGTATGCTATCTGGTTGCACTTTATCTTAACATGTACTCTGATTGTCTCAATGTTACATGTTGATAAAGCCCTTAGGATATGTACTCGACTATTGGGACTATGATGAGATCATACTATTGGGGCCACGGCAGTCGATGAGTACATCCTATAACAGTTCATAGTCGAGGGTGTATCGAGACAGGGCATCGATACACCAGAGTAGACTAGCGTATACGCATATAGACCCATATGATGGGCGATGGATGATCCCATATCCATCGGTGTTTGACATCAAGGATGTTATACGGGAGCTCAGTAGAGACTGGGTACACTGGACGGACTCGCCGAGAACTCGCAGATGGTATTATACACCATGTCAGATGGCCGTTCTCTGGTGACACTGGTACAGGTTAGTATGTAGACCAGAGATCGTCATAGAGTGTTGTGTGATTCCCACTGTGTTTTGATTTCCATCATACTACGTCGAAGAGGGCGTGTAAAAAGGTGGCTTTTGGGTACAGTCCCGAATCACATGGAGGCAATGAGCGATAGGAGGGGATTCGTCTCTCCCGGTATAGGGAGTTGATGTTGCGCTGTGTTTGATTGGCTATAACTAGAAATCCCTGGCCAGAGTTGCTGAGATTTACTGGTAAGTGTTATCAGTAGTTTCTCGAACTAATATGGACCTCATATCGACACGACTTATCAAACTACTGGGGTCTGACGTTTACCACCCCTAGGCGAGATATACGACATATCAGACGAAGAGACAGGACTGTACGGGAGTGTTACTGATTGGATTCGCAGGAGAATGTACATGATTGCTTGTTGATCTTCTGATCGCTCAATACCTTGGTGGCTATTACGTTTAGCTGACTGCTTGCAGCTTGTGGGTGTTTGATATGATCATCACCTACTGCCGGCGTATTGACTATTCTTTAGAGTCATACACAGAGGTTTCTTGACTCAGGCAAAATAGAGTAGGAGCACATATATGATATATGCAGTACCGAGAACAATACGTATATGTGATACCGTATTAGATTCTCGCGATATGAGATATCGGACGGGTATATGTGATATAGCCGGGTCATCGGATCAAGTGTTGATTCGATGAACTGATACAGATTATATTAGTCGATTATTTGTGAAATAGCCGGATTATCGGATCAAGTGTTGATTCGATAATTTAATGTATAATTATATATTTGATATATTAAATTACATTAACTGATATAAGCTCACTAAAAGATTCTTTTTCTCACTCGGGTAATACATTGATATATATGCGATATATGTTAATTGTATTATTTTATTTTGTTACAAATATATATTATATATGTGATATATAATATTGTAACATGATATGATTACTAATGCAACATGTTTAGTGGAGATTAAACAAGATTAGGGTTTGATTTGGGTTAGTTTTTCTTGATGCTTCTAGAAGGTTTTACTTTGTTTCTAGCAAAGATATTATGTTTGATATTTTTGCTAGATATTTCTAACCCAACCCAAACCCTTCAACCTAGGTTAAGTCTCTATAATGGTTAGCCTCTTTATATTCAACCATGGTTGCATTATTAATCATTATGATACTTTTCATTATTCATCACAAAAGGTTTTATTCTTCTTCTTCTTCCTTGAGCTTTGAAAAAGCTTTCTAGGTTTTCATTTGTGATGAATTAGAGTGAGAATTTGATAATAAATAAGAGCTAAAATGCTACTTCATCATCCTAATCTATCCTAACCATTTAGATTAGAGTGTTCACTTCATTTGAGAGTGAGAGCTTATGTTATAGAAACTTCAAGGTAGATCATCTTTAGTTATCGAAGATCGAAAGTAAGCTTGCATCTTTCTCTTCGTGGAGCCTCTCTAGAGTCCGGAAACACAATGATCGCAGTGAAGGGACCTCAACACGGAGCTTTAGAAGTGAAGGACCGGACTACAAAGGTTGTAATCCCAAACTCTTAGATGTTAAAGTGTTTAACATGCTTTGTTTCGCCTAATCTCTAGATTAAAGATCTTGGTTATGGTTGTTCGACACGTCTAAATTTTAAATCGGGCATGGTTGATGCCTTATAGACTCTTGTGAGAGTGCCTAGTAACCCTACAGTGGTATCCGAGCCAAGCTAGAGCTTTAGGCGAAGTCTAGGCGATGTTTAAATTCCGATCGAACTCCGAATACCCATAAAACCCTAGTTTCTAGAATTTTTTCAAAAATGTTGATTTTTTCATATTAAAAATACTCAAAAAAATCAGCAGGGTATTTTAGGAATTACTGTGCAAAATGAGACACTAATCCTACTAAAGCGCCGCGGAACCGCGGCCGTACCATGGCTTGTGCGGCGGTTCCGCTGCCGTATAGGAGAATTAGGGTTTACTGTTTGCACAGTAACATCCGTAGATCTTCCTGATGTTTCTGGGAATTTTTAATTTACTCAAGTGTTGAGTTTTCTGGGTTGTATTGGTGACTCGTTGATTCGATCGGATAATTTAACTTCGTTTAAGTTTTTTCCGGATAATTTTAGAACGTGTTAAAAAGTTCGAACGGATATCAATAACTCACTTTTTCCCCTGTCGGAAATTTTTTCAAAAGTTGGATTTTTTCTCGAGTTTGAAACTTCCGGAAAATCATGCAAGTAACGCGGTGGACCCTCTAGAAGAACACAAACCTTAACTCGATTATATGACAATCTGAACCGCCTCTAAACCATAGGGTTTGGGGCAGTACGGCGTTGCCACATGTGAGGCGTTGGCTTGACCCTTCTACGGCTGGACTATTGGTACTGTGGCATGTGATGGATACTTTTTGAACTCCGCTCAAGTGTTGAGCTATTAGGGAAACCTTGGGTGTTTGTTTATTCGATCGGAAGGTTTGACATTGTCTTTTTATCTGGAATGTGATATAATATTTGGAATCCACGTGTAGTTATGAGATAACTAATTTGAATGTTATAAATCTAGCAGTTCGGTCTCAGATGATCGGTTGCCACGGAATTTTGATGTGATCAAAAGTCGGTCACAATCACGTAGCGTACGCGGAAACTCGCCAGGTAAACTTAATAGATAGCCACGCCCCATATCCCGACTAAGTGACTGTAGGAGAACACCGTCGGCAAAAGCATCCATTCGGGTGCTCGCGGCAGCGGTGTTCCGCCTTAGTGCACTTCGTCGACGGCATCCGGGGGTGCGGCTTACAACTAAAGTTTGCGACGAGCATTCGATCATCATATCGGGAATCTTGTTGAATTGCCCGACTAGATATTGAAAAGTGTTTTCTATATTGAGACTAAAATGTGGGGTTTATAATTGTTAGGCATGCGATGTCTAAGGAATTCATTTGGTTAGGCATGCGATGTCTAAAGTGGTTGCGGATTCCAACTGTTGTAGTTTTACACTTTCTTTTCTGTGACCGTAAGAGTAGTATGTGGTGTATCGCCGGTTTCGTTGCTATACATCAACGACAATCGGGATACGCATACTTGCTTACGTTGATGATATGAGATATTATGTGCTGCTGTGATATGTTATATTGGATCGTCGTGTTCTGAATAGCCGGGGGTTTTATGTGAGATAAGGGTTTTTATTTTCATTCAAGTAAAATTCATTTGTATGTAATATTCTTTTATTGGGCACTTCCGGGCTGAGGATGATGTCACTATTGTATATTATTTACTTTTCCGTATTAGGTAGACCCAAGGCGGGGAGCACAAGTAACCAGGTTCTAGGGTCCAGTGGGAGACCATCTCGAGGAGTCGAGATCGGGTCTCTTAACCCTAGAATTGGTAGTGTTACTTGCCGCTCTCGTAGGAGTCTAGGGATGTTGGTTTGGCTATTCATCGCGACCGTGGAATCCGTGTTTTATACAGCCTCGTACTAAAACACAGACCTCTTAGTATATCCAATATTTCATATATGTTTCTTCTACTACAATGTTCTGTGATGAGATCATATTACTGCCTGAGACGAATGTTTATATTATATGTATGAGATATATGTTATATTGCAGATTTCGTTTCAAATGTGATGCTTGTGAAGCATAATAAAATGGGACTTCATTAATGAGATTAATGAAATAAAAGAAACCTAAAGATGTTGTAGAAACATGTTTAAAAACTGGTAGCTCTAGTTCTTGTTTTGCATAGCGGTGTTCCTTGTAGAACATCCAGCACCTTATTCGATAATGAAAGAGCCGAGATCCCTTCACCAGGAGTGACCTCTTTAGTGAAACTAGCTGATGCTACAAACTCGGTTTATCTTTTGATTGCTTCTATAGATTTTGCTTTGCATAGTGATATTTGTGAAATATCCTGCACCTTATTCGATGAGGAAAGAGCCGACGATCTCTTCACCGGGAGTGACCTCTTTAGCAAAACTAGAAAAGGCCTAAAAAACATTTCATTTAAAATTACTCGATTCTACAACGATATCATGTTCATTACGAAAAGGGTTTTCTTAAAGACCTGTCGTAGCCCGCCGTCATTTTAGATAAGTACTAGTTAGTATTCATGCTACGTTTGTTGACCATGTTAAGGCGTAGTGTGCGGTAGCTGATTAGTGCTTATCTGTATAAGCATATGATGCGATTAGATTAGGGTAGTCGTGCGACTTTGTTGACCATGTTAAGGGTCGTGCGGGTGGGTTTAATTCAATCGGGAAATGACGGGTTGAACTTGACTAGCACTTATGATTTGTTGACCATGTTAAGGTCATATAGCTGCTAGGGGTAAAATATTATTAGGAATTTCAAGAGTTGAAATTTCAATGAGATTGCATACCATCTATGAGATAGTTGGATCCCGATACCCGCTGCGAGTAAGAGTTACTCCTGGGAGAGTTTTACACATTACAATTAGCCAATCAAGTAGGTGTCTAGAAAGGTGTTAACGGGGTTACGCCCCTGGGAAAATGAGGTTTATTTTAATTAGGTCCGTGCGAAAGCGTGGGGAACCTCCCTCAAAGTACCGGCACTGGCCTGGCTGAAAGATTGACGAACTTGTAGGGTGCAATTAATCCCGGCTAGTCTTTCCTTTTAGGGTTTGAAGGAAGATTTGACCAAAACAGTGGGAGACATCCTGATTAGATAAATTGATAACCAATCTAATCTTGTAAAAGCGCACGCTGAGTGTTTTCTTCTCTCCCTCTCCTGGTTGCGACTATGTCACGCCTTAATCAAGATAATAATACGGATGTATTGACCGAACCCTCTTGTTATACCGCGCCAGGGAACGTTGGTCCCGCTACAACTTATAATTGTTATAAGACAGAGCAGGAAATAGGGGATTACCAGAATTCCCATGCCACCCAAACGAAGAAAGTGCATGCTGATGTATCTTCTTCGGGTGTGTTCATTACCGAGAACTGTTTCTCAGTATCCTTTACGTCCTGGGTAAGAGATACCGGATCAGGACCCCGCAAATGTAATTTGTTACATGGGCTACAGATAGGTAGAGAACTGAGAACGGGTGATAAGTTTCAATAGTTGGAAATGATGCAAGTGTTGCAGCCAAGTTTTTTGGCAGTTATCACCCTGTATTACCAGAATACATTGATTCTGAACGAATGTTATTAGATACCGAACCTGATATACAACATAATATTAGACTCTTTATTAGTAAAGAAGGATATAATTTTGTTTTGTTGGATAACGTTTTGAACATTTCCTATATCACGAGTTGATCGGTTCGGGCACGTTATCTAAAAGCATAGACGTTCTAAATCAAGCCACAGTTCTTAACGTACAGAACACACACAAGAGGAAGAGTTCAGAAATGAACGGATCCTTCTTGAGGTATTATAGACTAGGTCATGTCAATGTGACCCGACTAGTTGAAGTTATATTTAGATGCATATTTAAATTATTTTGAATTTACATATTGTGAAACTTGCCGGTCATGTCACAAAGATAAGATGACCACAGCTCTGTTTATTAGAAACAGAGAAAGAGTTAGTGAACTCTTGGGATTGATACATGATGATGTATGTAAGGTCCCCTGTCTACACATGCCAAGACTGGTTCTTTGTACTTCATTATATTCACTGATGATCTTTCAAGATTCAGATATATGTTCCTGTTGAAACACAAGTCCGAAACTTTTGAGATATTCACAGAATATAATTTAGAAGTAGAGAACCAAAAACCGGGTATAAGTATTATGTCCTTTGATGTGATCAGGGAGGAGAATACTTTAGCACGGAATTCCTGGACTATTCTAAAGGAGAATGAGATTCTCTCTCAGCAATACTCCTCCGTATACACCACAGCACCTCGGTGTATCGGGGCGGAGCAATCGCACCCTATTTGATATGGTGCTCTCTATGATGAGTACTACTGAGTTTCCTATTTTCTTTTGGGAGTTATGGACTTGAGAGCTGCATACCTATTGAATAGGGTTCCAATCAAATCAGTTGCCTACCATTTCATATGTGATATGGAATGGGAAGAGCTCATATCTTAAGTATGTTAAGATTTGGGGTTGTCCAGCTTATGTCTAAAAGCATAATCCGGACAAGCTCGAGGCAAAGTCAGTTCTGTGGAAGTTTGTTGGATATCCCAAGCATACGCAAGGGAATATCTTCTACCTAACCGAGGAACAAAAGATGTTTTGTTTCTCAGCATGCCACCTTTGTGAAAGGGAATTTCTTGTGAAGAAATTAGTGGTCATGAGGTAGAACTAGAAAGAGTTCCAGCTATACAAACTGCAACTGATGATTTGGTAGAACCAAAGGATTCAATAGTTTTCAACGAACCCCAGCCTCTCCGCCGATCTAGTAGGGTTCCTCACCCACCTGAGAGATACTTCGGTTTTCTCTATGACAGTGGGAGCGAGGATTGCATCATGAGATGATGACCCAACTTTTTTCGAGCAGGCCATCAGGAGTGGGACTCTGTAAGAATGGCTGGATGCTTAGTGATCTAAGATGGAATTCTTATACACCAACAAAGTATGGACTTTGGTTGCTTTATCTGAAGGGTTAAATCCCCATCAGGAGAAAGTATATAATTTAAGAAGATTATTTGGTGTACATGGAAAAGTTGAGACTTTCAAAGCTATGCTTATGTCCATCCAGATCCTACTTGCTACGGCTACATACCATGACTACGATATCTGGCAGTTGGGTGTCATGACTGCTTTTCTAAATGTTGATTTGAAAGAGTGCGTCTATAAGTACACAGCCAGAGGGCTTCGTAGACAGTGGGAGCAGCGGAAACGTGTGCAAGATGTTTTATGTGATAAATCAGGCATCACGGAGTTGGAACATCTATTTTGATGTGGTAGTCGAAGAGTTTGACTTCATCAAAATGGTAAATGAACCTTTTATATACAAAAAGGTAGTGGAGAGTATGGTGGTGATCCTCGTAGAGTACGTGGATGACATACTCTTGATAGGGAAGGAGTTTGCTATGCTACGCTTGGTCAATCTCCGCTTATCACAAGGATTCTCCATATAAGATCAAAATGATACCTCCTAAATCCTAGGTTTTATATCTATGAGATAGATCTAAATGGATGTTAGGATACTCACTAGTTGTAGTGAGATGGTATCAATCGATCCTGGGGAGAATCACTGGAAAGGTTCCAGGGTGATAAGAACGACTGAATGTCAGTCGCAGGCATTGTCTTTACCTTCAGTGGAGGGACGGTATGTTGGAAAAGTTCCAAGCTAGATACCGTGACTTACTAGACGATTAAAAGAAAGATACATCGTTACCAAAGATGCTACCAAAGAGGCAGTCTGGATATATATGAGTTCATAAGATGAACTTCGTTCCTACCATTATGTGACAATGGAGTTGTGGCTTATGCCAAGGAACCCCCGCCCCATCAGAAATCCAGATTTAATTCTTAGGCAGTATCACCTGATCATGGAGATAGTTGATCTCCAGGGAGATTGAGGTTACGAGAGTAGACACAGAGGACAACAACACGGATCCACTCAGAAAGGCCTTGTTCCCAGTAGAGACTATTATGGGATGGTTGAGTATGAGATACTTCAACCATAACTAATTGTTGGGTATGCGATACCACAACAGATGACCCTAGTGCAAGTGGGAGATTGTTAGTTATATGTATGCCCTAGAGGCTATTACTGTACATATGATGTATATTGTAGTGGATGCTTGGACATATATAGGGAGGACTTTCTTGCTCGACATGATAGTATGCTATTTGGTTGCACTTTATCTTAACATGTACTCTGATTGTCTCTATGTTACATGTTGATAAAGCCCTTAGGATATGTACTCGACTACTGGGACTATGATGAGATCATACTAGTGGGGCCACGGCAGTCGATGAGTACATCCTATAACAGTTCCTAGTCGAGGGTGTATCGAGACAGGGCATCGATACACCAGAGTAGACTAGCATATACGCATCTTGACCCATATGATGGGCGATGGATGATCCCATATCCATCGGTGTTTGACATCAAGGATGGTATACGGGTGCTCAGTGGAGACTGGGTACACTGGACGGACTCGCCGAGAACTCCCAGATGGTATTATACACCACGTCAGATGGCAGTTCTCTGGTGACACTAGTACAGGTTAGTCTGTAGACCCGAGATCGTCATAGAGTCTTGTGTGATTCCCACCGTGTTTTGATTTCCATCATACCACGTCCAAGAGGGCATGTAAAAAGGTGGCTTTTGGGTACAGTCCCGAAACACATGGAGCCAATGAGCGATAAGAGGGGATTCGTCTCTCCCGGTATCGGGAGTTGATGTTGCGCTGTGTTCGATTGGCTATAACTAAAAATCCCTGGCAAGGGTTGCAGAGATTTACTGGTATGTGTTATCAGTAGTTTCTCGAACTGTTATGGACCTCATATCGACACGACTTATCAAGCTACTGGGGTCTGACGTTTACCACCCCTAGGCGAGATATGCGACATATCAGACAAAGAGACCGGACTGTACGGGAGTGTTACTGATTGGATTCGCAGGAGAATGTACAGGCTTGCTTGTTGATCTTTTGATCGCTTAATACTTGGGTGGCTGTTGCGTTTAGCTGACCGCTTGCAGCTTGTGGGTGTTTGATATGATCATCACCTACTGCCGGCGTATTGACGATTCTTTAGAGTCCTACACAGAGGTTTCTTGACTCAGGCAAAACGGAGTAGGAGCATATATATGATATGTGCGGGACCGAGAACTATACGTGTATATGATACCGTATTAGATTCTCGCGATATGAGATATCGGCCGGTTATATGTGATATAGTCGGGTCATCGGATCAAGTGTTGATTCGATGAACTGATACAGATTATATTAGTCGGTTATTTGTGAAATAGCCGGATTATCGGATCAAGTGTTGATTCGATGATTTAATGTATAATTATATATTTGATATATTAAATTACATTAACTGATATAAGCTCACTAAAAGATTCTTTTTCTCACCCGGGTAATACATTGATATATATGCGATATACGTTAATTGTATTATTTTATTTTGTTACAAATCTATATTATATATGTGATATATAATATTGTAACATGATATGATTACTAATGCAACATGTTTAGTGGAGATTAAACAAGGTTAGGGTTTGATTTGGGTTAGTTCTTTCTTGATGCTTCTAGAAGGTTTTACTTTGTTTCTAGCAAAGATATTATGTTTGATATTTTTGCTAGATATTTCTAACCCAACCCAAACCATTCACCCTAGGTTAAGTCTCTACAATGGTTAGCCTCTTCATATTCAACCATGGTTGCAATATTAATCATTATGATAATTTTCATTATTCATCCTAAAAGGATTCAATTCTTCTTCTTTTTCCTTGAGCTTTGAAAAAGCCTAGGTTTTCATTTGTGATGAATTAGAGTGAGAATTTGATAATAAATGAGAGCTAAAATCCTAATTCATCATTCTAATCTATCCTAGCCATTTAGATTAGGGTGTTCACTTCATTTGAGAGTGAGAGCTTGTTTTATAGAAACTTCAAGGTAGATCATCTTAGTTATCGAAGATCGAAAGTAAGCTTGCATCTTTCTCTTCGTGGAGCCTCACTAGAGTCCGGAAACTCGATGATCGCAGCAAAGGGACCTCAACACGGAGCTTTATAAGTGAAGGACCGGACTACAAAGGTTGTAATCCCAAACTCTTAGATGTTAAAGTGTTTAACATGCTTTGTTTCGGCTAATCTCTAGTTTAAAGATCTTGGTTAGGGTTGTTCGGCACGTCTAAATTTTAAATCGGGCATGGTTGATGCCTTATAGATCCTTGTGAGAGTTCCTAGTAACCCTAAATGAGCAGTATCATACAATCGATTCGAGGAAGAGGATGAATCGTCTGCGGGTGCATGGTAGACCCGATGCGGTACCCCCGGGAAAGATGGTCGTAGGTGGTGGCATTGAGCTTGGCAGGGGAGCACTACCGACCGGTTATTTATGACGAGGTGGATATCCATAGGATACCGACGTAGTCGTGAGATCTGATTATATGGACCAGTCCGGATTGCCGGAGACCGGGGCCAGTCTGGATTGCCGGAGCCCGAGGTATTGAGACATTGAGATTTTATGATATGGGTCAGTCCGGATTGCCGGAGCCCAAGATATTGAGATATTAGGATATATATATTTTGTGTCGATACTTGAAGCGGATTCTATGTTGATTTCATTGATGATACCTCGATTTTTATACAAAAATCTCACTAAATTAAGAAAAACAGTTTTCCCATTCATGATGTATTCCGTTTTCATTTTTAATGCATTCGTACATCATACATGTGATATGTTGCTACCTGAGGCACTGACACGAGCACTTGGTATTACACTTATGATAGATGTTTACCCTGGCCTTTATCAGATGTTTCAGGTTATATATTATACGGATATTATGGTA
Source organism: Agapanthus africanus (assembly GCA_030015575.1). NCBI lineage: Eukaryota > Viridiplantae > Streptophyta > Magnoliopsida > Asparagales > Amaryllidaceae > Agapanthus > Agapanthus africanus. Next base: position 164,611,674 of record CM057343.1, on the reverse strand, counting down.
TGACCTAGGATATAGTCATACATGCGATTTCTGCTCGGTGATAATTTCTACTCACGAGCTGGCAACTCACACTCGTTGTGCCACAGTTTTTGTAGGTTTTGTCGTACAGGTTTCTTTGCGGCTTGCTGGCATACTACTTCCTTCCGGGTGATTGCTTTGGTAGGTGGGTTCACTTGTATCGTGACCACCGCAGTATTTGTATTTATTTCAGTTGTATCTAGTAAACTCCATCAACCAGACTTGTATTATTGATAGACTTAGAAGACCAGTGCATATTCTTTCGACCATAGAGTTGCGTGTTTGTATTATTATGGTCTTCTGGTTTTCTTAAGGATATTGGTTTTCTTTCTGAGTTTTGGATCCTCGCCCTTCGGCGTTGTATATTATATGTCTTGCGTGGTTGTATCCGCCAATTGGTGAAGAGCTAGCTCCCACATGGGGATGCCTTTATTCATTATGTATATTATTCATGTTTGTACCCGTTTGGGCCAGTATTTACAAAGGAAACTCTACCGAAATTTTTGAAAATGACTTGACGTTTTAAAAATGCTTACTATGACTTTTAAAGTAAATTTATATGTTAACTTTTAACTGAATTTTCCTTCGCTCTCTTTTTAAATGGTTTAGATTTCTGGGCTTTTGGCTTACTTGAATTAGGTGTGGTCCTATAGACTTCACATGATTCAAGTGCCAGACACGTGCTATTTCGGGTCGTGATAAAGTTGGTATTAGAGCGCTAGGTTTAACCTTGGTTCGAGTCTATGTTTGACTATACAGAGTCTAGGGCGTATATTTATATTCGGAACCTAGGCTTGACCTTACAGAATTTAGACTTGGTTGAGGGGGTATTAGAACCGAACTTTCGTCTCATAGGTTGACCTTGGTTGACGGAATATGTAACTTAAGCAGAGTGACGTACCGTGTGTATGTTCCGCGGTTTACTTACGATACTCTACTCTGCTTAAGAATCCTTAGGATGTACATTTCCTTGCACCTTATTATATTAATTTCTTTGATCTATCCTCATCGATATCGGTTAGTGGTTTTGTTACCACGGTTGCATAGGAAGAGAGAGCTGCGGCTAGAGTTGCGGTCAGCATGAGCCCGCCTTGGACGAGGACTGACCAGGGCGTAATTCCTGTGACATACGATTTCATAGATGTGTCGTTATATTGTGTTTTTCGAGCCATGAGCGTTTGATGAATTGCTTTTACTAAAATTTCTCGAACGTGCAGATCATCACCTGAGGATTGGGCCATTGCTAGAGTCCGGCTATAATGTGATGACCGTTGATGTATCGTATATTCTTGAGGATTGAGGCACTGTTCCGCGTGCGGACGAATGGGCCAGCGGTTGCTGCGACTGACAAGATATCGCCCCGGATGTTTGAGGCTATTGTAACACGAGCTTTTACTTAGGGATATGATAGAAGATCGCTAGTCACCCATTGATGAATGACTAGGACATGTGGTTCGTTGCATACCCCGATGCGAGGTCATCAAATTGATTGATTCTACCTGGAGAAGACTTCACGCAGGTACGTTGATAGTCAATAGAAAACGATCAAATGTCAAAAACCCATTTTTCCATGTTTAAGCTATTCGGAAAAACATGCAAGTAATTCTTTGAACCCTCTAGAAGAATGAAACCCTAACTCGACATGATGACCATTGAAACGCTTTTGAACCTTAGGGTTTGCGGCAGTTCCGCGGTGCCATTAATGAGGCTTGGTTTTGCACTTCTACTGCTGGTCTATAGGTACTGTGGCATGTACTGGATATTATTAAAACGTGCTCAAGTGTTGAGCTCTCACGGAATTATGGGACTTTGACGAATCGATCAAAAAGTTCGACGTCATCCGGATATCATGTGATGAGATACATTACTTGAGAGACTTTAGGTATGAGTATAGCCATTGTAGCCCAGTCCATACAGCGACGAAGAGATGAGTCTGAATCAGTCGATATTAAAGAAAAGTGGAGTAAGAGGTTCGTACGAGATTTTGATGAGATGACGTTCGACTCCGTTGACATCAGAGTGTGACACGCATGCAGAGGCGTTGAATATGGATATATCTTCTAGAGGGAGTCGTGATGCGTATGCAGCCATTCTGGAACAAGAAATGGATTTAGTAAAGGGTGATAACTTCCAAGCAGTTCGACCGAAACAAGATTGGGAGAGACCCTGACAAAATCTTTCTGGAAATACTAAACGAGAAGACTTGGACTCAGGATCGGTCGTATTACGCACACCCAGTAGGCCAGAGTTCGGCATCATCGACGAGACATGTTATGAGTGACCATGATAATTGGCCAGAGACCTTTAGAGGATGTGCCAGAGCGGAACTATTTTCATCATCGTTCCACATTGTGTAGGGTTCCTAGGCACCCTAGTGAGGTCTCACAAGGCATCGAACATGCCAATTTTAAAAAAAAATGGTGCCGAGAAACCCTAGACTACGGATCGTTGCTAGAATTCTAGGCGAAATATAAACCTAGTTAACAAATTAACTAAAGTTTGGAAACTACAACCATTGTAGATCCGGATATCCTCCTCCTTAGCTCCTCGTGGTCATTCCCTCGCTGTCCATCATGAATTTTGAACTCAAGCTTCGTCTTCGTCGGAGAAACGGGCGAGCTAGGTCGTCGGCTTCGTGCCGAAGATGATCTACGTCGAGGCATCACTAGATCGAGCTCCGACTTCACAAACTTGTGAAACTTGTGAAGTAAACACCCAAAACTACTTGGCAAGAGGTAGAGGGTGAAGAAATAGGAGGTGGGTTCACTTTAGAATTGGATTTTACTCATTAAAACTCAAGTTGCCATTAATGGCATCAAGGTTGCTCACTTGAAGAAGAAGAAGAAGATGATGAAGCTAGTTATGATAACTTAAGTTAAAATGAAAATAAACTCAATATTTATCATAACTTAACTAAGGTTAAGTGTAGATAATTAACCATGGTGATTAGAGTGGGTTAGGGTTAAGCAAAATGACAAGAATGGTTGCATAAAGTCAAATGTTCATGAAGCATCTCATAAGAAACAAAACTTGCCACCATTATCATTTATACTTATCCAAATGAATAAATGAACAAATAAATTAATAAATAAATAAGAAAAACCCTAATTATCATAATAACCATGGTTTAATCCTATTCACTTAACCATATGATCAAGTATCATCAAACATGATACAAAAAAGTGCACAAAAGCATATCACATATACTATGTGCATCAAGTGAGAAAATCCGTATAAAGTGAACCAATACTAGTTAATGCAAAGTAATATATCAAATATATAATTATACATTAAATCATTAAATCAATATTTGATTCAATGATCCGGTCATGTCGCACATAACCGACTAGTATTCAATGTATCGATTTATCGAATCCATGATTCGATAACTAGGTCATATCAAATATAACCAATCGAAACATTTATCGCGAGAATGAAATGCGGTATCACATACACGCATTATTCTCGGTCCTGCACATATCTCATATGCGCTCCTATTTCGTTTCGCTTGAACCAGGAAACCTCTGTGTAGGACTCTAAAGACTCGTCAATACGCCGGTAGCAGATGATGATCATATCAAGCACCCACAAGCCGCAAGCGGTCTGCTAAACGTAACGGCCACCCGGGTATTGAGCGATCAGAAGATCGACGAGCTAGCCCGCTCACACTCCTGTGAATCCGACCAGTAACACTTACCGTACAGTCCGGTCTCTTCGTCTGATACGTCGCATATCAAGTCTAGGGGTGGTATACGTCAGACCCCAATAAACCGATAAGTCGTGCCGATGTGAGGCTCGTAACGGGTCGAGAAACTACTGGTAACACTTACCAGTAAATCTCTGATCAGCCCTGGCCAGGGACTTCCCTGCTACGGCCAATCGAGCACAGCGCAACATCAACTCCCAATACCGGGAGAGACGAAACCCCTCCTATCGCTCATTGCCTCCATGTGACTCGGGACTGTACCCAAAGACCACCGTTTTGCACGCCCTCATGGACGTGGTAAGGTGGAGATCAAAGCACAGTGGGAATCACACAAGACTCTATGACGATCTCGGGTCTACAGACTAACCTGTACAAGTGTCACCTGAGAACTGCCATCTGACATGAGGTATAATACCATCTGGGAGTTCTCGGCGAGTCCGTCCAGTGTACCCAGTCTCCACTGAGCACCCGTATACCATCTCTGATGTCAAACACCAATGGATATGGGATCATCCATCGCCCATCACATGGGTCGAGAAGCGTATACGCTAGTCTACTCTGGTATATCGATGCCCCGTCTCGATACACCCACGACTAGGGACCTTGAAGGATGTACTTATGGACTACCATGTCCCCACTAGTATGATCTGCATCATAGTCCAGGTAGTCAAGCACACATCCTAAGGGCTTTACCAACATGTAACTATAAGACAGTATAAAGAGACTAGTGTACATGTTAAGATAAATAGCAACCAGATAGCATACTATCATGTCGAGCAAGAAAGTCATCTCTATATATGTCCAAGCATCCAATATAATATACATCATCTGTACAATACTGGCCTCTAGGGCATACATACAACTAACAATCTCCCACTTGCACTAGGGCCAGCTGCTGTAGTATCGCATACCGAGCATCCCGAAGAGTCTCTCAAACTGTATCTGGGGAATGGCCTTCGTGAGTGGATCCTCCGTGTTGTTCTTCGTATCAACTCTCCTGACCTCGATCTCCCGGCGATCAACTATCTCCCGGATCAGGTGATACCGCCTCAGAATATGCCTGGATCGCTGATGGGACCTAGGTTCCTTGGCCAAAGCCACTGCTCCATTGTTATCGCAATACAAAGGTATTGGATGCTCAATGGATGGAACCACACCAAGTTCAGTAATGAACTTCTTGATCCAGACAGCTTCTTTAGCAGCATCGTTGGCAGCGATGTATTCAGCCTCCATCGTCGAGTCTGCCACGGTTTCCTGCTTGGAACTCTTCCAGCTAACCGCCCCTCCGTAAAGGGTAAAGACAAAACCCGACTGCGACTTAGAGTCGTCCTTATCACTCTGGAAGCTCGAATCGGTAAAGGACTCCACTTGGAGTTCTCCGTTACCATACACCAAGAACATATCTCTATTCCTTCGCAAGTACTTGAGAATGCTCTTCACAGCTGTCCAGTGACTCTCTCCAGGATCAGCTTGATACCTGCTCACTATACTTAGTGAGTATGCTACATCGGGTCTGGTACATAGCATCGCATACATGATAGAGCCTACTGCCGAAGCATAGGGTATCCCTTGCATGCGAGCTCTCTCCAAATCAGTCTTGGGAGACATCTCTTTGGAGAGAGTGACTCCAGAGATCGTGGGCATATTCCCACGCTTGGACTCTTCCATACTAAACCTCTTTAGTATGGTGTCAATGTACCTGGATTGGGACAATCCCAAAATCCGTTTGGATCTATCTCTATAGATCCTAATTCCCAATATGCAGGAGGCATCACCAAGATCTTTCATTGAGAATCTTTGTGATAAGAAGAGCTTGACCGATTGCAGCATAGGAATATCATTTCCTATCAAGAGTATGTCGTCCACGTACAATACGAGGAAGACAACCTTACTCTCTGCCACCTTCTTGTAGATACAAGGTTCATCTGGATTTTTGACGAAATCAAACTCTTTGATAACGACGTCAAAGCAGATGTTCCAACTCCGCGATGCTTGCTTTAATCCATAAATGGATTTAAGCAGCTTGCACACCTTCCCGCTGCTCCCACTGTCTACGAAGCCCTCCGGCTGAGTCATGTACACGCACTCTTCTAAATCACCATTTAGAAAGGCGGTCTTAACATCCATTTGCCAGATTTCGTACTCATGAAAGGCACCAGTGGCAAGCATGATTCGGATGGATTTAAGCATAGCCACTGGAGAAAAGGTTTCGTCATAGTCCACACCTGGTCTTTGACGAAAACCCTTTGCTACAAGTCTAGCTTTGAAAGTCTCCACTTTCCCATCTACACCAAGTTTCTTCTTGAAGATCCACTTGCTCCCAATGGGTTTTACCCCTTCAGGAGCAATTTCCAAAGTCCATACTTTGTTGGTGTACATGGATTCCATCTCGGATCGCATAGCATCCAGCCATTTCACTGAGTCCCTACTCGTGATGGCCTGCTCGAAGCTAGTTGGGTCATCATCATCCATGATGCAATCCTCGCTTCCACCGTCCATGAGAAAACCATAGTATCTCTCAGGTTGGCGAGGAACCCTACTAGATCGGCGGAGAGGCTGGGGTTCGTCGGGAGCTACTGAATCCTCTGGTTCCACTAAATCTTCAGTTTGAGTTTGTGTAGCCGGAATTTCTTCCAGTTCTACCTCATCGCCACTAATTTCTTTTGCAAGAAATTCCTTTTCCAAAAAGGTGGCATGGCGAGAAACAAACACTTTTTGTTCCTCTGTATGGTAGAAAAGATATCCATGTGAATGTTTGGGATATCCCACAAACTTACATAGAACTGACCGTGCCTCGAGTTTGTCCGGATTTTGCCTTTTGACATAGGCCGGACAACCCCATATTTTAACTCGTTTAAAATATGGTCTCTTCCCACTCCATATCTCATATGGTGTGGTAGGTACAGATTTAGATGGAACTTGATTAAATAGGTATGCTGCTGTCTCCAGCGCATATCCCCAGAAGGAAATAGGTAACTCAGCTGTGCTCATCATAGAGCGCACCATATCTAATAGGGTGCGGTTCCTCCGTTCAGATACACCGTTGTGCTGTGGTGTATATGGAGGAGTCAGCTGAGAGAGAATCCCATTCTCTTTTAGGAAGTCCAGGAATTCATTGCTCAAGTATTCACCTCCTCGATCAGATCGAAGGATTTTAATACTTTTTCCGGTTTGGTTCTCGACTTCTTGTTTATATTCTCTAAATTTCTCAAAAGCTTCTGATTTGTGTTTCATCAGGAACACATATCCAAATCTAGAGAGATCGTCAGTGAATGTAATGAAGTACGAAGAACCATCCCTGGCATGTGTAGACATGGGACCACATACATCACTATGTATCAGTCCCAAGAGTTCGGTAACTCTTTCTCCGTATCCCGTAAACGGAGTTTTGGTCATCTTGCCTTTGAGACATGACTGGCAAGTGTCATAAGATGAAAATTCGAAAGGTTTCAAATATCCATCCTTATGTAACTTAGCCAGTCGTGTCACATTGATGTGACCCAGTCTACAATGCCACAAGAAGGATTCGTTGAGTTCAGAACTCTTCCTCTTGTGTGCGTTTGTTATGCTCAGAACTGTTGATTGATTTAGAACATAAATGCCATTGCATAACGTGCCTGATCCAACCAACTTTTGGTTACGGAAAATGTTCATAACATTATCCTGTAATGCAAAATTATATCCCTCTTTACTTAATAAAGAAACCGATATAATGTTGCATATCAGGTTCGGCATGTAATAGCATTCGTTCAGAACCAATGTATTACCAGTTGGTAATACAAGGTGATATTCCCCGACAGTCTTGGCTGCAACAATTGCACCATTTCCTACTCTAATGTCTTTATCACCTTCTCCAAGTTCTCTACCTTTCCTAAGCCCATGTAACTGATTACATATATGGGATCCTGACCCGGTATCTAATACCCAGGACGTAGAGCAAATGGAGAAACAGTTCTCAGTAACGAACACACCCGAAGAAAATGTATCAACATGTACTTTCTTCATTCGGGTGGCATGGGAATTCTGGTATTCCCCTATATCCTGTTCATTCCTATAACTCTTATAGGAAAGAACGGAACCAACGTTCCCCAGCACAGTATAACATGCGGGTTCGGTCAATACATCCATATTATTATCTTGATTAAGGCATGAACTGGTCGCTACCTGGAGAGAGAGAGAAGAAAACACTTTAGCGTATGCTCGTGCAAGATCAGATTGGTTATTATCTTATCTAATCAGGATGGCTCCCACTGCTTTTTATCAAATCTTCCTTCAAACCCTAAAAGGAAAGACTAGCCGGGATTAATTACACACTACAAGTTCGCCAATCTTTTAGCCAGGCCAGTGTCGGTACTTTGAGGGAGGTCCCCCGTGCTTTCGCACGAACCTAATTACTGTAAAACCTCGTTTTCCCACAGGCGTAACCCCGTTGACACCTTTCTAGACACCTACTTGATCGGCTAATTGCAATGTGTAAAACTCTCCCAGGAGTAACTCTTACTCGCAGTGGGTATCGGGATCCAACTATCTCATAGAAGGTATGCAATCTCATTGCAAATTTCAACACTTGATATTCCCGATAATCTTTTGCCCCTAGCAGCTATATGACCTTAACATAGTCAACAAATCATAAGTGCTAGTCAAGTTCAACCCGTCATTTCCCGATTGAATTAAACCCACCCGCACGACCCTTAACATAGTCAACAAAGTCGCACGACTACCCTAATCCAATCGCATCATATACTTATACAGATAAGCACTAATTAGCTACCGCACACTACGCCTTAACATAGTCAACAAACGTAGCACGAATACTAACTAGTACTTCTCTGAAATGACCGAGGGCTACGTCAGGTTTTTCTTAAGACCTATTGCGTAATGAACTTGATATCGTTGTAGAATCAAATGAAGTTTTAAATGGAATGATTTTGAGGCTTTTCTAGTTTTGCTAAAAGGGTCACTCCCGGTGAAGGGATCGTCGGCCCTTTCCTCGTCGAATGAGGTGCGGGATATATCATATATATCACTGTGCAAAGCAAAAACCCAAAAGCAGTCAAAAGCAAACCGAGTGTGTAGCATCTGCCAGTTATTGCTAAAGGAGTCACTCCCGGTGAAGGGATCTCGGTCCTTTCCTCATCGAATAAGGTGCAGGGTATATCATATATACCGCTGTGCAAAGCAAGAACTGTAGCTACCTGTTTTATTTTAAAATTCGATTCCACAACATCTTAGGTTTCTTATCTTTCATTAATCACATTAATGAAGTCCCATCATTTAAATACCTAAACATCACAGATAGATATGACGTACACTTATGCCATCCGCATTCGCCTCGATGTCCCCTCGTGCACCGTTAGGTTAGGTAACTAACGACAGAGCAGGGCAGGGCTAGCGCGGGTGTAAAACATAAGTAACGTCTATATAATATATCATATATACTATATACTATATCCATCACAGAGTCACATCACAGATATCGCAGCAGAATAAACATATGAAATATTGGATATACTAGGACGTCCGTGTTTTCAATACGAGCCAGTATAAAACACGGATTCCACGGTCGTGATGAATAGCCAATCCCACACCCCTAGACCCCTACGAGAGCGGCAAGCAACCCTGCCAATTCTAGGGTTAGGAGACCCGGACTCGACTCCTCGAGTTGGTCTCCCACTGGACCCCAGAACCCGGTTACTTGTGCTCCCCTCCTTGGGTCTATCCTAATGCGGAAAAGTAAATAATATACAAAGGGTGACAACTTCCGCTACCTGGAAGTGCCCCAAATAAAAGAATATTACATACAAGTTTTTACATGAATGAAAATGGAAAACACTCATCTCACATAAAAACCCCCGGCTAATCAAACACGACGATCCAATATAACATATCCAGCAACACATAACATCACATGTCATCAACGTAAGTAAATATGTCCATCCCAATTGTCGTTGACGTATAGCAACGAAACCTGCGATATGAACATACTACACTTACGGTCATAGAAAAGAAAGTGTAAAACTACAACAATTGGAATCCGCAACTACTTTAGACATCACATGCCTAAACAAATGAAATACTTAGACATCACATGCCTAACAGATATAAACCCCGCATTTTAGTCTCATTATCGAAAACACTTTTCAATATAAAATGAAACTAAACCGCTAGATTTATAACATTCATTCAGTTATCACATAACTGTTTGTGAATTCCAATTATTGTATCACATTCCAGATAAACAGAAAATGTTAAACTTTCCGATCGAACAGTCGAATACCCAAGTTTTCCCGATACAGCTCAACACATGAAATAAGTCTAACAACATTCAGTTCGTGCCTCAGTACCGACGGTCCAGCCGTAGAAGGGTCAAGCCAACGCCTTACATGTGGCACGCCGTACTGCCCCAAACCCGAAGGTTCAAAGGGCAGTTCAAGACGGTCACATAATCGAGTTAAGGTTTGTTGTCTTCTAGAGGGTCCATCGCGTTACTTGCACTACTTAGAACGTCGTTGAACTTCGGAAAAATCCAACACTTGGAAATTTCCCGACAGGGGAAAAATTGGGTATTTATATCCGGTCGAACTTTTTAACATATTCTGGAAATTATCCGGAAAAACACAAAAGACGAAATTTGATAATCCGATCGAAATACCGAAGCTCCAAAACATCCCAGATTATTCAACACTTGAATAAATATTAAAACTATCCAGAGAACACACCACTGTTAAATATAAATTACTGTGCAAAAGTCAACTCAAGGGGAGACCAAACGGCCGCGGAACCGCCGCACATGCCTAGCTCGTGCCGCGGTTCCGCGGTGGATTATTTGAATTAGGGCCCCGGATTTTACAGTAATTTATATAAAACCCTGCTTGATTTTCTGAATATTTTTAATGTTGAAAAACTCACTGTTTTCAAAAATGTACAGAGAGCATGGAAATTTTAGACATTCGGGTTCGATCGGACTTCAAAATCCGTCTAGACTTCGCCTAAGGCTCTAACCTGGCTCTGATACCACTGTAGGGTTCCTAGGCACCCTAGTGAGGTCTCACAAGGCATCGAACATGCCAATTTTTAAAAAAAATGGTGCCGAGAAACCCTAGACTACGGATCGTTGCTAGAATTCTAGGCGAAATATAAACCTAGTTAACAAATTAACTAAAGGTTGGAAACTACAACCTTTGTAGATCCGGATATCCTCCTCCTTAGCTCCTCGTGGTCATTCCCTCGCTGTCCATCATGAATTTTGAACTCAAGCTTCATCTTCGTCGGAGAAACGGGCGAGCTAGGTCGTCGGCTTCGTGCCGAAGATGATCTACGTCGAGGCATCACTAGTTCGAGCTCCGAATTCACAAACTTGTGAAACTTGTGAAGTAAACACCCAAAACTACTTGGCAAGAGGTAAAGGGTGAAGAAATAGGAGGTGGGTTCACTTTAGAATTGGATTTTACTCACTAAAACTCAAGTTGCCATTAATGGCATCAATGTTGCTCACTTGAAGAAGAAGAAGAAGATGATGAAGCTAGTTATGATAACTTAAGTTAAAATGAAAATAAACTCAATATTTATCATAACTTAACTAAGGTTAAGTGTAGAGAATTAACCATGGTGATTAGAGTGGGTTAGGGTTAAGCAAAATGACAAGAATGGTTGCATAAAGTCAAATGTTCATGAAGCATCTCATAAGAAACAAAACTTGCCACCATTATCATTTATACTTATCCAAATGAATAAATGAACAAATAAATGAATAAATAAATAAGCAAAACATTAATTATCATAATAACCATGGTTTAATCCTATTCACTTAACCATATGATCAAGTATCATCAAACATGATACAAAAAAGTGCACAAAAGCATATCACATATACTATGTGCATCAAGTGAGAAAATCCGTATAAAGTGAACCAATACTAGTTAATGCAAAGTAATATATCAAATATATAATTATACATTAAATCATTAAATAAACATTTGATTCAATGATCCGGTCATGTCGCACATAACCGACTAGTATTCAATGTATCGATTTATCGAATCCATGATTCGATAACTATGTCATATCAAATATAACCAATCGAAACATTTATCGCGAGAATGAAATGCGGTATCACATACACGCATTATTCTCGGTCCTGCACATATCTCATATGCGCTCCTATTTCGTTTCGCTTGAACCAGGAAACCTCTGTGTAGGACTCTAAAGACTCGTCAATACGCCGGTAGCAGATGATGATCATATCAAGCACCCACAAGACGCAAGCGGTCTGCTAAACGTAACGGCCACCCGGGTATTGAGCGATCAGAAGATCGACGAGCTAGCCCGCTCACACTCCTGCGAATCCGACCAGTAACACTTACCGTACAGTCCGGTCTCTTCGTCTGATACGTCGCATATCAAGTCTAGGGGTGGTATACGTCAGACCCCAATAACCCGATAAGTCGTGCCGATGTGAGGCTCGTAACGGGTCGAGAAACTACTGGTAACACTTACCAGTAAATCTCTGATCAGCCCTGGCCAGGGAATTCCTTGCTACGGCCAATCGAGCACAGCGCAACATCAACTCCCAATACCGGGAGAGACGAAACCCCTCCTATCGCTCATTGCCTCCATGTGACTCGGGACTGTACCCAAAGACCACCGTTTTGCACGCCCTCATGGATGTGGTAAGGTGGAGATCAAAGCACAGTGGGAGTCACACAAGACTCTATGACGATCTCGGGTCTACAGACTAACCTGTACAAGTGTCACCTGAGAACTGCCATCTGACGTGAGGTATAATACCATCTGGGAGTTCTCGGCGAGTCCGTCCAGTGTACCCAGTCTCCACTGAGCACCCGTATACCATCTCTGATGTCAAACACCAATGGATATGTGTCACGACCCGAAAGAGCACGTGACTGGCCCTCGAACCATATGAAGTCTATAGGACTCCATCTGACCCAAGTAAGCCAAAAGCCCAGAAATCTAAAACCATTTAAGGAGTAAATAGGGAAAATTAGTTTTAAGAGGTAAAGAAAACATGTTTGAAAATCAAGTTTTTAAATAACTAAGCTGAATATGAATTTTTTAAAATGTGTAATTTTTCCTGAAAATTTCGGCAGAGTTTCCTTTGTAAAAACTGGCCCCGAACGGGGTACAACAAGAATAATATATATGACATGATAAAAGGCATCCCCAAGCGGGAGCTAGCTCTTCGTCCATCGACGGTCACAACCACGCAAGCAATAATAATATACAACGCCAAGGGGCGAGGATCAAAACTGAAAAGAAACTCAAAAACAGCCAGAAAACCGCAATACTACAAGCGCGACTCTAAGGTCGAAACAATACAACACTGATTTCTAAGTCTGAAACAAACTACAAGTTTTGGTTGATGGACAATTCTAGATACAATAAAAATACATGAACAATGGCGGTTCTGATACAAAGAACCAACCTAACCAAGCAAGTCACCCATAGGAAGCAGTGTGCCAGAAATGCCGCTATGGAATCTGTGGCAAAAACCTGCAAGAACTGGGGCACAACGGGGGTGAGTTGCCAACTCGTGAATAGAAAATATCTACAAGCAGAGATCGAATGCATGACCTATCCTAGGTCAATACGATCAGATAATAAATAAACCTCAATATGAATAAAGCTGAAGCATGCTAAACTGGCAATGTAATCTCTATACATGAGTGTAGTGCCAAGTGCTCGTGCTAGTGCCTTAGGTAATAGCATGTCATGAATATGAGGTATAACCAATGTAATCAAATCTGCACACTCGTGGATCCCGTCCACTCGTCACCCACTGACAATAACCACCATGCCTGTAAATATCATGAATCATGTGCATGGGAAATAATATGAGGATATAACCACCCGTGTCCCTCGCGACACATCAGAATCATGGAACCAGGGTGCCCAGCATCGACACCCGAAAACATCATGAAAACTGTGCCCAGCATCGGCACGTAAATCCTCATATATCGGGCTCCGTCAGTCCGGATCGGCCCGCGGGCTCTGTCTGCGGTATCGGCCCTCGGCCCCGGCAGTATGCCCAAAACATCTATCGACTCTGGTCGGTATCCTCCGGATAACCGTCAGGTCCAACCAATCACCGGTAGGTACTCGCCCGCCTCCAGGCTCAATCGGCAAAGCTCATCGATCATCTTGCCGAGGGGAACCATACCGGGTCCACCATGTACCCGCAATCGGCTCATCCACGCCTCGATTCGGGTTACACATGTCGCTCTCAGCACCGAGAAAACACATGGTGGACGCACTGAAATATCATATCAAGGGTAACCGGGTTTTTAAAGAAATGACATATTCTCTTTTGAAATACCCTCGGTTCCCAAATCCAGAAATATCATAGAAACAACATATCTCAATGCGTACAGTCAAAGCATGATGTATGCGGCATGTAACAGTAATGTAAGTATATCAGTAAGTCATGCAACATGGAATAATAATGTGCACATGTCGAGGGAGACCGCTCTTTTAAAAGGAATCTGTTTTTAAAGAGTATCTTGCGGTTCCCAAATCCCCAATCAAGCTAGAATCATCTATATATGTGTACAGGTATAAGTGTACAATATGCCATGCCAGAATCATATCATGAATGCAATAGTACTATAGTGTAGTGACATGGCAATTATCGATGATGAGTGTGTGAGCCGGCAACAAGTGTACGTGGAACATATACATCATCGATAATGGTGCTGGTGTCCTAGCAGCATGACTGAATGTCACAACAATACAAGCGATGCAATGCAAATAGCAGGAATATGCGGAAACGAATGATCAACGCAAAAGTACAGAACCTGCCCCAATAGATATGTCATGCACCCTTGCCTTTTGAAATAAGACGAATCAGGACTTTTGGTAAAGTAAGGGCTACGGTGTTTTAAGAAAAGATGCATCATTTGAAAATATCCGTATAACCCTTCTGCTTATCTTTAAAATATCCCTGATTCGTTAGTTTTGAAATAGGTATGACTCGGTCTAGTCTAATGTCTACTAAATAATCTAGACAGGAGGGGTATGAAACCACCTAATCTGAGTCAATATATAAATATAGATATGATAGTCGGTGATCTCGCCTCAATAACATATCGTATGATATCCTCGAGTCATGAGTGCGGATCTATCATCAATATCGGCTCGTACGGTAAATCGTCGTACGGCATCCCAATAGCTGGGTAGGGGTCAATATCACACTATCTCATCACATATCAGGTATCACTTATCATCAGATCACACAATCTGGGGTACTACTGTAAGTCTAGTACAAATCGACACCATCTATAAAATATGAATGCGGGTAAAGCACATGTCCAAAGGCCCGCTAAAACTATCATATCGCACCTCAAAGGCAAACTATGTCACATCGCCGATCTCACGGCCTCACATCAAGTATCATCTCAAACCACGTATCATCCTCAAATCCCGTATATAAACACATAGTCCCATACCCATGTGTAGATATACGCACCATCATATGCACTCTAATAAATGAAAGAATGAATGCAAGTATGTGTGTAAATGTATGTGTGAGTGCAACCACTACTCTAGGGTTCGCACTATACTAAACCAATATATTCTTATCATCAAAATATCATTATTACCATCAATAACCCTAAACAACACATAATAAATATTCGTGTGTATACGTATTCGTATACATCACCACGGACTGTGGGGGTGCTATACGCCATCCACCCGACTTCTCCCCGTAGATATAAATCTACTCACCTTGCTTCTCGTGTGCCAAAGCCGATGTCGCTATCTTCACCTCCTTTGCCTCAACATCACGCGGGGTACCTACAAGTATATCACAATGCTAAAGCATATGAAAATCACATCGGAAACCAAAATAGCACACGCTACCCGCATAGGTAAAAACCTATCGACTCGCATGTAAACACAATCAAAATCCACTTGTCGTTGACGTCCAAACGCCACCCGACAGGAATGAATCACTAAATACCAAAATCCATGCTAAAACAAGTCCCAAATTATACACCAACATAGGAAAATCAACCCAGATTTCACCCTAGATGGAATCAGTCAAAACTAAACACACTCAGGGTCAAAACTAGAGGAAATGGGGGCATGCACAGAAAACGAGGCAATTCCTTAAAATACCTTATTTTAGAATTTTCCATAATTTTTCCCCATTTATCTGTATTTAATTATACCAGAATATTAAAATATTCATTAAAATAATATTAAATTATAAAATTTCCCAAAAATCATATTTTATTATTTTGAAGACGTTACAATATGGGATCATCCATCGCCCATCACATGGGTCGAGAAGCGTATACGCTAGTCTACTCTGGTATATCGATGCCCCGTCTCGATACACCCACGACTAGGGACCTTGAAGGATGTACTTATGGACTACTATGTCCCCACTAGTATGATCTGCATCATAGTCCAGGTAGTCAAGTACACATCCTAAGGGCTTTACCAACATGTAACTATAAGACAGTATAAAGAGACTAGTGTACATGTTAAGATAAATAGCAACCAGATAGCATACTATCATGTCGAGCAAGAAAGTCATCTCTATATATGTCCAAGCATCCAATATAATATACATCATCTGTACAATACTGGCCTCTAGGGCATACATACAACTAACACATTGGGCCGCTGAGCCGAAGAGCTATGTAATTAGCAATTCGCAGTGAGAGACGAGAGCCTAAGGACACCAGGCGCTAGGCCATGAACAGGAGGCAAGCAGATATCTTGCTCTGCTAGCTTTGGATGCATCGACACCTTCTCGACTTTGAAGGAAGGACACATCAACAACAGTGTTTACGATTTGCGATTTGGTGATTTGAACATCATGTGTCCGTTATTTTGGATTTCGGTAGTTTGGGCGAATTATTTGTATGATTGAGATCTGTGCACCACAGTTGCACATGATTCATATTCTATGTATCCGTTGTACGGATTTTCGTTTTGTGCAGTCCCATTGCACCTGATTTTGATTTCATGCCCTCTGATATGTTCGATTTTGAATTCATGCTTACGGGTCGCACACGATTTTGAATTATGTATTTGGTTTAAATTATATGATCTTTCTGTACCTTGATATAATTTGGTGCATGCAAATGCACGCGTTTGTGAGTTTATATACCACAGTATACCTGATTTGGATTGATGTATGTTGTATACCGTCGATTTCGATGGTAATATTCGATATTTGTTTTCGTGCACCATGTGCATGTGATTTGGATTTTTGCGCTTACGAGGCGCGCTTGATGCGATTTCGGTGCACACCAGATGCACTAAATCGCGATTCTTCGTGCATATCAGATGCACCTGATATTGTTGTCAGGCACACTCGTTGCCCTTGACAGGTGTTTTCGCGCACACCCGTTGCACTTAGATTTTGTTTCTATGCATATTTATGGCACATTCGTTGATTTCGTTTTCTGTGCGCACCCGACGCACGTGGCATTCTTATACACATTTTGAGTGTTATTTCTTAGAGCAATAGCTTTTTATGATATTTACTATTTGGTTTAGTAACTGAGCAGGACTAGTCAGAGGACAGTACCTGAAAGTGTTTTTGCATGCATCGATAGTTACCGAAGGGATTTCCAAAAAGGAGCTATAATCTCAGTATTTACCTACGTGTCCGCGATGACACGAAACATTTTACAAAGGAAACCCTTCTAAATTATTTCAAAACGGCGGGACGTGTATGTTAAACAAAGGATATATATATATATATATATAGTTATTTTCTTGCAATAAACGTCCGCTACTGTGCCGTGATATGCGTATCGTCCAGCGACTTGAAAAAGGTTTGGCATGCATTTCTTTCAGATGTTTTGACAAGTTTAAAACGATGCGTACAATGTACATGTTATAGTTTTGATGTATATCATGTTGGTTTTCGTATTGGACTTTGACATTGGTGTCTTCACCATAACTCTGATGATTGCGGGATGCCTGATGGGGTTTTGATTTTGAGTTATATACTTGTTTCCATGCGCATGTATTGCGCTACGATGTGTTTTATGTATTTATGATTTCGTAGCCCCGGCGACTTGATAATTTTACTGAAATGTTTTAATATTTGAGGGGTTTAAACTTAAATTCGGGGATCGAATTTATTTAAGGGGGAAGACTGTAACATTTCAGAAAAATAAAATATTATTTTTGGGAATTTATATAATTAAAATAATAAATAATATTAATATTTTAATGATGTGGTATAATTAAATACCGATAAATTAACAAATATTTGGAAATTGATAAGAATTATTGAATTGATGATGCTCTGTATGATATGAATATTTATAGATTTTTAAATACTCATTTGTTAAAGGGTTAAGTTCTGAACTCGATTAATTTTCACTAATCTTCTATTAATACGGTTTATGTGCCTATGACATGAACCATGACATGTTTCAAAACACATTTCACAATAGACCTACACCATAGCAGAATTGGCTCATTTCACCTGAAACGAAATTTGGAAGTGTTTTCTTATGTTGCTGCTTTGGTTTTGCGACTATTTATGATATGGATTTTAGTATTTCGGTTTTGACTCGGTGGTGTGACGTTTGCACGTCAATCTCGAGGGTTATTTGGTTATTCTTGCATGCGTAGATCATAGATTCTAACCTATGTCTGTTTCGTGTGCCTTTTTGGTTTTCATCCGCGTTTTTCGGTTTACGATACTATGTGTGATATCTGTAGGTACCCATGTAGATGTCGTATGACAAGGAGGAGCAAGGCGACAAGGAGGAGCAAGGATCAAGGTGAGTAGATATATATCTATGAGGGGAAGTCGGGTGGATGACGTATAGCACCCCCGCAACTCGTAATGTAGCATATGATATGTTATATATTTATATATGTGTTTTTGTGAAATGTGGAAAATTAACAAGAAAGATTTTAGGAGAGCATGGGTTAGTTTTAGTGTAATTGGCCGAAACGTTTTAGTTAGTTCTTAGTGGCGAACCCTAGAATAACACACATGCACACACGGGATATGTTTTGGTGTATATGATATTTGTGTGTGTGTATATATATATATATGTATGTGGTTGTGTTACTATTTATATATACATATACGTATACACGTATGATAAGGATAGTATATGATAATTGGAGATGAGTCGATGTGATTGGGCATGATGCCGTGAGATCGGTGATGTGAATTGGGTCGTGTTATGATATACGACATGATATATTAGCGGATCGAATGGGCGATGTGATTTTATTCACACGCAGATATATGTTAGATTGTATCGGTATGTACTAGACTATAGATCAGTACCCTAGTTCATGATATTATAATGATGATACCATATGAATAATGTGTTATATATGATATTCGACCCGTACCCCGATTTTGGGATGCCGTGTGAGGGATTTACTGTAAGAGATATAATTATGATAATAGATCTGCACTCTTGACTCGAGAATGTCGTATTATATGTTTATCGTACGTTACGCTATTGAAGCGGGATCACCGATGACTAGATATATCGACCCGGTCTTAAGTGGTTTTCCTTACCCTTTTGTTTAGTCTCTTAGGTTCGTCCTGTAGTTTAATTGGTAGATGTTAGACTGGGCTCGAGTTATACTTATTTTCAAAACTAATGAATCGTGAGTATAATTTCAAAACATGCCAAGAGATACTATCGATCTTTCAAAGGACGTACCTTTTCTTAAAAACACCGTAGCCCCTATTTTCTGAAATCACGATTCGTGCTATTCCAAATATGAAAAGTGTCTGACTCGTATATATATACGTACATGCTTACATGTTGCGTTTACTATTCATTCTCCATTACAATTATGTTGTTCTTATCGCACAGCATGCTTATACACTTGTTGTCTTTTATTATTGTGAACCCATGTTGTCAGGACACCAGCACCATTACCGATGATGTGTATATCCACGAACACTTGCTTGCCGGCTCACACACATCATCATCGGTAATTGCCACGTCACGTACACTTAGATAATATTACTTCATCAATATAAATTGCTAGCTGGTAGTTCGACATAGTACCAGTACGCTTGCTTTCATATGCTAGTTTTGATATTGCATTTATTGCTGAGATACTTCATGCAATTATATGTATTCATTGTTATTGACTCTTGATATTGGGATTTTGGATTTTCCATAAGATTTCTTGATTTGGAGAAACCGCAAAGATTTTATAAACTCATTATCAATTTTAAAGATAGAAATTGCGGTTTTCTCATGATATGATGTGAGATGTGTCCACCATGAGTTTTCTCGGCTCTTGAGCAGTATCATACACCCGATTCGAGAAGGAGGATGAACCGTCTGTGGGTGCTTCATGGACCCGATGCGGTACCCCGGTGCAAGATGGTCGCAGATGATGGCGTTGAGCGTCGTAAGGGAGCACTACCGATCGGTTATTTATGACGCGGCGGATATCCGGAGGATACCGATGTAGTCATGAGATCTGATTATATGGGACAGTCTGGATTGCCGGAGCGCGAGGCCAGTCCGGATTGCCGGAGCCCGAGGTATTGAGACATTGAGATTTTATGATATGGGCCAGTCCGGATTGCCGGAGCCTGAGATATTGAGATATTGGGATATATATATTTTGTGTCGATGCTTGACACCGATTCTGTATTTATTTCATTGATGATACCTTGATTTTTATATAGAAATCTCACTAAAATAAGAAAAACAGTTTTCCCATTCTTGATGTATTCTGTTTTCATTTTTAATGTATTCGTACATCATACATGTGATTTGTTGCTACCTGAGGCACTGACACGAGCACTTGGTATTACACTTATGATAGATGTTTACCCTCGCCTTTATTAGATGTTTAAGATTATATATTATACGGATATTAAGGTATGACCTAGGATAGAGTCATACATATGATTTCTGCTCGGTGAT
The DNA here is from genome assembly GCA_030015575.1 of Agapanthus africanus. Lineage (NCBI taxonomy): Eukaryota > Viridiplantae > Streptophyta > Magnoliopsida > Asparagales > Amaryllidaceae > Agapanthus > Agapanthus africanus. Next base: position 164,591,037 of record CM057343.1, on the reverse strand, counting down.
GTTTTCTACTCACGAGTTGGCAACTCACCCCCGTTATGCCACAGTTTCTTGCAGGTTTTGCCGTACAGGTTTCGTTGCGGCTTACTGGCACACTACTTTCTTCCGGGTGATTGCTTTGGTAGGTGGGTTTACTTGTATCGTGACCACCGTAGTATTTGTATTTATTTCAGTTGTATCTAGTAAACTCTATCAACCAGACTTTATTATGGATAGACTTAGGAGACCAGTGTATATTCTTTCGACCTTTGAGTCACGTGTTTGTATTATTATGGCCTTCTAGTTTTCTTGAGGATATTGGTTTTCTTTCTGAGTTTTGGATCCTCGCCCTTCGACGTTATATATTATATGTCTTGCGTGGATGTATCCGCCAATTGGAGAAGAGCTAGCTCCTGCTTGAGGATGCCTTTATTCATTATGTATATTATTCTTGTTTGTACCCGTTTGGGGCCAGTATTTACAAAGGAAACTCCGCCAAAATTTTCGGAAAAGTCTTGACGTTTTAAAAATGCTTACTACGACTTTCAAAGTAAATTTATATGTTAACTTTTAACTGAATTTTCTATCGCTCTCTTTTTAAATGGTTTAGATTTCTGGGCTTTTGGCTTACTTGAATTAGTTATAGTCCTATAGACTTCACATGATTCAAGTGCCAGTCACGTGCTATTTCGGGTCGTGACAGTAAGACTAGCCGGGATTAATTACACCCTACAAGTTCGCCAATCTTTCGGCCAGGCCAAGGTTGGTACTTTGAGGGAGGTTCCCCGTGCTTTCGCACGGACCTAATTAAAATAAAACTCGTTTTCCCAGGGGCGTAACCCCGTTAACACCTTTCTAGACACATACTTGATCGGCTAATTGTAATGTGTAAAACTCTTCCAGGAGTAACTCTTACTCTCGGTGGGTATCGGGATCCAACTATCACATAGAAGGTATGCAATCTCATTGCATTTTCAACACTTGAAATTCCCGATAATATTTTACCCCTAACATCCTATGACCTTGACGGAATTCAACAAACTATAGGCTGCTAGTCATGTTTTACCTGTACATTTCTTGATTGAATTAAACCCACCCGCACGACCCTTGACGGATATCAACAAGGCCGCACGACCACCCTAATCCAATCGCATTGTATGCAGCAGATAAGCACTAGTCAGCTACCGCACACTACGTCTTGATGGAGGTCAACAAACGTAGCAAGAATACTAAGTAGTACTTATCTGAAATGACGGAGGGTTACAACAGGTTTTCAAGAAAACCCTTTGCGTAATGAACTTGATATCGTTGTAGAATCGAGTGATTTTGAAAAAGGAGTGTTTTTTGAGGTTTTTACTAGTTTCGCTAAATAGGTCACTCCCGGTGAAGGGATCTCGGCGCTTTCCTCATCTGTAAGTCGACGTTAGACACCCCACATGATGTGGGGAGGCAGAATAGGTAAAACAATCATTTTGTTTAAACTAACATCGACTAAATTTACGGATCTTTGCTAAACCCTAACTAACAACTATCTACAGGTGATTAGCTACTATGATAGATGATTATACCTAGAGATTCAAGTCCTTCTTGTCTTTGTAGTTCACCTCCTCGTCGGCCTCCTCGATGTGATAGAAGATCCACCCGAGAGCTCTTTCTCTAAGGTTTCACCTCTCATTTGAGGTAACTAGGTGGCTATGAGTGCTAATCAAAGTAACCTAGAGGATATAGAAGAGAATTAGGGATCTATTAATCTTGCTAACCCTAGGATCTCAACACATGAGAGGATTAGGATTAGTTCTTTGAAGAGAGAGAGATTGAGAAGAGAGAAGGTGTGAGTGAGAATGATATGAATAATATCTCATTTGTGAATATATGAAGCATGATAATTATTAAATGAATAACATATGATAATATCAACCATGCTTCATTAACTCACTATGTGTGAATTATCTCATAAGTCATTAAGCAATAAATGCTACATTAACTCATTTGGATGAATCACACCATGAGTCACTAATCCATTTAATGAAAATTCCACCTAAGTTCTCCACCTCGTCTTTCTTCTAGAAGCTTCTCGAAAAATTACGAGAATGCCCCTCCTATCTGTGAAAACACGGAAATACTGAGATTGTATAAATCCAATAATCCAATACTAGAATCTGGCTTAAACTAAATCTCGCTCGTAAATACTATCCGAACATCGTACGTGCATAAAAACACGTATGTGTCCGAACCCTGTCGTAAAACCATACGACCTCTATATCATTTTGCCTGAAGCAGGGAAACTCTCTATGTGGGACTCTAAATACTCGACACTACGCTGGCAGTGGGTTTAACAACAGACAGCAAGCGGCACTAGCTGTACGTAACGGTCCCCAGGTAGATGTCGATAAGAAGGCCGATGAGGAACCCATCCGAACTCCTACTGAGCCGGATGTGACAATCTCCGTACAGTCCGGTCTGTTCGTCTAAGACTATCGCATATCAGGCCTAGGGGGCGGCAAGCATCAGTCCCCTAAAAGCTGTATAAGTCGTGTCGGAGTGAAGCCCATTACACCTTGAGAAGCTACTGGAAAACCTACCAGTATATCTCGCTTGCCCTGGCCAGGGACCTTGCGTAATGTCTTTCCAAACACAGCGTGTTATCAACTCCTAATACCGAGAGAGACGAATCCTATTTAACTGCCACTGCCTCCAAGTGCTTCGGGACTGCACCCAACTGCTACCTGTTTGCACGACTCCTTTGAGCCGGGATAGGGTAGAAATCTAAGAACAGTGGGAACACACTCGAGTCGAAGCAGCAGTGTCAGTCTGCGGACTATGCTGTACTCATGTAACCTGGAAACTGTTAGCTGACGACGGGTATAATACCAACCAACAGTTCCCTGCGAGTCCTATCCGGTGTACCCGTAACCCAACGAGCACCTGTATACTATCTCCAGTACAACGTACTAATGGCTGTAGGACAGACCATATCCCCTGCTGGGATGAGAAGCGTACACACTAGTCTACTCTGGAGTATCGATGCCCTGTCTCGATAATCCTAAGACTAGGGACCTGAAAAAGGATGTGCTTGTAGACTACCCAGCCCCCACTAGTGTGACTGCCATCACAACGCTTGTAATCAAGCAAGATCCTATGGGCTCTATCAATATGTATTCGCGATATGTTAAAAGAAACATATACACATATTAAGATAGATATAAACTAAGTAGCATACTACTATGTTGAGCGAGACTGTTAATATAACTGTGAATATCCCAAGCTTCCATTAAGTAATATACAAGCTAGTATGATACAATAATGGCCCCTAGGGCATATACACTAACAATCTCCCACTTGCACTAGGTCCATGTACTAGCGTATCAAAGACCTATCATCTCGAGTAGCCTCTCGAACTGAATTTGAGGTAAGGCCTTTGTGAATGGTTCTGCAGTGTTCTCCTCTGTAGCAACTCTCCGGACCTCGATCTCCCGGCGATCAATGATCTCCCTGATCAGGTGATACCGCCTTAAGATGTGTCTAAACTTCTGATGGGACCTGGGTTCCTTCGCTAAAGCTATAGATCCGTTGTTGTCACATTACAGCGGTATTGGATCAGCAATGGTAGGAACCATCAGAAGTTCTGTTAGGAATTTCTTCATCCAGGCTGCTTCTTTTGCGGCATCGCAAGCAGCGATATACTTCGCTTCCATCGTCGAGTTAGCAATGGTGTCCTTATTAGAACTCTTCCAGCACACCGCCCCTCCATTGAGGGTAAAGATATAACCTGACATGGATTTGGAGTCATCCTTGTCACTCTGGAGGCTAGAGTCGGCAAAAGCCTCGATCTGGAGGTCTTTTCCGCCGTTAACCAAGAACATATTCTTAGTCCTTCTCAGGTACTTAAGAATGTTCTTCACTGCTATCCAGTGCTTCTCCCCTGGGTTTGACTAATACCGGCTTACCACGCTCAGTGCGTAAGCAACATCTGGTCTGGTGCACAACATCACACACATTATAGAGCCTACTGCAGAAGCGTAGGGTATAACTGACATGCGATCCCTTTCCAAATCAGTCTTGGAAGACATCTCTTTGGAGAGGGTGATTCTGTGACAAGCCGGTAAATTACCGCGCTTAGAATCTTCCATACTGAATCTTTTCAGTAAAGTATTGATATACCTGGACTGTGAAAGTCCCAACATCTTCTTAGATCTATCACGATAGATCTGGATCCCCAGAATGTAAGAGGCATCACCCAGGTCTTTCATGGAGAACCTGTGTGACATGAATCCTTTGACATATTGTAGCATAGGAATGTCATTTCCTATCAATAGAATATCATCCACGTACAAGACGAGGAATGCGACAGTTCGTGCTACAATTTTATTATATATACATGGTTCATCTGGATTTTTGATAAAGTCATATTCCTTGACCGTTTCATCAAAACAGATGTTCCAACTCCGCGATGCCTGTTTTAGTCCATAAATGAACTTAAGCAACTTGTACACTTTCCCGCTGCTCCCACTCTGATTGAAACCTTCTGGTTGATCCATATAGATGCACTCTTCTAAATTACCATTTAGAAAATCCGTTTTTACGTCCTTCTGCCAGATCTCATAATCATGGAAGGCAGCAATAGCAAGAAGGATCCGAATAGATTTGAGCATAGCCACTGGAGAAACAGTTTCGTCATAGTCCAAACTAGGTCTTTGACGAAAACCCTTTGCAATAAGTCTAGCCTTATAGGTTTCCACCTGTCCATCTACACCAATCTTTTTCTTGAAGATCCATTTGCATCCTATGGGTTTTACCCCATCTGGAGCAAAGTCCAAAGTCCATACTTTGTTGGTGTACATGGACTCCATCTCGGTCCGCATTGCATCCAGCCATCGTACCGAGTCGTCGCTCTGGATGGCCTGCTGGAAGGTAGTAGGTTCATCATTATCAATGACGCAATCCTCTCTATCCCCGTCTATGAGAAAACCGTAATATCTCTCAGGCGGATGAGACGGCCGACTACTCCTGCGGAGTGGTGCGGGAATGCCCTGTTCTTCTGGAACTACTGGTTCTACCAAACTTTCAGTAGTAGTTTGTGGTTCTGGAATTTCTTCCAGTTCAATTACGCTCCCACTTGTTTCCTTTTCTAAAATCTGCTGTTCTAGAAAATAGGCATTACGAGAAACAAAAACCTTTTGTTCCTCTGCGTAATAGAAAAAATACCCCTTGGAGTTCTTTGGATATCCCACAAACTTACACTGTACTGATCGTGCCTCGAGTTTGTCCGTATGCTGCTTTTTAACAAAAGCTGGACATCCCCATATCTTCAGATACTAAAGATAGGGTTTCTTCCCACTCCACATCTGATATGACGTGGTAGGCACAGTCTTGGTAGGAGCCATGTTCAAAAGATATGCAGCTAATTCTAGTGCATAACCCCAGAAAGATCGCGGTAACTCTGCATTACTCATCGTGGAATGTACCATATCAAATAGGGTTAGGTTTCGTCTTTCCGATGCACCGTTATGCTGTGGAGTGTATGGAGGAGTAAACTGAGAGAGAATTCTTTTCTCATTTAGGTAACCCAGAAACTCGGCACTTAAGTATTCACCACCTCGATCAGATCTCAGTATCTTGATTCTTTTGCCGGTTTGGTTTTCTACTTCATTCTTATATTCTTGGAATTTCTCAAAGGCCTCGGATTTATGTTTCATTAAGAAAATGAATCCATACCTAGAGTAATCATCCGTAAAAGTAATGAAATATAAAAAACCGCCTCTTGCATGTGTAGACATTGGACCACATATATCGCTGTGTATGAGTCCTAAGAGCTCGCTCGCTCTTACTCCATGTCCAGTGAATGGAGTCTTTGTCATCTTTCTTTCGAGACATGATTGACAAGTTGCATAAGATTGATATTCGAACGGATCTAAATATCCTTCTCTATGTAACTTAGTTAACCTTGTCTCGCTATTTCCTACGTGTCCGCGAGTGACACGAAATTTTATAAGGAAAACCTTCTGGGATATTTCAAAAAGACGAGACGTATAATTTGAGCAAAACATATATAAGTATATAATTACTAATTTACAAATGATCGTCCGTCACTTGTGCCATGAGCTACGCATAGCACGGAGATTTGAGGAAGATTTGGTATGAGTTATTCAGCTTTTAAAATGGTATTTACGAGGATGCATACTATATACGTATTATGATTTGACTATAGTATAAATGGATTTCAGCAGTTGAGTTCGAGATTCGTATTTCCATTTTTAACTCCGATGATTGCGTGATGCTTAACGGAGTTTGAATTTGAGTTTCATACTCATTTCCAGGCGCACACGATGCGCTGTGGTATTTTTGTATCTTCCGTGATTTCGGAGCCCCATTGATTTGAGCTGATTATTGAAATGTTTTAGCATTTAGGGATTTAAATTTAAATTCGGGGACCGAATTTATTTAAGGGGGAAAGACTGTAACATTTAAGAAATATAAAATATTATTTTTGGAAATTTAATATTAAAATAATATATTTCGCGAAAGCTATTTGATTTGCCAATAGGGATTTTTCGTAAAATGGTATAAGTATATACCAATATTTGGAAATTAATCGGAGATTAAAATGATTTATTTATTTTAATGATATTTATCGGATTTTGGTCAAATCCGTGTTTTTTTACATTTTTCCTGGGCTTGTGCGCCATGTCATGTGCATGTTGTGTTTGTGTTTGTGACTTGTGAGATTTAGGAAAAGAGAAAAGAAAAGAAAAGCAAAGCAAAGAGAGAAAGGGTTTTGAGTGTGAAAAGAGTAGAATAGATGCCTTGGTTAAATGAGAGAAGAAATAAAAGTAGATATTTTGAGAGAGAGTGAGGGTAAGAGAGAGTGAGCATAAGAGAGGGAGAGGGAGACTTGGCTTCCCCATTCTTCAATTCCCTTAGTTTTCTTCATGTTTTTCTTCATCTCCTTCATTCTCACTCTACCTCCATGTATCATCTCCAAATATTTTCCAAAAACCTCATGCCCCATTCACAATAAACATGCACAAACTAATTCTAAACCCTTTGAACCATTTAAGTTTGGATTTTGAAGACTTTGGGCAACTTAAGAATTTTCTTTAGTTGCCAAATGAGGTAATCCATTCACTTTTAAATCAGTGTTTATGTTTAAATATCCTTGTTTAGTTTAGAAATCGATTTAGTGAGTTATGTGATCTTGGAAATTTCCAAGTTGCTGTTAAGTGGTAAATAGAGGTTTAGTTAGTGTTTTCATGTCACGACCCAAAATATTAGCTCGTGACCGGCATTTAAATCACGCAACGTCTAAAGGAGTAACTTAATTCAAGTAAGCTGAAACCCAGAAATCTAAACCATTTTAAGAAAATAAAGGAGGTGAAGTTTTGAAATAAAGTTTCAATGAAATCAAGTTTTCTTAATGTATAGAAAAGGAACACAAAAATGCAAGTGAAATTTACTAGTTTGAAACCGTGTTTCGTATTTTAAAAATTTAGGCAACACATCCATTATATATTTTGATCCGAAACCACAAATACATAACAAGAATAATGGCATCCCCAAGCGGGAGCTAGCTCTTCGCCAAACGGCGGATCACAACCATGCAAGACAGTATATGTAAATATACGATGCCCAACGGCGATGTTCACCACAAAAAGATAAAGAAATAAGCAAGGTATCAAAACCACAAGTAGCGGAAAACCCCTCGCTCTAAGTCTCGCAACCACAATCTCACTAAGTCTCATTACTTATACAATTCGCTAATTTTGATTGATAGAGTTGACTAGATATAATATGAAATATAAATACAAGAGTGGGTACAAAACAAATGCCCCACTTACCAATGCAAAACACCCAAATGAAGCTATGTGCCAGCGATGCCGCTATGGATCCATGCGGTCAACCTGCAAGAACTGTGGCACAACGGGGGTGAGTTGCCAACTCGTGAGTAGAAAAACATCTACAAGTAGAAATCGAATGAACAACGACTCTTAGGTCAACTATATCATAAAGGTAATACTATGATATCTAGGGTGACCGGGTCTATATATATGCCAACACTAATATCAATGTCAATCAGCATGTGGATATCATCCAATAATATAATCAATGTATGTATGCATGTGGATCTCGTCCAACAATATAATAAATGTATATATGCTTGTGGATCTCGTCCAACCATATAATCAATGTATGTATGCATGTAAGTATGAGGATATAAATCAACGGTGTCCCTCGCGACACATCAAAATCATGGAACCTGGGTATCCAACATCGACACCCGAAAACATCATGAAAAACGTGTCCAGCATGGACGCGTAAATCCTCATATCTCGGGTTCCGTCAGTCTGGATCGGCCCATATCATCTCTCGACTCCGGTCCGATTCACAATGCCCCGCTTACCAATGCAAAACACCCAAATGAAGCTATGTGCCAGCGATGCCGCTATGGATCCATGCGGCCTACCTGCAAGAACTGTGTCACAACGGGGGTGAGTTGCCAACTCGTCAGTAGAAAAACAACTACAAGTAGAAATCGAATGAACAACGACTCCTAGGTCAACTATATCATAAAGGTAATACTATGATATTTAGGGTGACCGGGTCTGTATATATGCCAACACTAATATCAATGTTAATCAGCATGTGGATATCATCCAACAATATAATCAATGTATGTATGTATGTGGATCTCGTCCAACAATATAATCAATGTATGTATGCTTGTGGATCTCATCCAACCATATAATCAATGTATGTATGCATGTAAGTATGAGGATATAAATCAACGGTGTCCCTCGCGACACATCAAAATCATGGAACCTGGGTATCCAACATCGACACCCGAAAATATCATGAAAACCGTGTCCAGCATGGACACGTAAATCCTCATATCTCGGGTTCCGTCAGTCCGGATCGGCCCATATCATCTCTCGACTCCGGTCTGTATCCTCCGGATATCCGTCGAGCCCAAATACTATCACCGGTAGGTAGTGGTCCCACTGCCAGGCTCACCGTCTGCAGCACAGCAATCCGTTCTCTTCCCAGGGTACCATACCAGGTCCACTATGTACCTGCAATCGGCTTCATCCAGCTCCATGAATCGGGTTTCATATGTCACACGTCTCAGAACCGAGAAAACATATGGTGGAAGCACTGAAATATCATATCAAGAGAAACCGAATTTTTAAAACAACACAAAACCTTTTTTAAAATGTCAACGGTTCTCAAATCCAGAAATCTCATAAAAACAGTATATCTCAATGCTTAAAATCATAGAGCATGGTGTATGCGACATATAATAGAAATGTAAGCATATCCGTATATCATGCAACATGGAACAGTGATATGACATATTAAGGGAAAACCGCTCTTTTAAATGATTCTAGTTTTTAAAATATAACACGCGGTTCCCAATTTCCCAATAAAACCAGTTATCTATGTAGGTACAATATGTATATGCGTAGGTATAGAGCTACCGATGTATGTGTGGACCAATATGGATATACAAATGCGTATGTGCGTAAATATGAATGTATCAATATATATGTGCACCAATATGGATATACAAATGTGTATGTGCGCAAATACGGATGTATCAATGTATATGTGCACCAATATGGATATACAATGTGTATGTGCGCAAGTATGGACGTATCAATGTATATGTGCACCAATATGGATGCACAAGTGGTATATACGCAAGCATGAGTGTACAATGTGTATGTGCGCCAATATGGGTGTACAAGTGGTATATACGCAAGTAAGAGTTTACAATATGTATGTGCACCAATATGCGTGTACAAGTGGTATATACGCAAGCATGAGTGTACAATATGTATGTACGCCAATATCGGTGTACAAGTAGTATATACGCAAGCATGAGTGTACAATATGTATGTGCGCCAATATGGGTGTACAAGTGGTATATACGCAAACATGTTATGCGAAGAGTCATATCATGATGCAGCAATCCTACTGTGCAGTGACATGGCAATTATCGATGATGAAGTGTGTGAGCCTACAATCTGTGTACGTGTAACATACGCATCACCGATAATGGTGCAGGTGTATATCACAGGTATAAGTAATGCAATGCGAATAACATGAAGGTAGCATAAGGTAAATCATGTGCAAATGCTTACGGGTATACGTATATAACATGACCGAGTCGGTGAATCTAACAATCGGCATATAGCCACACCACATAGCGTACGGTATAATCCGTCGTATGGCATCCTCTAGTCAAGGGTATGGATCAATCATCAAGTCAAACTCATCTCGCACGGAAAATCATCGTACGGCGGCAATAAAATATTAGGGATCCTATCAACCTATAAGACGAGGAGGCTACAGAAATAACATCTCGTACGGCTATCACTCCCGATTCACAACATATATAAAAATATCTCTATATACCTGTGTCCCAGGTCACATCCGCAAAAATTTCATATCAGGGGACCGACAGGGTATAAATCATCTCAATCGACTCGCATCCGTATACTAACATATCATCAAATCATCATATCATGTCATATATTCTTTTCATCGCATTTATATCCCACATCAATTCAATTTTACAAATACATTCTACCTTTACTTTAAGCATGCGTATCTAATCTAACATACACACCCGAACAATACAATCAGTTTTTAAAAGGTGTGAATCGTAGTTTTGAAAGTAGGGGTCACGATGTTTTTAAAGAAAATGTATCGTTTGAAAATCCGTAACGTCCCTCAAGGTATTTGTTTAAAAGATGCATACGATTTTTCGGTTTGGAAATAGGTATGGTTCGGATGACACAATTACGTCGGCTATCTAATCCTATAATACCCTAAACGACTATATCGTCAAACGTCATCCTCAATTCCCGTCATCACATACTAGTCATATCATATCATTTCTAACTATCCTTAGTTTCTACTATGGTTTCACTAACAATCCTTTAACTCTAACCCTAGTTTCCTAATCTAGGTTTTCTTAACCATATGCTACAAATCGGTTTCCACCAAAACTTTGCAGGGGTGCTATACGCCATCCACCCGACTTCCCCCGTAGCTATAGATCTACTTACCTTGGACCTCGCTTGCCGAAGTCAATGATGCCCCGCTCCGTAACCTTAGAATCCATGTGAAGGTACCAACAATATCAACACAATCGCAATCGCTATAAAAATCAAGTTCTGAAATCCAAAACGGCACACGAATCGCCTATAGGTCCTATAGCCCATGTATGCAAAACCAACAAATTACCCCTAGTCGTTGATGTACAAACATCCAACAACCAAAAACGAACCCAAAAGAAAAAATCAAACATTCCAAAATACAGAAAAACATAGCCAAAATCACTCTAATGTGCTCCCAGATTTTGACTCAGGCCAAAAGGAGTTGCACAAACAAGTCTAGGGTGTAGTACAAGGTGTATATGACCTACTGAACCAACTTAGACCCCTACCCTCACCAAGTGGCCAGCCCCAATGCCCTAAAATCCGGTGAGCTCGGCCCCCAGGGCTCCTATGGGCTTCGTTTGGTCTTGGTGGTCTCCTATGGTCCAAAATGGGTCCCTGGTATTGTTTGCTAAACTCAGAAAGTCCCCGGGTTGCTCCAGATTTCCCTGCACACCCTATATCCTCACAAAACCGACATGGATCAATTCCTAAATCCGTATTTTAGGGTTCTAAGCTATGGTCCTGGTCAGGAATCACTTCAAAAGTCTTATTGACAACCACAAAACATCATCAATTTCCCAAACCCTTCTCTAGAATTTCAAAGTTCACGAATCCATCCCTAAACGACTTCTAAACTTAAACAAAATACTAGGAAAACAAAACTACACTACATGAAAAGAGATATACCACATGGTTACACCCAAGCAAAACCCTAGAAGTCCCAATGTTGTCAAAATCCCACTTTACTTGGTCCAATGTATAGAGGAAGAGATGGGGATTAATATTTGTGAAGGGAGTATAAGGTTTTGGGGATTATTTGGAGATGGATCTAGGGTTAGAAGTGGAGGGAGATGAGGGTGAGGAAGATGAAGAAGGAGAAGAAAATGATAGGGTAATAAGAATATGGCAGCCCCCTCCGCCTCTCTCTCACTTATTCTTACACACTCTCTCTCTCCAATCATTCACCTTTTTAACCATTTTTCATTCCCTTTTCTTTTCTCTTTTAAATTTCAAAACCAAATCACATAATACCCATAAAATAACACAAATGCAACAACATTTAACCAAATATAACATGACATGGTGCACTGGTCAAGGAAAACTGTAGAAACACGGAATATGCTTAATCGCGATTAGCAGTGCACTAATCGGGTTTTTATCGAAACTGCATATAATAAATTTTAAAAATACCAAATCCTTTAATTATATTATTAAATGAATAAATCATTTTAATTTCCATTTATTTCATAATTATTGGTATATATTTATGCCCTTTTTCGAAAACCCCAATTTCGCAAATCGGGCAGTTTTCAGGAAAAATATTATTTTAATATTAAATTCCAAAAATAATATTTTATATTTTCTTAAATGTTACAATCTTCCCCCTTAAAGAAATTCAGTCCCCGAATTTAAATTTAAAGCCCTAAAATCGAAAACATTTCAATAATCAGCTCAAATCAACGGGGCTCCGAAATCACGGAAGATGCAGAAACACACAGCGCGTCAAGTGCGCATTAAAACGAGTACAAAACTCAAAATCGAACCCCGTCAAGCGCCACGCAAATCATCGGATTCGTACGCATATCCTCGGAGTTACAATAGAGATACAGATCTCAAAATCCACTACTGAAATCCAATATACACTAGTCAAATACTATATTACGTGTATAGTATGCATCTTTGGAAAACTTTCAAGAACTAAATAAAACTCATGCAAAAATCTTTTCCAAATTGCCGCGTGAATGCATAACTCACGGTATAAGTGACGGACGCTCATTTTAAAATAATAATATATGTCCATATATGTTTTCCTAAATACACGTTCCGTCGTTTTCAAAATATCCCAAAAGGTTTTCCTTTATAAACGTTCGTGTCTCTCACGGACACGTATGAAATAGCGAGACTATAGATCTTTTTCAAAAACCTCTTGGTAAACTTTTAATCCATGCAAAGTACTCAGGTACTGTCCTCGGATCAGTCCTGTTTGGCTACTACACAATATAGTGCCCAACATGAAAACAAAGTGCTCAAAAGAAAAATCAGCCTCAAAAGGCGTATACAATAATCACGTGCGTCTGGTGCGCACGGAAATCAAATCCAAATACAAATGCCAAAATATGCACAAGAGCAAAACTCAGTGCAACGGGTGTGTACGAAAGCATCTGTCCAGTGCAACGGGTGTGCATAAAACTACGTCTCATATCCTGCGCCCAACATACGCGAAAATCCAAATCAAGGGCATCCATCATGCACGAAAGAAATCTAAATCAAGTGCATCCAACATGCACGAGTAAAATCTCACTCAAGTGCATCCGATGCACACGAAAATCCAAAATCAAGCGCCTAATATGCGCAAAAATCCAACCAAAGCGCGTCGTGTCCGTAAAAGCATATAGTGCAGTAGCATGCACGAAAACGAACGGCAAGTGCCAACGCGCACGAAAACACAAATCTGGCAACACAAATGCTCAAAGACATAAATCGGGTGCAACCAAGATACGGAGTATAAATTCAGTGCGACAAATGCACAAATACCCGTCCGGTGCAACAAATGCAGGAAATGCAAATCCAGTGTAACTAATGTATGAAATACGAATCTAGTGCGGCAAATGCACAAAATATAAATTTGGTGTGACAATCGCACGAAATGAAAATCTAGTGCCACAAATGCACGAAGCACAAATCTGGTGCATCCAGTGCACGAAATACAAATACAGTGCATCCAGTGCACGAAATATGAATACAGTGCATCCAGTGCACGAAATACGAATACAGTGCATCCAGTGCATGAAATACAGTACATAACTCAAATGCGTATAAAAGCAACACCGAGTGTACCAGGGTGTATAAAATGTAAACGCGTGCAACTGTGTGCACAAAACACGTATCAATGCACTGAAAGCACATGTAGGCTATACCAAGTGCAAAAATCAAATCGAGTGCGTACGATACGCACAAAATCAAATCAACCGTATGAAATCCACGAAACCATAAACATGTGCAGCCAAGGCACAAAACGATATTAAGTGCAATAACTGTGCACAAATCATAAATCAACACAACGGTATATAAAGTATATCTCAAGTGTAATAACTATGCGCAAAATATAAATACCCAGTAGGTGCAACCATGGTGCATGAAAACAATATCATGAAACTCAATCATCAAAACTCAAATCCAAGCGATATAAGCGTGATACTCGGATCACAATGCAAATCGCAGTAAATGACATTGAGGTACACCCCTCCTACAATGTCGAAAAATAAATCGGTGTGCCTAAAACCGGTAGAACAAGAATATCCGCTTGCCTCCTGCTCACGGTCTGGTGTCCTCTGTCTTGGGGTACTCATTTTATCTTCGGATTACCAATCTCGCAATCCATCGGCTCATCGGCCCGTTCAGGTGTGCTAACGGGAACGATTCCACTCTAGCACTTGTCTGGTCATCTCTCGGTCAATCATCACGACCGCTCGTAAAGCAGCACGTTACTGGCATCGGTCTCTGTCCCTCTGAATACAAGTGACACAACTCCTCCTGGGTGCAAATCTCATTGCAGCAGTGTCCTGGAAGGAATCCTGCTCAAGGTCTCTTCCGATCTCACCCATGACGAACTGCACGGAGGCTGGTACTCTTACATAATCTTTTCTCATTTTCTAGACATCTGCGTTTTTTACGCACCTATTTCCTCGGGAACTGGTCGTATCCCAACGCCTCTGTAGACATATCAGATCTCTCATCTCGACGGGGAGTAACAACAGCTCGTCAGTGTCTCGCACGAACCTCTGGTTCCATTCGTCTTTATCTTCGTCCATCTTGACGTCACGTCATGCTATCTGTGCACTGCAACTGTTCTCGGCCACAGTTAATCCGAAGTCTCTCGTACGGACTCGAAATCTGGAACTCAGTATCTTCATCACACTATAGAAGGTACCTGGCCGAACACATCCTTGGGAACTCGTCCCAACCATCGGGGGAATACTCTATACTCGTCCGTTTTCGATCAACTCACAACGCATCTAGGTGAGGTCCTCTATCCGAAACGGGTCAACTTGCTGATCTCTTATCACATGATATCCGGACGACGCTAAACTTTTCGATCGATTCATCAAAGTCCCAAATTTTCCCGAACGCTCAACACCTCAGCACAGTCTAAAAATATCTGGTACATACTACAGTACCACTAGACCAGCCGTAGAAGGGAAAACCCAAGCCACACTGATGGCACCACTAAACTACTGCAAACCTTAAGGTTCAAAAGCGGTTCCACGGTCATCATGTCGAGTTAGGATTTCATTCTTCTAGAGGGTCCACAGAATTACCTGCATGTTCTTCCAAACACTTTAAACTTGGGAAAAATGGGTTTCTGACACTCGTTAGAATATTTTAACTTTGCCTAGGTAACATGCGAATAGCCTTCGTCCGCACGCTAAACAATGCCTTAATCCTCCAGGAAAGACGGTACATCAACGGTCATCTCGGGATCGGTCTGCTCAAGATCTGAGTAAGACTCTCCACACTGAAAATCATTAACTCAACTGGGCCTGCGTCGGCACATCAATCTGACGAATCACCTTCGTCTCTCAACTCGGGATAGACTAGCTATCATCTGTCGCGTTTCTGTCTGGAAGCTCCGGCGATCTCATTTTGTAAGATCTGGATGTGACATCCTATCAATCTCAGCAACAGCTGGGTCATCTGTCTGCACGGTAGGCGACATCACAATCTCTGAGGTATGCTGTACCTCAACAGTCCTCTCGCAATAG
The DNA here is from genome assembly GCA_030015575.1 of Agapanthus africanus. Classification (NCBI taxonomy): domain Eukaryota; kingdom Viridiplantae; phylum Streptophyta; class Magnoliopsida; order Asparagales; family Amaryllidaceae; genus Agapanthus; species Agapanthus africanus. Next base: position 164,575,136 of record CM057343.1, on the reverse strand, counting down.
GCAGCTCTATCAATGGCCCGATCATCCGGTCTAAAACCAAACACTCGCCTCTATAAAAGGTCACAACACAAACACTACATCGAGACGTTCCCATGTCATCAGAAAACACAACGGTCAGCCCTTGTACCAGACGATCTCGCCCTGATTGCAACACTAGCTGTAAGTCCACGTTACCCGCCCCGGTTCTTTCGGGGTTGCGGAAATGGTGAAAAACGATTTTTCGGTGAAGTGTAACATGGACTAGAAACCGGATCTTTGCTAAACAAACTATCTAACATCCTAACTAAGAGTTTAACTACTATATTAGGGGTTATACCTAATCTTGAACTCCTTCTCTTCGACTCCTTCTAGTGGTCGGATCAGCCTCACCTCGTCGTCTCCTTGTGCCGAAGATGGATCCACCCGAAAGCTTCTACCTTTGGCTCCTTCCTCAATCGAGAGGAAACTAAAATCCTTGGCTTGCTAGACCTTGAACTTTAGAGTGAGTAGAGAAGTGTTTTTAGGGTTTTATCTCAATGGTTCTTGTTTCTCAACTCATGAGACAAGAGAACCATGAGCAAGAGGAAGAGGGAGAGCTTGGATGAGAGAGAGTGGAAATGATAGAATGAGAGAAGACTTTTACAACCATGCTCTCAAAAACAAAAATGATCATGATAATAATAGTAATCAAGTATTTTTTTGATGGTTCATGTCAATGGCATTATCATTTCATGCAATTATTGCATTTTGTAAACCAACAAGCAAGCAAAAGTCATAGCCATGAAATGATAGCCATTGAAATGATGATGGTCAACAAGTCCAAGTTGTCAACCGGTCAACAAAGTCAACAAGTCAACAAAAGTCAAACTTTTAACTCAACCATAACACAATAATACTTAATTAAATATTATTATTAATCATATTTTTTATTCTCATTAGGGTTTAGAAAAGGTCAACAGTCAACAACCCTAATGAGAATCCTCTGCCTCTGTCTCTGTCAACCGTGCATACACACCCGCATCCGTGTTCCGAGGAACATGAATACAAACGAGATAAAACCAATCCCAAAACGCATACTAGGATCTGGCTTAAACCAAAGCCCGCTAGTAATAACTGCCCGGACACCAAACGTGCACAAGTGCGCGGATGTGAACGAACCCTGTCGCAAAACCATGCTGCCTCTACTCTGTTTTGCCCAAAGGAGAATAGCTCTCTGTGTGGGACTCTAAAGACTCGACACTACGCTGGCAGTGGGTTTAACCACAGACCGCAAGCGGTACTAGCTGTACGTAACGGTCCCCAGGTAGATGCCGATAAGAAGACTGATGAGGTGAACCCATCTGAACTCCTACTGAGCCTGAATGTGACAGTCTCCGTACAGTCCGGTCTGTTCGTCTGAGAATATCGCATGGCGGGCCTATGAGGCGGTAAACGTCAGTCCCCTAATAGCTGTACAAGTCGTGTCGGAGTGTAGTCCAGAACACCCTGAGATAACACTGGAAACCTACCAGTATATCTCGCTTGTCCTGGCCAGGGACGACTATGTGTAATGGCTCTCCTTGACACAGCGCGATATCAACTCCCAATACCGGGAGAGACGAATCCTGTCTAACCGTCACTACCTCCAAGTGCTTCGGGACTGCACCCAACTACTACCTGTTTGCATGACTCCTTTGAGCCGTGGTAGGGTAGTAATCAAAGTACAGTGGGAACACACTCGAGGCGAAGTGACAGTGTCAAGTCAGCGGACTAAGCTGTACTCATGTCACCTGGGAACTGATAACTGACGATAGGTATAGTACCAACCAACAGTTCCCGACGAGTCCTGTCCAGTGTACTCCTAACCTAACGAGCACCCGCATACTATCTCAAGTACGACGTACTGACGGTTGTGGGACAGACCGTCTCCCCTGCTGGGATGAGAAGCGCATACCCTAGTCTACTCCGGAGTATCGATGCCCTGTCTCGATAGTCCTACGACTAGGGACCTGCATAAGGATGTGCTTGTAGATTACCCAGCCCCCACTAGTGTGACTGCCATCACAACGCTGGTAATCAAGCAAAGATCCTAAGGGCTCCACTAATGTGTATAGGTGATATGCTAAAAGAAACACATGCTCACATTAAAGTAGAAACAAACCAAGTAGCATACTACCATTTCGAGCAAGATTGTCTATACAACTGTGAATATCCCAAGCTTCCATCAAGTAATATACAAACCAGTATGATACAATAATGGCCTCTAGGGCATATACACTAACAATCTCCCACTTGCACTAAGGCCATGTACTGGTGTATCGAAGACCTATCATCTCGATCAGCCGCTCGAACTGGGTCTGGGGTAAGGCCTTCGTGAATGAATCTACAGTGTTATCTTCCGTAGTAACCTTCCGGACCTCGATCTCGCGGCGATCCACGATCTCCCTGATCAGGTGATACCGCCTCAAGATGTGTCTGGACTTCTGATGGGACCTGGGTTCCTTCGCTAAAGCTATAGCCCCGTTGTTGTCACAATACAGAGGTATTGGATCAACATTGGACATAACCTCCTAAAGTTCTTTCAAGAACTTCCTCATCCAGACGGCTTCTTTTGCGGCATCAGATGCAGCGATATATTCCGCTTCCATCGTCGAGTCAGCAACGGTTTCCTGTTTGGAACTCTTCCAACACACCGCCCCTCCATTGAGGGTAAAGACATAACCCGACATGCACTTCGAATCATCCTTGTCACTCTGGAAGCTGGAGTCAGCAAAGGCACGATATGGAGGTCTTTTCCGCCATACACCAAGAACATCTCCTTAGTCCTTCTTAGGTACTTGAGAACGTTGTTTACCGCTATCCAGTGCTTCTCCCCAAGGTTTGACTGATACCGGCTTACCACACTCAGTGCATAAGCTACATCTGGTCTGGTACACAACATCGCATACATTATAGAGCCTACCGCAGAAGCGTAGGGTATAATAGACATGTGATCCCTTTCCAAATCAGTCTTGGGAGACATCTCTTTGGAGAGGGTGATCCCGTGACAAGCTGGTAAATTACCGCGCTTGGAATCTTCCATACTGAATCTTTTCAGTACGGTGTCGATGTACCTGGACTGTGAAAGTCCTAGTATCCTCTTGGATCTATCATGATGGATCCGGATCCCCAGAATGTAAGAGGCATCACACAGGTCTTTCATGGAGAACCTGTGTGACAAGGACCCTTTGATAGATTGTAGCATAGGAATGTCATTTCCTATCAAGAGAATGTCATCCATATATAAAACGAGGAATACGACAGTTCGTGCTACAATTTTATTATAGATGCATGGTTCATCTGGATTTTTGATAAAGCCAAAATCTTTGACCGTCTCATCAAAACAGATGTTCCAACTCCGCGATGCCTGCTTTAGTCCATAAATGGACTTAAGCAACTTGCACACCTTTCCGCTGCTCCCACTCTGAATGAAACCCTCCGGCTGGTCCATATTGACACACTCCTCCAAATTTCCATTTAGAAAAGCGGTCTTTACGTCCATCTGCCAAATCTCATAATCGTGGAAGGCAGCAATGGCAAGAAGGATGCGAATGTATTTCAGCATAGCCACTGGAGAAAAGGTTTTTTCATAGTCCAAACCAGGTCTTTGACGAAAACCCTTTGCAACAAGTCTAGCCTTATAGGTCTCAACCTTTCCATCTACACCAATCTTCCTTTTGAAGATCCACTTGCATCCTACGGGTTTTACCCCATCTGGAGCAACGTCCAAAGTCCATACTTTGTTGGTGTACATGGACTCCATTTCGGTCCGCATTGCATCCAGCCATTTTACCGAGTCAACGCTCTGAATGGCCTGCTAGAAGCTAGTCGGCCCATCACTATCAATGATGCAATCCTCTCTATCCCCGTCTATGAGAAAACCGTAGTATCTCTCGGGCGGATGAGACTACCTACTACTCCTGCGGAGCGGCGTAGGAATGGCCTGTTCTTTTGAACCCTCTAGTTCTACTAAGCTTTCAGTAATAGCTCGTGGTTCTGGAATTTCTTCATGTTCTATTGCGCTCCCATTTATCTGATTTTCCAAAAATTCAGTTTCCAAGAAGTGGGTATGACGAGAAACAAAAACCTTTTGTTCCTCTTCGCAATAGAAGAAATATCCCTTGGAGTTCTTTGGATATCCCACAAGCTTGTACTGTACTGAGCGTGCCTCGAGTTTGTCCGCATGTTGTTTTTTAACAAAAGCTGGACATCCCCATGTCTTAACGTGCTTAAGATAGGGTTTCTTCCCACTCCACATCTGATATGGTGTAGTAGGCACAGTCTTAGTTGGAACTCGGTTCAAAAGGTATGCAGCTGATTCTAGTGCATATCCCCAGAATGATTGCGGTAACTCAGCGTTACTCATCATGGAAAGTACCATATCCAATAGGGTTCGGTTATGTCTCTCCGATACACCGTTATGTTGCGGAGTGTATGGAGGAGTAAGCTGAGAGAGAATTCCATTCTCTTTTAGGTAATCCAGGAACTCGGAACTCAAGTATTCACCACCTCGATCAGATCTCAGTGTCTTGATACTTTTGCCTGTTTGTTTTTCTACTTCATTCTTGTATTCCTGGAATTTTCCAAAGGCTTCATATTTATGTTTCATTAAGAAGACATATCCGTACCTTGAAAAGTCATCCGTAAAAGTAATGAAGTAAGAATAACCGCTTCGCGCATGTGTACACATTGGACCGCACACATTGCTGTGTATGAGTCCCAAGATCTCGCTCGCTCTTACTCCGTGTCCAGTGAACGGAGACTTTGTCATCTTTCCTTTGAGACAAGATTGACAAGTTGCATATGATTGATATTCGAACGGATCCAAATATCCTTCTGTATGCAACTTCGTCAACCTTCTCTCATTGATGTGACCCAGTCTACAATGCCATAAGAAAGCATGATTTATTTCTGGAGACTTTCTTTTGTGTGTATTCTGGATATTGAAAATCTGTGGTTGGTTTAATACGTATATACCATTGCTTAATGTACCTGACCTAATCAGAACTTGATTAAGGTGAATGTTTACAACATTGCTTACAAATGTAAATTCAAAACCTTCTTTAGATATTAAAGATACAGATATGATATTACAAGTTGCATTCGGTACAAAATAACAATCCCGTAAAACCAAAACATGTCCATCTAACAATCGCAAGTGACAGTCCCCCACGGACTCAGCATTCATGCCAGCTCTGTTTGCAAGTTTGAGGGTCATATCACCTGCCTTCAAAACCCTACGCTTTCTCAGTGCCGGCAAAGAATTATAGATATGAGATCCTGATCCGGTATCCAATACCCAGGAAGTAGAGTTTATTGATAGACAGTTTTCAATAGCATACACACCTGAAGCCGAAGCCGCAACTTGCTTCGGGTCCTGGTTTCTGGCCTTCCAAGCCCTGCAATCCCTTTTCCAGTGTCCACTCTTGTGACAGTAAAAGCACTCTTCCTTTCCCACAAGCTTTCCCATTGCTTTTGTTGCTTTTGCCTTTCCCTTCGTTTCCACTTTACTAACACCGCCCCTTGGTTTGGTGGGGGTTTTCTTCTTCTTTCCCTTGGCTTTCGCCTTGGACTTAGAAGAGGAAGGTCCTCCAACAAACAAAGTGGATGTTTCCCTACCTTTCTGTAGGGTGCCCTCTTCACTCCTCAACATGTTGAGGAGCTCCGGAAGTTCAACTTCTTTTCCTTGCAAGTTGAAGTTCAGGATAAACTGGGCGTAAGTGGAAGGAAGGGACTGGAGAATCTAGTCCGTATAGAGCTCGTTCTCTAACATGGTCCTAAGGTCCGCGAGCTCTTCAATGAAGCCAATCATCTTAAGCACGTGTTCCGCTACCGATGATCCGACGGCCAATCTCGCCGAAAACAATTTTTTCGAGACTTCGTATCTGGCGATACGAGATTGCTCCCCATACAGATCCTTAGTATGGAGAAATATGGATTCGAGGTCCATATTCTCGTGCCTCCTCTGATGTTCATTGTCCATAGAGGCAAGCACGAGGCACTTGGCCTTCGCGGAGTCGATCTCCCAGGTCTTACGGATTTCTTTATCCGCGACGCTGGAGGTATGACCTGGGACAGGGGGAGCTTTAGTGGTAAGGAGATACCCCAACTTGTCATAAGTGATTGCCATTTTGACATTCCTGAGCCAATCTTTGTAGTTTGGCCCTGTCAGTATATTTTTATCTAGTAGTAACTTAAGTCCGGTCATGATGTTTGGTCGCTGCAATTAGGAAAAGAGAAGAAACACTTTAGCATGATGCTCCTGCAAGTTTAGAGTGTTTTTTAGTTTGTCTAAACAGGATGGCTCCCACTGATTCTCGAATCCTTCCTAAAACCAAAAAGGAAGAATTAGTTGGGATCAATCTCACCGTACAATACTTGCTTAACCGTTTAGCCAGGCCGGTGTTGGTACTTCGAGGGAGGTTTTCCAACGCTTTCGCGAAGTTCCTTAATTAAAGAACCTCTTTTCCCTGGGGGCGTAGCCCCGCTAACACCTTTCTAGACACCTACATGGTTTATAGCATTGATCGTTAAGTGAGAAATTTCCCGAGGAGTAGCATATACTGACAGTAGGATCGGGATCCAAATATCATCGTGTGACAAAACTGAAGGAATCCTACCAGAATCATCACACTCCAAATGGTATGCAGCGCTAGCAAGTTTCAGTTTCTTTAGAAACTCCCGATGTGGATTTTTGCCCCATACTCTTATGACCTTGACTTTGGCCAACAAATCATAAGTCACGTGTCAAGTTCTACCTGTCATTCTCCAGGTTAATTTGAACCCACCCGTACCTACCCTTGACTTTGGCCAACAAGGCAGTACCACTGTCCCAAACCAACGCATCTATCTATGCTGCATATGAATATCCAATAGCTACCAATCACTGTACCTTGACTTTGGCCAACAAACATAGCTTGAATACTATTGACTATCCATATGAAATGACGGAGGGCTACGAATGGTTTTAGAGAAACCGTGAACGTAGTGAACTTGATATAATCGATGGAACATGATAGCTTTTAAAAGGAGTGGCTTAAGCTCGGCATTTAAAAGTTGTGTTTGAAAAGAAACCGAGTGGTTTTGAAATTGTTCCAACGACTTTACTTTGGTTTATTTTCTTGCATTAATTTAATACATCCCATCATTTAATCCTACCATTGCAGAAAACAACGAAAATATGACGTACGCTTATGCCATCCGCATTCGCCACGGGGCCCCGTCATTACCCATTAGGTTACTTAACTAACGACAGAGCGGGGGCTGGACTAGCGCGGATGCAAAACATAAGCAACGCCTAAATAGATATCATATATAGATATATACATTCATCAGATGCAATGATATCCATTCCAGATCACAGATGAATACATTGGATATACTAGGAATCCGCGTTTCGTTCGAGCATGCAACGAAAAGCGGATTATACGGTCGCGATGAATAGCCAATACCCCACCCTAGACCCCTACGGGTGCGGCAAACTACCCGCCAAATACCTGAAGTGAAGCAACCTCCCTCAACAACATGAGTAGGCCACTCGGCACTTCGAGGTACCCGGTAGTTTGTGCACCCCACCTTAGGTCTATCCTAGGAGCAAAAACAGTAAAAGAAATAATATACAATGGCGGCTACAACCTCATCCCGGATGTGCGGCCATAAAAATAATATTACATCAATTACATATTACATCAAATGAAAAGTTAAAGAAAACTCTCATCTCACAACCCCCCGGCTATTCATCCGTGACAATCCAACGAATTCATATACACATACCAGCAACATTATAGATCACAGATATGTATAACCCCCACTAATCGACGTATAGCGATTAGCAGACGTTCAAAACATATATCACATCACAGATATAACCCATTAGCTAAAGTCTATAGAAGTTCGATCAAAATACGGATTTGTAACCACCCCAAACACAAATTTGTTTCCTGGAAAATCTGGGCAGAAACAACATATTCTAAAAATTCCAAAACAGCACACTGAGCACACTGCAGGAAAAATGAGCCACGGCCGAGTCAACTCGGCCGCGGATCCGCGGCAAGAAGCATGTTCTTGCCGCGGTTCCGCGGTGAGTTGGTCGACTCGTTGGCTCATTTTTCTTCTGTGTTCATTTAAAACCCTGAGTCGATTTTTGGTATGTGTCAAATTATTTTTAGAGCAGTTTAAAAATCGACAGAAAGTTTAAATCTCGGCCGTGATTTGTGATTTTTTCTCCGATCGAAATTCTAGATACTTTGCTAACATGCTAGATAGTGTTTAGCTAGGCTCTGATACCACTGTAAGTCCACGTTACCCGGCCCGGTTCTTTCGGGGTTGCGGAAATGGTGAAAACGATTTTTCGGTGAAGGGTAACATGTACTAGAAACCGGATCTTTGCTAAACAAACTATCTAACATCCTAACTAAGAGTTTAACTACTGTGTTAGGGGTTATACCTAATCTTGAACTCCTTCTCTTCGACACCTTGTAGTGGTCGGATCGGCCTCACCTCGTCGTCTCCTTCTGCCGAAGATGGATCCACCCGAAAGCTTCTACCTTTGGCTCCTTTCTCAATCGAGAGGAAACTAAAATCCTTGGCTTGCTAGACCTTGAACTTTAGAGTGAGTAGAGAAGTGGTTTTAGGGTTTTATCTTAATGGTTCTTGTTTCTCAACTCATGTGACAAGAGAACCATGATCAAGAGGAAGAGGGAGAGCTTGGATGAGAGAGAGTGGAAATGATAGAATGAGAGAAGACTTTTACAACCATGCTCTCAAAAACAAAAATGATCATGATAATAATAGTAATCAAGTATTTTTGTGATGGTTCATGTCAATGGCATTATCATTTCATGCAATTAATGCATTTTGTAAACCAACAAGCAAGCAAAAGTCATAGCCATGAAATGATAGCCATTGAAACGATGATGGTCAACAAGTCCAAACTAGTCAACCGGTCAACAAAGTCAACAAGTCAACAAAAGTCAAACTTTCAAATCAACCATGGCACAATAATACTTAATTAAATATTATTATTAATCATATTTCTTATTCTCATTAGGGTTTAGAAAAGGTCAACAATCAACAACCCTAATGAGAATCCTCTGCCTCTGTCTCTGTCAACCGTGCATACACACCCGCATCCGTGTTCCGAGGAACACGAATACAAACGAGATAAAACCAATCCCAAAATGCATACTAGGATCTGGCTTAAACCAAAGCCCGCTAGTAATAACTGCCAGGACACCAAACGTGCACAAGTGCGCGGATGTGAACGAACCCTTTCGCAAAACCATGCGACCACTACTCTGTTTTGCCCAAAGGCGAATAGCTCTCTGTGTGGGACTTTAAAGACTATGTAGGGTTCCTAGGAACACTCAAGAGGTCTCACAAGGCATCAACCATGCCAAATTCAAATTTTACAGGTGCCGAGAAAGCATAATACGGATCGTTGACTAGAGTTTAAGGCGAAACATGCAACTAGTTAACAACTTAACTAAGAGTGAACGGAAAATACAACCTTTGTAGATCCGGTCCTCTACCTCCTTGGCTCCGTGATGACGTCCCTCCACTGTACCAATCGGATCCTGGACTCTGGCGGTGGTTTCATCGGAGAAAAGATCGGGCTAAGTCGTCGACTTCAATGCCGAAGATGATCTACGTCGAGGCAACTCTTGATCAAACTCCAACTTCACCAAGTCATGAAACTCGTGAAGAAAACACCCTATACTACTTGGCAAGTGGTAGAGGATGAAGAAATAGGAAGTGGGTTCACTTTAGAATTGGATTTCTCACTCTTTTTCTCTTGTTGCCATTAATGGTTGCAAGCTTTTTCTTTGTAGAAGAAGAAGAAGTAGAAGAAGAATTATGATAAGTTATTTTATAATAGAAAACAAAATGATACTTATCATAATTTCAACCATGGTTTAGTGTAGAGAACTAACTAGGGTTAAGTTGAATGGTTAGGGTTAGGAGAAGAAGACAAGAATGGTTACTTTAGTCAAAGATGCATGAAGCATCAAGAAGTTTCATGAATGAAAGCAACCATTTTTGTTTTCCTTTCCTTTATTTAACCAAAATAAATAGATAAATGAATAAGTGAGTAAATCAAAACCCTAACCATTAACATAACCATGGTTTAAGTCTTTACACAAACCCAAGTATGCATGTATCATCAAACATGATACAAACAAGAGCACAAAAATATATCACATATACAAGTTGTGTAATTCAAGTGAGGAAATCCATTTAAAGTGAACCAATATTAGTTAATGTAATGTAATATATCTAATATATAATTATACATTAAATCATTAAATCAATACTTGATTTAACGATCCGGTCATATCACATATAACCGACTAATATCAATAGTAACAACATATATCGAATCAACACTTAATCCGATAACCCGGATATATCACATATAACCGATCAATGTCATAAATCGCGAGAATCGAATACAGTATCACATACTGGTATCATTCTCGGTCCCGCACATATCTCGTATGCGCTCCTATTTCGTTTCGCTTGAGCCAGGAAACCTCTGTGTAAGACTCTAAAGACTCGTCAATACGCCGGTAGCAGGTGATGATCATATCAAACACCCACAAGCCGCAAGCGGTCTGCTAAACGTAACGGCCACCCGGGTATTGAGCGATCAGAAGATCGACGAGCAAGCCCGCTCACACTCCTGTGAATCCAACCAGTAACACTTACCGTACAGTCCGGTCTATTCGTCTGATATGTCGCATATCTTGCCTACGGGTGGTAAACGTCAGACCCCAATAGCTCGATAAGTCATGTCGGTATGAGGTCTATAACAGTTCGAGAAACTACTGGTAACACTTACCAGTAAATCTCAGCAACCCTGGCCAGAGATTTCCGGTTATAGCCAATCGAACACAGTGCAACCTCAACTCCCTATACCGGGAGAGACGAATCCCCTCCTATCACTCATTGCCTCCATGTGACTCGGGACTGTACCCAAAAACCACCGTTTTGCATGCCCTCTTGGACGTGGTAAGGTGGAAATCAAAGCACAGTGGGAATCACACAAGACTCTATGACGATCTCGGGTCAACAGACTACTCTGTACCAGTGTCACCAGAGAACTGCCATCTGACGTAGGGTATAATACCATCTGGGAGTTCTCGGTGAGTCCGTCCAGTGTACCCAGTCTCCACTGAGCACCCGTATGTCATCTCTGATGTCAAACACCCATGGATATGGGATCATCCATCGCCCATCTGTATGGGTCGAGAAGGTATACGCTAGTCTACTCTGGTATATCGATGCCCCGTCTCGATACACGCACGACTAGGGACCTTGAAGGATGTACTTATGGACTACCATGTCCCCACTAGTATGATCCGCATCATAGTCCAGGTAGTCAAGTACACATCCTAAGGGCTTTACCAACATGTAACAGACAGACAATCAGTGTACACGTTAAGATAAAGAGCAACCAGATAGCATACTATCATGTCGAGCAAGAAAGTCCTCCCTATATATGTCCCAGCATCCACTACAATATACATCCTATGTACAGTAATGGCCTCTAGGGCATACATATAACTAACAATCTCCCACTTGCACTAGGGCCATCTATAGCAGTGGTTGTAGTATCTCATACTCAACCATCCCATAAAAGTCTCTCTCTGGGAATAGGCCTTCGTGAGTGGATCCGCCGTGTTCTCCTCTGAGTCTACTCTCCTAACATCGATCACCCTGGAGATCAACTATCTCCATGATCAGGTGATACTGCCTTAGAATATGTCTGGATCACTGATGGGACGGACGTTCCTTGGCATAAGCCACAACTCCATTGTCACACAATGGGGGGAACTAAGTTCATATCATGAACTAATATACACCCAGACTTCCTCTTTGGTAGCATCTTAAGTAGCGATGTATCCACCCTTTATCGTCTAGTGTGGCACCGTATCTAGCTTGGAACTCTTCCAACATACCGTCCCTTTACTGAGGGTAAAGACAATGCCTGTGACTGACATTCAGTCGTCTTTATCACCCTGGAACCCTTCCAGCGATTCTCCCCAGGATCAATTGATACCATCTCACTACAGCTAGTGAGTATTCTAACACCCAAATAACATATATCTCATAGACGAAAATTCAGGATTTAAGAGGTATCACTTTGATCCTATATGGAGAATCCATGTGATAAGCGGAGATCAACCGAGCGTAGCATAGGAAACTCCTTCCCTATCAACAGTATGTCATCCAGATACTCTACGAGGATCACTACCATACTCTCCACTACCTTATTGTATATACAAGGTTCATCTACCATTTTGATGATGTCAAACTGTTTGACTAACTCATCAAAACAGATGTTCCAACTCCGCGATGCCTGCTTTATCATATAAAACATCTTACACACGTGTCAACTGCTCCCACTGTCTACGAAGCCCTCTGACTGTGTACTTATAGACTCTCTCTTCTAAAACATCATTTAGAAAAGCGGTCATGACACCCAACCGCCAGATATCGTAGTTATGGTATGTAGCCGTGGCAAGTAGAATCTGGATGGACTTAAGCATAGCTACTTAGAAAAGGTTTGAACATAATCCATACCTTGTCAATGATGCAAACCTTTAACAAGTCTAGCTTTGAAAGTCTCAACTTTTCCATGTACACCAAGTAATCTTCTCAAGATATACTTGCTCCTGATGGGGATTTAACCCTTCAGATATAGCAACCAAAGTCCATACTTTGTTGGTGTATAAGGATTCCATCTCAGATCGCTAAGCATCCAGCCATTCATACAGAGTCCCACTCTTGATGGCCAGCTCGAAACTATTTGGGTCATCATCTCATGATGCATTCCTCGCTCCCACTGTCATAGAGAAACCGAAGTATCTCTCAGGTGGGTGAGCAACCCTGCTAGATCGGCGGAGAGGCTGAGGTTCGTTGGTTACTATCGAATCCTTTAGTTCTACCAAATTAGCAGCTGCAGTTTGTATAGCTGAAACCTTTCCAGTTCTACATAACAGACCTTGCCTCGAGCTTGTCCGGATTTTGCTTTTTAGACATAGGCCGGACAACCCCAAATCTTAACCAATTTAAGATATGGGCTCTTCCCTTTCCATATCATATATGAAGTGGTAGGCAACTGATTTGATTTGAACCCTATTCAATAGGTATGCAGCTTCTCAAGTGCATAACTCCCAAAAGGAAATAGGTGACTCAGTAGTACTCATCATAGAGCACACCTTATCATATAGGGTGTGATTGCTCCACCCCGATATACCATCGTGCAATGGTGTATACGGAGGAGTAATGCTGAGAGAGAATCTCGTTCTCCTTTAGAACAGTCCAGAAATTCCGTGCTCTAGTATTCTCCTCCTTGATCACATCAAAGGACATAATACTTATACCCGTTTTTGGTTCTCTACTTCTTACTTATATTCTGTGAATATCTCAAAAGCTTCGGACTTGTGTTTCAACAGGAACATATGTCTGAATCTTGAGAGATCATCAGAGAATGTAATGAAGTACAAAGAACCAGTGTTGGCATATGTAGACAGGGGACCTCACATACATCAACATGTATCAATCCCAAGAGTTCACTAACTCTTTCTCTGTTTCCATTAAACAGAGCTGTGGTCATCGTATCTTTGTGACATGACTGGCAAGTTTCACAAGATGTAAATTCAAACTAATTTAAATATGCATCTAAATGTAATTTTATCCAGTCGGGTCGCATTGATATGACCTAGTCTACAATTCCTCAAGAAGAATTCATTCATTTCTGAACTCTTTCCCTTGTGTGTGTTCTGTATACAAGGAACTGTACTTTGATTTAGAACGTCAATGCTTTTAGATAACGTGCCTGAACCGATCAACTTTTGATATTGGAAATGTTCAAAAAATTATCCAACAATACAAAATTTTATCAGTTCTTTACTAATAAAGAGAGTGATATGATTTTGTATATCAGGTTCGGTATCTAATAACATTCGTTCAGAATCAATGTATTAGTAAAACAGGGTGACAGTGACCAACAGACTTGGCTGCAACACTTGCCCCATTTTCTGTCTCATGAAACTTATCACCCGTTCTCAGTTCTCTACCTTTCTGTAGCCCTATGTAACAGATTACATATCTGGGATCCTAATCCGGTATCAAATACCCAGGATGCAGAGGATACTGAGAAACAGTTCCTTTTAATGAACACACCCGAAGGAGATGCATCATATGCACTTTCTTCGTTTGGGCGGCACGGGAATTCTGGTAATCCACAATTTCCTGCTCTGTCTTATAACATTTATAAGTTGGAGCGGGACCAACGTTCCCCAGCTCAGTATAACAAGCGGGTTCGGTCAATATTCCGTATTATTATCTTGATTAAGGCGTGACATGGTCGCTACCAGGAGAGAAAAAGAAGAAAACACTCTGCGTGCGCTCTTGCAAGATCAGATTGGTTATTATTTTATCTAATTAGAATGGCTCCCACTGTTTTTATCAAATCTTCCTTTAAACCCTAAAAGGAAAGACTAGCCGGGATTAATTACACGCTATAAGTTCGCCAATCTTTCAGCCAGGCCAGTGTCGGTACTTTGAGGGAGATGCCCCATGCTTTCGCACGGACCTAATTACAGTAAACCTCGTTTTCCCAGAGGCGTAACCTCGTTGACACCTTTCTAGACACCTACTAGATCGGCTAATTGTAATGTGTAAAACTCTCCCAGGAGTAACAATTACTCGCAGCGGGTGTCGACATCCAACTATCTCATAGAAGGTATGCTATCTCATTGCAAATTTCAACACTTGAAATTCCCGATAATTTTGCTCCTAACCTCCTATGACCTTGACAAAGGCCAACAAACCATAGGATGCTAGTCAAGTTCAACCCGTCATTTCCTGATTGAATTAAACCCACCCGCACGACCCTTGACAAAGGCCAACAAGGTCACACGACTACCCTAACCCAATCTGCATCATATGCATAAGCAGATAAGCACTAGTCAGCTACCGCACAGTACGCCTTGACAAAGGCCAACAAACGTAGCACGAATACTAACTACTACTTATCTGAAATGACGGAGGGCTACGACAGGTTTTTCTGAAAACTTATTGCGTAATGAACTTGATATCGTTGTAGAATCAAATGATTTTAAAATGGAGTGTTTTTGAGGCTTTTCTAGTTTTGCTAAAGAAGTCACTCCCGGTGAAGGGATCGTCGGTCCTTTCCTCGTCGAATGAGGTGCGGGATATATCATATATATCACTGTGCAAAGCAGAAACTATAGAAGCAATCAAAAGACAAACCGAGGGTTGTAGCATCTGCCAGTTATTGCTAAAGGAGTCACTCCCGGTGAAGGGATCTCGGTCCTTTCCTTATCGAATAAGGTGCAGGATGTTCTACAAGGAACACCGCGATGCAAAGCAAGAACTGTAGCTACCAGTTTTATTTTGAAATTCGATTCCACAACATCTTAGGTTTCTTTTATTTTCATTAATCACATTAATGAAGTCCCATCATTTAAGTACCTAAATATCACAGATAAATACGACGTACACTTATGCCATCCGCATTCGCCTCGATGTCCCCTCGTGCACCGTTAGGTTAGGTAACTAACGGCAGAGCGGGGCAGGGCTAGCACGGGTGTAAAATATAAGCAACGTCTATATAATATATCATCTATATATAGTATTTATCACAGAATATCAAATGATCACATCACAGATATCGCAGCAGAAGAATCATATGAAATATTGGATATACTAGGACGTCCGTGTTTTCAATACGAGCCAGTATAAAACACGGATTCCACGGTCGTGATGAATAGCCAAACCCACACCCATAGACCCCTACGAGAGCGGCAAGCAACCCTAGCAATTCTAGAGTTAGGAGACCTGGACCCGACTCCTCGAGTTGGTCTCCCACTGGACTCCAGAACCCGGTTACTTATGCTCCCCTCCTTGGGTCTATCCTAGTGCGGAAAAGTAAATAATATACATCAACGGTGACAACTTCCACAACCTGGAAGTGCCCCAATAAAAGAATATTACATACAAGTTTTTACATGAATGAAAATGAAAAACGCTCATCTCACATAAAAAACCCCGGCTATTCAAACACGACGATCCAATATAACATATCCAGCAACACATAACATCACATGTCATCAACGTAAGTAAATATGCGCATCCCAATTGTCGTTGACATATAGCAACGAAACCGGCGATATCACATATTACACTTACGGTCACAGAAAAGAAAGTGTAAAACTACAACAGTTGGAATCCGCAAACTCTTTAAACATCGCATGCCTAACCAAATGATTTCCTTAGACATCGCATACCTAACAATTATAAACTCCGCATTTTAGTCTCATTATCGAAAACACTTTTCAATACAAAGTCGGGCAATTCAACAAGATTCCCGACATCCTGATCGAATGCTCGTCGCAAACTTCAGTAGACGGCCGCACCCCCGATGCCGTCGACGAACTGCACCAAGGCGGAACACCGCTGCCCGAGCACCCGAACGGATGCTTTCAGCGACGGGGTTCTCCTACAGTCACTTGGTCAGGGCTATGGGATGTAGTTGTCTATTAAGTTTACCCGGCGAGTATCCGCGTACGCTACGTGATTGCGACGGACTTTTGATCGCATCAAAATTCCGTGGCAACCGATCAAGTGAGACTAAAGTGCTATGTTTATAACATTCATATCAGTTATCTCATAACTACTCGTGGATTCCAAGTATTGTATCCCATTCCAGATAAATAGAAGATGTTAAACTTTCCGATTGAACAATCAAACACCCAAGTTTTCCGGAAACAGCTCAACTCATGAAACAAGTTCAAAAACATCCATTTCATTCCTCAGTACCAACGGTCCAGCCGTAGAAGGGTCAAGCCAACGCCTCACATGTGGCACGCCGTACTGCCCCAAACCTGAAGGTTCAAAGGGCAGTTCAAGATGGTCACATAATCGAGTTAAGGTTTGTTGTCTTCTAGAGGGTCCATCGCGTTACTTGCACTACTTAGAACGTTATTAAACCACGGAAAGATCCAACACTTGGAAATTTCCCGACAGGGGAAAAATTGGGTATTTATATCCGGTCGAACTTTTTAACATATTCAATAATTATCCGGAAAACACATAGACAAGATTAGACAATCCGATCGAATCTACGAAGTCCCAATACAACCCCAGAAAACTCAACTGTTGAGTATTAATTAAAAATTCCCATAAAATACAGCACTCAATATAGGACATTACTGTGTAAAGCACGTGCGAAGAAGCAACCTTTTGGCCGCTGAACCGCCGCAAATGCTAGGGTGGGGCCGCGGTTCCGCGGCGCTTTAGTCGAGTTAGGTGCACATGCTTTACAGTAACTCCTAGAAAACCCTGCTGTATTTTTTAGTAATTTTTAATTCACAAAAATCCAAAATTCCAGAAAATTTCCAGAGAGTGATTTGGAGTTAGGGTTTCGGGTTCGATCGGGTTTCTAACATCGTCTACGCATCGCCTAAGGCTCTAGCTAGGCTCTGATACCACTGTAGGGTTCCTAGGCACACTCAAGAGGTTTCACAAGGCATCAACCATGCCAAATTCAAATTTTACAGGTGCCGAGAAACCCTAATACGGATCGTTGACTAGAGTTTAAGGCGAAACATGCAACTAGTTAGCTTTCTCCAAGCTTGAACGGAAAATACAACCTTTGTAGATCCGGTCCTCCACCTCCTTGGCTCCGTGATGACGTCCCTCCGCTGTACCAATCGGATCCTGGACTCTGGCGGTGGTTTCATCGGAGAAAAGATCGGGCTAGGTCGTCGACTTCGATGCCGAAGATGATCTACGTCGAGGCAACTCAAGATCAAACTCCAACGTCACCAAGTCATGAAACTTGTGAAGAAAACACCCTATACTACTTGGCAAGTGGTAGAGGATGAAGAAATAGGAAGTGGATTCACTTTAAAATTGGATTTCTCACTCTTTTTCTCTTGTTGCCATTAATGGTTGCAAGCTTTTTCTTTGTTGAAGAAGAAGAGGTAGAAGAAGAATTACGATAAGTTATTTTAAAATAGAAAATAAAATGATACTTATCATAATTTCAACCTTGGTTTAGTGTAGAGAACTAACTAGGGTTAAGTTGAATGGTTAGGGTTAGGAGAAGAAGACAAGAATGGTTACTTTAGTCAAAGATGCATGAAACATCAAGAAGTTTCATGAATGAAAGCAACCATTTTTGTTTTCCTTTCCTTTATTTAACCAAAATAAATAGATAAATGAATAAGTGAGTAAATCAAAACCCTAACCATTAACATAACCATGGTTTAAGTCTTTACACAAACCCAAGTATGCATGTATCATCAAACATTATACAAACAAGAGCACAAAAATATATCACATATACAACTTGTGTAATTCAAGTGAGAAAATCCATTTAAAGTGAACCAATATTAGTTAATGTAAAGTAATATATCTAATATATAATTATACATTAAATCATTAAATCAATACTTGATTTAACGATCCGGTCATATCACATATAACCGACTAATATCAATAGTAACAACCTATCGAATCAACACTTGATTCGATAACCCGGCTATATCACATATAACCGATCAATGTCATAAATCATGAGAATCGAATACAGTATCACATACTGGTATCATTCTCGGTCCCGCAAATATCTCATATGCGCTCCTATTTCGTTTCGCTTGAGCCAGGAAACCTCTGTGTAGGACTCTAAAGACTCATCAATACGCCGGCAGCAGGTGATGATCATATCAAACACCCACAAGCCGCAAGCGGTCTGCTAAACGTAACGGCCACTCGGGTATTGAGCGATCAAAAGATCGACGAGCAAGCCTGCTCACACTCCTGTGAATCCAACTAGTAACACTTACCGTATAGTCCGATCTTTTCGTCTGATATGTCGCATATCTTGCCTAAAGGTGGTAAACGTCAGACCCCAATAGCTCGATAAGTCATGTCGATATGAGGTCTATAACAGTTCGAGAAACTACTGGTAACACTTACCAGTAAATTTCAGCAACCCTGGCCAGGGATTTTCGGTTATAGCCAATCGAACACAGTGCAACATCAACTCCCTATACCGGGAGAGATGAATCCCCTCCTATCGCTCATTGCCTCCATGTGACTCGATACTGTACCCAAAAACCACCGTTTTGCACGCCTTCTTGGACGTGGTAAGGTGGAAATCAAAGCACAGTGGGAATCACACAAGACTCTATGACGATCTCGGGTCAACAGACTACTCTGTACCTGTGTCACCAGAGAACTGCCATCTGACGTAGGGTATAATACCATCTGGGAGTTCTCGGCGAGTCCGTCCAGTGTACCCAGTCTCCACTGAGCACCAGTATATCATCTCTGATGTCAAACACCAATGTATATGTGATCATCCATCGCCCATCTGTATGGGTCGAGAAGGTATACGCTAGTCTACTCTGGTATATCGATGCTCCGTCTCGATACACGCACGACTAGGGACCTTGAAGGATGTACTTATGGACTACCATGTCCCTACTAGTATGATCCGCATCATAGTCCAGGTAGTCAAGTACACGTCCTAAGGGATTTACCAACATGTAACAGAGATACAATCAGTGTACACGTTAAGATGAAGAGCAACCAGATAGCATACTATCATGTCGAGCAAGAAAGTCCTCCCTATATATGTCCCAGCATCCACTACAATATACATTCTATGTACAGTAATGGCCTCTAGGGCATACATATAACTAACAGACTCGACACTACGTAGGCAGTGGGTTTAACCATAGGCCGCAAGCGGTACCAGCTGTACGTAACGGTCCCCAGGTAGATGCCGATAAGAAGACTGATGAGGTGAACCCATCCGAACTCCTACTGAGCCTGAATGTGACAGTCTCCGTACAGTCCGGTCCGTTCGTCTGAGAATATCGCATGGCGGGCCTAGGGGCGGTAAACGTCAGTCCCCTAATAGCGGTACAAGTCGTATCGGAGTGTAGCCCAGAACACCCTGAAATAACACTGGAAACCTACCGGTATATCTCGCTTGCCCTGGCCAGGGACGACTATGTGTAATGGCTCTCCTTGACACAACGCGATATCAACTCCCAATACCGGGAGATACGAATCCTGTCTAACCGTCACTGCCTCCAAGTGCTTCGGGACTGCACCCAACTACTACCTGTTTGCACGAGTCCTTTGAGCCGTGGTAGGGTAGTAATCAAAGTACAGTGGGAACACACTCGAGGCGAAGTGACAATGTCAAGTCAGCGGACTAAGCTATACTCATGTCACCTCGGAACTGATAACTCACGATAGGTATAGTACCAACCAACAGTTCCCGACGAGTCCTGTCCAGTGTACTCCTAACCTAACGAGCACCCGCATACTATCTCAAGTACGACGTATCGACGGCTGTAGGACAGACCGTCTCCCCTGCTGGGATGAGAAGCGCATACGCTAGTCTACTCCGGAGTATCGATGCCCTGTCTCGATAGTCCTACGACTAGGGACCTGTATAAGGATGTGCTTGTAGATTACCCAGCCCCTACTAGTGTGACTGCCATCACAACGCTGGTAATCAAGCAAATATCCTAAGGGCTCCACTAATGTGTATAGGCGATATGCTAAAAGAAACACATGCACACATTAAAGTAGAAACAAACCAAGTAGCATACTACCATTTCGAGAAAGATTGTCTATAGAACTGTGAATATCCCAAGCTTCCATCAAGTAATATACAAACTAGTATGATACAGTAATGGTCTCTAGGGCATATACACTAACACTAGCAGCATCTCAAACCGCGCTCAAACCATGGTGACAGGAACCTCAATCGAGTATCGAAGAGAGCAAATCAATGGCAAGATAGGAAATGACAGATCCAGAATCGATACATGATCATAAAAAGGAACTGCATCAATGAGATTATGATCATGTAAACGAACAGAATCAAGGATTTCAAATGGATGTATAATCATGGGTACGAAGATAATTACAGATCTCAAAATATGTACATCCTATGGTTTCTTAAGTTGAGTATCGTATCGTAAATATGCCGCGGAACATACGTACTGTACGTCACTCAACTCAAGCTACCTACTCCATCAATCAGGGTCAGCCCATGAAACAAAAGTTCGGGTCTAATACCCCCCTGTTCAAGTCTAAGTTCCGTAAGGTTAAGCCTAGGTTCCGAAATACATACCCACCCTAGACTCCGCATAGTCAAATATAGACTCGAACCAAGGTTAAACCTAGGTCTCTGATACCAACTTTGTCACGACCCGAAATATTAGCGCGTGACAAGCACCTAAATCACGCAACGTCTAGAGGCGTAACGTAATTCAAGTAAGCTGAAACCCAGAAATCTAAACCTTTTTAAGAAAATAAAAGAGGTGATGTTTTGAAATAAAGGTATAATGAAATCAAGTTTTCTTAACGCATAGAAAAGGAACATAAAAATGCAAGTGAAATGTAATAGTTTGAAAAAGTGTTTCGTCTTTTAAAAATTTGTGCAGCACCTCCTTTGTATATTTTGATCCAAAACCACAAATACATTACAAGAATAATGGCTTCCCCAAGCGAGAGCTAGCTCTTCACCAAACAGCGGATCACAACCACGCAAGATAGTATATGTAAATATACGATGCCCAACGGCGAAGTTCACCA
Organism: Agapanthus africanus; assembly: GCA_030015575.1. NCBI lineage: Eukaryota > Viridiplantae > Streptophyta > Magnoliopsida > Asparagales > Amaryllidaceae > Agapanthus > Agapanthus africanus. The sequence goes on along the minus strand of CM057343.1, from coordinate 164,553,482 downwards.
CAAAAAGATAAAGAAATAAGCAAGGCATCAAACCCAGAAGTAGCGAAAAACCCCTCGCTCTAAGTCTCGCAACCACAATCTCACTAAGTCTCATTACTTATACAATTTGCTAATTTTGATTGATGGAGTTGACTAGATACAATATGAAATATAAATATAAGAGTGGGTACGATACAAATGCCCCACCCACCAATGCAAAACACCCAAATGAAGCTATGTGCCAGCGATGCCGCTACGGATCCATGTGGTCAACCTGCAAGAACTTTGGCACAACGGTGGTGAGTTGCCAACTCGTGAGTAGAAAAACATCTACAAGTAGAAATTGAATGAACAGCGACTCCTAGGTCAATTATATCATAAAGCTAATACTATGATATCTAGGGTGACCAGGTCTGTATATGTGCCAACACTAATATCAATGTCAATCAACATGTGGATATCATCCAACAATATAATCAATGTATGTATGTATGTGGATCTCTTCCAACCATATAATCAATGTATGTATGCATGTGGATCTCGTCCAACCATATAATCAAAGTATGTATGCATGTAAGTATAAGGATATAAATCAACGGTGTCTCTCGCGACACGTCAAAATCATGGAACCTGGGTGTCCAACATCGACATCCGAAAACATCATGAAACCTGTGTCCAGCATCGACACGTAAATCCTTATATCTCGGGCTCCGTCAGTCCGGATCGGCCCACGGGCTTCGTCTGTCCGGATCGTCCCATATCATCTCTCGACTCCGGTCGGTATCCTCTGGATATCCGTCGAGCCCAAATACTATCACCGGTAGGTAGTAGTCCCACTGCCATGCTCACCGTCTGCAGCAGAACAATCCGTTCTCGCCTCGAGGTACCATACCCGGTCCACCATGTACCCACAATCGGCCTCATCCAGCTCCTCGAATTGGGTTTCATATGTCACACATCTCAGAACCGAGAAAACACATGGTGGACGCACTGAAATATCATATCAAGACAAACCGGGTTTTTAAAACAACACATAATCTTTTTAAAAATGTCCACTGTTCTTAAATCCAGAAATCTCATGAAAACAGTATATCTCAATGCGTAAAATCATAGAGCATGGTGTATGCGACATATAATAGAAATGTAAGCATATCCGTATATCATGCAACATGGAATAGTGATATAACATATTAAGGGAAAATCGCTCTTTCAAATGATTCCAGTTTTTAAAAAATAACATGCAGTTCCCAATTTCCTAATAAAACCAGTTATCTATGTAGGTACAATATGTATATGCCCAAGTATAGAGGTACCGATGTATGTGTGCACCAATATGGATATACAAATGCGTATGTGCGCAAATATGGATGTATCAATGTATATGTGCACCAATATGGATATACAAATGCTTATGTGCGCAAATATGGATGTATCAATGTATATGTGCACCAATATAGGTATACAATGTGTATGTGCGCAAGTATGGACGTATTAATATATATGTGCACCAATATGGGTGTACAGGTGGTATATACGCAAGCATGAGTGTACAATATGTATGTGCGCCAATATAGGTGTACAAGTGGTATATACGCAAGCATGAGTGTACAATATATATGTGTGCCAATATGGGCGTAAAAGTGGTATATACGCAAGCATGTTATGCGAAGAGTCATATCATGATGCAGCAATCCTACTGTGTAGTGACATGGCAATTATCGATGATGAAGTGTGTGAGCCTACAATCTGTGTACGTGTAACATACACATCACCGATAATGGTGTAGGTGTACTATCACAGGTATAAGTAATGCAATGCGAATAACATGAAGGCAGCATAAGGTAAATCATGTGCAAATGCTGATGGGTATACGTATCTAACATGACCGAGTCGGTGAATCTAACAATCGGCATCTAGCAACACCACATAGAGTACGTTATAATCCGTCGTACGACATCCTCTAGTCAAGGGTATGGATCAATCATCAAGTCAAACTCATCTCGCACGGAAAATAATTGTACGGCGGTATTAAAATATTAAGGATCCTATCAACCTATAAGAAGGGTGGGTACGGACCTAACATCTCGTACGACTATCACTCCCGATTCACAACATATATAAAAATATCTTTATATACCTATGTCCCAGGTCACATCCGCAACAATCTCATATCAGGGGACCGACAGGGTATAAATCATCTCAATCTACTCGCATCCGCATACCAACATATCATCAAATCATCATATCACGTCATATATTCTTTTCATCGCATTTATATCCCACATCAAGTCAATTTTACAAATACATTCTACCTTTACTTAAGCATGCGTATCTAATCTAACATACACTCCCGAACCATACAATCATTTTTTAAAAGGTGCGAATCGTAGTTTTGAAAGTAGGGGTCACGGTGTTTTTAAAGAAAAGATATCGTTTGAACTGTAACGTCCCTCAAAGTATCTGTTTAAAAGATGCATACGATTCTTCTGTTTGGAAATAGGTATGGTTCGGATGACACAATTACGTCGGCTATCTAATCCTATAATACCCTAAACGGCAATATCGTCAAACATCATCCTCAAATACCGTCATCACATACTAGTCGTATCATATCACGTCTAACTATCGTTAGTTTCCACTATGGTTTCACTAACAATCCTTTAAATCTAACCCTAGTTTCCTAATCTAGGTTTGCTTAACCATATGCTACAAATCAATTTCCACCAAAACTTTGCGAGGTTGCTATACGCCATCCACCCGACTTCCCCCGTAGATATAGATCTACTCACCTTGGTCTTCGCTTGCCGAAGTCAATGACGCCCCGCGCCATCACCTCGGAATCCACGCGAACGTACCTACAATATCAAAAAATCTCAATCGTTATTAAAATCAAGTTCTGAAATCCAAAACGGCACATGGATCTCCTATAAGTTAGAACCTATAGCACACGTATGCAAAACCAACAAATTACCCTTAGTCGTTGATGTACAAACATCCAACAACCAAAAACGAACCCAAAAGAAAAAATCAAACATTCCAAAATACGGAAAAACATAGCCAAAAGCACTCTAATGTGCTCCCAGATTTTGACTCAGACCAAAAGGAGTTGCACAAACAAGTCTAGGGTGTAGTACAAGGTGTATATGACCTACTGAACCAACCTAGACCCCTACCCTCACCATGTGGCCGTCCCAAATGCCCTAAAATCCGGCGAGCTCAGCCCCCAGGGCTCCTCTGGGCTTCGTTTGGTCATGGTGGTCTCCTATGGTCCAAAATGGGTCCCTGGTATTGTTTGCTAAACTCAGAAAGTCCCTGGGTTGCTCCAGATTTCCCTGCACACCGTATATCCTCACAAAACCGACATGGATCAATTCTTAAATCTATATTTTAGGGTTCTAAGCTATGGTCCACGTCAAGAATCGCCTCAAAAGTCTTATTGACAGCCACAAAACATCATCAATTTCCCAAACCCTTCTTTAGAATTTCAAAGTTCACGAATCCATCACTAAACGACTTCTAAACTTAAACAAAATGCTAGGAAAACAAAACTACCCTACATGAAAAGAGATATACCTCATGGTTAAACCCCAAGAAAAACACTAGAAGTCTCAATGTTGTCAAAATCCCACTCTGCTTGGTTCAATGTATAGAGGAAGAGATGGGGATTAATATTTGTGAAGGGAGTATAAGCTTTTGGGGATTATTTGGAGATGGATCTAGGGTTAGAAGTGGAGGGAGATGAGGGTGAGAAAGATGAAGAAGGAGAAGAAAATGATGGGGTAAAAAGAATATGGTATCAGCCCCCCCTCTCTCTCACTTATTCTCACACACTCTCTCTCTCTCTCTCTCCAATCATTCACTTTTTTAACCCTTTTTCATTCCTTTTTCTTTTCACTTTTAAATTTCAAAACCAAATCACATAATACCCATAAAACAACACAAATGCAACAACATGTAACCAAACGTAACATGACATGGTGCACTAGTTATGGAAAACTGTAGAAACACGGATTTTGCCTAATCGCGATTAGCAGTGCTCTAATCGGGTTTTTATCGAAACTGCATATAATAAATTTTAAAAATGCCAAATCCTTTAATTATATTATTAAATTAATAAATCATTTTAATTTCCATTTATTTCATAATTATTGATATATATTTATACCCTTTTTCGAAAACCCCAATTTCGCAAATCGGGCAATTTCGGGAAAAATATTATTTTAATATTAAATTCCAAAAATAATATTTTATATTTTCTGAAATGTTACATTTCAAGACCTTAGAGATTTCTTTGCTGGACCAGAAAATAGAATAGAACCCGAAACACGAAGTTAGAATTTTCCTTTGTCGGTTTTGTGAAACCTAAAGGCCTACAGGGCATCTGGAGCTATCTGGGATATTTCTAAGAAAATCAAACAAGTCCATTAACCTAGATAGACCACTAGAAGACCACCACAAAAGTACAAACCCGTTTCTCCTATGGTGTTGTAGTTTTTCCTGTATCTCACTTACCCTATAACCTATCCCCTGTACTTGCTTGTTTAGTCCCAATTTACCTGAGCCAAAATCTGGGAAGTACTTGAGAGTGTTTTGGCTATGTTTTCTGATATGTGAATTCTTGGTTTTTATATTTGAGATTTGAATTAGTCGTTGGATGTTTGTACGTCAACGATGAGGGTTGTTTGGTTGATCTTTCATGCGTAAGCTATAGGTTCTAACCTATAGACAATCCGTGTGCCGTATCGGTTTTAGGATATTGGATTTGATAGTATCGCGTTTGTGTATTGATTGTAGGTACCTTCTCGTGGACTTCCGAGATGACGAAGCACATCGACATTGGCTAAGTGAGGAGTATAACAGGTGAGTAGATTTAAATCTACGGGGGAAGTCGGGTGGATGGCGTATAGCACCCCCGCAACCATTGATATGGAAGATCGTTTTATAATTATATTTTGATAAAGGATATGTTACAATCTTAAGATAACCTGATTATAGGATTTAGTAAGAGTTAGTAAGAGATGATATGATAAATATGGACACTAATGAATATATTGGAATGAGAATAGGATATAGGTATATAAGATAACATGATGTGGGTTATTGAGATGATACATATAGATGACTCGGATTGATATATGAGAATATAAAATAAGAAGTGAATCATGATAAGTATGAATTGAAAGATGAAAAGTATGGGTTGATAATGATAGGATATGACATCGAGATCGATAAACATGACAAGAATTGAGATAGAGGTGTTGTGAAATTAATAAGATATGACGTATGTGCAAGATATCAGTATATGAGATTGATGTAGGGTTCTTAGGCACCCCAAGGAGGTCTCACAAGGCATCGATCATGCCAATTTTAAAAAAAATACGGTGCCGAGAAACCCTAGACTACGGATCGTCGGCTAGATGTCTAGGCGAAAATGAAACTAGTTAACACTTAACTAAGAGATACGGAAATACAACCTTTGTAGATCCGGTTCTCCACCTCCATAGCTCCGCAATGAAGTCTCCTCGCTGTCCATAACAAGTCCCGGGCTCTAGCGTCGGCTTCATCGGAGAATGGACGGGCTAGGTCATCGATGTCCATGCCGAAGATGATCTACGTCGAGGCATCGCTAAATCAAGCTCCGACTTCACCAAGTCAAGAAACTTGTGAAGAAAACACACTCTACTACTTGGCAAGAGGTAGAGGATGAAGAAATAGGAAGTCGGTAGACTTTAGAATTGGATTTCCAACTCATTTCCATCAATCACCATTGATGGAGCTTGCTTTCTTCATGAAGAATGAAGAAGAAGAAGAGGAAGAAGATGAATATTGTTCTGATAAGTTAATTTAAAATAGAAAAGAAAATCCAACCTTATCATAATCCAACCATGGTTATGTGTAGAGAGCAAACTATAGTTAGGTGAATGGTTAGGTTAGGTATAAAACAAAAATGGTGGACTTTATTCAAAGCTTCATGAAGCTTCAACAAAGAACAAAAATAGCCACCAATTTCCTTTTACCAAAATGAAATAAACAAATAAATAAATGAATAAAAACAAAACCCTAACCATTATTATGTAACCATAGTTTGATCTTTACACAAAAACCCTAGCAAACATGCATCATCAAACATGATACAATCAAGTGCACAAAAGTATATCACATATACAATGTGTACATCCGAGTAAGAAAATCCATTTAAAGTGAACCGATACTAGTTAATGCAAAGTAATATATCAAATATATAATTATGCATTAAATCATTAAATCAACACTTGATTTAACGATCCGGTCATATCGCATATAACCGACTAGTATCCAATGTATCGGCTTATCGAATCAACCCTCGATTCGATAACTAGGTTATATCGCATATAACCATTAGATACATTCATCGCGAGAATAGAATACGGTATCACATACACGCATTATTCTCGGTCCCGCACATATCTCATATGCGCTCCTATTTCGTTTCGCTTGAGCCAGGAAACCTCTGTGTAGGACTCTAAAGACTCGTCAATACGCCGGCAGCAGATGATGATCATATCAAACACCCACAAGCCGCAAGCGGTCTGCTAAACGTAACGGCCACCCGGGTATTGAGCGATCTGAAGATCGACGAGCAAGCCCGCTCACACTCCAGTGAATCCAACCAGTAACACTACCGTACAGTCCGGACTGATCGTCTGATATGTCGCATATCTCGCCTAGGGGTGGTAAACGTCAGACCCCAATAGCTCGATAAGTCGTGTCGATATGAGGTCTATAACAATTCGAGAAACTACTGGTAACACTTACCAGTAAATCTCAGCAACCCTGGCCAGGGGTTTCCTGTTATAGCCAATCGAACACAGCGCAACATCAACCCCCTATACCGGGAGAGACGAATCCCCTCCTATCGCTCATTGCCTCCATGTGACTCGGGACTGTACCCAAAAACCACCGTTTTGCACGCCCTCTTGGACGTGGTAAGATGGAAATCAAAGCACAGTAGGAACCACACAAGACTCTATGACGATCTCGGGTCAACAGACTACTCTGTACCAGTGTCACCAGAGAACTGCCATCTGACGTGAGGTATAATACCATCTGGGAGTTCTCGGCGAGTCCGTCCAGTGTACCCAGTCTCTACTGAGCACCCGTATATCATCTCTGATGTCAAACACCAATGGATATGGGATCATCCATCGCCCATCTGTATGGGTCGAGAAGGTACACGCTAGTCTACTCTGGTATATCGATGCCCCGTCTCGATACACCTACGACTAGGGACTTTGAAGGATGTACTTATGGACTACCTGTCCCCACTAGTATGATCCGCATCATAGTCCAGGTAGTTAAGTACACATCCTAAGGGCTTTACCAACATGTAACAGAGAGACAATCAGTATACACGTTAAGGTAAAGAGCAACCAGATAGCATACTATCATGTCGAGCAAGAAAGTCCTCCCTATATATGTCCCAGCATCCACTACAATATACATCCTATGTACAGTAATGGCCTCTAGGGCATACATATAACTAACAATCTCCCACTTGCACTAGGGCCATCTGTAGCAGTAGTTGTAGTATCTCATACTCAACCATCCCATAAAAGTCTCTCTTTGGGAACAGGCCTTTGTGAGTGGATCCGCTGTGTTGTCCTCTGAGTCTACTCTCCTTACCTCGATCTCCCTGGAGATCAACCATCTCCATGATCAAGTGATACTGCCTTAGAATATGTCTGGATCACTGATGGGACCGGCGTTCCTTGGCATAAGCCACAACTCCATTGTCACATAATGGGAGGAACAAAGTTCATCTTATGAACTAATATACATCCAAACAGCCTCTTTGGTAGCATCATAAGTAGCGATGTATCCTGCCTTTATCTTCTACTTTGCCACGGTATCTAGCTTGGAACTCTTCCAACATACCGTCCCTTTACTGAGGGTAAAGACAATGCCTGTGACTGACACTCAGTCGTCTTTATCACCCTGGAACCCTTCCAGTGATTCTCCCCAGGATCGGTTGATACCGTCTCACAACAACTAGTGAGAATCCTAACATCCATTTAGATCTATCTCATAGATCCAAAACCCAGGATTTAGGAGGTATCACTTTGATCCTATGTGGAGAATTATTGTGATAAGCGGAGATTGATCGAGCGTAGCATAGGAAACTCTTTCCCTATCAAGTGTATGTCATCCACGTACTCTACGAGGATCATCACCATACTCCCTACTACCTTTTTATATATACAAGGTTCATCTACCATTTTGATGATATCAACTTCTTTGACTAATCCATCAAAACAAATGTTCCAACTCCGCGATGCCTGCTTTATCCTATAAAGCATCTTGCACACGTTTCCGCTGCTCCCACTGTCTACGAGGCCCTCTGGCTGTGTACTTATAGACGCATTCTTCTAAAACATCATTTAGAAAAGCAGTCATGACACCCAACCACCAGATATCGTAGTCATGGTATGTAGCCGTGACAAGTAGGATCTGGATGGACTTAAGCATAGTTGCTTGAAAAGGTTTCATCATTATCCACACCTGGTCAATGATGCAAACTTTAACAAGTCTAGCTTTGAAAGTCTCAACTTTTCCATCTACACCAAGTAATCTTCTCAAGATATACTTGCTCCTGATGGGGATTTAACCCTTCAGATATAGCAACCAAAGTCCATACTTTGTTGGTGTATAAGGATTCCACCTCAGATCGATAAACATCCAGCCATTCTTACAGAGTCTCACTCCTGATGGCCAGCTCGAAACTAGTTGGGTCATCATCTCATGATGCAATCCTCGCTCCCACTGTCATCGAGAAACCGAAGTATCTCTCAGGTGGGTGAGGAACCCTACTAGATCGGCGGAGAGGTTGAGGTTCGTTGGTTTCTATTGAATCCTTTAGTTCTACCAAATCATCTGCTGTAATTTGTATAGCTGGAACCTTTCCAGTTGTACATAACAGACCTTGCCTCGAGCTTGTCCGGATTTTGCTTTTAGATATAGGCCGGACAACCCCAAATCTTAACTAACTTAAGACATGGGCTCTTCCCTTTCCATATCACATATGAAGTGGTAGGCAACTGATTTGATTTGAACCCTTTTCAATAGGTATGCAGCTTCTCCAGTGCATAACTCCCAAAAGGAAATAGTTAACTCAGTAATACTCATCATAGAGCACACCATAACATATAGGGTGTAATTGCTTCGCCCCGATATACCATCGTGCTATGGTGTATACGGAGGAGTAATACTGAGAGAGAATCTCATTCTCCTTTAGAATAGTCCAGGAATTCCATGCACAAGTATTCTCCTCCCTGATCACATCAAAGGACATAATACTTATACCCGTATTTTGGTTCTCTACTTCTAACTTATATTCTGTGAATATCTCAAAAGGTTCGGACTTGTGTTTCAACAGGAACATAGGTCTGAAACTCGAAAGATCATCAGAGAACGTAATGAAGTATAAAGAACCAGTGCTGGCATGTGTAGACAGGGGAATTTACATACATCAACATGTATCATCCCAAGAATTTACTAACTCTTTCTCTGTTTCCAATAAACAGAGCTGTGGTCATTTTATCTTTGTGACATGACTCGCAAGTTTCATAAGATGTAAATTCAAACTTATTTAAATATGCATCTAAATGTAACTTCAGCCAGTCGGGTCGCATTGATATGACCTAGTCTACAATGCCTCAAGAAGGATCCGTTCATTTCTGAACTCTTCCTCTTGTGTGTGTTCCGTATACTAGGAACTGTAGTTTGATTTAGAACTTCAATGCTTTTAGATAACGTGCCTGAACCGATCAACTTTTGATATAGAAAATGTTCAAAACATTATCCAACAATACAGAATTTTATCATTTCTTTACTAATAAAGAGATAGATATGATTTTGTATATCAGGTTCGGTATCTAAAAACATTCGTTCAGAATCAATGTATTTGGAATACAGGGTGACAGTGACCAACAGACTTGGCTGCAACACTTGCCCCGTTTTCTGCCTCATGAAACTTATCACCCGTTCTTAGTTCTCTACCTTTCTGTAGCCCTATGTAACAGATTACATATCTGGGATCCTGATCTGGTATCACATACCTAGGACGTAAAGGATACTGAGAAACAGTTCTCTGTAATGAACACACCCGAAGATGATGCATCAGCATGCACTCTCTTCGTTTGGGCGGCACGGGAAATCTGGTATTCCCCAATTTCCTGCTCTGTCTTATAACAATTATAAGTTGGAGCGGGACCAACGTTCCCCAGCTCAGTATAACAAGTGGGTTCGGTCAATAATCCATTTTATTATCTTGATTAAGGCGTGATATGGTCGCTACCAGGAGAGAGAGAGAAGAAAACACTCAGCGTGCGCTCTTGCAAGAATAGATTGGTTATTATTTTATCTAATCAGGATGGCTCCCACTGCTTTTTATCAAATCTTCCTTCAAATCCTAAAAGGAAAGACTAGCCGGGATTAATTACACACTACAAGTTCGCCAATCTTTCAGCCAGGCCAGTGTCGGTACTTTGAGGGAGGTCCCCCGTGCTTTCGCACGAACCTAATTAATGTAAACCTCGTTTTCCCAGAGGCGTAACCTCGTTAACACCTTTCTAGACACCTACTTGATCGGCTAATTGTAATATGTAAAACTCTACCAGGAGTAACTCTTACTCGCAGCGGGTATCGGGATCCAACTATCTCATAGAAGGTATGCAATCTCATTGCAAATTTCAACACTTGAAATTCCCGATAATATTTTGCCCCTAGCGTCCTATGACCTTGACAGAGGTCAACAAACCATAGGCTGCTAGTCAAGTTCAACCCGTCATTTCCTGATTGAAGTAAACCCACCCGCACGACCCTTGACAGAGGTCAACAAGGTCGCACGACTACCCTAAATCAATCACATCATATGCTTATGCAGATAAGCACTAATCAGCTACCGCACACTACGCCTTGACAGAGGTCAACAAACGCAGCACGAATACTAACCAGTACATATCTGAAATGACGGAGGGCTACGACAGGTTTTTCTGAAAACCTATTGCGTAATGAACTTGATATCGTTGTAGAATCAAATGATTTTAAAATGGAGTGCTTTTGAGGCTTTTCTAGTTTTGCTAAAGGAGTCACTCCCGGTGAAGGGATCGTCGGTCCTTTCCTCGTCGAATGAGGTGCGGGATATATCATATATATCACTGTGCAAAGCAAAAACACTTAAAAGCAATCAAAAGACAAACCGAGTGTGTAGCATCTTCCAGTTATTGCTAAAGGAGTCACTCCCGGTGAAGGGATCTCGGTCCTTTCCTTATCGAATAAGGTGCAGGATATATCACATATACCGCTGTGCAAAGAAAGAACTGTAGCTACCTGTTTTATTTTGAAATTCGATTCTACAACATCTTAGGTTTCTTTTATTTCATTAATCTCATTAACGAAGTCCCATCATTTAAATACCTAAACATCACAGATAGATATGACGTACACTTATGCCATCCGCATTCGCCTCGATGTCCCCTCATGCACCGTTAGGTTAGGTAACTAACGGCAGAGCGGGGCAGGGCTAGCGCGGGTGTAAAACATAAGTAACGCCTATATAATATATCATATATACTATATACTGTATCTATCATAGAACATCACATGATCACATCACAGATATCGCAGCAGAAGAATCATATGAAATATTGGATATACTAGGACGTCCGTGTTTTCAATACGAGCCAGTATAAAACACGGATTCCACGGTCGTGATGAATAGCCAAACCCACACCCCTAGACCCCTACGAGATGGGCAAGCAACCCTACCAATTCTAGAGTTAGGAGACCCGGACTCGACTCCTCGAGTTGGTCTCCCACTGAACTCCAGAACCCGGTTACTTGTGCTCCCCTCCTTGGGTCTATCCTAGTGCGGAAAAGTAAATAATATACAAAAGGTGACATATTCCGCAACCTGGAAGTGCCCCAATAAAAGAATATTACATACAAGTTTTTACATGAATGAAAATGAAAAACACTCATCTCACATAAAAACCCCCGGCTATTCAAACACGACGATCCAATATAACATATCCAGCAACACAAAACATCACATGTCATCAACGTAAGTAAATATGCGCATCCCAATTGTCGTTGACATATAGCAACGAAACCGGCGATATCACATATTACACTTACGGTCACAGAAAAGAAAGTGTAAAACTACAACAGTTGGAATCCGCAACCTCCTCAGACATCACATGCCTGACCAAATGAATTCCTTAGACATCGCATGCCTAACAATTATAAACCCCGCATTTTAGTCTCAAAATCGAAAACACTTTTCAATACCAAGTCGGGCAATTCAACAGGATTCCCGACATCCTGATCGAATGCTCGTCGTAAACTTCAGTAGACGGCCGCACCCCCGGTACCGTCGATGAAGTGCACCAAGGCGGAACACCGCTACCGCGAGCACCCGAACGGATGCTTTCGGCGACGGGGTTCTCCTACAGTCACTTGGTCGGGGCTATGGAGCGAGGCTGTCTATTAAGTTTACCCGGCGAGTATCCGCGTACGCTACGTGATTGCGACGGACTTTTGATCACATCAAAATTCCGTGGCAACCGATCAAGTGAGACTAAACTGCTATGTTTATAACATTCATTCAGTTATCACATAACTACTTGTGAATTCCAATTATTGTATCCCATTCCGGATAAATAGAAAATGTCAAACTTTCCGATCGAACAATCGAACACCCAAGTTTTCCCGATACAGATCAACACATGAAATATGAGTCTAACAACATTCAGTTCGTGCCTCAGTACCAACGGTCCAGCCGTAGAAGGGTCAAGCCAACGCCTCACATGTGGCATGCCGTACTGCCCCAAACCCGAAGGTTCAAAGGGCAGTTCAAGACGGTCACATAATCGAGTTAAGGTTTGTTGTCTTCTAGAGGGACCATCGCGTTACTTGCACTACTTAGAACGTCGTCAAACAACGGAAAAATCCAACACTTGGAAATTTCCCGACAGGGGAAAAATTGGGTATTTATATCCGGTCGAACTTTTTAACATATTCTAAAATTTACCCGGAAAGCCACACAGACAAAATTTGATATCCCGATCGAAACACCGAATCCCCAAAACAACTCCAGAAAATTCAACTCTTGAATAAAATATAAAAATTTCCAGAAAATCCAGCATAATTTAATAAGAGTTACTGTGCAAACAGTGGAGTATGACGTCATCATTGCGCCGCGGAACCGCCGCAGAAGCAAGGCTTCTGCCGCGGTTCCGCCGCGGTTTGTACTGTTCACAAGTCAAATTTTGCACCGCAATTCTTATATTTCCCTGCTGAATTTTTTAGCAATTTTTAATTTGGAAAAATCCCAGTTTTTGAAAAAAGGACAGAGAGCATTTTTGTGATCGGGTTTCGGGTTCGTTCGGACTTCAAACTCCGTCTGGACTTCGCCTAAGGCTCTAGCTAGGCTCTGATACCACTGTAGGGTTCCTAGGCACCCCAAGGAGGTCTCACAAGGCATCGATCATGCCAATTTAAAAAAAAATACGGTGCCGAGAAACCCTAGACTACGGATCGTCGGCTAGATGTCTAGGCGAAAATGAAACTAGTTAACACTTAACTAAGAGATACGGAAATACAACCTTTGTAGATCCGGTTCTCCACCTCCATAGCTCCGCAATGAAGTCTCCTCGCTGTCCATAACAAGTTCCGGGCTCTAGCGTCGGCTTCATCGGAGAATGGACGGGCTAGGTCATCGATGTCCATGCCGAAGATGATCTACGTCGAGGCATCGCTAAATCAAGCTCCGACTTCACGAAGTCAAGAAACTTATGAAGAAAACACACCCTACTACTTGGCAAGAGGTAGAGGATGAAGAAATAGGAAGTGGGTAGACTTTAGAATTGGATTTCTCACTCATTTCCATCAATCACTATTGATGGAGCTTGCTTTCTTCATGAAGAATGAAGAAGAAGAAGAGAAAGAAGATGAATATTGTTATGATAAGTTAATTTAAAATAGAAAAGAAAATCCAACCTTATCATAATCCAACCATGGTTATGTGTAGAGAGCAAACTATAGTTAGGTGAATGGTTAGGTTAGGTATAAAACAAAAATGGTGGACTTTATTCAAAGCTTCATGAAGCTTCAACAAAGAACAAAAATAGCCACCATTTTCCTTTTACCAAAATGAAATAAACAAATAAATAAATGAATAAAAACAAAACCCTAACCATTATTATGTAACCATAGTTTGATCTTTACACAAAAACCCTAGCAAACATGCATCATCAAACATGATACAATCAAGTGCACAAAAGTATATTACATATACAATGTGTACATCCGAGTGAGAAAATCCATTTAAAGTGAACCGATACTAGTTAATGCAAAGTAATATATCAAATATATAATTATGCATTAAATCATTAAATCAACACTTGATTTAACGATCCGGTCATATCGCATATAACCGACTAGTATCCAATGTATCGGCTTATCGAATCAACCCTCGATTCGATAACTAGGTTATATCGCATATAACCATTCGATACATTCATCGCGAGAATAGAATACGGTATCACATACACGCATTATTCTCGGTCCCGCACATATCTCATATGCGCTCCTATTTCGTTTCGCTTGAGCCAGGAAACCTCTGTGTAGGACTCTAAAGACTCGTCAATACGCCGGCAGCAGATGATGATCATATCAAACACCCACAAGCCGCAAGCGGTCTGCTAAACGTAACGGCCACCCGGGTATTGAGCGATCTGAAGATCGACGAGCAAGCCCGCTCACACTCCAGTGAATCCAACCAGTAACACTACCGTACAGTCCGGACTGATCGTTTGATATGTCGCATATCTCGCCTAGGGGTGGTAAACGTCAGACCCCAATAGCTCGATAAGTCGTGTCGATATGAGGTCTATAACAATTCGAGAAACTACTGGTAACACTTACCAGTAAATCTCAACAACCCTGGCCAGGGATTTCCTGTTATAGCCAATCGAACACAGCGCAACATCAACCCCCTATACCGGGAGAGACGAATCCCCTCCTATCGCTCATTGCCTCCATGTGACTCGGGACTGTACCCAAAAACCACCGTTTTGCACGCCCTCTTGGACGTGGTAAGATGGAAATCAAAGCACAGTAGGAACCACACAAGACTCTATGACGATCTCGGGTCAACAGACTACTCTGTACCAGTGTCACCAGAGAACTGCCATCTGACGTGAGGTACAATACCATCTGGGAGTTCTCGGCGAGTCTGTCCAGTGTACCCAGTCTCTACTGAGCACCCGTATATCATCTCTGATGTCAAACACCAATGGATATGGGATCATCCATCGCCCATCTGTATGGGTCGAGAAGGTACACGCTAGTCTACTCTGGTATATCGATGCCTCGTCTCAATACACCCACGACTAGGGACTTTGAAGGATGTACTTATGGACTACCTGTCCCCACTAGTATGATCCGCATCATAGTCCAGGTAGTTAAGTACACATCCTAAAGGCTTTACCAACATGTAACAGAGAGAAATCAGTATACACGTTAAGGTAAAGAGCAACCAGATAGCATACTATCATGTCGAGCAAGAAAGTCCTCCCTATATATGTCCCAGCATTCACTACAATATGGGCATACATATAACTAACAATTGATACAAATGTGATTGAGATATATGTGTGTGTGTGTGTATGTATTTATATATTTATGAGAATAATGGATGATATACCGTACGAGTCTATAGATCCATACCCTCATTGTTGTATAAGTCGATAGATTCCCTATTCTGTTTGATGTTATCGTACGATGGATTGTCGTACACGATTTGTTTCACCGGATGATCGATCCGTGCTTATGATTTGAGAATGATGATATAGGATTATTGTCATATCGGATGTTATGAGACGGGATCGCCAATGTTAAGATGCCACTTGATCCATATCTATTTCCAAAACTGACGAATCGTATGCAACTTTTAAACGGAAACTTTATGGGACACTACGGGTTTCCAAATGATGTCTTTTTCTAAAAACACCGTAGCGCCCACTTTCAAAACAACGAATCGTATCTTTTAAAAAGTAACCGTATGGTTCATGCGTAGATAGATATACCCATTTATTGTTCATGTTGTGTAAGATATTACCCCTCGTAATGTACATATCACGTGCCGGTATTTAATGCTATATGATATCAATTGCTAGTAAACCTACACAATTACCGTTGATGTGTATGTTACACATACACAAATTTGCTGGCTCACACACATTCTTCATCGGTAATTGCCATGTCACTTATACAGTAGAATTGTCATGCCATTTACACAGGAGAACTGCCCTATCATGATATAAATACTAAAAGTAAAAGTACATTCATTGTTCAGTACTATCACTTGACATGCTTGCATGATATACCTGATATGCTCATATTACTACTCTATGTTGCTTACATTGTACCTTATGGTTATATGCTTGCGTGATATACTCGATATGCTCATATTACTACTCTATGTTGAATAGATTATACCATATGGTTATATGCTTGCATGATATACTCGATATGCTCATATTACTAGTATATGTTGCATACATCGTACTTATGGTTATATGCATTGAGATGCTATTTTTTTATGAGATCTCTGGATTTGAGAACCGAGGTATATTTCAAAGGAAATGGTGTATTATTTTAAAAACCCGGTTTCTCTTGATATGTTATTTAGAGACGTCCACCATGAGTTTTCCCATTTCTGAGCTTGTTTTCGAGACCTGATTCGAAGAGTTGGCGGATGCCGTTTGCGGGTACATGGTGGACCCGGTATGGTACCTCGGGGTAAGAAATGATTTTTGTGGTGTAGACAATGAGCCTGGAAGTAGGAACACTACCTACCGGTGATTGTATAGAGCTCGGCGGATATCCGGAGGATACAGTTTTAGAGTTATGATATGAGATGGATATGTGGGGCGATCTGAGTATGCGGCGCCTGAGATGAGATATATATGAGGGCAGATCTGAGTATGCGGCACCTGAGATATGAGGATTTACGTATTGATGCTGGACACGGGTTTCATGATGTTTCGAGTGTCGGTGTTGGACACTCAGGTTTCATGATTTTGATGTGTTTTTGATGGACACACGTGGTTGATTCCTCATCTATATATACAAGCTTATGTTTCCACGATGTTTCGAGTGTCGGTGTGGGACACTCAGGTTCCATGATATTGTTTGTGTCGTTGATGGACACGTGGATGATATCCACATGCGTACCGGCATATGATGTCAGATGTTTATTTATATATGTCATTCGATTGACTCGATTGTTGACATATATGCATACTTGGTCACCCTAGATATCATTGTATTACTTTCAGGATATAGTGACCTAGGAAATCGTTATTTTATTCAATTTCTACTTGCTAATGTTTTCTACTCACGAGTTGGCGACTCACCCCCGTTGTGCCACAGTTCTTACAGGTTTGACCGCTTGGGATCAGTTGCGGTATTGCAGGCACAGAGCTTCATCCAGGGTGTTTGCTTTGGTAGGTGGGACACACATTGGATCGTGCCCACTCTCGTACTTATTGTTCTGTTGTATTTAGATAAACTCTATTAGATAAAAAACTAGAGATTGTATTATTGGTAGACCTAGTCAGGTTTGGGTATTGTGGGAGACTTAGAGCGATGGGTATATGATCGCTTTCTTGAGTTTTGATGTCTTGCTTCTTTATTTGTTCTTTTCGGGTTGATTCTTTGTCGTTGGGCGTCATATATATGTTATTGCGTGGTTGTGATTCCGCCTGTTGGCAAAGGGCTTGCTCCCGCTTGGGGATGCCTATATATTGTTGTGTATATGTTTTTGGATCAAAATATACAAGCGAGGTGCTGCCCAAATTTTTAAAAGACAAAACATGATTCATTATACCTTTATTTCAAAACTGCACCGCCACTATTTTCCGTAAAAAGGTTTAAATTTTCTGGGCTTCGGCTTACATGATTTACGTCACACCTTTAGACGTTGCATAATTTAAGTGCCGGTCACGCGCTAAATTTTGGGTCGTGACAACTATGTACCCGGACTTTTGATCGGACAGTTGATAATACTAGCCGTCTCGGTATTGAGCCGGATTATTAAATCAGGTGTTGATTTAATAATTTACATATATGTATTTCGATATGTATATTCTAGTATTATGTTCTTTGTGTTATTCTATATCTTCGGGTATTCATATTTCGGTACGAATACATGTATATATATATAGTATAGTGTAATCCGTATTTTTTACAGATAACATTTTAGAAGATGGACACCTCATTTTGGATTTATCCATTTATCATAAATGGATAATGAGGTAGAAAAGCAAAAAAGGTGAGTATGGTGAGAACCATGCTTGAATAGTGTTGACAAATAAATTGTTAATTCATTTAGGCTCACTATTCAAATATGGTTGCATTTTAAAAATTGGAAAAATGAGTTTAATAAAACCATGCTTCATGGTTTGCTCTCTTGGATGGTTGGTTCATTATTTTTGAGATGAGAAAAACACTCTCACCATTAGCTTCACTCTCCTCTTTCTTTTCTTGAGTTCCTCCACCTTCATCTTCAACCTCCTCTCTACAATCTCATGTATTGAGAATCAAGAGAGGAGATGAGGAAGAGATACACGTAAAACGCTCCACTACATCCTAGGCATTCTAGACTAGCCATATAGAATCCCTAGTTGCTTCACTTGATCTTTAATGTGGAGCTAGAGCCATGAGCTACATCCCTCGGATGGATCATCTTCGACGGAGGAAGACCGGCGACCAAGCTCGATCCAAAGGACCTCAAGGAAATAAGGGAGATGGTGGAAGACCGAAGGACATGGTTCGTTCGGTGTAACACTCTATCACAGTAGTTAGACTCTTTTAGATTACTAGTTTCATGTTTGGATTCGATTCTAGGTAGTTGTTTCTGGCGCCAAGTTCTTTAAACACCAAAAAAAATTTGTTCCGCAATCGGCTACGGTAGATAGCCAGGGTGCTAGGAACCCCAACAATTGGGAGTTGATGTTGTGTTATGCGTGATTGGCTATAATCGCAAGTCCTTGGTCAGGGCTGATGAGATTTTCTGATAAGTGTTATCAGCAGTTTCTCGATTGGTTATAGGCTACACATCGGCATGACTTATCAGGTTATTAGGGTCCGACGATACCACTCCCAGACCCGATATGCAACATATCAAACGAAGAGACCGGACTGTACGGTAAGTGTTACTTATAGGCTCTACAGGGAGTTTGTGTTGGGTTATACTAGTGCCCTAACCATCTACCGTGGTCGTTTGCGGAACAAAAATTTTAGGGTTTGAAAAACTGGCGCTAGAATAACCCGATGTCGGATTTACCATAAACCTAAACGAGCTATCAAAGAGGATATCTATTTACTATGATAGAATTCTCTCACATAAAGATCCATGTCCTTCGGTCTTCTATCCTCTTCGTTTGCTTCTAGTGATCTCTTTGATCGAGCTTGCTCATCTTTCCTTGCTCTTTCGGTTCTCCTGGATCGAGCTTGATGGCCGGTATTCCTCCGTTGAAGATGATCCACCCGAGGGATGTAGTCCATGGCTCTAGCTCCATACTAAGAATCAAGTGGAGAAACTAGAGACTTTAGATTGCTAATCTAAAGTGTCTAGGATGTAGTGTAAGATTCAATGTGTGTATCTACTTCACCTCCTCTCTTGATTCTCAACACATGAGAATATAGAGAGGGGGTTGAAGATGAAGGTGGAAGAGCTCAAGAAAACAAGATAGGAAAGTGAAGCTAATGGCGAGCTTCGAAAAAATGAATCAAGCATGTGAGAGAAAATCCTCAACCTTGGTTTTGTAAAACAATTTTTACAATATAAAAATCCAACCATGCTTCAATAGTTACCACAAATGAATTGAAAATTTATTTGTCAACACTATTGAGGCATGGTTCTCACCATACTCCCCTCACCTTTCCTTACACCTCATTTTGCATTAAAGATAAATGGATAATAACTAAAATGATGTGTCCACCTTCTAGAATATTTTCCGTATAAATACGGATTACACTCTACTGTATATACATATCTGTATTCATATCGAAATACGAATACCCAAAGAGATAGAATAACACAATGAACAAAATACTAGAATATACATATCGAAATACATATATGTAAATTATTAAATCAATACCAAATTTAATAATCCGGCTCAATCCCAAGCCGGCTAGTATTATCATCTGTCCGATCGAAAATCCGGGTAACTAGTTGTAGCATTTCAGAAAAATAAAATATTATTTTTGGAATTTAAATAATAAAATAATATATCTCACGAAATTATTCGATTACGAATTGGGGTTTTCGTAAAATGGTATAATTATATACAAATATTTGGAAAATAATTAGAGATTAATATAGTGTATTTATTTAAAGGACATTTATTGGATTTGGACATTTTACAAATTATTATGTAATTATTTATATGCAATTTTAAATTAAACTTGATTAGTGCACTGCTAATCACGATTAAGCTAACTCCGTATTTTTAATTAGTCATGGCTAGTGCAACATGACATGTTGCATTTTGTTGCATGTTTGTTCATTTGCATTTGTGTTATTTGTTGGTTTTATTTGAGAAAAGAAAAGGAGAAAGAAAAGAAAAAGAGACATGATACTTGAGAGAGAGGGGGGGGGGACAATGATGAGGCATGGGCATGCCATGAGAGAGAATGAGAGAGAGAGAGAGAGAGAGAGTATGGCTCCTACACTTGCCATTCCTCATTTGTTTTCTTTCCTTCATCACATTATCTCCACAACTCCTCCATCTTCATCTCCTTCGCCTCCTTCCTCCACCTCCTCCACCTCAAGAAAACATCTCCAAATCATCACAAAAACCCCACACTTCCTTGACAAAAGTTGATCCCCACCTCATCCTACACCCTATAGTGGAACCAAGTTTGGATTTTGAGCACTTTGGGCAACCCATGAATTTTCTTGAGTTTCCAAATGAGGTATATCCCTACATTTCTAGTTTAGTTATTAGTTTTCTTTACTTTCTATAGTAGTTTAGAGTCAAACTGATATAGTTTGGTGATCTTAGAATTTTCCTAGATGAGGATTAGGGGATATTGTGGTTTGCGAAGGTGTTATTGAGGTATAGTTGTGATCACAAGCCCCTGTAGTGCTATTATTTTGGACTAAACCTGAGAGTAGAAACCAATATACGAACTTAGAATTTTTCCGTGACAGTTTTCTTTGATTATTGATGCTCAGATGGAATATGGAGAAACTTGGGTGTTTATAAGAAAATCAAACAACTACATTGACCTAATTAGACCACTAGAAGACCATCACAGGAAAACGAGACCCAGATTCCCTGTAGGAACCGGCGACACCAGTTTTTGAGTTCTTATTGCCGGCGAAATTGTGGGTTGTGATGGTGGGTTTTGGCCTGTAGCTCATACTCCTCAAAACCTAGCTCCTGTATTGTTAGTTTTGTCCCTATCTATCTGTGCTAAAATCTGGGAGCATTTTAAGTTGGTTTGGGCAATGTTTTTTCGATTTCTAAAACTTGGATTTTGGTATTTAAATTTCGATTTTGTCGTTGGATGTTTGTACGTCAACGACGAGAGTTATTTAGTTGTTTTTGCATGCGTAAGTTATAGGTTCTAACCTATGAGCTCTTCGTGCACCGTTTCGGTTTTTCGGACTTGATTTTAATAGTATTACGATTGTGTATTGATTGTAGGTACCTTCGCGTGGACTTCCGAGATGACAAAGCACATCGAATTCAGTTAAGCGAGGAGATTGGCAGGTGAGTAGATTTATATCTATGGGGGAAGTCGGGTGGATGGCGTATAGCACCCCCACAACCGTAGTGCTAGGGTTATATATACATATATAGTCCATAAGGCTATTAGAATACTATATGCGATAATAGTAGACATGGTAGAAAGATATATCTCTAGTTCCTTTTTCGTAACCTTTGAGCTATATATACAGATATATGGGGAAAAGGAAATTATGATATGATGTTACGAGTTGTTATAATACGATATAATGATATAAGGCGATGTGATATGATATGAATACGAGATAACATGAGATGATTTATGATTGTAACGTTTTGAAAATCGTTCCGGTGAAATTTCAAAAAAATCGGTAAAATAAAGGGGTTTTCTGTAAAAAGTCAAAATACAAATATCTTATTATAAAAATTAAATATACATATTCTAGCCATGTAATTGCTATTATTTGGTGTTTATTGAGCCGCTGGTGAAATTTCAAATTTTCTGAAAAAAAAATATTATTTTATTATTATTTAAGCCGTCACTAATACATTTAATTTGGGAAAATTACAAATTGGAATAAGTTGAAACAAATTTTGTGCATCATAAAACATTAAATAAAATTTTATCATGTGGTTTTTGGAACGAAATCATTTGCTAAAACGGTTTAGAAATTATTGAAGAAAAAAAGGCTTTTTTTGGCGTAAATGGATGTTTGGGGTATTGTATTTATCATTTTTTATCACCCCACACCCGTACCCACACTCACAAACCCCCATTTTCCTTCCCCCCTTGGCTGAATTCAGCAGCCCCACCCATTTTCCCCACTTGAATTTCTAAGTTAAGATGAAATGAAATGAGAAGAAAGGGTATATATATAAGTATTGGTTGGGTTGACTTGGACTCCCTTTGACTTGGACCTTTCTACCCACTCTCATTCCCACAACCACACCCCCTCACCCCTCTCATTTTCAGCCAGAATCAACAGCAGCCCCTCCTCATTCTTCTCCTCTCTTTTCCTCATCAAAAGTCTTCAAAATCCATCAAATTTCCATCAAAATTAAACTAAAACTCAAATCTAACTCCTACCCATTTTTCATTTGCTATTCTTGCATGGATCTAGAGAGCAAGTTGGCATTTTAGAGGCTTGATTTTCATAATTGATCTCTTGATCATGAGGTATAATTCTAACCTTTTCTTAAATTGTGCTAATTGTTTCATGTTAGCTTAATTATGTTTTTTAATTAGTTCTAGGTGCTTGAATTAAAATTCAAGAGAAGGGTTTTGAATTAACGATTAGGGTTTGTGATCAAGTGAGGTTTTTATCATTTGTTTATGGTTGTAATGAGGAGATTAACATGTAGTTGTATGCAAAATCTAAGTTAGTTGCTATTTGCTAATTTGTTAATTTAAAATTGTGATAACTTTGCTAATTGCTAACTAGGTTTTATAATTTGTCTAATAATTAGGTTTAAAAATCTAATTATGGTTTCATAGCATTATTAACATTACAATGAGTGGTTTAATACCTTAGGTTATGCAAATCTAAGCTTAATTCTTAAATCGAGAATTTTTGCTTGAAAATTGTTAAAATTGGATAATTTGTAAACTAGGTTTTTGGGGTTTATGGAATTTAATGAGATTAAATTATGGGAATCATTTTTTCTACTTATTTAAGATATTTAGTGAATATTGTGGCCTCTAGATTCGTCTATACATCGAGTTTTGTACAAAAACGGTGATTTGTGCTTGCTAGATTTTCGGAACAATGACTTTTTAAGTGAGATTGGGGTTTTTGTGAATTTTAAGCTATTTTATATTATAATTAGTGCTTTTAATTGTACAAATGAGTGTGTTGGGAGCTTTCTCGATGGTTTGGCGTTTGTACGCCGACATCGAGGGTTTTTGGGTCGATTTGTGAAGCAACCATAGGTTTTGACCTATGTGGGTTTCGTGCGTCGTTGTGGTCATGAGTCGGATTTTAATGCGGTATGGTGCGTTATGATATGTAGGTACCCCCATGTGGACTTCGAGACGACAAGAAACCGCATGGCGACGTCGGCACCGGCTAGCGAGGACAAGGTGAGTAGATTTATATCTACGGGGAGAAGTCGGGTGGATGGCGTATAGCACCCCCGCAGTCCGTGGTGATGTATACGGATGCGTATACACACCAACAATTTATGATATGTTGTTAGGATTTATTATTGATGATTTTAGATGGATATTGGTGTTGGATTGGTGCATGGTTACGAAACCTTAGGTAGTGGGTGCACTACACTTACACATACACACATATACATACTTGCATACATTCCTTATTTCATATGTGCGTGTATGGGAATATATATTTATGTGTTCACATGGGTATGGGACTATGTGTTCATATACTGGATTTGAGGATAGTATTTGGAATTTGAGATGAGTCGATGAGATTGGGCTTGAGGCCAGGAGATCGGTGATGTGATTTGGTTCGTATTGAGATACGACATGATGTTTTAGCGGGTCTTCTGACGTAGTAATTCTTACACCCGCATGCATACATAGATGGCATCAATATTGTACTAGACGTAGGACATTATTCCGGATCATGATATTTGATAAGAAGATACCAAATGAATAGTGTGATTGATGTGACTTTGACCTGTACCCATATTTGGGGATGCCGTACGAGCTATATATTGATGATTGATCCACACTCTTGACTTGGGATGTCTGATTATAGATATGGTATCGGACATGATATTATTGAGGTGGGATCACCGACTAATATATATACAGGTAGGTATATACATCGACTCAGATGTTAGGCGGTTTCCTTACCTGTAGTCCAGCTGGTTAGCTTAGCCCTTTAGTTTAGTTTAGTTGTTAGATTAGATTCGATTCTTACCTATTTCAAAAACTAACGAATCGTGGGTATTTTAAACGACAGCCCAAGGGATCCTATGGAGATTTCAAAAGACGTATCTTTTCATAAAAACACCGTAGCCCCTATTTTCAAAACCCCATGATTCGTGTTATTTCAAAAGGCACCATTTGTAGGACTTATATTAGATTAATGCAGATTAGTTATAATTGCGTCTAGTTTTCAGCTTCCGCTCATTATTGTGGTTCGCTTCGCATCGCATGCTTATATTATGTTTCGTACTACATTATTGATATCATGCTGTTAGGACACCAGCACCATTACCGATGATGCGTATGTACCACGTACACTTACTTGCCGGCTCACACACATCTTCATCGGTAATTGTCATGCTATGTACACTTTAGAAATACTATTGCATTGACATAGGTTGTTAGCTAATAATTTAGACATGATATTAGTGTACTCGCCTTATATGCTAGATTAGACATTGTAGATATTACTTGTTACTTCATGCATGTTAATACTCATTGTTATGCCGCATTCATGGATTTTTATGCCGATATACACTGTTTACACGCTATTGAGGATTGGATTCGGATTTCTATGAGATTTTCTGGTGTTGGGGGAAAACCGCAAAACTTATATAAGCTTTTTTCTCTCTTTAAAATAAAAAGTGCGGTTTTCCCATGCTGTATGAGTCGTCCACCATGAGTTTGCTGATGGATTTCGAGACCCGATTCGAGGAGGCGGATGAACCGTTTCGGGTACATGGTGGACCCGGTAAGGTACCCCGGTGCAAGAAGCGCGTGATGATGACGATGTGAGCCTGGCAGGGGAGCACTACCTACCGGTGATTTTACCCGACGCGTCGGATATCCGGAGGATACCGTCGTAGTCTTGAGATGGATGGTAGGGGCCGGTCTGGACTGACGGCGCCCTAGATATTGAGGTACAGAGACTGTGATACAGAGATATCGAGATATTGGGATTACGTTTTGTGCCGATGCTAGGCACTGTTTTATGCTGATTTCATTATGATACCTCATTTTAAAAATACAAAGGAAATCTCACTAAATTATGGAAACAGTTCTTCATTTACATGTATTTTGTTTTCATGCATTCATACCTCATTCATATGATATATTGCTACCCTTGGGCACTGACACGGGTACATGAGATTACACTCGGGTTAGATATTTACCCTAGCCTTGTTATAGGCTGCTGGTTATATATATTTGAGGATGTATATTGATCGTATGACCTAGGATTGCGTCATACATGCGATTTCTATTCGTAGATGTTTTTCTATTCACGAGTTGGCAACTCACCCCCGTTGTGCCCCAGTTTCTTGCAGGTTTTGCCGTACAGGTTTAATTACGGATTTGCGGGCTCAGTTTCATTCGGGTGACTTGCTAGTAGGTGGGTTTTTCTTGTATCGTACCCATCATATTACCTTGTATAATATTATTCCGTTGTATCTAGTAAATTCCAGCAACCAAACATGTATTTATTTTGAGATAGAGACCAGTGATGTTATTCCTTCGACCTTAGAGTCGCGCGTTATTTTTCTGCGGTTTTCTTGTGGATTTGAGTTTCCTTTTGAATTTTGATCCTCGCCGTTGGCGTTGTATATTATATTGCTTGTGTGGTTGTGACCGTCGATTGACGAAGAGCTAGCTCCCGCTTGGGGATGCCTTTTTATTGATTTCGTATACGATTCATGTTGTATCCCGTTTGGGAGCCAGTATTTACAAAGGAGACTCTGCCGAAATTTTCAGTAAATTTTGATGTTCTTAAAAACCGCATAATTCGGCTTATGCTATTAAAACTACTTGTTTTAAATTGGTTTTCCTTCACTCTACTTCTTTTCCTGGTTTGGATTTCTGGGTTTTCGGTTTACTTAGATTACGTACGCCTCGAGACGTTTCGTAGTTTAAGTGCCGGTCATGTTCCGTACTTTCGGGACGTGACAAAGTTGGTATCAGAGCGTTAGGTTTTACCTTCGGAGCGTAGGATGACCCTTGGTTGATGGAATAGGTGACTAAAGTAGAGTGACGTACCGTTGGTATGTTCCGCGGCATATTTACGATACGCCACTCCATTTAAGAAGCCTTAGGATGTACATTTCTTTGTTCAGTATTATATTCATTCCTGATCTAGCCTCATCGGTACCAGTTATGGTTTTGCTGCCACGATTACGGGCAGGGAGAGCTACGGCTAGAGTTGCGGTCAGCACGAGCTCGTTACGAACGAGGACAGACCAGGGCGTAATTCCGGCGACAGACGATTGCAGAGAAGTGTCTTTTTATTGTGTTTTCACGCCACGAGCGTTTGGATGGATCGCTGTATGAGATTTCTCGGACGTGCCGATCAGTACCAGAGGATCGAGCCAATGATAGAGGCCAACCAGATTTTGATGACCGTTGGTGTATTGCTTATTCATGATGGTTGAGGCACTGTTCAGCGTGCAGACGAGCGAGCCAGTTATTGCTGCGAACGACGAGATATTGCCCCAGATGCTGGCGTTAGTGCAGAACGAGTTGTACTAAGAGATGATAGAAGGTCGCTAGTCATCGAGGATGAATGACTAGGACATGTGGATCGTTCGCCTACCCCGATGCGAGGTCATCAGATAGATTGATTCCAGCTAGAGACGACTTCACGCGGAGACGTTGGGAGTCGACAGAGACGATCGAATGTCAGAAACCTATTATTCCAGGTTTAAAGTAGTCGGAAAGACATGCAGGCAATTCTATGGTCCCTCTAGAAGAATGAAACCCTAACTCGACTTAATGACCGTGTGAAAGCCATTGAACCTTCGGGTTTGCGGCAGTTCTGCGGCGCCATTAGTGAGGCTTGGGTTTGCCCTTCTACGGCTGGACCACCGATGCTGTGGTATGTACTCGATACTATTAAACTGTACCAAGATGTTGAGCTCTTGTGGGATTATGAGGTTTCGACGAATCGATCGAATGGTTCGACTTCAATCGGATGCTAGGTGGTGAGATGCATTCTTGGGAGACTCCAGATACGAGGATAGCCGTTGGAGCTCAGTCTATGCAGCCACGACGAGACGAGTCCGAAGAGGTCGACATTAGAGAAAAGTGGAGTAAGAGGTTCGCACCAGATCTAGATGAGATGACGTTCCACTCCGCCGACATCAGAGAGGCGATGAGCATGCCGAGGCATGGTACTTGGACTTACCTTCCAGAAGGAGTCGCGATGAGTATGCAGTCGTTCCAGAGCAAGATGCAGATATAGGAAAGGACAATGACTTCCGGACAGTTGGCAGAGATGAGACATGGAAGAGACCGTGAGCAGGATTCCTTCCAGGACACTGCTGCAATGATACTTCCACCCAGGATCAGATGTGTCACGTATATTCAGAGAGCCAGAGGCCGACGCCAGTAATATGCTGTCTTACGAGTGGTCGTGATGATTGACCAAGAGATGACCAGAGAAGTGCCAGAACGGAATCGTCCCCGTTAGCACACCTGACAGGGCCGATGAGCCGATGGACCGAAAGATTGGTAATTCACAGTGAAGACCTTGACCCAGGAGTGGTCATGGTTATGCACGCCAGCAGGACAGAGTTCATGATCATCGACGAGACGTCCCACTAGTGACCGCGACAGTTGGCCGAGATTCTTAGAGGATGCGCTTGAGCAGTACTATTCCGCCATTATTGATTACGATGTTTTGGGTGATTTATTCGCATGATTTGATTTTGTTGATTGAGGATTTACGATTTTCGCACAGTCGTTGTACTTGATATCGTTTTCGTGCTTTGGTTTCACATGTTTGTGATTTTATGGTTTTAAGACATTTGAGTTGATTTTGTGCGTATGCACGCGCGCGATTTGGTTCCTGCACTCTGTATAGTTTATATATGCTGGCAGTGCAGTGACATGTATTTTGTGCACTTGGATACACTGGATTTCGATTTCGAGGGTGATGCTCGACATTTGTTTTGTGCATTTTATGCACCGGATTGGATTTTTAGCGCCTGTTGGGCGCCTGTTACGAGATGCGATTTGGTGCACACCAGATGCACTAATTTGAGATTTTTCATGCATGTCAGATGCACCTGATTTTGCTGTCAGGCACACACGTTGCCTACGACAGATGCTTTGTGCACACCCGATGCACTTAGGTCTTGTTTCTGTGCACTTGTATGGCACGTATATGGATTTTGATTTCCGTGCGCACCAGACGCACGTAGTATTCATACGCGTATTTTGCGATTGATTTTTTTCTTATAGAGCAGTACGTTTTTATGATATTGCTATGTGTTTTCGTACTGAGCAGGACTAGTCAGAGGACTGTACTTGAATATATTTTGCATGCATTGATATTTATTGAA
Organism: Agapanthus africanus; assembly: GCA_030015575.1. Classification (NCBI taxonomy): domain Eukaryota; kingdom Viridiplantae; phylum Streptophyta; class Magnoliopsida; order Asparagales; family Amaryllidaceae; genus Agapanthus; species Agapanthus africanus. The sequence continues at coordinate 164,524,467 of CM057343.1, read as the reverse complement.
GGGATTTCCAAAGAGCGAGCTATAGCCTCAGTATTTACCTACGTGTCTGATATGACACGAAATGTTTAAAACAAGGAGACCCTTCTAAATTGTTTCCAAAACGGCGGAACGTACATTTCAAACAAAGGTATATATGTATATAGTTATTTTCTTATGATAGACTCCGCCACTGTGCAGTGTTATACGCGTGCACAGCGACTTTAAGAGATTTGGCATGCATTTTCTTCAGATACTTACATATATAGATTTGATATTTATATGTATAGTTTCGAGTTATATCATATTGGTTTTGCTTTGGATTTAGCATTGATGTCTTCCCCATGACTCCGATGATTGCGGGATGCTTGACGGAGTTGTGATTTGAGTTATATGCTTATTTTTCACGCGCATGCGCTGCGCTACGATTTGTTTTATGTATTTATGATTTCGGAACCCCGACGACTTGATGGTTTTGCTTAGATATTTTAGTATTTGAGGGGGGAGTTTTAATTTAAATTCGGGGACCGAATTTCTTTAAGGGGGGAAGATTGTAACGTTTTGAAAATCGTTCCGGTGAAATTTCAAAAAAATCGGTAAAATAAGGGGGTTTTCTGTAAAAAGTCAAAATACAAATATCTTATTATAAAAATTAAATATACATATTCTAGCTATGTAATTGCTATTATTTGGTGTTTATTGAGCCGCTGGTGAAATTTCAAATTTTCTGAAAAAAATTATTATTTTATTATTATTTAAGCCGTCACTAATACATTTAATTAGGGAAAATTACAAATTGGAATGAGTTGAAACAAATTTTGTGCATCATAAAACATTAAATAAAATTTTATCATGTGGTTTTTGGAACGAAATCATTTGCCAAAACGGTTTAGAAATTATTGAAGAAAAAAGGCTTTTTTTGGCGTAAATGGATGTTTGGGGTATTGTATTTATCATTTTTCATCACCCCACACCCGTACCCACACTCACAAACCCCCATTTTCCCTTCCCCCTTGGCTGAATTCAGCAGCCCCACCCATTTTCCCCACTTGAATTTCTAAGTTAAGATGAAATGAAATGAGAAGAAAGGGTATATATATATAAGTATTGGTTGGGTTGACTTGGACTCCCTTTGACTTGGACCTTTCTCCCCACTCTCACTCCCACACCCACACCCCCTCACCCCTCTCATTTTCGGCCAGAATCAACAGCAGCCCCTCCTCATTCTTCTCCTCTCTTTTCCTCATCAAAAGTCTTCAAAATCCATCAAATTTCCATCAAAATTAAACTAAAAATCAAATCTAACTCCTACCCATTTTTCATTTGCTATTCTTGCATGGATCTAGGGAGCAAGTTGGCATTTTAGAGGCGTGATTTTCATAATTGATCTCTTGATCATGAGGTATAATTCTAACATTTTCTTAAATTGTGCTAATTGTTTCATGTTAGCTTAATTATGTTTTTTAATTTGTTCTAGGTGCTTGAATTAAAATTCAAGAGAAGGGTTTTGAATTAACGATTAGGGTTTGTGATCAAGTGAGGTTTTTATCATTTGTTTATGGTTGTAATGAGGAGATTAACATGTAGTTGTATGCAAAATCTAAGTTAGTTGCTATTTGCTAATTTGTTAATTTAAAATTGTGATAACTTTGCTAATTGCTAACTAGGTTTTATAATTTGTCTAATAATTAGGTTTAAAAATCTAATTATGGTTTCATAGAATTATTAACATTATAATGAGTGGTTTAATACCTTAGGTTATGCAAATCTAAGCTTAATTCTTAAATCGAGAATTTTTGCTTGAAAATTGTTAAAATTGGATAATTTGTAAAATAGGTTTTTGGGGTTTATGGAATTTAATGAGATTAAATTATGGGAATCATTTTTTCTACTTATTTAAGATATTTAGTGAATATTGTGGCCTCTAGATTCTTCTATACATCGAGTTTTATACAAAAACGGTGATTTGTGCTTGCTAGATTTTCGGAAAAATGACTTTTTAAGTGAGATTGGGGTTTTTGTGAATTTTAAGCTATTTTATATTATAATTAGTGCTTTTAATTGTACAAATGAGTGTGTTGGGAGCTTTCTCGATGGTTTGGCGTTTGTACGACGACGTCGAGGGATTTTGGGTCGATTTGTGAAGCAACCATAGGTTTTGACCTATATGGGTTTCGTGCGTCGTTGTGGTCATGAGTCGGATTTTAATGCGGTATGGTGCGTTATGATATGTAGGTACCCCCATGTGGACTTCGAGACGACAAGCAAGCGCGTGGCGACGTCGGCACCGGCTAGCGAGGACCAGGTGAGTAGATTTATATCTACGGGGAGAGTCGGGTGGATGGCGTATAGCACCCCCGCAGTCCGTGGTGATGTATACGGATGCGTATACACACCATCAATTAATGATATGTTGTTAGGATTTATTATTGATGATTTTAGATGGATATTGGTGTTGGATTGGTGCATGGTTACGAAACCTTAGGTAGTGGGTGCACTACACTTACACATACACACATATACATACTTGCATACATTCCTTATTTCATATGTGCGTGTATGGGAATATATATTTATGTGTTCACATGGGTATTGGACTATGTGTTCATATACTGGATTTGAGGATAGTATTTGGAATTTGAGATGAGTCGATGAGATTGGGCTTGAGGCCAGGAGATCGGTGATGTGATTTGGTTCGTATTGAGATACGACATGATGTTTTAGCGGGTCTTCTGACGTAGTAATTCTTACACCCGCATGCATACATAGATGGCATCAATATTGTACTAGACGTAGGACATTATTCTGGATCATGATATTTGATAAAGAAGATACCAAATGAATAGTGTGATTGATGTGACTTTGACCCGTACCCAGATTTGGGGATGCCGTACGAGCTATATATTGATGATTGATCCGCACTCTTGACTTGGGATGTCTGATTATAGATATGGTATCGGACTTGATATTATTGAGGCGGGATCACCGACTAATATATATACAGGTAGGTATATACATCGACTCAGATGTTAGGCGGTTTCCTTACCTGTAGTCCAGCTGGTTAGCTTAGCCCTTTAGTTTAGTTTAGTTGTTAGATTAGATTCGATTCTTACCTATTTCAAAAACTAACGAATCGTGGGTATTTTAAACGACAGCCCAAGGGATCCTACGGAGATTTCAAAAGACGTATCTTTTCATAAAAACACCGTAGCCCCTATTTTCAAAACCCCATGATTCGTGTTATTTCAAAAGGCACCATTTGTAGGACTTCTATTAGATTAATGCAGATTAGTTATAGTTGCGTCTAGTTTTCAGCTTCCGCTCATTATTGTAGTTCGCTTCGCATCGCATGCTTATAATATGTTTCGTACTACATTATTGATATCATACTGTTAGGACTCCAGCACCATTACCGATGATGCGTATGTACCACGTACACTTACTTGCCGGCTCACACACATATTCATCGGTAATTGTCATGCCACGTACACTTTAGAAATACTATTGCATTGACATAGGTTGTTAGCTAATAATTTAGACATGATATTAGTGTACTCGCCTTATATGCTAGATTAGACATTGTAGATATTACTTGTTACTTCCTGCATGTTAATATTCATTGTTATGCCGCATTCATGGATTTTTATGCTGATATGCACTGTTTACACGCTATTGAGGATTGGATTCGGATTTCTATGAGATTTTCTGGTGTTGGGGGAAAACCGCAAAACTTATATAAGCTTCTTTCTCTCTTTAAAATAAAAAGTGCGGTTTTCCCATGCTGTATGAGTCGTCCACCATGAGTTTGCTGATGGATTTCGAGACCCGATTCGAGGAGGCGGATGAACCGTTTCGGGTACATGGTGGACCCGGTAAGGTACCCCGGGGCAAGAAGCGTGTGATGATGATGATGTGAGCCTGGCAGGGGAGCACTAGATTTTACCCGACGCGTCGGATATCCGGAGGATACCGTCGTGGTCTTGAGATGGATGGTAGGGGCCGGTCTGGACTGACGGCGCCCTAGATATTGAGGTACAGAGACTGTGATACAGAGATATCAAGATATTGGGATTACGTTTTGTGCCGATGCTAGGCACTGTTTTATGCTGATTTCATTATGATACCTCATTTTAAAAATACAAAGGAAATCTCACTAAATTATGGAAACAGTTCTTCATTTACATGCATTCTGTTTTCAAGCATTCATACCTCATTCATATGATATATTGCTACCCTTGGGCACTGACACGGGTACATGAGATTACACTCGGGTTAGATATTTACCCTAGCCTTATTATAGGCTGCTGGTTATATATATTTGAGGATGTATATTGATCGTATGACCTAGGATTGCGTCATACATGCGATTTCTATTCGTAGATGTTTTTCTATTCACGAGTTGGCAACTCACCCCCGTTGTGCCCCAGTTTCTTGCAGGTTTTGCCGTACAGGTTTAATTACGGCTTTGCGGGCTCAGTTTCATTCGGGTGACTTGCTAGTAGGTGGGTATTTCTTGTATCGTACCCATCATATTACCTTGTATAATATTATTCCGTTGTATCTAGTAAATTCAATCAACCAAACATGTATTTATTTTGAGATAGAGACCAGTGATGTTATTCCTTCGACCTTAGAGTCGCGCGTTATTTTTCTGCAGTTTTCTTGTGGATTTGAGTTTCCTTTTGAAATTTGATCCTCGCCGTTGGCGTTGTATATTATATTGCTTGTGTGGTTGTGACCGTCGATTGACGAAGAGCTAGCTCCCGCTTGGGGATGCCTTTTTATTGATTTCGTATACCATTCATGTTGTATCCCGTTTGGGAGCCAGTATTTACAAAGGAGACTCTGCCGAAATTTTCAGTAAATTTTGATGTTCTTAAAAACCGCATAATTCGGCTTATGCTATTAAAACTACTTTTTTTAAATTGGTTTTCGTTCACTCTACTTCTTTTCTTGGTTTGGATTTCTGGGTTTTCGGTTTACTTAGATTACGTACGCCTCGAGACGTTTCGTAGTTTAAGTGCCGGTCATGTTCCGTACTTTCGGGACGTGACAATGATGATATGAGATGAGATGATGTACGTGACTATAAATCTGTACTATTGATTGGATGATATCGTACGATGGATATTTGTCACGACCCTAAAATATTGGCTCGCGACCGGCACTTAAATCACGCCACGTCTACAGGCGTAAAGTAATTCAAGAAAGCCGAAGCCCAGAAATCTAAACCTTTTTAAAGAAAATAAAAGAGGTGATATTTTGAAATAAAGGTATGATGAAATCAAAAGTTTTCTTAAATGCATAGATAATAGAACATGAAAACTGCAAGTGGATTTACTATTTAAAAAACATGTTTCGTCTTTTAAAAATTTGGGCAGCACCTCTCTTGTATATTTTGATCCAAAACTTCATATACATGATAACAATAAAGGCATCCCCAAGCGGGAGCTTGCTCTTCACCAATCAGCGGAATCACAACCACGCAAGTCATAAATATATGTATACGACGCTCAACGGTGAAGATCAACACAAAGGATAAAGAAATAAGAAAGACATCAACCCACCAAGCGAACATATAACCCATCGCTCTAAGTCTCACAACCATAAGTCTTTCTAAGTCTTACTACTTATACAAATACTATTTTCTGATTGATGGAGTTGACAAGAAACAATAGGAATAATAAATAAAAGAGTGGCACGATCCAATATATACCACCTACCAAAGAAAATCACCCAAAAGCAAGCTGTGTGCCAACGATACCGCTACTGATCCATGCGGTCAAACCTGCAAGAACTGTGGCACAACGGGGGTGGGTTGCCAACTCGTAAGTAGAAAAGATCAGCTGGTAGAAATCGAATAAAACAACGACTCCTAGGTCAACTATATCATAAAATTAATATTTTGATATCTAGGGTGATCGTATCTGCATATATGCCAACAATATAATAAATGCATGTATGCATGTGGATATCATCCGCATGTCCATCAATGACACAAACCATATCATTAAAACGTATATCTTTATGTATGAGGATATCAACAACGTGTGTCTATCAACGACAAATCAAAATCATGGAACCTGAGTGTCCAACACCGACACTCGAAACATCATGAAAACCCATGTCCAGCATCGACACGTAAATCGTCATACCTCAGGCGCCGCTTCCTCAGATCGGCCCCTCTTATCCATCTCATCTCAGGCGCCGCATACTCTTATCGGCCCTCATCCAACTCATGACTCCGGTCGGTATCCTCCGGAAAACCGACGAGTCTAAATACTATCACCGGTAGATAGTGCTCCCTCTGCCAGGATCATCGTCTACACCACGTAAATAATTTCTTGCCCCGAGTACCATACCGGGTCCACCATGTACCCGCAGACAGTGCTTACCGCTCCTCGAATCGAGTTTCACATGCCAATCTCAGAACCCAGAAAACACATGGTGGATGTCTCGAAATATCATATTAAGAGAAACCGGGTTTTTAAAACAGAACATACTTTCTTTTGAAATATAACCATGGTTCTCAAAACCAGAATCTCATGAAAACATCATCTCAATGCATATAATTGTAAAGCATGATGTATGCAAATATAGAACAGAAATGTGAGCATATCCAATATATCATGCGACAAGGTATAGTGATGTGACATAATAAGTATATCATGCAACATAGCATAATGATGTGAGCATAGCAATGCAACATAGCATAATGATGTGACCATTATCATAGCATGATGTAGCAATTCTACTGTGTAAGTGACATAGCAGTTATCAATGATGAAAGTGTGTGAGCTGGCAATCTGTGTAAGTGTAACAGACGCATCATCGATAATGGTGTAGGTGTACGAGCATAGGTATATGTAATGCAATGAGAATAACATGAATGTAGCGTAAAGTACTTCGCAAGCGAAATGCTACTAGGTATACGTATCTACAACATAACCGAGTCGTTGAATCTATCAATCGGCATCCAGCCTCACAACATCACGTACGGTATAATACATCGTACGGCATCCTCTACTCAAGGGTATGGATCAATCATCAGATAAAACTCATCATGTATGGTAATTCATTGTACAGCGGCATTAAATAATTAGTGATTTTATCAACCTATATGACAATGAGGGTACAGACCTAACGTCTCGTACGGCATATCACTCATTATTCACATCATTATCCATATATATATATATATATATATATATATATATATATATATAGACACACACACACCTATCTCTCAGGTCACATCCATATCAAATCTCATATCATGGGACCGACAAAGGTATCAATTATCGCATAACGACTCGCATCCGTATAACGACATATCAAACCAAGTCATCATATCTTATCGTATACCCTTTTCATCATATCAATATGTCACATTAAATCATCTTATAAATCTCATGTCTTATTTATCGACCTATACAATGACACTATAATCTTATATCACTTTTTCTCTTGCAACTACATATATTCATATATCATGATTCATATTTACGTTTCACATCCTTATATATCAATTCGAGATATCATTTCTATCATATCATGTCATACTAAACCATAAACTATAACCTTAAGTCGTGGTATATCTTGTCTCCTGCTAATTCTTTAACCATATCTATAAGTTTCTAACATGGTTTCCTTAACCATATTCTAAATATATCGGTTTCCATTATAATTTGCGGGGGTGCTATACTCCATCCACCCAACTTCCCCCGTAGATATAAATCTACTTAGCTGTAGAATCCTTGTTCAGCCGTAGTCGATGTGCTTCGTCGTCTCGGAATCCACGCGAAGGTACCTACAAATCAACACATATCTCCACGTTATGAAAACCAAATCTAGAAAACCGATACGGCGTTCATAGGTTAGAACCTATAGCTTACGCATGCAAAAACGACCAAACAACTCTCTTCGTTGACGTACAAACATCAAACGACCAAATCTCATAACTAATATCAAAACCAAGAATTCTAAAAATACGGAAAACATAACCCAAAACCATCTCAATATGCTCCCAGTTTTTGGCTCAGATAATCTGGGACAAAAAGAAAAATTCAGTAGCTATGTTATAAGGTATGTGAGCTATTGCCAAAACGCCAACACCAAATCTGCTACAGTAACCGAGCCTAATAGCTACAGTAACCGCCGGGGCCGGACCTACCTTGGAATTTGGACCTCATTTTCTCGTGGTGGTCTCCTATTAGTCTAACTAGGTTAATGTATATTTTTGATTTTTTTATAAAGGTCCCGGGTTGCTCCAGATTCCCTGTAGACCTCTAAAAATGTCACAAAACCGACACGGGAAGTTTCTAAGTTTGTATTTTGGGTTCGTTTCTATGGGCCAGGTCAGGTAAAATCATCATCAAGGTCTTACAAACTCTCACAACACTTAAATTTACCAATTACAAGTCAAGTTTCTTAATAAACACAAACTTAGAATTTCTAAGTTCACAAATCCACACTTAATCAATTCTAAACTAAAATAGTAACTAAAGAAACTAAATTACTAAGCTAATGGTGTAAGAAATAGCTCATTTGCAACTCAAGAATTTTCTTGATTTGCTCAAAGTCTTCAAAATCCAATTTTGATAGGTCCAAAGTGTTGAGGATGAAGTTGTGCATCTTTTTAATGAAGGGAGTATAGAGTTTTGGTGAAGGATTGGAGATGATGCATGAGGGTAGAGGAGGTGGAGCAATATATGAAGAAGGAGATGAAGATGATGAAGGGACATATTGAGGTCAAAATCTCTCTCTCCCCCACCCTCACTCTCTTATGTTGCATGCCATGCCACATGGGTCCCCTCTCTCTATCCGCAACTACTCTCTTATGTTTTCTTTTTCTTTTATTTTTCCCTCACTCAATTAAAACCAAACACATAGCCCAAATAAAATGAAACAACATACAACAAAATGCAGTATGTTATGGTGCACTGACCATGGAAAAATATAGAAACACGGATTTGGCTTAATCGCGATTTGTAGTGCACTAATAATTTTTTTATTCAAACTGCATATAGTTAATTATAAAAATGCAAAATCTAATAAATATATTTTTAAATGAATAAATAATTTTAATCTCCAATTATTTCCCAATTATTGGTATATATTTATAACATTTTACGAAAACCGCTAATTCGCAAATCGAATAGTTTTCGCGAAAATATATTATTTTAATATTAAATTCCAAAAATAATATTTTATATTTTCTGAAATATTACAATCTTCCCCCCTTAAATAAGTTCGGTCCCCGAATTTAAATTTAAACCCCCAAATACTAAAACATTTCAATAATCAGCTCAAATCACGGGGCTCCGAAATCACGGAAGATATTGAAATACCACGGCGCATCGTGTGTGCCCGAAAACGAGTACGAAACTCAAAATCGAACTCCGTCAAGAGTCAAGCAAATCATCAGATTTGCATGCAAATTATCGGAGTTACAATGGAGATACAGATCTCGAAATACACTATTGAAATCCAATATACACTAATCAAATACTATAATACGTGTATAGTACGCATCCTTGGAAAAATATACTAAAATTGAATAAAGTACATGGAAAATATTTTCTGAATCGCCGTGTGATGCGTAACTCACAGCACAAGTGACGGACTCTCATTTGTAAAGTAATAGATATATGTTCATATATGTTTTACTCAAATATACGTTCCGTCCTTTTTGAAATATCCCAAAAGGTTTTCCTTTGTAAACGTTCGTGTCGCTCGCGGACACGTAGAAATAGCGAGAATATAGCTCCTTTTTGAAAACCTCTTGTTAAACTTTTAATGCATGCAGAGTACTCAGGTACTGTCCTCAGATCAGTCATGTTCGGCTATTACATAACATAGTACCCATCATGAAAACAAAGTGCTCAAGAACCAATCAGCCTCGAAAGGCGTATCCAACAATCTTGTGCGTCTGTTGCGCACGGAAATCAAATCCAATACAAGTGCTACGATATGCACAAAAGCAAAACTAAGTGCAACAGGTGTGCATGAAAGTATCTGTCCAGTGCAAAGGATGTGCACGACAATAATATCAAGTGCATCTATAGTGCACGAAAATCTCAACCCAGTGCAACTAACATGCACGAATGAAAATCCCAATCGAGTGCATCCGGTGTGCACAAAATCACATCTCACATCATGCGCCCAACATGCACGAAAATTCAAATCAAGTGCATCCAACATGCTCGAATAAAATCTAAATCAAGTGCATCCAATGCGCACAAAATCCAATACCAAGCGGCTGCGCAAAAATCCAACCCAAGCGCGTCAGGTCCGTATAAATGCCCAGTGCGGTAAAGCGCACGAAAAACGAACGTCAAGTGCAAATGCGCACAAAACATAAATCTGGTGAAACAAATGCTCAAATACATAAATCGGGTGTAACCAATGTACGAAATATCAATCTGGTGCAACAAATGCACGAAACACAAATCCGGTGCATCCAATGCACGAAATACAAATCCGGTGTATCTAGTGCACGAAATACAAATCCGGTGCATCTAGTGCATGAAATACCAATCTGGTGCAACAAATGAACGAAAACTCATCAATAACTCAGATGCGTAAAAAAAGCAACACCGAGTGTACCAAGGTGTATTAAATCATAAACGCGTGCAACTGCGCGCACAAAACACGTATAAATGCACTGCAAGCACATGCGAGCTATACCGAGTGAACCAATCAAATCGAGTGCGTACCACATGCACAAAATCAAATCAACCGTTTGAAATCCACGAAATCATAAACACGTACAGCCAAGGCACAAAACCGATATCAAGTGCAATATATATGCACAATCGCAAACCGATGTAGTAGTGTATAACACAAATCAAGTGCAATAACTATGCACAAAATGTAAATACCCAGTAGGTGCTGTCATGGTGCACGAAAACAATATCATGAAACTTAATCATCAAAACTTAAATCCAAGCGATATAAGCATGATACTCAGATCACAAACGCAAATCGCAACAAATGACATTGAGGTACACCTCCAACAATATCGAAAAATATCGGTGCGCCCAAAACTGGCAGAGCAAGAACATCCGCTTGCCTCCTGATCACGGTCTGACGTCCTCTGTCTCTGGGTCCTCATTTCTCTGTGGATTACCAATCTATCAATCCATCAGCTCGTCGGCTAGGTCAGGTGTACTAACGGAAACGATTCCGCTCTGACACTCCTCGGGTCATCTCTCGGCCAATTAGTATGACAACTTGTAAGCAGCACGTCACAGGCGTCGGCCTCTGGCCCTCTGAATACAAATGACACATCTAATCCTCGGTGCAACTTTTATTGCAGCAGTGTCCTGGAAGTCACCTGCTCAAGGTCTCTTCCTATCTCGCCTATGCCGAACTATATGAAGGTTGGTACTCTTGCATAATCTTTTCTCATTTTCTGGACATCTGCGTTCTCAGCACAGCATTTTCTTGGGAACTAGACGTTTTCCAATGCCTCTGTATACATATCAGATCTCTAATCTCAACGGGGAGTAACAACAACTCGTTAACATCTCGCACAAACCACTTGTTCCACTCGTCATTAATATCGTCCACTTCGACGTCACGTCATGCTATCTGCGTACTGCAATTGTTCTCGGCTACAGTCAATCCGGAATCTCTCACATGGACTCGTAATACGAACTCAGTATCTTCATCACTCTATAGAAGATATCTAGCCGAACACGTCTTCGGGAACTCGTCCCAACAATCGTAGGAATATACATTATTCATCCACTCTCGATCAACTCACAACTCATCTGGGTGAGGTCCTCTATCCGAAGCTGGTCAACTTACTGATCTCCTATCGGATCATCCAACGAACAACTTCCTTTCTGGGTCGATCTATTCTAGATCTGAGTAAAATTCTCCACACTAGAAATCTTCAACTCAACTGAGCCTGCGTCGGCGTATCAAATCAGACGAATCATCTCAGTCGCTCAACTCAAGATAGACTAGCTATCTGCTGTTGCATCACTGCCTGAAAGCTCTAGCGATCTCAGCTCGTAAAGTCTAGAAGCGACATCCCATCAATCTCAGCAACAGCTGGATCATCTATCTGCAAGGTAAACGACATAAAAAAACTCTAAGGTAGGCTGTACATCAACAGTCCTCTCACAACAGGCAGCCGCTAACAATGGCCCAATCAACCGGTGCAAAACCGAATACTTGCCTCAAACGAGAAGTCACAACACAGACACTAAATCGATACGTTCCCATATCACCAGAAAAAACGATGGTCAGTCTTCATCCATGATGAACTCGCCCTGACCGCATCACTAGCAGCAGCTCAATCTGCGCTCAAACCATCGTGACAGGAACCTCAAGCATATATCGATGAAGATAGTTCAAAGGGATGAAAAGAATCAACAGATCCCAAAATGAATACATAATCATAAGAAGGAACGGAATCAATGAGAGTATGATCGTTGGAACGAATAGAATCAAGGATCTCAAATGGATGTATAATCATGGGGACGAAGAGAATCACAGATCTTAAGATATGTACATCCTAAGATTTCTTAATTGGAGTATCGTATCTTAAATATGCCATGGAATATACATACGGTACATCACTCTACTTAAGCTACCTACTCCATCAATCAGGGTCTGCCTATGTAACGAAAGTTCGGGTCTAATACCCCCCTGTTCAAGTCTAAGTTCCGTAAGGTCAAGCCTAGGTTCTGAAATAAATTATGCCCTAGACTCCACATAGTCAAACCTAGACTCGAACCAAGGTTAAACCTAACACTCTGATACCAACTTTGTCATGACCCGAAAATATTGGCTCGCGATCGACACTTAAATCACACCACATCTACAGGCGTAAAGTAATTCAAGTAAGCCGAAGCCCAGAAATCTAAACCTTTTTTAATAAAAAGAGGTGAAGTTTTGAAATAAAGGTATGATGAAATCAGAAGTTTTCTTAAATGCAAAGATAATGGAACATGAAAAATGCAAGTGGATTTTACTAGTTGAAAAACATGTTTCGTCTTTTAAAAATTTGGGCAGCATCTCCCTTGTATATTTTGATCCAAAACCTCATATACATGATAAAAATAAAGGCATCCCCAAGCGGGAGCTAGCTCTTCACCAATTGGCGGAGTCACAACCACGCAAATCATAAATATATGTATACGACGCCCAACGGCGAATATCAATACAAAGGATAATGAAATAAGCAAGACATCAACCCACCAAGCGAACATATAACCCATCGCTCTATGTCTCGCAACCACAAGTCTTACTACTTATACAAATACTAGTTTCTGATTGATGGAGTTGACTAGATACAATAGGAATAATAAATACAAGAGTTGCACGATCCAATATGTACCACCGACCAAAGCAAATCACCCGAAAGAAAGCTGTGTGCCAACGATACCGCTACTGATCCATGCGGTCAAACTTGCAAGAACTGTGGCACAATGGGGGTGAATTGCCAACTCATGAGTAGAAAACATCAGCAGGTACAAATCGAATAAAACAACGACTCCTGGGTCAACTATATCATAAAGGTAATACTATGATATCTAGGGTGGCTGTATCTGCATATATGCCAAAAATATAATCAATGCCTGTATGCATGTGGATATCATCCATGTGTCCATCAATGACACAAACCATATCATGAAAATGTATATCTATATGTAGGAGGATATCAACAACGTGTGCCTATCAACGACACATCAAAATCATGGAACCTGAGTGTCCAACACCGATACTCGAAATATCATGAAAACCCGTGTCCAGCATCGACACGTAAATCCTCATACCTCAGGCGCCGCATCCTCAGATCGTCCTTCATATCCATCTCATCTCAGGCGCCGTATACTCTGATCGGCACTCATCCATCTCATGACTCCGGTCGGTATCCTCCAGATAACCAACGAGTCCAAATACTATCACCGGTAGGTAGTGCTCCCTCTGCCAGGCTCATCGTCTACACCACGAAAATCATTTCTTACCCGGGGGTACTATACCGGGTCCACCATGTACCCGTAGACGGTGCCTACCTCTCCTCGAATCGGGTTTCACATGCCAATCTCAGAACGGAGAAAACACATGGTGGACGTCTCGAAATATCATATCAAGAGAAACCGGGTTTTTAAAACAGTACATACATTCTTTTGAAATATAACCACAGTTCTCATGCGACAAGATACAGTGATGTGAATATAGCAAGTATACCTTGCAACATAGCATAATGATGTGTGTATAGCAATATATAATAGCATGATGTAGCAATTCTACTGTGTAAGTGACATAGCAATTATCGATGATGAAAGTGTGTGAGCCGGCAATTTGTGTAAGTGTAACATACGCATCATCGATAATGGTGTAGGTGTACTAGGACTGGTGTATGTAATGCAATGAGAATAACATGAACGTAGCATAAAGTGCATCGCAAGTGAAATGCAACAAGGTATACATGTCTACAACATAACCGAGTCGGGGAATCTTTCAATCGGTATCCAGCCTCACAACATCACGAACGGTAGAATACATCATACGGCATCCTCTAGTCAAGGGTATGGATCAAACATCAGATAAAACTCATCACGTACGGTAATTCATCGTACGTCGGCATTAAAAATTAGGGATTCTATCAACCTATATGACAATGAGGGTATGTACCTAACGTCCCGTACGGCATATCACTCATTATTCACATCATTATCCATATATATATACCTATCTCTCAGGTCACATCCGTATCAAATCTCATATCATGGGACCGACAAAGGTATCAATTATCATATATCGACTCGCATCTGTATAACGACATATCAAACCAAGTCATCATATCTCATCGTATACCCTTTTCATCACATCAATATTTCATATCAAGTCATCTTATAAATCTCATGTCATATTTATCGACCAATACAATGCCACTATAATCTCATATCACTTTTTCTCTTGCAACTACATATATTCATATATCGTGATTCATATTTACATTTCACATCCTTATATATCAATTCGAGACATCATTTCTTTCATATCATGTCACACTAAACCATAAACTATAACCTTAAGTCGTGGTATATCTTGTCTCCTACTAATTCTTTAACCATATCCATAAGTTTCTAACATGGTTTCCTTAACCATATTTTAAATATATCGTTTTCCATTATAATTTGAGGGGGTGCTATACGCCATCCACCCGACTTCACCCGTAGATATAAATCTACTCACCTGCGGAGCTCCTTGTTCAGCCATAGTCGATGTGCATCGTCGTCTCGGAATCCACGCGAAGGTACCTACAAATCAACACATATCGCCATGTTATGAAAACCAAATCCAGAAAACCGATACGGCACACGGTGCGCTCATAGGTTAGAACTTATAGCCTACGCATGCAAAAACGACCAACCCTCGTTGTTGACGTACAAACATCAAACGACCAAATCTCATAACTAATATCAAAACCAAGAATTCCAAAAATATAGAAAACATAACCCAAAACCATCCCAATATGCTCCCAGATTTTGGCTCAGATAATCTGGGACAAAAAGAAAAATACAGTAGCTATGTTATAAGGTATGCGAGCTACTGCCAAAACCCCAACATCAAATCTGCTACAGTAACCGACCTAATAACTACAGTAACCGCCGGGGCTGGCCCCACCTTGGAATTTCGGCCTCGTCTTCTCGTAGTGGTCTCCTATTAGTCTAACTAGGTTAATGTATATTTTTTATTTTTTTATAAAGGTCCCGGGTTGCTCCAGATTCCCTGTTGACCTCCAAAAATGTCACAAAACTGTCACGGGAAGTTTCTAAGTTCATATTTTGGGTTTGTTTCTATGGCCCAGGTCAGGTAAAACCATCATTAAGGTCATACAAACTCTCACAACACTTCAATTTACCAATTACAAGTCAAGTTTCCCACTAAACCCTAACTTGGAATTTCTAAGTTCACAAATCCCTAACTTGGAATTTCTAAGTTCACAAATCCACTCTTAATCAATTCTAAACTAAAATAGTAACTAAAGAAACTAAATTACTAAGCTAATGGTGTAGGAAATATCTCATTTGGCAACTCAAGAATTTTCTTGAGTTGCTCAAAGTCTTCAAAATCCAATTTTGAAAGGTCCAAAGTGTTGAGAATGAAATTGTGCATCTTTTTAATGAAGGGAGTATAGGGTTTTGGTGAAGGATTGGAGATGAAGCATGAGGGTGGAGGAGGTGGAAGAAGCGATGAAGAAGGAGATGAAGATGATGAAGGGAAATAATGATGTCAAAGTCTCTCTCTCTCTCTCACCCTCACTCTTTTATGTGGCATGCCATGCCACAATGGTCCCCCCTATTCCTCCTCAATTACTCTCTTATCTTTTCTTTTTCCTTTCTTTTTCCCTCACTCAATTAAAGCCAAACACATAGTACAAATAAAATGAAACAACATGCAACAAAATGCAAAATGTCATGGTGCACTAACCATGTAAAAATGTAGAAACACGGATTTGTCTTACCGCGATTAGTAGTGCACTAATCAATTTTTTTATTCAAACTATATATAATTAATTATAAAAATGCCAAATCCGATAAATATATTTTTAAATGAATAAATCATTTTAATCTCCAATTATTTCCCAATTATTGGTATATATATATACCATTTTACGAAAAACCCTAATTCGCAAATCGAATAGTTTTTGCAAAAATATATTATTTTAATATTAAATTCCAAAAATAATATTTTATATTTTCTGAAATGTTACAATATTCCGTACATGATATAACAAGGATGAATCACGGATATTTATTTCGACTTAAGAACATTTTATTGTATATCACGGAGTGGATATTGTGATATGTTTGGAGTCATACCTATTTCAAAACTGACGAATCGTTACGCACTTTTAAATGATGATTTCAAGGAGACGCGACAAGCTTTTAAAATGGTATCTTTTCCAAACAATATCATAGTCCCTTATTTTCTAAAACAACGATTCGTACTATTTTAAAGTATAACTGTATAACTCATACGTAGTTGCATATATTTTATACTGTTCGTGCTTACGATTCCTTTATTCTGTTTATGCTCGTGTTGCGATTTCTTATTTCTGTATACGCTTACAATTTTTTCATTACGATATATATACGGCGTTTCACACCCTTTTATTTACATGACTTCGTCTGCTAGTACACATGCACTATTACCGATGATGCGCATGTTACACTTACACAGATTTGCCGGCTCATACATTCATCATTGGTAATTGCTTTTCCACTTACACAGTAGAATTGCTATATCATGATATTATTCTTATTTGTAAAGTACATTCATTGTTCAGTACTATCATATGAGAAGTTTGCATGATATATTTGATATGCTCACATTACCGTTATATGTTGCATACATTGTACTTTATGGTTGCATGCATTGAGATACCATTTTCATGAGATTTTTGTATTTGAGAACCACATATATATTTCAAAGGAAATTATAAATTGTTTTAAAAACGCGGTTTCTTGTGATGTGATTTCGAGGAATCCACCATGAGTTATCTCAATTCTGAGATTGTTTTCGAGACCCGATTCGAGAAGTTGGATGAGTCGTCTGCGGGTACATGGCGGACCCGGTAAGGTACCCCGGGGAAAGAAGATCATGGGGATGACGATGAGCCTGGCAGGAGGGAGCACTACCTATCGGTGATAGGTTGGACCCGGCAGTTGTCCGGAGGATACCGACAAGAATCGTGAGATGTATATTGGGCCAATCCGGATAGACGGAGCCGAAGATATGTGGATTTACGTGTCGATACTGGACACAGGTTTTATGATGTTTCGAGTGTCAATGATGGACACTCGGGTTCCATGATATTGATGTGTCGTTGATGGAAACATGTGGATGATATCCCCATGCATACAGGCATATGAGTTCAGATGTTTATTTGTATATGTCATTTGCATTGACTCTATTGTTGACATATATGCATACATAGTAACCTTAGATACCATAGTATTACCTTCATGATACAGTATAACCTAGGAATCATTGTTTATTCTATTTCTACCTGGTGATGTTTTCTACTCATGAGTTGGCAACTCACCCCTGTTGTGCCACAGTTTTCTTGTAGGTTTGACTGCTTTGGATCAGTAGCGGTATCGTTGGCACACAGCTTCATCCTGGGTGTTTTGCTATGGTAGGTGGGACACATTGGATCATGCCCACTCTTGTACTTATTATTCTATTGTATCCAGATAAACTCCATCAATCATAAACTAGACTTTGTATATTGGTAGACTTAGATAGACTTGTATTTGCGAGACTTAGAGCGATGGGTGTATGTTCGCTTCTTTTGGGTTGTTGATGTCTTGCTTTATTTATTCTTTCTGTGTTGATCTTCGCCATTAGGCGTCGTATATATTGCTTACTTGCATGGTTGTGATTCCGCCAATTGGTGAATAGCTAGCTCTCTCTTAGGGATGCCTATATATTGTTATGTATATGGTTTTGGATCAAAATATACAACGGAGGTGCTGCATAAAATTTCAAGGACGAAAATGTTTTCAAAGATAGTATACATTCGTTGCCTTTTTATATTATATGACTTATACTTTTAAAAATGAAGGCTTGAATTTCTTATAACGATGTTTCAAATTGCACCCCCACTATTTTCCGCAAAAAGGTTTAGATTTACTAGGATTTGACTTACTTGAATTACGTTATGCCTTTAGACGTTGCGTGATTTAAGTGCCGGTCACGTGCTAAATTACAGGCCGTGACACTATTACAATCAATCGATCGGAACCTTGCACGTATCCAATACGGCCACTACATCATTTTACCTGAACTAGGGAAACCCTCTGTATTGGACTCTAAAGACTCGACAGTATGCCGGCAGTGGGTTACTGGATAAATCCATAACTATAAGCACGTCAGCGGCACTAGCTGTACGTAACGGCTATCCGGGTACCTGTCGAAAAGGAAGGGCGATGAGTAAACTCATCCGGATCCCAACTGAGCCTATCTGTGACAATCTATGTACAGTCTGGTCTCTTCGTCTGAGAGTATCGCATACCGGGTCTTGGGGGTGGTAAACGTCAGACCCTAATAAGCTGATAATTCGTGCTGATACGGCTCAGGACCAATCCGGGAAACTACTTGTTACATTTCAGGATATATAAAATATTAGTTTTGGAATTTAATATTAAAATAATATATTTCGCGAAAACTATTCGTTTTGGGAATTGGGATTTTTCGTAAAATGGTATAAGTGTATACCAATAATTGGAAATTTATCGGAGGATAAAATGATTTATTTATTTTAATGATATTTATCGGATTTTGGATAAAATCCGTGTTTTTACCTTTTTCATGATTTTTCACCATGTCATGTGCAAGTGTGCATGTTTGTGTTGTGAGTTTTGTGAGATGGAGAATGAGAAAGGAAATGAAAAGGAAAAAAGAAAGCAAGGAAATAAAGAGTTTGAGTGTGAATGGAATAGTTTTAGATGCCGTGAGATATTTGTGAGTAAAACAAAAGGGATATTTGTTTGTGAGAGAGTGAGAATAAGAGAGAATGAGGGTAGGAGAGAGAGGGGGCTGCCATTCTTTCATCTCCCCCATTATTTCTTTATTCTCTTTTCTTCTTCTTCTTCAACCTCCACTACCTTAAGTATCATCTTCAATCCTTCACCAAAATCCTATACCCCCTTCATTAAAAACATTCACACAGCCACTCTAAACACATTGGACCAACCAAGTTTGGATTTTGAAGACTTGGGCAACTCAAGAAAGTTCTTTGGTTGCAAATAAGGTAATCCCTACGCTTTAGTTTAGTTTTGGTGTTTGATATCGTATTTTGTGGATTTTTTGATGGGATACTGAGATCTGCTACAACCCGGGTGCCCTAAAAATTATTTAGCGAACACAGAGAGGCGTGTAGGCAACCAGGAACCTACTCTAGAATCTCGAGCCAATTTCCTCTTGTCTTGGCCGCAGATTTATTCCATATGGCCGCAATTTGCCGCCAGTTTATGGTGAAATGTGGTGATTTTTGTTCTGTAGCTTTCTTATCCTATATCTAGAGCAACCTGATATGCAAAATTGGATAATTTTACCTTAGTCAAAATCTGGGATAGAATTTCCTTAGTTGCTGAATTTCGTTTTCCAATTTCTAAAACGTGGTTTTTATTTAGGTTGGATTCTATTGTGTGGCGTTTGAACGTCAACGACAAGGGTTGTTTGGTGGTGTTTTGCATGGGAAGCTATAAGTTTTAACTTATGAGCGAACCGTGTGCCGTATCGGTTTTCGTATTGGTTTTAATTTCTTTCCGATATGCATTGATTGTAGGTACTTCGCGTAGACTTCCGAGATGACGAAGCACTTCGACTCCGGCTAAGCGAGGAGAATTGCGGTGAGTAGATGTATATCTACAGGGGAAGTCGGGTGGATGGCGTATAGCATCCCCGCAAACATTGATATGGAATATCGTTTGATTATTATATCCTGATAATGATATGCGACGGACATGATTATAGGATTTAATAACGATAATATGATAAAAGTTGACACTAATGAACATATTGACATATGAGAATATAAAATGAGAAGTGAATCATGATAGGTACGAATTGAAAGAGAACAAGTATGACGTTTATATATTGTGATGCGAGATATTAATATGATGAACGAGTATACGATGTGATATGATGACTTAGTGTGATATGTCGTTATATGGATACGAGTCGATATGAGATG
The DNA here is from genome assembly GCA_030015575.1 of Agapanthus africanus. Classification (NCBI taxonomy): domain Eukaryota; kingdom Viridiplantae; phylum Streptophyta; class Magnoliopsida; order Asparagales; family Amaryllidaceae; genus Agapanthus; species Agapanthus africanus. The sequence continues at coordinate 164,503,760 of CM057343.1, read as the reverse complement.
GTTGATACCTTTGTCAGTCCACGATATGAGATTGATACAGATGTGATCTGGGATATAGGTATATAGACATATATAATGTAGTGAATCTTGAGTGATATGCCGTATGATGGATTATACCGGACGTAATGTTGTGAGGCTGGATGCCGATTGATAAATTCACCGACTCGGATATATTGTTGACACGTATACCTTGTAGCGTTTCGCTTACGATGTACCTTATGCTACGCTCATGATATTCGCATTGCAGTACATATACATGTGCTAGTACACCTACACGTTATCGATGATGCATATGTTACACCTACACAGATTGACCGGCTCACACACCTTCATCATCGATAATTGCTATGTCACTACACAGTAGAATTGCCACATCATGCCATGATATACTTGCTATGCTCACATCACTATGCTATGTTGCATGATATACTTTCTATGTTCATATCATTGTTCTATGGTGCATGAACTTCATTGCATATTATTACTTGTTGTGCCTGAACTTGTACCCATTGGACACTGCACTATTATTGACAGTCCATGTTGCACGAGCACTCATTGTATGCTACACACAAACTTTCGGTAATTGCCATGATACGCACAACACAGATACAAATGTGATATTGTATTGATTAGTGACATTGAGGCATTGATTTTTGTACGATTGCGCATATGAAATATAGCATACATGCATACCAACATGCTTACACATATACCTTGCTATAGCTACATGTTCACTTTATATGATGTTGCGTTGGATTTGGATAATTGGGAACCGCGTGATATATTTAATGACTTGATGCATTTAAATAGAGGATTTTCCCTTGATATGCTCATATTGTTGTTCTATGTTGCATAAATCATATTACAAGGATTTATGCATTGAGATATGGATTTCATATAATTTTCTCGGTTCTGAGACTTGTGTTAGAAACACGATATGATACGTGGATTGCGAGTGTCGGAGTTGGAAACTCAGGTTCCGTGAGACGTATGGATATGTGGATTGCGAGTGTCGGAGTTGGACACTCAGGTTCCATGGATTGCGAGTGTCGATATTGGACACTCAGGTTCCGTGAGATGTATGGATATGTGGATTGCGAGGGCAGAGTTGGACACTCAGGTTGTGTGGATTGCGAGTGTCGATATTGGACACTCAGGTTCCGTGAGATGTGTGGATATGAGGGCCAGTCCTGGTGACGGCGCCTGAGAGATGAGTATTTACGTGTCGATGCTGGACACGGGTTTTCATGATGTTTCGAGTGTCGATGTTGGACACTCAGGTTCCATGGTTTTGATGAGTCGCGAGGGACACACGTTGATTTATATACTCATATTTACCTGCATATGCTTTCATGATATTTACATGCATGATGTTGTTGTGTCATTGGTTGACATGTAGATGAGATCCACATGCATACAGGCATTGGTTATTTGGTTAAATGATATCCACTTGCTGATAGGCATTGATTATGTTGTTAGCACATATGCAGATACGGTCACCCTAGATATCATAGTATTACCTTTATGATATAGTTGACCTAGGAATCGTTGTTTATTTCGATTTCTACCTGATGATGTTTTCTACTCATGAGTTGGCAACTCACCCTCATTGTGCCACAGTTCTTGCAGGTTGACCGCATGGATTAGTAGCGGCATCGCTGGCACACAGCTGTTTTGGGTGATTTGCTTTAGTAGGTGGTACATGTTGGATCGTGTCACTCTTGTATTATTATTCCTATTGTATCTAGTCAACTCCATCAAATCAGAAACTAGTATTTGTATAAGTAGTAAGACTTAGCAAGACTTGTAGTTGCGAGACTTGAGCGATGGGTTTTATGTTCGCTTGGTGGGTTTGATGTCTTGCTTTACTTTATTCCTTGTGTGGATCTTTGCCGTTGGGCGTCGTATACTTTTATTTATATCTTGCGTGGTTGTGACCCCGCCGATTGGAGAAGAGCTAGCTCCCATTTGGGGATGCCTATATATTGTTGTATATCTGTTTTGGATCAAAATATAAGAGGAAGGTGCTGCCCGATTTTAAAAAAAAAATTTAAAAGGTGTTTAGATTTCTGGGTTTCGGCCTACTTAATTTACGTTACCCTTTAAACGTTGCGTGATTTAAGTGCAGGTTACGAACTAAATTTGGGTCATGACACTACTGATTAACTTATCTGTAAATCCTAACTGCCTTGGCCAGGGTCTTATGGTCCTGGTCAATCGAACAAAGTGCGATATCGACTCCCTATACCGGGAGAGCTGAATCCCCAACAATCGCTCACTGCCTCCATGTGGCTCGGGGCTGTACCCAACCAAAACCTGTTTGCATGACTCAGTAGAGCCGTGTTAGGGTAGTGATCAAAGTACACTGGGAACTCACACGAGACAAATGACGATCTCAGGTCTGAAGACTAACTTATACTCATGTCACCTGAGAACTGCTATTTGACGATAGGTATAGTACCATCAAGAAGTTCTCGACGAGTCCGTCCAGTTTACTCACACCTAGTGAGCACTTGTATACGATCTTAGGTGCAAAAGACAAATGGCTGTAGGACCAACCATCGCCTTACATCGGTGTCTAAAAACGTATACACTAGTCTACTCCGGAATATCGATGCCCAGTCTCGATACTCCCACGACTAGGGACCTTTTAAGGATGTGCTTATCGACTACCCAGCTCCCACAAGTATGATCGCCATCACAATGCAAATAGTCAAGCAATGATCCTACGGGCTTTATCAATATGTATAAATGATATGTAATAACAAGTAAAACATATGGACATGTTAAAATAAAGACAAAACAGATAGCATACTATCATATCGAGCAAGATTGTCCTATACATACATATATCCAAGCATCCTCATTTATAGATATACAATAATGGCCTCTAAGGCATACATATCCAACAGTCTCCCACTTGCACTAAGGCCATATATTGGTGTACCGAGTACCCAACGTCTGCACTAGGGCCAGTTGTTAGCGTATCGCATACCCAACATCTCAAATAGTCTCTCGAACTATGCTTGAGGAAAGGCCTTGGTGAATGGATCCGCCGTGTTGCCTTTTGTGTCCACTCTTCGCACCTCGATCTCCCGGCGATCAACGATATCCCTGATCAGGTGATACCGCCTCATGATGTGTCTGGATATCTGATGGGACTGTGGTTCCATTGCTAAAGCCATAGCTCTATTGTTGTCGCAATACAAAGTATTAGATTAATAATGGATGGAACCACCTGAAGTTCAGTAATGAACTTCTTAATCCAGACCGCTTCTTTTGCGGCATTGTTGGCAGCAATGTATTCAGCCTCCATCATCGAGTCTGTGAAGGTGTCCTGTTTGGAACTCTTTCAATAGACCGCCCCTCCGTTGAGGGTAAACACAAAACCCGAGACAGACTTGCTGTCATCCTTGTTATTCTGGAAGCTTGAATCGGTAAAGGTATCCACCAGGAAGTCCCTATTACCGAATACCAGGAATAGTTCTTTAGTCCTTCTCAGGTACTTAAGAATGTTCTTCACTGCTGTCCAGTGGTTCTCACCTAGGTTTGACTGATAACGGCTCACCACGCTAAGCGCGTAAGCTACATCTGGTCTGGTACATAGTATCACATAAATTATAGATCCTACCGCCGAAGCGTAGGGTATAGTGCTCATGCGAACCATCTCCTCATCAGTCTTGGGAGACATCTATTTAGAGAGGGTCATTCCGTGCAATGCGGGTATGTTACTATGCTTGGAATCTTCTATACTAAATCTCTTTTGTACGGTCTCTATGTACCTGGACTGCAAAAGTCCCAATAATCTCTTGGATTTATCTTTGTAGATCTTAATCCCCAGAATGTATGAGGCAACACCCGGGTCTTTCATGGAAAACCTTTGTGACAAGAAAAACTTGACCGATTGTAGCATAGGAATATCATTTCCTATCAAAAGAATATCGTCCACGTACAGGACTAAGAATATGACAGTTTGTCCTTCAATCTTCTTATATATACAAGGCTCATCCTCATTCTTGATGAAGTGAAATTTCTTGACTGTTTCATTAAAATAGATGTTCCAGCTCCGCGATGCCTTTTTTAATTCATAAATGGATTTAAGCAACTTGCACACCTTCCCGCCGCTCCCACTGTCTACAAAACCTTCCGTCTGATCCCTACAAACGCACTCTTCCAAACATCCGTTTGGAAAAACTGATTTTACGTCCATCTGCCAGATTTCATAGTCATGGAAGGCAGCAATTACAAGTAGGACCTAAATGGATTTGAGCATAGCCACTGGAGAAAATGTTTCTTCATAGTCCACACCTGCTCTTTGACGAAAATCTTTTGCAACAAGTCCAGCCTTATCGGTTTCCACCTGTCCATCTACACCAAATTTCCTCTTGTAGATCCATTTGCATCCAACGGGTTTTACCCCGGGTGGAGCAATATCCAAGGTTCACACTTTATTTATATACATGGGCCCCATTTCGGATAGCATAGCATCCAACCATTTGTCAGAGTCCCTACTGATAATGGCCTGCCTGAAACTAGTAGGATCATCTTTTTCCAAGATGCAATCCTCTCGATCCCCGTCTATGAGAAAACCGTAGTATATCTCGGGCAGATGACAAATCCTACTAGATCTGCGGAGTGGCTGAGGTTCGTCGGGTATTACTGAATCTACGAGTTCTACCAAATCTTCTGTTACAGTTTGTGGTTCAGAAATTTCTTCCAGTTCCACCGTACTCCCACTAATTTCTTTTGCAAGAAATTCCCTTTCTAAAAAGGTAGCATGGCGGGATACAAACACCTTCTGTTCCTCAGTGTGGTAGAACAGATATCCCTTTGAATGCTTAAGTTATCCCACAAACTTGCACAATACAGATCTTGCATCGAGTTTACCAGGGTTCTGCTTTTTAACAAAGGCAGGACATCGCTATATCTTAATGTAATTAAGACATGGTCTCTTCCCACTCTATATTTCATATGTGGTGGTAGGCACTGATTTGGTCGGCTCTCTATTTAATAAGAATGCATCTGATTCAAGAGCAAACCCATAGAATGAAAGAGACAACTCAGCATTACTCATCATGGAGAGAACCATATCCATAAGGGTACGATTCCTCCGCTCCGATACACCGTTGTGTTGTCGTGTATATGGAGGAGTATGCTGAGAGAGAATTCCATTCTCTTTTAGGTATTCTAGGAATTCCTTGCTTAAATACTCCCCTTCTCTATCAGATCGGAGGATTTTGATACTTTTTCCAGAATGGTTCTCTACTTCGTTTCTGAATTCTTTGAATTTCTCAAAAGCTTCAGATTTGTGTTTCAAAAGATACACATATCCGAATATAGAGAGATTGTCAGTGAATGTGATGAAGTACAAGAACTCACCCCTTGCAAGTATAGACATTGGACCACACACATCACTGTATATGAGTCCCATGAGCTCTGCTGCTCTATTCTGTGTCCGGTGAACGGAGATTTGGTCATTTTTCCTTTGAGACGGGACTAACATGTTTCATAAGATGAAAATTTGAACTTATTCAAATATCCATCCTTATGCAACTTACTTAGCCTTTTCTCTCCGATATGACCAAGTCTACAATGCAACAAGTAGGATTCGTTCACTTCTGAACTTTTCCTCTTGCATATGTTTTGTATATTGAAAACTGCGTTTTGATTTAGAACATAGATACCATTACACAGTGTACCTTCTGCAACCAATACCTTATCAATGTAAATGTTCATGATATTTCTATCAAGAACAAAACTATATCCATCTTTATCAAGTAAAGAAACTGATATGATGTTGCAAACCATAGAAGGTACATAGTGGTAATTGTTCATGTTAGTTATATGTATGCCCTAGAGGCCATTACTATACATAGGATGTATATTGTAGTGGATGCTGGGAAATATATAGGGAGGACTTTCTTGCTCGACATGATAGTATGCTATCTGGTTGCTCTTTATCTTAACGTGTACACTGATTGTCTCTCTGTTATATGTTGGTAAAGCCCTTAGGATGTGTACTAGACTACCTGGACTATGATGCGGATCATACTAGTGGGGACATGGTAGTCCATAAGTACATCCTTCAAAGTCCCTAGTCGTGGGTGTATCGAGACGGGGCATCGATATACCAGAGTAGACTAGCGTATACCTTCTCGACCCATACAGATGGGCGATGGATGATCCCATATCCATTGGTGTTTGACATCAGAGATGATATACGGGTGCTCAGTAGAGACTGGGTACACTGGACGGACTCGCCGAGAACTCCCAGATGGTATTATACCTCACGTCAGATGGCAGTTCTCTGGTGACACTGGTACAGAGTAGTCTGTTGACCCGAGATCGTCATAGAGTCTTGTATGGTTCCTACTGTGCTTTGATTTCCATCTTACCACGTCCAAGAGGGCGTGCAAAACGGTGGTTTTTGGGTACAGTCCCGAATCACATGGAGGCAATGAGCGATAGGAGGGGATTCGTCTCTCCCGGTATAGGAGGTTGATGTTGCGCTGTGTTCGATTGGCTATAACCGGAAATCCCTGGCCAGGGTTGCTGAGATTTACTGGTAAGTGTTACCAGTAGTTTCTCAAACTGTTATAGACCTCATATCGACATGACTTATCGAGCTATTGGGGTCTGACGTTTACCACCCCTAGGCAAGATATGCGACATATCAGACGATCAGACCGGACTGTACGGTAGTGTTACTGGTTGGATTCACTGGAGTGTGAGCGGTCTTGCTCGTCGATCTTCAGATCGCTCAATACCCGGGTGGCCGTTACGTTTAGCAGACCGCTTGCGGCTTGTGGGTATTTGATATGATCATCACCTGCTGCTGGCGTATTGACGAGTCTTTAGAGTCCTACACAGAGGTTTCCTGGCTCAAGCGAAATGAAATAGGAGCGCATATGAGATATGTGCGGGACCGAGAATAATGCGTGTATGTGATACCGTATTCTATTCTCGCGATGAATGTGTCGAATGGTTGTATGCGATATAACCTAGTTATCGAATCGAGGATTGATTCGATAAGCCGATACATTGAATACTAGTCGGTTGTGTGCGACATGACCGAATCATTGAATCAAGTGTTGATTTAATGATTTGATGCATAATTATATATTTGATATATTACTTTGCACTAACTAGTATTGGTTCACTTTAAACGGATTTTCTCACTTGCTTTGTGCACATTGTATATGTGATATACTTTTGTACACATGATTGTATCATGTTTGATGATACATTCTTTTTGGTTAAGTGTAAAGAATTAAACCATGGTTAAGTTGGAAATTAGGGTTTTGTTTTATCCATTATTTATTTATTCATTTATTTATTTTGGAAAAATATTAAGCATAAAGAAATGAAATGGTGGCTAATTTTGGACTTGCATGTTGAATCTTCATGAAGCTTTGACTTAGTCACCATTTTGTCTCATGCTTAACCCTAACCACTCCACTCAACCCTAGTTGATTCTCTACACTTCACCATGGTAAGATTATGATAAGCATTCCTTTTATTTTCTATTTTGAAAATAACTTATCATAACAATATTCATCTTCTTCATCTTCTTCTTCCATGAAGAAGCTTACTTCATCAATGGTGATTGATGAAAATGAGTGAGAAATCCAATTCTAAAGTCTACCCACTTCCTATTTCTTCATCCTCTACCTCTTGCCAAGTAGTAGAGTGTGTTTCCTTCACAAGTTTTCTTGGCTTGGTGAAGGTGGAGCTTGATCTAGCGATGCCTCGACGTAGATCATCTTCGGCACGTCGTCGATGACCTAGCCCGCTTCTTCTCCGATGAAGCCGACGCTAGAGCCCGGGATTTGATATGGACAGCGAGGAGACTTCCTCACGGAGCTATGGAGGTGGAGAACCGGATCTACAAAGGTTGTATTTCCGTTTACTTGTAGTTAAGTGTTAACTAGTTTATTGTTTCGCCTAGAAATCTAGCCAACGATCCGTAGTCGGGTTTCTCGGCACCTAGATTTTTTTTTGAAATTGGCATGGTTGATGCCTTGTGAGACCTCCTTGTGGTGCCTAGGAACCCTACAGTGGTATCAGAGCCTAGCTAGAGCCTTAGGCGAAGTTTAGACGGAGTTTGAAGTCCGAACGAACCGAAACCCCATAATTTCCATGCTCTCTGGACATTTTCTAAAATCGTGGTTTTTTCCAGATTAAAAATATGCAGAAAAATCAGCAGGTGATTTTAAGAGTTACTGTGAAGTTCGAGTGTCTAACTCCATCAACCTGCCGCGGTTCCGCGGCACGAGCATGGCTCGTGCTGCGGTTCCGCGGCCGTACGGCCTCATTGTTCAGTGAATTTTACACAATAACTCCTAATTGATAGTGCTGGATTTTCTGGGAATTTTTAATATTTATTCAAGAGTTGAATTTTCTGGGGTTGTTTTGGGGATTCAGTGTTTCGATCGGAGTATCAGATTTTGTCTATGTGGCTTTCCGGATAATTTTTGAATATGTTAAAAAGTTCGACCGGATATAAATACCCAATTTTTCCCCTGTCGGGAAATTTCCAAGTGTTGGATTTTTTCCGAAGTTTAACGACGTTCTAAGTAGTGCAAGTAACGCGATGGTCCCTCTAGAAGACAACAAACCTTAACTCGATTATGTGACCGTCTTGAACTGCCCTTTGAACCTTAGGGTTTGGGGCAGTACGGCGTGCCACATGTGAGGCGTTGGCTTGACCCTTCTACGGCTGGACCGTTGGTATTGAGGCACGAATTGAATGTTGTTAAACTTGTTTCATGTGTTGATCTGTTTTGGGAAAACTTGGGTGTTTGACTGTTCGATCGGAAAGTTTAACATTTTCTGTTTATCTGGAATGGGATACAATAATTGGAATTCACAAGAAGTTATGAGATAACTGAATGAATGTTATAAACATAGCACTTTAGTCTCACTTGATCGGTTGCCACGGAATTTTGATGTGATCAAAAGTCCGTCGCAATCACGTAGCGTACGCGGATACTCGCCGATAAACTTAATAGACAGCCTCACTCCATAGCCCCGACCAAGTGACTGTAGGAGAACCCCATCGCCGAAAGCATCCGTTCGGGTGCTCGCGGTAGCGGTGTTCCGCCTTGGTGCACTTCGTCGACGGTATCAGGGGTGCTGCCGCCTACTAAAGTTTGCGAAGAGCATTCGATCAGTTTTTCGGGAATCTTGTTGAATTGCCCGACTTGATATTGAAAAGTGTTTTCGATAATGAGACTAAAATGCGGGGTTTATAATTGTTAGGCATGCGATGTCTAAAGAATTCATTTGATTAGGCATGCGATGTCTAAAGTGATTGCGGATTCCAACTGTTGTAGTTTTACACTTTCTTTTCTGTGACCGTAAGTGTAATATGTGATATCGCCGGTTTCGTTGCTATATGTCAACGACAATTGGGATGCGCATATTTACTTACGTTGATGACATGTGATGTTATGTGTTGGTGGATATGTTATATTGGATCGTCGTGTTTGAATAGCCGGGTTTTTTTATGTGAGATGAGTGTTTTTCATTTTCATTCATGTAAAAACTTGTATGTAATATTCTTTTATTGGGGCACTTCCAGGTTGCGGAAGATGTCACCGATTGTATATTATTTACTTTTCCGCACTAGGATAGATCCAAGGAGGGGAGCACAAGTAACCGGGTTCTGGAGTCCAGTGGGAGACCAACTCGAGGAGTCGAGTCCGGGTCTCCTAACTCTAGAATTGGTAGGGTTGCTTGCCGCTCTCGTAGAGGTCTAGGGGTGTGGGTTTGGCTATTCATCACGACCGTGGAATCCGTGTTTTATACTGGCTCGTATTAAAAACACGGACGTCCTATTATATCCAATATTTCATATGTTTCTTCTGCTGCGATATCTGTGATGTGATCATGTGATGTTCTGTGATAGATACAGTATACAGTATATATGATATATTATATAGAAGTTACTTATGTTTTACACCCGCGCTAGCCCTGCCCCGCTCTGCCGTTAGTTACCTAACCTAACGGTGCACGAGGGGATATCGAGGCGAATGCGGATGGCATAAGTGTACGTCGTATTTATCTGTGATGTTTAGGTACATAAATGATGGGACTTCATTAATGTGATTAATGAAATAAAATAAACCTAAGATGTTGTAGAATTGAATTTCAAAATAAAACAGGTAGCTACAGTTCTTGCTTTGCACAGCGGTATATGTGATATATCCTGCACCTTATTCGATGAGGAAAGGACCGAGATCCCTTCGCCGGGGGTGACTCCTTTAGCAATAACTGGCAGATGCTACACACTCGGTTTGTCTTTTGATTGCTTTTAAGAGATTTTGCTTTGCACAGTGATATATATGATATATCCCGCACCTCATTCGACGAGGAAAGGACCGACGATCCCTTCACCGGGAGTGACTCCTTTAGCAAAACTAGAAAAGCCTAAAAAACACTCCATTTTAAAATCATTCGATCCTACAACGATATCAAGTTCATTACGCAATAGGTTTTCAGAAAAACCTGTCGTAGCCCTCCGTCATTTCAGATATGTACTGGTTAGTATTCGTGCTGCGTTTGTTGACCTCTGTCAAGGCGTAGTGTGCGGTAGCTGATTAGTGCTTATCTGCATAAGCATATGATGTGATTGATTTAGGATAGTCGTGCGACCTTGTTGACCTCTGTCAAGGGTCGTGCGGGTGGGTTTACTTCAATCAGGAAATGACGGGTTGAACTTGACTAGCAGCCTATGGTTTGTTGACCTCTGTCAAGGTCATAGGACGCTAGGGGCAAAATATTATCGGGAATTTCAAGTGTTGAAATTTGCAATGAGATTGCATACCTTCTATGAGATAGTTGGATCCCGATACCCGCTGCGAGTAAGAGTTACTCCTGGGAGAGTTTTACACATTACAATTAGCCGATCAAGTAGGTGTCTAGAAAGGTGTCAACGAGGTTACGCCTCTGGGAAAACGAGGTTTACATTAATTAGGTTCGTGCGAAAGCACGGGGGACCTCCCTCAAAGTACCGACACTGGCCTGGCTGAAAGATTGGCGAACTTGTACTGTGTAATTAATCCCGGCTAGTCTTTCCTTTTAGGGTTTGAAGGAAGATTTGATAAAAAGCAGTGGGAGCCATCCTGATTAGATAAAATAAAAACCAATCTATTCTTGCAAGAGCGCACGCTGAGTGTTTTCTTCTCTCTCTCTCCTGGTAGCGACCATATCATGCCTTAATCAAAATAATAATACGGATTATTGACCGAACCCGCTTGTTAACTGAGTTGGGGAACGTTGGTCCCGCTCCAACTTATAATTGTTATAAGACAGAGCAGGAAATTGGGGAATACCAGAATTCCCGTGCCGCCCAAACGAAGAGAGTGTATGCTGATGCATCATCTTCGGGTGTGTTCATTACAGAGAACTGTTTCTCAGTGTCCTTTACGTCCTGGATATATGATACCGGATCAGGATCCCGCATATGTAATATGTTACATGGGCTACAGATAGGTAAAGAACTGAGAACGGGTGATAAGTTTCATGAGGCAGAAAACGGGACAAGAGTTGCAGCCAAGTATGTTGGTCACTGTCACCCTGTATTACCAATACATTGATTCTGAACGAATGTTGTTAGATACCGAACCTGATATACAAAATCATATCACTCTCTTTATTAGTAAAGAAATGATAAAATTTTGTATTGTTGGATAATGTTTTGAACATTTCCTATATCAAAAGTTGATCGGTTCAGGCACGTTATCTAAAAGCATTGTTGTTCTAAATCAAACTACAGATCTTTAGTATACTGAACACACACAAGAGAAAGAGTTCAGAAATGAACGAATCCTACTTGAGGCATTATAGACTAGGTCATATCAATGCGACCCGACTAGCTGAAGTTACATTTAGATACATATTTAAATTAGTTTGAATTTACATCTTATGAAACTTGCGAGTCATGTCACAAAGATAAAATGACCTCAGCTTTGTTTATTGGAAACAGAGAAAGAGTTAGTGAACTCTTGGGATGATACATGTTGATGTATGTAAGGTCCCCAGTCTACACTTGCCAAGACCGGTTCTTTATACTTCATTACGTTCTCTGATAATCTCTCAAGATTCAGACATATGTTCCTGTTGAAACACAAGTCTGAACCTTTTGAGATATTCACAGAATATAAGTTAGAAGTATAGAACCAATAAGGGTACAAGTATTATGTCCTTTGATGTGATCAGGGAGGAGAATACTTGAGCACGGAAATACTGGACTATTCTAAAGGAGAATGAGATTCTCTCTCAGCATTACTCCTCCGTATACACCATAGCACGATGGTATATCGGGGCGGAGCAATCACACCCTATATGATAAGGTGTGCTCTATGATGAGTACTACTGAGTTTCCTATTTTCCTTTTGGGAGTTATGCACTTGAGAAGATGCATACCTATTGAATTAGGTTCGAATCAAATCAATGCCTACCATTTCATATGTGATATGGAAAGGGAAGAGCCCATATCTTAAGCTAGTTAAGATTTGAGGTTGTCCGGCCTATGTCTAAAAGCAAAATCCGGACAAACTCGAGGCAAGGTCAGTTATGTAGAACTGGAGAACCAATGGATTCAATAGTTACCAACGAACCTCAGCCTCTCCGCCGATCTAGTAGGGTTCCTCACCCACCTGAGAGATACTTCGGTTTCTCTATCACAGTGGGAGCGAGGATTGCATCATGAGATGATGACCCAACTAGCTTCGAGCTGGCCATCAGGAGTGGGACTCCGTAAGAATGGCTGGATGCTTAGTGATCTGAGATGGAATCCATGTACACCAACAAAGTATGGACTTTGGTTGCTATATCTGAAGGGTTAAATCCCCATCAGGAGCAAGTATATCTTGAGAAGATTACTTGGTGTACATCGAAAAGTTGAGACTTTCAAAGCTAGACTTGTTAAAAGTTTGCATCATTTACCAGGCGTGGATTGTGATGAAACCTTTTTCAAGTAACCAAGCTTAAGTCCATCCAGATCCTACTTGCCACGGCTACATACCATGACTACGATATCTGGTGGTTGGGTGTCATGACAGCTTTTCTAAATGACGTTTTTGAAAAGGGCGTCTATAAGTACACAGCTAGAGGGCTTCGTAGACAGTGGGTGCAGCGGAAACGTGTACAAGATGCTTTATAGGATAAAGCAGGCATCGCGGAGTTGGAACATCTGTTTTGATGAAGTAGTCAAAGAGTTTGACATCATCAAAATGGTAGATGAACCTTGTATATACAAAAAGGTAGTAGGGAGTATGGTGGTGATCCTCGTAGAGTACGTGGATGACATACTCTTGATAAGAAAGGAGTTTCCTATGCTACACTCGATCAATCTCCGCCTATCACAATGATTCTCCATATAGGATCAAAATGATACCTACTAAATCCTGGGTTTTGGACCTATGAGATAGATCTAAATGGATGTTAGGATTCTCACTAGTTGTAGTGAGAAGGTATCAATCGACCCTGGGGAGAATCGCTGGAAATGTTCCAGGGTGATAAAGACGACTGAGTGTCAGTCACAGGCATTATCTTTACCCTCAGTATAGGGACGGTATGTTGGAAGACTTCCAAGCTAGATACCGTGACATACTAGACGATAAAGGCAGGATACATTGCTACTTAACATGCTACCAAAGAGGCTGTTTGGGTGTATATTGGTTCATGAGATGAACTACGTTCCTCCCATTGTGTGACAATGGAGTTGTGGCTTATGCCAAGGAACGCCGGTCCCATCAGTGATCCAGACATATTCTAAGGCAGTGTCACCTGATCATGGAGATGGATGATCTCCAGGGTGATCGAGGTTTGGAGAGTAGACTCAGAGGAAAACACAGCGGATCCACTCACAAAGGCCTGTTCCCAGAGAGAGATTTTTATGGGATGGTTGAGTATGAGATACTACAACCACTGCTACAGATGGCCCTAGTGCAAGTGGGAAATTGTTAGTTATATGTATGCCCTAGAGGCCATTACTATACATAGGATGTATATTGTAGTGGATGCTGGGACATATATAGGGAGGACTTTCTTGCTCGACATGATAGTATGCTATCTGGTTGCTCTTTATCTTAACGTGTACACTGATTGTCTCTCTGTTACATGTTGGTAAAGCCCTTAGGATGTGTACTAGACTACCTAGACTATGATGCGGATCATACTAGTGGGGACATGGTAGTCCATAAGTACATCCTTCAAAGTCCCTAGTCGTGGGTGTATCGAGACGGGGCATCGATATACCAGAGTAGACTAGCGTATACCTTCTCGACCCATACAGATGGGCGATGGATGATCCCATATCCATTGGTGTTTGACATCAGAGATGATATACGGGTGCTCAGTAGAGACTGGGTATACTGGACGGACTCGCCGAGAACTCCCAGATGATATTATACCTCACGTCAGATGGAAGTTCTCTGGTGACACTGGTACAGAGTAGTCTGTTGACCCGAGATCGTTATAGAGTCTTGTGTGGTTCCCACTGTGCTTTGATTTCCATCTTACCACGTCCAAGAGAGCGTGCAAAACGGTGGTTTTTGGGTACAGTCCTGAATCACATGGAGGCAATAAGCGATAGGAGGGGATTCGTCTCTCCCAGTATAGGGGGTTGATGTTACGCTGTGTTCGATTGGCTATAATCGGAAATCCCTGGCCAGGGTTGCTGAGATTTACTGGTAAGTGTTACCAGTAGTTTCTCGAACTGTTATAGACCTCATATCGACACGACTTATCGAGCTATTGGGGTCTGACGTTTACCACCCCTAGGCAAGATATGCGACATATCAGACGATCAGACCGGACTGTACGGTAGTGTTACTGGTTGGATTCACTGGAGTGTGAGCGGGCTTGCTCGTCGATCTTCAGATCGCTCAATACCCGGGTGGCCGTTACGTTTAGCAGACCGCTTGCGGCTTGTGGGTGTTTGATATGATCATCACCTGCTGCTGGCGTATTGACGAGTCTTTAGAGTCCTACACAGAGGTTTCCTGGCTCAAGCGAAACGAAATAGGAGCGCATATGAGATATGTGCGGGACCGAGAATAATGCGTGTATGTGATACCGTATTCTATTCTCGCGATGAATGTGTCGAATGGTTGTATGAGATATAACCTAGTTATCGAATCGAGAATTGATTCGATAAGCCGATACATTGAATACTAGTCGGTTGTGTGCGACATGACCGAATCATTGAATCAAGTGTTGATTTAATGATTTGATGCATAATTATATATTTGATATATTACTTTGCACTAACTAGTATTGGTTCACTTTAAACGGATTTTCTCACTTGCTTTGTGCACATTGTATATGTGATATACTTTTGTACACATGATTGTATCATGTTTGATGATACATTCTTTTTGGTTGAGTGTAAAGAATTAAACCATGTTTAAGTTGGAAATTAGGGTTTTGTTTTATCCATTATTTATTCATTTATTTATTTTGGAAAAATATAAAGCATAAAGAAATGAAATGGTGGCTAATTTTGGACTTGCATGTTGAAGCTTCATGAAGCTTTGACTTAGTCACCATTTTGTCTCATGCTTAACCCTAACCACTCCACTCAACCCTAGTTGATTCTCTACACTTCACCATGGTGAGATTATGATAAGCATTCCTTTTATTTTCTATTTTGAAAATAACTTATCATAACAATATTCATATTCTTCATCTTCTTCTTCCATGAAGAAGCTTACTTCATCAATGGTGATTGATGAAAATGAGTGAGAAATCCAATTCTAAAGTCTACCCACTTCCTATTTCTTCATCCTCTACCTCTTGCCAAGTAGTAGAGTGTGTTTCCTTCACAAGTTTTCTTGGCTTGGTGAAGGTGGAGCTTGATCTAGCGATGCCTCGACGTAGATCATCTTTGGCACGTCCTCGATGACTTAGCCCGCTTCTTCTCCGATGAAGCCGACGCTAGAGCCCGGGATTTGATATGGACAGCGAGGAGACTTCATCACGGAGCTATGGAGGTGGAGAACCGGATCTACAAAGGTTGTATTTCCGTTTACTTGTAGTTAAGTGTTAACTAGTTTATTGTTTCGCCTAGAAATCTAGCCAACGATCCGTAGTCGGGTTTCTCGGCACCTAGATTTTTTTTTTAAATTGGCATGGTTGATGCCTTGTGAGACCTCCTTGTGGTGCCTAGGAACCCTACAGTTCAAAATCATAGTATTGTCATTTGGCAATGCTGGGTGATATTCACCAATGGTAGAAGCATCAACTTGTACTCCGTTCTCTACTCTGAGGGACATATCATCAGGTCCAACCATCCTATTTTTTCTCAGTCCCTGCAATAAATTATAGATATGAGATCCTGATCCGGTACCTGGTACCCAGGGGGTAGGACTAACTGAAAAATATTTTTCAATAACATGAACACCTGAAGAAGACATAATAGTATCCTTCTTCTTTATTGGGGTCATCAGGGAATTCATGCAATCCTCTTTCATCTGCTCATACTCATGACTGTTGTCATAAGTTAGAGCCAAACTGTCGTTCCCTAGCCCCGAATAAGAATTTGGATCAGTCAAGCGATTCATTTTATTATCTTGATTAAGGCATAAATTGGTTGCTACGTGGAGAGAGAGAAAATAAACACTCATCCTGCGCTCTTGCAAGATTAGATTGGTTATTAATTTATCTAATCAGGATGGTTCCCACTGTTTTCTCGAATTCTCCTTCAAACCTTAAAAGGAGAACTGGATGGGATCATTAACAACTTATAAGTTTGCCAACCGTTCAGCCAGGTGAGTGTTGGTACTCCGAGGGAGGTTCCCCGTGCTCTCGTACGGACCTAATTAAAATAAACCTCATTTCCGCAGAGGTGTATCCCTGTTAACACTTTTCTAGACACCTAATAGGTTATCTAATTGTGATGTGAAAAATATCTCCCAAGAATAATCCTACTCATCAGTGGGATCGGGATCTAACTATTTTTGCGTGATAAACTAGATGGAAGCCACTCTAGTCACCACACCCAGAAGGTATGCGGCACTATCAAGTTTCCTGTATATTTGAAACTCCCAATGTGGTTTTTTCCCCAAACGCTTATGACCTTGACTTTAGCCAACAAATCATAACGCGCAAGTCAAGTTCTACCCGTCATTGTCCAGATTGATTTAGACCCACCCGTACACATCCTTGATTTTGGCCAACAATGTGGTACGACTGTCCTAAACCAATACATCTATCTATGCTACGGATAAGCAACAATAGATACCATTCACGATGCCTTGACTTTGGCCAACAAACACCGCATGAATACTATGTTCTATTTATCTGAAATGACGGAGGGCTACGGATGGGTTTTCGGCGAAAAAACCGTAAACGTATTGAACTTGATATAGTTGAAGGAACCAGATAGCTTTGAAAAGGAATGGTTTAGGCTCCGCTTTTGAAAACTAGTGGTTTTGATAAAAACTGAGTAATCTACAGTATAAACTTTTGCTCAAGAGGTCACTCCCCGCAAAGGGATCTATGCTCTTTCCTCCTAGAATGAGGTGCTGTATATTCATGACCGAATACCACTATGCAAAGTGAAAGAATATGACTATAGTTTTTCGAAATTTGTTGCAACAATATATTTTAGGTTTCTTATCTTGCATTAATCAAAATTAATACAGTCCCATCAATTAATTCATATCACACCAGAAAAGAACGAAAATACAATGTATGTATATGCCATTCGCATTCTCCACGGGACCCCGTCATGCACCGTTAGGTTACTTAACTAACGGCAGAGCA
The DNA here is from genome assembly GCA_030015575.1 of Agapanthus africanus. NCBI lineage: Eukaryota > Viridiplantae > Streptophyta > Magnoliopsida > Asparagales > Amaryllidaceae > Agapanthus > Agapanthus africanus. The sequence goes on along the minus strand of CM057343.1, from coordinate 164,485,985 downwards.
GGGGCTGGACTAGCGCGGGTGCAAAACATATACAACATCTACTAGTATATATAAATATATATGACATTCGTCCTAGGCATGATAAGAGCAACATCACAGAATATCAACAAGCAACACAGAATGGTGGATAATCTTGGAGCTTTAGGTTTCATTTGAGCGGCAAATGAGACCCGACGTTCCGGGCCGTGTGGATAGCCCGTGCAATGAAAACCCGGACCATACGAGCGCGGTAAGTTACACGCAAATACCAGAAGTGAGGCAACCACAGTCAACAAAGTAAATGGAACACCCAGCACTTTACGGGATCTGGTAACTTGAGTGCCCCTCCGTGGGGTCATCCTATACCCCTTACGAGTGCGGCGAATAGCCTGCCAATTCCAGAGTGAGGCCCCCTCCGTCTCAACGCCATGAGATGCGGGCCCATTGCCCTCTAGAGCCCGGCTATTCGAGCAGTGCACCGCGGGGTAATCCTAGTACAGAAAAGAAAAAATATATGTACAATGGTGACATCGACCTCAACCCGGTTATGCCCCAATCAAAAAATATACAATCCGGCAGAAACGGTCGTCTACATGTCGGACGCTCGCTCCGCAATAAAAAATATACAAATGAATCTGAACTGTACTAAAACCATTGCACCATAGGCTATCCACCATGACAATCCAACCACAATATCAGCACATTACAGAACATCAATGTGAATATCATGTTCGCAAACCTGTCTAATAGAACGTATAGCAATAAGTCAGGTTGTATCGCTCAATAATATTCACGGCCGTAGAAACAATTGCACAGAAACTAATAAATGGTGTTAATATAGCGACTTCGAAATACTCTGTATTGCCCCAACACTGAGATAACAGAATATGCAATATGGGAAAAATTAAACAATACCTAAAAACCAATATCCAAGAGTCCAGAACACTACCAAAATTCTAAGACCCAAAACCTTACTAGGACCGGCCAGGCCGGGAATATTAGCGTTATGGCTTGCCAAAACTTGGTGTTTGGGCCTCGTTTTTTGGTGGTGTTCAAGTTACCACAAGAGGAGCTTTCTGCACATATTTAAAAAAAATTCAGAAGCCTTGAAAATGGTTTCGATTGTTTCGGAACTATTTTGGTTTCATAACTTTAAACATCGTCTAAACTACTAGTTAAGGTTTTATGGGCTGGCTCTGATACCATGTTGGGTTATACTAGTGCCCTGACCATCTACAGTGGCCGTTTGCGGAACAAAAATTTTAGGGTTTGAAAAACTGGCGCTAGAATAACCCTATGTTGAATCTACCATAAACCTAAACTAGCTATCAAAGAGGATATCTATCTACTATGATAGAATTGTCTCACCCAAAGATCCGTGTCCTTCGGTCTTCTATCCTCTTCTTTGCTCCTAGTGATCTCCTTGATCGAGCTTGTTCATCTATCCTTTCTCCTTCGGTTCTCCTGGATCGAGCTTGATGGCCGGTATTCCTCCGTCGAAGATGATCCACCCGAGGGATGTAGTCCATAGACCTAGCTCCACACTAAGAGTCAAGTGGAGCAACTAGAGACTTTAGATTGCTAATCTAAAGTGCCTAGGATATAGTGTAAGGTTCAATGTGCGTATCTACCTTACCACCTCTCTTGATTCTTAACACATGAGAATGCAGAGAGGAGGTTGAAGATGAAGGTGGAGGAGCTCAAGAAAAAAAGAGAGGAGAGTGAAGCAAATGGTGAGCTTGGAAAAAAATGAATCAAGCATGTGAGAGAAAATCCTCAACCTTGGTTTTGTAAAACAATTTTTACAATATAAAAATCCAACCATGCTTCAATAGTTAGCACAAATGAATTGAAAATTCATTTGTCAACACTATTGAGGCATGATTCTCACCATACTCCACTCACCTTCCTTTACAACTCATTTTCCATTTAAGATAAATGGATAATAACTAAAATGAGGTGTCCACCTTCTAGAATGTTTTCTATATAAATACGGATTACACTCTACTATATATGCATATCTGTATTCGTATCGAAATAAAGATAACCAAAGAGATAGAATAACACGAAGAACATAATACTAGAATATACATATCGAAATACATATATGTAAATTATTAAATCAATACCTAATTTAATAATCGCGCTCAATCCCGAGCAGGGTAGTATTATCAACTGTCCGATCGAAAGTCCGGTTAAGTAGTACAATCGATCGATCGGAACCCTATATGTATCCAATACGGCCACTACATCATTTCTCCTTATCTAGGGAAACCCTCTGTGTGGGACTCTAAAGACACAATAGTATGCCGGCGGTGAATTACTGGATAAATTTATAACCACAACCACGTCAGCGGCACTAGCTGTACGTAATGGCTACGCGGGTACCTGTCGAAAAGGAAAGCCAATGAATAAACACATCCGGATCCCCACTGAGCCTATCTGTGACAATCTCCATACAGTCCGGTCTCTTCGTCTGAGAGTATCGCATACCGGGTCTAGGGGGTTGTAAACGTCAGACCCCAATAACCTGATAATTCATACTGATGCGGCTCAGGACCAATCCGGGAAACTACTGATTAACCTATCAGTAAATCCCAACTGCCTTAGCCAAGGACTTATGGTCCTGGCCAATCGAACACAGTGCGATATTGATTTCCTATACCGGGAGAGACGAATCCCTGACAGTCGCTCACTGTCTCCATATAGCTCAGGTTGTACCCAACCAAAACCTGTTTCACGACTCAGTTGAGCCACAGTAGGGTAGTGATCAAAGTACAGTGGGAACTCACATGAGACAAATGACTATCTCAGTTATGAAGACTAACCTGTACTCATGTCACCTAAGAACTGCTATCTGACGACAGGTATAGTACCATATAGAAGTTCTCAATGAGTCCGTCCAGTGTACTCACACCCAATGAGCACCTGTATATAATCTTAGGTGCGAAAGGCCGATGGTTGCGGGACCAACCATTGCCCCTATCGGGTATAGAAACGTATACACTAGTCTACTCCGGAATATCGATGCCCACTCTCGATACTCCCATGACTAGGGAATTTTTAAGGATTTGCTTATCGACTACCCAGCTCCTACAAGTATGATAGCCATCACAACACAGATAGTCAAGCAATGATCCTACGGGCTTTATCAACATGTATAAATGATATGTAATAACAAGTAAAACATACACACATGTTAATATAAAGATAAACCAGATAGCATACTAGCATATCGAGCAAGATTGTCATGTACATACATATGTCCAAGCATCCACATGTATACATACACAATAATGGCCTGTAGGGCTTACATATCCAACAGTTTGGACAAGTTTTCTTGTTGATCTTCTATTCGTTCAATACCTGGTAGCCGTTATATGCAGCTGTACCGCTGACGTGCTTGTAGGTGTTTAATGTTATCATTATATACTGTCAGCGTCTTGACGAGTCTTTAGAGTAACACATAGAGGTTTCTTACCTCAAGCGAAACAAAGTGTGGCATGTATAGAGATATGTGCGGGAGCTCGATTAAATACGATTATATGATACCGTATTCTAATCTAGCGTTGTTTAATATTAGCAAAATTATATGTGATATAACCGGATTATTAAATCAAGTGTTTATTTAGTAATTTGATATATATATATATATATATATATATATATATATAAACTGCTCACTTGATATTTTCTTCTCTATATATATTATTTGTATATGATATAATAATATGTGTGTGTGTGTGACATGGTTGATTATACACAAGAGTTGTGTATATGAGAATTACATTAGGGTATATGATAAGAGGATAATGATTTACTTCTATGAATTTAGAAAAAGAAAGAATGAGTCATTCTTTGGAAGTGTGTTGTTTACATGACTCATTTCTTGTTTTCTTTTTGTTAATATAAGTTTATTATTTGCTCTTATCTTAACACTCCAAGCCATTCTCATTACCATCTTCATCTCCTCTGTTACGCCCCGCTTCCCAGTGTACGGAGAAGAAACCTGATGGGCCGCGATGTATTTACTCAGAAGTAAACACGTTAAGCGTAAATAAGCAATATATAAATAAAAGCACAAGAATAATAAGAGATGTAATATAAACAACAACTTTTATAACATTCATTCTTTACATTACAACTGATTTGAAAAGGAAAGTACAAGGATGTAAGCAATGCCTAAACAGTGGCATATGAACTAAAATAAGTACAAGTAAAAGCTAGAAGTTTGGCTGCTTAATGAACTGGTCTAAGTCGTCCTAACTGGGCTCGGTCTCCTGAGAGTCGGGTCCTCCTGACGAACATTCCAAAGAAAGAAATAGAAGGAATGTCGTCATCGAATAGCGCTCAATAAGTCCCAAAAGTAAGAGTAGAATAGAATAAAGTAGAACAAGTAGAGAGTATATTGCTGGTAATTGTACAGATTTATGTTTGTTATACTAACGTAGTTGTTTATAGCTTGGTACAGAATGTATCAGTGTGTACGAGAGAAGTTCAACTATCCCGTGGACTATGGGAACAGGAAACTGCAAGGCCCCATCAAAACCTATGGGACAACGGCAATGGATGTTAACCCAGTGTCTTTTAGTGTCCATCACCATGCCACTTTTATAACATTCCGTACCAATCTACCCCGTTAAAACCCTGTAATGTATATTGTATTGATTTGTAGTTATCAGACTTGCCGAAACCATGGATATAAGTTGTTCATGTAAACAGGTTCAGGATGTAAACAAGTTGTCAGGTAATCATGTCAAGATATAGCCATGGTTCGGTTAAGTCAAGTTATGTTTGCATGTTGATATTGTTTTGGTATTCAGGTTCAGGTTCAAGTATACATGTTATAGTTTGGATTCATGTTGAATTTGATTAATGTTTGGATTGGATTCAGATAGAGTTAGACTCAGATTGATTTAGACTAACTTGAGTGAGACACTTTAAACAGATTTGAATCATGAATTATGTTCGGGAGTCATTGGTAACTGCTGCACATGGACGGCGGGATTTGTGTCCTTTTCCAAGACAATTACCATTGATAACACAATTAAGTCTTTCTACCTTAAATAGGAAATCACTCACTTTCTCCGGCTCCCTGAGACTCTAGAGAATTGATCCCGCTTAAACCTATATTTACTAAGGTCCATAATGTACTTTTATATAACTCGAGAGAGTATTATGAAACATATTTCATATACCTTCAAAAAAAACCTCGAGTAATTATTTTTGTTCTTAAGGGTTTTCATGGATGTGAATTTTAAGAATGTGAAGTATTTTAGTGATAGTAGTGTAGCATGGATAGTTCAAGATATTTTAGTGTAAGACTTGTCTTGTAATGATACCTGATCGTATTTTAGTGAAACATGTCATTCTTTTTTTTTGAAAAATATGGAATTTTATTATAACTTAAAAATATGTGGTTTGACAATATTTATATAATTATTAAAAGTTAATTTTTATTATTAAATAGAAAATCTCGTTTTTCCTAAAAATCGTATTAAAATTCTTTCGAGACCGAATGCTCCATGAGGAGGTCTGCATCTCGCTCTACTAGCCCGAAGATGTGCGATTATCCGCACCATCAAAAAGAGGGTTCCCCAAAATGGGTTGTAGAGGCATAATCGCAAAGAGTTTAATAATTCTATTCAAAGAAAACAAGGTTTTTATAGTTGATTATATTTTAATGAAAAGTTGTAATCGCCACAAAGATATGTTTCAAAGAGTATCGTGCTATGTAAACGTGTGTGTATGGGAGGGGTAGGTCATTACCCCTTGAAGTTTTCTAAATGTAATAGAAAGCAAAACAATTAAATATAGTCGAAATAAAGTTCATGGTATTTAAATATAAAACACAATTTAAAGTTATTTAGTATGATGATTTAGGGTGAAAGTTGTTTCTAATTATTAGTTTCATGATTAATCATTAAGGTGTAGAATATGAATGAGCAATGCTTAAGAAAAGATGTATTTTGAAGGGTTTTAGAATCAAATGTCGGTATAACTCCACTTACCTACATATTTTTGAAAAAAGATCATTTTAAGAAGAAAGAGTAGAATGGGGAGGGACTTACTAGCTAGAAGTGTATAGATGAGATAGAAGAAGATTGTATCATCGCCGTGGCATCGCGGAGTCGCCGGAACTTGCTCGATTCCTCATCGGAAGTCGACCTCTTGCTAACTCCACTTGTACTTTTCTTGTACTTAGAAAAATTTAATAATTTTGGCTAGGGATTTCAGAATGAAGAAGGGATAGGGTATGGGGTTGTATTTATTGTGTGAAATTAGGGTTTTAGAATTGAAAGAATGAATTAAAATGCATTTAAATTGGATTTAAAGGTGAAATTGAATTCTCTTCTTAATTTCAGAGTAAACAAATAGTGCAGGGATACTGGGAGTAGGCCAAAGGTTTTATGTCCAAAAAACGGTGGCTAATCCCTACGGATCACCCGCCGTCGCCGGTCCAAGACTCGATCTCGTCGGCCATTCTATGGAGTTGAGGGGTTGGATGCTTGCTACATGTTCCTCTCTGTGTACACAACATTTTACACATTTTTTTTCCTGAATGTTCATTTTGGTGTGCAGTGCACGTGTAAACTTTTGGGCTTCCAAAAGGTTTAAAAGAAAAATTAGGAAAAATAATATGTGGCTGATGGGATTCGAACAGAAGAGATATGTCACAGCAGTGCAAGGCTTTACCAATGAGCTATAAGTGCTTTCTTGTTGTTCTTAAACAAGAATAACTTTTAAATTGTGCTCAGGCTTGCAAACTCCTTTATGTACTTTAAGAAGAAAATTTTTGGAAAATTCATGGTCGTTACATTCTACCCTCCTTATAAAAATTTCGTCCTCGAAATTTGTAGAAAGGAGTTGTAACAAATTCAATAAAAATTTGATTACAGTGGTGGTGAAAAGAACTACTGATATGGTACTGAAAGTGACAGAAAAAAAGTTTGAAAGAATGAAAGGATGCAAGAGTAGTTTTCAAGAAAGCTGTGAGCATGTAATCAAATAGAAGAAACATAAATTAGAATTGGATTTTCAAGAATGTTACAAAGATAAAAATGATAATCGAATAAAAATCAAGAATGGGATATAAGTTAATAAAGAAGATATGGTTCTATGATATACGGTAAAACATAACTAAATTAAGAGGAAAGAGAATCAAAGGCAGAATTCTATGTCACTTAAGTAGAGTACTGTTAGTGTTTATGCCCTAGAAGGCCATTACTGTATCATACTAGTTTGTATATTACTTAATGGAAGCTTGGGATATTCACATGTATATAACAGTCTTGCTAAACATGGTAGTATGCTACTTGGTTATTCTATCTTGATATGTGAGTGTACGTATTGATAGAGCTCTTAGGATCTTGCTTGTCTACCAGCGTTGTGATGGCAGTCACACTAGTGGGGGCTGGGTAGTCTACAAGCACATCCTTATTCAGGTCCCTGGTCGTTGGATTATCGAGACAGAGCATCGATATCCGGAGTAGACTAGTGTGTACGCTTCTCATCCCAGTTGGGGAGATGGTCTGTCCCACAGCCGTCAGTACGTCGTACTGGAGATAGTATGCAGGTGCTCGTTAGGTTACGGGTACACCGGACAGGACTCACAGGGAACTGTTGGTTGGTTTGATACCAGTCGTCAGTAAGCAGTTCCCAGGTGACATGAGTACAGCGTAGTCCGCAGACTTGACACTGCTACTTCGCCTCGAGTGTGTCCCACTGTTCTTAGATTGCTACCCTACCACGGCTCATAGGAGTCGTGCAAACAGGTAGCAGTTGGGTGCAGTCCCGAGCACTTGGAGGCAGTGGCGGTTAGACAGGATTCGTCCCTCCCGGTATTGGGAGTAGATATCGTGCTGTATCAGAGAGCCATTACGCAAAGTCCCTGGCTAGGGCAAGCGAGATTTGCTGGTAGGTTCCAGTAGTTTCTCAGGGTGTAATGGGCTTCACTCCGACACGACTTATACCGCTATTAGGGGACTGACGCTTGCCGCCCCCCTAGGCCCGATATGCGATAGTCTTGGACGAACGGACCGGACTGTATGGAGATTGTCACATCAGACTCAGTAGGAGTTCGGATGGGTTTCCTCATCGGCCTTCTTATCGACAACTACCTGGGGACCGTTACGTACAGCTAGTGCAGCTTGCGGTCTGTGGTTAAACCCACTGCCAGCGTAGTAGTCGAGTCTCTAGAGTCCCACACAGAGAGTTTCCTACTCCAGGCGAAACGATATAGAGGTTGCATGGTTTTGCGACAAAGGGTTCGGACGCATACGTGCGTTTACGCACGTACGACTTTCGGACAGTTTTTACCAGTCGGCTTTGGTTTAAGCCAGTTACTGGTATCCGGTTATTGGATTTTTACAGTCTAAAGTTTTTCCGTATTTTTGCGGATTGGAGGGGCGTTCTCGTAATTGTACGAGAAGCTTCTAGAAGATGTGACTAAGGAGGTTAAGGTGACATAAGCTTTGGATAAGATTAGTGATGTCATGAGGGTGATTCATCATGATCATTAATGCACCATAAATGCTTAATGACTCATGTTAATGAATCACCTCTTTTCATTTATGAAGCATGCTTATTCATTTCTTTTATTCATTATTCTAAAATAAGAATGCTTCATAATATATTATGATACACTCTCTCTCATCTCATTATCTCATCTCACATTCTCTCTCCTCAAGCTCTCATCTTCAAGAGACTAATCCTTAATCCTCATGTGTTGAGATCAAAGGTTTAGTTAGACTTAAACATCCATTACCTTCACTCTATATCATCCTTTCTTCTTTGATTGGCAATCAAAGTAGATTAGTTGCCTCAAGTTAGAGGTGTAGCTTGGAGTTTTGCTCTCGGGTGGATCGTCTACTACCTAGAGAAGGCCGAGGAGAACAAGGAGATCGTAAAGACGAAGGACTAGTTTCATTTGGTATAATCCCTAAACACAATAGTTAAGAAACTCTTTGTGTACGGTTATTTATAGTTTAGCTTCGATTCAAGCGGTTAGTCGATGTTCGTTCTTTAAACATGATCGTTTTTGAAAATTCCGCCTCCCCACAAGTACTGGGGTGTACTACATCGACTTACAGTGGTATCAAAGCCTCGCTAAACACTAAATAACTTGATTGCAAATTTGTACGAATTTTGAACGGAAAAACGAAGCCGAAAAACCCTAAAACTGTTCAGTTTCTGTCGAACTTAAAATGAAGTCCTAAAATTTTTCAGGTGATCTCAGAAAGCTTGTAAACAGTCCAGAAGAACACCCAAGAAATTAGAGCCCATGAATCGGCTAAAGCGCCGCGGAAGGGCGGCGGATCCCACCGATCCGCCGCGGTTCCGCGGCCGAGTTGCCGAGTCATGGACTCGTATTTCTTGTGTGGGTCCTCTCTGGTATTTGGGGTTCTCTGGAATATTTAATATTTGCTCAGCTTACTGTTTAACAGAGCAGATTTTGGAGCAATATTGATGTTGTTTAATCGATCAAAATTGTACAGTATTTGCATATTGGATTATATCTGTGATTGTTTAATGTGTTCGTAAACCTCCCCTAACTGCTAGTATGTCGGTTGGCAGGGGGTTGCACATTTCTGTAATGGTTATATCTGTTTGTGCATATAAACTGTATTGGACTGTTGTGGTGTATAGCCGGGGTTTGCAATGGGTTATTGTTTAATTCATTTGTTGTAAATGTAATTTGTTGTAATATTATTTTTTGCGGGGCACTTCCAGGTTGCGGTTGTAGCCACCGTTGTATTATTTCATTTTACTGTTTTTGCTCCTAGGACTGACCCAAGGTGGGGTACACAAACTGCCGGGCGGGTAGTTTGCCGTACCCGTAGGGGTCGAGGGTGGGGTATCGGCTATTCATCACAACTGTGTAATCTGTCTTTTCTTGCAGGCTCGAAAGAAATACAGATTGCTTGCAAATCCAATATTGTTTATCTGTGTTCTGGAATGAATATCATTGCGTCAGACGAATGTAAAATATCTATATTTATGATAGCTATTTAGACGTCATTTATGTTTTACACCCGCGCTAGCCCAGCCCCCGCTCTGTCGTTAGTTAAGTAACCTAACGGGTGATGACGGGACCCAGTGGCGAATGCGGATGGCATAAGAGGACGTTGTATTTTCGTTGTTTTCTGCAATGATAGGTTAATGATGGGACGCATTATCTGTAATGCAAAGAAAACAAACCAAAGTTTAAATCGTTGGAACAATTTAAAAGAAACCACTCGGTTATTTTTAAAACAGATATTTTTAAATGCGGAGCTTTAACCACTCCTTTTAAAAGCTATCAGGTTCCTTCGGTTATATCAAGTTCACTACGTTCACGGTTTCGCCAAAACCAGTCGTAGCCCTCCGTCATTTCTTATGGATGGTCAGTAGTATTCAAGCTATGCTTGTTGGCATACGTCAAGGCATAGTGCTTGGTAGCTGCTGGGGTATTCATTTGTTGCATAGATAGATGTGTTGTTTTGGGACAGTCGCATTACCTTGTTGGCATACGTCAAGGGTATATACGGGTGGGTTCAAATTAACAAGATAATGATGGGCAGAACTTGACATGTGACTTATGATTTGTTGGCATACGTCAAGGTCATAAGAGCATGGGGCAAAAACTTATATCGGGAATTTCTAAAGAAACTGAAATTTGCAAAGAGATGCATACCATTTGGAGTTTGATGAATGTTGGTAGGATTCCTTCAACATTATCATACGATGATATTTGGATCCCGATCCTACTGTGAGTATATGCTACTTATCAGGATATTCGTCACTTAACGATCAATGCTATAAACCTAGTAGGTGTCCAGAAAGGTGTCAGCGGGGTTACGCCCCCAGAGAAAAGAGGTTATTTAATTAAGGAACTTCGCGAAAGCGTTGGAAAACCTCCCTCGAAGTATCGACACTGGCCTGGCTGAACGGTTAAGCAAGTATTGTACGGTGAGAATAGTCCTGGCTAATTCTTCTTTTATGGTTTGAGGAAGGATTCGAGAAACAGTGGGAGCCATCCAGTTTAGATAAACTAAAAACCACTCTAAACTTGCAAGAGCATCATGCTAAAGTGTTTTCTTCTCTCTCTCCTAATTGCAGCGACCCTGAAAATGACTGGACTTAAGTTACTTTTAGAAAAGAATATACTGACGGGGCCAAACTATAAAGATTGGCTGCAGAATGTCAAAATGGCTTTGACCTATGACAAACTGGGGTACGTCCTCACCGCTACGGCACCTGCTGTCCCTGGTCCCAAATCCAGCAATGCGGATAAGGAAATCCGCAAAACCTGGGATTTAGATTGCGCGAGAGCCAAGTGCGTCGTGCTTGCCTCTATGGACAATGAACATCAGAGGAGGCACGAGGATATGTCCCTGGATGGCATATTTCTCCATACAAAGGAACTTTATGGAGAGCAATCTCGTATAGCAAGATACGAGACCTCTAAGAAATTGTTTCGAGCGAGGTTGGCTGTCGGGTCATCGGTAGGTGAACATGTCCTACAGATGATCGGCTATATTGAAGAGCTCGCAGACCTTGGGACGACTTTGGATAATGAGCTGTATACAGACCTTATTCTCCAGTCCCTTCCTCCCACCTACGCCCAGTTTATCCTCAACTTCAATCTTCAAAGAAAAGAAGTTGAACTTGCGGAACTCCTGAACATGTTAAGGAGTGCAGAGGGCACCTTGCAGAAGGCAAGGGAAACACCCGCTATGTTTATTGGCGGTGCATCTTCTTCCGGGTCCAAGGCTAGGGCCAAAGGAAGGAAGAAGAAGGCCGCACCCAAACCTAGAGGAGGTGTTAGTAAGGTGGGAAAGAAGGGAAAGAAAAAGTTTGCAGCACCGGTAGTTGGCCTGGATGAGTGCTTCCATTGTCACAGGAAAGGGCACTGGAAGAAGGATTGCAAGGCGTGGAACGCCAAGAACCAGGAACCGAAGCAAGCTGTGGCTTCGACTTCAGGTGTGTTTGTAATTGAGAATTGTCTGTCGATCAACTCTACTTCCTGGGTATTGGATACCGGATCAGGATCTCATATTTGCAATTCATTGCAGGCACTGAGAAACCGTAGAGTGCTGAAGGAAGGTGATATGATCCTCAGGGTTGCTAACGGAGCTAGCGTGGGAGCTGCGTCCGTCGGGGATTATCACCTAGGATTGACGAGTGGACACATTTTGGTTTTACATAACTGTTATTTTGTACCAAGCTTAACGTGTAATATCATATCAGTTTCCTTGTTATCAAATAAAGGTTATGATTTCACGTTTGAAAGAGATGTTGTTAACATCCACCTTAATCATGGTTTGATTGGGTCCGGTACTCTAAATAACGGCATATATGTTTTAAACCAACTCCAAATTTTCAATGTCCAGAACACACTAAAAAGAAAGTCTCCAGATTTAAATAAAGCTTTCTTATGGCATTGTAGACTGGGTCACATCAATGAGAGAAGGTTGACTAAGTTGCATAGAGAAGGATATTTGGACACGTTCGAATATCAATCTTATGACACTTGTCAATCCTGTCTCAAAGGAAAGATGACAAAGACTCCATTTACTGGACAAGGAGTAAGAGCGAGCGAGCTCTTAGGACTCATACACAGTGATGTATGCGGTCCAATGTCTACACATGCAAGAGGTGGTTATTCCTACTTCATTACTTTTACAGACGATTTCTCTAGGTTTGGACATGTCTTCTTGATGAAGCATAAATCCGAGGCCTTTGAGAAATTCAAGGAGTACAAGAGTGAAGCGGAAAACCAAACAGGCAAAAGTATTAAGACACTGAGATCTGATCGAGGTGGAGAATACTTAAGTACCGAGTTCCTAGGTTACCTAAAAGAGAAAGGAATTCTCTCTCAGCTTACTCCTCCATACACTCCACAGCATAACGGTGTATCGGAGAGACGGAATCGAACCCTATTGGATATGGTACGATCCATGATGAGTAACGCTGAGTTACCGCGATCTTTCTGGGGATATGCGCTAGAATCAGCGATACATCTTTTGAACAGAGTTCCAAGCAAAACTGTGCCTACCACACCATATCAGATGTGGAGTGGGAAGAAACCCTATCTTCAGTACCTGAAGACATGGGGGTGTCCAGCTTTTGTAAAAAAGCAGCATCCGGACAAGCTCGAGGCACGCTCAGTAGAGTGTAAGTTTGTGGGATATCCGAAGAACTCTACAGGATATTGTTTCTATTATGCAGAGGAACAAAAGGTTTTTGTTTCTCGTCATGCCCGCTTCTTAGAAAATGAATTTTTGGAAAATCAGAAGAGTGGGAGCGTAGTAGAACTGGAAGAAATTCCAGAACAACAAACTGCTACTGAAAGTTTGGTAGAACCAGAGGTTCAAGAAGAACAGAACATTCCCGCACCCCTCCGCAGGAGTAGTAGGACGTCTCATCCGCCTGAGAGATACTACGGTTTTCTCATAGATGGGGATAGAGAGGATTGCATCATAAATGATGATGAACCTACTGACTTCCGGCAGGCCATCCAGAGCGGCGACTCGGTACGATGGCTAGATGCAATGCGGACCGAGATGGAGTCCATGTACACCAACAAAGTATGGACTTTGGACTTTGCTCCAGATGGGGTAAAACCCATAGGATGCAAATGGATCTTCAAGAAAAAGATTGGTGTAGATGGACAGGTGGAAACCTATAAGGCTAGACTTGTTGCAAAGGGTTTTCGTCAAAGACCTGGTTTGGACTATGACGAAACTTTTTCTCCAGTGGCTATGCTCAAATCCATTCGGGTCCTTCTTGCTATTGCTGCCTTCCATGATTATGAAATCTGGCAGATGGACGTAAAGACGGCTTTTCTGAATGGAAATTTAGAAGAGTGCGTCTATATGGATCAGCCAGAGGGTTTTAATCAGAGTGGGAGCAGCGGGAAAGTTTGCAAGCTGCTTAAGTCCATTTATGGACTAAAGCAGGCATCGCGGAGTTGGAACATCTGTTTTGATGAGACAGTCAAAGAATATGACTTTATCAAAAATCCAGATGAACCGTGCATATATAGTAAAGTTGTGGCCAGAAGTGTCGTATTCCTCATCTTGTACGTGGATGACATTCTATTAATAGGAAATGACGTTCCTATGCTACAATCTGTCAAAGGATTCTTGTCACACAGGTTCTCAATGAAAGACCTGGGTGATGCCTCGTACATTCTGGGGATCCGGATCTATCGTGATAGATCCAAGAGGATGTTGGGACTTTCGCAGTCCAGGTATATCGACACCGTACTGAAAAAATTCAGTATGGAAGATTCTAAGCGCGGTAATTTACCGGCTTGTCACGGAATCACCCTCTCCAAAGAGATGTCTCCCAAGACTGATTTGGAAAGGGAACGCATGTCTATTATACCCTACGCTTCTGCGGTAGGCTCTATAATGTATGCGATGTTGTGCACCAGACCAGATGTAGCTTATGCACTGAGCGTGGTAAGCCGGTATCAGTCAGACCCAGGGGAGAAACACTGGATAGCAGTAAAGAACATTCTCAAGTACCTGAGGAGGACTAAGGAGATGTTCTTGGTTTACGGCGGAAAAGACCTCAGGTTGGAGGCCTTTGCCGATTCTGGCTTCCTGAGTGATAAGGACGATTCCAAGTCCATGTCGGGTTATGTCTTTACCCTCAATGGAGGGGCGGTGTGCTGGAAGAGCTCCAAGCAGGACACCGTTGCTGACTCGACGATGGAAGCGGAGTATATAGCTGCTTGCGATGCCGCAAAAGAAGCAGTCTGGATGAAGAAGTTCCTAACAGAACTTCAGGTTGTTCCTACCATAGTTGATCCAATACCTCTGTATTGCGACAACAACGGAGCTATAGCTTTAGCGAAGGAACCAAGGTCCCATCAGAAGTCCAGACACATCTTGAGGCGGTATCACCTGATCAGGGAGATCATTGATCGTCAGGAGATCGAGGTTCGGAGAGTTGCTTCTGAAGAGAACATTGCTGATCCATTCACGAAGGCCCTTCCTCAGATTTAGTTCGAGAGGCTACTCGAGATCATTGGTCTACGATATGCCAGTACATGGCCCTAGTGCAAGTGGGAGATTGTTAGTGTTTATGCCCTAGAAGGCCATTACTGTATCATACTAGTTTGTATATTACTTAATGGAAGCTTGGGATATTCACATGTATATAACAGTCTTGCTAAACATGGTAGTATGCTACTTGGTTATTCTATCTTGATATGTGAGTGTACGTATTGATAGAGCTCTTAGGATCTTGCTTGTCTACCAGCGTTGTGATGGCAGTCACACTAGTGGGGGCTGGGTAGTCTACAAGCACATCCTTATTCAGGTCCCTGGTCGTTGGATTATCGAGACAGAGCATCGATATCCGGAGTAGACTAGTGTGTACGCTTCTTATCCCAGTTGGGGAGATGGTCTGTCCCACAGCCGTCAGTACGTCGTACTGGAGATAGTATGCAGGTGCTCGTTAGGTTACGGGTACACCGGACAGGACTCACAGGGAACTGTTGGTTGGTTTGATACCAGTCGTCAGTAAGCAGTTCCCAGGTGACATGAGTACAGCGTAGTCCGCAGACTTGACACTGCTACTTCGCCTCGAGTGTGTCCCACTGTTCTTAGATTGCTACCCTACCACGGCTCATAGGAGTCGTGCAAACAGGTAGCAGTTGGGTGCAGTCCCGAGCACTTGGAGGCAGTGGCGGTTAGACAGGATTCGTCCCTCCCGGTATTGGGAGTAGATATCGTGCTGTGTCAGAGAGCCATTACGCAAAGTCCCTGGCCAGGGGAAGCAAGATTTGCTGGTAGGTTCCAGTAGTTTCTCAGGGTGTAATGGGCTTCACTCCGACACGACTTATACCGCTATTAGGGGACTGACGCTTGCCGCCCCCCTAGGCCCGATATGCGATAGTCTTGGACGAACGGACCGGACTGTATGGAGATTGTCACATCAGACTCAGTAGGAGTTCGGATGGGTTTCCTCATCGGCCTTCTTATTGACAACTACCTGGGGACCGTTACGTACAGCTAGTGCCGCTTGCGGTCTGTGGTTAAACCTACTGCCAGCGTAGTAGTCGAGTCTCTAGAGTCCCACACAGAGAGTTTCCTACTCCAGGCGAAACGATATAGAGGTTGCATGGTTTTGCGACAAAGGGTTCGGACGCATACGTGCGTTTACGCACGTACGACTTTCGGACAGTTTTTACCAGTCGGCTTTGGTTTAAGCCAGTTACTGGTATCCGGTTATTGGATTTTTACAGTCTAAAGTTTTTCCGTATTTTTGCGGATTGGAGGGGCGTTCTCGTAATTGTACGAGAAGCTTCTAGAAGATGTGACTAAGGAGGTTAAGGTGACATAAGCTTTGGATAAGATTAGTGATGTCATGAGGGTGATTCATCATGATCATTAATGCACCATAAATGCTTAATGACTCATGTTAATGAATCACCTCTTTTCATTTATGAAGCATGCTTATTCATTTCTTTTATTCATTATTCTAAAATAAGAATGCTTCATAATATATTATGATACACTCTCTCTCATCTCATTATCTCATCTCACATTCTCTCTCCTCAAGCTCTCATCTTCAAGAGACTAATCCTTAATCCTCATGTGTTGAGATCAAAGGTTTAGTTAGACTTAAACATCCATTACCTTCACTCTATATCATCCTTTCTTCTTTGATTGGCAATCAAAGTAGATTAGTTGCCTCAAGTTAGAGGTGTAGCTTGGAGTTTTGCTCTCGGGTGGATCGTCTACTACCTAGAGAAGGCCGAGGAGAACAAGGAGATCGTAAAGACGAAGGACTAGTTTCATTTGGTATAATCCCTAAACACAATAGTTAAGAAACTCTTTGTGTACGGTTATTTATAGTTTAGCTTCGATTCAAGCGGTTAGTCGATGTTCGTTCTTTAAACATGATCGTTTTTGAAAATTCCGCCTCCCCACAAGTACTGGGGTGTACTACATCGACTTACAAGTACCGCATTGTAATTATGTTGCAGTTCATAGTTACAATCACATAACTCCATTTAAATAACCGAAATCCCACCATCAGAGTTAAGGTGATAAGGTTTAAGAAACAATCATGTAAAAATCAAAGGAAGATCAAGAGTTTGTAGTTTCGTATTACGTCGAGACAAGATTATCAGGGAAAACAAGAAAAGATTCAAAGGAATGCAATCATGTTGCAGGCGTTACAGTCTAGCCTCCTTAAAAGAATTTCGTCCGGGAAATTCTCTCAAGTTGCGACATGAAGTATTGTGACGCTCCAGTGTCGAACAGTGCAAGTGCAGTAATAGTGGCTGCTAGTATAGTACTTATATTGTGTGGGGTTGGTTTTAGATACAAAGAAAAATATAGAGGTATATAAGGATTTGAAAAGATGAAAGGATTTGGAATTACCAGTGATAACTTGGTCAGTGGTTTCGGCTTCTCCAACCGGCATCATGGATGGCTGGCTTCCTGGCACTTTTCTTTGTTCCTGCTGGTACATTTCGGACTGACGGTGTAAAGGTGGTCCTTACGAAGGTGGTGTAGTAGTAGGAGTTTGTATAGTAAATCTTGGCGTGGGGTTTGTGTCTGTCTGTACTTTGAGCATGCCCTTAGAGTGTGTTCAGGCGATCCACAAATCATACAAAGACCATTAGCTCGCCTGCAGTCCTTTACTTCATGTCCGAGTTTCTTACAATAATAGCATGTCATTGCTGGCGGTTTCCTTTCCTTCTTCTTGATATAATCCTAAGCTGCCCTTAAGGCTGCCTTAGTGCGAACTAGTCCTTGGTGAAGGAGAGCAACCTTCTCCTGCGGTCCCTCAACTAGAATCCTGGTTGTTTCAAGGAACGCCATTGATCTTATCAGTAAGTTCTCAACGGTAATGGGTGGTAGTGTAGGTGGTGGAGTGTTGCCGTTCACGTTAGTACTCGTGTTGTTTGAAGGATCCATGACCTTGATGGAAAATAAAGGGTTAGGATAGATTCAAGGAATTTGTAATGTGAAGAATGTATAGTTACTAATTCTTATAATTCTTGTGATATAAATTGCTTAGGATTCTATGCAGAACTGACCTGCATGGTCCGCCAACAAAACCTGTCATGCACCGCTTCCCAGTGTTCGAAAAAGTAGACGTGACGGGCCGCGACATATTTACTCAGAATTAAACACGTTAAGCATAAATAAGCAATATATAAATAAAAGCACAAGAATAAATGTAATATAAAAAACAACTTTTTCTAATATTCATTCTTTACATTATAACTGATTTAAAAAGGAAAGTACAAGGATATAAGCAATGCCTAAACAGTAGCCTATGAACTGAAAAAGTATAAGTAAAATCTGCAATTCTGGCTGCTTTATGAACCGGTCCAAGTCGTCCTGGCTGGGCTCGATCTCCTAAGGGTCCGGTCCTCCTGACGAACATTCTAAAGAAAGAAATAGAAGGAATGTCGTCAACGAACTAGCGCTCGGTAAGTCCCAAAAGTAAGAGCAGAATATAATAAAGTAGGACAAGTAGAGAGTATATTACTGGTAATTGTACAGATTTTTGTTTGTTATACTAACATAGTTGTTTGTACCTTGGTACAGAATATATCAGTGTATACGAGAGGAGTCCAACTATCCTGTGGACTATGGGAACAGGAAAGTACAAGGCCCCGTCAAAACCCATGGTACAACGATAATGGATGTTAATCTAGTTTCTTTTAGTGTCCATCATCATGCCACTTTTAATCCATTCCATATCAGTCTACCCCGTTAAAACCTCGTAATGTATATTGTAATGATTTGTAGTTATTAGACTTGCCGAGACCATGGATACAAGTTGTTCATGTAAATAAGTTCAGGATGCAAACAAGTAGTCAGGTAATCAAGTCAAGATATAGCCATGGTTCAGTCAAGTCAAGTCATGTTTGCATGTTGATATTGTTATGGTATTTAATTTCAGGTTCTTATATACATGTTATAGTTTGGATTCAGGTTGAATTTGATGCATGTTTGGATTGGATTCATGTTTGGATTGGATTCTGGTTGGATTAAGATCGAGTTAGATTCAGATTGATTTAGCATCGACTTGAGTCAGACACTTTAAAAAGATTTGGATCCTGAATTAAGTTCGGGAGTCATCGGTAACTGCTGCACATGGACAACAGGATTTGTGTCTTTTTCCAAAACAATTACCATTCATAATGTAAGTCTACGGTAGCGCCCCGGCCGTCTGTCTGAGGCTAAAATGCGGAAACGATAACTTTTTCTAAAATAGAAACCGGCACTATCGCAGACTTTAATCCCAGATCGAACCATTAACCTATAACAAGCTAACTAGAGAAGGGTTAAAAAAGCTATACCGATCGATCCGTGTCCTTCGGTTTTTGTCCACCAACCCAAGCTATTCGCGGCATCTCCGGTCTCCGGTCTCCTCGTCGGAAAGGGCACCACATCTTCGAGTCTTTTTACGAGCTCTTGCTTCGTCCGAAGCAACTCGGACGCGAAGTTTGCTAGCCGACGTTTCCAAGGTGATGTAGAGAATGTGTGTGATCACTTTGTCTCTTGCATCCATTGATTCTCAACGCATGAGAGTGTATGGATGGAGGTTG
Organism: Agapanthus africanus; assembly: GCA_030015575.1. Classification (NCBI taxonomy): domain Eukaryota; kingdom Viridiplantae; phylum Streptophyta; class Magnoliopsida; order Asparagales; family Amaryllidaceae; genus Agapanthus; species Agapanthus africanus. Next base: position 164,466,433 of record CM057343.1, on the reverse strand, counting down.
AATATGAAGCCATCAATTGAGATTGTGAGCTAGAGGAAGAAGAAGAAGAGGAGCCTTTCTTTCTTATGTTGTATATAATAAATTGAGAGAGTGAGAGAGTGAAAAATACAAGATCAAAACTCCCCTCTTGGCTACCCTCTCTCTCTCTTCTTATCATATCAACACTAAATCAATCAAATAATGTGACACATGCACGAAGAAAGAGACCATGAGTCACCACTTGTGCATGTGTCACAATTAATGCTCCTAATCATGATTCCTAGGTCATTATTTCCATTTGTAAACATTAACCCAAATGTTTACAACAACAAAAAGATACGGCAACATCTAAAGTAAACTCGTGACGGATCACAAGGATACCCCTCATCTGTATATACATACGTGCATCCGCATTCCGGCTAAATGCGAATGCGATGAGACTAAAGTAATCCAACAAATCTAATACTAGGATCCGGCTTAAACCAAAGCCCACTAGTATGATCCGCCCGATCATGATCCATGCGCTACTGCACGTATATGATCGGACCCTGCCATATATCATACGGCCTCTAAAACGTTTCGCCCGAAACTTGACAAACTGTCTGTGGGCGACTCTAAAGACTCGTCAATACAATGGCTGTGGATTTAAACACCAGCACGTCAGTGGTACTAGCCGTACGTAACGGGCTACCAGGTATTGACCAAAAGGGATGCCAATGAGCGAACTCATCCTGACACCCTACTGAGCCTGTCAGTGACAATATCCGTACAGCCCGGTCCGTTCGTCTGTGAGCATCGCATGTCGGGCCTAGGGGGTTGGTAAAAGTCAGACCCCCAAAAGCGGTACAAGTCGTGTCGGAGTGTAGCCCAAAACACCCTGAGATACTACTGGAATACCAACCAGTAAATCTCCTGCCTTGACCAAGGACTTCATATAATGGCTCTCCTAGACACAGCGCGATCTCACCCCCAACACCGGGAGAGTTGAAACCCCTGCCGATCCGCTCACTGCCTCCATATGGCTCGGGACTGTACCCAACTAAAACCTGTTTGCACGACTCCTTTGAGCCGTGGTAGGATAGTAATCAAAGCTCAGTGGGAATTCACACGAGACAAATGACGATCTCAGGTCGATGAACTAACCTGTACACATGTCACCAGGGAACTGCTATCTTACGTCGGGTACAATACCAACTAGCATGTTCCCGGCGAGTCCTGTCCGGTGTACTCATAACCCAATGAGCACCTGTATACATCTTAGGTGAACCAACTGACACCAATGGTTTCTGAGACCAGCCACCGCCTTTGTCGGGGTCTCGAATGTATACAACAGTCTACTAATGGAGTATCGATGCCCAGTTTCGAAACTCCCACGAATTAGATGAGTCGAAAATTTAAAGAGAAGAAAAGAAACAATTCATGATTTAAAGAATTGAAGTTCAAGAATTAGTAAATTCTACTCTAAATCAAGAAACAATAAAATCAAGAATTGAGAATTTGTGATGATTTCCAAATCAAATATCAAGAATCGAAGTGAGGCTCGTAGGAATCGATCGGATCTATAGATGTGATGAAATCTAGCGATTACGTATTCTTATCCATCGATGAATTGATACTAGATCGATGATGATCAACGAGAATTAGGGATTTCTTGTGAAACTAGGGTTTCATCATCTATCCCTTGTTCCTTCGTCGATATCATTCACATTCTAGCCTCTAGTAAATTCAAGAATCGATCGTGGATCCCTAATTTCGAGCGATCACAATTAAGAAAGCATCGCAACGAAACTAGGTCGTCGATTCTTCAATTTGCTAGGGTTTACAAAACTCGTAGGACTTAAGAAGCGTTTTAAGATTTGTTACATCATCATTCTATTGATCGTCTCGACTCCTTTACGAGCGGAGTTTTACTCAAACATCACAACAAGAACCACAATCATAAATTGAGATCGAATCATGATGCAAGAATTTAAAGAAAGCAAGATTAAAGAATTTCACCTTTTATTTATCAACAATTCCGTTACAATTCGCTCAAGAACAACAAGAGGAATAAACTCGATCGTCGATTTGGCTTCCCTCGTCTCCTTGAGTCGCGGATCGGCTTTGATCACTTGCTCGATTGAACATTGGCTCCGCTCCTAAAAGGTTGAAGGCTTCTTGCTTGAATGGTACTCGGTGTTCTTGAAATTGGGTTGGATTTTGAATTAGGGTTTACAAGTTGTGTCACTCAACTTATATTGAATTTGGGGAGAGAGAGAAGAAGTCCCTTAACCCTAGATCTAGGTTTCCTTTAATAAGCCATCCAACACCCTAGATCTAGAATTCAAATTTCAAATTTCCCTTCAAAAGTTTGTTAGAGAGAGGCTTATAGAAATAGTTTGTTGGAGGGATGCTTCTAGAACTAGGTTGTTAGGCCGAGCCTTCTAGATGAAGCCACGTGTACAATCTGGAGTCTTCTGGAAGCCTTGTTTGTTACAGGAAGCCACGTGTCAAAATTTCCAGAGCTGATGTCAACATCATGCCGTGGACCCGCGGCGGGAAGCGCCCATTGGCCGCGGATCCACGGCCTATTTGAAGCCTTGGGGCTTTTGTCTTCTGTTATGATTTTGGGCTGACTTTGTGGACTTTTTTTGATATGTTTATTCCCAAAATTCCTTCTAGATCATTTCCAGATCTCAGATCTTTGAGTTGGCGAATTTTTTATCAGCACTTTGGAAATTTTGGCTCGGTTCCTGGAATTTTCCTGCACAGACTTCGAAACAAGTGTTGCGCTACACAAGAATGATGCGATGCCATGATAAACGCTCAATTTCCCTTAAAATGCCGGTTTCAGTATACCACACAGGTAATCTTGTATTTTACGACTGTTTTGCTAATATGTGCTATATGAATTCCGAACACCTCTAGATGAGTGCAAATGGTAGGGAAATTGTCGAGTTAAAAATACATTATTTTCGACTGATCAAATTCCCCCAAACTTATTTTCGATCGTCTTGAGCGAACTGTTTTATTAAAAAGAGAAGGGGAAAATAAAGAAAGAGAAAAACTAACTAGCACACTTTCGTAGGCAACACGATTGCAGTGAGCACGTGCAACAAGCCTTTAAACCTCTAGGTATTCCTAGTAGGAGGAGTGTTGTCTCCTGAGGGTTTTCAGCGGATTGCACCCACAAAATCCAATAATTAAAGGAAGACCGTGAATATTACATATAAAGATAAGAACTGTAAAAGAAAGATTTTGAAAATTAGAGTTTCCAACTATGCTAGCTTTTCGGTTGTCATGAGCCATATCTTAATAGTCATGAAAAGATGTTAGAAATCACATCATCCCTCAATAAAACATCGTCTTTATTCTTCATTCCTATCTTTCTTCTAAACATCGATCATATAACCCTACGTGTGTGTAAAGAACATCCCTACACCCGGAGAATTCAATTCAAGCTATCATACTCTTGTCCATCTGCCTCAGTATTTTTTAATTAATGAATATTTAGATTTGCTCACACATTTTCATGCGACCGTTAATACTTCTGGAGGTACTAACCGACCGATTACTCATGTGCTTGCTTATACGGTGTTTTTCCTTGTCTTGCACCACCTAAGGCTTAGCAGTGACTCCCAGACTAGTTGGTCTTAGGCACTAGGTGATGAAGCACCCTCGCCATATTTTTTTATTGCTGCCTTGGCGATAACAAAACCAGTGTTCATTTTTTTCACCATTTTATATTTTATTCATTTTTTTTATTCCCTTCATACTTTGGCTTTAAGAAAAGAGCATTTCAAGGTATCCTCTACTATCCCGGGCTTCAAGACATGTGTAAGTGCGAATAGCAGGGTATCAACGTTCAAAATGTTTGGCTTCCAGAATAGGAACTATTTTTCAGACTTATTTTTATCCTCAAATTAGTGACTTCTTTCATCTTACTAACCCTTGGGACAACGGCTCATAACTACTTATTACTAGTTCGTATAAGAAAACTTCTAATTTTCTTGGTTTTCTTAAATTTTTCTAATCTTTTGGATGTAATTTTTTACTATCTAATCTTTTATTATCTTATTTATGTACAAAATATTTTATTTTATTTTTTGAATTTTTTTTAATTTTTATAGGTTTTAAAATGTTTTGTGCTTATGCAAGGTGATATGCAAATGATGCGAAAATAAGCACAAACCTCCCCCAAACTTGTTTTCAACAGTATCCTCACTATTGTCATCCGCTAAATCTCGAAAAACCTATAAGCTTAAGAGGAAATTTATTAACGGGGGCAAAATATTTAAGTGATGATCCTCCCCCAAACTTATATTTGGCTCATCATTTTGTAAAAATTTTTTTTTCAATAGCCAGAAAATATATCCCCCCAAACTTGAGTTAAACCATATTAATCTTTGAAAATCACAAGAGGGGGTCAAAAATTATTGGTCGATGACAAGCTTTGCAAAGACCGAAAGTTAACACCAACCATTCGAAAATTTTATCAATGTAGTGCTCTGGTTTGTGGAAGAAGAAGTGGGGAAAAGGTATGTGGTGGAATAGAATGTGTGTGCGTCTCATTTTGGAGAGACGATACAGTGAATATGATGGATTGCTCGCATTCTTTTTACAGTTCAGAAGAAGGGGTGGAGGTTCAATTTCATTGATTGGGAGAAGATTCATCTCAACAACCGTGTCATTCAAAAATGCGAGTTTATCAGCGAAGATCTCCTCAAAAGTTTCATCAATACCCCGAAGAATAATGTCATCACAAAGTGCGGGGTGATCTTCAGACTCTAAAAGTAGTTCATAATCAGTGTTAGTTGTTGACCCGGACATCTCGGTGGAAGAGTCCGTATGTGTATTATACATAGTTGGGTCAAACAACAACGAATGAAAAGAGTCAAGATCAGTATCATAAGGATCATCAAATTCGCTGCTGTCAACATCCATTAAGTCGACAGAACATGCTTGAGCAGTAGGTTCGGAGGGTACACTTCCCAACTTGTAAATGTTCAGCTCAATTGACCTATTCCCGAAGGATATGGTCATAGAGCCATTACGACAGTTAATTATAGTATTGGAAGTGGCCAAAAAGGGGCGACCTAAAATCACCGGAATTTGATTCTGTGGGTTCGCTATAGGCTGTGTATCAATTACAATAAAGTCCACAGGGAATACAAATTCCCCGATTTTTATTAACACATCCTCCAGTTCACCCTTAGGTTTGGTGCTTGATCGGTCAGCCATCTGGAGAGTTATGCTCGAGGGCTTTAACACTCTGATACCTAGTTGCTCATAAACTGAGTATGGAAGCAAGTTAACACTAGCGCCAAGGTCTAGCAGAGCACGGTTGATGTGTTTCTCTCCAATAGAAATAGAAATAGTAGGACAGCCAGGGTCCTTACGTTTCTGTGGTATTTGTTGGGGGAAAGCCGTGTCTACAGTCTTTGCCATGAATATCTTCTTGGGCACTTGAGTCTTCCTCTTCCTAGTGCATAAGTTCTTAAGAGTTTTCGCATAGGACGGAACTTGTTGGATGGCATCTAGGAGAGGGATGTTGATGTTAACTTGCTTAAACATGTCTATAATATTCTCCATATATGGACTCGATTTGTTAGCCCTTAACCGATTAGGATAAGGTGCTTTAGCAATAAGCGCTGGGTCCATTATAGGAGAAGGAAGTGTGTGTGGACCCGATCCCAGAATAGAAGTGGGGATCGTCTGTGGAGAACTAAAAGAGGTGGGCTGAGGTGGCGAGCCTTGTGGGAAACGAAGAATAGGCTCGTGAGACGGCGGTGGGGTAGAAGAACAAGGATCAGAAGTAGAAGTGTGTGTGTGAGGAAAGGTCTCAGCCAGGGTGTTATTGATAGATCTTTCAGTATCATCAAACTCTTCCCCAATGTGATTGTCAAGCACTCTTCCATATCTCAACGTGATTGCATTCACATGATGTGAATAGCCAGGATTGGGCAAAGGTTGAGCTGGAAGTTTCCCTTTCTCTCTTGCACTCATTTCAGCTTTTAATCGTGCAATTTCTTCTTCCATCGATTTAATAGTCTCGCTTTGGGACGCAGAGTTTTTCTCAATTTTATCGACGGAAGACTTTATTGTCCAAAGCAAATTCATGAATGAAGAGGATTCGTCAGTACCGGTTAACTGCAAAGGATCAGACGGTGCAGGTGTGTTGACCGGATTTTGAATGTTTTGTACTTGGAAGGGGTGCTGACTCAATGGAAGTGGTTGCTGTTGTGGTGGAGGAGCCCTTTGGAAATTGTTTTGGTTTGGAACCGTGTTTTGAGATTGTGATTGGTTCCAAGCAAAGTTAGGGTGATTCCTCCAACCCTGATTATATGTGGAAGAAAATAGATCGTTCCTAGGTTTTTGAAAAGCAGCATTGGTATGCTCATGACCTTGAAACGGACATTCTTCCGTTAAGTGAGAAGGATCAGAACAGCATCCACATACAGTTTTGGAGAGTGACATTTGATTTAGGGCGGCAGCTAAAAATCTATTTTCCATAGTCTCGAGTTTCTTTTGCATAGCTGAAATGTCAGCTCTAACTCTTATGGAAACTTCCGATTGGTTATTTCCACCCCTAGACGATTGACTCACACCCTCCCACTGTAAAGATTTTTCAGCGAAATCTTCTAGGAATTTCCAGGCTTCCCCATCATCTTTGGTCATGAAGTTGTCTTGACACATTAATTCAAGGGTCTGTTTTGTGTTAGGATTAATGCCCTCAAAAATAATTCGGCACAGATCCCATCTGGGGATTCCGTGATATGGACATTGAACTAACAGATCCTTAAAGCGTTCAAGACATTTTGAGAATGTTTCGTTTGGAAGCTGGGTGAATTGATTGATTTCGCTACGGACTCGAGCTGTCTTATGATTTGGGTAAAATTTCTTAAGGAATGCTTTGACGAATTCTTCCCAATTTGAAATGGAATGTGCGGTAGTGTTATACAGCCACTTCTCGGCTATATCGCACAAGGTAAATGGAAGAAGACGTAGACGCATAGCAACCATAGAAAGTTATGACGTACCCATCATTGTGCATACATTTTCAAATTTCGTGATAAATACATATGCGTCTTCAGAATCGAGACCGTTGATGTATTGGGGTTTAATCTAAAAATTGTCCCCGTTGGCTGGTGGAATAGAGAGAGATGTCGAAAGAGGACCTCATGTAGGATAGCACCTCTCTTGGAGAGAGATGCGGGGTGGATTCTGCGCACCAACGGACGGCGGCAGAGTAGTGGTAAAGAAGTTCGATGGAGAATCGTCCATCAAAGTGGGTGTGGTGGTAGGTAATGAAGAGGTAAATGTAGAAATACCGACTTCAGAGTCGATCGGTGGGACGCGGACTAAACGGGCACTAGAATCCCGTGTCCAGCCTATCTTGCACTAAAAGGGTTTAATACAAGTGGCAGCGTGAATATAATTAGGGGAAAGAATGAATGTGATTGGTGTTTGTTTTGAAAAATATACGGATTTTTGAAAAAATGATGCGATCACAAAAAATGCAACAAGAAAAACCCTAATTCTAGTGGTCACCTAGGTCAAAGCTCTAGACCGCTCCTAACTACCAAAAGACAAGTCGCAGGATAAATCCTCCACTGCCTCTTTGTCTCCCCTGTGGCCAAGTAAGTGCCAGGTAAGTGGGAGGTTATCCACTACGTAAGTAGTCGGCCTAATTAAGTAACCACTTGCCTTAGATACACTTACCTTAGACACCACAAAAGAAACGCGGATAAACAATGGATTACCCGCGACCTTCTTCTGTCCTAAGTGAGCGCGACGGTCGTTAGAGTCATCTCTAGATTTCTTTTAGTTAATGAGGGTAATGTGGATGCAAGTTTGTGATTTTTGGGGCTTAGGAAGGGTAATGAACTCCCCACCTAATCTGGATTTGGCCGTGCCCCTTAATTTCCGTATTAATATGCAAACAACCAAAAATAAAAAACACGCACAATTTTTATTGTTTTTTGCGGCGCAACGAATTTTTAAAAAGAAACCTGCAGCAAATTGTTAATTGGAGCAGATGAGGAAGGAGATAAGAAAGATAGAAGTTACCTGAGAAATTCCCGTGCACTGTAGCTACAGTGTAGTCGCGGTTCTGCCACAATGAGCTGCTCTTGCCGCGGATGCGCGGTGGTAAGGGTTGATCACTGCACAAAAATTTCAGTAACTGTTACTGTTCACCTCCTGTTGCCTCTGGAATATTCCAAAAAATTTTCCTCTTGCTCAGCAGATTCCAGATTCCCTCGCAACAAATCACAACAACATGTTTAGGGTTTGTGCGAATTTAGATCTAAAAATATTGATGGAATAAATTTTTCAACTCAAATTTCAAAAATGAACGAATTAGCGCACGATCCCCGGCAACGGCGCCATTTGATTCAATGAAAATTCTCGTTGTGTATGTTTAGAAAATGATGTTTCACAATCAAAGAATATTTGACCGCAATCAATAACGGTGTCGATTGTAGCGCGTTAGTAAGTGCGGATCGTCCATAGGGAAAGTGTAATCGTTCGTGTTTTGAATTAGATGAGTCGAAAATTTAAAGAGAAGAAAAGAAACAATTCATGATTTAAAGAATTGAAGTTCAAGAATTAGTAAAATCTAGTCTAAATCAAGAAACAATAAAATCAAGAATTGAGAATTTGTGATGATTTCCAAATCAAATATCAAGAATCGAAGTGAAGCTTGTAGGAATCGATCGGATCTATGGATGTGATGAAATCTAGCGATTACGTATTCTTATCCATCGATGAATTGATACTAGATCGATGATGATCAACGAGAATTAGGGATTTCTTGTGAAACTAGGGTTTCATCATCTATCCCTTGTTCCTTCGTCGATATCATTCACATTCTAGCCTCTAGTAAATTCAAGAATCGATCATGGATCCCTAATTTCGAGCGATCACAATCAAGAAAGCGTCGCAACGAAACTAGGTCGTCGATTCTTCAATTTGCTAGGGTTTACAAAACTCGTAGGACTTAAGAATCGTTTTCTGATTTGTTACATCATCATTCTATTGATCGTATCGACTCTTTTACGAGCGGTGTTTTACTCAAACATCACAACAAGAACCACAATCACAAATTGAGATCGAATCATGATGCAAGAATTTAAAGAAAGCAAGATTAAAGAATTTCACCTTTTATTTATCAACAATTCCGTTACAATTCGCTCAAGAACTACAAGAGGAATGAACTCGATCGTCGATTTGTCTTCGCTCGTCTCCATGAGTCGCGGATTGGCTTGGATCACTTGCTCGATTGAAGATCGGCTCCGCTCCTAAAAGGTTGAAGGCTTCTTGCTTGAATGGTACTCGGTGTTCTTGAAATTGGCTTGGATTTTGAATTAAGGTTTACAAATTGTGTCACTCAACTTGTATTGAATTTGGGGAGAGAAATAAGAAGTCCCTTAACCCTAGATCTCGGTTTCCTTTTATAAGCCATCCAACACCCTAGATCTAGAATTCAAATTTCAAATTTCCCTCCAAAAGTTTGTTAGAGAGAGGCTTCTAGAAATAGTTTGTTCAAGGGATGCTTCTAGAACTAGGTTGTTAGGCCAAGCCTTCTAGATGAAGCCACGTGTACAATCTGGAGTCTTCTGGAAGCCTTGTTGGTTACAGGAAGCCACGTATCAAAATATCCAGAGCTGATGTCAACATCATGCCGCGGACCCGCGGCGGGAAGCGCCCATTGGCCGCGGATCCGCGGCCTATTTGAAGCCTTAGGGCTTTTGTCATCTGTTATGATTTTGGGCCGACTTTGTGGACTTTTTTTGATATGTTTATTCCCAAAATTCCTTCTAGATCATTTCCAGATCTCAGATCTTTGGGTTGGCGTATTTTTTATTAGCACTTTGACAATTTTGGCTCGGTTCCTAGAATTTTCCTGCACAGACTTCGAAACAAGTGTTGCACTACACAAGAATGATGCGATGCCATGATAAACACTCAATTTCTCTTAAAATTCCGATTTTAGTGTACAACACAGGTAATCTGGTATTTTACGACTGTTTTGCTAATATGTGCTATATGAATACCGAACACCTCTAGATGAGTGCAAATGATAGGGAAATTGTCGTGTTAAAAATACATTATTTTCGACTGATCACAATGCCTGGTTCTCTACTTTATTCTTATACCTATAACTTATCAAAACTTAGACCTTGCATTTTTACGAAACACATGTCTAAGAACTAGAGAAGTCATAAGTAAACAGAATATAGTACGAGTACCAAACCCTCTGTCCTCATGGACTCTGGACAACATACAATACGCTGTATAAGTCCACTGATATATGTAAATGCCATGGACATAATTTCAAAAAGTTATATCTCACTTTATGAAAATAAACGTACAGATATATCAATTTGAAATTGGTGCATAACAACAGATATTCAAAACAAAATATTTGCCGTCCGGCCAACAACCCAGGCGATTTTCTCAAATATCACCAATTACAACGAATCCCGATATAATGAGGATGATCACCCAATTCCCAATAACTTACTCCCACTTATCATCTGTAAAACCATACAGATGTTAGAATCAAACCTGGTAAATACATACCCTGGAGCAAGGGCTAATTGGGAAATCAGTTTTCTTTTAACAATACACAGTGAAACTGAAACATGTAAATGTTTCGAAGGGGTATCCGGGTATTCCTAGTAATGCCTCTTCCATTATCAGATTCACAACTGTAACCGTATATTTCTTTTCCATCTCTCCAAATCCCTTTATATATTTTTAGTCATTACCTTCTGTACACCCTTTTAGGCTAAATGGTTTTCTTCCCTCCCTACCGTTCGGCACCAGCCTATGGTTTGGAAGAAGACTATCCAATAAGCATAATGGGTGTACTGTCCTAATCCTAGGAGCACTCACAACCCGAGAGAAGGTAAAAAGAAAAGACAACTCAATAAAACCTTTTTCCTATTTCTCCTGAACCAGAATCCATCCCTAAACTGGAACAAGTTCCTTCGAGTTCGTATATAACCATACGATGGAGTATCTAAATAACTGTGGATCTTCATAGTGATACGGGGTGTTCCGGAGAAATACAAAGATGAAGTATGAGTGGCGCTAAAATACTTGGTTTTGTCGTAAATAGCAGTCGCAATTTACTTTGCCCTCTTACTAATCCTTTTATTTGTCTTAACTTATTACCTTCTGTACACCATCGTTAGACTAATTAGTTTTTTTCATTCCCCACCGTTCGGCACCTGCCTTTGGTTTGGAAGAATACTATCCAATTAGCATAATATGTGTACTGTCCTAATCCTAGGAGCACTCGCAACACGAGAGAAGGTAAAAGGAAAAGACAACTGAATAGTCCTATTCATTTTCTCCAGAACCGGAAACCATCCTCGAATCTGGAACAAGTTCCTTCGAGTTCGTATATAACCATACGATGGTTTTATCTAATGGAAGTGGATGTTCGTAGTAATACGGGGTGTTCTGGAGAAAATGGTAAAAGTAGGAGTGGCAATGAGGTATGCAACTCTGACAATCCAAAAGCCAGTGTTTTAAGAAGGTTCGGTTAACTTGGTCACTGAGTCATAGTCAAGAGTCGGGTCATGGTCGCTGCCAAGAGAGAGAGAAAAGAAACAATCTGCGTGCACTCTAACGTAGATCAGAATGGTTATCAATTTATCTAATCAGGAAACCTCCCACTGTAATCTCAAATTCTCCTCCAAACCTAAAAGAAGAATTAGTCGGGATCACCCGAGGAGTAAACCAACTCATCAGTGGGAATCGGGATCCAACTATCATCGCATGATAACGTGATGGAATCCACTCACGTTATCACACTCCAGAAGGTATGCGCATGTTAGGCAAGTTTCAGTTTCTTTAGAAACTCCCGATGTGATTTTTACCCTTAGGACCCAAGTGACCTTGACGAATAATCAACAAATCAAAAGGTCCAAGTCAAGTTCAACCCGTCATCATCTTGATTGCGTTAAACCCACCTGCACGAGCCTTGATGAATAATCAATAAAGTCGTATGACCCTCCTAACCAATTCACATATCCATGCGACAGAAAAGCACAGCAGAGCTACCGCACACTACGTCTCGGCGAATAGCAAAGACAAAAGTAGCGTGAATGCTAAGCAATACTAATCTGAAATGATGGAGGGCTACGGCTAGTTTTTGGCGAAAAACCTTTAATGTAATGAACTTGATATCGTTGAAGGAACCGGATAGCTTTTTATAAAAATATAGTGGCGAAAAACTTTGCTAAAGAGGTCACTCCCGGTGAAGGGATCTCGGCTCTTTTCGCGTAGAATGAGGTGCAGGATATTCCAACTGAATGCTACGATGCAAAGCAAAAAGTAATCGGCTATAGTGAAGTTATTACCCTGACGCAAACTTCTGTCTAAGGGGTCACTCCCGGTGAAGGGATCTCGGCCCTTGCCTCGTCGACTGAGGTGCTGGATATTCATAACCGAATACCACTGTGCAAAACAAAAAAGAACGTCCTTGCAATAACAGCTTTTTGAAAAATTGTTCCAACAACATCGAATAGGTTTGTTTATCTTGCATTGATCCGAATCAATGCAGTCCCATCAATTAATCACACCACAAAAGAACGAAAATATGATGTACGTATATGCCATCCGCATTCGCCACTGGGTCCCGTCATCACCCATTAGGTTACCTAACTAACGATAGAGCGGGGACTGGACTAGCGCGGGTGTAAAACATATACAACATCTACTAGTATATATATCAATATATAATATTCACTGAAGGCGTGATAAAATGCAATATCACAAAAATGTAATAAGCATCACAGAACAATACAGATAATCTGGGATCTCCGGGTTTCATAGAGCCGCTACTGAAACCCGACGTTCCACTGGTCGTGTGGATATCCTGTGCATTGAAATCCTAGACCCCTATGGGCGTGGCATGTTACCCGCCAAAACCTGAAGTGAGGCAGCCCCATTCAACAAATTGAATGGACCACCCAGCAGTTCATGGAATCCGGTAACTTGAGCACCCCTCCTTAGGCCAACTTGCACCCCCTACGAGTGCGGCGAACAGCCCGCCAATTCTAGAGTGAATCCCCCTCTGTCTCAAAGCCATGAGATGAAGGCCCGTTGCCCTCTAGAACCCGGCTATCCGGGCACCCCACTGCGGGGTAATCGTAGTACAGAAAATAAAATATATACAACGGGTACATCGACCTCAGCCCGGTCGTGCCCCAAAAGAATAATATACAAACAGGCAGTGGCGGCAGTCCACATGTCGGACGCTCGCCCCGCAATATCAAATGTACAAATAATACAAAACTGTACTACCATTGCATCCAGGCTATCCACAACGACAAATCCGCAACATCACAGCACAACACAGAACATCAATGTGAATGTCACATTCGCAAATCCGTCTAAAAGAGCTATAGCAATTAGACATGATTTCCCGATCGAATGACATTCACGGTCACAGATATAAAGTAAGCACTGTGAACTAACATATTTAAAATTTTCAATCGACAAAATTTCCCGAAGTGGACCCCAAGCACAATTCCCAGTACTCAAAATAATCTGGGCCAAAACTAAAAATACCAGAAACCCCAATTCCAAGTCAGAGACCACTGTAGAAAATTTGATGCAGTGTAGCTACAGTACTGTGGCGGAACCACGGCCGAAACGTGGGTACGGCCGCGGTTTCGCGGCGCTACAGTGAGATCTTCCTATAAATTTTCTGCAGTGTTTTTAGAAAAACCTGCCTGATTTTATGACGTACTCAAAATAATTTTTTGAGCACAAAAAAATTTCGACAGAAAATTCATTTTTGAAATTGCGGTTTCGGAAATTTTGTTCGATCGATGTTTTAAACACGTTAGAGCAAGCTAGAAAAGGTTAATGGCATGGCTCTGATACCATGTAAGTCTACGGTAGCGCCCCGGCCGTCTGTCCGAGGCCAAAATGCGGAAACGAAAACTTTTTCTAAACTAGAAACCGGCGCTATCGTAGACTTTAATCCTGGATCGAACCATTAACCTATAACTAGCTAACTAGAGAAGGGTTAGAAAAGCTATACCGATCGATCCGTGTCCTTCGGTCTGTGGCCACCAACCCAATCTCTTCGCGGCATCTCCGATCTCCGGTCTTCTCGTCTGAAAGGGCACCACATCTTCGAGTCTTTTTACGAGCTCCCGCTTCGTCCGAAGCAACTCGGACATGAAGTTTGCTAGCCGACGTGTCCAAGGTGATGTAAAGAATGTGTGTGATCACTTTGTCTCTTACATCCATTGATTCTCAACGCATGAGAGTGTATGGATAGAGGTTGAAAATGAAGCCATCAATGGAGATTGTGAGCTAGAGGAAGAAGAAGAAGAGGATCCTTTCTTTCTTATGTTGTATATAATAAAATGAGAGAGTGAGAGAGTGAAAAATACAAGAGCAAAACTCCCCTCTTGGCTGCCCTCTCTCTCTCTTCTTATCATATCAACATTAAATCAATCAAATAAAGTGACACATGCACAAAGAAAGAGACCATGAGCCACCACTTGTGCATGTGTCATAATTAATGCTCCTAATCATAATTTCTAGCTCATTATTTCCATTCGTAAACATTAACCCAAATGTTTACAACAACAAAAAGATACGGCAACATCTAAAGTAAACTCATGACGGATCACAAGAATACCCCTCACCTGTATATACATACCTGCATCGCATTCCGACTGAATGCGAATGCGATGAGACTAAAGTAATCCAACAAATTTAATACTAGGATTCGGCTTAAACCAAAGCCCACTAGTATGATCCGCCTGATCATGATCCGTGCACTACTGCACGTATATGATCGGACCCTGCCATATATTATACGGCCTCTACAACGTTTCGCCCGAAACTTGAGAAACTGTCTGTGGTGGACTCTAAAGACTCATCAATACACTTGCTGTGCATTTAACCACCAGCACGTCAGTGGTACTAGCCGTACGTAACGGGCTACCAGGTATTGACCAAAAGGGAGGTCGATGAGCGAACTCATCCTGACACCCTACTGAGCCTGTCAGTGACAATATCCGTACAGTCCGGTCCGTTCGTCTGTGAGCATCGCATGTCGGGCCTAGGGGATTGGTAAAATTCAAACCCCCAAAAGCGGTACAAGTCGTGTCGGAGTGTAGCCCAGAACATCCTGAGATACTGCTGGAATACCTACCAGTAAATCTCCTGCTTTGGCCAAGGACTTCGTGTAATGGCTCTTCTAGACACAGCGCGATCTTACCCCTAATACCGGGAGAGAAGAAACCCCTGCCGATCCGCTCACTACCTCCATGTTGCTAGGGACTGTACCCATGTAAAACCTGTTTGCATGAATCCTTTGAGCCGTGGTAGGGTAGTAACCAAAGCACAGTGGGAACTCACACGAAACAAATGAAGATCTCAGGTCGATGAACTAACCTGTACACATGTCACTAGGGAACTGCTATCTGACGTCAGGTATTATACCAACTAGCATGTTCCCGGCGAGTCCTGTCCGGTGTACTCATAACCCAATGAGCACCTGTATACATTTTAGGTGAACCAACTGACACCAATAGCTTGTGAGACCAGCCACCGCCCCTCGTCGGGGTCTCGACTGTATACACTAGTCTACTAATGGAGTATCGATGCCCAGTCTCGAAACTCCCATGACTAGGGACCACTTTAAGGATGTGCTTATAGACCCCAGCTCCCACGTATATGATCGCCATCATACTGCTGGCCGTCAAGAAAGAATCCTATGGGCTTTATCAACGTGCAATAGTGACCTGTAAGCTCACCTAAAGCTATACACGATGATAAAGATAAACCAGATAGCATACTATCATCTTGAGTAAGACTGTCCTACCGGCATAGGTCCTCCCTCAGTCATTGCAATCACGTGCCTGTGATACAATAATTGACTCTGAGGGCATTATATCCAACACATAAAACTATTAAGTTTTTCTACCTTAAATAGGCAAACACTCACTTTCTTCGGCTCCGTGAGGCTCAAGAGAATTGATCCCACTTAAACCTATATTTACTAAGGTCCTTAATGTAATTTTATATAACTCGAGGGCGTTTTATTAAAAATATTTTTTATACATTCAAAATAAATCATGAGTAATTATTTATGTTCTTTATGGTTTTCATGGATGTGAATTTTAAGAATGTGAAGTATTTTAGTGATAATAGTTTAGCTTGGATAGTTCGAGGTATTTTAGTGTTAGACTTGTCTTGTATTGATACTTGATGGCATTTTAGTGAAACTTGTCATTCTTTTATTTTTTTGAAAAACATGGAATTTTATTGAAAATATGTGGTTTGAAAATATTTATATAATTATTTAAAATTAATTTTTATAATTAAATAGAAAATCTCGTTTTTCTTAAAAATCGTATTAAAATTCTTTCGAGACAGAATGCTCCGTGAGGTGGTCTGCATCTCGCTCTACTAACCCGAGGATGTGCGATAATCCGCACCATCGAATAGCGGGTTCCCCAAAATGGGTTGTAGAGGTATAATCGCAAAGAGTTTAATAATAATATTCAAAGAAAACAGGGTTTTTATAGTTCATGGTATTTTAATGAAAAGTTGCAATCGCCACAAAAATATGTTTCAAAGAGTATCGTGCTATATAAACATGTGTGTATGTGAGGGGTAGGTCATTACCCCATGAAGTTTTCTAAAGGTAATAGTAAGCAAAACAATTAAATATGGTCAAAATAAAGTTCATGGTATTTAAATGTAATACTCAATTTAAAGTTATTTAGTATGATGATTTAGGGTGAAAGTTGTTTCTAGTTATTATTTTCATGATTAACCATTAAGGTATAGAATATGAATGAGCAATGGTTAAGAAAAGATGTATTTTCAAGGGTTTTAGAATCAAATGTCGATATAACTCTACATACCGACATATTTTGGAAAAAATATCATATTAAGAAGAAAGAGTAGAATGGGAAGTGACTTACTAGCTAGAAGTGTGAAGATGAGGTAGAAGAAGATTGTGTAGTCACCGTGGCGTCGTGGAGTCGGCGGAACTTGCTCAATTCCTTGCCGGAAGTCGGCCTCTTGCTAACTTTACTTGTACTCTTCTTGTACTTAGAAAAGTTTGATAATTTTGGCTAGGGATTTCAGAATGGAGAAGGGATAGGGTATAGGGTTGTATTTATAGTGTGAAATTAGGGTTTTGGAATTGAAAGAATGAATTAAAATGCATTTAAATTGGATTTAAAGTTGAAATAGAATTCTCTGTTTAATTTCAGAGTAAACAAATAGTGCAGGGATAATGGGGGTAGGCTAAAGGTTTTATGTGCAAAACACGGGGGCTAATCCCTACGGATCACCCGCCGTCGCCGGTCCAAGGCCCGATCTTGTTGGCCATTCTATGGAGTTGGGGGGTAGGATGCTTTCCACGTATTCCTCTCTATGTACACAACATTTTACACATGTTTTTTTCTTGACTGTTCATTTTTGTGTGCAGTGCACGTGTAAACTTTTGGGCTTCCAAAAATTTTAAAATAAAAATCAGGAAAAATAACATGCCGCTGATGGGATTCGAACATAGGGGCTATGTCACAGCAGTGCAAGGCTTTACCAATGAGCTACAAAGGCTTTCTTGCTGTTCTTAAACAAGAATAACTTTTAAATTGTTCTCAGGCTTGCAAACTCCTTTCTGTACTTTAAGTAGAAAAATTTTATACAGAAAATTCAAGGTCGTTACATCCTCTCTTGATTTCCTATTCATTCAAGAGTGGAGAAAAAGGAAATAATGTTAAGTGAGCAAAAATCCTACTTTATCAATATAAACTAATCTATCAAATTAGTTTTGGTTGTTCTCTTCACTACAAGTTCTTGATTAGTGAAGTGAGAGCTTGAGTTAGAGTAGCCTCAAGGTGGATCATCTTTGATCTAGAAGACATCAAAGAAGCTTGATCAAGTCTTCATGTGGAGCTCATGGAAAGGTTCAAGGGACTACTACTAGGAGCTTTAGATGTAAAGGACTTGGCAACAAAGGCTCCTTATCATTTAGTTAAACACCTTTTGCTTTCCTTTCTAGCCCTAAACCTTTAGTTTGATCTTTGCTTGTAGACTTACCCCTCTAGAAAATTTTAAACTGCATACTTGTTTTCATTAAAACTCTAGTAGAGGTGCTAGCATCTACTTTCAACAACAATAGCTGCAGGATCACTTATCACCCTCCAACTGGGTCAGGAAACATACACTCTAGTCTAAACTGGAGTACCGATACCCAGTCTCGATACTCCTATGACTAGAGACATTTAAGTATGTTCTTATCGACTACCCAGGCTCTACTAGTATGATCTCCATTATCGTCCTGGTAGTCAAGTAAAATTCTAAAGGCTTTATCTCATGTCCAAACGATATGTGATAATAAATAAATGTATCATATGAAAGATAAAGATAAACCAGATAGCATACTATCATCTCGAGTAAAATTGTTCTCTCATATAGGTCCTCCTTTTATTACAATATTTTCCTCGAGGGCACATATATCCAACAATCTCCCACTTCCACTTAAGGAAAATTATTGCGGTATCGCATACCCAACTTCTGTATTAACAATTTCGCAAACTGTATTCGAGAACTAACCTCAATAGTGGACCTAACACATCGCTTCTCTCTGTTTCTCCTTGAATCTCAACTTCCCGGAGATCAAATATCTCCTGAACTGAGCGATACCTACTTAGTATTTGCCTGGACAAACAATGGGATCATGTTCATAAATGAACAATTATATCCAGCGAATTCTCAGGCGATATCCTTTGCTGATTCACAATCAGCATCCAGCGCCATGACTACCACAGTATCCCACTTGGAACTCTTTCCAATATAAAGTTCCTTAAAAAAGGGTAAATTTAAAAGTCGCGACAGACGCTTTGTCTCCCATGTTACCTAGGAAGCAAGAAGCAGTAACTACCTCCTTCAAGAGGCTGGCATTACCAAATACTAAGAACATCAAATTTTCTTCACTGCTACTATATGTTTCTCCAGGATTGGACATATATCTATATCCTATATGAAGAAATACTTATCCATATCCTATATAGTGAAACACTTGTGATCACCATTATTTTACCGATTGTAGTATAGGAACATCACTTCCTATTATAAGTATGTCATCCACATACCATATGGGGAATCTGACAACACACCCTACTACTTTCTTACAAATACCTGGTTCTTCTCTCATTCTGATGAAGTCAAACACTTTGACCGTATCATCAAAACAGATGATCCTTTTCCGCTATTCCTGCTTTAGTTTAAAAATAGACTTAAGCAACTTGCACGCTTACCGCTGCTCCCACCGACTAAGATAACCCTCTGGTAGAGTCATATACACGTACACTTCTAAATCCAATTTAAAAAGACGTTATAATCATCCAGTTGCTAGATATCATAGTCATGAAAGACAAAAATGGTAAATTATATCCGTATGTACTTCAGCACAGACACTGAAGTAATAGTTTCATCACAATCTACAATGGGTATTTGATGAAAACCATTTACTACAAGTCTAGCCTTATTAAGTTAGTACCTTTCCACTTACACTGATCTCGTAAGATCTACTTGATCCTAATATTTTACCCCTTTAAGAGCACCCAAAAAAGTCCACACTTTATTGCAATGCATGGAGTCCAACTAGGATAACTTGGTATCCAGCCATCAATCGGAAGTGACTACTTCCCATGGCCTATTGATAATAAGTAGGGTCATCATCATATGATGCAAGCATCCCTGTCGACATCAACGAGGAAACCATAGTACCTTTCAGGTTGTTGAGGTCGCCTACTAAATCTGTGGGGTAGGCTAAGGTTTATCAGGGTCAATTGAATTTTCATGTTCTACAAAATCTTCAGTAACCATTTGTGATTCTGGAATTACTTCCAGTTCTACCATACTCCCACTAATTTCTTATACAAGAAATTCCTTTTCTAAAAAGGTGGCGTGTCCAGAACAAAACAACTTTTAATCCTGAAAATGGTAGAAAGTTAATCCCTCGTCAATGCCCGGGATAACCCACACAACTCAACATCTTAACAATCTTAAGATGATAACCCATTCTATATCACATATAGAATTTGAGGCACTAATTTAGGTGGAACCAGTATCAATTGATCTGCATCTATTTCTGGTGCATTTCCTAATTGAAAAGGGCGATTAAGCATTACTCATCATAGAGTGCATCCACTGATGAGCAATCTGAGAAAGAATCAAATTTTCGATTATTAAACCACGGAATAACTAGTATAAGTATCCACATATTCAAAAATTTCGAAGAAACCTTAGACTACCAACGTTTGGTTCTCTACTTTATTCTTATATCCTATGAATTTCTCAAAATCTTTGGACTTTGCATTTCAACAAGAATGCGTGCCTAAAATTAGAGAACTCAAAGGGAAACGGAACGAAGTATGAGTACCAACCCCTTATCCGTGCGGACACCATACAATATATATCATTATGTATAAGCCATATGAGTTCATTAACTCATTCTCTATGTATTGTAATTTGAAAACTGTATTTTTGGTTAAGAATGTTTCCTCCGTTATCTATATGCACCTTACCCAATCATCTAATGATAAAGGTAAATAGTCAAAACATAATTTTTGAAAATTTATATCCTACTTTATCAAATAAAAAGACGGATATATGAGTTTTTAAAATTGGTGCATTATAACGGATATTCAAAACCAAAAGTATGCCAAACGGCAAAACCAGGTGATTTCCCCAATTTCAACAATTGCTCCAATTTCCGATATTAAGGAACATATCGCCTTTCCAATAATCTAATCCTTCTCAGCGTCTATAACAACTTACAGATGTGGGATATTAATCTGGTATTTATATATCCAGGAATCAAAATTAATTGGAAAATAGTTTTCGATTATAATCACATAGAAAATATGAAACACAAAAATGTTTCAAGGGGTGGATGGGTAATCCAAGTAATGCCTTTTTCATTGCCCATGTTCATAACAGTAGTTGTATTTTTCTTTCAGCTCACTTCTACCCCTTTTGGATGTCTCTCTTTCTTACCTTGTGTATACCTCACTTATGCTGGTTGGTTTTCTTCTTACCATTCCTTTTAGCTCCAGCATCGGGATTGGAAGAAGACTATCCAACAAGCGTAACTAGTATATTCTCCTTATTTAAGGAGCTCTCAAACTTGAGATAAGATGGAGAGAAGAGACAAATGGATTGTATCATATACAATTTACTTTCTTTAGAGCCAATGTCCATCCTCGACTGAAACACTTTCTCTGAGTTTGTATATAACTATACGAGATGGCTTTCCATGCAATAAGGATCTTTGTATTGGATACAGATGTTCTGGAGGAAGCAAAAGGGGAAGTGGGAGGGGTAAGGACATATGCGACTACGTCGTGAAATAGGGCAATCATGACATTCCGAAACCATTGATTGTAAAAAAATTCGGTTAACTTGGTTTACGAGGTTTTAGTTTAAAGTCGGTCTTAGGTCGCTGCCAGAAAGGGAAAAGAAACACTCATCGTGCACTCTATCAAGATTAGATTGGTATATTTATCAAATCATGATAGCTCCCACTGTTCCGTCAAATCCTCTTTCAAATCCTAATAGGAGAATTAGCCGGGGTCATCTAAAAAACTCCCGGGAGTAACAATTACTGACAGTAGGAATCAGGATCCAAACTAGCATGGCGTGGTAACCTTAGAGGAGGCCAACAAGTCACACCACTCAATAGAAGGTATGTAATCTCATTACATGTTTCAACACTTGAAACTCCCGATATCGATTTTTACCCCTAACGACCTATGACCTTAACGGAGGTCAACAAACCATAGGCCACCTCTCCCGCATAGGTATACCCCAAAAATGGCGAGAGTCAAGTTCTACCCTTCATTTCGAGATTAACTTGAATCCACTAGAATAAGCCCTTGACGGAGGTCAACAAGGCTATGTGACTGTCTCGTCTAATCGCATTACATGCAAGCAGGAACACATCACTTAACTACCGTACACTATGCTTTGACGGTGGTCAACAAACGCAGCACGAATACTAAGTTCTCTACTTCCTGAAATGACAGAGGGCTACGACTGGTTTTGAAGAAAACCTTTAACGTAATGAACTGGATCTCATCGTAGGAACCGAATGGTTTTGCAAATTTATAGTAGCATAAATTTTTTCTTCAGAGCGAACTCCCGATGAAGGGATCAAGCCTCTTACCTCATCAAATGAGGTGCCTAATATTCCTAACTGGATACCGTAATGCAAAGAAAAAGACTACGGCTATACTATTTTTAAATTTCTAGTATCACAATTTTTGCCAAAAAGGTCACTCTTTAGGAAGGAATTTAGGCTCTTTCCTCGTGGAATGAGGTGCAGGATATCCCTAACTGAATATCTCTATGCAAAGTAAATGATTCGACTATAACACCATAATATCTGATATTTGGTCCTTACAGTGTGTTATTTGGTCCTAACAATGTGTTTCAGGTTTATTATCTTTGCATTATTCCGAATCAATGCAATCCAATTATTTAGATAATCTCATATTATCTATCATCTCCACACATCATTACAGATAAAGCATGATATGAAAAGAAAAATAGAATGCACATATACGCCATCTGCATTCACCATGGGGCCCCAGGTCTTCACCGTAAGGTTACTTAACTTACAGCAGAGCGGGGGCAGGGCTAGCACGGGTGCAAAAAGTGTGTGTGTGTATGTGTGTGTATATATATCATCATCTATATCATCACAGGCAGATAATCAACATTATAAGCAAGCAATAAAATATCATTGTTGGATATGTATACCCTAGAGACCATTATTGTATAGGATGCTAGGGGTATGTATATACAGGAAAATCTTACTCGATATGATAGTATGCTATTTGGTTTGACTTTATCTTAATATGTGTATATGATTTTCTTGTTATTTCATATCGCTTATACATGTTGATAAAGCCCATAGGATCATTGCTTGACTACCAGCGTTGTGATGACAATCATATTTGTGGGAGCTGGGTAGTCGATAAGCATATCCTTAAATGTCCCTAGTCGTGGGAGTATCGAGACTGCGCATTGATATTCTAGAGTAGACTAGTGTATGCGTTTCTAGACCCTGACGAGGGACGGTGGTTGGTCCTACATCCATTAGTGTGTTTCACCTAAGATTGTATACACGTGCTCACTGAGGGTGAGTACACTGGACGGACTCACCAAAAACTGGTTAGATGGTATTATACCTATCGTCAGATAGCAGTTCTCTGGTGATATGAGTACAGATAGTCCGTCGACCTGAGATCATCGTTTGTCTCGTGTGAGTTCCCATTATACTTTGATTACTACCCTACCACGGCTTTACTGAGTCATAGAAACTGGTTTTAGTTGGGTACATTCCTGAGCCACATTAAGGCAATGAGCGATTGTTGGGGATTCGTCTCTCCCAGTATAGTAAGTCGGTGTCACGCTGTGTTTGGTTGGCCAACACTATAAGTCCCTGGCTAGAGCTGTTGAGAATTACTGATAGTTAAATCAGTAGATTCTTGGATGGTCTTGCCACATCGGTACGACTTGTCAGGTTATTAGGGGTCTAACGTTTTCCACCCTCTAGACCCTGCATGTGATACTCTTGGACAAACAGACTGGATTTTACGGAGATTGTCACAGACAGGCTCAGTAAGGATTCATATGAGTTTGCTCGTCGGCCATCATTTCGACAGGTACCTGGGTAGCCGTTACGTACAGATAGTGCCACTGGCGTGCTTATGGTTAAACCCACTGCCAGCGTACTGTCGAGTCTTTAGAGTCATATACAGAGTGTTTCCTTAGTTCAGACGAAACGATGTAGAGGACGTATGGTTATACGTGCAGGCTTCCGATCATATACGTGTATTTGCTACACGGATTTATGTTCGGACAGATAATACTAGTGGGCTTAGGATTAAGCCGCATTATTGAATCAAGTATTGATTGAATAATGATCTAGTATTATATTATTGGATTATTTTATCTCTTGGTATTCGTATTTTTTGTAGTACGAATATGAGTATGTATATACGGTGTAGGTATTCTTGTATTTATACTAGAATGCATCTTGAAGAGGACACATCATTTTTTGTTATTCTATTTATTGTAAATAGAAAATGAGGTGGAAAGGTGAGGTTGCTTTGAGCATGGTATGAAGCATAGCTATTGTTTTTATTTATTCATTAGTAATAACTATTCAAGCATGACTTGATTTTATATTAGATAAAATTATTATGATACGTATATTTTTTCCAAGCCATTCTTGAATCACTTTCACTTATCCATTCTCTCCCCTCCTTGAGCACTTCTTCTTTAAACCGTAACCCTCTCATGAGTTGAGAAACATAGGGTATTTGAGATAAACTAATCCAACTAACATTCTCTACATCTTCTAAACTACCAAGATTAGCAAACTCAGTATTTTAATTACCTCCTTTTTAGGTTGAAGCTTGAATCAAAAACTCTCGGGTGAATCGTCTTCGACGCTAGGAGACCGACGACCAAGCTCGATCCCGATGGACTAGAAGCCAAGGAAGGGCACTTTGAAGACCCGAAGGACTTGATCATATAGGTATAATCACTTTCAGATTAGATTAGAACTTATGAAATTTTTTATAGTTAGGGCTTATGGTGGTTGTTCTTGGGATTATAGTCGATGTTGCCCTCTTTTAAATTGTTTTTTGAACATTCTACCTCATTACAAATCTCGTAGAGTGAGCGACATTGATTTACATGGAATCAAAGCCACTCTATAAGCCTTAGATTGCTCGTAGTAACGTTAGAATTCCGCCGTTTTTTCGCGCACGAACTGTGTGACATTTCAGAAAATAGAAAATATTTTTTTTGGAATTTAAATAATAAAATAATAAATTTTATGAATATTATGCAAGTAAGGAAATAAGTATTAGTAAAATGGTATGATTATATACCTATGTTTTGGAAAATATTTGGAAATTAATATGAATTATTATTTATGGAAGCATTTATTTGATTTGGGCTTTTAATAAATTAATATATAATTATTTACATATAAGTTTAAGGTTAAACTTGATTAGTATTTCACTAATTATGCATTTAACCTAACTTTTTTTTGTTAACAATGTTTGGAGTGCCATGACACATACTGTGTTGATATATGGTTTTTGTTTTTAAGAAAGGAGAGAAAAAAGAAAAGAAAAGAAAAAGAAAAGAATAGAGGGAGGGAGGGACAAAGAGGTATGGTTGAGAGAGAGAGAATAAGAGAGAGAGGGGCATGGCAACCATCTTTGGTTACATCCATCATTTCTTTTCCTTCTTCATTTCACTCCTCATCTTCACTGCCTTCATCTTCATTCTCCTCCACCTCCTCCACCTCAATACTACCCTACAACACCCCAAAATCAAGTCAAAACATCACATAACCTTCACAAAAAATATTCACAGCCCCAATCTAAACCACTTGGTTGGATCAAGTATGGGTTTTGAGCTCTTTGGGCCATCTAGGGATTTTCTTGGGTTGATTCATGAAGTAAAAACATCCACTTTTGATCAAGTTATTAGGTTTCTTAATCTCATAAAGTAGTTTAGAATTATATGTGCATATCCCCAAGTCCTCAAAATTCTAAAGTGAGGTTTTGTGGATCAAATGAGTAGTGGATATGTAGTCGAGACTTAGTTAGTAACCACAACCTTATTAGTGATATAATCCTTGACCTAGATGAGTTTAAAGATTCAAAGATGAGTTTTGAACTTTCCGGTTTTGTTGAACCATAGATGTTCAAATGGAATCTGAGCAACTTGGGGTCTTTACAAGATAAGCAAAAAATAACATTGACCTAGTTAGACCACTAGGAGAACACTACAGAACAACGAGACCCAAATTCCAAAATTCAACCGGCAGCGGCGGTTACTGTAGCACATTCTGGCGGTTGAATTTTGGAAATGGATGTCGGGGTTTGGCCTATAGCTCACACTCTTTATATCTTAGCCACTGTATTGTTTGTTTTTTCCTAGACTACCTGTGCCAAATTCTGGGAGTGTTTTACTAATTTGCTGATTTCGTTTTGCGACTTTTGGAAACTTGGTTTTTGGTATTTGAGTTTTGAATTGGTCGTTTGACATTCGTACGTCAACGTCGGGAGTTGTTTGGTTGTTCTTACATGCATGGACCATATGTCAAGACCCAAATATGGCACGTGACTAGCACTTAAATCACGTGACATCTAAAGATGTCGACGCGGTCCAAGTAAGCCGAAACCCAGAATCTAAAACTTTTTCTTTTGAAAACATTATAGGTGAAGTTTTAATAATCATCAGATGGAATCATTTTAAAATAACCATTTAAATTTAACTAAGTATGTTTAAAGAGCATCTATGACAATTTGAAATTCGACAGCACCTCCTTTGTAAATTTTGCATAAAACCCGATACAACTACAACAATAAAATAGTATCCCAACGGGAGTTAGCTTCCACGCCCAAACGGAGGAGCAATCAAGCAAACGATATAAAAAGTCGACTCTAATGAGTGCGACATCACAACACAAAAATTTTAAGTCTCGCTTCTAAGTCCACAATATACCAATTCTAAGTTGATGGAGTTCACTAGATACAAGAATATATGAATAACCAAGTGTGGGTACGATACAATAGTAACCTGTAAGTGCACGGCGGCGGCCCGGCCGTCAATTCGACGCCGGAATGCGGAAACAAAACTTTTTACGAACTTGTAAACCGGCACCACCGCGCACAAAAATCCCGGATCGGGCCATTAATCTATTCCTAGCTAACAAAAGAAGGGTTAGAGAGATATACCGAGCGATCCGTGTCCTTCGGTCTTCTCGTCATCGTCCCGATCTCCCCGCGGAATCTCCGGTCTCCACCAAGTCGCCGGAAGGGCACCACGTCGCCGGCTTCTTTTACGGGCTCCCACCTCTGGACCAAGGCAACTCGGGCACGAAGTTGGCGAGCCGACGTGCCCAAGGATTGCTGTAGAATACGGTGTAGTGCTATGTCTCATTTGGGGTTGTGTGAAGTTGCCATAATGGTGGAGGAAAGAGATGTGAACTTTTTCTAGATGAACTTGGGGATTTTTCTAGCATGAAGAGAACCAACAAATCCCCACCAAAAATTTCAGCCCCCCTCTAATGCATGGCCGGCCTAGGCATATAAGGAAATCAAAAAGGAGAGAGGAGAAAAGAATGAGGGAGCCACACAATAATGCAAGACTGAGAAAAGGTTATCATGATCTACCATGATCATAAACCAAGTTCAACACTCCAAATCAACCATCATGAACCCAAAGTCAAGCAATGATGAAGTCAAGAAAGCCAAGGTCAAACAAGAGCTATCATGAAGCAACAATATGCAAAGACAACCCTCCAAAATGCTTATTTGCACAAATGCAAATAAGCCCTCCTCCACCAATCTTCAGCCAATGAAAGATACAAAGAAAATTGGTCGAAACGGAAAACAAACTGGCAACTCCAAAAAACTGATCCCGTAATAAATTACAGGAAAACCCCGCTACTGTATATACATACCCGCATTTGTATTCCGACCGAATACAAATGCAATGAGACAAAATCTACACTGTACAATACTAGGATCCGGCTTAAACCAAAGCCCGCTAGTATTATCCGTCCGATCCTGATCCGCGCAATACCGCACGTATCTGATCGAACCCTGCCATATCTCCATATGGCCTCTACAGCGTTTCGCCCGAAACTTGAGCAACTGATCTGTGGAGGACTCTAAAGACTCGTCAATACTTTGGTTGTGGATTTAACCACTAGCACGTCAGAGGCATTAGCCTATACATAACGGGCTACCAGGTATTGACCAAAAGGGACGTCGATGAGCGAACTCATCCTGACACCCTACTGAGCCTGTCAGTGACAATATCCGTACAGTCTGGTCCGTTCGTCTATGAGCATCGCATGGCGGGCCTAGGGGGTTGGTAAAAGTCAGACCCCCAAAAGCGGTACAAGTCGTGTCGGAGTGTAGCCTAGAACACCCTGAGATACTACTGGAATACCTACCAGTAAATCTCCTGACTCGGCCGAGGGCTTTGTGTAATGGCTCTCCTAGACACAGCGCGACCTCACCCCCAATACCGGGAGAGACGAACCCCTGAAGATCCGCTCACTGCCTCCATGTGGCTCGGGACTGTACCCAACTAAAACCTGTTTGCACGTCTCCTTTGAGCGTGGTAGGGTAGTAATCAAAGTACAGTGGGAACTCACACGAGACAAATGACGACCCTCAGGTCGATGAACTAACATGTACACATGTCACCAGGGAACTGCTATCTGACGTCAGGTATAAGACCAACTAGCATGTTCCCGGCGAGTCCTGTCCGGTGTACTCATAACCCAATGAGCACCTGTATACATCTTAGGTGAACCAACTGACACCAGTGGCTTATGAGACTGGCCACCGCCCCTCGTCGGGGTCTCGACTGTATACACTAGTCTACTCTGGAGTATCGATGCCCTGTCTCGAAACTCCCACGACTAGGGACCTTTTAAGGATGTGCTTATAAATTACCAGGTCCCACGTATATGATCGCCCTCATACTGCTGGCAGTCAGGAAAGAATCCTAGAGGCTCTATCAACGCGCAATAGTGACCTGTAAGGTCACCTAATGCAGTACACGATAATAAAGATAAACCAGATAGCATACTATCATCTTGAGTAAGACCGTCCTACCGGGATAAGTCCTCCCTCAATCATTGCAATCGCGTGCCTGTGATCCAATAATTGACTCTAAGGGCACTATCTCCAACAATCTCCCACTAGCACTCAAGGCTAATTATTGCGATGTCGCATACTCACAGCCCGTGTGATACCGAACACCCAACTGCTCTACTAGTCAGTCTCAAAAAACTCGTTTGCGAAACTATTGCGTTCGAGGAATAGCCTTAGCGAGTGGATCCGCTTTGATGTTTCTTTCTATGTCTCTCTATATCTCAAGTTCGTAGAGAAAGCCATCTCCCTAAATGAGCAATACCTGTCTTAGAATATGTCTGGATGTCTGATGGGACCTAGCTCATAAATGAACTCCAAATCCAAACTTCTTAGACTGTATCGTCAACTGAACTTAATCAGTATCCTGCGCCATGCCTCTCTCAGTATCCTCCTGGACCACCTGTCCATAATACCGCCCCTCGTCAGAGGGAAAACTATAACTCTGACAACCTCTCTGTCATCCAGGTCACCTTGGAAGCCTGGAATGATAACTGTCTCCCGAACGAGGCTGTCGTTATCATATCCCTAGAACATCCACTTATGTTCTAAAACTGCTTCCGATCGTTTCTCCAGGATTGGATTAATATCAATTTATTGCATCTTCCACAAAAACAACATCTGGTGTGGTACATGACATCTCATGATTGACTCAATTGCCTAAGCAAGTGATCTGCCAATCATGCACATCCCTCTCCCCTTTAGTCTGTAAGACACCTTTAGAGAGGGTGACTCCATCACCTGCAGGTACTTTACCGTGCCAGGAATCGTCCATTCTAAAACACCTTTAGAATGTTGTCTAAGTACCCAGATTGGGAAACCACCCAAATCTAAATCTAAAACCATAGATCCAGTAACCAGTATGTCTGATATAAAATCCAATTCCTATGTGGAGAAATCACCGTGTGACAACCAAAGTATAACCGATTGTAGTATAGGAATATCACTTCCTACTCTGTGTATGTCATCCAAATACCAGGACATCACACCCTACTACCTTCTTAACAGATCCATCCCCTATTCTGATAAAGTCAAACCTATGACTGTCACATCAGAAATAGATGATCTATCTCCGTTATATCTGCTTTAGTCTATAAATAGACATAAGCCACCTGTCCACCAATGCATCCGCTGCTCCCACTGACTACGACAACCCTCTGGAAGATTCATATACACGTACACTTCTAAAGCTAGTTTAGAACGACGCTATACTCATCCTCCTGCCGGGTCTCGCAGCCTGGAACAACAGCAATGGCAAGTCTGGGTAAACAAGAACCTCCCTGTCACCGTCCTTGAGGCTACCGGAGTACCTCTCGGGTGCCTGAGGTTACCCACCGTATCTGCGGAGTGGCTAATGGAATGTCAAACCAGATTGAATCTTTAGGTCTTTATCAAATCTTCAGTAATCGTTTGCGGTTCTGGAATCACTTCCAGTTCAACCATGCTCCCACTACCGTTTTCTGAAAAAATCCATTTTTGTTAAAACTGTGGCGAGTCTAGAACAATATCACTATTGATCTTCCAGATGGTAGAAAGTCAACCCTCGTCATAGCCTGGGTCAACCCACAAACAGCCATTACAGAAACGTGCCTTGAGTTATCCAGAGTCTGGTTTTAAGCATAAGCCGGACAATTCCCCGTACCTTAACATCGTTAAGATATGAACTGTTCTATATCCAATATAGAACCAGAGGCACTGATTTAATTGAACCAGATTCAAATCATGCAGCTGTCTCCAGTGCATGTTAACTAAATGGAAAGAGGCCGATCAGCATTACTCAACTTAGGAGCACTTCCAATTATGAGTAACCTGAAAGAGAAGCAAGTTCCCTAAATCATTACTATCAACTGAATACCACACACAAGTATCTACATCTTCGATCACTTTGAAGAATCCCGATACTTGCAATACCTGGTTCTCTACTTTATTCAAGTACCTATAACTTCTCAAAATTCGGACCCTGTGTTTCCACGAAACACCTGTCTAAAAACTAGAGAAGTCATAAGTAAACCGAATATAGTACGAGGACCAACCCCTCTGTCCTCATGGACGTTGGACAACATACAATTCTCTGTATAAGTCCCTTGAGTCTGATAACTCAATTCCTGTGTGTCGTAGGTTGAAAACTGTACTTATGGTTAAGAAGAATTACACCGCTGTTTAATGCTCCTTACCTAACCATCCACTGATATAGGTAAATGTCATAGACATAATTTCAAAAAGGTATATCTCACTCTATGAAAATAGACGTACAGATATAACAATTTGAAATTGTTGCATAACAGCGGATATTCAAAACCAAATATTTGCCATCCGGCAAACAGCCCAGGCGATTTCCTCAAATATCACCGATTACAACGAATCCCGATATAATGAGGATGATCACCTAATTCCCAATAACTTACTCCCACTCATCATCTGTAAAACAATACAGATGTGAGAATCATACCTGGTAAATACATACCCTGGAGCAAGTGTCTAATTGGGAAATCAGTTTTCTTTTAACAGTACACAGCGAAACTGAAACATTGAAATATTTCGATGGGGTATCCTGATATTCCTAGTTGTAAGTCCATGCTACCTCTCCCGGTACTTTCGGGCATGCGGAATTTGGTGAATTTTTTTTTTCTAGAGGCGGTAACATGGACTCAAAACCGGATCTTTGTTAAACATCTACCTAACAACCTAACTAGGAGTTGTTAGCTACTCGGTTAGGGGGTTATACCTTTCTTTCTTGAACTCCTTCGTCTTCTACACTTGATGGTTTTCCGGATCGGCTTCACCCCGTCGTCTCCTTGCACCGAAGATCGATCCACCCGAAAGCTTCTACCTTTGGCTTCTTCTCCGAGCTTTGAAGAAACTAGTTCACTCGGTTTGCCAAACCTTGTGAACTAGAGTGAGTAGAGGAGAGTGTGTTGGGATTTTTCTCTATGGTTCATAGTTCTCAACACATGAGACAAGTGAACCATAGACTAAAGAGAGGGAGAGCAAGAGGAAGAGGATGGGAGCTCAAGAACAAGAGAGAGAATGAAAATGATAGAATGAGAAAGACTTTTTCTCTCTTGGCTCTCATAATCCAAAGCCATCATAACAAAACATAGCAATCAAGTATTATGTGATGGTTTAAGCTACAATAGCCATATCATTTCATGCACTCATTTTTCACAAGAGAACAAGCAAGCAAAAAGACTTTGCCATGAAATGATAGCCATTGTCATCATGATGGTCAACTAGTCCAACCTAGTCAACCGGTCAACAAAGTCAACAAGTCAACAAAGTCAACCCCTTAACAACCATGTCACCATAATACTTAATTAATATTATTGTTAATCATATATCATATTCTCATTAGGTTTTAGCAAGAAGTCAATGGTCAACAATCAACAGTCAACAACCATAATAAGAATCCTCTGCATCTGTCTCTCCGTCAACTGTGCATACACACCCGCATCCGCGTTCCGAGGAACACGAATACATACGAGATAAAATCAATCCCAAAACGTACACTAGGATCTGGCTTAAACCAAAGCCCGCTAGTGTTAACTGTCCGGACACTAAACGTGCACAAGTGCACGGATGTGACCGAACCCTGTCGTAAAACCATGCGACCTGTCGCAAAACCATGCGACCTCTACTCTTTTACCTAAAGGCGAATAGCTCTCTGTGTGGGACTCTAAAGACTTGACACTACACTGGCAGTGGGTTTAACCACAGACCGCAAGCGGCACTAGCTGTGCGTAACGGTCCCCAGGTAGATGCCGACAAGAAGACTGACGAGGTGAAACCCATCTGAACTCCTAATGAGCCTGAATGTGACAGTCTCCGTACAGTCCGGTCTGTTCGTCTGATACATCGCATGGCGGGCCTAATGAGGGCGGTAAACGTCAGTCCCCTAATAGCGGTACAAGTCGTGTCGGAGTGAAGCCCAAAACACCCTGAGATAACACTGGAAGCCTACCAGTATATCTCGCTTGCCCTGGCCAGGGACTACTCGTGTAATGGCTCTCCTAGACACAGCGCGATGTCAACCCCCAATACTGGGAGAGACGAATCCTGTCTAACCGTCACTGCCTCCAAGTGCTTCGGGACTGCACCCAACTACTACCTGTTTGCATGACTCCTTTGAGCCGTGGTAGGGTAGTAATCAAAGTACAGTGGGAACACACTCGAGGCGAAATGACGGTGTCAAGTCAGCGGACTAAGCTGTACTCATGTCACCTGGGAACTGATAACTGACGATAGGTATAATACCAACCAGTCAGTTCCCGACGAGTCCTGTCCAGTGTACTCGTAACCTAACGAGCACCCGCATACTATCTCCAGTACGACGTACTGATGGCTGTGGGACAGACCATCTCCCACTCTGGGATGAGAAGCGCATGCGCTAGTCTACTCCTGAGTATCGATGCCCTGTCTCGATAGTCCTGCGACTAGGGACCTGCATAAGGATGTGCTTATAGATTACCTAGCCCCCACTAGTGTGACTGCCATCACAATGCTGGTAATCAAGCAAAGATCCTAAGGGCTCCACTAATGTGTATAGGTGATATACTAAAATAAACACATGTACACATTGAAGTAGAAACAAACCAAGTAGCATACTACTATATTGAGCAAGATTGTTTATACAAGGTGAATATCCCAAGCTTCCATTAAGTAATATACAAACTAGAATGATACAGTAATGGCCTCTAGGGCATATACACTAACAATCTCCCACTTGCACTAAGGCCATGTACTGGCATATCGAAGACCTATCATCTCGATCAGCCGCTCGAACTGAGTCTGGGGCAAGGCCTTGGTGAATGGATCTGCAGTGTTATCTTCTGAAGCAACCCTCCGAACTTCGATCTCCTGGCGATCCACGATCTCCCTGATCAGGTGATACCGCCTCAAGATGGGTCTGGATCTCTGATGGGACCTGGGTTCCTTCGCTAAAGCTATAGCCCCGTTGTTGTCGCAATACAGAGGTATTGGATCAACAATGGACGGAA
Organism: Agapanthus africanus; assembly: GCA_030015575.1. Classification (NCBI taxonomy): domain Eukaryota; kingdom Viridiplantae; phylum Streptophyta; class Magnoliopsida; order Asparagales; family Amaryllidaceae; genus Agapanthus; species Agapanthus africanus. The sequence continues at coordinate 164,432,712 of CM057343.1, read as the reverse complement.
CCACCTAAAGTTCTTTCAAGAACTTCCTCACCGAGACAGCTTCTTTTGCGGCATCAGATGCAGCGATGTATTCCGCTTCCATCGTCGAGTCTGCAACGGTTTCTTGTTTGGAACTCTTCCAACACACCGCCCCTCCATTGAGGGTAAAGACAAAACCCGACATGGACTTGGAATCATCCTTATCACTTTGGAAGCTGGAGTCAGCAAAGGCCTCGATCTGGAGGTCTTTTCCGCCATACACCAAGAACATCTCCTTAGTCCTTCTTAGGTACTTGAGAATGTTCTTTACTGCTATCCAATGTTTCTCCCCAGGGTTTGACTGATAACGGCTTACCACACTCTGTACTTAAGCTACATCCGGTCTGGTACATAACATCGCATACATTATAGAGCCTACCGCAGAAGCATAGGGTATAATAGACATGCGATCCCTTTCCAAATCAGTCTTGGGAGACATCTCTTTGGAGAGGGTGATCCCGTGACAAGCCGGTAGATTACCGCGCTTGGAATCTTCCATACTGAATCTTTTCAGTATGGTGTCGATGTACCTGGACTGTGAAAGTCCTAATATTCTCTTGGATCTATCACGATGGATCCGGATCCCCAGGATGTATGAGGCATCACCCAGGTCTTTCATGGAGAACCTGTGTGACAAGAACCCCTTGACAGATTATAGCATAGGAATGTCATTTCCTATTAAGAGAATGTCATCCACGTATAAAACGAGGAATACTACAGTTCTCGCTACAAATCTACTATAGATGCATGGTTCATCTGGATTTTTGATAAAGCCAAATTCCTTGACCGTCTCATCAAAACAGATGTTCCAACTCCGCGATGCCTGCTTTAGTCCATAGATGGACTTAAGCTACTTGCACACCTTTCCGCTGCTCCCACTCTGAATGAAACCCTCTGGCTGGTCCATATAGACACACTCCTCTAAATTTCCATTTAGAAAAGCGGTCTTTACGTCCATCTGCCAAATCTCATAATCGTGGAAGGCAGCAATGGCAAGAAGGATCCGAATGGATTTCAGCATAGCTACTGGAGAAAAGGTCCCGTCATAGTCCAAACCAGGTCTTTGACGAAAACCCTTTGCAACCAGTCTAGCTTTATAGGTCTCAACCTGTCCATCTACACCAATCTTCCTTTTGAAGATCCACTTGCATCCTACGGGTTTTACCCCGTCTGGAGCAACGTCCAACGCCCATACTTTGTTGGTGTACATGGACTCCATCTCGGTCCTCATTGCATCCGGCCATTTTACCGAGTCAATGCTCTGAACGGCCTGCTGGAAGCTAGTAGGCTCATCATAATCAATGATGCAATCCTCTCTATCCCCGTCTATGAGAAAACCGTAGTATCTCTCGGGCGGATGAGACTGCCTACTACTTCTGCGGAGCGGCATAGGAATGTCCTGTTCTTTTGAACCCTCTGGTTCTACTAAGCTTTCAGTAATAGTCTGTGGTTCTGGAATCTCTTCCAGTTCTATTTCGCTCCCAATTGTTTCCTTTTCTAAGAACTGGTGTTCCAGAAAATGGGCATTACGAGAAACAATGATCTTTTGTTCCTCTGCGTAATAGAAGAGATACCCCCTGGAGTTCTTTGGGTATCCCACAAACTTGCACAGTACTGAGCGTGCCTCGAGTTTGTCCGCATGCTGCTTTTTGACAAAAGCCGGACATCCCCAGATCTTCAGATATTGAAGATAGGGTTTCTTCTCACTCCATATCTCATATGGTGTGGTAGGCACAGTCTTAGTCGGAACTCGGTTCAAAAGGTATGCAGCTGATTGTAGCACATACCCCCAGAATGATCGTGGTAACTCAGTGTTACTCATCATGGACCGTACCATATCCAATAGGGTTCGGTTCTGTCTCTCCGATACACCGTTATGTTGCAGAGTGTATGGAGGAGTAAGCTGAGAGAGAATTCCGTTCTCTTTTAAATAGTCCAGGAACTCGGTACTCAAGTATTCCCCACCTCGATCCAATCATAGAATCTTGATACTTTTGCCGGTTTTTTTTCTACTTCATTCTTATATTCCTGGAATTTTCTAAAGGCTTCGGACTTATGTTTCATCAAGAAGACATAACCGTACCTTGAAAAGTCATCCGTAAAAGTAATGAAGTAAGAATAACCGCTTCGCGCATGTGTAGACATTGGACCGCACACATCGCTGTGTACGAGTCCCAAGAGCTCGCTCGCTCTTACTCCGTGTCCAGTGAACGGAGTCTTTGTCATCTTTCCTTTGACACAGGATTGACAAGTGGCATACGATTGATATTCGAACGGATTCAAATATCCTTCTGTATGTAACTTCGTCAACCTTCTCTCATTGATGTGACCCAGTCTACAATGCCATAAGAAAGTCTGATTTATTTCCGGAGACTTTCTTTTGTGTGTATCCTGGAAATTGAAAATTTTTGGTTGGTTTAATACGTATATACCATTGCTCAATGTACCTGACCCAATCAGAACTTGATTAAGGTGAATGTTTACAACATTGCTTACAAACGCAAATTCATAACCTTCTTTAGAAACCAAAGATACAGAAATGATATTACAAGTTGCGTTGGGTACAAAAAAGCAATTACGTAAAACCAAAACATGTCCATCTGACATTCCCAAGTGATAGTCCCCCACGGCCTTAGCATCCATGCTAGCTCCGTTTGCAACTTTGAGGGTCATGTCACCTGCCTTCAAAAACCTACGGTTTCTCAATGCCTGCAAAGAATTACAGATATGAGATCCTGATCCGGTATCCAATACCCAGGAAGTAGAGTTTATTGAAAGACAGTTATCAATAACATACACACCTGAAGCTGAAGCCGTAACTTGCTTCAGATCCTGTGTCCTGGCCTTCCAAGCCCTGCAATCTTTCTTCCAGTGTCCATTCTTATGACAATAGAAGCATTCTTCTTTTCCCACAAGCTTTCCCGCTATCTTTGTTGATTTTTCTTTTCCCTTCGTATCCACTTTACTAACACCGCCCCTTGGTTTGGCGGTGGCTTTCCTCTTCTTTCCCTTGGCTTTCGCCTTGGACTTAGAAGAGGAAGATCCTCCTACAAACAAAGTGGATGTTTCCCTACCTTTCTGTAGGGTGCCCTCTGCACTCCTCAGCATGTTGAGGAGCTCCGGAAGTTCAACTTCTTTTCCTTGTAAGTTGAAGTTCAGGATAAACTGGGCGTAAGTGGAAGGAAGGGACTGGAGAATCAAGTCCGTATAGAGCTGGTTCTCTAACGTAGTCCCAAGGTCCGCGAGCTCCTCAATGAAGCCAATCATCTTAAGCACGTGTTCCGCTACCGATGATCCGACGGCCAATCTTGCCGAAAATAACTTCTTCGACACTTCGTATCTTGCGATACGAGACTGCTCTCCATACAGTTCTTTTGTATGAAGAAATATGGATTCGAGGTCCATATTCTCGTGCCTCCTCTGATGTTCATTGTCCATAGAGACAAGCACAAGGCACTTGGGCTTCGCGCAATCGATCTCTCAGGTCTTACGGATTTCCTTATCCGCGACGCTGGATGTGGGACCTGGGACATGGGGAGCTTTGGTGGTAAGAAGATACCCCAGCTTGTCGTAAGTGATTGCCATCTTGACATTCCTGAGCCAATCTTTGTAGTTTGGCCCTGTCAGTATGTTTTTATCTAGAAGTAACTTAAGTCCAGTCATGTCGATTGGTCGCTGCAATTAGGAGAGAGAGAAGAAACACTCAGCATGATGCTCTTGCAAGTTTAGATTGGTTTTTAGTTTGTCTAAGCAGGATGGCTCCCACTGTTTCTCGAATCCCTCCTCAAACCAAAAAGGAAGAATTAGTCAGGATCAATCTCACCGTACAATACTTGCTTAACCGTTCAGCCAGGCTAGTGTCGGTACTTCGAGGGAGGTTTTCCAACGCTTTCGCGAAGTTTCTTAATTGAAGAACCTCTTTTCCCTGGGGGCGTAGCCCCGCTAACACCTTTCTAGACACCTACTTGGTTTATAGCATTGATCGTTAAGTGAGAAATTTCCCGAGGAGTAGCATATACTCACAGTAGGATCGGGATCCAAATATTATCGCGTGACGAAACTGAAGGAATCCTACCAGAATCATCACACTCCGAATGGTATGCAACACTAGCAAGTTTTAGTTCTTTTGAAACTCTCGATGTGGATTTTTGCCCCATGCTCTTATGACCTTGACTTTGGCCAAAATATCATAAGTCACATGTCAAGTTCTACCCGTCATTCTCCAGATTAATTTGGACCCACCCGTACCTACCCTTGACTTTGGCCAAAATGGCAGTACGACTGTCCCAAACCAACGCATCTATCTATGCTACACATGAATACCCAATAGCTACCAATCACTATGCCTTGACTTTGGCCAACATACATAGCTTGAATACTATTGACTATTCATGTGAAACGACGGAGGGCTACGAATGGTTTTGGCGAAACCGTGAACGTAGTGAACTTGATATAATCGATGGAACGAGATAGCTTTTAAAAGGAGTGGCTCAAACTCCGCATTTTAAAAGTTGGTTTTGAAAAGAACCGAGTGGTTTTTCGAAAGTGTTCCAACGACTTTTACTTGGTTTATTTTCTTGCATTAGTTCTTTTAATGCGTGATATTCTTGCATTAGTTCTTTTAATGCGTCCCATCATTTAATCCTACCATTACAGAAAAAAACCAAAATATGATGTACGCTTATGCCATTCGCATTCGCCACGGGGCCCCGTCATTACCCGTTAGGTTACTTAACTAACGACAGAGCGGGGGCTGGGCTAGCGCGGCTGTAAAACATAAGCAACGCCTAAATAATATCATATATAGATATTTTTCAATGACAGCCATTTCAGATCACAGATGAACACATTGGAAATACTAGGAACCCGCAATTCGTACGAGCCTGTAACGAAAAGAAGATTACACGGTCGCGGTGAATAGCCAATACCCCACCCAAGACCCCTACGGGTGCGGCAAACTACCCGCCAAGTACCCGAAGAGAAGCAACCTCCCTAAACTCCGTGAGTAGGCCACTCGGCACTTCAGGATACCCGGTAGTTTGTGCACCCCCTCCATGGGTCTATCCTAAGAGCAAAATCAGTAAAATGAAATTATACAATGACGGCTACAATCCCGACCCGGTTGTGCGGCCATATAAATAATTATTACATCAATTTACAAATTTACATGAATTGAAAAAAAAGAAAACTCTCGTCTCACAACCCCCGGCTATTCACCCGCGACAATCCAATGAATTCATATACACAAACCAATAACATTACAGATCACAGATTTGTATAACTCCCACTAATTGACATATAGCGATTAGCAGACGTTCAATACAAATATCACATCACAGAAATAAACCCGTCAGCTTAAGTCTTTAGAAACTCGATCAAAATACGGTTTTTAAAGCCCCAAAAACAAATTTTTCTTTCTGGAAAATCAGGGCTGAAAAAACATATACCAAAAATCCCAAAATACCCCATAGAACAAACTGCAATGAAGACGATCCACAGAGGAGCTTAATCGGCCGCGGAACCGCGGCAATAGAAAACTATAGCCGCGTTTCCGCGGCGGTTTGGTAGGATCTCTGGACCGTTTTTCTACAGTATACTATAAAAACCCTGAGTTGATTTTTGAAGCATGATTTATTACTTTTACAGCACTTTGAAAATCGACAGCAAGTTTGAAATCGGGGTGTATTTCGCGACTTTTTCTCCGATCGAATTTCTAGTTACTATGCTAACATGTTAGGTAGTGTTTAACTATGCTTTGATACCACTGTAAGTCCATGCTACCTCTCCCGGTACTTTCGGGCATGCGGAATTTGGTGAAAAACAATTTTCTAGAGGCGGTAACATGGACTCAAAACCGGATCTTTGTTAAACATCTACCTAACAACCTAACTAGGAGTTGTTAACTACTCGGTTACGGGGTTATACCTTTCTTTCGTGAACTCCTTCGTCTTCTACACTTGATGGTTATCCGGATCGGCTTCACCCCGTCGTCTCCTTGCACCGAAGATCGATCCACCCGAAAGCTTCTACCTTTGGCTTCTTCTTCGAGCTTTGAAGAAACTAGTTCACTCGGTTTGCCAAAACTTGTGAACTAGAGTGAGTAGAGGAAAGTGTGTTGGGATTTTTCTCTATGGTTCTTGGTTCTCAACACATGAGACAAGTGAACCATATACTAAAGAGAGGGAGAGGAAGAGGAAGAGGATGGGAGCTCAAGAACAAGAGAGAGAATGAAAATGATAGAATGAGAAAGACTTTTTCTCTCTTGGCTCTCATAATCCAAAGCCATCATAACAAAACATAGCAATCAAGTATTATGTGATGGTTTAAGCTACAATAGCCATATCATTTCATGCACTCATTTTTCACAAGAGAACAAGCAAGCAAAAAGTCTTTGCCATGAAATGATAGCCATTATCATCATGATGGTCAACTAGTCCAACCTAGTCAACAAAGTCAACAAGTCAACAAAGTCAACCCCTCAACAACCATGTCACCATAATACTTAATTAATATTATTCTTAATCATATATCATATTATCATTAGGGTTTAGCAAGAAGTCAATGGTCAACAATCAACAGTCAACAACCCTAATGAGAATCCTATGCCTCTGTCTCTCCGTCAACTGTGCATACACACCCGCATCCGCGTTCCGAGGAACACGAATACATACGAGATAAAATCAATCCCAAAACGTACACTAGGATCTGGCTTAAACCAAAGCCCGCTAGTGTTAACCATCCGGACACTATACGTGCACAAGTGCACGGATGTGACCGAACCCTGTCGCAAAACCATGCGACCTGTCGCAAAACCATGCGACCTCTACTCTTTTACCTAAAGGCGAATAGCTCTCTGTGTGGGACTCTAAAGACTCGACACTACGCTGGCAGTGGGTTTAACCACAGACCGCAAGCGGCACTAGCTGTGCGTAACGGTCCCCAGGTAGATGCCGACAAGAAGACTAACGAGGTGAAACCCATCTGAACTCCTACTGAGCCTGAATATGACAGTCTCCGTACAGTCCAGTCTGTTCGTCTGATATATCGCATGGCGGGCCTAGGGGGCGGTAAACGTCAGTCCCCTAATAGCGGTACAAGTCGTGTCGGAGTCAAGCCCAAAACACCCTGAGATAACACTGGAAGCCTACCAGTATATCTCGCTTGCCCTGGCCAGGGACTACTCGTGTAATGGCTCTCCTAGACACAGCGCGATGTCAACCCCCAATACCGGGAGAGACGAATCCTGACTAACCGTCACTGCCTCTAAGTGCTTCGGGACTGCACCCAACTACTACCTGTTTGCACGACTCCTTTGAGCCGTGGTAGGGTAGTAATCAAAGTACAGTGGGAACACACTCGAGGCGAAATGACAGTGTCAAGTCAGCGGACTAAGCTGTACTCATGTCACCTGGGAACTGATAACTGACGATAGGTATAATACCAACCAGTCAGTTCCCGACGAGTCCTGTCCAGTGTACTCGTAACCTAACGATCGCGCGCATACTATCTCCAGTACGACGTACAGATGGCTGTGGGACAGACCATCTCCCACTCCGGGATGAGAAGCGCATGCGCTAGTCTACTCCGGAGTATCGATGCCCAGTCTCGATAGTCCTGCGACTAGAGACCTGCATAAGGATGTGCTTATAGATTACCCAGCCCCTACTAGTGTGACTGCCATCACAACGCTGGTAATCAAGCAAAGATCCTAAGGGCTCCACTAATGTGTATAGTTGATATACTAAAATAAACACATGTACACATTGAAGTAGAAACAAACCAAGTAGCATACTACTATATTGAGCAAGATTGTTTATACAAGGTGAATATCCTAAGCTTCAATTAAGTAATATACAAACTAGTATGATACAGTAATGGCCTCTAGGGCATTACACTAACACTAGTAATGCCTCTTCCATTATCCATATTCATAACTGTAACCGTGTAAGTCTTTTCCATCTTTCCAAATCCCTTTATATGTCTTTAGTCATTACCTTCTGCACACCCTCTTAGGCTAAATGGTTTTCTTCTTTCCCTACCGTTCGGCACCAGCCTATAGTTTGGAAGAAGACTATCCAATAAGCATAATGGGTGTACTGTCCTAATCCCAGGAGCACTCGCAATGCGAGAGAAGGTGAAGATAAAAGACAACCGAATAAACCTTATTCCTATTTCTCCTGAACCAGAATCCATCCCCGAACTGGAATAATTTCCTTTCGAGTTCGTATATAACCATACGATGGAGTATCCAATAAACTGTGGATCTTCGTAGTGATACAGTGTGTCCTGGAGAAATACAAAGGTGATTTAGGATTGGCGAGGAAATACTTGGTTTGGTCGTGAATAGCAGTCGCAATTTACTTTGCCCTCTTACTAATCCCTTGATATGTCTTTACTTAATACCTTCTGTACACCATTGTTATGCTAATTGGTTTTCTTCATTCCCCACCGTTCGGCACCAGCCTAAGGTTTGGAAGAAGACTATCCAATTTGCATAATAAGTGTACTATCTCCTATACCAAGGAGTACTCGCAACCTGAGAGAAGGTAAAAGGAAAAGCCAACTGAATAGTCCTATTCGTTTTCTCCAGAACCGGAAACCATCCTCGAATAAATTCCTTCGAGTTCGTATATAACCATACGATGGTTTTGTCCAATGGAAGTGGACGTTCGTAGTAATACGGGGTGTCCTGGAGAAAAGGGTAAAAGTAGGAGTGGCAATGAGGTTTGCAACTCTGACAATCCAAAAAGCCAGTGTTTAAGAAGGTTCGGTTAATTTTGGTTACTGAGTCATAGTCTTAGGGTCGGGTCAATGGTCGCTGCCAAAGAGAGAGAGAAAAGAAACACTCAGCGTGCACTCTAACCTAGATCAGAATGGTTACCAATTTATCTAATCTGGAAACCTCCCACTGTACCGTCAAATTTTCCTCCAAACCTAAAAGAAGAATTAGTCGGGATCACCCGAGGAGTAAACCAACTTATCAGTGGGAATCGGGATCCAACTATCATCGCAAGATAACGTGACGAAATCCGCTCACGTCATCACACTCCAGAAGGTATGCGCATATCTGGCAAGTTTCAGTTTCTTTAGAAACTCCCGATGTGATTTTTGCCCCGTGCTCTTATAACCTTGATGAAGGCCAACAAATCATAAGTCACATGTCAAGTTCTACCCGTCATTCTCCAGGTTAATTTGAGCCCACCCGTATAAGCCCTTGACTTTGGCCAACAAGGCTATACGACTGCCCCAAACCAACGCATCTATCTATGCTGCAGAAAGGCAACAAGCAGCTACCATACACTATGCCTTGACGAAGGCCAACAAACATAGCATGAATACTACGTGCTACCCGTCTGAAACGACGGAGGGCTATGAATGGTTTCTGGTGAAAACCTTTAACGTAATGAACTTGATATCGTTGAAGGAACCGGATAGCTTTTATGAAAATATAGTGACGAAAACCTTTGCTAAAGAGGTCACTCCCGGTGAAGGGATCTCGGCTCTTTCCCCGTAGAATGAGGTGCAGGATATTCCAACTGAATACCACGATGCAAAGCAAAAGTAATCGACTATAATGAAGTTATTGCCCTGACGCAAACTTCTGTCCAAGGGGTCACTCCCGGTGAAGGGATCTCGGCCCTTGCCTCGTCGACTGAGGAGCAAGATATTCCAACTGAATACCACTGTGCAAAACAAAAGTGAACGTCCTTGCAATAACAGCTTTTTGAAAAATGTTCCAATAACATCAGATTAGGTTTGTTATTAACTTGCATTGATCCGAATCAACGCAGTCCAATCAATTGATCACACCAATAAAGAACGAAAATAATGATGTATGTATATGCCATCCGCATTCGCCACTGGGTCCCGTCATTACCCGTTAGGTTACTTAACTAACGACAGAGCGGGGACTGGACTAGCGCGGATGCAAAACATATACAACATCTACTAATATATATATCAATATATAATATTTCGCTCAAGGCGTGATAAAATGCAACATCACAGAAATGTAATAAGCATCACAGAACAATACAGATATCTGGGATCCACGGGTTTCACAGAGCCGCTACTGAAACCCGACGTTCCCCTGGTCGTGTGGATAGCCTGTGCAATGAAATCTTAGACCCCTACAGGCGCGGCAAGTTACCCGCCAAAACCTGAAGCGAGGCAACCCCCTTCAGTAACGTGAATGGACCACTCAGCACTTCACGGAATCCGGTAACTTGGGCACCCCTCCTGGGTCAACCTGTACCCCCTACAAGTGCGGCGAATAGCCCGCCAATTCTAGAGTGAAGCCCCCTCCATCTCAATGCCATGAGATGCGGGCCCGTTGCCCTCTAGAACCCGGCTATCCGTGCACCCCACCTTAGGGTAATCCTAGTACAGAAAGTAAAATATACATACAACGGGTACATCGACCTCGACCCGGTCGTGCCCCAAAAGAATAATATACAAACTGGCAGTGACGGCAGTCCACATGTCGGACGCTCGCCCCGCAATATCAAATGTACATAATACAACCAAAACTGTACTAGCATTGCATCCAGGCTATCCCCTACGACCAATCCGCAACATCACAGCACAATCACAGAACATCAACGTGAATGTCACGTTCGCAAATCCGTCTAACTGGGCTATAGCAGTTAGACAGGATTTACCGATCAAGTGACATTCACGGTCGCAGATATAATGTAAATACTGTGAACTAATGTGTTTAAAATTTTCGATCGATCAAATTTACCTAAATGGGCCCCCAAGAACTATTGTAGCACTTAAAGAAATTCTGGACCCAAAAAGAATATTCCAAAACCCCAATTTCCCTATTTAAAGAGCTCTGTACAAAACTGGTGCAGTGAGGGCACTGTACTGCGGTGGAACTGCGGCCCCAAGGGGGTTTTGGCCGCGGATCCGCGGTGGTTCTATAGTGTCACGCCACCATTTTTCTCCAGAATTCTTAAAACCTCCTGCATGTACTTCTGCAACATACTGAAAAAAATTTCGAGCTAAAAACAATTTCAACAGAAACCTGATGAATTGAAAACGCGGATTTTGGAATTTTTGTTCGATCGGAAATGTAAACACATCAGACAAAGCTAGACTAGGTTAATGGCGTGGCTCTGATACCATGTAAGTGCACGGCGGCGCCCCGGCCGTCAATCCGACGCTGGAATGCGGAAACGAAACTTTTTACGAACTTGTAAACCGGCACCACCGCGCACAAAAATCCTGGATCGGGCCATTAATCTAGTCCTAGCTAACAAGAGAAGGGTTAGAGAGATATACCGAGCGATCTGTGTCCTTCGATCTTCTCGTCGTCGTCCCGATCTCCCCGCGGAATCTCCGGTCTCCACCAAGTCGCCGGAAGGGCACCACGTCGCCGGCTTCTTTTACGGGATCCCACCTCTGGACCGAGGCAACTAGGGCACGAAGTTGGCGAGCCGACGTGCCCAAGGATTGCTGTAGAATACGGTGTAGTGCTATGTCTTATTTGGGGTTGTGTGAAGTTGCCATAATGGTGGAGGAAAGAGATGTGAACTTTTTCTAGATGAACTTGGGGATTTTTCTAGCATGAAGAGAACCAACAAATCCCCACCAAAAATTTCAGTCCCCCTCTAATGCTTGGCCGGCCTAGGCACATAAGGAAATCAAAAAGGAGAGAGGAGAAAAGAATGAGGGAGCCACACAATAATGCAAGAGTGAGAAAAGGTTATCATGATCAACCATGATCACAAACCAAGTTCAACACTCCAAATCAACCATCATGAACCCAAAGTCAAGCAATGATGAAGTCAAGAAAGTCAAGGTCAAACAAGAGCTATCATGAAGCAACAATATGCAAAGACAACCCTCCAAAATGCTTATTTGCACAAATGCAAATAAGCCATCCTCCACCAATCTTCAGCCAATGAAAGATACAAAGAAAATTGGCCGAAACGGAAAACAAACTGGCAACTCCAAAAAACTGATCCCGTAATAAATTACAGGAAAACCCCGCTACTGTATATACATACCCGCATTTGTATTCCGACCGAATACAAATGCAATGAGACAAAATCTACAATGTACAATAATAGGATCCGACTTAAACCAATACCGCACGTATCTGATCGAACCCTGCCATATCTCCATACGGCCTCTACAGCGTTTCGACCGAAACTTGAGCAACTGATCTGTGGGGGACTCTAAAGACTCATCAATATTTTGGTTGTGGATTTAACAACTAGCACGTCAGAGGTATTAGTCTATACATAACGAGCTACCAGGTATTGACCAAAAGGGACGTTAATGAGCGAACTCATCCTGACACCCTACTGAGCCTGTCAGTGACAATATCCGTACAGTCTGGTCCGTTCGTCTATGAGCATCGCATGGCGGGCCTAGGGGGTTAGTAAAAGTCAGACCCCCAAAAGCGGTACAAGTCATGTCGGAGTGTAGCCTAGAACACCCTGAGATACTACAGGAATACCTACCAGTAAATCTCCTGCCTCGGCCGAGGGCTTTGTGTAATGGCTCTCCTAGACACAGCGCGACCTCACCCCAATACCGGGAGAGACGAACCTCTGAAGATCCGCTCACTGCCTCCATGTGGCTCGGGACTGTACCCAACTAAAACCTGTTTGCACGTCTCCTTTGAGCGTGGTAGGGTAGTAATCAAAGTACAGTGGGAACTCACACGAGACAAATGACGATCCTCAGGTCGATGAACTAACCTGTACATATGTCACCAGGGAACTGCTATCTGACGTCATGTATAAGACCAACTAGCATGTTCCCGGCGAGTCCTGTCCAGTGTACTCATAACCCAATGAGCACCTGTATACATCTTAGGTGAACCAACTGACACCAGTGGCTTGTGAGACCGGCCACCGCCCCTCGTCGGGGTCTCGACTGTATACACTAGTCTACTCTGGAGTATCGATGCCCTGTTTCGAAACTTCTACGACAAGGGACTTTTTAAGGATGTGCTTATAGATTACCAGCTCCCACGTATATGATCGCCCTCATACTGCTGGCAGTCAAGCAAGAATCCTAGGGGCTCTATCAACGCGCAATAGTGAACTGTAAGGTCACCTAAAGCAGTACACGATGATAAAGATAAACCAGATAGCATACTATCATCTTGAGTAAGACTGTCCTACCGGGATAAGTCCTCCCTCAATCATTGCAATCACGTGCCTGTGATCCAATAATTGACTCTGAGGGCATTATCTCCAACATAACCCACTTACCAAGAAATCACCGAAAGAAGTATGTGCCCAAAGCCGCTGATAATCCAAGCGGTAAAACCTGCAAGAAACCATGGCATAATAGGGATGAGTTGCCAACTCAGTGAATAAAAGTACATCACAAGGTAGAAATCAAAATGCACGACGATACCTAGGTCATAAGTATAGTACTATCATAATCTGTACTAATATAATATATGATATGCATATGTATCATAATGCAACACTATCTATCATGCGATCCCAAGTAGAACATATCGATGGAAATGACCTGTATCTTGGTATAAGACCCAAGGAGGCCGGAAAAATTTATATAAACCACTTCTTTAAAATAGCCGCGGAATAGATATGTCACGGCATAAAAGCAGACTTGATAGTATGAAATATAATATGTATCTTATTTTAGATATACGTCTTGCTGTTTAGTAAAGAATGTTTAGAGGTTTATAAATTTAAAGATCTCAGTGTCATATCAGACATGTCAAAATGAGGAGACTATAGCTCGTTTTTGAATTCCCTTTTTATGTATGCAAATGTCCATAAAAGATATGCAGGTACTGCCCCCGGATCAGTCTTGGTCGGTTACAATAACTGTAATCTAACTGTGTATCTCATGATAGCAACATATCAATATATATATATGGATGTCCAGCATCGACACCCGAAATCAGAAATCTCTCTTGTACATCACCGATACGCAAATCTGATATCGTCGACACCATCTCAACAGATGATCGCCACCCGATATCCCTGGCCCCGTTCGGTATCCACTGGATATCCGCCGTGCCCAAATCGAACCCCGGTCAGTATCCCCTGGATATCTTCCGTACTCATTTCTATCTCCGGTATCGAGTATCCTCGCTAGGCTCCCACCCTCAACTGCGGCTATCCTGCCCCTCGGTCTCGATCCGGGTCTACCATGTATCCGACTGTAAGTCTCCCCCACTCAGTCCGGATAATTAACAAGTCCAAAACTGTATAGCTCCCCCACTCGGTTCGGAATAAAACTATCATAAAACATCAAACTCATGGTGGACGTCAATTCATCATATCCAGAAATATCAAGTAAAGAATAAGAATACTTGCATAGATCATTCTGATTATATATATATATATTGTTAGTTATATGTATGTCCTAGAGGCCATTACTGTACATAGGATGTATATTGTAGTGGATGCTGGGACGTATATAGGGAGGACTTTCTTGCTCGACATGATAGTATGCTATCTGGTTGAACTTTACCTTAACGTGTATCCTGATTGTCTCTCTGTTACATGTTGGTAAAGCCCTTAGGATCTGTACTTGACTACCTGGACTATGATGCGGATCATACTAGTGGGGACATGGTAGTCCAAAAGTACATCCTTCAAAGTCCCTAGTCGTGGGTGTATCGAGACGGGGCATCGATATACCAGAGTAGACTAGCGTATACCTTCTCGACCCATACAGATGGGCGATGGATGATCCCATATCCATCGGTGTTTGACATCAGAGATGATATACGGGTGCTCAGTAGAGACTGGGTACACTGGACGGACTCGCCGAGAACTCCCAGATGGTATTATACCTCACGTCAGATGGCAGTTCTCTGGTGACACTGGTACAGAGTAGTTTGTTGACCCGAGATCGTCATAGAGTCTTGTGTGGTTCCCACTGTGCTTTGATTTCCATCTTACCATGTCCAAGAGGGCGTGCAAAACGGTCGTTTTTGGGTACAGTCCCGAGTCACATGGAGGCAATGAGCGATAGGAGGGGATTCGTCTCTCCCGGTATAGGGGGTTGATGCTGCGCTGTGTTCGATTGGCTATAACAGGAAATCCCTGGCCAGGGTTGCTGAGATTTACTGGTAAGTGTTACCAGTAGTTTCTCGAACAGTTATAGACCTCATATCGACACGACTTATTGAGCTATTGGGGTCTGACGTTTACCACCCCTAGGCGAGATATGCGACATATCAGACGATCAGACCGGACTGTATGGTAGTGTTACTGGTCGGATTCGCAGGAGTGTGAGCGGGCTTGCTCGTCGATCTTCTGATCGCTCAATACCCGGGTGGCCGTTACGTTTAGCAGACCGCTTGCGGCTTGTGGATGTTTGATATGATCATCATCTGCTGCCGGCGTATTGACGAGTCTTTAGAGTCCTACACAGAGGTTTCCTGGCTCAAGCGAAACGAAATAGGAGCGCATATGAGATATGTGCGGGACCGAGAATAATGCGTGTATGTGATACCGTATTCCATTCTCGCGATGAATGTATCGAGTGGTTGTATGCGATATAACCTAGTTATCGATTCAAGCGTTGATTCGATAAGCCGATACATTGTATACTAGTCGGTTGTGTGCGACATGACCGGATCATTGAATCAAGTGTTGATTTAATGATTTAATGTATAATTATATATTTGATATATTACTTTGCATTAACTAGTAATGGTTCACTTTAAATGGATTTTCTCACTTGGATTGTGCAAGTTGTATATGTGATATACTTTTATGCACATGTTTGTATCATGTTTGATGATGCATATTAACTTGGTTAAGTGTAAAGATTAAACCATGGTATACTTAATGATTAGGGTTTTGATTATCTTATTCATTTATTTATATATATTCATTTTGGAAATTATTTAAGGATGGTGGCTTATTTTGTTTTATGTTGAAGTTTCTTGAAACTTTGATCAAGTCAACCATTCTTATCTCTTCCTTAACCCTAACCATCATATCTAACCATGGTCCATTCTCTACACTAAACTAAGGTTAATATTATGATAAGAATGGAATTTATTTTCTATTCTATTATTCTTATCATAACAATATTCATCTTCTTCATCTTCTTCTTCATTGAAGAAGCTTGAGGTCATCAATGGTGGATTGATGATTTGAGTGAGAAATCCAATTCTAAAGTCTACCCACTTCCTATTTCTTCATCCTCTACCTCTTGCCAAGTAGTAGAGTGTGTTTCCTTCACAAGTTTCTTGACTTGGTGAAGTGAGAGATTGATCTTGCGATGCTTCGACGTAGATCATCTTCGGCATGGACATCGACGACCTAGCTCGCTTATTCTCCGATGAAGTCGACGCTAGAGCCCGGATTCTTTTTGGACAGCAGAGAGGATTTCGTTGCGGAGCTATGGAGGTGGAGCACCGGATCTACAAAGGTTGTATTTCCGATTCTCATAGTTAAGTGTTAACTAGTTAGCTTTTTCGCCTAGTTATCTAGCAAACGATCCGTAGTCGGGTCTCTCGGCACCTAGATTTTTTGAATTTGGCATGTTCGATGCCTTGTGAGACCTCACTAGTGTGCCTAGGAACCCTACAGTGGTATCAGAGCCTAGCTAGAGCCTTAGGCGAAGCGTAGACGGAATTTGAAGTCCGAACGACCCAAAACCGAAACCCAAAATATGCTCTCTGTACTTTTTTGAAAACAGTGAGTTTTTCCAAATTAAAAATTGCTAAAAAATTCAGCAGGGAAAAATAAGAATTACGATGCAAAAATTTTAGGATGAACAGTAAATTCCGCGGCGGAACCGCGGCAGAAGCGTGCCTTCTGCGGCGGTTCCGCGGCCCCTTGGTGACGTCATCCCACTTTGTTTGCACAGTAATTCCTGATAAATTATGCTGAGTTTTCTGGGAATTTTTAAAATTTATTCAAGAGTTGAATTTTCTGCTGTGTATTTGGGGATTCGGTGTTTCGATCGGAGTATCAAATTTTGTCTGTGTGGCTTTCCGGATAAATTTTAGAATATGTTAAAAAGTTCGACCGGATATAAATACTCAATTTTTCCCCTGTCGGGAAATTTCCAAGTGTTGGACTTTTCCGTAGTTTAACGACGTTCTAAGTAGTGCGAGTAACGCGATGGTCCCTCTAGAAGACAACAAACCTTAACTCGATTATGTGACCGTCTTGAACTGCCCTTTGAACCTTCGGGTTTGAGGCAGTACGGCGTGCCACATGTGAGGCGTTGGCTTGACCCTTCTACGGCTGGACCGTTGGTACTGAGGCACGAACGGAATGTTGTTAGACTTGTTTCATGTGTTGATCTGTATCGGGAAAACTTGGGTGTTCGATTGTTCGATCGGAAAGTTTAACATTTTCTGTTTATCTGGAATGGGATACAATAATTGGAATTCACAAGAAGTTATGAGATAACTGAATGAATGTTATAAACATAGCAGTTTAGTCTCACTTGATCGGTTGCCACGGAATTTTGATGTGATCAAAAGTCCGTTGCAATCACGTAGTGTACGCGGATACTCGCCGGGTAAACTTAATAGACAGCCTCACTCCATAGCCCCGACCAAGTGACTGTAGGAGAACCCCGTCGCCGAAAGCA
The DNA here is from genome assembly GCA_030015575.1 of Agapanthus africanus. Classification (NCBI taxonomy): domain Eukaryota; kingdom Viridiplantae; phylum Streptophyta; class Magnoliopsida; order Asparagales; family Amaryllidaceae; genus Agapanthus; species Agapanthus africanus. The sequence continues at coordinate 164,415,129 of CM057343.1, read as the reverse complement.
TCCGTCCGGGTGCTCACGGCAGCGGTGTTCAGCCTTGGTGCACTTCGTCGACGGTATCAGGGGTGCGGCCATCTACTGAAGTTTGCGACGAGCATTCGATCAGGATGTCGGGAATCTTGTTGAATTGCCCGACTTGGTATTGAAAAGAGTTTTCGATTTTGAGACTAAAATGCGGGGTTTATAATTGTTAGGCATGCGATGTCTAAGTAATTCATTTGGTCAGGCATGCGATGTCTGAGATGATTGCGGATTCCAACTGTTGTAGTTTTACACTTTCTTTTCTGTGACCGTAAGTGTAATATGTGATATCGCCGGTTTCGTTGCTATATGTCAACGACAATTGGGATGGACATATTTACTTACGATGATGACATGTGATGTTATGTGTTGCTGGATATGTTATATTGGATCGTCGTGTTTGAATAGCCGGGGGTTTTTATGTGAGATGAGTGTTTTTCATTTTCATTCATGTAAAAACTTGTATGTAATATTCTTTTATTGGGGCGCTTCCAGGTTGCGGAAGTTGTCACCCTTTGTATATTATTTACTTTTCCGTACTAGGATAGACCCAAGGAGGAGGGCACAAGTAACCAGGTTCTGGAGTCCAGTGGGAGACCAACTCGAGGAGTCGAGTCCGGGTCTCCTAACTCTAGAATTGGTAGGGTTGCTTGCCGCTCTCGTAGGGGTCTAGGGGTGTGGGTTTGGCTATTCATCGCGACCGTGGAATCCGTGTTTTATACTGGCTCGTATTGAAAACACGGACGTCCTAGTATATCCAATATTTCTTATGATTCTTCTGCTGCGATATCTGTGATGTGATCATGTGATGTTCTATGATAGATACTTTATATAGTATATATGATATATTATATAGATGTTACTTTTGTTTTACACCCGCGCTAGCCCTGCCCTGCTCTGCCGTTAGTTACCTAACCTAACGGTGCACGAGGGGACATCGAGGCGAATGCGGATGGCATAAGTGTACGTCGTATTTATCTGTGATGTTTAGGTACTTAAATGATGGGACTTCATTAATGTGATTAATGAAATAAAAGAAACCTAAGATGTTGTAGAATCGAATTTCAAAATTAAAACAGGTAGCTACAGTTCTTGCTTTGCACAGCGGTATAAGTGATATATCCTGCACCTCATTCGACGAGGAAAGGACCGAGATCCCTTCACCGGGAGTGACTCCTTTAGCAATAACTGGCAGATGCTACACACTCGGTTTGTCTTTTGATTGCTTTTAAGTGTTTCTGCTTTGCACAGTGATATATACGATATATCCCGCACCTCATTCGACGAGGAAAGGACCGACGATCCCTTCACCGGGAGTGACATCTTTAGCAAAACTAAAAAAGCCTCAAAAGCACTCCATTTTAAAATCATTTGATTCTACAACGATATCAAGTTCATTACGCAATAGGTTTTCAGAAAAACCTGTCGTAGCCCTCCGTCATTTCAGATAAGTAGTAGTTAGTATTCGTGCTACGTTTGTTGGCCTGCGTCAAGGCGTAGTGTGCGGTAGCTAACTGGTGCTTATCTGCATTAGCATATGATGTGATTGGATTAGGGTAGTCGTGCGACTTTGTTGGCCTGCGTCAAGGGTCGTGCGGGTGGGTTTAATTCAATCAGGAAATGACGGGTTGAACTTGACTGGCGGACTATGGTTTGTTGGCCTGCGTCAAGGTCATAGGACGCTAGGGGCAAAATTATCGGGAATTTCAAGTGTTGAAATTTGCAATGAGATTGCATACCTTCTATGAGATAGTTGGATCCCGATACCCGCTGCGAGTAAGTGTTACTCCTGGGAGAGTTTTATACATTACAATTAGCCGATCAAGTAGGTGTCTAGAAAGGTGTCAACGGGGTTACGCCTCTGGGAAAACGAGGTTTACATTAATTAGGTTCGTGCGAAAGCACGGGGGACCTCCCTCAAAGTACCGACACTGGCCTGGCTGAAAGATTGGCGAACTTGTAGTGTGTAATTAATCCCGGCTAGTCTTTCCTTTTAGGGTTTGAAGGAAGATTTGATAAAAAGCAGTGGGAGCCATCCTGATTAGATAAAATAAAAACCAATCTATTCTTGCAAGAGCGCACGCTGAGTGTTTTCTTCTCTCTCTCTCCTGGTAGCGACCATATCACGCCTTAATCAAGATTATAATACGGATTATTGACCGAACCTGCTTGTTATACTGAGCTGGGGAACGTTGGTCCCGCTCCAACTTATAATTGTTATAAGACAGAGCAGGAAATTGGGGATTACCAGAATTCCCGTGCCGCCCAAACGAAGAGAGTGCATGCTGATGCATCATCTTCGGGTGTGTTCATTACAGAGAACTGTTTCTCAGTATCCTTTACGTCCTGGGTATGTGATACCAGATCAGGATCCCAGATATGTAATATGTTACATGGGCTACAGATAGGTAGAGAACTGAGAACGGGTGATAAGTTTCATGAGACAGAAAACGGGGCAAGAGTTGCAGCCAAGTCTGTTAGTCACTGTCACCCTGTATTACCAATGCATTGATTCTGAACGAATGTTATTAGATACCGAACCTGATATACAAAATCATATCTGTCTCTTTATTAGTAAAGAAACGATAAAATTTTGTATTGTTGGATAATGTTTTGAACATTTCCTGTATCAAAAGTTGATCGGTTCTGGCACGTTATCTAAAAGCATTGATGTTCTAAATCAAACAACAGTTCTTAGTATACGGAACACACACAAGAGGAAGAGTTCAGAAATGAACGAATCCTTCTTGAGGTATTGTAGACTAGGTCAGATCAATGCGACCCGACTGGCTAGAGTTACATTTAGATGCATATTTAAATTAGTTTGAATTTACCTCTTGTGAAACTCGCCAGTCATATCACAAAGATAAGATGACCACAGCTCTGTTTATTGGAAACAGAGAAAGAGTTGGTAAACTCTTGGGATGATACATGTTGATGTATGTAAAGGTCCCCTGTCTACACATGCCAGGACTGGTTCTTTGTACTTCATTACATTCTCTGATAATCTCTCAAGATTCAGTCATATGTTCCTATTGAAATATGAGTCTGAGCCTTTTGAGATATTCACAGAATATAAGCGAGAAGTAGAGAACCAAAATACGGGTATAAGTATTATGTCCTTTGATGTGATCAAGGAGGAGATTACTTGAGCACGGAATTCCTGGATTATTCTAAAGGAGAATGAGATTCTCTCTCAGCATTACTCCTCCGTATACACCATAGCACGATGGTATATCGGGACGGAGCAACCACACCCTATATGATAAGGTGTGCTCTATGATGAGTACTACTGAGTTACCTGTTTCCTTTTTAGGAGTTTTGCACTTATGAAGTTGCATACCTATTGAATAGGGTTCGAATCAAATCAGTTGCCTACCACTTCATATGTGATATGGAAAGGGAAGAGCCCATATCTTAAGTTAGTTAAGATTTGGGGTTGCCCGGCCTGTCTAAAAGCAAAATCCGGACAAGCTCGAGGCAAGGTCAGTTATGTAGAACTGGAAATGTTCCAGCTATACAAACTACAGCTGATGATTTGAAAGAACCAAAGGATTCAATAGTTACCAACGAACCTCAGCCTCTCCGCCGATCTAGTAGGGTTCCTCACCCACCTGAGAGATACTTCGGTTTCTCTATGACAGTGGGAGCGAGGACTGCATCATGAGATGATGACCCAACTAGTTTCGAGCTGGCCATCAGGAGTGAGACTCTGTAAGAATGGCTGGATGCTGAGTGATCTGAGATGGAATCCTTATACACCAACAAAGTATGGACTTTGGTTGCAATATCTGAAGGGTTAAATCCCCATCTGGAGCAAGTATATCTTGAGAAGATTACTTGGTGTAGATGGAAAAGTTGAGACTTTCAAAGCTAGACTTGTTAAAGGTTTGCATCATTGACCAGGTGTGGATTATGTTGAAACCTTTTCTAAGGATCTATGCTTAAGTCCATCCAGATCCTACTTGCCACGGCTACATACCATGACTACGATATCTGGTGGTTGGGTATCTTGACTGCTTTTCTATATGATGTTTTAGAAGAGAGAGACTATAAGTACACAGCCAGAGGGCTTCGTAGACAGTGGGAGCAGCGGAAACGTGTACAAGATGCTTTATAGGATAAAGCAGGTATCGCGGAGTTGGAACGTCTGTTTTGATGTCGTAGTCAAAAATTTTGACTTCATCAAAATGGTAGATGAACCTTGTATATACAAAAAGGTAGTAGGGAGTATGGTGGTGATCCTCGTAGAGTACGTCGACGACATACTCTTGATAGGGAAGGAGTTTCCTATGCTACGCTCGATCAATCTCCGCTTATCACAATGATTCTCCATATAGGATCAAAGTGATACCTACTAAATCCTGGGTTTTGGATCTATGAGATAGATCTAAATGGATATTAGGACACTCACTAGTTATAGTGAGATGGAATCAGTTGATCCTGGGGAAAATCACTGGAAGTGTTCCAGGGTGATAAAGACGACTGAATGTCAGTCGCAGGCATTGTCTTTACCCTCAGTAAAGGGACGGTATGTTGGAAGAGTTCCAAGCTAGATACCGTGACATACTAGATGATAAAGGCAGGATACGTCGCTACTTAAGATGCTACCAAAGTCGCTGTCTGGGTGTATATTGGTTCATGAGATGAACTTAGTTCCTCCCATTGTGTGACAATGGAGTTGTGGCTTATGCCAAGGAACGCCCGTCCCATCAGTGATCCGGACATATTCTAAGGAAGTATCACTTGATCATGGAGATTGTTGATCTCCAGGGTGATCGAGGTTTGGAGAGTAGACTCAGAGGACAACACAGCGGATCCACTCACAAAGGCCTGTTCCCAGAGAGAGACTTTTATGGGATGGTTGAGTATGAGATACTACAACCACTGCTATCAGATGGCCCTAGTGCAAGTGGGAGATTGTTAGTTATATGTATGCCCTAGAGGCCATTACTATACATAGGATGTATATTGTAGTGGATGCTGGGACGTATATAGGGAGGACTTTCTTGCTCGACATGATAGTATGCTATCTGGTTGAACTTTACCTTAACGTGTATCCTGATTGTCTCTCTGTTACATGTTGGTAAAGCCCTTAGGATCTGTACTTGACTACCTGGACTATGATGCGGATCATACTAGTGGGGACATGGTAGTCCATTAGTACATCCTTCAAAGTTCCTAGTCGTGGGTGTATCGAGACGGGGCATCGATATACCAGAGTAGACAAGCGTATACCTTCTCGACCCATACAGATGGGCGATGGATGATCCCATATCCATCGGTGTTTGACATCAGAGATGATATACGGGTGCTCAGTAGAGACTGGGTACACTGGACGGACTCGCCGAGAACTCCCAGATGGTATTATACCTCACGTCAGATGGCAGTTCTCTGGTGACACTGGTACAGAGTAGTCTGTTGACCCGAGATCGTCATAGAGTCTTGTGTGGTTCCCACTGTGCTTTGATTTCCATCTTACCACGTCCAAGAGGGCATGCAAAACGGTGGTTTTTGGGTACAGTCCCGAGTTACATGGAGGCAATGAGCGATAGGAGGGGATTCGTCTCTCCCGGTATAGGGGGTTGATGCTGCGCTGTGTTCGATTGGCTATAACAGGAAATCCCTGGCCAGGGTTGCTGAGATTTACTGGTAAGTGTTACCAGTAGTTTCTCGAACAGTTATAGACCTCATATCGACACGACTTATTGAGCTATTGGGGTCTGACGTTTACCACCCCTAGGCGAGATATGCGACATATCAGACGATCAGACCGGACTGTACGGTAGTGTTACTGGTCGGATTCACAGGAGTGTGAGCGGGCTTGCTCGTCGATCTTCTGATCGCTCAATACCCGGGTGGCCGTTACGTTTAGCAGACCGCTTGCGGCTTGTGGATGTTTGATATGATCATCATCTGCTGCCGGCGTATTGACGAGTCTTTAGAGTCCTACACAGAGGTTTCCTGGCTCAAGCGAAACGAAATAGGAGCGAATATGAGATATGTGCGGGACCGAGAATAATGTGTGTATGTGATACCGTATTCCATTCTCGCGATGAATGTATCGAGTGGTTGTATGCGATATAACCTAGTTATCGATTCAAGCGTTGATTCGATAAGCCGATACATTGTATACTAGTCGGTTGTGTGCGACATGACCGGATCATTGAATCAAGTGTTGATTTAATGATTTAATGTATAATTATATATTTGATATATTACTTTGCATTAACTAGTAATGGTTCACTTTAAATGGATTTTCTCACTTGGATTGTGCAAGTTGTATATGTGATATACTTTTATGCACATGTTTGTATCATGTTTGATGATGCATATTAACTTGGTTAAGTGTAAAGATTAAACCATGGTTTACTTAATGATTAGGGTTTTGATTATATTATTCATTTATTTATATATATTCATTTTGGAAATTATTTAAGGATGGTGGCTTATTTTGTTTTATGTTGAAATTTCTTGAAACTTTGATCAAGTCAACCATTCTTATCTCTTCCTTAACCCTAACCATCATATCTAACCATGGTCCATTCTCTACACTAAACTAAGGTTAATATTATGATAAGAATGGATTTTATTTTCTATTCTATTATTCTTATCATAACAATATTCATCTTCTTCATCTTCTTCTTCATTGAAGAAGCTTGAGGTCATCAATGGTGGATTGATGATTTGAGTGAGAAATCCAATTCTAAAGTCTACCCACTTCCTATTTCTTCATCCTCTACCTCTTGCCAAGTAGTAGAGTGTGTTTCCTTCACAAGTTTCTTGACTTGGTGAAGTGAGAGCTTGATCTTGCGATGCTTCGACGTAGATCATCTTCGGCATGGACATCGACGACCTAGCTCGCTTATTCTCCGATGAAGTCGACGCTAGAGCCCGGATTCTTTTTGGACAGCGGAGAGGACTTCGTTGCGGAGCTATGGAGGTGGAGCACCGGATCTACAAAGGTTGTATTTCCGATTCTCATAGTTAAGTGTTAACTAGTTAGCTTTTTCGCCTAGTTATCTAGCAAACGATCCGTAGTCGGGTCTCTCGGCACCTAGATTTTTTGAATTTGGCATGTTCGATGCCTTGTGAGACCTCACTAGTGTGCCTAGGAACCCTACATATATAACAGCGTCCCATACAACTGTTATATATCATCAGGAGAAAAACATCCAGAAAATCCATAAGAAGCAAATATAACATCTATAGTACTGATACTCGCAATACGCAATAAGAAATAAAGGAAGACTACGTAAATATATCCAACAGGCATAACGATATCAACTCTACTGTGTCATGGCACTACTAATGATGTGTGGTGTAACATACGCATTCGTGCTCGTGCAACATGGCAATCATTAGTATTTGTGCAAGTGTTCTAAAGGTGTAATAACCTACTCATATCAACATCTATATACGCATTACATAATATGATGATTCAATAGTGACATGGCAGTACCAATGAGGTGTAGTGTAACATATATACATGCTTATGCAACATAGTACTCATTGGTAGTTGTGCAGTGTTCTATCATAATGTTTGTATTACGGAAACGTATAATATCAATCATTATAACATGCTCAAGTAAAGTAATCCTAAGTGTATCTAATAATATAACTACTTGTTATGAGCTATACCATTATCTTTGAAAATGAAACGAAACGTTAGTTTTTAAAAGGGTATAGCCCACTTCAAGTACTATGTTCAAAAAGGAAATAAAACATAAATTTACGATTCTAAAGGTAACTTGATCGTTAATTGGAATACTAATCTCATTATCATCAATACGGTATAATTCTTGGTATCATATCTGTCATTATCAATATATTTAAATTATCTCTAATAAGGCATAATCCCCCGTACCAAGTTACCAAACCATAAGTAAACTACATGCAAATGAGTATCATGCTATATGCAAATTAACTTCAATATTCATATCTTATATAATTACTAAATCTACTATATACCATACTACTTATTTATAAGGTTGCGAGGGTGCTATACGCCATCCAACCGACTTCTCCCATAGATGTAAATCTTCTCACCAACTTAATAATCTTGCTGAAATCCACACTGCTATGTCTGCTAACTCCGTTTCGGAAATCTTCGCAATCGTACTTATAATCGTAGTTATGTCATATCGACGTAAAAATCATATCAAAACCCAAAACAACGAGATAGTCACACATAGGTTAGAACCTACAGCATACTTAACCCAAAAACAATAATATGCCTCTGAAATGTACGTACGAACGTCGTTATTTCAGTCGCAGTTCAAAATACGCAAAACCCGTATCGGAATATCGAAAATTTGATAAAACCCCTTACAAAAACGTTCCCAGATTTTACTGTTATTATTGGGAAAAATCAAACAATACTGTAACTCATAATATAACAAACTAAAGCTACAGCGGAAAATCCAACACCAAACACCACCATAAAACCGGCGAGCTCGGATTTTGGGTATATGTCGCCGGCCAAAACATGGGGTTAGGGTTTTGGGCTTTGAATAAAGTTCTCTAGTGGTCTCATTATAATTTTCGTCTTATTAGCTTTTCTAGTAGTTATTCCTAATGGTTCCAGATTCATTTTCTGTGAGCTAAATATCACAAAATACACTGTTTACCTAGACTGTATAATAAATCAGCTATTAAATAGAATTGCATATACGAGGAAGGATGGAGATATACCTATAGAGTGGTAGTACATGGAAATCATGCTCAAGAATTGTATGGTGAAGCATCTATGGTTTGTAGTGTATTGAGCTTGATGAAGTGCATAAACTTGATGAAAGAAATTATTGTTTCTCTTTTAATATTAGGAAGACATAGGAATTGGGTGTTGGAGATTGAAGAATTTATTTTTTTTGTTCAGTTGAGAAGGCTAAGGAGTTTCCTAGGTGTAGTGTGGTGTAGAGAGAGCATGAGGTGGAGAGTTGTAAGATGGAGGTGGCATGGTGAAGTAGGAGGAGTTAATGGAAAAGTAGGATGTGTCACACCTGAAGGAGGAGGTGTAAAGTTATGAAGAAGGAGGTGAAAGGAGTTGAGCATGCTTGAGGGTGTGCTGTTGTGAGGGTGTAGCCTAGGTAAAATTATAACAATCTTTAAAAGAATTATCAAATCTCAAAACCTTTCATGTCACAAATTAAATCCATTTAACATAAAAGATATGAAATGATAAAACTATCACTTAAATGCCATTAGCTTAATGAAAAATACAATGTCATGTTAAAATAATTAAAATATCATTTTTATGACATTACACGCTTTTATTCATATTTTCCGAAATAACTACATTTTTACGGATATAATTCCGATACCAAAACTTGTATGTGATATCACTTTTATAAACTCGCTATTTTTATATTTCAAATTATAAATTAATATTTATAATTTTTCCAAAATGTTACAATCTCCCCCCCTTAAAGAAATTCGGGCTCCGAATTTAAATTTAAACCCCACATCATAAAAAAAAAATTTGTCAATAAACTAATTCTTTTCAAATCATTTTGTCGGGGTCCAAGATTTAAAATACATCGTCCGCTCAATATAATGGAACTCCAAAGTCCCACATGATCCAAAACATAACATAACACAATAGTGTGCGTGAAAACTCTAAAGATATAATTCCGCATAACTATAACTCTAGCGGTTGCTATGAGAATTACTCCAGTTATGATGCAAAACATCAAATACAAAAACCATTGTGTATCCTAAGTACACAATCAATGCCATAGTCGTAGTGCAATATCGCTGCATACGACCACGCGAAAATATATAAGTCAAATCTATAACATATCCTATCAAGTGCAAAGCACGAAAACAAAATCAACATTAACGGTTTGCGTGCAAATCTCAAACCACATGTCACAGTGTGCATGAAAACAAAACAACGCTAAGTGCAACAAGCGTGCACGAAACGATATCCACTGCATCCACTGTGCATGGAACAAAAGTGTACAAACTAGTATAAAGTACATCGGAGTGCACGAAAATCAAATCCAAGTGCATCAGAGTGTACAAAATCAAAACGTGCAACTGTTTTGCACAAAATCATACCAAGTATACTTAGGATATATATATAAAATCTCTTAACCTTGTGCATCTGATGTGCATGGAAAATATCGGTGTAGTACATCCGGTAACACTCCAATCGAGTGCAGTCACCTCACACGAAAATCTCAACAAGTGCACCTGGTGTGCACAAAACATTAATCAAAGTGAAATCACTTTGCATGGAAATCTTATCAAGTGCACCTGGCGTGCACAAAACATTAGGTGACCCTCAAATCCTCAAAAATATATATCTCTAATTAATGGACGTTGAGTTGTCTTTTCTTCAATGTTAAAAATAAAATATTTGGATCATAAAAACGCAAATCAAACTCAAATGACATCGAAATATATCCTCTTCAATGTCGAAAAGTGTTTATACACCCGGAACTGGCATAGCAAGGATTTCTACTTGTCGTCTGCCACGATCTAACGTTCTATGTCTCTGAATTCTGGTTCTTCTTGCGGATCTCTAATACCATGGCTTCTTTATGCAATCGTCCGGTGAGGAGCAACGACACAATCAGTCCTACTGCTGATACCTCTCACCACATCTCCTTGGCCAGTAGTCCAGTCTTTTGTAAGGCAACATGTTGATGACGGAAATCTCTATCCTCTGCTTGTGTGCCAACAACTGATCATGGGTCTAATCTTACTTATTATCACCTTCTAGAAAGAACCCCTTCAAGTCTCCTGCTGATCTCAGCTATCCAGCCTGTCCGAAACTAGCACTCATTACTGAATCCACTCTCTCTTTAGTAACAACTGTCATTTCCTTAAGATTTCCTCGTGAAAATGTAGTCGTACGCATATCAGTATATGCATCAAATCTCCAATATCGATGGTGAAGAACAGCTATCCACTGAAACTTCGCACCAATCTCCTATTCCATTACTCTCCAATATCAATCAATTAAGGAGTGTATTGCGATAACCACACGAATTTTAAGTCATACTTGGTTATGACCAAGCTCAGAGTCTTATAAAACTCGGAAACACAAATCTGAAATCTCTGATACTCTGTAGAAGAATCTGGCTACGCTCACCTTCGAAAATTCGTCCCAATTCGTCGGAGGAAAACTTACTGCATGATCTCTTTCTCGAGCGACTTGCATCAGGTCTGAGCAAGATCTATCGTAAGAAGCTAATCAATTTCACCGATCTTGTATTGGAGTGCCCTAACGGATTAAAAGTCCTAACCATCCCACATCTGAATGGATACGAATCCTTATGATCCATCTATACTTGTAAACATCGTCAACTTTTAACTTCGTGAACCCTGGAAGCAACATCTCGGTAACCTCAGCAATGATTGGTATCGCTGTCTGAACAGTACACAACACAATGATCTTCAGAGAGGGTAAAACATCATGCCTCAAGTCCAGCTGATCTCCAGCAATGACTCAACCATCTGGTGCGGATCCCGAAGAAACTCTCTTCAACATTAGAACCCGATCAAATATATATAAACAACATGTCTCTATATCATCGGAATGTCACCCTGGTCAGTCCTTGTCCCAGACAAGTCTGCTCTGACCGTATCTCTAACTGCAGCCCTCTCGGCTTCCATAAACATAGTGACCGGAACAATCAACATGCATTGACGAGGATAGATCAACGGAATGAATAGAAGGAAGATCTTAAGATATAAATTCTAAGCTAACTTAGGCGGAGTATCATATTGTAAATATACCGTGGAACATATGTACGGTACGTCACTCTACTTAGTACCTACTCCATCAACAAACGTCATCCTATAAAACGAAAGTTCGGGTATAATACCCCCAAAGTCAAGGGTAAGTCCTATAAGGTAAAGTCCAGGTAACAAAAGTGCATGTCTAGACCCCATATAGCCATCCCTAGACTCGAACAAAGGTTAAACCAAATGCTCTGATACTAACTTTGTCACGACCCAAATGTGGCACGTGATCGGCACTTAAATCACGTGACATCTAAAGATGTCGACGTGGTCCAAGTAAGTCGAAACCCAGAATTTAAACCTTTTTCTTTGAAAACGTTAGAGGTGAAGTATTAATAATCATCAGATGGAATCATTTTAAAATTACCATTTAAATTTAACTAAGTATGTTTAAAGAGCATCTATGACAATTTGAAATTTGACAGCACCTCCTTTGTAAATTTTGCATAAAACCCGATACAACTACAACAATAAAATAGCAACCCAACGGGAGCTAGCTACCATGCCCAAACGGCGGAGCAATCAAGCAAACGATATAAAAAGTCGACTCCAATGAGTGCGACATCACAACACACAAATTCTATGTCTCGCTTCTAAGTCCACAATATACCATTTCTAAGTTGATGGAGTTTTACTAGATACAAGAATATATGAATAACCAAGTGTGAGTACGATACAATAGTAACCCACTTACCAACAATCACCGGAAGAAGTCTGTGCCCAAAGCCGCTGTTAATCCAAGCGGTAAAACCTGCAAGAAACTGTGGCACAACGGGGATGAGTTGCCAACTCAGTGAATAAAAGTACATCACAAGGTAGAAATCAAAATGCACGACGATACCTAGGTCATAAGTATAGTACTATCATAATCTGTACTAATATAATATATGATATGCATATGTATCATAATGCAACACTATCTATCATGCGATCCTAAGTAGAACATATCGATGTAAATGACCTGTATCTAGGTATAAGCCCGAAGGTAGCCGAAAATATATATATAAACCTCTTCTTTAAAATAGCCGCGGAATAGATATGTCACGGCATAAAAGCGGACGTGATAGTATCAAATATAATAGGTATCTTATTTTAGATATACGTCCTGCTATTTAGTAAAGAATGTTTAGAGGTTTATAAATTTAAAGATCTCAGTGTCATATTAGACATGTCAAAATAAGGAGACTATAGCTCGTTTTTGAATTCCCTTTTTATGTATGCGAATGTCCGTAAAAAATATACAGGTACTGTCCCCCGGATCAGTCCTGGTCGGCTACAATAACTGTAATCTAATTGTGTATCTCATGATAGCAACATATCAATATATATATGGATGTCCAGCATCGACACCCGAAATCAGAAATCTCTCGTGTCCATCACCGACATGAAAATTCAGATATTGTCGACACCATCTCAACAGATGATCGCCACCCGATAACCCTGGCCCCGATCGGTACCCTCTGGATATCGGCCGTGCCCAAATCGAACCCCGGTCAGTATCCCCTAGATATCTGCCGTGCTCATCTCTATCTCCGGTATCGAGTATCCTCGCTAGGCTTCCCGCCTCAACTGCGGCTATCCTGCCCCTCGGTCTCGATCCGGGTCCACCATGTATCCGACTGTATATCCCCCCTACTCAATCCGGATAAGTGAAAAGTCTGAAACTGTATAGCTCCCCCACCCGGTTCGGAATAAAACTATCATAAAACATCAAACTCATGGTGGACGTTAATTCATCATATCCAGAAATATCAAGTAAGGAATAAGAATACTTTCATAGATCATTCTGATGATATATTATATAACAGCGTCCCATACTACTGATATATATCATCAGGAGTAAAACATCCAGAAAATCCATAAGAAGTAAATAAAACATCTATAATACTGATAATCGCAATACGCAACAAGAAATAAAGGAAGACTGCATAAATATATCATACAGCCATAACGATATCAACTCTACTGTGTTATGGCACTACTAATGATGTGTGGTGTAATATACGCATTCGTGCTCGTGCAACATGGCAATCATTAGTATTTGTGCAAGTGTTCTAAAGGTGTAATAACCTACTCATATCAACATCTATATACGCATTACATAATATAACGATTCTACAGTTACATGGCAGTACTAATGAGGTGTAGTGTGTAAGTGCACGGCGGCGCCCCGGCCGTCAATCCGACGCCGGAATGCGGAAACGAAACTTTTCTAAAAACTAGAAATCGGCACCACCGCGCACTAAAATCCCGGATCGGTCCATTAACCTAACGCTAGCAAATACGAGAATAGGGTAGAGAGCTATACCGAGCGATTCGTGTCCTTCGGTCTTCGGCCTCCACTCCGATCTCCTCGCGGAATCTCTGGTCTTCATCTCCTCGTCGGAACGGGCACCACATCGCCGGGTTCTTTTACGGGCTCCCCCCTCTGGACCGAGGCAACTTGGGCACGAAGCTGGCGAGTCGACGTGCCCAAGGGTGCTATAGATGAAGTGTAGAAACCACTGTCCCAATGGGGTTGAAGTTGCCTTTTTGATGGAGGTGAAGAAATGAACTTTGGAGAGGTGTTAGGAATTTTGAAAGCAAGCAAATGAGATGAATGATTTTTCCCACACAAAATGAAAAATCCACATCTCCTCTCTAGTAATGGCCGGCCGCGAAGGAACAAAGGAAAACTGGCCGAGACGGAATGCAAACTGGCAACTTCAGAAAACTGATCCCGTAATAAACTACAGGAAAAACCCCGCGACTGTATATACATTCCCACATTTGTATTCCCACTGAATACAAATGCAAAGAGACAAAATCTACACTGTATAATACTAGGATCCGGCTTAAACCAAAGCCCGCTAGTATTATCCGTCCGATCATGATCCGTGCAATACCGCACGTATATGATCGAACCCTGCCATATCTCCATACGGCCTCTACAGCGTTTTGCCCGAAACTTGAGATAATGGTCTGTGGGGGACTCTAAAGACTCGTCAATACTTTGGTTATGGATTTAACCACTAGCACGTCAGAGGTATTAGCCTATACGTAACGGGCTACCAGGTATTGACCAAAAGGGACGTCGATGAGCGAACTCATCCTGACACCCTATTGTGCCTATCAGTGACAATATCTGTACAGTCCGGTCCGTTCTTCTATGAGCATCGCATGGCGGGCCTTGGGGGTTGGTAAAAGTCAGACCCCCAAAAGCGGTACAAGTCGTGTCGGAGTGTAGCCCAGAACACCATGAGATACTACTGGAATACCTACCAGTAAATCTCCTGCCATGGCCAAGAACTTCGTGTAATGGCTCTCCTAGACACAGCGCGACCTCACCCCCAATACCGGGAGAGGCGAACCCCTGCAGATCCGCTCACTGCCTCCATGTGGCTCGGGACTGTACCCAACTAAAACCTGTTTGCACAACTCCTTTGAGCGTGGTAGGGTAGTAATCAAAGAACAGTGGGAACTCACACGAGACAAATGACGATCTCAGGTCGATGAACTAACCTGTACACATGTCACCAGGGAACAGCTATCTGACGTCAGGTATAAGACCAACTAGCATGTTCCCGGCGAGTCATGTCCGGTGTACTCATAACCCAATGAGCACCTGTATACATCTTAGGTGAACCAACTGACACCAGTGGCTTGTGAGACCGGCCACCGCCCCTCGTCGGGGTCTCGACTGTATACACTAGTCTACTCTGGAGTATCGATGCCCTGTCTCAAAACTCCCACGACTAGGGACCTTTTAAGGATGTGCTTATAGACCCCAGCTCCCACGTATATGATCGCCCTCATACTGCTAGCAGTCTAGAAAGAATCCTAGGGTCTCTATCAACGTGCAATAGTGACCTGTAAGGTCACCTAAAGCAGTACACGATGATAAAGATAAACCAGATAGCATACTATCATCTTGAGTAAGACTGTCCTACAGGTATGGGTCCTCTTTCAATCATTGCAATCACGTGCCTGTGATCCAATAATTGACTCTGAGGGCACTATCTCCAACAATCTCCCACTTGCACTCAAGGCTAATTATTGCGATGTCGCATACTCACAGCCCGTGTGATACCGAACACCCAACTCCTCTACTAGTCAGTCTCACAAAGCTAGTTTGCGAAACTATTGCGTTCGAGGAATAGCCTCAGTGTGTGGATCCGCTGTGATGTTTCTTTCTATGTCTCTCTTTATCTCAATTTCGCGGAGAAACCCATCTCCCGAAATGAGCAATACCTGTCTTAGAATATGTTTGGATGTCTGATGGGACCTAGTTCATAAGTGAACTCCAAATCCAAACTTCTTAGACTGTATCGTCGACTGAACTTAATCAGTGTCCTGCGCCATGCCTCCCTCAGTATCCTCCTGCACCACCTGTCCAAAATACTGCCCCTCGTTAGAGGGAAAACTATAACTCTAACAGTCACTCTGTCATCCAGGTCACCTTGGAAGCCTGGAATGATAACCGTCTCCCAAAAGAGGCTGCTGTTATCATATCCCTAGAACATTCACTTATATTCTAAAACTGCTTCCGATTGTTTCTCCAGGATTGGATCAATATCTACTTACTGCATCTCGTGCAAAAACAACGTCTGGTGTGGTACTTGACATCTCATGATTGACTCAATTGCCTAAGCAAGTGATCTGCCAATCATGCACATCCCTCTCCCCTTTAGTCTGTAAGACACCTTTAGAGAGGGTGACTCCATCACCTGCAGGTACACCACCATGCCAGGAGTCGTCCATTCTAAAACACCTTTAGAATGCTGTCTAAGTACCCAGATTGGGAAACTACCCAAATTTAGATCTAAAACCATAGATCTAGTAACCAGAATGTCTGATATAATATCCAATTCCTATGTGGAGAAACCACTGTGTGACAACCAAAGTTTAACCGATCGTAGTATAGGAATTTCACTTCCTACTTTGTGTATGTCATCCAAATACCAGGACATCACACCCTACCATCTTCTTAACAGATCCATCCCTTATTCTGATGAAGTCAAACCTATGACTGTCACATCAGAAATAGATGATCTATCTCCGCTATTCTGCTTTAGTCTATAAATAGACATAAGCCACTTATCCACTATGCTTCCGCTGCTTCCACTGACTATGACAACCCTCTGGCAGAGTCATATACACGTGCACTTCTAAAGCTAGTTTAGAACAACGCTATACTCATCCTCTTGCCGGGTCTCACAGTCTGGAACAACAGCAATGGCAAGTCTGGGTAAACAAGAACCTCCCTGCCACCGTCCTTGAGCATACCGAAGTACCCCTCGAGTGCCTGAGGTTACCCACCATACCTGCTGTGTGGCCAATGGAATGTCAAGCCAGATTGAATCTTTAGGTTCTTATCAAATTTTCAGTAATCGTTTGCGGTTCTGGAAACACTTCCAGTTCTACCACACTCCCACTACTGTTTTCTGAAAAAATCCATTTTTATTAAAACTGTGGCGAGTCAAGAACAATATCACTATTGATCTTCCTTATGGTAGAAAGTCAACCCTCGTCATAGCCTGGGTCAACCCACAAACAGCCATTACAGAAACGTGCCTTGAGTTATCCAGAGTCTGGTTTTAAACATAGACAACTCCCTGTACCTTAACAATGTCAAGATATGAACTGTTCTATATCCAATATACAAACAGAGGCACTGATTTAATTGAACCAGATTCAAATCATGCAGCTGTCTCCAATGCATGTCAACTAAATGGAAGGAGGCCGATCAGTGTTACTCAACTTAGGAATGCTTCCAATTATGGGTAACCTGAAAGAGAAGCAAGTTCTCTTAATCATTACTATTAACTGAATACCACACACAAGTATCTACATCTTCGATCACCTTGAAGAATCCCGATACTTGCAATACCTTGTTCTTTACTTTACTCTTATACCTATAACTTCTCAAAACATGGACCATGTGTTTCTACGAAACACTTGTCTAAAAACTAGAGAAGTCATAAGTAAACCGAATATAGTACGAGGACCAACCCCTCTGTCCTAATGGACACTGGACAATATACAATACTCTGTATAAGTCCTCTGAGTCTTGTGACTCATTCACTGTGTATCGTAGGTTGAAAACTGTACTTATGGTTAAGAAGAATTACACCGCCGTTTAATGCTCCTTACCTAACCATCCACTGATATAGGTAAATGTCATAGACATAATTTCAAAAAGGTATATCTCACTCTATGAAAATAGACGTACAGATATATCAATTTGAAATTGTTGCAGCAGCGGATATTCAAAACCAAATATTTGCCATCCGGCAAACAGCCCAGGCGATTTCCTCAGATATCACCGATTACAACGAATCCCGATATAATGAGGATGATCACGTAATTCCCAATAACTTACTCCCACTCATCATCTGTAATACAATACAGATGTGAGAATCATACCTGGTAAATACATACCCTGGAGCAAGTGTCTAATTGGGAAATCAGTTTTCTTTTAACAGTACACAGCGAAACTGAAACATTGAAATGTTTCGATGGGGTATCCTGGTATTCCTAGTAATGCCTCTTCCATTATCCATATTCATAACTGTAACCGTGTAATTCTTAGCCATCTTTCCAAATCCCTTTATATGTCTTTAGTCATTATCTTCTGTACACCTCTTCAGGCCAAATGGTTTTCTTCCTTCCCTACCGTTCGGCACCAGCCTATGTTTGGAAGAAGACTATCCAATAAGCATAATAGGTGTACTGTCCTAATCCTAGGAGCACTCGCAATGCGAGAGAAGATGAAGATAAAAAACAACCGAATAAACCTTATTCCTATTTCTCCTGAACCAGAATCCATCCCCGAACTGGAACAAGTTCCTTTCGAGTTCGTATATAACCATACGATGGAGTATCCAATAAACTGTGGATCTTCGTAGTGATACGGAGTGTCCTGGAGAAATACAAAGGCGATTTAGGATTGGCGAAGAAATACTTGGTTTGGTCGTGAATAGCAGTCGCAATTTACTTTGCCCTCCTTCTAATCCCTTTATTTGTCTTTACATAATACCTTCTGTACACCATCGTTAGGCTAATTGGTTTTCTTCATTCCCTACCGGTCGGCACCTGCCTATGGTTTGGAAGAAGACTATTCAATTTGCGTAATAGGTGTAGTATCTAAGGGGCACTCGCAACCTGAGAGAAGGAAAAAGGAAGACAGCTGAATAGCCCTATCCGTTTTCTCCAGAACCGGAAACCATCCTCGAATAAATTCCTTCGAGTTCGTATATAACCATACGATGGTTTTATCCAATGGAAGTAGACGTTCGTAGTAATACGGGGTGTCCCGGAGAAAAGGGTAAAAGTAGGAGTGGCAAAAAGGTTTGCAACTCTGACAATCCAAAAGCCAGTCTTATAAGAAGGTTCAGTCAACTTGGTCACTGAGTCATAGTCAAAGGTCGGGTCATGGTCGCTGCCAAAGAGAGAGAAAAGAAACACTCAGCGTGCACTCTAACCTAGATCAGAATGGTTACCACTTTATCTAATCAGGAAACCTCCCACTGTAACGTCAAATTCTTCTCCAAACCTGAAAGAAGAATTAGTCGGGATCACCCGAGGAGTAAACCAACTCATCAGTGGGAATCGGGATCCAACTATCATCGCTTGATAACGTGACGGAATCCGCTCACGTTATCACACTCCAGAAGGTATGCGCATATCTGGCAAGTTTCAGTTTCTTTAGAAACTCCCGATGTGATTTTTACCCCATGCTCTTATGACTTTGACTTTGGCCAACAAATCATAAGTCACATGTCAAGTTCTACCCATCATTCTCCAGGTTAATTTGAACCCATCCGTACCTACCCTTGACTTTGGCCAACAAAACAAAACGACTGTACCAAACCAACGCATCTATCTATGCTGCATATGAAAACCCAATAGCTACCAATCACTGTGCCTTGACTTTGGCTAACAAACACAGCTTGAATACTTATTGACTATCCATATGAAACGACGGAGGGCTAAGAAGGGTTTCTGGCGAAAACCTTTAACGTAATGAACTTGATATCGTTGAAGGAACCGGATAGCTTTATAAAAATATAGTGGAGAAAACCTTTGCTAAAGAGGTCACTCCCGGTGAAGGGATCTCGGCTCTTTCCCCGTAGAATGAGGTGCCGGATATTCCAACTGAATACCACAATGCAAAGCAAAAGTAAACGACTATAGTGAAGTTATTGCCCTGGCGCAAACTTCTGTCCAAGGGGTCACTCCCGGTGAAGGGATCTCGGCCCTTGCCTCGTCGACTGAGGTGCAAGATATTCCAACTGAATACCACTGTGCAAAACAAAAGAGAACGCCCTTGCAATAACAGCTTTTTGAAAAGTGTTCCAACAACATCAGAATAGGTTTGTTTAGCTTGCATTGATCCGAATCAACGCAGTCCCATCAATTGATCACACCAATAAAGAACGAAAATAATGATGTACGTATATGCCATCCGCATTCGCTACTGGGTCCCGTCATCACCCATTAGGTTACTTAACTAACGACAGAGCGGGGACTGGACTAGCGCGGATGCAAAACATATACAGCATCTACTAGTATATATATCAATATATAATATTCGCTCAAGGCGTGATAAAATGCAACATCACAGAAATGTAATAAGCAGCATATAACAATACAGATATCTGGGATCCCCGGGTTTCATAGAGCCGCTACTGAAACCCGACGTTCCCCTGGTCGTGTGGATAGCCTGTGCAATGAAATCCTAGACCCCTACGGGCGCGGCAAGTTACCCGCCAAAACCTGAAGCGAGGCAGCCCCCTTCAGCAACGTGAATGGACCACCCAGCACTTCACGGAATCCGGTAACTTGGGCACCCCTTCTTGGGTCAACCTGTACCCCTTACGGGTGCGGCGAATAGCCCGCCAATTCTAGAGTAAAGCCCCCTCCGTCTCAAAGCCATGAGATGCGGGCTCGTTGCCCTCTAGAACCCGGCTATCCATGCACCCTACCTTGGGATAATCCTAGTACAGAAAGTAAAATATACAACGGGTACATCGACCTCAGCCCGGTCGTGCCTCAAAAGAATAATATACAAACAGGCAGTGACGGCAGTCCACATGTCGGACGCTCGCCCCGCAATATCAAATGTACATAATACAACCAAACTGTACTACCATTGCATCCAGGCTATCCCCCACGACTAATCCGCAATATCACAGCACAACACAGAACATCAACGTGAATGTCACGTTCGCAAATCCGTCTAAAAGGGCTATAGCACAACTATAGCACTCAAGTGACATTCACGGTCGCAGATATAATGTAAATACTGTGAACTAACATGTTTAAAATTTTCGATCGACTAAATTTCTCGAAGCGGGCCCCAAGCACAACTGTAGCACTCAAAAACATCTGGGCCAAAAAGGAATATACCAGAAACACTATTTCCGTGTCAGAGAGCCACTGTAAAAATTTGATGCAGTGAAGCCAAAATTCGGCGGCACGTTTTGGCCGCTGTTCCGCCGCGCTACAGTAACTTCAGCCTTCCAAATTTTCACAGAATGCTTAAAAAACCATGCACGTATTTTTACAATGTACCAAATAATTTTTAGAGCAAGGAAAAATTCGACAGAAAGTGCGTCATGGAAATGTGGTTTTTGGAAAATCCGATCGATCGAACTTGTAAACATGTTAGTGCAAGCTAGACTAGGTTAATGGAGTGGCTCTAATACCATTGTAAGTGCACGGCGGCGCCCCGGCCGTCAATCCGACGCCGGAATGCGGAAACGAAACTTTTCTAAAAACTACAAACCGGCACCACCGCGCACTAAAATCCCAGATCGGGCCATTAACCTAACTCTAGCAAATACGAGAATAGGGTAGAGAGCTATACCGAGCGATCCGTGTCCTTCGGTCTTCGGACTCCACTCCGATCTCCTCGCGCAATCTCCGGTCTTCATCTCCTCGTCCGAACGGGCACCACATCGTCGGGTTCTTTTACGGGCTCCCATCTCTAGACCGAGGCAACTCGGGCACGAAGCTGGTGAGTCGACGTGCCCAAGGGTGCTGTAGATGAAGTGTAGAAACCATTGTCCCAATGGGGTTGAAGTTGCCTTTTTGATGGTGGTGAAGAAATGAACTTTGGAGAGGTGTTAGGAATTTTTCAAGCAAGCAAATGAGATGACTGATTTTTCCCACACAAAATGAAAACCCCCCATCTCCTCTCTAGTAATGGCCGGCCGCGAAGGAACAAAGGAAAACTGGCCGAGACGGAATGCAAACTGGCAACTTCAGAAAACTGATCTAGTAAGAAATTACAGGAAAAACCCCGCGACTGTATATACATACCCGCATTTGTATTCCCACTGAATACAAATTCAAAGAGACAAAATCTACACTATATAATACTAGGATCCGGCTTAAACCAAAGCCCGCTAGTATTATCCGTCTGATCATGATCCGTGCAATACCGCATGTATATGATCGAACCCTGCCATATCTCCATACGGCCTTTACAGCGTTTCGCCCGAAACTTGAGAAAACGGTCTGTGGGTGACTCTAATGACTCGTCAATACTTTGGTTGTGGATTTAACCACTAGCACGTCAGAGGTATTAGCCTATACGTAACGGGCTACCAGGTATTGACCAAAAGGGACGTCGATGAGCGAACTCATCCTGACACCCTACTGAGCCTGTCAGTGACAATATCCGTACAGTCCGGTCCGTTCGTCTATGAGCATCGCATGGCGGGCCTAGGGGTTGGTAAAAGTCAGACCCCCAAAAGCGGAACAAGTCGTGTCGGAGTGTAGCCTAGAACACCCTGAGATACTACTGGAATACCTACCAGTAAATCTCCTGCCTTGGCTAAGGACTTCGTGTAATGGCTTTCCTAGACACAGCGCGACCTCACCCCCAATACCGGGAGAGACGAACCCCTGCAGATCCGCTCACTGCCTCCATGTGGCTCTGGACTGTACCCAACTAAAACCTGTTTGCACAACTCCTTTGAGCGTGGTAGGGTAGTAATCAAAGCACAGTGGAAATTCACACGAGACAAATGACGATCTCAGGTCGATGAACTAACCTGTACACATGTCACCAGGGAAACTGCTATCTGACGTCTGGTATAAGACCAACTAGCATGTTCCCGGCGAGTCCTGTCCGGTGTACTTATAACCCAATGAGCACCTATATACATCTTAGGTGAACCAACTGACACCAGTGGCTTGTGAGACCGGCCACCGCCCCTCGTCGGGGTCTCGACTGTATACACTAGTCTACTCTGGAGTATCGATGCCCTGTCTTGAAACTCCCACGACTAGGGACCTTTTAAGGATGTGCTTATAGACCCCAGCTCCCACGTATATGATCGCCCTCATATTACTTGCAGTCAAGCAAGAATTCTAGGTGCTCTATCAACGTGCAATAATGACCTGTAAGGTCACCTAAAGCAGTACACGATGATAAAGATAAACCAGATAGCATACTATCATCTTGAGTAAGACGGTCTTACAGGTATAGGTCCTCCTTCAATCATTGCAATCACGTGCCTGTGATCCAATAATTGACTCTGAGGGCACTATCTCCAACATAGTGTAACATTGTAGGGTTACTAAGCACTAGAACAAGGTTCTACAAGGTATCAACCAGGCCAAAATCAAATTTTTCATGTGCCGAACAACCCTAACCAAGATCTTAGACAAGAGATTAAGTTAAACAAAGCATGTAAACAACTTTACGTCTAAGAGTTAGGGATTACAAACTTTGTAGTCCGTTCCTTCACTTCTAAAGCTCCATGTTGAGGTCCTTTCGCTGCGATCATCATGTACCAGGACTCTAGAGAGGATCCATGAAGAGAAAGATGCAATCTTGCTTCCGATCTTCAATAACAAAGATGATCTACCTTGAAGAAACTCAAACCCAAGCTCTTGCTTTGCTAATCAAGTATTAGCAAAGAAAACACCCTAATCTAAGTGGCAAGAATAGATGAGGATGATGAAGTAGGAATTTAGCTCTCATTTGTTTTCAATTTCTCACTCATTTTCATCACATATGAAAAAGCTAGAAAGCTTTTTCCAAGGAGGAAGAAGAAGAAGAAGAAGAAATTACTTTGTGATGAATAATGAAGTCAAGTGTGAGGTTAGAATTGCAACCATGGGTTAAGAATATAAACTTAACCCTTGTAGAGAAATAACTATGGTAAAGGGTTTGGGTTTGGTTAAGAAATATCAACAAAATATCTTTACAAAATATCTTTGCTTAAAAACAAAAACAAAGCTTCTAGAAGCCCAAGAAAGCTTAACCCTAATCCAAACCCTAACCATGTTTAAACTCCACAAAACATGTTGCATTTGTAACCTTAACTTGTTACAATATTATATATCACATATATAATATATTTTGTAACAAAATAAAATAATACATTTAACATATATCACATATATATCAATGTATTACCCGAGTGAGAAAAAGAATCTTTAAGTGAGCTTATATTAGTTAATGTAATTTAATATATCAAATAAATAATTATACATTAAATTATGGAATCAACACTTGATCCGATAATCTGGCTATTTCATAAATAACCAACTAATATAATCTGTATCTGTTCATCGAATCAACACTTGATCCGATGACCCGACTATATCACATATACCTGACCGATATCTCATATCGCGAGAATCTAATACGGTATCACATACATGTATTGTTCTCGGTCCCGCGCATATTATATATGTGCCCCTACTCCGTTTTGCGAGAGCCAGGAAACCTCTGTGTAGGACTCTAAAGAATCGTCAATACACCGGCAGTAGGGGATGATCATATCAAACACCCACAAACTGCAAGCGGTCAGCTAAACGTAACAGCCACCCAGGTATTGAGCAATCAGAAGATCAACAAGCAAGCCTGTACATTCTCCCGCGAATCCAACCAGTAACACTCCCGTACAGTCCGGTCTCTTCATCTGATATGTCGCATATCTCGCCTAGGGGTGGTAAACGTCAGACCCCAGTACCTTGATAAGTCGTGTCGATATGAGGTCTATAACAGTTCGAGAAACTACTGATAACACGTACCAGTAAATCTCAGCAGCCCTGGCCAGGGATTTCCAGTTATAGCCAATCGATCACAGCGCAACATCAACTCCCTATACCGGGAGAGATAAAACCCCTCCTATCGCTCATTGCCTCCATGTGATTCGGGACTGTACCCAAAAGCCACCGTTTTGCATACCCTCTTGGACGTGGTATGATGGAAATCAAAGCACTGTGGGAATCACACAAGACTCCATGACGATCTCGGGTCTACAGACTAACATGTACCAGTGTCACCAGAGAACTGCCATCTGACGTGAGGTATAATACCATCTGGGAGTTCTCGGCTAGTCCGTCCAGTGTACCCAGTCTCCACTGAGCACCCGTATACCTTCTCTGATGTCAAACACCAATGGTTATGGGATCATCCATCGCCCATCATATGGGTCAAGAAGCGCATACGCTAGTCTACTCTGGAGTATCGATGCCCTGTTTCGGCACTCCCACGACTAGGAACATTTGAAGGATGTACTTGGCGACTACACTGTCCCCACTAGTATGATCTGCATCATAGTCCTGGTAGTCAAGTACTCATCCTAACGGCTTTATCAACTTGTGACATAGAGACAATCAGAGTACATGTTATGATAAAAAGTAACCAGATAGCATACTATCATGTCGAGCAAGAAAGTCCTCCCTATATATGTCCAAGCATCCGCTACAATATACAATGTATGTACAGTAATGGCCTCTAGGGAATACATATAACTAACATTCTCTCACTTGCACTAGGGCCATCTGTTGTAGTATCTCATACCTAACAATAAGCTGTGGTTGATGTATCTCATACTCAACCATCCCATAAAAGTCTCTTCTGGGAAATAGGCCTTTGTGAGTGGATCCGCGCTATTGTCCTCTGTGTCTACTCTTCTAACCTCGATCTTCCTGGAGATCAACCATCTCCAAGATCAGGCGATACTGCCTAAGAATATGTCTGGATCTCTGATGGGATGGGGGTTCCTA
Organism: Agapanthus africanus; assembly: GCA_030015575.1. NCBI lineage: Eukaryota > Viridiplantae > Streptophyta > Magnoliopsida > Asparagales > Amaryllidaceae > Agapanthus > Agapanthus africanus. Next base: position 164,389,341 of record CM057343.1, on the reverse strand, counting down.
AGCATAAGCCACAATTCTATTGTCGCACAATGGCAGGAACGAAGTTCATCTCATGAACTAAAATATATCCAGACTGTCTCTTTGGTAGCATCCTTGGTAACGATGTATCTTGCCTTTAATCATCTAGTATGTCACGGTATCTAGCTTGGAACTCTTCCAACATAACGTCCCTTCACTGAGGGTAAAGACAATGCCTGCGACTAACATTCAGTCGTCCTTATCACCCTGGAACCTTTCCAGTGATTCTCCCCAGGATCGATTGATACCATCTCACTATACCTAGGGAGAATCCTAACATCCAATTAGATCTATCTCATAGATCCATAACTCAGGATTTAGGAGGTATCACCTTGATCCTATATGGAGAATCTTTGTGATAAGAGGAGATTGACCGAGCGTAGCATAGGAAACTCATTCCCTATCAAGAGTATGTCATCCACGTACTCTACGAGGATCACTACCATAATCTCTACTACCTTTTTGTATATTCAAGGTTCATCTACCATTTTGATGTAGTCAAACTCTTTGACTACCACATCAAAACAGACGTTCCAACTCCGTGATGCCTGATTTATCAAATAAAACAACTTGCACACGTTTCCACTGCTCCCACTGTCTACGAAGCCCTCTTGCTGTGTACTTGTAGACGCTCTCTTCTAAATCATCATTTAGAAAAGCAGTCATGACACCCAACCGCCATATATCGTAGTCATGGTATGTAGCAGAAGCAAGTAGGATCTGGATGGACTTAAGCATAGCTTCTAAAGTCTCAACTTTTCCATGTACACCAAGTAATCTTCTCAAGATATACTTGCTCCTGATGGGGATTTAACCCTTCAGATAAAGCAACCAAAGTCCATACTTTGTTGGGGTATAAGGATTCCATCTCAGATCGCTAAGCATCCAGCCATTCTTACAGAGTCCCCACTCCTGATGGCCTGCTCGAAACTAGTTGGGTCATCATCTCATGATGCAATCTTCGCTCCCACTGTCTTAGAGAAACTGAAGTATCTCTCAGGTGGATGAGGAACCCTACCAGATCGGAGGAGAGGCTGAGGTTCGTTGGAAACTATTGAATCCTCCGGAATTAACAAATCATCGGCTGCAGTTTGTATAGCTGGAACTTCTTCCAGTTCTACCTCATGACCATTAATTTCTTCACAAGAAACTCCCTTTTTCTCAAAAAGTGGTATGCCGAGAAATAAAACATCTTTTGTTCCTCGGTGTGGTAGAATATATTCCCTTGCGAATGCTTGGGATATCCAACAAACTTCTACAGAACTAACCTTGCCTCAAGCTTGTCCAGATTTTGCTTTTGACATAGGCTGGACAACCCCAAATCTTAACTTCCTTAAGAGATGGGCTCTTCCCATACCATATCACATATTGAGTGGTAGACATTTAATTTGTTTGGAACCCTATTCAATAGGTATGCAACTTCTCAAGTGCATAACCCCAAAAGAAAATAGGCAATTCAGTAGTACTCATCATAGAGCACACCATATCACATAGGGTGCGATTGCTCCATCCCGATACACCGACGTGCTGTGGTGTATACGGAAGAGTAATGCTGAGAGAGAATTTCATTCTCCTTTAGAATAGTCCAGAAATTCCGTGCTCAAGTATTCTCCTCCTTGATCTTATCATAGGACATAATACTTTTACCCATTTTTTTGGTTCTCTACTTCTTACTTATATTCTGTGAATATCTCAAAAGCTTCGGACTTGTGTTTCAACAGGAACATATGTCTGAATCTTGAGAGATGATCAGTGAATGTAATGAAGTACAAAGAACCTATCCTGGCATGTGTAGACATGGGACTATCATACATCATCATGTATCAATCCCAAGAGTTCACTAACTCTTTCTCTGCTTCCAATAAACGGAGCTGTGGTCATCTTATTTTTGTGACATGACTGGCAAGTTTTACAAGATGTAAATCCAAACTAATTTAAATATGCATCTTTATGTAACTTTAGCTAGTCGGGTCGCATCGATATGACCTAGTCTACAATGCCTCAAGAAGGATTCGTTCATTTCTGAACTCTTCCTCTTGTGTGTATTATGTACATTAAGAACTGTGGTTTGATTTAGAACATCTATGCTTTTAGATAACGTGCCTGAACCGATCAACTTTTGATATACGAAATGTTCAAAACAGTATCCAACAATACAAAATTATATCCTTTCTTTACTAATAAAGAGACTGATATGATGTTGTATATCAGGTTCGGTATCTAATAACATTCGTTCCGAATCAATGTATTCTGGTAATACAGGGTGATAACTGCCAACAGACTTGGCTGCAACACTTGCATCATTTCCAACTCTTGAAACTCATCACCCGTTCTCAGTTCTCTACCTTTCTGTAGCCCATGTAACAAATTACATTTGCGGGATCCTGATCCGGTATCTCATACCCAGGCGTAAAGGATACTGAGAAACAGTTCTCGATAATGAACATACCCGAAGATGATGCATCAGCATGCACTTTCTTCGTTTGGGCGGCACGGGAATTCTGGTAATCCCCTATTTCCTGCTGTCTTATAATAATTACAAGTTGGAGCGGGACCAACGTTCCCTAGCGCAGTATAACAAGCGGGTTCGGTCAGTACATACGTATTATTATCTTGATTAAGGCGTGACACGGTCGCTACTTGGAGAGAGATAGAAGAAAACACTCAGCGTATGCACTTGCAAGATTAGATTGGTTTATTAATATATCTAATCAGGATGTCTCCCACTGTTTTAGTCAAATCTTCCTTCAAACCCTAAAGGGAAAGACTAGCCGGGATTAATTATACTCTACAAGATCGCCAATCTTTCATCCAGGCCAGTGCCGGTACTATGAGGGAGGTTCCCCGCGCTTTTGCACGGACCTAATTAAAATAAACCTCGTTTTCCCATAGGCATAACCCCGTTAACATCTTTTTAGACACCTACTTGATCGGCTAATTGTAATGTGTAAAACTCTCCTAGGAGTAACTCTTACTCGCAGTGGGTATCTGGATCCAACTATCTCATAGAAGGTATGCAATCTAATTTCAAATTTCAACACTTGAAATTCCCGATAATATTTTATCCCTAGCAACTATATGACCTTAACATAGTCAACAAATCATAAGTGCTAGTTAAGTTCAACCCGTCATTTCCCGATTGAGTTAAACCCACCCGCACTACCTTTTACATTGTCCACAAAGTCGTACGACTACCCTAATCCAATCGCATCATATGCTTATACAGATAAGCACTAATCAGCTACCGCTCACTATGCCTTAACATAGTCAACAAACGTAGTACGAATACTAACTAGTACTTATCTGAAATGATGGAGGGCTACGACAGATTTTTAAGAAAACCCTTTGCGTAATGAACTTGATATCGTTGTAGAATCGAGTGATTCTTAAATGGAATGTTTTTTAGGCCTTTTCTAGTTTTGCTAAAGAGGTCACTCCCGGTGAAGGGATCGTCGGCTCTTTCCTTATCGAATAAGGTGTAGGATATTTCACAAATACCGCTGTGCAAAGTAAAACTATAGAAGCAATCAAAAGACAAACCAAGTGTGTAGCATCTGCTAGTTTTGCTAAAGAGGTCACTCCCGGTGAAGGGATCTCGGCTCTTTCCTTAACGAATAAGGTGCTGGATGTTCTACAAGGAATACCGTTATGCAAAGCAAGAACTAGAGCTACCAGTTTTTTAGACAAGTTTCTACAACATCTTTAGGTTTCTTGTAGTTTCATTAATCTCAGTAATGAAGTCCCATTTTGTTATGCTTCACAAGCAACACATTTGAAATGAAATCAGCAATATAACATATATCTCATATATATAATATAAGCATTCGTCTCAGGCAGTAATATGATCTCATCACAGAACATTGCAGCAGAAGATAACATATGAAATATTGGATATACTAGGATTTCCGTGTTTTATGCTAGCCTGTATAAAACGCGGATTCCACGGTCGCGATGAATAGCCAAACCCACATCCCTAGCCCGTACGAGAGCGGCAAGCAATACTGCCAATTCTAGGGTTAGGAGACCCGGTCTCGACTCCTCGAGATGGTCTCCCACTAGACCTTAGAACCCGGTTACTTGTGCTCCCCGCCTTGGGTCTACCTTATGCGGAAAAGTAAATAATATACAATGGTGACATCATCCTCAACCCGGAAGTACCCCAATAAAAGAATATTACATACAATTGAATTTTACATGAATGAAAATAAAAACCCTCATCTCACATAAAACCCCCGGCTATTCAAAACCCGACGATCCAATATAACATATCACAGCAACACATAACATCACATGTCATCAACGTAAGTAAATATGCGTATCCCAATTGTCATTGATGTATAGAAACAAAACCAGCGATACACCACATATTACACTTACGGTCGCAGAAAAAAAAGTGTAAAACTACAACAGTTGGAATCTACAACCTCCTTAGACATCTCATGCCTAACCAAATGAATTCCTTAGACATCGCATGCCTAACAATTATAAACCCCGCATTTTAGTCTCGATCTCGAAAACACTTTTCAATATCTAGTCGGGCAATTCAACAAGATTACCGACATCCTGATCGAATGCTCGTCGCAAACTTTAGTAGACGGCCGCACCCCCGGATGCCGTCGACGAAGTGCACTAAGGCGGAACACTGCTGCCGCGAGCACCCGAACGGATGCTTTTGGCGACGGGGTTCACCTACAGTCACTTGGTCGGGGCTATAGGGCGTGGCTATCTATTAAGTTTACCCGGCGAGTATCCGCGTACGCTACGTGATTGCGACGGACTTTTGATCACATCAAAATCTCATGGCAACCAATCAAATGAGACTAAACTGCTAGATTTATAACATTCAAATTATTTATCTCATAACTACTTATGGATTCCAAATATTGCATCACATTCCAGATAAATAGACAATGCTAAACTTTCCGATCGAATATACAAACGCCCAAGATTTCCCAAATAGCTCAACACTTGAGCGGAGTTCAAAAAGTATCTATCATATGCCACAGTACCGATGGTCCAGCCGTAGAAGGGTCAAACCAACGCCTCACATGTGGCAACGCCGTACTGCCCCAAACCCTAAGGTTTAGAGGCGGTTCAGACGGTCACATAATCGAGTTAAGGTTTGTGTTCTTCTAGAGGGTCCACCACGTTACTTGCACGACTATGAATGTTCTTTAATTAAGGAAAAAATCCAAAACTTAGAAATTTTCTGGCAGGGGAAAAAGTGAGTTATTGATATCCGTTCGAACTTTTTAACGCGTTCTAAATTATCCGGAACTTAAACGAAGTTAAACTTTCCGATCGAATCAACGAGTACAAAAGATCTCCAGAAAACTCAACACTTGAGTATAATTAAAAATTCCCAGAAGCATGCAAAATTAACCAAGAATATACCCCAGAAGTGGTAGCACCAAACACTTGAAGTTGGCCGCGGAACCGCCGACAAACGCATGGTTTGGCCGCGGTTCCTCGGTCCAATGAGGGAATTAGTGATCAGTAATTCACAGTAATTCTTAGAATTCCCTGCTTAATTTTCTGAGTAATTTTAATACAGAAAAAATCAACATTTTAAAAAATTTCCAGAGAGGGGGTGTATTGCGACGTTCCGGGGTTCGATCGGACTTTAAATTTCGTCTAGACAAGGTCTAAAGCTCTACCTTGGCTCTGATATCACTGTAGGGTTATTAGGCACTAGAACAAGGTTCTACAAGGCATCAACCATGCCAAAATCAAATTTTTCATATGCCGAACAAACCTAACCAAGATCTTAGACTAGAGATTAGGCGAAACAAAGCATGTAAACAACTTTACATCTAAGAGTTAGGGATTACAACCTTTGTAGTCCATTTCTTCACTTCTAAAGCTCCGTGTTGAGGTCCCTTCGCTGTGATCATCATGTACCCGGACTATAGAGAGGCTCCATGAAGAGAAAGATGCAATCTTGCTTCCGATCTTCAATAACAAAGATGATCTACCTTGAAGAAACTCAAACACAAGATCTTGCTTTGCTAATCAAGTATTAGCAAAGCAAACACCCTAATCTAAGTGGCAAGAATAGATGAGGATGATGAAGTAGGAATTTAGCTCTCATTTGTTTTCAATTTCTCACTCATTTTCACCACATATGAAAAAGCTAGAAAGCTTTTTCCAAGGAAGAAGAAGAAGAAGAAATTACTTTGTGATGAATAATGAAGTCAAGTGTGAGGTTAGAATTGCAACAATGGGTTAAGAATATAAACTTAACCCTAGTAGAGAAATAACTATGGTAAAGGGTTTGGGTTTGGTTAAGAAATATCAACATAATATCTTTACAAAATATCTTTGCTTTAAAACAAAAAACAAAGCTTCTAGAAGCTTCAAGAAAGCTTAACCCTAATCCAAACCCTAACCAAGTTTAAACTCCACAAAACATGATGCATTTGTAACCTTAACTTATTACAATATTATATATCACATATATAATATATTTTGTAACAAAATAAAATAATACATTTAACATATATCACATATATATCAATGTATTACCCGAGTGAGAAAAAGAATCTTTAAGTGAGCTTATATTAGTTAATTTAATTTAATATATCAAATATATAATTATACATTAAATTATCGAACCAATACTTGATCCGATAATCCGGCTATTTCACAAATAACCGACTAATATAATCTGTATCAGTTCATCGAATCAACACTTGATCCGATGACCCGGCTATATCACATATACCCGGCCGATATCTCATATCGCGAGAATCTAATATGGTATCACATACATGTATTATTCTCGGTCCCGCACATATCATATATGTACTCCTACTCCGTTTTGCCTGAACCAGGAAACCTCTGTGTAGGACTCTAAAGAATCGTCAATACGCCGACAGTAGGTGATGATCATATCAAACACCCACAAGCTGCAAGCGGTCATCTAAATGTAACAGCCACCCAGGTATTGAGCAATCAGAAGATCAACAAGCAAGCCTGTACATTCTCCCGTGAATCCAACTAGTAACACTCCCGTACAGTCCGGTCTCTTCGTCTGATATGTCGCATATCTCGCCTAGGGGTGGTAAACGTCAGACCCCAGTAGCTTGATAAGTCGTGTCGATATAAGGTCTATAATAGTTCGAGAAACTACTGATAACACTTACCAGTAAATCTCAGAAACCCTGGCCAGGGATTTCTAGTTATAGCCAATCGATCACAGCGCAACATCAACTCCCTATACCGGGAGAGACGAAACCCCTCCTATCGCTCATTGCCTCCATGTGATTCGGGACTGTACCCAAAAGCCACCATTTTGCATGCCATCTTGGACGTGGTATGATTGAAATCAAAGCACAGTAGGAATTACACAAGACTCCATGACGATCTCGGGTCTACAGAGTAACCTGTACCAGTGCCACCAGAGAACTGCCATCTGACGTGAGGTATAATACCATCTGGGAGTTCTCGGCGAGTCCGTCCAGTGTACCCAGTCTCCACTGAGCATCCGTATACCTTCTCTGATGTCAAACACCAATGGATATGGGATCATCCATCTCCCATCATATGGGTCAAGAAGCGCATACGCTAGTCTACTCTGGAGTATCGATGCCCTGTCTCGGCACTCCCACGACTAGGAACATTTGAAGGATGTACTTGGCGACTACACTGTCCCCACTAGTATGATCTGCATCATAGTCCTGGTAGTTAAGTACTCATCCTAAGGGATTTATCAACATGTGACATAGAGACAATCAGAGTACATGTTAAGATAAAAAGTAACCAGATAGCAAACTATCATGTCGAGCAAGAAAGTTCTCCCTATATATGTCTAAGCATCCACTACAATATACAACGTATGTACAGTAATGGCCTCTAGGGCATACATATAACTAACAAACATATATGTACGTGCTTGTACAATATAGTACTCATTGGTAGTTGTGAAGTGTTCTATCAGAGTATTCGTATTACGGAAACGTATAACATCAATCATTATAACGTGCATAAGTAAAGCAATCCTAAGCGTATCTAATAATATAACTACTTATTATGATCTATACCATTATCTTGGAAAATAAAACGAAACGTTGGTTTTTAAAAGAATATAGCTCACTTCAAGTACTACGTTCAAAAAGGAAATAAAACATAAATTTATGATTCTAAAGGTAACTTGATCGTTAATTGGTATACTAATCTCATTATCATCAATACGGTGTAATTCTTGGTATCATATCTCACATTATCAATATATTTAAATTATCTCTAATAAGGCAGGATCCCTTGTATCAAGTTACCAAACCATAAGTAAACTACATGCAAATGAGCAACATGCTATATGCAAATTAACATCAATATTCATATCTTAAATAATTACTAAAACTACGATATACCATACTACTTATTTATAAGGTTGCGGGGGTGATATAAGACATCCATCCGACTTCCCCCATAGATGTAAACCTACTCACCAACTTAATATGCTTGCTGAAATCCACGCTGCTATGTCCGCCAACTCCGTTTCGGAAATCTTCGCAATCATACCTATAATTGTAGTTATATCATATCGACATAAAAATCATATCAAAACTCAAAACAACGAGATAGGCACCCATAGGTTAGAACCTACAGCATACTTAACCCAAAAATAATAATATGCCATTGAAATCTATGTACGGACGTCGATGTTTCAGTCGCAGTTCAAAATACGCAAAACCTGTATCGAAATATCGGAAATTCGATAAAACCACTTACTAAAACGTTCCCAGATTTTACCAAGTCATTATTAGGAAAAATCAAACAATATTGTAACTCATAATATAAAAAACTAAAGCTACAGAGGAAAATACAACACCAAACACCACCATAAAACCGGCGAGCTCGGATTTTGGGTATATATCGCCGGTCAAAACATGGGGTTAGGGTCTCGGGCTTTGAGTAAAGTTCTGTAGTGGTCTCATTATAATTTTGGTCATGTTAGTTTTTCTAGTAGTTATTCCTAATGGTTCCAGATTCAATTTCCGTGAGCTAAATATCACAAAATACACTGTTTTCTTATACTGCACAATAAATCAGCTATTAAATAGAATTGCATATACAAGGAATGAAGGAGATATACTTATAGAGTGGTAGTATAAGGAAATCCTGCTCAAGAATTGTATGGTGAAGCATCTATGGTTTGTAGTGTATTGAGCTTGATGAAGTGTATAAACTTGATGAAAGAAATCATTGTTTCTCTTCTAATATTAAGAACACATAGGAATTGGGTGCTGGAGCTTGAAGAATTTATTTTTTTTGTTCAGTTGAGAAGGCTAAGGAGTTTCCTAGGTGTAGTGTGGTGTAGAGAGAGCATGAGGTGGAGAGTTGTGAGATGGAGGTGGCATGGTGAAGTAGGAGGTGTTAAGGGAAAAGTAGGATGTGTCACACTTGAAGGAGGATGTGTAAAGTTATGAAGAAGGAGGTGGAGGGAGTTAAGCATGCTTGAGGGTGTGGTGTTGTGAGGGTGTAGCCTAGATAAATTATAACAATCTTTAAAACAATTATCAAATCTCAAAACCTTTCATGTCTCAAATTAAATCCATTTAACGTAAAAGATATGAAATGATAATTCTATCACTTAAATGTCAATAGCTTAATGAAAAATACAATGTCAAGTTAAAATAATTAAAATATCATTTTTATGACATCACACACTTTTATTCATATTTACCGAAATAACTATACTTTTACGAATATAATTCTGATACCAAAAGTTGTATGTGATATCACTTTTTACGGATACTACGGTCTTCTCGGTGACAGTGGGAGCGAGTCCCTACTCGTGATGGCCTGCCTGAACCTAGTTAGGCCATCATCTCATGATGCAATCCTCGCTCCCACTGTCACCGAGAAGACCGTAGTATCTCTCAAGTGGATGAGAAACCCTACTAGATTCGCGGAGAGGCTGAGGTTCATCGGAGACTATTGAATCCTTTGGTTTCGCAAAATCATCAGCTGTTACTTTGTCAAGCTGGAACAACTTTCAGTTCTCACTCATGACCACTAATTTCTTCACAAGAAATTCCTTTTCTAAAATAGGTGGCATGCTGAGAAAAAAAACACCTTTTGCTCCTCAGAGTGGTAGAAGATATTCCCTCCCAAATGTCTGGGATATCCTAACAAACTTATACAGAACTGACCTTGCCTCGAGCTTGTCCGGATTTTGCTTTTCAACATAGGCCGAACAACCCCATATCTTAATTCATTTAAGACATGGTCTCTTCCCATTCTATATCTCATATGGAGTGGTAGGCCCTAATTTTGATGGAACCCTATTCAATAGGTATACAGCTTCTCAAGTGCATAACCCCAAAAGGAAATAGGTAACTCAGCAGTACTCATCATAGAGCGCACCATATCTCATTGGGTGCGAAACCTCCACCCCGATACACCGTTGTGCTGTGGTGTATATGATGGAGTAAGCTGATAGAGAATCGCATTCTCCTTTAATTAATCCAGGAACTGCATGCCCAAGTATTTTATTCCTCGATCACATCGAAGGACTTAATACTTCTACCCTTCTGGTTCTTTAACTTCAAGCTTATATTCCTTGAATTTCTCAAAAGTTTCAGACTTGTGTTTCAACAGGAACATATGTCCGTATCCTGAGTGATGATCAGGGAATATAACGAAGTACGAAGAACCAACCTTGGCATTTGTAGACATAGGACTATATACATCATCATGTATCCATCCCAAGAGTTCAGTAATTCTTTCTCTATTTTCAGTAAATGGAGTATTGGTCATATTACCTTTGAGACAAGACTGGCAAGTAGCATAAGATGAAAATTCGAACAGATTCTCATATTCATCCTTATGTAACTTAGCTGGTCGTGTCGCATTGATATGACTTTGTCTACAATGCCTCAAGAAGGATTCGTTCATTTCTGAACTGATCCTCTTGTGTGTGTTTTACATACTTTGAACGATGGATTGATTTAGAACGTATATGCTATTATATAACGTGCCTGATCCAATCAACTCTTGATTCAGGAAAATGTTCACAACATTATCCTCTAATACAGAATTATATCCTTCTTTAACCCATTAAAGAAACCGATGTAATGTTGTATATCAGGTTCGGTATGTAATGACATTCATTCGGAATCAATGTATTAATACAAGGTGATATCTGCCAACTGACTTGGCTGCAACAATTGCACCATTCTCTACACTTAGAGATATATCACCCATTCTCAGTTCTCTACCTTTCTGTAGCCCATGTAATATATTATATATGTGGGATCCTGATCCAGTATCACATACCCAGGACGTGGAGGATACAGAAAAACAGTTCTCGGTAATGAACACACCCGAAGAAGATACATCAACATGCACTTTGGGTGGCATGGTAATCCGGATATTCCCCTATTTCCTGCTCAGTCTTATAACAATTATAAGAAAGAACGGGACCAACGTTTTCCTAACTCAGTATAGTAAGAAGGTTCGGTCAATTCATCCATATTATTATCTTGATTAAGGCGTGACATAGTCGCTACCAGGAGAGAGAGAGAGAGAGAAAAGAAACACTCTGCGTGTGCTCTTGCAAAATCAGATTGGTTATTATTTTATCTAATCAAGATGGCTCCCACTTTTTTTTATCAAATCTTCCTTCAAACCCAAAAGGTAAGAGTAGCCGGGATTAAATACACCCTACAAGTTCGCCAATCTTTCGGCCAGGCCAGTGTCAGTACTTTAAGGGAGGTTCCCCGTGCTTTCGCTCGGACCTAATTAAAATATACCTCGTTTTCCTAGGGGCATAACCCCGTTAACACCTTTCTAGACACCTACTTGATCGGCTAATTGTAATGTGCAAAACTCTTCCAGGAGTAACTCTTACTCGCAGTGGGAATCGGGATCCAACTATCTCATAGAAGGTATGCAATCTCATTGCAAATTTCAACACTTGAAATTCCCGATATTATTTTGCCCCTAACCTCCTATGACCTTGACAAAAGCCAACAAACCATAGGATGCTAGTCAAGTTCAACCCGTCATTTCTTGATTGAATTAAACCCACTCGCATGACCCTTGACAAAGGCCAACAAGGTCGCACAACTACCCTAATCCAATCGTATCATATGCTCAAGCAGATAAGCATTAATCAGCTACCGCACACTACGCCTTGACAAAGGCCAACAAACGCAGCACGAATACTAAATACTACTTATCTGAAATGATGGAGGGCTACGAAAGGTTTTTAAGAAAACCCTTTGCGTAATGAACTTGATATCGTTGTAGAATTGAGTGGTTTTGAAAAAGGAGTGTTTTTTAGGCTTTTACTAGTTTCGCTAAAGAGGCCACCCCCGGTGAAGGGATCTCGGCTCTTTCCTTATCGAATAAGGTGCAGGATATTTCATAAATACCACTATGCAAAGCAAATACTATAGAAGCAACTAAAAGACAAACCGAGTTTGTATCATCTTCTATTTTCGCTAAAGAGGTCACTCCCGGTGAAGGGATCTCGGCTCTTTCCTTATCGAATAAGGTGCTGGATATTCTACAATGAATACCGCTATGCAAAGCAAGAACTAGAGCTACCAGTTTTTAAATAAGTTTCTACAACATCTTTAGGTTTCTTTTTCTTTCATTAATCTCATTAATGAAATCCCATCAAATTATGCTTCCTATGCATCATATATGAAACAAAAGCAGCAATATTAATTATATCTCATATATATAATATAGGCATTCATCTCAGAACATATCAAGTGATCATATCACAAAATAGCAGCAGCAGAAGAACACATGAAATATTGGATATATTAGGAATTCCGTGTTTTAGATTAAGCTAGTATAAAACACGGATTCCACGGTCGCGATGAATAGCCAAACCCACATCCTTGAACCCCTACGAGAGCGGCAAGCAACCCTACCAATTCTATAGTTAGGAGTCCCGGTCTCGACTCCTCGAGATGGTCTCCCACTGGACCCTAGAACCCGGTTACTTGTGCTATCCTCCATGGGTCTATCTTAATGCGGAAAAGTAAATAATATACATCAATAGTGACACCATCCTCAACCCGGAAGTTCCCCAATAAAAGAATATTACATACAAGCTTTTACAATGAAAATGAAAAACTCTCATCTCACATAAAAAAAACCCGACTATTCAAAACACGACGATCCAATATATCATATTAAAGCAACACATAACATCACATGTCATCAACGTAAGTAAAGATGCGTATCCCAATTGTCTTTGACATATAGTACAAAAACCGGCGATACACCACATATTACACTTACGGTCGTAGAAAAGAAAGTGAAAAACTACAATAGTTGGAATCCGCAACCACCTTAGACATCATAAACCCAATGTATCACATACTTTAGATTTCATGCCCAACTAAATGAATTCCTTAGACATCACATGCCTAACAATTATAAACCCCGTATTTTAGTCTCGATATTGAAAACACTTTCCAATAACCTATCGGATAAATCAACAAGATTCCCGATAACCTGATCGAATACTCATCGGAAACTTTAGTAGACGGCCGCACCCCCGATGTCGTCGACGAAATGCACTAAGGCGGAAGACCGCAGCCGTGAGCACCCAAACGGATGCTTTTGGAGACGGGGTTCTTCTACAGTCACTTGGTCGGGGCTATGGGGTGTTGCTATCTAATAAGGTTACCCGGCGAGTATCCGCGTACACTACGTAATTGAGACGGACTTTTGATCCACATCAAAATTCCGTGGCTACCGATCAAATGAGACTAAACTGCTAGATTTATAAAATTCAAACTACTTATCTCATAACTGCTTATATGGATTCCAAATATTGTATCACAATCACAGAAAGCTAGACGAAGTTAAACTTTTCGATCGAATAAACAAACACCCAAAATTTCCCAAAAAAGCTTAACACTTGAGCGGAGTTCAAAAATTACCCAGAACATGGCACAGCTCCTATGAACCATCCGTAGAAAGGCCGACCCATTCCTCACTCATGTCGCCACGGAACTGCGGCAAACCCTAGGATATCACCGCGGTTCCGCGATCCAAAAAGTCGAGTTCGGGTATCGTACTTCTAGAGGGTCCACAGAATCGCTTGCGTAATTTTCTGAAGATTTTAAACTTGGAAAAAATCCAACACTTGAAAAATTTCCAGCGGGGAAAAATTGGGTTATTGATATCCGTTCAAACTTTTTAACATCGTCTAAATAACCCGAATACATGTTAAAATTGAGACGAAACACTCCAAGTTGCCTTTGCAAAAAGTTAACATCATATGAAAATTTAGCAAAAACAAACAACACCTGAAACATCAAAACCCAGAGACTGGAACACCCTGAAAATTTGACGCCATAACTCCTAAATTAGGTCAAGCTCGCCGGTTTTTGTGCCTATGTGGACGTCCACTTTTGCACCAAAATACCTCAAATTTTCATAGTGTTCATGTTATATCACATACAACATTCTGTAGTTGTTTAAAAAAAATTTAGAGCCCTTTAAAAATTCGACAGAAACTAGGTGATATTGTTTCAAGTTTCGGAGTTGTTTCGGTTTCGTAATCTAACAATCATCATTTAAATCTCTAGCTTGGCTCTGATACCACTGTAGGGTTACTTAGCACGGCAGCCAGGTTTCGGGAAGCATCGTTCATGCCGTTTTCAAACTTTTTTTGTCGTTCTAAATAACTCTAACCCTAGAATATTAACTAGAATTTTAAACGAAACGATATGTAAACAACTTTACAACTAAGTGAATGCGGAATACAACCTTTGTAGACCAGTCCTTCACTTCAAATGTTCCGTGTAGAAGTCCCTTCACTGCGAGTAATGATCTCCCGAACTCTTGAGAGGATCCATAAGGTGAAAGATGCAAACTTGCTTGAAATCTTCAAGGCCGAAGATGATCTATGTCGAGGAGACTCAAGCTCATGCTGCCTCTTCACTAAATTAGGGTTTAGTGAAGCAAACACCCTAAACTAAATGGCTAATAGTAGAGGATGATGAAGTAGGAAGTGGGCTCTCTTTAGATTTCTTTTTCACACAATATTTCATCACTTAAAAAAAACTAGCAAGCTTTTTCTCAAATGAGGAAGAAGATGATGAATGAAAACTCATGAGGTTAGAAATGCAACCATGGTGAGTATATGACATACAATAACCTTTGTAGAGACTAAACTATGGTGTAGGGTAATGGTTAGGTTAATAAATATTTTAAGCATGACAAAACAAGTGGACTTAGTCAATGTTCTAAAAGCTTCATCCAAGCTCCAAGCCATGACAATTTCCATCATTTTGAATTACTTAATAAATAAATATAAACCTTAACATTAAACCTAGCATGCTGTGGGTCTCATACATCCATGTTTCATGTGTAATCTAGCATGTCACACTAATATATATCATGTATATATTTTGTGTGCTAATAAAGAAAACAATACAATTAACATATATCACATATATATTAATGTATCAAAAGTGAGCAAGAGAAATGCTTAAGTGAGCTAATATTAGTTAATGTAATGTAATATATCAAATATATAATTATATATTAAATTATTAAATCAACACTTGATTTAATAATCCGTCAATATCACATATAACCGACTAATATCAAATGTAACAACTTATCGAATCAACACTTGATCCGATAACCCGGCTATATCACATATAACCGACCACGTCACATATCGCGAGAATAGAATGCGGTATCATATATCGTATTAATCTCAGTCCTGCACATATCACTTATGTGCTCCTACTTCATTTCGTATGAACCAGGAAACCTTTATGTAGGACTCTAAAGACTTGTCAAAATGCCGGCATTAAGTGATGATCATATCAAACACCCACAAGACGCAAGCGGTCTGCTAAACGTAACGGCTACCGGGGTATTGAGTGATCAGAAGATCAATAAGCAAGCCTGCTCATACTCCTGCGAATCCAATCGGTAACACTATCGTACAGTCTGGTCTCTTAGTCAGATATGTCGTATATCATAGCCTAGGGGTGGTATAACTTCAGACCCCAATAGCCTGATAAGTCATGCCGATGCAAGGTCCATAACGGTTTGAGAAACTACTGATAACACTTACCAGTAAATCTTATCAATCCTGGCCAGGGATTTCACGTTATGGCCAATCGAGCATAGCGCAACAACAACTCCCAATACCGGGAGAGAAGAATCCCCTCCTATCTCTCATTGCCTCCATATGACTCGGGACTTTACCTAAAAAAACCCTTTTTGCACGATCTCTTGACCGTGTTATGGTGGAAATCAATGCACAGCGGGAATCACACAAGACTCTATGACGATCTTGGGTCGACAGACTAATCTATACCAGTGTCACCAAAGAACTGCTATCCGACGATAGGTATAATACCATCTAGGAGTTCTCAGCGAGTCTATTCAGCGTACCCAGTTCCACTGAGCACCCATATACCTTCTTTGATGTCAAACACCAATCGATGTGGGATCATCCATCACCGATCATATGGGTCAAGAAGCGCATACGCTAGTCTACTCTGGAGTATCGATGCCATATCTCGATACTCCCACGACTAGGAACATTTGAAGGATGTACTTGCCGACTACCTCTGCCTCACTAGTATGATCCGCATCATAATCCTGGTAGTCAAGTATTCATCCTAAGGCTTTATCAACATGTTATAGAGAGACAATAAGTGTACATGTTAAGATAAAGAGCAACCAAATAGCATACTATCATGTTGAGCAAGAAAGTACTCCCTATTTATGTCCAAGCATCCACTACAATATACATCACATGTACAGTAATGGCCTCTAGGGCATACATATAACTAATAGTAAATACATTTTGAAAACTTATGATTGTTTTAAAAACGTGGTTTCTCTTGATATGATGTGTGGCGTCCACCATGAGTTTTCTCCGTTCTGAGTTATGTGTATACCCGATTCGAGGAGAGAGGAAGCACCATCTATGGGTACATAGTGGACCCGTTACGGTGCCCCGGGGCAAGAAGATCGTATAGAGAGACGTTGAGCCTGGCAGGGGAACACTACCTACCGGTGATAGTACTGGACTTGGCGGATACCGACCGGAGCGATTAAGAAAGATGGATATGAGGGCTGATCCGTTGGACGACGCCTGAAGTATGAGGATTTACGTGTCGATACTGGACACGGGTTTTATGATGTTTTCGAGTGTCGATACTAGGCATAAGTTTTTTATGATGATTTGATATTTCGTTGATGGACACACGTTGGATAATACACACACACACACACACACACACACACACACACACATATATATATATATATGAGACAAATGACAGGGTACCATTTTATGCCACGGGCATGATTAAATTATCATTATTATAGTTATGTTTACACTATCACCCTCGTTACCACTCGACTTTATATGTTTATCATACTTATGTATATATGATCATCCGAGTTACCACACAATATTATTATTTTATTTTATTACTATATGACCTAGGAGATAATCATACATTCGATTTCTACCAGATGATGTCTTCTACTCACAAGTTGGCAACTCATCCCCCTTGTGCCGCAGTTTTCTTGCAGGGTTGACCACACGGATTCAGTAGCGACTTGCTGGCATACTGCTTTCTTCTGTGTAATTTGCATTGGTAGGTGGGGTACAATTTGGATCGTGACCACCATTTGTATATATTTATTCAGTTGTATCTAGTTAAAAGTTCCATCAACCAGACTATGTATATTTGCTAGACTTAGAGACCACAAATTTATATATTCTTTCGGACTTAGATTCACGGATATGTGTTTATTCTTTATTTTTGGGTTTGATGATACTTTGGTTTTCTTTATCTCCTTTTCTGTTATTAATCTTCGCCTTGGGGCATCGTATATCTTTATTTGTGTTGTTGTGATTCCGCCAATTAGAGAAGAGCTAACTCCTGCTTGGGGATACCTATATTGTTGTTATGTATTGGTTTTGGATCAAATTTACAAAGGAGGTGCTGCCCAATTTTCAAATGATGAAAATGTTTTCAAAAATGTTATACAACTCACTTGTATTTTCATATAACATTACTGATACTTTTTAAGAAAAAATTTGAGTTCATTTTACCTTTATTTCAAAACCGCACCTCCATTATTTTCCTAAAAAGATTTAGATTTTTGGGCTTTCGGCTTACTTAGATTACGGTGGGGTCCTATAGATTTCATATGATTCAAGTGCTGGTCACAGGCCAATTCCGTGTCGTGACAAAATTGGTATAAGAACGCTAGGTTTAACTTTGGTTCGAGTCTAGGTTTGACTATGCGGAGTCTAGGGCGTATATATATTTCGGAACGTAGGCTTGACCTTAAGGAAGTTAGACTTGACTAAGGGGGTATTAGACCCGAATATTCGTTACATAGGTTGACCTTGGTTGATGGAGTAGGTAATTTAAGTACAGTGACGTATCGTGTGTATGTTTCCCGACATACTTACGATATGCTGCTCCGCTTAAGTGACCTTAGGATTTATATTTTTTGAGATCCGTGATTCTATTCGTTCTTAGGATCTATCCTAATCGGCATTTGATTGCGATTTCGGTCACCATGGTTATGAGAGCAGAGAGAGCTGCGGCTAGAGATGCGGTCAGAGCAAGCTTGCCAGGGATAAGGATTGAACATGATATTCATCCGGTGACATAGGAACATATTGATTGATTGATTGTGCTAAGATTTCTTGTTGAGACGAACATTCTGGATCTGCACCAGATAATCAGGCCATCACTTGAGGCCAGCCAGATTGAGAGAACTGTTGATGTACAACCTACTCCAAAAATCGATGTGTTGTTTACCGTGCATACAGATGAACCAGCTGTTGCTGAAATTGATGGAATGTCGCCTCTAATGTTTATAAGCTGAAGCCACATAAGTTTATAGGCATGGATGTGACAGAAGATCGCTAGTCATTCTTAGATAAAGTGACTAAGATAATTTGTCTAATTAGATGCCGCGACGCGGGATCAGTTAAGTCGAATAATTCTAGTTTGATGAATCTTGCTTAGACCTGGTGTAAGTCGATCAAGAGAAGACGAACAATGTATATTCCTTCGATAACATGGATGAGTTTCCGAGGACGCAATCAGCCAGATGTTTTCTGCAGAGTGATGAAGATGCCCGAGTCCGTAACTTCGAGTCCTTACAAGAGACTCTGGATATAACTATGGCTAAATTGGGGTGCATTCCACACAGCCACCAAGATATGATTCCAAATTGGTCGATATTGAAGAAAAGTGGATAAGAGATTCATGTGAGCTCTTAATGAGTCATTCCTCTCCATTGGAGCCAGAGAGTTGATATGTATACAGAGGCATTGGATACGGCCACAATTCTAAGGAAAAGTCATGATGAGAATACAGCTGTCCTAGAACGAGAAACGAAATAAGTAAAGAGCGCCAACTTCCGAGCTGTTCGATAGAGGTGAGATTGGAAGAGACCATAGCAGGTTCTTTCCAGGACACCATAGCGATAAAGATTTGGACCCAGGATCATTTGTATAACATGCACTCAGAGGGCCAGAGACTGCTGTTGGGACATGCTACATTGTGAGCGGTCAGGTTAATTGGCTAGGAAATGTTCTGAAGGAGCGTCAGAGCGGGATTGTTTCCGTTATTACTCTTAACCGAGCCATTGAGCTGAGAAGTTTTGGAATTAGTGATCCACAGAGAGAAATGATGACCTAAAGCAGAGGATGCCAGACCGTGGGTAGGAGGCAAGTATATATTCTTGCTCTGTCAGCTTTGGGTGCACCGACATCTTTCGATATTGAAGGAGGTGTAACTTAATGGCATTTAATTGCGATTTACGTTTTGGTGATTCGGATATCACGTTTTCATCGTTTTGATTATGCTATTTTGATGATTAGTTTCATGATTGATATTTTCGTGCACTGTAGTTGCTCTTGATTTATGTTTTGTACACTGTTACATTTGATTTATCTTTTGTGCATATCCATTGCACTTGATATCGATTTTGTGCACTTGTTGCATATATTTATGATTCTACGTATCCCGATACAGTCGATTTTTATTTCTTACATGTTGCATGCACTTGATTTTGACTTTTGCACTTGGTGTAGTCAACATGCGCTTTTAGTGCATTGATATTGGTTTTGTGGATACTGTTGCATATGTTTATGATTTCATACACCTCGGTATACTTGATTTTGATTGCATGCATGTTGTATACCGTTGATCTTGATTCATATATTTGGTATTCGTTTTCATGCACCCTATTGCACTAGATGCTTTTGTGCAGACCTGTTGCACTTGATTTAGATTTTCACGCACACTTGGTGCACATGATGCGATTTTGTGCACAACACATGCACTTAATTGAGATTTTTCGTGCATATTAGTTGCACTTGGTTGAGATTTTCGTACACTCTAGATGCACTTAATATCATTGTCGTGCACACCTATTGCAATTGACAAATGCTTTCGTGCATACCCATTACACTTAGTTTTCGCTTTCGTGCGCATTTGTGGCACTTGGATTTGTCCTTGATTTCCGTGCGCACTAGCTGCACGTGGTATTTCTATATGCACCTATTGAGCTTGGTTTCTTCTTTCAAGCATCATGTTTTTATGATATATATTATATGATATAGTAACCGAGTAGGACTGGTCGGAGGACGGTACCTGAGTATCTTTGGCATGCATCGACATTTACTGAGGGGATTTTTAAAAAGAGCTATAGTCTTAATATTTTTCTACGTATTCATGAGTGACACGAACTTTTACAAAGAAAACCCTTCTAAATCATTTTCAAAAGGCAGGACGTATATCTTTAGCAAAACGTATACAGATATATATCTATTTCTTTACAAAATGAACATCCGCTACTTGTGCCATGATATACACATCACACGACGATTTGGAAAGAATTTTTCTGGCATTTTTATTCAGTTATTTAGACAATTTCCCAAGGATGCGTACTATATATATTATATCCTTGATTATATTATGTTTGATTTTAACAGTAGATTTTGAAACTTGCATCTTCATCATAACTCCCATGATTGCATGACGCTTGACGGAGTTTCACTTTTTGAGTCTTGCACTCGTTTTCATGTGCATGCGTTGCGCTATGATATATCTTACGTATTCGTGATTTCGGAGCCACGTTGATTTTATGGATTTACTGAAATGTTTTAATATTTGGTGGGTTTAAATTTAAATTCGGGGACCGAATTTATTAAGGGGAAAGATTGTGACATTTACAGAAAATAGAAAATATTATTTTTGGAATTTAAATAATAAAATAATAAATTTTATGAATATCATGCAAGTATAAAAATAAGTTTTAGTAAAATGGTATGATTATATACCTATGTTTTGGAAAATATTTGGAAATTAATATGAATTATTATTTATAGAAGAATTTATTTGATTTCGAATTTTTATAAATTAATATATAATTATTTACATAAAATTTTAATGTTAAACTTGATTAATATTTCACTAATTATGCATTTTGCCTAGCTTTATTTTGTTAACCATGTTTGGAGTGCCATGACACATATTGTGTTGAAATATGGTTCTTGTTTTTTAGAAAGGAGAGAAAAGAGAAAAGAAAAGAAAAAGAAAAGAATAGAGGAGGGACAACGAGATATGGTTGAGAGAGAGAATGAGAGAGAGATGGGAATGGCAACCATCCTTGGTTACATCCATCATTTCATTTCCTTCTTCATTTCACTCCTCATCTTCACTTCCTTCATCTTCATTCTCCTCCACCTCACTACCACCCTAAACACCCCAAAATCAACTCAAAACTTCACATAACCTTCACAAAATATATTCACAACCTCAATCTAAACCTCTTGGTGGGATCAAGTATGGGTTTTGTGCTCTTTGGGCCATCTAGGAATTTTCTTGAGTTGCTTCATGAGGTAAAACATCCACTTTTGATCAAGTTATTAAGTTTCTTAACCTCATAAAGTAGTTTAGGGTTATACCTGCATGTCTCCAAGTCTTGAAAATTCTAAAATGAGGTTTTGTGGATCAAATGAGTAGTTGATATGTAGTTGAGGCTTAATTAGTAACCACAACCCTATCAGTGATAGAATCCTTGACCTAGATGAGTTTAGAAGATTCAAAGATGATTTGAACTTTCCAATATTGGTTTTGTTGAACCATAGATGTTCAAATGGAATCTGGAGCAACTTGGGGTCTTAACAAGGTAAACAAACAATTACATTGACCTAGTTAGACCACTAGGAGACCACGATAGAAGAACGAGACCCAAATTCCAAAATTCACTCTCAACCAGCAGTTACTGTAGCACATTCTGGCAGTTGAATTTTAGAATTGGATTTTGGGGTTTGGCATATAGCTCACACTCTTTAAAACTTAGCCACTATATTGTTGTTTTGTCTTAGACTACCTATGCCAAAATCTGGGAGTGTTTTACTAAGTTGCTGATTTCGTTTTGCGACTTTTGGAAACTTGGTTTTTGGTATTTGAGGTTTGACTCGGTCGTTTGACGTTCGTACATCAACGTTGGGAGTTGTTTTGTTGTTCTTGCATGCGTAGACCATATGTTCTGACCTATTTGTGCTTCACGTGCTGTATTGGTTTTCGGATTTGATTTTGATTTCATTACGATAAGCATTGATTTGTTGGTACATTCGCATGGACTTCCGGGCCGATGAAAGAGAACAATGCGTTCATCAACTTCGGCTAGAGCGAGGATAGTAGGTGAGTAGATGTATATTTACGGGGGATGTCGGGTGGATGGCGTATAGCACCCCCGCAACCGTAGTATTAGGGTACTAAGTATATAGTTATATATATAAATATTAGATATGTATACTTAGCTAACAGGGTTCTAGGAGAATATAGGCTATAGTAAGTGTTGGGTTATGCCAGTGCCCTAGCCATCAAACCGTGGCCGATCGCGGAACAAAAATTTAACAAACTGGCACTAGAACAACCCTCGAATACGGATCGACCATAAACCCTAAACCTAGCAAGCATTATAAAGAGTTGAGATGGTTATACCGAATGATCTGTGTCCTTCGGTCTTTAACCTCCTTCCCAAGCTCTTAGTGGCCACTATAATCATGTTTGGTCGCCAGTCTCCCTCCATCGAAGATGATCCACCTGAAAGTCTATGAATTGATCTCCTACCTCATAACCGAGGTAACTAAGGTACCTAGTTTACTAAACTAGATACCTTAGAAGATGTAGAGTCTAATGAAGGATTGATTTGTCTCTAAACACCCTAGGTTTCTCAACATATGAGACTATTAGGGTGGAGGAAGAAGAAGAATGAATCAAGTGTGGAAAATATCTCACAACCCAAACTAAATAAAGCATGCTAGAATAGTGTATCATGAGTCACACCATGAGTCACAAAGAGACCATGCTTCATTTAATGCCAAGTGCACACTCATCCCTCCACCTCATTAAACCTTTTAAGAAAAAGATTAAAGCAAAAATGAGGTGGCAATTTCTAGAAACTTTCTTGTAATAAATTACAAGAATACCCCTCATCAGTATATACATACCCGTATCCGTATTTCGTAAAATACGAATAAAAAAGAGACGAAAATAATCTAACAATCCAATACTAGAATCCGGTTTAAACCAAAGCCACTAGTATAAACTGTCTGAATCATGATACGTGCACAAGTGCACGTATATGATCGGACCCTACCATAAAACCATACGGCCTCTACACCGTTTCGCCCGAAGCAGGGAAACCTCTATGTGGGACTCTAAGACTCTTCAATACGCTAGTAGTGGGTTTAACCACAAGCACGTCAGCGGCACTAGCTGTACGTAACGGCTACCCAGGTATTGAGCGAAAGGAAGGCCGATGAGCAAACTCATCCGAACCCCTACCGAGCCTATCCGTGACAATATATCTGTATAGTACGGTCTCTTCTTCTAAGAGTATCGCATATCGAGTCTAGGGTGTGGATAAAGTCAGACCCCTAATAATGCGACATTTAGTGTCGGTATGAAGCCTATTACAACCTAAGAAACTACTGATCCAAATCAGTAATTCTCGACTACCTTGATCAAGGATTTCTGGTGATGGCCACCCGTGCACAACATGACATCAACCCCCAATACCGGGAGAGACAAATCCGCGAAAATCCGTTCATTACCTCCATGTGGCTTGGGACTGTACCCAACTAAAACCTGTTTGCACGATTCCTTTGAGCCATGGTAGGGCAGTAATCAAAGCACATTAGGAACTCACACAAGATAAATGACGATCTCAGGTCAATAGACTAATCTGTACACATGTCACCTGGGAACTGCTATTTAACAATAGGTATAATACCAACTAGCTAGTTCCCGACGAGTCCATCCAGTGTACTCATAATCCAATGAGCACCTGCATACTATCTTAGGTGAACAAACTAACACTAATGGCTTGTGAGACTGGCCACCGCCTCTCGTCGGGGTCTCGATCAGTATACACTAGTTTACTCTGGAGCATTGATGCCCAGTCTCGATACTCCCACGACTAGGGATATTTAAGGATGTGCTTATAGACCACCCAGCTACCACGTATATGATCGACATCATAATGCTGGTAGTCAAGCAAGAATCCTATGGGCTCTATCAATATGTAATAGTGATCTGTAATACCACCTAAAGCATGTACATGATGATAAAGATAAACCAGATAGCATACTATCACTTTGAGTAAGACTGTTCTATCCATATAGGTCCTCCCTCAATCATCATAATCATCTTCCTGTGATTACAATAATTGCCTTGAGGGTACTATAGCCAACAATCTCCCACTTTCACTTAAGGCTAATTATTGCGGTGTCGCATACTCACAGCCCGTGTGATACCGAACATCCAAATTCTCTACTAATCAGTTTTACAAAGCCTGTTTGTGAAACTATTGCGTTGAAGAAATAGGCTAAGTTAGTGGATCCGCTCCAATGTTTCTATCTATATCACTCTATATCTCAACTTCGCGGAGAAAGACTATCTCCCAAAATGAGCAATACCTGTGTTAGAATTTGTCTGGATATCTGATGGGACCCAGTTCACAAATGAACTCCAAATCCAACAAACTTCTTAGACTGTATCATCAACTGAATTTAATTAGTATCCTGCGCCATGCCTTCCTCAGTATCCGCTTGGACTACCTGTCCAACATACTGCCTCTCCAATGAGGTAAAACTATAACTCAGACAGTCTCTCTGTCATCCAGGTCACCTTAGAAGCCTGAAATGATAACTGCCTCCCAAAGGAAGCTGTCGTTACCATACTCTAAGAACATCCACTTATGTTCATAACTGCTTCCCAATGTTTCTCTAGAATTGGATTAATATATATTTTTTGCAGCCTATGCAAAAATAATATCTGGTGTTGTACTTGACATCTCATGATTGACTCAATTGCCTAAGCAAGTGATATGCCAATCATGCAAATCCCTCTCCTCATCAGTCTAGAATACATCTCTTTAGAGAGGGTGACTCCATCACCTGCGGGTACACCACCATGTCAGGAGTCCTCCATTCTAAAACACCTTTAGAATAATGTTAAAGTACCAAAATTGGGACACTTCCCAAATCTAGCTCTAAAACCATAGATCTAGTCACCAGAATCCCTGATATTATATCCATATCCTATGTGGAGAAACCACCTTGTGACAACCACAGTATAACCAATCGTAGCATAGGAACATCTCTTCCTATTTATTGCATGTCATCCAAATACTAGGACATCACTCCCTGCTACCTTCTTACAAGATCCATCTCTTATTCTGATGAAGTCAAACTCTATGATTGTCACATCAAAAATAGATGATCTATCTTCGCTATACCTGATTTAGTCTATAAATAGACATAAGCTACTTGCCCACTATGCTTCCGCTGCTCCCACTGACTACAACAACCTTCTGGCAAAGTCATTTACACATGCACTTCTAAAGCTAATTTAGAACGACGCTATACTCATCCTCCTGCCAGGTCTCATAGTCTAGAATAGCAGTAGTGGCAAGTTTGGTTAAACAAGAACCTCCTTGTCACCGTCTTTGAGGAGATCGAAGTACCTCTCGGGTGTGTGAGGTTACCCACCAAATCTGCGGAGTGGCTAATGGATCGTCGAAACCAATTGAATTTTTAGGTTCTACTAAATTTTCAGTAATTGTTTGTGGTTCTGGAATCACTTCCAGTTCTATCATACTCCCACTAATGTTTTCTGGAAAAAAAAATCTATTTTAGTAAAACTGGTGGCGAGTCAAGAACAATATAACCATTGGTCTTACAGATGGTAGAAAGTTAACCCTCGTCGAAGCCCGGGATAACTCACAAACTACCATTACTGAAACGTGCCTTCAGTTTGCACAGATTCTGGTTTTAAGCATCAGCCGGACAACTCCATATAGCTCAACATCGTCAAGATATGATCGATTCTATATCCATTATAGAAATATAGGCACTGATTTAATTGGAACCAGATTCAAAAAATCATACAGCTGTTTCCGGTGCATATCAACCAAATGGAAGGAGGCCAATCAACATTACCCAACAAGGAATGCATCCATATATGTGTAATCTGAAAAAGAAGCAAGTTCTCAAAACCATTACTTATGACAGAATACCTCGCACAAGTATCTACATGTTCAATCACCTTGAAGAATCCTGATACTTCCCGCATATAGTTCCCTACTTTATTCTTATACCAATAACTTCTCAATATCCGAACCCAGTTTTTCAACGAAATACTTGTCTAAAACTAGAGAAGTCACAAGTAAACAGAATATAGTACGAGTACCAACCCCTTTGTCCTAATGGACACTGTGTTAGTGATATGTATGCCCTAGAGGCCATTATTGTATGATATAGTGGATGCTTAGACATATATATGGAGGACTTTCTTGCTCAACTTGATAGTATGCTATCCTGTTGTCTTTATCTTAACATGTTCACTGGTATTATTATATCGTCTCTCATATACATGTTCATAAAGCCCATAGGATGTTGGCATGACTACCAGGACTATGATGCGGATCATACTACTGGGACCTGGGTAGCTCACAAGCACATCCTTCAATTGTTCCTAGTCGAGGGAATATCAATACAAGGCATCAATATTCCAGAGTAGACTAGTGTGAACGTTTCTTGACCCTATATAGTGCGATGGTTGTCCCATATCCGTTGGTGTTTGACATCAAAGATTGTACACAGGTGCTCATTAGAGAATGGGTACACCGAACAGGACACGCCGAGAACTCCCAGATGGTACTATACCTATCGTCAGATAGCAGTTCTCTGGTGACACTGGTACAGGTTAGTCTATACACCCGAGATCGTTATAGAGTCTTGTGTGGTTCCCACTGAGCTTTGATTTCCTCCCTACCACGGCTCAAAGAATTCGTGCAAACAGGTGGATTTTGGGTAAAGTCCCGAGTCAAATGGAGGCAATGAGCGATAGGTCGTCTCTCCCGGTATTGGGAGTTGATGTTGCGCTATGCTCGATTGGCTATAACAAAAAGTCCCTGACCAAAGCTGTTGATAAGATTCATTGGTAAGTGTTATCAGTAGTTTTTCGAACATTTATGAGCCATACATCGGCATGACTTATCAAGTTATTGGGGTCTGATGATTCCACCCCTAGACTCGATATGCGACATATCAGACAAAGAGATCGGACTATACGGTAAGTGTTATCTATAGGATTCATGGGAGTTTGGACAAGATTCCTTGTTGATCTTCTATTCGCTCAATTCCTGGGTAGCCGTTACGTCCAGCTAGTACCGCTGACGGCTTTTGGGTGATTGATGTGATCATCACCTACTGCTAGCATATTGACGAGTCTTTAGAGTCCCACATAGAAGTTTCTTGGTTCAAGCGAAACAAAGTAGGGCACATATGTTGATATGTGCAGGGACCTGATTAAATACAAGTGTGAGACACCGTATTACAATCTGGCGGCTATTTGTTGTAATCTGGCGGCTATTTGTTATCAGTTAGGTTATATGTGATATAACCGGATTATTGAATCAAATGTTGATTTGATAATGTGATATACAGATAAATGATATTAGTCGCTTATATGTGATATTACTGGATTATTAAATCAAGTGTTGATTTAATAATTTGATATATATTTATATTTGATATAATTGTATATTGACTAATATTATAGCTCACTAATTATATGCTTATCTTAATATATATATATATGTATGTATATATATGTATGTATATGTATATATATGTATGTATATATATCTATATGTATATATATTTATGTGTATATATATATATTAATATATATGTTTTATATATACATATATATATATATATACATACATACATATATATATATGAAGCATGGCATGGTATTTCTATTTTTAGAAAATAGAAATTGAGATGATAAATGGGGAGACTTTGGAGGCATGGGCATAGCATGGCTTATTCTAGATTATATTCATTTGCTTGCACTATTGAATCATGGCTATAATTTTTAAGTGTTAAAAATTGTATGTTTCAATAATGTGTGAGTTTAGATGAGCCATTCTACCCTTCATTCCACACTTAGCTTTTTTTCTTGAGTTGAGCTCATGTGATGAATTTCTCTCTAGCTCTCTCCATTTTCTTCACCTCTTCCTCCAAGCTCAATCCCTCATATTAGTTGTGAACCCTTGAGCTTGTGAGAACCCTAGTGAGTAAACCACACCCCTACTTCACTATCCTACATTAGATTAGCACTTTGGTTTTGTGTGTTTACTTCACTAAAGAGTTTAGTGAAGAGGTAGCTTAGATTAGCGGACTTCGGGTGAATCATCCTTGGCACGATGGTCATCAAAAGGAAGTTCGTTCAACCTTCAAGTGGAGCCTTGTGGAGTCGCATGGACTACAACCCGGAGCCTTAGAAGAGAAAGATACGGTCTACAAAGGTTGTATCCATCCATCTCTTAGTTAAGATTTTGATATCATAGTTAAAACCTAACCATCTAGTTTAAGATCTTGGCTAGTGTAGATTAGCATCCTGAAATTTTTAAAAATGGCATGCTTGATTCTAGAAAAACCAAGTGGTGGAGATGATATTGGAATATCCATTTGGAGACATAACCCAAGGTCTTCCAAAAGTGGAACAAATCTTAGAAGTGTGCACACTTTCACACTGGACAACATACAATACTTTGCATCAGTCCCCTGAGTTAAATAACTCATACCCTGTGCGTCGTAGGTGGAAAACTGTACTTTGGTTAAGAAGAATTACACCACTGTTGAATGCTCCTTACCTAATCACCAACTGATACAGGTAATTGTCATAGACATAATTTCAAAAAGTTATATCTCACTTTATAAAATAAACGTACATATATATCAGTTTGAAATTGGTGTATAACAACGGATATTCAAAACCAAATATTTTCCGTTAGGCAAAACTCAGGTAATTTCCTCAAATATCACCAATTACAAAGAATTCTGATATGTATTGATGATCTAATTACCCAATTCCCAATATCTTACTCCCACTCACCATCTGTAACGCCATACAGATGTGAGAATCAAATCTGGTAAATACATAACCTGGAGTTAGAATCTAATTGGGAAAACAGTTTTCAATTAACATTGCACAGTGAAACTGAAACTTGAAAATGATTCGTAAGGGGTATCCTGGTATTCCTAGTATCACGACCCGAATTTAGTTCTTGACCGGCACTTAAATTACGCAACGTCTAAAAGCGCAACGTAAATTAAGTAACCAGAAACCCATAAATCTAAACCTTTTTTTTAAATTTCGGGCAGCACCTCCCTCGCATATTTTGATCCCAAACAGATATACAACAATATAAAGGCATCCCCAAGCAGGAGCTAGCTCTTTGCCAAAACGGCGGGGTCACAACCATGTAAGACAGAATATAAGTATACGACGCCGAACGGCGAAGATCTACAAAGGGAATAAAGTAAAGCAAGACATCAAACCCACCAAGCGAACATATAACCTATCGCTCAAGTCTCGCAACTACAAGTCTTGTTAAGTCTTACTGCTTATACAAATACTAGTTTCTGATTTGATAGAGTTGACTAGATACTAAAGGAATAATAATACAAGAGTGGCATGATTCAACATGTACCACCTACCTAAGAAAATCACCTAAAACAGCTGTGTGCCAGCGACGCCGCTACTGATCCATGCGGTCAACCTGAAAGAACTGTGGCACAACGGGGATGAGTTGCCAACTCGTGAGTAGAAAACATCATCATGTAGAAATCGAAATAAACAACGATTCCTAAGTCAACTATATCATAAAGGTAATACTATGATATCTAGGGTGACCGTATCTGCATATGTGCAAACAACGTAATCAATGCCTATTAGCAAATGGATATCATCCAACCATATAATCAAATGCCTGTATGCATGTGGATCTCATCCGCGTGTCAACCACTGACACAACAACTCATGCATGTAAATATCATAAAAGCATAAGCAGGTAAATATGAGGATATAAATCAACGTGTGTCCCTCGCGACACATCAAAATTATGGAACCTGAGTGTCCAACATCGACACCCGAAACATCATGAAAACATATGCCAGTGTATGTGGTGTGTGTATGTCTCTCTCTCTCTCTCTATAAATATATATATAGATAGATAGATATATATATATTATGAGGATATCTACCTCATGTGTCTATCAACGATACATCAAAATTATAGAACCTGAATGTCCAACATCGACATTCAAAACATTATGAAAACCCGTATCCAGCATCGACACGTAAATACTCATCTCTCAGGCGCCATCACTAGGACTGGCCCTCATATCCATACATCTTATGGAACCTGAGTGTCTAATAATGGCACTCGCAATCCACGGAACCTGAGTGTCCAACTCTGACACTCGCAATCCACATATCCATACATCTCATGGAACCTGAGTGTCCAATATCGGCACTCGCAATCTATGGAACCTGAGTGTCCAACTCCGACACTCGCAATCCATATATCCATACATCTCACGGAACCTGAATGTCCATTATCGTCACTCGCAATCCATGGAACCTGAGTGTCCAATACCGACACTCGCAATCTACATATCCAGAGAAACCAGGTTTTCAAAACAATACACATTTCTTGAAATATCCCCGCGGTTCTCAAAACCAGAAAATCACAAGAAATCCATATCTCAATGCGTAAATCCATGTAATATGATGTATGCAACATAGAACAACAATATGAGCATATCAAGAGAAAATCCGCTATTTAAATGAATTAAGTTATTAAAAATCACGCGGTTCCCAATTGTCCAAATCCAACGCAACATCATATAAGTGAACATGTAGCTATAGCAAGGTATATGTGTAAGTATGTAGGTATGCGACATATAACAGAATGTAAGCATATCCGTATATCATGCAACGTGGAACAGTAATGTGAGCATAGCAAGTATATCATGGCATGATGTAGCAATTCTACTGTGTAGTGACATAGCAATTATCGATGATGAAATGAAGGTGTGTTAGTCGGTCAACCTGTGTAGGTGTAACATACGCATCATCGATAACGGTGTAGGTGTACTAGCACAGGTATATGTAATGCAATGCGAATATCATGAGCGTAGCATAAGGTACATCATAAGCGAAACGATACAAGGTATACATGTCTATAATATATCTGATTCGGTGAATCTATCAATCGCCATCCAGCCTCACAACATCACGTATGGTATAATCCATCGTATGACATATCACTCAAGATTCACAACATTAAATATGTCTATTACCTATCTACCAGGTCACATCCGTATCAATCTCATATCGGGGGACCGACAAAGGTATCGACTAGCTCATATCGACTCGCATCCATATAACGACATATCACACTAAGTCATCATATCACATCGTATACTCATTCTCTTTCAATTCATACCTATCATGATTCACCTCTCATTTCATACTCTCATATGTCACTATGTTCATTAGTGCCAACATTTTGTTAGTGTATATGCCCTAGGTGCCATTATTGTATCATACTAGTTTGTATATTACTTAAGGGAAGCTTGGGATATTCACATGTATATAACAGTCTTGCTAAACATGGTAGTATGCTACTTGGTTTGTCTATCTTAATATGTGAGTATACGTATTGATAGAGCTCTTAGGATCTTGCTTGACTACCAGCGTTGTGATGGCAGTCACACTAGTGGGGGCTGGGTAGTCTACAAGCACATCCTTATTCAGGTCCCTAGTCGTTGGATTATCGAGACAGGGCATCGATACTCCGGAGTAGACTAGTGTGTACGCTTCTCATCCCAGTTGGGGAGATGGTCTGTCCCACAGCCGTCAGTACGTCGTACTGGAGATAGTATGCAGGTGCTCGTTAGGTTACGGGTACACCGGACAGGACTCACAGCGAACTGTTGGTTGGTTTTATACCAGTCGTCAGTGAACAGTTCCCAGGTGACATGAGTACAGCATAGTCCGCAGACTTGACACTGCTACTTCGCCTCGAGTGTGTCCCACTGTTCTTAGATTCCTACCCTACCACGGCTCATAGGAGTCGTGCAAACAGGTAGCAGTTGGGTGCTGTCCCGAGCACTTGGAGGCAGTAGCGGTTAGACAGGATTCGTCTCTCCGGGTATTGGGGGTTGATATCGCGCTGTGTCAGAGAGCCATTACGCAAAGTCCCTGGCCAGGGCAAGCGAGATTTGCTGGTAGGTTCCAGTAGTTTCTCAGGGTGTAATGGGCTTCACTCCGACACGACTTATACCGCTATTAGGGGACTGACGCTTGCCGACCCCTAGGCCCGATATGCGATGGTCTTAGACGAACAGACCGGACTGTACGGAGATTGTCACATCAGACTCAGTAGGAGTTCGGATGGGTTTTCCCCATCGTCCTTCTTATCGACATCTACCTGGGGACCGTTACGTACAGCTAGTGCCGCTTGCGGTCTATGGTTAAACCCACTGCCAGCGTAGTAGTCGAGTCTCTAGAGTCCCACACAGAGAGTTTCCCTACTCAAGGCGAAACGATATAGAGGTCGTATGGTTTTACGACAATGGTTCGGACGCATACGTGTGTTTACGCACGTACGACTTTCGGACAGTTTTTACTAGTCGGTTTTGGTTTAAGCCAGTTACTAGTATCCGGTTATTGTATTTATACAGTCTAAAGTTTTTCCGTGTTTTCACGGATAGGAGGGGCGTTCTCGTAATTGCGCGAGAATCTTCTAGAAGATGGTGACTAAGGGGGTTAAGGTGGCATATACATTAAATGAGATTAGTGAGTCATATGGATGATTCATCCATGTCATTATTGCATCATGAATGCTTAATGACTCATGGAGATGAATCACGATTAGATATTTATCAAGCAAATCATTTTCTTTTCTTTTCTTGAAAAACAATAATGCTTGATATATATTATGATAGCTCATTTTCTCATTTCATTATTATTCTCACCTTCTCTCTCCTCAAGCTTCCTCTCTTCAAACCCTAATCCTCCCCTCTCATGTGTTGAGTACAAGAATTAGTTAGACTACTTAATCCATTACCCTCACTCTATATCATCTAGGTACTTTGATTAGCACTTAAAGAAACCTAGTTGCCTCAAGTTTAGAGTCAAAGCTTGGAGTAAAGCTCTCGTGGTGGATCGTCTACTACTTGGAGAAGGCCGAGGAGGAGGTGGAGTTCGTAAAGACGAAGGACACGGTTCTTTAGGTATAATCACTTCACATAGTAGTTTAGAACTTCTATGATAGTTGTTAGTTATCGTTTAGCTCTGATACCACTGTAAGTCGATGTACAACATCCCACGACTTGCGGGGAGGCGGAAATATGTTGAACGATCTTGTTCTTTGCTTAAACATCGACTAACCAAGCCTCGCTAAACAATAATTAACTTATTAGCAAAGTCGTAAGATATTCGAACACAAAACGAACCAAAAAACGACATCGATATCACTACTTTCTGTCGAATTTTAAACAGGCTCTAAAAAATTTTCAGGGTGCTTCAGAATAACCTACAGATAATTGTAAGAAAACTGGTGAAACATGGGTTCCTGAATCAGCCAAACGACCGTGGAACCGCGGCGGATCCCACCGATCCGCCGCGGAACCGCAGCCGAGTTGGGGCCGATTCTTCAACCCAATTATCACCAGTAATTCTTATGTGATATTTTTGTGTTTTCTGGTATGTTTATTTTTCTGCTCAAGTCTCAGGTGCACAGAGAAGTATTGGAGTAGAATCTAAAAGCGTTTGTTCGATCGAAATTTTACGATGTTTGCTAATTTGATTATATCTGTGTTTGTATAATGTGTTCGTAAACCTCCCCTAACTGCTAGTATGTCGGTTGGCAGGGGGTTGCACATTTCTGTAATGGTTTTTACTGTTTGTGGATGTGAACTGTATTCGACTATTGTGATGATTAGCCGGGGTTTGTGATGGGTTATTATTTTAATTCATTCGATGTAACTGTAATATGTTGTAATATTATTTTGCGGGGCATATCCAGGTTACGGTTGTAGCTACCATTGTATTATTTCATTTTTACTGTTTTTGCTCCTAGGATAGACCTAAGGAGGGGTACACAAACTACCGGGTACTTTGAAGTGTTTAGTGGCCTACTCACTTTGTTGAGGGAGACCGCTTCACTTCGGGTATTTGACGGGTAGTTTGCCGTACCCGTAGGGGTCTAGGATGGGGTAGTGGCTATTCATCACAACTGTGTAATCCGTCTTTTGTTGCAGGCTCTAAACAAACACGGATTGCTTGCAAATCCAATAAAGTTCATATGAGATCTGGAATGCCTATTATTGCGTCTGACGAATATACAATATCTATATATGATAGCTATTTAGACGTCACTTATATTTTACACCCGCGCTAGCCCAGCCCCCGCTCTGCCGTTAGTTAAGTAACCTAACGGGTGATGACCGGACCCCGTGGCGAATGCGGATGGCATAAGAGGACGTTGTATTTTCGTTGTTTTCTGCAATGATAGGTTAATGATGGGACGCATTATTTATAATGCAAAGAAAATAAACCAAAAGTTTAATCGTTGGAACAATTTAAAAGAAACCACTCGGTTAATTTTCAAAACAGATATTTTTAAATACGGAGCTTTAACCACTCCTTTTAAAAGCTATCAGGTTCCTTCGGTTATATCAAGTTCACTACGTTCACGGTTTCGCCAAAACCATTCGTAGCCCTCCGTCATTTCATCTGGGTATTCAGTAGTATTCAAGCTATGTATTTTGACCTAACGCCAAGGCATAGTGTTTGGTAGCTACTGGATATTCATTTGTTGCATAGATAGATGAGTTAGTTTGGGACAGTCGTATTATCATTTTGGCCGAACGTCAAGGATATATACGGATGGGTTCAAATTGACAAGATAATGATGGTTAGAACTTAACATGTGACTTATGACATTTTGACCTAACGCCAAGGTCATAAGATCATGGGGCAAAAATATATATCGGGAATTTCTAAAGAAACTGAAATTTGCAAAGAGTTGCATACCATTTGGAGTTTGATGAATGTTGGTAGGATTCCTTCAACATTATCATACGATGATATTTGGATCCCGATCCTACTGTGAGTATATGCTACTCATCAGGATATTTGTCACTTAACGATCAATGCTATAAACCAAGTAGGTGTCAAGAAAGGTGTCAGCGGGGTTACGCCCCTAGAGAAAAGAGGTTATTTAATTAAGGAACTTCGCGAAAGCGTTGGAAAACCTCCCTCGAAGTACCGACACCAGCCTGGATGAACGGTTAAGCAAGTATTGTACAGTGAGAATAGTCCTGGCTAATTCTTCTTTTATGGTTTGAGGAAGGATTCGAGAAACAGTGGGAGCCATCCAGTTTAGATAAATTAAAAACTATTCTAAACTTGCAAGAGCATCATGCTAAAGAGTTTTCTTCTCTCTCTCCTAATTGCAGCGACCCTGAAAATGACTGGCCTTAAGTTACTCTTAGAAAAAAATATACTGACAGGGCCAAACTATAAAGATTGGCTGCGGAATGTCAAGATGGCTTTAACCTATGACAAATTGGGGTACGTCCTCACCGCTACGGCACCTGCTGTCCCTGGTCCCAAATCCAGTAATGCGGATAAGGAAATCCGCAAAACCTGGGATTTCGATTGCGCGAAAGCCAAGTGCATCGTGCTTGCCTCGATGAACAATGAACATCAGAGGAGGCACGAGGATATGGAACTAGATGCCATATTTCTCCATACAAAGGAACTTTATGGAGAGCAATCTCGTATAGCAAGATACGAGACCTCTAAGAACTTGTTTCGAGCGAGGTTGGCTGTCGGGTCATCGGTAGGAGAACATGTCCTAAAGATGATCGGCTATATAGAAGAGCTCACATACCTTGGGACGACTTTGGATAATGAGCTCTATAAAGACCTTATTCTCCAGTCCCTTTCTTCCACCTACGCCCAGTTTATCCTGAACTTCAACATTCAAAGAAAAGAAGTTGAACTTCCGGAACTCCTGAACATGTTAAGGAGTGCAGAGGGCACCTTGCAGAAAGCAAGGGAAACACCCGCTATGTTTGTTAGCGGTGCATCTTCTTCCGGGTCCAAGGCTAGTGCCAAAGGAAGGAAGAAGAAGTCCGCCACCAAACCTAGAGGAGGTGTTAGTAAGGTGGGAGGAAAGGGAAAGAAAAAGTTTGCGGTACCGGTAGTGGGCCAGGATGAGTGCTTCCATTGTCACAGGAAAGGGCACTGGAAGAAGGATTGCAAGGCGTGGAACGCCAAGAACCAGGAACCGAAGCAAGCTGTGGCCTCGACTTTAGGTGTGTTTGTAATTGAGAATTATTTGTCAATCAACTCTACTTCCTGGGTATTGGATACCGGATCAGGATCTCATATTTGCAATTCATTGCAGGCACTGAGAAACCGTAGAGTGCTGAAGGAAGGTGATATGACTCTGATGGTTGCTAACGGAGCTAGCGTGGGAGCTGTGTCCGTAGGGGATTATCACCTGGGATTGACGAGTGGACACATTTTGGTTTTACATAACTGTTTTTGTGTACCCAGCTTAACGTGTAATATCATATCTGTTTCCTTGTTATCAAATAATGGTTATGATTTCACGTTTGGAAGTGGTGTTGTTGACATCCACCTTAATCATAGTTTGATTGGGTCCGGTACACTGGATAACGGTATATATGTGTTAAACCAACTCCAAATTTTCAATGTCCAGAACACACTAAAAAGAAAGTCTCCAGATTTAAATAAAGCTTTCTTATGGCATTGAAGACTGGGTCACATCAATGAGAGAAGGTTGACTAAGTTGCATAGAGAAGGATATTTGGACTCGTTCGAATATCAAACTTATGACACTTGTCAATCTTGTCTCAAAGGAAAGATGACAAAGACTCCATTTACTGGACATGGAGTAAGAGCGAGGGAGCTCTTAGGACTCATACACAGCGATGTATGTGGTCCAATGTCTACACATGAAAGAGGTGGTTTTTCCTATTTTATTACTTTCACGAATGATTACTCAAGGTACGGATTCATTTATCTGATGAAACATAAATCCGAGGCTTTTGAGAAATTCCAAGAGTATAAGAATGAAGTAGAAAACCAAACCGGCAAAAGTATCAAGACACTAAGATCTGATCGAGGTGGTGAATACTTGAGTGCCGAGTTCCTAGGTTACCTAAAAGAGAAAAGAATTCTCTCTCAGCTTACTCCTCCATACACTCTACAGCATAACGGTGTATCGGAGAGACGGAATTGAACCCTATTGGATATGGTACGATCCATGATGATTAATGCTGAGTTACCGCGTTCTTTTTGGGGTTATGCGCTAGAATCAGCGGCATATCTTTTGAACATGGTACCTACCAAGACTGTGCCTACCACTCCATATCAGATGTGGAGTGGGAAGAAACCCCATCTAAAGTATATAAAGATTTGGGGATGTCCAGATTTTGTTAAAAAGCAGCATGTGGACAAGCTCGAGGCACGATCAGTAAAGTGTAAGTTTGTGGGATTTCTAAAGAACTCTAGGGGATATCTATTCTATTAAGCAGAGGAACAAAAGGTATTTGTTTCTCGTAATGCCCATTTTCTAGAACATCAGTTTTTAGAAAAGGAATCAAGTGGGAGCGAAATAGAACTGGAAGAAATTCCAGAACCACAAAATAATACTGAAAGTTTGGTAGAACCGGTAGTTCAAGAAGAACAGGACATTACCGCACCGCTCCGCAGGAGTAGTAGGCCGTCTCATCCGCCTGAGAGATACTACGGTTTTCTCATAGATGGGGATAGAGAGGATTGCATCAAAGATGATGATGAACCTACTGGCTTCCAGCAGGCCATCCAGAGCGGCGACTCGGTACGATGGCTAGATGCAATGTGGACCGAAATGGAGTCCATGTACACCAACAAAGTATGGACTTTGGACTTTGCTCCAGATGGGGTAAAACCCATAGAATGCAAATGGATCTTTAAGAAAAAGATTGGTATAGATGGACAGGTGGATACCTATAAGGCTAGACTTATTGCAAAGGGTTTTCGTCAAAGACCTGGTTTGGACTATGACGAAACTTTTTCTCCAGTGCCTATGCTCAAATCCATTTGGGTCCTTCTTGCTATTGCTGCCTTCCATGATTATGAAATCTGGCAGATGGACGTAAAGACGGCTTTTCTGAATGGTAATTTAGAAGAGTGCGTCTATATGGATCAGCCAGAGGGTTTCAATCAGAGTGGGAGCAGCGGGAAAGT
The DNA here is from genome assembly GCA_030015575.1 of Agapanthus africanus. Classification (NCBI taxonomy): domain Eukaryota; kingdom Viridiplantae; phylum Streptophyta; class Magnoliopsida; order Asparagales; family Amaryllidaceae; genus Agapanthus; species Agapanthus africanus. The sequence goes on along the minus strand of CM057343.1, from coordinate 164,350,627 downwards.
ATGCAAGTTGCTTAAGTCCATTTATGGACTGAAGCAAGCATCGCGGAGTTGGAACATCTGTTTTGATGAAACAGTCAAAGAATATGACTTTATCAAAAATCCAGATGAACCGTGCATATATAGTAAAGTTGTAGCCAGAAGTGTCGTATTCCTCGTCTTGTACGTGGATGACATTCTATTGATAGGAAATGACATTCCTATGCTACAATCTGTCAAAGGATTCTTATCACACAGGTTCTCCATGAAAGACCTGGGTGATGCCTCTTACATTCTGGGGATCCGGATCTATCGTGATAGATCCAAGAGGATATTCGGACTTTCACAGTCCAGGTATATCGACACTGTACTGAAAAGATTCAGTATGGAAGATTCTAAGCGCGGTAATCTACCGGCTTGTCACGGAATCACCCTCTCCAAAGAGATATCTCCCAAGACTGATTTGGAAAGGGAACGCATGTCTATTATACCCTACGCTTCTGCGGTAGGCTCTATAATGTATGCGATGTTGTGCACCAGACCAGATGTAGCTTACGCACTGAGCGTGGTAAGCCGGTATCAGTCAGACCCAGGGGAGAAGCACTGGATAGTAGTAAAGAACATTCTCAAGTACCTGAGAAGGACTAAGGAGATGTTCTTGGTTTACCGCGGAAAAGACCTCAGGATGGAGGCCTATGCTGATTTCGGCTTCCAGAGTGATAAGGACTATTCCAAGTCCATGTCAGGTTATGTCTTTACCCTCAATGGAGGGGCGGTGTGCTGGAAGAGTTCCAAGCAGGACACTGTTGCTGACTCGACGATGGAAGCAGAGTATATTGCTGCTTGCGATGCCGCAAAAGAAGCAGTCTGGATGAAGAAGTTCCTAACAGAACTTCAGGTGGTTCCTACCATTGTTGATCCAATACCTCTGTATTGCGACAACAACGGAGCTATAGCATTAGCGAAGGAACCAAGGTCCCATCAGAAGTCCAGACACATCTTAAGGTGGTATCACCTAATCAGGGAGATCACTGATCGTCAGGAGATCGAGGTTCGGAGAGTTGCTACTTAAGAGAACATTGCTGATCCATTCACAAAGGCCCTACCTCAGATTCAGTTCGAGAGGCTACTCGAGATCATCGGTCTTCGATACGCCAGTACATGGCCCTAGTGCAAGTGGGAGATTGTTAGTGTTTATGCCCTAGGGGCCATTATTGTATCATACTAGTTTGTATATTACTTAATGGAAGCTTGGGATATTCACATGTATATAACAGTCTTGCTAAACATGGTAGTATGCTACTTGGTTTGTCTATCTTAATATGTGAGTATACGTATTGATAGAGCTCTTAGGATCTTGCTTGACTACCAGAGTTGTGATGGCAGTCACACTAGTGGGGGCTGGGTAGTCTACAAGCACATCCTTATTCAGGTCCCTAGTCGTTGGATTATCGAGACAGGGCATCGATACTCCGGAGTAGACTAGTGTGTACGCTTCTCATCCCAGTTGGGGAGATGGTCTGTCCCACAGCCGTCAGTACGTCGTACTGGAGATAGTATGCAGGTGATCGTTAGGTTACGAGTACACCGGACAGGACTCACAGGGAACTGTTGGTTGGTTTTATACCAGTCGTCAGTGAACAGTTCCCAGATGAGATGAGTACAGCATAGTCTGCAGACTTGACACTGCTACTTCGCCTCGAGTGTGTCCCACTGTTCTTAGATTGCTACCCTACCACGGCTCAAAGGAGTCGTGCAAACAGGTAGCAGTTGGGTGCAGTCCCGAGCACTTGGAGGCAGTAGCGGTTAGACAGAATTCGTCTCTCCCGGTATTAGGGGTTGATATCGCGCTGTGTCAGAGAGCCATTACGCAATGTCCCTGGCCAGGGCTAGCGAGATTTGCTGATAGGTTCCAGTAGTTTCTCAGGGTGTAATGGGCTTCACTCCGACACGGCTTATACCGCTATTAGGGGACTGACGCTTGCCGCCCCCCTAGGCCCAATATGCGATAGTCTTAGACGAATAGACCAGACTGTACGGAGATTGTCACATCAGACTCAGTAGGAGTTCGGATGGGTTTTCCTCATCGGCCTTCTTATCGATATCTACCTGGGGACCGTTACGTACAGCTAGTGCCGCTTGCGGTCTGTGGTTAAACCCACTGCCAGCGTAGTAGTCGAGTCTCTAGAGTCCCACACAGAGAGTTTCCCTACTCAAGGCGAAACGATATAGAGGTCGTATGGTTTTACGACAAGGGTTCGGACGCATACGTATGTTTACGCACGTACGACTTTCGGACAGTTTTTACTAGTCGGCTTTGGTTTAAGCCAGTTATTAGTATCCGGTTATTGGATTTATACAGTCTAAAGTTTTTCCGTGTTTTCACGGATAGGAGGGGCGTTCTCGTAATTGCGCGAGAATCTTCTAGAAGATGGTGACTAAGGGGGTTAAGGTGGCATATACATTAAATGAGATTAGTGAGTCATATGGATGATTCATCCATGTCATTATTGCATCATAAATGCTTAATGACTCATGGAGATGAATCACCATTAGATATTTATCAAGCATGGTTGTAAATCATTTTCTTTTTTTTTTGAAAAACAATAATGCTTTATATATGTTATGATAGCTCATTTTCTCATTTCATTATTATTCTCACCTTCTCTTTCCTCAAGCTTCCTCTGTTCAAACCCTAATCCTTCTCTCTCATGTGTTGAGTACAAGGATTAGTTAGACTACTTAATCCATAACCCTCACTCTATATCATCTAGGTACTTTGATTAGCAATTAAAGAAACCTAGTTGCCTCAAGTTTAGAGGCAAAGCTTGGAGTAAAGCTCTCGTGGTGGATCGTCTACTACTTGGAGAAGGCCGAGGAGGAGGTGGAGTTCGTAAAGACGAAGGACATGGTTCTTTAGGTATAATCACTTCACATAGTAGTTTAGAACTTCTATGATAGGTATTAGTTATCGTTTAGTTTCGATTCATGCGGGTAGTCGATGTTTAAGCAAAGAACAAGGTCGTTCAACATATTTCCGCCTCCCCGCAAGTCGTGGGGTGTTGTACATCAACTTACACATTTATCATATTATCATTATTAAATCCTATAATCATGTCTGACGCATATCATTTATGAGGATATAATAATCAAACGATATTCCATATCAATGTTTGCGGGGGTGCTATACGCCATCCACCCCACTTCCCCCTAGATATATATCTACTCACCTGCTAAACATCCTCGCTTAGCCGTAGTCAATGTTCTTCGTCATCTCAGGATCCACGCGAACGTACCTAGAATATTAACACGTATCGCAATACCATTAACATCAAGTTCTGAAATCCAATACGGTACATGGATCGCCTATAGGTTAGAACCTATAGCTTACGTATGCAAAAACAACCAAACAACTTTTGTCGTTGACGTACAAATATCAAACGACCCAATACAATATAGAATACCAAAACCAAGAATTCCAAAATACGGAAACATAACCAAATACCACTCATAATAGCTCCCAGATTTTGGTTTAGGTAAACTGGAACTAAAAAAACAAGTATAGGGTGTTGTATATAGAGTGTATGTGCTACTGGACCAATTCCATACCCAAACACCTACACTTGACCGGCCACATTGACCCCAAATCCGGCGAGCTCGGCCAAGCGGTGAGGGAATGGGCTCTTTCTTGCAGGGTGGCTTCCTATTTGTCCAATTAGGACTCTAGAGTTGTTTTCTTTTCTTAGAAACTTCCCAGGTCATCCCTGATTCCCCGTAGGTCTTAAGGTTTCACAAAACCGACACGAAACAATTCTAACTTCATGTATCGGGTTCTAAACTCAATTCTAGGTCAATAGAACACTCTCTAAGGTCTTATAAACACTCTCTGCAACTCAATTGGCCACTTAACAGCAACATATAATTTTCCAAGATCAGAAACCTATTTAACTCAATTTGTAACTAGAAAATAAGATATTAAACACTAAAACTAAACTAAAGTGTATGGATTATCTTATTTGCAACCAAAGAACTTTCTTGAGTTGTCCAATTCTTCAAAATCCATACTTGGTTGGTCCATTGTGTTTAGAGTGGGTGTGTGCATGTTTTTAATGAAGGGGGTATAGGATTTTGGAGAAGGATTGGAGATGATGCTTGCGGTAGTGGAGGTTGAAGAAGAAGAAGAAAAGAGATGAAGAAATAATGGGGGAGATGAAAGAATGGCAGCCTACCTCTCTCTCCTACCCTCACTCTCTCTTATTCTCGCTCTTTCACAAATATCTCATGGCTAAAACTATTCCATTCACACTCAAACTCTTTATTTCCTTGCTTTCTCTTTTCCTTTTCATTTCCTTTCTCACAAAACTCATAACACACACATGCACAGGACATGGTGAAAAATCATGAAAAAGGTAAAAATAGGGATTTTATCCAAAATCCGATAAATATCATTAAAATAAATAAATAATTTTATTCTCCGATTAATTTCCAAATATTGGTATACACTTATACCATTTTACGAAAATCCCAATTTCGCAAATCGGTTAGTTTTTGCGAAATATATTATTTTAATATTAAATTTCCAAAAATAATATTTTATATTTCTGAAATATTACAATCTTCCCCCCTTAAATAATTCGGTCCCCAAATTTAAATTAAACTCTCCACATATTAAAACATTTCAATAATCAGTTCAAATCAACGGGGCTCCGAAATCACGGAAGATATCAGAAATACCACAGCGCATACTGTGCGTCGGAAAATGATTACGAAACTCAAAACCGAACTCCGTCAAGCGTCACGCAAATCATCGGATTGCACGCAAATCATCGGAGTCACAATGGAGATACATCTCGAAATCCACTACCGAAATCCTATATGCACTAATCAAATAGTATAATACGTATATAGTACGCATCATGAAAACAAAGTGCTCAGGAGGAAAATCAGCTCCAAAAGGCGTATCCAATAGTCACGTACGTATGGTGTGCATGGAAATCAAATCCAATATAAGTGCCACGAATATGCAAAACTAGGTGCAACGGGTGTGCACGAAAGCATCTGTCCAGTGCAACGGATGTGCACGACAATAACATCTAGTGCATCTACAGTGCACGAAAATCTCAATCCAGTGCAACTAGCATGCACGAAAGAAAATCCCAATCAAGTGCATCCGGTGTGCACAAAATCACATCTCACATCATGCGCCCAACATACGCAGAAACCCAAATCAAGTGCATCCGGTGTGCACAAAATCACATCTCACGTCATGCGCCCAACATACGCAGAAACCCAAATCAAGTGCATCCGTCATGCACGAATAAAACCTAAGTCAAGTGCATCCAACATGCACGAATAAAATCTCACTCAAGTGCATCTGATGCACACAAAATCCAGTACCCAGCGCCTAAATATGCGCAAAACTCCGACCCAAGCGCATCAGGTCCATAAAACATCTGGTGTGGTAGCATGCACGAATACGAACATCAAGTGAAAACACGCACAAAAACACAAATCTGGTAACACAAATGCTCAAGACATAAATCGGGTACAACCAAGGCATGAAGTATAAATCCGGTGCAACCAATGCACGAAATAACAATCTAGTGCAACAAATGTAGGAAATACGATTCTGGTGCAACAAATGCACAAAATACAAATCGAGTACATCCAGTGCACGAAAAACCAAATCTAGTGTATCCAGTGCACGAAATACCAATCCAGTGCATCCAGTGCACGAAATAAAAATCCAGTGGATCTAGTGTACGAAATACAAATCCAGTGCATCCAGTGCACGAAATACCCAATCCGGTGCAACAAATGCACGGGAACTCATCAATAACTCATATGCCTATAAAAGTAACACCGAGTGTACCAAGGTGTATAAAAATCATAAACGTGTGCAACTGCATGCACAAAACACGTATCAATGCACTGCAAGCATACATGAGCTATACCGAGTGCAAAAATCAAATCGAGTGCGTACTATATGCATAAAACCGATATCAAGTGCAATAAATGTGCACAAAATGTAAATACCCAGTAGGTGCAGCCAAGGAGCATGAAAACCATATTATGAAACTCAAATCCAAGTGATATAAGCGTGATACTCAGATCATAAATGCAAATCGGAACAAATGACATTGAGGTGCACCTCCTACAATATCGAAAAATGTATCGGTGTGCCCAAAACTGGCATAGCAAGAACATCCGCTTGCCTCCTGCTCACAGTCTGGCGTCCTCTGTCTCTGGGTCATCATTTATCTGCGGATTACCAATCCCGCAATCTATCGGCTCATCGTCCCGGTCAGGTGTGCTAACGGAAACGATTCCGCTCTGGCACTCCTCGGGTCATCCACGGCCAATTAGTATGATCGCTCGTAAAGCAGCACGTCACTGGCGGCTGCCTCTGGCCCTCTGAATACATGTAACACAACTGATCCTCGGTGCAAATCTTTTTGCAGCAGTGTCCTGGAAGGAACCTGCTCAAGGTCTCTTCCGATCTCGCCTATGCCGAACTATACGAAGGCTGGTACTCTTACAAACCTTTTCTCTCTTTCTGGACATCTGCGTTCTAAGCACAACATTTCCTCGGAAACTGGCTGTATCCCAACGCCTCTGTATACATATCAGATCTCTAATCTCGATGGGGAGTAACAACAGCTCGTCAGCATCACCCATGAACCTCTTGTTCCACTCGTCTTAATTATAGTCCACCTCGACGTCATGTCATGCTATCTACGTACTGCAAATATTCTCGGCTACCGTCAATACGGAATCTCTCACATGGACTCGAAATCACGAACTCGGTATCTTCATCACTCTGTAGAAGATCTCTAGCTGAACACGTCCTCGGGAACTAGACCAAACCATTGGAGGAATACTCAATACTCGTCCGTTCTCATTCAACTCACCACGCATCTGGTTGAGGTCCTCTATCTGAAGCTGGTCCACATACTGATCTCCTATCGGATCATCCAACGAACAACGTCATCTCTGGATCGATCTACTCTAGATCTGAGTAAGATTCTCCATACTGGAAATCTTCAACTCAACAGGGCCTGCTGCGTCGCATCAAATCTGACGAATCACTTTCGTCTCTCAACTTAAGATAGACTAGTTTTCTCCTGTCGCATCTCTGCCTGAAAGCTCCAGCGATCTCAGCTCGTAAGCTCTAGAAGCGACATCATATCAATCTCAACAACAGCTGGGTCATCTGTCTGCACAGTAGATGACATCACAATCTCTGAGGTATGCTGTACATCAACAGTCCTCTCATAACAGGCAGCCTCTAACAATGGCCCGATCATCCGGTACAAAACCGCACACTCATCTCAAACGAGAGGTGACAACACAACACTACATCGATATGTTCCCATGTCACCAGAAAACACGATGGTCAGTCCTCGTCCACGACGAGCTCGCCCTGACCGAATCAGCAGCTCAATCTGCGCTCAAACCATGGTGACAGGATCCTCAATCAAGTATCGACGTAAATAGATCAAAGGGATGAAATGAATCAATAGATTCAGAATGAATACATGATCATAAGGAGGAACGGAATCGGTAAGGTATGATCATGGAAAAAAATAGAATCAAAGATCTCAAATGGATTTATAATCAAGGGAACGAAGAGAATCACAAGTCTCCAGATATGTACATCCTAAGGTCACTTAAGTGGAGTAACGTATCGTAAATATGCCATGATACATACGTACGGTACGTCACTCTACTAAAGCTACCTACTCCATCAATCAGGGTTAGCCTATGTAACGAAAGTTCGGGTCTAATACCCGTCTGTTCAAGTCTATGTTCTATAAGGTCAACCCTAGGTTTCGAAATAGATTACGCCCCAGACTCCACATAATCAAACCTAAACTCGAACCAAGGTTAAACCTAGCACTCTGATACCAACTTTGTCACGACCCGAATTTAATTCGTGACCGGCACATAAATTACGCAACGTCTAAAGGCGCAACGTAAATTAAGTAAGCCAAAACTCAGAAATCTAAACCCTTTTTTTTAAAATTTCGGGCAGCACCTCCGTCGCATATTTTGATCCCAAACAGATATACAACAATATAAAGGCATCTCAAAGCAGGAGCTAGCTCTTTGCCAAAACGGCGGGGTCACAACCACGCAAGACAGATTATAAGTATACGACACCCAACGGTGAAGATCCACACAAGGAATAAAGTAAAGCAAGACATCAAACCCACCAAGCGAACATATAACCCATCGCTCAAGTCTCGCAACTATAAGTCTTGCTAAGTATTACTACTTATACAAATACTAGTTTCCGATTTGATGGAGTTAACTGGAAACAAAAGGAATAATAATACAAAAGTGGCATGATCCAACATGCACCACCTACCGAAGAAAATCACCCAAAACAGATGTGTGCGAGAGATGCCGCTACTGATCCATGCGGTCAACCTGCAAGAACTCTAGCACAACGGTGGTGAGTTGCCAACTCGTGAGTAGAAAACATCATCAAGTAGAAATCAAAATAAACAACGATTCCTAGGTCAACTATATCATAAAGGTAATACTATGATATCTAGGGTGACCGTATCTGCATATGTGCCAACAACATAATCAATGCCTATCAGCAAGTGGATATCATCCAACCATATAATCAAATACCTGTATACATGTGGATCTCATCCACGTGTCAACCACTAACACAACAACTCATGCATGTAAATATCATTAAAGCATATGCAGGTAAATATGAGGATATAAATCAACGTGTGTCCCTCCCGACACATCAAAATCATGAAACCTGAGTGTCCAACATCGACACCCGAAAAATCATGAAAACATATGCCTGTGTATGTATGTATGTATATATATATATACGAGGATATCTACCTCGTGTTTCTATCAACGATACATCAAAATCATGGAACCTGAATGTCCAACATCGACACTCGAAACATCAAGAAAACCCGTATCCAGTATCGACACGTAAATACTCATCTCTCAGGCGCTGTCACCAGGACTGGCCCTCATATCCATACATCTCATGGAACATGAGTGTCCAATATCGGCACTCGCAATCTATAGAACCTGAGTGTCCAACTCCGACACTCACAATCCACATATCCATACATCTCACGGAACCTGAGTGTCCAATATCGGCACTCGCAATCCACGGAACCTGAGTGTCCAACTCCGACACTCGCAATCCACATATCCATACATCTCACGAAACCCGAGTGTCCAATATCGTCACTCGCAATCCACGAAACCTGAGTGTCCAACACCGACACTCGCAATCCACATATCCAGAGAAACCGGGTTTTCAAAACAATACACATTTCTTGAAATATCCCCGCGGTTCTCAAATCCAGAAAATCACATGAAATCCATATCTCAATACGTAAATCCATGTTATATGATGTATGCATTATAGAACAACAATATGAGTATATCAAGGGAAAATCCGCTATTTAAATGGATCAAATTATTAAATATATCATGCGGTTCCCAATTGTCCAAATCCAACGCAACATCATATAAAGTGAACATGTAGCTATAGCAAGATATATGTGTAAGCATGTAGGTATGCGACATATAACAGAATGTAATCATATCCGTATATCATGCAACTTGGAACAGTGATATGAGCATAGCAAGTATATCATGGCATGATATAGCAATTCTACTGTGTAGTGACATAGCAATTATCGATGATGAATGTGTGTGAGCCGGTCAATCTATGTAGGTGTAACATACGCATCATCGATAACAGTGTAGTTGTACTAGCACAGGTATATGTAATGCAATGCGAATATCATGAGCATAGAGCATAGCATAAGGTACATCGTAAGCGAAACTCTACAAGGTATACGTGTGTACAATATATCCGAGTCGGTGAATCTATCAATCAGCATCCAGCCTCACAATATCACATACGGTATAATCTATCGTACGGCATATCACTCAAGATTCACAACATTATGTATGTCTATTACCTATATCCCAGGTCACATCCGTATCAATCTCATATCGGGGGACCGACAAAGGTATCAACTAGCTCATATAGACTCGCATCCATATAACGACATATCACACTAAGTCATCATATCACATCGTATACTCGTTCTCTTTCAATTCGTACCTATCATGATTCACCTCTCATTTCATACTCTCATATGTCACTATGTTCATTAGTGTCAACATTTATCATATTGTCGTTATTAAATCATATAATCATGTTCGTCGCATATCATTTATCAGGATATAATAATCAAATAGTATTCCATATCAATGTTTGCGGGGGTGCTATACGCCATCCACCCGACTTCTCCCGTTGATATACATCTACTCACCTGCTAAACATCCTCGCTTAGCCGTAGTCGATGTGCTTCGTCATCTCAAAATCCACGCGAAGGTACCTACAATATCAACACGTATCGCGATACCATTAACACCAAGTTCCGAAATCCAATACGGCAAATGGATTGCCTATAGGTTAGAACTTATAGCCTACATATGCAAAAACAACCAAACAACCTTTGTCGTTGACGTACAAATATCAAACGACCCAATACAATATAGAATATCAAAACTAAGAATTCCAAAATACGGAAACATAACCAAAAACCACTCACAATAGCTCCCAGATTTTGGTTCAGGTAAACTGGAACTAAACAAACAAATATAAGGTGTTGTATATAGAGTGTATGTGCTACTGGACCAATTCCATACCCAAACACCTACACTTGGCCGACCACATTAACCCCAAATCCGGCGAGCTCGGCCAAGTGGTGAGGGAATGGGCTCGTACTTGCAGGGTGGCTTCCTATTTGTCTAATTAGGTCTCTAGAGTTGTTTGCTTTTCTTAGAAACTTCCCAGGTCATCCCAGATTCCCTGTAGGCCTTAAAGTTTCACAAATCGACACGGAACAATTCTAATCTCACAAAACTCACAACACACACATGCACACATGCACATGACATGGTGAAAAATCATGAAAAAGGCAAAAACACGGATTTTATCTAAAATCCGATAAATATCATTAAAACAAATAAATCATTTTATTCTCCGATTAATTTCCAAATATTGGTATACACTTATACCAATTTACGAAAATCCCAATTTCGCAAATCGCGTAGTTTTCGTGAAATATATTATTTTAATATTAAATTTCCAAAAATTATATTTTATATTTCTAAAATGTTACAGCTAGTCCAGCCCCCGCTCTGCCGGTTGTTAAGTAACCTAACGGTGCATGACGGGGCCCCGTGGCGAATGCGGATGGCATAAGCGTATGTTCTATTTTCGTTTCAATTTTCTGTAATGTTTAGGAAAGATTAAATGATGAGACTTCATGAATGAGATTAATGAAAAGAAAGAAACCAAAAGATGTTGTAGAATCAAATTTTCAAAAAGGGTAGCTCTAGTTTTTGCTTTGCATAGTGGTATTCCTTGATGAATATCCAGCACCTCATTCGATGAGGAAAGAGCCGAGATCCCTTCACTGGGAGTGATTCTTTAGCGAAACTAGCAAATGCTTTAACTCACTTGGTTTAGTTTTTGATTGCTTCTCTATTTTCTTGCTTTGCATAGTTGTATTCATGACTATCCAGCACCTCATTCGATGAGGAAAGAGCCGGGATCCCTTCACCGGGATTGACCTCTTTAGTGAAACTAGCGAAAGTCTCAAAATTACCCCTTTTCAAAATCACTAGATTCTACAGCAATATCAAGTTCGTTATGCTTATGGTTTTCTTAAAAATCTGCGTAACCATCCGTTATTTCAGATAAGTAATATTTAGTATTCGTGCTATGTTTGTTGACCTTCGTCAAGGCGTAGTGTGTGGTAGCTGATCAGTGCTTATCTTCCAGCATGTGACACGATTGGATTAGGGTAGTCATGTGACTTTGTTGGCCTTCGTCAAGGGTCGTACGGGTGGGTTTAATTCAATCAAGAAATGAATGGATTGAACTTGACTAGCGGCCTATGTTTTGTTGGCCTTCGTCAAGGTCATAGGAAGCTCGGGGTAAAAACATTATTGGGAATTTCAAGTGTTGAAATTGGCAATGAGATTGCATACCTTCTATATGATAGTTGGATCCCGATACCCACTGCGAGTAAGAGTTACTCCTGGGAGAGTTTTGAACTTTACAATTAGCTAATCAGGTAGGTGTCTAGAAAGGTGTCAACGGGGTTATGCCTATAGGGAAATGAGGTTTATTTTAATTAGGTCCGTGCGATAGCACGGGGAACCTCCCTCGGAGTACCGATACCTGCCTGGCCGAACGATTGGCGAACCTGTAGGGTATAATTAATCCCAACCAATCTTACCTTTTAGGGTTTTAAGGAAGATTTGATAAAAACAGTGGGAGCCATCCTGATTAGATAAGATAATAACCAATCAAATCTTGCAAAGAGCACACGCTTACACATTTCCTTCTCTCTCTCTCTAGGCAGCAACCAATGCCACGCCTTAATCAAGATAATAACATTGATTTATTGACCGAACCCACTTATTATACTGAGCTGGGGAACGTTGGTTCCTTAGGAATATGGGAATATCAGGATTCCCGCGCCACCCGTACAAACAAACAACATGTTGCTGAAAGTCGACCTTAGCACCACCATGAGGTTCTAGAGGTATCAAGCATGCCGAATTTTAAATTTTTATTAGGTGCTAAGCTAGACTAACAAGATCTTTACTAGATTATTAAGGTTTTCCTTTGTGATGTGATGAACTAAAGAGAAGAAAAGAGCATACAACCTTTGTAGTTCGAGTCCTTCTCTTCAATAGTTCCGGTTTGTGGTCCACGAGACTCTACTAGGCTCTTCTTCAAGATGAAAGAACCTCCTTCGTGATCTTCACGCCAAAGACGATCCTCCCGAAGTCCACAAGCTCAAGCTAACCCTTCACTAATCTCATTAGTGAAGGGAACACTCCACATCAATTTGCTAATCTAATGTGTGATGGTGAAGTGGGGGTTTAATTTGCTCACTAGGGTTTTCTCAAGTTCAATGATTCACATCACATGTGAGGGTTTGAACTTGGATGTGAGGTAAAGAAAATTATAGAGAGTAAGAGAGAGCTAGATCTCAAGAAATGGCTAAGGCATGAAGAATGAAAATGATGAGAGTTAACTCAAAATGGCTCTCTCTTTCCTCACTTATTCAAGCATGGAATAAAATTGCAATTCTAAATTGCAACCATGCTTGAATAGTGAGTCAAGACTAATATACAAATAAAAAAAAACCATGCCTTGCCCATTCCATAATATCTCCACAATTTACACCTCATTTTTTTATTTTCTTAAAATATAAAAACATGTCATGCTTCATATAATATATATATATATATATATCAAATATACATTAATATATATATAAAGCAATTAGTGAGCTTTTGATATTAGTTAATATATAATTATATCAAATATAATTTATATCAAATTATTAAATCAACACAATATTTAATAATCCGGTTATATCACATATGACCGACTAATATCATTTATCTTTTTATCACATTATCAAATCAACACTTGATTCGATAATCTGATTATATCATATATAACCGAACCGATACCAGATAACTGCCAGATTACAATGCGGTATCATATACACGTGTTTAATCAGGCCCATGCACATATCATATATGTGCCCTACTTCTTTTCGTTCAAAGCGGGAAACTTCTGTGTGGGACTCTAAAGACTCGTCAATACGCCAGCAGTAGGTGATGATCACATCAATCACCTACAAGCCGTCAGCGGTACTAGATGGACGTAATGGCTACCCGGGTATTAAGCGATATGAAGATCAACAAGCAAACTCATCCATACTCTCCTTGAAACCTATCAGTAACACTACCGTACAGTCCGGTCTCTTCATCTGATATGTCGCATATCATGTCTAGGGGTGGTAAACGTCAGACCCCAGTAACGTGATAAGCCATGCCGAAGTCTGGCCTATAACGGTTTGGGAAACTACTGATAACTCTTATCAGTAATTCTCAGCAAGAGCCCTGGCCCGGGACTTCCATTTATAGCTAATCGAGCATAGCGCAACATCAACCCCTATACCGGGAGAGACGAATCCCCTTCTATCGCTCATTGCCTCCATGTAACTCGGGACTGTACCCAAAATCCACCTGATTGCACGACTCTTTTGAGCCGTGGTATGGAGGAAATCAAAGCACAGTGGGAGCCACAAAAGACTCTATAACGATCTCAAGTCGACAGACTAACCTGCACCAGTGTCACCAGAGGACTGCTATCTGACGATAGGTATATTACCAACTAGGAGTCCTCGGCGAGTCCTGTTCGCTGTACCCATTCTCCAATGAGCACCTTTGTACAATCTTTGATGTCATACACCAATGGTTGTGGGATCAACCATCGCCCTCTAAGGGACAAGAAACGTACACACTAGTCTATTTTGGAATATCGATGCCCTAGTCTCGATATTCCCACGACTAGGAACTGATTAAAGGATATGCTTTTGACCACCCTGGCCCTATTAGTATGATCTTATCATAATCCTGGTAGTCAAGTACATATCCTAAGGGCTTTATCAATATGTGAGAGTAAGACAGTAAAGAATACCGGTCAACATGTTAAGACAAAAAGTAACCAGATAGCATACTATCATGTCGAGCACGAAAGTCCTCTATATATATGTCCAAGCATCTACTATAATATACATCACATGTAAAATAATAGCCGCCAGGGCGTACATATTTCTAACAATCTCCTACTTGTACTAAGGCCATGTGTTGTAGTATCTCATACCCAACATCCTAGAAAGTCTCTCAAACTGTATCTGGGGGAGGGCCTTCGTCAGTGGATCCGCTATGTTGTCCTTTGTGTCAACTCTCCTGACCTCGATCTCCCGGCGATCTACTATCTCCCCGATTAGGTGATACCGCCTCAGAATATGTCTAAATCTCTGATGGGACCTGGGTTCCTTGGCTAAAGCCACAGCTCCATTGTTATCACAATACACAAGTTTTGGATACACAATGGATAGAACTACACCAAGCTCAGCAATAAACTTCTTCATCCAGACAGCCTCTTTGGCAGCATCGTTGGCAGCGATGTATTCAGCCTCCATCTGTAAGTCTACGGTAGCGCCCCGGCCGTCGATCCGAGGCCAAAATGCGGAAACGAAAACTTTTTCTAAACTTGAAACCGGCGCTATCGCATACTTTAATACCGGATCGAACCATTAACCTATAACTAGCAAACTAGAGAAGGGTTAGAAACGCTATACCGATCGATCCGTGTCCTTCGGTCTTTAGCCACCATCTCTTGCTCCTCGCGGCATCTCCGATCTCCGGTCTCTTCGTCAGAAAGGGCACCACATCTTTGAATCCTTTTACGGGCTCCCTCTTCATCCGAAGCAACTCAGACACGAAGTTTGCTAGACGACGTGTCCAAGGCGATGTAGAGAATGTGTGTAATAACTTTGTCTCAAGCATCCATTGATTCTCAACACATGAGAGTGTATGGATGGAGGTTGAAGATGATGCCATTGGTGGAAATGGTGAGCTAGAGGAGGAAGAAGAAGTAGAGCCATTTCCTTTTCTTGTGTGAGATGAAATATGAGAGCTCCAAAAAAATAATCACAAGAGCTCACCCTATACATTGCTGCCCATTCTCTCTCTATCTTTCATTTCACTACATAAATCAATCACTAAAGACGACATGGCCCAAAGAATAAGACCATGAGTCACCACCCTTGTCCATGTCCTATTTAATGCACCTCATCATGAATTAAGCTCACAATTTCCACCAAAGTAAACATTAACCTAAATGTTTAATTCAACAAAAAGATACGACAACATCTAAAGTAAACTCGTGACGGATCACAAGGATACCCCTCACCTGTATATACATACCTGCATCAGCATTCCGACTAAATGCGAATACGATGAGACTAAAGTAATCCAACAAATCTAATACTAGGATCCGGCTTAAACCAAAGCCCACTAGTATGATCCGTCCGATCATAATCCATGCACGACTGCACATATATGATCGAACCCTGCCATATATCATACAACCTCTACAACGTTTCGACCGAAACTTGAGAAACTTTCTGTGGGGGACTCTAAAGATTCGTCAATACTTTGGCTGTGGATTTAACCACTAGCACGTCAGTGGTACTAGCTGTACGTAACGGGCAACCAGGTATTGACCAAAAGGGAGGTCGATGAGCGAACTCATCCTGACACCCTACTGAGCCTATAAGTGACAATATCCGTACAGTCCGGTCCGTTCGTCTATGAGTATCGCATGTCGGTCCTAGGGGGTTGGTAAAAGTCAGACCCCCAAAAGCGGTACAAGTCGTGTCGGAGTGTAGCCCAGAGCACCCTGAGATACTACTGGAATACCTAACAGTAAATCTCCTGCCTTGGCCAAGGACTTCGTGTAATTGCTCTCCTAGACACAGCGCGATCTCACCCCCAATACCGGGAGAGACGAAACCCCTACCAATCCGCTCACTGCCTCCATGTGGCTCGGGACTGTACCCCAACTAAAACCTGTTTGCACGACTCCTTTGAGCCGTCGTAGGGTAGTAATCAAAGCACAGTGGGAACTCACACGAGACAAATGACGATCTCAGGTCGATGAACTAACCTGTACACATGTCACCAGGGAACTGCTATGTGACGTCAGGTATAATACCAACTAGCATGCTCCCGGCGAGTTCTGTCCGGTGTACTCATAACCCAATGAGCACCTGTATACATCTTAGGTGAACCAACTGACACCAATGGCTTGTGAGACCAGCCACCGCCCCTCGTCGGGGTCTCGACTGTATACACTAGTCTACTTTAGAGTATCGATGCCCTGGCTCGAAACTCCCTCGACTAGGGACCTTTTAAGGATGTCCTTATAGACCCCAGCTCCCACGTATATGATCGCCATCATACTGCTGTCCGTCAAGCAAAAATTCTAAGGGCTTTATCAATCTGTAATAGTGATCTATAAGGTCACCTAAAGCTGTACACGATGATAAAGATAAACCATATAGCATACTATCATCTTGAGTAAGACTGTCCTACCGGTATAGGTTCTCCCTCAATCATTGCAATCACGTGCCTGCGATCCAATAATTGACTTTGAGGGCACTATATCCAACAATCTCCCACTTGCACTCAAGGCTAATTATTACGATGTCGCATACTCGCAGCCCGTGTGATACCGAACACCCAACTCCTCTACTAATCAGTTTCAGAAAGCCCATTTACGAAACTATTGAATTCGAGGAATAGCCTCAGTGAGTGGATCCACCCTAATGTTTCTTTCTATGTCTCTCTTTATCTCAAGTTCGCGGAGAAAGCCATCTCCCGAAATGAGCAATACCTGTCTTAGAATATGTTTGGATATCTGATGGGACCTAGTTCATAAATGAACTTCAAATCCAAACTTCTTAGACTGTATCTTCAACTGAATTTAATCAGTATCCTGCGTCATGCCTCCCTCAGTGTCCGCTTGGATCACCTGTCCAAACCACTGCCCCTCGTCAGAGGGAAAACTATAACTCTGACAGTCACTCTGTCATCCAGGTCACCTTGGAAGCCTGGAATGATAACCGTCTCCTAAAAGAGGCTGTTGTTATCATATCCCTAGAACATCCATTTATGTTCTAAAACTGCTTCCTTTCGTTTCTCCACGATTGGATTAATATCAACTTATTGCATCTCGTGAAAAAACAACATCTGGTGTGGTACTTGACATCTCATGATCAACTCAATTGCCTAAGCAAGTGACCTGCCAATCATGCACATCCCTCTCCCCTTTAGTCTGTAAGACACCTTTAGAGAAGGTGACTCCATCACGTGCAGGTACACCACCATGCCAGGAGTCATCCATTCTAAATACCTTTAGAATGCTGTCTAAGTACCCAGATTAGAATACTTCCCAAATCTAGATCTAAAACCATAGATCTAGTAACCAGAATGTCTGATATAATATCCAAATCCTATGTGGAAAAACCACAATGTGAAAACCAAAGTATAACCGATCGCAGTGTAAGAATTTTACTTTCTACTATGAGTATGTCATCCATATACGAGAACATCACACCCTACTACCTTCTTAACAGATCCATCCCCTATTCTGATGAAGTCAAACCCATGACTGTCACATCAGAAATAAATGATCTATGTCCACTATATCTGCTTTAGTCTATAAATAGACATGAGCTACTTGTCCACTATGGTTCCGCTGCTCCCACTGACTACGACAACCCTCTGGCAGAATCATATACATGTACACTTATAAAAGCTAGTTTAGAATGACGCTATACTAATCCTCCTGCCGGGTCTTACAGTCTGGAACAACAGCAATGGCAAGTCTGGGTAAACAATAACCTCCCTGTCACCGTCTTTGAGTCTATCGGGGTACCTCTCGGGTGCCTGAGGTTACCCACCATATCTGCGGAGTGGCTAATGGAATGTCAAACCAGATTGAATCTTTAGGGCCTATTAAATTTTCAGTAATCGTTTGCGGTTCTGGAATCACTTCCAGTTCTACAATACTCCCACTACTATTTTCTGAAAAAAAAAATCCATTTTTATCATAACTGTGGCGAGTCAAGAACAATATCACTATTGATCTTCTAGATGGAAGAAAGTCAACCCTTGTCATAGTCCAGGTCAACCCACAAACTGCCATTACAGAAACGTGCCTTGGGTTGTCCAGACTTTGGTTTTAAGCATAAGCCGGACAACTCCCCGTACCTTAACATTGTTAAGATATGAATCGTTCTATATCCAATATAGAAACAGAGGCACTGATTTAATTGGAACCAAATTCAAATCATCCAGCTGTCTCCAGTGCATGTCAACTAAATGGAAAGAGGCCGATCAGCATTACTCAACTTAGGAGTGCATCCAATTATGAGTAACCTGAAAGAGAAGCAAGTTCTCATAATCATTACTATCAACTGAATACCATACACAAGTATCTACATCTTCGATCACCTTGAAGAATCCTGATACTTGCAATACCTGGTTCTCTACTTTATTCATACACCTATAACTTCTTAAAACTTGGATCTTGTATTTCTATTTTTAGTGTATATGCCCTAGAAGCCATTACTGTATCATACTAGTTTGTATATTACTTGATGGAAGCTTGGGATATTCATAGTTGTATATACAATCTTGCTCGAAATGGTAGTATGCTACTTGGTTTGTCTCTGCTTTAATATGTGCATGTGTTTCTTTTAGCATATCGCTGATATACATATTAGTAGAGCCCTTAGGATCTTTGCTTGATTACCAGCGTTGTGATGGCGCTCACACTCGTAGGGGCTGGGTAATCCATAAGCACATCCTTATACAGGTCCCTAGTCGTTGGACTATCGAGACAGGGCATCGATACTCTGGAGTAGACTAGCGTATGCGCTTCTCATCCCAGTATGGGAGACGGTCTGTCCCACA
The DNA here is from genome assembly GCA_030015575.1 of Agapanthus africanus. NCBI lineage: Eukaryota > Viridiplantae > Streptophyta > Magnoliopsida > Asparagales > Amaryllidaceae > Agapanthus > Agapanthus africanus. Next base: position 164,331,220 of record CM057343.1, on the reverse strand, counting down.
GCCGTCAGTACGTCGTACTTGAGATAGTATACGGGTGCTCGTTAGGTTACGAGTACACTGGACAGGACTCGTCGGGAACTGTTGATTGGTATTATACCTATCGTCAGTTATCAGTTCCCAGGTGACATGAGTACAGCTTAGTCCGCTGACTTGACACTGTCACTTCGCCTCGAGTGTGTTCCCACTGCACTTTGATTACTACCCTACCACGGCTCAAAGGAGTCGTGCAAACAGGTAGTTTTTGGGTGCAGTCCCGAAGCACTTGGAGGCAGTGACGGTTAGACAGGATTCGTCTCTCCCGGTATTGGGGGTTGACATCGCGCTGTGTCCAGGAGAGCCATTACACAAGTAGTCCCTGGCCAGGGCAAGCGAGATATACTGGTAGGTTTCCAGTGTTATCTCAGGGTGTTCTGGGCTACACTCCGACACGACTTGTACCGCTATTAGGGGACTGACGTTCACCGCCCTCCTAGGCCCGCCATGCGATGTATCAGACGAACAGACCGGACTGTACGGAGATTGTCACATACAGGCTCAATAGGAGTTCAGATGGGGTTCACCTCGTCAGTCTTCTTATCGGCATCAACCTGGGGATCGTTACGTACAGCTAGTGCCATTTGCGGTCTGTGGTTAAACCCACTACCAGCGTAGTGTCGAGTCTTTAGAGTCCCACACAGAGAGCTATTCGCCTTTAGGCAAAATGAGTAGAGGTCGCATGGTTTTACGACAGGGTTCGTTCACATCCGCGCACTTGTGCACGTTTGTTGTCCGGACAGCTTATACTAGGGGGCTTTAGTTTAAGCCAGATCCTAGTATATGATTTGGGATTGGTTTTATCTCTTTGTATTCGTGTTCCTCGGATCACGAATACGGGTGCGTATGCACAGTTGCTTGAGACAAAGGTTGAGGACTTTGATTAGGGTTAATGACCATTGTCATTTTATTAACCCTAATGCTTATGTGTGTATTATGGTTAATTGATATTAGTTTAATATAATTATGCATGGTTATGGTTGTTGACCATTTGACATTCTTAACTTGTTGACCTAGGTTGACACTTTTTCCATCATCATTTCATTTGGAGGATGCTCTTTGATCCTTGCAATTTGCATTAAAAATGAAATGATAATGGTCATGTCTTGATTAAGCCATGACAATTATCTTACTAATTATCAATTTATAATAATTCACACATATATGTGAGAATGCCTCATAATTCTCTCATTCTATCATATACTTTCTCTCTCTTGCTCTTCCTCTTCCTCAAGCTCTCCCCTCTCATGTGTTGAGAAACACTTGAGCTTGAGAAAAACCACTTCATGATAATCTTTACTCTCATCTAGGGTTCTAGGAGTAGCACTTCTAGCACCCTAGTTACTTCTAGCTTGAAGTTGAAGCCAAAGGTTGAGGCTTTCGGGTGGATCCTTCTTCGACGTGAGAAGACGACAAAGGTGATCCATTTCTACTACTCCAAGGAGCAAGGAGAGAAGGACATAAAGCCCTAGGTATAACCATTCTACACTTTAGCTAGTTTCTAGTTAGCTTTAGCTTGTTTTTGTTTAGCAAAGATCCTCCTTTGTCTAGTCCATGTTGCCTAGCATGATAAAAATCCGATTTTTATTCCTTTTTCCGCCTCCCCGCAAGCACCGGGGTGGGCAACGTGGACTTACATCTATGAAACACATGTCTAAGAAATAGAGAAGTCAGAAGTAAGCAGAATATAGTACGAGTACCAACCCCTCTGTCCTAATGGACACTGGACAACATACAATACTCTGTATAAGTCCCCTGAGTCTAATAACTCATTTCCTGTGTATCGTAGGTTGAAAACTGTACTTATGGTTAAGAAGAATTACACCGCTGTTTAATGCTCCTTACCTAACCATCCACTGATATAGGTAAATGTCATGGACATAATTTCAAAAAGTTATATCTCACTTTATACAAATAAACGTATAGATATATCAATTTGAAATTGGTGCATAACAACGGATATTCAAAACCAAATATTTGCCGTCCGGCAAACAACGCAGGTGATTTCCTCAAATATCACCAATTACAACGAATCTCGATATAATGAAGATGATCACCCAATTCCCAATAACTTACTCCCACTCATTATGTGTAAAACCATACAGATGAGAGAATTATACCTGGTAAATACATACCCTGGGGCAAGGACTAACTGGGAAATCAGTTTTCTTTTAACAATACACAGTGAAACTAAAACATGTGAATGTTTCGAAGGGGTATCCGGGTATTCTTAGTAATGCCTCTTCCGTTATCAGATTCACAACTATAACCGTATATTTCTTTGCCATCTCTCCAAATCCCTTTATATGTCTTTAGTCAATACCTTCTGTACACCCTTTTAGGCTAAATGGTTTTCTTCCCTCCCTACCGTTCGGCACCAGCCTATGGTTTGGAAGAAGACTATCCAATAAGCATAATGGGTGTACTCTCCTAATCCTAGGAGTACTCGCAACCCGAGAGAGGGTAAAGATAAAAGATAACTGAATAAACCTCATTCCTATTTCTCCTGAACCAGAATCCATCCCCGAACTGGAACAAGTCCCTTCGAGTTCGTATATAACCATACGATGGAGTATCAAATAAACTATGGATCTTCGTAGTGATACGGGGTGTTCCGGAGAAATACAAAGGTGAAGTAGGAGTGGCGATGAAATACTTGGTTTGGTCGTGAATAGCAGTCGCAGTTTACATTGCCCTCTTTCTAATCCCTTTATTTTTCTTAACGTATTGCCTTCTGTACACCATCGTTAGGCTAATTGATTTTCTTCATTCCCCACCGTTTGGCACCTGCCTATGGTTTGGAAGAAGACTATCCAATTAGCATAATAGGTGTACCGTCCTAATCCAAGGAGCACTCATAGTCTGAGATAAGGTAAAAAGAAAAGACAATTGAATAATCCTATTCATTTTCCCCAGAATCGGAAACCATCCTCTAATCTGGAACAAGTTCCTTCGAGTTCATATATAACCATACAATGGTTTTATCCAATGGAATTGGATGTTCGTAGTAATACGGGGTGTTCTGGAGAAAAATGGTAAAAGTAGGAGTGGCAATGAGGTATGCAACTCTGACAATCCAAAAGCCAGTGTTTTAAGAAGGCTCGGTTAACTTGGTCACTGAGTCATAGTCTAGGGTCGGGCCATGGTCGCTGTTAAAGAGAGAGAGAAAAGAAACACTCTGCGTGCACTCTAACCTAAATCAGAATGGTTGTCAATTTATCTAATCAGGATACCTCCCACTGTAACCTCAAATTCTCCTCCAAACCTGAAAGAAGAATTCGTCGTGATCACCCGAGGAGTAAACCAACTCATCAGTGGGAATCGGGATCCAACAATCATCGCATAATAACATGATGGAATCCACTCACGTTATTACACTCCAGAAGGTATGCGCATATCTGGCAAGTTTCAGTTTCTTTAGAAACTCCCGATGTGATTTTTACCCCATGCTCTTATGACCTTGACGAAGGTCAACAAATCATAAGTCACATATCAAGTTCTACCTGTCATTATCCAGGTTAATTTGAACCCACCCGTACAAGCCCTTGACGAAGGTCAACAAGGCTATACGACTGTCCCAAACCAACGCATCTATCTATGCAACAGAAAGGTAACAAGCAGCTACCATTCACTATGCCTTGACGAAGGTCAACAAATATAGCATGAATACTAAGTGCTACTCGTCTGAAATGACGGAGGGCTATGAATGGTTCTTGGCGAAAAACCTTTAACGTAATGAACTTGATATCGTTGAAAGAACCAGATAGCTTTTTATAAAAATATAGTAGCAAAAACCTTCGCTAAAAAGGTCACTCCCGGTGAAGAGATCTCGGCTCTTTTCCCGTAGAATGAGGTGCAGGATATTCCAACTGAATACCACGATGCAAAGCAAAAAGGCAATCGGCTATAGTGAAGTTATTACCCTGACACAAACTTCTGTCCAAGGGGTCACTCCCGGTGAAGGGATCTCGGCCCTTGCCTCGTCGACTGAGGTGATGGATATTCATAACTGAATACCATAGTGCAAAACAAAAGAGAACGTCCTTGCAATAACAGTTTTTTGAAAAATTGTTCTAACAACATCAAACAGGTTTGTTTAGCTTGCATTGATCCGAATCAATGCAGTCCCATCAATTAATCACACCACAAAACAACGAAAATATGATGTACGTATATGCCATCCGCATTCGTCACTGGGTCCCGTCATCACCCGTTAGGTTACATAACTAACAACAGAGCGGGGACTGGACTAGCGCGAGTGTAAAACATATACAACATCTACTAGTATATATCAATATATAATATTCGCTCATGGCGTGACAAAATGCAACATCACAGAAATGTAATAAGCATCACAGAACAATACAGATAATCTAGGATCTCCAGGTTTCGTTTGAGCCGCAAGTGAAACCCGACGTTCCACTGGTCGTGTGTGTTGGAGATAGTACCCTCAGAGTCAATTATTGGATCACAGGCACGTGATTGCAATGATTGAGGGAGGACCTATCCCGGTAGGACAGTCTTGCTCAAGATGATAGTATGCTATCTGGTTTATCTTTATCATCGTGTACTGCTTTAGATGACCTTACGAGTCGCTATTACACGTTGATAGAGCCCCTAGGATTCTTGCTTGACTTCCAGCAGTATGAGGGCGATCATATAAGTGGGAGCTGGGGTCTATAAGCAAATCCTTAAAAGGTCCCTAGTCGTGGGAGTTTCGAGACAGGGCATCGATTCTCCAGAGTAGACTAGTGTATACAGTCGAGACCCCGACGAGGGGCGGTGGCCGGTCTCACAAGCCACTGGTGTCTGTTGGTTCACCTAAGATGTATACAGGTGCTCATTGGGTTATGAGTACACCGGACAGGACTCGCTGGGAACCTGCTAGTTGGGATTACACCTGATGTCAGATAGCAGTTCCCTGGTGACATGTGTACAGGTCAGTTCATTGACCTGAGATCGTCATTTGTCTCGTGTGAGTTCCCACTGTGCTTTGATTACTACCCTACCACGGCTCAAAGAAGTCGTCCAAACAGGTTTTAGTTGGGTACAGTCCCGAGCCACATGGAGGCAGTGAGCGGATCTGCAGGGGTTCGTCTCTCCCGGTATTGGGGGTGAGGTCACGCTGTGTCTAGGAGAGCCAGAACATGAAAAGTCCTTGGCCAAGGCAGGAGATTTACTTGTAGGTATTCCAGTAGTATCTCAGGGTGTTCTGGGCTACACTCCGACACGGCTTGTACCGCTATTGGGGGTCTGACTTTCACCAACCCCCTAGGCCCGCCATGCGATGCTCATAGACGAACGGACCGGACTGTACGGATATTGTCACTGACAGGCTCAGTAGGGTGTCAGGAAGAGTTCGCTCATCGACGTCCCTTTTGGTCAATAGCTGGCGGCCCGTCACGTATGGCTAATACCTCTGACGTGCTAGTGGTTAAATCCACAGCCATAGTATTGACGAGTCTTTAGAGTCCACCATACACAGTTACTCAAGTTTCGGGCGAAACGCTGTAGAGGCCGTATGGAGATATGGCAGGGTTCGATCAGATACGTACGGTATTGCACGGATCGTGATCGGACGGATTTTACTAGCCGGCTTTGGCTTAAGCCGGATCCTAGTATTAGACAGTGTAGATTTGTCTCTTTGCATTTGTGTTCAGTGGGAATACAAATGCGGGCATGTATATGCAGTAGCGGGGGTTTTCCTGTAATTTATTACGGGATCAGTTTTCTGAGGTTGCCAGTTTGCATTCCGGTCCGGCCGGTTTTTCTTTGTTCTTTCACGGTCGGACTTTTGTGATGGAAGGGGGTATTTGCAAGTGTGCAAATAACATTTTGTGGAGGGGTTTCTTGCATATGCATTGATTATGATGGCATCTTTTCTTTTCATGCATCATTACATGCATTTATGAGATTAGAATTGATTAAGTGTTTGATTTGAAGCTTGCTTTTGATGTGGTCACCACCCTTGATCTCCTACACTCACCTTCCTTTTGTTTTATTTTCCCTCCTCATTCCAATAAGGGGCCGGCCACAATTTGATGAGGGTAGGGTTTTCATTTTGATGAGGAAAATTTGTGTTCATCTCATTTTTCCTTGCTACACAAATTCTAGCTCCACTTGAAAGTTCATTTCATTCTATTCCTCCATCCCCATGGCAACTTCACTACCCCAAAGAGACATGTTTCCTACACTTGCTTACAGCAAACCTTGGACGCGTCGGCTAGCCAACTTCGCGCCCGAGTTTTCTCGATCCAGAGATGGGAGCCCGTAAAAGATTCAGGCTACGTGGTGCCCTTTCCGACGAGGAGGAGATGAACGGAGTTTCCGCGGGAGATCGGAGTGGAGACGAAGACCGAAGGACACTGATCGCTTGGTATACTTCTCTACCCGTATTTTAGTTTGCTAGTAGCTAGGTTAATGGCCCGATCCGGGATAAAAGTGCGCGGTGGTGCCGGTTTGCTAGTTTGCAAAATTTTTGTTTCCGCGTTTCCGGCGTCGGATCGACGGCCGGGGAGCCGCCGCGGACTTACTTTGGTATTAGAGCCACGCCGTTAACCTAACCTAGCTTGCTCTAGTATGTTTAGAACTCGATCGAACAAAAATCCCCAAAAACCGTATTTCGTGTGCACATGTGTTCTCTGTTGAAATTTTTTCAGCTCCAAAAATTTTTCAGGTTGTTTCAGAATACTGTGCATGAAAATCTAAGAATTCTGTGAAAATTTGGTCGCGAGATCGCTCCATACCGCCGCGGAACCGCGGCCAAACCCATGCTTGGGCCGCGGTTCCGCCGTGCTTTTAAATGATCAGCATGCCAAATTTTTCCAGAGGGCTCTAGACTTGGAATTAGAGCTTTTGGGATATTATTTTTGGGCCCAGATTTTCTGTAAGTGCTACAGTACTGCTTGGGGCCCACTTGATAGAATTTGTTCGATCGGATATTTTAAACATGCTAGTTCATAGTATTTACATTATATCTGCGCCGTGAATGTCACTTGATCGGTAAATCCTGCCTAACTGCTATAGCCCGGTTAGACGGATTTGCGAACGTGACATTCACGTTGATGTTCTGTGTTGTGCTGTGATGTTGCTGATTGGTCGTGGGGGATAGCCTGGATGCAATCTTAGTACATTTTTGTTTTATATGTACATTTGATATTGCGGGGCGAGCGTCCGACATGTGGACTGCCGTCACTGTCTGTTTGTATTATTATTTTGGGGCACGACCAGGTTGCGGTCGATGTACCCGTTGTATGTATATTTTACTTTCTGTACTAGGATTACCCCGCGGAGGGGTGCACGGATAGCCGGGTTCTAGAGGGCAACGAGCCCGCATCTCATGGCGTTGAGACGGAGGGGGCTTTACTCTAGAATTGGCAAGGCTATTCGCCGCACTCGTAGGGGGTATAGGTTGACCCAGGAGGGGTGCCCAAGTTACTGGATTCCGTGAAGTGTTGGGTGGTCCATTCACGTAGCTGAAGGGGGCTGCTGATTGGTAGAGATTATGCGTGTTCAAGTTTTAGTTAAATACCGCAATCAAGACGGTTTCGCTTGTAGCTAGCCGGTTGAGTACGGGTCGTCCGCAGGGAGATGGGAATCTTTTTCTATGTGCTTTAACGAGTTAAGTCCAGTTTTCCAGATTTTGTTGTGATTAATAAAGTGGTAAAATGATATGTAAAGAGAGCTTGTTAGGGTTAGGATTAGGTTAGTTTGAGTTAGGAGTCTCCTACATCTTTCGTTGCCCCTCTTAATATCGGTGTTACGGTAATCGGCAACAACGGGGATTAGCACGACTAGGAAGGAACTTGCGAGTATAAGCTAGGCTTTCCAACGCATAAGTTCTTCCTTTTGGTGCTTGTCCGTCCGTTCTTGGCTCTTAGCCATAACCTCCGGTTAATTCAACCACAACCGGTCTCACTACGGAATCACCGCTATCATGTAGGATAGGGTGCCATAAGGAGCGGATTGTGGTTCAATTAACGGGAGTCGAATTAAGCTGTTGGGCAAGGAAAGAGTGAGAGAGATTTCCTTCTCTCAAACTTCCCTTATCCTACCCTAACAAGTATGAAACTACTCACACATCATAATGAAAAGAAAACAAAACAAAAGAGGAAGATAAAAAGAAAGAGATTCGAAGATAACAACTAGCTATTTGCGACCTCACCTTGGCAAGGATCAAGCGTAAGCATCATGGTTGTTTTAAGGATAAAGAAAAAGAGAAAAGAAAGAAACAACAAGAAAAAATAACAACTAAGTTAACAAATTAAAATTACAAGCAATTGTAAAAGAACAAGACAAGATATAATAGCAAAAGAGTCTTCTTTATTCATCATTCTTCACTCACAAAGCTCACTACAAGTTTTAATGGAGAAGAGATGAGAAGAGGAAGAAGAAACACAACTAAACCTAGAAAATAAAATACAAGATTATGCACCCTTGGCTTCACAAAGTTCTGGGCTATTTATAGGTTGAAAACTGAAAATCTAGGGCAACCATCAGAATACATATGAAAAGACCAATCTGCCCCCAAAAAGTCTTCAAGTGCGGCGCCAGTACGGCCGCGGAACCGCGGCCTAGACCCCCCTTTGGCCGCGGTTCTGCGGCGGTATGGAGGAGTTGGGCTCCCATTTTTTCTGTGCTTCCCTGGTTCTGTGTGTCCTTTACTCTGGTATATATATTTTTTCATATTTTCTTCACGATTTTTCCAGAATTTCTGTTGAGGGAAAGGTGATTTGATGTGGACTTTTTGTTATGATTTCCTCGAGCTCCGCGTAGATTTCTTGGATCTTGTGCTGCCATTGAGCCTTGTGCATGAAAACGACATTGATTTGACATTTTGTCTCTTAAACTGGTGTGTGGCAACAGACGGATAAAGAGCGGAGATCCGTGTTTTATCTGTGGTTGGCAGGAACCCGAATTTTGTCGTGTTTTCCATGAATTTCACCGTTTTAGAACCGAGAACCTATATCCTGCAATTGACTAGCAAACACGGCTCAAGAGTATCTACCGATATGCAATGTGATAAAAATTGGGCGGTATGAAAATGCAAAAATCTGATATGAACAAATACCCCCAAACTTATCATTTGCTCGCCCCGAGCAAAGCCAATTTATTCACAAAAAATTTCCTAACCTCACTTTCGCAGGGAACGCGATTGCACTGAGCATGTGCAACAAGCCGTTAAACCTCTAGGTGTCCCTAGTAGGAGGAGTGTGGTCTCCTGAGGGTTTTCAACGGATACTACCCTCAAAATCCGGTCAAGCTAGTTTTGCGAAATTACTATGATTCAAACCCCTAAAGTTTTGTTTCAGAAAATAACAATTCTATTATCCTAAGTCTAGACTATCGAACCTTTATTTTTCACACCTCGCTTCTTATTTAACTACAGCTTTTATATGTCTTCACGTGCAGTGCAAATAGTGTCGTTAAGTTCCTGAAAGGTCGAATAAAGTCATTATGTCACACAATAAAGCCCAGATAAGAATTTTGAAAGGATCACATAAGTTTTATAAAGAGTTAAGTATTTTTCAAGTTTCGTTTTCCAGTAAGGTTTCAACTTCAGAATTTCAATCTTCCCTAACAGGAAACCAGGTCTTATTTTTCACTCCACCTTTTTTCTTGTTTTCATTTCATACACACCTCTGTGAACGTGCAATAGTCTTTATCATAGAATAAAACCTTCATATCTCCGCTAAAGTTTTATAAAAGCCTGTCTTTTATCAAGATTATTCTCACACAAAGAACCGTTAGGAATTTTAACTCGGAGAGAACACTTGCTTGACTTTGTTTTAATCTGGACTTTCTAGGCTTCTTAGCGAGCTTTGGGCCAATGCACCCAAACCAGTTTGTTTTAGGGCATTAGGTGTAGAAACACCCCAGCGAACTTAATTACTCAAGTTACCTAGGTCCAAAAACAAAAGACAGTTTGGCGTAAAAATCAGATGATTTAATCCGAACGGAGATATAACCGGCAGTTCAATTATTTTTTGGATAAAAGACGTGTTTAGTGGGTTTTGGTGTGTAATCATTCCAATCAAGTTCCAGATGGGTTATTTTTCAGACTTAGTTCCAATTAAGGTATCAATAACATTCCTTCATATTCACTCACTTCATAAACTATTCTTTATATTACTTATTTCCGAACAAACCTATTTGATCCTCAGAAAATCATTTATCCGTTTAAAAGTTTTTAGACATAAAAGACTTGTCATCTAATTTCCAAAAACTCACGACACGTGTAGTGTGATGTAAAGACGTATATCAGCTATAGTTAACTTCAAAGGAGGGTTATCTTTCAGGTTTTCAAAATCTAAAAATAAGATTTAGTTATTTTTATTTTTTCAAACAAAACCGTCGAAATGTTGAATCAGAGTCCTCCCACTAGCTAACTTGACAAAAAGTTTTTATGTTTTTAGAAAATTTTCAGATTTTTATGGATTTTATGGATTTTAATATGCAGATGCAGAATATACATATGAATGCGAAGGTAAGAAATGCGTACCGAGCGTACCCCCAAACTTAAACTGGACAGTGTCCTCACTGTCATTGCATGAAGAGATCATTTGAAGGGTCAAAATTGTCGGTTAGCGATACACCATTTTTATTTGTTTTTGTTTTTAAAGAAAAGAAAAAGAATATACACAAATATATACAAAATGGTTTATACATACCCCCAAACTTATTTGGAACAGTGTCCACTGTTCATGGCTAGATAACCGAAGTTTGGAGGTAGGCAGAGGAAGATCAGGCAGGGTAAACCAGCTCCTGTAAGAACAGGAGCTCCTCTGTTGGTTCGGCGCTAAGGTACGGTTTGAGTCGGTGTCCATTCACTTTGAAAAATGAACCGTCCTTTGGATTTTCCAAATCCACAGTGCCCTGCGGATACACATTCCGCACAAAATACGGCCCTTTCCAGCGAGATATGAGCTTTCCTGGATGGAAGTAAAGTCGGGTGTCGTAAAGCAGTACCTGCTGACCAGGTACGAAGGTTTTGCGCAAAAGGTGTTTATCGTGAAACACCTTCGTTCGATTCTTAACGACAACCGCGTTATCGTAAGCCTCATCCCTAAGCTCGCTCAGTTCGTTCAACTGCAGCCTCCGATGGCTGCCCGCATCTTTGAGAGACAGATTCAGGTCCTTTATCGCCCAAAATGCATGATGCACTATTTCGACAGGTAGGTGGCAGGCTTTTCCGTACACAAGCCGATAGGGAGACATGCCAAGGTCGGTCTTATAAGCGGTTCGAAATGCCCAAAGGGCATCAGTGAGTTTCAGCGACCAATCCTTACGGTTCTTGGAAACCGTCTTCTCCAGTATCTGCTTGATTTGCCGATTTGAAACTTCGGCCTGCCCGCAGGTTTGGGGGTGGTAGGGCGTGGATAGCTTATGATTAATGGAGTATTTCCGCATCAAGGCCTCGAAAGTTTTGTTGCAGAAATGACTTCCATTGTCGCTAATGATCGCTCGGGGGTGTCCAAACCGGGAGAAAATGTTTTCTTTAAGGAACCTAACGACAACCTTGTTATCGTTAGTCCGGCTGGGCACAGCCTCGACCCATTTAGAGACGTAATCAACAGCGAGAAGGATGTACAAGTTCCCAAAAGAGCTGGGAAACGGCCCCATGAAATCTATCCCCAAACATCGAAAATCTCCACAACCAAGATCGGTTGGAGCGGCATCTCGTTCCTCCGGGATATCCGGCCCATGTGTTGGCACCGGGAGCAAGTCTTGCAATAGTCGTGAGCGTCTTTGAAGAGTTGTGGCCAGTAGAAACCACATTGGAAGATCTTCTCAGCTATCTTTCTGGGGCCAAAATGCCCGCCACACGCTTGATCGTGGCAAAATGACAGCACACTCTTGAATTCCTTGTCAGGGACACACCGACGAATAATCTGGTCGGGACAGTACTTGAACAGATAAGGTCTGTCCCAGTAAAAGTGTTTTACTTGGGATAAGAAGCGAAGTCTGTCCTGACTTGACCATTCAGTCGGTAGTAATCCCGTGGCCAAATAGTTCACAATATCTGCGAACCAGGGTTCGCAAGATACTGTCAAGAGCTGTTCATCCGGGAAAACGTCGTTGATCGGAATTGGAAGTGAAGGCGAAGAAGGAAGTCGTGAGAGATGGTCGGCCACTACGTTTTCACATCCTCGTTTTTCCTTAATGACAAGGTCAAACTCTTGAAGCAAGAGGATCCAACGTATTAACCGAGATTTTGCATCTTTCTTCGCAAAAAGATGGCGCGGAGCAGAATGGTCTGTGTAGACAATGACTAGAGAGCCGATGAGGTAGGGCCTGAACTTTTCTAAAGCAAATACAACAGCTAAGAATTCCTTCTCAGTTGTTGTATAATTGAGTTGTGCGTCGTTCAGGGTTCGGCTCGCATAATAGATTACGTGCGGCATCTTGTTGATGTGTTGTCCAAGGACAGCACCAATGGCAAAGTCGGATGCATCGCACATAATCTCAAATGGGTGCGTCCAGTCAGGTGAAGAAAGAACGGGAGCAGAAGTGAGTGAGTGTTTTAGTGACTCGAATGCAGTCACACAGCTCGAGTTGAAGTCGAATGGCGTGTCCTTGGCCAGCAAAAGAGTCAAGGGCCTAGCAATCTTGCTAAAGTCCTTGATGAACCGTCTATAGAAACCGGCATGGCCAAGGAAGGCTCGGATATCTCTGAAGCATCGGGGAGGAGGTAGATTGGAAATGACCTCAATCTTTGCTTTGTCAACCTCTATGCCATTTTGCGAGATGATATGTCCTAAGACAATACCTTCGCGCACCATGAAGTGGCATTTCTCCCAATTCAAAGTGAGATTCTTGTCCTTACATCGGGTAAGGACAGCGTCAAGATGCAGCAAACACTCGTTGAAGGAATCGCCGAAGATGGAGAAATCATCCATGAAAATCTCCAGAAATTTTTCCACCATGTCTGAGAAGATTCCCATCATACACCGCTGGAAGGTAGCGGGCGCATTGCATAACCCAAAGGGCATGCGTCGATATGCAAACGTGCCGAAAGGACAAGCGAAAGTGGTCTTGTCCTGGTCTTTTTCGGCGATGGGAATTTGATTATAGCCGGAGTAGCCATCAAGAAAGCAGTAGTACTTGTGTCCGGCCAATCGTTCAAGCATCTGGTCAATGAAAGGTAGCGGAAAGTGGTCTTTCCGCGTTGCGGCGTTGAGTTTTCTGTAATCAATGCACACTCGCCACCCAGTTTGGGTGCGAGTAGGGATTAACTCGTTCGCCTCGTTAGTGATGACCGTGATGCCCGACTTCTTGGGGACAACGTGGATGGGGCTAACCCACTGGCTATCAGAGATAGGGTAAATGATACCACTATCTAGACATTTTACGATCTCCTTCTTCACAGCCTCTTTCATGACTGGATTGAGACGTCTTTGTTGATCCCATGCTGGTTTGGCATCATCCATCAGATGAATGTGATGCTCAACGATCAGGGGACTAATCCCCTTGATGTCCGCCATGGACCAGCCAAAAGCTTGCCTGTTGCTGTGCAAGACCGCGAGAAGGGCTTTCTCTTCCTCTGGTGCTAGAGAAGCCGAGATGATGACAGGAAGGGTCTCGTTCTCACCTAAGTAAGTGTACTTAAGGTGAGACGGCAAAGGCTTGAGTTCGAGCGTTGGAGGTGAAACGATGGAAGGCAAGATTGGTGCAAAGGTCTCGAACTCAAAGGACTCCAGCAAAGGTTCGAAACGAGTGTAGGCGACCGAGTCGGATGGTTCAGGTAACTCATCCGGAAATTCGAAAGATTCAAACTCGGGTTGTGCGCGGCTAAGATCGTTCAAGAACTTGAAACACTCATAGTCGTTGTCGGGCGTAGAAACAGCAGCAGGTTCGAAGAGAAACGCTCTAGTGGCGTTAAGATTATCGTGATCAAACAGAAACTCCTCGAATTCACATTCTTCTGGGGTGATCTCCTGGATCGAGCAGACGTCCAGTATATGAGCATTAGGTTCGGCGGGATGATTCCCCAACCTAAAAATGTTGAGTTCAATCGTCATGTTTCCAAAAGAGAGGTTCATCGAACCATTGCGACAATTGATCACAGCATTTGAGGTTGCAAGGAATGGGCGACCGAGTATCACCGGAATTTGATTCCGGGGGTTAGCTACAGGCTGTGTGTCTAATACAATGAAGTCAACGGGGAATATGAAGTCCCCGACTTTGATTAACACATCCTCCAGCTCACCCCTAGGGTGGGTGATCGATCGGTCGGCCATTTGGAGAGTGCAGTGCGTGGGTTTCAGCTCTCCTACGCCTAATTGCTCGTATACTGAGTACGGAAGCAGGTTAACACTGGCACCAAGATCTAATAGTGCGCGGTTGATGTTCTTATCCCCAATGGTAATAGAAATCGTAGGACAGCCAGGGTCCTTCCGTTTTTGTGGTAAAGATTGGGTAAGGGCATCACTCACAGCACTAGACAAGAAAACTTTATTGGGTACCTGAGACTTCCTCTTTTTCGTGCACAAGTCCTTTAAGATTTTCGCGTAGGACAGGACTTGTTGGACAGCATCTAAAAGAGGAATGTTAATGTTAACCTGCTTAAATAACTCCAGAATCTTCTCCATTTGAGAATTTTGTTTATTAGACCTCAACCGGTTTGGAAATGGGACATTTTTAAAATTGGTTGAGTCCAATGCTTGTGGAGGAGATTGTGGAGTTGGAACGGATCCCAGAACAGGTGTTTTCGTGGAGTGAGAAGCGGGTCCGTTCAGAGCAGAAGAAGAGGAAGGAGAGCCTTGTGAAGAACGGAGAAGAGGCTCAGAAGACGAAGAAGCAGGAGAAGAAGAAGAAGAAGAAGCGGCGGCCGGGGTGTCATCGTTGATCCGTGTGCCGATTTTGTTTTGAAGCATCCTTCCCGATCTCAATGTGGTCACGGCACTCACATTATGATTCTGTTGTTCAAGAGCAACATGTACATTCTGTGGGTGACCGGGATTTGGGAGTGGCTGGGACGGGAGCTTCCCCTTCTCTCGCTCGCTTAAGGCCGCATTCAGTTATGCAATCTGGGCCTCGATGGTTTTGATGCTTTGCCCGTGAGCGACAGTGTGTTGCTCTAAGGACTGGATGTTGGCAGTGGATTGAGTCGATTGTTTAACGAACTCCTCCAGACTTCGTTCGAGCGAGGAAACCTTATCGTTGTTTGACGGAACAAAGTTGTTTGGTGGAAAAGAATTGTTGGGTGCAAAGTTGTTTGTCTGATTTTGGAAAGGTTGGGGTTGGAAGGGCTGCTGAAACTGCTGTTGAGTTTGTTGTTGCGCTTGTTGTTGCGGTGGAGGGGTCTTTTGGAAATTGTTGCCTTGGAATTGATTCTGATTCTGATTCCAGGCGAAATTGGGGTGGTTCCTCCAACCGGGATTTTAGGTGGAAGAGTATGGATCATTCCTCGGTCTTTGCTGGAATGCAGCATTAACCTGATCCTGTCCTTGCGATGGTGGATTGTAAGGACACTCTTCGGTTAAGTGAGAAGGATCGGAACAACAAGCGCAGATGGTACGAAGGGGAAGAACAGGGGCAGGAGCAGGAGAAGAAAATTTGCTCTCTATTGCTTCAAGCTTTCTCGTTATTGCAGCCATTTCAGCTTTCATCGCAATAGAGACGTCAAGTTGGTGAATTCCTACCCTAGACTGACCGGTAGAAGTGGAGGTAGAAGAAGAAGAAGTCGGTCTGGTGCTCTCCCATTGTAGCGTTTGCTCCGCAAGGTCGTCAAAGAACTGCCACGCTTCCTCGTCAGATTTCGATAGGAAGTGGCCCTGACAGATGGTTTCCAACAACTGCTTCGTTGCTGCGTTCAGGCCCTCGTATAAGGTTTGGCAAAGTTGCCATTTCTCTATACCGTGGTGAGGACACTGAACAAGAAGGTCTTTGTACCGGTCAAAGCACTTCCAGAAGGGTTCAGAAGGAAGCTGAGAGAATTGGTTGATTTCATTGCGAATCCTTGCGGTTTTATGATTCGGATAAAATTTCTTTAGAAACGCTTTAACAAACTCGTCCCAACTGGTTATGGAATGGGAAGCGGTGCTATACAGCCATTTTTCAGCAAGATCGCATAAAGTGAACGGAATGACCCGTAGACGTATAGCATCGTCCGACAGTTGGGTAGTTTTCATCATGGCACAGATGTTTTGAAATTTATTGATGAAGATATAGGCATCTTCAGATTCAAGCCCATGAAATCGTGGAAGCATGTTGATGAAGTGGGGCTTAATTTCAAAATTGTCCCCATTGGTCGGTGGAAGAGAAAGGCAGGTGGGAAGTGCAGAACGGGTGGGATAGAAACGATCCTGGTGCGCGATTCGCTGCGGCGCTACAACAGGCGGTGGTAGTGGGTTATTGGTCTCCGTAGGAGGTGGAGCCAATCCAGGGGTAGTCAAAGAGATGTTCGGATTAAATCCTGACATCGCGGAAGAAGAGCTCGGTGATGGTGAAGGCGAAGATGTATGAACAGAATTCCGGTCAACGTCGGAGTTGGCCGGCAAAGGTAGGGGTGAAAGAGGAGTGGACGGAGTATCGACGTCTGAGTCGATCGCGTAGTCGGTAGCGACTAACGTAACACGGACTAGACGGGCGCTAGTGTCCCGAGTCCAAGCGGACATACACTAAACGAGTTTAGTATAGTCAAAGCGGAGAAGCTGAGGGTAAAAAAACGTCAATGGAGAAACGATGGGTGGTGGGTGAAAAATGGATTTGGCGACAAAGGACAAGTTTTTATAAAAGTTTTTGATTTTTTTCTTTTTTTTTTAGAAAGAGCTTTACAGAAATATGTACGGATATACGGCTTAAGTAATCACAAACAAGATATGCACAATCACACCTAGATCTAGGGTCACCTAGGTCTGCTAGACCTGCTCCAGAACTTGATTGTCGAAGTAAAACTGTGTCGAGAAACGGGCTTAAAAATACACTGATCACGAGGCCAGGTAAGTGCAGAGATAAGAGGAGGTTTTCCAACGCTTTCGCGAAGTTCCTTAATTAAATAACCCTTTCTCTTTTGGCGGTTGCGCCGTTAACACTTTCCTAGACACCCCGTAAACAATATACCGTTAAGCGAGGTTCTAAACACGGTTTAACTTCTCTTAATGAGCGCGAAGTCCTTAGGGCTGCAGTCTAGTATTTTTTAATTACAATGGACAATGCATATGCTTTTGTGATTTTTGGGGTCCTGGGAAGGGTGATGAAATCCCCACCCAATCTGAATTGGTTTCAAGCCCCTTAAGTCCGTATTAAAGAATGCAAAGCGGTAACAAATCAACTGCAAACAATTTTTATTTTAGCGCGGCGCATAGATACCTGCACAAGAACAGTTTATTGGAAAGGGGAAGAAAATTTGCGCAAAGAAAGCTGCAGAAAACACAGTTTATTGGAGTCCAGAGGAGTGGGGATGAGTTAGAGAGACTTACAGAGAAATTTGGGTGGCTGACTCCACCAAACCGTCGCGGTTCCGCGGCCTAAGCACGCTAATGCCGCGGTTCCGCGGTGTAGTGGTGGAGTTGGGGATCCATTTTTCTGTTGTGAGCTCCTGTTGGTGTCCTCTGCTTGTTTGGATTTTCTGAATTTTTATTTGCTTACTGTACCTGCTCCAGATTTTGACAGAAGACCGTTTGCTTCGTATTGATCCGTCGCGGTGTAGCCGCGAAATGTGGGTCTATCTTCTCACGTCTTTGGCACTGAACTTGAACTCCGTATATTCTACGTCTTGGCCACTGAACTCGAACTTCGTATTTTCCTGCACACTTGCACAAAAACTAATCAAAAATAACAAAAAGATTTTTTACAATGTATTTTTTTTTGTTTTGGTTATATTTATATTCACAAGTTAACCCGAAATTACACAAAGAAATAAACTACCGTCTCCCCGGCAACGGCGCCATTTGATTGGTAGATATTCTGCGTGTTCAAGTTTTAGTTAAATACCGCAATCAAGACGGTTTCGCTTGTAGCTAGCCGGTTGAGTACGGGTCGTCCGCAGGGAGATGGGAATCTTTTTCTATGTGCTTTAACGAGTTAAGTCCAGTTTTCCAGATTTTGTTGTGATTAATAAAGTGGTATAATGATATGTAAAAAGAGCTTGTTAGGGTTAGGATTAGGTTAGTTTGAGTTAGGAGTCTCCCACATCTTTCGTTGCCCCTCTTAATATCGGTATTACGGTAATCGGCAACAACGGGGATTAGCACGACTAGGAAGGAACTTGCGAGTATAAGCTAGGCTTTCCAACGCATAAGTTCTTCCTTTTGGTGCTTGTCCGTCCGTTCTTGGCTCTTAGCCATAACCTCCGGTTAATTCAACCACAACCGGTCTCACTACGGAATCACCGCTATCATGTAGGATAGGGTGCCGGAAGGAGCGGATTGTGGTTCAATTAACGGGAGTCGAATTAAGCTGTTGGGCAAGGAAAGAGTGAGAGAGATTTCCTTCTCTCAAACTTCCCTTATCCTACCCTAACAAGTATGAAACTACTTACACATCATAATGAAAAGAAAACAAAACAAAAGAGGAAGATAAAAAGAAAGAGATTCGAAGATAACAACTAGCTATTTGCGACCTCACCTTGGCAAGGATCAAGCGTAAGCATCATGGTTGTTTTAAGGATAAAGAAAAAGAGAAAAGAAAGAAACAACAAGAAATAACAACAACTAAGTTAACAAATTAAAATTACAAGCAATTGTAAAAGAACAAGACAAGATATAATAGCAAAAGAGTCTTCTTTATTCATCATTCTTCACTCACAAAGCTCACTACAAGTTTTAATGGAGAAGAGATGAGAAGAGGAAGAAGAAACACAACTAAACCTAGAAAATAAAATACAAGATTATGCACCCTTGGCTTCACAAAGTTCTGGGCTATTTATAGGCTGAAAACTGAAAATTAGGGCAACCATCAGAATACATATGAAAAGACCAATCTGCCTCCAAAAAGTCTTCAAGTGCGGCGCCAGTACGGCCGCGGAACCGCGGCCTAGACCCCCCTTTGGCCGCGGTTCCGCGGCGGTATGGAGGAGTTGGGCTCCCATTTTTTCTGTGCTTCCCTGGTTCTGTGTGTCCTTTACTCTGGTATATATATTTTTTCATATTTTCTTCACGATTTTTCCAGAATTTCTGTTGAGGGAAAGGTGATTTGATGTGGACTTTTTGTTATGATTTCCTCAAGCTCCGTGTAGATTTCTTGGATCTTGTGCTGCCATTGAGCCTTGTGCATGAAAACGACATTGATTTGACATTTTGTCTCTTAAACTGGTGTGTGGCAACAGACGGATAAAGAGTGGAGATCCGTGTTTTATCTGTGGTTGGCAGGAACCCGGATTTTGTCGTGTTTTCCATGAATTTCACCGTTTTAGAACCGAGAACCTGTATCCTGCAATTGACTAGCAAACACGGCTCAAGAGTATCTACCGATATGCAATGTGATAAAAATTGGGCGGTATGAAAATGCAAAAATCTGATATGAACAGCTGTCTCGCTTAAGGTTTTGGCGGGTAACTTGCCGCGCCCGTAGGGGTTTAGGATTTCATTGCACAGGCTATCCACACGACCAGGGGAACGTCGGGTTTCAGTAGCGGCTCTATGAAACCCGGGGATCCCAGATATCTGTATTGTCCTGTGATGCTGTACATTTATGTGATGTTGCATTTTATCACGCCTTGAGCGAAAATTATATATTATATATATACTAGTAGATGTTGTATATGTTTTGCATCCGCGCTAGTCCAGTCCCCGCTCTGTCGTTAGTTAAGTAACCTAACGGGTGATGACGGGACCCAGTGGCGAATGCGGATGGCATATACGTACATCATTATTTTCGTTCTTTTTGTGGTGTGATCAATTGATGGGACTGCGTTGATTCGGATCAATGCAAGCTAAACAAACCTATTCTGATGTTGTTGGAACACTTTTCAAAAAGCTGTTATTGCAAGGGCGTTCTCTTTTGTTTTGCATCGTGGTATTCAGTTGGAATATCCTGCTCCTTAGTCGACGAGGCAAGGGCCGAGATCCCTTCACCGGGAGTGACCCCTTGGACAGAAGTTTGCGTCAGGGCAATAACTTCACTATAGCCGATTACTTTTGCTTTGCATCGTGGTATTCAGTTGGAATATCCTGCACCTCATTCTACGGGGAAAGAGCCGAGATCCCTTCACCAGGAGTGACCTCTTTAGCAAAGGTTTTCGTTACTATATTTTTCTAAAAAGCTATCCGTTCCTTCAACGATATCAAGTTCATTACGTTAAAGGTTTTCGCCAGAAACCATTCGTAGCCCTCCGTCGTTTCATATGGATAGTCAATAGTATTTAAGCTGTGTTTGTTGGCCATAGTCAAGGCACAGTGTTTGGTAGCTATTGGGTGTTCATATGCTGCATAGATAGATGCGTTGGTTTGGGAAAGTCGTATAGCCTTGTTGGCCCTAGTCAAGGGCTTGTACGGGTGGGTTCAAATCAACCTGGACAATGACGGGTAGAACTTGACATGTGACTTAAGATTTGTTGGCCTTAGTCAAGGTCATAAGAGCATGGGGCGAAAATCCACATCGGGAGTTTCAAAAGAACTGAAACTTGCCAGATATGCGCATACCTTCTGGAGTGTGATAGCGTGAGCGGATTCCGTCACGTTATCATGCGATGATAATTGGATCCTGATTCCCACTGATGAGTTGGTTTACTCCTCGGGTGATCCCGGCTAATTCTTCTTTCAGGATTGGGGAAGAATTTGACGTTACAGTGGGAGGTTTCCAGATTAGATAAAGTGATAACCATTCTGATCTAGGTTAGAGTGCACGCTGAGTGTTTCTTTTCTCTCTCTCTTTGGCAGCGACCATTGACCCGACCCTAGACTATGACTCAGTGACCAAGTTGACCGAACCTTCTTAACACTGGCTTTTGGATTGTCACACTTGCAAACCTCTTTGCCACTCCTACTTTTACCCTTTTCTCCAGGACACCCCGTATTACTACGAACGTCCACTTCCATTGGACAAAACCATCGTATGGTTATATACGAACTCGAAGGAATTCAAGGATGGTTTCCGGTTCTGGAGAAAACGAATAGGACTATTCAGTTGTCTTTTCCTTTTACCTTCTCTCTCAGATTGCGAGTACTCCTTGGTTTAGGAGATAGTACACCTATTAAGCAAATTGGATAGTCTTCTTCCAAACCATAGGCAGGTACCGAACGGTGGGGAATGAAGAAAACCAATTAGCCTAAACGGTGTACAGAAGGTATTAAGTAAAGACAAAGCAAGGGATTAGTAAGAGGGCAAAGTAAATTGCGACTGCTATTCACGACCAAACCAAGTATTTCTTCGCCAATCCTAAATCACCTTTGTATTTCTCCAGGACACTCCGTATCACTACGAAGATCCCAAGTTTATTGGATAATCCATCGTATGGTGATATACGAACTCGAAAGGAACTTGTTCCAGTTCGGTGATGGATCCTGGTTCAGGAGAAATAGGAATGAGGTTCATTCGGTTGTCTTTTATCTTCACCTTCTCTCGCATTGCGAGTGCTCCTAGGATCAGGACGGTACACCCATTATGCTTATTGGATAGTCTTCTTCCAAACCATAGGCTGGTGCCGAACGGTAGGGAAGGAAGAAAACCATTTGGCCTAAAGGGGTGTACAGAAGGTATTGACTAAAGACATATAAAGGGATTTGGAGAGGTGGCAAAGAAATATACGGTTACAGTTGTGAATATGGATAATGGAAGTGGCATTACTAGGAATACCGGGATACCCCATCGAAACATTTCAATGTTTCAGTTTCACTGTGTACTGTTAAAAGAAAACTGATTTCCCAATTAAACACTTGCTCCAGGGTATGTATTTACCAAGTATGAATCTCACATCTGCATGGTTTTACAGATGATGAGTGGGAGTAAGTTATTGGGAATTAGGTGACCATCTTCATTATATCGGGATTCGTTGGAATTGGTGATATTTGAGGAAGCCACCTGGGTTGTTTGCCGGTCGGCAAATATTTGGTTTTGAATATCCATTGTTGTGCACCAATTTCAAATTGATATATCTGAACGTCTATTTTTATAGAGTGAGACATACCTTTTTGAAATTATGTCTATGACATTTACCTATACCAGTGGATGGTTAGGTAAGGAGCATTGAACAGCGGTGTAATTCTTCTTAACCAAAAGTACAGTTTTCAACCTACGACACACAGTGAATGAGTCACTAGACTCAGGGGACTTATACAGAGTATTGTATATTGTCCAGTGTCCATTAGGATAGAGGGGTTGGTCCTCGTACTATATTCTGTTTACTTATGACTTCTCTGGTTCTTAGACAGGTGTTTCGTAGAAAAACAGGGTCCAAGTTTTGAGAAGTTATAGGTATAAGAATAAAGTAGAGAACCAGGTATTGCAAGTATCGGGATTCTTCAAGTTGATCGAAGATGTAGATACTTGTGGATGGTATTCATTTGATAGTAATGATTAAGAGAACTTGCTTCTCTTTCAGGTTACTCATAATTGGAAGTATTCCTAAGTTGGGAAACGCTGATCGGCCTCTCTTCCATTTACTTGACATGCACTGGAGACAGCTGCATGATTTGAATCTGGTTCAATTAAATCAGTGCCTCTGTTTCTATATTGGATATAGAACAGTTCATATCTTGACATTGTTAAGATACAGGGAGTTTTCTGGCTTATGCTTAAAACAAGACACTGGACAACTCAAGGCACGTTTCTGTAATGGCTGTTTGTGGGTTGACCCGGGCTATGACGAGGGTTGATTTTCTACCATCTGGAAGATCAATAGTGATATTGTTCTTGACTCGCCACAGTTTTAATAAAAATGGATTTTTTCAGAAAACAGTAGTGGGAGTATGGTAGAACTGGAAGTGATTCCAGAACCGCAAACGATTACTGAAGTTTGATAAGAACCTAAAGATTCAATCTGGTTTGACATTCCACTAGGCCACTCCGCAGATATGGTGGGTAACCTCAGGCACCCGAGAGGTACTTCGGTATGCTCAAGGACGGTGGCAGGGAGGTTCTTGTTTACCCAGACTTTCCATTGCTGTTGTTCCAGACTGTGAGACCCGGCAGGAGGATGAGTATAGCGTCGTTCTAAACTAGCTTTAGAAGTGTACGTGTATATGACTCAGAGGGTTGTCGTAGTCAGTAGGAGCAGCGGAAGCATTGGTGGACATCAGGCTTATGTCTATTTATAGACAAAAGCAGATATAGCGGAGAAAGATCATCTATTTCTGATGTGACAGACATAGGTTTGACTTCATCAGAATAGGGGATGGATCTGTTAGGAAGGTAGTAGGGTGTGATGTCCTGGTATTTGATGACATACACAGAGTAGGAAGTGATATTCCTATACTACGATCGGTTATACTTTGGTCGTCACACAGTAGTTTCTCCACATAGGAATTGGATCTTATATCGTACATTCTGGTTACTAGATCTATGGTTTTAGATCTAGATTTGGGTGGTTTCCCAATCTGGATACTTAGACAGCATTCTAAGAGTATTTAGAATGGACGACTCCTGGCACGGTAGTGTACCTACAGGTAATAGAGTCACCCTCTCTAAAGGTGTCTTACAGACTAAAGGGGAGAGGGATGTGCATGATTGACAGATCACTTGCTTAGGCAATTGAGTCAATCATGAGATGTCAAGTACCACACCAGATGTTGTTCTTGTAGTAGGTGCAATAAGTTGATATTCATCCAATCCTGGAGAAACAATCGGAAGCAGTTGTAGAACATAAGTGGATGTTCTAGGGATTTGATAACGGCAGCCTCCTTTAGGAGACGGTTATCATTCCAGGCTTCCAAGGTGACCTGATGGCAGAGTGGCTATCAGAGTTATAGTTTTCCCTCTGACGAGGGGCAGTATTTTGGACAGGTGGTCCAGGTGGATACTGAGGGAAGGTATGGCGCAGGATACTGATTAAGTTCAGTTGACGATACAGTCTAAGAAGTTTGGATTTGGAGTTCACTTATGAGCTAGGTCCCATCAGATATCCAGACACATTCTAAGACAGGTATTGCTCATTTCAGGAGATGGCTTTCTCCGCGAACTTGAGATAAAGAGAGACATAGAAAGAAACATCAGAGCAGATCCACTCACTGAGGCTATTCCTCGAACGCAATAGTTTCGCAAACGACCTTTGTGGGACTGACTAGTAGAGGAGTTGGGTGTTCGGTATCACACGGGCTGTGAGTATGCGACATCGCAATAATTAGCCTTGAGTGCAAGTGGGACATTGTTGGAGATAGTGCCCTCAGAGTAAATTATTGGATCACAGGCACGTGATTGCAATGATTGAGGGAGGACCTATTCCGGTAGGACAGTCTTGCTCAAGATGATAGTATGCTATCTGGTTTATCTTTATCATCGTGTACTGCTTTAGATGACCTTACGAGTCGCTATTACACGTTGATAGAGCCCCTAGGATTCTTGCTTGACTTCCAGCAGTATGAAGGCGATCATATAAGTGGGAGCTGGGGTCTATAAGCAAATCCTTAAAAGGTCCCTAGTCGTGGGAGTTTCGAGACAGGGCATCGATTCTCCAGAGTAGACTAGTGTATACAGTCGAGACCCCGACGAGGGGCGGTGGCCGGTCTCACAAGCCACTGGTGTCAGTTGGTTTACCTAAGATGTATACAGGTGCTCATTGAGTTATGAGTACATCGGACAGGACTCGCCGGGAACCTGCTAGTTGGGATTATACCTGATGTCAGATAGCAGTTCCCTGGTGACATGTGTACAGGTTAGTTCATCGACCTGAGATCGTCATTTATCTCGTGTGACTTCCCACTGTGCTTTGATTACTACCCTACCACGGCTCAAAGGAGTCGTGCAAACAGGTTTTAGTTGGGTACAGTCCCGAGCCACATGGAGGCAGTGAGCGGATCTGCAGGGGTTCGTCTCTCCCGGTATTGGGGGTGAGGACGCGCTGTGTCTAGGAGAGCCAGAACATGAAAAGTCCTTGGCTAAGACAGGAGATTTACTGGTAGGTATTCCAGTAGTATCTCAGGGTGTTCTGGGCTACACTCCTACACGACTTGTACCGCTATTGGGAGTCTGACTTTCGCCAACCCCCTAGGCCTGCCATGCGATGCTCATAGACGAACGGACCGGACTGTACGGATATTGTCACTGACAGGCTCAGTAGGGTGTCAGGATGAGTTCGCTCATCGACGTCCCTTTTGGTCAATAGCTGGTGGCCCGTCACGTATGGCTAATACCTCTGACGTGCTAGTGGTTAAATCCACAGCCATAGTATTGACGAGTCTTTAGAGTCCACCACACACAATTACTCAAGTTTCGGGCGAAACGCTGTAGAGGCCGTATGGAGATATGGCTGGGTTCGATCAGATATGTGCGGTATTGCACGGATCGTGATCGGACGGATTTTACTAGCCGGCTTTGGCTTAAGCCGGATCCTAGTATTAGACAGTGTAGATTTTGTCTCTTTGTATTTGTGTTCAGTGGGAATACAAATGCGGGCATGTATATGCAGTAGCGGGGGTTTTCCTGTAATTTATTACGCGATCAGTTTTATGAGGTTGCCAGTTTGCATTCCGTTCCGGACGGTTTTTCTTTGTTCCTTCACGGCCGGCTTTTGTGATGGAAGGGGGTATTTGTAAGTGTGCAAATAACATTTTGTAGAGGGGTTTCTTGCATATGCATTGATTATGATGGCATCTTTTCTTTTCATGCATCATTACATGCATTTATGAGATTAGAATTGATTAAGTGTTTGATTTGAAGCTTGCTTTTGATGTGGTCACCACCCTTGATCTCCTACACTCACCTTCCTTTTGTTTTATTTTCCCTCCTCATTCCAATAAGGGGCCGGCAACAATTTGATGAGGGTGGGGTTTTCATTTTGATGAGGAAAATTTGTGTTCATCTCATTTTTCCTTGCTACACAAATTCTAGCTCCACTTGAATGTTCATTTCATTCTATTCCTCCATCACCATGGCAACTTCACTACCCCAAAGAGAAATGTTTCCTACACTTGCCTACAGCAATCCTTGGACGCGTCGGCTAGCCAACTTCGCGCCCGAGTTGCCTCGATCCAGAGATGGGAGCCCGTAAAAGATTACGGCTACGTGGTGCCCTTTCCGACGAGGAGGAGATGAACGGAGTTTCCGCAGGAAATCGGAGTGGAGACGAAGACCGGAGGACACGGATCGCTTGGTATACTTCTCTACCCGTATTTTAGTTTGCTAGTAGCTAGGTTAAGGGCCCGATACGGGATAAAAGTGCGCGGTGGTGCCGGTTTTCTAGTTTGCAAAATTTTTGTTTCCGTGTTTCCGGCGTCGGATCGACGGCCGGGGCGCCGCCGCGGACTTACAGTGTGGATAGCCTGTGCAATGAAATCCTAGACCCCTACGGGCGTGGCAAGTTACTTGCCAAAACCTGAAGCGAGGTAGCCCCTTTCAACAAAGTGAATGGACCACCCAACACTTTACGGAATCCGGTAACTTGAGCACCCCTCCTTGGGTCAACCTATACCCCCTACGAGTGCGGCGAATAGCCCTCCAATTCTAGAGTGAAGCCCCCTCCATCTCAAAGCCATGAGATGCAGGCTCGTTGCCCTCTAGAACCCGGCTATCCGTGCACCCCACCGCGGGGTAATCCTAGTACAGAAAATAAAATATATACAACGGGTACATCGACCTCAACCCGGTCGTGCCCCAAAAGAATAATATACAAGCAGGCAGTGACGGCAGTCCACATGTCGGACGCTCGCCCCGTAATATCAAATCTACAAATATAACCAAACAGTACTACCATTGCATCCAGGCTATCCATCACGACAAATCCGCAACATCACAGCACAACACAGAATATCAACGTGAATGTCACATTCGCAAATCCGTCTAAAAGAGCTATAGCAATTAGACGAGATTTACCGATCAAATGACATTCACGGTCACAGATAGTAATATAAGTACTGCGAACTAACATATTTAAAATTTCGATCGACAAAATTTCCCGAAGTGGGCCCCAAGTACAATTCCAGCACTCAAAATAATCCAGGCCAAAACTAAAAATTCCAGAAACCCCAATTCCATGTCAAAGACCACAGAAGAAAAATTTGTGCACTGAAGCTACAGTACCGCGGTGGAACCGCGGCCACAACATGGGTAACAGCGCGGTTCCGCGGCGTTATGGTGGAATCACACTTCCAAATTTCTACAGTGGTCTTATAAAAGCCTGCCTGATTTTCTGACATACCCAAAATAATTTTTAGACCACAAAAAAAATTCGATAGAAATTTCATGAAATGGAATTGCGGTTTCGGAAATTTCGTTCGATCGATGTTTTAAACACGTTAGAGCAAGCTAGTAACGGTTAATGGCGTGGCACTGATACCATGTAAGTCTACGGTAGCGCCCTGGCCGTTGATCCGAGGCCAAAATGCGGAAACGAAAACATTTTCTAAACTTGAAACCAACGCTATCGCAGACTTTAATCCCGGATCGAACCATTAACCTATAACTTGCAAACTAGAGATGGGTTAGAAAGGCAATACCGATCGATCCGTGTCCTTCCGTCTTTAGCCACCATCTCTTGCTCCCCGCGGCATCTCCGATCTCCTCGTCGTAAAGGGCACCACATCTTCGAATCCTTTTACGGGCCCCCGCTTCATCCGAAGCAACTCGGACACAAAGTTTGCTAGCCGATGTGTCCAAGGCGATGTGGAGAATGTGTGTGATAACATTATCTTAAGTATCCATTGATTCTCAACACATAAGAGTGTATGGATGGAGGTTGAAGATGAGGAAGAAGAAGAAGAGCCATTTCCTTTTCTTGTGTGAGATGAAATATGAGAGCTCCAAAAAAATAATCACAAGAGCTCACCCTATACATGGCTGCCCTTTCTCTCTCTATCTTTCATTTCACCACATAAATCAATTATTAAAGATGACATGGCTCAAAGAATAAGACCATAAGTCACCACCCTTGTCCATGTCATATTTAATGCACCTCATCATGAATTAAGCTCAAAATTTCCACCAAAGTAAACATTAACCCAAATGATTAATTCAACAAAAAGATACGGCAACATCTAAAGTAAGCTCGTGACGGATCACAAGGATACCCCTCACCGGTATATACATACCTGCATCCGCATTCCGACTGAATGCGAATACGATGAGACTAAAGTAATCCAACAAATCTAATACTAGGATCCGGCTTAAACCAAAGCCCACTAGTATGATCCGTCCGATCATGATCCGTGCACGACTGCATGTATATGATTGAACCCTGCCATATATCATACGGCCTCTACAACGTTTTGCCCGAAACTTGAGAAACTGTCTGTGGGGGACTCTAAAGACTCATCAAAACTTTGGCTGTGGATTTAACTGTTAGTGTATATGCCCTAGAGGCTATTACTGTATCATACTAGTATGTATATTACTTAATGGAAGCTTGGGATATTCACCTTGTATTGACAATCTTGCTCAAAATAGTAGTATGCTACTTGGTTTGTTTCTGCTTCAATGTGTACATGAGTTTATTTTAGTATATCACCTATACACATTAGTGGAGCCCTTAGGATCTTTGCTTGATTACCAGCGTTGTGATGGCAGTCACACTAGTGGGGGCTGGGTAATCTATAAGCACATCCTTATGCAGGTCCCTTGTCGCAGGACTATCAAGACAGGGCATCGATACTCCGGAGTAGACTAGCGCATGCGCTTCTCATCCCAGAGTGGGAGATGGTCTGTCCTACAGCCATCAGTACGTCGTACTGGAGATAGTATACGGGTGCTCGTTGGGTTACGAGTACACTGGACAGGACTCGTCGGGAACTGACCGGTTGGTATTATACCTATCGTCAGTTATCAGTTCCCAGGTGACATGAGTACATCTTAGTCCGCTGACTTGACACTGTCACTTCGCCTCGAGTGTGTTCCCACTGTACTTTGATTACTACCCTACCACGGCTCAAAGGAGTCGTGCAAACAGGTAGTAGTTGGGTGCGGTCCCGAAGCACTTGGAGGCAGTGACGGTTAGACAGGATTCGTCTCTCCCGGTATTGGGGGTTGACATCGCGCTGTGTCTAGGAGAGCCATTACACGAGTAGTCCCTAGCCAGGACAATCGAGATATACTGGTAGGCTTCCAGTGTTATCTCAGGGTGTTTTGGGCTTCACTCCGACACGACTTGTACCGCTATTAGGGGACTGACGTTTACCGCCCCCTCGGCCCGCCATGCGATGTATCAGACGAACAGACCGGACTGTACGGAGATTGTCACATTCAGGCTCAGTAGGAGTTCAGATGGGTTTCACCTCGTCAGTCTTCTTGTCGGCATCTACCTGGGGACCGTTACGCACAGCTAGTGCCGCTTGCGGTCTGTGGTTAAACCCACTGCCAGCGTAGTGTCGAGTCTTTAGAGTCCCACACAGAAAGCTATTCGTCTTTAGGCAAAACAGTAGAGGTCGCATGGTTTTGCGACAGTTCGCATGGTTTTGCGGCAGGGTTCGGTCACATCCGTGCACTTATGCACGTACAGTGTCCGGACAGTTTACACTAGCGGGCTTTGGTTTAAGCCAGATCGTAGTGTAAGTATTGGGATTGGATTTATCCAGTATGTATTCGTGTTCCTCGGAACGCGGATGCGGGTGTGTATGCACAGTTGACGGAGAGACAGAGGCGGAGGATTCTCATTAGGGTTGTTGACCGTTGACTGTTGACTATTGACTTTTTGGTCAATCCTAATGAGAATATGATATATGATTAACAATAATATTAATTAAGTATTGTGGTGACATGGTTGTTGAGGGGTTGACTTTGTTGACTTTGTTGACCGGTTGACTAGGTTGGACTAGTTGACCATCATGATGACAATGGCTATCATTTCATGGCAAAGACTTTTTACTTGCTTGTTTCTCTTGTGAGAAATGAGTGCATGAAATGATTTAGCCATTTTGACTTGAACCATTTTACACAATACTTGATTATTATTTTTGTGATGATGGTTTTGGATTATGAGAGCCAAGACAGAAAAGTATTCTATCATTCTCATTCTCTCTCTTGTTCTTGAGCTCTCATATCCTTCCTCTTGCTCTCCCTCTCTTTAGTCTATGGTTCACTTGTCCCATGTGTTGAGAAACAAGAACCATAGAGAAAATCCCAACACACTCTTCTCTACTCACTCTAGTTCACAAGGTTTAGCAAACCAAGTGAACTAGTTTCTTCAAAGATCGAAGAAGAAGCCAAAGGTAGAAGCTTTCGAGGTGGATCTATCTTCGGCGCAAGGAGACGACGGAGTGAAGCCGGTCCGGACAACCATCGAGGCTTGAAGACGAAGGAGATCAAGAAAGAAAGGTATAACCCCCTAACCGAGTTGTTAACAACTCCTAGTTAGGTTGTTAGTTAGATGTTTAACAAAGATCCGGTTTTGAGTCCATGTTACCACCTCCAGAAAAATTGTTTTTCACAAAATTCCGCATGCCCGAAAGTACCGGGAGAGGTAGCATGGACTTACAGTGGTATCAGAGCCTAGTTAAACTCTATCTAACATGTTAACAAAGTAATTAGAAATTCGATCGGAGAAAAAGTCGCGAAATACACCCGAAATTCAAAGTTGCTGTCGATTTTTAAAGTTCTGTAAAAGTAATAAATCATGCTTCAAAAATCGACTTAGGGTTTTTAGAGTATACTGTAGAAAGACGGTCCTCTGATCTCATCAAAGCGCCGCGGAAACGCGGCAATAGAACCAATACGGCCGCGGATACTGTATATTCAGTGGGGTATTTTGGGATTTTTGGAATATGTATTTTCTGCCCAGATTTTCCAGAACGAAAATTTTGTGTTTGGGGCCTGAAAATCCGTATTTTTGATCGAACTTCTAAAAGACTTAAGCTGACGGGTTTTTCTGTGATGTGATATTTGTATTGAACGTCTGCTAATCGCTATATGTCGATTAGTGGGGGTTATACAAATCTGTGATCTGTAATGTTATTGGAATGTGTAAATGAATTCATTGGATTGTCTCGAGTGAATAGCCGGGGGTTGTGAGACGAGAGTTTTCTTTTCTTTCAATTCATGTAAATTTGTAAATTGATGTAATAATTATTTGTATGGCCGCACAACCGGGTCGGGGTTGTAGCCGTCATTGTATAATTTCTTTTTACTGTTTTTGCTCCTAGGATAGACCCATGGAGGGGGTGCACAAACTACCGGGTATGCCGAAGTGCCGAGTGGCCTACTTACGGGGTTGAGGGAGGTTGCTTCGCTTCGGGTACTTGGCGGGTAGTTTGCCGCACCCGTAGAGGTCTTGGGTGGGGTATTTGCTATTCACCGCAACCGTGTAATCTGCTTTTCGTTACAGGCTCGTACGAATTGCGGGTTCCTAGTATATCCAATGTGTTCATCTGTGATCTGAAATGGCTATCATTGCAATATATCTATATATGATATTATTTAGGCGTTGCTTATGTTTTACAGCCGCGCTAGCCCAGCCCCCGCTCTGTCGTTAGTTAAGTAACCTAACGGGTAATGACGGGGCCCCGTGGCGAATTCGAATGGCATAAGCGTACGTCATATTTTGGTTGTTTTCTGCAATGGTAGGATTAAATGAAGGGACGCATTAAAAGAACTAATGCAAGAATATCACGCATTAAAAGAACTAATGCAAGAAAATAAACCAAGTAAAAATCGTTGGAACACTTTCGAAAAACCACTCGGTTCTTTTCAAAACTAACTTTTAAATGCGGAGCTTGAGCCACTCCTTCTAAAAGCTATCTCGTTCCTTCGATTATATCAAGTTCACTACATTCACGGTTTCGCCAAAACCATTCGTAGCCCTCCGTCGTTTCGTATGAATATTCAATAGTATTCAAGCTATGTTTGTTGACCTTCGTCAAGGCATAGTGATTGGTAGCTGTTGGGTGTTTATATATAGCATAGATAGATGCGTTGGTTTGGGACAGTCGTATTACCTTGTTGACCTTCGTCAAGGGTATATACGGGTGGGTTCAAATTAACCTGGATAATGACGAGTAGAACTTGACATGTGACTTATGATTTGTTGACCTTCGTCAAGGTCATAAGAGCATGGGGCAAAAATCCATATCGGGAGTTTCAAAAGAACTGAAACTTGCTAGCGCTGCATACCATTTGGAGTGTGATGATTCTGGTAGGATTCCTTCAGTTTTGTCACGCAATGATATTTGGATCCTGATCCTACTGTGAGTATATGCTACTCCTCGGGAAATTTCTCACTTAACGATCAATTCTATAAACCAAGTACGTGTCTAGAAAGGTGTTAGCGGGGCTACGACCACAGGGAAAAGAGGTTATTTAATTAAGGAACTTCGCAAAAGCGTTGGAAAACCTCCCTCGAAGTACCGACACTAGCCTGGCTGAATGGTTAAGCAAGTATTGTACGGTGAGATTGATCCCGACTAATTCTTCCTTTATGGTTTGAGGAGGGATTCGAGAGACAGTGGGAGCCATCCTGTTTAGATGAATTAAAAACCAATCTAAACTTGCAAGAGCATCATGCTGAGTGTTTTCTTCTCTCTCTCTTAATTGCAGCGACCCAGTGACCACACCTAGGTTACATCTAGATAATAAAATGACTGAACCTGACTGTTATGACTGGCAAAGGTCTGTCCAGATGTCCATTGCCCATAACAAGCTGGGACACCTCTTAACTGATCATACCCCTACCGTCTCAGGTCCAGTTTCCCCTGTCACGGATATTTACATCCGTAGGACATCGGAAAAGGATTGTGCGAAAGCCAAGTGCCTCGTGTTAGCCTCAGTTAATGGTGCAAACCAGAGGCAGCACGAGAAGATGGACTCAGTTTCTATCTTCCTCCATAACAAAGATTTATATGGAGAGCAATCTCGTATCGCAAGATATGAGACCTCGAACGAATTGCTTCAAGCGAGGTTGGCTGTCGGGTCATCTGTAGGGGACAACGTCCTTACAGAGGCCAGCTATTTTAAGCTCACGGACCTGGAGACCACGTTGGAGAATAGGTCAAGTACTGACTTAATTCTACAGTCCCTGCCCTCTGCTTATACCCTGAAGGAAACCAGGAAAGAAAAAGGAAAAGCAAGGGCAAAAGTTTCAGGACTGGATGTAGTAAAAGAGGGACGTTCCTATTGTAACGGGAATGAACATTGGCAGAAGGATTGCAGGGCTTGCAAAGCCAGTAGCCAGAATTCGAAGCATGTTGTGGCTTCGGCTTCGAGTGTGTTTGTAATTGAGAACTGTTTGTCAGTTAACCCTACTTCCTGGGTATTGGATACCGGATCAGGATCTCATATCTGTAATTCGTTACAGGCTCTGAGAAACCGTAGGGTTATCAGGAAAGGTGATATGACCCTCAGGGTTGCTAACGGAATGAGCATGGATGCTGAATCCGTAGGGGAATATCATCTTGGACTGACAACTGGGCAGATATTGATTTTGCGTAACTGTTTGTATGTACCAGGTGCGACTTGTAATATCATATCTGTATCCTTACTTTCTAAGGAAGGATATGAATTTACTTTTGTAAGCAATGTAGTACACATCCACCTAAATCAAGTTCTGATTGGGTCAGGTACATTACAGAATGGAATATACGTGTTAAATCAAGCTCAGATTTTCAGTGTCCAGAACACACTTAAAAGAAAGTCTCCGGAAACAAATCAGGTTTTCTTATGGCATTGTAGACTGGGTCACATTAATGAGACACGATTAACTAAGTTACATAAAGAAGGGTACTTGAATCCGTTCGAGTATCAGTCTTATGCCACTTGTGAATCTTGTCTCATGGGAAAGATGACAAAGACTCCGTTCACTGGACGCGGAGAAAGAGCGAGCAAGCTCTTGGGACTCATACACAGTGATGTGTGTGGTCCAATGTCTACACATGCGTGAAGTGGTTATTCATACTTCATTACTTTCACAGATGATTTCTCTAGGTATGGACATGTCTTCTTAATGAAGCACAAATCCGGGGCCTTTGGGAAATTTCAAGAATACAAGAATGAAGTTGAAAAACAAACCGGCAAAAGTATCAAGATTCTAAGATCGGATCGAGGTGGAGAATACTTGAGTGCCGAGTTTCTGGACTACTTAAAAGAGAATGGAATTCTCTCTCAACTTACTCCTCCATACACACCACAACACAACGGTGTATCGGAAAGGCGGAATCGGACCCTATTGGATATGGTTCGCTCCATGATGAGTAAGGCTGAGTTACCGCGATCTTTCTGGGGTTATGCACTAGAAGTAGCTGCATATCTCTTGAACAAGGCTCCAACCAAGACTGTGCCTACCACCCCATATCAGATGTGGAGTGGGAAGAAACCCTGTCTTAAATATCTTAAGGTATGGGGGTGTCCAGCTTTTGTAAAAAAGCGGAATGCGGACAAGCTCGAGGCACGCTCAGTACTGTGTAAGTTTGTGGGATACCCAAAGAACTCCAGGGGGTATCTTTTCTATTCCGCAGAAGAACAAAAGGTTTTTGTTTCTCCGCACGCCCACTTCTTGGAAACTGAATTTTTAGAAAATCAAATAAGTGGGGGCGCAATAGAACTGGAAGAAATTCCAGAACCACAAGCTATTACTGAAAGCTTGGAAGAGCCAGTAGTTTCAGGAGAACCGGACATTCCTTCGCCGCTCCGCAGAAGTAGTAGGCAGTCTCATCCACCCGAGAGATACTTCGGTTTTCTCATAGACGGGGATAGAGAGGATTGTACAGTTAATTATGATGAGCCTACTAGCTTCCAGCAAGCCATTCAGAGCGGTGACTCGGTAAAATGGCTGGATGCAATGCGGACCGAGATGGAGTCCATGTACACCAACAAAGTTTGGACTTTGGACTTTGCTCCAGAAGGGGTAAAACCCGTAGGCTGCAAATGGATCTTCAGAAAGAAGATTGGTGTAGATGGGCAGGTTGAAACCTATAAAGCTAGGCTCGTTTGCTGCCTTCCACGATTATGAGATCTGGTAGATGGACTATGACGAGACCTTTTCTCCGGTAGCCATGCTTAAATCCATTCGGATCCTTCTTGCCATTGCTGCCTTCCACGATTATGAGATCTGGAAGATGGACGTAAAGACGGCTTTCCTAAATGGAAATTTGGAAGAGTGCGTCTATATGGATCAGCCAGAGGGATTCATTCAGAGTGGGAGCAGCGGTAAAGTGTGCAAGTTGCTCAAGTCCATCTATGGACTTAAGCAGGCATCGCGGAGTTGGAACATCTGCTTTGATGATACTGTCAAAGAATTCGACTTTGTCAAAAACCCAGATGAACCATGCATTTACAGTAAGATTGTAGGGAGAAATGTGGTATTCCTCGTCTTGTACGTAGATGACATTCTCCTAATAGGAAATGATATTCCTATGCTACAGTCAGTCAAAGGATTCTTGTCGCAGAGGTTCTCCATGAAGGACCTGGGCGATGCCAACTACATTCTGGGGATCCAGATCTATCGTGATAGATCTAAGAGGGTGTTGGGACTTTCACAGTCAAGGTACATCGACACCATACTGAAACGATTCAGTATGGAAGATTCCAAGCGCGGTAATCTACCGGCTTGTCACGGAATCACCCTCTCCAAAGAGATGTCTCCCAAGACTGATTTGGAAAGGGCTCGCATGTCATCATTACCCTACGCATCTGCGGTAGGCTCTATTATGTATGCGATGTTGTGTACCAGACCAGATGTAGCATACGCATTGAGCGTTGTAAGCCGGTATCAGTCGAACCCAGGGGAGAAACACTGGATAGCAGTAAAGAACATTCTCAAGTACCTGAGAAGGACTAAGGAGATGTTCTTGGTATATGGCGGAAAAAACCTCCAGATTGAGGCCTTTGCTGACTCCAGCTTCCAGAGTGACAAGGATGACTCCAAGTCCATGTCGGGTTATGTTTTTACCCTCAATGGAGGGGCGGTTTGCTGGAAGAGTTCCAAGCAGGAAACCGTTGCTGACTCAACCATGGAAGCGGAGTACATAGCTGCTTGCGATGCCGCAAAGGAAGCTGTCTGGATGAAGAAGTTCCTCACGGAACTTCAGGTGGTTCCTACCAGTGTTGATCCAATACCGTTGTATTGTGACAACAACGGCGCTATAGCTTTAGCGAAGGAACCCAGGTCCCATCAGAAGTCCAGGCACATTTTGAGGCGGTTCCACCTGATCAGGGAGATCATTGATCGCCGGGAGATCGAGGTAAAGAGAGTAAATTCAGAAGATAACACTGTAGATCCACTCACGAAGGCCTTACCCCAGACTCAGTTCGAGCGGCTGATCGAGATGATAGGTCTTCGATACGCCAGTACATGGCCTTAGTGCAAGTGGGAGATTGTTAGTGTATATGCCCTAGAGGCCATTACTGTATCATACTAGTATGTATATTACTTAATGGAAGCTTGGGATATTCACCTTGTATTGACAATCTTGCTCAAAATAGTAGTATGCTACTTGGTTTTTTTCTGCTTCAATGTGTACATGTGTTTATTTTAGTATATCACCTATACACATTAGTGGAGCCCTTAGGATCTTTGCTTGATTACCAGCGTTGTGATGGCAGTCACACTAGTGGGGGCTGGGTAATCTATAAGCACATCCTTATGCAGGTCCCTAGTCGCAGGACTATCGAGACAGGGCATCGATAATCCAGAGTAGACTAGCGCATGCGCTTCTCATCCCAGAGTGGGAGATGGTCTGTCCCACAGCCATCAGTACGTCGTACTGGAGATAGTATGCGGGTGCTCGTTGGGTTACGAGTACACTGGACAGGACTCGTCGGGAACTGACCGGTTGGTATTATACCTATCGTTAGTTATCAGTTCCCAGGTGACATGAGTACAGCTTAGTCCGCTGACTTGACACTGTCACTTCGCCTCGAGTGTGTTCCCACTGTACTTTGATTACTACCCTACCACGGCTCAAAGGAGTCGTGCAAACAGGTAGTAGTTGGGTGCGGTCCCGAAGCACTTGGAGGCAGTGACGGTTAGACAGGATTTGTCTCTCCCGGTATTGGGGGTTGACATCGCGCTGTGTCTAGGAGAGCCATTACACGAGTAGTCCCTGGCCAGGGCAATCGAGATATACTGGTAGGCTTCCAGTGTTATCTCAGGGTGTTTTGGGCTTCACTCCGACATGACTTGTACCGCTATTAGGGAACTGACGTTTACCGCCCCCCTAGGCCCGCCATGTGATGTATCAGATAAACAGACCGGACTGTACGGAGATTGTCACATTCAGGCTCGGTAGGAGTTCAGATGGGTTTCACCTCGTCAGTCTTCTTGTCGGCATCTACCTGGGGACCGTTACGCACAGCTAGTGCCGCTTGCGGTCTGTGGTTAAACCCACTGCCAGCGTAGTGTCGAGTCTTTAGAGTCCCACACAGAAAGCTATTCGCCTTTAGGCAAAAGAGTAGAGGTCGCATGGTTTTGCGACAGGTCGCATGGTTTTGCGACAGATCGCATGGTTTTGCGGCAGGGTTCGGTCACATCCGTGCACTTATGCACGTACAGTGTCCAGACAGTTTACACTAGCGGGCTTTGGTTTAAGCCAGATCGTAGTGTAAGTATTGGGATTGGATTTATCCAGTATGTATTCGTGTTCCTCGGAACGCGGATGCGGGTGTGTATGCACAGTTGACGGAGAGACAGAGGCAGAGGATTCTCATTAGGGTTGTTGACCGTTGACTGTTGACTATTGACTTTTTGGTCAACCCTAAGGAGAATATGATATATGATTAACAATAATATTAATTAAGTATTGTGGTGACATGGTTGTTGAGGGGTTGACTTTGTTGACTTGTTGACTTTGTTGACCGGTTGACTAGGTTGGACTAGTTGACCATCATGATGACAATGGCTATTATTTCATGGCAAAGACTTTTTACTTGCTTGTTTCTCTTGTGAGAAATGAGTGCATGAAATGATTTAGCCATTTTGACTTGAACCATTTTACACAATACTTGATTATTATTTTTGTGATGATGGTTTTGGATTATGAGAGCCAAGACAGAAAAGTATTCTATCATTCTCATTCTCTCTCTTGTTCTTGAGCTCTCATCTCCTTCCTCTTGCTCTCCCTCTCTTTAGTCTATGGTTCACTTGTCCCATGTGTTGAGAAACAAGAACCATAAAGAAAATCCCAACACACACTTCTCTACTCAATCTAGTTCACAAGGTTTAGCAAACCAAGTGAACTAGTTTCTTCAAAGATCGAAGAAGAAGCCAAAGGTAGAAGCTTTCGAGGTGGATCTATCTTCGGTGCAAGGAGACGACGGAGTGAATCCGGTCCGGACAACCATCGGGGCTTGAAGACGAAGGAGATCAAGAAAGAAAGGTATAACCCCCTAACCGAGTAGTTAACAACTCCTAGTTAGGTTGTTAGTGTTAGTTGTATGTATGCCCTAGAGGCCAGTATTGTACAGATGTTGTATATTATATTGGATGCTTGGACATATATAGAGATGACTTTCTTGCTCGATATGATAGTATGCTATCGGTTACTCTTTATCTTAACATGTACACTAGTCTCTTCATACTGTCTTATAGTTACATGTTGGTAAAGCCCTTAGGATGTGTACTTGACTACCTGGACTATGATGCGGATCATACTAGTGGGGACATGGTAGTCCATAAGTACATCCTTCAAGGTCCCTAGTCGTGGGTATATCGAGACGGGGCATCGATATACCAGTGTAGACTAGCGTATACGCTTCTCGACCCATGTGATGGGCGATGGATGATCCCATATCCATTGGTGTTTGACATCAGAGATGGTGTACGGGTGCTCAGTGGAGACTGGGTACACTGGACGGAATCGCCGAGAATTCCCAGATGGTATTATACCTCACGTCAGATGGCAGTTCTCAGGTGACACTTGTACAGGATAGTGTGTAGACCCGAGATCGTCATAGAGTCTTGTGTGATTCCCACCGTGCTTTGATCTCCACCTTACCACGTCCATGAGGGCGTGCAAAACGGTGGTCTTTGGGCACAGTCCCGAGTCACATGGAGGCAATGAGCGATAGGAGGGGTTTCGTCTCTCCCGGTATTGGGGGTTGATGTTGCGCAGTGCTCGATTGGCCGTAACAGGAAAGTCCCTGGCCAGGGCTGATCAGAGATTTGCTGGTAAGTGTTACCAGTAGTTTCTCGACCAGTTATGAGCCTCACATCGGCACGACTTGTCGGGTTATTGGGGTCTGACGTTTACCACCCCTAGACTTGATATGCGACATATCAGACGAAGAGACCGGACTGTACGGTAAGTGTTACCGGTTGGATTCACAGGGGTATGAGCGGGCTAGCTCGTCGATCTTCTGATCGCTCAATACCCGGATGGCCGTTACGTTTAGCAGACCGCTTGCGGCTTGTGGATGCTTGATATGATCATCATCTGCTACCGGCGTATTGATGAGTCTTTAGAGTCCTACACAGAGGTTTCCTGGTTCAAGAGAAACGAAATAGGAGCGCATATGAGATATGTACGGGACCGAGAATAATGCGTGTATATGATACCGCATTTCATTCTCGCGATATATGTTTCGATTGGTTATATTTGATATGACCTAGTTATCGAATCATTGATTCGATAAGCCGATACATAGGATACTAGTCAGTTATATGCGATATGACCGGATCGTTAAATCAAGTGTTGATTTAATGATTTAATGTATAATTATATATTTGATATATTAATTTTCATTAACTAGTATTGGTTCACTTTAAATGGATTTTCTCACTTAATGTGCAAAAGGTATATGTGATATACTTTTGTGCACATTTTTTTTGTATCATGTTTGATGATACTTGATGATGTGGTTAAGTGTAAAGGTTTAAACCATGGTTAAGTGATGATTAGGGTTTTGGTTTTTCATTTATTTATTTGTTTATTTATTTGGAAAGGATTAAGTTAAGAATGGTGGCTTATTTTGGAGCTATGTTGAAGCTTCTTGAAGCTTTGACAAAGTCCACCATCCTTATCTCATCCTTAACCCTAACCACTCTAACTAACCTTGGTTTAATCTCTCTACACTTGACCATGGTCAAGATATGATAAGTATTCATGTTAGTTTTATTTTAAAATTAGAAAACTTATCATTCTTTCTTGATCTTCTTCTTCTTCCTCAAAAAGAAATCTTGATGCCATCAATAGCAACTTGATTTCTAAAGTGAGAAATCCAATTCTAAAGTGAACCCACCTCCTATTTCTTCACCCTCTACCTCTTGCCAAGTTGTTTTGGGTGTTTTCTTCACAAGTTTCACAAGTTTGTGAAGTCGGAGCTTGAACTTGCGATGCCTCGAGGTAGATCGTCTTTGACACAAAGCCGACGACCTAGCTTGCCCGTTTCTCCGATGAAGCCAACGTTCGAGTTTGGGAATCGAGATGGACAGCGAGAGGATGTCTTCGTGGAGCCAAGGAAGAGGGTAACCGGATCTACAAAGGTTGTAGCATCTAACCTTTAGTTAATATGTTAACTAGTTTAGTTTTTCGCCTAGAATTCTAGTCTAAGATCCGTGTTAGGGTTTCTCGGCACCATAATTTTTAAATTTGGCATGTTCGATGCCTTGTGAGACCTCTATAGGATGCCTAGGAACCCTACAGTGGTATCAGAGCCGAGCTAGAGCCTTAGGCGAAGTCCTGACGGAGTTTGAAGTCCGAACGAACCCGAAACCCCAATTCTATAATGCTCTCTGTACATTTTCTAAAAACCGGGATTTTTCCAGATTAAAAATGCCTAAAAAATTCAGCAGGAATATCTAAGAGTTATGGTGAAACACGATCTCTTGATTCATCTAAACAGCCGCGGAAACGCGGCAAAAGCATGCCTTCTGCCGCGCTTCCGCCGCTCACTGTTCATATTGCGCAATAATGTTTGCACAGTAACTCATATTTAATTATGCTGGATTTTCTGGGAATTTTTAATATTTATTCAAGAGTTGAATTTTCTGGAATTGTTTTGGGGATTCGGTGTTTCGATCGGAGTATCAAATTTCGTCTTTTGTGTATTTCCGGATAATTTTCAGAATATGTTAAAAGTTCGACCGGATATAAATACCCAATTTTTCCCCTGTCGGGAAATTTCCAAGTGTTGGATTTTTCCGTAGTTTAACGACGTTCTAAGTAGTGCAAGTAACGCGATGGACCCTCTAGAAGACAACAAACCTTAACTCGATTATGTGACCGTCTTGAACTGCCCTTTGAACCTTCGGGTTTGGGGCAGTACGGCATGCCACATGTGAGGCGTTGGCTTGACCCTTCTACGGCTGGACCGTTGCTGCTGAGGCACGAACTGAATGTTGTTAGACTTATTTCATGTGTTGAGCTGTATCGGGAAAACTTGGGTATTCGACTGTTCGATCGGAAAGTTTAACATTTTCTGTTTATCTGGAATGTGATACAATAATTGGAATTCACAAACAGTTATGAGATAACTGGATGAATGTTATAAATTTAGCAGTTTAGTCCCATATGATATTGAAAAGAGTTTTCGATGATGAGACTAAAATGCGGGATTTATATCTGTTAGGCATGTGATGTCTAAGTATTTCATTTAATTAGGCATGCGATGTCTGAAAAAGTTGCGGATTCCAATTGTTGTAGTTTTACACTTTCTTTTCTGTGACCGTAAGTGTAGTATGTTCATATCGCCGGTTTCGTTGCTATACGTCAACGACAATTGGGGTTTGCATACTTACTTACGTTGATGACATGTGATGTTATGTGTTGCTGGATATGTTATATTGGATCGTCGTGTTTGAATAGCCGGGGGTTTTTATGTGAGATGAGTGTTTTTTCATTTTCATTCATGTAAAAACTTGTATGTAATATTCTTTTATTTGGGGCACTTCCAGGTCGCGGAAGATGTCACCCTTTGTATATTATTTACTTTTCCGCATTAGGATAGACCCAAGGAGGGGAGCACAAGTAACCGGGTTCTGCGGTCCAGTGGGAGACCAACTCGAGGAGTCGAGTCCGGGTCTCCTAAGCCTAGAATTGGCAGGGTTGCTTGCCGCTCTCGTAGGGGTCTAGGGGTGTGGGATTGGCTATTCATCACGACCGTGGAATCCGTGTTTTATACTGGCTCGTATTGAAAACACGGACGTCCTAGTATATCCAACATTTCATATGTTTCTTCTGCTGCGATTTCTGAGATGAGATTCTGTGATGGATATAGTATATAGTATATATGATATATTATATAGACGTTTCTTATGTTTTACACCCGCGCTAGCCCTGCCCTGCTCTGTCGTTAGTTACCTAACCTAACGGTGCACGAGGGGACATCGAGGCGAATGCGGATGGCATAAGCGTACGTCATATCTATCTGTGATGTTTAGGTATTTAAATGATGGGACTTCATTAATGTGATTAATGAAAGGAAAGAAACCTAAGATGTTGTAGAATCAGATTTTAAATAAAACAGGTAGCTACAGTTCTTGCTTTGCACAGTGGTATATATGATATACCCTGCACCTTTTTCGATGAGGAAAGGACCGAGATCCCTTCACCGGGAGTGACTCCTTTAGCAATAACTGGCAGATGCTACACACTCGGTTTGCTTTTGACTGCTTTTGCGTTTTTGCTTTGCACAGCGATATATATGATATATCCCGCACCTCATTCGACGAGGAAAGGGCCGACGATCCCTTCACTGGGAGTGACCCCTTTAGCAAAACTAGAAAAGCCTCAAAATCATTCCATTTTAAAACTTCATTTGATTCTACAACGATATCAAGTTCATTACGCTT
Source organism: Agapanthus africanus (assembly GCA_030015575.1). NCBI lineage: Eukaryota > Viridiplantae > Streptophyta > Magnoliopsida > Asparagales > Amaryllidaceae > Agapanthus > Agapanthus africanus. Next base: position 164,288,451 of record CM057343.1, on the reverse strand, counting down.
ATGGTTTTTATGAAAAACCTGCGTAGCCCTCCGTCATTTCAGATAAGTATTAGTTAGTATTCGTGCTGCGGTAGTTTGGCCTCCGTCAAGGCACAGTGTACTGTAGCTAACTAGTGCTTATCTGCTAGCATATGATGCGATTGGATTAGGGTATTCGTACGGCGTTGTTTGGCCTCCGTCAAGGGTCGTGCGGGTGGGTTTAATTCAATCAGGAAATGACGGGTTGAACTTGACTAGCACACTATGGGTTGTTTGGCCTCCGTCAAGGTCATAGGATGCTAGGGGCAAAATATTATCGGGAATTTCAAGTGTTGAAATTTGCAATGAGATTGCATACCTTCTATGAGGTAGTTGGATCCCGATACCCGCTGCGAGTAAGAGTTACTCCTGGGAGAGTTTTACACATTACAATTAGCCGATCAAGTAGGTGTCTAGAAAGGTGTTGACGAGGTTACGCCTCTGGGAAAATGAGGTTTACATTAATTAGGTTCGTGCGAAAGCACGGGGGACCTCCCTCAAAGTACCGACACTGGCCTGGCTGAAAGATTGGCGAACTTGTAGTGTGTAATTAATCCCGGCTAGTCTTTCCTTTTAGGGTTTGAAGGAAGATTTGATAAAAAGCAGTGGGAGCCATCCTGATTAGATAAGATAATAACCAATCTGATCTTGCACGAGCATACGCTAAAGTGTTTTCTTCTCTCTCTCTCCAGGTAGCGACCATTTCATGCCCTAATGAAGATAATAATATGGATGTATTGACCGAACCCGCATGTTATACTGTGCTGGGGAACGTTGGTTCCATTCATTCTTATAAGAGTTATAGGAATGAACAGGATATAGGGGAATACCAGGATTTCCATGCCACCCGAATGAAGAAAGTACATGCTGATGCATTTTCTTCGGGTGTGTTCGTTACTGAGAACTGTTTCTCCATTTGCTCTACGTCCTGGGTATTGGATACCGGGTCAGGATCCCATATATGTAATCAGTTACATGGGCTTAAGAAAGGTAGAGAACTTGGAGAAGGAGATAAAGACATTAGAGTTGGAAATGGTGCAATTGTTGCAGCTAAGACTGTCGGGGAATATCACCTTGTATTACCAACTGGTAATATATTGGTTCTGAACGAATGCTATTACATGGCGAACCTGATATGCAACATTATATCGGTTTCTTTATTAAGTAAAGAGGGATATAATTTTGTATTACAGGACAATGTTATGAACATTTTCCATAACCAAAAGTTGGTTGGATCAGGCACGTTGTGCAATGGCATTTATGTTCTAAACCAATCAACAGTTCTGAGTATAACAAACACACACAAGAGGAAGAGTTCAGAACTGAACGATTCTTTCTTGTGGCATTGTAGACTAGGTCACATCAATGCGACACGACTGACAAAGTTGCATAAAGATGGATATTTGAAACCTTTCGAATTTTCATCCTATGACACTTGCCAGTCATGTCTCAAAAGCAAGATGACCAAGACTCCGTTTACGGGACACGGAGAAAGAGTTACTGAACTCTTGGGACTGATACATAGTGATGTATGCGGTCCCATGTCTACACATGCCAGGGATGGTTCTTCATACTTCATTACATTCACTGACGATCTCTCTAGGTTCGGGTATGTGTTCCTGATGAAACACAAATCAGAAGCTTTTGAGAAATTTAGGGAATATAAACAAGAAGTTGAGAACCAAACCGGAAAAAGTATTAAAATCCTTCGATCTGATCGAGGAGGAGAATACTTAAGCAATGAATTCCTGGACTTCCTAAAAGAGAATGGGATTCTCTCTCAGCTGACTCCTCCATATACACCACAGCACAACGGTGTATCGGAGCGGAGAAATCGCACCCTATTAGATATGGTGCGCTCTATGATGAGTACAGCTGAGTTACCTATTTCCTTCTGGGGATATGCACTGGAGACTGCTGCATACCTACTGAATAGAGTTCCGACCAAATCAGTGCCTACCACTCCATATGAGATATGGAATGGCAAAAGACCATGTCTTAATTTTATTCAGATATGGGGTTGTCCGGCCTATGTTAAAACACAAAATCCGGACAAGCTCGAGGCAAGGTCTGTTCTATGTAAGTTTGTTGGATATCCCAAACATTCGCGAGGGTATATCTTCTACCACTCCGAGGAACAAAAAGTGTTTGTTTCTCGACATGCTACTTTCTTAGAAAAAAGTTTTCTTATGAAACAGATAAGTGACATTGAGGTAGAACTGGAAGAGGTTCCAGCAATACAGACTACAACAGAAGATTTGGTTGAACCAGAGGATTCTGTAGTTCCCGATGAACCCCAGCCTCTCCGCCGATCTAGTAGGGTTCCTCGCCAACCTGAGAGATACTACGGTTTTCTCATTGATGGTGGCAGTGAGGATTGCATCATGGAGGATGATGACCCAACTAGCTTCGAGCAGGCCATCACGAGTGGGGACTCAGTGAAATGGCTGGATGCTATGCGGTCCGAGATGGATTCTATGTACACCAACAATGTATGGACTTTGGAAGTTGCTCCTGAAGGGGTAAAACCCATTGGGAGCAAGTGGATCTTCAAGAAGAAACTTGGTGTAGATGGGAAAGTGGAGACTTTCAAAGCTAGACTTGTAGCAAAGGGTTTTCGTCAAAGACCAGGTGTGGACTATGACGAAACCTTTTCTCCAGTGGCTCTGCTTAAATCCATCCGGATCATGCTTGCCATTGCTGCATATCATGACTACGAAATCTGGCAAATGGATGTTAAGACCGCCTTTCTAAATGGTGATTTAGAAGAGTGCGTGTACATGACTCAGCCAGAGAGCTTCGTAGACAGTGGGAGCAGCGGGAAGGTGTGCAAGCTGCTTAAATCCATTTATGGATTAAAGCAAGCATCGCGGAGTTGGAACATCTGCTTTGACGTCGTTATCAAAGAGTTTGATTTCGTCAAAAATCCAGATGAACCTTGTATCTACAAGAAGGTCGCAGAGAGTAAGGTTGTCTTCCTCGTATTGTACGTGGACGACATACTCTTGATAGGAAATGATATTCCTATGCTGCAAGCGGTCAAGCTCTTCTTATCACAAAGATTCTCAATGAAAGATCTTGGTGATGCCTCCTGCATATTGGGAATTAGGATCTATAGAGATAGATCCAAACGGATTTTGGGATTGTCCCAATCCAGGTACATTGACACCATACTAAAGAGGTTTAGTATGGAAGAGTCCAGGCGTGGGAACTTGCCCACGATCTCTGGAGTCACTCTCTCCAAAGAGATGTCTCCCAAGACTGATTTGGAGAGAGCTCGCATGCAAGGGATACCCTATGCTTCGGCAGTAGGCTCTATCATGTATGCGATGCTATGTACCAGACCCGATGTAGCATACTCACTAAGTGTAGTGAGCAGGTATCAAGCTGATCCTGGAGAGAGTCACTGGACAGCTGTGAAGAGCATTCTCAAGTACTTGCGAAGGACTAGAGATATGTTCTTGGTGTATGGTAACGGAGAGCTCCAAGTGGAGTCCTTTACCGATTCGAGCTTCCAGAGTGATAAGGACGACTCTAAGTCGCAGTCGGGCTTTGTCTTTACCCTTTACGGAAGGGCGGTTAGCTGGAAGAGTTCCAAGCAGGAAACCGCGGCAGACTCGACGATGGAGGCTGAATACATCGCTGCCAACGATGCTGCCAAAGAGGCTGTCTGGGTCAAGAAGTTCATTACTGAACTTGGAGTGGTTCCATCCATTGAGCGTTCAATACCTTTGTATTGCGATAACAATGGAGCGGTGGCTTTAGCCAAGGAACCCAGGTCCCATCAGCGATCCAGGCATATTCTGAGGCGGTATCACCTGATCCGGGAGATAGTTGATCGCCGGGAGATCGAGGTCAGGAGAGTTGACACGAAGAACAACACGGCGGATCCACTCACGAAGGCCATTCCCCAGACACAGTTTGAGAGACTCTTCGGGATGCTCGGTATGCGATACTACAGCAGCTGGCCCTAGTGCAAGTGGGAGATTGTTAGTTGTATGTATGCCCTAGAGGCCAGTATTGTACAGATGTTGTAAATTATATTGGATGCTTGGACATATATAGAGATGACTTTCTTGCTCGATATGATAGTATGCTATCTGGTTACTCTTTATCTTAACATGTACACTAGTCTCTTTATACTGTCTTATAGTTACATGTTGGTAAAGCCCTTAGGATGTGTACTTGACTACCTGGACTATGATGCGGATCATACTAGTGGCGACATGGTAGTCCATAAGTACATCCTTCAAGGTCCCTAGTCGTGGGTATATCGAGACGGGGCATCGATATACCAGTGTAGACTAGCGTATACGCTTCTCGACCCATGTGATGGGCGATGGATGATCCCATATCCATTGGTGTTTGACATCAGAGATGGTGTACGGGTGCTCAGTGGAGACTGGGTACACTGGACGGACTCGCCGAGAACTCCCAGATGGTATTATACCTCACGTCAGATAGCAGTTCTCAGGTGACACTTGTACAGGATAGTCTGTAGACCCGAGATCATCATAGAGTCTTGTGTGATTCCCACTGTGCTTTGATCTCCACCTTACCACGTCCATGAGGGCGAGCAAAACGGTGGTCTTTGGACACAGTCCCGAGTCACATGGAGGCAATGAGCGATAGGAGGGGTTTCGTCTCTCCCGGTATTGGGGGTTGATGTTGCGCAGTGCTCGATTGGCCGTAACAGGGAAGTCCCTGGCCAGGGCTGATCAGAGATTTGCTGGTAAGTGTTACCAGTAGTTTCTCGACCCGTTATGAGCCTCACATCGGCACGACTTGTCGGGTTATTAGGGTCTGACGTTTACCACCCCTAGACTTGGTATGCGACATATCAGACGAAGAGACCGGACTGTACGGTAAGTGTTACCGGTTGGATTCACAGGGGTATGAGCGGGCTAGCTCGTCGATCTTCTGATCGCTCAATACCCGGATGGCGGTTACGTTTAGCAGACCGCTTGCGGCTTGTGGAAGCTTGATATGATCATCATCTGCTACCGGCGTATTGACGAGTCTTTAGAGTCCTACACAGAGGTTTCCTGGTTCAAGCGAAACGAAATAGGAGCGCATATGAGATATGTGCGGGACCGAGAATAATGCGTGTATGTGATACCGCATTTCATTCTCGCGATATATGTTTCGATTGGTTATATTTGATATGACCTAGTTATCGAATCATTGATTCGATAAGCCGATACATAGGATACTAGTCGGTTATATGCGATATGACCGGATCGTTAAATCAAGTGTTGATTTAATGATTTAATGTATAATTATATATTTGATATATTAATTTGCATTAACTAGTATTGGTTCACTTTAAATGGATTTTCTCACTTAATGTGCAAAAGGTATATGTGATATACTTTTGTGCACATTTTTTTTGTATCATGTTTGATGATACTTGATGATGTGGTTAAGTGTAAAGGTTTAAACCATGGTTAAGTGATGATTAGGGTTTTGGTTTTTCATTTATTTATTTGTTTATTTATTTGGAAAGGATTAAGTTAAGAATGGTGGCTTATTTTGGAGCTATGTTGAAGCTTCTTGAAGCCTTGACAAAGTCCACCATCCTTATCTCATCCTTAACCCTAACCACTCTAACTAACCTTGGTTTAATCTCTACACTTGACCATGGTCAAGATATGATAAGTATTCATATTAGTTTTATTTTAAAATTAGAAGACTTATCATTCTTTCTTGATCTTCTTCTTCTTCCTCAAAAAGAAAGCTTGATGCCATCAATGGCAACTTGATTTCTAAAGTGAGAAATTCAATTCTAAAGTGAACCCACCTCCTATTTCTTCACCCTCTACCTCTTGCCAAGTTGTTTTGGGTGTTTTCTTCACAAGTTTCACAAGTTTGTGAAGTCGGAGCTTGAACTTGCGATGCCTCGAGGTAGATCGTCTTTGACACAAAGCCGACGACCTAGCTTGCCCGTTTCTCCGATGAAGCCAACGTTCGAGTTTGGGAATCGAGATGGACAGCGAGAGGATGTCTTCGTGGAGCCAAGGAAGAGGGTAACCGGATCTACAAAGGTTGTAGCATCTAACCTTTAGTTAATATGTTCACTAGTTTAGTTTTTCGCCTAGAATTCTAGTCTAAGATCCGTGTTAGGGTTTCTCGGCACCATAATTTTTAAATTTGGCATGTTCGATGCCTTGTGAGACCTCTATAGGATGCCTAGGAACCCTACAGTTAGTTAGATGTTTAACAAAGATCCGGTTTTGAGTCCATGTTACCACCTCCAGAAAAAAAAAATTTCACCAAATTCCGCATGCCCGAAAGTACCGGGAGAGGTAGCATGGACTTACATTAACCATTAGGACGTCAGTGGTACTAGATGTACGTAACAGGATACCAGGTATTGATCAAAAGGGAGGTCGATGAGCGAACTCATCCTGACACCCTACTGAGCCTGTCAGTGACAATATCCGTACAGTTCGGTCCGTTCGTCTATGAGTATCGCATGTCGGGCCTAGAGGGTTGGTAAAAGTCAGACCCCCAAAAGCGGTACAAGTCGTGTCGGAGTGTAGCCTAGAACACCCTGAGATACTACTGGAATACCTACCAGTAAATCTCCTGCCTTGGCCAAGGTCTTCGTGTAATGGCTCTCCTAGACACAACGCGATCTCACCCCCAATACCGGGAGAGACGAAACCCCTGCCGATCCGCTCACTGCCTCCATGTGGCTCAGGAATATACCCAACTAAAACCTGTTTACACGACTCCTTTGAGCCGTGGTAGGGTAGTAATCAAAGCACAGTGGGAACTCATACAAGACAAATGACGATCTCAGGTCGATGAACTAACCTGTACACATGTCACCAGGGAACTGCTATCTGACGTCAAGTATAATACCAACTAGAATGCTCCCGGCGAGCCCTGTCCAGTATTCTCATAACCCAATTAGCACCTGTATACATCTTAGGTGAACCAACTGACACCAATGGCTTGTGAGACCAGCCACCGCCCCTCGTCGGGGTCTCGACTGTATACACTAGTCTGCTCTGGAGTATCGATGCCCTGTCTCGAAACTCCCTCGACTAGGGACATTTTAAGGATGTGCTTATATAGACCCCAGCTACCACATATTTGATCTCCATCAAGCAAAAATCATAAGGGCTCTATCAATGTGTAATAGTGATATGTAAGGTCACCTAATGCTGTACACGATGATAAAGATAAACCAGATAGCATACTTTCATCTTGAGTAAGACTGTCCTACCGGTATAGGTCCTCCCTCAATCATTGCAATCACGTGCCTGCGATCCAATAATTGACTTTGAGGGCACTATATCCAACACCATCATCGAGTCTTCTACGGTGTCTTGCTTGGAACTCTTCCAACACACCGCCCCTCCGTTGAGGGTAAAGACAAAACCCGAGACCGACTTACTGTCGTCCTTATCACTTTGTAATCTCGAATCGGTAAACGACTCCACCTGTAGTTCACCGTTACCATACACCAAGAACATTTCTTTATTCCTTCTCTAGTACTTAAGAATGTTCTTCACAGCTGTCCAGTGGTTTTCTCGAGGATCTGATTGATACCTTCTCACCACACCTGAGTAAGCTACATCCGGTCTGGTACATACCATCACATATATGATAGAACCTTCTGCCGAAGCATAGGGTATCCCTTGCCTGCGAGCCCTCACCAAATCAGTCTTGGAAGACATCTCTTTGGAGAAAGTGATTCCTGAACAAGCGGCTACATTACCTCGCTTGGAATCTTCCATACTAAACTTCTTTAGTATGGTGTCTATGTACCTGGATTGGGAAAATCCCAACATCCGTTTAGATCTATCTCTGTAGATCTTCATCCCTAGGATGTAGGAGGCATCACAATGATCTTTCATGGAGAACTTGAGTGATAAGAAGAGCTTGACCGAGTATAACATAAGAACATCGTTTCTTATCAAGAGTATGTCATCCACGTGCAATATGAGGAATACCACATTACTCTTTATTTCCTTCTTATATATACAAGGTTCATCTATATTTTTGATGAAGTCAAACTCTTTGATAGCTTCATCAAAACAGATGTTCCAACTCCGCGACGCCTGCTTTAATCCGTAGATGGATTTAAGCAGCTTGCACACTTTTCCGCTGCTCCCACTGTCTACGAAGCCCTCTGGCTATGTCATGTACACGCTCTCTTCTAAATCACCATTTAGAAAAGCGGTCTTGATGTCCATCTGCCAGATTTCGTAGTCACGGTATGCAGCAATGGCAAGTAGGATCCTGATGGACTTAAGCACGGTGACAGAAGAAAAGGTTTCATCATAGTCGGCACCAGGTCGTTGACGACAACCTTTTGCTACAAGTCTAGCTTTGAAAGTCTCAATTTTTCTAGCTACACCAATCTTCTTTTTGAAGATCCACTTGCTCCCAATGGGTTTTACCCCTTCAGGAGCAACATCCAAATTCCATACTTTGTTGGTGTACATGGATTCCATCTCGGATCGCATAGCATCAAGCCATTTCATAGAGTCTCCACTTGTGATGGCCTGCTCGAAACTATTAGGGTCATCATCTTCCATGATGCAATCCTCGCTCCCACCGCCTACTAGAAAACCGCAGTATCTCTCAGGTGGGTGAGGAACCCTACTAGATCTGTGGAGTGGCTGGGGTTCGTTGGGTACTATTGGATCCTCTGGTTCCACCAAATCGTCAGTTGTGGTTTGTATTGCTGGAACTTCTTCCAGTTATACCTCACTGCCACTAATTTCTTTTACAAGAAATTCCTTTTCTAAAAAGGTAGCATGTCGAGAAACAAACACCTTTTGTTCACCTGAGTGGTAGAAGATATACCCTCGCAAATACTTAGGATATCCTACAAATTTGCACAATACTGACCTGGCCTCGAGCTTGTTCGGATTTTTTGTTTTCATATAGACCGGACAACCCCATAACTTAAAAATATTAAGACATGGTTTCTTCCCTTTCCATATCTCATATGGAGTGGTAGGTATATATTTGGTGGGGACCATATTCAATAGGTGTGCGGCTGTCTCAAGCGCATACCCCCAAAAGGATATGGGTAACTCAGCATTACTCATCATAGAGCGCACCATATCCAATTGGGTGCGATTCCTCATCTCCGAAACACTATTGTGTTGTGGTGTATATGTAGGAGTATGCTGAGAGAGAATCCCATTCTCTTTTAAATAATCCCGAAATTCTGTGCTCAAGTATTCTTCTCCTCGATCAGATCGAAGGACTTTAATACTTTTGACCGTCTGGTTTTCAACTTCGCACTTATATTCCATGAATTTCTTAAAAGCTTTAGACTTGTGTTTCAACAGGAACACATGTCCGTATCTTGATAGATCATCGGTGAATGTAATAAAATACGAGAAACCATTTCTGGCATGTGTAGACATGGGACAACATATATCACTATGTATACGTCCCAAGAGTTCGGTAGCTCTTTCTCCGTGTCCAGTAAATGGAGTTTTGGTCATCTTTCCTTTGAGACATGACTGGCAAGTTTCATAAGATGAAAATTCGAACGGATTCAAATATCCATCTTTATGCAACTTAGCCAGTCTTGTCACATTGATATGACCTAGTCTACAGTGCCACTAGAAGGCTTCGTTCATTTCTGAACTTTTCTTCTTGTTTGCGTTCTGTACGTTAAAAATTGTACTTTGATTATGAACGTATATACCGTTACATAACGTACCAAATCCAATCAAAACTTGATTCTGGAAAATGTTCATAACATTATCCTCTAATGTGAGATTATATCCTTCTTTAGTTAGAAAAGAAACCGATATAATGTTGCACATCATTTTTGGTACGTAGTAACAGTCGTTCAGAATCAATGTATTACCAGTTGATAATACAAGGTGATAGTCGCCAACTGCCTTGGCTGCAACAATTGCACTATTCCCTACTGTTAGGGATTTATCACACTTTCCCAGTTCTTTACCTTTCTTTGGCCCATGTAACAAATTACATACGTGGGATCCTGATCCGGTATCCAATACCTAGGACGTAGAACAAATTGAGAAACAGTTCTCGGTAATGAACACACCCAAAGAAGATGCATCAACCTGTTATTTCTTCGTACGAGTGGCACGGGATTCCTGATATTCCCCTATTTCTAAGGAACCAACGTTCCCTAACTCAGTATAATAAGAGGGTTCGGTCAATACATCCATATTATTATCTTGATTAAGGCGTGACATTGGTTGTTGCCTGGAGAGAGAGAGAAGGGAATGCGTTAGCGTGCGCTCTTTGCAAGATTAGATTGGTTATTATCTTATCTAATCAGGATGGCTCCCACTAGTTTTATCAAATCTTCCTTCAAACCTTAAAAGGTAATATTAGCCAAGATTAATTACACCCTACATGTTCGCTAATCGTTCGACCAGGAAGGTATTGGTAATCCGAGAGAGGTTCCCCGTGCTTTCGCACAGACCTAATTAAAATAAACCTCGTTTTCCTAGAGGCATAACCCCGTCGACACCTTTCTAGATACCTACTGTATTAGATAATTCTAAAGTGCAAAATTCTCCCAGGAGTAACTCTTACTCGTAGTGGGTATCGGGATCCAACTATCATATAGAAGGTATGCAATCTCAGTGCAAATTTCAACACTTGAAATTCCCAATAATGTTTTTACCCCTAGCTTCCTATGACCTTGACGAAGGCCAACAAACCATAGGCCGCTAGTCATGTTTAACCCATTCATTTCGTAGCTGAATTAAACCCACCCACACGACCCTTGACGAAAGCAAATAAAGTCGCACGACTCCCCTAATCCAATCACATCACATGCTGGCAGATAAGCATTGATCAGCTACCGCACACTACGCCTTGACGAAGGCCAACAAACGTAGCACGAATACTAAAAAGTACTTATCTGATATGACGGAGGGCTACGCGGATTTTTAAGAAAATCATGAGCGTTACGAACTTGATATTGTTGTAGAATCTAGTGATTTTGAACAGGAGTGTTTTTTAGGCTTTTCTAGCTTCGCTAAAGAGGTCATTCCCGGTGAAGGGATTTCGGCTCTTTCCTCATCGAATGAGGTGCAGGATATTCAGGAATACCATTATGCAAAGCAGGAACTAGAGAAGCTATCAAAAACAAAACCGAGTAGGTCGTAGTATTTGCTAGTTTCGCTAAAGAGGTTACTCCCAGTGAAGGGATCTCGGCTCTTTCCTCATCGAATGAGATGCTGGATATTCATCAAGGAATACCACCATGCAAAGCAAAAACTAGAGCTGCCCTTTTTGAAAATTTGATTCTACAACATCTTTTGGTTTCTTTCTTTTCATTAATCTCATTAATGAAGTCTCATCAATTAATGTTTCCTAAACATTACAGAAAAATGAAAAAAAAATAGAACGTACGCTTATTCCATCTGAATTCGCTACGGGGCCCCGTCATGCACCGTTAGGTTACTTAACTACCGGAAGAGCGGGGGCTGGAATAGCGTGGGTGCAAAACATAAGCAACGTTTATTATATATCATATATATAATAGTACATTCGTCTCACGCAGTTATATGATCAACATCACAGAATCAAGCAGCAGAAGCAATATATGAAATATTGGATATACCAGGATATCTGTGATTTTAAATTTAGCCAGTAATATAAAACACAGATTCCACGGTCGTGATGAATAGCCAAAACCACATACCTGGACCCCTACGAGAGACGCAAGCAACCCTGCCAATTCTAGAGTTAGGAGACCCAGTCTCAACTCCTTGAGACGGTCTCCTACTGGACTACAGAACCCGGTTACTTGTGCTCCCCGCCTTGGGTCTATCCTAATGCGGAAAAGTAAATAATATACAACAATGGTGACATCATCCTCAACCCGGAAGTGCCCCAATAAAAGAATATTACATATAGATTTTATATGAATGAAAATAAAAACTCTCATCTCACATAAAACCCATCGGCTATTCTTTCACGACGATCCAATAAATCATATCAACAGCAACACATGATATCACATATTATCAATGTAAGCAAATATGGGTATCCCTAAAACTTGTTGACATATAGCGACGAGATTGGGATACCCCACATATTACACTTACGGTCGCAGAAAAGAAAACAGAAAACTACAACAGTTAGAATCCTCAATATCCATAGACGTCATAAACCAGGAGTATCTCATATTCCGGATTTTATGCCTAACTTATAAAACTTGCATTTTAGTCTCAAATTAAAAAATCTTTTCAATTGGTTGTCGGATAATTCAACAAGATTCCCGACTTAGTAATCACGTACAATACACAATTGCGACAGAGTTTTGATCCGAATCAAAACTTCATGGAAATCAATCAATTGAGACTAAACGGTTAGGTTTACAATATACTAACTAGTTTTCATAAAACTAATTAATCCGGATTCTAATAATTATATCACACATCACAAAGCTTGTATAGTAACCGTGACATTAGAATTCCGCATGCAATTAGCCAACTAAACCAATTTTTCCAAAACATTGAAAAATCCAGTAAGCTAAAGTTCCAAAAATGATTGTTTTAAGCCAATTCAGGAGTCGAAATGAACTCGAATCCCGCCCGAATTTTCGCGGAGGTGAAGATCCCAAAATTAACTGTTGATTTGGGGGGCTTGGGTGTGTACCCACCCCCGGGGGCCACCACGAAGTGGCCCCCTAGGGTAGGCAGACCTGAGAGCACCCAGTTGTGGTGCTCTCAGGTCACACAACCCCAAGGCCACCTTGTAGTGGTCTTGGGGTATGGGTTGGGCCTTTGGCCCCACCCGGGGTATCCCCGAGGTGCGCATGCTCCACCCCACGGCTTCTTGGTTCAAACCGTGAGCCCGCGGGGTGTGCAAACAACTCAAAACATCATTTTTTGAAACAGATTTTTATTAACAGTTTTTACGCGACTAAAACAGTGGATTTGTAACGTCGCTACAAGTTAACCTAATGTTCTAGATTGGCTCTGATACCATGAAAGTCGACCTTAGCACCATCATGAGGTTCTAAAGGCATCAAGCATGCCAAATTTTAAATTTTTATTAGGTGCTAAGCTAGACTAACAAGATCTTTACTAGATTATTAGGGTTTGCCTTTGTGATGTGATGAACTAAAGAGAAGAAAAGAGCATACAACCTTTGTAGTTCGAGTCCTTCTCTTTAATAGCTCCGGGTTGTGCTCCATGTGACTCTACTAGGCTCCTCTTCATGATGAAAGAACCTCTTTCGTGATCTTCGCGCCAAAGACGATCCACCCGAAGTCCATAAGTTCAAGCTAACTCTTCACTAATCTCATTAGTGAAGGCGACACTTCACATCAAATTGCTAATCTAATGTGTGATGGTGAAGTATGGGTTTAATTTTCTCACTAGGGTTTTTCAAGTTCAATGATTCACATCACATGCGAGGGTTTGAACTTAGAAGTGAGGTGAAGAAAATTGTAGAGAGCAGGAGAGAGCTAGAGCTAAAGAAATGGATAAGGCATGAAGAATGAAAATGATGAGAGTTAACTCAAAATGGCTCTCTATTTCCTCACTTATTCAAGCATGGAATAAAATTGCAATTCTAAATTGCAACCATGCTTGAATAGTGAGTCAAGACTAATATACAAATAATAAAACCCATGCCTTGCCCATTCGACAAATATCTCCACAATTTAAACACCATTTTTCTATTTTCTTAAAATAGAAAAACATGCCATGCTTCATATAATATATATATATATATATATATCAAATATACATTAATATATATATATAAAGTAATTAGTGAGCTAATGATATTAGTTAATATATAATTAACTCAAATATAATTTATATCAAATTATTAAATCAACACTTGATTTAATAATCCGGTTATATCATATATGACCGACTAATATCATTTATCTATTTATCACATTATCAAATCAACACTTGATTCGATAATCTGGTTATATCACATATAACCAAACTGATACCAGATAACTGCCAGATTACAATACGGTATCACATACACGTATTTAATCAGGCCCACACACATATCGCATATGTGACCTACTTGTTTTCGCTTGAACCAGAAAACTTTTGTGTGGGACTCTAAAGACTCGTCAATACGCCAGCAGTAGGTGATGATCACATCAAGCACCTACAAGCCGTCAGCGATACTAGCTGGACCTAACGGCTACTCGGGTATTGAGCGATATGAAGATCAACAAGCAAGCTTGTCCATACTCCACATGAAGCCTATCGGTAATACTACCGTACAGTCCAGTCTCTTCATCTGATATGTCGCATATCATGTCTAGGGGTGTTAAATTTCAGACCTCAGTAACATGATAAGTCATGCCAATGTCTGGCCTATAACGGTTTGAGAAACTACTGATAACTCTTATCAGTAAATCTCAGCAACAGCCCTGGCCAGGGACTTCCAGTTATATCCAATCGAGCATAGCGCAGCATCAACCCCTAATACCGGGAGAGACGAAACTCCTCCTATCGCTCATTGCCTCCATATGACTCGGGACTGTACCCAAAATACACCTGCTTGTATAACATTTTGAAATACTTAAGATAATTAAATATTTTATTTATTTAATTAAAAATATTATTTTAAATTTTATTGTAATAAAAAGACATTTTAATATGTGGTAAAGTAATTTAGTAAAGAGAGTAGTTTGTTTATATAATATAAAGTGTCATAAGGGGTTTTGTGGAAAGTTTAGTTCTTTATGAGAATTGGAGTTGTGTGAGGGTTTATATGTGTTAGGTCATGGTTAAGTTTAATTCAAACCTCATATATACCACACCCTAGGTTAAACATCAAGCCCACACCTCCTACTTGCATGAATACACACCATCCTTTATGGTGACACCTCCTTCTAACATTATCAATTCATATTTTTGTTTTCCTTATTTTTTTCAGTTGGTATATTATGTTTGGAAAAAATTTACCAAGCTTAGTAAAAATCCTAGACCTCACTTAAGAAAGAGAAAAGGAAAGTAAAGCTAAGTACTTGTGTTCCTCAACTCAAACCCTCAAGCTAGGACCTTATGTACTTGTGCATCACTTGAAGAGTTATTCCAATTGATCATTCAGTTTGGTATGATTTCCTATCCTGTAGATTTTATACTGTTTTAGTATAGAAGTATGATATCGGTAAATATCATATTTGGATAGATTATTGTTCTGTTTTCAATCTGCTATAGTCTAGCTGATCTGTAAAAAAATCAAACGGTACTTTAGACTTGTAAATTAGACCTAGAATATACACTAGAAACACGAACTTATTCTAGAAATTTTCGACCGGCGACAATCCAAAATTTCCCGATCTCCCCGGTTATTAGTGGGAGTTTGATTTTGAGTTTTTTTGGGAAGCTCTCTGTATATTTTTTAGGGTATTTGGTATATTTTGATTATGTTATATATTCTGTATATAAAATCTGGAAGCAAATTCTTGTTTTGGTTATAATTCTAAATACGATATGGATATTTCGTGTCACGATTCTGTTTTCCCAGTTACGAACAACATTGGGTTAGCTCAGGTTAGTATAGGTTTTAGATAGTTCACAATATTCGCATGTAGAACGTTTAGTATGTATGTCATGTAGTTTTCACATTTTTGCCGTATCGGAGTTTAGCCGTTTCATATACGAAAGTTAATTTCGATGTTAGGTTCGACTGCGGGGACTTCAGAGGCTTCAAGGAAGGGAAAGGGATTGATGATATCCGAGTAGATTCGACGTGTTCCGGTGAGTAGACTAAATATCTACCGGGGGATTTTGTATGGATGGCGTAATACGCCCGTGATTATAAGTTTAGTTATAATTGTTTCCCATTTACATTGTGTATATAATTAGAACTAAAAACTTCATCATATGCATTCATATCTATAAATCACCATGTCTAACAATTGCTAGGACACTGTTAGTGTATATGCCCTAGGAGCCATTATTGTATCATACTAACTTATATATTACTTAATGGAAGCTTGGGATATTCACAGTTATATTAACAGTCTTGCTAAACATGGTAGTACGCTACTTGGTTTATATATATCTTAATATGTGTATATGATAGCATATCGAGAATACATATTGATAGAGCCCTTAGGATCTTGCTTGACTACCTGTGTTGTGATAGCAGTCACACTAGTGGGGGCTGGGTAGTCTACAAGCACATCCTTTTTCAGGTCCCTAGTCGTAGGATTATCAGACAGGGCATCGATACTCCGGAGTAGACTAGTGTGTACGCTTCTCATTCCAGCAGGGGAAATGGTTTGTCCCACAGGAATTAGTATGTTGTACTGGAGATAGTATACAGGTGCTCGTTGGGTTACGGGTACACCGGACAGGACTCGCAGGGAACTGTTGGTTGGTATTATACCCGTTGTCAGTTAACAGTTCCCAGGTGACATGAGTACAGCATAGTCCGCAGAATTGACACTGCTGCTTCGTCTCGAGTGTGTTCTTACTGTTCTTAGATTGCTACCCTACCACGGCTCAAAGGAGTCGTGCAAACAGGTAGCAGTTGGGTGCAGTCCCGAAGCACTTGGAGGCAGTGGCGGTTAGATAGGATTTGTCTCTCCCGGTATTGGGAGTTGATATCACGCTGTGTTTGGAAAGCCATTACGCAAAGTCCCTGGCCAGGGCAAACAAGATTTACTGGTAGGATTTCCAGTAGCTTCTCAAGGTGTAATGGGCTTTGCTCTGACATGACTTATACTGCTTTTAGGGGACTGACGCTTGCCTCCCCCATAGGCCTGATATGCGATAGTCTTAGACGAACAGACCGGACTGTACAGAGATTGTCACATCAGGCTCAGTACGAGTTCCGATGGGTTTCCTCATCGGCCTTCTTATCGACATCTACCTGGGGACCATTACGTACAGCTTGTGTCGCTTGCGGTCTGTGGTTAAACCCACTGCCAGTGTAGTGTCGAGTCTTTAGAGTCCCACACAGAGAGTTTCCCTGCTTCGTGCGAAACGATATAGAGGTCGTTGTTTTTACGACAGGGTTTGGACACATACGTGTTTTTACGCACGTACGATGTTCGGACAGTTTATACTAGCAGGCTTTGGTTTAAGCCAGATTCTAGTATTGGATTATTGGATTTATACAGTCTCAGTATTTCCGTGTTTTCACGGATAGGAGGGGCATTCTCATAATTAGTCGAGAAGCTTCTAGAAGATTGATGAGTTGTAGGCTTAGGTGGAATTTGCATTAAATGGATTAATGACTCATGGTGTGATTCATCCAAATGAGTTAATGAAGCATTTATTGCTTAATGACTCATGAGGTGATTCACACATAGTGAGTTAATGAAGCATGGTTGATATTATCATATGTTATTCATTTAATAATTATCATGCTTCATATATATTCACAAATGAGATATTATTCATAGAATTCTCACTCACACCTTCTCTCTCCTCAAGCTCTCTCTCTTCAAAGAACTAACCCTAACCTCTCATGTGTTGAGATCCAAGGGTTAGCAAGACAAATAGATCCCTAATCCTCTTCTATATCCTCTAGGTTACCTTGATTAGCACTCATAGTCACTTAGTTACCTCAAGTGAGAGGTTAAAGATTGGAGAAGTAGCTCTCGGGTGGATCTTCTATCACATCGAGGTGGCCGACGAGGAGGTGATCAACAAGAACAAGAAGGACTTGATTCATTAGGTATAATCATCAATCATAGTAGCTAATCATTTCTATATAGTTGTTAGTTATGGTTTAGCAAAGATCCGTAAAGTTAGTCGATGTGAGTTTAAACAAAATTATTGTTTTACCTATTCCGCCTCCACGCATCATGTAGGGTGTCTAACGTCGACTTACAGTGGTATCAGAGCCTCGCTAAAACATAACTAATATGTTAGCAAAGTCGTTAGAAATTCGATCGTAAAACAAACCCGAAAATACGACGTTTTAACCAAGTTTCTGCCGATCTTAAAACGGGGTCTAAAAATTTTTCACGGACCCTTAAAAATACAAGCAGGGAATTTTAAGAATTATGAAGAAATTTGGGATTGTGATTCGACCATTGCGCCGCGGAACAGCCTCCGATCCAAGCGATCCGCCGCGGATCCGCGGCCGAGTTGACTCGGAGTCAGCCCAAATTTTCTCAGTTATTCTTCTATATTGATGCTGTGTTTTCTAGGATGTTTTGTTTCTTCTCAGGTTTCAGGTGCACAGAGAATTATTTAGAGTAGATTCATTTGTGTTTGCTTGATCGAAATTCTAAGATTTTTGGCTAACTTGATTATATATATGTTGTGTTTAATGTGTTCGTATGTAGGGTTCCTAGGCACTCTTATAAGGGTTAATAAGGCATCAACCATGTCCGAATAAAATTTTAGACATGCCGAACAACCCAAAGCCGGGATCTTTGCTAGATAATTAGGGTTTCACATGCAAGTAAACGTCTTTATAACTAAAAGTGAGGGATTACAACCTTTGTAGTCCGCTTCTTCTCTTCATAAGCTCCGAGTAGAAGTCCCTTCGCCGCGATCCACGATCTCCTGGACTCAAGAGAGGCTCCACAACTCGAACGATCCATGCTATCTTGTAGTCTTCCTTTTCTCCGATGATCTACCTCGAAGTTTCTATAACTCAAGCTCTCTCTCTAATGAGGTGAACACCCTAATCTAATTGGCTAGATTAGACGAGGATGATGGAGTAGGAATATTGCTCTCTTTTGTTTTCAAATTCTCACTTTTATTCACCACGAAATGAAAACCTAGAAAGCTTTTTCAAAGCTCAAGGTTGAAGAAGAAGAAGAAGAATATGAGCTAATCCTTTTGTGATGAATAATGAATTATTGTAGTGGTTACAAATCTAACTAAGGGTTAAGCATGAAGGAGTTAACTCTTGTAGAGAGTTAACTTGAGTTAATGGTTTGGATTGGGTTAACATAATATCTTCACAAAATATCAAGCCAAAAACAAAGTCAAAGCTTCATGAAGCTTCATGGAAGCTTCATGCAATAGCTAACCCTAATCCAAACCCTAACCAAGTTTAAACCCTAAACCATTGTTAAATTTGTAACCCTAACATGTTACAATATTATATATCACATATACAATATATTTTGTAACAATAGAAAATAATACAATTAACATATATCGCATATATATATCAATGTATTATCCAGTGAGAAAATGAATCAATAAAGCGAGCTTATATTAGTTAACGTAACGTAATATATCACATATATAATTATACATTAAATTATCGAATCAACACTTGATCCAATTGTTAGTGTATATGCCCTAGAGGCCATTACTGTATCATACTAGTTTGTATATTACTTGATGGAAGCTTGGGATATTCACAGTTGTATATACAATCTTGCTCGAAATGGTAGTATGCTACTTGGTTTGTCTCTGCTTTAATATGTGCATGTGTTTCTTTTAGCATATCGCTGATATACATATTAGTAAAGCCCTTAGGATTTTTGCTTGATTACCAGCGTTGTGATGGCGCTCACACTCGTGGGGGATGGGTAATCCATAAGCACATCCTTATACAGGTCCCTAGTCGTTGGACTATCGAAACAGCGCATCGATACTCCGGAGTAGACTAGCGTATGCGCTTCTCATCCCAGTGTGGGAGACGGTCTGTCCGACAGCCGTCAGTACGTCGTACTTGAGATAGTATGCGGGTGCTCGTTAGGTTACGAGTACACTGGACAGGACTCGTCGGGAACTGTTGGTTGGTATTATACCTATCGTCAGTTATCAGTTCCCAGGTGACATGAGTACAGCTTAGTCCGCTGACTTGACACTGTCACTTCGCCTCGAGTGTGTTCCCACTGCACTTTGATTACTACCCTACCACGGCTCAAAGGAGTCGTGCAAACAGGTAGTTTTTGGGTGCAGTTCCGAAGCACTTGGAGGCAGTGACGGTTAGACAGGATTCGTCTCTCCTGGTATTGGGGGTTGACATCGCGCTGTGTCCAGGAGAGCCATTACACAAGTAGTCCCTGTCCAGGGCAAGCGAGATATACTGGTAGGTTTCCAGTGTTATCTCACGGTGTTCTGGGCTACACTCCGACATGACTTGTACCGCTATTAGGGGACTGACGTTCACCGCCCCCCTAGGCCCGCCATGCGGTATATCAGACGAACAGACCGGACTGTACGGAGACTGTCACATACAGGCTCAGTAGGAGTTCAGATGGGGTTCACCTCGTCAGTCTTCTTATCGGCATCTACCTGGGGATCGTTACGTACAGCTAGTGCCGCTTGCGGTCTGTGGTTAAACCCACTGCCAGCGTAGTGTCGAGTCTTTAGAGTCCCACACAGAGAGCTATTCGCCTTTAGGAAAAATGAGTAGAGGTCGCATGGTTTTGCGACAGGGTTCGTTCACATCCGCGCACTTGTGCACGTTTGTTGTCCGGACAGCTTATACTAGCGGGCTTTGGTTTAAGCCAGATCCTAGTATATGATTTGGGATTGGTTTTATCTCTTTGTATTCGTGTTCCTCGGATCACGAATACGGGTGCGTATGCACAGTTGCTTGAGACAGAGGGAGAGGACTTTGATTAGGGTTAATGACCATTGTCATTTTATTAACCCTAATGCTTATGTGTGTATTATGGTTAATTGATATTAGTTTAATATAATTGTGCATGGTTATGGTTGTTGACCATTTGACATTCTTGACTTGTTGACCTAGGTTGACACTTTGACCATCATCATTTCATTTGGAAGATGCTCTTTGATCCTTGCAATTTGCATTAAAAATGAAATGATAATGGTCATGTCTTGATTAAGCCATGACATTTATCTTACTAATTATCAATTTATAATAATTCACACATATATGTGAGAATTCTTTATAATTCTCTCATTCTATCATATACTTTCTCTCTCTTGCTCTTCCTTTTCCTCAAGCTCTCCCCTCTCATGTGTTGAGAAACACTTGAGCTTGAGAAAAACCTCTTCTTGATAATCTTTACTCTCATCTAGGGTTCTAGGATTAGCACTTCTAGCACCCTAGTTACTTCTAGCTTGAAGTTGAAGCCAAAGGTTGAGGCTTTCGGGTGGATCCTTCTTCGACGTGAGAAGACGACAAAGGTGATCCCATTCTACTACTCCAAGGAGCAAGGAGAGAAGGACATAAAGCCCTAGGTATAACCATTCTACCCTTTAGCTAGTTTCTAGTTAGCTTTAGCTTGTTTTTGTTTAGCAAAGATCCTCCTTTGTCTAGTCCATATTGCCTAGCATGATAAAAATCCGATTTTTATTCCTTTTTCCGCCTCCCAGCAAGCACCGGGGTGGGCAACGTGGACTTACACCAATAACCCGGCTATATTACATATAACCGACTAATATAACATGTACCAATTCATCGAATCAACACTTGATCCGATGACCCGGTTATATCACATATACCCGGCCGATATCTCATATCGCGAGAATAGAATACGGTATCTCATATCGTATTATTCTCGGTCCCGCACATATCACATATGTGCTCCTACTCCATTTTGCCTGAGCCAGGAAACCTCTGTGTAGGACTCTAAAGAATCGTCAATACGCCGGAAGTAGGTGATGATCATATCAAACACCCACAAGCTGCAAGCGGTCAGCTAAATGTAACAGCCACCCAGGTATTGAGCGATCAGAAGATCAACAAGCTACCCTGTACATTCTCCTGTGAATCCAATCAGTAACACTCCCGTACAGTCCGGTCTCTTCGTCTGATATGTTGCATATCTGGTCTAGGGGTGGTATACGTCAGACCCTAGTAACCGATACGTCGTGTCGATATAAGGCTCATAACGGGTCGAGATACTACTGATAACTCTTACCAGCAGCACTCCATATCAGCTCTGGCCAGGGACTTCCAATTATAGCCAATCGAACACAGCACAACATCAACTCCCAATACCGGGAGAGACGAAACCCCTCCTATTGTTCATTGCCTCCATGTGATTCGGGACTGTACCCAAAAGCCACCGTTTTGCACGCCCTCTTGGACGTGGTAAGGTGGAAATCAAAGCACGGTGGCAATCACACAAGACTCTATGACGATCTCGGGTCTACAGACTAACCTGTACAAGTGTCATCGGAGAACAGCTATCTGACGATAGGTATAATACCATCTAGGAGTTCTCGGCGAGTCCATTCAGTGTACCCAGTCTCCACTGAGCACCCGTACACCATCTTTGATGTGAAACACCAATGGATATGGGATCATCCATCGCCCGTCATATAGGTCAAGATGCGTATACGCTAGTCTACTCTGGTGTATCGATGCCCTGTCGCGACACACCCTCGACCAGGAACAGTTATAGGATGTACTCATCGACTACCGTGGCCCCACTAGTATGATATCATCATAGTCCCAGTAGTCGAGTACAGATCCTAAGGGCTTTATCAACATGTGAGAGTAAGACAATAAACTAATATAAGTCAACATGTTAAGATAAAGTGAAACCAAATAGCATACTATCATGACGAGCAAGAAAGTCCTCTCTCTATATATATCCAAGCATCCATTATAATATACATCATATGTACAGCAATGGCCTCTAGGGTATATACATATCTAACAATCTCCCACTTGCACTAAGGCCAGCTGTTGTAGTATCTCATACCCAGCATCCCGAATAATCTCTCAAACTGTATCTGGGGAATGGCCTTCGTGAGTGGATCCGCTGTGTTGTCCTTCGTGACAACTCTCCTGACCTCGATCTCGCGGCGATCAACTATCTCCCGGATCAGGTGATACCGCCTCAGAATATGTCTGGATTTCTGATGGGACCTGGGTTCCTTAGCTAAAGCCACAGCTCCATTGTTATCATAATACAAAGGTATTGGATGCTCAATGGAAGGAACCACACCAAGTTCAGTGATGAACTTCTTCATCCAGACAGCTTCTTTGGCAGCATCGTTGGCAGCGATGTATTCAGCCTCCATCATCGAGTCTGCCACGGTTTCTTGCTTGGAACTCTTCCAACAAACCACCCCTCCATTTAGGGTAAAGACAAATCCTGATTGCGACTTAGAGTCGTCCTTATCACTTTGGAAGCTTGAATCGGTAAAGGACTCCACCTGGAGTTCTCCGTTACCATACATCAAGAACATCTCCTTAGTTCTTCTCAAGTACTTGAGAATGTTCTTCACAGCTGTCCAGTGATTCTCTCCTGGATCTGCTTGATACCTACTCACTACACTTACTGAGTATGCCACATCGGGTCTGGTACATAGCATTATGTACATGATAGAGCCTACTGCCGAAGCATAGGGTATCCCTTGCATGCGAGCTCTTTCCAAATCAGTCTTGTGAGACATCTCTTTGGAGAGAGTGAGTCCAGAGATCGTGGGTTGGTTACCACGCTTGGATTCTTCCATACTAAACCTCTTTATTATGGTGTCAATGTACCTGGATTTGGACAATCCCAGTGTCCTCTTCGATTTATCTCTATAGATCCTAATCCCCAAAATGCAGGAGGCATCACCTAGATCTTTCATTGAGAATCTATGTGATAAGTAGAGCTTGACTGATTGCAGCATAGGAACATCATTTCCTATCAAGAGTATGTCATCCACGTACAATACGAGAAAGACAACCTTACTCTCTGCAACCTTCTTATAAATACAAGGTTCATCTATGTTCTTGATGAAGTCAAACTCTTTGACTACCACATCAAAACAGATGTTCCAACTCCGCGATGCCTGCTTTAACCTATAGATGGATTAAACCAGTTTGCACACCTTTCCGCTACTCCCACTATCTACAAAACCCTCTGGCTGAGTCATGTACACGCACTCTTCTAAATCACCATTTAGAAAGGCGGTCTTAACATCCATTTTCCATATTTCATAGTCATGGTATGCAGCAATGGCAAGTAAGATCGAGATGGACTTAAGCATAGCCACTGGAGAAAAGGTTTCGTCATAATCCACACCTGATCGTTGACGAAAACCCTTTGCAACAAGTCTATCTTTGAAAGTCTCCACTTTTCCATCTACATCAAGTTTCTTTTTAAAGATCCACTTGCTCCCAATGGGTTTTACCCCTTCAGGAGCAACTTCCAAAGTCCATACTTTGTTGGTGTACATGGATTCCATCTCAGATCGCATTGCATCCAGCTATTTTACAGAGTCACCACTCGTGATGGCCTGCTCGAAACTAGTCGGCTCATCATCTTCCATGATGCAATCCTCGCTTCCACCATCAATGAGAAAACCGTAGTATCTCTCATGTAGGTGAGAAACCCTGCTAGATCGGCGGAGAGGCTGGGGTTCGTCGGGTACTACTGAATCCTCTGGTTCCAATAAATCATCAGTTGTAGTTTGCAGTGCTGGAACCTCTTCCAGCTCTACCTCGTTGCCACTAATTTCTTTTGCAAGAAATTCCTTTTCCAAAAAGGTGGCATGTTGAGCAACAAACACTTTTTGTTCCTCAGCGTGGTAGAAAAAATATCCTTGAGAATTCTTTGGATATCCCACAAACTTGCAAAGAACTGATCGTGCCTCGAGTTTGTCCGGATTTTGCCTTTTGACATAGGCCGGACAACCCCATATCTTAACTCGTTTAAATTATGGTCTCTTCCCACTCCATATCTCATATGGTGTGGTAGGTACAGATTTAGATGGAACTAGATTCAATAGGTAGCGCATACCCCCAGAAGGAAATAGGCAACTCAGCATCGCTCATCATAGAGCGTACCATATCTAATAGGGTGCGATTCCTCCGCTCCGATACACTGTTGTGCTGTGGTGTATAAGGAGGAGTAAGCTGAGAGAGAATCCCATTCTCTTTTAGATAATCCAGAAAATCATTGCTCAAGTATTCTCCTCCTCGATCAGATCGAAGGATTTTTATTCTTTTGCCCGTTTGGTTCTCCACTTCGTGCTTATATTCTCTGAATTTCTCAAAAGCTTTAGACTTTTGTTTCATCAGGAACACATGTCCGTATCTAGAGAGATCGTCAGTGAATGTAATGAAGTAGGAAGAACCGTTCCTGGCATGCGTAGGCATAGGACTGCATACATCACTATGTACCAGTCCTAAGAGTTCCGTAACTCTTTCTCCGTGTCCACTAAACGGTGTTTTGGTCATTTTTCCTTTGAGACATGAATGGCAAGTATCATAAGATGATAATTCGAACGAATTCAAATATCCATCCTTATGTAACTTAGCTAGCCGTACCGCATTGATATGACCAAGTCTACAATACCACAAGAAGGATTCGTTCATTTTTGAACTCTTCCTCTTGTGTATGTTTTGTACATTAAGGACTGTAGTTTGATTGAGAACGTATATTCCATTAAATAACGAACCTGATCCAATCAACTTTTGATTCAGGAATATGTTCATAGCATTATCCTGTACTACAAAATTATATCCTTCTTTGCTCAATAATGAAACTGATATAAGATTGCATATCAGGGTCGGAATGTAATAGCATTCATTCAGAACCAATGTATTGCCATTTGGTAACACAAGGTGATATTCGCCAACTGCTTTGGCTGCAACATTTGCACCATTCCCTACTCTTACGGAATGATCACCCTCTCCCAGTTCCCGACCTTTCCGTAGCCCATGTAACATATTACATATATGGGATCCCGATCCAGTATCTAATACCCAGGACGTAGAGTGAACTGAGAAACAATTCTCGATAACTAACACACCTGAAGAAGATGCATCAACATGCTTATTCTTTGTCTGGGCGGCGTGAGAATCCGGATATTCTCCTATTCCCTGCTCAGTCTTATAACACTTATAAGAAAGAACGGGACCAACGTTCCCCTGCTCAGTATAATAAGCAGGTTCAGTCAATACATCCATATTATTATCTTGATTAAGGCCTGACAGGGTCGCTACCTGGAGAGAGAGAGAAGAAAACACTTTAGCGTATGCTCTTACAAGATTAGATTGGTTATTATCTTATATAATCAGGATATCTCCCACTGTTTTTATCAAATCTTCCTTCAAACCCGAAAAAGTAAGATTAGCCGGGATTAATTACACCTTACAAGTTCGCCAATCTTTCAGCCAAGCCAGAGTTGGTACTTTGAGGGAGGTTCCCCGTGCTTTCGCACGGACCTAATTAAAATAAACCTCGTTTTCCCAGAGGCATAACCCCGTTAACACCTTTCTAGACACCTACTTGATCAGCTAATTGTCCTGTGTAAAACTTTCCCAGGAGTAACTCTTACTCGCAATGGGTATCGGGATCTAACTATCTCATAGGAGGTATGCAATCTCATTGCAAATTTCAACACTTGAAATTCCCGATAATATTTTTCCCCTAGCGATCTATGACCTTGACTAAGTCAACAAACCATAAATCGCAAGTCAAGTTCAACCCGTACATTTCCCAATTGAATTAAACCCACCCGTACGACCCTTGACTAAGTCAACAAGGCCGTACAACTACCCTAATCCAATCACATCTCATGCTTTAGCAGATAAACACTATTTAGCTACTGTACACTACGCCTTGATTAAGTCAACAAACATAGCACGAATACTAAATAATATCTATCTGAAATGACGGAGGGCTACACAGGTTTTTCATAAAACCATGAGCGTAATGAACTTGATATCGTTGTAGAAACAAGTGATTTTGAAAAGGAGTGTTTTTTAGGCTTTTCTAGTTTCGCTAAAGAGGTCACTCCCGGTGAAGGGATCTCGGCTCTTTCCCCATCGAATAAGGTGCAGGGTATATCATATATTTCGCTGTGCAAAGAAAGAACTATATAAACTGTCAAAAACTAAACCGTGAGTTTGTAGTATCTGCCAGTTTAGCTAAAGAGGTCACTCCCGGTGAAAGGATCTGCGCTCTTTCCTCATCGAATAGGGTGCAGGGTATATCATATATACCGCTATGCAAAGAAAAACTATAGCTACCCTTTTTATAAAGTTTTGATTCTACAACATCTTTTAGGTTTCTTTTCTTTATATTAATCTCATTAATATATCCCATCAGCTTATGCTTCCTAAGCATCACAGAAGAAACGAAAACAGTAATATTTATATATCAGCATATATATATAATATAAGCATTCGTCTCAGGCAGTAATAAGATCTCATCACATAACATTGCATCAGAAGAACATATATGAAATATTAGATATACTAGGATGTCCGTGTTTTTAATACGAGCCTGTATAAAACACGGATTCCACGGTTGCGATGAATAGCCAAACCCACATCCCTAGACCCCTACGAGAGCGGCAAGCAACACTGCCAATTCCAGGGTTAGGAGACCCGGTCTCGACTCCTCGAGATGGCCTCCCACTGGACCCTAGAACCCGGTTACTTGTGCTCCCCTCCTTGGGTCTACCTAATGCGGAAAAGTAAATAATATACAATGGTGACATCATCCTCATCCCGGAAGTGCCCCAATAAAAGAATATTACATACAAATGAATTTTACATGAATGAAAATAAAAATTCTCATCTCACATAAAACCCCCGGCTATTCAGAACACGACAATCTAATATAACATATCACAGCAACACATAATATCTCATATCATCAACGTAAGCAAGTATGCGTATCCCGATTGTCGTTGATGTATAGAAACGAAACCGGCGATACACCACATACTACGCTTACGGTTACAGAAAAGAAAGTGTAAAACTACAACATTTGGAATCCACAATCTCTTTAGACATCGTAAATCCGAAATATCACATACTTCGCATTTCATGCCTAACTATATGAATTTCACATATTGTAAGTCGATGTACAACACCCCACGACTTGCGGGGAGGCGGAAATATGAAAAACGATCTTGTTCTTTGCTTAAACATCGACTAACCGCACGAATCGAAGCTAAACGATAAGTAACATCAAACATAGAAGTTAACAACTACTATGTTAAGGGATTATACCTCAAGAACCGTGTCCTTCGTCTTTACGAACTCCACCTCCTCCTCGGCCTTCTCCAAGTAGTAGACGATCCACCACGAGAGCTAAACTCCAAGCTTTGCCTCTAAACTTGAGGCAACTAGGTATCTTTAAGTGCTAATCAAAGTACCTAGATGAAATAGAGTATGGTTATGGATTAAGTAGTCTAACTAATCCTTGTACTCAACACATGAGAGGGGAGGATTAGGGTTTGAAGAGGGAGAGCTTGAGGAGAGAGAAGATGAACATAATAATGAAATGAGAAAAAGAGTTATCATAATATATATCAAACATTTTATTTTTATCAAGAAAAGAAAAGATAATGATTTACAACCATGCTTGATAAATATCTTATGGTGATTCACATCCATGAGTCATTAACCAATTATGAAGCATTAATGACATGGATGAATCATCCATATGACTCACTAATCTCATTTAATGTATATGCCACCTAAACCTCCTTAGTCACCATCTTCTAGAAGCTTCTCGCGCAATTACGAGAACGCCCCTCCTATCCGTGAAAACACGGAAAAACTTTAGACTGTATAAATCCAATAACCGGATACTAGTAACTGGCTTAAACCAAAGCCGACTAGTAAAAACTGTCCGAAAGTCGTACGTGCGTAAACACACGTATGCGTCCGAACCCTTGTCGTAAAACCATACGACCTCTATATCGTTTCTCCTGGAGTAGGGAAACTCTCTGCGTGGGACTCTAGAGACTCGACTACTACGCTGGCAGTGGGTTTAACCACAGACCGCAAGCGGCACTAGCTGTACGTAACGGTCCCCAGGTAGATGTCGATAAGAAGGCCGATGAGGAAACCCATCCGAACTCCTACTGAGCCTGCTGTGACAATCTCCATACAGTCCGGTCCGTTCGTCTAAGACTATCGCATATCGGGCCTAGGGGGCGGCAAGCGTCAGTCCCCTAATAGCGGTATAAGTCATGTCGGAGCGAAGCCCATTACACCCTGAGAAACTACTGGAACCTACCAGCAAATCTCGCTTTCCCTGGCCAGGGACTTTGCGTAATGGCTCTCTGACACAGCGCGATATCAACCCCCAATACCGGGAGAGACGAATCCTATCTAACCGCCACTGCCTCTAAGTGCTCGGGACTGCACCCAACTGCTACCTGTTTGCATGACTCCTTTGAGCCGTGGTAGGGTAGCAATCTAAGAACAGTGGGATACACTCGAGGCGAAGTAGCAGTGTCAAGTCTGCGGACTATGCTGTACTCATGTCACCTGGGAACTGTTCACTGACGACTGGTATAAAACCAACCAACAGTTCCCTGTGAGTCCTGTCCGGTGTACCCGTAACCTAACGAGCACCTGCATATTATCTCCAGTACGACGTACTGACGGCTGTGGGACAGACCATCTCCCCAACTGGGATGAGAAGCGTACACACTAGTCTACTCCGGTGTATCGATGCTCTGTCTCGATAATCCAACGACTAGGGACCTGAATAAGGATGTGCTCGTAGACTACCCAGCCCCCACTAATATGACTGCCATCACAACGCTGGTAGTCAAGCAAGATCCTAAGAGCTCTATCAATACGTATACTCACATATTAAGATAGAAAAACCAAGTAGCATACTACCATATTTAGCAAGACTGTTATATACATGTGAATATCCCAAGCTTCCATTAAGTAATATACAAACATGTATGATACAATAATGGCCCCTAGGGCATATACACTAACACATATTGTATCACATTCCAGATAAATAGAAAATATTAAACTTTCCAATCGAATAATCAAATACCCAAGATTTCCTAAATAGATCAACACTTGAGCGGAGTTCAAATAATCCAAGAATATGTCACAGTAGCAATGGTCCAGCCGTAGAATGGTCAAGCCAACGCCTCATATGTGGCACGCCGTACTGCCTGAAACCCTAAGGTTTAGAGGCAGTTCAAACGGTCACATAATCAAGTTAAGGTTTGTGTTCTTCTAGAGGGTCCACCGCGTTACTTGCACATTTTTCCGAAAGATTTAAACTCAAGAAAAATTCAACACTTGAAAGTTTTTCGTGCCGGGAAAAAGTGAGTTAATGATATCCGTTCGAACATTTTAACAGTTTCTAAATTATCTGGAAAAAGAACGAAATTAAATTTTCCGATCGAGTCAACGAATTCAAAATAATCCCCAGAACACCCAACACTTGAGTAAGATTAAAAATACCCAGAAATATGCAGGAACTGCTACGGACATTACTGTTTAAAAATCTGTCCCCAATGCACTGTTCATGTGGCGGAACCGCCGCGACAAGTAGGTTCTTGCCGCGGTTCTGCGGCTATATGAGATCCTTGGGGCTCGTATTTTATGGTAACCCTTAGAATTCCCTGCTGATTTTTTAAAGTATTTTTAATGCAGAAAAAATCATATTTTTAAAAAATTTCCAGAGAGGGGGTCTTTTTCGACGTATCGGGGTTCGATCGGACTTTTAACTTCGTATACACGTCGCCTAATGCTCTAGCTAGGCTCTGATACCCCTGTAGGGTTCCTAGGCACTCATACAAGGGATAATAAGGCATCAGCCATGCCCGAATAAAAATTTAGACGTGCGGAACAACCCAAAGCCGAGATCTTTGCTTGATAATTAGGGTTTCACATGCAAGTAAACGTCTTCACAACTAAAAGTGAGGGATTACAACCTTTGTAGTCCGCTCCTTCGCTTCATAAGCTCCGAGTAGAAGTCCCTTCGCCGCGATCCACGATCTCCCGGACTCATGAGTGGCTCCACAACTCGAACGATCCATGCTAGCTTGTAGTCTTCCTTTTCTCCGATGATCTACCTTGAAGTTTCTATAACTCATGCTCTCTCTCTAATGAGGTGAACACCCTAATCTAATTGGCTATATTAGATGAGGATGATGGAGTAGGAATATTGCTCTCTTTTGTTTTCAAATTCTCACTTTTATTCACCACAAAATGAAAACCTAGAAAGCTTTTTCAAAGCTCAAGGTTGAAGAAGAAGAAGAAGAATATGAGCTAATCCTTTTGTGATGAATAATGAATTATTGTAGTGGTTACAAATCTAATTAAGGGTTAAGCATGAAGGAGTTAACCCTTGTAGAGAGTTAACTTGAGTTAATGGTTTGGATTGGGTTAACATAATATCTTCACAAAATAACAAGCCAAAGACAAGATCAAAGCTTCATGAAGCTTCATGGAAGGTTCATGCAAAAGCTAACCCTAATCCAAACCCTAACCAAGTTTAAACCCTAAACCATTGTTAAATTTGTAACCCTAACAAGTTACAATATTATATATCACATATACAATATATTTTGTAACAATAGAAAAATAATACAATTAACATATATCGCATATATATCAATGTATTATCCCGTGAGAAAATGAATCAATAAAGCGAGCTTATATTAGTTAACGTAACGTAATATATCACATATATAATTATACATTAAATTATCGAATCAACACTTGATCCGATAACCCAGATATATTACATATAACCGACTAATATAACATGTACCAATTCATCGAATCAACACTTGATCCGATGACCCGGTTATATCACATATACCCGGCCGATATCTCATATCGCGAGAATAGAATACGGTATCTCATATCGTATTATTCTCGGTTCCGCAAATATCACATATGTGCTCCTACTCCGTTTTGCCTGAGCCAGGAAAGCTCTATGTAGAACTCTAAAGAATTGTCAATACGCCGGCAGTAGGTGATGATCATATCAAACACCCACAAGCTGCAAGCGGTCAGCTAAACGTAACAGCCACCCAGGTATTGAGCGATCAGAAGATCAACAAGCAAGCCTGTACATTCTCCTGTGAATCCAATCGGTAACACTCCCGTACAGTCCGGTCTCTTCGTCTGATATGTTGCATATCTGGTCTAGGGGTGGTATACGTCAGACCCCAGTAACCGATAAGTCGTGTCGATATAAGGCTCATAACGGGTTGAGAAACTACTGATAACTCTTACCAGTAGCACTCCATATCAGCCCTGACCATGGACTTCCAGTTATAGCCAATCGAACACAGCACAACATCAACTCCCAATACCGGGAGAGACGAAACCCCTCCTATCGCTCATTGCCTCTATATGATTCGGGACTGTACCCAAAAGCCACCGTTTTGCACGCCCTCTTGGACGTGGTAAGGTGGAAATCAAAGCACAGTGGGAATCACACAAGACTCTATGACGATCTCGGGTCTACAGACTAACCTGTACAAGTGTCACCGGAGAACAGCTATCTGACGATAGGTATAATACCATCTAGGAGTTCTCGGCGAGTCCGTTCAGTGTACCCAGTCTCTACTGAGCA
Source organism: Agapanthus africanus (assembly GCA_030015575.1). Classification (NCBI taxonomy): domain Eukaryota; kingdom Viridiplantae; phylum Streptophyta; class Magnoliopsida; order Asparagales; family Amaryllidaceae; genus Agapanthus; species Agapanthus africanus. The sequence goes on along the minus strand of CM057343.1, from coordinate 164,256,263 downwards.
CTCGTACACCATCTTTGATGTGAAACACCAATGGATATGGGATCATCCATCGCCCATCATATGGGTCAAGATGCGTATACGCTAGTCTACTCTGGTGTATCGATGCCCTGTCTCGACACACCCTCGACTAGGAACAGTTATAGGATGTACTCATCGACTATCGTGGCCCCACTAGTATGATCTCATCATAGTCCCAGTAGTCGAGTACAGATCCTAAGGGCTTTATCAACATGTGAGAGTAAGACAATAAACTAATATAAGTCAACATGTTAAGACAAAGTGAAACCAAATAGCATACTATCAAGATGAGCAAGAAAGTACTCTATATATATATATCCAAGCATCCATTATAATATACATCATATGTACAACAATGGCCTCTAGGGTATATACATAACTAACATCGTAAACCTCCCCTAACTGCTAGTATGTCGGTTAGCAGGGGGTTGCACATTTCTGTAATGGTTTTTACTGGTTTGTGATTGTGGACTTGTTGGATTGTCGTGAATGGATAGACGGGGATGTGAGACGAGTGTTTCTTTCATTCAAATGTAATTTGTAAATTGTTGTAATATTCTTTTGTGGGGCACATCCGGGTTGATGTTGTAGCCACCGTTGTATTATGTCATTTACTGTTTTCTGCTACTAGGATAGACCCATGATGGGGTGCACAAACTACTGGGTACTTTGAAGTGTTTAGTGGACTACTCACGTCATAGAGGGAGACCGCTTCACTTCGGGTACTTGACGGGTAGTTTGCCGTACCCGCAGGGGTCTAAGGTGGGGTTTTGGCTATTCATCGCGACTGTGTAATCCGTCTTTCTTTGCAGGCTCAAAAAGAATGCGGATTCGTAGAAAATCCTATATGTTCATCTGTGATCTGGAATGCCTATTATTGCGTCTGATGAATGTACAATATCTATATATGATATCTATTAGGCGTTACTTATGTTTTACACCCGCGCTAGCCCAGCCCCGCTCTGTCGTTGGTTAAGTAACCTAACGGGTGAATGACGGGGCCCAGTGGCGAATGCGGATGGCATAAGAGGACGTTGTATTTTGGTTGTTTTCTGCAATGATAGGTTAATTGATGGGGCGCATTAAATTAATGCAAAGAAAATAAACCAAAGTTGAATCGTTGGAACAGTTTAAACGAAACCACTCGGTTATTTTAAAACAGAAGATATTTTTTTCAATTGCGGAGCTTAAGCCACTCCTTTTAAAAGCTATCAGGTTCCTTCGATCATATCAAGTTCACTATGTTCACGGTTTCGCCAAAACCATTCGTAGCCCTCCGTCATTTCATTTGGGTATTCAGTAGTATTCAAGCTATGTATTTTGACCAACGCCAAGGCATAGTGTTTGGTAGCTGCTGGGTATTCATTTGTTGCATAGATAGATGAGTTAGTTTGGTGCAGTCGTATTATCATTTGGCCAACGTCAGGGGTATGTACGGGTGGGTTCAAATTAACAAGAAAATGATGGGTAGAACTTGACATGTGACTTATGACATTTTGACTAACGCCAAGGTCATAAGAGCATGGGGCAGAAATTTATATCGGGAATTTCTAAAGAAACTGAAATTTGCTAAGAGTTGCATACCATTTGGAGTGTGATAATTTTGGTAGGATTCCTTCAGCTTTATCACACGATGATATTTGGATCCCGATCAAACTGTGAGTATCCGCTGCTCATCAGGAGATTCGTCACTTAACGATCATTGCTATAAACTAAGTAGGTGTCGAGAAAGGTGTCAGCGGGGCTACGCCCCTAGATAAAAAAGGTTATTTAATTAAGGAACTTCGCGAAAGCGTCGTAAAACCTCCCTCGAAGTACCGACACCGGCCTGGCTAAACGGTTAAGCAAGTATTGTACGGTGAGAATAGTCCTGACTAGTTCCTCCTTTTTGGTTTGAGGAGGGATTCGAGAAATAGTGGGAGCCATCCTGTTTAGATAAACTAAAAACAACTCTAAACTTGCAAGAGCATCATGCTAAAGTGTTCCCTCTCTCTCTCTCTCTCTCTGCAGCGACCTTGTGACCATGACTAGGTTACATATAGATAACAAGTTGAATGAATCTGACTTTTATGACTGGCAACGGTCTGTCCAGATGTCCATTGCCTATGACAAGCTGGACCACCGTATTACTACTCAAGCCCCCGCCATCCCAGGTCCAGTTCCCACAGTCGTGGATATGAATATCCGTCAAACAAGGGAAAAGGACAATGCAAGTGCCAAGTGCCTCGTGTTGGCTTTAGTTGATGGTGTATACCAGAATCAGCACGAGAAGATGGACTAAGTTTCCATCTTCCTCCATAAACAAAGATTTATATGGAGAGCAATCTCGTATCACAAGATATGAGACCTCGAATGAATTGTTTCAAGCGAGGTTGGCTTTCGGGTCATCTGTAGGGGACGACGTCCTTACGATGAATAGCTATATTGATGAGCTCATGGACCTGTAGACCACGTTGGGAAACGGGTCATGTACTGACTTATTTCCACAGTCCCTACCCTCTACTTACACCTTGAAAGAAACCAGGGAGACACCTACTCTGCTTAATGGGGGGCCTTCTTCTTCTACATCTGGGGCGAAAGCAAAGGGTGATAAGAAGAAGACCTCCACAAAGATGATATACGGTGTCAGTGAAGTAGAAGGAAAGGGAAGAGCAAAAGTTTCAGAACTTGGTGTAGGGAAGGAGGGATGTTCCTATTGTTATGGAAATGGGCATTAGCAGAAATATTGCAGGGCTTTGGAAGCCAGTATCCAGGATTCGAAGTATGTTGTGGCTTCGGCCTCGGGTGTGTTTGTTATTGAGAACTGTTAATCAATTAATTCTACTTCCTGGATACTAGATACCGGAGCAGGATCTCATATCTGTAATTCATTACATACTTTAAGAAACCGTAGAGTTATTAGGGTAGGTGATTTGTCTCTCAGAGTTGCGAACGAAATGAGCGTGGATGCTGAATCCGTGGGAGAATATCTCCTAGGTTTGACAAGTGGGCAGATATTGATTCTACGTAACTGTTTGTATGTACCTAGTTTGACTTGTAATATCATATCAGTGTCCTCACTTTCGAGAGAGGGATATGATTTTACATTCGTAAGCGATGTAGTAAATATCCACCTAAATCAAGTTCTGATTGGGTCCGGTACATTAGATGACGGTATATACGTATTAAATCAAGCTCAGGTTTTCAATGTCCAGAACACACTTAAAAGAAAGTCTCCGGAAATAAATCAGGCTTTCTTATGGCATTGTAGACTAGGTCACATCAATAAAACACGGTTGACTAAGTTACATAGAGAAGGATATTTGAATCTGTTCGAATATCAATCTTATGCTACTTGTGAATCTTGTCTTATGGGAAGATGACAAAGACTCCGTTTACTGGACACGGAGTAAGAGCGAGCGAGCTCTTGGGACTCGTACACAGTGACGTGTTCGGTCTAATGTATACACATGCAAGAGGTGGTTATTCCTACTTCATTACTTTTACGGATGATTTCTCTAGGTATGGACATATCTTCTTGATGAAGCATAAATCCGAGGCCTTTGAGAAATTCCGAGAATACAAGAATGATGTGGAAAACCAGACAGGAAAAAGTATCAAGACACTGAGATCTGATCAAGGTGGTGAATACTTAAGTGCCGAGTTCTTGGGATACTTAAAAGAGATTGGAATTCTCTCTCAGCTTACTCCTCCATACACACTACAACACAATGGTGTATCGGAAAGGCCGAATCGAACCCTATTGGATATGGTTCGTTCCATGATGAGTAAGGCTGAGTTACCGCGATCTTTCTGTGGTTATGCACTAGAATCGGCTGCATATCTTTTGAACCAGGTGTTCATACCATAATTTTCCAATATTTTATTCCCCATTCTTATTTAGTTTATAAATAAATAGGTGTTTTTGACCCATGTCTGCTGCATAGTTGCAGGTAACAGGTTCTCGAAACAAAAACAGTGAAAAAGATGAAAAGACGATACAAAAGTGAGACTACGACCGATAAATGGTGGAATCTTGATCGTGCCTACATCTTGAGGAACATTGAAGATCAATTAACAAGTTCACAAAGAACAAAGGCAGCGCAAGGTTCAAGACTTCGTCACGAAGCAACGGTAAAATTCCACCACAATTATTCACTGTGGAAATCTGGAAGAAGACCAGAAGATATTCTGAAGAACCAACCAAAGAAATAGGAAGACAAATATAGCCAGAATCAGCACAGGAAAAATCACAGACCAACCTTCCTTTTGGGCCGCGGAACCACGGCCAAACAGGGCCTATGGTCGCGGTTCCGCGGCCGTGTATGACACGTGTCGGTGGAAAAATTCAGAAGTCGCTGGCGGCGCGTTGACTAGTCATTCTTAGGGGGTAAAATTGTAATTGCAGATATGATGCGACTGTAACCCTAGGGTTTCTATGAATCTATAAATATAACCCTAAAAACCTGTTTTAGGTTATGCCTCTTTTTATTCATCTATTCAGATCTGAAAATTCCTGTGTAAATGTTTGGAGAAAGCCATCAATAAAGTAAGTAGTTTTATTTAATTTCCGTAGTTAAATTTTTTTCTGCCTTAGTATAATTTTATTATCTGCCCTAGTTAGATAGATAGAAATGTTCTTCAATTCCCTGATGAGCGAGTAGTCTCCTCGCTTGTTAGGGTTAGATTTGGGGAAGGCTTGAGAGATGAAAATCCCTCACCCTTTTCTTGCCCATCACATATAATTAATAGGACTTCATGCATACATATACATATCGTTCCCTACGACACCCTACCCCACAAGGTAACGGTGATACCGTAGTATAAACGACCGGTTGTGTATGTTTTCCATGGAGGTTAGGGTAAGAATTAAGAATGGAAGGACTAGAATCTAGAGGAAGAAACAACGTTTCTTCCGATGGAACTAATCCCGTTTATTAATTGTTACCATAACACCTAAAGAGATCTAAATTAGAGCAATGAAAATGGTGAGGAAATCTTCAATTTCCAAACTCAACCTAAACCTAACCCAAGCAAGATTCTAGTTTTAGTATAAATCAGTTTAGTTTTTAGCGATAATCCATTCACACCGTTTGGAATTAACTCGTTAGACCAAATTAAGAAATACACAACATCCCTGTGGACCGACCCGTACTCACCGGCTAGCTACCAAGCGACACCGTTCTTGATTGCGGTTATAAATATTTTTGATTCATCTTTTGAAAGCGCAAGCACACTAAATATTTTCAATCAAATGGCGCCGTTGCCGGGGATGGCGTAGTATTTTCTTTTTGTAATTTCGGGTTAATATCAAATATAAAAATCATAAAAACTGAAAAATTAAAAAATTATAAAAAATTTATCATCATTTATTGTTTGAATTTTGCAGGACCGAAGAACAAATTCAGATCTGGAAAAATCCGGAGATCGAAACATAAAACAGCAGATCTGAACAACAGAGGAAAATCACAACAGAGCAATAGAAGAAGTTGGGAGATCTGAACCGCACAACTTGCCACGTTTCCGCCGCGTTGACAAAGCTTGGACCGCGCTTCCGCGGTGGGTTGGTGACGTCAGCACGTGGGATTCCCTCTGTAAGTTTTCTCTCTCTCCCTCTCTGCAACCCAAATATCTCCTCTGTAAAATCTCCTGCAGGATTCTTTACGCTAAAAAATCTCTCCCCCTTCCAATAATTGATTTTGTGCAGGATTCTTTGCGCCGCGCTAAAAAATAAAAAAAAATTGTTGCAAGTGATTGTTTACTGCTTTGCATATTTTTAATCGGACTTTAAGGGGCTTGAAACCAATCCAGATTGGGTGGGATTTCATCACTCTTTCCAGGACCCCAGAAATCACATAAGGCATATTGCATTGACCATCATTTAATTAAAAAAGATTAGACTCAGCCCTAAGGACTTCGTGCTCAATAGGACAGAGGAACAGTTGTAGGCATCGACCGTTGCTCCTAACCTGACTTTATGGTTTCTAGGAAAGTGTGTCTAAGGCAATTGGTTACTTAATTAGGCTCTCTACTTACGTAGTGGAGAACCTCCCACTTACCTGGCACTTACTTTGCCACAATTGGCGGTGAAGAGACGGTTTGAGGTCCTACTTCTTGCCCTTTGGAACAGTTAGGAGTTGTCTAGCTGACCTAGGTGACCCTAGATCTAGGCCTGATTGTGCATTTGTGGTTGATTGAACGGTACCTTTTATCGAAAATCTTTTTTGCAAAAAGCTCCACATATAAAAAAAAAGGAAAAACGAATTTATTTTACAAAAACTTGCAACTTGTCGCTAAGAAATCCGTGCACCCCACAACACCACCCACCTTCTTTCCATTGACGTTTTCTTACCCCCGCATTCTGTTCTTCACTTTTTGACTACACTACCTCTTTAGTGTATGTCTGGTTGGACTAGGGACACTAGCGCCCGATTAGTCCGTGTTTCGTTGGTACCGACCGACGAAGCTTTCGACTCCGAAGTCGAAATTCCTTCCACGTCCTTACCCTCACCTTCAAATTCTTCTTCCGAAGGTATGTTGGGATATAATCCTAACAACACCTTACCCACGGGACTGATTCCACCTCCGTTAGGTGCGAATAACCCGCAACACCCGTCTGTTGAAGCGCCCCAACGAATCGCGCTCTGGGATCTTTTCTACCCTGTCCGCACCGCCTTACCTACTTGTCTTTCACTCCCACCGGCAAATGGGGACAATTTTGAGATCAAACCCTACTTCATCAATATGTTGCCAAAATTTCACGGACTGGAATCAGAAGATGCCTATATCTTCATAAAGAAATTCCAAAACGTTTGCGCAATGATGAAAACAACCCAATTATCAGATGATGCTATAAGGCTAAGGGTCATTCCTTTCACCTTATGTGACTTAGCCGAGAAGTGGTTATACAGCACAGCATCACATTCAATTAAAAATTAGGACGAGTTTGTTAAAGCTTTTCTTAAAAAGTTTTATCCTCATCACAAGACAACGAGAATTCGCAATGAGATTATACAATTTTCCCAGCTTCCTTCCGAACCATTTTGGAAGTGTTTTGAAAGATTCAAAGACCTACTTATTCAATACCCTCACCATGGGATCGAAAATTGGCAACTTTGCCAAACCTTATACGAGGGATTGAACCCAGTAACGAAGCAGTTGCTAGAAACCATTTGTCAAGGTCACTTTCTAACCAAATCTAGTGAGGAAGCTTGGCAGTTTCTCGAGGATCTTGCTGAACAAACACTTCAGTGGGAAAGCATTAAGACCGCCTCATCTTCTTCTGTTGGTCAATCTAGGGCAGGCATACATCAATTAGATATGTCGATAGCAATGAAGACCGAGATAGCCACACTTACGAAAAAGCTAGAAGCAATTGAGACCAAAATCTCATCGCCTTCTCCTGCCCCTGCTTTACCCCCACGATCTGTTTGTGTTTGTTGTTCGGATCCATCACACCTTACCGAAGAGTGTCCTTACAATCCACCTGTTCAAGGACAAGATCAAGTCAATGCTGCCTTTCAGCAACGACAAAGAAATGATCCGTACTCTTCGACTTATAATCCGGGTTTGAGGAGTCACCCAAATTTTTCTTGGAATCAAAATCAACAATTCCAAAGAAACAACAACTTTCAAAGGCCTCCTCCTCCACAACAACAAGCACCACAACAAACTCAATACCAGCAACCTTTCCAACCATAACCTTATCCAAATCAAACGAACAATTTTGTGCCTAACAACTTTTACCCTCAAAACAATTTTGTTCAACCAAATGATGATAAAGTTACCTCGCTAGAAAGAAGTCTAGATGCGTTTCTCAAACAATCTACACAATCCGCAGCAAGGTTGAAGACTTCCATCCAGTCTTTGGTGCACCACAATGCTTCATATGATCAAAGCATCAAATCTATTGAGGCACAAATTGCACAACTAACTGCTGCGTTGAGCGAGAGAGAAAAGGGAAAGCTTCTATCTCAACCATTGCCAAATCCCGGTGACACACACAACGCACATGTCGCATATGAATATCAAAATCATAATGTAAATGCGGTGACCACGTTGAGATCTGGAAGAGTGTTGCAAAATAACGTGGGTATTAGTGATGACACCCCCGCCGGTGGTTCTTCTTCTTCTTCTCCATCCTCTTCTTCTTCACCTTCATCTTCTTCGTTAGAGCCTATTCTTCATTCTTCAAAAGGCTCTTCTTCTTCTTATCCGAACGGACCCACTTCTCACTTCACGAACACACCCACACTGGGATCCGTTCCAACTCCACATTCTACTCCACAGACATTGGACTCAACAGATTTTCAAAATGCTCCATTTCCAAACAGGTTACGTTCCAATAAACCAACTCCACAAACGGAGAAAATTGTGGAGTTATTTAAACAGGTTAGCATAAATATACCTCTCTTGGATGCAATCCAACAAGTCCCTTCTTACGCGAAAATCTTAAAGGGCTTATGCTCCTCGAAGAGAAAGTCACAAATACCCAAGAAAGTGCTAGTAGCTAGTGCCATGAGCAATGCTATTAACCAACGTCAACCCTTACCCCAAAAACGAAAGGACCCTGGCTGTCCTACAATTTCAATAACAATTGGGGATAAGAACATCAATAGAGCACTTTTAGATCTTGGGTCTAGTGTTAACCTGCTTCCCTACTCCGTGTACGAGCAATTAGGGGTTGGAGAGTTGAAACCCACTCGTTGTACTCTCCAAATGGCTGATCGATCAATCACCCATCCTAGGGGTGAGTTAGAGGATGTGTTGATCAAAGTAGGGGATTTCATATTCCCCGTTGATTTTATTGTTATAGACACACAACCTGTTGCTAACCCACGGAACCAAATTCCGGTGATCCTCGGTCGACCATTTTTGGCCACTTCCAATGCCGTAATAAATTGTCGCAATGGCTCTATGACTCTATCCTTCGGGAAGATGTCTAGTGAGTTCAATATTTACAAGATAGGAAGTCTGCCCCCCGTGCCAAAAAATAGTACACAAGAAGTTTGCTCAATTCACGAAATCACGCAGGAGGACTGCGAGCTTGAAAAAATTTTGTATGATGACAACAGTTTTGACGCCACTAGTGCGTCCCTCCTTGAGTCTAACACAGTTGGCACAACCGATATTAATTATGAATGTTTCACTTTTTTGGACGATTTTGACGACTCACCGCCCGAATATGAGTCCTTTGAATTTTGGATTAGTTAGTTGAACCATCTGATTCGGTTGTTTGCGGTGATTTCGAATCCTTGTTGGAATCCTTTGAGTTCGAGGTAGATGCCCCAATTTTACCTTTGATTGTTTTGACTCCGAAACTCGAACTCAAGCCCTTGCTGTCTCCGCTTACCCAGGTGCGAATGAGACCTTTCCAGTTATCATATCGGCCTCTCTAGCACTCGAGCAAGTGAAAGCCCTTTTAATGGTCTTACAAGATAAGCGACAAGCTTTCGACTGGACTATGGCGGACATCGAGGAGATTAGTTCTCTCATAATTGAATATCATATGCATATGATGGATGATGCCAAGTCAATAAAGGATCCACAGAAACATCTTGGGTATTGTGTGAATAATCAATCTCCTCGTTTAGAAGTTGAACCACCCCAATTTCTTTTAATAAGCTACGAGAATGCCAATATTCCACTGATTTCTGATCATTCAAATTCTCGTTTTGATTCATCAACACTTCCTATCTATTCACTTCCACGTACATACAGACACTTTCCATACCACCACGTATATCTTCCCCAATTCTTTTTGGCTCGGTACAACATGTTCATCCACCGACCGATACTCTACACAGATAAATTTTTCATTTGGTTGGTGTTGACGTTTGGTCTTTGCAAAGTTTGGCAATGACGTTTAACACTGTCTCACTTAAGTTTGGGGGGGACCTTGTTGTATATATATTTTTTGTTTTTTTCTTTTAACAATAAAAAAAATATAAATAAATAAACAGGGGAGTGCCGACAATTTTGACCCTCTTGGTATAGCCTGACAGTGAGAACACTGTCAAGTTTAAGTTTGGGGGTATGCTCGGTAAGCCTTCTTCCTTCGCATTCATATGTATATTTTTTCATTTGCATACTTATTTTAAAACCCATAAAAACTGAAAATTTCAAAAATTATAAAAATTAAAGTATTCAATTTTGGCCATAATTGACTTGAGTTTGACAAAAAGGTTAACTAGCTAGGAACAACTAGATCTTATACTTAGTAAATTAAAAAACCTAAAAATAACCTTTCTTAAAATTTAACGGTAGAAAGTATATGTCTTTGTGGTTTATTTAGAAATAGGCAAATTTCGAGTTGACTTCTTGGGCTAAGTTAAAACAAGGGGAAAGTATTGATATCTTTATTAAAGTATAAGTTTGAAAAATAATCCCTAAGCTTAAGTCTAAATTCTGAAAATATATACCCTACAAAATTGCACAAATACGAACCTTAAAACTTGGAATAGTAGGAGAGACCTTGAAATGCTCTTGTCTAAAGTCCTTAGTACGAAGAAAAATACAATAAAATAAAAGTGTGAATATAGAAAAAAAAATGAACACTGGTTTTTGTAATTACTTAAGGCTGCAATAATAGAAAAAATATTTAGCGAGGGTGCTTCATCACCTAGTGCCTTAGACCAACTGGTTTAGGAGTCACTGCTATAAGCCTTAGGTATTACAAGACTAGAAATTACGCATTAATGTGGAAGCACATTTGTAATCGGCCGTTGGTACCTTAAGAAGTATTAACGGTCGCACGAAGAATGTGTGAGCAATTTCAGCTAAAAACTCACCAATTGAAAAGTACTTTGGACGATGGAAAAGAGTATGATAGCTTGATTTGAATTTCCAAGTGTATGGGTGATATATACACACACGTAGGGGTATGTGATTGGGATTTAGATAAGAGATAGGAATGAAGAATAAGACTTATATCTTTAATAGAGATGATAAAAATTCCTAAGTTGAGATAGAACCCCAGAAGGAAAACTTAAAAGATACCGAAAGCTTAGTAGGTCTGCAGAACATATATAATCTTAAGTTAAATGATAAGGAAGCATGAAAATACGGGTGGATAGTTTCTAAGTCGACGATAATAGAGTTTCTTGTTAGAAAACCTAATTGGAGAATAAAAGTCGATAAGCCAAATTGATAGGATTTTGTGGGTAGTATCCGCTGAAAACCCTCAGGAGACAACACTCCTCCTACTAGGGACACCTAGAGGTTTAACGGCTTGTTGCACGAGCTCAGTGCAATCGTGTTTCCCTGCGAAAGTGAGGTAAGGATTTTGTTGAGAATAAAACTATGTTTGCTCGAGGACGAGCAAAAGATAAGTTTGGGGGTATTTGTTCATACCATAATTTTGCATTATTTTATTCCCCATTCTTATTCAGTTTATAAATAAACAGGTGCTTTTGACCCATGTCTGCTACATAGTTGCAGGTAACAGGTTCTCGGAACAAAAATAGTGAAAAAGATGAAAAGACGATACAAAAGTGAGACTACGACCGATAAATGGTGAAATCTTGATCGTGCTTACATCTTGAGGAACATTGAAGATCAATTAACAAGTTCACAAAAAACAAAGGCAGCGCAAGGTTCAAGACTTCGTCACGAAGCAACGGTAAAAGTCCACCACAATTATTCACTGTGGAAATCTGGAAGAAGACCAGAAGATATTCTGAAGAACCAACCAAAGAAATAGGAAGACAAATATAGCCAGAATCAGCACAGGAAAAATCACAGACCAAGCTTCCTTTTTGGCCGCGGTTCCGCGGCCGTGCATGATACGTGTCGGTGGAAAAATTCAGAAGTCGCTGGCGGCGCGTTGACTAGTCTTTCTTAGGAGGTAAAATTTTAATTGCAGATATGACGCGACTGTAACCCTAGGGTTTCTATGAATCTATAAATAGAACCCTAAAAACATGTTTTAGGTTATGCCTCTTTTTATTCATCTATTCAGATCTGAAAATTCCTGTGTAAATGTTTGGAGAGAGCCATCAATAAAGTATGTAGTTTTATTTAATTGCCCTAGTTAATTTTTGTTCTGCCTTAGTATAATTTTATTATCTGCCCTAGTTAGATAGATAGAAATGTTCTTCAATTCCCTAATGAGCGAGTAGTCTCCTCGCTTGTTAGGGTTAGATTTGGGGAAGGCTTGAGAGATGAAAATCTCTTACCCCTTTCTTGCCCATCACATATAATTAATAGGACTCCATGCATACATACACACACCGTTCCCTACGACACCCTACCCCATGAGGTACGGTGATACCGTAGTATAAACTACCGGTTGTGTATATATTCCATGGAGGTTAGGGTAAGAATTAAGAAAGGAAGGACTAGAACCTAGAGGAAGAAATATCGTTTCTTCCCGATGGAACTAATCCCCTTTATTAATTGTTACCATAATACCTAAAGAGATCTAAATTAGGGCAATGAAAGCGGTGAGGAAATCTTCAATTTCCAAACTCAACCTAAACCTAACCCTAGCAAGATTCTTGTCTTAGTATAAATCAGTTTAGTTTTTAGCGATAATCCATTCACACCGTTTGGAATTAACTCGTTAGACCAAATTAGAAAATACACAACATCCCTGTGGACCGACCCATACTCACCGGCTAGCTACCAAGCGACACCATTCTTGATTGCGGTTATAAATATTTTTTATTCATCTTTTGAAAGCGCAAGCACGCTAAATCTTTTCAATCACCAGGTTCCAACCAAGATTATGCCTACCATACCATAATAGATGTGGAGTGGGAAGAAACCCTATCTTAAACACTTTAGGACATGGGAATGTCCAGCTTTTGTTAAAAAGCAGCATCCGGAAAAGCCCGAGGCACGCTCAGTACAGTGTAAGTTTGTGGGATATCCAAAGAACTCGAAGGGGTATTATTTCTTTTACGCAGAGGAACAAAAAGTTTTTGTTTCTTGTCATGCCCACTTCTTGGAAGCTGAATTTTTAGAAAATCAGAAGAGTGGGAGCGCAATGGAACTGGAAGAAATTCTAGAACCACAAACTATTACTAAAAGTATGGTAGAACCAGAAGATTCAGAAGAAAGGGACATCCCAGTGCCTATCCGCAGAAGTAGTAGGTAGTCTTATCCGCCCGAGAGATACTACGGTTTTCTCATAGACGGGGATCGAGAGGATTGCATCATTGACAATGATGACCCTACTAGCTTCCAGCAGGCCATCCAGAGCGGCGACTCGGTAAGATGGCTAGATGCAATGCGGACCGAAATGGAGTCCATGTATACTAACAAAGTAAGGATTTTGGACATTGCTCCAGATGGGGTAAAACCCGTAGGATGCAAATGGATCTTCAAAAAGAAGATTGGTGTAGATGGACAGGTTGAAACCTATAAGGCTAGACTTGTTGCAAAGGGTTTTCGTCAAAGACCTGGTTTGGACTATGACGAAACCTTTTTCTCCAGTGGCTATGCTCAAATCCATTCGGATCCTTCTTACCATTGCTGCCTTCCACGATTATGAGATCTTGCAGATGGACGTAAAGACGGCTTTTCTAAATGGAAATTTAGAAGAGTGCGTCTATATGGATCAGCCAGAGGGATTCATTCAGAGTAGGAGCAGCGGTAAAGCGTGCAAGTTGCTTAAGTCCATTTATGGACTAAAGCAGGCATTGCGGAGTTGGAACATCTGTTTTGATGATACTGTTAAAGAATTCGACTTTATCAAGAATCCAGATGAACCATGCATATACAGTAAGATTGTAGGGAGAGCTGTAGTATTCCTCGTCTTGTACGTGGATGACATTCTACTAATAGTAAATGATATTCCTATACTACAGTCAGTCAAAGGATTCTTGTCACAGAAGTTCTCCATAAAGGACCTGGGTGATGCCACCAACATTCTGGGGATCCAGATCTATCGTGATAGATCAAAAAGGATGTTGGGACTTTCACTGTCAAGGTACATAGACACCATATTTAAAAGATTCAGTATGGAAGATTCTAAGCGCGGTAACCTGCCGGCTTGTCACGGAATCACCCTCTCCAAAGAGATGTCTCCCAATACTGATTTGGAAAGGGCTCGCATGTCGACTATAACCTACGCTTCTGCGGTAGGCTCTATAATGTAGGCGATGTTATGTACCAGACCAGATGTAGCATACGCATTGAGCGTTGTAAGACGGTATGAGGCAAACCCAGGGGAGAAGCACTGGATAGCAGTAAAGAACATTCTCAAGTACCTGAGAAGGACTAAGAAGATGTTCTTGGTGTATGGCGGAAAGGACCTCCGGATCGAGGCCCTTGTTGACTCCAGCTTACAGAGTGACAAGGATGACTCCAAGTCCATGTCAGGTTATGTCTTTACCCTCAATGGAGGGGCGGTGTGCTGGAAGAGTTCCAAGCAGGACACCGTTGCTGACTCGACGATGGAAGCAGAGTATATAGCTGCTTGCTATGCCGCAAAAGAAGCTGTCTGGATGAAGAAGTTCCTAACAGAACTTCAGGTTGTTCCTACCATTGTTGATCCAATACCACTGTATTGCGACAACAACGGCGCTATAGGTTTAGCGAAGGAACCCGGGTCCCATCAGAAGTCCAGACACATCTTAAGGCGGTATCACCTGATCAGGGAGATCATAGATCGACAGGAGATCGAGATCCGGAGAGTTTCTACAAAGGAGAACACTGCGGATCCATTCACTAAGGCCTTACCTCAGATTCAGTTCGAGAGGCTACTCGAGATGATAGGTCTTCGATACGCCAGTACATTGCCCTAGTGCAAGTGGGAGATTGTTAGTGTATATGCCCAAGGGGCCATTATTGTGTCATACTAGCTTGTATATTACTTAATGGAAGCTTGGGATATTCACAGTTATATTAACAGCCTTGCTAAACATGGTAGTACGCTACTTGGTTTATATCTATCTTAATATGTGTATATGTTAGCATATCGAGAATACATATTGATAGAGCCCTTAGGATCTTGCTTGACTACCAGCGTTGTGATGGCAGTTACACTAGTGGGGGCTGGGTAGTCTACAAGCACATCCTTTTTGAGGTCCCTAGTCGTAGGATTATCGAGACAGGGCATCGATACTCCGGAGTAGACTAGTGTGTACGCTTCTCATCCCAGCAGGGGAAATGGTCTGTCCCACAGCCATTAGTACGTTGTAATGGAGATAGTATACAGGTGCTCGTTGGGTTACGGGTATACCGGACAGGACTCGCAGGGAACTGTTGGTTGGTATTATACCCGTCGTCAGTTAACAGTTCTCAGGTGACATGAGTACAGCATAGTCCGCAGACTTGACATGCTGCTTCGTCTCGAGTGTGTTCCTACTGTTCTTAGATTGCTACCCTACCATGGCTCAAAAGATTCGTGCAAACAGGTAGCAGTTGGGTGCAGTCCCGAAGCACTTGGAGGCAGTGGCGGTTAGATAGGATTTGTCTCCCCCGGTATTGGGAGTTGATATCACGCTGTGTTTGGAAAGCCATTACGCAAAGTCCCTGGCCAAGGCAAATGAGATTTACTGGTAGGATTTCCAGTAGCTTCTCAAGGTGTAATGGGCTTTGCTCCGACACGACTTATACATCTTTTAGGGGACTGACGCTTACCGTCCTCCAGGCCTGATATGCGATAGTCTTAGACAAACAGACCGGACTGTACGAAGATTGTCACATCAGGCTCAGTAGGAGTTCGGATGGGTTTCCTCATCGGCCTTCTTATCGATATCTACCTGGGGACCGTTACGTACAGCTAGTGCTGCTTGCGGTCTGTGGTTAAACCCACTGCCAGCGTAGTGTCGAGTCTTTAGAGTCCCACACAGAGAGTTTCCCTGATTCGGGCGAAACGATATAGAGGTCGTATGGTTTTACGATAGGGTTCGGACACATACGTGTTTTTACGCACGTACGATGTACGGACAGTTTATACTAGCAGGCTTTGGTTTAAGCCAGATTCTAGTATTGGATTATTGGATTTATACAGTCTCAATATTTCCGTGTTTTCACGGATAGGAGGGACATTCACGTAATTAGTCGAGAAGCTTCTAGAAGATTGATGAGTTGGAGGCTTAGGTGGAATTTGGATTAAATGGATTAATGACTCATGGTGTGATTCATCCAAATGAGTTAATGAAGCATTTATTGCTTAATGACTCATGAGGTGATTCACACATAGTGAGTTAATGAAGCATGGTTGATATTATCATATGTTATTCATTTAATAATTATCATGCTTCATATATATTCATAAATGAGATATTATTCATAGAATTCTCACTCACACCTTCTCTCTCCTCAAGCTCTCTCTCTTCAAAGAACTAACCCTAACCTCTCATATGTTGAGATCCAAGGGTTAGCAAGACTAATAGATCCCTAATCCTCTTCTATATCCTCTAGGTTACCTTGATTAGCACTCATAGTCGCCTAGTTACCTCAAGTGAGAGGTTAAAGCTTGGAGAAGTAGCTCTCGGGTGGATCTTCTATCACATCGAGGAGGCCGACGTGGAGGTGATCAACAAGAAGAAGAAGGATTTGATTAATTAGGTATAATCATCTATCATAGTAGCTAATCACTTCTATATAGTTGTTAGTTAGGGTTTAGCAAAGATCCGTAAAGTTAGTCGATGTTAGTTTAAACAAAATGATTGTTTTACCTATTCCGCCTCCCCGCATCATGTAGGGTGTCTAACGTCGATTTACAGACACTGCACTATTTATCGACGAGTCATGTTGCACACGCACATACCTACATGTTACACTTCACCTCATCGTTATTGACATGTCATGTACCCACTTAGAACTTGTTATGTCACGTTTGATTCACTTAATACCATAAGCATCATTAATAGTAATTAGTTTGCATCAATGTTATTATGGACACTTATCATGTTTTACTTTCAATTGTTATTATTTGTATTATAAGGTGTATAGGATTATGAGGATTTCTAGTTTTGAGTTTTATGCACTATTAAGTTATATTCGGCAGTTCTTCATGATTGATGTGATATGTCCACCATGAGATGTTGTTTTTATGATTTGGTTTTATTCCGGACCGAGTGGGAGAGCTTTACGGTTGCGGATTTTTACGTTATCCAGACTGAGTGGTGGAGTATACAGTCAGATTCATGATGGACCCAGTCGAGACCAAGGGGCAGGAAAGCCGCATTTGAGACGGGGAGCCTAGCGAGGATACTCGATACCGGAGATAATTGTGAAACACGGCGGATATCTCGAGGATACCGACCGATGTTACTGATTGACAGGATCGTTCGGGGAACGATGCTTGCTACAACAGAAGATTTGTGTCGTTGTTCGACACGGATAAATGAATATTATTTGGAAATGACGAATATTTTAAAATAATTGATGAGATCTCAGTGTTATTTTATACATTCATTTAGTACATATTCATGCGTTAATGTGTTTCCATACATCATGTTACTTGTTTGCTTTTAGCTTTATTTCGTCATGCCTACAATATCAACTGTTAAGATGTTAGTTTATTCACTGAGCTGACAACTCACCCCCGTTGTGTCTTAGTTCCTTGCAGGAGACGTATGGAAGCATAGCTGCATTGCAGACACTTTTATCAGCTTTTCTCGCTTGTCTTGCTAGGTGGGTTACATATGTAGTAACCTCCTATTTTTGGTATATGTATTTTAGATCTAGTATCACTCCATCAGACCATGTATATTTGACTTAGAACGAAACATGCTTGTATATGTTTTGATTCGATTGGGTGAGATCGGCTAGTTGTGTTAGTTTATGCTTTCTTTACTTATGCATATATTCTTCGCATTTGAGCGTCGTATTGTTATTGCGTAGGTTATTTTTCCGCCGTTGGATGTTATTTTTCTTCCAATTAGGGATGCCACTTATTTAAACATTATATAACAGCTTTTATTTATAATTAAAAAGGGAGGTGCTGTCGAAATTTTAAATGCTAAAATCTGTTGTTTAAATTTCATCTCTAAAAAATCATTCGACATGTTACCTCATTCTTTTTACTTTAAAACTGTTAAAAAAAATTCCGCAAATAGGGTTTTGATCTTGGTTGTTTTGGCTTACTCGGATTGTATTGGCTTCTTTAGATATCATACAATCTAAGTGCCGGTCACACACCAAATTTCGGGTCGTGACAAAGTTGGTATCGGAGCTTATGATTAACCTTACGGAACCTAGGAGCGACTTGAAGTTAATAGGCTTAAATTTCTTTATTTAAACTGACCTTTGGTTTGATGGAGTAGGTGATTTAGGATGAGTAAAGTACAGTACATATGTTCCGCGACATATTTACGATACGATACTCAGCCCAAGTAAGATTAGGATGTATATCTTGATTAATCCTTCCTTTGACTCCCTATTATTGTTGTTCTTATTCGTACGCCTTATCAACTCTCGTTTCTTATTCCAGTTGCTATGGCCATGCGAGCTAGGCGAGCCGTAGCCAAGGATGCAGCTCGAACAGATCCGCCTGTGATGGCGACTGACGTGCAGGATATCCAGGTGGTACCAGGGCATGTTGATTCTCCTCCTGCAGATAGACTGACTAGGATAAAGGAGGGCATGTTGGGCTTACAGCAGATGATAGGGCAGTTGACTGAGGCCACCCGTGTTCAGAGACAGGATCAGGCATCGACGATAGTAGAGCCCATTGTACAGCTCGTACAGACTGTCGTACCTGTAGACTCGCGAGTTATGGAGGTATCACTTCCGGAGCTCATGATGTTGAGGCCTCCGGTGTTCATGGGGACAGACGCAGCAGAGGATCGTCAGTAATTTCTTGACAGGATGGCTAGGATTGGCAGGTCATTGAGATGTTCAGATGTAAAGTCGGTGGAGTTGACCAGTTTTCGATTAGAGGGACTTGCAAAGTCATGGTGTGATTCGATGAAGAGAGGGAAAGCCGCAGGTCTTTCCCCGATGTCATGGATAGAGTTTTCTGAGGTCTTCCTTGTCAGATTCCTTCCACAGAGTGTGAGAGATGCCAGAGCCAACAGTTTAAAGGCGTTGCAAAAATCTGCAGATATGCCGGTGGGCGAGTATGATTTACAGTACAGTCAGTTATCATGATATGCTCCATACTTAGTTCCTACGGAGGAGCTCCGAGTGAAGAGGTTTGTGAGGAGCCTGGATACACAGTTGTTCCTTGCTATAGGCTCCCAGCATTTCGACACTTATACACAGGCCATAGACGTAGCTATTCGAGTAGAGGAGCATCTGAACGAGATAGTGATTGTTCCTTAGCCGAAGAGGACCAGACCTATTGGGTCAGTTACCAGGCAGTTTGGTAGAGGTCGAGGAAGACACATTCCAGGCCGCAGTTTTAGTCGAGGTTAGGCTCAGGACTAGATGTTCAGCTCATACCCCGAGGAGCAGAGGCCGCCACCGACATGTTTTAGTTGTGGGCGTCCAGGGCATTACGCTAGGGATTGTAGACTCCAGGGAGGGACTGTATTTCCACAGGCTGCTTTACCCCATCTACATTCTACTTCGATGGCATTACTTCCTCCACCAGCTGGTACTATGTGCCAGGCCGTTGCACCGCGAGGTCGTGGTTTTGCAGGACATTTTCAGAGAGGACGAGGAGACCGGGGGAGAGGACTTCAGGATGCTAGTAGGGGCCAGGCTCGGGTTTTTTCTTTGACTCGACAGGATGCCCAGGCATCCAATGCAGTTATGACAGGTACTCTTTCCGTATGTTCCTTGGATGCGCACATTTTATTTGATCCCGGTTCTATGCACTCTTACATATCTGCACACTTTGCAATTTCTCTGTGGAGAGAGTCGTCGTTGTTAGAGTTACCGCTTATTGTGATTACTCCTGTGGGAGATTCTTTTGTAGCCCAACACGTATTTAGGTCATGTTCTGTATGTATTGGTGATAGGGATTCGTTAGTCGATTTGATTCTCCTGGATATGCTTGATTTTGATATACTTCTTGGTATGGATTTGCTGGTCGGTTGTTATGCTTACGTTGATTGTCGGGGAAAAGCGGTCAGATTCTGTTTTCCAGGCGAGCCGATTTTTGTTGTGTAGGGAGACTACAGTGTAACTCCCGCCAACCTGATTTCTGCTCTTTTTGCGGGACGGCTCTTGAAGAAGGGTTGTCATAGTTTCTTAGCATTTATTCAGGATGTGGGAGCTGCTGAGGTTCCATTGGACCAGGTTCTGATCGTATAAGAATTTCCTGATGTATTTCCTGCTGAGTTACCAGGATTGCCGCCTGAAAGCGATATCGAATTTTGCATTGACTTGAATTCGGGTGCGGGGCCTATTTCTATACCACCCTATCGGATGGCCCCGACGGAGATGAAGGAGCTCAAGGGTCAATTGCAAGAATTGCTTGATAGGGGGCTCGATCGTCCGAGTGTATCGTCGTGGGAAGCTCCAGTCCTATTCGTTAAAAGGAAGGATGACAACATGAGATTGTGCATCGATTACAGGCAGCTGAATCGAGTTACGGTGCGAAATAGGTATCCTTTACCTCGTATTGACGACTTGTTCGATCAGCTGCAGGGAGCTGGCTATTTCTTAAAAATTGATTTGCGATGAGGGTATCACCAATTGAGAGTTCGGACATATGACATTCTGAAGACTGCTTTTCGCACAAGATACGGGCATTTTGTGTTTTTGGTGATGCCGTTCGGACTTACCAATGCCCCAGCAGCTTTCATGGATATGATGAATCACATATTCAGGCTTTTTCTTGATCAGTTCATTATCGTATTCATTGACGATATTCTTGTATACTCACTTAGTCGAGAGGAGCATGAGCAACACTTGCGAATTACATTGCAGATTTTGAGGGAACACCAGCTGTTCACTAAATTCTCCAAGTGTGCTTTCTGGCTGGATAGTGTGGATTTCGTGGGTCACGTAGTTACGAGAGATAATATACGTGTGGACCCAAAAAAGATCGAGGCAGCACAGCACTGGCCCAGACCTGTATTTTTTACGGAGATTCGCAGCTTCTTGGGTTTGGCCGGTTACTACCGACGTTTTGTGCAGGATTTTTCTCGTATTGCTGCACCGCTGACCAGGTTGACTCGAAAGGAAGTTCTATTTCTTTGGACCGAGGCATGCGAGCAGAGTTTTCAGCAGTTGAAAACTCGCTTGATGAATGCACCAGTCTTATCTTTACCTTCTGGGTCAGGTGGCTTTGTTGTTTATTGCGACGCCTCTCGAGTGGGTTTAGGCTGTGTGTTGATGCAGCACGGTAGGGTCGTCGTTTATGCTTCTCGGCAGTTGAAGAAGCACGAGCAGAACTATCTCACTCATGACTTAAAGATGGCCGTGATGGTCTTCGCCCTCAAGATTTAGAGGCATTACTTATACGGTGAGTCATGCTATCTATTCACAGATCACAAGAGCTTAAAGTATATTTTTCAACAGCGGGATCTGAATTTTGAGGCAGCGTCGTTGGATGGAGCTCGTAAAGGACTATGACTGTGAGATTCTATATCATCCGGGAAAAGCGAATGTTGTGGCAGATGCTTTGAGTCGGAGGCCTGGAGGTAGCTTATCATATTTGAGCATAGTGCAGAGGCAGTCTTCTACAGATTGGCAGATTTTGTTTTACATTCTAGTACACTTTGAGTTTACGTCGACCGGAGGACAGCTCGCTCATGTCTGCACCCGTCCACAGTTACTTGATCACATCCGAGAAGCTCAGTCTGACGATGCTCAATTGTCAGAGATCATAGAGCAGGTTAGGCAGGGTAGGGATTCAGAGTTCTTGATTGATGACCATGGAGCGTTACGATTTGGGACTAGTCTTTGTGTGCCAGATTCTGAGGGGCTAAGACGCGAGATCTTAGAGGAGGCGCATCGGTCAGCATATAGTATTCATCCGGGTTCCACCAAGATGTATAATGACTTGAGAGACGTCTACTGGTGGGAAAGGATGAAGAGAGATGTCACGGATTTTGTTTCGAGAGGCTTGACTTGCCAGTAAGTCAAGGTCGAGCACCAGAGGCCGGCAGGAGAGTTACAGCCCTTGCCGATTTCGGAGTGGAAATGGGAGCAGATCTCTATGGATTTCATTGTGGGTCTGCCCAGGACTAGCAGAGGGTATGATTCCATCTAGGTGATTGTGGATCGATTGTCAAAGATAGCTCACTTTCTTCCGGTGAAGACGACTTATGGATATGCACAGTATGCCCAGATCTACATTGACGAGATTGTGCGATTGCATGGAGTTCCGACTTGAATTGTTTCCGATAGAGGCACACAGTTCACCAATCGATTATGGCAGAAACTTCAAGAGGAACTAGGCACCCGATTGAGTTTCAGTACAGTATTTCACCCGCAGACCGACGGTCAGTCAGAGCGGACCATACAGACTCTTGAGAATATACTCCGAGCTTGCAGTCTAGATTTCGGTGGCAATTGGGATCGTCACTTGCCCTTGATATAATTCTCCTACAATAACATTTTTCAGGAGATGATTCAGATGGCCCCCTTCGAAGCTTTATATGTGAGAAAGTGTCGATCGCCCATTTTTTTTAAAGAACTCGGTAAGATCAGCATTTTGGGACCGCGGCTAGTGCGGGAAACTACAAAAAAGATCCAGTTGATATGGGACAGGATGAGAGCGGCCCAGAGAAAACATAAATCTTATGCCGATCGACGTCATCGTAGACTCGAGTTGGATGTGGGAGACAATGTGTTTCTCCGTGTCTTTCCGATGAAGGGTGTGATGCGTTTCGGGAAGAAGGGGAAGCTCAGTCCCAGATATGTCGAACCCTACGAGATTCTCGAGAGGGTGGGTGTTGTAGCCTATCGTTTAGCACTTCCACCAAGTTTTCCCGATGTACATCTTGTGTTCCACGTGTCTATACTTCGTAAGTACCTTCATGATCCCTCTCACGCGATCCAGCATCAGACTCTTCAGCTTGAGCGTGATTTATCCTACATTGAGCAGCCGGTAGCTATTCTAGACCGGCATGCAAAGAAATTGAGATCAAGGGTACTTCCGTCTGTAAAGGTTATTTGGAGAGGACGAAATAGCGAAGAAGTCACTTGGGAGGCCGAGGATGCGATGCGGAAGAAATTTCCACAACTTTTTTAAGGTACGTGTACTTAAGTTTTAAATTCGGGGACTGAATTCTCTTAAGGAGGGAATATTGTAACATTTTGAAATATTTTAGATAATTAATTATTTTATTTATTTATAAATTTTATTTTAAATTTTATTGTAATAAAAAGAACTTTTAATATGTGGTAAAGTAATTTAGGAAAGAGAGTAGTTTGTTTATATAATATTAAGTATCATAAGGAGTTTTGTGGAAAGTTTAGTTCTTTGTGAGAATTGAAGTTGTGTAAGGGTTTATATATTAAAGTGTTAGGTCATGGTTAAGACTAATTCAAAGCTCATAGATACCACACCCTAGGTTAAACATCATGCCCACACCTCCTACTTGCTTGAATACACACCCGCCTTCATGGTGACACCTCCTTCTAACATTATCAATTCATATTTTTGTTTTCCTTATTTTGTTCAGTTGGTATATTAAATTTAGAAAAAAATTACCTAGCTTAGTAAAAATCCTAGACCTCACTTAAGAAAGAGAAAAGGAAAGTAAAGCTAGGTACTTGTGTTCCTCAACTCAAACCCTCAAGCTAGGACCTTATGGACTTGTGCAGCTCTTGAAGAGTTATTCCAATTAATCATTCAATTTGGTATAATTTCCAACCCTGTAGATTTTATACTGTTTTTGTATAGAAGTATGATATCGGTAAATATCGCATTTGGATAGATTATTGCTCTATTTTGTATCTGCTATAATCTAGCTAATCTGTAACAAAATCAAACAGTACCTTAGCCTTTCAAATTGTACCTAGAATATACACTAGAAACACGAACCTATTCTAGAAATTTTCGACCTGCGACAATCCAAAATTTCCCGATCTCGCCGGTTTTTAGTGGGAGTTGGATGTTAAGTTTTTTTGGGTAGCTCTCTGTATATATTTTAGGGTATTTGTTATAGTTTGATTATGTTATATATTCTGTATATAAAATCTAGAAGCAAATTTTTGTTTTGGTTATAGTTCTAAATACGATACGGATATTTCATGTCACGATT
This sequence comes from Agapanthus africanus, assembly GCA_030015575.1. NCBI lineage: Eukaryota > Viridiplantae > Streptophyta > Magnoliopsida > Asparagales > Amaryllidaceae > Agapanthus > Agapanthus africanus. The sequence continues at coordinate 164,232,201 of CM057343.1, read as the reverse complement.
CTGTTTCCCAGTTAAGAACATTATGGGGTTAGCTCGGGTTAGTATATGTTGTAGATAGTTCACAATATTCGCACGTAACACGTTTAGTATTTAAGTCTTGTAGTTTTCATGTTTTCCCCGTATCGGAGTTTATCCGTTTCTTATACGAAAGTTAATTTCGATGTTAGGTTCGACTGCGGGAACTTCGGAGGCCACAAGGAAGGGAAAGGGATTGATGATATCCGAGTAGATTCGACGTGTTCCGGTGAGTAGACTAAACATCTACCGGGAGATTTTGTATGGATGGCGTAATACGCCCGTGATTATAAATTTAGTTATGATTGTTTTCCATTTACATTGTGTATATAATTAGAACTAAAAACATCATCGTATGCATTCATATCTATAAATCGCCATGTCAAACAATTGCTAGGACACTGCACTATTTATCGATGAGTCGTGTTGCACGCGCACATACCTACGTATTACACTACACCTCATCGGTATTGACATGTCACGTACCCACTTAGAACTTATTATATCGTGTATGATTCACTTCATACCATAAGCATCATTAATAGTAATTAGTTTGCATCAATGTTATTATGGACACTTATCATGTTTTACTTTCAATTATTATTATTTGTAGTTTAAGGTGTATTGGATTATGAGGATTTTTAGTTTTGTGTTTTATGCACAATTAAGTTATATTCGGCGCTTCTTCATTATTGATGTGATATGTCCACCATGAGATGTTGTTTTTATGATTTTGTTTTATTCCAGACCGAGTGGGGGAGCTATACGGTTGCGGATTTTTACGTTATCCTGAGTGAGTGGGGGAGTCTATAGTCGGATTCACGGTGGACCCAGTCGAGAACGAGGGGCAAGAAAGCCGCATTTGAGGCGGGAAGCCTAGCGAGGATACTCGATACCGGAGATAGTTGTGAAACATGGCGGATATCTGGAGGATACCGACCGATGTTACTGATTGACAGGATCGTTCGGGGAATGATGCCTGCTACAATAGAAGATTTGTGTCGTTGTTGGACACGGAAAAATGAATCTTATTTGGAAATGGCGAATATTTTAAAATAATTGATGACATCTCAGTGTTATTTTATACATTCATTTTGTACATATTCATACGTTAATGTGTTTTCATACATCATGTTACTTGTTTGCTTTTAGCTTTATTTCATCATGCCTACAATATCAACTGTTAAGATGTTAGTTTATTCACTAAGCTGGCAACTCGCCCCCGTTGTGCCTTAGTTCCTTGTAGGAGACGTATGGATGCATTGCTGCATTGCGGACACTTTTATCACCTTTTCTCGCTTGTCTTGCTCGGTGGGTTACATATGTAGTAACCTCCTATTTTTGGTATGTGTATTTTAGATCTAGTATCACTCCATCAGACCCTTTATATTTGATATAGAATGAGACATGCTTGATATGTTTTGATTCGATTGAGTGAGATCGGCTAGTTGTGTTAGTTTATACTTTCTTTACTTACGCGTATATTCTTCGCATTTGAGCATCATATTGTTATTGTATAGGTTATTTTTCCGCCGTTGGATGTTTTTTTGCTCCTAGTTAGGGACGCCACTTATTTAAACATTATATAACTGCTTTTATTTATAATTAAAAAGGTAGGTGCTGTCGAAATTTTAAATGCTAAAATCAGTTGTTTAAATTTCATCTCTTAAAAATCATTTGACATGTTACCTAATTCTTTTTACTTTAAAACTGTTTAAAAAATTTAATTCCGCAAATAGGGTTTTGATCTTGGTTGTTTTGGCTTACTCGAATTGTGTCGGTTTCTTTAGATGTCATACAATCTATTTGCCGGTCGTACACCAAATTTCGGGTCGTGACAGTTTACACGCCTCCTTTGAGCCGTGCTTGGGAGGAAATTAAAGCACAGTGCGAGCCACACAAGACTCTATAACGATCTCGGGTCTACAGACTAAGCTGCACCAGTGTCACCAAAGGACTTCTATTAGACGATAGGTATACTACCAACTAGGAGTCCTCGGTGAGTCCTGTTCGGTGTACCCATTCTCTAATGAGCACCTGTGTACAATCGTTGATGTCACACACTAATGGTTATGGGATCAACCATCGCCCTCTAAGGGACAAGAAACGTACACACTAGTCTACTATGGAATATCGATGCCCTAGTCTCGATATTCCCACGACTAGGAACTGATTAAAAGATGTACTTTTGGAACACCCTGGCCCCATTAGTATGATCTCATCATAATCCTGGTAGTCAAGTACATATCCTAAGGGCTTTATCAAAATGTGAGAGCAAGACAGTAAAGAATACCAATCAACATGTTAAGACAAAGAGTAACCAGATAGCATACTATCATGTCGAGCAAGAAAGTCATCTATATATGTCCAAGCATCCACTATAATATACAATAATGGCCTCTATAGCATTCATGTTCCTAACAGTTGATGCATCGTCTTCGGGTGTGTTTGTTACCGAGAACTATTTCTCAGTTTGTTCTACGTCCTGGGTATTGAATACCGGATCAGGATACCACATATGTAATTCGTTACATGGTCTAAAAAAAGGTAGAGAACTGGAAATGGGTGATAGATCCCTAACAGTAGGGAACGGTGCAATTGTTGCAGCCAAGACAGTTGGTGATTATCACCTTGTATTACCAACTGGTAATACAATGATTCTGAACGACTGTTACTACGTACCAAGGATGATGTGCAACATTATATCGGTTTCTTTACTAACTAAAGAAGGATATAATCTTACATTAGAGGATAATTTTATGAACATTTTCCAAAATCAAGTGTTGATTGGATTTGGTACGTTATGTAACGGTATATACGTTCTTAATCAAAGTACAGTTTTTAACGTACATCACACAAACAAGAGGAAAAGTTCAGAAATGAACGAAGCCTTCTTGTGGCACTGTAGACTAGGTCATATCAATGTGACTAGATTGGATAAGTTGCACAAAGATGGATTTTTGAATCCATTCGAATTTTCATCTTATGAAACTTGCCAGTCATGTCTCAAAGGAAAGATGACCAAAACTCCGTTTACTGGACACGGAGAAAGAGCTACTAAACTCTTGGGACTGATACATAGTGATGTATGCGGTCCTATATCTACACATGCCAGAAATGGTTTCTCGTACTTTATTACATTCACCAATGATCTCTCAAGATACGGACATGTATTCCTGTTGAAACACAAGTCTGAAGCTTTTGAGAAATTCATGGAATATAAGTGCGAAGTTGAAAACCAGTCGGGCAAAAGTATTAAAGTCCTTCGATCTGATCGGGGAGGAGAATACTTAAGCACGGAATTTCGGGATTATTTAAAAGAGAATGGGATTCTCTCTCAGCTTACTTCTCCGTATACACCACAGCACAATGGTGTTTCAGAGAGGAGGAATCGCACCCTATTAGATATGGTGCGCTATATGATGAGTAATGCTGAGTTACCCATTTCCTTTTGGGGATATACGCTTGAGACAACCGCACGCCTATTGAATATGGTCCCCACCAAATCTATACCTACCACACTATATGAGATATGGAAAGGTAGGAGTTCATGTCTTAATATTGTTAAGATATGGGGTTGTCCGGCCTATGTGAAAACACAAAATCCGGACAAGCTCGAAGCAAGGTCAGTATCGTGCAAATTTGTAGGATATTCCAAGAATTCGCGAGGGTATATCTTCTACCACTCATAGGACCAAAAGATGTTTGTTTCTTAACATGCCACCTTTTTAGAAAAGAAATTTCTTATAAAAGAAATTAGTGGCAGTGAGGTAGAACTGGAAGAAGTTCCAGCAGTACAAACCACAACTGACGATTTGGTGGAACCAGAGGATCCAATAGTGCACAACGAACCCCAGCCACTCCTGGTAGGGTTCCTCATCCACTTGAGAGATACTACGCTTTTCTCGTAGACGGTGGAAGTGAGGATTGCATCATGGAAGATGATGACCCGACTAGTTTCTAGCAGGCCATCATGAGTGGGGACTCTGTGAAATGGGTGGATGTTATGCGGTCCGAGATGGAATCCATGTACACCAACCAAGTATGGACTTTGGATGTTGCTCCTGAAGGGATAAAACCCATTGGTAGCAAGTGGATCTTCAAAAAGAAGATTGGTGTGGATGGAAATGTTGAGACTTTCAAAGATAGACTTGTAGCAAAAGGTTTTCGTCAACGACCTGGCGTCGACTATGATGAAACCTTTTCTCCTGTCGTTATGCTTAAGTCCATCAGGATCCTACTTGCTATTGCTGCATACCATGACTACGAAATATGGCAGATCGACGTCAAGACCGCTTTCCTAAATGGTGATTTAGAAGATAGCGTGTACATGACACAGCCAAAGGGCTTCGTAGACAGTGGGAGCAGCGGAAAGGTGTGCAATCTACTTTAATCCATCTACGGATTAAAGCAGGCGTTGCGGAGTTTGAACATCTGTTTTGATGAAGCTATCAAAGAGTATGACTTCATCAAAAATGAAGATGAACCTTGTATATAAAAGAAGGCTGTAGAGAGTAAGGTGGTCTTCCTCGTATTGTACGTGGATGACATACTCTTGATAGAAAACGATGTTCCTATGCTACACTCAGTCAAGCTCTTCTTATCACACAAGTTCTCGATGAAAGATCTTGGTGATGCCTCCTACATCCCGGGGATAAAGATCTATAGAGATAGATCTAAACGGATTTTGGGATTGTCCCAATCTAGGTACATTGACACCATACTAATGATCTATAGAGAACAACAGTAAGTCGGTCTCGGGTTTTGTCTTTACCCTCAACGGAGGGGCGGTGTGTTGGAGTTCCAAGCAAGACAACGTAGCAGACTCGACGATGGAGGCTGAATACATTGCTGCCAACGATGCTGCCAAAGATGTTGTCTGGATGAAGAAGTTCATTGCTGAGCTTGGTGTGGTTCCATCCATTGAGCATCCAATACCTGTGTATTGTGATAACAATGGAGCGGTGGCTTTGGACAAGAAACCCAGGTCCCATCAGAGATCCAGACATATTCTGAGGCGGTATCACCTGATCAGGGAGATAGTAGATCGCCGAGAGATCGAGGTCAGGAGAGTTGACACGAAGGACAACGTAGCGGATCCACTCACGAAGGCTCTCCCCCAGATACAGTTTGAGAGACTTTTTGTGATGCTGGGTATGAGATACTACAACACATGGCCTTACTGTAAGTTAGAGATTTTTAGGAATATGTATGCCCTAGAGGCCATTATTGTACGTGTGATGTATGTTATAGTGGATGCTTGGACATATATATATAGGACTTTCTTGCTCTACATGATAGTATGCTATCTGCTTACTCTTTATCTTAACATGTTGACTGATATTCTTTACTGTCTTACTCTCACATGTTGATAAAGCCCTTAGGATATGTACTTGACTACCAGGATTATGATGCGATCATATTAGTAGGGCCAGGGTGGTCTAAAAGTACATCCTTTAATCAGTTCTTAGACATGGGAATATCGAGACCAGGGCATCGATATTACAGAGTAGACCAGTGTGTACGTTTCTTGTCCCTTAAAGGGTGATGGTTGAACCCACAACCATTGGTGTGTGACATCAACGATTGTACACAGGTGCTTATTGGAGAATGGGTACACCGAACAGGACTTGCCGATGACTCCTAGTTGGTAGTATACCTATCGTCAGATAGCAGTCCTCTAGTGACACTGGTACAGGTTAGTCTGTAGACCCGAGATCGTTAATGTTGTGGGGACCACCTCGCTTCAGGTTTTGGCGGGTAACTTGCCGCACCCGTAGAGGTCTAGGTTTCATTGCACAGGCTATCCACGCGACCAGGGGAACGTCGGGTTTCAGCAGCGGCTCTGTGAAACCCGGGGATCCCAGATTATCTGTATTGTTCTGTGATACTTATTACTTTTCTGTAATGTTGCATATTATCACGCCTGGAGCGATTATTGTATATTAGGTATATATACTATTAGATGTTGTATATATTTTACACCCACGCTAGTCCAGCCCCCGCTCTGTCGTTAGTTAAGTAACCTAACGGGTGATGACGGGACCCAGTGACGAATGCGGATGGCATATACGTACATTTTATTTTCGTTCTTTTCTGGTGTGATTAAATGATGGGAATGCGTTGATTCTTATCAATACAAAGATAAAACAAACCTATATTTGATGTTGTTGGAACAAACTTAAAAAGGAGTTATTACAAAGACGTTTCTTTTTGTTTTTCATAGCGGTATTCAGTTGGAATATCCTGCACCTCATTCCACAAGGAAAGAGCCGAGATCCCTTCACCGGGAGTGACTTCTTTAGCAAAAGGTTTTCGCTACTATATTTTTTATAAAATTCTATCAAGTTCCTTCAACGAGATCAAGTCCTTTACGTTAAATGTTTTTCGCCAAAAACCAGCCGTAATCCTCCATCATTTCTTATGGATGGTCAGTAGTATTCAAGCTATGTTTGTTGGCCTACGTCAAGGCATAGTGTTTGGTAGCTGCTGGGTATTCATTTGTTTCATAGATAGATGCATTAGTTTAGGACAGACGTACAGCCTTGTTGGCCTACGTCAAGGGCATGTACGATGACCTAAATTAATCAGGACAACGACGGGTAGAACTTGACATGTGGCTTATGATTTGTTGGCCTACGTCAAGGTAATAAGTGCATAGGATAAAAATTATATCGGGAGTTTCAAACATACAGGAAACTTGCCAGACTTGCGCATACCTTCTGGAGTGTGTTAACTTGAGTGGCTTCCATCAAGTTATCATACGATGATAGTTGGATCCCGATTCTCACTGATGAGTTGGTTTACTCTTCGGGTGATCCCGACTAATTCTTCTTTCAGGTTTGGAGGAGAATATGAGATTACAGTGGGAGGTTTCCTAAATTAGATAAAGTAATAACCATTCTGATCTAGGTAAGAGTGCACGCAGAGTGTTTCTTTTCTCTCTCTCTTTGGCAGCGACTTTTGACCGACCCTAGACTATAACTCAGTGACCAAAGTTGACCGAACCTTCTTAACATACTGGCTTTTGGATTGTCTATAGTTGCATAAGTCATTGCCGCTCTTTCTTTTACCCTTTGTATTTCTCAGAACACCCCGTATCACTACAGATATCCAATTCCATTGGATAGATCCATCGTATGGTTATATACGAACTCGAAGGGACTTCTTCGAGGATGGATCCAGGTTCAGGAGAAATAGAATTGGTTTATTCAGTTGTCTTTTATTATCACCTTCTCTCAGGTTGCGAGGGCTCCTTGGTTTAGGAAAGTACACCTATTACGCTTATTGGATAGTCTTATTCCAAACCATAGGCAGGTGCCGAAAGGTAGGGAATGAAGAAAACCAATTAGCCTAAGTAGAGTGTGCAGAAGGTAATATGTAAAGACAAGATAAAGGAATTAGAAAGAGGGCAAAGTAAATTGCGACTATTCATATTCACGACCAAACCACGTGTTTCATCGGCACTCCTACTTCACCTTTTCTCCAGAACAACCCGTATCACTACGAACATCCAATTCCATTGGATAAATCCATCGTATGGTTATATATGAACTCGAAGGATATTTTTTCAAGGATGGATTCCGGTTCAGAAGAAATATGAATAAGGTTTATTCAGTTGTCTTTTATCATCACCTTTTCTCATGTTGCGAGTACTCCTAGGATTAGGAGAGTACACCTATTATGCTTACTGGATAGTCTTCTTTCAAACCATTGGCTGGTGCCGAACGGTAGGGAAGGAAGAAAACCATTTAGCCTAATGATGGTGTACAGAAGGTAACGGCTAAAAACAAATAAAGGGAATTAGAAAGATGGCAGGGAAATATACGGTTAAAGTCATGATTTGGATTATGGAAGAGGCATTACTAAGAATACCAAGATAGCCCTTCGAAACATTTTCATGTTTCAATTACACTGTGCATTGTTAATTATAAACTGATTTCCCAATTAAACCCTTGCTCCAGGGTATGTATTTACCAGGTTTCATTCTCACATCTGTAAAGTTTTACAGATAATGAGTGGGAGTAAGTTATTGGGAATTAGGTGATCATCCTCATTATATCGGAATTCGTTGTAATTGGTGATATTTGAGGAAATCGCCTGGAGACAGTTTTCAACCTACGACGCACAGGTTTTGAGTTATTAAACTCAGCGGACTTATACAGAGTATTGTATGTTGTCCAGTGTCCATCAGGACAAAGGGGTTGGTCCTCGTACTATATTCTATTTACTTATGACTTCTCTAGTTTATAGACAAGTGTTTCGTAGAAATACAATGTCTAAGTATTGAGAAGTTATGGGTATAGGAATAAAGTAGAGAACCATGTATCGCAAGTATCGGGATTCTTCAAAGAAATAGAAGTTGTAGATTCTTATGATTGGTATTCAGTTGATAGTAATGGTTTTGAGAAACTTATTTCTCTTTTAGGTTACTCATAAATGGATGGATTCCTAAGTTGAGTAATGCTGATTAGCCTCTCTCCATTAAGTTGATATGCACTGGAGACAGTTGCATAATTTGAATATGGTTTCAATTAAATAAGTGCCTATGTTTCTATATTAGATATAGATTGCTTCATATCTTAACAATGTTAAGGTACGGAGAGTTGTCCAGTTTATGCTTAAAAACAGACACAGGAAAACTCAAGGCACGTTTCTGTAATGACAGTTTGTGGGTTGACCCTAGCTTTGACGAGGGTTGATTTTCTATCATCTGGAAGATCAATAGTAATATTGTTCTAGACTCGCCACAGTTTTATTAAAATGGATTTTTTAAGAAAACAGTAGTGGGAGTATGGTAGAACTGGAAGTGATTCCAGAACCACAAACGATTACGGAAAGTTTAATAGGACCTATATATTCAAATCATGTTTGACATTCAAATATCCACTCCGCAGATATGGTGGGTAACCTCAGACACCCGAGAGGTACTCCGGTAGCCTCAAGGAAGGTGGCAGGGAGTTTCTTGTTTACCCAAACTTGACACTGCTGTTGTTCCAGACTATGAGACCCGGCAGGAGGATATGTATAGCGTCGTTCTAAACTAGTTTTAGAAATGTACGTATATATATTATTCTGCCAGAGGGTTATCATAGTCAGTGGGAGCAGCGGAAGAATAGTGGGTAAGAAGCTAGTATCTATTTATAGACTTGAGCAGAAATAGCGGAGATAGATCATCTATTTTTGATGTGACAAGTCATGGGTTTGACTTCATCAGAATAGGGGATGGATCTGTTAAGAAGGTAGTAGGGTGTTATGTCCTGGTATTTGGATGACATACACAGAGTAGGAAGTAAAATTCCTATACTACGATCGGTTGTACTGTGGTCGTCATACAGTTGTTTCTCCACAAAGGACATGGATGTAATATCTGATATTCTGGATACAAGATCTATAGTTTTAGATCTAGATTTGGGTAATTTCCCAATGTGGGTATTTTGACAGAATTCTAATAGTATTTTAGAATAAATGACTCCTGGCATGGTGGTGTACCTGCAGGTGATGGAGTCACCCACTCTAAAGGTGTCTTACAGACTAAAGAGGAGAGGGACGTGCATGATTGACAGATCACTTGCTTAGGCAATTGAGTCAATCGTAAGATGTCAAGTACCACACCAGATGTCGTTTTTGCACTAGATGGGATAAGTTTATATTAATCCAATCCTGGAGAAACATTAGGAAGCAGTTTTAGAACATAAGTACATGTTCTACGGATTTGATGACGGCGGCCTCCTTCAGGAGACAATTATCATTCCAGGCTTCAAAGGTGACATGGATAACAGAGTGATTGTCAGAGTTATAGTTTTCCCTCAGATGAGGGACAGTATTATGGACAGGTGGTCCAAAAGGATACTGTGGGAGGCATAGTGCTAGACACTGATTAGTTTCAGTGATCGATACAGTCTAAGAGTTTTGGATTTGGAGTTCATTTATGAACTAGGTCCCATCAGATATCCAGGCATATTCTAAGACAGGTATTACTCAATTCGGGAGATGTTTTTCTCCGTGAAGATGAGATATAGAGAGATACAGAAAGAAACACCGAAGCGGATCCACTCACTGAGACTATTCGGGAGATGTTTTGCAAACCAGCTTTGTGAAACAGATTAGTAGAGAAGTTGGATGCTCGGTATCACATGAGCTGTGAGTACGCGACATCGCAATAATTAGCCTTAAGTGCAAGTGGGAGATTGTTGGATATAGCGCCCTCTAAGTCAATTATTGGATCGCAAGTACGTGATTGCAATGATTGAGGGAGGACCTATACCGATAAACAGTCTTGCTCGAGATGATACTATGCTATCTGTAAGTCTACGCTAGCGCCCTGGCCGTCTACAGACGCCAAATGCGGAACAAAAACTTTTTAACTGGCGCTATCGTATACTTTAACCCGGATCTGCCATTATTGCTAAACTAACAAACTGTAAAGAGTGTAGAAAGGTTATACCGAACGATCCGAGTCCTTCGTTCTTTAACCATCATCCCACGCTCCGTTGCGGCTGCTCTGAACTCGTCGATCTCCGATCTCCTCGTCCAGGTGGCACCACGTCGACGATTCTTTAAACGGGCTCCCGCCTCTGACTCGAGGCAACTCGATCGTCAAGTTTGCTAAAAGAGACGACCAAGAATGATGTAGAGAATGAGTAGATGACTTTGTCTCGCTTCGTCCAAAACCATGGACGAACGGTTAATGAAGTTGCCGTGGGAATCGGGTGATGGAATGAAATGAGCTGTGAAATTCCATACACCGATAAAACCTATCATAATCTTTTTCTACCAAATGAAATATCAAGTGAGAGAGTGTGTGAGGAGAGAGAGGGGGCCGGCCTCTTATATGGAGGAGGAGGTGATCGTAGGAGTAAAGAGGGTGACCATAAGGAAAATATCATGTGTGAACACATGAAAATATCAAGCACAAAGATTTTAACGAAAACAAGAATACATTGAAATCAAAGCATGAGTCACAATCCTTGTCACCGCTTTCTAGAAACTTCTAGAACCTTCTAGAAGCATGACTCACTCTCATCCAAGAAAAGATAAATCCGTCTTTAACCGAATGTTAAAAGACGGTAGATAGAAAACTGGAAACTGGCAACTTCCAAAAGTGATCCTGAAACGACTTTCAGGATAACCCCGAAACTGTATAAATATACCCGCATTTGTATTACGACCGAATACAAATGCAACTGAGACAAAGATATTATACCTACTCAATATAATACTCGGATCCGGCTTAAACCAAAGCCGACCAGTATCATCTGCCCGAAAAATAACACGTGCGTAAACGTACGTGCATTTTCCGAACCCTACCATAAAACCATACGGCCTCTACAACGTTTCGCCCGAACTTGGGAAACTGTCTGTAGGGGACTCTAATGACTCGTCAGTACCCTGGCAGTGGGTTTAACCACAAACCGTCAGCGGCACTAGCTATGCGTAACGGCTGCCCATGGACTGACCTCAAGGGAGGCCGATGAGCGAACTCATCCGGAAACCCTACTGAGCCTAACAGTGACAATGTATATACAGTCCGGTCCGTTCGTCAATGAGTATCGCATATCTGCCTAGGGGGCTAGTAACGTCAGACCCCCAATAGCAGTATAAGTCGTGTCGGAGTGTAGCCCAATAACACCCTGAGATACTACTGGAGTACCTACCAGTAAATCTCCTGCCATGGCCATGGACTATGTGTAATGGCTCTCCTAGACACAGCACGACCTCGCCCCCAATACCGGGAGAGACGAATCCCCTGCCGATCCGCTCACGTGCCTCCATATGGCTCGGGACTGTACCCAAGAACTACCTGTTTGCACGACTCCTTTGAGCCGTGGTAGGGTAGAAATCAAAGCACAGTGGGAACTCACACGAGACAAATGACGACCTCAGGTCGATGAACTAACCTGTACACATGTCACCAGGGAACTGCTATCTGACGATAGGTATAGTACTAACTAGCAGATTCCCGGCGAGTCCTGTCCGGTGTACTCATAACCCAATGAGCACCTGTATACATCTTAGGTGATCCAACTGACACCAGTGGCTTGTGAGACCGGCCACCGCCCCTCGTCGGGGTCTCGACTGTATACACTAGTCTACTCCGGAGTATCGATGCCCTGTCTCGAAACTCCCACGACTAGGGACCACAATTAAGGATATGCATATAAACTACCCAACTCTCACGTATATGATCGCCATCATACTGTTGGTAGTAAAGTAAGATCCTAAGGGCTCTATCAAAGTGTAACATGTAATCAGTCACCTGAACATGTACACGACTGATAAAGGCAAACCAGATAGCATACTATCATCTCGAGTAAGACTGTCCTACCGGTATAGGTCCTCCGCAATCATTGCAATCACGTACCTGCGATCCAATAATTGACTATGAGGGCACTATCTCCAACAATCTCCCACTTGCACTCAAGGCTAATTATTGCGATGTCGACTACTCACAGCCCGTGTGAAACCGAACATCCAACTCCTATACTAATCAGTTTCACAAAGCCCGTTTGTAAAACTGTTGTGTTCGAGAAATAGCCTCAGTGAGTGGATCCGCCTAGAAGTTTCTTTCTATATCTCTCTTAATCTCAAGTTCGCGGAGAAAGCCATCTCCCGAATTGAGTAATACCTGTCTTAGAATATGTCTGGATATCTGATGGGACCTAGTTCATAAATGAACTCCAAATCCAAACTTCTTAGACTGTATCGATCACTGAACCTAATCAGTATCCGGCACCATGCCTCCCACAATATTCTTTTGGACCACCTGTCCATAATACTGTCCCTCTTCGTCAGAGGGAAAAACTATAACTCTGACAATCTCTCTGTCAACCATGTCACCTTTGAAGCCTGGAATGATAATCGTCTCCCGAAGGAGGCTGCCGTCATCAAATCCGTAGAACATGTACTTATGTTCTAAAACTGCTTCCTTATGTTTCTCCAGGATTGGATTAATACAAACTCATTGCATCTAGTGCAAAAACAACATCTGGTGTGGTACTTGACATCTCATGATTGACTCAATTGCTTAAGCAAGTGATCTGCCAATCATGCACTTCCCTCTCCCCTTTCGTCTATACGACACCTTTAGAGAGGGTGACTCCATCACCTGCAGGTACACCACCATGCTAGGAGTCAACTATTCCAAAAACCATTAGAATATCTGTCAAAGTACCCACATTGGGAAACTACCCAAATCTAGATCTAAAACCATAGATCTAGAAACCAGAATGTCAAATATTATATCCATATCCTGTCTGGAGAAACAACTGTGTGACGACCACAGTACAACCGATCGTAGTATAGGAATTTTACTTCCTACTGTATGTCATCCAGATACCATGACATCACACCCTACTACCTTCTTAACAGATCCATCCCCTATTTTGATGAAGTCAAACCTATGACTATCACATCAAAATTAGATGATCTATCTCCGCTATAACTGCCTAAGTCTATAAATAGTCATAAGCATCTTGCCCACTATGCTTCTGCTGCTCTCACTGACTACGACAACCCTCCTACCGGGTCTCATAGCCTGGAACAACAGTAGTGTCAAGTCTGGGTAGATAAGAACCTCCCTGTCACCGTCCTTGAGGCTACCGAAGTACCTCTCGGGTGTCTGAGGTTACCTACCATGCTACGGAGTGGCTAATGGAATGTCAAACCTGATTGAATATATAGGTCCTATTAAATTTTCCGTAATCGTTCGCGGTTCTGGAATCACTTCCAGTTCTACCATACTCCCACTACTGTTTTCTGAAAAAATCCATTTTACTAAAACTGTGGCGAGTCAAGAACAATATCACTATTGATCTTCTAAATGGTAGAATATCAACCCTCGTCATAACCAGGGTCAACCCACAAACAGCCATTACAGAAACGTGCCCTGAGTTATCCAGTGTCTGGTTTTAAGCATAAGCTGGACAACTCCCCGTACCTTAACATCTTTTAAGGTACGAACTATTCTATATCCAATATAGAAACTTTGGCACTTATTTAATTGGAACCAGATTCAAATCATGCTGCTGTCTCCAGTGTATATCAACTTAATGGAAAGAGGCTAATCAGCATTACTCAACTTAGGAATCCTTCCAATTATGAGTAACCTGAAAGAGAAACAAGTTTCTCAAAATCATTACTGTCATCTGAATACCAAACACAAGAATCTACATCTTCGATCTCTTTGAAGAATCCCGATACTTGTGACACCTGGTTCTCTACTTTATTCTTATACCCACAACTTCTCAAAATTTAGACCTTGTATTTCTACGAAACACTTGTCTAAAAACTAGAGAAGTTATAAGTAAATAGAACATAGTACGAGGACCTACCCCTTTGTCCTGATGGACACTGGACAACATACAATACTCTGTATAAGTCCGCTGAGTTAAACAACTCAAAATCTGTGCGTCGTAGGTTGAAAACTGTACCCTGGCGATTTCCTCAAATATCACCAATTACAACGAATTCCGATATAATGAGGATAATCACCTAATTCCCAATAACTTACTCCCACTCATCATCTGTAAAACCATACAGATATGAGAATGAAACCTGGTAAATACATACCTTTGGAGTAAGTGTCTAATCGGGAAAACAATTTTTCTTTAACAATGTACTGAAACATGAAAATGTTTCGTAGGGGTATCCTGGTATTCATAGCAATGCCTCTTCCATAATCCAATTCATGACTTCAACCGTATATTTTATTGCCATCTCTCCAAATCCCTTTATTTGTCTTTATTCGTTACCTTCTGTACACCATCGTTAGGCTAAATGGTTTTCTTCCTTCCCTACCGTTCGGCACCAGCCTATGGTTTGGAAGAAGACTATCCAGTAAGCATAATAGGTGTACCCTCCTAAACCAAGGAGTACTCGCATCTCGAGAGAAGGTGATGATAAAAGACAACTGAATAATACCTTATTCTTTTAAAAGTGAAATAGGAGTTGCGATGAAGTATGCAGTTTGGTCGTGAATGATAACAGTCGCAATTTACTTTGCCCTCTTTCTAATCCCTTTATTTTGTCTTTAGTTATTGCCTTCTGCACACCCTATTTAGGCTAATTGGTTTTCTTCATTCCCTACCTTTCGGCACCTGCCTATGGTTTGGAATAAGACTATCCAATAAGCATAATAGGTGTACTCTCCTAAACCAAGGAGCTCTCGCAACCTGAGAGAAGGTGATAATAAAAGACAACTGAATAAACCAATTCTTTTTCTCCTGAACCTGGATCTATCCTCGAAGAAGTTCCTTCGAGTTCGTATATAACCATACGATGGATCTATCCAATGGAAGTGGATATCCGTAGTAATACGGGTGTTCTGAGAAATTCAAAGGGTAAAAGAAGGAGTGGCAATGACTTATGCAACATAGACAATCCAAAAGCCAGTATTTTAAGAAGATTCGGTCAACTTGGTCACTGAGTCATAGTCTAGGGTCGGTCAAAGGTCGCTGCCATAGAGAGAGAGAAAAGAAACACTCTGCGTGCACTCTAACCTAGATCAGAATGGTTATCACTTTATCTAATCCGGAAACCTCCCACTGTCCTGTCAAATTCTCCTCCAAACCTAAAGAAGAATCAATCAGGATCACCCGAAGAGTAAACCAACTCATCAGTGGGAATCGGGATCCAACTCTCATCGCATGATAACGTGATGGAATGCATCCACGTTACTCATACTCCAGAAGGTATGCGCATACTTGGCAAGTTTCAGTTTCTTTAGAAACTCCCGATAAGATTTTTGCCCCATGCTCTTATGATCGTGACTAAGGGCCAACCCATCATAAGTCACATGCCAAGTTCAACCCATCATTATCTTGTCAATTTAAACCCACCCATACTCGCCCTTGACTAAGGGCCAACAAGGCTGTATGACTGTCCCAAACCAACGCATCTATCTATGCAACATGTGAATACCCCAGCAGCTACCAATCACTATGTCCTGGCTAAGGGCCAGACCAACATAGCTTGAATACTACTGACCATTCATATGAAATGACGGAGGGCTACGGCTGGTTTTGGCGAAAAACCTTTAACGTAGTGAACTTGATATCGCTGAAGGAACCTGATAGCTTTTTAAAATATAGTGGCGAAAACCTTTTGCTAAAGAGGTCACTCCCGGTGAAGGGATCTCGGCTCTTTCCTCGTGGAATGAGGTGCAGGATATTCCACTGAATACCGCTATGCAAAGCAACATGTAATCGACTATAGTGAAGTTATTACCCTGACGCAAACTTCTGCCCAAGGGGTCAGTCCCGGTGAAGGGATATCGGCCCTTGCCCCGTCGAATGAGGTGCAGGATATTCCACTGAATACCGCTATGCAAAACAAAAGGAAACGTCTTTGCAATAACACTTTTTTAAATTTGCTCCAACAACAGTAAACAGGTTTGCTTTACTTTGCATTGATCAGAATCAACGCAGTCCCATCAATCGATCACACCAGAAAAGAACGAAAATAAAATGTACGTATATGCCATCCGCATTCGTCACTGGGTCCTGTCATCACCCGTTAGGTTACTTAACTAACGACAGAGCGGGGACTGGACTAGCGCGGGTGTAAAACATATACAACATCTAATAGTATATAAACCAATATACAATAATCGCTCCAGGCGTGATAATATGCAACATTACAGAAAAGTAATAAGCATCACAGAACAATACAGATAATCTGGGATCCCCGGGTTTCACAGAGCCGCTGCTGAAACCCGACGTTCCCCTGTCGTGTGGATAGCCTGTGCAATGAAACCTAGACCCCTACGGGTGCGGCAAGTTACCCGCCAAAACCTGAAGCGAGGTAGTCCCCCACAGCATAGTGAATGGAACACCCGGCACTTCACGGAATCCGGTAAATATGAGTGCGGCGAATAGTCTGCCAATTCTAGAGTGAGGACCCTCTGCCTCTCAAAGCCATGAGATGTGGACCCGTTGCCCCTCAGAACCCGGCTATCCGTGCACTCCGTCGCGGGGCAAAACCTAGTACAGTAATGAAAAATAGTACAACAGGTACATCGACCGCAACCTGGTCGTGCCCCAAAAGAATATTATACAACAGGCAGTGACGGCAGTCTACATGTTGGACGCTCGCCCCACAATATCAAATATACAAATAAACTCAAACTGTACTACCATTGCACACTGCTATCCACCACGACAAATCCGCAACATCACAGCACAACACAGAACATCAACACGAATGTCACGTTCGCAAACCCGTCTAAAAGAACTATAGCAATCAGACGCGGTTTACCGATCAAATGACATTCCCGGTCGGAGATATAGTGTAAGCACTGTAAACTAACATGTTTAAATTTCGATCGACAAAATATCACAAAGTGGGCCCCACGTAAATCTGTTGAACAGTAATAAAATCTGGGCCCAAAAGATATATACCAAAAACCCCAAAATCCAGAGAAGAATACACTGTGCAAATTTGGGGGCAAGATCGCTCAGAACGGCCGCGGAGGCGCGGCCAAACCATGGGTTTGGCCGCGTTTCCGCGGCAATCTTGTCGATTCACGTGCTCAAATTTGTACGGAGTTCTTAAAAAACCCTGCACAGTTTTCTGAGATGTGTGGAATATTTTTAGGACACCATTTAAAATCAACAGAAACTGTCAAGCTTGGATTTTGCAGTTTTTGATTTCCGGTTCGATCGATATTTTAAACGCGTTAGCACAAGTTAGTATAGCAAAATGGTTAGGCTCTGATACCACTGTAAGTCTACGCTAGCGCCCTGGCCGTCTACAGACGCCAAATGCAGAACAAAAACTTTTTAACTGGCGCTATCGTATACTTTAACCCGGATCTGCCATTATTGCTAAACTAACAAACTGTAAAGAGTGTAGAAAGGTTATACCGAACGATCCGAGTCCTTCGTTCTTTAACCATCATCCCACGCTCCGTTGCGGCTGCTCTGAACTCGTCGATCTCCGATCTCCTCGTCCAGGTGGCACCACGTCGACGATTCTTTAAACGGGCTCCCGCCTCTGACTCGAGGCAACTCGGTCGTCAAGTTTGCTAAAAGAGACGACCAAGAATGATGTAGAGAATGAGTAGATGACTTTGTCTCGCTTCGTCCAAAACCATGGACGAACGGTTAATGAAGTTGCCGTGGGAATCGGGTGATGGAATGAAATGAGCTGTGAAATTCCATACACCGATAAAACCTATCATAATCTTTTTCTACCGAATGAAATATCAAGTGAGAGAGTGTATGAGGAGAGAGAGGGGGCCGGCCTCTTATATGGAGGAGGAGGTGATCGTAGGAGTAAAGAGGGTGACCATAAGGAAAATATCATGTGTGAACACATGAAAATATCAAGCACAAAGATCTTAAGGAAAACAAGAATACATTGAAATCAAAGCATGAGTCACAATCCTTGTCACCGCTTTCTAGAAACTTCTAGAACCTTCTAGAAGCATGACTCACTCTCATCCAAGAAAAGATAAATCCGTCTTTAACCGAATGTTAAAAGACAGCTGATAGAAAACAGGAAACTGGCAACTTCCAAAAGTGATCCTGAAACGACTTTCAGGATAACCCCGAAACTGTATAAATATACCCGCATTTGTATTACGACCGAATACAAATGCAACTGAGACAAAGATATTATACCTACTCAATATAATACTCGGATCCGGCTTAAACCAAAGCCGACCAGTATCATCTGCCCGAAAAATAACACGTGCGTAAACGCACGTGCATTTTCCGAACCCTGCCATAAAACCATACGGCCTCTACAACGTTTCACCCGAACTTGGGAAACTGTCTGTGGGGGACTCTAATGACTCGTCAGTACCCTGGCAGTGGGTTTAACCACAAACCATCAGCGGCACTAGCTATGCGTAACGGCTGCCCATGGACTGACCTCAAGGGAGGCCGATGAGCGAACTCATCCGGAAACCCTACTGAGCCTAACAGTGACAATGTATATACAGTCCGGTCCGTTCGTCAATGAGTATCGCATATCTGCCTAGGGGGCTAGTAATGTCAGACCCCCAATAGCAGTATAAGTCATGTCGGAGTGTAGCCCAATAACACCCTGAGATACTACTGGAGTACCTACCAGTAAATCTCCTGCCATGGCCATGGACTATGTGTAATGGCTTTCCTAGACACAGCACGACCTCGCCCCCAATACCGGGAGAGACGAATCCCCTGCCGATCCGCTCATGTGCCTCCATATGGCTCGGGACTGTACCCAAGAACAACCTGTTTGCACGACTCCTTTGAGCCGTGGTAGGGTAGAAATCAAAGCACAGTGGGAACTCACACGAGACAAATGACGACCTCAGGTCGATGAACTAACCTGTACACATGTCACCAGGGAATTGCTATCTGACGATAGGTATAGTACTAACTAGCAGATTCCCGGCGAGTCCTGTCCGGTGTACTCATAACCCAATGAGCACCTGTATACATCTTAGGTGATCCAACTGACACCAGTGGCTTGTGAGACCGGCCACCGCCCCTCATCGGGGTTTCGACTGTATACACTAGTCTACTCCGGAGTATCGATGCCCTGTCTCGAAACTCCCACGACTAGGGACCACAATTAAGGATATGCATATAAACTACCCAACTCTCACGTATATGATCGCCATCATACTGTTGGTAGTAAAGCAAGATCCTAAGGGCTCTATCAAAGTGTAACATGTAATCAGTCACCTGAACATGTACACGACTGATAAAGGCAAACCAGATAGCATACTATCATCTCGAGTAAGACTGTCCTACCGGTATAGGTCCTCCGCAATCATTGAAATCACGTACCTGCGATCCAATAATTGACTATGAGGGCACTATCTCCAACAATCTGGTTTGTCTTTATCATCATATACATGCTTTAGTTCACTATTACATGATGATAGAGCCCATAGGATTCTTGCTTGACTACCGGCAGTATGATGGCGATCATATACGTGAGAGCTGGGGTCTGTAAGCACATCCTTAAAAGTGTCCCTAGTCGTGGGAGTTTCGAGACAGGGCATCGATACTCCAGAGTAGATTAGTGTATACAGTCGAGACCCCGACGAGGGGCGGTGGGGGGTTTCATAAGCCACTGGTGTCAGTTGGATCACCTAAGATGTATACAGGTGCTCATTGGGTTATGAGTACACCGGACAGGACTCGCCGGGAACATGCTAGTTGGTATTATACATATCGTCAGATAGCAGTTCCCTGGTGACATGTGTACAGGTTAGTTCATCGACCTGAGGTCATCATTTGTCTCGTGTGAGTTCCCACTGTGCTTTGATTTATACCCTACCACGGGTCAAAGGAGTCATGCAAACAGGTATATTTTGGGTACAGTCCCGAGCCAGATTGGAAGCAAGTGAGCGGATCTTCGGGGATTCGTCTTTCCCGGTATTTGGGGTGAGATCGCGCAGTGTTTAGGAAAGCCATTACACGAAATCCCTGGCCAGGGTAATCGAGATAAACTGGTAGGTATACCAGTAGTATCTCAGGATGTTCTGGGCTACTCTCTGACACGACTTATGCAGCTATTGGGGGTCTGACGTTTACTGCCCCCTAGGCCTAATATGCGATACTCATAGACGAACGTTCCGGACTGTACGGATATTGTCACTGTTAGGCTCAGTAGGGTTTATAGATGAGTTCGCTCGTCAGCTTCCCTTCCAATCGATACATAGGCAAACTGTTACGTACAGCTAGTACCTCTGACGTGCTAGTGGTTATACCCAGTACCAGTGTATTGATGAGTCATTAGAGTCCCCCCACAGACACTTTCCCAAGTTCGGGCGAAACGTTGTAGATGCCGTATGGTATTATGGCAGGGTTCGGAAAAAGCACGTGCGTTTACGAACGTGTTATTTTTCGGGCAGATAATACTGATAGGCTTTGGTTTAAGCCAGATCCCAGTATTATACTGTATAGATATAATATCTTTGTCTCAGTTGCATTTATATTCGGTCGTAATATAAATGCGGGTATGTTTATACTGTTACGGGGTTATCCTGAAATTCGTTTCAGGATCACTTTTGGAAGTTGCCAGTTTCTAGTTTTCTATCAGCCGTATTTGACATTCGGTTAAATACGGATTTGTCTTTTCGTCTTTTGGGTGAGTCATGGTTCTAGAAGATTCTAGAAATGGTGACTAGGATTGGTGACTCATCATTTGCATTAATTGTGAGGTGAGGTGTTAAGTGAGGTGGCTTAATTCATTTAATGTGTTCATAACACTCATTCTTTCTTCATGATAAATATCCTTGATATTTTTCTTTGATCTTTTGCTTACACTCACCCTCCCCTCTCCTACACTCACCCTCCCTGTTCTATAAGTGGCCGGCCCCCTCTTGTGAGAAGTGGGTGGTATTTTCATTTGCTTGAGAGAAAAAGATTATGATTGTTTAGGGTATGGAAATTTCATATAGTTCAATTTCCATTTACCCGACTCCAATTGGCAACTTCATTAACCGTTCGTCCATAGCCTTGGACGTAACGAGACAAAGTGTTCTACTCATTCTCTACAATATTTTGGTCGTCTCTTTTAGCAAACATGACGACCGAGTTGCCTCGGTTCAGAGGCGGGAGCCCGTTTAAAGATCCGTCGACGTGGTGCCACCTGGACGACGAGACTGGAGTTTCAGAAGATCAAAGCCGCCGCAACAAAGCGTGGGATGATGATTAAAGACCGAAGGACTCGGATCGTTCGGTATAACAATTCTACCCTCTTTACAATTTGTTAGTTTAGCTTTAATGGCAGATCCGGGTTATAGTACGCGATAGCGCCAGTCGTAAAAGTTTTGTTCCGCATATTGGCGTCTGTTAGACGGCCGGGGCGCTGCCTCATACTTACAATTTACACTCAGGAATGGCAAAGGGATGCAACTCTCCCGCTGGCCTCTGGTTCTCGGCCTTGACTTGCTGACAAGTCAAGCATCTCGAAACAAACTCCGTAATATACCTCTTCATGCCTTCCCACCAATAAACATCTCTCAAGTCGTGATACATCTTGGTGGAACCAGGATGAATACTATACGCTGATCGATGGGCCTCCTCTAAGATCTCACCTCTCAATCCATCAGAATCGGGTACACAAAGTCAAGTCCCAAAACGTAATACTCCACGACTATCCATCACGAACTCCGACTCTCTGCCCTGCCTAACCTGATCCATAATCTCCGTCATACGAGCATCTGAGGGCTGTGACTCACGAATACAATCCATAATTGAGGTCGGGTGCGAACATGTGCTAACTGTCCTCTTGTCGAGGTGAACTCGAACTGTACACGACTATCACATAAAATCTGCCAGCCTGTAGAAGACTGTCTCTCTAAGGTGCGCACATAAGATAAGCTATCTCCAGGCCTCCGACTCAATGCATCTGCTACAACATTCGCTTTTCCTGGATGATACAAGATCTCACAATCGTAATCTTTCACGAGTTCCATTGATCTACGCTGCCTTAGATTCAGATCCCTCTGCTGAAAAATATACTTTAAGCTCTTATGATCTGTAAAGATTTAGCACGACTCTCCATATAAGTAATGTCTCTAAATCTTCAGTGCGAAAACTACAGCAGCCATCTCCAAATCATAAGTGGGGTAGTTCTACTCGTGCCTCTTCAACTTTCGAGAAGCATAAGCTACAACCCTGCAGTGCTACATCAACACACAGCCTAAACCCACTCGAGAGGCATCACAATACACCACGAAACCACCTGACCCGGAAGGTAAAGATAAGACAGGTGCAGTCGTCAAGCGAGTCTTCAACTGCTGGAAACTCTGTTCACATGCATCTGTCCAAAGGAATGGAACTTCTTTCCAAGTCAATCCAGTCAACGGTGCCGCGATCCGAGAAAAATCCTGCAAAAAGCGTCGGTAGTAACCCGCCAGACCTAAGAAACTTCAAACCTCCGTAACTGATACAGGTCTGGGCCAGTGTTGTACCGCTTCGATCTTCTTTGGGTCTACACGTATCCCATCTCTCGTAACTACGTGGCCTAAGAATTCCACACTATCTAGCTAGAAAGCACACATTGAGAACTTAGCGAACAGCTGACGTTCCTTCAAGGTCTGCAATGCGATACGCAAATGCTGCTCGTACTCCTCTTGGCTCCGGGAATAAACAAGAATATCATCAATGAATACTATAATAAAATGATCAAGGAATGGCCTGAAGATACGGTTCATCATATCCATGAAAGCTGCTCCGGCGTTGGTGAGTCCGAACGACATCACCCGAAACTCATAGTGCCCATATCGTGTGCGAAAAGCAGTCTTCGGAATGTCATCCTTCCGAACCTTCAACTGGTTATACCCTGACCGCAAATCAATCTTTGAGAAGTAGCCATCTTCGTGCAGCTGATCAAATAAGTCATCGATACGAGGTAGTGGATAACTATTTCGCACAGTAACTCGATTCAGCTGTCGATAGTCGATGCACAATCTCATACTACCGTCCTTCTTCTTTACAAATAAGACAAGAGCTCCCTACGGCGATACACTGGGACGAACAAGTCCTCTATCTAACAACTCTTACAACTGGCTTTTGAGTTCTTTCAACTCCGTCGGGGCCATCCGATAGGGTGGTATAGAAATAGGCCCCGCACCCGGAATTTGTTGGAGATAGTGCCCTCAGAGTCAATTATTGGATCACAGGCACGTGATTGCAATGATTGAGGGAGGACCTATCCAGGTACGACAGTCTTACTCGAGATGATAGTTTGCTATCTGGTTTACCTTTATCATCGTGTACTGCTATAGGTGACCTGACAGGTCACTATTGCACGTTGGTAGAGCCCCTAGGATTCTTGCTTGACTGCCGGCAGTATGAGGGCGATCATATAAGTGAGAGCTGGAGTCTATAAGCACATCCTTAAAAGGTCCCTAGTCGTGGGAGTTTCGAGACAGGTCATCGATTCTCCAGAGTGGACTAGTGTATACAGTCGAGACCCCGACGAGGGGCGGTGGCCGGTCTCACAGGACACTGGTGTCAGTTGGTTAACCTAAGATGTATACAGGTGCTCATTGGGTTATGAGTACACCGGACAGGACTCGCCGGGAACATGCTAGTTGGTCTTATACCTGACGTCATATAGCAGTTCCCAGGTGACATGTGTACAGGTTAGTTCATCGACCTGGGGATTGTCATTTGTCTCGTGTGAGTTCCCACTGTGCTTTGATTACTACCTTACCACGGCTCAAAGGAGTCGTGCAAACAGATTTTAGTTGGGTACAGTCCCGAGCCACATGGAGGCAGTGAGCGGATCTTCGGGGGTTCGTCTCTCCCGGTATTGGGGGTGAGGTCGCGCTGTGTCTAGGAGAGCCATTACACGAAGTCCTTGGCCAAGGCAGGAGATTTACTGGTAGGTATTCCAGTAGTATCTCAGGGTGTTCTGGGCTACACTCCGACACGACTTGTACCGCTTTTAGGGGTCTGACTTTTACCCACCCCCTAGGCCCGACATGCGATGCTCATAGACGAACGGACCGGACTGTACGGATATTGTCACTGACAGGCTCAGTTGGGTGTCAGGATGAGTTCGCTCATCGACATCCCTTTTGGTCAATAGCTGGTGGCCCGTCACGTATTGGCTTATACCTCTGACGTGCTAGTGGTTAAATCCACAGCCATAGTATTGACGAGTCTTTAGAGTCCACCACACCTTTCAGTTACTCAGCTTTCGGGCGAAACGCTGTAGAGGCCGTATGGAGATATGGCAGGGTCCGATCAGATACGTGCGGTATTGCACGGATCAGGATCGGACGGTTTGTACTAGAGGCCGTATAGTTATATGGCAGGGTTCGATCAGATTCGTGCGGTATTGCACGGATCAGGATCGAATGGACATTACTAGCCGGCTTTGGTTTAAGCCGGATCCTAGTTTAGTACAGTGTAGATTTTGTCTCATTGCATTTGTATCCGGACGGAATACAGATGCGGGTGTGTATGCACAGTATCGGGGTTTTCCTGTAATTTATTACGGGACCAGTTTTCTGGAGTTGCCAGTTTGCATTCCGTTCCGGCCGGTTTTCCTTTGTTCTTTCCCGGCCGGACTTTTCCGTTGGAGGGGGTTATTTGCAAGTATGCAAATAACATTTGTGGAGGGGTTTTCTTGCATATGGATTAATTATGATACCATTCTTTTCTTTTCCACCATCATTTTGATTCTCTTGCATTAATTGTGATTAATGAGAGGGTATGGGTTTAAAGTGAGAAGCATGGTTGATGTTTTCTTGTCTTTGGATATGGTCACCCTCTTCATTTCTCCTACCATCACCTCCCTTCATTGGTTTTGTTTTCCCTCCACCATTTCCTTTGATAAAGGGGCCGGCCACATTTTGTGGAAGAAGGGAGAGAGTTCATTTTGAGAAAAGATTGGTTCATATCATTTTCATGCTTGCAAAATTCTACACTTCATTCCAAAGTCCATTCATGATCCCTCCATCCTCCAAAGCAACATAACCCCAAAGAGACAAAGCACTACACTTCCTACAGCACATCTTGGGCATGTCGACTTGCCGGCTTCATGCCCGAGTTGCCTCGGTATAGAGGCGGGAGCCCGTAAAAGATGCAGGCGATGTGGTGCCCTTCCGGCGAGGCGGCGACGACCGGAGTTTCCGCGGGAGATCGGGACGATGACAAGAAGACCGGAGGACTCGGATCACTCGGTATATCTCTTCCCATCTTGTAGTTAGCTTGAACTAGTTTAATGGTCCGATCCGGGTGTTTAGTGCGCGGTGGTGCCGGTTTGCAAAGTTCGCAAAATTAAAGTTTATCACCGTTTCCGCATTTGGCCGTCGGATTGACGACCGGGGCGCAGCCGTGCACTTACAGTGGTATCAGAGCATCGCCATTAACTTCGTCTAGCTTCGTTTGATGTGTTTTGCATTTCCGATCGATCAAATGTTCCAAAACTCGTATTTTGTTAACATCAGTTTTCTGTTGAAAATTTTTTAAGCCCAAAAATTTTTCAGGTTGCAAAAATGTGTGTACTTGAAAACCTAAGACTACTGCAGAAATCCGAGTCATTAATCTTTCATCGAGAGCGCGGAACCGCGGCCAATACCCACTTTGGGCCGCGGTTCCGCCGCAACATGAAAGGATCAATGGGCCAGGTTTTTCCAGTGGGCTTCTGGGTTAATTTTAGGGGTTTTGGAATATTAAAATTGGGCCCAGATTTTCTGTGAGTGCTACAGTATTGCTTGGGGGCCCACTTATTAATTTTTGATCGATCGGATATTTTAAACACATTTTTTCACAGTATTTACATTATATCTGCGACCGTGAATGTCACTCGATCGGTAAATCCGGTCTAACTGCTATAGCCCGATTAGACGGATTTGCGAACGTGACTTTCACGTTGATGTTCTGTGTTTTTGCTGTGATGTTGCGGATCGGTCGTGGGGGATAGCCTGGATGCAATGCTAGTACAGTTTTGTAGTATTATGTACATTTGATATTGCGGGGTGAGCGTCCGACATGTGGACTGCCGTCACTGCCTGATTGTATTATTCTTTTGGGGCACGACCTGGTTGCGGTCGATGTACCCGTTGTATGTATATTTTATTTTCTGTACTAGGTTTACCCCGCGGAGGGGTGCACGGATAGCCGGGTTCTAGAAGGCATCAAGCCCGCATCTCATGGCATTGGGACGGAAGGGGCTTCACTCCAGGATTGGCTGGCTATTCGCCGCACTCGTAGGGGGTATAGGATTTCATTGCACAGGCTATCCACACGACCAGGGGAACGTCGGGTTTTCAGTAGTGGCTCTGTGAAACCCGGGGATCCCAGATATCTGTATTGTTCTGTGATGCTGTACATTTCTGTGATGTTGCATTTTATTCACGCCTTGAGCGAAATACTATATATTGGTATATATATTAGTAGATGTTGTATATGTTTTTCATCCGCGCTAGTCCAGTCCCCGCTCTGCCGTTAGTTAGCTAACCTAACGGGTGATGACGGGACCCAGTGGCGAATGCGGATGGCATATACGTACGTCAGTATATTTTCGTTCTTTGTGGTGTGATCAATTGATGGGACTGCGTTGATTCGGATCAATGCAAGTTAAACAAACCTAATCTGATGTTGTTGGAACACTTTTCAAAAAGCCGTTATTGCAAGGACGTTCACTTTTGTTTTGCATCGTGGTATTCATTTGGAATATCCTGCTCCTCAGTCGACGAGGCAAGGGCCGAGATCCCTTCACCGGGAGTGACCCCTTGGACAGAAGTTTGCATCAGGGCATTAACTTCACTATAGCCGATTACTTTTGCTTTGCATCGCGGTATTCATTTGGAATATCCTGCACCCCATTCTACGGGGAAAGAGCCGAGATCCCTTCACCGGGAGTGACCTCTTTAGTAAAGGTTTTCGTCACTATATTTTCTAAAAAGCTATCCGTTCCTTCAACGATATCAAGTTCATTATGTTAAAGGTTTTCGCCAGAAACCATTCGTAGCCCTCCGTCGTTTCAGACGGGTAGCACGTAGTATTCATGCTATGTTTGTTGGCCTTCGTCAAGGCATAGTGTATGGTAGCTGCTTGTTGCCTTTCTGCAGCATAGATAGATGCGTTGGTTTGGGACAGTCGTATAGCCTTGTTGGCCTTCGTCAAGGGCTTGTGCGGGTGGGTTCAAATCAACCTGGAGAATGACGGGTAGAACTTGACATGTGACTTATGATTTGTTGGCCTTCGTCAAGGTCATAAGAGCATGGGGTAAAAATCACATCGGGAGTTTCAAAAGAACTGAAACTTGCCAGATATGCGCATACCTTCTGGAGTGTGATACCGTGAGCGGATTCCGTCACGTTATCATGCGATGATAGTTGGATGCCGATTCCCACTGATGAGTTGGTTTACTCCTCGGGTGACCCCGACTAATTCTTCTTTCAGGTTTGGAGGAGAATTTGAGGTACAGTGGGAGGTTTCCAGATTAGATAAATTGGTAACCATTCTGATCTAGGTTAGAGTGCACGCTTAGTGTTTCTTTTCTCTCTCTCTTTGGCAGCGACCATTGACCCGACCCTAGACTATGACTCAGTGACCAAGTTGACCGAACCTTCTTAACACAGGCTTTTGGATTGTCAGAGTTGCAAACCTCATTGCCACTCCTACTTTTACCCTTTTCTCCAGGACACCCCGTATTACTACGAACGTCCACTTCCATTGGACAAAACCATCGTATGGTTATATACGAACTCGAAGGACTTCGAGGATGGTTTCTGGTTCTGGAGAAAACGAATAGGATTATTCAGTTGTCTTTTCTTTTCACCTTCTCTCATTGTGAGTACTCCTTGGTTTAGGAGATAGTACACCTATTATGCAAATTGGACAGTCTTCTTCCAAACCTTAGGCTGGTGCCGAACGGTGGGGAATGAAGAAAACCAATTAGCATAACGATGGTGTGCAGAAGGTATTAAGTTAAGACAAAGCAAGGGATTAGTAAGAGGGCAAAGTAAATTGCGACTGCTATTCACGACCAAACCGAGTATATCTTCGCCAAACCTAAATCACCTTTGTATTTCTCCAGGACACTCCGTATCACTGCGAAGGTCCACAGTTTATTTGGATACTCTATCGTATGGTTATATACGAACTCGAAAGGAACTTGTTCCAGTTCGGGGATGGATTCTGGTCCAGGAGAAATAGGAATAAGGTTTATTCGGTTGTCTTTTATCTTCACCTTCTCTCGCATTGCGAGTGCTCCTAGGATTAGGACAGTACACCCATTATGCTTATTGGATAGTCTTCTTCCAAACCATAGGCTGGTGCCGAACGGTAGGGAAGGAAGAAAACCATTTGGCCTAAAGGGGTGTGCAGACGGTAATGACTAAAGACATATAAAGGGATTTGGACAGATGGCAAAGAGATATACGGTTACAGTTGTGAATCTGGATAATGGTAGAGGCATTACTAGGAATACCAGGATACCCCATCGAAACATTTTAATGTTTCAGTTTCAACTGTGTACTGTTAAAAGAAAACTGATTTCCTGATTAGACACTTGCTCCAGGGTACGCATTTACCAGGTTTGATTCTCATATCTGTATGGCTTTACAGATGATGAGTGGGAGTAAGTTATTGGGAATTGGGTGATCATCCTCATTATATCGGGATTCGTTGTAATCGGTGATATTTGAGGAGATCACCTGGGCTGTTTGCCGGTCGGCAAATGTTTGGTTTTGAATATCCGCTGTTGTGCACCAATTTCAAATTGACATATCTGTACGTCTATTTTCATAGAGTGAGATATACCTTTTGATATTATGTCGATGACATTTACCTATATCAGTGGATGGTTAGGTAAGGAGCATTAAACAGCGGTGTAATTCTTCTTAACCATAAGTACAGTTTTCAACCTACGACACACAGTGAAAGAGTTGTTAGACTCAGCGGACTTATACAGAGTATTGTATGTTGTCCAGTGTCCATTAGGACAGAGGGGTTGGTCCTCATACTATATTCTGTTTACTTTTAACTTCTCTAGTTCTTAGACGTGTGTTTCGTAGAAACACAGGGTCTAAGTTTTGAGGAGTTATAGGTATTTGAATAGAGTAGAGAACCAGGTGAAGCAAGTATCGGGATTCTTCAAGGTGATCGAAGATGTAGATACTTGTGTATGGTATTCAGTTGATAGTAATGATAAAGAGAAATTGCTTCTCTTTTCAGGTTACTCATAATTGGAAGCATTCCTAAGTTGAGTAATGCTGATCGGCATCTCTCCATTTAGTTGACATGCACTGGAGATAGCTGTATGATTTGAATCTGGTTCAATTAAATCAGTGTCTCTGGTTCTATATTGGATATAGTACAGTTCATATCTTAACATTGTTAAGGTATGGGGAGTTGTCCGGCTTATGATTAAAACCAGACACTGGACAACTCAAGGCACGTTTCTGTAATGGCTGTTTGTGGGTTGACCCAGGCTATGACGAGGGTTGACTTTCTACCATAAGAAAGATCAATAGTGATATTGTTCTTAACTCGCCACAGTTTTAATAAAATGGATTTTTTCAAAAACAGTAGTGGGAGTATGGTAGAACTGGAAGTGATTCCAGAACCGCAAACGATTACTGAAGATTTGATAAGGAACCTAAAGATTCAATCTGATTTGACATTCCATTGGCCACTCCGCAGATAAGGTGGGTAACTTCAGGCACCCGAGAGGTACTCCGGTAGCCTCAAGGACGGTGACAGGGAAGTTCTTGTTTACCCACACTTGCCATTGTTGTTGTTCCAGGCTGCGAGACCCGGCAGGAGAATGAGTATAGCGTCGTTCTAAACTAGCTTTAGAAGTGCACGTCTATATGACTCTGCCAGAGGGTTGTCGTAGTAAGTGGGAGCAGCGGAAGCATTGGTGGACATCAGGCTTATGTCTATTTATAGACTAAAGCAGATATAGCGGAGATAGATCATCTATTTCTGATGTGACAGTCATGGGTTTGACGTCATCAGAATAGGGGATGGATCTGTTGAGAAGGTAGTAGGGTGTGATGTCATGGTATTTGGATGACATACACAAAGTAGGAAAGGAAATTCCTATACTACGATCGGTTATACTTTGGTCGTCACACAGTGGTTTCTCCACAAAGGAAATGGATTTTGTATCAGAAATACTGGTTACTAGATCTATGGTTTTAGATCTAGATTTGGGTGGTTTCCCAATCAGGGTACTTCGACAACATTCTAAGAGTATTTAGAATGGACGACTCCTGGCACGGTAGTGTACCTGCAGGTGATGGAGTCACCCTCTCTAAAGGTGTCTTATAGACTAAAGTAGAGAGGGAAGTGCATGATTGACAGATCACTTGCTTAGGCAATTGAGTCAATCATGAGATGTCAAGTACCACACCAGATGTTGTTCTTGCACTAGATGCAATAAGTTGACATTGATCCAATCCTGGAGAAACAGTCGGAAGCAGTTTTAGAACATAAGTGGATGTTCTAGGGATATGATAACGACAGCCTCATTGGGAGACAGTTATCATTCCAGGCTTCCAAGGTGACATAGACGACAAGGAGGTTGTCAGAGTTATAGTTTTCTTTCTGACGAGGGGCAGTATTCTGGACAGGTGATCCAAGGCAACACTGAGGGAGGCATGGCGCAGGATACTGATTAAGTTCAGTTGACGATACAGTCTAAGAAGTTTGGATTTGGAGTTCATTTATGTGCTCGGTCCCATCAGACAACCAGACACTCTAAGACAGGTATTGCTCATTTCGGGAGATGGCTGTCTCCGCGAACTTGAGATATAGAGAGACATAGAAAGAAACTTCAAGGCGGATCCACTCACTGAGGCTATTCCTCGAACGCAATAGTCTTCCAAACAGGCTTTGTGAGACTGACTAGTAGAGGAGTTGGGTGTTCGGTATCACACGGGCTGTGAGTATGCGACATCGCAATAATTAGCCTTGAGTGCAAGTGGGAGATTGTAGGAGATAGTGCCCTCAGAGTCAATTATTGGATCACAGGCACGTGATTGCAATGATTGAGGGAGGACCTATCCCGGTACGACAGTCTTACTCGAGATGATAGTTTGCTATCTGGTTTACCTTTATCATCGTGTACTGCTATAGGTGACCTGACAGGTCGCTATTGCACGTTGGTAGAGCCCCTAGGATTCTTGCTTGACTGCCGGCAGTATGAGGGCGATCATATAAGTGAGAGCTGGAGTCTATAAGCACATCCTTAAAAGGTCCCTAGTCGTGGGAGTTTCGAGACAGGGCATCGATTCTCCAGAGTAGACTAGTGTATACAGTCGAGACCCCGACGAGGGGCGGTGGCCGGTCTCACAGGCCACTGGTGTCAGTTGGTTCACCTAAGATGTATACAGGTGCTCATTGGGTTATGAGTACACCGGACAGGACTCGCCGGGAACATGCTAGTTGGTCTTATACCTAACGTCAGATAGCAGTTCCCAGGTGACATGTGTACAGGTTAGTTCATCGACCTGGGGATCGTCATTTGTCTCGTGTGAGTTCCCACTGTGCTTTGATTACTACCTTACCACGGCTCAAAGGAGTCGTGCAAACAGGTTTTAGTTGGATACAGTCCCGAGCCACATGGAGGCAGTGAGCGGATCTTCGGGGGTTCGTCTCTCCCGGTATTGGGGGTGAGGTCGTGCTGTGTCTAGGAGAGCCATTACACGAAGTCCTTGGCCAAGGCAGGAGATTTACTGGTAGGTATTCCAGTAGTATCTCAGGGTGTTCTGGGCTACACTCCGACACGACTTGTACCGCTTTTGGGGGTCTGACTTTTACCCACCCCCTAGGCCCGACATGCGATGCTCATAGACGAACGGACTGGACTGTACGGATATTGTCACTGACAGGCTCAGTTGGGTGTCAGGATGAGTTCGCTCATCGACGTCCCTTTTGGTCAATAGCTGGTGGCCCGTCACGTATTGGCTTATACCTCTGACGTGCTAGTGGTTAAATCCACAGCCATAGTATTGACGAGTCTTTAGAGTCCACCACACCTTTCAGTTACTCAGCCTTCGGGCGAAACGCTGTAGAGGCCGTATGGAGATATGGCAGGGTCCGATCAGATACGTACGGTATTGCACGGATCAGGATCGGACGGTTTGTACTAGAGGTCGTATAGTTATATGGCAGGGTTCGATCAGATTCGTGCGGTATTGCACGGATCAGGATCGGACGGAAATTACTAGCCGGCTTTGGTTTAAGCCGGATCCTAGTTTAGTACAGTGTAGATTTTGTCTCATTGCATTTGTATCCGGATGGAATACATATGCGGGTGTGTATGCACAGTATCGGGGTTTTCCTGTAATTTATTACGGGACCAGTTTTCTGGAGTTGCCAGTTTGCATTCCGTTCCGGCCGGTTTTCCTTTGTTCTTTCCCGGCCGGACTTTTCCGTTGGAGGGGGTTATTTGCAAGTATGCAAATAACATTTGTGGAGGGGTTTTCTTGCATATGGATTAATTATGATACCATTCTTTTCTTTTCCACCATCATTTTGATTCTCTTGCATTAATTGTGATTAATGAGAGGGTATGGGTTTAATGTGAGAAGCATGGTTGATGTTTTCTTGTCTTTGGATATGGTCACCCTCTTCATTTCTCCTACCATCACCTCCCTTCATTGGTTTTGTTTTCCCTCCACCATTTCCTTTGATAAAGGGGCCGGCCACATTTTGTGGAAGAAGGGAGAGAGTTAATTTTGAGAAAAGATTGGTTCATATCATTTTCATGCTTGCAAAATTCTACACTTCATTCCAAAGTCCATTCATGATCCCTCCATCCTCCAAAGCAACATAACCCCAAAGAGA
The DNA here is from genome assembly GCA_030015575.1 of Agapanthus africanus. Lineage (NCBI taxonomy): Eukaryota > Viridiplantae > Streptophyta > Magnoliopsida > Asparagales > Amaryllidaceae > Agapanthus > Agapanthus africanus. Next base: position 164,198,917 of record CM057343.1, on the reverse strand, counting down.
CAAAGCACTACACTTCCTACAGCACATCTTGGGCATGTCAACTTGCCGGCTTCATGCCCGAGTTGCCTTGGTATAGAGGCGGGAGCCCGTAAAAGATGCAGGCGATGTGGTGCCCTTCCGGCGAGGAGGCGACGACCGGAGTTTCCGCGGGAGATCGGGACGATGACAAGAAGACCGGAGGACTCGGATCACTCGGTATATCTCTTCCCATCTTGTAGTTAGCTAGAACTAGTTTAATGGTCCGATCCGGGTGTTTAGTGCGCGGTGGTGCCGGTTTGCAAAGTTCGCAAAATTAAAGTTTATCACCGTTTCCGCATTTGGCCGTCGGATTGACGACCGGGGCGCAGCCGTGCACTTACAGAATTAAATCGATACAAAATTCATTATCGCGATCGGGCGGTAATCCTGGTAACTCAGCAGGAAACATTTCCATAAATTCTCATGCGATCGGAACCTGGTCCAACGGAATCTCAGTAGCTCTTAAGTCCTGAACAACTGCTAAGAACCCATGACAACCCTTCTTCAAAAGTCGTCCCGCACAAAGAGCAGAAATCATGTTGGCAGGAGTTATATTGCAGTCCCTTGCACAACAAAGATCGGTTCACCTGGAAAACAAAATCTAACCGCTTTCCCCCGACAATCTACATAAGCATGACAAGCGGCTAACTAATCCATACCGAGAAGTATATCAAAATCTAACATATCCAGGAGAATCAGATCAACTAAAGAATCCCTATCACCAATACGTACTGAACAAGACCTGAATACATGTCGAGATACAAAAGAATCCCCCACCGGAGTAATCACAACTAGCGGTAACTCTAACAACGACGACTCTCTCCCCAGTGAAATTGCAAAGCATGAAGATACGTAAGAATGTGTAGAACCGGGATCAAATAAAATATGTGGATCTAACGAACATACTACAAGAGTACCTGTCACAACTGCATTGGATGCCTGGGCATCCTGTGGAGTCAGCGCAAAGACTCGTGCCTGGCCCCTGCCCACATCCTGTCGTCCTCTACCTCTATCTCCTCGACCTCTCTGAGAGCGTCCGGCAAAGCCTCGGCCTTGTGGTGCAACTTCCTGGCACGTAGGGCCAACTGGAGGAGGAAGTAAAGACATCGACGTCGAAGGTGGAAGGGGTAAAGCAGCCTGTGGAACAACTATCCCTCACTAAGATCTACAATCCCTCGCATAATGTCCTAGAAGTCCGCAACTAAAATATATAGATGGAGTCCTCTGATCCTCGGGGTATGAACTGAACATCTGGCCCTGGGTCCAACCTCGTCCGAAACTGCGGCCTGGAGTGTGCATTCCTTTGCCTCTGCCAAACTGCCTAGTCATCGGCCTAATCGGTCTACTCCTCTTTAGCTCCGGAACAACCACTGCCACGCTCAAACGCTCTTCCACTCGTATCGCTGCATCCATAGCCTGCGCATACGTGTAAAAATGCTGAGTGCCAATAGCTAGATACAAATGCGTGTCCAGACTCCTTATGAACCTCTTCACCCGAAGCTCCTCCGTAGGAACTAAATATGGAGCATAGCGCGACAGTTGAGTGAATCGTAAATCATAATCTGCCACCGACATACTCGCAGATTTCCGCAACGCTTCAAAACTGCTAGCTCTAGCATCTCTCACACTCTGTGGAAGAAATCTGGCAAGAAAGACCTCGGAAAACTCGGTCCACGACATCGGAGGAAGACCAGCAGCTCACCCTCTCTCCGTCGACTCACACCACTCATGTGCAAGTCCTACCAATTGAAAGCTAGTCAGTTCTACTGACCTCGCATCAGAACATCGCAATAATTTGCTAATCCTCGCCATCCTATCTAGAAAAGACGGAGAGTCCTCCGCTACATCGGTCCCTGTAAATACCGAAGGTCTCAACCTCATAAACTCGGGAAGCGATACCTCCATCACCCCCATGTCTACCAGTACGACCGTCTGCATGGGCTGTACCTCGGACTCTGCCATGGTTGGTGCCGGATCCTGTCTCTGTGCAACGTTTTAAAAATAATTAAATAAATAAAATCCTATAGGTGAATTTTCTGATAATCGGTAAAATAAACCGTATTTTCCGTAAAACTCAACTACAATTATTTTTCAATATAAACTTAAATACGCTTATTTTAATTATGTAATTGCTAGTAATTGGTATTTATTTGGTCAGTTGTAAATTTCTAGTTTACTAAAATATTTTTTCCTAAATTAATTAAATTAAAATATTAACATAAGCTTTAATTATACATTTAATTCGTGTAAATTACAAATTAGAATGGGTTAATTACACAATTTGTGCACCATGACAACTTAATATTTAAATTGTAACATGTTGCTTTTGGAAAATTTCTTAAAGGTTCTAGACTTTTCTAAGTAAAGTTTAAATAGAAAATAAAGAAAATGAGTAAAAGGAATTATTAAATGAGTTAAAAGATGCATCAATTAGTGAAGTTTCTACACACCACACACTCTCTCTCCCTCTCCAAAATGGTGGCCGAGCCCACCTTGTGGTAGCCCCAAAATTTTGCTCTCATATTCCCACTTCATTCCAACACAAAACTCTTCAAAATCAATACAAAAATTCTACTAAATTCCTAATTAAATCATTACCCATTATTCTTTGCTCAATCTAGCTTGAATCATTGGAGCAAGAGACCATTTTAGAGGTCAAGTTGCATGCTAGATATCTTGATTTTGATGTAAAATCCTAACCCTAGTGCTTAATTTTAGGTTAATTACTTCTACTTAATGAATTTGTGTCTTTAATTATGGTTTAAATTTCTAACTTGAAAAATTCAAGAAAGGGTTTTTGAATGCAATTAGGGTTCTTATCATGTAATCATGGTTTGAAAGTGTAGCGTGACATCTTAGGGCATGCAAAATGAAATTTAGTTGTCAATTTACGAATTGTTACATTGTAATTGTTCAAATTAAGCTATCCGCAAACTAGATTTTTATAAATCATGTATATTGGTGAGATAAAATTATGATGAGGGTTTCTATCGTTAGATTATGGTTTTAATGAGGAGATTAACATATTAATTGAATGCAAAACCTAATTTGGTTACTAATTGCTATTTGTTAGTTAAAAATTATGATAAATACTAGGTTTTAGAAATTAATTTAAAATATGGGATTAAAAATCTAGGTAGGGTTATAGCACATCATTAAGGTTTCCATGAGTGGTTTAACAATTTAAAATATGCAAAATCTAGTTTAGTTGTTGAATTGTGAATTTTGCTTTAAAAAGTGTTAAAATTCGATATTTTTGCAAACTAGAATTTTATATTTAATACAAATTGATGAGATTAAATTATGGTGATGGTTTGTATGACTTAGTTATGATATTTAGTGAATATTATGTCCATTAGTTTTGTTAAAACATCAAGTTTCGAATTAAAATGAAAATTAAGTGCTTTCTAGGTTTTCGGAAATAAATCGATTGATTTATTTTAAGGTTTTGATGATTTAAAACCTATTTTATATTATAATTAGTGAGTTTTGGAACTACGACTTGTGCGTTCGTGTTTCATCTCGATCAATCGGCGTTTGTACGCCAATATCGAGGGTTATTTTGTTCTTTTGCATGAGCGGGTCATAGGTTTTAACTTATGCGCGTTTCGTGCGCCGTTTTAGTTTTGTCCGCAATTTCGGTTTACGATATTATATATGTTTGTATATAGGTACCCCTCATGTGGATTTCGGGCGATGAAGAAGAGGATGGCAGCATCGACTTCGGCAGACAAGGACCAGGTGAGTAGTTGTATATCTACGGGGGAAGTCGGGTGGATGGCGTATAGCACCCCCGCAAACGTAGAATAAGGATTTTACGTACTGTTATTAGAAAGTCGGACGTGACCTTAGATTCTTGGCGAGTAGGGTCCTATTGAAGACTTTAAGTTGGACTAGCCTGATTTAGAAAGACTTAACCAGAGGATGACTGCCTTGGAAGGAATTCGTAGGTTTCATGTAGACACACACACATAAAATTGACCTGGTGTATATGTGTGTATATATATGAATGTGTGTAGGTTTCTCTCTCTCTCTCTCTATATATATATATATATAACATATACCCGTGATATGAGGTTATTATATGATATATGGGGATGAGTCGGTATGACTGGGCATGATGCTATGAGATATTGGATATACGATCGAGTTATGATATGAGATTTGTTATGATATTAGCGGATCGTTGGGAAATGAGAAAGTGTATATTTATACATAAACGATAATACGTGATGATAACACTGAAATGTACTAGACTCTAGAATAGAACCCGGATTGTAATATGTGACTTAATCATGATATGATATATGACATGATATTTTAGTGGATCATTTGACGATGGATATTTACACAGACGATGATATATATTTGATGATATTTGGACGTATACGATTATAGTACAGTACCCTTGATCATGATATTGTTTGATGATGATACTATACGAACGCTGATGTATATATATGATGGTTGACCCAAACCATGATTTTGGGATGCCGTACGATGGATTTTACCGTACGAGGCATAGATGTGATGATTGATCCGCACTCTTGACTCGAGGAAGTCGTACTATGTACGTGACGCTATTCAGGCTGGATTGCCGACTACTAGAGATATCGACTCAGACTTTAGGAGGATTCTTCTTACCTTTAGACTAGTGTCTTTAGTTAGTTCCTTAGTTGGTAAGGTAGATCTTAGTTTAGGCTCTAGTCATACTTATTTTCCAAACTAACGAATTGTGCGCAATTTTAAAGACAGCCTGAGGGATACTACGGATTTTTCAAACGACATATCTTTTCCTAAAACCCCGTAGCCCTTAATTTTCTAAAAACCACGATTCGTGATTTTTTTTCAAACAACAAACTGTATGACTCATAATTAGTATGTATTCTCTAGTTGAGCATTTACTACACATTCACTGTTATATTCATGTTGTATTCACCGCATTGCATGTTCACACATATGTTTCTTTAGCTAATATGAAACTCTGCCTGTTAGGACACCAGCACCATTACCGATGATGCGCATGTTCCACATACACTTATTTACCGGCTCACACACATCATCATCGGTAATTACCATATCACGTACACTTTAGAACATATTATCCTTTATTGATATAATCAGCTAAATACTAGTCTAATATAATATTGTGTGATTACTCTCATGTGCTAGTTTAGATATTGCATTTATTACTTAGACACTTCATGCATTCGCATATTCATATTACCATGCGGTATTGTGGGGCTTATGCCAACACTCATTATTTACTTGCTCATGATTTTGGGATTTTGGATTTCTATGAGATTTCTGGATTTGGGGGAAAACCGCAAGAATTTAATAAAACCTTATTATTATCATTTTTAAAATGTAAAGTTGCGGTTTTCTCGTGATGTATGGGTCGTCCACCATGAGTTTTCATGTTTTCTGTTGGATTTCGAGACCCGATTCGAGGAGTGGAGGAACCGTCTCGGGTATATGGTGGGCCCGGTACGGTACCTCGGGGCGAGTGTGTTTTTATGGGGATGACGATGAGCCTGGCTGGGGAAGACTACCTACCGGTGATGTCTGGCGCGGTGGATATCCGGAGGATACCGACCGTTGTCGAGAGATTTGATGATATGGGCCAATCCGAACTGACGGAGCTCGAGATATTGATATTATAAGATATTGAGATTATGAGATATTGAGACAATGAGATATTTAGACTATGAGGTATTGAGACATTGAGATTTACATTTTTTGTGTCGATGCTTGACACGGATTTCTATGGATTTCATTGATGATGTACCAGATTACCATACAAATTTTTCTATGATAAAAGTAACGATCTCTTATACAGCTATATCCGGATTTTATGGTTGATTGTTTTATATTCATGGTGCATGAATACTCATACACATGACATGTTACTACTTGAGGCACTGACACGAGCACTGAGCATTGCACTTACGCATAGATTATTACCCTGCCACTACTAGATGACTAGTGTTATATTAAGTATATTATTACAACCTAAGAGATCGTCGTGCATGCGATTTCTACTCGCAGATGTTTTCTACTCATGAGTTGGAAACTCACCCCCGTTGTGCAAAATTTTCTTATAGGTTTCGATGTACAGGTTTCCTTGGCAGCTTGCTGGCACATCATTTCATTCAGGGTATTTGCTTGGTAGGTTGGTTCACTTGTATCAGGACCGCCATTGTACTTTTATTATTTCATTTGTATCTAATAAGCTCCATCAACCAGACTTGTATTACTGATAGATTTAGAAGACCAGTTGTTTTATTTCGACCTTAGAGTCGCGCTTGTATTATTATGGTTTCTGGTGGATTGGTTTTCTTTTGAGTTTTGAGACTCGCCCTTCGACGTTGTATATTATAGTTCATTGTGTGGTTGTTTCCACCATTAGGCGTAAAGCTAGCTCCCGCTTGGGGATGCCTTTTTATTATTGCTTATGTATATATTCTTGCTTGTACCTGTTTGGGGCCAGTTTTTACAAAGGAGACTCTGCCGAAATTTTTGATAAAATTTGATGTTGCTTTTAAACTTGTTTTCCTACACTTCTTCTTTTAAATGGTTTAGATTTCTGGGCTTTGGCTTACTTAGATTACGTTACGCCTTTAGACGTTTCGTAATTTAAGTGTCGGTCACATTCCGTACCTTCGGGTCGTGACAAAGTTGGTATCAGAGCGCTAGGTTTAACCTTTGTCCGAGTCTAGGTTGACCTTGGTTGATGGAGTAGGTGACTTAGGTAGAGTGACGTACCGTTGGTATGATCCGCGGCATACTTACGATATGCTACTCTGCTTAAGAATCCTTAGGATGTACATTTCTTTGTACCGTATTCTATTCATTCCCTTGATCTATCTTCGTCTATATCGGATGGTGGTTTCTGTTACCACGGTCGTACGGGCAGAGAGAACTGTGGCTAGAATGCGATGACCGTTAGGGTATTTTCTATTCTGGAGGGTTGAAGTATTGTTTAGCGTGCGGACGAAGGGTATTCACATGTCGTCTAGGCGAAATTAAAAGGTTCGAACGATTGTCAGAAACCCATTTTTCCAAGTTCAAGATATTTAGAAGAACATGCAGGTATTTTTATGGACCCTCTAGAAGAATGAAACCCTAACTCGACATAATGACCATAAGAACGCTGGTGAACCTTAGGGTTTGCGGCAGTTCCACGGTGCCATTAGTGAGGCTTGGGTTTGCCCTTCTATGGCTGGTCCGCAGATGCTGGGGCATGTACTGGATATTTTAAACTGTACTTGAGTGTTGAGCTCTCGGGAATTATGGAATTTTGATGAATCGATCGAAAAGTTTAACGTAGTCCAGTTATCAGGTGAAAGGATAGATTACGTGGGAGACTCTAGATATGAGCATAGCCGTTTATAGTACAGTCAGCACAGCTATAAGGAGACGAGTCCGAATCAGTCGACACCAGAGGGAAGAGGAGCACATCGACGTCGGTGTTACGATTTACGATTGGTGATTCGAATATCACATTTCCGTTGTTTGGATTCTGGTATTTTGATGATTTCATTTTATGATTGGTATTTCGTATGTATACATTCATTACACTCTATTCTGTTTCATATATCAGTTGTATTGATGTTGCTTTGTGCATACCCAGTACACTCGATTTGGTTTTATACATTTTGAGATATTGATTTGATTTCGTGCAGCTGGGTTGCACATGATTTTGACGTATGCTTCAGCATAGTTTTCATGCACTTTTCGTACTGTGATTTCGATTTTGATATTCGGTATATGTTTTCATGCACCATGTGCACTTGATTGAGATTCTTGCGCACACTTGACGCACTTGATGCGATTTTGTGCACACTAGATGCACTAAATCGGGATTTGTGCAGATTAGATGCACCTGATATTGTTGTCGTGCACGCCCTTTGCACTTGACAGATTTTTTGGTGCACACCCGTTGCACTCAGTTTTGTTTCTGTGCATATTCGTGGCTTCTGTATTTGGTTTCGATTTCAGTTCGCACCGGACGCACATGATATTTTTTTTGCTGTAATTGGGATTGATTTCATTTTGAGCAGTATGTTTTTATAATAATTACTATTTGGTTAGTAACCAGGCGGGACGTGTATGTTAAATAAAAGATATATATGTATAGCTATTTTTTTAAAATGAACATCCGCTACTTGTGCTGTGATTCGCGCATCGCACAGTGATTTGGAAAAATGTTTTGCATGTATTTTTTCAGATGTTTGGACTGTTTTATAACGATGCGTATCATATATATGTTTAAGTTTTGAGTATATCATGTTGAGTTCATATTGGACTTTGACATTGTATTTTCACCATAACTCCGATGATTGCGTTATGCTTGACGGAGTTTTGATTTTGAGTTATGTACTTGTTTTTCATGCGCATGTATTGCGCTAAGATGTGTTTTATGTATTGATGATTTCGGTGCCCCGACGATTTAAGTGTTTTGCTAAATGTTTTAGTATTTGGGGGGGTTTTAATATAAATTCGGATACCGAATTTCTTTAAGCGGGGAAGATTGTAACGTTTTAAAAATAAATAAATAAATAAATAATTAAATAAAATCCTTTAGGTGAATTTTCTGATAATCGGTAAAATAAACCGTATTTTCCGTAAAACTCAACTACAATTATTTTTCAATATAAACTTAAATACGCTTATTTTAATTATGTAATTGCTAGTAATTGGAATTTATTTGGTCACTTATAAATTTCTAGTTTACTAAAATATTTTTCCTAAATTAATTAAATTAAAATATTAACATAAGCTTTAATTATACATTTAATTAGTGTAAATTACAAATTAGAATGGGTTAATTACATAATTTGTGCACTATGACAACTTAATATTTAAATTGTAACATGTTGTTTTTGGAAAATTTCTCAAGAGTTCTAGACTTTTCTAAGTAAAGTTTTAATGGAAAATAAAGAAAATGAGAAAAAGGAATTATTAAATGAGTTAAAAGATGCATCAATTAGGGAAGTTTATACACACCACACACTCTCTCTCCCTCTCCAAAATGGTGTCCGAGCGGCAGCCCCAAAATTTTGCTCTCCTATTCCCACATCATTCCAACACAAAACTCTTCAAAATCAACACAAAAATTCTACCAAATTCCTAATTAAATCATTACCCATTATTCTTTGCTCAATCTAGCTTGAATCCTTGGAGCAAGAGACCGTTTTAGAGGTCAAGTTGCATGCTAGATATCTTAATTTTGAGGTAAAATTCTAACCTTAGTGCTTAATTTTAGGTTAATTACTTCAACTTAATAAATTTGTGTATTTAATTATGGTTTAAATTTCTAACTTGAAAAATTCAAGAAAGGGTTTTTGAATGCAATTAGGGTTCTTATCATGTAATCATGGTTTGAAAGTGTAGTGTGACATCTTAGGGTATGCAAAATGAAATTTAGTTGTCAATTTACTAATTGTTACATTGTAATTGTTCAAATTAAGCTATCCGCAAACTAGATTTATATAAATCATGTATTTTGGGAGATAAAATTATGATGAGAGTTTCTATCATTAGATTATGGTTTTAATGAGGAGATTAACATGTTAATTGAATGCAAAAGCTAATTTGGTTACTAGTTGCTATTTGTTAGTTAAAAATTGTGATAAATATGCTATTTTGTAAAGTAGGTTTTAGAAATTAATTTAAAATGTGAGATTAAAAATCTAGTTAGGGTTTTAGCACATCATTAAGGTTTCCATGAGTGGTTTATAAATTTAAAATATGAAAAATCAAGCTTAGTTGTTGAATTGTGAATTTTGCTTTAAAAAGTGTTAAAATTTGATATTTTTGCAAACTAGAATTTTGTATTTAATACAAATTGATGAGATTAAATTATGGTGATGGTTTGTATGACTTAGTTATAATATTTAGTGAATATTATGGCCATTAGTTTTATTAAAACATCAAGTTTCGAATTAAAATGAAAATTAAGTGCTTTCTAGGTTTTCGGAAATAAATCGATTGATTTATTTTAAGATTTTGATGATTTAAACCCTATTTTATAATATAATTAGTGTGTTTTGGAACTACGACTTGTACATTCATGTTTTATCTCGATCAATCGGCGTTTGTATGCCGATATCGAGGGTTATTTTGTTCTTTTGCATGAGCGGGTCATAGGTTTTAACCTATGCGCGTTTCGTGCGCCGTTTTGGTTTTGTCCCCGATTTCGGTTTACGATATTATACATGTTTGCGTATAGGTACCCCTCATGTGGATTTCGGGCAATGAAGAAGAGGATGGCGGCATCGACTTCGGCAGACAAGGACCAGGTGAGTAGATGTATATCTACGGGGGAAGTCGAGTGGATGGCGTATAGCACCCCCGCAAACGTAGAATAAGGATATTACGTACAGTTATTAGGAAGTCGGACGTGACCTTAGATTCTTGGCGAGTAGGGTCCTATTGAAGACTTTAAGTTGGACTAAACTGATTTAGAAAGACTTAACCAGAGGATGACTGCCTTGGAGGGAATTCGTCGGTTCCATGTAGACACACACACACGCACACACACATACACTTGACCTGGTGTATATGTGTATATTTATATATATGAATGTGTGTAGGTTTCTATATCTATATATCTATATATATATATATATATATATATAACATATACCCGTGATATGAGGTTGTTATATGATATCTGGGGATGAGTTGGTATGACTGTGCATGATGCCATGAGATATTGGATAAACGATCGAGTTATGATATGAGATGTGTTATGATATTAGCAGATCGTTGGGAAATAAGGAAGTGTATATGTATACATAAACGATAATAGGTGATGATGACACAGAAATATACGAGACTCTAGAATAGAATCCGGATTGTAATATGTGACTTAATCACGATATGACATATGACATGATATTTTAGTGGATCATTTGACGATGGATATTTACACAGACGATGATATATGTTTGATGATATTTGGACGTATGCGATTCTAGTACAGTACCCTTGATCATGATATTGTTTGATGATGATACTATACGAATGCTGTTCTATATATGTGACGGTTGACCCGTACCCCGATTTTGGGATGTCGTACGATGGATTTTACCGTACGAGGCATAGATGTGATAATTGATCCGCACTCTTGACTCGAGGAAGTCGTACTATGTACGTGACGCTATTCAGGCTGGACCGCCGACTACTAGAGATATCGACTCAGACTTTAGGAGGATTCTTCTTACCATTCGACTAGTGTCTTTAGTTAGTTCCTTAGTAGGTTAGGTAGATCTTAGTTTAGGCTCGAGTAATACTTATTTTACAAACTAACGAATCGTGCACAATTTTAAAGACAGCCTGAGGGATACTACGGATTTTTCAAAGGACGTATCTTTTCTTAAAACCCCGTAGCCCCTAATTTTCTAATAACCACGATTCGTGTTATTTTTCAAACAACAAAGTATATGACTCGTAATTAGTATATATTCTCTAGTTGTGCGTTTACTACACATTCACTGTTATATTCATGTTGTATTCATCGCATTGCATGTTCACACATATGTTTCTTTAGCTAATATGAAACTCTGCCTGTTAGGACACCAGCACCATTACCGATGATGCGCATGTTCCACGTACACTTATTTGCCGGCTCACACACATCATCATCGGTAATTGCCAAGTCACGTACACTTTAGAACATATTATCCTTTATTGATATAATCAGCTAAATGCTAGTCTAATATAATATTGTGTGATTACTCTCAAACGCTAGTTTAGACATTGCATTTATTACTTAGACACTTCATGCATTCACATATTCATATTATCATGCGGTATTATGGGGCTTATGCCGACACTCATTATTTACTTACTCATGATTTTGGAATTTTGGATTTCTAAGAGATTTCTGGATTTGGGGGAAAACAGCAAGAATTTAATAAAACCTTATTATTATCATTTTTAAAATGTAAAGTTGCGGTTTTCTCGTGTTTTATGGGTCGTCCACCATGAGTTTTCATGTTTTCTGTTAGATTTCAAGACCCGATTCGAGGAGTGGAGGAACCGTCTCGGGTACATGGTGGGCCCGGTACGGTACCTTGGGGCGAGAGTGTTTTTGTGGGGATGACGATGAGCCTGGCTGGGGAAGACTACCTACCGGTGATGTCTGGCGCGGCGGATATCCGGAGGATACCGACCGTTGTCGGGAGATTTGATGATATGGGCCGATCCGGACTGACGGAGCCCGAGATATTGAGACTATGAGATATTGAGACTATGAGGTATTGAGACTTTGAGATTTACATGCTTTGTGTCGGTGCTTGACACGGATTTCCATGGATTTCATTGATGATGTTTCAGATTACCATACAAATTTTTCTATGATAAAAGTAACGATCGCTTATACAGCTATATCCAGATTTCATGGTTGATTGTTTTACATTCATGGTGCATGCATACTCATACACATGACATGTTACTACTTTAGGCACTGACACGAGCACTGAGCATTGCACTTACGCATAAATTATTACCCTGCCACTACTAGATGACTGGTGTTATATTAAGTATATTATTATAACCTAGGAGATCGTCGTGCATGCGATTTCTACTCGTAGATGTCTTCTACTCATGAGTTGGCAACTCATCCCCGTTGTGCCAAATTTCCTTATAGGTTTCGATATACAGGTTTCCTTGGCAGCTTGCTGGCACATCATTTCATTCAGGGTGATTTGCTTTGTAGGTTGGTTCACTTGTATCAGGACCGCCGTTGTACTTTTATTATTTCATTTGTATCTAGTAAGCTCCATCAACCAGACTTGTATTACTTATAGATTTAGAATACTAGTTGTTTTATTTCGACCTTAGAGTCACGCTTGTATTATTATGGTTTCTGGTGGATTGGTTTTCTTTTAAGTTTTGAGCCTCGCCCTTCGGCGTTGTATATTATAGTGCATTGTGTAGTTGTTTCCGCCATTAGGTGTAGAGCTAGCTCCCGCTTGGAGATGCCTTTTTATTATTGCTTATGTATATATTCTTGCTTGTACCTGTTCGGGGCCAGTTTTTACGAAGAAGACTCTGCCGAAATTTTTGAGAAAATTTGATGTTGCTTTTAAACTTGTTTTTCCTACACTTCTTCTTTTAAATGGTTTAGATTTCTGGGCTTCGGCTTACTTAGATTACGTTACGCCTTTAGACGTTTCGTAATTTAAGTGTCGGTCACGTTCCGTACCTTCGGGTCATGACACTCTGTACTCGAGTGGCCTCAGCTAACTGTCCTACCACCTGCTGCAAACCTAACATGCCCTCCTCTATCCTAGTCAGTCGATCTGGAGGAGGAGGATCAACATGCTCATGCACCGCCGGAACATCCGGTGTACCAGTCGCCGTCACAGACGGACTCGCCCTAGCTGCATCTCTGGATTTGGCTCGCCTAGCTCGCGTAGCCATAGCAAATGGAACAAGAAACGAGTGTTGATAAGGCTTATGAATAGGAACAATCAATAACAGAGAGTCAAAGCATAGACAAATCTAGATATACATCCTAAGGTTAGTTAGGCTGAGTATGGTAACGTAATTATGCCGCGGAACATACGTACGGTACTGCACTCATCCTAAATCACCTACTCCATCAAAGCAAAGGTCATCCTAAATCACGGACTCACGTCAACTTATCTTAACTCAGTACTCAATTCCGTAAGGTTAATCCTAAGCTCTGATACCAACTTTGTCACGACCCAAGTAAGCCAAAAACCAAGATCAAAACCCTTTTTGCGGAAATTTTATGAAAATTTAGTTTTTAAGTAAAAATCACAGTTTTAAGTAGCTGAGATCTCAACAGTAAATCCTTATTGAATTTATAATAAATTAATTATAAAGTGTTAAGTTTGGTTGCATCCTTAGTTGGGATCAACAAGTATACAGCGGAAATAAGGGTACAACTATATATGACATTAATAAGGATCTCAGACATAAATAAAAGAAATATCCTTTAACATAACAACGATATCAACTATCAAATAATATACATATAACCATCTCTCATTCTAAGTCATAATACAAGGTCTGATGAAGGTTTTCTAGATACAAAATACAATACCAAAAGAAAAGGTTGCTACATATGTAACCCACCTATCAAAAGATGTGATAAAACTGAAAAGTGGATATGCACTGCTGCTAACCATCCACTCTACTCCTGCAAGGAACTGTGGCACAACGGGGATGAGTTTCCAACTCAGTGAATAAAACTAACATATAACGGTTGATAATGTAAATATTACGGACTATAACTAACTGAAATAAGAATAAGTGTGATGTATGATAGCATGTGAAAAACATGAATTTGTACTACTAATCATATAAAACAACAACTAAAATCATCATCATTTGTTTCCAAATAAAGTTTATCTTTCCGTGTCAATCATCGACAAAAATCTTCCGTTTCTATCAGGGATCATTTCTCGAACGATCCTGTAATCAATAACGCCGGTCGGTATCATTTAGATAACCACCATGTTTCACAACTATCTCCGGTATCGAGTATCCTCGCTAGGCTCCCCCGTCTCAAATACGGCTATCCTGCCCCTCGGTATCGACCGGGTCCACCATGTATCCAACTGTATATCTCCCCCATTCAGTATGGATAACGTAAAAATCAGCGACCGTATATCTTCCCAACTCGGTCCGGAATAAAACCAATTCATAAAAACCGCATCTCATGGTGGACATCTTACATCAATATGAAAAATCACTAAATTTATTCGATAATATGGAAAAACTCAAAGCCATAAATCCTCAATAATACAATTGCCTCTTATATCAACTTAGAATACTCAGATACTAAACATGATGTCATTGATGCAAGTTACCACGGTTATTAATAATTAAGGTGTGATAGGAATCATATTTAACAGGATAATTATTTAGTATAAAAGTGACATGTTAATATCGACGAGGTGTAGTGTAACATGTAAGGATGTGCACGTGCGGCATAACTCTTCGATAAATGTACAGTGTTCAAACATCTATTAACATAGTGATGTATAGGTATATATATGAATGCGCATTATTTACTTCGCATACAAAGACAATCTTTCAATTTAACAAATTACGGGCGTATCATGCCATCGTTACACAATCCCCCGGTAGATGTTTAGTCTACTCACCGGAACATGTCGTACTACTCAGGAATCGCCAATCATTTTCCTTTCCTTGCAGCCTCCGAAGTTCCCGCACTCAAATCTAACATTGAATTAACTTGTATAAGAAAACGGCTACATCCCGATACGGCAAAATCATGAAAACAAAAGTTGTACGTACTTCTTACACTACGTACGACTATTGCAAACGATCTAACACTTAACTTTACTGAATTTTAACCCCACGCTGTTTCGCAACAGAAAACAAAACGCGTTACGTTTTACCCGTGTCGTATTTTAGAAATTTTGATTCTTTTTCCGATATGAGTTCCCAGATTTCATATACAGTTAAACTAACTTAATTAAACAAGACCAAAATATCCCAAAATTTATACAGAGAACCTCAAAACCCAAATCACCAAATCCCTTTAAAATCCGGCGACGCCGGATTTCTCCTATAGGTCGCCGGCCAAATTCCGAGTCCCTTGGTTCGTACTTGTAGGGTTTGTTCTAGGTCTAACATACAATATTAAAGCCCTGTTTAGTTAAGTTAATTTTTATCTAAAATAAAGCAGATTCAAACAGATCTCAATTTTGCCTAGAATACTATATTATAGACATTTTGATTTTCAAATTTTAGACTAGTTACAGAATAAATTCCTACAGTGAGTAAGGATTTTACCAACAAGGATATTGCTGGAAGAACTCCCTCCAAGATGCACAAGCTCCTAGTCCTAACTTGATGGTGAGGAAATCCTAGACTTGGCTCTTTTTCTTCTCCTTTCTCTTGTTCTTCTTTGTTTTGTTTTGGTTTTCTTTTTCTTTCTTTTAGATTTTTCACATTTTAAATTAGCTACTGATCTAAACATAAGATATATATGAGAAAAAGGGAAGGGTGAGGTGTAAGAAGAGGTGTCAAAGACCAAAGGGTGCCATCCTCATGTAAGGAGGAGGTGTTGTGTGTGTGTGTGCATGCAAGAAGGATGTGTCATGCAAATTTTCATTTCCATTTATTTATCTTGTGATTAAAATTCTGAACCTAAACCTTAATTTACCTCTTTTTCACTTACACCGTTAATCAATTCCAATTTGCACAAATTTCTAAACTTTACAAAAAAAACCCTCACTACCTACATTATTATATAACACCATTTTAATTAAAATGATGCTAAATTTCACAATAAAACCCTTATCATTTATTTATGTTACATATTAAAATTTTAATTTAATTTGTTTTACATACCACTTATGAAAATGTCTTAGTTGGTTTTAATAACTTTTTAATTTAACATTTTTTTATTTTATTAATTAATTTTATTTATTTCTAAATTTTCAGAATGTTACAATATTCTCCTCTTAAGAAAATTTGGTCCCAGAATTTAAACTTAATTAGACATACCTTCGAATAGATGTGGAAATTTCTTTCGCATCTCATCTTCGGTCTCCCAGGTAATCTCTTCGCGATTCGTTCCTCGCCAAAGAACCTTTACGGATGAAAATACCCTTGATCTCAGTTTCTTTGCCTGCCGGTCTAGAATAACTACAGGCTGCACTGTATGTGATACCGTATTCTATTCTCGCGACTTATGACATTGGTCGGTTATATGTAATATAGTCGAGTTATCGGATCAAGTGTTTATTCGATAAGTTATTGCATTTGATATTAGTCGGTTATACAGCCTATAGCCGGATTATTAAATCAATTGTTGATTTAATAATTTAATGTATAATTATATATTTGATATATTACATTACATTAACTAATATTAGCTTACTTAAGTATTCATTTTTCTCACTTATGATACACTTTACATATATGTGATATATGTATTTTTTTCTTTGCACATATAAATATATATGTGATATATATTGATGTGTCATGCTAGGTTACACATGCAACATGTATGTATGAGACTTATACCATGCTAGGGTTTGTGTTATGGTTTATATTTATTTTAAGAAATTCAAAATTGTGGAAATATGGTCATGGTTCAAACCTTGTAGAAGCTTGTAGGTTTTGTTAGAGATAGTGCCCTCAGAGTCAATTATTGGATCACATGCACGTGATTGCAATGATTGAGGGAGGACCTATCCCGGTAGAACAGTCTTACTCGAGATAATAGTATGCTATCAGGTTTACCTTTATCATCGTGTACTGCTTTAGGTGACCTGACAGGTCGCTTTTGCACGTTGATAGAGCCCCTACGATTCTTGCTTGACTGACAGCAGTATGAGGGCGATCATATAAGTGAGAGCTGGAGTCTACAAGCACATCCTTAAAAGGTCCCTAGTCGTGGGAGTTTCGAGACAGGGCATCGATTCTCCAGAGTAGACTAGTGTATACAGTCGAGACCCCGACGAGGGGCGGTGGCCGGTCTCACAGGCCACTGGTGTCAGTTGGTTCACCTAAGATGTATACAGGTGCTCATTGGGTTATGAGTACACCGGACAGGACTCGCAGGGAACATGCTAGTTGGTCTTATACCTGACGTCAGATAGCAGTTCCCAGGTGACATGTGTACAGGTTAGTTCATCGACCTGGGGATCGTCATTTGTCTCGTGTGAGTTCCCACTGTGCTTTGATTACTACCCTACCACGGCTCAAAGGAGTCGTGCAAACAGGTTTTAGTTGGGTACAGTCCCGAGCCACATGGAGGCAGTGAGCGGATCTTCGGGGGTTTCGTCTCTCCCGGTATTGGGGGTGAGGTCGCGCTGTGTCTAGGAGAGCCATTACACGAAGTCCTTGGCCAAGGCAGGAGATTTACTGGTAGGTATTCCAGTAGTATCTCAGGGTGTTCTGGGCTACACTCCGACACGATTTGTACCGCTTTTGGGGGTCTGACTTTTACCAACCCCCTAGGCCCGACATGCGATGCTCATAGACGAACGGACCGGACTGTACGGATATTGTCACTGACAGGCTCAGTTGGGCGTCAGGATGAGTTCGCTCATCGACTTCCCTTTTTAGTCAATAGCTGGTGGTCCGTCACGTATTGGCTTATACCTCTGACGTGCTAGTGGTTAAATCCACAGCCATAGTATTGACGAGTCATTAGAGTCCACCACACTTTCAGTTACTCAAGCTTTCGGGCGAAACGCTGTAGAGGCCGTATGGAGATATGGCAGGGTTCGATCAGATACGTGCGGTATTACACAGATCGTGATCGGACAGTTTTTACAAGCCGGCTTTGGCTTAAGCCGGATCTTGGTATTTTATAGTGTAGTTTTGTCTCTTTGCATTTGTATCCGGTCAGAATACAAATGCGGGTGTGTATGCACAGTATCGGGGTTTTCCTGTAATTTATTATGGGACCAGTTTTCTGGAGTTGCCAGTTTGCATTCCGTTCCGGCCGGTTTTCTCTTTTTCCTTCCCGGTCGGACTTTTCGTTGGAGGGTGTTAATTGCAAGTTTGCAATTAACATTTTGTGGAGGGGGTTTATTACAAAAGGATTGATTATGATATCTTCTTTGCTATTCATGCATTTATGAGATTTGAGAGGGTATGGTTTGGATGTGCATTGATTTTGTGTTGGAATTGGGCCGGCCACTGTTGGAGTTTGATGGATTAATTTCCTTTGTAAGGAATGTATGGTTAATGAGTATGTTGGAATGGTTTTTGATGGATTGATTGATTAATATATTTATTCATTTGGTGATGTTTATTGGGTGGGGCCGGCCACTGTGGGAATGGAGTGTGTTTTGATTTGCTTGTGAGGTTAATTTCCTTCATGTTTATTTTGGTGGCCCCCCCTCCATTTGGTGTGTGCAGTGAAGGATTTTTTGTTCCTTTGTTTTTAATCAATACACACATTCTTTCAAGTTGTGAAGGGGCTGGTTTCATTTTTTCCAGAGAGCCTTTTCTCTTGGTTGGCCAAGCTCATTTGCTAGTGATGCTCCATTCTTCATCAAGATTTGATCCATGATTATTCTTGCAAAATTCCTTCAACCATAGCAACCTCATTAACCCCAAAGAGACAACTACACTATACATTCTACAGCAAATCTTGGACGCGTCGGCTAGCCTACTTCGCGCCCGAGTTGCCTCGGTATTGAGGCGGGAGCCCGTAAAAGATGCAGACGATGTGGTGCCCTTCCGACGAGGAGGAGACGGACGGAGATCCCGCGAGGAGATCGGAGTGGAGATGAAGACCGGAGGACTCGGATCAGTCGGTACATCTCTAACCCATCTTCTAGTTAGCTTAGACTTGTTAATGGTTACGATCCGGAGTTTAGTGCGCGGTGGTGCCGGTTTGCAAAGTCCGCAAAAATTAAAGTTTATCACCGCTTCCGCATTCCGGCGTCGGATTGACGGCCGGGGCGCCGCCGTGCACTTACAGTGGTATCAGAGCCTCGCCATTAACTTCGTCTAGCTTCGTTTGATGTGTTTTACGTTTCCGATCGAACAAAATCCCGAAACCGCATTTTTCATGCACATCAGTTTCTGTCGAATTTTTTTTTGAGTCCAAAAATTTTTCAGGTTGTCTCAGAGTGATGTGCAGAGAGTTCTAAGAATACTGCAAAATTTTGGTGAAGCGATGATTCCGTACGACCGCGGAAGCGCGGCCTTATCCCCTCATTGGCCGCGCTTCCGCCGCATGAATAAGACTTCACTTCATCAATTTTTTTCAGTGGGCTTGTGGGCTTAAAATATGGGTTTTTGAATATTAAAATTGGGCCCAGTTTTTCTGTGAGTGCTGCAGTATTGGTTTGGAGGCCCACTTGTTACGTTTGATCAATCGGAAAATTTTAAACACATTTTTCACAGTATTTACATTATATCTGCGACCGTGAATGTCACTCGATCGGTAAATCCAGTCTAACTGCTATAGCCCGGTTAGACGGATTTGCGAACGTGATTTTCACGTTGATGTTCTGTGTTTATGCTGTGATGTTGCGGATCGGTCGTGGGGGATAGCCTGGATGCAATGCTAGTACAGTGCTGTTGTATTATGTACATTTGATATTGCGGGGCGAGCGTCCGACATGTGGACTGCCGTCACTGCCTGTTTGTATTATTATTTTGGGGCACGACCTGGTTGCGGTCGATGTACCCGGTGTATGTATATTTTACATTCTGTACTAGGATTACCCCGCGGTGGGGTGCACGGATAGCCGGGTTCTGGAGGGCAACAAGCCCGCATCTCATGGCATTGAGACGAAGGGGGCTTCACTCTGGGATTGGCGGGCTATTCGCCGCACTCGTAGGGGGTACAGGTTGACCCAGGAGGGGTGCCCAAGTTGCCGGATTCCGTGAAGTGCTGGGTGGTCCATTCACGGTGCTGAAGGGGGCTGCCTCGTTTCAGGTTTTGGCGGGTAACTTGCCGCGCCCGTAGGGGTCTAGGATTTCATTGCACAGGCTATCCACACGACCATGGGAACGTCGGGTTTCAGTAGTGGCTCTGTGAAACCCGGGGATCCCAGATATCTGTATTGTTCTGTGATGTTGTACATTTCTGTGATGTTGCATTTTATTCACGCCTTGAGCGAAATACTATATATTGGTATATATATTAGTAGATGTTGTATATGTTTTTCATCCGTGCTAGTCCAATCCCCGCTCTGCCGTTAGTTAGCTAACCTAACGGGTGATGACGGGACCCAGTGGCGAATGCAGATGGCATATACGTACGTCAGTATATTTTCGTTCTTTGTGGTGTGATCAATTGATGGGACTGCGTTGATTCGGATCAATGCATGTTAAACAAACCTAATCTGATGTTGTTGGAACACTTTTCAAAAAGCTGTTATTGCAAGGACGTTCATTTCTGTTTTGCATCGTGGTATTCATTTGGAATATCCTGCTCCTCAGTCGACGAGGCAAGGGCCGAGATCCCTTCACCGGGAGTGACCCCTTGGACAGAAGTTTGCGTCAGGGCATTAACTTCACTATAGCCGATTACTTTTGCTTTGCATCGTGGTATTCAGTTGGAATATCCTGCACCTCATTCTACGGGGAAAGAGCCGAGATCCCTTCACCGGGAGTGACCTCTTTAGTAAAGGTTTTCGTCACTATATTTTCTAAAAAGCTATCCGTTCCTTCAACGATATCAAGTTCACTACGTTAAAGGTTTTCGCCAGAAACCATTCGTTGCCCTCCGTCGTTTCATATGGGTAGTCAATAGTATTCTAGCTGTGTTTGTTGGCCATAGTCAAGGCACAGTGTTTGGTAGCTGTTGGTTATTCATATGCAGCATAGATAGATGCGTTGGTTTGGGACAGTCGTATAGCCTTGTTGGCCTTAGTCAAGGGCTTGTACGGGTGGGTTCAAATCAACCTGGACAATGACGGGTAGAACTTGACATGTGACTTATGATTTGTTGGCCTTAGTCAAGGTCATAAGAGCATGGGGTAAAAATCACATCGGGAGTTTCAAAAGTACTGAAACTTGCCAGATATGCGCATACCTTCTGGAGTGTGATGACGTGAGCGGATTCCGTCACGTTATCATGCGATGAGAGTTGGATCCCGATTCCCACTGATGAGTTAGTTTACTCCTCGGGTGACCCCGACTAATTCTTCTTTCAGGTTTGGAGGAGAATTTGAGGTACAGTGGGAGGTTTCCAGATTAGATAAAGTGATAACCATTCTGATCTAGGATAGAGTGCACGCTGAGTGTTTCTTTTTCTCTCTCTCTGGCAGCGACCATTGACCCGACCCTAAGACTATGACTCAGTGACCAAGTTGACCGAACCTTCTTAACACTGGCTTTTGGATTGTCAGAGTTGCAGACCTCATTGCCACACCTACTTTTACCCTTTTCTCCAGGACACCCCGTATTACTGCGAACGTCCACTTCCATTGGACAAAACCAGCGTATGGTTAGATACAAACTCGAAGGAATTCGAGGATGGTTTCTGGTTCTGGAGAAAAACGGATAGGATTATTCAGTTGTCTTTTCCTTTTTGACTTCTCT
Organism: Agapanthus africanus; assembly: GCA_030015575.1. Taxonomy (NCBI): domain Eukaryota; kingdom Viridiplantae; phylum Streptophyta; class Magnoliopsida; order Asparagales; family Amaryllidaceae; genus Agapanthus; species Agapanthus africanus. The sequence continues at coordinate 164,176,864 of CM057343.1, read as the reverse complement.
CAAGTTACGAGTACTCCTTAGTTTAGGAGATAGTACACCTATTACGCAAATTGGATAGTCTTCTTCCAAACTTTAGGCTGGTGCCGACCGGTAGGGAATGAAGAAAACCAATTAGCCTAAACGGTGTGCAGAAGGTATTAAGATTAAGACAAAGCAAGGGATTAGTAAGAGGGCAAAGTAGATTGCGACTGATATTCACGACCAAACCAAGTTTTTCTTCGCCAATCCTAAATCACCTTTGTATTTCTCCAGGACACTCCGTATCACTACGAAGATCCACAGTTTATTGGATACTCCATCGTATGGTTATATACGAACTCGAAAGGAACTTGTTCCAGTTCGGGGATGGATTCTGGTCCAGGAGAAATAGGAATAAGGTTTATTCGGTTGTCTTTTGTTTTCACCTTCTCTCGCATTGCGAGTGCTCCTACGATTAGGACAGTACACCGATTATGCTTATTGGATAGTCTTCTTCCAAACCATAGGCTGGTGCCGAACGGTAGGGAAGGAAGAAAACCATTTGGCCTAAGAGGTGTGCAGAAGGTAATGACTAAAGACATATAAAGGGATTTGGAGAGGTGGCAAAGAATTATACGGTTATAGTTGTGAATCTGGATGATGGTGGAGGCATTACTAGGAATACCAGGATACCCCTACGGAACATTTCTATGTTTCAGTTTCACTGTGTACTGTTAAAAGAAGACTGATTTCCCATTTAGACACTTACTCCAGGGTATGTATTTACCAGGTATGATTCTCACATCTGTATGGTTTTACAGATGATGAGTGGGAGTAAGTTATTGGGAATTGGGTGATCATCCTCATTATATCGGGATTCGTTGTAATGGGTGATATTTGAGGAGATCATCTGGGCTATTTGCCGGTCGGCAAATATTTGGTTTTGAATATCTGCTGTTGTGCACCAATTTCAAATTGATGTATCTGTACGTCTATTTTCATAGAGTGAGATATACTTTTTGATATTATGTCGAAGACATTTACCTATATCAGTGGATGGTTAGGTAAGGAGCATCAAACAGCAGTGTAATTCTTCTTAACCATAAGTACAGTTTTCAACCTACGACACACAGTAAAAGAGTTATTAGACTCAGTGGACTTATACAGAGTATTGTATGTTGTCCAGTGTCCATTAGGACAGAGGGGTTGGTCCTCATACTGTATTCTGTTTACTTTTAACTTCTCTAGTTCTTAGACATGTGTTTCGTAAGAACACAGGGTCTAAGTTTTGAGGAGTTATAGGTATTTGAATAGAGTAGAGAACCAGGTGTAGCAAGTATCGGGATTCTTCAAAGTGATCGAAGATGTAGATACTTGTGTATGGTATTCAGTTGATAGTAATGATAAAGAGAAATTGCTTCTCTTTCAGGTTACTCATAATTGGAAGCATTCCTAAGTTGAGTAACGCTGATCGGCCTCTCTCTATTTTGTTGACATGCACTGGAGACAGCTGCATGATTTGAATCTGGTTCAATTAAATCAGTGCCTCTGGTTCTATATTGGATATAGTACAGTTCATATCTTAACATTGTTAAGGTACGGGGAGTTGTCCGGCTTATGATTAAAACCAGACTCTGGATAACTCAAGGCACGTTTCTGTAATGGCTGTTTGTGGGTTGACCCAGGCTATGACGAGGGTTGACTTTCTACCATAAGAAAGATCAATAGTGATATTGGTCTTGACTCGCCACAGTTTTCATAAAAATGGATTTTTTCAAAAACAGTAGTGGGAGTATGGTAGAACTGGAAGTGATTCCAGAACCGCAAACGATTACTGAAGATTTGATAAGGAACCTAAAGACTCAATCTGATTTGACATTCCATTGGCCACTCCGCAGATAAGGTGGGTAACTTCAGGCACCCGAGAGGTACTTCGGTAGCCTCAAGGACGGTGACAGGGAAGTTCTTGTATACCCACACTTGCCATTGTTGTTGTTCCAGGCTGCGAGACCCGGCAGGAGGATGAGTATAGCGTCGTTCTAAACTTGCTCTAGAAGTGCACGTCTGTATGACTCTGCCAGAGGGTTGTCGTAGTCAGTGGGAGCAGCGGAAGCATTGGTGGACATCAGGCTTATGTCTATTTAAAGACTAAAGCAGATGTAGCGGAGATAGATCATCCATTTCTGATGTGACAGTCATAGGTTTGACGTCATCAGAATAGGTGATGGATCTGTTGAGAAGGTAGTAGGAAGTGATATTCCTATACTACGATCGGTTATACTTTGGTCGTCACACAGTGTTTTCTCCACATAGGACTTGGACATTACATTAGACATACTGGTTACTGGATCTATGGTTTTAGATCTAGATTTGGGTGGTTTCCCAATCAGGGTACTTGGACAGCATTTTATGAGATGTCAAGTACCACACCAGATGTTGTTCTTGCAGTAGGTGCAATAAGTTGATATTAATCCAATCCTAGGGAAACAGTCGGAAGCAGTTTTAGAACATAAGTGAATGTTCTAGGGATATGATAACGGCTGCCTCCTTTGGGAGACAGTTATCATTCCAGGCTTCCAGGGTGACATGGACGACAAGGAGGTTGTCAGAGTTATAGTTTTCCTTCTGACGAGGGGCAGTATTTTGGACAGGTGGTCCAAGACAATACTGAGGGAGGCATGGCGCAGGATACTGATTAAGTTCAGTTGACGATACAGTCTAAGAAGTTTGGATTTGAAGTTCATTTATGAGCTCGGTCCCATCAGACATCCAGACACTCTAAGACAGGTATTGCACATTTCGGGAGATGGCTTTTCTCCGCGAACTTGAGATATAGAGAGACATAGAAAGAAACATCAGAGCGGATCCACTCGCTGAGGCTATTACTCGAACGCAATAGTCTCGCAAACGAGCTTTGTGAGACTGACTAGTAGAGGAGTTGGGTGTTCGGTATCACACGGGCTGTGAGTATGCGACATCGCAATAATTAGCCTTGAGTGCAAGTGGGAGATTGTTAGAGATAGTGCCCTCAGAGTCAATTATTGGATCACAGGCACGCGATTGCAATGATTGAGGGAGGACCTATCCCGGTAGAACAGTCTTACTCGAGATGATAGTATGCTATCAGGTTTACCTTTATCATCGTGTACTGCTTTAGGTGACCTGACAGGTCGCTTTTGCACGTTGATAGAGCCCCTAGGATTCTTGCTTGACTGACAGCAGTATGAGGGCGATCATATAAGTGAGAGCTGGAGTCTACAAGCACATCCTTAAAAGGTCCCTAGTCGTGGGAGTTTCGAGACAGGGCATCGATTCTCCAGAGTAGACTAGTGTATACAGTCGAGACCCCGACGAGGGGCGGTGGCCGGTCTCACAGGCCACTGGTGTCAGTTGGTTCACCTAAGATGTATACAGGTGCTCATTGGGTTATGAGTACACCGGACAGGACTCGCAGGGAACATGCTAGTTGGTCTTATGCCTGACGTCAGATAGCAGTTCCCAGGTGACATGTGTACAGGTTAGTTCATCGACCTGGGGATCGTCATTTGTCTCGTGTGAGTTCCCACTGTGCTTTGATTACTACCCTACCACGGCTCAAAGGAGTCGTGCAAACAGGTTTTAGTTGGGTACAGTCCCGAGCCACATGGAGGCAGTGAGCGGATCTTCGGGGGTTTCGTCTCTCCCGGTATTGGGGGTGAGGTCGCGCTGTGTCTAGGAGAGCCATTACACGAAGTCCTTGGCCAAGGCAGGAGATTTACTGGTAGGTATTCCAGTAGTATCTCAGGGTGTTCTGGGCTACACTCCGACACGACTTGTACCGCTTTTGGGGGTCTGACTTTTACCAACCCCTAGGCCCGACATGCGATGCTCATAGACGAACGGACCGGACTGTACGGATATTGTCACTGACAGGCTCAGTTGGGCGTCAGGATGAGTTCGCTCATCGACTTCCCTTTTTAGTCAATAGCTGGTGGTCCGTCACGTATTGGCTTATACCTCTGACGTGCTAGTGGTTAAATCCACAGCCATAGTATTGACGAGTCATTAGAGTCCACCACACTTTCAGTTACTCAAGCTTTCGGGCGAAACGCTGTAGAGGCCGTATGGAGATATGGCAGGGTTCGATCAGATACGTGCGGTATTACACAGATCGTGATCGGACAGTTTTTACTAGCCGGCTTTGGCTTAAGCCGGATCTTGGTATTTTATAGTGTAGTTTTGTCTCTTTGCATTTGTATCCGGTCAGAATACAAATGCGGGTGTGTATGCACAGTATCGGGGTTTTCCTGTAATTTATTATGGGACCAGTTTTCTGGAGTTGCCAGTTTGCATTCCGTTCCGGCCGGTTTTCTCTTTTTCCTTCCCGGTCGGACTTTTCGTTGGAGGGTGTTAATTGCAAGTTTGCAATTAACATTTTGTGGAGGGGGTTTATTGCAAAAGGATTGATTATGATATCTTCTTTGCTATTCATGCATTTATGAGATTTGAGAGGGTATGGTTTGGATGTGCATTGATTTTGTGTTGGAATTGGGCCGGCCACTGTTGGAGTTTGATGGATTAATTTCCTTTGTAAGGAATGTATGGTTAATGAGTATGCTGGAATGGTTTTTGATGGATTGATTGATTAATATATTTATTCATTTGGGGATGGTTATTGGGTGGGGCCGGCCACTGTGGGAATGGAGTGTGTTTTGATTTGCTTGTGAGGTTAATTTCCTTCATGTTTATTTTGGTGGCCCCCCCTCCATTTGGTGTGTGCAGTGAAGGATTTTTTGTTCCTTTGTTTTTAATCAATACACACATTCTTTCAAGTTGTGAAGGGGCTGGTTTCATTTTTTCCAGAGAGCCTTTTCTTGGACGAGCTCATTTGCTAGTGATGCTCCATTCTTCATCAAGATTTGATCCATGATTATTCTTGCAAAATTCCTCCAACCATAGCAACCTCATTAACCCCAAAGAGACAACTACACTATACATTCTACAGTAAATCTTGGGCGCGTCGGCTAGCCTACTTCGCGCCCGAGTTGCCTCGGTATTGAGGCGGGAGCCCGTAAAAGATGCAGACGATGTGGTGCCCTTCCGACGAGGAGGAGACGGACGGAGATCCCGCGAGGAGATCGGAGTGGAGATGAAGACCGGAGGACTCGGATCAGTCGGTACATCTCTAACCCATCTTCTAGTTAGCTTAGACTTGTTAATGGTTACGATCCGGAGTTTAGTGCGCGGTGGTGCCGGTTTGCAAAGTCCGCAAAAATTAAAGTTTATCACCGCTTCCGCATTCCGGCGTCGGATTGACGGCCGGGGCGCCGCCGTGCACTTACAGTGGTATCAGAGCCTCGCCATTAACTTCGTCTAGTTTCGTTTGATGTGTTTTACGTTTCCGATCGAACAAAATCCCGAAACCGCATTTTTCATGCACATCAGTTTCTGTCGAATTTTTTTTTTAGTCCAAAAATTTTTCAGGTTGTCTCAGAGTGATGTGCAGAGAGTTCTTAGAATACTGCAAAATTTTGGTGAAGCGATGATTCCGTACGACCGCGGAAGCGCGGCCTTATCCCCTCATTGGCCGCGCTTCCGCCGCATGAATAAGACTTCACTTCATCAATTTTTTTCAGTGGGCTTGTGGGCTTAAAATATGGGTTTTGGAATATTAAAATTGGGCCCAGTTTTTCTGTGAGTGCTGCAGTATTGGTTTGGAGGCCCACTTGTTACGTTTGATCAATCGGAAAATTTTAAACACATTTTTCACAGTATTTACATTATATCTGCGACCGTGAATGTCACTCGATCGGTAAATCCAGTCTAACTGCTATAGCCCGGTTAGACGAATTTGCGAACGTGATTTTCACGTTGATGTTCTGTGTTTATGCTGTGATGTTGCGGATCGGTCGTGGGGGATAGCCTGGATGCAATGCTAGTACAGTGCTGTTGTATTATGTACATTTGATATTGCGGGACGAGCGTCCGACATGTGGACTGCCGTCACTGCCTGTTTGTATTATTATTTTGGGGCACGACCTGGTTGCGGTCGATGTACCCGGTGTATGTATATTTTACATTCTGTACTAGGATTACCCCGCGGTGGGGTGCACGGATAGCCGGGTTCTGGAGGACAACAAGCCCGCATCTCATGGCATTGAGACGAAGGGGGCTTCACTCTGGGATTGGCGGGCTATTCGCCGCACTCGTAGGGGGTACAGGTTGACCCAGGAGGGGTGCCCAAGTTGCCGGATTCCGTGAAGTGCTGGGTGGTCCATTCACGGTGCTGAAGGGGGCTGCCTCGTTTCAGGTTTTGGCGGGTAACTTGCCGCGCCCGTAGGGGTCTAGGATTTCATTGCACAGGCTATCCACACGACCAGGGGAACGTCGGGTTTCAGTAGTGGCTCTGTGAAACCCGGGGATCCCAGATATCTGTATTGTTCTGTGATGTTGTACATTTCTGTGATGTTGCATTTTATTCACGCCTTGAGCGAAATACTATATATTGGTATATATATTAGTAGATGTTGTATATGTTTTTCATCCGCGCTAGTCCAATCCCCGCTCTGCCGTTAGTTAGCTAACCTAACGGGTGATGACGGGACCCAGTGGCGAATGCAGATGGCATATACGTACGTCAGTATATTTTCGTTCTTTGTGGTGTGATCAATTGATGGGACTGCGTTGATTCGGATCAATGCATGTTAAACAAACCTAATCTGATGTTGTTGGAACACTTTTCAAAAAGCTGTTATTGCAAGGACGTTCATTTCTGTTTTGCATCGTGGTATTCATTTGGAATATCCTGCTCCTCAGTCGACGAGGCAAGGGCCGAGATCCCTTCACCGGGAGTGACCCCTTGGACAGAAGTTTGCGTCAGGGCATTAACTTCACTATAGCCGATTACTTTTGCTTTGCATCGTGGTATTCAGTTGGAATATCCTGCACCTCATTCTACGGGGAAAGAGCCGAGATCCCTTCACCGGGAGTGACCTCTTTAGTAAAGGTTTTCGTCACTATATTTTCTAAAAAGCTATCCGTTCCTTCAACGATATCAAGTTCACTACGTTAAAGGTTTTCGCCAGAAACCATTCGTAGCCCTCCGTCGTTTTATATGGGTAGTCAATAGTATTCAAGCTGTGTTTGTTGGCCATAGTCAAGGCACAGTGTTTGGTAGCTGTTGGTTATTCATATGCAGCATAGATAGATGCGTTGGTTTGGGACAGTCGTATAGCCTTGTTGGCCTTAGTCAAGGGCTTGTACGGGTGGGTTCAAATCAACCTGGACAATGACGGGTAGAACTTGACATGTGACTTATGATTTGTTGGCCTTAGTCAAGGTCATAAGAGCATGGGGTAAAAATCACATCGGGAGTTTCAAAAGTACTGAAACTTGCCAGATATGCGCATACCTTCTGGAGTGTGATGACGTGAGCGGATTCCGTCACGTTATCATGCGATGAGAGTTGATCCCGATTCCCACTGATGAGTTAGTTTACTCCTCGGGTGACCCCGACTAATTCTTCTTTCAGGTTTGGAGGAGAATTTGAGGTACAGTGGGAGGTTTCCAGATTAGATAAAGTGATAACCATTCTGATCTAGGATAGAGTGCACGCTGAGTGTTTCTTTTTCTCTCTCTCTGGCAGCGACCATTGACCCGACCCTAAGACTATGACTCAGTGACCAAGTTGACCGAACCTTCTTAACACTGGCTTTTGGATTGTCAGAGTTGCAGACCTCATTGCCACACCTACTTTTACCCTTTTCTCCAGGACACCCCGTATTACTGCGAACGTCCACTTCCATTGGACAAAACCAGCGTATGGTTAGATACGAACTCGATGGAATTCGAGGATGGTTTCTGGTTCTGGAGAAAAACGGATAGGATTATTCAGTTGTCTTTTCCTTTTTGCCTTCTCTCAAGTTACGAGTACTCCTTAGTTTAGGAGATAGTACACCTATTACGCAAATTGGATAGTCTTCTTCCAAACCTTAGGCTGGTGCCGACCGGTAGGGAATGAAGAAAACCAATTAGCCTAAACAGTGTGCAGAAGGTATTAAGATTAAGACAAAGCAAGGGATTAGTAAGAGGGCAAAGTAGATTGCGACTGATATTCACGACCAAACCAAGTTTTTCTTCGCCAATCCTAAATCACCTTTGTATTTCTCCAGGACACTCCGTATCACTACGAAGATCCACAGTTTATTGGATACTCCATCGTATGGTTATATACGAACTCGAAAGGAACTTGTTCCAGTTCGGGGATGGATTCTGGTCCAGGAGAAATAGGAATAAGGTTTATTCGGTTGTCTTTTGTTTTCACCTTCTCTCGCATTGCGAGTGCTCCTACGATTAGGACAGTACACCCATTATGCTTATTGGATAGTCTTCTTCCAAACCATAGGCTGGTGCCGAACGGTAGGGAAGGAAGAAAACCATTTGGCCTAAGAGGTGTGCAGAAGGTAATGATTAAAGACATATAAAGGGATTTGGAGAGGTGGCAAAGAATTATACGGTTATAGTTGTGAATCTGGATGATGGTGGAGGCATTACTAGGAATACCAGGATACCCCTACGGAACATTTCTATGTTTCAGTTTCACTGTGTACTGTTAAAAGAAGACTGATTTCCCATTTAGACATTTACTCCAGGGTATGTATTTACCAGGTATGATTCTCACATCTGTATGGTTTTACAGATGATGAGTGGGAGTAAGTTATTGGGAATTGGGTGATCATCCTCATTATATCGGGATTCGTTGTAATGGGTGATATTTGAGGAGATCATCTGGGCTATTTGCCGGTCGGCAAATATTTGGTTTTGAATATCTGCTGTTGTGCACCAATTTCAAATTGATGTATCTGTACGTATATTTTCATAGAGTGAGATATACTTTTTGATATTATGTCGAAGACATTTACCTATATCAGTGGATGGTTAGGTAAGGAGCATCAAACAGCAGTGTAATTCTTCTTAACCATAAGTACAGTTTTCAACCTACGACACACAGTAAAAGAGTTGTTAGACTCAGTGGACTTATACAGAGTATTGTATGTTGTCCAGTGTCCATTAGGACAGAGGGGTTGGTCCTCATACTGTATTCTGTTTACTTTTAACTTCTCTAGTTCTTAGACATGTGTTTCGTAAGAACACAGGGTCTAAGTTTTGAGGAGTTATAGGTATTTGAATAGAGTAGAGAACTAGGTGTAGCAAGTATCGGGATTCTTCAATGTGATCGAAGATGTAGATACTTGTGTATGGTATTCAGTTGATAGTAATGATAAAGAGAAATTGCTTCTCTTTCAGGTTACTCATAATTGGAAGCATTCCTAAGTTGAGTAACGCTGATCGGCCTCTCTCCATTTTGTTGACATGCACTGGAGACAGCTGCATGATTTGAATCTGGTTCAATTAGATCAGTGCCTCTGGTTCTATATTGGATATAGTACAGTTCATATCTTAACATTGTTAAGGTACGGGGAGTTGTCCGGCTTATGATTAAAACCAGACTCTGGATAACTCAAGGCACGTTTCTGTAATGGCTGTTTGTGGGTTGACCCAGGCTATGACGAGGGTTGACTTTCTACCATAAGAAAGATCAATAGTGATATTGGTCTTGACTCGCCACAGTTTTCATAAAAATGGATTTTTTCAAAAACAGTAGTGGGAGTATGGTAGAACTGGAAGTGATTCCAGAACCGCAAACGATTACTGAAGATTTGATAAGGAACCTAAAGACTCAATCTGATTTGACATTCCATTGGCCACTCCGCAGATAAGGTGGGTAACTTCAGGCACCCGAGAGGTACTTCGGTAGCCTCAAGGACGGTGACAGGGAAGTTCTTGTATACCCACACTTGCCATTGTTGTTGTTCCAGGCTGCGAGACCCGGCAGGAGGATGAGTATAGCGTCGTTCTAAACTTGCTCTAGAAGTGCACGTCTGTATGACTCTGCCAGAGGGTTGTCGTAGTCAGTGGGAGCAGCGGAAGCATTGGTGGACATCAGGCTTATGTCTATTTAAAGACTAAAGCAGATGTAGCGGAGATAGATCATCCATTTCTGATGTGACAGTCATAGGTTTGACGTCATCAGAATAGGGGATGGATCTGTTGAGAAGGTAGTAGGAAGTGATATTCCTATACTACGATCGGTTATACTTTGGTCGTCACACAGTGTTTTCTCCACATAGGACTTGGACATTACATTAGACATACTGGTTACTGGATCTATGGTTTTAGATCTAGATTTGGGTGGTTTCCCAATCAGGGTACTTGGACAGCATTTTATGAGATGTCAAGTACCACACCAGATGTTGTTCTTGCAGTAGGTGCAATAAGTTGATATTAATCCAATCCTAGGGAAACAGTCGGAAGCAGTTTTAGAACATAAGTGAATGTTCTAGGGATATGATAACGGCTGCCTCCTTTGGGAGACAGTTATCATTCCAGGCTTCCAGGGTGACATGGACGACAAGGAGGTTGTCAGAGTTATAGTTTTCCTTCTGACGAGGGGCAGTATTTTGGACAGGTGGTCCAAGACAATACTGAGGGAGGCATGGCGCAGGATACTGATTAAGTTCAGTTGACGATACAGTCTAAGAAGTTTGGATTTGAAGTTCATTTATGAGCTCGGTCCCATCAGACATCCAGACACTCTAAGACAGGTATTGCACATTTCGGGAGATGGCTTTTCTCCGCGAACTTGAGATATAGAGAGACATAGAAAGAAACATCAGAGCAGATCCACTCGCTGAGGCTATTCCTCGAACGCAATAGTCTCGCAAACGAGCTTTGTGAGACTGACTAGTAGAGGAGTTGGGTGTTCGGTATCACACGGGCTGTGAGTATGCGACATCGCAATAATTAGCCTTGAGTGCAAGTGGGAGATTGTTAGAGATAGTGCCCTCAGAGTCAATTATTGGATCACAGGCACGCGATTGCAATGATTGAGGGAGGACCTATCCCGGTAGAACAGTCTTACTCGAGATGATAGTATGCTATCAGGTTTACCTTTATCATCGTGTACTGCTTTAGGTGACCTGACAGGTCGCTTTTGCACGTTGATAGAGCCCCTAGGATTCTTGCTTGACTGACAGCAGTATGAGGGCGATCATATAAGTGAGAGCTGGAGTCTACAAGCACATCCTTAAAAGGTCCCTAGTCGTGGGAGTTTCGAGACAGGGCATCGATTCTCCAGAGTAGACTAGTGTATACAGTCGAGACCCCGACGAGGGGCGGTGGCCGGTCTCACAGGCCACTGGTGTCAGTTGGTTCACCTAAGATGTATACAGGTGCTCATTGGGTTATGAGTACACCGGACAGGACTCGCAGGGAACATGCTAGTTGGTCTTATACCTGACGTCAGATAGCAGTTCCCAGGTGACATGTGTACAGGTTAGTTCATCGACCTGGGGATCGTCATTTGTCTCGTGTGAGTTCCCACTGTGCTTTGATTACTACCCTACCACGGCTCAAAGGAGTCGTGCAAACAGGTTTTAGTTGGGTACAGTCCCGAGCCACATGGAGGCAGTGAGCGGATCTTCGGGGGTTTCGTCTCTCCCGGTATTGGGGGTGAGGTCGCGCTGTGTCTAGGAGAGCCATTACACGAAGTCCTTGGCCAAGGCAGGAGATTTACTGGTAGGTATTCCAGTAGTATCTCAGGGTGTTCTGGGCTACACTCCGACACGACTTGTACCGCTTTTGGGGGTCTGACTTTTACCAACCCCTAGGCCCGTCATGCGATGCTCATAGACGAACGGACCGGACTGTACGGATATTATCACTGACAGGCTCAGTTGGGCGTCAGGATGAGTTCGCTCATCGACTTCCCTTTTTAGTCAATAGCTGGTGGTCCGTCACGTATTGGCTTATACCTCTGACGTGCTAGTGGTTAAATCCACAGCCATAGTATTGACGAGTCATTAGAGTCCACCACACTTTCAGTTACTCAAGCTTTCGGGCGAAACGCTGTAGAGGCCGTATGGAGATATGGCAGGGTTCGATCAGATACGTGCGGTATTACACAGATCGTGATCGGACAGTTTTTACTAGCCGGCTTTGGCTTAAACCGGATCTTGGTATTTTATAGTGTAGTTTTGTCTCTTTGCATTTGTATCCGGTCAGAATACAAATGCGGGTGTGTATGCACAGTATCGGGGTTTTCCTGTAATTTATTATGGGACCAGTTTTCTGGAGTTGCCAGTTTGCATTCCGTTCCGGCCGGTTTTCTCTTTTTCCTTCCCGGTCGGACTTTTCGTTGGAGGGTGTTAATTGCAAGTTTGCAATTAACATTTTGTGGAGGGGGTTTATTGCAAAAGGATTGATTATGATATCTTCTTTGCTATTCATGCATTTATGAGATTTGAGAGGGTATGGTTTAGATGTGCATTGATTTTGTGTTGGAATTGGGCCGGCCACTGTTGGAGTTTGATGGATTAATTTCCTTTGTAAGGAATGTATGGTTAATGAGTATGCTGGAATGGTTTTTGATGGATTGATTGATTAATATATTTATTCATTTGGTGATGGTTATTGGGTGGGGCCGGCCACTGTGGGAATGGAGTGTGTTTTGATTTGCTTGTGAGGTTAATTTCCTTCATGTTTATTTTGGTGGCCCCCCCTCCATTTGGTGTGTGCAGTGAAGGATTTTTTGTTCCTTTGTTTTTAATCAATACACACATTCTTTCAAGTTGTGAAGGGGCTGGTTTCATTTTTTCCAGAGAGCCTTTTCTCTTGGTTGGCCGAGCTCATTTGCTAGTGATGCTCCATTCTTCATCAAGATTTGATCCATGATTATTCTTGCAAAATTCCTCCAACCATAGCAACCTCATTAACCCCAAAGAGACAACTACACTATACATTCTACAGCAAATCTTGGGCGCGTCGGCTAGCCTACTTCGCGCCCGAGTTGCCTCGGTATTGAGGCGGGAGCCCGTAAAAGATGCAGGCGATGCGGTGCCCTTCCGACGAGGAGGAGACGGACGGAGATCCCGCGAGGAGATCGGAGTGGAGATGAAGACCGGAGGACTCGGATCAGTCGGTACATCTCTAACCCATCTTCTAGTTAGCTTAGACTTGTTAATGGTTACGATCCGGAGTTTAGTGCGCGGTGGTGCCGGTTTGCAAAGTCCGCAAAAATTAAAGTTTATCACCGCTTCCGCATTCCGGCGTCGGATTGACGGCCGGGGCGCCGCCGTGCACTTACAGGTTTCATTGACTTAGTCCACTCTTTTGTCTAGCTTAAGATATTTGTTAACCCAACCTTAACTCATAGCCCTGGTTTAGTCTCTACAATGGTTAGTGCATGACATACACTCACCATGGTTGCAATTTTAACCCTACTTGATTATTCTTTCATCACTTGCTTCATCTTCTTCTCCTAAATGAAAAGAGTTTTCTAGGGTTTGAAAAGGTGATGAAAAGTTGTGAGAAAATTAAATCTAAAGTGAGCCCACTTCCTACTTCATCATCCTCCACTATTAGCCATTTAGTTTAGGGTGTTTGCTTCACTAATTTCACCATTAGTGAAGAGGTGGCATAAGCTTGAGTCTCCTCGATGTAAATCATCTTTGGCCTTGAAGTCATTGAGCAAGCTTATTCGTTTCTTCAAGTGAACACTCTCTAGAGTCCAGGAGTTCACCATTCGCAACGAAGGGACTACTACACGGAGCTTTAGAAGTGAAGGACCGGTCTACAAAGGTTGTATTTCTTGTTCACTTCTTTTGCAAAGTTGTTTGCATTCGATTCGTCGCATTTTCTAGTATACAATTCTAGGTTAGGGTTAGCTAGTACGGCTAAAATTTTAATTTAGCAAGGAAGATGCCTCCTGAAACCTTGTTGTCGTGCTAGGAAACCCAACAAGGGAAACCCTCTATGTGGGACTCTAACGACTCGACACTACGCTGGCAGTGGGTTTAACCAAAAACACGTCAGCGGTACTAGCTGCACGTAACGGCTACCCAGGTATCTATCGATAAGAAGGCCGATGAGAAAACTCATCCAATCTCCTACTAAGCCTATCTGTGACAAACTCCGTACAGTTCGGTCTGTTCGTCTGAGAGTATCGCATATCGGGCCTAGGGGCGGTAATCCTCAGATCCCTAACAGTGCAATAAGTCATGCCAGAGTGTAGCCCAAAACACCCTTAGAAACTACTGGAGTACCTACCAGTAAATCTCCCTTGCCCTGGCCAGGGACTTTGTGTAATGGCTTTCCGAACACAGCGCGATATCAACCCCCAATACCGGGAGAGACGGATCCTATCTAACCGCCACTGCCTCTAAGTGCTTTGGGACTGCACCCAACTACTACCTGTTTGCATGATCCTTTGAGCCTTGGTAGGGTAATAATCAAAGAACAGTGGTAACACACTCGAGGCGAAGTAGCGGTGTTAAGTCGACAGACTAAGATGTACTCATGTCACCTGGGAACTGCTACCCGACGATAGGTATAATACCCACTAGCAGCTCCTTACGAGTCATGTCCAGTGTACTCATACCCAATAAGCACCTGCATACTATCTCTAGTACGGCGTACTAATGGCTATGATCAGACCATCTCTCCTGCTGGGATGAGAAGAGTCTACAGTAGTCTCCTCTGGAGTATCGATGCCCCGTCTCGATAATCTTATGACTAGGGACCTGTATAAGGATGTGCTTATAGACTACCCAGCCCCCACTAGTGTGACTGCCATCACAACGCCGGTAATCAAGCAAAGATTCTAAGGGCTCTACCAAAATGTATAAGCAATATGCTAAAAGAAACACATGCACATATTGAGGTAGAAACAAACCAGGTAGCATGCTATCATTTCGAGCAAGACTGTTACTATATCCATGTATATCCCAAACTTCCAATATGTAATATACAAACCAGTATGATACAATAATGGCCTCTAGGGCATATATCACTAACAGGGACTGCATTAATTCTGATTAATGCAAGAAAAACAAACCTAAATGATGTTGTTAGAACCAATTTTAAAACTACTCGGTGTTCTTCAAAACCATAGTCATACTCATTTGCTTAGCATAGAGGTATTCGGTTAGGAATATCCTGCACCTCATTCTATGAGGAAAGTGCCTTGATCCCTTCGCGGGGAGTTCGTTCTTAAGCAAAAGTTTATGTTACTAGTTTTAAAGCGGAGCCTAAACCACTCCTTTTCAAAATTGCTCGAGTTCCTTCAACGATATCATGTTCATTACATTAACGGTTTTTCGCCAAAAACTAGCCGTAGCCCTCCATCATTTCAGACGGGTAGCGTCTAGTATTCAAGCTATATTTGTTGGCCTTCGTCAAGGCATAGTGTATGATAGCTATGTATTAATTTTCTGCAGTATAGAGATGCATTAATTTAGGACAGTCGTACAGCCTTGTTGGCCTTCGTCAAGGGCGAGTATGGGTGGGTTTAGATTAATCAGGACAATGACGGGTAGAACTTTACTTGTAACTTATGATTTATTGGCCTTCATTAAGGTCATAAGACGTTTGGGGCAAAAACCATATCGGGAGTTTCAAATATAAGGGAAACTTGCCAAGTTTGCGCATACCTTCTGCAGTGTGGTAATTTTGGTCAGCTTCCGTCAAGATTATCACAAAATGATAATTGGGTCATGATTTCCACTAACGAGTAGTTCACTCCTCGGGTTATCCCGAATAATTCTCCTTTTAGGGTTTGAAGGAGAATTCGAGAAAACAGTGGGAGCCATCCTGATTAGATAAAGTGATTAACCAATCTAATCTAGCTTGGAGTGCACGCTGAGTATTTCTTTTCTCTCTCTAGTTTGCGATCATGACCCACCTTAAACGATAACTCGATACCTAGTTGACCGAACCTTTTTAAATATGTCTTTAGATTGTCATGATTCACGAAAAAATCACATAAATCCCTGCTACTCCTTTCCCTTTGCTTTTCTCCAAAACACTCTGTATCACTATGGAGATCCATACTGTTTGGAAATGACATCTTGTATAGTTGCATACGAACTCGAAGAAACTTGTTTCAGTTCGAGGATGGCCACGGGTTCTGTAGAAATTGAATAGGATTATTCGGTTGTCTTTTATCTTTACCTTCTCTCAGGTTGTGAGGGCTCCTAATATTACGAGAGTACAACTATTACGCTTATTAGATAGTCTTCTTCCAAACCTTAGGTCCGTGTCGAATGGTAGGAAAAGAAGAAAACCAATTAGCCTGAGTGTGGTGTATAGAAGGTAAGAAATAAAGACATATAAAGGGATTGCCGTGGGAGTAAAGAAATTTGCGACTAATGTTACGAATCTGGATAGTGGAAGAGGCATTAGTAGGAATACACGGCCATCCTCTTGAAACATTTTCATGTTTCAGTTTTCCTGTGCGGTGTTAATTTAAAACTGCTTTCCCAATTAGATTCTGACTCGAGGGTATGTATTTACAAGACTTGATTCTCACATCTATATGGCGTTACAGATACTGAGTGGGAGTAGAATATTGGGAATTGGGTGATTAGATCCTCAATATTGGGAATTTGTGATATTTGAGAAAATCACTTGGGTTTCACCTTACAGCAAATATTTGGTTTTGAATAACCGTTTTACGCACCAAATTTTAAAATTGAATATCTTTATCTTTATTTTATAAAGTAAGATATAAATTTTGAAAATTGTGTTCTAAACATTTACCTTTATCAATTGAGGATAAGGTAAGGTGTATTGAATAACGGTATAGACATTCTTAACCAAAATACAGTTTTCAACTTACAACACACGAAATTTGAGTTAGTATACTCTAGGGACTTATACATGGAAATGTATGCTGTCCAGTGTCCTTCGGGACAAGAGCATGGTAATCCGACTTCATTCAGTTTACTTATGGGTTCTCTGATTTTAGACACGCATTCGTTGTAATGTAAGATCCAAAGTTTTTGAGAACTTTAAATGTATAAGAATAATGTAGAGAACCATGCATTGGAAGTATCAAGATTTTTCGAGATGATCGAAGATGTAAATACTTATGCTAAGTATTCCATCATAGTAATATTTAAGAACTTTCTTCTCTCTCAGGTTACTCATCCGTAGGTGCGCTCCTTGATGATTAATGCTGCATGGCTTTTTTCCATAAGGTATATGCACTAGAGACATTCGCATAACAATTGAATGTGCTTCCATCTAAATTAGTGCCTTAGATTCTATTTAAACATAGAATGGTTGAATATCTTAAGGATGTTAAGATATGGAGTTTGTCGATTTCTGTTTAAAAGCTGAATCCGGAAAAACTCAAGGCACGTTTCTGTAACGGCAGTTTGTTAGTTATTCCAAGCTTTTAGTAAGGGTTTAACTTCTACCATTTCAAGATCAAAAGTTTATTTGTTCTTGACTCATCACTTTTTTTTATAAAAGGAATCTTTTTGAAAAAGAAACAAGTGGGAGTATGGTAAAACTGGAAGTGATTTCAGAACAAAAAATGGTTACTAAAAAATTAGTAGAATCTGGAGATTCAATTGGATTCGACAATCCATTAGCCACTCCGCAGATTTAGTGGGTAACCTCAGCTACTCGAGAGGTACTTTGGTTTTCTCAAAGACGGTGATAGAGAGGTTTTAATAACCCAAGCTTGTCACTACTATTGTCTTTGACTATGAGATCTGGTAGTTGGATGACCATAACGTCATTCTAAATTGAATTTAGAAATGCACATGTATATGACTCAGCCAGGAGGTTGTTGTAATTAGTGGGAACAACATAAGCATGGTAGGCCAGTAGCTTATGTGTATTTATAGACTAAATCAAGTATAGCAGAATTGGTCATCTAGTTTCATATGAAACTCAAAGATTTTGACTTCATCAGAACAACAGATGGATCTGGTAAGAAGGTAGTAGGGAGTGATGTCCTGGTATTTGGATGACGTATGCCTGATAGGAATTGATGTTCCTATACTATGATCAGTTATACTGTGGTTATCACACGGTATTTCTCCACATAAGATTTGAATAAAATATCAGGGATTATGATGACTAGATCTATGGTTTTAGATCAAGATTTGGGAAGTGTCCTAATTCGGGTACCTTGACACTATTCTAAAGTGTTTTAGAATGGACGACTCCTGGCATAGTGGTGTACCCACAGGTGAGGGAATTGAAAGTATGCCTTAGCACCTCTACTAGGTTTCCACATGCATTGAGTATACAATTTTAAAAAATCTAGTGTGCTAAAGCATGCTAACCTAGAATCGAACTAGAGAATTAGGGTTTCTAAGCATGTAAACAAACTTTACACTAAGTGAATAGAGAATACAACCTTTGTAGACCGGACCTTCACTTCTAAAGCTCCAAGTAGTAGTCCCTTAGCTCCAAGTAGTGGTCCCTAGAACTCTTCTTAGGCTCCACTTGGTGAAAGGAACGAGCTTTCTTCGTCATCTTCGAGGCCGAAGATGATCCACCTTGAAGTTACTCTAACTCAAGCTACCTCTTCACTAATTAAGGAATTAGTGAAGCAAACAACCTATATTAATAGGGTAGATAAGAGTAGGTTGATGAAGTAGGAATTTTGCTCAATTTAGAAATCTCTTTTTCTTTTACCTTTCTCACCTCATGAAAAGCTAGAGAGCAAGAATGAGATAAAAAAGATAAACTTGGGTGAGAAAATATCTCAAGTGATAATGTAGAGAGTTAACCATGCGCTAAAGATCATGGTTGGGTTGTAAAATATCTAGAGTAAAACAAAATTAGTTGAATGAGTCATGGCTTCTACATACTTCCACAAACATCTAAGCCATGCTCATTTCAACTTAATTTTGAATTAACTCTTAATAAATAATCACCCATATAATCTTTAGTCTTAGTGTGAGTCTCATACATCCATATCCAATGTATCATCCACCATGACACAAAATATAAATACATATAATATATATCGCATATATATTAAATGTATTATAAAGAGAAGAAATTATTTAGTAAGCATTATATTAGTTAATATATATTTATATATATCAAATTATTAAATTAACACTTAATTTAATAATCTGGTTATATCACATATAACTGACTAATATCATTTATATCGATATCATATTATCGAATCAACACTTGATTCAATAAGCCGGTCATATCACATATAACCGACCGATATAATATATCACGCGATTAGAATACGGTATCACATAATCATATTTAATGAAGGTTCCACACATATCACATATGTGCCCTACTTCGTTTCGCTTGAGCTAGGAAACCTCTGCATGGGACTCTAAAGACTCGTGAATACGCCAGCAGTTGGTAATGATCACATCAATTACCCACAAGCCGTCAGCGGTACTAGCTGGACATAACGGCTATCCGGGTATTGAGCGAATAGAAGATCAACAAGCAAGCTTGTCCAAACTCCCATGAAGCCTATAAGTAACACTACCGTACAGTCCGGTCTCTTCGTCTGATATACCGCATATCGAGTCTGGGGGTGGATACGTCAGACCACAGTAACGTGATAAGTCATGCCGATATGAGGCTCATAATGGTTCGAGAAACTACTGATAACACTTACTAGTAAATCTCATCAGCCATGGCCAGGGACTTGCTGTTATAGCCAATCGAGCATAGCGCAACATCAACTCCGAATACCGGGAGAGATGAAACCCCTCCTATCGCTCATTGCCTCCATGTGACTCGGGACTGTACCCAAAATCCACCTGTTTGCATGACTCCTTTGTGCCGTGGTAGGGAGGAAATCAAAGCACAGTGGGAACTACAAAAGACACTATGATGATCTCGGGTCTACAGACTAACCTGTACAAATGTCACCAAAGAACTGCTATCTGACGATGGGTATAATACTATCTCGGAGTTCTCGGCGAGTCATTTTCGGTGTACCCATTCTTTAATGAGCACATGTGTACAATCTCTGATGTCAAACACCAATGGCTATGGGATCAACCATCGCTCCATACAGGGTCAAGAAACGTACACACTAGTCAACTCTGGAATATCGATGCCCTGTCTCGATACTCTCTCGACTAGGAACAATTAAAGGATGTACTTGTGGACTACCCTGGCCCTACTAGTATAATATGCATCATAGTCCTGGTAGTCAAGTATATATCCTAAGGGTTTTATCAACATGTATCACAGAGACAGTATAATAATACAAGTATACATGTTAAGATAAAGAGCAACCAGATAGCATACTATCATGTCGAGCAAGAAATTCCTCTATATATATGTCATAGCATCCACTATAATATACAATCATGTAAAATAATGGCCTCTAGGGAATACATATGGCTAACAATCTCCCACTTGCACTAAGGCCAGTTATTGTAGTATCGCATACCCAACATCCTAAAAAGTCTCTCAAATTTCGTCTGTGGGAGGGCCTTTATGAGTGGATCTGCCGTGTTGTTCTTCGTGTCAACTCTCCTGACCTCGATCTCCCGGCGATCAACTATCTTTCGGATCAGGTGATACCGCCTAAGAATATGTCTGGATCGCTGATCGGACCGGGGTTCCTTAGCCAAAGCCACAGCTCCATTGTTATCACAATACAAAGGTATTGGATGCTCAATGGATGGAACCACACCAAGTTCAGCAAATGAACTTCTTCATCCAGAAAGCCTCTTTGGCAACATCGTTGGCAGCGATGTATTCAGCCTCCATCATCGAGTCTGCCATGAAATCTTGCTTGGAACTTTTCCAACATACCGCCCCTCCATTGAGAGTGAAGACAAAACCCGATACTGACTTACTGTCGTCCTTATCACTTTGGAAGCTCGAATCGGTAAAGGACTCCATCTGGAGTTCTCCGTTACCATACACCAAGAACATTTCTTTAGTCCTTCTCAAGTACTTAAGAATGTTCTTCACAGCTGTCCATTGATTCTCCCCAGGATCTGATTGATACCTGCTTACCACACTAAGTGCGTAAGCTACATCTGGTCTAGTACATAACATCGCATACATGATAGACCCGAGTACCGAAGCATAGGGTATCCCTTGCATGCCAGCCCTCTCCAAATCAGTCTTGGGAGACATCTTTTTGGAGAGAGTGATTCCTGAGCAAGTGGGTAAATTACCATGCTTAGAATCTTCCATACTAAACCTCTTTAGTATGGTGTCAATGTACCTGGTTTGGGACAATCCCAACATCCGTTTAGATCTATCTCTATAGATCTTAATCCCCAGGATGTAGGAGGCATCACCTAGATCTTTCATGGAGAATTTGTGTGATAAGAAAAGCTTGACCGAGTGTAGCATAGGAACATCATTTCCTATCAAGAGTATGTCATCCACATACAATAGGAGGAAGACAATCTTACTCTCTACAACCTTCTTGTATATTCAAGATTCATCTATTAGTTATATATATGCCTTAGAGGCCATTGTTGTACATATGATGTATATTATAATGGATGCTTGGATATATATAGAGAGGACTTTCTTGCTCGTCATGATAGTATGCTATTTGGTTTTACTTTGTCTTAACATGTTGACTTGTATTAGTTTACTGTCTTGCTCTCACATGTTGATAAAGCCCTTGGGATTTGTACTCGACTACTGGGACTATGATGAGATCATACTAGTGGGGCTACGTTAGTCGACGAGTACACCCTATAACTGTTCCTAGTTGAGGGTGCATCGAGACAGGGCATCGATACACCAAAGTAGACTAGCGTATACGCATCTTGACCCATATGATGGGCGATGGATGATCCCATATCCATCGGTGTTTGACATCAAATATGGTGTACGAGTGCTCAGTGGAGACTGGGTACACTGGACGGACTCACCGAGAACTCCAAGATGGTATTATACCTCACGTCAGATGGAAGTTCTCTGGTGACACTGGTACAGGTTAGTCTGTAGACCCGAGATCGTCATAGAGTCTTGTGTGATTCCCACTGTGCTTTGATTTCCACATTACCACGTCCAAGAGGGCGTGCAAAACAGTGGTTTTTGGGTACAGTCCCGAATCACATGGAGGCAAAGAGCGATAGAGGGGTTTCGTCTCTCCCGGTATAGAGAGTTGATGTTGTGCTGTGTTCGATTGGTTATAACTGGAAGTCTCTAGCCAGGGCAGATATTGAGTACTACTGGTAAGTGTTATCAGTAGGTTCTCGACCTGTTATGAGCCTCACATCGACACGACTTATCGATTACTGGGGTCTGAAGTATACCACCCCTAGACTAGATATGCAACATATCAGATGAATAGACCGGACTGTACGGTAGTGTTACTGATTGGATTCACAGGAGAATGTACAGGATTGCTTGTTGATCTTCTGATCGCTCAATACCTGGGTGGCTGTTACGTTTAGCTGACCGCTTGCAGCTTGTGGGTGTTTGATATGATCATCACCTACTGCCGGCGTATTGACGATTCTTTAGAGTCCTACACAGAGGTTTTTTGACTCAGGAAAAACGGAGTAAGAGCACATATGTGATATGAGCGGGAGCGAGAATAATACGATACGAGATATCGTATTCTATTCTCGCGATATTTGATATCTGCTGGGTCATCGGATCGAGTGTTGAGTCGATGTATCGGTACATGATATATTAGTCGATTATATGCGATATAACTGGATTGTCGGATCAAGTGTTGATTCGATAATTTAATGTATAAATATATATGTGATATATTACATTACATTATCTAATATTGGCTAGCTTTATTGATTCATTTTCTCACCGGATAATACATTGATATATATGCGATATATATTAATTGTATTATTTTCTTTTGTTACAAAAATATATTATATATGTGATATATAATAATATAACAAGTTATGATTACAAATGCAACATGATTAGTGGTGATTAAACATGGTTAGGGTTTGATTTGGGTTAGCTTATTCATGAAGCTTCTAGAAGCTTTTCTTTTGTTTATTGCAAAGATAATATGTGTTGATATTTTAGAGATATTTTCCTAACCCAACCCACACCCTTAACCCTAGTTGAATCTCTACAATGGTTAAGTCTTTTTTGACTTAACCATGGTTGCAATTGTAATGATAATAACAATTCATTATTCATCACAAAAGGATTCATTCTTCTTCTTCTTCTTTGAGCTCTTGAAAAGCTTTCTAGGTTTTTCTTTTGTGATGGATTAGTGTGAGAATTTGATAATAAAAGAGAGCATAAATCCTACTTCATCATCCTCATCTAATCTAGCCAATTAGATTAGGGTGTTCACTTCATTAATACTTGATTAGTGAGTGAGAGCTTGAGTTAAAGAAACTTCAAGGTAGATCATCTTCGAAAAGGAAGACTTCAAGCAAGCATGGATCATTCAGGTTGTGGAGCTTCTCTTGAGTCCGGGAGATCATGGATCGCGGCAAACAGACTACTACTCAGAGCTTATGAAGCGAAGGAGCGGACTACAAAGGTTGTAATCCCTCTCTCTTAGTTGTAAAGATATTTACTTGCATGTTTAACCCTAATAATCTAGCAAAGATCCTCGCTTTGGGTTGTTCGGCACGTCTAAAATTTAAATCGGGCATGGTTGATGCCTTATAGACCCTTGTGATAGTGCCTAGTAACCCTGCAGTGGTATCAGAGCCTAGCTAGAGCATTAGGCGACGTGTATGCGAAGTTAAAAGTCCGATCGAACCCCGAAACGTCGTATTTTGACCCCTCTCTGGAAATTTTTTAAAAATATGATTTTTTTCTGCATTAAAAATACTCAGAAAATTCAGCAGGTGATTTTATGGATTACTATGAAAAACGGGTCACTGTAGCCCTAAAGGCGCCGCGGAACCGCGGCCCTAACATGCTTCTGGCGGCGGTTCCGGGGCCGTACTTGGGTGTCAGTGATTGGTTTTTCTAGGGTTCATCCGTAGCTATTACTACATGCTTCTGGGAATTTTTAATCTTACTCAAGTGTTAAGTTTTCTGGAGATCTTTTGGATTCGTTAATTCGATCGGAAAGTTTAATTTCGTTTAGTTTTCCGGATAATTTAGAACGTGTCAAAATGTTCGAACGGATATCAATAACTCACTTTTTCCCGACACGAAAATTTTTAAAGTGTTGAATATTTCTTGAGTTTAAAACTTTCGGAAAAACATGCAAGCATATCTATGGACCCTCTAGAAGAACGTAACCTTAACTCGATTATGTGACCGTCAAAACAACCACTGAACCCTTGGGTTTGTGGTAGTTTAGCGTTGCCACATGTGAGGCATTAGTTTGACCCTTCTACGGCTGGTTCATTGGGGCGGTGACATGTTCTGGGATTTTTTGAACTCCGCTCAAGTGTTGAGCTATTTGGGAATTTTTGGGTGTTTGATTATTCGATCGGAAAGTTTAATATTGTCTATTTATATGGAATGTGATTCAATAAATGGAATTCATATAAGTTAGGCATGAAATGCGAAGTATGTGATATTTCAGATTTATGATGTCTAAAGTGATTGTGGATTCCAAATGTTGTAGTTTTACACTTTCTTTTATGTGACCGTAAGCGTAGTATATGGTGTATCGCCGGCTTCGTTGCTATACATCAACGACAATCGGGATATGCATACTTGCTTACGTTGATGATATGAGATATTATGTGTTGCTGTGATATGTTATATTGGATCGTCGTGTTCTGAACAGCCGGGGGTTTTATGTGAGATGAGGGTTTTTGTTTTCATTCATGTAAAATTCATTTGTATGTAATATTCTTTTATTAGGGCACTTTCGGGATGAGGATGATGTCACCATTGTATATTATTTACTTTTCCGCATTAGGTAGACCCAAGGAGGGGAGCATAAGTAACCGGGTTCTAGGGTCCAGTGGGAGACCATCTCGAGGAGTCGAGACCGGATCTCCTAACCCTAGAATTGGCAGTGTTGCTTGCTGCTCTCGTAGGGGTCTAGGGATGTTGGTTTAGCTATTCATCGCGACCGTGGAATCCGTGTTTTATACAGGCTCGATGTAAAACATGGACGTCGTAGTATATCCAATATTTCATATGTTATCTTCTGCTGCAATGTTCTATGATGAAATCATATTACTGCCTGAGATGAATGCTTATACTATATATATGATATATAAATATTACAGCTTTCGTTTCTTCTGTAAAGCTTAGGAAGCATAACTGATGGGATTTATTAATGAGATTAATAAAAGAAAAGAATCCTAAAAATGTTGTAGAATTAAAACTTATAAAAAGGGTAGCTACAGTTTTACTTTGCACAGCGGTATATATGATATACCCTGCACCTTATTCGATAAGGAAAGAGCCGAGATCCCTTCACCGGGAGTGAGCTTTTTAGCAGAACTGGCAGATGCTACAAACTCACGGATTAGTTTTTAACTGCTTCTATAAGTTTTCTTTACACAGCGGTATATATGATATACCATGCACCTTATTCGATGAGGAAAGAGCCGAGATCCCATCACCGGGAGTGACCTCTTCAGCGAAACTGGAAAAACCTCAAAGACACTCCTTTTTAAAATCGCTTGTTTCTACAACGATATCAAGTTCATTATGCTCATGGTTTTTTGAAAAACCTGCGTAGCCCTCCGTCATTTCAGATAAGTAATATTTAGTATTCGTGCTACGGTAGTTTGGCATGCGTCAAGGCGTAGTGTACGGTAGCTAATTACTACTCTTCTGTAGCATGAGATGCGATTGGATTAGGGTATTCGTATGGTGTTGTTTGGCATGCGTCAAGGGTCGTACGGGTGGGTTTAATTCAATCACGAAATGTACGGGTTGAACTTGACTAGCGGACTATTGGTTGTTTGGCACGCGACAAGGTCATAGCACGCTAGGGGTAAAAGATATTATCGGGAATTTCAAGTGTTCAAATTTGCAATGAGATTGCATACCTTCTATGAGATAGATAGATCCCGATACCCACTGCGAGTAAGAGTTACTCCTTGGAGAATTTTACACAGGACAATCAGCCGATTAAGTAGGTGTCTAGAAAGGTGTTAATGGGGTTATGCCTCTGGGAAAACGAGGTTTATTTTAATTAGATCCGTGCGAAAGCACGGGGAACCTCCCTCCAAGTACCAACACTGATCTGGCTGAAACATTGACGAAATTGTAGGGTGTAATTAATCCCGGCTAATCTTACTTTTTAGGGTTTGAAGGGAGATTTGATGAAAACAATGGGAGACATCCTGATTAGAGAAGATAATAACCAATCTAATCTTGCAAGAGCATACGCTAAAGTGTTTCCTTCTCTCTCTCTCCAGGTAGCGACCATATCAGGCCTTAATCAAGGTAATAATATGGTTGTATTGACTGAACCCGCTTATTATACTGAGCAGGGGAACGTTGGTCCCGTTCTTTCTTATAAGTGTTGTAAGACTGAACAGGAAATAGGAGAATATCTGGATTCTCATGCCGCCCAAACGAAGAACAAGCATGTTGATGCATCTTCTTCGTGTGTGTTAGTTATTGAGAACTGTTTCTCAGTTCACCCTACGTCCTGGGTATTAGATACCGGATCGGGATCCCACATATGTAAATTGTTACGTAGGCTACGTAAAGGTAGAGAACTGGGAAAGGGTGATCATTCCGTACAAGTAGGGAATGGTACAAATATTGCAGCCAAAGCAGTTGGCGAATATCACCTTGTATTACCAAGTAGTAATACATTGATTCTGAATAAGTGCTATTATATACCGAACATGATGTGCAACATTATATCAGTTTCTTTATTAAGTAAAGAAGGGTATAATTTTGTAATACCGGATAATGTTATGAACATCTTCCTAAATCAAAAGTTGATTGGATCAGGCTCGTTACATAATGGCATATTCATTCTCAATCAAAATACAGTCCTTAATATACAAAACACACACAAGAGGAAGAGTTCAGAAATGAACGAATCCTTCTTATGGCATTGTAGACTTGGTCATATCAATGCGACACGGCTAACTAAGTTACATAAGAATGGATATTTGAATCCGTTTGAATTATCATCTTATGATACTTGCCATTCATGTCTCAAAGGTAAAATGACCAAAACTCCGTTTAGTAGACACGGAGAAAGAGTTGAGGAACTCTTAGGACGGGTACATAGTGATGTATGCTGTCCCATGTCTACACATGCCAGGAACGGTTCTTCCTACTTCATTACATTCACTGACGATCTCTCAAGATACAGACATGTGTTCCTGATGAAACACAAGTCTGAATCTTTTGAGAAATTCAGAGAATATAAGCACGAATTAGAGAACCAAACAGGCAAAAGTATTAAAATCCTTCGATCTGATCGAGGAGGAGAATACTTGAGCAATGAATTTCTGGACTATCTAAAAGAGAATGGGATTCTATCTCAGCTTACTCCTCCTTATACACCACAACACAACGGCGTATCGGAGCGAAGGAATCACACCCTATTAGATATGGTGCGCTCTATGATGAGCACTGCTGAGTTACCTGTTTCCTTCTGGGGGTATGTGCTTGAGACAGCCATAGACCTATTGAATAGGGTTCCCACCAAATCTGTGCCAACCACTCCATATGAGAAATGGAAAGGAAAGAGACCATATCTTAATTACATTAAGATATGGGGTTGTCTGGCGTATGTAAAAACACAAAATCCGGACAAGCTCGAGGCAAGGTCAGTCCTGTGCAAATTTATTGGATATCCCAAGCATTCGTAAGGGTATATCTTCTACCACTCCGAGGAACAAAAAGTGTTTATTTCTCAACATGCCAACTTCTTAGAAATAGGTTTTCTTATGAAACAAGATAGTGGCAATGAGGTAGAACTGGAAGAAGTTCCAGCGACACAAACTGCAACTGAAGATTTAGTGGAACCAGAGGATTCAGTACTTCCCGACGAACCCTAGCCTCTCCCCCGATCTAGTAGGGTTTCTCATCCACCTGAAAGATACTATGGTTTTCTCATTGATGGTGGGAGTAAGGATTGCATCATGGAAGATGATGACCCAACTAGTTTCGAGCAGGCCATCACGAGTGGTGACTCCGTGAAATGGCTGGATGCAATGCGATCTGAGATGGAATCCATGTACACCAACAAAGTATGGATTTTGGAAGTTGCTCGTGAAGGGGTAAAACCCATTGGGAGCAAGTGGATCTTTAAGAAGAAACTTGGTGTAGATGGAAAAGTTGAGACTTTCAAAGCTAGACTTGTTGCAAAGGGTTTTCGTCAACGACCAGGTGTGGATTATGACGAAAACTTTTCTCTAGTGGCTATGCTTAAGTCCATCCGGATCATACTTTCAATTGCTGCATACCATGACTACGAAATCTGGCAAATGGATGTTAAGACCGCTTTTCTAAATGGTGATATAGAGGAGTGCGTGTACATGACTCAGCCAGAGGGCTTTGTAGATAGTGGGAGCAGCGGAAAGGTGTGCAAGCTGCTTAAATCCATATATGGGTTAAAGCAAGCATCGCGGAGTTGGAACATCTGCTTTGATGTTGTAGTCAAAGAGTTTGACTTCATCAAAAACGTAGATGAACCTTGTATTTACAAGAAGGTTGCAGAGAGTAAGGTTGTCTTCCTCGTATTGTACGTGGATGACATACTCTTGATAGGAAATGATGTTCCTATGCTGCAATCAGTCAATCTCTTCTTATCACAAAAATTCTCAATGAAAGATCTAGGTGATGCCTCATGCATACTGGGAATTATGATCTGTAGAGATAGATCTAAACGGATACTGGGATTGTCCTAATCCAGGTACATTGACACCATACTAAAGAGGTTAAGTATGGAAGAATCCAAGCGTAGGAACCAACCCACAATCTCTGGACTCACTCTCTCCAAAGAAATGTCTCCCAAGACTGATTTGGAGAGAGATCGCATGCAAGGGATACCCTATGCTTCGGCAGTAGGCTCTATCATGTATGTGATGCTATGTACCAGACCCGATGTAGCATACTCACTAAGTATAATAAGTAGGTATCAAGCAGATCCTGGAGAGAGTCACTGGATAGCTGTGAAGAGCATTCTCAAGTACTTGAGAAGAACTAAGGAGATGTTCTTGGTGTATGGTAACGTAGAACTCCAGCTGGAGTCCTTTACCGATTCGAGCTTCCAAAGTGATAAGGACGCCTCTAAGTCGCACTCGGGATTTGTATTTACCTAAATAGAGGGGCGGTGTGTTGGAAGAGTAACAAATAGGAAACCGTTGCAGACTCGACGATGGAGGCTGAATACATCGCAGCCAACGATGCTGCAAAAGAAGCTGTCTGGATGAAGAAGTTCATCACTGAACTTAGAGTGGTTCCGTCCATTGAGCATCCAATACCTTTGTATTGCGATAACAATGGAGTTGTGGCTTTGGCCAAGGAACCCAGGTCCCGTCAGAAGTCCAGACATATTCTGAGGCGGTGTCACCTGATCCGGGAGATAGTTGATCACAAGGATATCGAGGTCAGGAAGTTGACACGAAGGACAACACTGCGGATCCACTCATGAAGGCCATTCCCCAGACACAGTTGGAGAGACTCTTTGGGATGCTGGGTATGAGATACTACAACAGCTGGCCTTAGTGCAAGTGGGAGATTGTTAGTTATATATATGCCATAGAGGCCATTGTTGTACATATGATGTATATTATAATGGATGCTTGGATATATAGAGAGAGGACTTTCTTGCTCGTCATGATAGTATGCTATTTGGATTTACTTTGTCTTAACATGTTGACTTGTATTAGTTTACTGTCTTGCTCTCATATGTTGATAAAGCCCTTGGGATATGTACTCGACTACTAGGACTATGATGAGATCAAACTAGTAGGGCCACGGTAGTCGACGAGTACATTCTATAGCTGTTCCTAGTCGAGGGTGTATCGAGACAGGGCATCGATACACCAGAGTAGACTAGCGTATACGCATCTTGACCCATATGATGGGCGATGGATGATCCCATATCCATCGGTGTTTGACATCAAAGATGGTGTATGGGTGCTCAGTGGAGACTGGGTACGCTGGACGGACTCGCCGAGAACTCCCAGATGGTATTATACCTCACGTCAGATGGAAGTTCTCTCGTGACACTTGTACAGGTTAGTCTGTAGACCCGAGATCGTTATAGAGTCTTGTGTGATTCCCACTGTGCTTTGATTTCCATCATACCTCGTCCACGAGGGCATGCAAAATGGTGGCTTTTAGGTACAGTCCCGAATCACATGGAGGCAATGAGCGATAGGAGGGGTTTCGTATTTCCCGGTATAGGGAGTTGATGTTGTGCTGTGTTCGATTGGCTATAACTGGAAGTCCCTGGCCAGGGCGGATATTGAGTACTACTGGGAAGTGTTATCAGTAGGTTCTCGACCTGTTATGAGCCTCACATCGACACGACTTATCAGTTGCTGGGGTCTGACGTATACCACCCCTAGACTAGATATGCAACATATCAGACGAAGAGACCGGACTGTACGGTAGTGTTACTGATTGGATTCAAAGCAGAATGTACAGGCTTGCTTGTTGATCTTCTGATCGCTCAATACCTGGATGGATGTTATGTTTAGCTGACCGCTTGCAGCTTGTGGGTGTTTGATATGATCATCACCTACTGCCGGCGTATTGACGATTCTTTAGAGTCCTACACAGAGGTTTCTTGACTCAGGCAAAACGGAGTAGGAGCACATATGTGATATGTGCGGGAGCAAGAATAATACGATATGAGATACCGTATTCTATTCTCGCGATATTTGATATCAGCCGGGTCATCGGATCAAGTGTTGATTCGATGTATCGGTATATGATATATTAGTCGGTTATATGCGATATAACCGGATTGTTGGATCAAGTGTTGATTCGATAATTTATTATATAAATATATATGTGATATATTACATTACATTATCTAATATTGGCTCGCTTTATTGATTAATTTTCTCACCGGATAATACATTGATATATATGCGATATATATTAATTGTATTATTTTCTTTTGTTACAAAAATATATTATATATGTGATATATAAAAATGTAACAAGTTATGATTACAAATGCAACATGATTAGTGGTGATTAGACATGGTTAGGGTTTGATTTGGGTTTTCTTATTCATGAAGCTTCTAGAAGCATTTCTTTTGTTTATTGCAAAGATAATATGTGTTGATATTTTAGAGATATTTTCCTAACCCAATCCACACCCTTAACCCTAGTTGAATCTCTACAATGGTTAAGTCTTTTTTGACTTAACCATGGTTGCAATTGTAATGATAATAACAATTCATTATTCATCACAAAAGGATTCATTCTTCTTCTTCTTCTTCCTTGAGCTCTTGAAAAGCTTTTTAGGTTTTTCTTTTGTGATGGATTAGTGTGGGAATTTGATAATAAAAGAGAGTATAAATTCTACTTCATCATCCTCATCTAATCTAGCAAATTAGATTTGGGTGTTCACTTCATTAATACTTGATTAGTGAGTGAGAGCTTGAGTTAAAGAAACTTCAAGGTAGATCATCTTCGAAAAGGAATACTTCAAGCAAGCATGGATCATTCGGGTTGTGGAGCTTCTCTTGAGTCCGGGAGATCATGGATCGCGGCAAACAGACTACTACTCAGAGCTTATGAAGCGAAGGAGCGGACTACAAAGGTTGTAATCCCTCTCTCTTAGTTGTAAAGATGTTTACTTGCATGTTTAACCCTAATAATCTAGCAAAGATCCTCGCTTTGGGTTGTTCGGCACGTCTAAAATTTAAATCGGGCATGGTTGATGCCTTATAGACCCTTGTGACAGCGCTTAGTAACCCTACATCATCAACGTTTTTGACGAAGTCAAATTCTTAGACTGCTACGTCTAAACAGATGTTCTAGCTCCGCGTTGCCTGCTTTAATCCGTAGATTGATTTAAGCAGCTTGCACACCTTTCCGATGCTCCCACTGTCTACGAAGCCCTCTGGCTGTGTCATGTTCACGCTCTCTTCTAAATCATCATTTAGAAAAGCGGTCTTGACGACCATCTTCCAGATTTTGTAGTCATGGTATGTAGCAATGGCAAGTAAGATCCTGATGAACTTAAGCATAGCTACAGGAGAAAAGGTTTCATCATAATCGACACCTGGTTGTTGACGAAAACCTTTTGCTACAAGTATAGTTTTGAAAGTCTTAACTTTTCCATCTACACCAAGTTTCTTCTTGAAGATCCACTTGCTCCCAATGGGTTTTACCCTTTCAGGAGCAATTTCCAAAGTCCATACTTTGTTGGTGTACATGGATTCCATCTCAGATCGCATAGCATCCAGCCATTTCACAGAGTCCCCACTTGTGATAGCCTACTCGAAACTAGTTGGGTCATCATCTTCCAGGATGCAATCCTTGCTGCCACTGTCAATGAGAAAACCGTAGTATCTCTCTAGTAGATGAGGAACCCTACTAGATCTGCGGAGTTGCTGAGGTTCATCGGAGACTATTGAACCCTCCAGTTCCACCAAATTATCAGTTATAGTTTATGTAGCTGGAACATCTTCCAGTTCTATCTCATTGCCACAAATTTCTCTCATAAGAAATTCCTTTTCTAAAAGGGTGGCATTCCGAGAAACAAACACTTTGTGTTCCTCGGTGTGGTAGAAGATATACCCTCGCGAATGTTTGGGATATCCAACAAACTTACACAGAACAGACCTTGCCTCGAGTATGTCCGGATTTTTCTTTTTAACGTAGGCCGGACAACCCCACATCTTAATGAAATTAAGACATGGTCTCTTCCCTTCCCATATCTCATATGGAGTGGCAGGCACTGATTTAGTCGGAACCCTATTCAATAGGTATGCAGCCGTCTCAAGTGCATAACCCCAAAGGGAAATAGGTAACTCAGCAGTACTCATCATAGAGCATACCATATCAGATAGGGTGCTATTTCTCCGCTCCGATACACCATTGTGCGGTGGCGTATACGGAGGAGTAAGCTGAGAGAGAATCACATTCTATTTTAAATAGTCACGGAATTCCATTCTTAAGTCTTCTCCCCCCCCGATCGAATTGAAGGATTTTATTAGTTTTACCCGTTTGGTTCTCTACTTCGTACTTATATTACTTGTATTTCTCAAAAGCTACAGACTTGTATTTGAACAGGAACACATGTCCGAATCTTGAGAGATCATCGGTGAATGTGATAAAGTACGAGGAACCATTTCTGGCATGTGTAGATATAGGACCACATACATCACTATATATCAATCCCAAGAGTTCAATAGCTCTTTCTCCGTGTACAGTAAACGGAGTTTTAGTCATTTTGCATTTGAGATATGACCGGCAAGTTTCATAAGATGTAAATTCGAATGGATTCAAATATCCATTTTTATGCAACTTAGCTAGTTTTGTCACATTGATATGACCTAGTCTACAGTGCCACAAGGAGGATTCGTTCATTTTTGAACTTTTCCTCTTGTGTGTGTTATGTATGTTAAAAATTGTGGTTTGATTTAGAACATATATACCATTACATAACGTACCAAATCCAATCAACACTTGAATTAGGAAAATTTTCATAACATTATCCTTTAATGCAAAGTTATATCATTCTTTAGCTAATAAAAAGACAGATATAATATTGCATATCAGGTTCGGTATGTAATAACAGTCGTTCAGAATCATTGTATTACCACTTGGTAATACAAGGTGATATTCGCCAACTTCTTTGGCAGCAACAGTTGCTCTGTTCCCTACTTTGATAGACATATCGCCCTTTCCCAGTTCTCTACCTCTTCTTAAATCATATAATAAATTACAAATGTAGGATCCTGATCCGGTACCTAATACCCAGGACGTAGAGCAGACTGAGAAACAGTTCTCGGTTACGAACACACCCGAAGAAAATGCATCAGCATGCTCTTTCTTCGTTCGGGTGGCATAAGAATCCTGACATTCCCCTATTTCCAGCTCAGACTTATGGCAGTCATAAGGTAAAGAGAAACCAACGTTCTCCAGCCCAATATAATAAGTGGGTTCGGTCAATACATCTATATTATTATCTTGATTAAGGCATGTCATGGTCGCTACCACGAGAGAGAGAGAGAAGAAAACACTTTAGCATGCGCTCTTGCAAGATTAGATTGGTTATTATCTTATCTAATCAGGATAGCTCCCACTGTTTTTATCAAATCTTCCTTCAACCCCTAAAAGGTAAGACTATCCGGGATTAATTACACCCTACAAGTTAGTCAATCGGTCAGCCAGGCAGGTATTGGTACTCCGAGAGAGTCTCCCCATGCTTTCACATGGAACTAATTAAATAACCTCATTTCCATAGGGGCATAATCACGTTAACACCTTTTTTAGACACCTACCGGATCAGCTAATTGTAAAGTGCAAAACTCTTCCAGGAATAACATTTACTCGCAGTGAGTATCGGGATCAAACTATCTCATAGAAGATATACAATCTCATTGCAAATTTTCAACACTTGAAATTCCCAATATCTGTTTTTGCCCCAAGCGATTTATGACCTTGACAAGGTCAACAAACCATAAACTTCAAGTCAAGTTCAGCCCGTTCATTTGCTGATTGAATTAAACCTACCCGTACGACCCTTGACAAGGTCAACAAGGCCGTATGACTACCCTAATTCAATCGCATCATATGGTTACAGATAAGCACTAATCGGATACCGCACACTACGCCTTGACAATGTCAACAAACGCAGCACGAATACTAAATAGTCCTTATCTGAAATGACGGAGGGCTCGACAGGTTTTTAAGAAAACCTTTTGCGTAATGAACTTGATATCGTTGTAGAACCGAGTGATTTGAAAAGGAGTGGTTTAAGCTCTGCTTTTAAAATCGAGTGTTTTAAAAAATAAACCGAGTGGGTTGTAGCATTTGCTAGCACTTGTTCCCCCAATCAGAACAAAGCTCTGTTCAAATTCCAAGACTGGAAATGAAGCGACGCTTCTGCGTCCCCCAATCAGAGCAAAGCTCTGTTCAAATTACAAGACTGGAAATGAAGCGACGTTTCTGCGTCCCGCAATCAGAGCAAAGCTCTGTTCAAAATTCCAAGACTAGAAATGAAGCGACGCTTCTGCTTCCTCCAATCAGAGCAAAGCTCTGTTTAGAAATTTAAGAGTAAAAAATTAAACCAACGCTTCAAATCCTGTGCTCTGCGCTGCGCGCCACATGTCTGACACAGGTGCGCTGGCGCAGTTGCGCTGCACGTTGCGCTGCTCGCCACGTGTCTGACACTGGTGCGCTGGCGCAGTTGCGCTGCGCGTTGCGCTGCTCGCCACGTGTCTGACACTGGGGCGCTGGCGCAGTTGCGCTGGCACAGTTGCGCTGCGCGTTGCGCTGCGCGTTGCGCTGCGCGCCACGTTTCGAGCGCGAGTGCGCTAGCGCAAGGCGCGCTGCGCGCCACATATCAAAACACGAAAACGCTAGAGCTAGTGCAATTGCGCTGCGCACCCCAAATTAGAGCAAAGCTCTGTCTCCAAGATTGGAAAGTGAAGCAACACTTCATGATTATGCAGCGCATAAATATCTTACAGAGGAATAACAAAGAACTAAAAAACAAGAGAACATTTAACATAAAATAAAATGCTAAATTAAAACATCTTTTTATTTTTATTAATGTTATTATTACACTTAAAAAAGATCACCAAACAATGGATCAGTGGCACAGGGATTAACAAAACAATAAACAAAATTATCTAACTCCCTCGCCGCCTTCTCCAGCACGTCAAAATGGCGATTTTCACGGGGAGTGGCTCCCCACCGATTGACGCCATGTCCATCCGCAGAAGCAGACATGATAACCCGTCGGGCTCTTATCTGGCTCAACAAGTGAACCGAGCAGTCTTTCAGAGCCTGAGTAATCAGGCACGCCTCATGTAAACACTCGAGCTTGCCTTCAACCGCATCGAGCATCGCCAGGGTCATCTCTGCTGGATGATGGGGGATGTCATCAAGCACAGACGCAAGGATCATCCGAAGCCAAATAGAGCGTGGGGGAAGGGGAGACCCCACAGGAGTCAAAAGATCGTGCAGTGCAGCGTCGCACTGCTCATCCGTGAGAGAAGGATCTACCAAGCGCGCAGAAAACCGAGGAACAAGGTCCTGAATGGGCACTTCCCAAGGTTGTCTAGGAGCATGAGAGCGGTTACAAGCCATAGTTGAGAAAGTTCTTTGGGATTGAGAGAAGGAAGAAGCTTTGCTTCAAGTTATAAACACGAAGCACATAAATTTTTGTGCACAGTGGAACTATTTCCAAAATTGGGAAATGAAATATTCTCGGGAATATAAGTTTGCCTTAAAAGGAAGGTGAAAAGACACCTCTGTTGTAGCAACGCTTCATATCCAGTGCTCTGTTGAAGCAACGCTTCAAATTCAGCGCGCTGCGCGCCACGTGGCACAGTTGCGCTGCGCTACGCGTTACGTGTCCAAATTGTGTGCGCCAGCGCTGGAATTAAAATTCCCACCATTAGATCAAAGGATCTAATAATAATAAATCATTTATTAATCAGAATTAAATTCTGTTAAGGAAAAATTTCTCAAAATCTTTCCAAACAACAAGATTGTGCTTTAAGCACCGCTGGATCAATGATCCAATGGTAAATAATGAATTACCAAAAATAGAACAAATTCTGCATAGAAAGATTTTTCCAATCTTTATTAAAACTAGAAGATTACCTTCTATCAAACAGGAGCCTTAGGATCAAAGATCCAACGGTGGGAAACATTCCCAGATCAATCAAGAGAAAGATCTCTTAAACCGATTTAACAGATCGATTGGCCCTATATAAAGCCCCCAAGACTTCAAGTCCCATATAGAAAAACTCTCTGAAAAACTTTGAGAAAAAACTCAGAAGAAAAGAAAGGTAAAGAACTGATTCCATGGAAAACAGAGGTGAAAACATCTCTTAAAAAGAAGAAATGTCTTCTAAAAAGATCTTAGATCTATAAGAAAGACCGAGGTCTTTGAATAAAGAGAAAAGATCAAGAACTAAATCATAAAAAAAGAAGAGAAGTATTTTACTTCACAGATCTCTAGATCTAAAAAGGCAGAGCCTTTTATAAGAATAAGAACTTAGTTGTTGAATCTTGAGGCAAGGCCTCTTTTAAGAAGTACATAAACTTGTTCTTTGATCTTAAATTGATCAAAATGCGCTCTGCACTATTGGATAGTGCTTTGCACTCATGAACTGCGCCCTTGCGCTCCTTGGACTGGCGCTCAGCGCCATAATATGCCACATGTCAACCATAGATACGATCTGCGATTTGCGCTCCTGAAAACAGCGCACTGCGCTCTTGGGTTGGCGCTCAGCGCCAAGCGCACCACGTGTCACTCACTGGCGCACCCATAAACTGGCGCAGCGCACTTAGCGCTAAGCGACACATATCACCCTTATGTGCGCTTGCGCAATGTGCTCTTTAATTGGCGCAAAGCTCCTGATGCGCCACGTGGCGCACTGACAGAAAATACCTCGTTCTGATAAATGCAATGCATTTAATTCCAGACGAAATGACAGAGTCCAATTAAAAATGCAGAGCCCAAACAAAGGCCTAACATGCAGAACAAAAATAAAATGTTCTTTAACTGGACTTAGCCCAATTGTGGCCATAAGTCCTCAATTTAAACCCGGTTCGAGGGTACATCTCTTTACTCCTCTGATATCCGTCGTTGTAATCCCTCAACGTTGTCAGAGAGGTAACGGGTCCCGACAACCACACATTACAACGGACTGGGGAGTCCTTAAATCCACGGACTTTGATGTCCTTAACCTCGACTGTGATGTCTTAAAACTAACATCGGACTGTGGGGTCCTTAAATCCACGGACTATGATGTCCTTAACCTCGACCGTGATGTCTTAAAAGTAACATCGGACTGTGAGGTCCTTAAACTCAAGAACTATGATGTCCTTAACCTCGACCGTGAAGTCTTAAAACTAACGCTGGACTGTGAGGTCCTTAAACTCACGGACTATGATATCCTTAACCTTGACCGTGATGTCTTAAAACTAACAATGGACCGTAATGTCCTTAAACTACTTACCGACCGCAATGTCATTAAACTAAACAATAGAGCCCAATTGCTCTCTTGTCGGATCTAAACGATCCCGTTAAGTTGATCTTAGTCTAAAATCAGACTAACGTGTCTTTAACAAACGTTTAAGTTGATTTTAGCCTCAAATAAGGCTAATGTATCCCTAAACACCCCCCCAAACCCAAATCTAAGAAAGATACGGATTTAGACTAGTCCACGTCCTACGGGCGACGACACAACTTAGTCTCCGTATACAATCCACGGGCAACTAAACACAAAACAAACACCCACGACACGAAGTGACCATATGGAGAAGGAGAAAGTTGTTACCCGCGATGCGGTAGCGTAATTAACTGCAGGGGCTTGCACATGCAGGGAAGAGCGTCCCCACAATCAAAAATCCCTCAAACGAGGGGGAATCTGACGAAGTCTGCTATATCGGCCGCATCCGTTTAAACCTTCGATACATGGTGCCATAAATCAACTTGACATCTTCGGAGAGGTGGACGGATAGCACCAATTAGCATCTGCCCCGTATTTCTGGCAAGGCAGACCTGCACGGTCGCGTCTCCGTGGTTCGGGGGGGAACAGATTCTGGCATGCCCGGTGGGACCTTTTCCTCTTTCCACTCCGCACTTCGTGTGTCTTGTTCGCGAACCAATCGCGGTTTGTTAATGGTTGCCCTTGGATTTCAAGGTACTAAGATTTGGCGTTTGCTTGGTGCAGAAAGCAAAGGATCAATGGCTTTCACCTTCTCAAAGTGTTCCACATGCAGCTGCTACCCACGTCCTGCCTCAACTGGGGACATAACATACGGGCCCCAAGCGGCTTCCCTGTTCACGATGCTCGTGGAACAGGTCACTCAAGCCACCACAGGGTTGTTTTTCGGGACCATGCTCCCGCCAACGAGCTTCACCGCTCCTGTGCTGACACCGGAAGCTCCTAAGAAGTCGGTCTTTGATCGGCTTACACCTACTGCGGCCCCTCTTAACGGGTCGTCCAGCTCCAGCGCCTCTGTCTTCTCCAGATTTGGCCAAAATTCCTGTGGGCCCACAATGAAGCCTGCAATACCAGAGAAGATTATTCCGAAGGGAATAACCAACCCTGCTCCTGAAGTCGTCATGGCAGCTTCTCCTGCTAAGGGGTCAGTCTTTACAAGACTGACTGTCCCAGCTCCCACTCCCGCTCCTGCTACTTAAAGGACATCAGTCTTCAACAGGCTGACACCTGCAACAGCCCCTCACCTGAACAGGGGGCAAGACAAAGCCATCCCCGTCACTGAGCCAACTCCATCAGCTCGACACGCTCGATGTCGCCACTGGCGCCGAGTGAGGAAGGCCAGAGGCAACTCCCCTTCTGGGCTAACTCCACCAGCCCCAACGGCGGAAATTAATGATGCTGTTCCAACCGAGAGCAGCTTCGAGCTGCTGAATAAGGTGCGTAGGAATTCTCCTACCGCCATACTGAATAGATCTCCTCTTCTGGTAGAGAATGTTGCGGAAGAAAAGCCAGAACAGTCCCCTCAGCGGCTGTCCTCCAAGATCTACAAAGTATGGCGGCAGGTCCGGAACTCAGTGGTTGATCAAGATTACCCTCGCCGTTAAAAAAGGGAAAAGGTTCGACAAGAAGAAAGCCATCCTGCTAAGCCACGAAAAGCTATCTGGGTGCCCACCGCAACGGCCCCCCTCAATTTTGACCGCTCATGAAAAGAGAAGGCCGGAGAAGATCCCCGTGCCTACGACAAATGTCAAAGGCACTGAGCCCGAATGCCCTAAGTCTGGGGGCATGGTGGTACATACTGTTTACATGGCATCCGGGAAGGAGGATAGCCGCGCTTCTACGGGACACCGACCACTCACCCGATCCATCACAAGAGCGCAGGAACAACAGCAGCAGAAGCTTTAGGAGATGCTGACTGCGATGGCCGCACTCACCGGGCAAAAAGAAAGCCCGAAAACATCCACGGAGCAGCGCCGTGATCAGGAAACTGATGCTGAATTCCTTCAGAGAATGCTTGAGAAGAAGGACAAAGAGGCTGCAGAGCAAGCGGCCAATATAAAGCAAAAGGCCCTGCTATTCCAAGATATGGTGGGCATGATGATCCAGCCGGAGCCCCCAGCCGAAGATCCTCCAGTGATAATTGAAGATGACAGAGGAGAAACATCGAATCCTCTGCCGGCTCTTTCAACAGCAAAAGAGGAAACTATCTCCAAGGCCGCTCTGGATGATTATATTGCTCAACAAATACGAGTTCACCTGGCAAATGAAGCAGCTGGCCAGGTCGTGAAAACTGGGTGACCATATCCAGGCTGGTATGACCAGATAAAATACCCGCCGAGATACACAATCCCCAAATTCCATGTGTACAAAGGGACGGGCAATCCCCACCAACACGTTGCCCAGTTCAGAGCTCTATGCGGCAACACCGGGGGCGATGATAAGCTTTTGCTCTGCCAATTCATCGGCAGCTTGTCGGAGACGGCGTTTGAGTGGTACTCCGAACTTCCAAATGACTCCGTCAAGACTTTCACAGAAATGGAGTTGTTGTTCACCCAGTGATTTGCAAGTGCTAGTGAACGCACCCCGATAACGGCATTGATCAATGCAAGGGTAAAGCCGGGCGAAACCTGGGTTCAGTATGCGATCCGATGGCAGAATCTGTGGTCGAAGTGCGAACAGCGTATCGAAGAAGCATCAGCTGGTGGGCATGTTCGTGGGCACCCTAGACCCTCATGCAACTATTTCACAGTACATGATGTTCTTCAAACCGACCACGTTCTAGGCTTTAATCGATAAGCTAGCCCAGATGGATCAGATGGGTTACAGACCGTCTCCTCCGAAGACGGAACCACGGAACGAAAAGGGTAAAGGGAAGGCGACCTTCGTTGCGAACACCCAACAGCAGTCCAGTGCCCCGAAGCTAGCGGATCAACAGGAGGAGAAACGGCGCTATTATAATGAGAAAATGATGCGTCCTTACTCATTCCCACGGGACAAAACGAAGAGGCTGTTCGAGCTGGAAAAGCGCAACAGGCTTATCAACTTGCCAAATCCAAGGCGACCACCGCAACCCAGCGAAGTGAATAATCCCAATTATTGCCCTTACCACCAAACGGTAAGCCATCTGATCGAGGATTGCTTCATCTTTAAGGGATGGATCGAGGATCAGTACCTACAAGGCATGTTTGCGCTGTCTGAGAAGTGGAAAGTAAACCCACCACAACCGCACACTCTTAAGAAGACTGACACACCGGGGGCAACATGCTCTTTTATTGAGGAAGCTCCATGGGAGGTCGTGCTTTCAGCCAAAACCAAAAGGAAGCTGAATGATCTCCAGACATGCCCAGCGATCAGGTGGAAGAACCCGCTGGATCCCCAGATCATCGAAGGGATGCTGAAGCCACGCCCAACTCCAAAGATTGGTGGTAATAGCCAAAGTGCTCACACCCAGCCGTCGAAATCTTCGAAAAAGAAGAAGAGATCCAAAAAGCTCGTGAAGCCTGGCGACAAGCGCATGGACCTGCAGAAACAGATCAACGCGCTGGAAGAGTATAACCAGAAGGCGCGAACTCCAATCACGCTCCAAGAGTTCCTCAGCCACGTTCTTGAAGACGGAGATGATGGAGAAGAATCATTGGACGAATCTGAGGATTACGTAGAAAGTTGCCATGTGATCTCTCATTCATCGCTAGATTATGAAGAGTCTCCTTGCACAGAGAGACCGGAGGCAGGTCCCGAACCGGAGCTTCTATGGCCGTCAAACGAAATGATCGACACCTTCCTGAATGAGATTCATCTGAAAAGTAAAGCCATTCGGGAGCGTGAGATGGCCATAATTGAAAGAGCCAAACGCCGACGAGTAGACGAAAAAGCCGAGAAACTCCCGCCGAATCAAGGAACATCCGTCGCGGATAAAAACAAGTTCAAGACGAGGAAAAGGTTTGCTAAAGCCATATCAATGGGAATGAAGCTACCGCCCTCCGAAGGAAACACTCCCGGTGAAGCAGAAACACATCCTAGCTACTGCTTATATCATCGAAAGATTTCGCACCTACTGAAGAGTGTGACGCTTTTAAAAGATGGTGGCAGGGTTATGTTGCTCACCAGCAACATTTTAAGCGGATGAAACGCAAAACTCGTCGGGAGCAGAAAAGTGCGACCGGGGAGCAGAAAAGTGCGACCGAGGAGCATAAAAGAATTACCGGTAACTGTCGCATGGTCAACACCGAGGGATCGCACATTCTCACCTTTGGGAGCGACTCTGATGAAGTGATGGCTCTTGGCCCTCTCTTTAAAGAATCCACCTCGGGGAAGGAGGAAGAACCGAAGGCCTATGAAAACATTCAGCTGCGCAATCGCACGCTTCCAGAAATGAATCTCGGACCCACGAGTAGAAAAGACAAGGGAAAAGAAAAGGTCTCTGAGGATATCTCCCTGGATAACCAAATCATGAAAGAACTGACCGCCAAGGACCTGCCAAAGAAGAGTAAGGTGGACTATAACGTTCTGGCGCATTTGAGGAAGTTACCCTCACAGCTCAGTATTCTCGACGCTCTTCTACTATCCAATGAAGCAAGAGATTCATTGATCAAGGCACTACAAGAGCCGGAGCGATTCCAAGCTTCCCTCGCCGAAGAAAAGATGAAGGACGAGTTAGAGGAAGTAGACACAGCCGATATCACCTTCGGCGATGAAGACCTCCTCCTTGGGACGTGCGAGTACAACCGTCCCCTCTATGTCTCGGGATACTGCCACGATATAAAGATATGCAAAATCCTGGTCGACAATGGTTCTTCCGTTAATCTCCTCCACAATATTAGCTCGGCAAATTCGCTCTATCCGAAAGTTGGAGGATAACTCCGCCGCAGAAGCATGAACCCAAATCCACGAGGGTGGAACCAGATCAATATCGGTCGTGGAAGCGAGCTCGTACTTGTCATGTGATAACGATATCAAAAGAAGAACCCGAGAATATGGATGAACTCCTCTGGTGCTTCGAAAACAATGATGACGAGGTGATCTCAGAGTTTCCACCGGAGCCAAAAGAGCTGGAAGATGGAATACATACCACTGTAGATAACCTCCAGAAAATTGATTTGGGGACGACAAGTGACCCACGACCGACATTCGTCAGTGAGCTGCTATCTGAAGAGAAGGTGGCTACGCTAAAGGACGTGCTCATGCAGCATAAAGATTGCTTCGCATAGAACTATTCCGAAATGCCAGGATTAGATCCAGAGATTGTTGTCCACAAATTGGCGATATCCCCAGACGTCAGGCCAATCAAACAAGCACCGAGAAAAATGCGGCTCGAGCTTGAAATGAGCATCAACGCTGAGGTCAAGAAGCTAATTGACTCCGGCTTCATCCAAGAGGTTCAGTACCCTGATTGGATCGCCAACATCGTCCCGGTGATGAAGAAAAATGGGACGGTGCGCATATGTGTAGACTTTCGGGATATCAATAAAGCTTGCCCGAAGGACGACTTCCCAGTACCGGTCACTGAGCTGATGATAGATAACACGTCCACTCACGAAGTCTTCTCCTTCATGGACGGATCGTCAGGATATAACCAGATAAAGATGCATCCCGAAGATCAGAGGCACACCGCTTTCCGGACCCCTTTGGGTATATTCTGATATAAGGTGATGCCTTTCGGTCTAAAGAACGCCGGTCCCACCTATCAGAGGGCCATGACGAAGATCTTCGACGACCTCATACATGAAATCGTCGAATGCTA
The DNA here is from genome assembly GCA_030015575.1 of Agapanthus africanus. NCBI lineage: Eukaryota > Viridiplantae > Streptophyta > Magnoliopsida > Asparagales > Amaryllidaceae > Agapanthus > Agapanthus africanus. The sequence goes on along the minus strand of CM057343.1, from coordinate 164,133,310 downwards.
TATCGACGACCTCGTGGTTAAAAGCAAATCATACGAGGAACATCTCGAGCATCTGAAAATCGTATTTCAGCGCCTTCGGCAATACAACTTGAAGATGAACTCTCTCAAATGCGCGTTCGGAGTTTCTTCGGGAAAATTCCTAGGGTTCATCGTCTGACACCGAGGTATCGAGATAGATCCGTCAAAGATCAAGGCGATCATGGAAATGCCTCCGCCAAGGACTCTCAAACAATTGCGGTCTCTCCAAGGGAAGCTCGCGTACATCCGGGGATTCATAGCTAATCTCTCTGGCAAGTTCCCTCCTTATAGTCACCTGATGAAGAAGGGAACCCCGTTCATCTGGGATCACAAATGCCAAGGTGCACTGGAAGAAATCAAGCAGTATCTGCAGAACCCGCCAGTGCTGGCTGCTCCGGTCAAAGGAAAGCCCCTTATTCTTTATACAACAACCCTCGAAGGTTCCTTAGGCGCATTATGGGCATAAGAGAACGACCAAGGGAAAGAGAGAGCACTCTACTATATGAGTCGAGTTCTCCTGGGGGCAGAAAGCAATTATTCTCCCGTCGAAAAACACTGCCTGGCATTGATCTTTGCGATAACGAAGCTCAGACACTATGCGTTGGCGCATGAAGTCCGTCTCATATCGAAGGTGGATCCTCTCAAGTACTTGATGTCAAAGGCCATATTGACAGGGTGGCTTGCCAAATGGGCCTTCCTCTTGATGGATTTCTCAATAACTTATCATCCTCTTAAGGCAGTGAAAGGTCAGGCCATCGCCAACTTCCTCGCTGAACATCCTATACCGGCCGATTCCCCTTTGAATTGCAAACTGCCAGACGAACATGCATTTGATGCAATCGACGGTGGTGGTATCCAGTGGGAACTTTATTTTGATGGAGCATCTTCCATGAAGAAGCGCAAACAGAACACGCCTATAATCAAATCGGGGATAGGCCTCATCTTCGTGACTCCACAAGGAGGGATAATGCGCTTCGCCTTCTCCTTAACAAAGCCAAGGACAAACAATGAAGCCGAGTATGAAGCTTTGATAGCAGGAATCGAGATCGCCATCGACATGGGAATTGAAAACCTCCTCATATACGGAGACTCCCAACTAGTCGTTAGTCAAGTAAACGTCGACTATCAAACTTGCAAACCAGAACTGGTAAAGTACGGCGAGAGAGTACAGCAACTGCTGACCCAAATACCTTCCTACATCTTGGAAAGCATACCGCGTGCAGAAAATATCAAAGCGGATGCATTAGCCAAGCTCGCTAAAGAATTGGCCGACGATAACCTCGATGACGTGAAGATCGTTGTACAAAGCCGTCGGGTTCTCGCACCGGCAGAAACATCTCCGGGGTCGTCCGATGAAAAAGGAGCGACTGAGCAAATGGCTATGCAAATAAAAGACCAAGAAAAGGTCGAAGATTGGAGAGAAATCTTTATAGACTACTTCAAATCCCGTCGAACACCTGAAAATGCGTCCTCGAAACATCAGCTCACGAAGCGAGCCCTATCTTTCGCCTTCGTCAATGATACTCTGTACAAGAGATCGTTTGATTCTCTGTGGTTGAGATGCCTGGGACCTGAAGAGGCAAAGAGAGTCGTTCAGGAAGTTCACGACGGGCTCTGCGGTTCTCACCAAGCTGGCCCTAAGATGAAGCTAAAAATTAAACGGATGGGCTACTACTGGCCCACGATGATCCAGGACTGCCTCGAATATGCGAAGCAATGCCACTCATGCGAGATCCATGGGGACTTCATCCACCAGCATCCAAATCCACTACACCCGATAGTGGCTAGCTGGCCGTTCGAAATATGGGGGACTGACATAATTGGCCCCATCGAATCAGCATCGTCCAGAGGACATCGATTCATTTTAGCGACAACTGATTACTTCTTCAAATGGGCAGAAGCAGTACCGCTGAGGGAAGTGAAGACGGAGAATATCCTCCATTTCTTCAACACACACGTCATTTATCGGTTTGGAACTCCGAGACGGATCATATCCGATAACGGGCTAGCCTACAGAAGCCACAAGATCAGCCGCTTCGCACAACAGCACAACATAGACTGGAGATACTCCTCAGTTTATAATCCCCGAGCCAACGGTCTAGCTGAGGCTTTCAATAAGACCTTGACAAAGATCGTGAAGAAGACGGTGTCCCGAAGTAAGAAAGACTGGCACGAGAGACTGGAAGAAGCTCTCTGGGCGTATCGAACTACGTTCAAGACGGCCACGAACACAACTCCATATGCATTGGTATTCGGTACAGAACCGGTACTCCTCCTCGAGATAGAGCTACCGTCTCTACGAATGGCAGTCCATTACGAGCTGACGGACGAAGAGAACTTTCACCTTCGGCTTGAGGAGCTCGATGCCCTTGATGAGACCCGGCTCGTAGTGCAACAAAATCTGGAAGCTTATAAAGCAAAGATGACGCGCTCCTACGAAAGATTGACCAGGCCGAGGACATTCCGCCAAGGAGAACTCGTGTTAGTGGTCAAAAGACCCATGATCCCCAATTGCGCCAAGCGGGGAAAATTCGAGCCGAACTATGAAGGCCCGTACATCATAGACAAGGTCTACCATGGTGGAGCCTATCTACTCATGGACATGCATGGAGGAAGGCCCTTCAGGCCAATCAATGGTCGCTTCCTGAAGAAATATTACGCCTAACGAGTCACGGCCTAGGTCAATGATAGATGATGACGACTGTGTCCGCTCGCTATCTTCCTGAGCCCAAACTCTATAAGTAGTAATCGGACTACTTTACAACGAACCGAAACGTCCTTAAACTAAAAACGGACCGAAACGTCCTTAAACTAACAGCGGACCGAAACGTCCTTAAACTAACAATGGACCACTATGTCCTAAAACTAGCTGTTGACCGAGACTTCGATCAACTACGGTGGATTGCAGCATCTCAAAGCTAAAAAAAACAAAAAAAACGGTATGTCAATAAGCAAAATGGGCACGGATGAAAACCCGAAAGGGCTCCGTGAGTAAAAACAGCAGGGCTACCAGCGAGTCTTGTGAAAACCTGAAAGAGCGCAACCTCGTTAGAATAAAAAAAAAGAAAAAAAAAGAAAACGGTATGTCCACAAGCAAAATGGGCATGGATGAAAACCCGAAAGGGCTCCCTGAGTAAAAACAGCAGGGCTACCGGCGAGTGTTTGTGAAAACCCGAAAGGGCGCAATCTCGTTAAAAGACACTTGCAAGGTCCTCTCGACCTTGTAAGGAGAAATCACCCGCGTGAGATCCTTACGACTCACAAGGGTGCAACGCACTTAGGAATCCTCACGATTCCTAAGGAGAAATTATACTTACGAGATCCTCACGACTCGTAAGGAGAATCCTCTTATGAGACCCTCACGGCTCATAAGATTTGAAAGTCTTAAGCTACAGAGACCTGAACTTGTTCTTATGCAACCCCCAAAACCTCCGATACAGACCTACAAGCGGCTCAATACTGACCCTTGTATACAATCCACGGGCGCAAATAAACATTTCCTTAACCAAGTCCCATCCGTGACTAGGGATATGTTTGTATGGTGAACAACCCTTGTAAGTCCTCTCGACTTATAAGGAGAAAACTCTCTTGTAAGATCCTTACGACTTATAGGAGAACATACACTTAGGATTCCTCACGACTCCTAAGGAGAAAACGCACCTACGAGATCCTCACGACTCGCAGGGAGAATAGCTTTGTGAGACCCTTACGGCTCATGAAGTCAAAAGCCTTAGTCGACAGGATCCTAACCCTATTCGCTAAGCCACCTTTGTTCGATATCGACAGAGGCAAATGATGATTCGCTCCTGGATATATCTCAGTTGTAGCGATACTGATGCCTGAATCGGTGTCTAATTCCAAGCTTGCAGCAGAAAGCCAGCAAGCCATACATGCATACGAAATAGCCGAAATGATTGGGCAACTTGCGACAAAATCAGCAAGTAAAAATGTATGCATGCGAAATAGCCAAAATGATTGGGCAACTCACAATAAAAAGCAGTGAACAAAATAAAACAAATAGCCAAAATGATTGGGCACCGCGAACAATAGCCGAAATGATGGGGCAATCGCGACCTTCACGATATAAAAGCTGAAATGATAGAGCATCGCGGAAAGAAATAAAATAAAAATAAAAATAAAATTTATGCCCTACAGGTGATATTACATCAATCCCTGTATACAATCCAGGGGCGCAAACAAAGAAGGAATCACACTCCTCCTCCCCCAGGTTTCATCAGAAGAAGAAGCCAAATCTTGATGGGTCACAGATGGGCTGGAGAACATCTCAGCATTCGTCCCAGCAGACACAACATCAAGCAAAGCGGAACAGCAGCAACTCCCAGTTCCATGACTCAACGGTGTACAGAAGACCGAGAGTCGAATCCTAACCCTGTGAAATGCGGATATAATCAACAAAATTCCCAGTTACGTGAAGCGCGGATAACGTCACTTCTGACCCCGTGGAAAAGGTCCAGAGCGGATCCTGGTCCTCGCAGAGTACGGCAGTGAACCCGTGTGAAGCATCCAGAGTGGAGCCTAGTCCTCATCGAACACGGCAGCGAACCCGTGGGAAGCATCTAGAGCAAAATTCCTGGTTACGTTTAACGCGGATAATGTCACTTCTGACCCCGTGGAAAACGTCCAGAACGGATCATGGTCCTCGCAGAGCACAGCAGTGAACACGTGTGAAGAATCCAGAGCGGAGCCTAGTCCTCGCCGAACACGGCAGCGAACCCGTGGGAAGCATCTAGAGCAAAATTCCTGGTTACGTGGAACGCGGATAACGTCACTTCTGACCCCGTGGAAAACATCCAGAGCGGATCCTCGTCCTCGCAGAGCATGGCAGTGAACCCGCGTGAAGCATCAAGAGCGGAGCCTAGTCCTCACCGAACACGGCAGCGAACCTGTGGGAAGCATCTAGAGAAAAATTCCTGGTTACGTGGAACGCGGATAACGTCACTTCTGACCACGTGGAAAACGTCAACAGCGAATCCTGGTCCTCGCAGAGCACAGCAGTGAATCCGTGTGAAGCATCCAGAGCGGAGCCTAGTCCTCAACGTACACGACAGCGAACCCGTGGGAAGCATCTAGAGAAAAATTCCTGGTTACGTGGAACGCGGATAACGTCACTTCTGACCCTGTGGAAAACGTCCAGAGCGGATCCTGGTCCTCACAGAGCACGGCAGTGAACCCGTGTGAAGCATCCAGAGCGGAGCCTAGTCCTCGCCGAACACGGCAGCGAACCCGTGGGAAGCATCTAGAGAAAAATTCCTGGTTACGTGGAACGCGGATAACGTCACTTCTGACCCCATGGAAAACGTCCAGAGCGGATCCTGGTCCTCACAGAGCACGGCAGTGAACCCGTGTGAAGCTTCCAGACCGGAGCCTAGTCCTCACCAAACACGGCAGCGAATCCGTGGGAAGTATCTAGAGCAAAATTCCTGGTCACATGGAACGCGGATAACGTCACTTTTGACCACGTGGAAAATGTCCAGAGCGGATCCTGGTCCTTGCAGAGCACCGCAGTGAACCCGTGTGAAGCATCCAGAGCGGAGCCTAGTCCTCGCCGAACACGGCAGCAAACCCGTGGGAAGCATCTATAGCAAAATTCATGGTTACGTAGAACACGGATAACGTCACTTCTGACCCCGTGGAAAACGTCCAGAGCGGATCCTGGTCCTCGCAGAGCATGGCAGTGAACCCGTGTGAAGCATCCAGAGTGGAGCTTAGTCCTCGCCGAACACGGCAGAGAACCCGTGGGAAGCATCTAGAACAAAATTCCTGGTTACGTGGAACGCGGATAACGTCACTTCTGACCCCGTGGAAAACGTCCAGAGCGGATCCAGGTCCTCGCAGAGCATGGCAGTGAACCCGTATGAAGCATCCTGAGCGGAGCCCAGTCCTCGCCGAACACGGCAGCGAACCCGGGGAAGCATCTAGAGCAAAATTCCTGATTACGTGGAACGCGGATAACGTCACTTCTGACCCCGTGAAAAACGTCCAGAGCAGATCCTGGTCCTCGCAGAGCACGGCAGTGAACCCGTATGAAGCATCCAGAGCGAAGCCTAGTCCTCGCCGAACACGGCAGCGAACCCGTAGGAAGCATCTAGAGCAAAATTCCTGGTTACGTGGAACGCGGATAACGTCACTTCTGACCCCGTGGAAAACGTCCAGAGCGGATCCTGGTCCTCCCAGAGCACGACAGTAAACCCGTGTGAAGCATCCAGAGCGGAGCCTAGTCCTCGCCGAACACTGCAGCGCACCCGTGGGAAGCATCTAGAGCAAAATTCCTGGTTACGTGGAACGCGGATAACGTCACTTCTGACCCCGTGGAAAAAGTCCAGAGAGGATCCTAGTCCTCGCAGAGCATGGAAGTGAAACCGTGTGAAGCATCCAGAGCACACACCGGACTTTGGAGTCCTTAAATCCATGGACTTTGATGTCTTTAACCTCGACCGTGATGTCTTAAAACTAACATCGGACTGTGAGGTCCTTAAACTCACGGACTATGATGTCTTTAACTTTGACCATGATGTCTTAAAACTAACAATCAACCGCAATAGTTTTAAACTAAACCTACCTCGGTTCAAGGGTACATCTCTTCACTCCTTTGATATTTGTCGTTGTAATTCCTCAACGTCTTCAAAGAGGTGACGGGTCCCAACAACCACATATTTCAACAGACTGTGGAGTCCTTAAATCCACGGACTATGATGTCCTTAACATCGACCATGATGTCTTAAAACTAACATCGGAAGGTGGAGTCTTTAAATCCATAGACTATGACGTCCTTAACCTCGACCGTGATGTCTTAACACTAACATCGGACAGTGGAGTCCTTAAATCCACGGACTATGACGTCCTTAAGCTCGACTGTGATGTCTTAAAACTAACATCGGACTGTGGAGTCCTTAAATCCACGGACTATGATGTCCTTAACCTCGACCGTGATGTCTTAAAACTAATATCGGACTGTGGAGTCCTTAAATCCACAGACTATGACGTCCTTAACCTCGACCGTGATGTCTTAAAACTAACAACGGACTGTGGAGTCCTTAAATCCACGGACTATGACGTCCTTAACCTCGACCGTGATGTCTTAAAACTAACGACGGACTGTGGAGTCCTTAGATCCACGGACTATGATGTCCTTAATCTCGACCATGATGTCTTTAAACTACGGTATCCTGGGAAGCATCCAGAGCAACCCCTGATTCTGTGAAATGCATATAAGGACAACTTCACCTATCACTTGCGGGTCCTCACGACTCGTAAGGAAGAAAAAATCTCTTATGAGATCCTTACGACTCTCAAGAGAAAACGCCCTTGGGAACCCTCACGATTCTTAAGGAAAAGCTACACCTACGGGATCCTCTCGACCCGTAGGGAGAAAATTCCTTATGAGATCCTCACGGCTCATGAGGTTGAAAAGTCTTAGGTGACAGATCTCAATCCTGTTTTCTAAGCCAGCATCATTCTACGAAGAATCCAAGACTGACAGTTATATACTTGCTAAAATCACATGGCAACAACACAGTAAAGAGGAGAAGGAAACAAAGAGAAGATCCGATCTGCACTTAATTAAGTGTTCAAGGAACACCCCATCCATGCATTTGCAAAAAGATTCTTACAATTATGAAAGCAATAAACAAAGATTTTACTAAAGTAATTACAATGGAAAAACCTCAAATCCAGGACATGGATTGAGGAACTCAAAAGTGACCTTGTCCAGAATTTTCCAAGCCTGGCCAACCATCCTAGTGTGCTTTCTTTCATGATCACGAGCATCGGGATCCCCACGGATGTCCTCCACCCTCCGATAGGCAGCAAGTATGGCAGACTGTTGAAAAGCCTGGTGCAGGAGATCAACAAGATTGTCTCGCCGTCTCTTCGAGATTAGGTTCATCAGATACACCGAGTGCACCTTATCTTCAGCGGCATCCAATGCTCTAAGTGGCATGCCGGCATAGAATAGAGGGAGCGCTCCCCAGATTGCTCCTACAATAAGCTTCAGAAGAGGGGAACGCCGGGGAAGCAGTTGACCATTATATGCGTCAAAGCAGCTCATAATTTCGGCACACTCGGCGTTTGTCAATTCTCGATTCTGAGAACGGCCGAGTCGGCGGATGTCTCCGTAAGAGATAATCTCTTCGAGATCATACATGTGAGCGTCCATTACTCCTGTGACAGAAAATCAGCAAAGATCAGCAGACAGACGAAATAAGAAATTTCTTATTCAAAACAGGCACATGGAGTTAAATTCCTCAAGAGCAATGCTCTGCAGACAGGAGTGACACTTGTCAGAATCAGTTATGAAGGGAAGTTAAAGCAGGCCCCCGAGAACATTGACAGCTCTGCTCTAAGAAGATGATATAATTCATCAAAAATAAAATTCCATCTTAAATCTTCAAGATCCATGAAAAACACTCAAGAGTTCTTCTATATGATTTGAATGGAGCAAAGCTCCATTAGTGAATTAAGAGATCACAAGAAAAATCCTTTTAGAGAGCAGAGCTCTATTAATAGAACCCTAATAGGGTTCTCTTTGGTTCCCTTTAGATCTCTTTGGACCTATGGAGCAAAGATCTGCTAAATAAAACCCTAAATGCGTTTTCTTTAGATCAAAGATCAATAAAGAACAAAGCTCTGTTAATGGGTAAAACTCTGGTTTATTAAGAGTTTTAAACTATACCTAAATCTTGGAAGAGTTTTACTCTTGAAGAGTTCTTAAAACTAAAGAGCAGCGCTTTGAATAAGAGAAAATTCTCAAGAAAGAGGATGAAAATCATCAAAGGGACCAAAAGTCCTATTTATAGGTATTGGGAGCCATTTCAACTCCCCAAAAGTTGACCCAACGGTTGAGATGCTAGCACCGTCGCACTCACGTTTGGGGCCACATAAGCACAACGGTGGGGGGAATTTGTTTCCCCCAATCAGAACAAAGCTCTGTTCAAATTCAAAGACTGGAAATGAAGCGACGCTTCTGTGTCCCCCAAACATAGCAAAGCTATGTTCAAATTCCAAGACTGGAAATGAAGCTTACGCTTCTGCGTCCTCCAATCAAAGCAAAGCTCTGTTCAAAATTCCAAGACTAGAAAATGAAGCGACGCTTCTGCTTTCTCCAATCAGAGCAAAGCTCTGTTTAGAAATTTAAGAGTAAAAAATTGAAGCAACGCTTCAAATCCCGCGCTCTGCGCTGCGCGCCACGTGTCTAACACAGGTGCGCTGGCGCAGTTGCGCTGCTCGCCACGTGTCTGACACTGGTGCGCTAGCGTAGTTGCGTTGCGTGCCACGGGTCGAGCGCGAGTGCGCTAGCGCAAGGCGCGTTGCGTGCCACGTGTCAAAACACGAAGGCGCTAGCGCTAGCGCAATTGCGCTGCTTACCCCAAATTAGAGTAAAGCTCTGTCTCCAAGATTGGAAAGTGAAGCAACGCTTCATGATTATGCGGCGCATAAATATCTTACAGAGAAATAACAAAGAACTAAAAAACAAGAGAATATTTAACAGATAATAAAATGCTAAATTAAAACATCTTTTTATTATTATTATTGTTATTGTTACACTTAAAAAAGATCACCAAACAAGGGATCAGTGGTACAGGGATTAACAAAACAATAAACAAAATTATCTAACTCCTTCGCCGCCTTCTCCAGCACATCAAAACGGCGATTTTCATGAGGAGTGGCTCCCCACCGATTGGCGCCCTGTCCATCCGCAAAAGCAGACATGATAGCCCGCCGGGCTCTTATCTGGCTCAACAAGTGAACCGAGCAGTCTTTCAGAGCCTGAGTAATCAGGCACGCCTCATGGAAACACCCAAGCTTGTCTTCAGCCGCATCGAGCATCGCCAGGGTCATCTCCGGTGGGTGGAGGGGTCATAAAGCACAGACGCAAGGATCATCCGAAGCCAAATAGAGCGTGGGGGAAGGGGAGACCCCACACGAGTTAAAAGATCACGCAGTGCAGCGTCGCACTGCTCATCGGTGAGAGAAGGATCCACCAAGCGCGCAGCAAACCGAGGAATAAGGTCCTGAATGGGCACTTCCCATGGTTGTCTAGGAGCATGAGGGCGGTTACAAGCCATAGTTGAGAAAGTTCTTTGGGGATGAGAGAAGGAAGAAGCTTTGCTTCATGTTATAAAGACGAAGCACATAAAATTTTGTGCACAATGGAACTATTTCCAAAATTGGGAAATGAAAGATTCTCGGGAATATAAGTTTGCCTTAAAAGGAAGGTGAAAAGACACCTCTGTTGAAGCAACGCTTCAGATCCAGCGCTCTGTTGAAGCAACGCTTCAGATTCAGCGCGCGGCGCACCACGTGGCACAGTTGCGCTGCGCTCTGCGCCGCGCGCCACGTGTCCAAATTGGGTGCACCAGCGCTGGAATAAAAATTCCCACCGTTAGATCAAAGGATCTAATAATAATAAATCATTTATTAACCAGAATTAAATTCTGTTAAGGAATGATTTCTCAAAATCTTTCCAAACAACAAGATTGTGCTTTAAGCACCGCTGGATCAATGATCCAATGGTAAATAATGAATTACCAAAAACAGAACAAATTCTGCATAGAAAGATTTTTCCAATCTTTATTAAAACTAGAAGATTACCTTCTGTCAAACAGGAGCCTTAGGATCAAAGATCCAACGGTGGGAATCATTCCCACATCAATCAAGAGAAAGATCTCTTAAACCGATTTAACAGATCGATTGTCCCTATATAAAGCCCCCAAGACTTCAAGTCCCATATAGAAAAACTCTCAGAAAAACTTTGAGAAAAAACTTAGAAGAAAAGAAAGGTAAAGAACTGATTCCTTGGAAAATAGAGGTGAAAACATCTCTTAAAAAGAAGAAATGTTTTCTAAGAAGATCTTAGATCTATAAGAAGAACCGAGGTCTTTGAATAAAAAGAAAAGATCAAGATCTAAATCATAAAAAAAGAAGAGAAGTATTTTACTTCACAGATCTCTAGATCTAAAAAGGCAGAGCCTTTTATAAGAATAAGAACTTAGTTCTTGAATCTTGAGGCAATGCCTCTTTTAAGAAGAACATAAACTTGTTCTTTGATCTTAAATTGATCAAAATGCGCTCTGCGCTATTGGATAGTGCTTTACACTCATGAACTGTGCCCTTGCGCTCCTTGGACTGGCGCTCAGCGCCATAATATGCCACGTGTCAACCATAGACACGATCTGCTCTTTGCATTCCTGAAAACAGCGCACTGCGCTCTTGAGTTGGCGCTTAGCGCTAAGCGCGCCACGTGTCACTCACTGGCGTACCCATAAACTGGCGCAGCGCACTTAGCGCTAAACGACACATATCACCCTTATGTGCGCTAGCGCAATGCGCTCTTTAATTGGCGCAAAGCGCCTGATGCGCCATGTGGCGCACTGACAGAAAATACCTCGTTCTGATAAATGCTATGCATTTAATTCCAGACGAAATGTCAGAGTCCAATTAAAAGGGCAGAACCCAAACAAATGCTTAACAGGCAGAACAAAAATAAAATGTTCTTTAACTGGACTTAGCCCAATTCTAGCCATAAGTCATCAATTTAAACCCGGTTCGAGGGTACATCTCTTTACTCCTTTGATATCCGTCGTTGTAATCCCTCAACGTCATCAGAGAGGTAACGGGTCCCGACAACCACACATTACAACGGACTGGGGAGTCCTTAAATCCACGGACTATGATGTCCTTAATCTCGACCGTGATGTCTTAAAACTAACATCGGACTGTGGGGTCCTTAAATCCACGGACTATGATGTCCTTAACCTCGACCGTGATGTCTTAAAACTAACATCGGACTGTGAGGTCCTTAAACTCACGGACTGTGAGGTCCTTAAACTCACGGACTATGAGGTCCTTAACCTCGACCGTGACGTCTTAAAACTAACGCTGGACTGTGAGGTCCTTAAACTCTCGGACTATGATGTCCTTAACCTTGACCGCGATGTCTTAAAACTAACAATGGACCGTAATGTCCTTAAACTACTTACCGACCGCAATGTCATTAAACTAAACAATAGAGCCCAATTTCTCTCTTGTCAGATCTAAACGATCCCGTTATGTTGATCTTAGTCTAAAATCAGACAAACGTGTCCTTAACAAACGTTTAAGTTGATCTTAGCCTCAAATAAGGCTAACTTATCCTTAAACACAACCCCCCCAAACCCAAATCTAAGAAAGATACGGATTTGGACTAGTCCACGTCCTACGGGTGACGACATAACTTAGTCTCCGTATACAATCCACGGGCAACCAAACACAAAACAAACACCCACGACACGAAGTGACCATATGGAAAAGGAGAAAGTTGTTACCGCGATGCGGTAGCGTAATTAACTGCAGGGGCTTGCGCCTGTAGGGAAGAGCGTCCTCATAATCAAAAACCCCTCAAACGAGGGGGAATCTGACGAAGTATGCTACATCGGCCGCATCCATTTAAACCTTCGATACATGGTGCCATAAATCAACTTGGCATCTTCGGAGAGGTGGACGGATAGAACCAATTAGCATCTGCCCTGAATTTCAGGCAAGGCGGACCTGCGCGGTCGCGTCTCCGTGCTTCAGAAGGGAACAGCTCTTGCTAAATATGTCACTCCCGGTGAAGGGATCTAGGCTCTTTCCTTATCGAATAAGGTGCTGGATATTCATCAAGGAATACCGATATGCAAAGCAATAACTAGAGCTACCTTTTTGAAAAATTTGATTCTACAACATTTTTAGGTTTCTTTCTTTTTCATTAATCTCATTAATGACGTCCCATCATTTATGTTTCCTAAACATCACAGAAGAAAAGAAAATAGAACGTACGCTTATGCCATCCGCATTCGCCACGGGGCCCCGTCATGAACCGTTTGGTTATTTATCTAACGGCAGAGCGGGGGCAGGACTAGCGTGGGTGCAAAACATAAGAAACGTTTATTATATATCATATATATAATATAAAACATTCGTCTCACGCAGTTATATGATCACATTATGTAGGGTTACTAGGCAATCTCATAAGGGTCTATAAGGCATCAACCATGCCCGATTTAAAATTTAGACGTGCCGAACAATCCTAACCAAGATCTTTAAACTAGAGATTAGGCGAAACAAAGCATGTTAAACAATTTAGCACTAAGAGTTTGGGATTACAACTTTTGTAGTCCGGTCCTTCACTTCTAAAGCTCCGTGTTGAGGTCCCTTCGCTGCGATCATCGAGTTTCCAGACTCTAGAGAAGCTCCACGAAGAGAATGATGCAAGCTTGCTTCCGATCTTCGATAACAAAGATGATCTACCTTGAAGTTTCTTTAACACAAGCTCTCACTCACAAATGAAGTGAACACCCTAATCTAAATGGCTAGGATTGATTAGGATGATGAAGTAGGATTTTAGCTCTCATTTATTTTCATTAACTCACTCAAAATCATCACTAATGAAAAAGCTAGTAAGCTTTTTCATCAAGAACTCAAGGAAGAAAAATAAGATTCCTTTTGTGATGAATAATGAAAAACAAGTGATAATTACAAATGCAACCATAGTTGATCATGAGAAGGCTAACCATTGTAGAGAGTTAACTAGGGTTAAGGGTTTGGGTTGGGTTAAAGAACGAGTCACTAAAATATCAAGAAAATATCTTAGCTCATGACAAAAAGAAAAGCTTCTAGAAGCATCAAGAATGAGCTAATCCAAATCAAACCCTAACCTTGTTTAATCTCCACTAATCATGTTGCATTAGTAATTATAACATGTTACAATATTATATATCACATATATAATATATTTTGTAACAAAAGAAAATAATACAGTTAACATATATCGCATATATATCAATGTATTACCCGAGTGAGAAAATGAATCAATAAGTGAGCTAATATTAGTTAATGTAATTTAATATATCAAATATATAATTATACATTAAATTATCAAATCAACACTTGATCCGATAATCTGGCTATTTCACAAATAACCGACTAATATAATCTGTATCAGTTCATCGAATCAACACTTGATCCGATGACCCGGCTATATCTCATATACCTGGCCGATATCTCATATCGTGAGAATCTAATATGGTATCACATACATGTATTGTTCTCGGTCCCGCACATATCATATATGTGCTCCTACTCCGTTTTACCTGAGCCAAGAAACCTCTGTGTAGGACTCTAAAGAATCGTCAATACGCCGGCAGTAGATGATGATCATATCAACACCCATAAGATGCAAGCGGACAGCTAAACGTAACAGCCACCCAGGTATTGAGCGATCAGAAGATCAACAAGAAAGCCTATACTTTCTCCCGCGAATCCAATCAGTAACACTCCCGTACAGTCCAGTCTCTTCGTCTGATGTGTCGCATATCTCGCCTAGGGGTGGTAAACGTCAGACCCCAGTAGCTTGATAAGTCGTGTCGATATGAGGTCTATAACAGTTCGAGAAAATACTGATAACACTTACTAGTAAATCTCAGCAACCCTGGTCAGGGATTTCCAGTTATAGTCAATCGAACACAGCGCAACATCAACTCCCTATACCGGGAGAGAAGAATCCCCTCCTATCGCTCATTGCCTCCATGTGATTCGGGACTGTACCCAAAAGCCACATTTTTGCACGCCCTCTTGGACATGGTATGATGGAAATCAAAGCACAGTAGGAATCACACAAGACTCTATGACGATCTCGAGTCTACAGACTACTCTGTACCAGTGTCACCAGAGAACTGCCATCTGACGTGAGGTATAATACCATCTGGGAGTTCTCAGCGAGTCCCTCCAGTGTACCCAGTCTCCACTGAGCACCCGTATACCTTCTCTGATGTCAAACACCAATGGATATGAGATCATCCATCGCCCATCATATGGGTCAAGAAGCGCATTCGCTAGTCTACTCTGGAGTATCGATTCCCCGTCTCGGTACTCCCACGACTAGGAACATTTGAAGGATGTACTTGGCGACTACATTGTCCTCACTAGTATGATCTGCATCATAGTCCTGGTAGTCAAGTACTCATCCTAAGGGCTTTATCAACATGTAACATAGAGATAATCAAAGTACATGTTAAGATAAAGAGTAACCAGATAGCGTACTATTATGTCGAGCAAGAAAGTCCTCCCTATATATGTCCAAGCATCCACTACAATATACATCGTATGTGCAGTAATGGCCCTAGGGCATACATATAACTAACACATTATAGAACATTGCAGCAGAAGTCAACATATGAAATATAGGATATACTAGGAGGTCCGTAATTTAAATCAAGCCAGTAAAAAACACAGATTCCAGGGTCGTGATGAATAGCCAAACCCACATCCCTAGACCCCTATGAGAGCAGAAAGCACCCCAACCAATTCTAGAGTTAGGAGACCCGGTCTCGACTCCTCGAGATGGCTTCCCACTGGACTCTAGAACCCGGTTACTTGTGCTCCCCTCCTTTGGTCTATCCTAATACGGAAAAGTAAATAATATACATCAAAGGTGACATCATCCTCAACCCGGAAGTGTCCCAATAAAAGAATATTACATACAATTTTTACATGAATGAAAATGAAAAACTCTCATCTCACACAAAACCCCCCGGCTATTCAAATACGACGATTCAATATAATATATCACAGCAACACATAAACATTACATGTCATCAACGTAAGTAAATATGCGTATCCCAGTTGTCGTTGACGTATAGCAACGAAATCGGCAATACACCACATATTACACTTACGGTCGTAGAAAAGAATATGAAAAATACAACAATTAGAATCTGCAACACCTTAGACATCATAAACCCGGAATATCTCATACTTCAGATTTCATGCCTAACACTATAAACCTCATAGCTTAGTCTCGAATTGAAAACACTTTTCAATAACCAGTCGGGTAATTCAATAAGATTCCCGACAAGCTGATCGAATGCTCTTCAAAAACATTAGTAGATGGCCGCACCCCCGATTCCGTCGATGAAGTGCACTTAGGTGGAATACCATGGTCGTGAGCACCCGAGTAGATGCTTTAGGTAACGGGGTTCTCCTATGGTCACTTGGTCGGGGCTATGGAGCATGGCTATCTACTATTGTTACCCGGCAAGTGTTCGCGTACTATACGAGATTGCGACAGAGTTTTAATCCCAATCGAAACTTCGTGGCAATCATCAAAAGAGGCTAAATTGCTAGATTTACAAAACAAAAACTAGTTTTCACACAACTAGTTATTGTGGATTCTAAATATTGTATCACATATCAAATATATATAGATGATGTTAAACTTTTCGATCGACATATCAAACACCCATAAATCGCAAAGACCTCAACAACTTGAGTCTCATTAAAAACACCCAGAAAGTGCCAAATATCATAGTAGAGCAGCACAAGAAAATGGAGTCCTCAACTCTCCAACTTTGCGGCGGAACCGCGGCAAAACCCTAGGTTTTGCGGCAGTTCCAAGGCCAATGGGTAGAGTTAGGCACTCGTATTTCTTGGGTCTCCATATAATACCCTGCACGATTTTCTGCATATTTTTAACTTAAAAATTCCAGCTTTTGAAAAAATTTATAGAAACTAGTAATTTTACGGGTTTCGAAGTTCGATCGAACACATTAACGTCGTCTAGGCCACACCTAATGCTCTAACTTGTCTCCAATACAATGAAAGTATGTCTTAGCAGCTCTACTAGGTTTCCACATGCATCGAGTATACAATTTTAAAAAATCTAGTGTGCTAAAGCATGCTAACCTAAAATCGAACTAGAGAATTAGGGTTTCTAAGCATGTAAACAAACTTTACACTAAGTGTTATAGAGAATACAACATTTGTAGACCGGACCTTCACTTCTAAAGCTCCAAGTAGTAGTCCCTTAGCTCCAAGTAGTGATCCCTTAAACTCTTCTTAGGCTCCACTTGGTGAAAGGAACGAGCTTACTTCGTCGTCTTCGAGGCCGAAGATGATCCACCTTGAAATTACTCCAACTCAAACTAGATCTTCACTAATTAAGAAATTAGTGAAGCAAACAACCTACACTAATGGGCAAGATGAGAGTAGGTTGATGAAGTCGGAATTTTGCTCACTTTAGAAATCTCTTTTTCTTTTTCCATTCTCACCACATGAAAAGCTAGAGAGCAAGAATGAGATGAAGAAGATAAATTTGGGTGTGAAAATATCTCAAGTGATAATGCAGAGAGTTAACCATGGGCTAACTATCATGGTTGGGTTATAAAATATCTAGAGTAAAACAAAATTAGTGGAATGAGTCATCGCTTCTACATGCTTCCACAAGCATCTAAGCCATGCTCATTTCCACCTAATTTTGAATTAACTCTTAATAAATAATCACCCATATAATCTTTAGTCTTAGTTTGAGTCTCATACATCCATGTCCAATGTATCATCCACCAGGACACAAAATATAAATACATATAATATATATCACATATATATTAAATGTATTATAAAGAGAAGAAATTCTTTAGTGATTATTATATTAGTTAATATATATTTATATATCAAATATATTAATATATATCAAATTATTAAATCAACACTTGATTTAATAATCCGGTTATATCATATATAACTTGTTAGTTGTATGTATGCCCTAGAGGCCAGTATTGTACAGATGATGTATATTATATTGGATGCTTGGACATATATAGAGAGGACTTTCTTGCTCGATATGATAGTATGCTATCTGGTTGCTCTTTATATTAACATGTATACTTGTCTCTTGATACTGTCTTAAAGTTACATGTTGGTAAAGCCCTTAGGATGTGTACTTGACTACCTAGACTATGATGCAGATCATATTAGTGGGGCCATGGTAGTCCATAAGTACATCCTTTAATGTTCCTAGTCGTAGGTGTATCGAGACCGGGCATCGATATACCAGAGTAGACTAGCGTATACACTTCTCGACCCATGAGATGGGCGATGGATGATCCCATATCCATTGGTGTTTGACATCAGAGATGGTATACGGGTGCTCAGTGGAGACTGGGTACACTGGACGGACTCACCGAGAACTCCCAGATGGTATTATAGCTCACGTCAGATGGAAGTTCTCTGGTGACACTTGTGCAGGTTAGTCTGTAGATCCGAGATCGTCATACAGTCTTGTGTGATTCCCACTGTGCTTTGATTTCCACCTTACCATGTCCAAGAGGGCGTGCAAAAAGGTGGTTTTTGGGTACAGTCCCGAGTCACATGGAGGCAATGAGTGATAGGAGGGGTTTCGTATCTCCCGGTATTGGGGGTTGATGTTGCGCTGTGCTCGATTGGCCGTAACAGGGAAGTCCCTGGCCAGGGATGATTTAGAGATTTACTGGTAAGTGTTACCAGTAGTTTCTCGACCCGTTATGAGCCTCATATCGGCACGACTTATCGGTTATTGGGGTCTGATGTTTACCACCCCTAGACTTGATATGCGACATATCAGACAAGGAGACCAGACTGGACGGGATGTGTTACCGGCAGGCTTTTACAGGAGTTGGAGCGAGCTTGCTTGCTAATCTTTTGATCGCTCAATACCCGGGTAGCCGTTGTTAGTGTATATGCCCTACAGGCCATTACTGTATCATACTAGTTTGTATATTACTTAATGGAAACTTGGGATATTCACAGTTGTACAGACAATCTTGCTCAAAATGGTAGTATGCTACTTGGTTTTTTTCTACTTTAATATGTGCATGTGTTTCTTTTAGCATATTGCTTATACATATTAATGGAGCCCTTAGGATCTTTGCTTGATTACCAGCGTTGTGGTGGCAGTCGCACTTGTGGGGGCTGGGTAATCTATAAGCACATCCTTATATAGGTCCCTAGTCGTAGGATTATCGAGACAGGGCATCGATGCTCCGGAGTAGACTAGCGTATGCGCTTCTCATCCCAGCGGGGAAGATGGTCTGTCCCACAGCCATCAGTACGTCGTACTGGAGATAATATGCGGGTGCTCGTTAGGTTACGAGTACACTGGACAGGACTCGTCGGGAACTGTTGGTTGGTATTATACCTATCGTCAGTTATCAGTTTCCAGGTGACATGAGTACAGCTTAGTCCGTTGACTTGACACTGTCACTTCGCCTCGAGTGTGTTCCCACTGTTCTTTGATTACTACCCTACCACGGCTCAAAGAAGTCATGCAAACAGGTAGTAGTTGGGTGCAGTCCCGAAGCACTTGGAGGCAGTGACGGTTAGACAGGATTCGTCTCTCCCGGTATTGGGGGTTGATATCGCGCTGTATTTAGGAGAGCCATTACACATAGTCTTCCCTGGCCAGGGCAAGCGAGATATACTGGTAGGTTTCCAGTGTTATCTCAGGGTATTCTGGGCTACACTCCGACACGACTTGTACCGCTATTAGGGGACTGACGTTCGCCACACCCTAGGCCCGCCATGTGATATTCTTAGACGAACAGACCGGACTGTACGGAGATTGTCACATTCAGGCTCAGTAGGAGTTCGGATGGGTTTACCTCATCGGCCTTCTTATCGACATCAACCTGGGGACCGTTACGTACAGCTAGTGCCCCTTGCGGTCTGTGGTTAAACCCACTGCCAGCGTAGTGTCGAGTCTTTAGAGTCCTATACAGAGAGTTTTCCTGCACTGATCGAAAGGTGTAGAGGCCGTAAGGTTTTACGGCAGGGCTACGATCACTTACGTACACTTGTGTGCGTATGCTGTTCGGGCAGGCAATACTAGTGGGCTTTGGTTTAAGCCGGATCTTAGTATTGCACGGATGGATCTGTTTTGTCTTCTGTTCATTCGCATTCTAGGGAATGCGGATGCGGGTGTGTATGCACAGTTGTGAGGAGCAAAGAGGAAGGAGGTGCCTCATTAGGGTTTTGCAAGTTGATTCGGTCGAAACCATAATGAGGCGGACTCATTAGGGTTTTGGCAGTTCGTTCGGTCAAAACCATTATGAGTCGGGGACATTATTTACTAATCCTTTTAGTGATAATTATATGATGGCTAATTGCTTTGACCATTTGACCACACTTGACTTTGTTGACCGTTTGACCAAAGTTGACTTGGACCTTCATGAGAGGTCTAGAGTATTCTTTGGTTTTCTTTCTATTTTTGATATGAAAATGGTCAATTCAAATGTAGCCATCAACTTTATCATGAAAGGATTAGTAATGATGATATTTGTGTATTATTGCAACCAAGGTTCATTTTCTCTAGCTCATAATCCATTTCTCCTTCTCTCTCTTGAAAAAGAAATGAGAAAGCTCCATGGTTGCTAGCTTCTTCTTCCTCCTCTTGATTCTTCCTTTGATCTCATGTGTTGAGAGAAAAAGGATCCAAATAGAAAAACACATCCATCTACTACTTCTACACAACCTAGGATATCAAGCCTAGTGATCTTGTTGCCCTAGTTTCCTCGGCTCGAGGTGCAGCTCGGAGTACAACTCTCGGGTGGATCGTCTTCGACTCAAGAACGCCGCGGAGGTGATCAAGATCCGGATCGATCCTCGGAGCATGGCTGGACGATCAGGACAGCGGAATGAAGACCTGAAGGACCGGTATCGTGAGGTATAATCTCTATGGCATAGTAGATAGCACCTCTAGTAGTTTGCTAGTTTGTAGTTTAGCAAAGATCCTTCTTTTAGTCCATGTTGCCTTTGCGCCAAAAATTGTTTTTCGCCGTTTCCGCCTCCCCGTAAGAACCGGGGTGAGCAACATGGACTTATAGCCATTACGTCCAGCTAGTACCGCTGACGGCTTGTGGGTGCTTGATATGATCATCACCTACTGCCGGCGTATTGACGAATCTTTAGAGTCCTATATAGAGGTTTTACTGGCTCAGGCAAAACGAAATAGGAGCACGTATGTGATATGGGTGGGACCGAGAATAATGCGTGTATGTGATACCGTATTCTATTCTCGCGACTTTTTGTATCGGTCAGGTTATATATGATATAGCCGGGTTATCGAATCAAGTGTTGATTCGATAAGTCGATACAATAGATGTTAGTCGGTTATATGAGATATGACCGGATTATTAAGTCAAGTGTTGATTTAATAATTTAGTGTATAATTGTATATTAGATATACTAGTTTACATTAACTAACACCTGTTCACCTAAGGATTTTTTTCACAAGTGCACAACTTTAATACATATGTGATATATATTAAAATTGTGTTTTCTTTTTGTATCATGGTTGATGATACACATGACTTGGGTGTATGGGACTTACACCATGCTATTTATTTATGTTGGGTTTTAATATTTAAAGTAATTACAAAATTAGTAGAGGATTAGCAAAATGCATGAAGCTTGTGGAAGCTTGTGGATGCATTGACTAAGTCCACTAAGTTTGTTTTTACTATGGATATTTGTTAACCCAACCATAAGGATTAGCCATGGTTATGTATCTACATGAGTTAGTATATGATACTCACTCACCATGGTTAGCTTACTCACTTGATCATTATCTCTTCTCATATTATTTTCTTCATCTTCTTCCTTGAGCTAAAAAACCTTTCTAGGGTTTGATCCAAAGTGAGAAACATTGTGAAAAACTAAATTCTAAAGTGAACCCACTTCCTATTTCTCCATCCTCTACTAGACTAGCACTTTAGTTTAGGGTGTTTGCTTCACTAATTCTCTAGTTAGTGAAGTAGAAGCTTGAGTTGGCATCCCCTCGACGTAGATCATCTTCGGCTTCGAAGACTTCAAGCAAGGACGCTCCTTTAGCCTCATGAAGCCATGCAAGAGTTCGGGAGAACCGAGATCGCAGCGAAGGGACTTCAACAAGGAGCTAAAGAAGTGAAGGACCGATCTACAAAGGTTGTATTTCGTATTCACTTAGTTGTAGATGCTATTAACTTGCATGTGAAACCCTAATTTTCTAGCAACGATCTTGTTTAGGGTTATTCGGCATGGCTAAAATTTTAAACGGGCATGGTTGATGCATTGTAGAACCTTATTAGAGTACCTAGTAACCCTACAGTGGTATCAGAGCCTAGATAGAGCATTAGGAGACTTGTATACGGAGTTAAAACCCCGATCGAAACCCGAAACGCAAATTTTACCCCCTCTCTGGACAATTTCTAAAAACTGTGATTTTTCTGAATTAGAAATACCTAAAAAAATCAGCAGGGAATTCTAAGAATTAACATGAAATACGAACTCATGATACCATCAAGTCGCCGTGGAACCGCGGCAGGAACCTGCTTCCCGCGGCGGTTCCGCGGCCGTACTTTAGTATTATTGACGCCTGTTTGCACAATAATACTTGTATCTGTTGTTACTATTTTCTGGGTATTTTTAATCTGACTCAAGTGTTGAGTGTTTTGGGGTTTATTTTGTAATCGTTGATTCGATCGGAATATTTAATTTCGTTATGTTTTCCGGATATTTAGAAACTGTTAAAATGTTCGAACGGATATCATTAACTCATTATTTCCCGGCACGAAAAACTTTCAAGTGTTGAATTTTTCTTTGAGTTTAAATCTTTCGGAAAATCGTGCATGTAACGCGATGGACCTTCTAGAAGACAACAAACCTTAACTCGATTATGTGACCGTCTTGAACTGCCTTTTGAACTTTAGGGTTTGGGGTAGTACGGCGTGCTACATGTGAGGTGTTGGCTTGACCCTTCTACGGCTGGACCGTTGGTACTGTGACGTATTCTGGAATTTTTGAACTCCGCTCAAGTGTTGAGCTATTAAGGAAATCTTGGGTATTTGATTATTCGATCGGAAATTTTAATACTGTCTATTTATCTGAAATGTGATACAATATGTGGAATTCATACAGTTAGGCATGAAATGCGAAGTATGTGATATTTCGGATTACGATGTCTAAAGAGATTGTGGATTCCAAATGTTGTAGTTTTACACTTTCTTTTCTGCGACCGTAAGTGTAATATGTGATATCGCCGGTTTCGTTACTATATGTCAACGACAATTGGGATGCGCACATTTACTTACATTGATGACATGTGATATTATGTGTTGCTGGATATGTTATATTGGATCGTCGCGTTTCTGAATAGCCGGGTTTTTTTTATGTGAGATGAGGGTTTTTATTTTCATTCATGTAAAATTAAATGTATGTAATATTCTTTTATTGGGGCCCTTCCGGGATGAGGTTGATGTCACCATTTGTATATTATTTACTTTTCCGCACTAGGATAGACCCAAGAAGGAGAGCACAAGTAACCGGGTTCTAGAGTCCAGTGGGAGACCGACTCGAGGAGTCGAGTCCGGGTCTTCTAACTCTAGAATTGGAAGTGTTGCTTGCCGCTCTCGTAGGGGTCTAGGGGTGTGGGTTTGGCTATTCATCGCGAGCATGGAATCCGTGTTTTATAGAGGCTCAAAATAAAACACGGACATCCTAGTATATCCAATGTTTCATATGTTTTCTTCTGCTGCGATATCTGTGATGTGATCATTTGATATGTTGTGATAAATATTGTATATAGTATATATGATATATTATATAGATGTTACTTATGTTTTACACTCGCGCTAGCCCTGCCCCGCTCTACCGTTAGTTACCTAACCTAACGGTGCACGAGGCGACATCAAGGCGAATGCGGATGGCATAAGTGTACGTCGTATTTATCTGTGATGTTTAGATGACTTAAATGATGGGACTTCATTAATATGATTAATGAAAGAAAAGAAACCTAAAAGATGTTGTAGAATCAAATTTTCAAAAAGGGTAGCTACAGTTTTTGCTTTGCATAGCGATATATATGATATATCCCGCACCTTATTCGATGAGGAAAGAGCCGAGATCTCTTCACCAGGAGTGACCTCTTTAGCAAAACTGGCAGATGCTACAACACTCGGTTTGCTTTTGATTGCTTTTGGAGTTTTGCTTTGCATAGTGATATATATGATATATCCTGCACCTTATTCCATAAGGAAAGAGCCGAGATCCCTTCACCGGGAGTGACCTCTTTAGCAAAACTAATAAAAGACTCAAAATCACTCCATTTCAAAATTCACATGATTCTACAACGATATCAAGTTCATTACGCAGTAGGTTTTCAGAAAAACCTATCGTAACCCTCCGTCATTTCAGATAAGTTGTATATAGTATTCGTGTTGTATTTGTTGGCTTTCGTCAAGGTGTAGTGTGCGGTAGCTATATGCTGCTTATCTGCTGCATATGATGCGACTGGATTAGGGTAGTCGTACGGCTTTGTTGGCTTTCATCAAGGGTCGTGCGGGTGGGTTTAATTCAGTCAAGAAATGTACGGGTTGAACTTGATTAGCGGGCTATGCTTTGTTGGCTTTCGTCAAGGTCATAGCACGTTAGGGGCAAAATATTATCGGGAATTTCAAGTGTTGAAATTTGCAATGAGATTGCATACCTTCTATGAGATAGTTAGATCCCGATACCCACTGCGAGTAATTGTTACTCCTGGGAGAGTTTTACACAGGACAATTAGCCGATCGGGTAGGTGTCTAGAAAGGTGTCAACGGGGTTACGCCTCTGGGAAAATGAGGTTTACTTTAATTAGGTCCGTGCGAAAGCACTGGGAACCTCCCTCAAAGTACCGACACTGGCCTGGCTGAAAGATTGGCGAAGTTGTAGGGTGTAATTAATCCCGGCTAGTCTTTCCTTTTAGGGTTTGAAGGAAGATTTGATAAAAACAGTGGGAGCCATCCTGATTAGATAAAATAATAAACCAATCTGATCTTGCAAGAGCATACGCTAAAGTGTTTTCTTTTCTCTCTCTCCAGGTAGCGACCATATCATGCCTTAATAAAATAATAATATGGATGTATTGACCGAACCCGCATGTTATACTGTGCTGGGGAACGTTGGTTCCGTTCTTTCTTATAAAAGTTATAAGACTGAACAGGATATAGGGAAATACCAGGATTCCCATGCCACCCGAATGAAGAAAGTACATAATGATACATTTTCTTCGGGTGTGTTCGTTACAGAGAACTGTTTCTCCTTTTGCTCTACGTCCTGGGTATTAAATACCGGGTCAGGATCCCATATATGTAATCAGTTACATGGGCTTAGAAAAGGTAAAGAACTTAGAGAAGGTGATAAAGACATAAGGGTTGGAAATGGTGCAATTGTTGCAGCTAAAACCATCAGGGAATATCACCTTGTATTGCCAACTGGTAATACATTGATTCTGAATGAATGCTATTACATGCCGAACCTGATATGCAACATTATATCGGTTTCTTTGTTGAGTAAAGAGGGTTATAATTTTGTATTACAGGATAATGTTATGAACATTTTCCTAAACCAAAAGTTGGTTGGATCAGGCACGTTGTGCAATGGCATTTATGTTCTAAATCAGTCAACAGTTCTGAGTATAACAAACACACACAAGAGGAAGAGTTCAGAAATGAACGAATCCTTCTCGTGGCATTGTAGACTTGGTCATATAAATGCGACACGACTAGCTAAGTTGCATAAGGATGGATATTTGAAACCGTTCGAATTTTCATCTTATGACACTTGCCAGTCATGTCTCAAAGGCAAGATGACCAAAACTCCGTTTACGGGACACGGAGAAAGAGTTACCGAACTCTTGAGACTGATACATAGTGATGTATGCGGTCCCATGTCTACACATGCCAGGGATGGTTCTTCGTACTTCATTACATTCACTGACGATCTCTCAAGATACAGACATGTGTTCTTGATAAGACACAAGTCTGAAGCTTTTGAGAAATTTAGAGAATATAAACAAGAAGTCGAGAACCAAACAGGGAAAAGTATTAAAATCCTTCGATCTGATCGAGGAGGTGAATACTTAAGCAATGAATTCCTGGACTTCCTAAAAGAGAATGGGATTCTCTCTCAGCTGACTCCTCCATATACACCACAGCACAACGGTGTATCAGAATGGAGGAACAGCACCCTATTAGATATGGTGCGCTCTATGATGAGCACAGCCGAGTTACCTATTTCCTTCTGGGGGTATGCGCTAGAAACAGCCATACATCTATTGAATATGGCCCCCACCAAATCTATGCCTACCACTCCATATGAGATATGGAAAGGTAAGAGACCATGTCTTAACTATGTAAAAATATAGGGTTGTCCAGCCTATGTCAAACGATAAAATCCGGACAAACTCGAGGCACGGTCTGTTCTATGAAAATTTGTAGGATATCCCAAGAATTCACAAGGGTATATCTTCTACCACACTGAGGAACAAAGGGTGTTTATTTCTCGGCATGCCACCTTTTTAGAAAAGTAATTTCTTGCAAAAGAGATTAGTGGTCATGAGGTAGAACTGGAAGAGGTTCCAACTACAAAAGCTGAAATAGAAGATCTGGTGGAACCAGAGGATTCCATAGTTCCCGATGAACCCCAGCCACTCCGCCGATCTAGTAGGGTTCCTCACCCACCTGAGAGATACTATGGTTTTCTCATGGATGGTGGGAGCGAGTATTGCATCATGGTAGATGATGACCCAACTAGCTTCGAGCAGGCCATCACGAGTGGAGACTCAGTGAAATGGCTGGATGCAATGCGGTCCGAGATGGAATCAATGTACACCAACAAAGTATGGACTTTGGAAGATGCTCCTGAAGGGGTAAAACTCATTGGGAGCAAGTGGATCTTCAAGAAAAAACTTGGTGTAGATGGGAAAGTGGAGACTTTCAAAGCTAGACTTGTTGCAAAGGGTTTTCGTCAAAGACAAGGTGTGGACTATGACGAAACCTTTTCTCCAGTGGCTATGCTTAAATCCATCCGGATCATGCTTTCCATCGCTGCATATCATGACTACGAAATCTGGAAAATAGATGTTAAGACCGCCTTTCTAAACGGTGATTTAGAAGAGTGCGTGTACATGACTCAGCCAGAGGGCTTCGTAGATAGTGGGAGCAGCGGGAAGGTGTGCAAACTGCTTAAATCCATTTATGGATTAAAGCAAGCTTCGCGGAGTTGGAACATCTGCTTTGACGTCGTTATCAAAGAGTTTGATTTCGTCAAAAACGTAGATGAACCTTGTATCTACAAGAAGGTGGCAGAGAGTAAGGTTATCTTCCTCGTATTGTACGTGGACGATATACTCTTGATAGGAAATGACATTCCTATGCTGCAATCGGTCAAGCTCTTCTTATCACAAAGATTCTCAATGAAAGATCTAGGTGACGCCTCCTGTGTACTGGGGATTATGATCTATAGAGATAGATCCAAACGGATACTGGGATTATCCCAATAGAGGTACATTGACACCATACTAAAGAGGTTTAGTATGGAAGAATCCAAGCGTGGGAACTTACCCAAGATCTCTGGACTCACTCTCTCCAAAGAGATGTCTCCCAAGACTGATTTGGAGAGAGCTCGCATGCAAGGGATACCCTATGTTTCAGCTGTAGTCTCTATCATGTACGCGATGCTATGTACCAGACCCGATGTAGCATACTCACTAAGTGTAGTGAGTAGGTATCAAGCTAATCCTGGAGAGAGTCACTGGACAGCTGTGAAGAGCATTATCAAGTACTTGCGAAGGACTAAAGAGATGCTCTTGGTGTATAGTAACGAAGAACTCCAAGTTGAGTCCTTTACCGATTCGAGCTTCCAGAGTGATAAGGACGACTCTAAGTCGCACTCGGGATTTGTCTTTGCCCTTTACGGAGGGGCGGTTAGCTGGAAGAGTTCCAAGCAGGAAACCGTGGCAGACTTGACGATGGAGGCTGAATACATCGCTGCCAACGATGCTGCCAAAGAGGCTGTCTGGATCAAGAAGTTCATTACTGAACTTGGAGTGGTTCCATCTATTGAGCATCTAATACCTTTGTATTGTGATAACAATGGAGCGGTGGCTTTGGCCAAGGAACCCAGGTCCTATCAGCGATCCAGGCATATTCTGAGGCGGTATCACCTAATCCGGGAGATAGTTGATCGCCGGGAGATCGAGGTCATGAGGGTTGACATGAAGAACAACACAGCGGATCCACTCACGAAGGCCATTCCCCAGATACAGTTTGAGAGACTCTTTGGGATGCTTGGTATGCGATACTACAGCAGCTAGCCCTAGTGCAAGTGGGAGATTGTTAGTTGTATGTATGCCCTAGAGGCCAGTATTGTACAGATGATGTATATTATATTGGATGCTTGGACATATATAGAGAGGACTTTCTTGCTCGATATGATAGTATGCTATCTGGTTGCTCTTTATCTTAACATGTATACTTATCTCTTGATATTGTCTTAAAGTTACATGTTGGTAAAGCCCTTAGGATGTGTACATGACTACCTGGACTATGATGCAGATCATACTAGTGGGGCCATGGTAGTCCATAAGTACATCCTTTAATGTTCCTAGTCGTAGGTGTATCGAGACAGGGCATCGATATACCAGAGTAGATTAGCGTATACGCTTCTCGACCCATGAGATGGGCGATGGATGATCCCATATCCATTGGTGTTTGACATCAGAGATGGTATACGGGTGCTCAGTGGACACTGGGTACACTGGACGGACTCGTCAAGAACTCCCAGATGGTATTATACCTCACGTCAGATGGCAGTTCTCTGGTGACACTTGTGCAGGTTAGTCTGTAGACCCGAGATCGTCATACAGTCTTGTGTGATTCCCACTGTGCTTTGATTTCTACCTTACCACGTCCAAGAGAGCGTGCAAAACGGTGGTTTTTGGGTACAGTCCCGAGTCACATGGAGGCAATGAGCGATAGGAGGGGTTTCGTCTCTCCCGGTATTGGGGGTTGATGTTGCGCTGTGCTCGATTGGCCGTAACAGGGAAGTCCCTGGCCAGGGCTGATTTAGAGATTTACTGGTAAGTGTTACCAGTAGTTTCTCGACCCGTTATGAGCCTCATATCGGCACGACTTATCGGTTATTGGGGTCTGACGTTTACCACCCTTAGACTTGATATGGGACATATCAGACGAGGAAACCGGACTGTACGGGAAGTGTTACCGGCAGGCTTTTACAGGAGTTGGAGCGGGCTTGCTTGCTGATCTTCTGATCACTCAATACCTGGGTTGCCGTTACGTCCATCTAGTACCGCTGACGGCTTATGGGTGCTTGATGTGATCATCACCTACTGCCGGCGTATTGACGAGTCTTTAGAGTCCTACATTGAGGTTTTACTGGCTCAGACAAAACGAAATAGGAGCACGTATATGATATGTGCGGGACCGAGAATAATGCGTGTATGTGATACCGTATTCTATTCTCGTGACTTTTTGTATCGGTCAGGTTATATATGATATAGCCGGGTTATCGAATCAAGTGTTGATTCGATAAGTCGATACAATGGATGTTAGTCGGTTATATGAGATATGACCGGATTATTAAGTCAGGTGTTGATTTAATAATTTAGTGTATAATTGTATATTAGATATACTAGTTTACATTAACTAACACTTGTTCACATAAGGATTTTTCTCACAAGTGCACAACTTTAATATATATGTGATATATATTAAAATTGTGTTTTCTTTTTGTATCATGGTTGATGATACACATGACTTGGGTGTATGCGACTTACACCATGCTATTTATTTATGTTGGGTTTTAATATTTAAAGTAATTACAAAATTAGTGGAGGATTAGCAAAATGCATGAAGCTTGTGGAAGCTTGTGGATGCATTGACTAAGTCCACTAAGTTTGTTTTTACTATGGATATTTGTTAACCCAACCATAAGGATTAGCCATGGTTATGTCTCTACATGAGTTAGTATATGATACTCACTCACCATGGTTAGCTTACTCACTTGATCATTATCTCTTCTCATATTATTTTCTTCATCTTCTTCCTTGAGCTAAAAAAGCTTTCTAGGGTTTGATCCAAAGTGAGAAACATTGTGAGAAACTAAATTCTAAAGTGAACCCACTTCATATTTCTCCATTTTCTACTAGACTAGCACTTTAGTTTAGGGTGTTTGCTTCAGTAATTCTCTAGTTAGTGAAGTAGAAGCTTGAGTTGGCATCCCCTCGACGTAGATCATCTTCGGCCTCGAAGACTTCAAGCAAGGACGCTCCTTTAGCCTCGTGAAGCCATACAAGAGTTCGGGAGAACCACGATCGCAGCGAAGGGACTTCAACAAGGAGCTAAAGAAGTGAAGGAAAGATCTACAAAGGTTGTATTTCGTATTCACTTAGTTGTAGATGCTATTAACTTGCATGTGAAACCCTAATTTTCTAGCAACGATCTTGTTTAGGGTTATTCGGCATGGCTAAAATTTTAAACGGGCATGGTTGATGCGTTGTAGAACCTTATTAGAGTGCCTAGTAACCCTACATAACTGACTAATATCATTTATATCCATATCACATTATCGAATCAACACTTGATTCAATAACCCGGTCATATCACATATAACCGACCGATATAATATATCGCGAGATTAGAATACCGTAGCACATACTCGTATTTAATCAAGGTTCCACACATATCAGATATGTGCCCTACTTCGTTTCTGTCACGACCCAATTTAGGAACGTAACCGGCACTTAAACCATGTGACGTCATCATGCGTAACGCGATTTAAGTAAGCCGAAAACCCAGAAATCTAAAGCATAAAAAGAAGTAAGTGATAAAAAATTGTTAAAACATTTGGAAATCTCAAGTAAAAATCATAAAGCTTAAATTTATTTTCTTAAAATTTTTGGCAACACCTCCTTTGTAAAACTAACCCCGAAACGGGTACAAACACAAGATATAAATAAAGCATTCCCAAACGGGAGAAAATCACGCCTAAAGGCGGAAAACAATCACCACAAGCATATATACGCCGCCGTAGCGAAGAAATAGACAATAAAAATGAAAACATCATAAAAGAGATAAAGCAACATAAGAAAGGCCGCCTCATATGAGCACGACACCCAGAGTCACATAATATACAATATCGATCCTCAAAAACTCGTCTCTAAACCAAATACATAAAAGTGGTAGATAGAGAGTACTAAATACAAGGAGATATACAATAGATGTATTCGGATAACCGTAAATCCACTTACACCAAACGGCATCACAGCCAACCGTAGCGGTATCCGCAGAAATAGATACAATAAGGAGCCCTGCCGCGACTACTCTGAGGGTCAAGCCTACAAAACACTGTGGCACGATGGGTGAGTTTCCAACTCGTGAGTAGTAAATAACATCATACAGATAATCTCAAGTATGCACGAACAACGATAATCTAAAACATGCAATCTGATAGCATAAGTGTGGCAATAGGGATATGCAACAATCATGATCAAGGTACACCATCAGGGTACTATAACTATATGAAACAATGCATATCAATTAAATCCTGAGTGTTGGATAAAACATAACATCATCAATGAATCATCATCGTGGAAAAACCGGTGTCCATCAACGACACCCCAAATCCCAATACCTCAGGCCCCGTCACTCTGGTCGGCCCTCATATCCGTAAATCTCATAGAACCTGAGTGCCCAACATCGACACTCGAAATATAATGAAAACCCGTGTCCAAGATCAACACGTAAATCCACATAACTCGGGCCCCGTCAGTCCGGATCGGCCCACAGGCTCTGTCAGTCCGGATCGGCCCATATCCATCTCACGACACCAGTCAGTATCCTCCGGATAACTGCCGGATCCAAACTATCACCGGTAAGTAGTAGTTCCTCTGCCAGGATCATCGTCTACTGCACAACATACCTTTCTTGCCCTAGGGTACCATACCGGGTCCACCATGAACCCGCAAATGGATCATCCATCTTTTCGAATCGGGTTTCGAAAACCAATCTCAGAACTGAGAAAACTCATGGTGGATGCATCGAAATATCATATCAAGAGAAACCGGGTTTTCAAAACAATGATGTAATGTTTTAGAAATCGTTTAGGTGATTTTTCCGATAGTAGGTAAAATAAATTGTGTTTTTCCGTAAAAACCCGGAAGTAACCATTTTTCAGTATAGACTTAACTGCACCTAGTTTAACTAGGAAATTGCTAGTTTGCAGTTTTTAGTGATCACATGAAAATTTTGGTTCACTTTAATAATTTCCTTAATTAAAATATTAATTTAAGCTTTTTATTATGCATTTAAATAGTGGTAATTACAATTTTGAGTGGGTTAATTATGCTAAAGTGAATCTATGCTAACTTAATCTCAAGATTAAGTACTAAACCATTCTTGCAAATATCCTAGAAAATATCTAGATATTTGTTGAAATTAAAGGAAATTTTATTTAATGATTAAGATGTGGCATGGATGGGAGAGGTATTAATTGTGCTTTAATGAGTTTTGACCTAGATTCCACAACCTTCTCTTTTCCTCCCCATTTTGGCCGACCCCCCTTGCTGCCCCAAACATTTTCTTGCCCCATTTTCAGTCTTTAAAGCTCAAATAAATCATCTAAAATCAGAAATAAATCCCACAAACTCAAATACAAATCCATACCCTTTGTTCTTCAACCCTAAACAAGTTTGGATCTTCATAAAAGTGTTCTTTTTGGAGGTTATTTTGTGGATCTAGTTGCAAGTTTTTGGATCAAAGTGAGGTATAAAATTCTAACCATAAACTTTAGTTGTTGTTTAAATATATTAAGCTAGCTTATTAGATGTTTAAATAAAGCTTTAAATTGCATGTTTAGAAATTCTAGAAATGAGTAGTGAAGATCAAGTTAAGGTTTTGATGGTTTGAAATGGTTAATCAAGATGTGTAGACTTGGAAAACTTAAGCTAGTTGTGAAATTGTTAAATGATACTTTTGCTAATCGTCTAATTAAGCTTTAGTGCAAACTAACTTTTGCTAAATCTTATTTGGGTGAGATTAAAATTCTAGTAAGGGTTTGTGTGGTTTAATCAAGCTATTATGTGATGATTGTGATCAGTAGTTTTGGTTAAACTACAAGATTTGAGCTAAGATGATTACAAGTTGCTTACTAGGTTTTCGGATAAATTAGGCGTGGGTTTCTTTTGACGTTGTGATGTGATTATTTTATCTTCCACGATATATTTAGTGTTGTGAATGCACGATCGGTACGATGAGGGTCTAGCCTTGGTGGTTATGTCGTATTGCGCTCCTCGCTAGGGTTGTGTCGATATCGTATGCGTTTTGTGCACTGAGTGCACAGTGTGTATATCTTGTGGACGTTATCCTTACATTTTGTTGGCTTTGTATCGGCGCAGGATATTTAGTCTTATTTGTTGTGTTTGTGAAATTTTAGGATCGTGAGCAGGGACTTCGAACGCTGCAAAGAAAGGGAAGCGGATGGTCGGATTTACTTAGCTCGAGATCATCTGTGAGTAGATTTAACATCTACAGGGGAATCGACCGCATGACGTTATACGTCTGGGCTAGATTATATGACATGACTTTTTATTATAAATATATGGACATTGATTGTGCATGTGTACCATTGTTGCATATCTCATTTCCTATTGTATATGGACATAGTATTAATGAGACACAACACCATTATTGACGGTTCATGTTGCACGAGCACAAAGCGTATACTACACCCACACTGTCGATAATTTCCATGAAACTCACAACACCTATACATACGTGATATTGTATTGGTTAAGGACATTGAGATATGATCCTTATTTCTATTGTGCATATGAGATATAGCATACCTATATACCTACATGCTTACAGATATGCCTTGCTATACCCTGATATAGCAACACATATACCTGGAGGGTATTGCATCATTATTGACATGTATATACACATACCTTGCTACGCTACAGCTACATATATACCTGGAGGGTATTTGATCAGTCGAAAATACTGCATCTTTAAACCGGCAATTTCCCTATCATTTGCACTCATCTAGAAGTGTTCGGCATTCATATAGCACATATTAGCAAATCAGTCGTAAAATATCAGATTGCATGTGTTAGACTTTAAAACCGGCACTATAAGGGAAATTGACTGCATTTCATAGCATGACATCATTCCTATATATCGCAACTTGTGTTTCGAAGTCTGTGCAGGACATTACAGAAGATCGGTCAAATTTACAAACGAACACTGTTAAAAAGACGCCAACTCATGGATTTGTAATCTGGTATTAATATAGTGGAAATTACACAATTCAACATATCAGATAGCTATCCCAAAGGCAGCCCAAAGCATCTGAAGAAATTTGGCACATTGAGCCCCTCACGTGACCGCGGATCCGCGGCATAAGGAGGCACGTGCCGCTGATCCGCCGCAGCTATGCCACATCATCACCCCAATTTCAGCCCATAACTCCTACCTCAGTGTGTGCACTTCAGAAAGCTACTTCAATCTCCAGATTACTCCAGAACATTCTGCCAGATCAGCAAGCCATTGGGTTCTAAACTAAACACTCATAGCTTCCTCAACAAGCTTCATCTAAACTCTATTAAGGACCTAGAACCTTCCCCGTAACCTTCTAGCTTAGGGTAGAAGCTAAGCCCTAACTAACTACTTCTAGAAGCCTCTCCCTATAACTAACTTTTGGAGGGAAAATTCAAATTTGAATTCCTAGAGCTAGGGTTTGGGAAACCTATAAAAAGACCCTAAGGCTCACTTGTTGAAGGTGGCTCATGGTTGGCTAATCTCTAGTTAAATTCTAGTTCTTCAACCAATTCCTACCACCTCAAAACCCTAACCCTAATCCCAATCAAGATCCTTTGAGTGCAAGCCAAGCAAGTCTTCAAGATCCTTTAGAAGCGGAACCGAACTTCAACGGAGCATGAGATCCAAGCGATCCAAGACTCAAGGAGCCGAGCGACGCAAGAATCGACGATCAAAGTTCTATCCTCTTGTAGTTCTTGAGAGTTGTAACTAATTGTTGATATAATAAAGGTGAAGATTCTTTAAACTTGCTTATTTTCAA